>OX383281.1:175000-4975000 GCA_947522985.1 Lithophane socia | reverse complement strand
ATTTTTTCAGATATCAGACTTACCTAGATCGATTTTCCACCCACTTAAAGCCCCTTATTGCAACTTTCATTGCAATTGTTAGAGCCATTTTCGAGAATGTGATTATAAATATATACAAATATTGCTCATTTAATAGTATATAACTATCTATACAGTCTTGCCAAGCAGTATCCCAACCCAGTTACTGGGTTGTGGAGGTCAGATAGGCAGTCGCTCAATGTAAAATACTGGTATTCAGATGCATCTGGTTAGACTGGACGCTGACCCCAACATAGTTGGAAAAAGGCAGATGATGTTGACATTTTGTCTCTCTTTGTGTCTTCATGTTAATACTTTGCATACTATTGTATAGAATCAAGTTTTTCTAAATGAACAGGAAACTATGCTTTTTTTTTTTTGAGGGTGGGACGTTATCCAATGACTTCTCCCACTCTGGGTGGAGCGGATGAGCGTGTCAGACTTTTACTGACTAAAACCCGCCCGTGTTCCTTCAGTTGCCTGTTGCCAAGGTCCCAGTATCCCTTTCTGACTAACCCGCAACCCTGGCAGGCATCGGTCCTAGCAGACCCTGCCAATTGTGCTGGCATCTCTTTGAGGCGCGCGTGGAACACGACGCGCCATCGATCCGGGCCTGGTCCTATGGTGGCCTGGAATCAGCCTGGGATTCCCGACGCCCAGGGCGTCTGTTGGAGACGCCCAGGGCGTCTCCAACAGACAGCTATGCAGCTGGGGAGTTTGTTGCGCCACTTCTTCTTCCCAGCTAAAGCACTATGAAGTGGTGAAAGGTGTTCCAGTGGACATTTAAGGGGACTGCTGAAATTTTGATGTTCAAAGAGTGCGGATTCTCTGCCTAATTTAAGTAAATGATTTTTAATTGACCAATCCTATGGTTACAGGTCGCACAGCCTTCACTCGGAAGCCCGGTACAGCATGTTATGCAGTTCGAAGAACTTACCAAGAGCTGGAGAAACCTAAGACTGCTATTGTTATGCTCAACATGGGTGGACCTACAGACATTGATCAGGTAAACTTACTATTTTAATGTAAATTAAGCTGTTTTTGTGTAAACTTAGTAGGTAATGAACATGTAAACTTAAAATTGTCATCCTATTGTGCCTGTCCTGAAATAGTTAACTACATAATAAAAAATAAAAAAGATTTTTCCATACTTAATTTAAAAAAAAACTAAAATAATTTTTTGATAACCTTTTTGCCAAAGGGTATCTCGAAAAGCTAAACATGACTACCGCATTATCAACCTTGTGGTTTAAGAGCGTTTACGCTGAAAGTGGGCAACGTTGCAAATAGATGTCAAATATTTCGCCGTGATGATTAATTTGGCAATTTTACTGTATGAAAATATGAAATTTGGCTAGCTAATTGTTTAAAATATTGATTATGAAATGCAATAAATCATATCGAAAACTTCCAAATCCTTTTTTTTACAATTAAAACGAAATATTCGGTGTTACGATATTATTTATTGCATTTCATAATCAATATTTTAAACAGTTGTCTAGCCATATTTCATATTTCCATACAGTAATATTGCCAAATTAATCAAAACAGCGAAATATTTGACATCTATTTGCGACGTTGCCCACTTTCAGCGTAAACGCTCTTAATTACTAACCTGTAAAATGCCTACTGCTGTACTGAACTTGAGCAAACCTACTGACTGCAATAATTATTCAAAGGAGCATTCCAGCTAGCCGGCAGCTATTCTATATAGCCATCGTAAAATAGACTTTAATATTTATAAAAATAAATCCCTATTTCCCTTGGTCACGCCATCACGCGTGAACGGCTAGACCGATTTAGCTAATTATTTTTCTGTTGTCTTTGTTATTGTCAGGAGAAGGTTCTTATGAAAGAAAAAAATAAGAAAATTGCGCGGGAAATTAGAAAATTGACAGGACAACGTCTGTCGGGTCAGCTAGTTTAATATGAACATCTTAACTTCAATGACAAGTTATTTGCCGAGTCGGAGTGGCGCTGTTATAATGAGCGATCGAATGAATAAACAAAAGATTGATTCACTGATAAAAGTTATGGAACTTACGAACAATGACTTTCATTAAACTTATTGTGTAGTCATTATGATAACCAAATACAGTTAATTTCTTTCACAAGTGGTAAGAGGGGCTTACATCCACATGGGTCGATCGAGGGTTAAGTTACGCTTGCCGCGATTGGTTCATGGATGGGTGACCATTCATAACATGTCGAGAAAGAAAACTGCTTTTTTTTAGGGTTCCGCACCCAAATGGTGAAACGGGACCCTATTAGTAAGGCTCCGCTGTCTGTCTGTCCGTCTGTCAGCAGGCTGTATCTCATGAACCGTGATAGTTAGACACTTGAAATTTTCACAGATGATGTGTTTATGTTGCCGCTATAACAACAAATACTAAAAAAACAGAATAAAATAAATATTTAAGGGGGCTCCCATACAACAAACGTGATTTTTTTTGCCGTTTTTATAGATAATGGTATGGAAACCTTCGTGCGCGAGTCCGACTCACACTTGGCCGGTTTTTCTTCTTTGGCAACTGAGCCGATGTCGACTATTCTGCCAGGGTCATGTGGTGTGTGGGCAATGCAGCAAGTTGAGCCGTCGAACTTTGCACTTTGAAGTCGTTGGTCCTGGCTGTCATTCGTAGATTTTTGACAGTTGTTACGTGGGGGGTAGTCAGAAGCCCAATTGTACAGCCTATCTTACCAAAAGGCCAATCTGATCTCCACAACCCAGTAACAAAAGGGCAATACGATACCCCTTGGTAAGACTGGTTGTCAGACTTTCGGGCTTCTGACGACTCGTAACGACTGTCAAAGATCCACGAATGACAGCGGGGACCAACGGCTTAACGTGCTTTCTGAAGAACGGAGGAGTCTCAGTATGTAACCCACCCTCGGACCGACCCCGGCAAGTGTAGCTTAACCTCATGTATCTTCCCGTGCGGCTGTTATTTTAGCTGGCTGTTACTTAGCCACGAGCTGCTCTCCTTTTTCCTAGGAATGCGTGGAGAAATCAAATTGAAATTAATATCAAACTACAACCCCCCAACAGCATGTCGGTGACGCGAGCGCGGGGGGATGCGCTAGGGTGGCCCACGAAATTCAAATTTTCTTACGTTTTTTGCAATTTGCAGGTCAGTATCAGGTTGTATGTTGATCTAAATATTATTAGCGAAAGTGCCAAATGTCATGATTTCATGAAATAGTCATTCAATACACTTTCATGAGCTTAGAGAGTTGTATTGCTGATTTTAATGTTTATAATTCTGTAAAGCCATATTTGTTACGAGCGCTAATAATGTTTAGATCAACATACAACCTGATACTGACCTGCAAATTGCAAAAAACGTAAGAAAATTTGAATTTCGCGGGCCACCCTAGCGCATCAACCTTAAAGAAGTATTCAATCCTTACTAATATTATAAATGCGAACGTAACTCTGTCTGTCTGTCTGTCGCGCTTTCACGCCAAAACTACTGAACCGATTTAAATGAAATGTGGTACACAGATAGCCTAGAGCCTGAGAAAGGACACAGGCTACTTTTTATAGACATACAACGCGGGCGAAGCCGCGGGCGGAAGCTAGTTCTAAAATAATTTAGTTTTTTCCAGGTCGGTGACTACCTACACCGTATCATGACAGATCGTGATATGATTCAGCTGCCTATACAGAATAAGTTGGGACCCTGGATAGCCTCCAGAAGAACGGAAGAAGTACAGAAGAAATACATGGAGATAGGAGGCGGCTCACCTATTCTTAAGTGGACTAATAGCCAAGGTAAGGACAGCGTTGGGCCTATTTACTCGACTACGGCGAAGCAAAAATGAGGGTTATGATTTTGACCGGTATGTATGTACACTCATATCTTTAAAACTTCTCATCACAATTTGACAAATGAGGTATCGTTGGAAGCGTCTTGATCGTCCGCTGATTTATACCATGGCTATGTAACGTCACATTAAATGAATATGGCGCCTTCTAGAGGACATAAACTAAAAGTCATGAACTATTTTTTTTTATGAGGCCATTTGTATCAAATGTCAAAGTCAAAGTCAAATAATTTATTTCAAATAGGCAAATAGAATAGAAGGCACTTTTGAACGTCAAAACAAAGAAATAGAACTGATTCTAGTTGCCCCTTCCTAAAGGTAGTTTTCGTATGGAGAAGAATGGGCAAAAAACTCCACCGGTACTATTTTTAAAATATTTTACAATATTTTGTATACATTAATTATTTGTGAAAGAAAAAAGCTACGAGCTAAGAAGCTTGAAAGCTTGAGAGCTTGATAAGCTAGGAGCGGATGTGACGTAACAATCCGGGATAGCAATCAAAATGTCAATGTCAACACAATCAACAAGTATCAAGTTAATGTCAAACGCTCCTACAAAAAGGAGTGTTTGACGTTGACTTGACAGTTGCTTGTTTGTTTTCATGGTCTGTGACGTCACCACACCAAGCGCGCCACATGGAGGGCGTTTAAATAGCCCGGATAGGATAGGATAGGATATTTAAAAAAAAAAATTAAGTACTTTAAATTGCTTTTTTGCCGTCGAATTTTTTTTTTACTATTATTTGACGATGTAAACTATCGAATAAAAATATTAAAAAAATACATGCATATTCCCTATTAGTACATTTCAAAAATATATATTTTAGCCTTAGTGACTCTTAGCATATAGGGGATGCGCCAAGGTAGCCCGCGAAATTAAAATTTTCTGAATTTTTTGCTATTTGATGGACAGTGTCAGGTTGTGTCGCAATTAAAATATGATTCGCGGCCGTAACAAATATGGCTTTACAGAATTATAAACATTAGAATGAGCAATACAACTCCATAATATGTTTATGTTAGCATAATCCTCAAATGTCATGATTTCATGAAACAGTCATTCAATAGGATAATTATATACTCAGAGAGTTGTATTGATAATTTTTATGATTATAATTCTATACATAAATATTTGATACGGCCGCGAATCATATTTAGATCAACATACAACTTGATAATGACCTGTTTTTCATGTTACTTCCAGGTCAATTACTAGTGGAAGCACTGGATAGGTTACATCCATCAACAGCGCCACACAAACATTATATTAGCTTCAGATATGTGCCTCCCTTCACGGAGGATGCATTCACAGAGCTCGAGGAGTAAGTATTCTGAATAATAATATAATGATAACTAGCTGTGCCCCCCGAATATAGGGATAAAACGTATCCTATGTCCTATTCCAGTTCATGGTCTACCCGTGTGCCCATCCTCTCCTCGCGAACATAGGGAACTTCGCGCCGGCGTCGAACGGTTCGCGTATTGCATTTTTATATTCATGATTACCTACTTCGAAATTAAAGGTCCGATTCGAATGAATTAAAAAGTATTTTGCTGCTACATAAATACCCTTTATGTTAAAACTATTTATTTGAATAAGAATTAATATTATGTTGATAAAACTCTTCGCAAATACTGCATTAATTTCGAACAAATTTGATTACCATAAAAAATGCTTGTTAGTCAATCTTAAAAGATAGACATATGCTGTCGCGGACTTTTTTTTAGAACTTTTAAAGAGGAACAATTCCATCATACATGATATTTGCGTAACTTAAACCGGTTACGCAGCGCACGCAACAGAAGCTCTCAAAAAGGAATATTTTTTCCCGATTTTGCAACATTTTTCATTTCTGCTCCGCTCCTATTGGTCGTAGCGTGATGTTATATAGCCTATAGCCTTCCTCGATAAATGGACTATTCAACACAAAAATAATCTTTCAATTCCAACCAGTAGTTCCTGAGATTAGCGCGTTCAAACAAACAAACAAACTCTTCAGCTTTATAATATTAGTATAGATAATCGATCCATCATCACTGACAGTACTATTGTTGCCAATAAGCCTGATATAGTGGTGGTGGATCGAACAGAGCGGCGCGCAATGATCATTGACATAACGGTCCCGCATGACGGGAACCTCGTGAAGGCCGAGAAAGATAAACAAATCAAGTATCTTGACTTGGCTCACGAGGTTGTCGACATGTGGGATGTGGACTCTGCGATCATTGTGCCGATAGTCGTATCAGCCAATGGCTTAATTGCCAAGACCCTCGACCAACATCTCTCGAGGCTCTCGTTGGGCAGCTGGATTAAGGGCTTGATTCAGAAAGCGGTACTCCTGGACACGGCTCGCATTGTTAGGAGGTTCCTCTCTCTGGAGCCCTGACCGCCGGTAGCTTGGACTCTGTTCCCGATACCTGTGGGCATTTTTTTATATTTTTAAATGTTTTTTTTTTTTATGATTTTATAAAAATGTAAATAAATAAGAAAGAAAATAAACAAACGAAATAAAATAAAAATTTAAAATAAGTATTATCAGGTATCATGGCCCATAGGGTGTTAGTAATAATATACATACAATCAATCTGCATAGTCTTCTCTCAACTGCAATACCAGTATTTTACTTAGAGCGACTGCCTATCTGACCTCCACAACCCAGTAACTGGGTAAAACGATACCCCTTGGTAAGAATGGTTGTCAGACATCAATTGAAAAAAAGGAGACTAAAATTTTCGAGTGAAAAATATTACATTTAAATAATATTTTATAATATAATATCAAATCAATACCAGAGGAGCGGAGCGAGGAGGAGAGAGGTTAGAGGAGCTCGTGGCTAAGTAATAACAGCCGCTCGGGTCGATCCATCAGGTTAAGCTACGCTTGCCGGGGTTGGTCCGTGGATGGGTGACCATTTTCACATATCGAGACTCCTCCGTGCCTCGGAAAGCACGTTAAGCCGTTGGTCCCGGCTGTCATTCGTGGATCTTTGGCAGTCGTTACGAGTCGTCAGAAGCACGAAAGTCTGACAACCAGTCTAACCAAAGGGTATCGTATTACCCAGTTACTGGGTTGTGGAGGTCAGATAGGCAGTCGCTCCATGTAAAATACTGGTATTCAGCTGCATCCGGTTAGACTGGAAGCCGACCCCAACATAGTTGGGAAAAGGCTAGGCAGAAGAAGAAGAATATAAAATCAATCTGCCTAGCCTTTTCTACTGACATAAGCTGTAGAAAAGCTTATGTCAATCCTGTTGAAAGTCGTTGTAGAAAACGAAACGCTTTGGAAGCGATTGTCACTTGTCTATGAAGAATAATATTTTTTCTTTCTTTATTACAGAGATGGCGTACAAAACGCGGTAATATTCTCACAGTATCCACAATACAGTTGTGCTACCACAGGCTCCAGTTTGAACGCCATTGCAGACTTCTACAAAAATAGGTACATACATTTATATAAACGACGCAGAGACTCTCTCTTTTGACTCTGCGTCCGGCGCTCGGCGTGGCAACACGTCATGTTCGGTCTCGCGACTGGTCAATCGTCATCCTGAGGATGCCTCGTTGAGAAGTGAAACACGTGTCGATTTCTTACAGGGTTTTTTATGACTCTTGAGGAATAGTCAAGCGGAATAGGTTACTAAATATATCTACGTCTATTGTATTTTATAATGGATTTTCGCAAAATCACGCCTGAATCAATTAACTATCTGAAATATTATTTGTGAAATCAAAAGTAAATGGATCATCATATTTTTAGTATTTTTCATATTAGCGCTTGTAAATAGTCATATAACTTTAACAATAGTGTATTAACATGCACTGGTGCACATGAGCAGTGGTGGCCCAGTGGTAACGGCCACGACTTACGAGTTGTAGGTTGTAGGTTCGAACCCTGAGAGGCGCTTTACTTTGTGTAAATTATTTCATCACCACTGCTCTCAAAACGGTGAAGGAAAACATTGTGAGGAAACCGGCATGTCCTAGAACCAAACATTCGAAGACATGTGACATCTACCAACCCGCACTGAGCCCGCGTGGTGGATTACGGCCCTCTCACAGAGAGGAGGCCTGTGTCCCAGCAGGAACATTATAGGCTGATTATGCTAAAATACAAATTTTTTTTCCGTAGGCTTGTACCAAAAAATATACAGTTCAGCTTGATAGAGAGATGGGCCACCCATCCCTTACTAGCCAGAGTGTTTGCCGAGAGAATTGAAGAGAAATTAGCATTATTTGCTCCAGATGTCCGAGATGATGTCCTTATATTGTTCACTGCACATAGTCTTCCTTTAAAGGTTAGTATAATATAATATAATTTATTTGTGGAATTGGTGTTTACTGTTTATTTCATCCGTTCATCATAAATAATATAAATCTACACTAAAATATTATTAGTATGTACAAGTATACAGGCTGTAAGGGTAAACACTCTTGTCATTCAAACCATGGGTAGTTGACTTAAATTTAAAAATAAATGACCGAACACAACAAAAAAAAAACGTTATTTTCATTAAAAGATTTTAAAAAGTTTCTATCCGACACCGTGCTCTCTAGCGAAACAGCTGACTGACTGAGAGAGGGGTCGCGCTCGCTGCCGGTCAGGTCACATCCCGCACACCCCGCCCGTGTTGAGACGCAAGTTCGTTCGTAGCGCATAGGGCAACGAACTTGCGTCTCTTGTGGTAAAATGTTGATTTAAAAAAAAGAAAAAAAAAGTTGTAATTTTCCATTGATTTTACGTTCTATAAATGAAACCAAACCACTGGTTGCAAGGATAACGGTGTTTACCCTAACACCCTGTATAAAAAAACAAATTATTTAAAAAACAAAAAACCCGACTGCTAAAACCTTTAACCGAAAAGAGAAAAACAAGCCAAGAACTTTGGTTATTGTAAGGTATTGCAGACGGCGACAAACAAAATTTACACCATATTTCAGGATTTCAAACTTTTTAGTTTTATTTGACACCAATATACTTGTTTATTTAAAAAAAAAAAATCTTCCCCTTCCTTTTTTTTATTTGCAGATGAAATATTAGGTCCCCACCTATGAAATTGGTGTTTTGTATGGGGAATTTTAAAGAAGTTGCATTTTTCATACTAACGTTTTCTTAATTTATATAACAACCATGAACACTAATGTTTTAAAACTTTTATGCACTACTGTTTAAAAACTAAGATAACGTATGCCACTTAGATCAAGCGACAAAAATAAGTTTTGGCTAAGTTAAAAAAAAAATAGTGGTCATTTCATCTGTTAACAAAATGAGGAGTCATTTTTAAGGTATTTTTTATGTTAAGAAAACTATATGTAATAAGATTTTTTTACTATTGGTAGTTGTCTATGATAGTCATTATTCGATATAATACCAAGCAATTTATGAATATTTTAAATCATAGAAGTGACGAGGTTCTCTATTAGTGAGAACAAAACGCCAATTTCATAGGTGGGGACCCAATATATAAAAAAAATATAGCCTATGTCACTCCCACAGTTAAGACAAACCTAACGACACCTCGTATGTCAAAATCCATCAAGCCGTTTAGGCTACAGAGCGTGCCAAAGAAATAGACATACATACATACATACATACTCTCGAAAATCATTACCCTCCTTCTGGGGCAGTCTGTTAAAAAGGAGGGCGAATTATCATAATGCATCAAAAAATTCATCTGCATCGCTGTCAACAGGAAAAATGCCCAAAAAATAGTTTGTTTTGGATATTTGATAAAATATCACAGCAGTATTTTTTTTTTTTTCAAACCCATTTACCTGGCAGGGGTGTCTGTATGCCTGCCAGGGTTGCGGGTTAGTCCGAAAGGGATACCGGGACCTTGGCAACAGGCAACTGAAGGAACACGGGTGGGTTTTAGTCAGTAAAAGTCTGACACGCTCTTCCGCTCCGCCCAGAGCGGGAGAAGTCATTGGATGATTTCCCAACCACAAAAAAAAAGGGGTGTCTGTATGTTACCTTTTCACGCTTACATTTCTAAAATAAAGGTAATTTTTTTTTACCCAGGCGTGATTCCTTTTTTGCCCCTTTCACGTTACAGGCCGTATCACGTGGCGACACATACCCCCATGAGGTTGCAGCAACGGTTGCTAACACTATGTTGGCGTTAAATGTTGTCAACCCCTACCGACTGGTGTGGCAGTCCAAGGTCGGACCTTTGCCTTGGTTGCAGCCCTATACTGATGATGCCATCAAGGTAAGGGAAATATTTGAATGATCCTCTAAAAAACTTATTGTCCCTCTAATGATGGACGTTTTTTTTATATTAAAGAATCTCTAAAACTTTTTGCGCTTCTAATGATGCACACTTTTCTGAATAATTGAGCGTCTTTTTAACTTTTTGGTCTTTAGTCCATAGTGACTAAGCTAGGGTACTCACGACCTGGGGGGCCAAATCTACTAATTTACAAATGTGTCAGTGGTCTCACAATGATCAGTTTTTGACAGATACGCCATACAAAATCTACTACTCGAGACCACTGACACGGTTGTGAATTAGTAGACTGGACCCCAGACAGGTTAGGTTAGAACTGTGACTACTGACTAACTATCTAACCTAAATTCAAGTTGGTCGCAGTTAGCTATTTAGTATTTTTAGGACTCCAAAATAGAAAGTGTGTGGAATTCAAAAAAAGAGGCGCAATCATACTATCATGGCAGCATGGAATTAGTATGTAATGTACTTGGAATTAGTATGTACTATACATGGAATTAGTTTGTACTATATATGGAATTAGTATCTACTATACATGAAATAAGTATGTACTATACATGGAATTAGTATTAGGAGCTCGTGGCTAAGTAATAACAGCCGCACGGTTCGATTCGTCGGGTTAAGCTACGCTTGCCGGGGTTGGTCCATGGATGGGTGACCATCTTTACATAGTTTACATATCGAGACTCCTCCGTGTCTCGGACAGCACGTTAAGCCGTTGGTCCCGCCCGTCATTTGTGGATCTTTGACAGTCGTTACGGGTCGTCAGAAGCCCGAAAGTCTGACAACCAGTCTTAACAAGGGGTATCGTATTACCCAGTTACTGGGTTGTGGAGGTCCGACAGGCAGTCGCTTCATGTAAAATACTGGTATTCAGCTGCATCCGGTTAGACTGGAAGCCGACTCCAACATAGTTGGGAAAAGGCTAGGCAGATACATGGAATTACTATGTACTATACATGAAATAAGTATGTACTATACATGGAATTACTATGTACCTACTATCCTAAACTATCATTATCAAACAAGTTTAAATGAATAAAATTATGGTTGAATTTCGACCAGTGGTCGACCACAAGTACCAATAATTTATTTATTTTTTTACAGGCATACGCGAAGCAAGGCAATAAACACCTCCTGCTAGTTCCAATAGCATTCGTTAACGAACACATTGAGACATTACATGAACTGGACATTGAATATTGTTACGAAGTCGCTAAAGAGGTAAGTCATTAATCTACCATTATTGTGGCTAAGTAATAACAGCCCCACGGGTCGATCCATCAGGTTAAGCTACGCTTGCCGGGGTTGGTCCGTGGATGGGTGACCATCTTTACATACCGAGACTCCTCCGTGACTCTGAAAGCACGTTAAGCCGTTGGTCCCGGTTGTCATTCGTGGATATTTGAAAGACGTTACGGGTCGTCAGAAGCCCGAAAGTCTGACAACTAGTCTTACCAAGGGTATCGTATTACCCAGTTACTGGGTTGTGGAGGTCCGATAGGCAGTTGCTCGATGTTACTCGATTACTCCGCCAATTTGTGTATTTTTTACAAAAAAAACAACTGACTTCCAAAAAATGAGAAAAATTACTTTGATTTTGGAAGTCGTTTGCAAAAAACGAAAATTGAAATGCAAACACAGACTTCCGAAGTTAAAGTTATTTTTTTATTTGTATTTTTCAGGCCGGTATAACGCATATAGAGAGGGCAGCCACACCGAACGCACACCCCACGTTCATAAACGCGTTGACGGACATTGTAATCCAGAAGCTCGACGATGGGGGAAGCAAAGTATCTAAGCAGTTCCTAACAAGGTAAGATTGTGAGCACCATGTATCTTATGTGAGCACCATGTATGTTATCTGAGCACCATGTATCTATCATATACTTAATTAATTTATTTATCATTGCTGCATTTTTAATTATCTATTACCTATTGTGGTACAGTAATTGTATTCTCGGTGCATCGTCTAGCTACGCCCCGCGGTTTCACCCGCGTAAGTCTCGATCCCGTGGGAATATCGGGATTCAAGTATCCTATGTGTTAATCCAGGTTATAAACTATCTGTGTGCCAAATTTCATTCAAATCCATTCAGTAGTTTTTACGTGAAAGAGTAACAAACATCCATCCATACTTACAAACTTTCGCGTTTATAATATTAGTTACATTACATGTACACCAAAATATTGTAAAACATTTTTTTAAAGAGTAACGGTGGAGTTTCTTGCCCATTCTTCTCCATACGAAAACTACCTTTTGGAAGGGGCAACTAGAATCAGTTCTATTTCTATGTATTTGACGTTCAAAAGTGCCTTTAGTGTGCCTACTTGAAATAAATTATTTGACTTTGACTTTGTGCAATATCACGGCTGTATCCCCGAAGAGTTCGGCAGAAGTGGTCCTAATCCTAAATAACCTAACTTCTATACCTACATATTATAAACTAGCTGTGCCCCGCGGTTTCACTCGCGTAAGTCTTGATCCCGTGAGAATATCGAGATAAAAAGGTATCCTATGTCCATGATTCATTATGAATCGGAGAAGCATAATCAGCCTATAATGTTCCCACTGCTGGGACACAGGCCTCCTCTCTGTGAGAGGGCCGTAATCCACCACGCGGGCCCAGTGCGGGTTGGTTGATGTCACATGTCTTCGAATTTTCGGTTCTAGGACATGCCGGTTTCCTCATAATGTTTTCCTTCACCGTTTTGAGAGCAGTGGCGATGAAATAATTGTGAAAGCAAAATAAATAACATTAATTCTTTATTTTTTTCAGATGTCCACATTGCGTGAGCCCCAGATGTTTAAAATCGAAGGAGTTCTTTAAAAATCTCTGTAGGGATAATAGCACGACAAATGATACTATTAATGTTATTAGTAATCTAGAGCAACTAAAGGATTAAGTAGGGGTCACAAAGTTCCATGTAATAGGGGGGCGAGCCTTTTGTCAATAAAGGCATCAATCCACACTATAATCACAGATGAATACAGATACTTCACTCCGCAAAATCATCATAATAAAAACCGGCCAAGTGCGAATCGGACTTGCGCACGAAGGGCTCCGTACCATTATCTATGAAAACGGCCAAAAAATCACGTTTGTCGTATGAGAGCCCCCTTAAATATTTATTTTATTCTGTTTTTTAGTATTTGTTGTTATAGCGGCAACAGAAATACATCATCTGTGAAAGTTTCAACTGTCTAACTATCATGGTTCATGACATATAACCTGGTGACAGACAGACAGACAGCGGAGTCTTAGTAATACGGGTCCCGTTTTACCCTTTGGGTACGGAAGCCTAAAAAGCGACTCTTGCTACGACACAATAACGTGCAATGCAGGTCGCACAGCGCTAATTACCTACAGGTATATTCACTTAGAAGTTGCCTCTCTTTCTATCGCGTAACTCTTATATCTTCTGACCACGTTACGCTCACTGAATTGGCCCGACAAGACGAGCCCGCCGCGTACTTGTGTCTTAAAATATTGCAGCTTGCATTAAAGTCTACTTTAAGGGCCTACCTACAGTGGTACCCAAGTGATAAGGCGCGTCGTGAATCTTCGTTTGCACAGAAAAGAAAGTATGGCCCCGAAGATTAACGAAATAAATTAAAACTTACAATCAACCTTAGATCACTACTATAAGGTTCATAATACTCTGCAGCCGTTAGTTCCTTCTCACTCGCAAGTATGGCGGCTGACTAACATGCCACGCGGCGCGCGCTGACATGGCGGCAGCTGCCGACCAATAGCGGTACAGGAAAAAAGAAGCGCGGTGCGTGGAGCGCGCCGATTGGTCAATGGCATTTCCCGCGCTTTGATAATTCATCTTCTGCGCAGGTACATCGGTAAGCCATATCAGTTGGGTACTACTGTACCCTACCTCAAATTGCTTAGTATGATCCTCCGTTATGCAGAAAATACTGCAGCATTAATTTTGAATACCTATACACATTGTGTTACAATCAATTCCCAACTGAATGCAATAGGAATTAGGTTTGAAATTCCATAGTTTATAAATTTTAAAATGGCGCATAATTTAGAATATTTTTAATGAGTAAAATTGCTTGGGGTATTTCATATGGAGTTTCCTATAAATTATTATTTAATTGGTTTTAGGCGATACTTTTTGTTAATATTGTGAATAATTTCTGTAATTTAAAATTGTAATATCTTGTTAGTTGACTTGCTGTGCGGCTGAAAATTATGTATTAATTTTACCGAAAACAAAATGAAATGTTTTTCGAATTAAAATTTGTTGGTTGGAGTTTATAATTAAGGGTGCTCGCCACAAAAGAAAGCCTGCGGAAAATTGTGGAACTACATTTTTTAAATGACAACTTCTTTAGGCGAGTTGAGCGCATTTTGGGTGAACAAAAATCATGGAACTCGCGTCATCGTCACGCTTGAAGTGATTTGTTTTACCGCCATCTACCTTCTTCCGTTTGAATTACGTTGAGGTTGAAGTGAAAACTTCTTTAGGCGCGTTAAGCACTTTTTGGGTGAACAAAAATCATGGAACTCGCGTCATCGTCACGCTTGAAGAAATGAATGAATGTTACTTAGTTTTCACTTCTATCGGCAGTCCCTAAAGACTGCCCTGCATGTTTTTTTTTAATATGCAATGTGATGCAATTACATTGACACTAGCCGCGTCAAATGGACTTCAGTCACATTATTATATCTTCATAGAAAACGAGGCGCTTCGAAATCTCAGTGTATATCAGTACGCAACGGTATCGAGTGCGCAGCAGTACACGGACGCGGAAGGTTTATCTACCGAGCGGCTGTAGGTAAATATTTCAAGGTCACTTTCGATATATAATACTGATACTTTACTGTGCTTCAGCGGTGTTACGGACTCTTCCTTCAGTCTAACGTCCATAGATACCTACTATTTTAACCCAAATTAAAAATGTATACACGAACATGACTACAATTAAATATAAGGCAACTTATTTAACTTTACTTCAGTCCCGTAGGGATCTCGCGGACTAGGCGTCCACGACTCCGGCGAGTCTGTTGCGCGAGGAAGTGCGAGTGTGTTGCAGTTGCGATTCGTATCAGTTTCTCTAGTTTAACAGAGGCCCTAGATAAGTGACAATCGATTCGAAAGCGATTCGTATTTCTACAACGACTTTCAACAGGATTTACATAAGCTTTTCGATAGCTTATGTCAGTACTATCCATTTTTGCCTTTTCTATCATCGTTATCGCTGATAGAATGTCACTTTGTCTAGGGCCTCTGCTCGCGGTCGTGGCCGTCTAGTACGCGAGATCCCTAAAAACCAGTAAAACCTCATTAGGTATAAGGTTTTAACTCTCTTTTTTATATTTAAAACCATCTGCAGTTGAAAGGCACTTGTCAATGAAAGGCACAGAAGCTTAATCT
Organism: Lithophane socia; assembly: GCA_947522985.1. Classification (NCBI taxonomy): domain Eukaryota; kingdom Metazoa; phylum Arthropoda; class Insecta; order Lepidoptera; family Noctuidae; genus Lithophane; species Lithophane socia. The sequence continues at coordinate 4,959,530 of OX383281.1, read as the reverse complement.
AATTTACAGTTCTTCAAGGATATTTTGGCGTCTGACTGATATTGACAGGGGGGCGCCGTTGGTAAACGTTTGTCACAAAAATGAGGTTTTTTCAACGGTTTTCATGAAAATTCGCGCCTCCAGTTGGCGCCACTTTGGTCAACAAGTCGACATACCCTCCATTTCGACAGTGAATATAAAATATATACTGACGTTCATCATTCGTTTAATTCATTCACGACTAAAGAAAATATAGGCGCTTTGAAACTTTCATATCAGAAAACCATTGTATTGAAAAAACAAGATGGTGATTAGTTCTGATTTTGGCCATCTTGTTTTGTTAGACAATTTCTGTGAACGCTCCCCTGTCAATGTCATTCAGGCGCCAAAAATTCATAGAGCACTCATTTTTTGACAAGAAAGAATGGTACAATTCTTTTTTGTTGATATTTGTAAACCTCAATGATTGAAAAACATTTGTTTTTTTTAAATACAATGTAATATTACAGAAATGTGTGATTATTTGTAAATAGAGGTGCATGGTGTTTTTGTGTTAATAAATGTGTTTATTTCATATTTAATTTGTTGTTTTCTTTTAAACACTTATAAATTACATGTTAGTGCACAAAGTTGGTCGCTTTAAGGTCACCTCGGAACGCGACGTGAAGCGACGTCACACGAATGCACCCGGAGAGATGGGCAAGATCGTCATCACTCACTGGACGCCTGAAGGAGGACATCGCTTCGAGGTAGACCGCGGCGAAAGTGGTGTGACGAATGTGACGATCTAATCAAGATCTAATCGTTTGCCGGCTACGTATTTTTTTTTACCCGACTACGGCGAAGAAAAAAGGAGGGTTATGATTTTGACCGGTATGTATGTATGTATGTTCATCTGTTCCCTCCTATCTTCCAAACCACTTATCACAATTTGACAAATGAGGTATCGTTAGAAGCGTCGTGATTGTCCGCTGGTTATAGGCTATGAAGTCACATTAAATTAAAAATGGCGCCCTCTAGAGGACATAAAGTGAGGAACTTAAAAAAAAATGGTTTAATCGTAACATGTTGGGTATCAAATGAAAGGGCTTAATGAGCACATTTCAAAAATATATATATTATAACCCCAAAAGAAAAATCCGGAGTCACACGTTAATTTGTCTGTCTGTGGTGTCTACCACAGACAGACAAATTAAAAATCCGGAGTTTGTTCCTGTTTATACCTTTTAAGTCGTAGTTGGGTTTTAGTTTTTATTACTTGATTTTTTTTACATTATAGAACTTTTCAGGAACTGGCCGCCCTGCATGGTAAGACTATGGTGTCGTAACTCTGGCTCTTAGGTGACCGCCATATAGCGTACACCATTTGTCGAATGCCGTCTCTGAAACGTTATTGAGAAGCTCGTGGCTAAGTAATAACAGCCGCACGGGTCGATACATCAATTTAAGCTACGCTTGCCGGAATTGGTCTGAGGATGACCATCTTTACATACCGAGACTCCTCCGTGTCTCGGAAAGCACATGCGCCGTTGGTCCCGGCTGTCATTTGCGGATCTTTGACAGTCGTTACGGGTCGCCAGAAGCCCTAAAGTCTGCCAACCAGCCTTACCAAGGGGTATTATATTGCCCAGTTACTGGGTTGTGGAGGTCAGATAGGCAGTCGTTCCATGTAAAATACTGGTACTCCGCTGCATCCGGGTAGACTGGAAGCCGACCCCAACATAGTTGGGAAAAGGCTAGGCAGATGAACAATCGCATTGAGAATCTACTCCTTTTTGGAGTCTGTTAAAAACAGGCATGACATAGATAGATAAAACGTTTATTTACAACAAACAAAAACGCACAATATACAAAAACACGGTTAAATAATAACTAATTACATTAGTAAATAACTACAAGGTGCCAATTTACAAAAAAAAAAATAGAAACAATAAAAGAAGACTAGACATAGTCGTGACAATATTGTCTATGACACACTTAAAAAAACAAAAATTACATCATTTATTTATTAATCACCAACTTGCACTAACAGTAGTAAGACACCAAACACACAAGTTATAGGCTAATAACAATTATACAAAATTAAATAATGTTATATAAGGACATGGAATCCCCTCTGTACTGCACTAGTACGCTTAAAGTAGTAAGTACTTTTATTTTCTTCGTAAGTGCTAAAGTAGGTATGTAAGTAGGTACTACAAATAAACTTTCGCTTATCTCATTGACAGTTATACCGCGTATGGTTACGTAAGATGGTCAATATGTCACACGTGCGCTAAATATGTAATCAGCTAGTTTTACATGTGTTGGGAATGTTATTTCATCATTGGTTGGTAATGGCCGAGAATTGTTTTAAAAGTACGCTCAACCGCACGTAACCAAACGAAAATTCTAAAATTTTATGGCGCACCCTACCTCAAATTGCTTAGCATGATCCTCCGTTATACCGAAAATACTGCAGCATTAATTTTGAAATAAATATATGCTAAAGTTGAGGATTGATGCTAGGTCCTGTTTGGCGAATTACCTACATAAAAAAATTCTCGATAGAAAAAAATTCCAAAGTTACTTCTAAACAGAACTATAAACCGCTGGTATTCAAAAAATACTTCAAATTAGATCATGAAACTTTGTATAATAACGGAACTAACTATAAAGAAGGTCCCATGTTTTTTTTTTATATTACCATTATTTTTACCGTATAAAGCAATTAGGTAACTTTTCGAGGCTAGCGAGCCGCTAGCGCCCCACTCCGTCTCGCTCTCACTCAGGTCGCAAGTAGTATGGTGCGAGCGAGATGAAATCTGAGGTAGGTTTACTTACCTACAACTTGTAGAAAATCATAGCGAATCCTGAGTGTCCGGCGACTCTCTATTCCGTCTTACAAGTTTACAAGTGTCGTGCTTAGTACCGCAATCAAATTCAACTATTGGTAGTAATTTGTTTACTTAACTTTATTTAATTCATAGGAAAGTAAAACCTAGAAATAATGTTTACTCTTGTCTATTTCAAGTTGATAAGCTACTTGATTCCAATATCTCTCAATAAGGAAACATCTATTTGCCGAGTCAGCTCTTGAACATACCTACGTTAAGTGTTATTACTTACAAGTTTACAACTATTGGCTTTGTCACTTAGCAACACCCTACCCTAGGCAATTTCCTAGATATTAGTTTCTAAACAAAGCTCTCCTCAACATAAACTGTACCTAACATTCCTGGAGTCAGTTATTGCGAAATTCCTGTTAAAACTAAACTAGGTACAACATTTAAACTCAATCTGCCTAGCCTTTTCCCAACTATGTTGCGGTCGGCTTCCAGTCTAACCGGATGCAGCTGAATACCAGTATTTTAAATGGAGCGACTGCCTATCTGACCTCCACAACCCAGTAAATATGTAATATCATACCTCTTGGTAAGACTGGTTGTCAGACTTTCGGGCTTCTGACGACCCATAACGACTGTCAAAGATCCACGAATGAGAGCCGGGACCAACAGCTTTCCGAGGCATGGAGGCTGGAGTCTCGGTATGTATAGATGGTCACCCATCCACGGACCAACGCCGGCGTAGCTTAACCTGATGGATCGACCCATACGGCCACAGAATAGCACTCATACGGCCATTATTACTTAGCCACGAGCTCCTCCTACCTACAACATCTAAACTGTAGGTTTAATAATATCAGATAAGTACCTACTGTCTCGCGGTCCCGCACAATGTAGTGCAAATAGGCCTCTTCTTAAAGAAAACAAAGGTTTAAAATCCCCAACACGCAGTTAGCAAGCGTTATTTCTTCTCTGTATGATATGAGGTCTTTGCCCTACAATGTGACAGTTTCAGGGTAAATATTGTGTTGTCATTTGTCTTTTTCGCTCTAATTCGTAAACAAATGGGTTAACGTTAACTCAGGCTGTAAAATTCGCATTATCTCGATTTTAAAACGCAAGCGTGGCCCATCTTAAAAAAGAGTCTGAGGGCACGTTCGTGCCGCAATACAATCAATATCAGTACTACCCTATATTCTAAATTCAAAGTTTGCGGAATTCTGCCAATATTTTCATCGAAAAGTGTGAATTATATCAACATTGAGCCATATACATAAAATGGCGATATAGTATAAGTAGGATTTCAGCGTTTTTTAATAAAAAGAAGACAGACGTTAACCAAACACCTAAACCATTGACATTTTATTCAGCGAAAAGACTTGAAAGATTTCTAGTAAATCACACGCGTATATCCATCTTTATCTCGTATAAGCATAGGCTTCGTGAGAGAAAGGGACAGAGAAAAGGAAGTAGTATGGCCGTCCGATTGACATCAGCTGTTGTAATGTAACTGACTTCACTCAATGCACGGGTATTCATTCATTTATATTTTAGTTTCCTCGCGAATTTCTCGGAGTGAGCGCGTGTAATTACGTCCTCTTAATTTTAAAATGTAAACAAACAGTTTTTTATTACTTTTACTGAGTGAAATATCTCTTTTATTAGCGAAAATGTACCTAAACATAGGTATAGTGTTGTGTTTTGTGGTATTTCAGTGTTTCAACAGTGTTTTTTGCGAAACAATAAGTGAACATAAACATGTTCATTGTACACATGAACATCCAAAGGCTGACCAAGTGAGTAACTATAAAAGAATAATGTTTTTCAATATGTAACGCGAACTTTTTGGAGGTTATGTCAAACCCCTCCCGTCGTCGAAATCTGATCAATTGTTTTATTGTAACTTACCTTTGTTTACTGTTAATTTCTAATTAAATAACTAGCTTGGCGTGTTAATTAAATCCTATTGCCTGTAATTAATTCGCTTGGTTTAGTTTCTAAAGCGATCGCTCGGATATATTTGAAGCTTTGAAGTCATGAAGACGAAAATGCAACGCAAACCGCGTACGTAAACGAAACTAAAAGACCTAGGTATGTATTGTCTATTGGATTCGAAGTTTTGTTTTATTTTGGACAAAGTAGTTAACGACATTCAGCCAAGATACCTAAATATAAATCATTGTTGTCGTTTAGATGTTTGATATTTGGTTTGTTTATTAGTTTTAATCATATTATTAAAATTATGTGAAACGAAATGAAATGTTTTATTCTGTAAATGAATCACTTTTAAAAAATCATAGATAGAGCTGTGAAGAAATGAGGAAATAAACTCAGAAATGGGTCAAAGTCTCATTTAAAGTCCAAGAGAGGACCATGTAGATTAGTGTCTGAAATGACGAGACTGTACGTACATAATGAGGAAAGAACCACACAGATTTGAGTGGACCTGTCCAGTCAACCTACAAGCATTTGTCAGTAGGTAGGTACCTACATAAACACATGAACATGATGTACAAAGTTGTAAACTTGCAAAAAAAAAACAGCCAAACCGGTCGCGCCGTTTTCAAGTGATGGTCTTTCATACAAGCGGCATTTTTTTTAATTGTAATATTTTATATATATTACAATGTTTGTAAATAATATGTGAGCACCATGTATCTATCACATAGGTAATTTATTTATTTGTCATTGCTCCATTTTTAATTATTTTTACCTATTGTGGTACTTAGTAATCTTATTCTAGGTGCTTCGTCTTCACATAGGTACATTATAATTATACAATTGATGTAGGTACACAAAATATTGTAAAACATTTCTAAAAGACTACCTAACGGTGGAGTTTCTTGCTGGAGTCAGTTCTATTTCTTTGTTTTTGACGTTCAAAAGTACCATAAATGTGCCTACTTGAAATAAATTATTTGCCTTTGACTTCTTCTTAAAAGTATTCTTGTACTGTACCTAATAAGTACTAAAGTCTGTGAATACGGAAGTAAAAAAAAAAACTATTTTAATTATAAACCATACGTTGTGCACACTGCTGTTAGTTAGATATGACAATTTAATTGCTCGTAACACGCAAAATAATGCAATTCGCGTGCAATTTATTCAAATTACGATGCCTGCGTTCGGTCACGGTACATTTGTCTGCGTGACTAGACACTTACAACTTATAAAAACGCACCTAATAACTATGTTTATATTAAACTTGCTTCTGCCGGCGATTTCGTCCCAATAAAGTCCGCGTAAAATGGCCCCCGACCCAACGCGTTGCATTGCATCGCCCACACGCGCTCAACTTCGTCTTCGATGGGTGACCATGTTTAGTACACACCGAGACTCCTCCGTGCCTCGGAAAGCACGTTAAGCCGTTGGTCCCGGCTGTCATTCGTGGATCTTTGACAGTCGTTACGCGTCGTCAGAAGCACGAAAGTCTGACAACCAGTCTCACCAAAGGGTATCGTATTACCCAATTATTGGGTTGTGGAGGTCAGATAGGCAGTCGCTCCATGTCAAATACTGGTATTCAGCTGCATCCGGTTAGACTGGAAGCCGACCCCAAAATAGTTGGGAAAAGGCTAGGCATATTGATTGGATGGGTGACCAAACCATCCAATATCGAGACCCTAATAAGTGTGAAAAGTGGTCATCTACCATTGTTCGCGGTTCTTTATCAACCTACGTAATTGCGAATCTGAATAACAATCCCGCTACCGAGTCCATAAAGATAGATAAATATGTATTGTGTAGGGTACGCAAATTATATAATAACAAGCCTTTACCTAGTTAAACATAGGTTAATGTATCGTAACTCTAGGAGCTAATATGTTATGTACAGATAAATAAAATATTGTAAATAATGATTGCTTTACTGCCGTCCCCGCGCCGCAGCCGCCGCCGCTCGGACGCCGCGCCCTTCTGCTTGATTAATTAAAGTATTATTAAGCGGGTGCACATTTGCAAGCAGCCGTAAAGGTACAAGTCCGTAGCCGACCGTAGCAGGCAAAACCAGCAGGCGACGAGTCGCCGCAACACTACTTTTTTCTGTTTGTTCATCTGACTAAGACGCATCTTAGTCAGATGAGGATATTCCCATGAGCCACAATGCGATTTTCCTACAAATCATACATAGGTACGTCATCTCTTGCAGTGCTATCTAGGCAATAATACCAGAGGGCCTAGACAAGTGACAATCGCTTCGAAAGCGTTTCGTATTTCTACAACGACTTTGACATAAGCTTTTCGATAGCATATGTCAGTCCTATACATTTTTGCCTTTTCCATCATCTTTATTGCTGATAGAATGTCACTTTGTCTAGGGCCTCTGCACTATCCCTAACTTGGCTAAATTTTAGTCCAAACTCGTATAATTTAAAGGGAAGGGACGACACAAAATTTAAAGGGCACAAAATATCATATAACATAGTCCTAGAGAAAAATATTAGAGTCCATCATCGAGATATAAGTACTAACGTACTAGAGAAGACACCGTAAATTCCTACTTTGTCTCGTTCAACTGCGGCGATCGCGCCGCAGTTTGTCGAAGAAAACGCGTAGTGCCGTGATTTACATGGCGCTTAAGACCTTTTTGCCGAGAATAAATACACTTCCGCAGCAAATCTAGCACTGTGGTAAATTAGGTACGGTTTAGACGAATTGTTATTATTTTAGCGCTGCAGCGAACTAAAGATTCAATACGAAGAATAGGACAATTCAGTTATTTGACGTAGCTTCTCTAGTACGTTAGTACTTATATCTCGATGGAGTCCATAGAAATCTTTGTGTCTATGGTTTCGTCTCCCTTCAGGCACCCATTGAGTGATGTTCCTGGCACATAATCAGCCTATAATGTTTCTACTGCTGGGACACAGGCCTCCTCTCTGTGAGAGGGAGTGGGCCGTAACCCACCACGCGGGTCCAGTGCGGGGTGGTAGATGTCACATGTCTTCGAATTTTTGGTTCTAGGACATGCCGGTTTCCTCACGATGTTTTTCCTTCAACGTTTTGAGAGTCCCTGGTCCTGAATTCCTGATACTCTTGTGAAGAATTTGGGTCACCTAACTATAGGCTTTGCCTTGTTTGGGACCCGCTGTTAAATCTGTCAAAAGTCTTCTGTTATCGTATTTTTTTTTTTACTTTTACATATTAACATCGACAGTAGTTGCAAACTTGCAATAAATTGAACATTACCTATCAAAACTCTTGAACAAATAATGCATTATACTCTACACGGCGCGTATCACAATCGCCAAAGTTCAATAACACAAAAGATCTTTTGTAAAGCCAGTATCAGACTGTAGGTAGGTCATACCAAACAGGTTTAATGTGCATCAACCAGTCCGCGAACTTATCCTATGCAGTTTATTCAACTATTTTAACTTTGAACGTGAAGTCGTGAAACCGAACACGCCGCTTTTGAAATTGGAATCTATAAAATTGGCGATGAATCATCAATATTTTTAACCATGGAATTAGTAAGGTTCTTGTTTTCAACTAAGATTCATATAATTGACGATTTTGACCGAAAATAGATGACTATTTTTGTATTGTCCTTTGATCAATATGGGCCTCCTAATTTACGATGATTGGACGTGCGTGATGGAATAATTTGGTTTTCCACATCTGACAAACGGGCCGCGGCCTTTGTTGTACCAATCTTATTCATTAAACAGACATGATTTTTACTGAAGTATAGATCCTTTTGGCTGTCCGTCCCTAAGTTTCCTTTTACGCCACCGCCGCTATTGTATGAAATTAAATAAAATTGTTTATTCTGTAAATAGTAAATTGGAATCACTTCTAAATCTAGACGATTACAAAATAAGTTAGTTACCTTATTACCAGAAGACAGTGTTTATCAGTTGTTTAGTTTAAACATTATGTAAGGAGTTTGACGTAAGATTGACAATAGACACACGTTGAACTAAATTCTATTTTTTAATCTCGTAGAATTTGACAGGTGCAAATGTCAAACTCAAAATTGAAAGAACAATCACTTGAAATGTCAAAATAGTTGAGATTAAAAAACAGACTTTAGTGTCAAGTTTTTATAATAAGACCCATCCATCGACATTTCTTATCCGACTTCCCATGAAAAGAAAATGGCGAAACAAGCTCGAAGTCTCTAGTCCAGACATAATCTTGGTCAGATTTAGATGTACATATAAATGCTTGGTCAGATTATGTGAGGAGTTCTTTTGAGGAAAGAACTGAGTGGACCCAGGAGTCTACCCAGTCATTTTGCGCGTATACGCACAGATCTGAGGTGTAGTTTTGGCATGCTTCACTGTATTGGTCGCAGCGCTGTCTTTTTACAAGCTTTCTATTAGCTTGCTCTGTTCGTATGTGTTTCCGGTTACTCCAATTGTCATCCATTTTTCAAGCACTTCCTGGTATCCGATCGGGCTGAAACTTGGCATACTTATATAACTACCGAGACATTTTGAAAAAATAAGACTATGGAGCTGGTTTGATGATGGTGCCGGAAGTTGGCCATAGGAACTCCTCAATTAAACAAGATAGCACCTTTGTATTTGGACTGGCAGCACTTGTTTATACATTGGCTATGTATAAACAAGTGCTTTGACACTAGGTGGTGTTCAGGGTCTGATGATGGAGCTGGACGGTGGCCATGAGAGATACCTTTTTAGTTCATTAAAAGCTTGTTTTTGAACAGATTTTTGCTTCTATTTTATTATTTTATTTGGTCTGAGGAACCAATGCTAATATTCCGTACTAGCGGTCGCCCGCGGCTCCGCCCGCGTGGATGTCGGTTACCGCTGCAAAAAGCCTACCCAGGAAAGACACGGTCAGCAAAATGATTCCCAGGTCAATTCACAGACACCGACAGTAACATCGACGACGCAGTCATTATCCGCAGGCTGCACAGATTGTCTTTCTGTGTATGTTAAAGTTGTTAATGATGAAAATATTTAAATGTAATTAATACTAAGTTTTCACATCTGCCGGCAGTCCCGGAGCGCAACCCGTTGTTTTAGGATAGATAACTAAAGCGATTATTGTAGAGCTTCTCTATAAACAACATTTGACGTTAAATTATTTTCAGGTAACAAAATATACTGATGGTCGGGAGCCCCGACCCGTGATAGGGCAACGTAAATTTGCCCATGCGTAAAACATTCTTTTCGTAAATCAATTCCTACTAATTTGAATGTTTGGCCCTGGGAGAAAAGAACTGTTGTTTAGCTCTGAGAAGAACTTTTGCGTAGGTGTAGTTTTAAGAACGAAATCTAAAAAAAATCGCACGAAAATTATTAGACTTCGCGCACGACCGCTGCGTAGGGAGCATACCTTACTCATAGATCTAAACTCCCCTCCCGCACGCGCACCCCCGCCTTGGTGACGCCCACTTCGCAACGGGCCGTGCAGCAGAAATCGTAATATTTTAATTTCGCCATAACTTCAAAACCAAACCTCCAATTTTAATCATTCAAAGACCAAATATTATCTACATAAACTGTACTTAGTGATGAAATAATTTATTTTGATAAGGATTAATAGCATGAGTAAAATAAACGCGTTTAAATGTAGTCCAAAAAAAATTCAAGATTTTTAAATAAAAAACAGTTGTTGTGCCTCACTCGACATAGATAGGTATAGTGCGTCGCGGACTTTTTTGAAGGTATTTATAAGATCTACAATTAATTAGAACATTTTATGGTTCTGTCTTTTATAGTTTAGGCAGCGTACGCAAAATAAGTAACTTTTCTGGTTGATTTTTTACACCTTGTGTCCGAAAAACACAAATATTTTACGGAACCCTATTTTTTTCCAAAATAAAATATAGCCTATGTTACTCGTGGATAATGTAGCTTTCGAATGGTGAAAGAATTTTTAAAATCGGTCCAGTAGTTTTTGAGCCTATTCATTACAACCAAACAAACAAAGATTTCCTCTTTATAATATTAGTGTAGATAACATGAAATAAAATATTATTTGAATCCGCGATACACTGAGGACACACATCTGGCATTGTCTTTGAGCTAAGTATAAGTAGGTTAGGTATCTCGCAAAATCCTTGTCAATTAGGCGCGTCTTTGTCTAGTTATAGTACCGACAGGGTGTAAAAAGACCCATCACATAGCCGTCAACTACGCATTCTGTACATCAAATTAAGTAACAGCACAAAAAGAAACAAATTTTATTTATGGTGTGCAAAATCGCTGTCCACGGTAGTGCGCAACGTAACGCACGCAAAACATTGTGTTTATGGGTGCATGCAACGGTTCAGGGTTCGTGGAGGGTATTTAAAATTAATTTATAACATTTAAAACTTATACTTTCTTTAAAAAACGTCTGAAAAATTTGGAACTTTGACCTTCAATATCTCCGTAACCAGAAGGTTCCCAGGTATGGTCCAGAACAAAAAAATGATCGCAATGACGGGAATAACAAGACACATGATGACATTCGGCTTCGTTAAGCGTCTTTTTACACCCGTTATACTGAAAAAACAGCCAAAAATTTTAGAAAACACCCTCCTCCCGCGACCTGGCTTCGCATTGCATCGCCCACTGTTACTTCGTTATCGTTTAGCGTTATTTTTCAGTCTGACTTTTTTCATTTTGCCCGACTCCTAGGGGTCGCAGCTCGTTGTTAAATAGCCTATAGCTTTCCTAAAGAAATGGGCTATCAAATGCAGAAAGATTTTTTCAAATCCGACTGGCAGTTCCAGATATTAGCGCGCTCAAACAAGCAAAAAAACTCTTCAGCATTATTAAATTAGTATAGATACATCTCTGTTTGTGACAAGAAAATCCTTTGTCCTATTACTCTATTTTCAAATATTGCGCTCCATTTTTCTCGGAAGTATATAAGAAAAGTAGTTTTCTTGTCTATGAAATGATGGACGGCATTGAATATCCAATATCGTCTGTGGCAAAGGAAAAGTGTGAAAATTGACAATATTTCAGATAAGATTTCAATGTTCTCCGTGATTTTGATGAATATTGTTTTGTTTGGTAGGTCTTGCTTCAGAGGTGGTCCCTTAGTTTAATAACTTTGCTAGGAAGGTACCACAACTAAAACTGAATAAGTAGTAAAAACTATTTACAAAAACATAACAACTGACTTCCAAAAAAAACTTTAATTTCGGAAGTCTTTATCTTTATCTTTTAAGTCCGTGGCAAAAAACGAACATTCACCAAAGACACCGACTTCCGAAATTAAAGTAATTTTTCACTTTTTTGTGTTTTTTTTTTAAGTCGGTTGTTATTTTTTTGTAAAAACTTTTTTAAACATAAAAGAATGTCTACCAAACAAGGAAAGTGAATTACGCAATGTGATCTACTGAGCTGTTAACAATTAATGGAAGAACGAATGAAATGAATGGTTTCGTGAGAAGATGAAGCTAATTATTAAAAGTAAAAAGGTGTGTTTGTTTTCGTGAGATCTTAGTTAAAGATATGATCTCGAGTTTTTTTAAATCCTGTTAGTTTTACAAACACAACAGACAAAGCAACAGTAATCACTTTCCATGGTGATACTCCAGATTTTTAGCGGGGTCCGCCAGGACCGATGCCTGCCAGGGTTGCGGGAAAGTCCGAAAGGGATACCGGGACCCTTGGCAACAGGCAACTGAAGGAACACGGGTGGGTTTTAATCAGTAAAAGTCTGATACGCCCTCCAGAGCGGGAGAAGCCATTTGATGAATCCCCAACACCAAAAAAAAAATGGTGATAATCCAGATACTCCTACAATCAGCCTATAATGTTCCCAGTGCTGGGACACAGGTCTCACTGTGAGAGGGAGTGGGCTGTAATCCACCACGCGGGCCCGGTGCGGGTTGGTAGATGTCACATATCTTCAAATTTTTGCTTCTAGGACTTCTAGGACACGGTTTTCTCACGATGTTTTCCTTCACCGTTTTGAGGGCAGTGATGATGAAATAATTTAGGAGCCCGTGGCTAAGTAATAACAGCCGCGCGCGTCGATCCATCAGGACTTGTCTTTGCGATTTAATTGGATGCAGTAAAGTGCAAGTAATCGTGTATCGCATAGCCGGAATCTAAAGATCGAAGTATGAATTATGTAATATATTTTTTTCAAAATTTAAATCCGTGCTATCTACGAATAAATCACAATAGAAAACGACGTTTTTTAGGGCTACATCGCCTTAAGCAACGCTTGCTGGGGTTAGTCCGTGGATAGGTGACCATCTTTACAAACCGAGACTCCTCCGTGCTTCGGAAAAAGCGTTAAGCCGTTGGTCCCGGCTGTCATTCGTAGATCTTTGACAGTCGTTACGGATCGTCAGAAGCCCGAAATTTTGACAACCAGTCTTACCAAGGGGTATCGTATTACTCATTTACTGGGTTGTGGAGGTCAGATAGGCAGTCGCTCCATGTAAAATACTGGTATTCAGCTGCATCCGGTTAGACTGGAAGCCGACTCCAAACACAGTTGGGAAAAGGCTAGGCAGAATCATCCAAACCAAAGTGCCTGCCTGGGTTCGAATAGACCCTAGTGTACCTAGGTAGTAGGTACTACAACTCGTAAGTCGCGGCCGCTACCACACTTACCACTGGGCCACCACTGCTCTCGATACTCCTATGAGTCACACTGCGATTATTCTGTACTCTTTTCGTGCGAAACCTACTATGAGACCTTTGTGAGACGGTGAGACCACAATTACTTCTCTCCGCTGCGCATATTTTCCGAAATAGCCTACATTATCATGTACCTCTCCGGCCCATAAACTATCTCTATATAAAAAATGTCGTCGATCCGTTGTCACAACCCAACAAATCAACAAACTAACTTTCGCATTCATTTTGTTATAATTTATGGATTTATCATAGACATGACGAAAACCACTTTCCATGTGGTCGGGCAGTTACATAAAAAACAAATGTTTTAAACATAGCTAAGCTCCCATATAACACAGGTGACATAATCTATACTTATTATAATATATTATGTGTAGATTATGTATATATTAATCTATACCTACAAATAATTTACAAATCCCAACTAATATTATAATGCCAAAGTGAGTTTGTTTGTTTCGCTTTCACGCTTAAACAGCTGAACGGATTAGACCATGACCTGGAATGGGACAGGATACTTTTTATCTCGATATTCCCACGGGATCGAGACTTACGCGCGTGAAACCGCGGGGCGCAGCTAGTCACTACATAGTATAAAACAAAGTCGCTTTCTCTGTCCCTATATCCCTATGTATGCTTAAATCTTTAAAACTACGCAACGGTTTTTATGCGGTTTTCACTAATCGATAGAGTGGTTCTCGAGGAAGGTTTTAGTATTTAGTATAATTATAAGAACCGTCATCCACATAATAAAACTGAAAAGTTTGTTTGAACGCGCTAATCTCTGGAATTAGGAGTCAGATTTGAAAAATTCTTTTTGCATTTTATAGCCCAATTCTTAAGGAAAATTGGCTATTTAACATCATGCTAATTACCATAATTAAAAGCCGAGCAAAAAGAAAAAAAAACCAGCGAGACTAACAGTCGTCGCGTAGAATGATGTGTAACATCTGACATCTTGGTTGAAACTTGACAGTACCGACCTCTCGGAAAATGTGTTGGTACCACCTGACGGCCAACTAGCACCGCCCGCGCTCATTGGTCAAATCAAATAGCGCGCGCTTTCCCGGCTTCCTGTTACACACTTCCGTCTCTTTTCTCTCGAAATCACACGCACCGATTGCAGGAAAGCGAGAGGAAAGATCTTACACATCAAACATTCATGCTACAGCTACACTTCGCGTTATCGCGAACTTTTCTTCGTGCGCTCTCTGTTGCTCAGCGAGTAATCGAGGGGTGTGCGAAAGAGAGCGCACGAACAAAATTTCGCGATAACGCGAAGTGTATAGCATAAGAAAGAACGATAAGCGAAAACGCAGTTGACTCGGGCGGGCGATGTGATGCGACGCGGTGGATCGAGGGCCGAAAATTCACGCGGAACAAACCGCGGGCAGAAGCTAGTATTGTCTAAATCCAGTTTTGAAGGGTCAGAGATTACCGCTGTTAACTAGAAACTCGTTACGTCATAATAACGGACAGTGCTTATAATGAGGACACGAATATGCTTAGTAGATGTAGTTTTAAACACGACATCCTTGTTAAACTGTCCAGGGGCCATATTATGACGTAGAGTCTGACCAACGAAAGCTGTCCACGAATTATTATCTGTTGAATTCTTCGAGATATAAGTACTAACGTACTAGAGAAGACACCGTAAATTCCTACTTTGTCTCGTTCAAGTGCGGCGATCGCGCCGCAGTTTGTCGAAGAAAACGCGTAGTGCCGTGATTTACATGGCGCTTAAGACCTTTTTGCCGAGAATAAATACACTTCCGCAGCAAATCTAGCACTGTGGTAAATTAGGTACGGTTTAGACGAATTGTTATTATTTTAGCGCTGCAGCGAACTAAAGATTCAATACGAAGAATAGGACAATTCAGTTATTTGACGTAGCTTCTCTAGTACGTTAGTAGGTACTTATATCTCGATGGTTGAATTATTTTACTTCACTTATTACATGTCAAATTATTCTAAAGATAATGAAATACTCCTGTAAGTACGCATACTCGCGCAATATGTCTTGAATAATAAATAGTATTGACTCCGCTTATGCAGTAGGTATAAAGCAAGTTCTTGATTTTTAAAATTGCCGCCTTTTTTCTTGGACAGCTTTCGTTGGTCAGACTCTATCAATGCCACCTAGGGATGCAAGAAGTGTAAAAAAGTATCGATATATATCGGATTGATATTTAAAAAAAATATCGATATCGATTTCGATATATCGAAAAAAAAATATCGATACATCGGAGGAATTAAAAAAAAAAAATTACTTTATGTAGTTCAAGTTTTATAATCATTTAAATACCAAACTAGGAAAAAAAGTACTAATCATTTTTACGGTTCTGAATTCCAGCGGTTTTAGTCAGTGGCGACAACAGTGTTGCTATTGAAAATATATCGTTTTTGATACATTTTCGATACTTGATATTTTATATCGATACATCGATATATCGAAATAATAAATATCGCCTGAAAATATCGATATATCGAACAAAAAATATCGATATTTCGATATATCGATATTTTTTCTGCAAGCCTAATGCCACCATTTTTCCAGTGTGAGTGAGAGACGGAGTTCGGACAAAGCTGATAGAAAAAAAAGAAAGAAAAATAGGTTTATTTGTCACAGAAACACGTGCATAAAAAGTGATAACAATCATCAGCAATATTAAATAAAATAGATCTAAGTAAAAATATCTGTTCACAAATAAACAGATAAATAATCGGTAGCTGCACGTCATGACTGTGTCAAGAAGGCTTCCAGTCAGCATGATGCTGCGCTATGGGGACCCACAGCACAGCGCTGATTTTCAGTAGTCACCCGAAAAAAAGACGTACGGAAATCAAGTCGGGTTCAGAGATTTGTACATAATATTATTAGTTAATTACATTACAGTACATTAAGCTCATTATTGTGCATTTAGCTTGGAGGAGCTCGTGGCTAAGTAATAACAGCCGCTCGGGTCGATCCATCAGGTTAAGCTACGCTTGCCGGGGTTGGTCCGTGAATGGGTGACCATTTTAACATATCGAGACTCCTCCGTGCCTCGGAAAGCACGTTAAGCCGTTGGTCCCGGCTGTCATTTGTGGATCTTTGACAGTCGTTACGAGTCGTCAGAAGCACGAAAGTCTGACAACCAGTCTAACCAAGGGGTATCGTATTACCCAGTTACTGGGTTGTGGAGGTCAGATAGGCAGTCGCTCCATGTAAAATACTGGTATTCAGCTGCATCCGGTTAGACTGGAAGCCGACCCCAACTTAGTTGGGAAAAAGGCTAGGCAGATGATGATTACAGTAATAGTTAAAAAAATAAAATAAACAGTACTTAGTATAGGTATAATACAACTTTAAGCAAAATGAACTAAGTGAATAAATATGATTAAATAGGTAACGTGAAAATTCATCCGCAGGCATCACTGGACGATAGCACCATCCTTTTTTTTCGCAGTAGAATAATGGTGGCATTACTACTTCATACATAATACAACAACAATTTCATTTCATTTAATATTGAATTCTTAAGTACAAGGAATATAGTTACTTACGTTAATTGGCATAGTAAATACTTAAAACGAGGAAGCGTTTACTTCATCAATTGAGGATCGCGGAACCATCTTGAATAAATTAACGTCACAAAGAAAATGTACATTTTGAAATTGGAATTGAATTTAATTCATGGAATTAGTAAGTACTAGATTTCACCCCAACTTCCACGTGCTGGCTGGGAATAGACAACTTGTTTTTTTTTTTTAAAGGTAAAATGAAGATTCTGGAAAACATAATTACGAAAGTTATTTTTACAAGTAATATTATCTAGTCTTGTTTTATTTGCACTTAAGCCACTAGCTTGCTTAGTATACCTATGGGTTATGTACACCTCTCTGGGGCTTTTTCGGGAGCATCTCTCTTGATCGCTCAAAGAAACTTTAAAACCCGTCCGTGGATGGGTGACCATCTTTACATACCGAGACTCCTCCGTGACTCGGAAAGCACGTTCCCTTAACGGCTGTCAATGATCCACGAATGACAGCCGTTACGGGTCGTCAGAAGCGCGAAACTCTGACAACCAGTTTTACCAAGGGGTATCGTATTACCCCCAGTTACTGGATTGTAGAGTTCAGATAGGCAATCGCTCCATGTAAAATACTGGTAGTCAGCTGCACCCGGTTATACTAGAAGCCGACCCCTGTATAGTTGGGAAAAGGCGAGGCAGAGTGATTGATCAATAAACGGATAACAGAGTGAATGAGTAATATTTTCTAGAAAAGCTGCGGTTGCCGGGTAAAATTATTATCGGGGAAAACCACAAGCCTAACTTGAGTGTCGTTGAATCTAATCGTGAATTTAATATCATATTATTCATAGTAAAGCTTTTAACACCGCAGATTAACCGTTCGTAGTAAATTACATCTAGCCACAGATGATACAGATGGTGCACTTCGATCAGACAAAGATCGTTAGAAATGAAAGACAAAATGACACATTGTAGAAAGATTTCTACGGTGGATGTCAAAAATGAAGAAACGAACTGTCACTTTGTATAGAAAAGAAAGAAAGAAAAGAAAGAAAGAATAACGTTTATTTGGACACAGTTCGTGAAACACAAAATACAAATAACAAAATAAAAAAAATAAAAATTTGAAAACAATAGTGTGCGCCTCACGGCTGCGCCAAAAAGGAAAAAGAGAGGAGAGGAGAGGAGAGGGAAAAAGCTATGTATATTCTTCGTAGAGATAGAAAGCGTCATGCTACGCCTGCAGGCTGGTGTTGTGTCTGTCGGGCAACTGCCTAACGATTGATGTCGGGACGTTGTATAATTATGCTGGTCGCGCGGTAAACTCTGCTTGTGCGATGCAGAATTTTGCGTGACGTCAGTGGGATGCATAGTTCGCATGTGCCGATGTAGATGCCGCCACAGTACAATCACAAATCCAGGGTCATAGCTGGCCTATTTGACGGACAGGGTCGTCATCTACCCCTGTCACCAGGGAGAATGGAACCGGCGAGAGATGTCGTGCGGTGTCCCACAGGGATCGGTCCTAGGGCCGCATCTGTGGGACATCGGATACGAATGGGTGCTGCGCGCCGACCTCCCTAGCGGCGTCAGCATAGTTTGCTACGCTGACGATACGCTGGTCCTGGCGCAAGGGAGGTCGCACCAGGCGGCGGCCGAACTCGCGACACGCGGGGTTGCGACAATCGTCGAGAGAATCCGGCAATTGGGACTCGAGGTGGCCTTGCACAAGTCCGAGGTCATGTGTTTTCATGGCCCTCGGAACGCGCCACTGTCGGGTTCCCAAATAACGGTAGGAGGGGTTCACATCGGCGTCGAGTCGACGATGAAGTATCTAGGACTCGTCCTCGACAGCCGGTGGAACTTCGTGGAGCACTTCTGTCGTTTGGCTCTCAGGGTGGACCGGGCCGGGGCCGCCTTGGGGCGGCTCCTGCCCAATCTTGGGGGGCCAAACGCCTCCTGCCGGAGGCTCTACGCGGGGGTCGTGCGGTCCATGGCCCTTTACGGGGCACCGGTGTGGGCGCGTTCCATTAGGCTGCGGCTAGCCCGCCGGTTGAACGCGTCCCAAAGGGTAATGGCCATTCGGCTGGCCCGGGGATACCGCACGGTCTCTCGTGAGGCGGCGAGCCTCCTTACCGGATTACCGTCATGGGATCTGGAGGCGAAGGTCCTCGCGCACATCTGGGAGTGGCGCGAGCAGATGAAGCGCCGGGGCGTAACTCCGCTGCCGCGAGAAATCGCGGCACAGCGGACAGAGCTCCGGCAGGATCTCATAGCGGCATGGAGAGTGCGATTGTCGCAACCCAGTGCTGGGCACGCCACAATTGCGGCGATAAGTCCCCTCTTTGAGGAGTGGCTGGAGAGGTGCCACGGCGTCCTCACCTTCCGCCTGACGCAGGTCCTCACCGGACATGGCAGCTTCGGGAGGTACCTGTGTAGGATTAGGCGGGAGGAAACGCCCGGGTGTCACCACTGTGCGGATTGTCCGGAGGACACGGTGGAGCATACGGTGGAGATGTGCCCTGCTTGGGCGGAGCACCGCCGTGTCCTCGTGGAAGCGATTGGCGGCACTGACCTCTCGCGTCCGGCCCTGGTCCAGGCCATGGTACGGAGCGAGAGGTCATGGGAGGCGGTCACCTCCGTCTGCGAAGCAGTGATGCTCGCGAAGGAGGAGGCGGAACGCGTGAGGGAGAGGCAAGGCCTGCGCCCTCACGCCCCTAACCGCCGCCGCTGGAGACACCCTGGGCGTCGGGAATCCCAGGCGGATTCCCGGCCACCATAGGCGCGGGCTTGCGGACGGCGAGCAATGGGTAGCTCGCCGTCCGATAAGGACCAGGCCCGGGTCGATGGCGCGTCGTGTTCCACGCGCGCCTCAAAGAAATGTCAGCACACCTGACGGGGTCCGTTAGGACCGATGCCTGCCAGGGTTGCGGAATAGTCCGAAAGGGATACCGGGACCCTGGCAGAGAGCTCAGAGCGGGAGAAGTCATTTGATGATTTCCCACCCAAAAGGGTCATAGCTGCTACAGAGAAACTGTTTATTATAATTACTAATTACTGAAAAGGCAATTATAAAGGACTGAAAGAGCATAATTATCGTGTATGAACCTGAAACTGCTAATTAAGATACCGGGGGTTATTTTCCTTGTAAATTGTTTATTCAAATTACTTTGCCCTGGCTTGTTTCCGAGCCGATAATAATTTTATTTACGTTGGATTTTCCCGAAGTCTATTTTCCCAAATATATTGAACTATTTCAATTGTGTTAATCAATTCGGTTTTTGCAAATTACTTGTGAATCTGATAATAATCTCATTTATACGATGTTTCCCCCGGGATTTTTACGGGGTGTCTCAATTGGGGTGGCTTACTAAAATCCGGATTAAACGTACGTAGTAAAGCTCGTGGCTAAGTAATAACAGTCGCACGGGTCGATCGATCAGGTTAAGAGCTACGCTTGCCGTGGTTGGTAGGTGGCTGGGTGACCATCTTTACATAACGACACTCCTCCGTACCTCGCAAAGCACGTTAAGCCGTTGGTCCCGGCTGTCATTCGTGGATCTTTGACAGTCGTTACGGATCGTCAGAAGCGCGAAAGTCTGACAACCAGTCTTACCAAGGGGTATCGTATTACCCAGTAACTGGGTTGTGGGGGTCAGATAGGCAGTTATGTAAAATACTGGTATTCAGCTGCATCCGGTTAGACTGGAAGCCGACTCCAACATAGTTGGGAAAAGGCTAGGCAGGTTGACAGTTGACTTGGACAAAGTTCAACGTTGTGAGAAATGATATGGCTAGATTCGGCTAGAAGATAACTAAACTAATCTATGGAAGAAGAAGAAATAATAAATTGGAATAAGGGCCAAAAAATGATGACCTTTTTACCCGACTACGGCGAAGAAAAAGGAGGGTTATGATTTTGACCGGTATGTATGTATGTATGTATGTATGTATGTATGTATGTATGTATGTATGTTCATCTGTTCCCTCCTATCTTCCAAACCATTTATCACAATTTAACAAATGAGGTATCGTTAGAAGCGTCGTGATTGTCCGCTGGTTATAGGCTATGTGAAGTCACATTAAATTTAAAATAGCGCCCTCTAGAGGACATAAAGGGAGGAACTTAAAAAAAAAATGGTTTAATCGTACCATGTTGGGTATCAAATGAAAGGGCTTAATGAGCACATTTCAAAAATATATATATTATAACACCAAAAGAATTTAAAAAAAAAACTAGTAATAAAAACTAAAACCCAACTACGACTTAAAAGCATAAACAAGACACCACAGACAGACAAATTAAAAATCCGGAGTCACACGTAACCTGTTCTATTTATGCCCTAACACGTGTGACTCCGGATTTTAAATTTGTCTGTCTGTGGTGTCTTGTTTATGCTTTTAAGTCGTAGTTGGGTTTTAGTTTTTAGTACTAGTTTTTTTTTCTTCAACACAAGCCACTAATGAAGATATTATGGACCACTTTTCCCTTTTACTCTATTCTTCAAACAAAAAACTCAACAACAAAAAAAAACGTATAAATTAAAAGGTATTTACTTTTCATTAAAAAAACAATTTAAGAAATGGCTCTCGTTTCCATAAAAGAAGATGGCGGAAGGAAACTCCCGCCAATATTTTAATAATCTTAATTTAAAATCTATTGTGAGATGACTGTTATAAGACACCTGAGGCCTTATTAAAAGATAAAAGATAAGAGATGTCGTAATAAAATGCTTGGGAGATCGTTTATTCATTTATCTTTGTAACACATCGAGATATAAGTACTAACGTACTAGAGAAGACAACGTAAATTCCTACTTTGTCTCGTTCAACTGCGGCGATCGCGCCGCAGTTTGTCGAAGAAAACGCGTAGTGCCGTGATTTACATGGCGCTTAAGACCTTTTTGCCGAGAATAAATACACTTCCGCAGCAAATCTAGCACTGTGGTAAATTAGGTACGGTTTAGACGAATTGTTATTATTTTAGCGCTGCAGCGAACTAAAGATTCAATACGAAGAATAGGACAATTCAGTTATTTGACGTAGCTTCTCTAGTACGTTAGTACTTATATCTCGATGTTGTAACAAGAAACTTTTTTGACAACCTTATTACTTTGACATTTGAGCGATTTGATTACCAGTGACATTTCAGTCATGCATGACATGCATGCTACAAACTCCATGGACACTCAAGCTAATTACATAACCTAAAATTGATAGTTTTCAATTTTAGGCTCAAACCAAATAAAAAACCAGAAGTAGCGCTGCGAACAATACAGTGAAGCATGCCAAAACTACACCAACGCTCTGTGCGTACACGCTCAAACGCACACATTTATAACCATTTACAATCAAACTACACCAAAATATGAGCACACATGTTTACGAAACCGGCTTCACGTCACTGTTGACAGCGCTCTGTCTTGGTTTTTTATTTAGTCTGAGATTTTAGGTTACGTTTCCATTTCTTCTCCGGATGATTTCATCAATTAAAAATTAAAAATTCAGAATAGTACACTATTCTGAATTTTTAATTAACTAAGTATATTTTTAATTTTTATGTTTTTGAGTAAGTACCTACCTATAATAATTTTGTAATGTTACCATAATAATTATTTAATAGATTAATAATAATTTAAATATTAACATTAACATCTGTTTATACCTACCTGTATTAAGCAAATAAATAATTTGATTTGATTTGTAGATTTTATATTTTCGTCCTCTAGATCAAACAAAAACAACAATACTTATATTTATTTCAAAATACTGACTAGAAAGATCGGCGTAGTTTAGCCTAGCTCAGGGGTCGGCAACCCTTTCAGTCGAAAGAGTAAAAAATTACAATTGATAAAATTTCAAAGTTTTTAAAGAGCCACTATTTTTTTTCTTGCCAACAATAAATAGTACTTGCATAAATAAACTAATCTATTTATTCATAAGATAAATATCTATTTAGTCATAAGTTTTTTACAACAAATTATATAATTATGGTATTATTAGATAATCACTTATTATTTAGTAAAAAATTAAAAGAATTATACATTTACTTACGACGCTAACTTGTTCTTCAAAAACAAACAATTGAGCAAACAAATTCAATAAAAGCGATGGCTTTGCATGGTTATTCAAGTAGAAAATTCAAACCTTTCCAAATAATGTAACTTGTACTTAAAAATAAAAAAACAATATCATACATTTGAGCGAGTACAAGTGGCTAAGAGATAGAAATGGTACCTAATCCTCGTTAATCGATTCAGAACGATTTTTAAATGTTTTTTTAAAAATAAATAACATAAATAATATTTGCCTATGGAACTAAAGAGCCGCAGCTTCACATCCAAAGAGCCGCAGGTTTCCGACCCCTGGCCTAGCTCATAGAATCACGTTAGTCACGGCAAACTAACTAATTGATAGCAGTACGTAGCGTGTCTGATGATCGAATAACGTAACTAGGACTTTTTGCGTAACTGAAGCGATCAAGTGTGACGATATGTGGCCATGTGGGTAATAATACCAGCCTATTATTGTCCTACTGTAAGGCAAAGAAGCCTCTTCTCGTACAGAGAAGGCACGAGCAATGGACATAGATTACCACTATTGATCAAGGCGGGTTTCGATTTCAGACTTGTATTAACAAGTCCAGAGGCCCTAGACAAAGTGACATTCTATCAGCGATAACGATGATGGAAAAGGCAAAAATGTATAGGACTGACATAAGCTATCGAAAAGCTTCGGCCCTCTGAGGGCCTAGACAAGTGACAATCGCTTCGAAAGCGTTTCGTATTTCTACAACGACTTTCAACAGGATTATGCAAAAATGTTTAGGACTGACATAAGCTATCGAAAAGCTTAGGTATGACAGTCCTAAAAAAATTGCCTTTTTGTCATCGTTATCGATGATAGAATGACACTTTATCTAAGGCCTCTGAGGCCTTACTAGCCATATCATCTTTCACACAGTCCATCCATCCATTCAATTTATCGTCTGGAATAGATATTGAACATTGCGAGAATCCATTAAATGTAGTTTTCAATTCACCGACTACATAGTTTTACCAAGCAAAACTAAATGGTTATCAGAATATTGTGATTGCAATCTTTCTGAAATCTCTTCTGAAAGTTAAAGTTCAATAAGTATAATTTGTTGCGAAATTATTGGTTTTTGTTTTTGTGAATCCCTAACTGCAGACATGAGGTTTGACAGCAGAAGTCAACTGGCAACACGAGCAAAAGATCGCGGTGTGTTAACACATAGAATTTATGGGTTCCTTGTTGACTACGAAACCCTACACTCGCGACAATCTAAGAAGTTCGTTTTGACGTTTTGTTCTCGTACCTACATGTAATAGAATGTTATGCCTTGAGAAGCAATGTAGATAAGTCGTCGATTACTAACTCTAAGTATGTTCAATCGATATGTCTCGAAGATCAGTTTCTATGAAACCATTTTTTTTTTCATCGCTACCCAAAGCATTTTTATAGCTGTCAAAACGGACATCTTAGATTGTCGCGAGTCTAAAAACGCGTGCTGCCTGCAGCCCTATCTTATTTGACATATTATTATGTACCTTAGACAGCCTTAACGACACCCACGAGCCACGTTACTAACATTATCGAGCTTTATTGCAATTCCGACGGAAAAATATTTACGTGTCGTAAATCTAACAAGAATGTCTCAATGACATTTCATTCGCCATTTTCCCGCGCTTTTATCGAAACCGCCATTTTGTTTTTGCTTCGCTATAATCTATGCATCGCAGGCCAAGGAAATGATCTAGTGAACTTAGGTAAACAGCGTCATTTAACTTTAGCAATATCTGTCACGGAAGAAGGAATAAAGTTGGTTATAAACTTCCTTCTGTAGATGACTTGAAAGTAAAGTGTAGTTGTATTATTGCCAGGGTTCTCCTCTCGTATTCTCGTAAGAATACTTTTAATGTGCCGTGGAAAAAATATAAGTTAGCCAGCAGCCAGCACGCGTAGCATGACCATAGTAGAAACGGGTTTTGTCGACGGAAGAATAGACAAGATCTGCCATTTTGTCTATTCTTCGGTCGACAAAACCCGTTTAGCTACGCGTGCAGTAAGATGGATCGATTATTATAATACAAACTTATTACAGGGCAAAGGCCTACATACTGACATACTGTAGGGCAAAGGCCTCATATCATACAGAGATGGCTCGGGCATTGATTCGTCGGATGTCCTCACGATGTTTTTCTTTCATCGATGTCAATAAATAAATAATATCCCAGTTATTTGAAATTGTTTGTTTATTTTTTGTTTGTTGTCATTCCAGATTGCCTGAATACGAGCCTTTTGGCTATTTTGTATTTGTTTTTGTTGTAGTATGCGTTTTGTTTGTGCACACAATAGTAAACAATCGGAAAGTAAATATGAATTGAACAACGATTACTGAACAAAAATTATCTTAATTCATCTTAGCATCTTGTTTTTTGTTTGCTATTATTATTCTTATCGATTTCCCAGACTTAGTGATGCTAGTGATTTGTGATACAAGAAATTTCTATGGTAACTACCGTTCGTAGCTTTGAGGAACCGGTATGATTTAAGTCGATGGAAGTCCGTCATATCCTTAACCTTTCCCAGAAGCTTAGGGACCTTTTGTAAACACTTTCTTATGAAAGCCATCATGTCATGATCATAGACAATCGTGTTGTTGTATAACTCTATGAACTTCGACATAACTTTTTTTAAATTGTTAATTATGACAGTTATTCTTGAGTTTTAATTGTTTTATCGACGTTTTCGGACTACTTTCGTATTTTTTAATTGGATAAAGTAGTCCTTCTATTTTTAGTGATTTATCATTTTTCTCCTGTCATTCGTAGATCTTTGAGAGTCGTTATGGGTAGTCAGAAGCCAAAAAAAGTCTGACAACCAGTCTTACCAACACAGTTACCCAGTAAGTGGATTGTGGAGGAGAGATAGGCAGTCGCTCCATGTAAAATACTGGTATTCAGCTGCAGCCGGTTAGACTGGAAGCCGACCTCGACCTAGTTGGGAAAAGGCTAGACAGATTGATTGATAATTTCTCCAAACTTTAGCGGTACATAATTATCTACATATTCTGTGAATTCGTATAGTTTAGCCTGAGGTCCTAAACAATTGACAATAGCTTTCAAAACGTTTCGTATTTCTACGACTCTCATTTACATACTTTTCGGTAGCTTATATCTATCCAATATATTTAATTTTTCCATCATCTAACTGAACAGACTGCTGCGCTGCTGGGGAGTTTCTTGCGCCACTTCATCCCAGTTAAACCAGTTAAAGCACTAGGAAGCAGTGAAGGGCCGGCGTTTTAGGGGAATGTTTTTTATGTCATTTTGATGTTCAAACGTTTAAATGTGACGTTTAAATGTTTTTTTTTGTTATTGCTATTAGAATGACACTTTGTCAAGGCTCAGAACTCCAAAATTAGCTTCGTAATTCAATTTATAACATGTCATGTTCACATACAACATTCAAGAGTTCTGAAAAGTCAGAATATAGGCAAACGCGGCGTGTGGTTCCAATTTGTCGTTTCATCTTATTGCTAATGGATTCGCAGAAAAGTAATAAATGCCTACGTATGTTATGTTGTCCGATGTTAGTTATGTGCCTTCCTACATACCTAGAGCGAAATATTTTCGCGTTCGTCAACAACATAAAAAGATGCCGACGCATTGAGAACCTCCTCGTGTTAAGGGCGCACCCTACCTCAGATTTTATCCCGCTCGCACCATCGTACTCGCGGCCGGAGTGGGGCGCTAGCAGCTCTAAAGCGTCGGAAAGTTAAGGTAATTGCTTTTTACGGTGAAAATAATGGTAATTAAAAAAAAATGACACACTTAAGACCTGCTTTATAGTTAGTTCAGTTATCATGCAAAGTTTCATGATCTAATTTGAAGTATTTTTTTAATACCAGCGGTTTATAATTCTGTGCAGAGGTAACTTTGGAATTTTTTTCTATAAAGAAAATTTTATGTAATCGTGTTTTCGCCTCACATAAGACCTAGCATCAATCCTCAACTTTAACATACAACGTGCCGCTACCATGACGACATTAATTTAACACACGTATCCGATTTCGCGTATTCGTTTTAGGAAAATATTTTAATTTCATTAAATGTTATTATTTATTGATTTATTTTCAATTTTCTAAATTACCATCCTGGAGCAACCTGTACTTAAAGAACTGTAGCGAAGAGTTCATTTGCCAGGGTCACGGATCATATGTAGGCGAATAAAAGGAAAGCCGCGCAATTTCCTAGAAATTATGCCGACAAAGGATCTTGACCGATGGAACGTAAGCCAGCTGGTAGGTACCTACATGAATGAATCTTTTACAAAGAGTGATCTCAATTTTGGTTATGTTTTTATCATTTAGTTTGTTTGAAAATTATTTTTTTTCAATTTACGAATTATTTTATTTTATTATAATTTTTATGGTTACTGGCCACTAGCCCTACCCGTGTGTTAAATTAATGTCGCCATTGTAGCGGCACGTTGTATATTTATTTCAAAACTAGCTTTTGCCCGCGACTTCGTTCGCGTGGAATAGTGACTTCCGACAGATTTTTGGTTTTACCCGCATGGCGCATAGTTCCCGATCACGCGGGATCTCTTCAAAAATGAACGGAACCAATTTTAAATTTACGAAACGATCAATCCTCAATTCTACGACAGTACCGAAGCGCTCGGCCGATACCCAACCAAATGCGTGTAACGAAACCATAGCGCGATCTATTTCGATCCCAACGCCATCTATCGAGCATAGTGACAACTCGGATTATTTATCTATACTCCGTTCGGGCATTTTCTTTGTACTAAAAGT
Organism: Lithophane socia; assembly: GCA_947522985.1. Lineage (NCBI taxonomy): Eukaryota > Metazoa > Arthropoda > Insecta > Lepidoptera > Noctuidae > Lithophane > Lithophane socia. The sequence goes on along the minus strand of OX383281.1, from coordinate 4,931,803 downwards.
TTTATTATATTGATATTATTTTTTTCATACCTTTTTACTATTTATTTACTTTTTTCCGTGAATTAAAACAATAACATGAACCGAACTCGTGTAACGATCGACACCATTGCGCGATCACCAACTCGACATATAGTACTAATAGAATTATCTATACTCCGTTAGAGCATTTTCTATGTACTAAAAGTTGTATTATATTATATTTTTCATACCTTTTTACTATTTATTTACATTTTTCCGATGAATTTTCAGTACTGAATTGATGCCGACTCTTGACCGAATAGATGGCGCTGTATGTCCGGAATAAATTTTATTTTTTATTTTATTTTTTGTAATAAAAACTATCCTATGTCTTTTCTCAAGTTCCAAACTATGACTGTACCAAATTTCACACAAATCGGTTCAGTAGTTTAGGCGTGAAGCAAAGACAGACAGACAGACAGACAGAAAGACAGACAGACAGACAGACAGACAGAGTTACTTTCGCATTTATAATATTAGTTTGGATTAATGCTGCAGTATTTTCGGCATAACAGAGGATCATGCTAAGCAATTTGTGACTGGGTGCGCCCTTAAGGATTCCGTACCACACGGGACCGGATTATTTAGGCTCCGCTGTCCGTCCTTGCGTCCATCCGTCCATCCGTCCGATCGTCAATCCATCCGCCCACACGTCCGTCCGTCCGTCTGGATCAGGGTTGTATTTTGACCATTGACCGTATTTTAGGTAGACACTTGAAATTTTCTATATTATTTTATATTATTGGACACGTATTTTTCTTTTTTACGTAGCGTAGGTAATAAAAAAAATACGGCAATAATGTGGCATGACGTCACTGGTCCGTAGATTTTAAACTGACTTGTGACGTAGTAAGCCCCCAACTTTAATGCGTTTTAACGAAATATTTTTTTATAAAGTATCTAAGTATATATGATAAAGCAAGAAATACGTGTCTAGTATTTTTTATTATCTGACTGACGGACTAAATAGTTTTTTTTTTTTACCCAGTCAACATCCCTATTTTAGAAGTCATTTACTACTGACCTGCAAATTGCAAAAAAAACATTGTGATTTAAAGTTTGTTACGCAATAATAATTAAGTAGGTACCTACTTAATTAGGGTGCACAGTGCCAGGGGGCCAAATCTACTAATTTACAAACGTGTCAGTGGTCTCACAATGATCAGCTTTTGACAGATTTTGTATGGCATATCTGTCAAAAACTGATCATTGTAAGACCACTGACACGTTTGTACATTAGTAGTAGACTTGGCCCCCTGGACAAGTGACAATCGCTTCGAAAGCGTTTCGTATTTTTACAACGACTTCCAACAGAATTGACATTAGGACATACCTACTTAAAGCCTTTCGATAGCTTATATTGTCAGTCCTCTCTCCTCTCCTATACATTTTTGCCTATTCCATCATCATTATCGCTGATAGAATGCCACTTTGTCTAGGGCCTCAGGACTTCTCATTCCATACTTACTTATCTATTATGCCGTCACGTGTCATCTCAGTAATCACCCCCTTTCTATCGATATACTTTCTGGTAAACATCAATATTTAAAAACCAATGAAATACCAATAGACAATTTTCGTAAAAATAATTTACTTTTGACAGCAAAAAGCGCGGCAAAAAAGTCAAAGCAGTCTAATTCCGCAATCATTTCACATTTTTTATCAACGCCAAATCACTTTCGCTGGGAATAACGCTCGGCTCGTGAGATGGTCGAGTCCGTAACTCACATTGGCATTGCGTAATATTACGATTTCAAACTACAAGAGTGAAAGTTTAAAGCTATTGTTGATCGTAATTGAGGCTTCAATTACATTGTTAGCTATTCTTACTATTACGTCGCATCCTCGTGGCTAACGGCCGGATTATGAAACGTAAAGAAAAAATGTCATGCTGTCACTGTTTAGAGGTCATTATCATGTGCGTAGCTTCCCAACACAGACCAAATAAAAAACCAAGACAGAGCGCCGCGAACAATACAGTGAAGTGGCAAAACTACACCTCCGCTCTGTGCATACACGCTCACACGCACACATTTACAATCAAACTACACCTCACTATTGCACACATGTTTACGAAACCGGCCTCACGTCACTGTTGACAGCGCTGTCTTCGTTTTTAGGAATCCGTACCCAAAGAGTAAAACTGGACCCTATTACTAAGACTCCGCTGTCTGTCTGTCACCAGGCTGTATCTCATGAATTTTCACAGATGATGTATTTCTGTTGCCGCTATAACTACAAATACCAAAAAACAATAAAATAAACATTTAAGGGGGCTCCCATACAACAAACGTGATTTTTATGCTCGTTTTTGTAGATAATGGTACGGAACCCTTAGTGCGCGAGGCCGACTCGCAGTTGGCCGGTTTTTTTTAATTTGTTCACTTCCCATCTATGTATATTGCCGTCTGCTCCCAGTCTAGCCAGCACCCTTATCGCGTAACACACTTTCAATCAAAATCCGAGAGTTTTGAAGGATATTGCTTAACCATTGCTTTCAAAAATTCGGTCCTGATTGATCAAAGGCGTTTAGTGTTGAAGGAATTTATTCCCTACTCTTCTGTAGCGATAAATGTCTTTGAATACGGCGAATCAAGGACGGGTACACTGTTCAATATTGCCTACAATTTAATTTGATTCGACAGAATACATTTCGGGCCTGTTTCATATTCTAAAACGGTTTTGAGAAAGTTTCATCTCTTCCGCCGGATGATTTGATTTAGTGTATGTTTAGGCTCAGGGGGCTCGTTGCTCAATAATAACAGCCGCACGGGTCGATCGATAACTCTGTCGGGTCGTGTAAATACAAAGGCGAATGCTCGCCGTTGCCGTGGCACCGCTCGCTTCGCTTGCTCGGCTCGCGCTCGATTTGTTCTAACCTGACCCATATTTAAGTTTTTAATCTAATAACGATGTTTGAACGGAAATAATACTGTCGGCGTTGAATCCACCTTTTCATTGCCTTAAACAAACTACACTACAAACTGCTGTGTTGCAGGCGTTGCAGCTGGGTTTGGATGGATTATTACTGCTTTATACCATTCGCAAGATAATGCAGCACAGAATATGGGAGTCTGTGTTGCTTCCTACTTTTTATATTTACGCTGTCGGGTCAGCTAGTGTTAAATAAAAATAAAACAAGTAAAAATTGGACCACTACATTTTGTCCTTGGTCTAAGTAGAGTACGTTGACACATAGGCATTTGACAGATTGTGATATTTATCAAAGTTCTCATAGCGTTTGTTACACATTTTATTTAATTGTTATTAGGCGTGCGAAAATTCCCTAGCAATTTTACGCCACATATTTGAAAAACATTATCTTCATGTGTTGTTGTAGAGATCCGGGCAGAGTGTGATGTAAATGTAAATACAATTTGCTATTGTTTATGATTACCATAAAGAAAGTAGAGTCCGCGCCACCACTGAAGTCCGGCGGAAAATTGTGGAACTAAATTTTTTTACGGACTTCAAAATTTTTATCAATACGTCTGTTTTTTTTTTTTTTTTGTTTGTTACTTCAGTACTTTCGACTGGGTGAACCGATTTTGATGATTCTTTTTTTATTTGAAAGCTGGTGCTTCCCGTGAGGTCCCATATAAATTAAAAAAATGTGTTATTTCAATTAAACAATCTTTTACCCATGTACCAACCATGTACTTTTGAATTGTCAAGGGGTCCGTCAACTAGCAATATCAAGCAGACAAACCGGGTTCACCGAAAACCGAAAACCCGGTTTTCGGCATATTTGAAAGTATGAAAATGACGAAAATGACTGACATCAAATGCAAACTCAAACTCAAATTCTTTATTGCATTCATGTGTACAACAGCTGTTACATAGATAAATAAAGTAAGATCCAACATGAAACCCGGTTAGGGCACGGCAACATAAAAAATTGGACAAAACAAGCATCCAGCGAGTAGGTACACTGGATTGCAAGTTTGTTGAACAAACATAATTATTATCGATAACATTACTAGTATTAGGTTTATATAGTTATTCTAATTAATATCATGAGGTTAAATTATTTTATTGACGTGTATAATTATTATATATTTTATCATCGAGATATAAGTACTTACGTTAGTACTTATATCTCGATGTATTTTATTAATTTGCTTTAGTTCCTCTTTATTTCTTTTTAAATACATATTTGTTACATTTTTAAATATTTTTTATAAAAAACATGAAAACAAAACATTTAAAAATATAAAAAATAGTAGCCCATCGGCATCAGGATCAGGGTCCAAGCTGCCGGTGGTCAGGGCTCTAGAGAAAGGAACCTCCTCACTATGCGTGCCGTGTCCAGGAGTACTGCTTTCTGAATCAAGCCCTTGACCCAGCCGTGCAATGAGAGCCTCCTGAGATGTTGGTCGAGGCTCTTCGCTATTAGGCCATTGACCGTAACGATTATCGGTACAATGATTGCAGAGTCCACGTCCCACATGTCGACAACCTCGTGTGCTAAATCAAGATACTTGATTTTTTTATCTTTCTCAGCTTTCACGAGATTCTCGTCATGAGGGACAGAGATATCAACAATCATTGCACGGCGCTCTCGTCGATCTATCACCACAATATCAGGCTTATTGGCTACAATAGTCCTGTCAGTGATGATAGATCGATCCCAGTACAATGTGGCGTCACCATTTTCGAGAACTGGGTCGGGCACATACCTGTAGTATGGTACTTCATACTCCACAAGGTTGTATTGCAAGGCAAGTTGCTGGTGGATAATCCTAGCTACTAGATTGTGTCTGTGCAAGTACTCGCCATTAGCAAGACGAGAACAACCGGAAACAATATGTCGGATCGATTCACCGGGACAGTGGCATGCCCGACAGATGTCAACCGTACCGTCTTTGACAATGTATTTCCGGTAATTATTCGTCATGATGACTTCGTCCATAATCGCACAGACAAAACCTTCGGTTTCCCCGAAGAGGTCACCGAAACGTAGCCAGGATACAGAAGCCAGAAAGTCTACTTCAGGCCCATGGAGGGCCCGGAAAAAGCGTCCGTGCAGCTCTTTGCCTTGCCATACTTCCTTACGATCGTTAGTATCAAGTACTGTAGGTTTGCGCCAGTTCTCTTTCGCCAAGGAGAGCGGAGTAAGGCCCTTGTCGACTGCAACCACATCTCGGTGCATCCCCACGTCAGTTTGAAAGAAATATTCCCTGAGACTGCAAATCTCGCGGTTGTGGAGGGTTTTGGCATTTAAGAAACCTCGACCCCCACACTTCCGCGGGATGTACAGTCTCATCACTGATGACCGTGGGTGATGCATCCGATTTGCCGTCAGCAGTGTACGGACCTTCCTATCCAGGGCGTCAAGTTCCGTCTGAGTCCATTTGAGTATGCCGAAAGAATACATCAAAACCGGCATGACCCAGCCGTTGAAGGCTCGCACCTTGTTTCCGCCTGATAAAAGACTATTTAACACTTTATTCAGGCGGCCAAAGAAGCGCTCCCTCAACGATTGTTTCATGTCGGCAACATTGATGCCTAATGCTTCCGACATACCCAAATACTTGTAGGTTTCGGTTGAGGAGAGGGATCTAAGGTGTATGGAATCCGAGAGTTGGGTTCCCACGGATTCCATAATCCCCCCTCGCTTTACATGCATGACTGCACATTTGTCCACACCAAATTCCATCCTGATGGCGCTACTGAATGTTTCTGTTACCTTCAGTAGCTCCATCAGTCGCAAATTGTTGGGGGCGAAGAGTTTTAGGTCATCCATGTAAAGGAGGTGAGATATCACCTGACCAGCTCTTCTCAACCGATAGCCTAGACCTGAATCCTCCAGCAGTGTGCTTAGAGGATTCAAGGCTAAGCAAAACCAAAGCGGACTCAAACTATCGCCCTGAAATATTCCCCGCTCAATCCTGATCGGTTCATCGATCCCCCGTTTCTGTCGACATCCTGGATAGAGAAGGGCTGTTCTCCATTGCCCCATACATGCCATCAAGAAGGTGCGTACAGTTGCGTCTATCTTGTACAACTCCAGCACCCTAATGAGCCATGTATGTGGCACCGAATCATAGGCCTTCTTATAATCTATCCAACATGTCGACAAATCCTTCCGGGATCTACGAACCTGTTGGCTTATGGCCATGTCTATAAGGAGTAGCTCCTTAGTACCGCGGGACCCATTCTTACATCCATTCTGAGACACAGACATAATTGAGTTGCTATAAATATGTTGTGCAATTTTTGCTCTAAGAATGGATGTAAGAACTTTATAGACCGTCGGTAAACATGTAATTGGTCTATAGTTTTTAGGTTCCGCTGTACTACCCGATTTATGGAGCAGGTGGGTAACTCCTGTCGTAAAGAACAGTGGTAGCGACCCAGTCTCTAGAGATGTCTGGAATTGCGAAGCTAAGCAGGCGTGTGATCTTTGTAGCCATTTAATCCAGAAATTGTGCAGTCCGTCCGGTCCTGGGGATTTCCAGTTAGGCAACGGACGGACCGCACGGGCCACATCCAGAGGACTGATAGTAATGGCCTCCATGTCTGGTATTGAATCACACGCCCGCTCAACAACACGCATCCAATCACCTTCAGTGTGACTGACGGGCACCGACCAGATGCTTCGCCAAAAAGCACTCATGGTCTCATTATCCGGCGGATGCGCGTCAGTCACACCTTGGGTGGGGATGGGCCGCCCCCATGCTCTGTATACCCACCTTTCATCGCTCTGGAACATGCGGTTCTGAGTGTACCGATCCACTCTTCGCCTATACCGACGGATACGGTTTGCCCATGCATAAACTTTCTGCTTCAGGAAGTCGATGCGCTCTGTGACACAGGACACATATTCTCGAGGACTAATACTAGTTCCCGAGAACGCCCGCCTCACAAAGCGCATCACCCTTGGGCGTGTGTTGCCCTCCCTGAAACAGATGAGCTTCCCGATGAGTACCCTGGCCTCATTAATACGACGCTCAATCCTGCACTGCCATGCTGGTGCGGCAGGTTTCGGTCGTACAGCTCGGTCAGTGTTTGGAAATTTGACACGAGCAATACGACATGCCGCAACAGCCGTGCAATACAAGATTGAGTGTGTATCGCAAAGGTCTGCGCTGCCTTCAATAAAATTTGGTAACAGTGCATCCAGGGCACACACCAGTGCCCTGTTTCTTTTATTCATGGGCAAACGTGGTAGCCGTGGCCTAAGGTCAGGTGATGTGAACCGGTACTCACGGATCGCATCCTCCAGTGCGCTCCTTAATTCCACATTGCATAGGTTATCTGCAGATATAGCCCCAGCATCCTCCTCCTCATCATGTTGGTTTTCCCGCGGTGGGGCTTCGACAGGAGCATGCATAACATGCTGGGATGGTGGAGGGTTGCTAGCAGAGCTACTCTGCATTTCCGAGCGTAACCGATCAAGTGTAGCGTTATCCAATCTATGATTGTTTTGAATGACGCGCACCTGATCCGACAATCGTTGGGCCGAGACGTTAACGGCAGGTTCAAGCACCTGAAACAGAGAGAGCATCCGTCCTCGGTACGCTGTAAGGTTAATTCCTCCCTCGGTAGCCCCATAATATGCGCGCATAACATTAACATTAATGGAATGGGTCCATCGCATGCGCGACACATTTCCACCGGCAGCGGGGACCCTGTTCGGGGCCTGTTGGCCTCGAGGTCCCAAGCCCGCTGGTGGCCGTCCTCTTCCTCGCCGTTGTGGTGGTATTGGTGATGACGGTGGGGAGAAAAACTCGTCGCTCGAGCTCGACGCAACTGCAGCGACCGGTGATACGGCGCTCACGGTTGTGGCGCGTACCGGCGGCTGCGAGGCGGAGCTGAGCGACGAGTCCGGAGATGGTGGGTGTGCCTGCTGTCGTGCTCTGGCTCTGGTTTGCATTTTACGTACTTACTCACATTTTATGTCTATTACTTTGGATATTTGTCGGGTCCGGTTTTGGTGGGTTTTTCATATTAATTTGCATCTGGTTTTTTTTTTTTGTGGTTTTTACTTGTAATGTGGATCTGGACTGTAAAATTATTTCTATCTTTTATGTTAAAAATGTTGAGCGTAAATTTTATTTTGCGGTGACATTGACAGACGCCACAGAGCTTTTTAGCTTTTTTTTTTTGCTTTAGTTATTATTAAACTAGCTGTGCCCCGCGGTTTCACCCGCGTAGGCCTCGATCCCGTGGGAATATAGGGATAAAACTTAGGTATCTTATGTCCTATTCCAGGTCATGATCTACCCGTGTGCCCATCCTCTCCTCTCTTCTCTAGAGTAGGGAACGTCGCGGGGCGGGGCGGCGCCGGCGTCGAACGGTTCGCGTATTGCATTTTCATACTCGTGATAACTTCGAAATTAAATGTCTGATTCGAATTAATTAAAAAGTATTTTACTGCTACATAAATACCCTTGATGTTAAAACTATTTATTTGAATAAGAATTAATATGATTTTGATAAAACTTCTTCGCAAATAATGCATTACTTTCGAACAAATTTGATTACAATAAAAAAGGTTATAGTGAGTCAATCTTAAACGATAGACATATGCTGTCGCGGACTTTTTTTTTGAACTTTTTAAGAGGAAAAATTCCATCATACATGATATTACGTAACATAAACCGTTTACGCAGCGCACGCAATGAAAGCTCTCAAAAAGGAATATTTTTTCCCGTTTTTGCAACATATATCATTTATGCTCCGCTCCTATTGGCCGTAGCGTGATGTTATATAGCCTATAGCCTTCCTCGATAAATGGACTATCCAACACAAAAAGAATTTTTCAATTCCTACCAGTAGTTCCTGAGATTAGCGCGTCCAAACAAACAAACAAACAAACTCTTCAGCTTTATAATATAAGTATAGATTAATTATTATATTTTATTCATTTGTTTTGTTATGTTATGTTATGTGTAAGTGTATGTATGTGTGGCATCGTTTTGCCTGACACGTGGTGTAGCTGTTCGTAATTTGTGCTCCGTCCATCGCCATAGAGTCGCCAGTATTACATGGCACTTGAACATAGCTGGAAAAATGTGGGGGTAGGTATCCTACGATCCTGCCAGGGTTGCGGGTTAGTCCGAAAGGGATACCGGGACCTTGGCAACAGGCAACTGAAGGAACACGGGTGGGTTTTAGTCAGTAAAAGTCTGACACGCCCTTCCGCTCCGCCCAGAGTGGAAGAAGTCATTGGATGATTTCCCACCCTCCTAAAGGTAAAGACTCCTAAAGGTATCCTCTATGATGCTACAGAAATGCATCCTCATTGAAATTGATATCCTTGTCAGCCTCGTTGGTCGTGGTCGTTGTCACCTTCATACCCAACTTTCCTCATGACATTTTCCTCATTCCTTCGCAAGATTATAAGAAAGAAAGAAAAAAAATACGTTTATTTGCGGCAAACATGACGCTAAGAAAGGACAAATACACGAAAAATAAGAAGCTGGGGGAAAATATGCGTCACATTCACGCAAAACGGCCATCGCTTAGCAGAATGCTGCGACCCTATGCGAGATAGCCATCGCTCAGCATAATGCTGCGACCCTATGTGAGACAGCCATCGCTTAGCATAATGCTGCGACCCTATGCGAGACAGCCATCACTCAGCATAATGCTGCGACCCTATGCGAGACGGAGCAGCGCTGGTTTTCAGTCGACAGCCGACGTCAATCGGTGCAGCATAATATGCATAAATATTACTATATTATAGTAAATAAACAACAAAAAATAACTGACATACGCTTGCTTGGTTATTTCAACAAAAGTTAAATGCTTTATCTAACTAACAGACAGAAGTTCATTAACATATTTATAAATTATTTATTAACTTGTAATGTCTTTGTTAAACCAGTTTGCTTGTTTAGACTTACTGTGATATTATAATGGTTATGTCTTCTATTCAAGTATAAACCAACAAAGTAAGTTGTTTTTTTTATAGTTGAGTGATTAAAAAAGCAGCTGCGGGGTAATTGCGTAACATACAGTAGCAATGGCTTTCATTTTGACAGTTGAACAAAATTCATTAACATCTACCAAGAAAAAAACATGAAAATTATACCAACAACTTTTTTTAACTCTACAATTTATGTTCTTGAAAATACCTAGAACGTATTTTCAATAAACAAAAACAAATCACCTTTAGCGAGTCTTGTCATTCAAATTGCAAAACCAATATGGCAGGCCAAATGTCAAAAGAAGGGACATTCTCATAAATTTGCATTAGTGCGAAAGAGACGGCGATACAACGATTACGGATAGTGCTTTAAGTAATATTACTAATGTTCTACTTTTGAAAAGATGCTAAAATATTAATGTGACATTTGTTACTACTGTGCGTTCATTATAACTTGACCTGGGACGCGAAAGATAGTACTGTGGTCTCAGTTGCCATTTTGAACTCTATCTGAAAGTAAGCTTGACATGCAATGGTGCCTACATGACGGGCAAGGGACAAGTTATAGTGAACGGTCTGTAAACGCCTAATAACCCTTTCCATGGGGGTAGGCAGTCACTAGAGATCGCCACTTGCTACGATCCTTACATACTCCTTTTGCTTCGTTTACGTTCATACATTGGTTGACGCACGCCGCCGCCGGTTGCGAGTACTACGCACCTGACCTTTCTGAAGAACTAAACCAATAAGGTCACTATTGATAGGTTATATAGCCAAAAAGGCTATTTCTTTTTGTTATTTAGGTCAACCAATCACAGCAGAGATTTTATTACCCATGATAATTTTAGTTGCTATCCGAAATGGTCTTCTTCCTAGATTCCCAGCTAAAGTATTAAGAAGTGGTGAAGGGCGGGCGTTTTGGGGGACTGTCATGATATTTTGACGGTCAAAAACTGGTAAAATAAATTGTTATCGAATGAGTACCGGGCATTCTATTTTCAAAACTGCATTTCAGCCAGAAACCAGCCGCCGTAGATCCGATGAAATGCAAAAAATTCAAGAAAAGTGGTCGCTTATAATTTAATTAACACAATTAAAATATTTTCGCACGTGTATTTTTCACCCATAACCTTGTGAAAAAGGTTTTATTACGGAACACCGATATTTCGCGCCATTGTTCCTAAGTACAGTTATTTTCTATTGGGCAACACAACCTTGCGGATTGCAGGTTACTTGTGACTTGTAAAGTGTTGCACGTGGTTTGAACGAAAGTGGTTTATTGTTGAACTGTAGCTACGATTACTGGATACTGGATTTGTTAAACCCGTTTTTTTTTTGTTTGACGGAACTGGCTGATAACCTTCATGGCCTTTGCCTAGTTTATAGTGTTAAAAAAAACATGTCATATTATTTCTTTTGTGTCAGTGACAGAACTTTACCTTTTAAAACTGTGATCGATTCCTCGTTCTTCGTACAACGCCGAAATGAAACTAGAGTGCTATACAAGGGTTTTTGGCGCTCGAATAATATTGAAAGGCGGTCGCGTTGCTGGTAAAATGAGGATTTTCATGAAAATTCGCGCCACTTTGATAAGAGGTCTTCCATTTTGTTAATGAATATAAAATATAGGATAACGTACATTGGCGCGTTGTGTTCCACGCGCGCCTCAGATGTCAGCACAGTTGTCGGGGTCCGCTAGGGCCGATGCCTGCCAGGGTTGCGGGAAAGTCCAAAAGGGATACCGGGGCCCTTGGCAACAGGCAACTGAAGGAACACGGGTGGGTTTTAGTCAGTAAAAGTCTGACATGATTGACATCCAGCTCTGTTTGATGATATCCCACCAACAAAAAAGAAAAAGATAACGTACATAATTAGTTTCATTCATTCGCCATTTTCAACCGCATTTGTATACCGCGATGTACTTACTGTCGCTTCACCTCCTGCTATACCTAAAGATTGCTTATTACCGCGCCTCGTGGATGACGATTGACGACGCTGCTTGTGAAGTAAGATGTCAAAAAACTGTCAAATTCAGCATATTTCCTAATAGTTCTCTATTTAGCCACATTTATTTACTTAGATCCATTTAGCACTGTGGGGTCTGCGGGTCACGTTTACAAAGGTCTCGCCCGCATTGCATTGTGCCCGTCATAACAATGCTGTCACCAGCAGTGCTGCCGTTCAACCTGGAAAATTATTAATACTGCTTGGCAGAAATAGGTGAAGTGGAGATGGTTTTCTTGGCTAAATTCACACGTCACACAAAAATCCTGCATCGCGCAATTAGAGTTTACCGCGCCATGCACAAATATGTATACCTATACAAGAACCCGACATCAATCGTTGGGCAGTTGCCCGCCAGACACGATACCCATCTGGTCGGAGGATCCTCCCGTTTCTATAGAGGATGAGTGAACTTTACACCCTGTTCCTCAAACCCCTAAATTGGTGAACCCGACGTGATGAACGCAGCCTTCGTTACTTCAGCGTGACGTCATCATCATCACTGCCGTAAGCTTTCGTGAAGCGAGTCACACAGCCAACCAACACGCGGCTTCAATAGGTATCTTGACCACCAGCATGCAGCGAACGCGTATTCCTGGTCCATACCTCTAAAATAGAATCAAGTTGGGCTTGGGTTTAGAAACGTGCCGCCTCGCTAGAAAAAATGTGAGGCTATGGGGGGGACGCGGGGATGTGTGTTTTACTTACAATCCCCCGCCCTCCGCAATGTACGACGGACGAGCCTATTTTCATCAACCGGGCACAAATCCAGGGTCGGCAGCGTGCGAGAATGAGCACTTATTGTTTGTTCTTGATATTTCTTGTTGCATGCGTGGTAGACATCATTTTCTACATAATCTGTGACTGGTTAGCTGGCTACAGTTTGATGATTTAACGAGATGAGTAGAAACTGTAGACAGGCGACGTGTGCCCGCGCCGCTGAACTGTCCATGGTTGAAAGCGCATGTAATTGACGTTTTACGCGTAAAACAATCTTTTGATTAATTTTCAAGTAGCGTAACTAATACAAACATTCAATGCAGACATACAAACTTTCACATTTATAAATAAATAAATAAAATATGAATAGGATGAAATTAATGAATGATGTTGGAGAAAAACAGCCAGGCTGAGTGGGAGTGGGCCGGCCACGTCACATGAATGCACCCGGAGAGATGGGCAAGGATCGTCACTCACTGGACGCCTGAAGGAGGACATCGCCGTAGTGATAGACTGAGGCGAACGAAGGTGGTGTGACGATCTAATCATGTTTGCGGGGCCAACATGGCCAGAAATCGCACAAAACAGAGAGAAGGAAAAAGGATAAGCCGTTGCCTAGCAACGGGACAAAATACCTGTGCTATTACTTCGTTTAGCGTTCTTTTATTTCTGAATTTTCTTCTATTTACGTAAATTCCTAGTATTCAAAATTCTAATTTTAAATTATTCTGTTCGCAATGTTTTACCACAGAAAAAAGTCTAGACGGAATTTTAAAAACATCAACTTAAAAATGGAACATGCGAAAAAAGTTGCAGAATTAGCAGATGACAGACGTCAACTTTCGCGCCAACTTGCTCTGAAGCCAGAATTAGATTTCACATTTTATTAACAAGTTAATAACGCATGCTGTATCTTGATTTCATCTTGCACTGCGATCTAGATGGTTATGTTTTGTCATTTGTACATAGTTACTTACGTTTTTTTACCGGTATTTGTAAGATTATTATACATATAAAGGTTTTTTCTGATAAACCGGTTAATACGGACGCACAATAAACGAAACGTCGCGCGCTGTTCAGTTTTTGTTTAGAAGTAAGAATGCCAACATGCTGCTCTTCCAGCAAACCGGTTAATTTAGGTTAAAATAAAGTTCTTAAAACGTTTACGTTCTTAAGTAAAGTTCGAAGGAAAACCGAAATAAACCGGTATTTATTAAACCGGTTCCGTACCCTGCTGGGTTGCCCTTTGGATTCTTAATGCTCGGATCAACACCTAGAGTTGAAAGTCCAGTGCGCGATAAAATCTCGCCGAGATATTTTTACGCATGTGGGTTTAGGGCTCTGAGCCCCTAGACAAAGTGAAAATCTGTCAGCGATAACGATGATGGAAAAGACAAAAATGTATAGGATTGGCATAAGCTATCAAAAAGCTTATGTCAATCCTGTTGAAAGTCGTTGTAGAAATACGAAACGCTTTCGAAGCGATTGTCACACCACCTAGCCAAGTGAGATGCTTAATAGTCTGCTTTTAATGAATTACTAATTAATTTCGACTTTGAGCAGCACTGAATAAGGTTCAAAAATAATTTATTCAAGTGTGAATAAAAATGCCCCTTTTCATCATTTCGTGCTTCAAAAGCTCTGTAGGTAAATTGAAAATTCGAACAAAAATATTCCAATATTTTAATGACACAAAAAAAGTGGCCAGATGCGAGTCGGACTTGTGCATGAAAAGTTCCGTATAATAACATTTAACACTAAATAATTATGTTTTGAAAATTTATTGCTAAAAAAAACTCCGAAAAAATTATGTTTCTTGCATGGCTAAAGAGTCACTCTTTCACTCTTTAAGAGTGAGAACAGTGGTGGAGAGCCCTTACTCCCCTTTTCTGAGGCACTATGTGGGGAGAATGGTCAGGTAGCATATTCCTTGCTTTATCGTTCTCTGCACATTTTGCCGCAATCATCAGTTTTTCTTGTCCATGTTTTTGTGTACTACTAACACTAGTGATAAGATATTTTACTAACAAATTGGACCATATTGTTGTCTGAACTTGATAAATAAATAAATAAATAAAGGCAGTCCGCCTTTAATTTATAACTTTATTTTATTTTCATTATTTATTGTAATAGCGCTCATAGTAATCCCTACACACTTTTTCAAAATTTTAAGTGTTCACCTATTACGATTTCAAAGCACATTCCTTTGACAGAAGGAAAGACGGACGGAGGAGAATAACAGGGTCTCGTCCCGGCGGGCACCCTTTGGATACGGGACCCTAAAAAGTTTCATCATTCCATGATCGATTCCAAAGAATGCCAGAGTTATAAAAAAAGATCCAATGGAGCTGAATGAACGAACATTTTTGCCTGTTCGATCGTCAAAATAGTTTTTTTTAAAGTAGGTAATAAAAAAAGTATGTAATGTCAGGAGACCTCACTAACTTACTAAGAACGTACACAAAATTAATTACATATTAATTACACTTCAAAACCAAGTGATAGTTGACGTGGGTCAAAACCAAGTGATAGTTGACGTGGGTCAAAAGGCTGCCCAAATTAAATGGGACTGGGCAGGACATGTCTGCCGCATGCCGGACAAACTGTGGGCCCAAATAGCGCAGAACTGGTGCCCTGAGACAGTGACACGGGGTCGCGGCAGACCACGTAGGAGATGGCGGGACGAGCTGGATAGGTTCCATCGAAACTGGAAGGAGGACGCGCGGGCTCGCGAAAGATGGAAGGAGTGGAAGGAGGCCTTTGCTCAGGAGTGGGACAGCGTAGGCGAGGAAAAAAAAAATATACGGGGTGTTAGGGTAAACACCGTTATCCATGCAACCAGTGGTTTGGTTTCATTTATAGAACGTAAAATCAATGGAAAATTACAACTTTTTTTTTCATTTTTTTTAAACTACCCTGTTGCGTCTAGAAAGGGTCCAGAAACGATTTGTATGGCATTTAGCCTTTAGTGAGGGGAAAGCTAAGCGTCTGCCCTCCTACAAGGCCCGTCTGTGCCATTTCAAAATGCATTCGTTATCCATGCGTAGAGATATATCCGATGCTTTATTTCTTTACAAGCTGTTGCGCAATAAGATCGACTGCCCCAGTTTATTAAAGCTTATTAGGTTTCATGCACCTTCTAGATATCCTAGGAATAAGATACCCCCCTGTGTCCGCCTTTTCGAAAGTCTGTGCTTGGTGCGAATTCTCCGTTGCCTAGATTGTGCAGAATCCTTAATGGCCGCAGTGACTTAGTAGATGTACACCACGACAAAGTAAATACATACAAAGCTCGTAGGAACGAGCTTTCGTAAATAACCCAATAGACATTTAATTAGAGATTTAATTTTATACGTGTTTTTAATCATTTCAGTTTATTTTTTTCAATTTAATTAATTTTCTTATCTACTCATAAACATTATGAGTTTTATTCATAACTTAGTCAATCAATATTATTGTAATTTATTCAACTTATAATTCAAGGGCATTTTCTAATCAATGTTTTTATTTGTGTTTATACAATTATGTCCCGTTATAATTATGTGTTAATTCATTGTAAATTTTAATTTCATTGTCATTATATAATTTTAAGTTCAATTAGATTTTATTAATATATTAATATGTTAAACCGTTATTTTTCGTGCATGTGGTGTTAACCTTTAATTAATTGTTGCACGTGCTAATGTTACCCTAGTCATTAAGTCAGAAATGTATGTAGTGTAAACAGTTGTTGGTTAACCTAAATAAATAAATAAATAAATAAATAAACTACATTTTTCCCCAAAAGACGCAAGTTCGTTGCCCTATGTGCTAGGGCAACGAACTTGCGTCTCAACACGGGCGGGGGTTGCGGGACGCGACCTGAACGGCGCGAGCGCGACCCCTCCGTCAGTTAGTCAGCTGTTTCGCTAGCGAGCACGGTGTCGGATAGAAACTATTTAAAATCTTTTAATGAAAATAACGTTTTTTTTTTGTTGTTTTCGGTCATTTATTTTTATATTTAAGTCAACTACCCATGGTTTGAATGACAAGACTGTTTACCCTTACACCCTGTATATATATACTGTTTGTATCAGAAAGCTGTGGTCAAATTAAAGGGTAGGTACAAACCATCTAACTAAACAACTTTCTCCATGGGACAAAACCGAAATATAATTGTATTGATGATTTATAATTTTTTATGTCGACGGCGCGTTGTGTTCCACGCGCGCCTCAAAGAGAATGTCAGCACACACAATTGGCGGGGTCCGCTAGGACCGATGATCTACC
Source organism: Lithophane socia (assembly GCA_947522985.1). Classification (NCBI taxonomy): domain Eukaryota; kingdom Metazoa; phylum Arthropoda; class Insecta; order Lepidoptera; family Noctuidae; genus Lithophane; species Lithophane socia. Next base: position 4,914,915 of record OX383281.1, on the reverse strand, counting down.
AACCCGCACCGGGCCCGCGTGGTAGATTAGAGCCCACTCCCTCTCACTGAGAGGAGGCCTGTGTCCCAGCAGTGGAGACATTATAGGCTGATTATGCTAGGACCGATGCCTGACAGGGTTGCGGGAAAGTCCGAAAGAGATACCGGGACCTTGGCAACAGGCAACTGAAGGAACACGGGTGGGTTTTAGTCAGTAAAAGTCTGACACGCCACTCCACCCAAAGCGAAGTCATTTGATGATTTCCAAATCTCAAAAAAAAAAAAAAGGTACGGAACCCTAAAAAATAGGAAAATTTGAATTTCGCTTTCGCCTTAACGGACGTTCGTCAGATTTCCGTAGTCATCACAATGACCATATTCATGTCCAACGTTCGTCGTGATTTATGGAGTAATATATTGATCACCAATACTGCAACAGTGTGAAAGTAAAGACTTCTATTCGCTTTCCAAGAGTCAGTGCCACCTGCACACTGAGTATTCTACCACTATCTAAATTAATACGGGACAAAATGTAAAACTTGACAGAGAAAATACAGCAGAGCAATGACAGATAAAATACAAACAAGGCCTACATAATAAAAACTTTTTACAAAAAAAAAAACAACCGACTTCCAAAAAAAAACACTAAAAAAGTGAAAAATAACTTTAATTTCGGTGACTTTGCTTTTCAATTGTACGAATTTTTTTGTTTTTGTAAAAAGTTTTTATTATGTAGGTATACAAGAATTGGCTTTCTGTTTGTGGGGTATTTTATCTGTCATTGCTCTGCTGTTTTCTCTACAACCTCACCCGCGGCATTCAGCAAATTATCTCGCGTCGCGCGTCTTGCTAGTCGGACAACGATGATTCGAGGGCGGGTTTTTTATTTGGTCTGAGTCTACAACATACAGACGAATTGAGACCCTCCTCCTTTTTGAAGAAGTCGGTCAAAAATATAAGTATAAATCTTCCTAAAAACAAGCTTTAAATGAACTAAACAGGGTATTCCCATGGCCACCTTCCGGCTCCTTCAAAGACCCTGACCCTCTAAGTTCATGAAAGTGCCAAATGTCATGATTTCATGAAAAAGTCATTCAATGCACTTTCATGAACTTAGAGAGTTGTACTGATGATTCTAATGTTTATAATTCTGTAAATCCATATTTGTGACGAGCGCTAATAATATTTAGATCAACATACAACCTGACACTCCTGCAAATAATAACAAAAAACGCAAGAAAATTTGAATTTCGCGGGCTACCCTGAATCTTACGCCATAAAAAGCTAATATAAAACTGAAATGTAACATCAATTCAACAACTCCATATACCACGGAACCCGGTTACAATGGCGTGAAATCCACACTAACTAAGGCACGGTCCAGTAGCTCCCAGGCATTTATATTGCAGAATCTACGCTCCACATGACGGGGCGATGAAAACGTACGATTTTAATTAATAATATGCAGCGGCGTCCATCTTTCTTTACAGGTGATTGCAAAGTTGGGTTATGAATACAATATTGGTATACTGAATGCATGGAACTAGTATGTACTATAAAGACTGAAATATTATTTTTATTTTTTATTCTTATGTCAACTTGTATGATTGGTTATTGTTATTTTTGTCGATTATTACGGCTAGTTGCAACAGCAGATTCTGTTCAGAGATTTTATGCAGTTTATATGGTGGGTATTACACTAGGTATCTATGATCATAGATCTATGAGTCAATCTTATCTATGAGTCATACATAGATAAAATTAAATTGGAAAATAGACATAATTATGGGTACATCCCCCAACACTATCATAATAAACAATAATCTGATTTAAAAGAGTGTCCGTGGAGTTTCTTGCCCGTTCGTCTCCATAGGAACCTACTACGCTTTGGAATGGGCAACTAGCTTCATCTTTCTGACTGACCGACCCTTTGACATTCAAAAGTGCCTGTAATTGGTTTATTTGAAATAAATGCTTTGAGTTTGAACATTTACCTATCTACGAAGCTCACAAATTACCCATAGTATGTCTATTTTATTTATAATTTCATTATATCTTAGATCATGACATAGATCTATGATCATAGATATGATAGTGTGATACGCCCCTAAGAGGTAGTCTGAAAGTGGCACCGGTGAATGAAAATTTGTATGGTATGGGCATGTGATGCGGAGTAATGAGGGAAATGTCGTGAGGAAAGTTTTGAGTATAAATGTGTATGGCTATAAGAGTAGGGGAAGACCAAAGAAACGATGGATGGACTGTGTGAAAGATGATATGGCTAGAAAGGGGGTGACTACCGAGATGACGGCTAATAGAGAAGTATGGAAGAACAAGACATGTTGCGACGACCACGAATAAATTGGGATACGGGCCGCAGGAGAATGATGAGACTTTATCGTTTAAATTTTTGACAGATGAAAAAATATGGCTGAAAGCGCGGGACAGGAAGATGTATGACAGTTTGAGGAATAACTAAATTTTTGAAATTTTGGAAAGTTTTAGCTCGTGACGCGTTTATTGCATGTTGGTAATAAATTATAATAAAAACGGCCATCAAATAACGAAGTTACAAACTATAATTATAAATTCGCATACAAATACGATAACAAGCCGACATGTTGCGCAAGGACAGAAATAAACATGATTTATCGATAAAAATCTCTCGATTAATTACTCGATTTCAATATTGATTACATTAATATCGATCATCCTTAATTTATGTTAACGATGTTGAAAGCTAGATCTCTTAAATTATTTTCTCTAAAAGTTTATCGACATTGATCTAGAGTCAATTAGATTTCTTTAGAAACTTAAACCTAGCTGGTGATAATTTGTCTATGAATTATGATTTGCGTACCATAGAACGAATGAATTGATTGACAGTGACACTGACAGTTCATTTGACAGCTTCGCTTCTTTGATAAGGCTATGTTCACATTAACGTTACGTTGCATCATACAAGCCCTTTGTAGGCTTCCAGTTTAACAAGAATACGAGATGCTACTTTGTTTTTTGCATTTTGATGTTGATTGCTTAATACATACGATTTAGTATTCACTTAGATTTAGTATACCATTGATGTAGAAACTCTAGGCTGTATAGGGCAAACCCATGGCCATGAAAACGCCATTCAAGCATAGAGTAAAGCCTCGTGCAAACTGGCGCGACAAGCAGCGCAACCGTGGTCGCGCCCGCGATATTGCGCCTTTTTGTGGGAGCCTTTAACAGTTGGGTTTTCGTTAGCAAGAACCCAAATTAATGTTGAGCCAGATGTGCTTTTATTAATATTTTAATTGGCCCTGGGAAAACCAGTCGGGTCCTACCAATTATTTGAAAATTCAGTTCGTCGAAAAAGTAGTTCATTTGAAACGTTACAAACTATACATTGTTTTAAAAACTGTAACAACAATTAGCAATGCTATTTGAATAACAAATAGCCTTGAAGGTCAGCTTAACAGAAATTAGTTTCGTTACATGACAAAATAAGACATTTTGTAATTTTACGCGTTTGACAGCTGTTTGCGGGTTGGCGGCCATTGGCGTGTAACGTCATTTGAAAACATCATTTAGATATTTTAGCAGTAGGATAGCACTTTGTGAGGAAACTTTTCCGAGTGTAGAGGGTACCTATAGAAATATACAAATCACTAAAAAAAATATACAATAAATAATAATGACACAAGGATTTTTGGTTTGGATTTTTTGTCACCTTTAGTTGGATCCGAACAAAACTAAAGGTCGCGGGCGACACTATTGACAGCTAGCTTCACGTGAACCCTAGGAACAATTCTGTATAAATCTCACCGTGAAAACATAGGTGAACTGAGCTTGAAGTGAACTGTCACTGCCTTATCATTAGTAGGTATCGATGACAATGACAGCTCACTTCACCTCAGTTTTTACGATGAGACTGAAGCTAGGGATTGACAGCTCACTTCACCTAAGCTTTCACGGTGTGATAGTTACAAAATAGCAATGCAGTAGTGCCATCATGTAAAAATCTCACCTTGAAAACTTAGGTGAAGTGAATTGTCAAACCCTAGATTCCCTAGCGTCAGTTCACTTTAAGCTCACTTCACAAAAATTTTCACGGTGACATTTTTACACAACAGACCGGCTGGTGTTACGAGTCAGTGAACGAATGTCTTTAAAAACTTGAATAAATTAACGAGTACCTATCTTATTTAAATGACAAAACATGTTATAATAATATTATTCATATGTTTCATAACAAAATGTATAAATTAGTCATGCAGACATGAGTTTTACTTCAAATTAATGGTTTTGGCTTTTAACATTCAACATTTTTTTAAGTTGATTTTTTTATTTATGTAATTGGTTTGTGAAAACGCTTTTATATCGTAACATAGCAATCTATCATCTATATCTATACGTTTTATAAATTAAAGTCGCTTTTAATGTTTGTCTGTATGTCCGCGCTGTTCTTCTAAACTACGCAACAGATTTTGATGAGGTTCGCAAAGTTCGCCTCAGTTTGGCCAGGTTTAAAAAGGGACCGAAGTCGTAATTTATCATTCAAAAGAAACAAAAAAAAAATTCGTTAAGTGTTTTCGTGAAAAAAAAAGTTTTAAAACAATTCCAAAGTAACCGGCAAGAGATGCAGCAAAAAAAAATTACAAAAACGTAAAGATTACAAAGGTTATTCAACTTTGGTATGGTAAGGTTGCACTTATCTGGCTTCGTTTCATGTCATGACAAAAGGACATCACGATAACATAATCTCACGCCTGTATTCCCCGAAGGTTTAGGCAGAGATGGCCCTATAGTACAACCTTTTATTTTGAGTTTGGGAAATCAATTAATGACTTCTCCCGCTCTGGGCGGAGAGGTACGGCGTGTCAGACTTTTACTGACTAAAACCCACCCGTGTTTCTTCAGTTGCCTGTTGCCAAGGGTCCCGGTATCCCTTACATACATATAATATCTTGACATCAATTATTATTTATTTGTTTTGTATTTTGTAATCAAGTTAAGAATTACTATATTAATATGTAAAGTGCAATTGAATGTAATATTCTATACTTACAAAATTTTTACGCCGTTATTGGCAAAACATGGACGCACACACATCTATGAATTCGATACCTTGCATGTCTGATCAGTCAGTTTATGTAACCGCATGTTTAACAAATAAATTATCTTTTATCTGTATCTTTTATCCCTTTCGGACTTTCCCGCAACCCTGGCAGGCATATACTACACCCACATTCTGCCAGTTATGTTCAAGTGCCATATAATAGGGGGCGAGCCTATGGCGATAAACGGAGCACAAATCCAGACTCCGGTTAGCCCGAGAAGTTCTGAGTAGCAATTAGAAACATGCGGAGAAATGAGGAAAATGTCGTGAGGAAAGTTTTGAGTATGAATGTCGATGGTTATAAGAGTAGGGGAAGACCAAAGAAACGATGGATGGACTGTGTGACAGATGATATGGTTAGAAAGGGGGGAACTACCGAGATGACGACTAATAGAGAAGTATTGAAGCAAAAGACACGCCGACCACGAACAAATTACGATATGAGCAGGACAATGATGAACTATACTCCATTTGAAATAAGATTAGACATTTAAACAGACCATTTTACAGTTTTATCAACCGATTTTGACTTCTATACCGTAGGCATAAGGATGATATTAAAAACAAAAAGGTTACACAATATGACAATACGAACTGTCTACTGCAGCTGCCATTTGTCATGCCACCAACGCAATAGAAGTTAAAATCGGTTAAACGGACTGTAAAAAAGGCATAGTTAAATGTCTAATCTTATTCCAAATGTAAAATAGATGATAAATATCTATTTTTGGAGTATAGCAACTAAGAATTTTCTCATTTGCCTTAGTAATTCTGCAATCGCGCTAAGGCCAAATCACGGACATAATAATTTTTCAGAGATTACGTCAAATATCGCATGGATTATGTTTATTATATTTATATCACCATAATGACAGTGCTTTTTGCAAACTCAAATGTCAACATAATCATTATGTCTTTGCCCTGCGGCGACGTCTATCGATTTCGTATACGATAACATGCTGGTTATCATTACTACCTATCCAAATGTTTATACCTTGTTGCATCCTACGCCAGGGGCGAAAGCGCCAGGGTTTTTTGTTGATATATAATTTCAATCTGCCTAGCCTTTTCCCAACTATGTTGGGGTCGGCTTCCAGTCTAACCGGATGCAGCTGAATACCAGTATTTTACACGGAGCGACTGCCTATCTGACCTCCACAACCCAGTAACTGGGTAATACGATACCCCTTGGTTAGACTGGTTGTCAGACTTTCGTGCTTCTGACGATTCGTAACGACTGTCAAAGATCCACAAATGACAGCCGGGACCAACGGCTTAACGTGCTTTCCGAGGCACGGAGGAGTCTCGATGTGTGAAAATGGTTACCCGTCCACGGACCAACCCCGGAAAGCGTAGCTTAACCTGATGGATCGACCCGAGCGGCTGTTATTACTTAGCCACGAGCTCCTGATATGTAATTTGCAGTTTGTAAAAAGACCCATCACATAGCCGTCAACTACGCATTCTGTACATCAAATTAAGTAACATTGTACAAAAATAATTGTTAGGAAACGACTTTTACTATTGGTGTGAAAAATCGCTGTTTACGGTAGTGCGCAACGAAACGCACGCAAAACATTGTGTTTATGGGTTCATGCAACGGTTCAGGGTTCGTGGGGTGGGTATTTTATATAAATAAATGAACTTACATCATTTAAAACTGGGTTTCTTTAAAAAACGTCTGATAAAGTTGGAACTTTGACCTTCAATATCTCCGTAACCAGACGGTTCCCAGGTATGGTTCAGAACAAAAAATGATCACAATGACGGGAATAACATGTAGCTTTCGGCTTCAATAAGCGTTTTTTTACACCCGTTATTAGAATTGTCGACCGTAAAATGATTCGCAATTCGACAGTAACTTATAATATGTATTTACAGAATTATACGTCAATTCAGCACTTTAGAGTGCTCGTGGCTAAGTAATAACAGCCGCTCAGGTCGATCCATCAGGTTAAGCTACGCTTGCCGGGGTTGGTCCGTGGATGGGTGACCATTTTCACATATCGAGACTCCTCCGTGCCTCGGAAAGCACGTTAAGCCGTTGGTCCCGGCTGTCATTTGTGGATCTTTGACAGTCGTTACGAGTCGTCAGAAGCACGAAAGTCTGACAACCAGTCTGACCAAGGGGTATCGTATTACCCAGTTACTGGGTTGTGGAGGTCAGATAGGCAGTCGCTCCATGTAAAATACTGATATTCAGCTGCATCCGGTTAGACTGGAAGCCGACCCCAACATAGTTGGGAAAAGGCTAGGCAGATGATGAGAGTGCAGAGTTGAGTTATTGAGAAGTGCTATGATATTCATGTGGTGCCTCTACACCTTCCTGCTTTGAACGTTGCTTGGCCATAGACAATCAATCAGTTTTAAATGTATGGAAGATTAGTTCTCTATTCTGTCACCAGCACTACAGCGCTCCGACAGTGTGACCTTAGCGTTACTGAATGCATGTTCTAATGTTCTTTTTTTGAAATCTGCATGGAATGTCATTGCATCGTGCTTGCGTTTAATGATTTTAAACAAATATGGCATTATTATTATGTGAGGCTGTATAACCGGTTTGCCGTTGCCTTAAGATGTCATGTTGGTACGGTCGCGGACAAACTCGTTATAAGAGATTTTTTTTTCGGTACTCCGAATTATTATTTCTGATTAAGATTGTTTTTCGTTGGTTCGCTTGCGACCACTTGGCAAGCGCTACTGCTGAGCACGAGGTCTTGGATTCGATTTCCGAGTGGGGCAAAGTGCTATTGGGTTTTTCCATCTGGAATTTCTCAGTAGCTGCCCGGAATCTGGAATACTCTCGAATTTATAATATTAGTATGGATATACGTATGAGATGACTAACTAAAATATTGCACCACGATATGTAATACATATAATGTGAGAGATCAGAATAAAGTCTGGTTTTTCTGCGTAGCGTTTTCCTCAACTATTTTGGGGTCGGCTTCCAGCCTAACGGGATAGAATTTAATATCAGTATTTTACATGGAGCAACTGCCTATCTGACCCCCATAGCCCAGTAACTGGGTAACACAATACACCTTGGTAAGACTGGTCGTCAGACTTTTGGGCTTCTGACAACCCGAAACGACTTCCGAATGACTGCTTCGGCTTAACTATAGATATTTTGTATTGAGTCCTTTCCGAGATACGGAGGGTTCTCGGTATGTAATGCTTCCTGTAATCCTGTTACACACTTCCGTCCCTTTTCACGATATCACTCCCACAGATTGCAGGAAAGAGAGAGGAAAGATGTTACACATCAAAAACGTGGAAATTACTGAACTTTTTTAAAACTTACTTTTTAAAAAAGAATCTTTCAAATCGGACCACTCGATAAAAAGTTATGCGTGGTCGTAAATGAAAAAAAAAATACTTGTCGACTTGAGAACCTCCTCCTTTTTTTGCGTCGGTTACAACGATGAATTAAGGAAATCACGAAAGAATTGCAACAAATAGATTTTATTTAATTTTCCTTATTTTCAAGATCATTAAGTAAATTAGCGATTTCCGTTCTCATCACGTAACAAAACGTGCTTAGAAATAATAATTATTGTTTGTACAATGTGCATGCAATAAATAGTAGGTTACTACATATTTTTGTCCTATCATTTCTAAAAACAGGAAAATAAATTATTATTATTAATTTATTGATAACTTATAATTAACAGGACGTAACATGTTATTTATTACTAACTAGCTGCGCCCCGCGGTTTCACCCGTGTAAGTCTCAATCCCGTAGGAATATCGGGATAAAAAGTATCCTATGTCCTATTTCAGGTCATGGTCTACCCATGTACCAAATTTCATTTAAATCCGTTCAGCCGTTTTAGCCGTAACAAACAAACTAACTTTCGCATTTATATTATTAGATAGGATTGAGTAATTACTTTACCAACCGCATTAAATGACTTGGCGGAAAAAACTTAATAAATAATCACGGCTTATTTTCCCGAAGGGTTGGACAGAGGTGTACTTATAGTACCGACTGGTGGAACACCGCAGAAAAAAAATTAACTGATAAAAAAATAAACTTTTAAGAGATGCTGTCAGAAGTGTGCTCAAACCCAAACTCAAAGCATTTATTTCAATTAAACCATTTACAGGCACTTTTGAATTGTCAAGGAGTCGGTCAGTCAGAAATATGAAGCTAGTTGCCCATTCCAAAGCGTAGTAGGTACCTATGGAGAAGAACGGGCAAGATACTCCACGGACACTCTTTTAAATCAAAATATTGTTACAAAATATTGGTTACATCATTCATGTTGAAATTATACATGTGAGAACAATGTAGAAAGTACGTTAAAAGCGTCCGCAATTATAACATAAAAACAAATAAAAAATTAAAATAAGCCATGGCAGCTAAGAGATGACCAGTCACAACTGACGGCGCCCGTTCACGAACATGACGCATGGATCAGCACCATTCAGCTCAACCATTTTGAAGGGAGCTAAATAATCCAACACACGCGCCACCATCAGCGCACATTCAAGTCAATTAAAGACAAATTACCCAGTAAATGGCTCTATAGTACACAGTACTCACACCTGTGCTAAAAGTACAACTGATTTGCAAATGCAGTAAGTCTAAGTCCCTTCTAACTTGCTCTACGATAAAGTACCTTAATGAGATAATTAACGTAATTAGTTCTAGGAACATTGAGTTAATAATGTACTACGTATCTTGGAATTTGGTACCTCAGGAGAGTTCTTTACAAGTTGTTATCATTAGTTCCTGGTAATTACGTCATGGATTTTTCCCGCCGTCTTGTACTAGACGAGACTCTGTGCGAATGTGGGACCTGCATAAAGTACACCGCAAGGCTCGGAACTGGTTGAAAAATACCGGTTTATTTCGGTTTTCCTCCGAACTTTTGTAAAGAACGCAAACGTTTAGAGAACTTTATATTAACCTAAATTAACCGGTTTCTTCAACGAGCGGCATGTCCGTAAAAGCGTTGCGACTTGTGACTACTTGTGAGGATGCCGCGCTGAATAAAAACGGAAGTATTAACCGGTTTTTGTTGCTCTAAACCGGTAAATCCGAAAAGAAACATTTATATAATACTCTTCCAAATAGCGGTTCCGAATAACGAAACCGAATGTAAATGTTTTTGCGTCAAGTACATCATGCCGGTTTGATAAAACCGGTATCCGAGCCTTGCCTACAAAAAGTAAGCCACGCGCCGTGTGCGAGCGTGCTAAAACATTTCTGTGTGCGCCTGTACCCAGTTCGGGTACGCGCGTAAAAGTGACATTTGAAAGGTCATTAACACCGAGCTGCGTTTGTGCACCGTTACTCGCTTACCTTGTTACTACGCTCAAGTTGGTTGCAATACTTACCTGCAATTATTGGTTTTACTACTTCCTAACTTGATTTTTGTTTGGTAATAATTTGGTTCATATTCAATCGATACTTTTTTATAATAACTAATTAATAAGTTTAGTCTGAGTCTTTGCATTATCGAGACTCCTCCGTGCCCCGGAAAGCACATTAAAAGCCGTCGGTCCCGGCCGTCATTCGTGGATCTTTGACAGTTGTTATGAGTCGCCAGAAGCCCGAAAGTCTTACAACCAGTCTTACCAAGGGGAATCGTATTACCTAGTTACTGGGTTGTGGAGGTGAGATAGGCAGTCCCTCTATGTAAAATACTGATATTCAGCTGCATCCTGTTAGACTGAAAGCCGACCCCAACATAGTTGGGAAAAGGCTAGGCAGATTGATTGAAACAATCTCAGCTGGTAAAGGCATTTGACAGCTACTAGACTCGCGACAATCTAAGAAGTCCCTTTTGACAGCTATAATAGTTATATAAGCAACTGTTATATAATAAGAGGTATTAAAACACGAATGTGTATAATAGTATCAGTAAGAACATTGTCATGTTCTTTTTTTTAAATGAGTTGCATTATGAAATTCAGTACAACATTATAATACCCGTTTGGATGATATTATGGTTACTATGACACTGGTTGCTTTAATGTTGGCAATAAGCTAACTGTTTCAGAAACTTTTAGACAGGATTTAAAGCATGGGTGTAGATAAAAATGATTTGTGCAGCGATGAAAAAAAAAATTGGTTTCTTATAAACTGATTCTCGAAACGTATCGATTCGATTGAAACTACTTTAGAGAGTTTGTAATCGACGACTTATCTACATTGCTCAAAACTGATTCTCAAGGCATAACGTTGTATTACATGTACGAGAACGAAACGTCAAAACGGACTTCTTAGGTTGTCGCGAGTGTAAATCAAGTGAAAACGAAATTCAAAGGTGACTGACCGACCGTTTGACATAAAACGGCGTTGCTAAGCAACCAAGCAAAACCTACATTTCACGCTATTGGCAATGAAAAACCCGCTACGGATGGAGGCAGCCGTCACGCCCTCTACAAACGAAAGAAATCAAAGATAATTGCTGAATGTGAAAACACGGGGCCTGCTCGTAACGAATGGTCTCATTTTCAAATCACAATGTAATACTTAATTAAGAGTAGGGGAAAACCAACTATACAGTATGCAAGGGTAAACATCGTTAAGGCACCGACAAGGCACCACAGACAGACAAATTAAAAATCCGGAGTCACACGTAATCTGTTCGATTTATGCCCTAACACGTGTGACTCCGGATTTTTAATTTGTCTGTCTGTGGTGCCTTGTTTATATCTTTTAAGTCGTAGTTGGGTTTTAGTTTTTGTTACTTGATTTTTTTTTATCCATTTGTTTTGCTACGGCTACACTTCGCGTTATCGCAAACTTTTCTTCGTGCGCTCTCTGTTGCTCAGCGAGACATCGAGCGGTGTGCGAGAGAGAGCGCACGAAGAAAAGCATTTTAGACGCAAGACGCTTCGCCATTCGCACCGCGCGAAAATTCGCTGCAGCGGAATGTCCCGTGACCAGGGGACCAAGTCTACTAATTTATAAACGTGTCAGTGGTCTCACAATGATGAGATTTTGACAGTTATGCCATACAAAATCTGTCAAAAACTGATCATTGTGAGACCACTGACACGTTTGTAAATTAGTAGACTTGGCCCCCTGGCGGTAACGCTTCACCATCGGTGCGACCTAGACACAGTTGTGCCGTAGTCAATTATAATAACATGTCGCAATTGTTACCATTGCGTGTCGAATGGGGACGATTCATTAGATGGCAGTACTAGGGCTATGATTTGCTAATCAAACAAATAATCAAGACGGGAGAACGCACTGGGAAATATGCCCGCTGCAGTTTAAATAACCGAGGTTAGCTGCAGTGAGAATAAATCATGAAGCTCATACGTGTATGGTAGGGCCTTAAAAAAACCACTAAAAAGTGAAAAATAACTTTAATTTCGGAAGTCAGTCTTTGGTTTTCAATTTTCGTTTTATGCTACCGACTTCCGAAATCATACTTATTTTTCACTTCTTAGTGTTTTTTTTTGGAAGGCGTTTGTTTTTTTTTTATATTTCTTTGTTTTGAGTTGTGGTACCTACCCCACACAAATTCGAATACCCTACCTGCTGTGTCACCATATAGGTTAACTGGGAAAAATACGTATTTATTATTGATGCTAACTCAAAAACTTCGTTAATACACCTCTGAAACATGACCTATCAAACAAAAAAATAATCATCAAAATCAATTCATAATTGGCGGAGTAATCGCGTACTTAAATAGAATAGAATTTTTTTCTTTATTCAAGTCACATGACTCAAAAATGTTAGTAAGACTTACAACTAAAATTTACTACTTACACTACTACTGAGCAATATTTGTATCAATATTTTATTCCATAAGTTTATTGCATGTGACATAGTTTTAAATAAAATATTACAATCTAACACTAAACAATTTGTGGGATGCAACGTGTGTCGACACCCTTGCGCCATCCCATCTTCCCAGCACGGCGGGCTGTGCTGGAGCTGCTGCTGCAGGTGCAGAAAACCTCAAACGGCGCAAATACTCCAATCTTATCGGGACGTATTTGTTCGAGCCGTTTGGGGTTGAAACCCTAGGGCCATGGGGTCCGAGTGCCCACTTGGTTTTTCAAGACATCGCCAAACGCTTGGTCGACTCTTCACGTGACCAGAGGGCTGGCCTATTTTTTGGGCAAAGAATTAGCATTGCCATACAACGTGGCAATGCTGCCAGCCTTTTGGGCACTTTTCCTGTTGACAGCGATGCGGACGAATTTTTTGATGCCCTTTGATAATTTTCCCTTGTACATAATTATTATTATAGATATTATAAGTCTTTGTTAGTTCTTAAAATTCTAATAATTAAATAAACCTTCTATGATTTAAAAAAAAAAAAATCTAACTAATATTAAATAAAACTAACTGTACAAATAAACAACTAATATCTATCTAAAATATGGCGTCGAAAAATTCCTCCGCATCGCTGTCGGCTGGTAGTGTACCCAAGAGACTGGCGGCATTGCCACGTTGAATGGCAATGCTTAGCCTCTGACCAAGGTAAAAGCCAGCCCTTGGGTCACGGGAAGTGTCAAACAGCCGTTTCGACATTTCATTAAATAAACTATGAGCACTCGGACCCCACGGCCCTAGGGTTTCAACCCCAAACGGCTCGAAAATATAATTGCCTATAAGGCTATTATGCCTACTATTATCACTACTACTTAAACTTACTACTTAAATTACTTGTTTTTTTTTTTTAAACGTACAAAAATAAAATTCTTTTTGAAATCGATTAAAATAGTACTTAATCGAATAAAATAAATGGCTTCAGAGATTGAAACATAGCAGCTAACCCGCCCAGTGCGTCGTTTGCATGACAATAAAATTGTTGTGTTACATAACCGATGCAGTTGACTAAGTTATAATAAATAGCATGTGTAATAACTATTTATTAGTTAGGAGTAGTAGAACATTTGCGGAGGGGCTCCCGGCTAAAAATAATATAAACAAAGTGGGAAAAATACGTAATATTGAAGCTAACTCAAAAACTACGCAAGCAAAAATTTATTTTTTTATGGGACCAGCTCTTTAGCATGACCTACCAAACAAAAAAAGAATCATGAAAATCGATTCATAATTGGCGGAGTAATAGCGTAACAAACAAACAAAAAATAAAAACATACAGACGAATTGAGAACCTACTTTTTAAAGAAGTCGGGTAAAAACAAAAACTTTTTACAAAAGAAAACAACCGACTTCCAAAAAAAAACACTAAAGAAGCGAGAAATAACTTTAATTTCGGAAGTCGGTGGCAAAAAAACGAAAATTGAAAAGCAAAGACCAGTTCCGAAATTAAAGTTAATTTTCACTTTTTTTGTGTTTTTTTTTAAAGTCGGTTCTTTTTTTTATGTTAACCTACGTACACACGGCTACACATCAAGCTATACATTTCCATTATAAGCTGATCTCGCATTGTACGGAAATCCTATACAATGCGAGATCAGCATAAACTGGAAATGTATAGCTTGATGTGTAGCCGTGTGTACACTGTCCCACTACTGAGCAAAGGTCTCCCCCAAATCCCTCCAAGTATCCTTTTCCAGGGCCACCTTGATCCAACCCTTGCGGTACGCGTCTAGAGCGTCTTGCCACCTCTCCCTGGGCCGGCCTGCCGACTTAGCATGAGCACCGTTTTGTCAACGGAAAAGTAGACAAAAATGACGTTTCCTGTAGACAGTACGACGGCAGCAAAATATAAAGAGTCAACTACACTTTTTCACGAAATTCACTCTTTTACATAATTCTACTCAGAATTCTTTGTTTTGTCATAGGATTTATCGGTTGTCAGTGTGATTTTGACAGTAAGAATAGAACACTTTCTTCCAAAATAGTCTACCTACAAAAAGACCTAGACAAAGATCGTTAGAAATGAAAGACAAAATGACAGGTTGTAGAAGGATTTCTACGGTGGATGTCAAAAATGAAGAAACGAACTGTCACTTTGTATACGCCTGCAGGCGTAGCATGGCGCTTTCTATCTCTACGAAGAATAGACATAGCTTTTTCTATACAAAGTGACAGTTCGTTTCTTCATTTTTGACATCCACCGTAGAAATCTTTCTACAATCTGTCATTTTGTCTATCATTTCTAACGATCTTTGTCTAGGTCTTTTTATATGTAGACTATTTCGGAAGAAAGTTTTCTATCCTTACTGTCAAAATCACACTGACAACCGATAAATCCTATGATAAAACAAAGAATTCTGAGTCGAATTATGTAAAAGAGTGAATTTCGTAAAAAGTGCAATTGACTCTTTCTATTTTGCTGCCGTCTCGTTCTGTCTACTGTCTATAGGAAACGTCATTTTTGTCGACTCTTCCGTCGACAAAACGCGTGCTCATGCTACGCCTGCTGGTGGGCGGCTTGTCCGCCCTCAGGCACCCACCGTGTCTGTCGCCCAGCGGTCGCTATGCATGCGGCTGACATGACCCGCCGAATCCTATTTTATCATTTCAATAAATACAAATAAATATTTATTGGTTCGGTTCAAATGTAATCAGCTGCTGTAATTTGCTAATTAATTTCTGTTTAATGATAAACAAAATAAATTATGCTTGCACTGAAAACATAACCACAAATGATAGGCTGTTTCATAATTGCATTAAATTATTAAAATTACCTTCTTTTTAGGGTTCCGCAGTCAACAAGGAACCATTATAGTTTCGTCATGTCTGTCGGTCCGTCTGTCTGTCTGTTTGTCTGTAGCTCAGAGACTCTTAAAACTAGAAAGCTGTAATGTAGTTAATTTATAATACACTAAGTGTTGCCCGAGACTTCGTCTGCAATCCAGGATGAAAAGTAGCCTATGACATTCTCCAGGTCAAGGTATACGCATGTGCCTAATTTCATTCAAATTCGTTCAGCCGTTTTAGCGTGAAAGCTTTAACAAGCAAACAAACAAACTCACTTTCGCATAGGTACATAATGTTAGTTAGGATAGATTTATTGATTTATTTATTTGGTACACCAACAGCAGTACATACACAAACAATTAAATTGGAACAGCAATACACAGCATTTGCCACAAAACAACATAGTAATTGTGGCGGTATCTCTACATCGCCACATACTAACGACGCATCAAAAATCCTGACGTCACAAAAATCCTGCATCGCGCAATTAGAGTTTACCGTGCAGTGGACATTATATACAAAAACCCAATATCAATCATTGGGCAGTTGCCCGCCAGACACAACACCCGTCTGGTCGGAGGATCCTCCCTTTTCTATGGTGGATGACTGAACTTTACACCCTGTTCCTCATACCCCTAAAAATAAAACTTGAAAGAAACATAAAATACACTAAGTAAACAAAATATAATAGATTGTTACCGCCTTACTAATAAACGTTGTATAGCGCCTGTATAGTTACACAACGCCTGTCTAGTTACACAATGTCTTCTTCTTTCAAAAGTCAAATTACTTTTGAAAGAAGAAGACAAAACGTTGTGTAACTATACAGGCGCTATACAACGTTTATTAGTAAGACGGTAAGTATATAAAATTCCCGCGGTCTCTAAGGGTCAATTAAAAGTTACCGACGTGAGTTCATATCACGATCAGTCAATTTACTATACAGTATGTTAACTAACAAAGGGTGTTCTCGTTAACCCGCAACAGTATAGCGTCAATACATGCAAAAAAAAAAAAAAAAAAAAATGAAATATTCACAAAACTATTAAATTGATACGTAAAAGAAACACTCTGTACACGCACACTTGACACTGTATGTCTTTCTACGTTGAAATACAAGTGGGCGTCTACAGAGTTGACGCTATACTGTTGCGGGTTAACGAGAACACCCTTTGTTAGTTCACATACTGTATAGTAAATTGACTGATCGTGATATGAACTCACGTCGGTAACTTTTAATTGACCCTTAGAGACCGCGGGAATTTTATATACTTACCGCCTTACTAATAATAAACGTTGTATAGCGCCTGTATAGTTACACAACGTTTTGTCTTCTTCTTTCAAAAGTAATTTGACTTTTGAAAGAAGAAGACATTGTGTAACTAGACAGGCGTTGTGTAACTATACAGGCGCTATACAACGTTTATTATTAGTAAGGCGGTAAGTATATAAAATTCCCGCGGTCTCTAAGGGTCAATTAAAAGTTACCGACGTGAGTTCATATCACGATCAGTCAATTTACTATACAGTATAAGGTAGTAAGGCGGTAACAATCTATTATATTTTGTTTACTTATTGTATTTTATGTTTCTTTCAAGTTTTATTTTTATTTTATTTTTAGGAGTATGAGGAACAGGGTGTAAAGTTCAGTCATCCACCATAGAAAAGGGAGGATCCTCCGACCAGACGGGTGTTGTGTCTGGCGGGCAACTGCCCAACGATTGATGTTGGGTTTTTGTATACAACGTGTAACAGAATAAGCGCAAGACCTGAAAGTAGTTTGCTCAGAATCGGCTTCTGAATCGATTTCCATCATTATTTATATGTGTTAATTTTTCATGAAAAAAATCTTTTCTTTAACTGAAATTAGAACCACCGCGTCTTATCAAGGTAATAAGATATTTTATTTAAGGAAATTTAAGCCTTATCTCAAAGGAATAAAGCCTATTCAAATGCATAAACAAATTTGTAATACGCTCATAGCTATCCTATGTTTCATGTTTAGTCAGGAAGTCTATTTTGTAAAAAAAAACTAGGTGTCGTTTAATTAAATTAAATTACAGATATTATTTTAGTCTTATAATTGAATATTCTAATTGGGGTGTATGAGCTCTTGCGTTTATTCCGTTACAGGTTGTATATGTCCACTGCACGGTAAACTTTAATTGCGTGATGCAGGATTTTTGTGACGTCAGGATTTTTGTGTGACGTCAAATCTTTGATGCGTCGTTCGTATGTGGCGATGTAGATACCGCCACAATTACTATGTTGTTTTGTGGCAAATGCTGTGTATTGCTGTTCCAATTTAATTGTTTTTTTATGTACTGCTGTTGGTGTACCAAATAAATAAATAAATAAATCTATCCTAACTTCCGTATTAATGATATTATCTTTTCCGTAATAATGTATAAATTTTTGTGAATATTTTACTAAAAAAAAATAAAAAAAATCTTTTTTTTTAATGGTAATATTTTTTTAGCATATTATATAAACGCTATACTATTGCAGGTTAACGGGAACGCCCCTCGTTAGATTATATACTGTACTAGCTGACCCGACAGTCGTTGTCCTGTCAAAGTTTATATTGTCAAAGCGCTAAGGTTAGATTAGAAATAATTTTATACTTATGGTGGTTAATTATTTTTTCCGCGCAATTTTCTTAATTTTTTCTTTCATAAGAACCTTCTCCTGACAATAACAAACACAACAGAAAAAGAATTAGCGAAATCGGTCTAGCCGTTCACGCGTGATGGCGTGACCAAGGGAAATAGGGATTCATTTTTATAAATATATAGACAATGATATTATATTTAACAGATATGTTATAAGCGCGCAATCGTGAAGACTCGAAAACATGCCAATTGTAACGTTTTTACTTGTAGTGAAATTTAAAATGAATGAAACGTGGGTATGTGTGCCGCTGCTGCGCGGAACACTTTTTTCGGTTGTTTTGTGAGTGTATATCATATCTGTTAATATAATATCATTGTATATAGATAAATGATATACACGGCACGATTTTTATCGTCTTTAGCAGTCTCTTCAATCAATTGTACCTTAAGTATGATGACGGTGATCGGTTAGATGGTTAGATTTCTTACATCAATGCCTTATATAGCTGTTATATAGTACTTGTATAAGCGATTTTTTCTCAGAACTACATTATCTGAGCATTTCCTTCCTTGTAAGTAAGTAAATACTTGCACCTGTTCAATGAATGTTATGTAAAAGTAGGTACTAGCTGCGCCCCGCGGTTTCTCCCGCATAAGTCGTGATTCCGTGGGAATAAAGGGATTGAAAGTATCCTGTCTGTAACCCAGGTCATGGTCTATTTAAAAGGCTTTGTTATTTTGACCCTTGTGCCAAATTTCATTCAAATGCGTTCAGCAGTTTTATAACATTTAAAACTTGTTTTCGTGAAAATAAACATTTAAAAAAAATTGGAACTTCGACCTTCAATATCTCGGTAACCAGAAGGTTCCCAGGTAAGGTTCAGCATAAAAAAAAATATCCAAATAACGGGAAAAAAGTGACTGTTGGGGGTATACAGGATGTAAGGGTAAACACTCTTGTCATTAAACGACCGAACACAACAAAAAAAAAAACGTGATTTTCATTAAAAGATTTTAAAAAGTTTCTATCTGGCACCGTGCTTGCTAGCGAAACAGCTGACTGACTAAGGGAGGGATCGCGCCGGTCAGGTCACATCCCGTACCGCCCGTGTTGAGACGCAAGTTCATTGCCGTAGCGCATAGGGCAACGAACTTGCGACTCTTGTGGTAAAATATACTTAGATTAAAAAAAAATAAAAAAAAAGTTGTAATCTTCCATTGATTCGACGTTCTATAAATGTAACCAAACCACTGGTTGCAAGGATAACGGTGTTTACCCTAACACCCTGTATTTATACCCGTCAGGTAAAGGTACTTTTGTAGGGATTTTAATAAGTATGGATATGGAACGGATCTGGATACGGATATGGTTATAGAAATATTTTTTTTACCATACCGGTTACGGATATGAAATTATATCGGATTATCTGTTAGTTTCGGTAACGGATATTATATTTTTAACTGTACGGCTCGGCCGCGCAATTACCTGAATCTTTCAGATTCGGTTACGATTACGAACACATTTTTATTTCGGATATCCGATAGTTTCGGTTACGGATACGGAGCTCCTTATCATCCCTAAGGCTAAGTAGACCTCTTTGTAAAGGAGCTCCAGGCTCAGGGGACTATCATCGTACCAATTTCTGCTGTCTCGCAGCGTTGCTGTGTTTATTTCACCACGAATTGTCTCCGTATTGTAATAAGGATAAATAAGTACAAATGCAAAGTCATGCGATCTATATGCCAGTCAGTAAATAACCTAGAGAATCACGCTCTGTAATGACGATAAGAAAAATGCTGGTTACGTGAGCAAAATCACAGCAAATGACTATTATATAAGCAGGAAAGTTCACATCAAGTCGCACATAGACAACACTTTAGTTCTTTAGCACGCAATCCATGCCGTATGCATTCTAGGAAGTCGATTGTTTATGGTTCGCTGTTAACTGTCACTTTTGATTGATTGGTATTCCCGCCTTTTTTTGACAGCTATGTCAAAATTGGAAATGGTGGGAATCAGTTAGAATTTGCCCACAGAGAGTAAACTCTTTAAAATCAATTAAATTGGCTTTTTTTTTGTATATTACTAGCATAGCTTAATTCGCGAATCGGCAAACGTAAGGTAGGACGCCCTCAAGCTAGGTGGAAGGACGATCTTAGCAGTGTGGCTGGTAGCAGCTGGGTGCCAAGTATACTAATTTACAAACGTGTCAGTGGTCTCACAATGATGAGTTTGTGACAGATTTTGTATGGCATATCTGTAAAAAACTGATCATTGTGAGAGACACGTTTGTAAATTAGTAGACTTGGCCCCCTGGATGAGAGTTGCCGACAATCAAGTTAAATGACGTACAATTGGAGAGGGATATGTCCAGCTGTGGACTGCTGTAGGCTGAAGACAATGAGCATAGTTTCGTTTTAGCGAGTCTAGGGCAAAAATAACGCGAAAAAAGATATCAGTAAGTATAGCTTTTTGCTCAAAATTCAGCAACGCGAATACCGATCGCTGACGCAGCCATTAGGTCCTCACGTGTGCAGGTGACAGGGCTTTTTGTTTAAGATGGGAGGTGAGCCATTGTATGTGGAGCCACGCTGCATAAGTACCGGAGATCAGAAGGCCTAGACAAGTGACAATCGCTTCGAAAGCGTTTCGTATTTCTACAACGACTTTCAACAGGATTGACATAAGCTTTTCGATAGCTTATGTCAGTTCTATAAATTTTGCCTTTTCCATCATTGTTATCGCTGATAGAATGTCACTTTGTCTATGGCCTCCGAGTCGTCCATGAACCCCCACTTTGTCATGGGAATTTCTAAAACTCTGCATTTATTTGTTCCTACTCTTACATGCGAACATAATTATTAAATATATAATGTCACCCGTACTTTCAAAAATGCATCTGATCAAATACCATTCACAGTGAAAGTGTTTTTTTAAACGCCGGCTGAATGATCATTTGACCTTTGCCTCGCGTAGGTAATAGTTAAAAATATCACTACCTAGCGAGATTTTATAGCGATGTGAATAATAATGTAAATCGTTATCGATCGATTATGTAAGGAAGCAATCGATTTTTTTTTTGGTTTACGGTTATTTTAGAATAATGTTTGTTTGTTTTATCAAATGGTGTTACGAGTTATTTAATTATTTTACAGTTTTATCTGTATTTGGCTCAGGATTAGTGGCTAAATAATAACAGCCGCACGCTTGCCGCGGTCGGTTCGTGCATGGGTGACTTCTATCTTTACGTATCGAGACTCCTCCGTGCCTCGCAAAGTACGTGGTCCCGGCTGTCATTCGTGGATCTTTGACAGTCGTTACGGGTCGTCAGAAGCCCGACAGTCTGACAACCAGTTTTACCAAGGGGTATTTACTTAGTACAGTCACGGACTTTAATTGATGAGCCACCTTCAAACTTTTCAATTTTGCAGTTTCATACATTCACGAGATTACACGATTAAACACGAACTCAAATCGCACGCTCGTAAACAAGATGACAAATAAATTAGTTTTTATCAGAAATAGTCTTATCCATAGAGGTTGACTAATAAGTTCTCAATGATAAAAAATAAAAAATAAATACAATGTTGCATTAAGATTATCAAATCTATTTGATACCGACCTCCTTTGAATCATAGCTCATTAACTCGTTATTTCTGAAAACTTAACTGAAGACAGTGACAGTTGAAATATCAATGTCAGAGACGTTACTTTCGAACTTGTAGAAATGACTATTATTATTTCTCCGTACGCTAACGTTACTATCGCAACAGTAACCAAGCAACGATTGTTTATCGTTGCTAGGTTACTGTTGCTAGACGCTAGACCTGCAATTGGTTGACTTTGGGCAGTCACTCTGCTGTCAAATTTGTAGTTCTGGCTCTCAGGTTAGCCAACCGGTAAAGATATGAAATATAATTTTCTTCTTCTAATATGACTTTGCGTGTCGGGAACCGAATAAACCCGATTTGCATTACACGTCTAAAATACGAACAGTGCCAGGTGGCTCATCAATTAAAGTCCGTGACTGTACCTGGGTTTGTCAACCACGACATAGTTGGGAAAAGGGTAGGCTGATTGATCTGAACCCTAATTTCGTAACACACTATCAATCACAATCTGAATGATTTTGAAGGAACTTGCCGCCAAACGCCTGGAACCTCGTCTTCCAGTCCTTGGACGCCACTCTGTCCTAAAGGCTCTTACTGCGCTTTCCCAGGCGGGGGGAGTTACCAAAGTCATTGAGCCAGGCGGCCAAGTCTACTAATTTAAAAACGTGTCAATGGTCTCGCAATTATGAGTTTTTGACAGATATGCCATACAAAATCTGTCAAAAACTGATCATTGTGAGACCACTGACACGTTTGTAAATTAGTAGACTTGGCCGCAAATATCCTGCTTGCCCACATCTATTTGAGTTCCATGACTCGTTTCCGGCTAGCTATGTAGGCACTACTGACATAATGTCAGTCGATTTTTACAGTAGCCAGAAAGCGTTGAAAAATAATCGTTTCGCTTTATTAAAATTGAAAACAATACTTATCACGGCTTCATGCATATAAGTGTTATAATTCATTTTAAGCGTGCAAAATAGTGAATTTATAAGCTATTTTATTAGTACCTACCAGCATTGCTATTCTGTAACCATCTCACCGTGAAAACTTAGGTGAAGTTAGCGCCGAGTGAGCTGTCATTGTCATCAATATCTACTGATGCTAAGTGAAGTGAGCGTCGAGTGAGCTGTCATTGTCATCTATATCTATTGATGCTAAGTGGAGTGAGCTGTCATCGATACCTACTGATGCTAAGTGAAGTGAGTATCGAGTGAGCTGTCATTGTCACAGATACCTACCGATGCTAAGGCAGTGGCAGTTCACTTCACGTAAGTTTTCACGGTGAGATTATTACAAAATCGACCGGCTGGTCTATAAAATAGATAAACATATCGTCTAAGTATACCAACGTTGTATCACATACCCGCGGGTATGAAAATAGCGAAAACGAATTTTCCCAGATATGAGACCTAGCTATTGCAACTTTTATCGAAACCGTTAGAGTTGTTTTCGAGAAAGTGATTACAAATATATACATATAGGTATTACTAGCGCCCCGTTCATGCTTCGCATGGTTTTTACGACTTCACAAAACATCGAGATTTCTCAGTTATATGTAACTTCAATATTAACGTATTATACACATAAATCTTCCGGAATAAATTCTCTAAACGATGGTGAAAACCTTATCAAAATCTGTTGCGTGGTTTCGAAGAACAACGCGGACATACTGACAAACACGAAAAGTGACTTTAATAAAATTTATACGTATAGATAATGTATACAGGATGAAATTTTATTCACGGACGTCTTCTTGGGCTCATTTTACTCACCATTATTACGCTAGGGGAAGGAAGAGCCTTTAGAAACCCTAAACCATATTTGTGAAAACGAATCACGTTTTCAATTTATCTCAGCCAATAAACCAGTGACGTATAAGACGTGTTCTTGAGTGGAGACCGCGAATCGGCAAACGTAAGTGTAGAATCCTTTATTTTCCTTTGTAGGGCCGATTATTAAATGATATAAGGATTTACTCACAGGCTCATTACCACAAACAAGTTCTTGTCCAGGTCTCGCTTCACCTTCTTTCCCGCCATTTGCAGTGACTGACAGTTGACATTAGTGACAGCTACCTGACAACTTGTGTGCATGAGACAGTGTTAACATATCTATTAAATAGATACACTACATCCCTTCCTTTTAATCAAAACATGCAGGTACCTAATCAAGCAACCATACAAAATGAAAACAATGTTTATTTTTATAATAAAATGTTCCTGTCATTAGCAATTAAATTAAAGAAATAATAAACTAACAAATAACTAATCTCCTGGATCTGTTACCCTTTCCATCTCAGTCTTCCTTTCTATTTTTTTTGTTTTTTTTTTTTTTTTTTTTTTTTTTTTTTTTCTTATTCCTGGTGTATTATTGTTAACTAACTGAAATTTGGAAATTATTTTTTAAATACCGGTGCCCAATTTTAGTACTCCCAGTCGTAATGCTGTGTACTTGCCCAGTAAATTTCTTGAACCATTTTTTACAACATATATGGTGCTGCGTTCCGTTTTTCCGTTTGTCTTAATATTAGTTTCAAAACATCCTTGGACATGTAAGGGTGTTCTACTGCCATAGGCTACCAAGGTTTTACTTGGTTCTTTGACCTGTTTGCAACAAGTTACTTTGTTCCTCTTGAGATATTTCCATGCTTTTTCGGTTATAACATTTAATTTACAACCCGAATCAATAAGCATTTTCAGTTTTATTCCTCCAATCTCACATTCTAGCGTCACATCATCGTTCAAGTTAAATATATAATGGACTTCTTCATCCTCTAAACAGTTTATTGAATTTTCTTTACGGGATCGTTTATTGTTATAGCTTTTCTCTTCCGTATTTGGTTCAATCCTTCGTTTCTGTTGAATAATTTTTGATTTACAAAATCTTTGGAAATGTCCTAGCTTTCCACAACTGTGACACTTTTTCCCTTTCGCTGGACAATTTGAATCTTGAGTTTTGTGTATACCATTCCCACACCTAGTACACTTATCGCTGTCTATTTTATTCTCTACTGTTTCTCGACTGTAACCTTTATTTTTGTTTGTAACTGCATTAACTTCAATTGTTTTACCTTTTTCTTCTTGCGCATAATCTTTCAGTTGATGGTTTACCACTTCCAATGTATTGGCTTCAATCACCACCTTGTCCAAAGTAACATCGTCCCCCATTATTAAAATCTTTTTCCTCAATTCAACAGAAGAACATCCTTCTATAATCTGGTCTATTATATGGTCATCCGGCTTTTCAAATTTACATTTTGATGCTTGATTTCGAAGTTTAACTACAAATTTATCAAAGCTTTCTCCTTCATTTTGCCTTATAAGACGAAAGACATGTCTTTCATATATCTTATTTTGCTTGGGTAGAAAATACTGATCAAGACGGTCAACAGCAACTTCGAAAACGTCAATTCCCTCAGACTCTTTGACAGTTGCTCCTGGTATGTTGTAGAAAATCTCTTGAAGACCTGTACCTCCTAATAACAGCAAAAGTGCTCTCTTTTTTGCAGACGTTATAGTTTCAGTTGCTTCAAAATAAATTCGAAGAGATCTCTTCCACTTTTCCCATCTTAACCCCAATGAAGCGGGGTCTCCTTCAACATCAATTTTTTCTGGCGGTGGTAATAAGTTCGGCATAATGGATTAAATTTGATATTACCTGCAAAAAATATACATCCAATTTAATGGATGTCCGAAGATGCGTTCCAATTTAATGGATGCCCGAAGATGCGTTCCAATTTAATGGATGCCCGGAGATGCGTTCCAATTTAATGGATGCCCGAAGATGCGTTCCAATTTAATGGATGCCCGAAGACCTATGCGTTCCAATTTAATGGATGCCCGAAGATGCGTTCCAATTGAATGGATACCCGAAGATTTATGCGTTCCAATTTAATGGATGCCCGAAGATGCGTTCCAATTTAATGGATGCCCGAAGATGCGTTCCAATTTAATGGATGCCCGAAGATGCGTTCCAATTTAATGGATGCCCGAAGATGCGTTCCAATTTAATGGATGCCCGAAGATGCGTTCCAATTTAATGGATGCCCGAAGATGCGTTCCAATTTAATGGATGCCCGAAGACCTATGCATTCCAATTTATTGGATGCCCGAAACCCTATGCTGTGACCAATGACATTATAAATAAACGTCGTACACCAGATATAATCTTTTTCAGTGTGGCTACATAAACTCACTCACTATTGAAGTAACACAATATCTATTTCTTTATAATTCGATAGCTACAGTAACAATAAACATTAATTATTTATTCTATTGATGTGAAGTTTGAACCAAGTTTGTTTTATATTTTGTAATAATGACATAATTTATGATCAAAAATAAAATGTATTGTAATGTAATTTGTTAATTTTGTTTTGTTTTGCAGTGCCCTTACAGGTTCCATATTTGAAACTTATAATCTTATTCCAACCTCTGTACAACGTTCTTGCAAAATTTTGCAATATACTGCTTGGATTTGATTTGATTTGACTTTATTAAATTTATCATTGTCTAAACTGAAACATACGAGATAACTGAAACATTGGAACTACTTAATTAAAGATTTTATAAGCCTGAGTCTACTTATAATTTCATTGGGCACTAAATAAATAATAAAAATCACATACATCCTATTTAATGAATTTCGTTGGCAATCTATAGTCTCAATAACGCAAAAGCGCCGTTTTATGATTGTATGTATGTATATGAAACAGCACATGACCCATTCCTGTCTTTATTAACTTTTGTGTCAAGGACCAAATTCTTTCCTACCTTTAGCACCAATCTGTTGTAATGGTTGTAACAATGCAAAGCAGAATCATCAAGTTTATGATAAATTAAAATAATACATAATTATATTAATTATGCATTATCTTAGTAGATACATATGCATTGCTTCCATATTATTTTACACACCGGTAAGTCAGTAGGTATATTTTATTTCATACTTTTGTCACCTACTTATTATTTTAATTTTCCACAATTTTTTGGTTTTTTTTTTTTATTTTATTTTTAATCTGTTGATCGGAATCTAATTTAACTAGGTACTAGGTAGTAGTGACCATTAATAAATTATTGTTGCATGCAGGTATCAGGGCATGCTGGACATAAGTATCTGATCTGTTACGGAACAGCTCTACAGTATGAGATTGTCTCCTATGATAAAGTACATACATGCCTACCTATGCTCTTTTTTTTTTTTTTTAAGCCAGCCTAAACATTTATTAAAAAATATTATCATTGATAGGTATTGCACCCTGATACAATCCCAAAATCCCAATCACTGCTTGTATTTCAGCCATTATGAATAACATTTCTTAAACGCATAATTATATACCCATACTGTTTCAAGAAATGGATAATTATGTAATTTTAATGGATAAGTAGGTGATCAATACATTGCAGTTATATGTAGTTAAAGAAGTCATTCATTACCTACTGTTAAGCTATATAGGTACTTAAGCATTATGACTTCTTTAAATCAAAGAGTACGTACTTTTATAGTTTGAATGCTGTTGCTATGACCTAACCCACTGCAGTTAGATGAAACACAATAATAAATAAAGCATTAATTATGTTTTAGTTACCTAATTGGATGTATGAAATAAGTCCATCATCTTTTTGCCATTGTGCAGCTACTAGGTAGGTAATGATTCATAGACTGCAGATTATTCTGCAGGTAAGTAAGTACCTCAAATTTTTAATGACTTTATGACTGTGGTTTGCATTTTCCTTTAGATTCTTATTTTATTCATAAGATTTTCTAAGATAAACTTAACAGAAATAATGTAATAATCTTTCCTTCTCCTTGAACTACATTGTGCCTATAGATATACTTAGAATAAAACAATCCACATATTAATAAATATCATGCAATAAGCCGGCACCATGTTAATGTTTTATACTTTGTCATTTCATACACGTACATACAAACTTTTACTAAATAAGTAATATTTTCCTGACCTTTATCCTCGTCGCCACTTGTAGAATCCTTTATTTTCCTTTGTAGGGCCGATTATTAAATGATATAAGGATTTACTCACAGGCTCATTACCACAAACAAGTTCTTGTCCAGGTCTCGCTTCACCTTCTTTCCCGCCATTTGCAGTGACTGACAGTTGACATTAGTGACAGCTACCTGACAACTTGTGTGCATGAGACAGTGTTAACATATCTATTAAATAGATACACTACAGTAAGGTAGGACGCCCTCAGGCTAGGTGGAGCGACGATCTTCGCAGGGTGGCTGGTAGCAGCTGGATGAGAGCTGCCGAGAATCGAGCTGAATGGCGTGCAATTGGAGAGGCCTATGTCCAGCAGTGGACTGCTATAGGCTGATGATGATGAATAAACCAGCAAAAAATTAATCTTATAAATATATTTATAAGGATTTTATATAACTGGGTGTTAAATAAATTGTTAGATAAATTGTGTTTATTTATTTAAATTATATACAACACACCCATTTTTTGGAAGAAAAGAAAGTAAGAGTTGATTTTGTAATATATTGTTATTGAATAATTGTGTATTAAATATATTGGATAAGATCCAGCATCTTACTGGAAAACTTCCTTCCTCCGAGCACGTTTTCTAGGGATTGGAATAGAAACAAAGATATTGGACTATGGTATGGGTATAAATGAAATCTTCTAATGTACCTGAAACTATGAAATGAAATGAAATCTTTTAATGTCCAGATATAAATCCACCAAACACATAGATATCATCATAAATATAACACATTCACATTTTATACTCATCAATTAGTTAATCGGCGTGTGGTAGGACTTCCACCAGGGGGCCAAGTCTACTAATTTACAAACGTGTCAGCGGTCTCACAATGATCAGTTTTTGACAGATTTTGGATGGCATATCTGTCAAAAACTGATCATTGTGAGACCACTGACACGTTTGTAAATTAGTAGACTTGGCCCCCTGATATGTAGGGGCTGTGGTTCCAAAAAAATATTGACTATGGACGGACTATGGCCTCTGCCCGACCAATGTTTTATTTATGCCGCTTTCCGAATTACGCCATAATCGCTCACAGCGCTCACATTAATATGACAGCTGAGAGCTGTCAATAATTCGCACCGCTCGTGAACGCTCACAGTCCTCGCTCAACGTTAAAACTAATAACATAACCCCAACTTCTATAATCCCAACCTTGCACAAGATGATTGGATTCCAGTATTTCTTTGTGCTTACACCAGAAACTTCTTCTTCTTTGGTAAGATGGCGACGGTAGACTCACAATTTCAAAAATGCCACGTTATTAAAGTTATGATGCAACTCAAAATAAAACAGCAATACTGTCATTTTTGACAGCGCTCACGGTGATATTAATTTAGCGCATGGTCGAATGCGGTCATGACATGACGTCATCTATGACGATTCACGGAACATCGTTATCGCAATCTGATTGCATTCGGAACAGGTGCAGCACGCTCTAATCCATTACAGCGTAACTCGGAACGCAGCCTAAGTGACTTGTTTATTGATATAATCTGTCTACAAAACTAAAATTCCTGCTCCTTCAGTTCGAAGCCCATTTGCGCCATCTTCTAAGTTCATAGCATAATCTGTATCATGAGTATAATTTTGACGGGTGAAATACCTACGAACATTATTCAAATACTTTTTCCGCTTTAAATTCGCCATCTTTAAAATCCTTTTGACATGAGGGTCATTTTTTAACGCGAGTCTGACTTCTGTTTCGTCAAAAAGTGTCAGGATAGTAGTTGGTTTCTCTGTGGTTGTCAATTTTGTTGTTTTTTTTGCTGTGTTTTCGAAAGTAAATTTAGTGTAGTTCGGCAATTTCTTAAGCATCTTCTGCTTGGCTTCTACTTCAGACATAAGGTTCTCGAAATCGCGTTGGTTCTGCTGTCTTTGTTTATCCATTTGTGAATTTACTGGTTTCATATTTGGTGTCGTTTTTTTTGTTGTCTTTGTTATTTTCTTGGCGTTATTTTTATTTTTATTAATTGTTTTATCAATTTTTCTGATTGCATTCTTTTGTCTTGCTATTATTTTATTTAGTTCTTTGAAGAATGACATTTGAATGTCATTTCGGTCTTCGTAACTTTGATATATGTGTTTTAGTTCGCTGTACGATGGATAGATGTCATTTCGAATATCTTCCACGTGATGACTTGGCTTAATGTGATTTCTTGCTCCGTTTATAGCTTCATTATCGTATTCACGAAATTTCGGGTAAGCTAGATCTTGGTACAACTCAATATCACGTTTAGATATGTCATTTTTAAATTCAACGTCTGGTATAGTGTAATGTGTTTTCCTTCTAACCATTTTGAATTCGTCGAGACTTTTTTTAACTAAATCATTGTTCAATCTTGTTTGAAATTGTGGTCTGACATTTTGACTGGCATTATCATCGTATCTTCTGATATGTTTATCCTTTTTCAGCACATCCTTCTCGTAAATGATAGTTTTGTGATTTATTTCATCATTTGGGTAGTTATTAGGTTTAATATCGTTGAAATTATAGTGGATATTCTTTGGCTTATCATAGTTTTCGATTGTTTTGTGTAAATCATACTTTTGGTAATTTTTAGCGTCCTGATTTTGGAAAACTTCAGGCATATAATTGTTTGCCGCTTTTTCTGGCATACCAATATCACGTTTTTGTACATTCTTAGGTGACTCATTATTTGGGACATCCTTATCCATTCTCTTGTTTTGGAATGTTTTCGTTAAATTTTCAGTTACGTTTTCATTTTTAATTGTAGTGCTTTGTTCCTCAACTTTATCAATTTTTGAAATATTAAACGCTCCAGTATCTTCAATCAATTCGCTTAGTTGTACTACATTCTTAGTTGAATTATACTTTTGGAGATTTTCAGTCGTATCATTGTTTTTGATATTTTTAGGCGAATCATATTTTGGGACATTCATATTCATTCCATTGTTTTGGTAAATCTTAGTCACATTTTCGATTATATTTTCATTTTTAATCATAGTGCTTTGTTCCTCAAGTTTATCCTTTTTTGAAATATTAAACGCTCCAGTATCTTTAATCAATTCGCTTCGTTGTACTACATTCTTAGTTGAATTATACTTATGGACATTTTGAGTCATATCATTGTTTTTGATAGGCAAATAATATTTTGGGACATTCTTATCCGTAATATTGTTTTGGAAAATGTTAGTCACATTTTCGATTATAATTATATTTTCATTTTTAATCATAGGGCTTTGTTCCCCAACTATATCCTTTTTAGGAATAATAAACGTTCCATTCTCTTCAATCAATTCGCTTAGTTGTTTTACATTTCTAGTTGAATCATACTTAAGGATTTTTTTTGTCATATAATTGTTTTTGATGTTCTTATGCAAATCATATTTTGGGATATTTTTATCCATACCAATGTTTTGGAAAATGTTAGTCACATTTTCAGTATTGTTTTCATTTTCATACATAGTGCTTTGTTCCTCAATTGTATCATTTTTGGGAATATTAAGTACTCCAGTATCTTCAATTAATTCGCTTGGGTTTCTTTTATCAATGTTATTTTCTAAATAATCGTCAGTGTTGATAATTATCTTTGTTACGTCTTGTTTTATGATGCCTAAATCTGACAGTGTCAAATCTATCCCAAATATACTGTCATTTTTCTTTATCAACACCTTGTCTATATTATTTATGGTATTTTTATTTTCTGTAACTTTAATATTTTTTGGATCGACTATTTTTACTCTATCTTCTTTGTGTGTTGTTGTTCTTTGTTGTTGGTTGTTTGTTGTTTTGCCGAAATATATTTTTGATACATTCTTAGCAATATACTTTACGGTAGTGTGATTTTGAGAAACGATTGCTTCGATTCTATTTCTTATATCCAAATTGATTTTCAATTTAATTGCATTCTTTTGTGTACAATTCTCATTAATGGTGCCCATAAAGTGACAATGGCAAACATCTGAAAATGAAGTAAATATTATAATTTATTATTTACTGTTTCGCACGGTTTTTACGATTGACAAAACATGGAGATTTCTTAGTTATACAGGGTGTTAGGGTAAACACCGTTGTCAGGCAAGCCATGGGTAGTTGACTTAGATATAAAAATAAATGACCGAGTAACAACAAAAAAAAAAACATTATTTTCATTAAAAGATTTGAAAAAGTGTCCGACACCGTCCGCAAATTCATGGATATGCGCCCGAGGTCGCCGCCCCTCCTACCTACACAACACATGAATATGTACACAATAGGGGTAGCGCGCGCGCTCGCGGCCAGTCAGGTCACGTCCCGCGCCCTCCGCCCGTGTTGAGACGTAAGTTCGTTGCCCTAGCGCGTGTAGTGAAATAGTCTTGTGGTAAAAAGTAGCATTTGTTTAAAAAAATAAAATTGTAGTTTTTCATTGATTTTACGTTCTACATATAAATGAAACCAAACCACTGGTTTCAAGGATAACCGTGTTTACCCTAACACCCTGTATGTAACTATAATACGAAGGTGTTATACACATAAACCTTCCGGAATAAATTCTCTAAACGATGGTGAAAACCTCATCAAAATCTGTTGCGTGGTTTAGAAGAACAACGCGGACATACAGACAAACTCGAAACGCGACTTTGTTTATAATATGTATGTCTAGATAAGTTTTTCAGGTATCTGATGGAAAAATTGCCTGGACAAATACTAACAGGCTAATAAAAAAAAAGTCAAAAAGTTATTATTGATGTAGTTCTGAAGGCGCGATTTTTGGTAGCAGAAACTTATGGATTCGCCTCACCGTACATGGTCGTGCCATAGTTAAGGCTATAGATGCTAGTTAGCGCTAGTACTAGTTCTAAGTTTTCATTCCCTATGACTGCCTTTTTTTTAAATTAAAATCTAAAATTTATTTTAAAAAAATTATATAAAAAAAACATCATTAACCAATACAAATAATTACTTATGATAGCCTCTTGTGATTTTAATAAGCTATATAATTGAATAAAAACATAAACTCCTTCCTTGGAAGTCGGGTAAAAACAGGAAGTCTGAAAGTGGTACCGGTGACTGAAAAGTTGTGTGAAAATCGGTTGTCATGGTATGGGCACGTGATGCGAAGGAATGAGAAAAATGTCGTGAGGAAAGTTTTGGGTATGAATGTCGAAAGAAACGATGGATGGACTGTGTGACAGATGATATGGCTAGAAAGGGGGTGACTACCGAGATGACAGCTAATAGAGAAGTATGGAAGAACAAGACAAGTGGCGCCGACAACAAATAAATTGGGATAGGAGAATTATGTCAATCTCTACCGAGCCTTTTTTTCCAACTATGTTGGGACGTTGGGGTCGGCTTCCAGTCTAACCGGATGCAGCTCAATACCAGTTTTTAACATGGAGCTACTGCCTATCTGACCTCCTAAACCATTCTCGTGGTTGTTATAAAAGACGATTACTGCTGAGTTATTTAAAAAATCGTAATGGCGGACCCACGGATATCTATGGGCGGACCAGTTACGTTATTTTTTTATTCAAAAATTTAATATTGTAGTCCTACTTACACAATATCGAATAAAAACCAACACAGAACTGAATCGAAAACATAACGCTATAATAAAAAGTTTAGTAACTAGCATGGAGTATAAAATAAAATATTATTACAGAAATATCTATAAAAAATAACTATGTTGTTTATGGTCTGGTGATAAACTTTAATGCTGTGAAGTCTGGACACATAAGGACCTCGTGGCTAAGTAATAACAGCTGCACGGGTCAATCCATCAGGTTAAGCTACGCTTGCTGGGGTTGGTCCGTGGATGGGTGACCATCTTTACATACCGAGACTCCTCCGTGCCTCGGAAAAGCACGTTAAGCCGTTGGTCCCGGCTGTCATTCGAGGATCTTTGACAGTCGTTACGGGTCGTCAGAAGCCCGAAAGTCTGACAACCAGTCTTACCAAGGGGTATCGTATTACCCAGTTACTGGGTTGTGGAGGTTAGATATGCAATCGCTCCATGTAAAATACTGGTATTCAGCTGCATCCGGTTAGACTGGAAACCGACCCCAACATAGTTGGGAAAAGGTTAGGCAGATGATGAAGTCTGGGCACATGTATGGATGTTGACTAAAAAAAAATTTTTGTCCGTCAGACAGATTAAATAAAAACTTTTTACAAAAAAAAGACAAACGACTTCCAAAAAAAACACAAAAAAATGAAAAATAACTTTAATTTCGGGAGTCGGTGTATTTGGTTTTCAATTTTCGTTTTTTGCCACAGACGTCTGAAATTAAAGTTATTTAGTTCCTAGCAATTATTTTTGTTTGATGGACAGACAGAATGCATAGTTGATGGCTATATGATGGGTCTTTTTATACCCTGTATATTATGCAGCATACCAGCGAGTAATCGCGCGTCGCGGTCGCGTTCTCGCTGTACCCTGTACCTTGTATATATTTATTTTATACGTATAATACTAGCTGTGCCCCGCGGTTTCGCCCGCGTAAGTCTGGATCCCGTGGAAATAGCGTAATAAAAAGTATCCTATGTGTTAATCCAAGTTATAAAGTATCTGTTTGCCAAATTTCATCCAAATCCATTCAGCAGTTTTTACGTGAAAGAGTAATAAACATCCATCCATCCATCCATACTTATAAACTTTCGCGTTTATAATATTAGTTAGAGTTAAAAAGTATCCTATGTGTTAATCCAGGTTATAAAGTATCTGTTTGCCAAATTTCATCCAAATCCATTCAGCCGTTTTTACGTGAAAGAGTAATAAACATCCATCCATCCATCCATACTTATAAACTTTCGCGTTTATAATATTAGTTAGATAATATTATAAATGCGAAAGTAACTCTGTCTTTCTGTTTCCGTTTCCTGACTAAAATAGCTCCCGCCAATCAAAAAACTCGACACAAAAGACCGATATTGAACCATTCTTGTTTGTGTATTATATTGTTTTAGCTATTATTTACCTCCTGGCGACGTTTTTCTAAGAAAAAATAAAATAAAACATGATTTTCCATTATTCCTGGAATCAATGTTGTCGTTGTTTATTTTCCCTTGTTTTGATTTTATAAAACGTTTTAAAAATGGCGGAGACTTGGCGGGAAATAATAAGATCAATCAATCTGCTTGCCTTATCCTAACTATGTTGGGATCGGCTTCCAGCAGGCGTAGCATGAGCACCGTTTTGTCGACGGAAGAGTAGACAAAAATGACGTTTCCTGTAGACAGTAGACAGAACGAGACAGCAGCAAAATAGAAAGAGTCAACTGCACTTTTTCACGAAATTCACTCTTTTACATAATTCGACTCATAATTCTTTGTTTTATCATAGGATTTATCGGTTGTCAGCGTGATTTTGACAGTAAGGATAGAAAACTTTCTTCCAAAATAGTCTACATATAAAAAGACGTAGACAAAGGTCGTTAGAAATGAAAGACAAAATGACAGATTGTAGAAAGATTTCTACGGTGCGATGTCAAAAATGAAGAAACGAACTGTCACTTTGTATAGAAAAAGCTATGTCTATTCTTCGTAGAGATAGAAAGCGCCATGCTACGCCTGCAGTCTCACCCGATGCAGCTAAATACCAGTATTTTACATGGAGCGACTGCCTATCTGACCTCCACAACCGATACTCAGTGGTAAGATTGGTTGACAGACTTTCGGGATTCTGAGGACCCGTAACGACTATCGAAGATCCACGAATGACAGCCGGGACCAACGGCTTAACGTGCTTTCCGAGGCACGGAGGAGTCTCGGTATGTTAAGATGGTCACCCATCCACGGACCAACCCCGGCAAGCGTAGCTGAACCTGATGGATCGCCCCGTGCGGCTGTTATTACTTAGCCCGAAGATTGTTTTTATTAATTTGTCCCATAATATGATAAGTACACACGGCTACACATTAAGCTATTGATTTCCAGTTTATGCTGATCTCGCATTGTATAGGATTTCCGTACAATGCGAGGTCAGCTTACACTGGAAATGTATAGCTTGATGTGTAGCCGTGTGTACCTACTTATTTCTTCCGTGGGTGAAATATCATATATGATATCTTATGTCAGACAGCACTTGACATCTTGATCTTTGCTCGTCATAAAAGCAATTGATGGAGATCGTATGATATGATACGCTAATGATACTGTTTCTTCATCGTAATTAATATAACCACAGGCGGACTAAGCCTGCCAAAAAATAGTTTTTATTTTTCACTTTTTAGTTGTAGTACCCACCCCACACAAAATCGAATACTACTACCACTATGATAAT
This sequence comes from Lithophane socia, assembly GCA_947522985.1. Taxonomy (NCBI): domain Eukaryota; kingdom Metazoa; phylum Arthropoda; class Insecta; order Lepidoptera; family Noctuidae; genus Lithophane; species Lithophane socia. The sequence goes on along the minus strand of OX383281.1, from coordinate 4,878,773 downwards.
AATTCATCACTTAAAACATCGTTCAGATAAACTAAGTGGGAAAAAAACGTAATATTGAAGCTAACTCAAAAACTACGCAAGCAAAGTTATTAAAATTGATATGGGATCACCTCTGAAGCATGACCTACCAAACAAAAAGAGAATCATCAAAATCGATTCATAATAGGGAACATGCATGTATTTTTTTACATCGTCAAATAATAGTAAAAAAAAATTCGACGGCAAAAAAGCAATTTAAAGTACTTTAAATATTTTGGGCTATTTAAACGCCCTCCATTTGGCGCGCTTGGTGTGGTGACGTCACAGACCGTGAAAACAAACAAGCAACTGTCAAGTCAACGTCAAACACTCCTTTTTGTAGGAGCCTTTGACATTGACTTGACACTTGTTGATTGACTTGACATTGACATTTCGATTATTATCCCGGATTCTTACGTCACATCCGCTCTTAGCTTTTCAAGTATTTGAATTACCCACAGTTATTTGGGACTTTAAAAAAAATAATTTCTCGCTCAAAAAGAAATTTTATTCAAAAATATTGCTGGAGGCATAATTCTGAGGTAATATAGTTTATAAAAAAAAATATTTGACCCTTATTTGAATCACATGCATATATTGGCGGAGTAATCGCGAAATATACACACAAAAAAAAACATTCAAGAAGAAGACAACGAAGAAGAAAACATTCAAGAACCTTTTTCAAGAAGTCGGTCGGTTAAAAATAAAAGCCGGCCAAGTGCGAGTCAGACTCGCGCTTGGCCGGCTTTCGCGCACAAAAGGTTCCGTACTTATTATCTACGGTAAAAAAAAACAATTTGTTTTATATTACTTTTATTAAAATTTAATTATTTATTTTTAAAGTGAATATGTAACTTAATATTCAAGAATATTTCAAGCGTCTACCTATTGCCGTTATCAATATCGGGCAAAAACGAGCAAAAAAATCAAGTTTGTTGTATGGGAGCCCCCATAAGTATTTATTTAATTCTGTTTTTTAGTATTTTTGTTGTTATAGCGGCATCAGAAATACATCATCTGTGAAAATTTCAACTGTCTAACTATCACGATTCATGAGATACAGCCTGGTGACTGACGGACAGACAGACAGACAGACAGCGGAGCCTTAGTAATAGGGTCTCGTTTTACCCTTTGGGTACGGAACCTTAACAAACTTTTAAGTACTTTAGCGAAAAAGGCCAATATCTTTGAATTGCTAAAAATAGCGTGTTTATAAGATCGTAACTGGTACCTTGAGAACTAAGAACTTATGAAGTAAGACAGAAACCCTGACCGAGATGTAAGCAAAGCCTTCCGCCTTGTGAGACCTTCTGTGAGTTCAATATCATTTCCCCGTTTTAACTAGTTTTATGGCGGCCATCTTGGTGATAATTCAAAAAAGGAGCGTTATGTTTTTGTCCTGTTGCAAGTCTACGTGTCAGTGGTCTCACTATGATCAGTTTTTGACAGATATGCCATACGAATCTGTCAAAAACTCATCATTGCGAGACCACTGACACGTTTGTAAATTACTAGACTTGGCCCCCTTGTATGTATGTACCTACATATGTCTGTCTCTGTTTCCTCGTAACTACTAAACGGCTGAACCGATTGCGATGTTGTTAGATTCGTCTTTATTGCGGGATTGTCACTAGAGCTAGAGTATAATAAAATTAAAAAAGAAAATGGCGGAATTTTGGAGCCGAAATGGATGTTTAAAAAAACGGATTTTTGGTTTACGGATGTAAGATTAGTTCGGAACCCGAAATAAAACACAAATTCGAATACCACTACCTGCTATGTAAATAACAGTGACGGAGAAAAATAATATATCGTCTACATAGACTAAGTGGGAAAAATACGTAATTATTGAAGCTAACTCAAAAACTACGCAAGGAAAGTTAATAAAATTGATATGGGACCACCTCGGGAGTATACGCTTTCGAACTAAAAAAAGATTTTTTTAAATCAGTTCACAATTAGCGAAAATATCGATGAACGCAAACAAAAAAAAAACTCCTCCTTTTTGAAGAAGTCGGTTAAAAAGTTGCTGCACCGATTTTCATGCTGTTTTTACCAATGTATAGAGTGGTTCTCGAGTAGGGTTTTATAAGTATACAAGGTGGAGACGACAATACGACAAAAAATAATACTCCGTATATCTAATGACGTTCTCGGTCTACATACAAAAAAATAATCAAATATATCCAATAGTTTAGTTACAATAGCTAGTCAAAGATCGGCAAACCCCATAGTCGGCCCATCACTACTATTTAGTTTGTTTGAAAAAATGACTTTTTAATTTCGATGTTAGGATTTATTTGATAGTTCCAAAATACTCAAATGCATTAGTATTGCCAGTGTTTTCATTTATTGTTGTATTGTCGTCTCCACATTGTATAATAAGTTAATAACTGATATCCACGCGGGCGAAGCCGAGCATCAGCTAGTGTGAAATATATAAAATTAAAATTACCTACGAATTTATCATTATTTTATAAGGAAACCTTTGTTGTTTCGTTTAAGTATTATTGAAACAAAGGAAAGCCACTCAAGTTCAACCAATTTTGTACCGAACATTACCACAAAGGTTAATCAAATGAATTGTTTTCACAAATTGTTACTTGAGCCAGAGGGAATCACAATAGGTGTTGTTATTTACTATGTTGCTTAGACGAGAGTAACGATTTAAAATGTTTCCATTCATACATTCTATCGACGTATTTTTAACCGATTTCTTCAAAAAGGAGGAGGTTCTCAATTTGTCCGTATGATTATTTTTTGAAAAAAAAAATTGAAAATAATATTATTACTCCGCCAATATTGAATGCCAAATGTCATGATTTCATGAAATAGTCATTCAATACACTTTCATGAGCTTAGAGAGTTGTATTGCTCATTTAAATGTTTATAATTCTCTAAATCCATATTTGTTACGAGCGCTAATAATATTTAGATCAACATACAACCTGATACTGACCTGCAAATTGCAAAAAACGTAAGAAAATTTGAATTTCGCGGGCCACCCTAGAAGCGAAATACTTCTTATATTTAAGACCTTTTAAGTACCATATTTATGCAAAATAAAGATATTCTACTTATATTCTATTCTATATTCATATTAATAACAGGTAGGTATTTGGATCTGTTATTTTTTTGTAACAGTAACAGTGATAACAGATATCGTGTTCTGTAAAACTAGAATCCCATCTCTACTATACTGTTACTAATAGGGTTTTCCTTGAACAGGGAAAAAACAGAAAAACATCCAGTAAGAAGTAATAAAGAATTACCTACCATCCGCCGCTTGTTAGCGATTTCAGGCTAAAGGTCAGGTTTCCTCACGTTTTTTTTGCTTTTATAAGGTAAAGATTCGTTAATGTCTCTTAATATAAAGCCTCGAGCAAACTGTCGTGGCCGCGATATCGCGCCTGTTTGTGGGAGCCTTAAGGGCGCACCCAAACTCAAATTGCTTAGCATGATCCTTCGTTATGCCGAAAACACTGCAGCATTAATTTTGAAATAAATATGATTGATGCTAGGTCCTATGTTTGGCGAAAACACGACTAAGTAGGTACCTCGTAAACTTTTCTCAATAGAAAAAAAAAACCAAAGTTACCTCTAAACAGAACTGTAAACCGCTGGTATTAAAAAAATACTTCAAACTAGATCATGAAACTTTGCATAATAACTGAACTATCTATAAAGCAGGTCAAATGTTTTTTTTTTTAATTACCATTATTTTCACCGTAAAAAGCAATTACCTAAACTTTTCGAAGCTTTAGAGGCGCTAGCGCCCTACTCCGTTTCATTCTCACTCAGGTCGCGATTAGTATGGTGCGAGGGGGATAAAATCTGAGGTAATGATTGCCGAGAGCTCAGACTAAATAAAAAACCAAGACAGAGCGCAGAACAGTGACGTCAGGCCGGTTTCGTAAACATGTGTGCACTTAGTGAGGTGTAGTTTGATTATAAATGTGTGCGTGTGAGCGTGTGTGCACAGAGCGGAGGTGTAGTTTTGGCATGCTTCACTGTATTGTTCGCAGCGCTGTCTTGGTTTTTTATTTGGCCTGAGACCGAGAGTTTTATAAAACTTACGGCATTATTCTAATTTATTACATGAGGTAAAAGTTACCTTTAGGGGAACAAACCTCCCAGGCGGATTCCCGGCCTCCCGGGCGGATTCCCGGCCACCATAGGCGCGGGCTTGCGGACGGCGAACTACCCATTGCTCGCCGTCCGACAAGGACCAGGCCCGGGTCGATGGCGCGTCGTGTTCCACGCGCGCCTCAAAGAGATGTCAGCACAATTGGCGGGGTCCGCTAGGACCGATGCCTGCCAGGGTTGCGGGTTAGTCCGAAAGGGATACCGGGACCTTGGCAACAAGCAACTGAAGGAACACGGGTGGGTTTTAGTCAGTAAAAGTCTGACACGCCCTTCCGCTCCGCCCAGAGTGGGAGAAGTCATTGGATGATTTCCAACCCTCAAAAAAAAAAAAAAGTGGAACAAGCCTCCCGAAGGGTGGACAGATAGCGTAGCATAATCAGCCTATTAGATAACTAATTTGTTACGATCGCGAATCATATTTTAATCAACATACAACGTGATACTGACCTGCAATTTGCAAAAAACGTAAGAAAATTTGAATTTATTTATTTATTTATTAAACTTTATGCACAAGTAAAAAACTACTGTACAAAGGCGGACTTAATGCCTGAGGCATTTTCTACCAGTCAACCTTAGGGTGATGCAGAGACAGACATGGCAGGTGCAACATAAGACAATACATGTAACCTGAATAAAAATGAATACTAATTAATACATACACATATACATACATAAATATAAACTAAAAAAACTTAGGAGAAATAACGACAGGTAGAGGAGAAAACGAATCCAGCGAATTAGCGCCGGGATGATTCTGCCAACATCTTATGAATATGTTCACGTGCCTTGACTTTAGACGATAAGCGACTGGTTGCCGGAATTGGTTGCTGGTTGAATTTCGCGGGCTATCCTGAAGCTTCCGCGCGCCATTTAGAAGACAAATGCCTCAAGCACGGACTGACTTTTGACCAGACGCAAGCGTAAAACTTAAAAAAAATTTTTTGGTGTTGAATGATTAAGTTGACGAGAATATCTATCTGCCCTAGACCCATAGACTTAAATTGCCACAGACGATTTAGACCTTTATTTATATGTCAAAATAGAGATTTTTACCGCGCGAACCCGCTGGTGCTGGTAGTACAATATCGTACCAGCGCTCTACATAAATATTCATCTGGTACGATGTCGTACCACCCGCGTCTTAAAGCTGAAAATGGCAACACCCTGTACAAGCAAGGAAGCCATTTGCCAGCTATATTTAGATAAATTCATGGAAATAATTACTTACCCACGCCACGTACGATCAAAACCACAAGTAGCTTCTGCCTGATTAGATTTTCTGCTAAGTATAGAAATCATACGAATCGAAGATTAGTTTCTATGATTCATCTGTAATAGTCTCGTGGAGCTCGTGGCTAAGTAATAACAGCCGCACGGGTCGATCCATCAGGTTAAGCTACGCTTGCCGGGGTTGGTCCATGGGTGATCATCTTTACATACCAAGACTCCTCCGTGCCTCGGAAAGCACGTTAAGCAGTTGGTCCCGGCTGTCATTCGTGGATCTTTAACAGTCGTTACGGGGCGTCAGAAGCCCGACAGTCTGACAACCATCCGTCCCCAACAAAGCCCATGTATCGAATATTATAACAATAATATTCGATACGTGTACAGCTTTAGGTATATTTCTTACTGTCAAAGTGTCAACTAGTCCATTGAATATACTAAGCAACCGTGGCAAAAAACGAAAACTGAAAAGCAAAGACACCGACTTCCGAAATTAAAGTTATGACAAGCTTTATATTAGCTTGCTCTGTTCGTATGTTTCCGGTTACTCCAATTGTCATCCATTTTTCAAGCACTTCCTGGCATCCGATTGAGCTGAAACTTGGCATACTTAAATAAATACCGAGAAATTTTCAAAAAAATATACCATGGAGCTGGTCTGTTGATGGAGCCGGAAGTTGGCCATAGGAACTCCTCAATCAAACAAGATAGCACCATCGTCAATCGTGTTTGGACTCATTGGCTATGTATTAACAAGTGCTTTGGCACTAAGTGGTGTTCAGGGTCTGATGATGGAGCCAGAAGGTGACCCTGGGAAAATCCTTTTTAGTTCATTAAAAGCTTGTTTTTTAAAAGATTTTTACTTATATTTTATTTTTCATTTTTTTTCTGTTTTTTTTTGGAAGTCGGTTGTTTTGTAAAAAGTTTTTGTTTTTCACTTTTTAGTTGAGGTGCCTACCCCACACGAATTCGAATCCCAGTACCTGCTATGTAAATAACAGTGACGGAGTCAAATAATTATATCATCTACATAGACCAAGTGGGAAAAATACGTAATATTGAAGGTAACTCAAAAACTACGCAAGCAAAGTTAATAAAATGTCTATGGGACCACCTCGGGAGTATACCCTTTCGAACTAAAAAAGATTTTTTTAAATCGGTTCACAATTAGCGAAAATATCGATGAACAAAAAAAAAAACATACTGGCGAACATAAAACCTCCTCCTTTTTGAAGAAGTCGGTTAAAAAAATATTTCTTTGTTTCCAGGTTGTTCGAGGGGTCCACATAGAGCCAGCACATGTTGTCAAGAAACGAAGTATTGATCAGCCATTAAGAATTAGCATATTTTATGACCATTCTGTCTATAGGTAAGTTTTGAGACCAATTTCTATCTATAATTAAATAACAAATCAATCAATCAATATGCCTAGCGTTTTCCCAACGATTGGGATCGGCTTCTAGTCTAACCGGATGCAGCTGAATACCAGTATTTTACATGGAGTGACTGCCTATTTGACTGCCACAATCCAGGAAATGGGCAATAGGATACCCCTTGGTAAGACTCATTGTCAGACCTTCGGGCTTCTGACGACCCGTAACGACTGTTAAAGATCCACGAATGACAGCCGGGACCAACGGCTTAACGTGGTTTCCTAGGCACGGAGGAGTGTCGGTATGTAAAGATGGTCACCCATCCACAGACCAACCCCGCCACGCTTAGCTTAACATTATGGATCAACCCGTGCGGCTGTTATTACTTAGCCACGAGCTCCTCCAAAACAAATGAAAAACAAATATTTAGAGATAAATTGTGCCCAGTTGATAGCAAAAGGCTCATCATCATCTGCCTAGCCTTTTTCCCAACTATGTTAGGGTCGGCTTCCAGTCTAACCGGATGCAGCTGAATACCAGTATTTTACATGGAGCGACTGCCTATCTGACCTCCACAACCCAGTAACTGGGTAATACGATACCCCTTGGTTAGACTAGTTGTCAGACTTTCGTGCTTCTGACGACTCGTAACGACTGTCAAAGATCTACAAATGGCAAAAGGCTCTCAAAAGGCTCAAAAAGGCAAAAGGCTCGCCCCCTATAATTGTTCTATCGTGAAGTTTTCTTAGAAATTGTTTTGTAAAAGGGGTGATAGTCGTGCGAGCGCGTACGCGTACGTATGGCTCGGCAAGTCTTACTCGCCCGTCTGTCATCGCCGCGAGCCGCGAGCCAATTTGACAATTTAACAATGAAATTCTGAGCAAGCTTCACATGTGTCACCGACGGCGAGCCGAGTAAGTTCGCGAACTTAAAGACCGCGTACTTTAAGTACAGACGCCTGCAGGTCAAGCTACCCGAAACTGTCAGATTTTCCCAATCAACCTTGAACCTTAATGCTTTAGCGATAAAGTTGAAAATCTATTAAAGAAATTTGACAGATTGTAGTAGCTTGATGTGCTGGCGTCTGTACGCACGTTTATCACCCACTTTAGAGTCGCGTCGCGCCAATCTGCACTGCACAAGGCTTACCTGAACACGGACCTAATAAATTACGTTTTCTATTGAAATCCGAATCACACACCTATCATTTATCCATTTTTTTTAAAGTCTAGACAAAGCTGATTTATATTCAGAATTAAGATATAATTTAATTTTGTATTCTATGTTATACGTATTTAGAATTGTTTTTTTTTTGAACGTCTATTAAAGATGCCAAAAAGCGCTCTTGCTGTCGTGAATTGGTTCAAAATGTAATTGGATTTGCCAAAAACACGTCCGTTAGGTACGTTAGAAGTTAATGATTAATTTTACGCTTAGTTTACCTATTTAGTGAAGGTATGATTAGTGAATTTTCAATGTAGGTACTTAGCTACTTCAGAAAACCGGCCAAGTGCATGTCGGACCACGCACAATGAAGGGTTCCGTAGTTGGGATGGGTTGGGTTACATAATATATGGGAGAACATGTTTTTGCAACCGCAAAGTTGGTCGATTATTACTCGGTATCTTGTGGAGCCTACTTAGCTGTGGTTTTCCTTTTAATTTCGTTATTTTGTTTTTTCGTTAGTTCGTTTCATAACGATCCATTCAGCCATTTTTGCGTGATTGAGGAGGAGCTCGTGGCTAAGTAATAACAGCCGCACGGGTCGATCCATTAGGTTAAGCTACGCTTGCTGGGGTTGGTTCGTGGATGGGTGACCGTTACATACCGAGACTCCTCCGTGCCTCGGAAAGCACGTTAAGCTGTTGGTCCCGGCTGTCATTCGTGTGTCTTGTGACAGACTGGTTATGGCGACCCGTCGTCAGAAGTCTGACAGTCTGACAGTCTTACCTAGGGGTATCGTATTACCTAGTTACTGGGTTGTGGACCACCCTATGTAAAATACTGGTATCCAGATGCATCCGGATAGACTGACTGAAGCTGATCAACATAGTTGGGTAAAGGCAGATTGATTGAGTAACAAACATCCAATCATACAAACTTTTATTGGTTGGTGGTAGTGGTAGAGCTTGTTCTAAGTCCGCCTGGCTAGCTACCACCATCTTATCTAAGTTTGTCGCCATAACAATAATGTTAACAGCATTGATGTGTTTCGGCAGTTAGAGGTAAGATAGCCAGTTCCTCTGTGGTTGAGGATTCCGGGTGAAGCTCGCTGCCACCTTCAGCCTGATCATCACTTACTATCAGGTGAGATGCAGGCCAAGAGATTCCCTAGAGTTGATTTAAAAAAAAACTAAAACTGATATCGGTTTATATAGGTACCCCATGTTTGCCGCGCATTTTTGACATTATTTAACTTTTTTTTTACTTTGTTTTTTTTTGTTTTACAGGTTAGAACCAGAGAAGTTTGACATGATAAATGTGAGTATTTAATTTAAGAATGTGTAATGCCGCCCGCGCCGAGGAGTGTTTGTACCGCTTCTACTGCGCCGTTGTATGCTACCTGGGGAGTGAAATAAAGAAAATTATGTTTATTAAGAAAAAGTGTAATGTATTTTTAACCCCCGACCTGTGAGTCTGTCTGCGTCATCGTAGCTGTCAAACGGCTGGACCGATATTGATTTTTTTGGTTTTGTTTGAAAGGTTAAAAAAACTCTTTGTTTTTGTCGGGGGTTTTTTAAATTTAATTTAACTTGTTTTTGTACTGCAACACAAGCAAAATATCACAATATAACTATTTATGTTAATATTTAGGAAAGACTACTACTTCTACATAGAAATTAATTAATATAAAAAACAGGCCAAAGCGTATCGGACCACGCACAATGAAGGGTTCCGTAGTTGGGATGAATTTATCTTTCTTATACTTCTATGATTTATACCAAGCACAAACTTAATATTGTAGTTGAAAAACATGTTCTCCTATACATTTCAATTGCAAATGTAAATTTGTACGCACATTAGGAGATTTACCAAATGTCTGAGACAGATACACACGAGTGATCCTATAAGCTTTATTATTCGGACATACGGAACCCTATACACGAATACTAAAATGAATAACCTTCCTACAGGGTATAATGGGCCCAAAAGAAGAAGAAATAAATATGTAGGAAATCGCCAAACGCTTGGTCGACTCTTCACGTGACCAGAGGGCTCGCCTATTTTTTGGGCAAAGAATCAGCATTGCCATACAACGTGGCAATGCTGCCAGCATTTTGGGCACTTTTCCTGTTGACAGCGATGCGGACGAATTTTTTGATGCCCTTTGATAATTTTCCCTTGTACATAATTATTATTATAGATATTATAAGTCTTTAAGTTGAATAAAATATCTCTGTAGGAAATAATTTGTAATAAAAGATCAATGTTTTTCTTTCAGAATACAATACTGCCCGAGGCTGTCAAGTTTTGGGAACAAGCTTTAAAAGTAAGAAAAACTGGTGGGCCCATTAAGTTAAATAGGTAAGTAAATAATGTTTTATGAAACTAATGTATTTTTACACACGGCTGCACATCAAGCTATACATATCCAGTATAAGCTGACCTCGCATTGTACAGAAATCCTGTACACAATCTATACATGTCCATCCAGTAGAAGCTGACCTCGCATTGTACAGAAATTCTGTATTATGCGAGATCAGCATAAACTGGAAATGTATAGTTTGATGTGCCGTGTGTACGTGTATCTGAGGGCTTACCCCGTGTCCTATTTAAAAGCGATCGTCACGGGTTTATATCTTTTTATCCACCACAAAAATCCAACCTAAGGTCAATGACTCAAACTCAAAGCATTTACGAGGGGTGTTCAATAAATAGTGAGAATGAGTATGACGCAATTATCTGTTATTAAATGTTATTTTATTTTTCGACGTAGTCACTTTTCAGGGTTATACACTTTGTATAACTTTTTTATAAAACTAAAATTTCCTTTCTAAAAAAATCTTCTTTCCGATCCCTTGAAAAATCGTGTACGGCGGTGACTACTGCGTCATCATCTTCACATTTCTGGTCCCTGAGATGTTCCTTTAACCGCAAAAATCGGTAAACATCACTGGAGCAAGGTCCGGTGATTATGGAGGATGTGCCATCAATTCGAAGCCAGCTTCTTGAATGGCAGCCATCGCAACTCTGGATTTGTACGCGGGGGCGTTATCTTGGTGAAACAAACAAACAACAGAACACGTTCCGAAACGACGCAAACAAATGACTTCTATTTTTTTAAAACAAAAGAGAATTGTTTTTTTTTTATTATCATTATAGCTAATGTCTGGGCTATGATTGCCAGTATTTTTTTTTCTGACCAATGTATCGCATTCTCACTATTTATTGAACACCCCTCGTACTTCAAATAAACCAACTACAGGCACTTTTGAATTGTCAAGGTGTCGGTCAGTCGGAAAGATGAAGCTAGTTGCCCATTCCAAAGCGTAGTAGGTTCCTGGAGAAGAACGGGCAAGAAACTCCACGGACAGGACACTGTTTTAAATCAGAATATTGTTACAATATAATTGTTTACATCATTCATGTTGAAATTATACATGTGAGAACAATGTTAACCTGTATAGGGCCATAAAGACATGCACGTTAAAAGCGTCCGTAATTAAAAGATAAAAAAAAACAATTCAAAAATTAAAATAAATTAAAAATAAGCCGTGGCAGCTAAGAGATGACCAGTCCCTACTGATGGCGCCAGTTCAAGAATATGACGCATGGATCAGCACCATTCAGCTCAACCATTTTGAAGGGAGCTAAATGATCCAACACACACGCCACCATCAGCGAGACATTTGAGGGAGGGAGCATGACATACTCTCTGCCGTCAGGGCACATTCAAGTCAGTCGGTGGCCAAGGGGTCACGCAGCCAGCTCGGCTGTTCTCCAATTTCAAGGGTATGGGGGCCGGTGTAATTGCACCATGAGATATTCCACCTTTGTCTCAAACTTAAAGCATTTATTTCAATGAAACCATTTACAGGCACTTTTGAATTGTCAAGGAGTCGGTCAGTCAGTAACATGAAGCTGGTAAGCCAATTCCAAAGCGTTGGTAGCAACGTATCTGCTATGCTTCAAATCTTTCAGATGTCTGAATAAAACAAATCAATAACCTCTAAAATATATATTTTATAATACATCTATTATGTACATATACACCACAAACATGACAAAATATACAAATTAATCTTAAACTAGTTAAGACGAGACTAATTTGACTGAGACCGCTGTACCGCGCCTTAGGTATGTGCGCGGCGAGACTGGGCGACAATGTAGGCTGCTCATTCGTCCACGCTCAAGGCATCCCGCCGCTCATTCCTCAACGCTCACGGCGTCCCGCAGCTCATTCGTCAACGCTTACGGCGTCCCACCGCTCATTCGTCAACGCTCACGGCGTCCCACCGCTCATTCGTCAACGCTGATTTCCTCGCCGCGCATTCCCAAGGCGCGGTACAGCGGTTTCGGTAAACTATTTTGATAATTTCTGTACATATTTATTTGCCATTTGCCGTGACTCGAGACTTTTAACACTTTATTTAGGGATAGACAAACAAGTTATTCTGTGTGAAGTGTGTGAACATTAATTTAACTGTACTAATACTAAAGGAGCAGTGGTGCTGGTGGCCCAGTCCGCAACTTACAAGATATAGTCGTAGGTTCAAACCCAGACAGGCAAACAACATTTTGTAAATTACTTCATCACCACTGCTCTCAAAACGGTGAAGGAAAACATCGTGAGGAAACCGGCATGTCCTAGAACCAAAAATTCGAAGACATGTGACATCTACCTACATGACCCGCGTGTTGCATTACGGTACGGCCCACTCTCTCTCACAGAGAGGAGGCCTGTATCCCAGCAGTGGGAACAATAAAAGCTTACATTAGATTATATGCTTAGATAATACTAAATGGAATAATATTTTGTGTAATACTTACTAAACAAAATGATTGTGCGAGACTTAGATGTTACTAATTTTATTAATAACTAGCTGCGCACCGCGGTTTCCCGCGTAACTCCCGATCCCGTGGGAATATCGAGATAAAAAATATCCTATGTCATAGTCGAGGTCATGGTCTACCCCTGTTCCAAATTTCATCCAAATCCGTTCAGCCGTTTTAGCGTGAAATCGTAACAAGCAAACTTTTGAATTTATAATATTAGTTAGGATTAGGTTTAAAGCGACAACGTTATCTTTCATCAAAAGCGTTCATTTTTGTTTCTAGATTTATTTTATGAAGTTCGTTCACAGTGATACTTCTGAATTTGTATCACAGTGATCCTTATTCTCGTTGTAATAAGGCTGCTGTTTGCTTGCTGTCAGAAATGTAATACTGCGAAAGAACTGTACAACTTTTTTCTTAATCGTCTCTCGGCAAACTTCGTGTTTCGTTCGTCAGTCGTCGGATTTCTATCAGTTGCCCTCTGCACTTGGTGCAGACCGGACGCGACTATCGACTTGGAAGAATATAGAGTTGTTTATACAATAATAACTTAATGTAATTTATTTTAAATATGGGAGGAATTAGTTTAATGAAAATAGTTTGTAGCTCTTAATGGTTCACATGGAAATCAAAACAAAACAATAAAAGTACTTAGTTCTGAATTCAAATTATTATACACGATAAATCTAATAATTGATGGACGTGGAAATTAGCATTCGTTTGTATTCGGAAATGAGATGATTCCCGAGGGACATTAAGAAAATAGTTGTACTGCACACACGGCTACACATAAAGTTATACATTTCCAGTATAAGCTGACCTCGCATTGCACAGAAATCCTACACAATGCGAGATCAGCATAAACTGGAAATGTATAGCTTGATGTGTAGCCGTGTGTACATGTCATTTGAAATTACAGTAATTATGCTTCAGTCCATCTATCTACCATCATTTGCATTGCATTTTTTTTTTGTTTTTTTTTTTATAACTAAAACTAGCTGCCCTACTAATATTTTTTACAAGCTTATTTTGGGGATGCGCTAAGGCAGCTCGCGAAATTAGAATTTTCTTACGTTTTTTGCAATTTGCAGGTCCGTGTCATGTTGTATTTATTTATTTATTTATTCACAAGGCAACTACAACAGGTAACAATCACAATATATCACTAGGTTCACATTATAGGTTTCGATCTGATTATCACCCAAAGCGTAATCGCACATCACGACTAGCAACAACATAATAATTATGACAACTACAGTAAAAGCTTAGTTCACAAGATTCTCCGACACTCTTCTACTTAGACAGGGAAAGTGTAGGAGAACAAACATGCGGTAAAGTACATAAAGTTAAGGCATTTAAAGAGAGCAGTATTTAAATAGAAAGAGTACACACATGTCTTTTGAAAGCTGCGGAACGAGAATCGAAGATGTCAATAGTGTTATTATCTTTTGAAATTTCATTGTAAAGTCGACACATTCGAACGATAGGGTTGTAATATGAGGTGTTATTTGTATAGACCAGAAGTGCAAAAGTTTTCGGTGTTCGGGTGTTATACCTAGTATTTATGTTTATGAGGGACAGCAGAGCTGAAGACTCCAGCGTGGAATGTAGGATCTTATGCAGAATTATTAAGTCCTGCTGTTTGCGACGAGCATGCAAAGGTTCCAATTTGAATTTAACAAGGCGTTCGGAATAGCTTTGTAGCGTTCTAGAGAAGCCATATCGGTACGAGACCCACTTTACACATTTTCTTTGCACACTCTCAATTCTGTCAGAGTGCACTGCGTAACATGGTGACCAGATTACCGAACAGTATTCTAATAAACTTCTTACTAGGCTTTTATAAAGTAATATAAAGCTTTGAGGTTTCTTAAATCCTTTGGTAGACCTAGATACAAAACCGAGAAGTTTTAATGCTCTATTCGTCACGTTATTGTAATGATCTCTAAAAGATAGTTGTTCATCGAACAACACGCCGAGATCTCTGGCTACGTGCTTTCGTTCTAACGATTGACCTTCGAGTCTGTAGTCATAGGTGTTCTTAATACGTTTTTTTGTAAATGTGATAACAAAGCATTTATTTATGTTCAATTTCATTCGATTAATGGTGCACCAGTCAGAAATGGTATTTAAATCGTTCTGAAGGGATTCACTGTCGGATGTGTTTTTTATCGACGTGAATACCTTCATATCATCGGCATACAACAGACAGGGACATGCCAATTTTGTCGTATGTTGATTAAAATATAATTTGCGACCGTAACAAATATGGATTTACAGAATTATATTCATAAGAATCAGCGATGCAACTCTCTAAGTTCATAAAAGTGTATTGAATGACTATTTCATGAAATCATGACATTTGGCAGTTTTTATAACTTAAGACGCTGACAACAGACAAACCGCGGTCACTGTCGGATTGCATAGAAAAGAAAGAGAAGCGCGATGACATAACGCTTGTAATTTATTGCAAAATATGAGGCAATTATCAATTAATTTAAAAATGAGTTGAATATTCGAAAATTAAAAACAAACATTAAAATAAGACGTTCTTGTTATAAATAAAAATACCAACGTACATTGATATTTAATACAGATATTTTGGATTAGAACTCAAGGTAAAAGGTTAGTTTACCGTTAATTTGTATCGAGATTATTTTTTTCAAAACGTGTTTTGGTAACAATCAAGTTCTGAGAAATATGTTCAAGATTAACATATATTTTTTCCGCTGCCACAAACTGTATAGATTTCGCAATTTTTTTGTTTAAGTCAAACCTACTTTTACCGTTTGCCGTTGTCAGCGCCTTAAGGAGTTGCATCGCTGATTCTTATGAATATAATTTTGTAAATCCATGTTTTTTACGGTCGCGAATCATATTTTAATCAACATACAACCTGATAATGACCTGCAAATTGCAAAAAACGTAAGAAATTTTGTTTTTCGTGGGCTAACCCAGAAGCTTTACCTTTAAGTTACATAATTAACTTTTTGACCCACGACTGGTGTCTCATAACCGATTAGTTTAAAACAATATGGACAATAATGATTCTTGTATTTGAAATAATCTGCCAAATATATTACTATCATGAACGGCCAGCTGAAACAGAAAATAACAGGTTTTTAGGGGACAGTAATAAAAATAAGGAATGAAATGACGACACGGTTGGCGCAGTGGCTCAGCGATGGACTGCTGCGCAACGTGTCGCGGGTTCGATCCCCGCACGGAACAAATATTTGTATGATCTGCAAGTAGTTGTTCCGGGTCTGGGTGTTAGTGTATGTGAGTTTCTATGTTTGTAAACGCACCCACGATACAGGAAGAAATTCTTAGTGTGGGGCAACGTTTTAAATCACTAGTGCTATTATGTAAAATTCACTTCGAACCTCACTCAAGTGAGCGCACACAATTCGAAAACAAACTCATTTGTTTTTAAAGTAAATCATCGCGGATTCACAGCGAGAAGCCGTTTGAATTTCGAAGTGAGAGAATACTGATATAGTGCTTTTGATCAAATAGTTCCTATGCTGTAATGATAGCTCCACTTTTGTAGGTCCGTTTTTGAAGTTTGACAGTAAAGCCAACATACGGCATAGGAACTATTTTATAAAACGCACTCTAGATTCCGCGCCACCACTGAAGTCCTTTTGACGCGGCGCTAGTGTCTACGTCATTGGATCAAATTGCATAAAAAAAAATGTAGTGCCACAATTTTCCGCCGGATTTCAGTGGATGGGCGGACATAGCAGTGAGCTGTCAAAAGTGTCAATTCCTAGCCATCAGATGGAATGAGAGCTAACTTCAAGCTGACTCACCCAAGTTTTCACGGTGAGTTTTTTACAGAACAAATCGGCAGTTAGGCTGCAATCAGACGGACTGCATCGAAGCAACCGCGCACAGTCGATATATTCAACTGCACCGCATACAGTTCTACTCCTTGACTGTACACTAACTGTATGCGGTTAGCGATGGACAGCGTGCGCCGACACTACACGACTGTAGCCGACCGCGTAAAGTTGAAGTCACGACTGTATGCAGTTAATATTGACTTCACACGACTGTAGCCGAACGCTTAAAATTGAAGTCCCGACTGTATGCAGTTAATATTGACTTCACACAACTGCAGCCGACCGCGTGAAGTTGATATTATGACTGAACGAAGTCGTTATATCGACTGCGCGCGGTTGCTGCGATGCAGTCCATCAGGCTTAAGTTTCTTTACTTACAAAATGAAAAAGACAAGGCAAGCTATCAAATGCGTCATTTTGCCGCTTTCCTTCTGCACGATCGTGTGAACCCTGGCCCCACAGTGATGGCAAATCAGGTTCTTCTGGTCAATATTTTGATGACCCATGATAGACATAGGCATGGGATGCGTTGGGGTGGTGATAGGCCCACTCATTGGGCTGCCTGGTTCTGAAAATAAAATTAGTTACGATAGTAGCATAGTAGGATATACGACCTCATTTACGGAAACGCGGGGCGTCGGGCATTGCGGCGCGGCTTGCACTGAATTCAAACATATGGCGTTGTATGAGTGCGTTTACGAAGAAGCGATTTTACACACATCATCACATGCGGCGTTAATCGCGGCGGCACACGCAGCGGCAATTCTCGATGAAACGATGCCCGCGGCGGAATCTTCTGCCAGTCTTATTTGGAAATCGCACAAGGGAGACGTAGTCACCATCGTAATGGGGTACGATATGATCGACTTTGCAAGTTGCGACACGTGCGCACCTCGCTAACCTCAAATTAGTCGGTTTGATTTAGTACCCCGCGTGCGCCGCAGCGTTGCTCGCCGCGGGCTTCGCTACACGCTTGAGGATTCGCGGCGGGCGCAGCGGCGGACACAGCCACTCTTCCCGTCTCGCATCTTTATGAACAACATCGTATGCCATATGTTTGAATTTACGCGTGTGATGATAAGCGCCGCTTCACGCGCCGCCGCACCGTAAACAGAAAAAACGTTGGACGCGACGCGCGACGCCTCGCGTCTCCGTAAATGAGGCCATAGGCCGGATTGAAAGAAAATGCGCTTAAGAAAGAGGATGTATCTGATAGAATCATGCTATCGGACACAGCAAACAGTTCACACTTTTAAAGACCGCATAACCCCGGGGCCACGCCCTTTGTGGTCGCGATCCTCCTCAGTAAGGGAATTACGAAAAAGAAATCCTGCACCCTGATTGCGTAAAGCATGATCGGTTAGAATTGGAATCGATTCGAAACAAATGGCTAATCCATTGCTTCAGAAGCTCGTAAGTTACGTTGTTGAGCAGTTTTTTTTTCGAACTTATAAAGCAATGGATAGTGGCATTTGTTTCAAATCGATTCCAATTCTGACCGATCGTGCATTTCACAATTAGGGTCTAAGGTAAGCTTTTTGGGAAGATCAAGACAAGATTATCTTAAAGTTGAGTAGAATGAGGTAAACGAGAGGAGGCTTTAGGCGTTGCAGTAGGAAGAGAAAGAGGCTGTGGGTGATAAAGATAGTGTATTTTATGGTAGCTTGAATGTTGAAGAAAAAACATGCGGGGCAGCCTTTGGGGACTGTCGATAGAAATGAAAACTAAGCAACAATGCGTAACCTCAACGTAATTCAAACGATAGACGGTAGATGGCGCTAAAAAAAACAAATCACTTCAAGGGTGACGATGACGCTAGTTCCATGATTTTTGTTAAAAAATCGAAGACATGTGACATCTACCAACCCGCACTGGGCTTTGGGTGGACTACGGCCCACTCCCTGTCACAGAGAGGAGGCCTGTGTCCCAGCAGTGGGGACATTATAGGCTGATTATGATTAGGAATGAGCTGCCATGGTGATCGATGCCCTAGCGTTTTATGTATGAAAAAGTGGCCTATGCCCTGTAATGGGACATTATGAGGCTAATATTCTGAGTATATTTCTTTGTAACTGGGTTTATCCAGGGAACTGCTACCATACTTATTTCTGCCATCAAGCAGTTCTTGGGTTCCTGTTTGAAGAGGCCCAAGAAAAACTGTCGCCTGAAGCCTTTTACTTCGTCTTTTGGGTGGATTAGCACTACTTTGCTAATCGAAAGCTTCAGGGTAGCCCGCGAAATTCAAATTTTCTTACATTTTTTTGCAAATTGCAGGTCAGTGTCAGGTTTTATGTTGATTAAAATATGATTCGCGACCGTATCAAATATGGATTTACAGTATTTTAAACATTAGAATCAGCAATACAACTCTTTAAGTTCATAAAAGTGTATTGAATGACTATTTCATGAAATCATCAAAGTTGTGTTGCTAATTCTAATGATTATAATTCTGTAAATCCATATTTGTCACGGTCACGAATCATATTTTAATCAACATACAACATAACACTGACTTGAAAATTGCAAAAAACGCGTAACCCGTGCGCATTAACATGGCACCTGGCTCAATGACGTTTGGAGCTCCCCTCGCTTCCGCGCACGGTGAAGGCGGGGGGCGGCGTGGGTAGCGGGGGAGTATTGAGTTCCGAGCCAGGTGCCATGTGCCCATAAACAGTATTTGTATTACAAAAACGTTTAAATATTTGGTATTGAAATATCATTTATTTGTGAGTATATGTGTTCATTCTTTGTCATATAAGAGCACTTTCTTCTTTCTTGAAGCTGGTTCTAGATAAGCGTGCACCATCGTGGACATCCTCCGTTATCATCTTGTGCGACAGGGGTCATAGGAGTGCCTATCAAATTAAAAGAAAAACCTTTCGTGTAGTTGGCAGTCGAGGGTAGATGCGGGTCCACACCAGCACACGCGCACGAAGCGTTCACGCTAGGGCCTCGAAACGCGTCACATTGTACGCGCGCGCATGTTGCGAACGGTTTGCGTGGAAGGATCCACAACTGCGCAATTGAAGCTCACGTGCACGAATCGCGAAGTAAAGGTGTCCATACTATGTTCCTAAGTTGCGCGCGAACCGTACTGTTCGTGACGGGAGAGGACACTCGCTAACCGCTCGCGAACATGTCCAAAGGTATCCATAATTTGTTTCTAAAATGCACGCGAACCGCACTGTATAGTGCGCGTGCGCAGGTGTGGACCCGCCTTAACCTCGAGAGTAAATAACTAACATAGATATCGTCTTAGCTTATTTTATTTCAATCGGAGACACGTTGGTTCCGGCTCACTGCCATCAAAATCTTCCTGTTCATATCAGCCTAATCCAGATTGGAGACGGCACAGTATTGTCTTAAGAGTCCAATTACCTCAGCTCAAATTTACTCTTTATCTCGCTCGCACACTACTACTCGCGGACTGAGTGAGAGTGAGACTGAGCGGCGCCAGCGGGGTGAAGGCTCCAAGAAGCCAATAGTTAGTTTAGGTAATTTATTTTTACGGTGAAAATTATGATAATTTTTTTTTTTTAAACATACGATGCGACGAAATCGCGTCTCGTACAGTACAACTATTTTTTTAATGTGCTCCGACAAACTTCGTGTTTTGTTTTGTGAGCCTAGATCCGACAAAATTGGACATGATGAATTGGTCCTGTCTGTAACCGAAAAGGTGTAATTTCTTAGCGTGTAGAAGCGGCCTTATAGAGTTATAGTACATCAAAATTAACACGTTGTATACAGGATGTAAGGGTAAACACCGTTGTCACTCAAAAACCATGGGTAGTAGACTTAAATATAAAAATAAATAACCGAGTCACAACCAAAAAAAAAAACATTATTTTCATTAAAATATTTTAAAAAGTTGCTATCCTACACCATCCGCAAATTCATGAATATGCGCCCGAGGTCGCCGACCCTCCTACCTATCTACACAACACATGAATAAATACACAAAAGGGGTCGCGCTCGCGGCCGGTCAGGCCACGTCCCGCGTCCCCCGTGTTGAGACGTAAGCTCGTTGCCCTAGCGCGTATAGTGAAAACCTCTTGTGGTAAAATGTAGATTTTATTTTTTTTCTACTCCTACTCCTTCACTGTGCACGCGGTGCGGTTATGGAATTCCCTTCCGCCTGACATTAGGGACTGCCAAACTGTTGCGTGTTTAAAAGAAGAGTGAAAGAACACTATCTTTCCACTTCGTCATAGTTGTGGTTTAGTTTGTCATGTATGTATTTCGATATTTATATATTTATGAAGTAGGTAGTTTATATTATGTATGTAGTATTTATATTTGTATGTAAGTGTATGATCACATTATTTGTTCTAGTTTATTAAGTGAATTGTGTTGATTTTATGTATGTATGAATTTTACACACGGTGTCTACATCTCTTATCTACTTTCCTATCGCAGGTGTGCTGGAAGAGATTTCTTTAGAAATAAGCATCACCTTTGTACGTCTTTTTCTGTTCTTTTCTTCTTGTCTGTTTATTATGTGTGTACATAAATAGTTAAATAAAATAAATAAAATAAAGTTGTAATTTTCCATTGATTGTACGTTCTATAAATGAAACCAAACCACTGGTTTCAAGGATAACGGTGTTTACCTTGTTATGGGACATCAAACTAAACGCGTTCTATAAGATATTTCAAAGAAGTCTGACATCTTGCAGTAACCTGAAATCTTTCTATGTTAGTTATTACTCCAAAGGTATTAGATAGTGCTGAGAAACAGAACACACAAGTACTCACCATTAATAATAACTTGCGTCCTTGGTGGCTGAGGCGTTTCCACCACCCGTGGTGTTTCAACTCTCGGCGGTTCCCTCACATCTCTTGCTGGAGTTACATCCACCTCGGTATACGCGGGAGGTGGCTCAGGGAACTCCGATATAGGTATGGGTGATAGAGGGAACCCGTCAGCTCCATCAGTACCTCCGTAAACTTGGCTTTCCTTAGACATAAAGTTTGGTACACCTTGTGTTTGTCTGGATGATGACGCTGGAGATTGTGTGCCTGAAAGACATAAACCTTGTAACCACAAAACCATGTATATCAGTTGTTTAGCCTTTTTTTTTTTGAAGGTGGGAAATCATCCAATGACTTCACCCGCTCTGGGCGGAGCGGAAGGGCGTGTCAGACTTTTACTGACTAAAACCCACCCGTGTTCCTTCAGTTGCCTGGTTGCCAAGGTCCCGGTATCCCTTTCGGACTAACCCGCAACCCTGGCAGGCATCGGTACTAGCGGACCCCGCCAAATCAGTTGTTTAGCCTAAACACCTTTTAAACATGACATTTCTGTATGGAGTTCGACATAAAACTGACATTAAACACGCGTTGAACAAGGGTCCAAGTTTTTGTGGTAAGGCCCAAAATTTTGAAGCTTCTAACTACACATCTGAGGCCCTAGACAGGTGACAATCGTTTCGAAAGCGCTTCGTATTTCTACAACGACTTTCAACAGGATTGACAATAGCTTTTCGATAGCTTATACATTTTTGCCTTTTCCACCATCGTTATCGCTGATAGAATGTCACTTTGTCTAGGGCCTCTGAGGGCCTAGACAAGTGACAATCGCTTCGAAAGAATTTCGTATTTCTACAACGACTTTCAACAGGATTGACAAAAGCTTTTCGATAGCTTATGTCAGTCCTATACATTTTTGCGTTTTCCATCATCGTTATCGCTGATAGAATGTCACTTTGTCTAGGGCCTTTGTATTTCCTGAAGTGGTAGAGGTGTTTATGTAGGACACCTACATATCGCCAGATATATTCATAATCAGACTGTTCCCACTGCTGGGACACAAGCCACTTTTTGGAAGGCTGTAATCTACCACGCGGGCCCAGTGCGGTTTGGTAGATGTGTCTCAGTACCAAAAACTACCCCAATTTAATTATAAAATAGCTCTGCAGAGGTCTTAAGTTATGAGTTGTAGACACCCGTATAACGACGGCCGCCCGCGCCCTATGTACCTACCACGGTAAAATTCCCCATTGAAAAAAAAAATGCGGCGATTTTTTTTCGTTTACTGGGTGTTTACAAGTCATCAATTATATATAAAAAATACTGCATCCGGTTAGACTGGAAGCTGACCCCAACATAGTTGGGAAAAGGCTAGGCAGATGATGACAAGTCATAACTTATGACCTCTGAAGAAAATTTGCTAATTTACATTGAAATTGGGGTAATTTTGGTACTGAAAATGTGAATTTTAAATTGCAATAACTTTTATTGGATACCTTATTGCTGTACCTATGTGCCGCTTTCAGATCGGACAGGATTTTTGTTACATGCAGTAAAATTAAAGTTAACTTACTAGATCCAGAGCCAGAGCCGCTAGCTAAGTTTAAAGTGCTAGGCCTTGTCGGGATGGGCCTGGCGTTCTGGTACTGAGGAATGTAAGCTGATGTAGACCCTGACTCGGAGGATGCAGCTGATCTCTCGTCGTCTTTCGGCATGTCGATCCTTCGGTTCTCAAACGGATCGTACATAATTGTGTCCTAAAAAAAGTATGTTTCGTTAGAGTTTTTGACATAGAAAGATGAAAGAAAAACGTCTATTTATTCCCCGTAGGGTTAAGCAGAGGTGAGGTACCTATACTACATCCACATTTTGCCAGTTATCTTTAAGCCCCATGTAATAGGGGGCGATCCTATTGCCATCAACCGGACACAAATCCAGACTCTGGGCTGTTACTGAGAAATTCCAGATTGAAAAACCCAATACCACATTGCCCGACCCGGGAATCGAACCCAGGAATTCATGCTTAGCAGTAAGTTGAATTGCACGATAATGGACAAATGCATGCACTGACTGGCCTTTTCTTTGCGGTTCTTTCCTCGAAATACCATTTCATACACCAATCTACGTGGTCTTCACATGATCTGACCAAGATTATGTCAGGACTTTAAAAGAGACTGCGACCTCTGAGTTTGTTTCGGCCTTTCTTCTCAGAGTAGTCAGATAGGAAACGCCGACCTCCTTCGAACCCTAGACCTCAGACTTTTCGGATTCATGTGCGTATTGTATTATTATCACTTGCTTTAAAAAAAAAGATCGTGAGGAAACCGGCATGCCTGAGAGATATTTCTCGACGGCATGTGAAGCCAAGTCAGAGGCCCTTGGGCGGCTCTGACACCAGATTATTCACCAACCACACGAACAAGAAAGGAGATCTAGTTTTTTTTTTAAATATGATTGACATGTAAAATTTTTGTACAAACCTACTTGCAGAAATAAAACATTTATCATTTAGGTATTGATGTCAAAAATACCTGCATACAAAAGAGATAAGTTAACTCGAATGTATGAGAAAAACAAAACAAAGATTATAGAAAAACACTCATAGGATTGTGTGCCTCGGCTTCGCCTCGGCCCAGATTCTCACAATCCTTTGATGCCCTATTTGCTGGCCGCGACAGGAATCTACGATTTGTTTTTCAATACAAATACATTATAAAAGTTTTACCTGAACAAACTCCGGTTCTTCATCGTCTGGTGTGGTGATACTCCTTGACACTTCACTCCCAGCCTCTGGTAAGTCAATGTAGACGACAGGGTTTTCGTCTATATCTCTCTTTGGTGGCACTGTGTCGTTATTACTAGGCGTTTGTGGGCGCTGAGCGGCCTGCAAATATCAATCATAACTAGGATGGGTCAATATGTACTTTGAATTAAGGGACCCGGTGGCTTCCTTTGGGTACGGACCCCTAAAAATGAACCATTACTAGAATGCAAATCTATCCTAATACGGAGTTAATGGACTACACTTAAACTTAAACGGCTCTCTTCAGTTAGCCATGACTAACGGCCCTCACGCGTAACATGACAACCATAGAAACGGGTTTACTACGGGTTTTGTCGACGGAAGAATAGACAAAATGACAGATAAACATTGACATCTAGAATGTCACCGGTCTATGAACGTCGTTCTGAAACTCATATTTTCCGAAAAACTCAATGTGAGTTATTTTATGATGAAATCGCTGCGATTAAGAATGACAATACGTGCGCAATGGAAGTCCAGTCCGCACGACCGCACCACTGGACGAAGACGATGTGCTGCGACTTCAGCACGCGTAGCATGACCACTGTAGAAACCGGTTTTGGTCGAAGGAACAGTAGACAAAATGACAGATAAACAATCACAATCTGTCAGTTTGTCTATTCTTCCGTAGACAAAACCCGTTTCTATTATTGTCATGCAAAGCGTACAGGGCCAAATAAAAAAACGTAAGCTTATAATAATAAAAAAAGAAAGAAAAATTGTTTATTTGTCGTATTTGTTTAGAATAGAATAGAATAGAGTATTTATTTGCTTTAAAACATGGTACATTTAAGGTCTTATTTATAAAGTTGTGATCTTACATGTTTCGCCATGGACTGGCATAATATCGAAACATGTTAATTATCTACATAGTTTATTAATAGTAGTTTATTTATAACGATGAATTACCTGTGAACTATTGGCACTGGCACTGCCGCCACCACTAGTACCTGGAACCATCGAGGCAGACACATCATTGTATACAGGATTCACGTAAGGATACCCTTGATATCCTGAGTATCCCCTATCCTGGCTTGAGGATTGCGTTGACTGAAACAAAAAAACAAGTAAAGACAGAGGACCTAGACAAACAACAATCGCTTCGAAAGCGTTTCGTATTTCTACAACGACTTTCAACGGGATTGACATAAGCTTTTCGATAGCTTATGTCAGTCGTATACATTTTTGCCTTTTCCGTCATCGTTATCGCTGATAGAATATCACTTTGTCTAGGGCCTCTGGTTCTTCCAACGCCAAAACATTCTTTGGATTTTTGACAGTTTATATTTTTGGCGGTACTTTTTCTGATCCATGTGTTTACACTTTCGTCGCACATCACACACAACAACACAACGCGCTATCGACCCGAGGCTGGTCCTTATCGGACGGCGAGCTGCCCAGTGCTCGCTGCCCGCAAGCCTCCGCAAGAATCCGTCTAGGATTCCCGACGCCCAGGGCGTCTCCTGCGGTGACTGATACATCTAAGACTGGTGCTAATAAAGAAAACTAACCTGAGAACTACTGCCACCAGCACTGCTAGATCCTGGGCTGAACACACTTGGCCCATCCAGCACCGGCCTTCTAGGTAGGTTAGACCATCGTGAAGCGGTCTGTGCGTCAATACTGGGCACGTCGTGGACAACAGGGTTCACGTAGGGATAGCCTTGGTACCTTGGATAGCCATAGCGGCCTTGGCTTGAAGACTGCATTGTCTGAAAGTAAAAAATAATAATTGAATATACTTTTTCTGAAACATTGGCATTTTTTTTGCCGTTGGTCCGGGCTGTCATTTGTGGATCTTTGACAGTCGTTACGAGTCGTCAGAAGCCCGAAAGTCTGACAACCAGTCTTGCCAAGGGGTATCGTATTACCCAGTTACTGGGTTGTGGAGGTCAGATAGGCAGTCGCTCCATGTAAAATACTGGTATTCAGCTGCATCCGGTTAGACTGGAAGCCGACCCCAACTTGGTTGGGAAAAGACTAGGCAGATGATGACTTTTTCTGAGACATACTTGGAAATTCGAACATTATTTTGACAACCTTCTTCGAGATAAATCGAAATTTCTGTACTGGTCAAAAACAAGTGACGATGCGGCCGGCAATGTTACTATGAAAATCCGTATCTGTCGTGTAGCGGTCAAATAATTTACTAGGAAACTCATATCTGTTGTGTTATTTAAAAATGGAACGAACTTTATACTTCAACACATGGCAACCAAGGAGGTAATTTTACAAAGATTTTATTTAAATTTCGATTTGGCTTGCAAATAGAGCTGTTTAAAGTAAAGAAGAAAAAAATACACGAAATAGTTCTCTTTAAAAAGATTACAGGAAAACCTATAAAAAAATCAATGGCGTTAAAAAAAACATGGTAAATTCATCCCAACTACGGAACCCTTCATTGTGCGTAGGCACAACACTACACGCACTTGGCCGGTTTTTTTGACTACATTTTGGTAATTTTATTGGCAGTACTTATGTGCCCTTTTCGGATCGGACAGGGATTTTGTAACACATAAAGACGCTTTAATACAAAGCGTAATAAGAATTAATCTATGCCTAAAAATAGATGCATGCAAGCTTGATCTAATTCTGTGCCAAAATTTCAAGTGTTTGCATCTATTGTAAGCTAAAATAGTAGACTTAATCATAACATCACATGTAAATGATTTTGCATACTTTTGTATAGAATCAATTTTTTCTAACTGAACAGACAGCTGTGCTGCTGGGGAGTTTGTTGCGCCACTTCTTCTTCCCAGCTAAAGCACTAGGAAGTGGTGAAGGGCGGGCGTGCCGGGGGACTGTCTTATGTAATTTTGACGTTCGAAAAGTGCTGATTCTCAGCCTAGTTTGAATAAATGACTTTTGATTTCATTTGATTTGACATCATCATCACGCCTTGTTTCCTCGATGGGTCAGGCAATGGTCTAAAAGACACTTAACGAAGCCGGAAGACACTTGTTATTCCCGTCATTGTGATCATTTTTTTGTTCTGGACCATACCTGGGAACCTTCTGGTTACGGAGATATTGAAGGTCTAAGTTCCAACTTTATCAGACGTTTTTTAAAGAAAGCAAGTTTTAAATTATATAACACTAGCTTCCGCCCGCGGCTTCGCCCGCGTGGTATGTCGATAAAAAGTGCCTATGTCCTTCCCCGAGATGCCATCTATCTCCTTGCCCGAGTACATGAGCACTGATGGCGGGATCGATGCCTTCATGGAACAGTATTACCAGTATTGGTTGCATACGTGAGTAATCGAAATCCGTTCAGTGGTTTAGGCGTGAATAGCTAACATACAGACAGACAGACGGACCGACAGACAGTCACAGAGTTATTTTCGAATTTATAACATTAGTAAGGATAGTTTCAAATACCCTCACAAACCCTGAACCGTTGCATGCACCACAGATATTATAATACTACGTAATGCACCAATAAACACAATGTTTTGCATGCGTTACGTTGCGCTCGGCTCTACCGTAAACAGCGATTTTTCACACCAAACAAGTAATAAAAACTAAAACCCAACTACGACTTAAAAGGTATAAACAAGACACCACAGACAGACAAACTTCCTCTCTTTGTGTCCTCTAGAGGGCGCCATTTTTAATTTAATGTGACTTCACATAGCCTATAACCAGCGGACAATCACGACGCTTCTAACGATACCTCATTTGTCAAATTGTGATAAGTGGTTTGGAAGATAGGAGGGAACAGATGAACATACATACATACATACATACATACATACATACGGGTCAAAATCATAACCCTCCTTTTTTCTTCGCCGTAGTCGGGTAAAATAAAAGTCTTTTCTTAACAATTATTTTTGTGCTATGTAACTTAATATGATGTACAGAATGCGTAGTTGACGGCTATGTTCTGGTTCTTTGTACACCCTGTATAGTACACCCACATTTCGCCGATTATGACGGGTTTGGCAGAGGTACAGGGATGGAAAGTTGAAGAGGAGGGGAAGTTTCATAAATATTGATTCTTTACTCATAGGAGGAGCTCGTGGCTAATTAATAACAGCCGCACGGGTCGATCTATCAGGTTAAGCTATGCTTGCCGGGGTTGGTTCGTGGATGGGATCTTTATACAGGGTGTTAGGGTAAACACCGTTATCCTTGCAACCAGTGGTTTGGTATCATTTATAGAACCTAAAATCAATGGGAAATTACAACTTTTTTTTTTCTTTTTTTAGATCTAAATTTTACCACGAGAGACGCAAGTTCGTTGCCCTATGCGCTAGGGCAACGAACTTGCGTCTCAACACGGGCGGTACGGGATGTGACCTGACCGGCAGCGAGCGCGATCCCTTTCTCAGTCAGTCAGCTGTTTCGCTAGCAAGCAAGGTGCCAGATAGAAACTTTTTAAAATCTTTTAATGAAAATAACGTTTTTTTTTTGTTGTGTTCGGTCATTTATTTTTGTATTTAAGTCAACTACCCATGGTTTGAATGACAAGAGTGTTTACCCTTACATCGTGTATACCGAGACTCCTTCATACCGTACCTCGGAAAGAACGTTAAGCCGTTTTGGTCCCGGCCAAAGAGAATTATAAGAGGCTAAATAGTCGTTGGTCCCGGCTGTCATTCGTGGATCTTTGACAGCCGTTACGGGTCGTCAGAAGCCCGAAAGTCTGACAACCAGTCTTTCCAAGGGGTATCGTATTACCCAGTTACTGGGTTGGGGAGGTCAGATAGGCAGTCGCTCCATGTAAAATACTGGTATTCAGCTGCATCCGGTTAGACTGGAAGCCGATCCTAACATAGTTAGGAAAAGGCTAGGCAGATTGATTGAAATTTTTACTCATAGAAAATATTAGATTTCAGTGTTCCCGAAGATGCCAAACGTAACCCAACCCCATTACTAAGCATCCGTTGTCCGTCTGTCTGTTAGCGGGCTGTATCTCATGAACCGTAATAGGTAGACTTGATTATTTTATTGATTATAAAAAGTACGAGTATCGATAAAATATATTTCGATTTAAAAATATTTTGTTTATGTAGGATAGGAATGTTATCATTGTTTATCAAATCTTTTTATTAATTGATGTTGGTGACTATTGTTTTTTTTATAAGTACATCTGCGCAGTAGAGAATTGGTTAGATAGACAAAACTTTTTTCGGTTAAGCTCGTCTCACCAACGCGGCGGACCCCGGCTGTCATTCGTGGATCTTTGACAGTCGTTACGGGTCATCAGAAGCCCGAAAGTTTGACAACCAGTCCCTCCAACGGATAGATATTATGGTATAATCCTCCTTATCGATTTCGATAACGGCGACCTTTTAAAACTATTATTTCCTAGCGTATGCCTATGACTCGCTGGACCGAATTTTGTTTTGAATACCCGGTCACAACTAATGCAATAGAGTTGCCCGGCAGAGCTAAAGGTATAGGTTTAGGAGGGCTTCGGTCTCTCTTTACGTATTTTACGTTCGGTTAGTGTATCGCTCTTCTCGAAAGTTTTTACATTTTCGTAAATAGTAGAGCGCCAAGACGACCTATGTGAAGCGAGCCTCTCCCAACCTGCAGGCGTAGCATGGCGCTTTCTATCACTACGAAGAAAAGACATAGCTTTTTCTATTCAAAGTGACAGTTCGTTTCTTCATTTTTGACATCCACCATAGAAATCTTTCTACAATCTGTCATTTTGTCTTTCATTTCTAACGATCTTTGTCTAGGTCTTTTTGTAGGTAGACTATTTCGGAAGAAAGTTTTCTATCCTTACTGTCAAAATCACACTGACAACCGATAAATCCTATGATAATACAAAGAATTCTGAGTCGAATTATGTAAAAGAGTGAATTTCGTAAAAAGTGCAGTTGACTCTTTCTACTTTGCTGCCGTCGTACTGTCTACAGGAAACGTCATTTTTGTCTACTCTTCCGTCGACAAAACGGTGCTCATGCTACGCCTGCTGTTGGGTCAATAGCGCAAGCGGTTAGATGCCACTTGAACACATCCTTATAGCGGAGATGTTATTATGGTTCCCAGTAACTTTAAAAACAAATGAGCTCGCTTTGCTCACTTGAGTAAAGTTCCAAGTGAACTTTACATAATACCTAATAGCTTCTGCCCCCGGCTTCGCCCGCGTGGTATGTCGATAAAAAGTAGCCTATGTCCTTCCCCGGAAAGCCATCTATCTCCTTGCCAAATTTTATCAAAATTCGTTCAGTGGTTTAGGCGTGAAAAGATAACATACAGACAAAGTTACTTTCGAATTAATAATACCTATTAGTATGGATCAATAGATTGAACAGAAACACGTTTTTTGGGACTTTGCTGGATCAGGTACCTTATAGATTTAACTTTAAAAGGCAGACATACTTAGTAGGATTAAATTCTATAATTACTGATATTGGTGCCGATTCTCTTGTACACTGAACTAAACTAACTAAACTATCACTAAAATTCCTTACTTTTTACTATGAGAATCTTAGAGCTATTCTGCCAACAAAAATCTCTAAATTTAAAAATTATTTTGACAGAACTAAAATCAAATTTGACAATCGTGACTGCACTTGGTACCTACTTGTTTGCCTACCACGTGATTTTTTTTGAGCCGGAGAGGCGCGCAATGTGGCCGTCTCGACGTATTTTTATATGGAATTTTTCACTTTTTGGAAGAAAACAAAAAAATTAAATTACCAACATGTTAAGTATTACGGGTTTGCGGGTTGCAAAGGGGGTCAAAATTTTCATTATTTTTGCGATAGGACACACCGTTTTCGAGATATAAGCAAAAGAAAATAAAAAAAGATACAGTACCGTTTTGCAACTGAATTCGAGGTGTTGGTTTGAATTTTAGTTCATGACATCTAATTTTATTCCACACATTTTTAATCGTGATTAAAAATAGTCAGAGTTAGTTAGAGGATTTTAGGTATAGAACAAAAATTTTGGTTAAAACGTCAAATTCAGAATAGCATTTTCACTAAATTAAAACTCAGTACCATCTTAATGCTGTCAAACTAAATTATAGTGAAGTTGTGTCACTTTAGTCTATTTTCAGAATAAGAAATCGTCGTTTGACAGGAATAAACTAAATTTTAGTGATTTTTAATTTAGTTTAGAGAATTTGTGACAAGAGAATCGGCACCAATGTCAGCTAAAAATTTAATTTTGTTTTGATGTGTCATCAGTTTCAATTCTTAGTAATTTGTCTGTCATAAAGTCATAATTATGACATTATCAACTTATCTGTGATCTTAATAAAATTGGCTACAAATCGTCACTTAATACATATTATAAATGCGAAAGCGAGTTTGTTTGTTTATTCCGCTTTCACGTCAAACCCTTCGGGAGGTGACCTAAAAAATCTATTTTGTATGATTTTTTTTACCACTTTTTCGGCGTGATTTATATGTGTACCCATACCAAATTATAGATTTCTAGTACTTACCAACAGTCTCTAAACTAAGCCGCGGATAGACAGACGGACAGACAGATGAACATAGTAGCAGTCTATAGGTCAATTATACTAAAAGATCGCTGGATGTCCTGCGCGTCCAATATAACAATGCTTTCAGGATGCTGTTGAGGCTGCC
Source organism: Lithophane socia (assembly GCA_947522985.1). Classification (NCBI taxonomy): domain Eukaryota; kingdom Metazoa; phylum Arthropoda; class Insecta; order Lepidoptera; family Noctuidae; genus Lithophane; species Lithophane socia. Next base: position 4,847,054 of record OX383281.1, on the reverse strand, counting down.
TCGTTACTGTATTGCGTCGGAAATGTTTGCGCAAGCCCGCACCGACGGCTTCCATGCAATTATACGCAAAAAAAACGGCGTCGCTGCTGAGGAGAGTGAGGGGCAGTCGGAACAGCATCCTGAAAACTGTAGCCGAGAGCTTAGGCTCGCCAATTGTTCAGCAGTTTGTGCGGAGGTTAATTAATACCAACACTAGGCAATAAGTTATTTTTTGTTTGTTACTAACACTATATGGATATTCGTGTCCGAAATAAAAAGATTTGATTTGATAGCCTTAGTAATAGGTTCCGGTTTTACCCTTTGGATGCGGAATCCTAAAAATGGTTGGAGACTGAAATTATGACAGTTCAAAGATGGATGCTCAGTCACGAATTCATGATGAATAATCATGATATGATTATCGATTTATAACACGATTTGAATATAGATTAGTTTACAATCTGTTATCATTTGGTACTGCATGAACATTATTCTAGAATATAATATTAATGATTTTCCTAACTGAAAAACTTCAGAGATGATATTTCTAGCACTTCTGTAGCATCTTCTGTGTGAGCGAGTGACAGTTTTTATCACCATTTTAAAGAAAGGATTGTCGCTAAAACCTGTTTTTTTTTCTAAATACTCTAATTTCCTTACTAGGAGGAGCTCGTGGCTAAGTAATAACAGCCGTGCGGATCGATCCATAGGGTAAGCTACGCTTGCCGCAGTTGGTCCGTGGATGGGTGACCATCTTTACATACCGAGACTCCTCCGTGCCTCGGCAAGCACGTCCCGGCTGTCGTTTGTGGATGTTTGACAGTCGTTACGGGTCGCAGAATCCCGAAAGTCTGACAACCAGTCTTACCAAGTGGTATCGTATTACCCAGTTACTGGGTTGTGGAGGTCAGATAGGCAGTCGCTCCATGTAAAATACTGGTATTCAGCTGCATCCGGTTAGACTGGAAGCCGACCCCAACATAGTTGGGAAAAGGCTAGGCAGATGATTAATCTAATTTCCTACACACAGATTTCTCTCTTTCAGGCGTTAGTAATTTGACTTTCGAAAGAAGAAGACAAAGCGTTGTGTAACTACACAAACGCTATAAAATGTTTATTAGTAAGGAGGTAACTAGTAATTATGTCTAATTTCATCAACATATGGTTTGTTTTTAGCCGTGAAAACCTATTGAAAACTTGACGCAGATAGAGAGGCTTACAAACTTTTTACACGTCTGAAATCTGCGTGGGAAAAACCATGGAAAAACACAGTAATCATTAAAAAAAAACAATTGAGAACTAGTTTTATACACACGTATTTCCCTATCCTATAAAAATCGTGCCAAATAAAACGTCGGTTTACTCAAATGGGCATTGATCAACAATTCATATTTACCTACGTACGCGCATTTGGGACGACGACTAGGTACAAATAATAATTTTACTTGTGTCGATTTTGACATATTCTGTATCATTTAAAAAATTAACACAGTACTAAGTTTTTATTCCGTCAAAACATTCACCATTTTCATGAAAATAAATGTAAATTTACCTTTTATTTGAGTAACAATCCACAATAACACTTTTCACTGCACAAAAACTAAGATTTCGGTAAAAAAAACACAATTTTTCGGCACTAGTTTTCTATTTTGTCAGCGTCGCCATATTTGCAAGGCACTAACTGATATCAAAATGAGTGGTTATCTGAATCCGCGATAAGATAAATACGAATAAAGCGTTTGTACCTTTAAAGAATAACATTTACACTACTTTATGTAGGTATGTACATAGTTCATACATAACGGTGATATCGATATGTCCCGTCCCGCTACATAATTCGCATACCAACCCCTTGTGATATTCTATAAATATTACTTTGAATCTCACTCAACTTACCGCACACAATTCGAAATCGCACTCATTTGTTTTTAAAGTAAATCACACAATTCGAAAGAAAACTCATTTGTTTTGAAAGAAAATCACACAATTCGAAACAGAACTCATTTGTTTTTAAAGTAAATCACACAATTCGAAGGCGAACTCGTTTGTTTTTAAAATAAATCATCGGGGATTAACAACGACACACCGCGTTCGAATTTCGAAGTGATATGTTTAGAGATAGCTTTGCCCACTGCATCTTCTCTGTATTCTGTAGAATCGAAGATCGTGCTGCACGATCTACATTGTTATTATGAGAATACTTCGTATGGTTGTAAATAAGCCAGACTGCAAGGTTGGTAGCGGGGTGTCGGACGTATTACTATTTATTTTATTATTTGCCTTTTATATAAATTCTTTTCTATTTTTTGTGAATGAGAGAACGTTGTAGGCTTATTGGACTGTAGATTTATTGAACATCTTCTATTTTGTTAAGTACCTGGTACTTACTTGTTGAAATGCCTACTACATTGTCCTCCCATGCCTAATTGTCTACTTACACTGTAATTTGAAAATATTGTAAAAGCCAATTATTTTTAAACGAGTAAACGAGTTCTTGCCGGCTCTTCTCCATAGGAAACGACCAATTGGAACCGTGCACTTAGCTTCTGACGTTTCATAAGTGCCCATGTAGGTTTATGTGAAATAAAATATTTTGATTTTGATTACATACATTCATAAAATCACGGCTTCTTCCCATGGGGGTAGGCAGACACTACAAAACGCCACCTGCTACGATCCTTACATATTCCTTGTGCTTCGTATAAGTTCATACATCAGCGGGTCTAAAATGGCCACTTTGGCAGAATCATAATAGGAAAATATTAAGAATCATCGTAAAATGTCACAAACTGACAATTCATTATTATGATCTGCGTGCTGATTCATATTACGCAATCATTTATCTGTTTGACAGTTTTTGTACAGATTCGTAAAATGGTCCACAAATAATGAATTGCTTTTGAATCAATTTAGAGGAATTGCTAAAGACAGCTGGGAATTCAGGAAATGAATTGCTTTTAGAGGAATTGCGTGAGGAAACCGGCATGTCCTAGAAACAAAAATTTTAAGACATGTGACATCTACCAACCCACACTGGGCCCACGTGGTGGATTACGGCCCGCTCCCTCTCACAGAGAGGAGGCCTGTGTCCCAGCAGTGGGAACATTATAGGCTGATTATGATGATACTGCCATAGTGATTTTGTTAGTATGATTAATTTCTCAGTAGCGGCCCGGAGTCTGGATTAGTGCCCGGTTGATGGCTCGCCCCCTATTATATGGGGCTTACCAACTTCCCTGTCCCCATACAACTCACTTTGATAATGCCGTAAGTCCACAGGTTTTTCTTATTGTTACCCTTTCCTACGTTTGTGAGTCACATGTGACTCACAAACGTAGGGCGTTAAATTTTCTTTACCACGTTCAATGAGTCGTATGTGAACACACACACAAATGCATTTATTGAATGAAAATAAGAATACGTCATCCGTCAAAGATCTTCAATAGCCTCTTCAAGTAATTCTGGACATTCTCTACAAGAAATATCTACCTCGAAACGCAAACAATAAACTCGTGCGAAAAAGATGCACTGGGTGCTATGTCAAATTGAAAAACGAAGGATTATTGGCAAGAAAAGCTAAGCAAGTACACACTGAGTGCAAAAGGTGTGAAAAAGCATTCTGTTTAGAATGTTATAATGAGAAACATGCTTGATTTTATAATATTTTCTTATAATAAAATACTTACATTGCAGTATTAGAGTTTTATTTATGGTCAATTTCTTTAGTGATTAAATGACAAATTAAAAAAAAATCGCGATTTTTTTTTTTTATCATTGTAAACATTAGGTTTTTTGCTATACGTCCACGCATGATTTAAAAAAATATCACGTCACGTTCATACTGAAAAATTTGACTTAAATTGTATAGAGAAATGAAACACCAGGTGTTTCATTTCTCTATACAATTTATCTCTATACAAGTCACAGGTCCTGTGACTCATGAACTTATTCTAGTACGTTCCTATGAGTCATTGGACAGCGAAGTTGTAACATAACTGGCGAAATGTGGGTGATAAGTACATCTCTGCCTAACCGTTTGGGGGAAATGGGCATGATGTTATGTTATCATTTTGTTAGGAATACGATTGGTTTAGGTGACCATCCTTACATACCGAGACTCCTCCGTACTTCGGAAAGCACGTTAAGAGGGCTATTACATTTTTTCTTGAATTTGAGCGTTTGACGCTAGTTTTGATGTGTGATTATGATTAAGTTATGGCCTCAAACTTAAAAAAAAAATATGTCCGAGGAAGTCTCATTATATATCTTGACAGTGTTTTAAATAAATATTTCAATTTGTTTACACAAATCAGTAAAAAACTTGTCTTTGTAAAGGATGTTTCATAAAATTTAACTTTTGGGCGTCTTTTGATGCTTTGTTACATCAAAGATACAGTAATTTAATCATTTATAAAAATGTCCATGGTACAACTGTATCTTGAACTTTGGAATGTATAAGTCAATTTTTTTATGTTTCATTTAGTAATACACCATAATTCCGTAACACAGATAGTTATTGACAATTTTTCGTCCGAAATTCTATTTTTTATCTATGAATTTACTTTCCAAATTTTAACAAAAAGTATTTAATAACATAGGCTACTACCTAATCTTGCTTGAAAAAAAAATTAACTTTTTTTAAAGTAAAATAATATTTTTAAACAATTGTTGTATGCAATGCTAAAAATAACAGTAACACGAACTATAAATAACTGTAACTTAATTTATTTCAAAAGTAAAGTGGAAAGGATCAAGTTGATCACGCCCGGTTTGCATGTGTGCGTAGCGTACTTCAATAGACTCACACGAGCGCATCTTTGCCGCGCCCCGTCAAATTTACCTAAATCTGCACTTCGATTTTGTAATAGCGCTCTTAAGCCGTTGGTCCCGACTGTCATTTGTCGATCTTTGACAGTCGTTACGGGTCGAAAGAAGCTCGAAAGTCTGACAACCAGTCTTACCAAGGGGTATCGTATTACCCAGTTACTGGGTTGTGGAGGTCAGATAGGCAGTCGCTCCATGAAAAATACTGGTATTCAGCTGCATCCGGTTAGACTGGAAGCCGACCCCAACTTGGTTGGGAAAAGGCTAGGCAGATGATGCAGATGAAGACGTTTGGAATCCATTTTTTCCGGTCTAGTACCTGAGGGCCTAGACAAGTGACAATCGCTTCGAAAGCGTTTCGTATTTCTACAACGACTTTCAACAGGATTGACATAAGCTTTTCGATAGCTTATGTCAGTCCTATACATTTTTGCCTTTTCCATCATCGTTATCGCTGATAGAATGTCACTTTGTCTAGGGCCTCAGAGCACCTATGAGGAAAAGTCAAACCATACCTATTGTAAAGATAATGCTCTATGATATCTATGCTTTTTATACACGATACACACGTACATTTTGTTTTCTGATAATTATGATAAGATTGTGTCTTATCTTCTATCATTCATTAAATGTCAGAATCAGCGTGGAGGCATCAATAAACTTTTTATACAACGTGCCGCTACAATGGCGATATTAATTTAACACACGTATTCGTATTCGTATTCGTTTTAGGAAAATATTTGAATTTCATTAAACGTTATTGTTTATTGAATTATTTACAACTAGCTGCGCCCCGCGGTTTCACCCGCGTAAGTCTCAATCCCGTGGGAATATCGGGATAAAAAGTATCCTATGTGTTAATCCAGGTTATAAGCTAATTTAATCAATTTAATTTAATCTAATTTCATCCAAATCCATTCAGCCGTTTTTGTCTGATTGAGTAACAAACATCCAAACACACAAACACACAAACTTTCACATTTATAATATTAGTAGGATTTTCTAAATTACCATCCTGGAGCAACCTGTACTTAAAGAACTGTAGCCAAGAGTTCATTTGCCGGGGTCACGGATCTTAATAATGTAGGTGAATATAAGGAAAGCCGCGCAATTTCTTAGAAATTATGCCGACAAAGGAACTTACCGATAGAACGTAAGCCAGCTGGTAGGTAGCCTTATGAATGAATCTTTTACACAGAGTGATATCAATTTTGGATATGTTTTTTTAATTTAGTTTGAAAATTTAAATTTTTCAATTTACGAATTATTTTATTTTATTATAATTTTTATGTTTACTGGCCACTAGTCATACCCGTGTGTTAAATTAATGTCGCCATTGTAGTGGCACGTTGTATACGAACTATCAAGTACTATCAACGGCTCAATCGCAAAAGGACCGATTCTGTCTCCCGGACGCAAAAAATCCATTTTTCAGAATGTCTCTTTGCTGCCGCACGGGGCGATCCATCAGGTTAAGCTACGCTTGCCGGAGTTGGTCCGTGGATGGGTGACCACGTTTACATATCGAGACTCCTTCGTGCCTCGGAAAGCACGTTAATCCGATGGTTCCGGCTGTCATTCGTAGATCTTTAACAGTCGTTACGGGTCGTCAGAAACCCGAAAGTCTGACAACCAGTCTTACCAAGGGGTATCGTATTACCCAGTTACTGGGTTGTGAATCTCACGTTGGAGTCGACTTCCAGTCTAACCGGATGCAGCTGAATACCAGTATTTTACATGGAGTGACTGCCTATCTGACCTCCACAACCCATTTACTGGGCAATTAGCTCTACTGCTATTTTTAATTTTTATGTACAATCATATAACAAAATTAAAAAGAAAAAATAAAGGGGTGGGGCTCATTGGGCATCAAAGAATTCGTCCGCATCGCTGTCAATGGGAAAGGTGCCCAAAAGGCTGGCAGCATTGCCACGTTGAATGGCAATGCTAATTCTTTGGGCTAAAAATAAAGTATTTCGGGACATAGCTAAGCGATTGGTCGACTCTTCACGTGACCTGAGGGCCTAGACAAGTGACAATCGCTTCGAAAGCGTTTCGTATTTTTACAACGACTTTCAACAGGATTGACATAAGCTTTTCGATAGCTTACGTCTGTCCTCTACATTTTTGCCTTTTCCATCATCGTTATCGCTGATAGAATGTCACTTTGTCTACGGCCTCTGGCTGGCCTATTTTTATTAATTTCATTTTTTTTTTTACAGAAAATGTCCCACTCGACAAGTTTTCGTAAGAGATGGCAGAACACACTGTATAGATGAATGCAACATTGAGACGATGTGCGGTGAAGTCAGGGTGCCTGAAGAACATTTAAATGTAAGTATGTACATAGGCCGTAGGAATGCGCTGGATGCGAGAAGTACAGCACCGGTCGAAGTGGCGGTGCTTGGGGGAGGCCTATTTCCTAGTGGACGTCTTTCGGCTGAAATGATGATGATACCTCCCCAGCCTTTCCGTCCATGTCAGTCTTTTTTGTTTTGCTTGTAATATGTATGTAAAAAGTGAACGTTTTACGGTGTCCCAGACGAAATAGGGTCGGCCTTTGCTCCATAAAAAAAGTCATAATTCGAGGTTCGGCTCTCGTCTATTTCCTCCTCCAATATTGGACCAATTTGAAAGATATTATAAATTGAATAAGAAGGATATTTACTGTGTTTTTACACCTATGTTTTTCTTTTTTCATTAATAGGCAGACTTGTTTATAATGTAGCAACTAATGCGCAATCCAACCCGCCCCGCCTGTGTACAATAGGCCTCTGATGACAGCGGTCTAAACAGGCAATTTTGAGCATTTTCTGAGGGCTCTAGTGCTTCTACAGATAATGTATCATCAAAACGGAAAACAGAGGGGCATAGAACTAGTTGATATTTATTTTACTGTAAAAAATCATTGCTCTAAAGTCATAAACAAGAGAGAAAACAGGCGAGAGCGTTTGTATGGAGAGGGGACCGACCCTATTTCTTCTTAATATTTTAAGTCACTAGGAGGCGACATACGCGGAGGCGACATAGGCGAGAGTATGTAAAAATGGTCACCCATACACGGACCAACCCCAACAAGCGTAGATCGACCCGTGCGGCTGTTATTACTTAGCCACGAGCTCATTTCCATAATATATTTATATAGTATTGCCAAATTAATCAAAACAAGTAAATATTATATATTTGCAACGTTGCCAACTTTTAGAATGTGATGAAATAAAACCTATAAACAATACTACAAAACAATATATTTAAAACCATGATTTTCTCTTATTAATCTCTTCATCACTAGCAGGTAGCTGTTTCTCCCACCAATTTACTTCTTTATCATCCGGTTCCCCCACGAAAGAGCGCGACCCAGTTGTCACTGCCTTGTGAGTTTTCTGAACTATCTTATTCTCATAATGGTCAAATTCATCATTTCTTTTTTTTTGTAAAGGCTCATTGCTAGCTACCATTTCAGTGTTTTCATCATACTTAGTTTCGTAATGGGCGACATCTGTCGTAGTTGTTTCAGTTTGTTTCTCATTCTCAGTAAAATCCTGTTCAATTCTAGTAGTGTCAGTTTCTTCAGTTGGCAATGACAACACTTTTTCGTCGTTCGCCCTTACATTGAACAGTATTTCGTCATCTTTGGTTCCTTTGTTTTCTGTAATACCATCTTTCGCAGCGTCATTTTCAACTGACGCAAAACTAGAAAGGAGTTTGAATGCCTTTCCTTTAACCTTCCTCTTTTGTTTTTTATGTTTAGTAGTTCCGTCTTCTGGAGTGCTAAATAAGTTTTCTTCCAGTTGTTGAATTGATTCTTTCATTTTATGAAAATTATCTTCTTCACTTAATTTGGAAAGCGCTTTTTCTGTAGCTAAAGAATCTTTATTCTCTGATTCAACAATGTATCGGCTTCTTCCGTGTAATGGCTTGGGTTCCCTTTTTGATTTACGTGTGGTAGGTTCATCAAATCTATGTTTTTTCTTTTCTACAGCTGTTGTTTTTGGAACTTTTACTGTGACTTTTCCTAAGACGATTTCTTCTTTCGAATTTACTTCTGTGACCTGACTTTCGCCACCCTGTCTCTCTACGTTAAACATTCTATTTTCCGCTGATACTTCGGCGCTCTGTTGAACGCGAGCATTTTTCTCATTTTCTTCCGAGATATTCTTGTTTTGAGACATCGTGTCAGTAGCCCTGGCTATGAAATCGGCTATCTTTTCTGCCAGTGACTCTGAGACGAACTTTCGGGCAATTTTCTTGACATCGTCCACGTTTGCTGTTAGAAGGACAAATGAGTGTGCGATGTGGGCTAGAAGTAGGAGATGGAGGCCTGCAACAATGTAATATATTAGACGAAGCAGTTAATGGATTCAACAGTTTAGATACAGGGTGTAAGGGTAAACACCGTTGTCACTCAAACCATGGGTAGTCGACTTAAATATAAAAATAAATGACTTAAATATTAAAAAAAAACGTTATTTTCATTAAAAGATTTTAAAAAGTTTTTATTCGACACCGCGAAACAGCTGACTGACTGAGGGAGGGGTCGCGCTCGCGGCCGGTCAGGTTACGTCCCACGACCCCCACCCGTGTTGAGACGCAAATTCGTTGCCCTAGCGCTTAGTTGAAAGGGTGAAAAAGCCCTACTTTTCCATTGATTTTACATTGTATAAATGACACCAAACCACTGGTTTCAAGGATAACGGTGTTTACCCTAACAGCCTGTTTACGTTTAGCAGCGCATATTGTCAAAGGACATGTCAGGGCATTGCTACCATCATACGCCTCAGCGTTTGATGTTGTGCTTCAATTTGAAAAACACCTATGTTTGCTGTGAACTGTATCTTAGCGGGTACGGGTCAGTACTGCGAAACGTAAAGCAAGCAAATTATGATTTTATAAATGTCACGAAGATACTCAGTATGTTATCTAACGAAGGGCGTTCCCTTTAACCTGCAATCGTATAGTGTAATTTTTTTGGCATGTATAAACATGCAAAAAAAATAAGATAATAAAAATATACACAAAAAATATTAAATTGATACAGAAAAGAAACACGTCTGTACATGCACACTGGTCACACTTGTGGGCGTGTACAGAGTGTTTCATTTACGTATCAATTTAATAGTTTTGTGAAAATTTCATTACAGTACTTCTTACATTATTTTTTTTTCTCGGTAATTTATTTTTATCATGTATGTACGCTTTATTTTGAACGCCCTTTGATAGTTAACATACTGTATAATTTAAATTACTAGTGAGATCATATTTCGAATTTTTCTTATAACTTAAGAACTCACTTAATGTTTAAAACGATATTATAATGGAGCCATTTGTGAGGTTTATTTTTAAAGCAATTTAGTGACAGCTCTCTGATCTGTTTGGGTATTTGGTTATAGATTTTGACAAACATATTTTATCAAATGCTTCTACATTTTGTGACAGCCAGTGACAGCCAGATACGTGTGATTAATTTGTCATTGCTCCATTTATAATTCTTTTCACCTTTTGTGGTACAGTAATCTTATTCTAGGTGCATCGTCTTCACATCTATACTATAATAATATTATAAAGCTGAAGTTTGTTTGTTTGTTTGTTTGACCGCGCTAATCTCTCACTGGTTGTAATTGAAAAGTTCTTTTTGTGTTGGATAGCCCATTTATCGAGGAAGACTATAGGCTATATAACATCACGCTACGACCAATAGGAGCGGAGCATAAATGAAATATGTTGCAAAAACGGGGAAAAATATTCCTTTTTGAGAGCTTCCGTTGCGTGCGCTGCGTAAACGGCTTATGTTATGTAAATCTCCTGTATTATGAAATTGTTCTTCTTTAAAAGTTCTAAAAAAAGTCCGCGACAGCATATGTCTATCTTTTAAGATTGACTCACTATAACCTTTTTTATGGTAATCAAATTTGTTCGAAATTAATGCATAATTTGCGAAGGAGTTTTATCAAAATAATATCAATTCTTATTCAAATAAATAATAAATATTTTTTACATCAAGGGTATTTATTTATGTAGCAGTAAAATACTTTTTAATTCATTCGAATCGGACGTTTAATTTCGAAGTTATCACGAGTATGAAAATGCAATACGCGAACCGTTCGACGCCGGGCGCCGCGCCTCCCCGCCGCGACGTTCCCTACTCTAGAGAAGAGAGGAGAGGATGGGCACACGGGTAGATCATGACCTGGAATAGGACATAAGATAAGTTTTATCCCTATACTCCCACGGGATCGAGACCTACGCGGGTGAAACCGCGGGGCACAGCTAGTATAATATGTAATTGATACAAAATATTGTAAAACATTTTTAAAAGAGTATCGGTGGAGTTTCTTGCCCATTCTTCTCCATACGAAAACTACCTTTTGGAAGGGGCAACTAGAATCAGTTCTATTTCTTTGTTTTTACCTTCAAAAGTGCCTTTTGCTTATTTGAAATAAATTATTTGACTTTGGCCTTTTTCCTGCAGGAGGATGATATAATAATTATATATTTTAACTCACCAACGACAGAGAATCTACATGATATCAACATTTTAAGGAAAACACGAAAGTTGTGTAAAGAAAAATAAAAAAAAGAATTATTTTGAAATTGTTTGAGATTGTTAAAAAGTTTATTGCAAACGATTTATTTGGCGTTTTATTATTGGAACGTTAACAAGCGAATTTTCCTGGGTTGGCTTGCAGATAATAATTTCCATTACGTAAATCAATTTGCCTAGCATTTTCCCAACTATACTGGGGTCGGCTTCCAGTCTAACTGGATGCACCTGAATACCAGTATTTTACATGGAGCGACTGCCTATTTCACCTCAACAACCCACTGGGTAATACGATACCCCTTGGTAAGACTGGTTGTCAAGACGGGCTTCTGACGACCCGTAACGACTGTCAATGATCCACGAATGACAGCCGGGACCAACGGCTTAACGTGCTTTCCGAGACACCTCTGTAAAAATCTCATAGTGAAAACTTAGCTGAAGTTCAAGTTCATTTCTGACAACCAGTCTTACTAAAGGGTATTAATACTTCAATTTTTATCCAGCGCGGCATCCTCATAAGTAGTCACAAATTGCAACGCTTTTACCAACATACCGGTCGTCGAATAAACCGGTTAATTTAGGCTTAAAATAAAGTTCTCTAAACGTTCGAAGGAAAACCAAAATAAACCGGTATTAACCGGTATTTTTTAAACCGGTTCCGATAATTCCCTGATTATTTATTTTAAAAACAAATGAGTTCGCTTTCGAATTGTGTGCGCTCACTTGAGTGAGGTTCCAAGTGAACTTTGAATGAATATGAGTGTTATTATAACACTGTGTTTTATTGTTTTCCAGCTTTGCTACGTCTGCAACAGTACGGGCCATAACTGCAGAGCTTTGCCGCGTCAGATCAGATTGGATGACGAAGTACCCTCGGAGATTGACGGAAATTCTATCAATGATGGGACTGATATACCAGGTAAGGATTTTAGTCTGTAAAAGTCTGACACACCCTTCCGCTCCGCCCAGAGCGGGTGAAGTCATTGGAAGATTTCCCAACCTCAAAAAAAAAAAAAAGGTCAGGATATACAGTTTTTTGAATGAAAAGTGAGTAACAGAAGGTATTTTAAAAAAGAAAGCAAAAAGCTTGCGGGAGTGATGATGATGACGTCACGCTGGAGTAGTTGCACGAAGGCTGCGTTGACGTTCATATTCGGGGTCACCAATTTAGGGGTATGAGGAACAGGGTGTAAAGTTCACTCATCCACCATAGAAAAGGGAGAATCCTCCGACCAGACGGGTGTTGTGTCTGGCGGGCAACTGCCCAACGATTGATGTTGGGTTCTTGTATATATGTCCACTGCAAGGTAAACTTTTAATTGCGCGATGCAGGATTTATGTGACGTCAAGGCTTTGATTCGTAGTTCGCATGTGGCGATATAGATACCGCCACAGTATTTACAAGGCAGAGGCCACCGTAAAACACAAATTAATCATATTTTTCGGTCTTTCCAGCGACAGAAGATGAAGAAGACTTCCAAGGTGTAGAAGACACAGACTTCGTGTTATACGTGAGTGCGGTGGAGACGGAGCGATGTCGACGAGGACAGACGGTGGCGTACGCGTCGCATTGCCAGCAGGAGTCCGCGTTAGACAGGTCACCCATCTTTTTCTATTCCTTGGAGAGTGTTGCCTAACTTTTTTGAGTGTGTCGCTGTTTGAGTATGTTTTTAAAACGAGTTAATTCTGTTGTGATGAATGACTTTTCATTGATTTCTTTTGGAACCACCAACAATTATATTTTATAGAATTGCAACGGATATCCGGCCACTATCCGCTATCCGGCCTATCCGGCCATTTTTTTACTATCCGGCGCACGGCCAGATTTTCATCTTGTGCTGGATATTCGGCTAGCCGGATACTTGGTCTTATTTTCGTAATAAAATGTCAATAATACTACAAATTTCGAAAACCAACAGTTTATTTAAAAAATTTGCTAATAAATTTAACTTTTGGTCTGTAAGCACTTAGGGTAGCTAATTATAATCAATATTTGAAATCTACTAAAGGCAAATTGTGATGTAGGTATTTATGAAAACATTTTTTTCGGCTTTTAAAGATAATAACCGATTTCGTTTATTCTCCAATACCAAACCAACTTCCGAAAAAAGTCTTGTAGACTTTTAACATTCATGACGATCGGCCGGTTATCCAGCTATCCGGCTTCGGCAGTCACCGGTTATGGGTATCCGCCCAAATCACTATCCGTTGCAACTCTAATATTTTAGTACCTACCTCAAAAATAAGACTTCTCAGTGTCGTCGGAATATTATAAATTACGTGCATAACTATCTGCCTAGCCTTTTTCCAACTATGTAGGGGTCGGCTTCCAGTCTAACCGGATGCAGCTGAATACCAGTATTTTACTTGGAGCGACTGCCTATCTAACCTCTACAACCCAGAAACTGGGTAATACGATAACCCCTTGGTAAGACTGGTTGTCAGAATTTCGGGCTTCTGACGACCCGTAACGACTGTCAAAGATCCTCGATGACAGCCGGGACCACCGGCTTAACGTGCTTTCCGAGGCACGGAGGAGTCTCGGAATGTAAAGATGGTCACCCAGTCAGTAGCAGCTAGTAGCTTAGTCTGATCGATCGACCCGTGCGGCTGTTATTACTTAGCCACGAGCTCCTCGACTATAAATTACGTGCATATTAACATATTATTCATTTTTCGTCTCCAGGCCTGTAGCTGGTCACGCGAACTTCTGTCCAGGCGAGCTGTCTACAAAATACAGAGACCTGCCGTCAGTCCTGTCAACTGTTAAACATGAAATGTTACACGCGCTGGGCTTCAGCGTGTCTCTATTTGCGTTTTATAGGTATGTATAGAATACACAGCGTGTATTAAAAAAGAAAGACAGAAAATAAGTTTTTTTGCGGCAAATTTGGCGCAAAGAAAAAAAAATTGAAAAAAAAAAATGGAGTAATATTTTTTATATTTATTTTTTATTATTATTTATTTAGTGTAATGAAGTCATCGTCGTAAATTAAAGTCGCTTTTCGTGTTTGTCTTTAAGTCCGCGTTGTTCTTCTAAACCACGCAACAGATTTTGATGAGGTTTTCACCATCGTGTAGAGAATTTATTCCGGAAGGTTTATGTGCTTATTACGTTAATATTAAAGTTACATATAACTAAGAAAACTCGATGTTTTGTCCAGTCGTGAAAACCGTGCGAAGTTGGAGCGGGTCGCTATTATTGGCATAAATAAATGACAATAATGTGCAAAGAGTAATCTTTCATTTCGTTATTCTCTTTTTCAGAGATGAAAATGGCGATCCGTTGACTGACAGAAGACCAGACACCGGCAACCCACCCATGGATGAAGAGTGAGTATTATTTAAATATTAAAAAAAAGCAATCGACTTCGAAAAAAAAACCACTAAAAAAAAATGTGAAAAATAACTTTAATTTCGGAAGTCGGTGTCTTTGCTTTTCAATTTTAGTTTTTTGCCACCGACTTCCGAAATAAAAGTGATTTTTCACTTTTTGGGGGGTTTTTTCGAAGCCGGTGTTTTTTATTTTTGTAAAAAAAAAATATTTTTCACTTTTTAGTTTTGGTACCTACCCCACACAAATTCGAATACCATTACCTGCTATGTAAATAACAGTGATGGAGTCACTTAAAACATCGTCTACATAATAATAAGTGGGAAAAATACATAATATTGAAGTTCAACTCAAAAACTACGCAAGGAAAGTTATGGGATTGGATATGGGACCACTACTGAAGCATGATCTACCAAACAAAAAAAAGAATCATCAAAACATCGAGATATAAGTACTAACGTACCTACTAGAGAAGACACCGTAAATTCCTACTTTGTCTCGTTCAAGTGCGGCGATCGCGCCGCAGTTTGTCGAAGAAAACGCGTAAGTGCCGTGATTTACATGGCGCTTAAGGCCTTTTTGCCGAGAATAAATACACTTCCGCAGCAAATCTAGCACTGTGGTAAATTAGGTACGGTTTAGACGAATTGTTATTATTTTAGCGCTGCAGCGAACTAAAGATTCAATACGAAGAATAGGACAATTCAGTTATTTGACGTAGCTTCTCTAGTACGTTAGTACTTATATCTCGATGCATCAAAATCGATTCATTATTGGCGGAGTAACCGCGTAACAAAAACACAACAAAAAAAATACTACAGTCGAATTGAGAACCTTTTTTAAAGAAGTCGGCTAAAAAAAGAAAACAAGAAATAAAAAGAAGACAAGAAGAAGTCCTGGGTTCGATTCCCAGGTCGGCCAAAGTGTTATTGGGTTTTTCTATATGGAGTTTCTCAGTAGCAGCTCTGAGTCTGGATTTGTGTCCGGTCGATGGCAATACGCTCGCCCCCTATTACATGGGACTTAAACATAACTGGCGAAATGTGGCTGTACTATAGGTACAACATAATCAGCCTATAATGTTCCCACTGCTGGGATACAGGCCTCCTCTCTATGAGAGGGAGTGGGCCGTAATCCACCACGCGGGCCCAGTGCGGGTTGGTAGATGTCACATGTCTTCGAATTTTTGGTTCTAAGACATGCCGGTTTCCTCACGATGTTTTCCTTCACCGTTTTGAGAGCAGTGGTGATGAAATTATTTACACAAAGTAAAGCGCCTGTCGGGGTTCGAACCTACGACCTACAACTCGTAAGTGGCGGCCGTTACCACTGGGCCACCACTGCTCCACTGCTCCTGCGTACTATAGGTACACCTCTGCCTAATCCTTCGGGGAATATACAGGCGTGATCTTGTTGTAGGTTATGTTTTTGTAGGCTTCCGTGTTGGAACCGGATTAAAAAATACCGGTTAATATCGTTTTTTTTTTTTTAACCTAAATTAACCGGTTTATTCGACGAGCAGCATGACGGCAATCTTACTTCTTAATAAAAACTAAACAGCGCGTGACGTTTCGTTTAACGTACGTCCGTATTAACCGGTTTTTATTACTCTAAACCGGTTAATCAGAAAACACCTTTATATAATACTTTTGCAAATACCGGTTTAAAAAAAGTGGTTTATGCGAACGAAACTCAATGTAAAGGTTTTTGCGTCAAGTAATTACATCTTAACGGTTTGAAAATGTAACAGGTATCCGAGTTTTGGCTAGAGCCTTTCAAAATCATTAAAATATTTAATTTTTTTTATTTTATTTCTATATAAACTTAAAAAAATATATATTATTATTTTATTTATTACAGGTTACAAATCCACAAATGGTCTGACCGCGTGGTGAAAAACATTACAAGGAAGAACTGGATGATAAGAGGCGGCTACATGGAGAGGACCTTCCACATGATCGTCACCCCGAGAGTCGTCAAGGAGGTAAATCTTAGTCCTAACTAATATCATAAATGCGAAAGTGAGTTTGTTTAGAAGTAGAAAAATCAAAACCGAGTGTATATTATGTTGATCGCGCGGTAAATTCTGCTTGCGTGATGCAGTATTTGTGTGACGTCAGCTCTTTGATGCGTAGTTCGCATGTGGCGATGAAGATGCCGCCACAGGTACTTACTTGATATAAATGATTTGACGCCGATTTTCACTTATTTACAGGTCCGTGAACATTTCAACTGCTCAGAAATGGAAGGTGCCGAGTTAGAAGACCAGGGCGGCGATGGTACAGCGCTCACACATTGGGAGAAGAGGATTTTTGAAGTACGTGCTGTACAATATGTAAAAAACCGGAAAAGTGCGGGTCAGACTCGCGCACGAAGGGTTCCGTACCAATATCTATAAAAACGGCCAAAAAAATCACGTTTGTTTTATGAGAGCCCCTTCAAATATTTATTGTTGTTTTTGCGACAACAGAAATACATCATCTGTGAAAACTTCAACTGTCTAACACGGTTCATGAGACAGCACGACACGGCTTGGTGACAGACGGACAGACAGACAGCAAAGTCTTAGTAATAGGCTCCAGTTTTACCATTTAGCAAAATATTTGAAAAATTAATCCTCAAGCAGTTGCTAAGACATTTTAATTTAAATAGCCTCCTTCATAATGAACAATATGGCTTTACAAAAGGTCGTTCGACTACAGATGCGGGTGTTGCTCTGCTGAAACACATATTTAACGCATGGGAGAACTCGCAAAATGCTATTGGGGTTTTCTGTGATCTCTCCAAAGCCTTTGATTGCGTGCACCATGACACGCTTTTGCGTAAACTACGTCATTACGGTGTGCAAAAAGAAGCTCTCAACGTTATAAATTCTTATTTACAGAATAGGTTCCAATGTGTAGATATTGATGGTGTTAAATCTTCCGGGCTACCAGTTCAGTTAGGTGTACCTCAAGGCTCTATATTGGGTCCATTCTTGTTCTTAGTTTATATCAATGACTTACCATTCTATTTAAAGGGTCTCTGTGAAGTTGTACTGTTTGCAGATGATACCTCTCTTATTTTTAAAGTAGACAGGAATAGGCAAGATTTTGACGATGTTAACAGTGCACTCTCAATGGTAACGGATTGGTTTACGTCAAATAACTTAGTTCTCAATGCCAAGAAAACGAAATGTGTAAAGTTTGCCTTACCGAATGTTAGAAATCTAGGACCCAACATCGTCTTAGATAAAGAGGTGATTGAAACTGTAAACTCGGCAGTTTTTTTGGGGATAACAGTAGATGCCAAACTTCAGTGGGGCCTACATATATCGAGCCTAGCGGGGAGACTCAGTTCGGCCGCTTACGCCGTCAGGAAAGTAAGACAATACACTGACGTTGATACTGCGCGGTTAGTCTATTTTAGTTATTTTCATAGTGTTATGTCCTACGGTATTCTGCTGTGGGGCAAGGCTGCTGACATTCAAAATATATTTGTCCTTCAAAAACGAGCTGTTCGAGCAATTTACCAGCTAGGTGCCAGAGTTTCTCTGAGAGATTTTTTTAAAGATATTGGTATTCTCACGGTGGCATCACAATTCATCTTCGCCAACATCTTATATATTAGGCAAAATATACACTTATACACTAAAAACAGTGATATCCACAATGTTAACACTAGGAATAAGGACAAACTACGAGTTCCCTTTCACCGGCTTCATAAGGTTCATAACTCATTTGTTGGGCTTGGTATAACATTTTATAACAAGCTACCCTCTTCTTTGCTAGATTTGCCTTATAATGCGTTTAAAGCTAAAGTAAAATGCGACCTTTGTTCAAAGGCGTATTACTCTATTAACGACTACTTAAATGATAAGAATAGTTGGTCGCTGTGATTAACTCAAGACAATGTTTATGTTCTTTCTCCAGCATTAGCTTACCCACTGACAGGTTATATGAGTTCATATATGTATTTTTTTTTATTTGACTGTATAATCAATTTATTTTTAATGTTTTTCTAATTTAATTTATTATTGACATAATCTACTCATTACAATGTTTACTAAATGAGTTGTATTGCAATATGTGGTTAGCTAGCGAACTCGAAAATTGATAAATATTATTTACGTTACTTCAATGGTCCTAGTTTATCATTTATAACTTCCAGTTACATCTAAAAATAGCTATATGTAGGCGGGCACGCCCTTTGTGCCTGGAGGCTTTTATTTAGTTAATTTATGTTTACATTTACTTTTTATTTCTGCTTGAGTACATATAGTTCTCGTTTTTTTTTTTTTTTTTTTTTTTGATTGGTATATTAGCGTGTGCTAGCTGACATATGGCTAATAATTAGATTTATGTTTTGTGTTGCATAATGTAAATGATTTTGCATACTTTTGTATAGAATCATTTTTTTTTTTTTTCTAACTGAACAGACAGCTGTGCTGCTGGGGAGTTTGTTGCGCCACTTCTTCTTCCCAGCTAAAGCACTAGGAAGTGGTGAAGGGTGGGCGTTTTTGGGGGACTGTCTTATGTAATTTTGACGTTCGAAAAGTGCTGATTCTCAGCCTAGTTTGAATAAATGACTTTTGATTTTGATTTTGATTTTACCCTTTGGGTACGGAATCCTAAAAAGGCTTAGTTGTCAGACCCGACAAAAAATAGAATTTTATTGAAGTCATAGCCATAAACAAAACATCTCCCCTCTCTCTCTACCCCCTACTCAAAGCTCTCCATCTCTTTCCTCAGAACGAAGCAATGACGGGAACCCACACTCAAAACTCAGTCTTCAGCCGAATAACCTTCGCGTTAATGGAAGACACTGGCTGGTACAGGGCCAACTACGAGCATGCAACGCCATTGGACTGGGGCAAAGGCCTAGGCTGCAAGTTCTCCATGGTCTCCTGCAAACAGTGGCTGAACACGCAAAGGTTCAGGTAAATTTTGTATTTTGGGTTACGGAAAAAGCCAGGGCATTAGCACTACAGAACGACGTTTCATAAATTAATTTAGTTATTTGTCAAGACAAAGATATAATTGACAGTTATTTGCAAAGTTATCAACTTTCAGAATGCAGCCTCGTATACTAGTTAATTGATTCAGGCGTGAGTTTGCGGAAATCCATTAAGAAATACAATAGACGTAGATATATTTAGTAACCTATTCCGCTTGACTATTCCTCAAGAGTCATAAAAAAAACCTGTAAGAAATCGACACGTGTTTCACCTCTACACGAGGTATCCTCAGGATGACGATTGACCAGTCGCGAACCTGAACACGACGTGTTGCGTCGCCGAGCGCCGGACGCAGAGTGTTTTTTTATGACTCTTGAGGAATAGTTAAGCGGAATAGGTTACTAAATATGTCTACGGCTATTGTATTTTTGCTTGACAAGTCTGCAAAAAAATAAAGTAAATTGTTACAAATGATTATCTACCCTGGCTGCTTCCAAAATGGGTGTGTACGTCATTTTAATTACAGTACAGTTTTCTTATCTCACGAAGTGACGCGCGTTTTACTTGTGGTTATCAAGTGTACACACGGCTACACATCAAGCTATGCATTTCCTGCATAATCTGACCTCGTATTGTACGGAAATCCTATAAAATGCGAGATCAGCATAAACTGGAAATGCATAGCTTGATGTGTAGCGGTGTGTACAAAAACGCTGTGAATGTTTGTGTAAGCGCAGAAACTCTCGGTACCGTCCGAGACAAAGGCGAAGTTGAAAGTGTGTGTGTGCGTGTGTGTGTTATGTGCTGGCGCTTCGCTTCTCGTCTTCACGCAAACATTCACCATAGCGTGTATAGGTACATGGTTATCACAAATAAAGCGCGAGTCGATTCGTGAGATAAAAAAATTGTACCTACCCTGGCTACTTCCAAAATGGGTGTGTGTTATTTGAATTAATCATTAGAGGGCATAAATATGTCACATCAAGATTTAAAAAGACTGTCACAATCTGCGGTCTCTCTCACTCATAGATAATGATTGAGAGAGACGACGCTATACAAGTTTGAACTTTTTATAAAACTTGATGTGCCCAAAGGTCGGGTTCTTTAGCTAGTATTAAATCCAACCTCTGATAATTTTCATTTTGCGCTCCTAAAATATTATTGAACACTCTAATATAATGATTGCGCCTCTTTTTGTGATCCTCTAATAATTCATATTTTTAAGTCCTAATAAAAATAAGTAGACTGCGAGCAAGGCTCGGAACCGGTTTAAAAATACCGGTTTATATCAGTTTTCGTCCGAACTTTTCTAAAGAACGCGAATGTTTAGAGAACTTTATGTTAACCCTAATTAACCGGTTTATTCGACGAGCGGTATGTCGGTAGAAGCATTGCAACTTCTGACTACTTATGAGGATGCCGCGCTGAATAATATTAGAGATAACCATTTGTATCGTTAGATTTATTTTATTAGAATTTGATTGAATGCTTCCGATCATTATGTGCTAAAATAAATTATTTATTATATTTACTTAGTTTTGAATTACATGCTATTCATTCACTCCGAACAAATAAAAACTGATAAAAATTAGAAACCGATAATACCGAAAAAACCTTTGTTTATTCCGCATTCGAATGTAATTTTTTAAGCAATATATTTTTCTTATTCTTATTCTTATTCTTATTAGTCTTCCAAATACCGGTATGTGCGAACGAAACCGAATGTAAGAGTTTTTGCGTCATCATACCGGTTTGAGAATTAAACCGGTATCCGAGCCTTGACTGCGAGCAACTTGCATAGATGCGGTTGGTCACAGTTCCAACCTAACCTTACCCGTTTAGTCGGGGTCCCCAGCTTAGGTACTGCAACGAACTGTGAGAAGAAGCCAGAAAGATAAAAATAGGCTCAATTATTAAAAAACGTGTGCATCATTAGAAGCGCAAAAAGTTTTTAAGAGGCTCAGAGGCCCTTAACAAAGTGACATTCTATCAGCGATAACGATGACGGAAAAGGCAAAATATATAAGACTGACATAAGCTACCGAAAAGCTTATGTCAATCCTGTTGAAAGTCGTTGTAGAAATACGAAACGCTTTCGAAGCGATTGTCACTTGTCTAGGCCCTCAGGTAAATATTTTCGTCCAGCTAACCTATGATCTGGCAACAATATTTAGCTTGTAAATATGCTAATTTTGTTTTTGTAAATATTATTATTGAATTATGAATTTTCTTGCAAGCTATGCCTCGGATAATTCGACTTTGGAGTAAGTGTTACTTTATTTAGAAACGAATTATTTCTTATCACAATTTAAAAAAAAAACTTAGAAAAAAAAAACCGATTTCAAAAAGAAAAAAAAAAAAAAAGAACAGACGAGCATAGAACCTCCTCCTTTTTGGAAGTAGGTTTAATATATATTAAAGCGAAAGCACCAGGGTAGCCCGCGAAATTCATTTTTTTTACGTTTTTTGCAATTTGCAGGTCAGTGTCAGGTTGTATGTTGATTAAAATATGATTCGCGACCGTAACAAATATAGCTTTACAAAATTATAATCATTAGAATAAGCATTAAAAGTTCATATAAGTGCCAAGTCATGATTTCATGAAATAGTCATTCAATGCACTTATATGAACTAAGAGAGTAATATTGCTGATTCTTATGTATATAATTCTATAAAGCCATATTTGTTGTTACGGCCGCGAATCATATTTTAATCAACATACAATCTGACACTGACCTGCAAATTGCAAAAAACTTAAGAAAATTTTAATTTTTCGGGCTACATGAATCGCGCTAATTGACAAAACAAGATGGCGGATTTAGTTCCAATTTCGGCCACGCGCCACATCTACCTTGTAGCGTAGTATTTGTCTCATTTGAAAATTGTGATTGTATTTGTGTTGTTTTCTTAGATTATTGTTCATAAACTAACATTTTTCTAATAACTTTACAAGCTATACTAACGGGACAGCTTTGAAAGAGTGAGTGTTTTTTATTTGTGACCTATTTTATTAGTTACCTCCGAATTGGGAAAGTTATTTTAAACTCGTGACTGTACGTATAAATTACATTCTAAATAAAACAATAAAAAAAAACACTACTAGGATCTTTTGGCGCTCGAATGACGTTGACAGGGGGCGCTGTCCCTGCCAGGGTTGTGGGAAACTCCGAAAGGGATACCGGGACCTTGGCAACAGGCAACTGAAGGAACACGGGTGGGTGTTAGTCAGTAAAAGTCTGACACGGCCTCACGCTCCGCTCAGAGCGGGAGGGGGGGCAAATGACTTCCAACCTACCCTATATCACTTAGGGGTATGAAAAATAGATTACGACCGATTCTCCGACCTACCGAATATACATACAAAATTTCATAAAAATCGGTCAAGCCGTTTTGGAGGAGTATGGCAACTAACACTGTGACACGAGAATTTTATTTAAAAGATACATCTTTTTCTTCAGGCGGAAGAATCCAGCTCCCTTCTGCGAGAGGATTAAAGGGAATCCGTTGAGAACTGAGTGTTCACCGCGTCGGAACGCAGTGGTACTGTGCAATCTTGTACGCCATGACACTATATTGCCGAGAGCTTACCAGGTATGTTTCTGAAACTTGTAGAATCTATCATCGTCATCATTTCAGCCGAAAGACGTCCACTGCTGGACATAAGCCTCTCCCAAGCACCGCCACTTCGACCGGTTCTGTGCTTCTCGCATCCCGCGGCCTTCACCAGGTCATCGGTCCACCTTGTGGGGGTCCTTCCAACGCTACGTCTTCCGGTACGCGGTCGCCACTCCAGAACCTTTCGGCCCCATCTGCCATCTGTTCTGCAAGCAATGTGCCCTGCCCACTGCCACTTAAGTTCGGCAATACTTCGGGCTATGTCGGTTACTTTGGTTCTCCTACGGATCTCTTCATTTCTGATTCGATCACGCAGGGAAACTCCGAGCATAGCCCGAGCAGCATAGCTTAAAATCTATCTAATTTATATAATACTAGCTTTTGCTCGTGGCTCAGCCCGCGTAGATGTCGGATATCGTCCCACGGGAATGTACTACCGGGATACTTAAGAAATGCTGGGTTATCTATACAAACTTTCATCACTATAATGGACAAAACGTTTTTAGATGCTCATTTATTTAATAAAACATAGGTACAGTCAGGTTAAGTGAATCACGCTCCACTTTGACGATAAATCGTTTGAAACTGTCAAAATAACAAAGATGACAGATGACAAGGTCGTTATCAAGGAAATGCATATTTACGCGAATGTCGACCTAATTATATTTGAATTTCTGTAAGAAAATAAGCTTATGGTGGGTCAGAATTAAATTTTTTCGACTGTACGTACATCGATAGTTGCACAAAACGTTGTGAGATGTTCATTTATTTCATAAAGCGAACATCGTTAGATGCACAAACAAAACGTCTTTAGGTGCTCATTTATTTAATAAAGCCTCGTGTAATCTGGTGCGATATCGCGGGCGCGACAGGCAGCGCAGCCTTGTTGCGACCGCGATATCGCGCCTGTTTGTGGGAGCCTTAAAGCGTACATCGTTAGATGCACAAAACATTTTAGAAAATAAATCAAGAATTTCTCATTTTTCTTCCAGCATTTCGACACACTACCCAACGTGTCACCAGGCGAAGAAGCCCACTACGGGGGCTCCGTGTCCCTGGCCGACTACTGTCCGTACCTCCAGGAGTTCACATGGAGACACAAGAGTGTACTAGTCAGGGGAAGCCGGTGTTCCTACGAGGAAAACACACCTAGTAAGCATTTTTTTTTAAGATTTTATTATTCACGTGTCTAAGTCATAACAGCCGCACGAGTCGATCCATCAGGTTAAGCTACGCTTGCCAGGGTTGGTCTATGGATCTTTACTCTCGGAAAGCACGATAAGCCGTTGGTCCCGGCTGTCGTTCGTGGATTATTGACAGTTGTTACGGGTCGTCAGAACTCAAAAGCCCGGAAATCCGACAACCAGTCTTACCAAGGGGTATCGTATTGTCCAGTTACGGGGTTGTGCTGGTCAGATAGGCAGTGGCTCCATGTAATATGTACTGGATCCGGAAGCTGCATCTGAGGCCGTAGACAAGTGACAATCGCTTCGAAAGCGTTTCGTATTTCTACAACGACTTTCAACAGGATTGACATAAGCTTTTCGATAGCTTATGTCAGTCCTATACATTTTTGCCTTTTCCATCATCGTTATCGCTGATAGAATGTCTCTTTGTCTAGGGGCTCTGGTTCAATCCCAACATAGTTGGGAAAAGGCTAGGCAGATTGCTCTGGTTAGACTGGAAGCCAACCCCAACATAGTTGGGAAAAGGCTAGGCAGATTGCTCTGGTTAGACTGGAAGCCAACCCCAACATAGTTGGGAAAAGGCTAGGCAGATTGCTCTGGTTAGACTGGAAGCCAACCCCAACATAGTTGGGAAAAGGCTAGGCAGATTGCTCTGGTTAGACTGGAAGCCAACCCCCAACATAGTTGGGAAAAGGCTAGGCAGATTGCTCTGGTTAGACTGGAAGCCAACCCCAACATAGTTGGGAAAAGGCTAGGCAGATTGCTCTGGTTAGACTGGAAGCCAACCCCAACATAGTTGGGAAAAGGCTAGGCAGATTGATTTACGGTCTTCCTCTTTTCGTGTGGTTTGTAACTAACCTGGTGTCAGAGTTTTAAAGCCGTCCAAGGGTTTTTACATGCCGTCGAGAAATATCTCTCATGCATGTTGTATTGTTTCCTCACGATGTTTTCCTTCACCGTTTTTGAAGCACGTGATAATTAATATACAATACGCAAATGAATCTGAAAAGTCAAAGGTGCTCGTCTTGGATTATTTTCGGTGTTACAATACACACCTGTTACAGTACACCTCTACCCAACTATTCGGGGAAACAAGGTGAGATGTTATGTTATGATATTTTTGAAGTGGAAACTTCTTTAGGCACGATGAGCGATTTTTGGTAGCGTTAAAATTATGGATTCGCGTCACCGCGCGCCGTAGTGAACTGAAAAGTAAAACTGGTATTAGCGCCATCTATATTCTATGTTACAGCATACAATATAGATGGCGCTAATACCAGTTTAAAGCTTTCACTTTTGTCGGCAGTCTCCATCACTGGTTAGGTATTATTTTTTTAATTGTAATTAACGTTTTTCTTTACAGAAACTGATGTGAACTTCGCTTTAGAAAATTATGGTGCTCACTCAAAATGTTTTGACCACAGCGACAGGGTGTGGGAGCAAAAATCATGTAGACAGGTAATTTTCTATTTTTTTCGATAGATAATATAGTTTTCTGACAACCAGTCTTACCAAGGGGTATTATTATTTATTTATGTTATTATTTATGTCTGACAGTAAAATACATAGAGATACGACACAATTATAATATGAGTACAAAGGTGCTGCTTATTTCTTAAGAAATTACCGTATCTGGGTATCGTATTACCCAGTTACTGGGTTGTGGAGGTTAGATAGGCAGTCGCTCCATGTAAAATACTGGTTTTCAGCTGCATCCGGTTAGACTGGAAGCTGACCCCAACATAGTTGGGAAAAGGCTAGGCAGACTGATATATTATAGTTTTCTCTGATATTGATCTCATATGAACCCGGTGTTGGATAAAAAATAAAGGGTTATAAAAACTAAAACCCAACTATGACGAAAAATTCAACTGAAAAGGTATAAACAACACATCACAGACAGACGAATTAAAATCCGGAGTTACACGTAATCTGTTCGATTTATCTAATACGTGTGACTCCGGATTTTTAATTTGTCTGTCTGCGGACAGCGTACGATCAAAACGCTCCAACGATACCTCAGTTGTCAAATTATGATGAGTAGTTTAGAAGTTATATGAGAGCACAGATAAAAAAATACATACATACCGGTCAAAATCGTATTCGTCCGTTTTGCTTCGCCGTAGCTGGGTAAAAAATGTGTCCAACTCAACCTTTTTATTGTTTCTGTTCCAGATCAGAGAGTGGCAACACTGGGGTTCCGGTTGTTACAAATATAAATGTGAAAGCGGTCGACTACACATAGTGGTAAGTTTACCTTTATTTTTGAAATATTCATTGAGTCTGTGGCGGCATCTATATCGCCACATATGAACTACCCATCAAAGACATGACGTCATACCAAATCCTGCATCTCGCAATTAGAGTTTACCGTGCCATCGTCATTTATACAAGATCCCGACATCAATCGTTAGGCTGTTGCCAACAAGACACAACACCCGTCTGGTCGGAGGATCCTCCCTTTTCTATAGAGGATGAGTGAAAATTACACCGTGTTCCTCAAAAAGTCTAAAAACCACCGATAAAGCGATATTTTTTTTCGATATATCGAAATCGGTTTTGTTTTTTTTTTAATATCGATGTGGTGTACAGGGTGTCAGGGTAAACACCGTTATCCTTGAAACCAGTGGTTTCATTTATAGAACGTAAAAGCACTGGAAAATTACAACTTTTTTTTTTAAAGAAACTACATTTCACCATTATCGCTAGGGCAATGAACTGACGTCTCAATACGGGCGGGGGGCGCGGGACGTGACCTGACCGGCCGCGAGTGCGCGCGCGACCCCTATTATGTATTTATGCATGCGTTGTGTAGGTAGGAGGGGCAGCGACCTCGGGCGCATATCCATGAATTTTCGGACGGTGTCGAATAGAAACTTATAAAAATCTTTTAATGAAAATAATGTTTTTTTTTTAAGTCAATTACCCATGTTTTGAGTTACAACGGTGTTTACCCTATACATCGATACTTTTTGGCACTTCCTGCATCCCTAACTAAATATATCTACTAATGTCTATTGTATTTTATCATGGATTTCCGCAAAGTCACGCCTGTATCAATTATCTATGTTCATATCTGTTGTAGGTCGGAAATTATTCCTACACTTGCTTCCACGCGAGCCAAGTATTGCAAATCAGGATAATCAAACGAGGATGGCTCCACAAAGGAGGAGTAGTCTGTCCTCCTTGCAGAGAACTGTGTGGAGAAGAATTTGCGGTAAGTAATTCTTATTTATAGTTTGTCCGCTGTTCCGCGCCTTAGGAATGCGCGGCGATGTCGGCAGCGTTGACCAATGAGCCGCGCACATACTGGAACAGCGGTACAGCGTGGAACAGCGGTACAGCGTGGAATAGTAGTACAGCGTGGAACAGCGGTACAGCGTGGAACAGCGGCCCGGGACAATCATAGTGCAGTAAGCTCATATGGCCCGGTGACTTTGAAAATTCAGCTCTGTTACAATACGGCTGATGTAACTTGGCACTTCTGAACATAGGCACTATGAACCTTCGCGCATGTTCTCTCACTCAAACTCGCCTCATTTCACCATTTGGTTTCTAAAAAATGTTACTGCGCAGCCCTCTGCGCAAAGTTCGGAAGTGCCTATAAATTGGATTCAATGTCCCGATATAAAATGTCCTCGTTATAAAAATTATACGCATTTAAAAATTACTACTATGTTCATTATATTAATAGTTTTTTTTTTGGTCCTACAGTCGAGAAACGAGTACTGTAAAGGCGGAGAAGAGCCCTTACCACCGAATTTATATCCGAACGATGTGCTGGCATGTTCAGCTGTCAGTTTGACAGCGCCCGCCGTTTTGATAGCCGCCATCTTGGTTTTAATAATCAACGTCATGCAGAAATAGAACGTTTTATTTATTTTGTTGCTTAATTCAGTTTAAGAAATAGAGAATACTAATTTCTATGTGTTTAAGAACGTTCGCATTCAAATCAAAATGGTTTTTTTCACATAAACCTACATGGGTACTTATGAAACGTCAGAAGCTAGGTGCACGGTTCCAATTGGTCGTTTCAAAGGGAGAAGAGCCGGCAAGAAAGTCGGTTACCTAATCTCTCGTCTCAATCTATCAAAAATACAAGAAATACTTCTAATTTCCCAATATTTTTGACAAGTTTTTGATATTGACAGTCGCTGAGATGTGATGGCGACTAGTTTTTGAACGTTTTTAAGTACGAAAAATGGTCTTGAAAGCGTACGAGCTTGAAATTTAACGTTGTCAAGTGTCATGTCAACTTTTTCTTTTGTTAGATGTTGTTTTCCATGATATTTGGCAGCAGTTTAAACGAACATGATGAAAGTTGTACGTTAAAAATGTGAATTTAATATCAAAAAATATTTTTATTTCTATGAATTTGTATTGAATACAAAACAAAATCACTATCTTTTAGTTCAATTTCGAATTGAAAATTTATTCCGTGTCGTGAATTTTTGTACGAAAAGTGTCTGTACGAAATATGGAATGAAAAATGGCGGATTGTCATTTGTCAAATGTGAATAATATTATTACTCTGACATTTCTGATTACCATTGTGTGATAGCTGTGAATGTGTGCATGAATCTAAGTGACTGTGCGACTGTGTATCCCTAGAGGGTCAAATAAATTACCTAGAGAAACTCTGCAGACATGATGCGAATCGATAACTTAACATCATAAAAGATTTGATGCTATTTTTTTTGGGTCAACGACCGCTGGTACCTTACTTGAAGTATGAGTTGAGAAAATCTCATTTTTTTTGTTTTATCATGTTTAGATTGATTGATATTGATACTCAACACGGCTGTGAGTTTACACAAAAAAAAACAGATTTTTAAACTATTTAACATAGAAACCAGGTATAATATGTAAACATATGGGTTTTGGGTCGAAGATATAGTTCTTTTTTATCCACACAGCTGCCGAGCACTTGACGGATGTCAAACAATATGTCATGCGCGCTGGGTATTTTGTTGAAGCTTCTAGAATTATCTAGAAGCTGGATTGTGGCGGGAGCGGTTGGAAATACCTGCCTGCTACAACTATTATTAGTATGTAAATACATTACCAAGAGTCATTGACTTAAAAAAAAACTTTTTAAGATGTCAATCCACGTCACGTCTGTGGTTTTATTTAAATTTAATTTGGTATCAGTACGAGTGCCACGTCTGCGGCGTTTCGTTATCGAATTTCATTTGACCCTGTTTACATTTTTTAGTTTTCTATTGCTACAAATTGTATATTATAATGGCGTGTAAAATTATGGTCTGTACCAGTACTTTATTGTATTTCTTTTACGTAATGCGTACTCACAGAACGCAGAGACGCGTCTGTGGCCGTCACTAGAGGTGGCATTGTTAACACTTGCCATTGGCGCGGGACATACACAAGAGGCGACCGGCGCGGGCGTTGCGCCGCTCCTTTCATATTTCAAACTCAAAGCATTTATTTCAATTAAACCATTTACAGGCACTTTTGAATTGTCAAAGAATCGGTCAGTTAGACAAAAAGTTGAAGCTAGTTCACGATTCCAAATCGTAGATCTCTATGGAGAAGAACGGACAAGAAACTCCAAGGACACTCTTTTAAAAATGGATATAGATATTACAAAATCCTGGGTACAGTATTCTTGGTGCATCTATATGTGAGAACAATGTCAAATGAAAAATAATCAAAAACAATTCAAAATATAAGATTAAAAATAAGCCCTGGCAGATGAGAGATGACCAGTCTCAACTGACAGCGCCCGTTCACGAACATGACACGTGGATCGGCACCATCCAGCTCAACCATTTTGTAACATTTTGTATGAAATATGAAAGGAGCGGCGCAACGCCCGCTCCGCACCATTGCCTTTTGTGTATGTACCACGCCATGAGTGTCACCGTTTGATTATAATTCTGTAAAAACATATTTGTTACGGCCGCGAATCATATTTTAATCAACATACAACATGAAACTGACCTGTATATTACAAAAAACGTAAGAAAATTTTAATTTCGCGGCCTATCTTAGCGGATCCCCATTAATTTTGGCATCGCTTCAAAGTTTTTATCGATACAAAAATACTTCAATCGATAAATAAACCTTCTGGACCAAGGATTGTAAATAGTCATTTAAGAATATTATCTACTTTAAAAAATCTTTTAAATTACTTATCTTGAACTTAAATGCCATAATTTAAATTATTATTTTTAAAATTATACTTATTATTAATGAGTCAAAATAATATTTTAATTTTGCTGGTTTACTAATAAAAATATTTAACATTAAATGGTTTGATGGCGATTTTGAGCGCATTTAAAACTGGAGTTTCGCTTCAATAGAACTATACAGGGTGTTAGGTTAAACGTAGGACATACTTTAAGGGAGTAAAGTTCGAAAATATACAGTATGTTAACTAACTAAGGGCGTTCCCGTTAAACCGCAACAGTATAGCGTCCATATATGCAAAAAAAAAATACGGACCAAAAAAAATGAAAGTTTTTAAATATATTTAGTTATATGTTCACGCTAAGCTCCCGACATGTGTTTATAACTTCATTAAACAATATAAGTATATAATATTCATAAGTTAGTGAATATTATTTCATTATTATTATTATATCAGATTTGTGAGAAAGCCTATGTTTTGTATTTTTATTAGTTGTCCAGCAAACAAGATTTTCAGATTTACTTATATTTTTTTTTATAATTATTTTGAATAAATGCAGGACATTTATGGCAGATACAATTTAATTTTGATTATGAAAAGCTTGCATTGCGCTTTGAAATTTGGCACATGGGTAGACCATGACCTGGAATAGGACATACGTATTATCCCTATATCCCCACGAGATCGAGACCTACGCGGGTGAAACCGCGGGGCACAGCTATTCTCTCATAAAAGCAATAAAGTTTCAATGTTTTGTCAAGTCGTAAAAATCGTGCGAAACAGGCGGGTCGAGTAATAAAAATATACCTTTCTGCTGTAATGTTCTGCCGATCTGCTATTGTAAATATAGTACTTAAGTACTTGGTGCTTTAAAAACTTATAAGTTCTCATTCCTATTTTTTTAAGTGAAATTATATTTAATTTATGTTAACGTAGGTACTTTTAAATATTACGATATGACGTGAGAATATATTTCTCGAATAAATTTGTGTGGAAAGAATTGTATAATAAGGGTGAATTTGAATTCATGGGGATCATTTGTTCTCATCATTATGAACAATTTTCACTATGGGACCAAAACTGAAATCGCGAAAAAAAATCCCCTAGTGAAATTGGTTCATAGTTTTGAGTACTATGACCCCATAAGAGGATGCCCACGAATTAAATTTCACCCTGTATTTCTCAAATAAACATGTGTGGAAAGAATTGTATATTAATATTCTGATCAAATAATTTGTGGGCTTATTTTGTAAATTGTGTTTTTTCTTATATAATCGGCAATAGCATACAAAACAGGGGTTTGCCATCAGTAATTTTACGAATGCAGAAAGTTGTTTGATCAGTGTATTTTAATAAATTGCTGAGTAACTTGATTTCGATAATCATTTTATTTGTAAAGCCGATATCAGACGCTATAGGCCGCGTCCAATTTAAAGCGACTGTCGTACGAACGGGGAACCAGGGGCCAGGGGGCGAAGTCAACTAATTTACAAACGTGTCAGTGGTCACAATGATCAGTTTTTGAAAGATATGCCATACAAAAACTGGTGCCGTATTATGAAGACTTAATGCCACCATTTTTTCAGTGTGAGAGAGAGACGGAGCTATACAAAGCCTATAACACCATCCCGTTTTCGCAGTGGAATAATTATGGCATTCATACTTTATAACACTACCCCTGAACGCGTGGTTGCGCCGACAAAGGGCGCTTTCCGATTTCCGACGATCGCTTTTAGGAGGCGGGGTCACTCGAGTGAATGCTATTTTTTTTTCCGCCTTCACGCGATGTTGACAAAGTTATAGGAATGAACGTTCATCTTCTTATTTCATTTTTCGATCATTCGGTATGCGAACTGAAATCCAGTATCGTTGGATCGGTTCACTAACGAATTTATTTTTCACTTTTAATGATCTAATCCGGGGGCCTAAACCGGCCACATTAGCAATTCCTCTAAAAGCAGCTCATTTCCTGAATCCCAGCTGAATCATTAGCAATTTCTATAATTTGACATAAAAGCAATTCATAAATTTGTGGACCATTTTACGAATCTCCATAGAAAACTGTCAAACAGATGAATTATTTGGTAATATGAATTACACGCAGATCATAATGAATTGTCAGTTTGTGACATTTTACGATGATTCATAATATTTTCTTAATATAATTCTGCTAAAGTGACCGTTTTAAGCCCACTGTAAAAATCTCACCGTGAAAATGTAAGTGAAGTGATCTTGAAAAGAGTTGTCATTTCACCACTAATAATATTCTGTAAAAATCTCACTAAGAAAACTTAGTAGAAGTGAGCCGTCACTCCATCTGACGCTAGGGTTTGACAGCCTACTTCACATAAGTTTTCACGGTGAGATGATTACAGAATAGCAGGTAAGTTTGACTTCGAGTGAGAGATGCCAAATGAAAGTCAAACATGAACGAAATAAAGGTGGCGTCTGATATCGGCTTAAGATCAAAAGAGGTTATTTACCCTATTTCAAACTGAGTATAATTGAAATGAACCCTGCGCACTATAATCGCAAACTTTTTTTGTTGTTTGAATTTACTCATTTGCGAGAAAGTTGGCTATCATGAATTCTACTATTATCAATATACCTAAACACAACTACTTTTTTGCAAACAAATTAAGGTGTTATAGTTATAACAAATAAAAAAGTCTACAAGAGATTTTAAAAAGTAAATGTGGATAAAACATTTGTATAAAATAAAGAATATTTTTAAACAAAGAATTTTTGTTTTTCTTTTCTTACATTTGCATTTTTTTTGTAGGTGCCTTTGTTATGGAACGTACAGTCTCTTCCGTAAAAATCTCACGGTGAAAACTTTTATGAAGTGAGCTATAAACACTGTCAGTCCATCATGTGGAATGACAGCTCACTTCACCTAAGGCCCTTGTACACACGGCTACACATCAAGCTATACATTTCCAGTTTATGCTGATCTCGCATTATAAAGAATTTCTATACAGTATGCAAGGGTAAACACCGTTGTCACTCAAACCATGGGTAGTTGACTTAAATATAAAAATAAATGACCCAGTAACAGCTAATATTTTCATTAAAAGATTTTAAAAAGTAAATATCCGTCACTGTCCCGATACTCATGGATACGCGTTCGAGAGAGCTGCGAAACAGCTGAC
Source organism: Lithophane socia (assembly GCA_947522985.1). Lineage (NCBI taxonomy): Eukaryota > Metazoa > Arthropoda > Insecta > Lepidoptera > Noctuidae > Lithophane > Lithophane socia. Next base: position 4,813,335 of record OX383281.1, on the reverse strand, counting down.
GGCCGGACAAGTAAAGTCCCGCGCGCCCCGCCCGCCCCCGCCAGCCGCCGGCCGCCGTGTTGAGAGTGTTGAGACGCAAGTTCGTTGCCCTTGCGTGTAAGGTGAAATATCCTTATGGAAAAATGTAGACTTTATTAAAAAAAAAAAAGTATTTTTCCATTGATTTTACGTTCTATAAATGAAACCAAACCACTGGTTTCAAGGATAACGGTGTTTACACTAACACCCTGTATAATGCGAGGTCAGCTTATACTAGAAATGTATAGCTTGATATGTAGCCGTGTGTACTGTACACACACGTTTTTCTTGTCATTTAAAACTACGCTTTACTAGCCGTGTGTAGGTACGGTCATCAGTGTTGTATGGACCGCTATGGAAGCTTGTTGACTGACACGTTTTTTCTACGACAACGTTGAACAATGAGGAGTTCCCTCGTCTGGAACCAATCCTGGGTACCGCAGCCAGGTCATAGTGGACTTAAAACGACTATCATAATAAACAAGTCTATAAAAAACATGCGGGACAGTTTTTGGAGACTGCCTATAGATGTGTAAACTAAGAAACAACGCGTAACCTCAACGTAGTTCAAACGGTAGACGGTAGATGGCGCAAAAAAAAACAATTCAAGCCGATGACGCGAATTCCTTGATTTTTGTTCACCCAAAAAGTTCTCAACGCGACTAAAGAAGTTTTCACTTCAAAATTTCGTGTCTGACCGTTGCGTTGTGTAGTTCCCTCGTCTGGAACCAATCCTGGGTGCAGCAGGTCATTGCGGACTTTAGAACGAACTATAATAATTAAGACCATATAAAAAAAAAACCAAAAAAACAATTTTTATTTATTTAGTATCCATGTTGTTTTGCATAAACATGATAAGTAAAATCTTGCTTTGCGTCTTTCGCCAATACCACGGATACTTCACGTTCGAGAGGATGGTAGGCAGCCTTCGTTGTCGTCTGGTCCATATCTGGATCTAAGTTAATGCAGACGTAACTTATCATGAAACCGGTATTAGCCTGAAAAAAAAAACACAAATCAATTGGAAACGTCAGGTGAGTACCACGCACCCGCTACCGGCGCCGCGCGTGTCTGAGCTGCGCAATCATGACGATGTTCGGAGGAGGTCGTTCGGACGAGCTGTCGTCTCTAATGAAGAGGTACCCACGGCTATACATCAAGCTATACATTTCCAGTTCATGCTGATCTCGCATTGTATACGATTTCCGTACAATGCGAGGTCAGCTTATACTGGAAATGTATGACTGTGTACAGTTGGCGCCACTTGGAGGTCGTTCGATTTCGACAAAGAAAATAAAATATATGATGAAGTTCATCATTCGTTTCATTCATTCGTTCAGTCACGGTTAAACCTCCAACTGTCACAAATGAGACACTAATTTAACGGCCTATGAAGTATTAATGCCAGCATTATTCCACTGCGAAAAAAGGATGGTGCTAGCGGCCTTGTATCGTTCCGTCTCTCACTCACACTGGAAAAATGGTGGCATTAATAAGTCGTGGTATAGGTGCTGTCAACTGTTGAGCGGAATAAAGGTGCGAAAGCGAAAATATAGGCGCTTTGACACTTGTGACAGGCCCGGACCTGATGTTTCAGTGCTGCAACCTAGTGAACGCCATTTTAGAAAACCCACAATAAGTTGCGGAGATGTGCCTTGTTTATTAAAACTTACAAGCCTTGTATTACCACATGTCATTATTTAGTTCACAAATACTTATATTTTACACTTTTATTCGAGATTTTGTTTATCAAAAAATATTTGTAAGTTAGAACTTGTAGAAAATGATAACAAATCCTGAGTGTCCGGCGACTCTCTATACCGCCTGTCGTGCCTATATCGTAATAAATGTTTATATTCGATTTTCTTTTTTTAAATGTGGTCAAAAGAGAGAGATTACCTGATACCCGTATCCCAGCAGTGGGAACATTAAGGCTGATTATGAATATGGAGATGAGCTATGAATTTAACGAAAATTAACATTCTAGGTAACTTGTGAACGTGTAGACTTCTAACTTTTGATACACAGGGCCATAGGCAGTCGCTACGTGTAAAATACTGGTATTCAGCTGCATCCGGTTAGACAGGAAGCCGACCCCAAAATAGTTGGGAAAATGCTAGGCAGACGATGAAGTAAGTAATATAAAATATAATTACCGGTAGAACTACAGTATGTTCTTTGGCTCCAGCTGGGAATTTGATATCTTGGTTATAAAATACTTTTGAATAATTCCACGTAGCGTCACCTGTCGAATATAAATGTATCATTAGAACATAATCAGCTTACACCATTCCCACTGCTGGGAAACAGGCCTCTTTTCTGTGAGGGGCTGTAATCCACCACGCGGGCCCAGTGCAGGTTGGTGAGTGTATTATTAGTAAAATAAATGTTGACTGCTTAGTTAGCTCGTGGCTACAGCGGCAGTAACAGCCGCACGGGTCGATCCATCAGGTTAAGCTACGCTTGCCGGGGTTGGTCCGTAGATGGGTGACCACCTTTACATACCGAGACTCCTCCGTGCCTCGGAAAGCACGTTAAGCCGTTGGTCCCGGCTGTCATTTGTGGATCTTTGACAGTCTTTACAGGTTGTCAGAAGCCCGAAAATCTGACCACCAGTCTTACCTAGAGGTATTACCCAGTTACTGGATTGTGGAGGTCAGATAGGCAGTCGCTTCATGTAAAATACTGGTATTCAGCTGCATCCGGTTAGACTGGAAGCCGATCCCAACATAGTTGGGAAAAGGCTAGGCAGATTGATTGGTTTAGTTAGTTTAGAGGTCGCAGACGCTACTGCTAAGCATGAGGGCTTGTGTAGTACAATTCCCAGGTCGGGTAAAATGTTATTGGATTTTTTATCTGTAATTTCTCAGTAGCAGCCCGGAGTCCGGGTTTGTGCCCGGTTGATGGCAATAGGCTCACCCCCTATTATATGGGGCTTAAACATAATTGGCGAAATGTGGGAGCACTATAAGTACAACTCTGCTTAACCCTTCGGGGAATATTGGCGTGATATGATGTTTTATTGTTATCTAATGTAGTCGAGTAATAATTTCCAAAGATATCGTACCGTGACAGCAGTTTTGTTACAACTGGGGCCAGACAAAAAGTTAGGACGACAGACTAAAAACTTTTTACAGACCGTTCGTTCACTTTAACATGTCCCTTGCCGTCGTGTTGTCACCATAGCTTGTTCAATACTAATAGTGGACTATTTACACGGGGCCAATCCCCGAAACAATCCACTATGCCAATCCAATACCTGCCAGGGTTGCGGGTTAGTCCGAAAGGGATACCGGGACCTTGGCAATAGGCAACTGAAGGAACACAGGTTAGTTTTAGTCAGTAAAAGTCTGACACGCCCTTCCGCTCCGCCCAGAGCGGGAGAAGTCATTGGATGAATTCCCACCCTCAAAAAAAAAAAAGCCAATCCAATAATGGCATCGTGCAAATCGAGACAGTCCACTGCATTCGATAGTCGTCAAGCCATTGATGAAGCAAATTAATGGATTGGCTTAGTAGATTGTCTCGGGGATTGGCCCCCTCTAAAGGGTCCATAGATTTCAAAATAGCGACTGACTACTATACTATCCATGACTGCTAAATTCAGTGCTACCAATCGCGTCACGGGACAAATTAAAAGGAACGCACAGTAAATTGCGTTTCATCGAATAGTTCCAATACGCTACGGTTTTTAAATTTAACAGTGTTGCCAACATTACGGCAAAGGAACTATTTGATGAAACGCCCGCGTGTTAATGCTTACCATATGTAAAATCACAGGTAAAGTTCTCAGATCCAGAGACGGAAAGGATAGATGGCAAAAATACAAAAAATAAAACAAAAAACATAACTATTTCCTTAGCTTACACTTACAAGAACAAATTACACTTACAAGAACAATTAATGATAAGCGAATGATTAGAATCTGTATTCTTACTTCTATTTAAGCATTTCGTTGTGAAGAATCGATTGTATTGTTTTAATAAAATTAAATAGGTACCTAAGTAAGATACCAGTGCCGTCTAAAACAAAGGGACATGTTTACATTACGGTAAAATACTTACATTATTTTTATAAATTATTTTCAAATATTTAATGTGAGAATTTTCCACTTTTATATTACCTATACTGCATTTGAAATAAGAATAGACATATAAATAAACCTTTATTACAGTCCGAACCGATTTGACTTCTATTGCGTTGGTGGCATGAGAAATAGCAGCTGCAGTAGACAGTTGGTATTGTGTAGCCTTTTTTGCTTTTAATGACATCACTCTCTTTCTACTCTCGCTCTCCTTCTGCTCTCGCTCTCTTTCTACTCTCACTTTCTTTCTACTCTCACTCTTTCTACACTCGCTCTCTTTCTACTCTCACTCTCTTTCTAGTCTCACTCTTTCTACTCTCGCTCTCTTTCTACTCTCACTCTCTTTCTACTCTTTCTCTCTTTCTGCTCTCACTCTTTTTATACTCTCGCTGTCTTTCTACACTCACTCTCTTTCTACTCTCACTCTTTCTACTCTCGCTCTCTTTCTACTCTCACTCTTTCTACTCTCACTCTTTCTACTCTCACTATATTTCTACTCTCGCTGTCTTTCTACTCTCATTCTCGCTAAATCCCTTTCTAAATTCTCGCTGTAAATAAATTACTTAGGTACTAATAAAACGTACTGTTGAAAATAACAGCTATAAGTAAATTGATTTGCTATGGTTATTAGCTTAGGAACATAATTAGTATGTATAATATTTTCTGACTATGTTGCCGCATGATCTAAGGTTATGCTACCTACGCTTGCACCAGATTCATGGATACATATCGAGACCCCTTTTGGAAGACAACGAAAAGTACCTTTTGGAAGGGGTGACTGGAATCAAATCAATTTTTTTGTCATGTTTGCCGTTCAAAAGTGGGCTCCATAAAAGGCCCTATTTGAAATAAATTCCCTTGTACATAATTATTATTATAGATATTATAAGTCTTTAAGTATATTTAAAAAAAAAAATGAAATAAATGATTTGACTTTGAGCTGAATGGCCTGCAAATGGAGAGGCTTTCCAGCCAGACTGCTGTAGGCTGATGATGATGATAATGATGATGAAATCCAAAGCCACATTCAAAATGCATTGTTCTGTGACCCATTGCATACAGATGCAATGGGTCACAGAACAATGCATTTTGAATGAAGTATTAATGCCATCATTATTCGACTGCGAAAAAAGGATGGTGCTAGCGGCCTTGTACCTATAGCTCCGTCTCTCACTAACACTGGTAAAATGATAGCATTAATACGTCGTAGTATAGGCCGCTGTAGTTGTTTTGTTTCCTAGACAGCGTATGAAAATGATGAGCGCGGATTTTTGCAATGCGTTGCGTGCCGTGGCGGCCCGCCCCCACTGGTTGGTTCATCAGACCGCGTTATATTTATGGCTTGCAGTGGGATATCACAGGCAGTGAGGCTTTTAATAAAATAAATAATAATGATCCTGCGATAGGATAAGATCGATTTATAATCGCTCTACAAATGTTAGTTTCAGCCGGTTGAAATCAAATGGATTATCTACAAAAAATACGTAAGGCACATAGCGGCAGTTCTGATATCGGGTATATTCCAATTGATCATAATTTCCTACCATACGTAGCGGCATTTTTACAGTGGCAACATAATAGACGCCATTTTATCGCCAGACGCGTGTCGTGCCTTTATAGCGAAAGGCACGACACGCGGCGGACGATAAAATAAATAGAAAGCAGTGGCCCAGCGGTAGCGACCCCGACTTGGAGTTGTAGGTTGTGGGTTCGAATCCAGGCAGGCAGTTTACTTTGTGTAATTTATTTCATCACCACTGCTCTCAAAACGGTGAAGGAAAACATCGTGAGGAAACCGGCATGTCCTAGAACCAAAAAACAACCCTGCCCTGGGTCTGCGTGGGCACAGAGTACAGTCCGGTCCCTCTCAAAGAGAGGAGGCCTGTTTCCCAGCAGTGGGAACTTTATAGGCTGATTAAGTCAATCAATCTGCCAAGCCTTTTGCCCAACTATGTTGGGGTGGCTTCCAGTATAACCGGATGCAGCTGAATACCAGTATTTTACGTGGAGCGACTGCCTATCTGACCTCCACAACCCAGCCACTGGGTAATAAGATACCCTTTGGTAAGACTGTTTGTCAGACTTTCGGGTTTCTGACGATCCGTAATGACTGTCAAAGTTCCACGAATGACAGGACCAACGGCTTAACGTGCTTTCCGAGGCACGGAGGAGTCTCGGTGTCACCCATCCACGAAAATAAAGATGGTCACCCATCCACGTACCAACCCCGGCAAGCGAAGCTTAACGTGATGGATCGACCCTTGCGGCTGTTATTACTTAGCCACGAGCTCCTCGAGGTTCATTAAGTATGTTAAATAAAAAATGCCGCTTTCTTTGGTAGAAATTATCACGAAATGGAATATACCCAATAACGTAATTTCTCCAATAAACTAAAACTATTTCAGTGTCGGTAACGGACATCTATTTATGTAGGTACCTGTTGGGAATCGAACCCAACAGCTTGCACGGGCTCGCATGAGCAGGCTGCGTGATCAACGCATCATCGACAAGCTGAGGCGCGGCGCGGCGACGTTACGGCTCGGCCCGATGACCACTCGCTTCCAAGGACCACCACGCAACATACCTAAATTAATTAATATGTTATCACACCATTAAAACCTGTAGGTATTTAATTAACAGTTCCTAGGTACCTAAATAAAAAACAATAAACATAAAGTTTATAATGAGCAGATTGTACACAATTTAGTGAATTGTTCAACATTGTTATATAACAATGATTAAGTACGGTTTATTCTTCGTTTTCATTGGTAAATATATTTTATTTTTTCTTAATAAAAGGTATTATCTCCTTTTACATATTAGGTAAGTATCAACAAAAAGCCTGATTTACACGGTGCGACCGCAGACAGGTGTGACGCGACGGCGCGATACGACGTCGACACCGGTAGAACAATTTACATGAAGTTTCCATAGAAATTGTTCCCATTGTTGTCGGTTAACGTCACAAATGAGATGTTCTTCGTTGGTAAACGATTCACTTGAGAACGACTGGACCGATTTGGCTGTTTTTAACCGACGTCCAAAAAGGTCCTAGGTTCTACGTTCGCCTGTATGTTTTTTTTCTTGTAGGTTTGGGCTGTACACATATCATAAAAAAAACGATAAAATACCGTACAATTTCAGGTCTCATAATCTTCGAAGGAGTAAGTGCCCATCCAGGTTCGAGGAGAAATGACACCAGAAAAAGTTCAAGAAGATTGTACTACGACAAGGAAACATCTGAGCCTAAATCTGACGGTTCGAAAGATGGCTCTTTGGAGAGCGTCGTCCTGGCCATCGATACGGGGGTGAAGAAATTTATCGCAAGCAAAAATAAGCCAGATATCATTGATAGCTTTACCAAAACTTTAGTAAATTTTGTTAAGAAAACTGCTAGTGATCCTGTTTATAGGTCTAAGGGGCAGGAATATGATATAAGTAAGTATTTAGGTAAACATCAACGAGAAAGTGCTAGAGTATCCCGGGAAACTTACATATTCCTAAGCTAAAAAAAAAGTTTGACGTGAGATAACTCGAAAATACCCTGCAGCGTCACGCGACGCTGCAGGGTATTTTCGATTTATCTCGCGTCAAACTTTTTTTGTGTCGCATCGGCATGACCAAGCGGACCCAGTATATATATATTTTGTATCACTATCTTCAAAAGTGCGCGCAGCTCCGCCACGTCACGTCATGTCACGTCTCGGTGTGAACTGACCCGAGTCGCGCCACGTCATTGTGCTTTTCAAGTCGGCCAACAGATGGACGATATTTTTTTCGATGAGTTCAGCTTCAGAAATATTTATATCTTTGCTCCGAGCATAGCCCGCTCCGTAGCTCGCTGAGCGACCTACTTGAGCGCATTATATATTTTAATTTTAAACACTTTCAGGACCAGAATTAGTCCGCTTCAAGGACGAAAAACCGTCGGTTTTGCTCGAGATTAATTCGGAATCGATCATTAATGGTTTAAAAGACTTGTTAAAATCCAAGAAAGTTCACAAGATGATGGACCATTTCACGAAAGAAGCTGCGGTGGTCTACCGGTCAATTGTAAAGGAGTTAGATAAAGGCAAAAATGAAAGAGATGAGGAGCATTAAATAATGAATGCTGTTTGAATAAAATTTATTGCTTGAGTTTTGTTGTTTAATTTATTTTTGCTATTTTTTTATGAGAATTTAAAACATCATCGGCTGCCTAGCATAATCAGCCTATAATGTTCCCACTGCTGGGACACAGGCTTCCTCTCTATGAGAGGAAGATGGCCGTAATCCACCACGCGAGCCCAGTGCGGGTTGGTATAAGTCACATGTCTTCGAATTTTTGGTTCTAGGACATGTCGGTTTCCTCACGATGTTTTCCTTCACCATTTTGAGAGCTGTGGTGATTAAATAATTTACACAAAGTAACACGCCAGCCTAGGTCCGAACCTGCGAACTATTACTTGTAATTCACGACCGTTACCCCTGGGCCATCACTGCTCAGCCTAGCCTTTTCCCAACTAAGTTGGGGTCGGCTTCTAGTCTAACCGGATGTAGCTGAATACCAGTATTTTACATGAAGTGACTTCATCTCAATCCAGTGACTGGGCCTATTCCCTTGGTGAGACTGGTTGTCAGACTTTCGGGCTTCTGACTACCCGTAACGAATGTCAAAGATCTAAAACAACCCTCCTATAACCCAGGCGATCAATCTGCTGAAAGCCCAGATTGCTGAGGAGCAGGACCCGGATGTTGACATGTTTATGAATAGCAGTAAATCTATGTTTAATGTTTGCATGTAGTTTTTTATTTACTTATGTTGTTGGCTTGGTGCGCGCTTTGGTGTTAATTTTACTGTAATTGCAGCAATAGTACACACGGCTACACATCAAGCTATACATTTCCAGTTTCTGCTGATCTCGCATTGTATAGGATCTCCGTACAATGCGAGAATTACTTGAAATGTATAGTTTCAAGTGTAGCCGTGTGTACAATAAGATACTTGCAAGTGTTTACAGTGATATCCTAGTTTTTTTATGTTTTTTTTTTAAATGTTATGTCTTATTTATGCGTATTATAAATCAATACTGTGCATGCGTATGCGTTATTATTATTCATTCCAACTACGGAACCCATCACTGTGTGTTTTTAGGATTGTGCGGTAGGTTTCGAGTTATAAAGAGGCAACACTAATTACGTCGCTGTCAAAGTCAAGTTGACAAAACATTTTTGACAATTTCACTATCATCACACTATTGTTTTGCATTTTTGCAGTGTTTTCTATTTTTTATTTACAGCAAGAAGTGATAGCAACAGAAAATTGAAACTGAATGAAATATTAAATTAAAACGTATATATTTGTATTTGAACGAATTAAAAGTAAAAATGCGCAGCGCTTTCGACGGACACATAGAAGAAATACCATTCATACTAGTCGACAATTTCGAAAATGATTTGAACAAGTGTGCTTATTTTTTGAGTCACTACCACGGAGATCACGTCTTTGGCTTAGCAGAGGACCTTTTCCGGAAAAAACTTAAAAAGCATAACGTCTTTATTTATGCTTCTAAAGTAACTGTTGCGATTATAAGAGAAGAATGTCCTAGATTGGGACCGTACCTGAAAACTTTGGAGTTAGGTAAGTCAGTTGTTCTTTTTCTTGATAATAGCCATCGCCCTGAGTATTATGAAGGTTTTACTAGCCTTTAGAATTCTACTATAATGCCTGGTATAAGTAATGGCAGTAACAGCCATCGCCCTGAGTGTTATGAAGGTTTTACTAGCCTTTAGAATTCTACTATAATGCCTGGTACAAGTGATTCCAGTAACGACCCAGTGACTCGGAATTTCGGACCCAGTTAGTGGTTCATGTAGACGAGATCGCTGGTCAATCGTCATTCTAAGGATGCCTCGTTGAGAGGTGTCGATTTCTTACAGGGTTTTTTATGACTTGAAGAATAGTTAAGCGGAATAGGTTACTAAGTATAAATACGTCAATTGTATTTTTTAAATTATTTATTACAGGCAAAAACACAATATCTATAAACACAGACGAAAAGGAAGTCTTTCTAAATGTAACCGCATTACCAGCTGGCCACTCTCTTGGCTCCGTGATGTACCTCTTCGGATACAACAAACAAAACATCCTATATACTGGAGACTTCAGAATATCACGGAACAGCGTTGCAAAATACAACCATTTTCAATCTCAAGGCGCACCCATTCACTTAGATGTGTTGTATGTGGATACGACATTCCAGTACTTTCCTTCGTTTCCGAAGCGGTCTGAAGTTGTACGGAATGTTGTGTTTCATATCAAGAATTGGTTGAATCAGAGTGAGAAACATCGGGTCATATTGTTAACATCGGCAAGTTATGGATATGAATGCGTTTGTAATCAGATTTATGATGAGACGGGAGTAAAGACTTGCGTTGGTGAATCCTATTGGAACATTTATAGGTAAGTTGTGTCATCATCTGCCTAGCCTTTTTCCCAACTATGTTGGGGTCAGCTTCCAGTCTAACCGGATGCAGCTGAATACCAGTATTTTACATGGAGCGACTGCCTATCTGACCTCCACAACCCAGTAACTGGGTAATATGATACCCCTTGGTTAGACTAGTTGTCAGACTTGTGCTTCCGATGACTCGTAACGACTGTCAAAGATCCACAAATGACAGCCGGGACCAACGGCTTAACGTGCTTTCCGAGGCATGGAGGAGTCTCGATATGTGAAAATGGTCACCCATCCACGGACCAACCCCGGCAAGCGTAGCTTAACCTGTTTTTACTATTACTACTATTACTTAGCCACAAGCTCCTCCTTATAGGTAAGTTGTGTACAAATCTTAATTTTTTACATTGACAAAGCTATCATTGGGTTGGTCGAAGGTTTACGCTATGGTTCCCTTGGTAAGTCTGTGGATCGAGACCCTTCCATGCCTCTGAAAGCATGTTAAATCATTGATCCTATTTGTTGATCTTTTACAAATCATTACAGGTAGGTAATAGGTAATACAGGACGATATCCGCAACTCCACGTCAAAGCGCATATTTTGCGTACAGGAGGGAAATCGCTTATTCGATCCACCTCAGCTCCTCCAAGAAGGCCAGCAACTCCTTGGTGTTGCTGACAATCTCACGTAGGGTACCTGGGTTAGCGAAGTACTTTGCCCTGTATGTGCCAACCATCGGGCAGTGTAGTAGCACATGAGCTGCTGTTTCTTCGTCCTCCATGCAGGCCCTGCACAGCGGACTGTCTGTGACTCCTATGACAAAGAGGTGTTCATTAAAAGACCCATGGCACAGATATTATAATACTACGCCCATGGCCAGTCATTACAGGTAGTCAGAAGCCCAAAAGTCTGACAACCGGTCTTACCAACTGGTATAGTATTACCAAGTAACTGAGTTGTGGAGGTCAGATAGGCAGTCGCTCTAGAGGGCGCACTATTCACATAGCCTATAACCAGTGGACGATCATGCTTCAAACGATTTGTCAAATTGTGATGAGTAGTTTAGAAGATATGAGGAAACAAGAACATACATACCTATCAAAATCATAACCCTCCTTTTTGCTTCGCCATAGTCGGGTAAATAAAAGCAGTAACTTAACTTTTAAAACTAACATGCAATTTCTGTTTACAGTCAATTTCCCAAAGAGTTATACGGTATGACCAACTCTTCATCTCGCATTCATCTCAGCACAAAATACCGTTCAAGGGAAAAACCAACCGCTGTTGACCTGCAAATATACTTCTCTGCATTTAAATGGGGGGACAAGCTAAATATACAAGAAGATTTCTTATCATTTAAAGAAAAAAATCGTATTGACGTATGTTTTTCAACGCACTGTGGCAGAGATGAACTCATACATTTCATCAACTATTTTAAACCTAAGAAAATTGTAGGGTTTCCAAGAGATTTTGACACTAGCTGTCATATGAATATTTTTCAAGATGGCGTCTTGAATAAAGAACCAGTGGAAGAATTCAAGATTTCTCCGAGAAAGAGACAGGTAGTGAGGGAAAGAGAGGTCAGAGTTGGGAAGAAAGTTTGTGCTAGTGTGTTGAAGGAAGCTTTCGAATGGTGATAGTATAAAAACTGGCCAACACCCATCAGAGATCCACTATTAATATTATATGCATCTCTTTTACTCACACGGGACCTACAATCTTTTGCACGTTTCTCGCTATTTAGTTTCCGAACATGTACACAAATATGTGTTTTTGGAAAAACAACTTTAACATGACCGCATAAAGTTCAGTTTCCACCACAACTTCAAAATTTTTAGGACTTTTTCAATGGTATGAGTAATTCTGAAATCAACTTAATTTATACTCTAATAAAGTTGATATTCGTTTAAATGGAAATAGCAGCAATTGGACAAAATGAATTTATTAGACAATCTATGTGCCTAATTGCCTAAACCAGGCTTCCTTTTTAATGAACTCTCCCTTATCTTTTGGAAAATGAAATTATTGGTCAAGGCACGAATATTTTTCGTGGTTTTTGTGATATTAGGCTAAAAAATTGACTGATTGGATATTTTAGTTTGAGAGAAAAAACATGTAGTTATGTTACTTAATTTACTTAAGCTCAAAACACACACAAAGCGGGTGCGTGTCAGGAGCGGGTCGGGTCGTTTTCTTCGCGGGAGCCGATCTGTCATCGTGTTGACACAAAGCGCGGGACATTCATATAATTCCTTGAATTACAATTTATTATGCCCGCCGTACTGCGCCCGACCTGCTCCCATCCCGACCCGTGCACGCGTTCTGTGTGTTGACATCTATATAATTCCTTGAATTACAATTTATTATGCCCGACGTACTGCCGCGCCCGACCCGCCCCGTCCCGCGCTGTCTATGGTGGCGGTCGGCGGGCGCGGCTCCCGCTCCCGTCCCGCTCCGCGCCCGACCCGCTCACGCGTTATGTGTTGGCATCCATATAATTCCTTGAATTACAATCTCTCTCGCGCCCGACCCGCTCCCGATACGCACCCGCTTTGTGTGTTTTGAACTTTTAAAAATGTTAATATACGTACGCCAAATGTCTTCAAAAATAATGGATTGTTAATGGAATACCTAGTACGTAAGTATTCGATTTTTTTAATTTACTGAGCTGTTTTTTAAATAAAATGTTTTAAACTCTACCAATTTTTATTTTATTTAGTAAAACCTCTAAGTAGTGGTTCTTAGGACATCGGATCAGTGAGGATCAAAATAATGTCGCATAAATGGCCGTATTTTTTTATTCCGTTGACTTGGAAACTTAATTTTTTGAGAGCAACAAGGGTCGTTAGTCCTACATATTTGGTATTATTTTCAACTTGATTCCTCCACGTGTTGCTGAGAAAAAGGGTCTTGTCAAACTGACAGACAGACGGCCTTTAGGTATGCTTCGGCGCCCTCCAGTCGCCAGCGCTAGAGATGGGTTGTAACAGGTGAAACACGACTGTGACAAAAAAATAACAGATCCAAATATCTGTTATAAATCACAGCCTGTTATTTTTGTACGGACGATTAATACGTATCTCAATCGAATATCTTCTTTATTTAAATCGTATCTATCTGTTATAAAATAACAGCCTGTTATTTTTGTACGGATGATAAATACGTATTTAACTCAATTGAATATCTTCTTTATTTCTTTTCGTTAAAGTCGAAAATCATATCTGAAGTTTTAACAGTAACAGCCGCGGTAACAGTCTTGAGGATCTGTGATTTTAAGTAACAGATATTTTGTATCGTTAGGAGCAATTGCTATCTGCTATTTTTTAATTCTATCTGTGCCGATAAATACGCCTCACTCCTAGTCAGCGCCCCGGCTCGCCCACCCCTAAAGCCGGCCTTGCACCCTAATTGCGTAATACACGATCAATCAGAATTGAAATCGATTTGAAACAAATTCCTAATCTATTGCTTCATAAGTTCGAAAAAAAAGTCTGCTCAACAACGTAAATATCGCAATTAATGTTGTTGAACTGTCAAAATGAAACAAATTAGTCATTAGCTAGTTGTGATCGTTAGTTCTCTAAGGCCCGTATTACAGAACCTCACTCAAAACTCAAGCATTTTAAAACTCGTTTAAAGCCTTTTGATTGGTTGAAACTAGTTTTAAGTAATACTTGAGTCTAGAGTGAGGTTCTCTAATACGGGCCTAAGTAGTCTGTGGTTGTGATACTTGAGGACAGCAGTGGACGTTTCAGTTATTGATGGTCTGTGAAAGCCCTTTAGGCTCAAATTAAAAGTACTAAGGGTTATGATTTTTTTTTAATGGAATATTATGTTGTAATGCCATGTTACGGATAATTGGATTTGTGTTTATGTTTAGGTACCTACGTTCTATTCGCGGTAAAAATACTTAAGTTAATTATGTAAAAATCAATTTAACTGAAGTCATTAAAGATAATTAATTGGAGTTAATGGACTGTGTAAATAGCCATTAGGTATTTGATTTTAACGGACCATTATACCTTGATCAGTTCGCCAAGATGAAATTATTAATTTTTATCCAACTATTTGTAATTGTATGTAAGTAAACCTTTAAATCCTAATTACCTAATATTATAAAAGCGAAACTGTTGTTTGTTTGTAACGCTTTCACGCTAAAACGGCTGAACGGATTTCGACAAAATTTGGCAAGGAGAAAAAGTATAGCCTATGTCCTTCCTCAGGGTGCCCCTGAGGAAGGACATCTAATAGGCTATACTTTTTACCGACATATCGCGTGGGCGAAGCCGTGGGCCGACGCTAGATAGAAAATAAGTTTCTTTTTCTTTTGATGACTCTAGATAAAATCTATTTGCAGATGCAAAAAGCAAATCAAAAACTTCTGAAACAACGCAGCAGAAGGCACCAGAGCTGTAAGTAACAACAGACACACAACAACAACAAACAACTGAAACAACACAACATCACAACATTTGATTACAGAGGGCCAATAAAATTCTTGCACATAAAAACGTTCACATTCAAGTAGTAGTTTGACAGATGGCTCTGTCAAACTTGTCAAAAATGTTGGTAAATTTATTGTATTTTTGACAGATTGCAAATTAGATGCGAATGCAAACGTTCTTAAAATGACGGAAATTGCCCCTCAGATCGCAAATAATCGGCCTGCCAGGGTTGCGGGAAAGTCCGAAAGGGATACCGGGACCTTGGCAACAGGCAACTGAAGGAACACGGGTGGGTTTTAGTCAGTAAAAGTCTGACACGCCCTTCCGCTCCGCCCAGAGCGGGAAACGTCATTTTGATGATTTCCCACCCTTAAAAAACATCGCAAATAATTTAAAACAGCATTTTCAAAATAAATGTATTGAAGCTACTGCTGTCAAAGTCAAATAATTTATTTCAAATAGGCACATAATATGGCACTTTTGAACGTCAAACAAAGAAATATAATTGATTCTAGTTGCCCCTTCCAAAAGGTAGTTTTCGTATGGAGAAGAATGGGCAAGAAACTCCCGCTGAAAACATAAACATTAAAATCATTGTATTGCTGATTTCATCAGGTTGTATGTTGATCTAAATATTATTAGCACTCGTAACAAATATGGATTTACAGAATTATGAACATTAAAATCAGCAATACTACTCTCCGTAAATGAAAACAGTGCGGTATCGTTTCAGAGCATAATATTATAGGTATATCGAAACGATACCGCACCAACCAATGAAGAAACGGCCTATGATTGGCAGCCTTACCGTGCGTTTGCACTGGTGAAACATTCAAGAGAAAAAATCAAGTAATAAAAACTAAAACCCAACTACGACTTAAAAGGTATAAACAAGACACCACAGACAGACAAATTAAAAATCCGGAGTCACACGTGTTAGGGCATAAATCGAACAGATTACGTGTGACTCCGGATTTTTAATTTGTCTGTCTGTCTGTGGTGTCTTGTTTATACCTTTTAAGTCGTAGTTGGGTTTTAGTTTTTACTACTTGATTTTTTTTTAAATTCTTTTGGGGTTATAATATATATATTTTTGAAATGTGCTCATTAAGCCCTTTCATTTGATACCCAACATGGTACGATTAAACCATTTTTTTTTTTAAGTTCCTCACTTTATGTCCTCTAGAGGGCGCCATTTTTAATTTAATGTGACTTCACATAGCCTATAACCAGCGGACAATCATGACGCTTCTAACGATACCTCATTTGTCAAATTGTGATAAGTGGTTTGGAAGATAGGAGGGAACAGATGAACATACATACATACATACATACATACCGGTCAAAATCATAACCCTCCTTTTTTCTTCGCCGTAGTCGGGTAAAAACATATTGAAATCTCTATTTTCTGTCAATGTTCCATACTATTTTTGACAGGAACCTGAGATTTCAATTTTTTTTTGTCTCGGATGTTTCGCCAATGCAAACGCACGGTAAGCACGGTGAGGCACATTAGGTACGCGTATTATTTAACCGACGAAAAAATGTGTGCGTTACCCCAGCAAAACAATGTCGAAAATTGTCCTTTAAATCGTACTCCAGTGTAATTGCAACAAATCTAAAAATGTGCGCAACAAGAAGGTGGGCAATTAAATGACTATTTTCGACATTATTTTGATGGGGTAACGCACACGTTTTCGACATTATTTTACTGGGGTAACGCACACGTTTTCGACATTATTTTATTGGGGTAATGCACACGTCAAATAATGTCGAAAATTGTCCTTTAAATCTTACTCCAGTGTAATTGCAACAAATCTAAAAATGTGCGCAACAAGAAGGTGGGCAACTAAATATCTGAATTAAATGACTATTTTCGACATTATTTTACTGGGGTAACGCATACATTTTCGACATTATTTTACTGGGGTACTGCACACGTTTTCGACATTATTTTGCTGGGGTAACGCACACGTTTTCGACATTATTTGATTGGGGTAACGCACACGTTTTCGACATTATTTTGCTGGGGTAACGCACACGTTACTGGGGTAATGCACACGTTTTCGACATTATTTTGCTGGGGTAACGCACACGTTTTCGACATTATTTGATTGGGGTAATGCACACGTTTTCGACATTATTTGACTGGGGTAATGCACACGTTTTCGACATTATTTTACTGGGGTAACACAAACGTTTTCGACATTATTTTGCTGGGGTAACGCACACGTTTTCGACATTATTTTACTGGGGTAATGCACACGTTTTCGATATTATTTTGCTGGGGTAACGCACACGTTTTCGACATTATTTGACTGGGGTAATGCACACGTTTTCGACATTATTTGACTGGGGTAATGCACACGTTTTCGACATTATTTTGCTGGGGTAACGCACACGTTTTCGACATTATTTTACTGGGGTAACACAAACGTTTTCGACATTATTTTGCTGGGGTAACGCACACGTTTTCGACATTATTTGATTGGGGTAATGCACACGTTTTCGACATTATTTTACTGGGGTAACACAAACGTTTTCGACATTATTTTGCTGGGGTAATGCACACGTTTTCGACATTATTTTGCTGGGGTAACGCACACGTTTTCGACATTATTTGACTGGGGTAATGCACACGTTTTCGACATTATTTTGCTGGGGTAACGCACACGTTTTCGACATTATTTGATTGGGGTAATGCACACGTTTTCGACATTATTTTACTGGGGTAACGCACACGTTTTCGACATTATTTTACTGGGGTAACACAAACGTTTTCGACATTATTTTGCTGGGGTAACGCACACGTTTTCGACATTATTTTGCTGGGGTAATGCACACGTTTTCGACATTATTTTGCTGGGGTAACGCACACGTTTTCGACATTATTTGACTGGGGTAATGCACACGTTTTCGACATTATTTGACTGGGGTAATGCACACGTTTTCGACATTATTTGACTGGGGTAATGCACACGTTTTCGACATTATTTTGCTGGGGTAACACAAACGTTTTCGACATTATTTTACTGAGGTAATGCACACGTTTTCCACATTATTTTACTGGGGTAACGCACACGTTTTCGACATTATTTTACTGGGGTAACACAAACGTTATCGACATTATTTTGCTGGGGTAACGCACACCGAAAAAATGGAGGAGGTTCCCAAGTCGAAGCATATATTTTATTCTTTTTTACAGACTCTCGGCGCGCTATGATAATCCCAACTTTGTTAGAGACCGCTTAAGAAGTAAGTTCTCTTTAAATAAGTTATTATTAAGTAGATTATATGACGATGGTCGGCTTCCAGTCTTACCGGAAGCAGCTGAATACCTGTATTTTACATGGAGCGACTGCCTATCTGACCTCCACAACCCAGTAACTGAGCAATACGATACCCCTTGGTAAGACTGGTTGTCAGACTTTCGGGCTTCTGACGACCCGTAACGACTGTCAAAGATCTACGAATGATAACCGGGAATGTCGTCATTGTAGTTATGGACACGTTGTTTGCTCACGATATTTTCTTCATAATTTTCAGAACTAATAATCAAGCCAGAGATGCCTCCGACATGGACGAACCGTCACCAGCAGCTGTATGACTCAAATTGGATGGATTATTGCGACCCCTACCATTGCAATGATTATCACAAAATAGCGTGTGGTCTGAACAGAAGAACTATGAAGTTCAAATGGTTCCAAAGTGTTTGTCATCTGATCCTCAATAACCAGTGTTCGGACTTCAGAGGACATTTGAGTAAGATTCGGATACGGTCATCATTCTCCTGCGCTTATCCCAAATTGTCTATGGTCGCCGCAACATATCTTTTTCTTCCATACTTCTCCGAGTAGGGATGCAAGAAGTGTAAAAAAGTATCGATATATATCGTATCGATATTTAAAAAAAATATCAATATCGATTTCGATATATCGAAAAAAAAATATCGATATATCGATATTTTTTGTGGTGGATGTTTAAAAAAAAAATCATTTAAATACCAAACTAGGAAAAAAATACTAATAATTTTTACGGCTCTGAATTCCAGCGGTTTTAGTCAGCGGCGACAACGGTGTTGCTATTGAAAATATATCGTTTTTGATACATTTTCGATACTTGATATTTTATATCGATACATCGATATATCGAAATAATAAATATCGCCGGAAAATATCGATATATCGAACAAAAAATATCGATATTTCGATATATCGATATTTTTTCTGCAAGCCTATCTCCGAGTCAGTTTACACCGAGACGCGAAGCGACGCGCACTTTTTTATGATCCGATACAATATCGAATTTATTTACTACACATTAAGGTACAAACGCTGCGCAGCACCGCGAATCTCAGTGTACTTTGACACGTGTCAACACTCGCACTGAAATTATACTTTTTCGTGAAGAAAATAAGTTCGATAATAGTTAAAAAGTGCGTGCACCGTCGCGTCGCTTCACGAGCTGACCGTTGGTCGTCATCTCGGTAGTCACCCCCTTTCTAGCCATATCATCTTTCACACAGTCCATCCATCGTTTCTTTGGTCTTCCCCTACTCTCACAGCCAGCCACATTCATACTCAAAACTTTCCTCACATGATTTTCCTCATTCTTCCGCAACATCTGGCCATATCACAACTTTTCAGTCACCGTAGTCACTTTTTCAGATTTCCTCTTATGTACTTACTAGCTGCGCCCCGCGGTTTCACCCGCGTAAGCCTCGATCCCGTGGGAATATCGGGATAAAAAGTATCCTATGTGTTAATCCAGGTTATAAGCTATCTGTTTGCCAAATTTCATCCAAATCCATTCAGCCGTTTTTGCCTGATTGAGTAACAAACATCCAAACACACAAAAACACAAACTTTCACATTTATAATATTAGTAGGATTTCTATGCTTATATATTCATTCTATACATCGCTATGTACCTACAGTCACGACTAAGTATAAATATATATGTCGTCGCATGACGTATGCGCGTGATTCACTGCGGGGCAAGCACGGGGTCTGGAATTTCTCGCGGTGCCTCATACAGGGTTGGATTTTGTACTATAATTATAGTATTTATACTATAATTTCGCCCTTTGTACTATATACTATCCACATCTAAGGATAGTACGCTAAAATACCATAATTTTAAGTTTGCTCCCGAATGCTTAGTTTTACGTCATATTATGAATATTTCGACCGTGCGTGTTCTGATCTTGCGATGTTGTATGTGTTAATGGCCGGGGATTCCCTGATTATCCTCCGCAGTACACTTCTCTCTTTCCACTAATATCGTTCCTTCCATTCCATTCGAAATTCAATGAAAGTTTGCTCAATTTTTTAACAATCGCTTGCGGATTTTTGTGAAAGTGGCAACACTGATGGTTCTGAAAATGACGATAGACCAGGAGTATCCATCCCAAAGTAAATTTTGCCTTAATGTTGCCTTAATGGGTGTTCATTTTAATGACTTAATATGTTAAATTAAAAATAATGAAAGAGTATTATTTTTACCTTTTCATTTTTTTGTACTATCTTTTTCAACACACCTACATCCAACCCTGCTCACACACGGGGCGCCGCATAACCCCGCGGATCATCGTGGGTGCAGGACGTGTTGCAATAAAAAAAATGGTGATCTGCCGTGTTCTAATCGCCTAACCCTTTGTTACAGGCGTGATTTTATGTTATGTTTTTCAGAATACGACCAGATTGCAACAAAATTCTGCCGCGCATACGTGATGTTCTTGCGCGGTGGATGCCCTCATTATAATGACTGTGACGATCATAGACAGAATCCTTTGTGCGCTATAAGCTCAGTAGATGGACACTTCGTAATCTTCCAAAATAAATGTTTCATGGATGCCGTCAACTGCAGGAATTCCACTTTCCAAGGTAAACATGAAAACAACAGCTTTTTACTAGTCTGAGGGCCTAAACAGAAGCCCGAAAGTCTGACAACCAGTCTTACCAAGGGGTATCGTATTGCCCAGTTACTGGGTTATGGAGGTCAGATAGGCAGTCGCTCCATGTAAAATACTGGTATTTAGCTGCATCCGGTTAGACTGGAAGCGGACCCCAACATAGTTGGGAAAAGGCTAGGCAGATGATGATGAGGGCCTAGACAAAGTGACATTCTATCAGCGATAACGATGATGGAAAAGGCAAAAATTTATAGAACTGACACAAGCTATTGAAAAGCTTACGTCAATCCTGTTGAAAGTCGTTGTAGAAATACGAAACGCTTTGGAAGCGATTGTCACTTGTCTAGGCTTTCTGTTTTTAATCTCGTAGAATAATTTTAGACATTTCAAATGATTGTTGACTGTTTTTTTAAATTTGGAGTTTGACATTTGCAAATTATGTATATATAATGTAAATTCTTAAAAAAAGTGTCTGGTAAAAAGTAGTAGCCTCTTTGTATCGAGCACTATAATCTAGATAATAATCTAGAAGTCATATTTGTTCAACGTACATTGCTCTTGTCGAAGTACCTAATGACCTGTCGAGCGTGACATATCGCACACCTGTTGATCGAATTAAAGACATACACTAGTGCCACCTGTATTGAGCTCAGCAACCAGTCAAACACGATAAAGCTGAATACTAGTATTGTTAAACTCAAACTCAATTAAAGCATTTAGGTATTTCAAACTGCTGCTGCGGCTTCGCCCGCGTGTACCCTCGTTCTTTTTCTAAAAAGTAGCCTAAAAGCAGTCGGCTACTTTTATTTTAGCATCAGCTATCTGCCAGTGAAAGTTTCAAAATCAGTCCACCCGTTTCCGAGATTAGTCGGAACAGACGGACAGACAAACATTTTATAAATTGTTTTTTGATGTATACCGTATAAACTTTCGTAAGGATTTAGTATAAAAGCATTACAAACAGACGATTCAATTTTATTTACCTATTATTTTGTATTTTATGCCTTTTCGTATCTATGTTGGGGTCGGCTTCTAGTCTAACCAGCAGGCGTAGCATGGCGCTTTCTATCTCTACGAAGAATAGACATAGCTTTTTCTATACAAAGTGACAGTTCGTTTCTTCATTTTTGACATCCACCGTAGAAATCTTTCTACAATCTGTCATTTTGTCTTTCATTTCTAACGATCTTTGTCTACGTCTTTTTGTAGGTAGACTATTTCGGAAGAACGTTTTCTATCCTTACTGTCAAAATCACACTGACAACCGATAAATCCTATGACAAAACCGACAAAACAAAGAATTCTGAGTCAAATTATGTAAAAGAGTGAATTTCGTAAAAAGTGCAGTTGACTCTTTCTACTTTGCTTTAGTCGTACTGTCTACAGGAAACGTAATTTTTGTCTACTGTTCCGGCGACAAAACGGTGCTCATGCTACGCCTGCTGATGCGGCTGAAAACCATGGAGCGACTGCCTATCTGACCTCCACAACCCCCAGTAACTGAGTAATAGTAAGACTGATTGTCAGACTTTCGGGTGTCTGACTACCCGTTACGACTATCAAAGCCATGAATGATACAATACTTATTAAATTTTCAGAATATGATGAAGTATACATGTCACTATGCGACCGTGCCCTAAGCTTGGAAACTGATTCGAAAAACGAAGAACCATTATCTATAAATGGTCTAAGACCAAGCAATGAATTTATAGAATAAACTGAGATGTAGGAGTGCTTTAGAAGGATCTTTTGGCGTCTGAGTGACATTGACAGGGGGGCGTTGTTGGTAAACATTTGTGAGATTGTATCACTGAAGTTGTATTGAAAAACAAGATGGCGACGTTAATTCCGATTTTGGCCACGCGCCAAAAGATTCTTGTACCATTGTAGATCACTGATCGATTTGTTTTATTTCTCCTGTCACCACAAGCCAGACAGACAAACAGTCATAAGTACATCTCTCACAGCAGCGCTCCGATACGGCAAATAACTGTCATTCAAGTTAGGATTTTAAATCAAAAGTATTAAAGTCTATTTTACGTGCGACGGCTCGCGGGAGCGGCCAGCGAGCCAGCTACTATTCTAGACATAAAATAGAATGTATTTATTTTATATTAGCTGCGCCCCGCGGTTTCATCCGCGTAAGTCTCGATCCTATGTCATATTCCAGGTCATGGTCTCCCATGTGCAAAATTTCATCCAAATCCGTTCAGCCGTTTTAGCGTGAAAGCGTAACCACAGTCGGACCAGTAGTTTCGGAGCATATCTGGTACAAAAAAAACACAAAAAAAATATATCTTTAGAATATTTATTATTAAAGAGGTATAGATGTAATATATCGCACCTTCGGTACAACAAAGTCACATAGCCAAAACTGCAAAATTGAGGTAAGTATGCCAAATTGTCTCTGAACCATGTCCTATACTTGGGGCAACAAAGACATTCACGAAAGTATCTCAAAATTCTACTAAATGGCGCAGGTGCCTTTGTGGTTATTGGCGGTTTTTCCATGCGTTTTGGGCCGACAAAGTTTCATTGCACAGTACTGCCCCCGCGCCCGCCAGTGTTTGTTTATAAATTACAAAAATTTTGGAGCTACAAAGGCATTTGATCCATTCCTGGTGCAACAAAGTCACAATTCAGGACACTTTTTTTCGTTATATCTTTTATTAAGATTTTTTGATAATTCAATATAAGATTTTTAACGTTAAACTATATCAAACAAAATAAACTATTAATTTTATAAAGATTTCAAACCTACTATAAATAGTAGGTCCAGAAATGAGGAAATAAAGTCCTCTCGTGTAAAATTAGAAAATGAGCTATTGTGATTTTGTTGCACCGCAGGTGTTACCGTGCGTTTGCACTGGCAAAACATTTACGACAAAACATGTTGAAATCTCTGTCTTCTGTCAATGTTCCATACAATTTTTGACAGGAAGGAGGATTTAAACATGTTTTGTTGTAATGTTTCGCCAGTGCAAACGCACGGTTATGGTAATCGATCGTACACGATCGATTACCATAACCGTGCGTTTGCTGTACACAGTTGTTTCAACTGTACACAGTTGTTTCAATGAGACTACTTCCCTACAAGTATCTGTTCATCTTTAATTTTATGTTTATTTTTACGCTTGCGTTTTCTTTTCTTTGTGATATAGTCCTCAAACGGACTCATTTTGATGGGCCTCCTCTCTTTCGTATATATTTTTCCAGTTGGTATATGCCTGGGTCGTCCCTGGCTGTCATAATCCCATTCCTCGGAACGGAATATAGGTGCTCGAGCGATGTCCTTTGACTCAAAGCGTTGATTTTGTTGCAATATTCCTTGTTTCAAATAAATGGCTTCCCGAAGACTGACGGCTCCATCATCAACAGGACTGTCCGAGGGTGATGTGATTGTGATTTTAATGAATGCTGAAAACCCATACATGGTTGGGCGGTTACTTTGTCGAAGAAATGCAACGTATTGGTTAAGGCAGTACGCGTATGATAAACGATAAAAACTTTTTACAAAAAAAAAAAAATCGACTTCAAAAAAAACACTGTAAAGTGAAAAATAACTTTAATTTCGGAAGTCGGTATCTTTGCTTTTTAAAATTAGTTAGGGAAACTCTGCAGACGTAATGGGTCACATCTGTGGAAAAATACAATAGACGTAGATATAATTATTTAGTAACGATTCGACGTGTTCTGCGTCCACGTCCAGCGCTCGGTGTGGTAACACGTCGTGTTCTGGTTTGCGACTGGTCAATCGTCATCTGAGAGGTGAAACACGTCGTGTCGATTTCTTACAGGGTTTTTTATGACTCTTGAAGAATAGCTAAGCGGATTAGGTTAGTAAATATATCTACGTCTATTGTATTTTATAATGGATTTCCGCAAAGTCTAAGCCTTATTAGCGCTCGTAACAAATATGGATTTACAGAATTATAAACATTAAAACCAGCAATACAGTCGTATTGCTGGTTTTAATGTTTCTCTAAGCTCATGTAAGTGTATTTAATGACTATTTCATGAAATCATGACATTTGGCACTTTCATGAACTTAGAGAGTTGTATTGCTGATTCTAATGTTTATAATTCTGTAAATTCATATTTGTTAGCGCTAATAATATTAAGATCAACATACAACCTGATACTGACCTGCAAATTGCAAAAAACGTAAGAAAATTTGAATTTCGCGGGCTACCCTAGCGCATCAACCTTAACTATTCCTCAAGAGTCATAAAAAATCCTGTAAGAAATCACGTGTCTCACAATTGACCAGTCGCGAACCCGAACATGACATGTTGCCACGCCGAGCGCGAATAAGTAACATACATCTATTGTATTTTATACCGAATTTCTGAAAGTGAATCAATTAACTAAAATAAAGAAAGGATAACATTTATTTGGACACAGTTCGTGTAGGTACATAACAAAAAAAAATCAAGTAATAAAAACTAAAACCCAACTACGACTTAAAAGGTATAAAAAGACACCACAGACAGACAAATTAAAAATCCGGAGTCACACGTGTTAGGGCATAAATCGAACAGATTACGTGTGACTCCGGATTTTTAATTTGTCTGTCTGTGGTGTCTTGTTTATACCTTTTAAGTCGTAGTTGGGTTTTAGTTTTTATTACTTGATTTTTTTTTAAATCTTTTGGGGTTATAATATATATATTTTTGAAATTTGCTCATTAAGCCCTTTCATTTGATATCCAACATGGTACGATTAAACCATATTTTTTTTAAGTTCCTCACTATATGTCCTCTAGAAGGCGCCATTTTTAATTTAATGTGACTTCACATAGCCTATAACCAGTGGACAATCACGACGCTTCTAACGATACCTCATTTGTCAAATTGTGATAAGTGGTTTGGAAGATAGGAGGGAACAGATGAACATACATACATACATACATACCGGTCAAAATCATAACCCTCCTTTTTCTTCGCCATAGTCGGGTAAAAAATAAAATAAAAAGTAAATATAATGTTTTAACAATAATGTGTGCAGCTCAAAAGATAAATGCTGAAACTAGGTAGATATGTGTAAGTGTATAGGTACTTACATAATAATGCGACGAAAAAAAACCCATATATTTTTATCATTTTATGGAAAAAAAATCTGCAATTTTGACAATAGGTAAGTAGAATTGTCACCGACTATATAAAAAATATTAAAGCCATCATTTTATTACGGTATGATAAAAAAAATAATTATTATAATTATAAATTCAAGATGGCATCTTTTATAATTGATTGATTATTTAAAACTTAGATATTCTTTTCTAGAAAAAAGTACTGTTACTGGTATTTATAGGTAACTAAATAGTACCGTTATATTACCCATGAAATTACTAATTAACTAAAACAGGTAAGTAACAAGAATGACATAATTATTAATTAGTAGAAAATTTTCTTAACAAAATGACTTTATTAATGATTTGATAAGCGGCGTGCGCGCAGATAATTATAATTACACACTTTATCCGATAGTGATAGAATGCCGCTAGCGACACCTATACATATTCTTTATAATATTAAGGGCCTACCCTACCTCAAATTGTTTATCATGATCCTCCGTTATGCCGAAAATACTGCAGCATTAATTTTGAAATAAATATATTTTAAAGTTGAGGATTGATGCTAGGTTCTTGATAGAAAAAAAATCCAAAGTTACCTCTAAACCGAACTATAAACCACTGGTATTAAAAAAATACTTCAAATAAGATCATGATACTTGGCTTAATAACTGAACTAACTATAAAGCAGGTGTTATATTTTTTTATTTACCATTATTTTCACCATAAAAATTACCTAAACTATTTGAGTCAGCACCCCACTCCGTCTCGCTCTCACTCAGACCGCGAGCAGTATGGTGCGAGCGAGATAAAATGTAAGTAATTTAGAAGTTATTAGTTCTTTATCTTTGAGTCTTGTATTTGACAAGTTAAGTACCTAAATAAAATACCATAGGTAGGTAATTTGGTATTGCTAAAACTGACATGTTTGGTACAATATAACTCCGAACGGACAAGGATTTCGAATTAGGCGCCATAGTAACTTCTATTCAGTATAAAAAGAGCTATCTAGCTAGCTAGGTGCGAGGGACACCTCGCACCTGTGTCTGGTGGGCTACTGCCCGACGATTGATGTCGGTTCGTTGTATATATGCTAGTCGCGGTAAACTCCGCTTGCGCGATGCAGGATTTTGCGCGGCGTCACTGTGTTGCGTAGTTCGCACTAAGCAATGTAGATGCCGCCACAAAATTAATGAATAAAAACAAGTCTTCTTATTAAAATAATAATTTATTTACAATACATTTAGCTTACATGGTAATAATTGTCAATTTACCTACTCTTACCAAACGGGTTAGGTAGGTTGGTTGTGGTACTGTGACAAACCACGCGCGAACCGAATTGGTCGCGGTAACTTAGGACACCTTATTGAAAGGGTTAGGTTAGGTTAGAACGGTGACCAACCATGCGCGAGCCGAGCGAGCGAAGCGAGCGGTTGCCGCAGCAGCGGCCGGCGTGCGCTACATCTAAGTTGGTCGCTGTTACTTGGCTATTTAATAAGGACCCCAATACAGGAATTATTTGAAGTTCACAAAAAGAGGACCAATCATTATATTAGAGTGTGCAATCCAAAATGTAGCAGCACTAAATGGGTATTATTGGAGGTTCGATTAAATACATGCCTTAAGAGGAAATAGGGTCGGTCCCCTCTCTATACAAACGCTCTCGTCTCTCTGGTATGACCTGAGAGCAAAGCTTTTCTTCAGTAAAACAAAAATCAACTAGTTCTATGCCTCTATGTTTTCCATTTTGATGATACATTATCTGTAGAAGCACTAGAACCCTCAGAAAATGCTCAAAATTGCTGTTTAGACCGCTGTCATCAGAGGCCTATTATACAAATTTGACAACTATTAATGAGAAAAGAAAAACATAGGGGCACAGTAAATATCCATATTATTCAATTTATATAATATTTTTCAAATTGGTCCAATTTTGGAGGAGGAAATAGACGATAGCTGAACCTCGAACTATGACTTTTTGTACGGAGAAAATACTCTGTTCCTCTGAAGAAACCAAGATGGCGGCGTTAGATCCGATTTTGGTCACGCGCCAAAAAATCCTACAGTTAAAAGTTGTTATCAATTTGCATATCAGTCATTATTATGATTAACGGTGCTACTTTCCCTACTGTGACAGGATTCATCACCACCTCTATGCTTTCTAGTAGATTTTTCGGGTTTCGTATACAAGGTGGCACCACCAGCCTTCTTCGTGAAACCTGAAACATTAAAAAAGAATTTATTTTTATAAATTATAGCGCCTGTAAATTCATACTACCCTATACATCATTTTGAACAACTTTTTCTATAGGACCAACCTTGAAATCGCGAAAAAAAAATCAGCTGTTTCATACATTTGTGTTCACTTAAATCGACAAAATGTATGGAAAAGCAGATTTTTTTTCGCGATTTCAAGGTTGCTCCTATAGAAAAAGTTGTTCAAAATGATGAGTACAACCCCTTTTCGGGTTTAGCATTAAAAAAAAAAAAATTGTTTATCTGTGATTTTTTTTAATATTTATATTTTCTTTACAAAAAATAACAGTGTGAGCCAACACACACGAAAGTGTGCCAACCAGTCTTACCAAGGTGACCCTCAATCCTGCCACCCAGTAACTGGGTTGTGGAGGTCAGATAAGTTGTCGTTCCATGTAATTACTGCATCCGGTTAGACTGGAAGCCGACCCTAAAATCAATCTGCCTAGCCTTTTCCCAACTATATTGGGGTTGGCTTCCAGTCTAACCGGATGCAGCTGAATACCAGTGTTTTACATGGAGCGACTGGCTATCTGACCTCCACAACCCAGTAACTGGGTAATACGATACCCCTTGGTAGGTAAGACTGGTTGACAGATTTTCGGGCTTCTGACGACCCGTAACGACTGTCACAGATCCACGAATGACAGCCGGGACCAACAGCTTAACGTGCTTTCCGAGGCACGGAGGAGTCTCGGTATGCAAAAGATGGTCACCCATCCACGGACCAACCCCGGCAAACGTAGCTTAACCTGACAGATCGACCCGTGCGGCTTTTTTTACTTTGCCACGAGCTCCTGCCTTAAGCCGACCCTAATAGTTGGGAAAATGGCCAGGTGGAAGAGGATTGAAGGTACATACCACCAGATCCGGAAATGTCAATACACGGAGGACGAAATATCCTAGTTTGGTCCAAAAAAGTTCTCATCGATGATGTGTCCAGATGCCATCTATCGAATAAGAATTTCACACCATGTTTCAACGTCTTAAAATCATGCTTTGATCCTTAAAATGAAAAACATTTTTTAATGTAGATACAAAATAAAACATATATACAAAATACAACATAAGTAGGTACACAACCGACTTCAAAAAAAAAACACAAAAAAAGTGAAAAATAACTTTAATTTCGGAAGTCAGTGTCTTTGCTTTTCAATTTTTATTGTTTGCCTCTGACTTCCGAAATTAAAGTTATTTTTCACATTTTTGTGTTTTTTTTTTTTGTTAAAAGTTTTTATTTTTCACTTTTTAGTTGTGGTACCTACCCCACACAAATTCGTATACCGTTATCTGCTATCTCACAGTGACGGAGACAAATAATGATATCATCTACATACGCAAAGTGGGAAAAATACGTAATTATTGAAGCTAACTCAAAAACTACGCAAACAAAATTAATAAAATTTATATGGAACCACCTCTGAAGCATGACCTACCAAACAAAAAACGAATTATCAAAATCGATTCATAATTGGCGGAGTAATCGCGTAACATAAATACAAAAAAAAAAAACAGGCAAAATGAGAACCTCGCGAAAAAAAATCAGCTGTTCCCTATATTTATGTTCGCATAGCTCGTCAAAATATAGGGAACTCTTGGGCCCGTAGTGAAAGTAATGCGTTAAATTGTCAATGGTTTGTTTACAATACTTTGACGACAGTTTTTAATCTAACGGTAATAAATTAATAATACCGATAGATTATAAACTAATGGTTCTCACAATCACGGTGACGCGACGCAACACCTGAAAATAGTTTATTCAGAATTGGCACCTGAATCAATTTTTATCAATTCAATCAGTATTTTTTTACAATCAATTTTTTGTAACTGAACAGACAGCTGTTCTGCAGGGCAGTTTGTTGCGCCATTTCTTCTTCCCAGGTAAAGCACTATGAAGTGGTGAAGGGTGGGCGTTTTGGGGGACTGTCTTATGTAATTTTGACGTTCGAAAAGTACTGATTCTCAGCCTAGTTTGAATAAATGACTTGATTTTGATTATTTATATCTAAAACACCCTTATCGAAGCTGTTCTGCCCATTATTAGGTATGTTTTTTTTTTGTACTGGACCACACCTTGGAACCTTTTGGTTACGGAGATAATGGTGCCGATTCTCTTGTACACCGAACTAAACTAACTAAACTATCACTAAAATTCCTCACTCTTTACTTTTACTATGAGAATCTTAGAGGTATTCTGCCAAAAAAATACTCTAAAATTAAAAATTATTTTGACTCAACTAATTAAAATCGAATTTGACAATCGCGACTCCACTTGGTACTACTTGTTTGCCTACCACTTGATTTTTTTTTGAGCCGGAGATGCGCTCTGTGGCCGTCTCGACGTATTTCTATATGGAATTTTTCACTATTTGAAAGAAAACGAAAAAAAAATTACCAACATGATGAGTATTACGGGTTTCAAAGGGGGTCAAAATTTTCATTATTTTTGCGATAGGACACACCATTTTCGAGATATAAGCAAAAGAAAATAAAAAAAGATACAGCACCCTTTTGCAACTGAATTCGAGGTGTTGGTTTGAATTTTAGTTCATGACATCTAATTTTATTCCACACATTTTTAATCGTGATTAAAAATAGTCAGAGTTAGTTAGAGGATTTTAGATATAGAACAAACATTTTGGTTAAAACGTCAAATTCAGAATAGCATTTTTACTAAATTAAAACTCAGTGCCATCTTAGTGCTGTCAAACTAAATTATATTTCAGTCACTTTAGACTATTTTCAGAATGGGAAATCGTCTTTTGACAGGAATAAACTAAATTTTAGTGATTTTTAGTTTACTTTAGAGAATTTGTGATAAGAGAATCGGCACCATTGAAGGCTAAAGTTTATTCATTTATTTATTTCAAAAAGTTACAGTTTTCCAAGCCAGTTTAATGTTTTTTTACGAAGACAAGTTTTAATAGTTATCTACGCAACTGTTAGATAAAAAGGGGTATCAAAACACGAATGTGAGTTTATCACATGAGTGTTTTAATACCTAATTATATACAGTTGCATACAAGATGTTATCTACACTACACCCATGTTATGAATCTTCTATAAAAGTTTCTTTGCAATACCAATATCGAACAAAAATGCCGCGGTACGACGTGAATTCGAATTTTTCGAATTCGAATGTGTTTTGTTTTTAAATTACGGTGCTTTGTTAGTGAAACGCTCGTGAATGACAATGTTCTTTTTTTGAAATTAGTTGCATAATGATATTCAGTACAACATTATAACACCCGTTTGGATATTATGGTTACTATGACACTGGATGTTTTAATGTTGGCTATAAGCTAACTGTTTCAGATACTTTTATAGAGGATTTATAGCATGGGTGTAGATAAATGACTTAACTTAACTTTAAATACTCCAACGATTCCTGTACCGTTGAATGATACAGTGTGTTAGGGTAAACACCGTTATCCTTGCAACCAGTGGTTTGGTTTCATTTATAGAACGTAAAATCAATGGAAAATTACAACTATTTTTAAATTTTTTTAGACCTAAATTTTACCACAAGAGACGCAAGTTCGTTGCCCTATGCGCTGGGGCAACGAACTTGCGTCTCAACACGAGCGGGGGGTACGGGATGTGACCTGACCGGCAGCGAGCGCAACCCCTCCCTTAGTCAGTCAGCTGTTTCGCTAGCAAGCACGGTGTCAGATAGAAACTTTTTAAAATCTTTAAATGAAAATAACGTTTGTTTTTTGTTGTGTTCGGTCATTCAATTTTATATTTAAGTCAACTACCCATGGTTTGAATGACAAGAGTGTTTACCCTTACATCCTGTATAAGCACAATGATTTGCATGCGTTACGTTACGAAATACCGTAAACAGCGCATTTTCACATAAAAAATAAAGGTTTTGGTAGCATCTAATGTAGCATGTAAACATGTACGAGTAACCCCCGAAGGGTTAGGCAGGTGTACCTATAGTACCCCCACATTTAGCCAGCTATGTTTAAGTCCCATGTTATAGGGGGCGAGCCTATTGCCATCAACCGGGCAAAATCCAGACTCCGGGCTGCTACTGAGAAATTCCTGATGGAAAAACACTTTTTCACCGAGCCGGGAATCGAAGACCTCATGCTCAGCAGTAGGGGGCGACCACTAGACCAACGAGTCAGCCAGGTGATTACAAACAATTATTCTGTCTAGCCTTTTCCCAACTATGTTGGGGTCGGCTTCCAGTCTAACCGTATGCAGCTGAATACCAGTATATTACATGGAGCGACTGCCTATCGGACCTCCACAACCCAGTAACCGGGTACTACGATACCCCTTGGTAAGACTAGTGGTCAGATTTTCGGGCTTCTGACGACCCGTAACGACTGTCAAAGATCCACGAATGACAGCCGGGACCAACGGCTTAACGTGCTTTCCGAGGCACGGAGGAGTCTCGGTATGTAAAATGGATACACGGACCAACCCCGGCAAGCGTAGCTTAACCTGATGGATCGACCCGTGCGGCTGTTATTACTTAGCCACGAGCAGCAATATGTACATACCTGTTATAATAACGTTCAGAATCGTACTTATAGCTGAATGATCCCACTGAAATAGTCTGAGATCCAATTGACTTATTTGATATAATACTGATACAATTTCTTCTTCAGTATATTTTGAGACATCGACGCTTAGTAATTCTATTAACCTGAAAATAATATAAGAATAATTTATTTGTTCAAAAATATTCATACATTTAAATAATATAGAGAGCAGTGGTGGCCCAGTGGTAACGGCCGTGACTTACAAGTTGTAGGTCGTAGGTTCGAACCCAGCCAGGCGCTTTACTTTGTGTAAATTATTTCATCACCACTGCTCTCAAAACGGTGAAGGAAAACATCGTGAGGAAACCGGTATGTCCTAGAAGCAAAAATTCGAAGACATTTGTGACATCTACCAACCCGCACTGGGCCCGCGTGGTGGATTACGGCCCACACCCTCTCACAGAGAGGAGGCCTGTGTCCCAGCAGTGGGAACATTATAGGCTGATTATGTGATAAATAATATAGGACACTATAAAACACTTAAATCTATGATCAGATATTGGAACATCTGTGTAGGAAGTAGATATAAAATATCTGTATTTCAAACATCAGCGCTCTTCCCCGGTTGTAGGCGGCATTTCGGACAATACACATTTTTATAACAGATTCGATAAGAGATAAATCATAAAATAAAAAATAAAACAACTACGACTAAAAAGGTATAAACAACACACCACAGACAGACAAATTAAAAATCCGGAGTCACACGTGTTAGGGCATTACGTTGAAATCACTGCTTCTAAAACGGTGAAGGAAAAAATCGTGAGGAAATGTGTTTCCTCACGATGTTTTCCTTCGCGTCAGAGAAAAATCCCATGCAGTCGAAGGTATTGACCAAGCGCCTTGTCTTGGTTTTTTTAATTGGTCTAAGCTTATACAACGTGAATATGAATACCTAATATTGGGTCTCCACCTATGAAACTGGCGTTTTTTTCTTACAAATAGAGAACCTCGTCACTTCTATGATTTAAAATCAATTGCTTGGTATATATCGAATAATGACCATCATAGACAACTACCAATAGTAAAAAAACCTTATTAGGTACTTATAGATTTCTAAACATAAAAAATACCATAAAAATTACTCCTCATTTTATTAGCAGAAATGACCACTATTTTTTTTTTAACTTAGCCAAAACTTATTTTTGTCCCAAAATAGCTAGTTGATTCTTTAACATGGTATCATTAATTATACCCTAGAGACAGTCTTGGGGACTGCCGATAGAAGTGAAAACTAAGCAACAATGCGTAACCTCAACGTAGTTCAAACGGTAAACGGTAGATGGCGCTAAAAACATTTCTTTAAGCGTGACGGTGACGATGACGCGAGTTCCATGATTTTTGTTCACCCAAAAAGCGCTCAACGCGCCTAAAGAAGTTTTCACTTCAAAAACACGTTTTATACTAACCTTAAAATATCACCATGGCGGCTTGTGACTTGTTTCGGTCGCCAGTCATCTTTATAACCTTTTAATCGCGGCGATACCAAATCTAAGCAATGTACCCATTTCTGAGGCTTTTTTCTCTCTTGATCATTTAAATAGTTAACCCTCCTGTAAAACGGAACTACTAGCGTCACAGTTTGGTTCGTTTTTACTGGATTTTGCGTTCCAACTTCTTTGTGTTCTTCTATTTGCGTTGTGGCTTCTTCTTCTCCTCTCTGTTTCTCATTATGGTAATTTCCTGTTGTAACAACTTTGTCTCCCTGAGTTGTCTTATTAGTCTCACTAGTTATATTGAAACTCTTTCGCAGGATATTCGCGTCTTCATGTGGTAAAGGAGCGTTCTCATTTTTAATAGTTACATTTGCGCCCTTGCCTAGAATTTTATAGAAAAATATTTAGCTATATTAACTATATCTTCTTCTTTTCCTGGTTAGTGACTACATAAAACAAAGTCTAACTACCGAAAGGCTATCTAATTACATAACACATTTTCGGTAAATGATTAAGTCTGATCGGTTTCATTAGACAGTTCAACAACATTAATTGCCTTATTTATTGATATAAAATAACACTACAAAAATACATTACCTACTTACAAAAAATAAATAAAACCCTACAAAATATACAATAGGCGGCGCGCGACTGGTGGCGCTGGCGTGCTTAATTAATGTATACAAAAACTACTACTACTCTACTCTACTCTCACTCTATTTCTCTCTTCTCTCTCTACTTTATTATATTTAATATATTAAATCTATATTATTAATTAATCTTCTACTAATGTTAATTTATTACACACATAATTTGACCTTACATAAACGACAAGATGGCGGCATACTTGTTAGTTCCGATTTCGCGCGCAGACTTAGACAAGATGGCGGCATACTTATCAGACTTATCTTGCGACCACTATTTTACGAGTTAAAATAATTTTTTTACTAGCTACACCCGGCGGTTTCACCCGCGCAAGTCTCGATCCCGTGGGAATATCGGAACAAGTAAAGTATCCTTATTCCAGGTCATGGACTACCCCTGTGAAAAATTTCATCCAAATCCGTTCAGCTATTTCAGCGTGAAAGGGTAACAAACAAACAACCTCACTTTCACAATTATAATATTAGTTAGGAATACCTTTTGCCCGTGGCTCCGCCCGCGTGGATGTTGGATATCGTCTCACGGGAATGTACTACCGGGATACTTAAGAAATGCTGGGTTTCCTCATCCCCTATATCACCCCATGTTATGATTATTTTTTGTCTTGTTTATACCTTAGTCGTAGTTGGGTTTTAGTTTTTATTACTTGATTTTTTTTTTAATTCTTTTGGGGTTATAATATATATGTTTTTGAAATGTGCTCATTAAGCCCTTTCATTTGATACCCAACATGGTACGATTAAACCATTTTTTTTTTTAAGTTCCTCACTTTATGTCCTCTAGAGGGCGCCATTTTTAATTTAATGTGACTTCACATAGCCTATAACCAGCGGACAATCACGACGCTTCTAACGATACCTCATTTGTCAAATTGTGATAAGTGGTTTGGAAGATAGGAGGGAACAGATGAACATACATACATACATACATACATACATACATACATACATACATACATACATACATACATACATACATACATACATACATACATACCGGTCAAAATCATAACCCTCCTTTTTTCTTCGCCGTAGTCGGGTAAAAAAGTAGCCTATGTCCTTCCCCAGGATACCATCTATCTCCTTGCCAAATTTTGTCGAAATCCGTTCAGTGCTTTAGGCATGAAATACAGACAGACAGACCGAGTTACTTTTTATAATATTAACTATAGCCTCCGCCCGCGGCTTCGCCCGCATGGTATATCGGTAAAAAGTACCCTATGTCCTACCCCAGGATGCCACCTATCCAATCAGTGGTTTAGGCGTGAAAAGGTAACATACAGTCAGACAGATAGACAGACAGACAGAGTTACTTTCGAATTTATAATACTATATATATATATATCATATTATAAATTATTATAATATATAATATTTATTTTTATAATTATATAATATATAATATTTATTTTTATAATTATATAATCCTAACTAATATTATAAATGCGAAAGTAACTCTGTCTGTCTGTCTGTCTTTCTGTCTGTCTGTCTGTCTGTCTGTCTTTGCTTCACGCCTAAACTACTGAACCGATTTGTGTGAAATTTGGTACAGACATAGTTTGGAACTTGAGAAAGGACATAGGATAGTTTTTACTACAAAAAATAAAATAAAAAATAAAATTTATTCCGGACATACACCGCCATCTATTGGTCAAGAGTCGGCATCAATTCAGTACTGAAAATTCATCGGAAAAATGTAAATAAATAGTAAAAAGGTATGAAAAATATAATATAATACAACTTTTAGTACATAGAAATGCTCTAACGGAGTATAGATAATTCTATTAGTACTATATGTCGAGTTGGTGATCGCGCAATGGTGTCGATCGTTACACGAGTTCGGTTCATGTTATTGTTTTAATTCACGGAAAAAAGTAAATAAATAGTAAAAAGGTATGAAAAAGATAA
Source organism: Lithophane socia (assembly GCA_947522985.1). Lineage (NCBI taxonomy): Eukaryota > Metazoa > Arthropoda > Insecta > Lepidoptera > Noctuidae > Lithophane > Lithophane socia. The sequence goes on along the minus strand of OX383281.1, from coordinate 4,776,541 downwards.
TATCAATATAATAAAACTTTTAGTACAAAGAAAATGCCCGAACGGAGTATAGATAAATAATCCGAGTTGTCACTATGCTCGATAGATGGCGTTGGGATCGAAATAGATCGCGCTATGGTTTCGTTACACGCATTTGGTTGGGTATCGGCCGAGCGCTTCGGTACCGTCGTGGAAATGTGGATTGATCGTTTCGTAAATTTAAAATTTGTTCCATTCATTTTTGAAGAGATCCCGCGAGAACAGGAACTATGCGGGTAACACTAAAAATCTGTCGGCAGTCACTATTCCACGCGAACGAAGTCGCGGGCAAAAGCTAGTATATTATAATTATATAATAAGGATTCTCACCTGAACGATGTCTATGATGGTGATGCCGATGTCGTAAAATAGATTTTACTCCCGCTGTCTCTGGCGGTTCTGTCACAATTAAATCATAGTTTTCCATCGGATCTTGTAGGACTTCAGATCTCTTCTGAATATCTTGTAGTCTTTTAATCTTGTGTTTTTTGTGTGCCACCCTGTGTTGCACGTCGGTTGACTGTGAGAATACTTGGTGTTGAACGACTGAAAGTAATAATCTATATCTATATTTATAAAAATAAATCCCTATTTCCCTTGGTCACGCCATCACGCGTGAACGGCTAGACCGATTTCGCTAATACTTTTTCTGTAGTGTTTGTTATTGTCAGGAGAAGGTTCTTATGAAAGAAAAAATTAAGAAAATTGCGCGGAAAATTAGAAAATTTACAGGACAACGTCTGTCGGTAGCTCAGCTAGTCTATATTTATGAATGAATCCCAATTTCCCTTGGTCACACCATCACGCTAAAACGGCTGAACGGATTTGGATGAAATTTGGCAGGGGGTGTTTCGGATACTCCACGGCACGAGGGACCCAATTTTTTTTTGGTCGTCATTGTTCCGGCCATCCTGTATTTGAGAGCGACCCCAATTTTGTTTCATAATTCCACTGTACCGTTGCGTTGTTTATCTAACACTTCACCGGTCCACTTTCCAATTTTCATGGTTAAAGTGAAAATAGGCATTGAGTAAAATGGCTGGATGTGCCAGACGGATACGAGGGTACATGACGAAACTAAAGTATTCCGTTTTTTTCATTTGCCCACGGAATCCTAAAAAAAAATATTCTTACCAAAAATTATCACTAATCCCAAGTAACTTTTATTCATTTTATAACAAGATTTTATTAATAAAATAAAATAAATATAAAACTAAACTAAGTACTTATGATAGAGTACGAGATTGTTTTATTATTACGAAGACTTATTTCAAACATTTTCACAGTTAGGTAGAATTTAATCAATTTTTGCGTGAAAATCCAAAGCTCGATTCTATTTTTCCACTATTCAAATCAGAACTAGTTTTAATACAATCAGAAAGATATTAAATCCGTTCAACCGTTTATAAATAAACATAGTTACATATGTAAAAAAAATCCGTGCGTATTCAGAGACTGAAATTGCGATAGTGCATTTAGGTGTTAAAAAATTCTGCATGGAACAGCTGTTTTTTTTCGCTCGTCAATTTATGAATATTATATTTTAGGAGCTCGTGGCTAAGTAATAACAGCCACTCGGGTCGATCCATCAGGTTAAGCTACGCTTGCCGGGGTTGGTCCGTGGATGGGTGACCATTTTCACATATCGAGACTCCTCCATGCCTCGGAAAGCACGTTAAGCCGTTGGTCCCGGCTGTCATTTGTGGATCTTTGGCAGTCGTTACGAGTCGTCAGAAGCACGAAAGTCTGACAACCAGTCTAACCAAAGGGTATCGTATTACCCAGTTACTGTGTTGTGGAGGTCAGATAGGCAGTCGCAGAAGTAACGAGGTTCTCTATTTGTGAGAAAAAAACGCCAATTTCATAGGTACCAAAGTTCATAGGAACCCAATATTATAATAATTGCTTCGGGTCGGCTTTGTTGTTTGTTAAACAAATACTGCCGAATCGAATGTGCCACACCTCTTACTGTTGATAGCAAGTACTCATAAAATAAAATCATTAGCGCAGTCAGTACTATAAAAAAGAATTTGTATATTGGAAATGGCCTGTCCAATTTAGTCTATGGCGTTTGATTCTGTTGAACATTGTAAAAAGCCACGTTATCCGGAATATTGTTCCAACCTACTTATCTGTTTTTATATTAAATGAGTTAAAAGATAACTTGTTCAATATTGATTAGAATAGACCTGCAGGAAAAAAAACAAAGTATTATTCCTGCAGGTATCCCCCAGGGTATAATGTTGGGACCATTGCTTTTTTCGATAATTTTTTGTGGTCTACAATAAGGTCTGAATTTGTGACAGGCAGACAGACAAATGACTCACAGATTCAGAGACTAAACTAACGACTATCCTATGATTACTGAGATGAATTATCATATACTATTAATTAATCCTAACTATCCATACGAATATTATAAATTCGAAAGTAACTCTGTCTGTCTGTATGTTACCTTTTCACGCCTAAACGGATTTCGGTAAAATTTGGCATGGAGATAGATGGCATCCCGGAGAAGGACATAGGCTACTTTTTATCAACATACCACGCGGGCGAAAGCGCGTGCGGAAGCTAGTTAGGTATATTATAAATGCGAAAGAGAGTTTGTTTGTTTGTAACGCTTTCACGCTAAAACGGCTGAACGGATTTAGATGAAATTTGGCACAGGGGAGGACCTTGACCTGGACATAGGATGCTTTTTATCCCGATATTCTCACGGGATCGGGTGAAACCGCAGGGCGCAATTAGTTATATATATATAGATGTAATCACAATCTCGAAAACGGCTCAAACGATTTCGAGAAAAGTTACAATAAAGGGGTTTACGGGCGCGAAAAATAGATCTAGCTAGGTCTCATATCTGGGAAAATTCGTTTTCTCTATTTTCCTATATCTGGACGATAGGTTTATCTATTTTCACCCGATCGGAACTCCATACAAAATCTTGCAAAAGCTCATCATTGCGAGACCACTAACATGTTTGTAAATTAGTAGACTTGGCCCCCAGGTACACACGGCTACACATCAAGCTATACATTTCTAGTTTATGCTGATCTCGCACTGTATAGGATTTCCGTACAATGCGAGGTCAGCGTATACTGGAAATGTATAGCTTGATGTGTAGCCGTGTGTACTTGTTAGGTACCTAATCATAAAGAAGAAAGCACGTGTAAAAAACATTATCGATGTTTTATTTACAAACGCTTGAAATATTTTAATCATGTTTGAAATGTTAACATTAAAACAAACGAAATAGTTTTTAATTTAAAAAAAAAGTATCGAATTATTCACTATCTACGTTCGTTACATTAACTTTGTAATTCGAACCTCCTTTTTATTTATTTCAACTATTAGTAAAGAGGTATAGATGTAGATAATCCTAATTTATAAAAAAATATTATAATCTTTTTGTAAAGTGATGATAAATACAATGAAAAGTGTTTTTTTATTATTTTTAACTTTACGTGAGTACATTATTGTATTTTGATCAGGCGAGCTTTTTCCCAACTATCAAGCGTGGTTGGAAAAAGGCTCCACAGATCTTAGATTGTATATAAATAATTCTAACTATCGTTATTCTTCCTTACATATTATAAACCAAAGTCCTCCGTCGCGTCTGTCTGTCGTCCTGTTCGCGATCAACTCAAAAACTACTGCACCGATTTTCATGCTGTTTGCACCAATGGATAGAGTGATTTTCGAGGAAGGTTTTAGTATATCATAAATTCATAACCGACAACCACGCGGGCAAAGCCGCGGGCATCAGCTAGTATAATAAAAATGCGAAAGTGAATTTGTTTGTGACGCTTTCACGCTAAAACGGCTGAACGGATTTGGATGAAATTTGGCCCATGAGTAGACCATAATCTGGAAAAGTACATTGGCTATTTTTCATCCTGGTCCGCAGACGAAGTAGTTGAACAACAGCCAGTAATAAATGATGCTAAGCAAACTAGGACCTAGAGAAGATAAGATAAGATAATACTTTATTTGCCAAAATGTAGTTGTACAAAGTAGTATGACGTTATTATAAATGTGGCCCATTTACATTCTACCAATACAAAACAATACATTCTACAATATAATTAATACACGACTAACTATTACTTAACTAATGAAATCATATTTAATATTAATTAAAACTAACTATACAAATAAACAATTAATAACTAAATATGGCGTCGAAAAATTCCTCCGCATCGCTGTCGGCTGGTAGTGTACCCAAGAGACTGGCGGCATTGCCACGTTGAATGGCAATGCTTAGCCTCTGACCAAGGTAAAAGCCAGCCCTTGGGTCGCGGGAAGTGTCAAACAGCCGTTTGGAGATTTCGTTGAACAAACTATGAGTACTCGGACCCCAGCAGCCCTAGGCATTCAACCCCAAACGGCTCGAAAATATAATTACCTGTAATTAATCCTCCTTCATCTGCCTAGCCTTTTCCCAACCAAGTTGGGGTCGGCTTCCAGTCTAACCGGATGCAGCTGAATACCAGTATTTTACATGGAGCGACTGCCTATCTGACCTCCACAACCCAGTAACTGGGTAATACGAATACCCCTTGGCAATACTGGTTGTCAGACTTTTGGGCTTCTGACGACCCGTAACGACTATCAAAGATCCACGAATGACAGCCGGGACCAACGGCTTAACGTGCTTTCCGAGGCACGGAGGAGTCTCGATATGTAAAGATGGTCACCCATCCACGGACCAGCCCCGGCAAGCGTAGCTTAACCTGATGGATCGACCCGTGCGGCTGTTATTACTTAGCCACGAGCTCCTCCTGTAATTAACTTTAATCGTCACGACATATTGTGTACGCGTCCTTAACTTCTAAGGACGCGTACACAATATGTCGTGGCGATTAATTTAAGCAAGTACACGTACTCCGTGTTAACAATAATAATTTTATATTTCATAACACCTATTTCAGCTATGCACATCCAACTAACTACAGTATCTACAGATGAAATTGAGCCCATAGAATTAAGGATAAGACATCTTAAACGTCAGATATTTGAAGAAACAAAAGGACAAGGGAACAAGGCCCCATATGAATCTGACCACTACAAAGATATGTATGATTACGTAGACAATTCGAATAAACCGATCGTTCCGATAAGCGAGGAAGACAAGAGGAAATTAGATGACAAATATAAACTGCCAGAATTAAAAACTAAACCGACGACGGTGACGGAGCAGTCTGTGGCATCCCCAGAGAAGGTGGAAGGGAAAACCGTGACGGTACACCCGTTACGGTCGAAGAAACAGAAAAAAAAGAAATCTGTGGAAACGTTCTACAGAAGAATGGCATTCAATCCAAATGAGAGGGACCGACCACAGAAGTGGACGCATTGCTTGGACTTGTTAGCGCCGTTCCTAAATGGTTATTTGAATAATGTGACGGAAGTAAAAAAAGTATTTGCTACAGATCATGTAATAAGAAGGTTGGTTCAAGTTTATTATTGGGGAAGATCGGTCAAAGCTAATTGTAGATGGCGTGGCCATCGCTAGACCCTAAGGCCATCAATTTTGACATAAATTTCGTTCATTAATTCCATTCCGTATGGGGAAGATCGGTCAAAACTAATTGTAGACGGCGTAGGCCATCGCTGTGACCTAAGGCCAGCAATAAATTTGACATACATTTCGTTAATTCATTCCATTCCGTTTATTTTCAGGTTCAGACATCTTCTCACTATTGATGTGACAGAGGCATCGACAGACGAAATTAGATCAATACTGTATGAAATTAGTAATTTGCAGTTACGAATATTTCAATGGGATACTGGAGCTGTCAAGGCTATATTAAACGTTCTAATTGAAGGTAATAATACTTTCCTTCTACTTCGTTCTAAATATATCTCCTTACCGTAGAGAAGCTGGTGGTTAAATAATAGCTGCCTCGGAAAGCGCGTTCAAAGTCAAAGTCAAATAATTTATTTCAAAATGTGTCGTTTTGAGAGCAGTGGTGGCCCGAAGTGGTAACGGCCACGACTTACGAGTTCGTTAGGTTCGAACCATGACAGGCGCTTTACTTTCTGTAAATTATTTCATCGCCACTGCTCTCAAAACGGTGAAGGACAACATCGTGAGGAAACCGGTATGTCCTAGAACCAAAAATTCGCACATATTATGTGACATCTACCAACCCGCACTGGGCCCGCGTGGTGGATTACGGCCCGCTCCCTCTCACAGAGAGGAGGCCTGTGTCCCAGCAGTGGGAACATTATAGGCTGATTATGCTATTATGCTGTATCATCAAAACGGAAAACATAGGGCATAGATTAACTAGTTGATACTTATTTTACTGAAACCAGAGAGAAAACAGACGAGAGCGTTTGTATGGGGAGACGGGGAGGATACCGACCCTATTTCCTCTTAATAATTTATGTTTTACAGGTCGGCCTCACGATTTTAAGGGCCTAAAGTCTGGCATAAAAGCTCTTTTCGCTAGTTGGAAACTGAATACGTCAAATATGACCCGAGTTTTGACGCAATCCAGGATATTTCGACCTCCATGCATCCAAATTACTAATTACGCAGGTAAGTCAGTAAAACTAGTAGTACATTGTGACTTGTGACAGCTCCAATATTGACATTTGTATAAACAGGGTGTAAGGGTAAACACCGTTGTCACTCAAACCAAAACCAAACCAAATAGTTGACTTAAATATAAAAATAAATGACCGAGTCACAACAAAAAGTTAAAATCCAAACACCGTCCGCAAATTCATGGCTATGCGCCCGAGGTCGCCACCCCTCCTACTACGTACACAACACATGAATTAATATACAATAGGGGTTGCGCTCGCGGCCGGACAGGTCACGTCCCGAAGTGTTGAGACGTAAGTTCGATGCCCTAGCGCGTATCGTGAAATACTCTTGTGGTAAAATGTAGATTTTCTTTAAAATGAAAAAATTGTAATCCATTTCCATTGATTTTACGTTCTAAATGACACCAAACCACTGGTTTCAAGGATAACAGTGTTTACCCGAACACCCTGTATTTTACCAGTAGTAGTCGCGCTATCATTCACTCCCTTCTCTTTCATATCATTCCTCACACAATCCTTTTCCAAAACTTTTCACTGACCTTATCTTCAGATTCAATGAACCAAGATATTTAAAATGCGGTATCTAGTGTATTCTCCATCGAAGAATTTAAATAATGAATTATCTCATTTCAGGTTCAACAGTAACACCAAAGGCGATACGCTACACAAAACCAAAAATTCCAAAAAACACGTGTGTTTACAGAAATGCCGACGACGATTGCTAGTGTACATCTCTATTCTCTAAGTCTAGGAATGAATCGACGCCATCTTGTATTGATACAAAATAAGGAAAAGTAGCAGTGTGTTTTTGATAACAAGCAAAGAATCAAGAATTTCAAAACATAATAGTTATTTAAGCAACCGTTATACCTATAATAAGGGGCATTATATAACAGTTGCATATACAATACCTAATACCTAATTATTTACAGTTGCATACAAGATCTTATCTACACCCATGATATGAATCTTCTATAAAAGTTTCTTTGCAATACCAATATCGAACAAAAATGACGCGGTACGACGTGAATGAAAACAAAACACATTCGAATTCGAAAAATTCGAACGTGTTTTGTTTTTAAATTACTGTGCTTTGTTAGTGAAACGCTCGTGAATGACAGTGTTCTTTTTTGTAAATGAGTTGCATTATGAAATTCAGTACAACATTATAACACCCGTTTGGATAATAATATTATGGTTACTATGACACTGGTTGTTTTAATGTTGGCTATAAGCTAACTGTTTCAGAAACTTTTAGAGAGGATTTATAGCATGGGTGTAGATAAAAAAAACTTACGTCCTTTTATGAAATCTTTTTAAATCATTCACCTCGTAGGTCCGAATCGGAAAAATGAGGTTGCGAACAAAACGTTACAGAATGTTCTAAATTCGAACGGATGGAAGTCGGATAGATTTACAGCGCGTTCACTTTATCTTGTCCCGTGACGCGATTGATAGCACTGTTCTCTTAGTCACCATTTTGAACTCTATACGTATTGAAACTAAGCTTGACAGGCAATGGTGCAACCATGACGGCAAGGGACAAGTTATAGTGAACGATCTGTAGTGTGCAACCCACAGAGCACGGACACGGCGGCCGCTTCTAGAGGGTGGCTTTGTCAACACTTTCAAATGACGGATAGAAACTAACGGTTTTGAAAGGCGGTCCGTGACGGTATTATACACTAGCTGATGCCCGCGGCTTTGCCCGCGTGGATGTCGGTTATTATATACTAAAACCTTCCTCGAAAACCACTCTATCCATTGAAAACAGCATGAAAATCGGTGCAGAAGTTTTTGAGTTTATCGCGAACAGACAGACAGACGCGGCGGTCAACTTTGTTTTATAATATGTAGTGAAACTTTGATCGAGACTGATGTATCGCGCGCGCCTAAGGAATGTGCGGCGAGGTCGGCAGCGTTGACCAATCAGCGGTCTGACCTGATGTCGTCTTGCCGCGCATGGCGCCGGCGATGTACAGCGGTTTCGGTGTGGTACTGCCATCTGACGTTGCCGGTGCTGCGATACTGTGCTTTGTGGCGCAACCCCACAAGCGTATACCAGAGATTTACCGTACTACGGCCATTTCAGAGGGCCTACCTCCACCGCTTACAGCAGTATTATTTTAATCTTACTTCGTGGGGGAAAGAGATGGAGCTATACGTCCTGTAGAGCTTCATCTCTTTCCTACACTGAAGTAGGTAATATTAAAATTATACTGCTGTAAGCGGCGGTGGTAGGCACCCAGCACTGTGCAAATTTAGTTAAGTACGTAGTTATTAAAAACTATATTTATTAAGTATAGTTATTTTTTTAAATAAATTGGAAAATATATATGCACTTTATTTCTCAATTCTGCATTTTGCATTCGAAAGCCCAATTGCAGAGAAAGGCTATAAAAAAAAACAAATGTGGCTATAGGCCTTAAACATCACATGGACTCTAAGGACCAGATGGCCAGAAGAGGTAATAGCGCGGGCAGGCGATGCGATGCGGCGCACGGTGTGCAGAGGACACAGGCTGATAGAAAAGAAACTCACATACATACATACATGAACCCTGAAAACATTGCTCTATTTTGGGCAGTCGTGTAACGTGTAATAAAATACTAGCGACTCGCCCACTTCTGCAAAGTGTGCGTTATACACAAGATTGTTCGTCTCGTTCAGTTGAAGTATTTTAATGACATATACAGTATGCAAGGGTAAACACCGTTGTCACTCAAACCATGGGTAGTTGACTTAAATATAAAAATAAATGACCCAGTAACAACAAAAAAAAAACCTTATTTTCATTAAAAGATTTTAAAAAGTAAATATCCGTCACTGTCCCGATACTCATGGATACGCGTTGGAGAGAGCTACGAAACAGCTGACGGTCATGCAACGCCCCCGCCAACCGCCGGCCGCCGTGTTGAGACGCAAGTATTGCCCTTGCGTGTAGGGTGAAATATTCTTGTGGAAAAAGGTAGATTTTCTTTAAAAAAAAAAAGTTGTATTTTTCCATTGATTTTACGTTCTATAAATGAAACTAAACCACTGGTTTCAAGGATAACGGTGTTTACACTAACATCCTGTATATATAATCGTAACATTTTTAAACAGTACCCCATGAAAGATGAGTCTACTTTAGCCAGTCTGAAATTTTCCCATCTCTTGTTGCCTTGAATTCATGGGAGTTATTGTACTCATCATTATGGCCAACTTTTACTATGGGACCAACCCTGAAATCGCGAAAACATAATCAGCTGTTCCCTACATTTATGTTCGCATAGCACGTCAAAATGTAAACAGCTGATCGTCTTAATGATGAGTATGCCCAAGAGGATGCCCATAAATTTAATTTCACCCTGTATAAAGATATCGACTGCAAAGTGCCAATTACACTAACTGACAAAGTAAAAAATTTACACAAATTGAAAAAAAAACGTTTCATTTTTTAGAACACGTTGGTAAAGTTGGGAGGTATTTCCCCATTTTAATTTAATGCACTTGCAACAAAAAATACACTTAGATTTCACTAAAACATGCGAATACCGCCTATAAATTCAAAACGATAAAAAACGAAATTTCTCGAAAAATGTCAGGAGTTATCGGCACTTCGCCGTCGATATGTAGATGAATCTATTTCATTAAAAAAAACAAATGCACATCGTATTTTATTCGAAATTCAACTTCAGGTATTAGAACAACATTACCTTCCTTGCACTATCAACCGGTAACTTCAAGTGCACTGGTGTAGATTCTACATTTGGTTTATCGAAGTTATAAGTCTTTGCGACTATAGGCTCTCCGGCATCGTGCTTACCAAACTCTTGAGTATGTACCTTCGCATTTGCATCCGGTTCAGTATTTTTATCTGTACTTTCAACTTTTTTAGTATCTGGTTTTTTGTCTTCCTCTTCGTTTGCCCTTTCAGGTGTTGCTTCTTCTGTAGCTTCGTCGTCATTCTCAACCGTTCCAGCAGATTCTTGCGCCACTTCACTTTCTTCTGTGAATTGTTCGTTGTCAACTTTACCTGGTACAGTTAACGCTTTAGTACTGGGTTCAGTAATAGTGGGTGCAATGGTGGTCTCTTCTGACAAAGCACTCTCTTCAACTTCTTCTTTCGATGGTTCAGCTTCGTCTTCGTTACCGTCTTTTTTTTTCTGTGCATCTGCTGTTGGGCTTGGTACAATCTGAAAATTACCTTCGACCGCTTCAATGTTTAATTGTGGGACTTCCATGATTGGGCTTTCCTTTTTTAAGACTTTCTGCTGCGCGGTCCTGTTTAGTTGCTCTATTTGTTTTTGCATTAAGACCAATTGTTTCATAATGGTTGACTGGTTGATATTGGCTTGATGTTGCAGCTGTGGGTAGACTGGCTTTTGCACTACGCTTGGTAGTTGCATCAAACTCACCTGTGGCTCTAAGTTTGAAAGTTGCACGTTGCTTGGATGTTGGCCAAAGCTTGGTTGTTGTATTGGCTGTTGGAACATACTTGGCTGCGGGACATAGGTGGATTGTTCCTGGTTTGAATTCGCAGGCACTAGCACTTGTTTTACAAATCTCACCTTTTTCACACCCCCATCATACTGTGTGTTAACAAACTTATTATTTTTAGGTGACTCTTCTCCTGGATAGTGGATTTCAGCCTTTAAGTCTTTATCTTCATAAGTAGCTTCAAACTGTACTTCTTCTTTTATAACTTTCATTGGAACAGATTTATAAACTGGACTCTCCGCTTTGCCTTTTGCTTCAGTCGCTTTAAACGATTTCTTTGGAAAATATTTATAGGCTAGTGAATCTCCTGTTTCTGCGGATTGTGCTTGTGGATTAACTTGTGCATTAATATCTCTTGCATTAGCATTTTTATCAAGTATTTGTTGGAAAAGTCTCTGTTTCACTTTTTCTACAATATCATCTAATGTCAAAACAGTAGGTCTAGCATGCGATGCTGTTAGTTCAGTTTTTGGTGCTCTTTTGACCTGATATATATTTACCGGTTCCTGTCTTGTTTTAAATTCTTTTGTCACTTTGTAAGAATCATCATCCTGTTGGCTGTCGTCCTGATATTCAACAGTTCCGTCGACCTGTTCATCATCTAATGGTTCTTTATAATATTTATGGCCATTTTCTAGAACCATGGCTTGGATTTGACCAGCTAAGCTTTTAGGAGCGTATTTCTTCGCTAAACTTCGGAGTTCATTGAGGTTTGCTGTTAGAACGACGTAGGTGTTGACTGGTGGTAGTAGAATTGATGTGTAACCTGAAATGAATCGTATATCAATCTACTCACAGCACAGAATCATTTCGGCAGGCTAGAGATGGCTGTACTTTAGTCCACGCGCGACTGTTTGTCACCGCCTGAGATATGTGTGCGGTGAGACGGGGGAGGGCGCCATTGGCAGACTGAGTTAGATTGGAATTTGTCTACCTCCCCCGTCTTACCGCTGATATACCTCAGACGGTGACTAGCAGTCGCGCGCGGATTATAATGAAATTCGTGCTCCCCAAATTGCTTTGAGCTCACAGCTTTTGTCACGGGCCGCCATTCAAAGCCGTTTCTTATACGTCATTAGTGACGTAGTACGAGGAAACGGTGACACGCTTGGTTTGTATAGTAATTGTTGGCAATGTTGTCTACCAGCGACCGCAGTGGCGTCTCCGTGCTCTGTGATTTATCTGCTTCACTTGGTCACTAACGGCACAATGGAGTGTGTGAGGCCTAACTTAAATCGATTGTGATTAACCGTACGAGGTGAATAGCTCTATATAAAAATGGTTACCCTCCTTTTAAGGGTTCCGTACCCAAAGGTTAAAAAGGGACACTATTACTAAAACTCCGCTGTCCGCCGTCTGTCTGTCTGTCTGTCCGTCTGCCACCACGCTGTATCTCATGAACCGTGGTAGTTAGACAGTTGAAATTTTCACAAATGATGTATGTATGATGCCGCTATAACAACAAATACTAAAAAATTGAATAAATAAAAATATTTAAGGGGGCTCCTAATCTATACAACAGACATGATTTTTTGCCGTTTTTGTAGGTAATGGTACGGAACCCTTCGTGTGCGACTCCGACTCGCAGTTGCCGGTTTTTTGGTTTTACCGCGGTCGGTTTAATACAAGCTACGCTACTTTGAACAACGCTACCATCTAGCAGTGCTGCCCGCAACTTCGTCAATGTTTCGGAAGTCAACAACAGTCCAGTCGTTGAGAGTGTGCGTTCCTGACAACTGTCTCGAACCCCCAACTAAGTCGGCGTCCAATGCTTTCCAAGGTACGGACTCAAGCATGCAACGGATGTTGGAGAAAAAACAGCCAGGCTGAAGTGTGAGTGGGTCGGACACGTCACACGAAAGCACCCGGAGAGATGGGCTAAGATCGTCACTCACTGGACGCCTGAAAGACACGGCGAAGGTGGTCATCATATGCCTAGCCGACCCCAACTATGTTGGGGTCGGCTTCTAGTCTAACCGGATGCAGCTGAATACCAGTATTTTACATGGAGCGACTGCCTATCTGAACTCCACAACCCAGTAACTGGGTAATACGATACCCCTTGGTAAGACTGGTTGTCAGACTTTCGAGCTTCTGACGACCCGTAACGACTGTCAAAGATCCACGAATGACAGCCGGGACCAACGGCTTAACGTGCTTTCCGAGGCACGGAGGAGTCTCGATATGTAAAGATGGTCACCCATCCACGGACCAACCCCGGCAAGCGTAGCTTAACCTGATGGATTGACCCGAGCGGCTGTTATTACTTAGCCACGAGCTCCTTAGTCTTATAAAAAAATGTTACTTACATAATATGAGTAAATAAAAGAAATACATTTTGTAACTAGTTAATATTATTGATTTGAGTTCAGATTAGAATAAAAATATATACATTATGTAAACTATATACCTATGTACTACAAAATACTTATATAAAACAAGTCGTAGGTACATAAATCGAGAAGCATGTTACTTTTCATTACACAGTTGGGAGTTTTATTGAAATAAACTCCTGCTGTCGTTTATTGAACTATTCTTAACATTTCAAATGCGGTGTGGGGTCAAAAATACCAGCCAGTCTATTCTGCAGAAATCTCACCGTGAAACTTAGGTGAAGTGAGTTTGGAGTGAACTGTCGCTGCCTTAGCATCAGTAGGTATCGATGACAATGACAGCTCACTCGACGCTCACTTCACTTAGCATCAGTAGGTATCGATGACAATGACAGCTCACTCGACGCTCACTTCACTTAGCATCAGTAGGTATCGATGACAATGACAGTTCACTCCACACTCACTTCACCTAAGTTTTCACGGTGAGATAGTTACAGAATAGCAACGCTGAAGTATTTTAACAGAATTATTTAAATTCGCCCACCGTTTGGTTTTTCCCAGCAACCTAATGGTCCTGTAGCGCCATCTCCATCGCCACATGAGAACTACGCATCATAAACCTGACCTCACACAAAAATCCTGACGTCAAATAAATCCTGCATCGCGCGATTAGAGTTTACCGCGCGATGGACATATACAGCGTGTTACAAAACCCTGTCCGATCCGTGAGGGTGTTGTTAAGATTCATACTGAGAGTCTATTTATTATACTCATTCACTGACGTGTAGTCGCACGGAGTAGTCAAGTATCTATTATTTAAATATCTACCCCCAACGCAAATATTCTAACGGAAAAATGCCTAAATGCGATACTTAATTGTGAAAAAACTATTACAAAAAAATCACCCGGTCTTGAGTGTAACAAATGTGGAAAAGTAGTTCACGCAAACCAAATATGCACAGGCTTATCTTCTAAGCAGCTGTCAGCCCTACGAAATGCAGAAAATCTGGAGTGGACATGCGAAGAATGTCACAAGGAGTCTCCTCATCGCAAGTCCTTCGTAATTCCGGAAGATGACGAAAATGAAAATGAGGATGATAATGTTAGTGAACTGGATGGGAACAGTGCCGCGGTGAATAAATTGCTACGTGATATTTCACTCGAGGTTAAGAAAGCTGTGAAGAAAGAACTGGCATCTGTGAATGAGTCGCTTAGCACTTGTTGCATAAGAATGAATGCTATAAATTCTACGCTAGAAATTCTTACGGAGAAAGTTAAGGACATGGAGAAAAAAAACACATACCTCACGAATCAAAACACACACTTGGAATTAAAAATTGATGCATTGGAACAACACATCAGAAACGTTGAGCAAGAACAACTGTCTAATGTACTGGAGATCACTGGTATTCCTGATAATGAAAACGAGAACCTGGACATACTCTCAACTAAAATAGCTTCGAAGCTTAACATTGAGAAACGCCAAGTTACAATGGTCAAAAGACTTAAAGGCAGGAATGGTAAAGAAGGAGTTATTCAGGTGATGTTACAACAAGAGGAGCAGGTGGATCAGTGGATACGTGCAGCGCGGAAGGAAACAATTGTTGTTCAAGATGTAGTCCCCGAAGTCAGTCCTGACTTACCCAGGTCAAAAGTTTTGTTTCGATACGCTCTTACCAAAGCAAATAAATCACTACTATGGCAAGCTAAACAAACATTGAAGGATACGTGCAAATACATCTGGTTCCAGAATGGGAGAATATTGGTTCGTAAAATCGAAAACGACAAACCGATTGTCATTAGGAACACTAGTGATATTGATAAAATGGCGGTTCAGAAAAATAATTGTCGATAATAGTTAGACTCAGTGATCACGTCAATTTCACCGCAAATTACAGAATTCCTTGGGTGTTCAACCATCAACGAGTTTAGTAATCACCTTCCAAATAGTAAACAAAAACTAAATATTGTCCATATTAATATTCGCTCGATTGTTAAAAATTTTTCTTTAGTCCTTCAATTCGTTGATTCTTCTAAAATTACTTTTGATATTATTATTTTAACAGAGGTAGGTATTTCTAAAAACAGTAATCTCATTCAGTTCTTCAATATAAATGGCTATGAAATGTATCATACACTGCGGGAGCAGCGTAGGGGTGGTGGCATTGTGATGTATGTTAAACGTTCCAACAAATTTCAAATAATAAATAATGTATCACTAAAACACTGCGAATACATAATTGGACATTTGACCACATCATATCACTACACGACATCTATCTGCACAGTGTATAGACCTCCCAAAGATAGTAAGCACTTGTTTATCAAAGAATTGAAAGAGTTAATATGTAAGGACACCTTCAAACACTTCGATTTTTACTTACTAGGGGATATCAACATTGATTTAAAATTAAATGACAACATTCAAGATTACTACAAGAGTTGTTTGGCTGAGTGTGGCCTGACAAGCGCGATTTCAGATTACACTAGAATAGAAAAACGTAATGATATTATCACTCGAAGTTGTATTGATCATATTTTTGTAAGATCGCGCTCGTTAGACCTCTACTCAGCGGCGCTCGGTACGGTTATGGCAGACCATCGCATGATTGTGTTGTCTTGCATTGGAGGCGGAGCTAAAGAAGCTACACAGGATGTTGCAAAAGTAAAAGAATTAATTGATTATAATAAATTAAAACCAAAGTTGGACGCCATAGACTGGAATGTAGTTGATAATATGCAATGCCCTTTAGAGATATATAACTATATTAAAAATAGCTTTGAGTATTGTTATGAGCAATCCAAGTATTCAAAAACAATTAATGCCACCAGCAAAAGGAATAAAGAGTTGTGGATAACCAGTAAAATTAATAATATGTGTCATAAAAGAGATTTGCTTTTTAGTCGGTGGAAACAGGATATAAATAATAAAATACTTAGATTACAATTTAATAAACAAAGAAATAAGACTAAACAAATAATAGATAAATCCAGAAATCAACATTACTTCAACCTAATCAATGAAATTAAAATGAATAAAAAGAAAATGTGGGACATATTAAACACACTATCTGGTCGAATTTGTAAGTCAGTAGACGAAGCAATAATCAAAGCATTCAAGAAAAATGATTTAACTATAAGAACAATAGCCAACAATTTCAGTAAGGGATTTAGCGAAAACGTAAAGAAAATATTACCCAATTGCAACATAAAACTAGTCCCTGAATCAGAATATATATTCCCCGTTAACAAATCCATGTTATTTAAAAAACCTACCGTTCGTAATATATCAACTATTATAAAAAATCTTAATATTAATAAATCACCAGGTATAGATGGCATTCGATGTATAGACGTGAAAATTCTAAGTGATAAGATAGTTAAGGTCATAGTTAAGCTAATAAGCACTAGTATACAAGTTGGAGAATACCCTCAAGAATTAAAAACAGGTATCGTGCGACCAATTTATAAAAATGGATCTCATAGTAACTATGACAGTTATAGGCCCATTACAATATTACCAGTCATAGATAAGGTAGTAGAAAAATATGTGTGTCAACAAATTCAAAATTTTTACATTCAAAACGATGTCTTATCAGGTTCTCAGTTTGGTTTTCAACCTAATAAATCAGCTTCAATTCTGCTTTCTAAATTCACAGATGAAATAAACCAGCACCTCAATGATAAAAAACATGTCATCCTGTTATTCATTGATTTTAGCAAAGCCTTTGATACCCTCAGGCATGATACACTTATAAAAAAGCTGGATAATACAGGGGTTCGAGGCCCAATATTAAACTGGTGCCAAGATTATTTAAATAACAGAACATGCCGCGTAAAAATCAGCAATGAACTCAGTGACGAAGTTGTAGTAAATACGGGAACAGCACAAGGCTCAGTTATAGGACCCTTGCATTATTTAGCCTACGTCAATGACATGGAGAATGTTATAAGAAATTGCTCAGTCTATCAGTACGCGGACGACACCTGTCTCGTAGCAGCTGATAAAGACTTATCTAAGGCTGAACAATCGATTCAAAATGATTTCGATAACTTGTGCAAGTGGTCCCACGATGCTGGACTGGTGCTTAACGCTGGTAAAACTAAGACTATCCACGTTCGGTCCAATCACTTACTCAACTCCGACAAGCCAGTTAAAATAGTTGCGCACACTCACCAATGTTTACATGTAATGGAATTATCTGGACTTGGATGCAAATGTGAACCGCTGGAGCAGGTTACCAACTACAAATATTTGGGTTTAGTCGTTGATGACAGATTTAACTGGGGCTATCACATAGACTCTATTTGTGATAAACTGCGAGCAATGCTAGCCAAATTTGCAATAATTAAATACAAAGTACCTTTTAAAATATTACTAAACCTTTATAATGCACTCGCGGAGTCAATAATTTCATATGGACTTACTAGCTATGGCAGAACATTCAAAACTTACCTAGACAAAAT
Organism: Lithophane socia; assembly: GCA_947522985.1. Lineage (NCBI taxonomy): Eukaryota > Metazoa > Arthropoda > Insecta > Lepidoptera > Noctuidae > Lithophane > Lithophane socia. Next base: position 4,758,686 of record OX383281.1, on the reverse strand, counting down.
ATACAACCTACAACTTCGTTTATTGAAAATAATAATACCAAATAAAATTAAAAAAACACTTTATGATGGTGATGACGTAACAGGCTTCTTTAAATATTGTAAAATCTTGCCAATACACACTAAAATACGAAAGTGGTTATTGATAGAACAATTCACCAACAAAGAACTTCAAATAAAATTCAATCATAGCATAGCAACAAGAATGGCAGCTCAATCAAAACTGGTAGTACCGAGATACAAAAACTATTACGAAAAACGAACGAATGCTTATTTAATACCTACTCTAATTAATGATATTCCAACAAAAATTCAATCGGAAATAACTAATAATAATTATAAAAATAAATACAAAAAATTATTTGAATCTCTTTGAAATTGCATCATCCTGTTTAAATTTCATTCTAATAGTAATTAGCATCGACGGGCTGTCTGACCTACGCCGTCATCGTTTTTGTACTTGTTTTGGTTAGTATGTTTACAAACTACCTCACAATGTTTCTTTTTTTTTATTTTATTATAATATTTCGTTAGTATTAAGATAGCTTAAGTGTTTCAACATCCGGACAAACCTATTGAGGTTTTTGTGATGTTTCTGTTTAAATTTTGTATTGTTCATTAATCAATAAAAACAAAAAAAAAAAAAAAAAAAAAAATTATGTGGTTTTTTTTTTGGAAAAAAGAAAAAAAATATCCCCGCATTTTTTTCCAATGGGGTTGGAATTTGTCGGTTACATGGGGCGAGGGCGGCCGTCGTTTAGCGGGTTTCTACAAGTCATAATTTATGACCTCTGTAGAAAATTTGTATGAAATTGGGGTAATTTTGGTACTATAAATGTGAATTTAAATTGCAATAATTTTATTACTTTCTGTATACAAGATTCCGACATCAATCGTCGGACATCAATGGTCGGAGGATCCTCCCTTTTCTATAGAGTATGAGTGAACTTTTCACCCTGTTCCTCATAAATCCTACCAGTATTATCTTCTACCACAATCTTATCTTCTATATGACACGATGATGACAAAGTGTATTTAAAAAAAAATCAGATGTTCCCAACATTTATGTTCGCATAGCTCGTCAAAATGTAGGGAAAAGCTGATTTATTTTCGCGACTTCAGGTTTGTTCCTATAGTGAAAGTTGTATAATGATGAGTACAATGACTCCTTATGAGGATGCCCATGAATTGAATTACACTATCATGTCTATGATCAATTGATCATAGATCTATGATTTATGATCAATTGATCATAGATCTATGATTAAAGATATAATGAAATTGTTAAATAGACATTTTGTGAGCTTCGTAATTATGTAAATGATCCAATTATGATAGTCCATATAATTCCATCCAGTCCATAATTTGTCTATTTTATTATAACTTTGATTTGATAGATTTATGATCATTTGATCATAGATATGATAGTGTAATACCGGGGGATATGATACTGATAAAGGCAAGTATCGTGTCCCGACTGATACGCCATCTCTCAGCCCAAACCTTAGCTTAAAAATTCGAACCTGACAGTAGTTTCTTTTTGTGACGAAAGCATCCACTAAGAAAAGATTTTTCCTATCATACATTTTTATTTTATGTTAGTTTTTTTTTTCAATTTTATTCAAATCCTTTTTTTTTTGCATACGAATCATCAACATTTTTGTTTGACAAAGTTGCAAACAACATGCAAACTTTTTTGACCACATCAGCATTTACAGGTTGGCAGTTAAGAAATTACATTAACAGAGTGAGTACCGCGCCGCAATGACGCAAATAACACGACTTTTACGAGTGATCGGATCAAAATTCTTTAGATAAAATTTAAAATGCAGAAATAGTTCGTGCAAGGCTGTACATAAACCACGTAATGCATTGTATGTCACAATTGCACATTTTGACATTCATCAAAAAATTTCAATTTAAGAATCGATCGTCATTTGTCATGCTATGGCATGGCATGTGCTGCGGAGGAATGAGGAATATGTCGTGAGGAAAGTTTTGAGTATGAATGTGAATGGTTTATAAGAGTAGGGGAAGACCAAAGAAACAATGGATGGACTGCTGAGATGACCCTTCACAATTCAAAAGTGCCTGTAATTGATTTATCATTTTTTGTACTAAATGCATTATGAAAGTATATACTTACGGTACTATAAAGAAAACAATTTAAATTATATTTCTTTTTCTGTCTGTATACTTACATCGCCGCGCAAAACGTGTCTGTTTGTTCCGGCTAATCTCCGAAACGGCTGGACTGATTTTCTCGGAACTTTCACTGACAGATATCTGATGTTTTAAGGAGTAACTTAACTTACTTGCGTTTGCACTGGCGAAACATTCATGACATTAACATGTTGAAATCTCAATTTCTGTCAATTTTCCATAAATTTTTTGACAGGAACTAGAGATTTCAACATATTTGGTTGTGAATGTTTCGTCCGTGGAAACAGACAGAGAATTACTTTTGGTAAGCTACGTTGGTTCCACGCGGGCGAAGCTACGGGCAGCAACTAGTTTGAAATAAATTCTTTGATTTTGGAAAATAGAGAAGTACCTGTAAGAAAAAAGACTTGCAGCGCTAACCAATAAATAGAAATAAAATTAGGAAGATGGATGATAACACAGGTACATATTTTTGTATGCAACCGTAACCTCATAAGGTTACAGTATTTGTAACTCATAGGTAACTACAGTCTTGACTTGAGCTGTTTGTGATCGAAACGCTCGGGTCATGGCGCCCGAGTGCGTGTCTCCCTCACCGACTAGCTACTGGTCGACACTTCACGTGACCAGGGGGCCAAGTCTACTTATTTACAAACGTGTCGGTGGTCTCACAATGATCAGTTTTTGACAGATTTTGTATGGCATATCTGTCAAAAACTGATCATTGTGAGACCACTGACACGTTTGTAAATTAGTAGACTTGGCCCCCTGAGGGCTGACTCGTTCTTTGGCCAAAGAATTAGCATTGCCATTCAACGTGACAATGATGCTAGTTTTCGGATAACAGCGATAAGGACGAATACTTCGACGCTATTTTGTTTTTGTAGCTATTTATATGTATATTTAGTTAGTAATTTAATTTAGTTCCTAGTGTAAATAGTTAATATTTTAACGAAAATAAAGTTACAAATAATAGCTGAAATCCTTTATTTCCACATTAAATACTATTATAAATATTAATTAATTATAAAACAGTACATTACTTCGTCCAAAATAACATTTTAATAAAAATTTAATTAATTTTGAGGTTAGACTAGTTTTGCGTTTAGTTGTTGTCCCGTTTTATGTCGATTGCGTTTTGTTAGTGCTCCTCACGACTCTGGTTTTGCTGGGTAACATTTCTGGAAAAGAAAAAACACATGAGAATAACAAATAAATCAAATTTTTATGTGTCGACAGTCGAAATTGTCCACAGCTCCCAATGAGGGATTTTTCAAACTTTACTCAACGCACTTGACAAGCTGACTCGTAACTTCTGAAAGGGGTCGGACCAGTCAGAAATATGAAGCTAGCTGCCCATCATAAAGCGTAGTGGATACCTATGGAGAAGAATGAAGCAAGAAACTCCATGGAGGACTTTTAAATCAAGATATTGGGTACATCATTTATGTTGAAATTATACATGTGTGTGAACGATGTAATCGTGCATTATCAGCCTATAATGTTCTCACTGCTGGGACACAGGCCTCCTCTCTGTGAGAGGGCCGTAATCCACCACGCGGGCCCAGTGCGGGTTGGTAGGTGTCACATGTCTTCGAATTTTTTGGTTCTAAGACATGCTGGTTTACTCACGATGTTTTCCTTCACCGTTTTGAGAGCAGTAACGTTGAAATAATTTACACAAAGTAAAGCGCCTGGCAGGGTTCGAACCTACGACCTACCTAACTCGTAAGTCGTGGCCGTTACCACTGGGCCGCCACTGCTCTCAACATGCCAATACACATAACACAAGCATGACAATAGATATAAACAAATTATGCTTACCATAGGCCAGTTCTCTGCCAAGTCGTGGTGAGAAATTCATGTTTCTGCCGAGACGGGGGGAGAAGTATTTTGACCTGGTGTCAGTCTGTTCGGGGTCGGGGCGGTACCTTTCGGAAAAGAAGGGGAAAAAATACATAATCTGGGATAGCTGTAATAAAAAATATTACCCTCCTTCTGGGGTAAAAGAAAAAGAAAACATTTTAAAAAAAAAAAAAAACGACTTCCAAAAAAAACACAAAAAAAGGAAAAATAACTTTAATTTCGGAAGTCGGTGTCTTTGGTTTTCAATTTTCGTTTTTAGTTGTGGTATATTACTCCACACAAATTCGAATAAAATAATATATGATTCGCGACCGCAACTCAAATGATGACAGATATGGAACGAAAATAATCCAAACATGAAATATAATATTTTGGATCCAGAATCGAACACTAAATATCTTTTCCAATTTATTTTCGTCGTTTAGCAGCAGGCGTAGCATGAGCACCGTTTTGTCGACGGAAGAGTCGACAAAAATTACATTTCCTGTAGACAGTACGAGACGGCAGCAAAATAGAAAGAGACAACTGCACTTTTTACGAAATTCACTCTTTTACATAATTCGACTCAGAATTCTTTGTTTTATCATAGGATTTATCGGTTGTCAGTGTGATTTTGACAGTAAGGATAGAAAACTTTCTTCCGAAATAGTCTACATCTATAAAGACCTAGACAAAGATCGTTAGAAATGAAAGACAAAATTACAGATTGTAGAAAGATTTCTACGGTGGATGTCAAAAATGAAGAAACGAACTGTCACTTTGTATAGAAAAAGCTATGTCTATTCTTCGTAGAGATAAAAAGCGCCATGCTACGCCAGCAGGTCATCTTAGATCCTACTAATATTATAAACGCGAAAGTTCGTAAGTATGGATGGATGGATGTTTGTTACTCTTTCACGTAAAAACTACTGAATGGATTTGGATAAAATTTGGCAAACAAATAGTTTATAACCTGGATTTACACAAAATAATATAAAATACTTTTTATCCCGATATTCCCACGGGATCGAGACTTACGCGGGTGAAACCGCGAGTCGCAGCTAGTATTAAATACTTACAAATCCTGGTCAGCGGGTGTGGCGGGCATATCATCAGCAATACGCCTGCCGAGCCGGGGGGTGAAATCGACATTCTCAAAGGCTTTGTCATCGTACGACAGGCTGCGACCCAACTTGGGGGTGAAGATGACCTTCTTTGTCACTGTGGATGAGATACGGTGGTTAGAGAAAGTTACTCGAAAGGGGTATACCCCTTTCAAACCAGGAACTTTCTGTCAGCATATACCTTATCAGCATAAGATATGTTCGGTATTTTGCGGGCAACACTGGGGTCCAAGTCTATTTATTTACAAACGTGTCAGTGGTCTCGCAATGCTGACGACGCTGTTCGATCTTTGGGCCGGAAAAACTCATACTAACTGCTTTCCCTCACTAGGGCGGGAATTAATTTAAAAAATAGAACTAAAGGTTAGGTAGTTGACTACGAAAAATGTATATTATTTTTTATTTAAAAAAATATCAATTAAAAAAATAACTGTTGCGGTCTTAATTTTAAGTCAGTAAACAGCTAGTGTGAGTTATAAGTACTTGCTATTTTGTTACTAACACCATCGACAATTTGTGGTCTGATATCCGATTCCTTTATTAGGGAATATGCATGTATTTTTTTAATATTTTTATTCGATAGTTTGCATCGTCTAATAATAGTGAAAAAAAAATCGACGGCAAAAAAGCAATTTAAAGTAGTTAAAAAAATCTTTAAAAATATCCAACCGCTCCGGGCTATTTAAACGCCCTCCATTTGGTGCGCTTGGTGTGGTGACGTCACAGTCCGTGAAAACAGACAAGCAACTGTCAAGTCAACGTCAAACACTCCTTTTTTTAGGAGCGTTTGAAATTGACTTGACACTTGTTGATTGACTTGACATTAACATTTTGATTGTTATCCCGGACTGTTACGTCACATCCGCTCTTAGCCTTTTCAAGTATTTGAATTACCCACAGTTTTTTGGGACTTTTTAAAAATTAATTTCTCGCTCAAAAATAAATTTGATTCAAAAATATTGATGGAGGCATAATTCTGAAGTAACATAGTTTACAAAAAAAAAATACTTGACCCATATTTGAATCACATGCATATTCTATTGACGGACCGATAGGTAGGTACTGGGTAAAATTAAGACTCTTGTATTTTTATCAACAATGAAGGCAACAACATAGCTTTGCATAGTAGACCCCAATGTTATTATATTAACAGATATGTTATACACTTACAAAACAACCGAAAAAAGTGTTCCGCGCAGCAGCGGCACACATACCCACGTTTCATTCATTTTACATTTCACTACAAGTAAAAACGTTACAATTGGAATGTTTTCGAGTCTTCACGATTGCGCGCTTATAACATATCTGTTAATATAATATCATTGGTAGACCCTCTCATATTATAGTAGCTATTACAGGTAAAATTAGTTTACGAATCTATTTAAGTATATATATAATTTTAGTGTTAGATTGTATATAAAAACATATGATTATTAAATAAAGTTTCTAATATTTAAAAATATAATTTATAAGTATGAAAAATGAAATAAAGTATATGCCCAGTTTGGCAACAAAAGATGTTACCATTGGTAAACAAAACGATTCGTTTTTGTTTATAGGAACCGAGGATTAATAAATAAAAACTACATAAGTTACTAGGTACCTCTAGTTTCAGGCTGGTCGGCTTGCATCTCGTAAGGCAACTGATCGTAGTAGTATTTCAGCGCGTCAGCAGCTTCCAGTAACTTGAAGAATGCTTGTCTGAAAAACCACAGAGGAAATATTACTATTCGATAAACGAGTTAAAAGGAGGGAAGGATCGTAGCAAGCTGATCTGTAGTTTCTGCCTACCCCCATGGGAAGAACGCGTGAGTGAGTTTATGTTTGTATATTGCGTGCAGATTTGCACGTTATACGACGCAAGTCAAATTAACCCTTTTCAGAGCATACTGCCAGTATTGATTTAAATAGTAATAATATATGTCAATGACTGCCAGTCTTTTTACAAGTGCAGTCAGGTATACTGACGGCATACAACGCCCTGCGTGTCCAGTATAACCACAGATATAAGAAAGAAGAGTATAACAATGTATTCAGGATGCTGTTTGGTCCAGTGATGTTGCGGATATCCGAATCCGCGGAACTTCCGCATTGATTTGGACATCCGCATCCGCACATGATGTAGTCGCGACAAGAAAGAAAATAGGCGACTGGCGCGTGCCGTACGCACGTGGTCATTCACCAATAGCAGTTTAGGAGTAACCTTTTTATATATGTCGCAGCCTTATCGTATAACTCGCCGTATTACAAATAGGCGCGCCCGATTGAAAAACATCGCTGTTTTGAAATGCGGCTACCTTTCGTTCAGCCGGATTTCAATTCGGCTGAAATAAAGTTCGCCGCATTGTATGAGCAATTCGCGTTCGTCAAAGCGGCTTAGTAACGTGGCGCCCACATACAAATGGGCGCATCTTCGATACGCCGCTTTGAAATCTTACACGCGCCGCATGATCATAACTACAAAAATGGCATCGCCATCGACAACGGTGTCACAACAAATTAAAAATAATATTGAATTTAGAATTTTGTTTTGTTCCCATTTTGTTAAGATAAATAAATAAATAAATAAAATTTTAAATTAAAGATAAAAACTAGTTGATAAAAACATTCAGAACCTATATTTGATAGCATAGTATTAATACATATTCTAACAAATTATTGCATGCTTGTAAGTATTTTAATATAAGAAATGTTAAAAAAATATAAGAAAATTATACTATAATACTACATTGCTCCTTGTTGGCAATAAAGCTAAACGTTGAACGCCGCTTTGTAGAATGTATCGCCACCACGATCCGGCTGACCGAAAGGTAGCCGCATTACAAAACAGCGACGTTTTCCAATCGGGCGCGCCTATTTGTAATACGGCGTGTTATACAATATGGCTGCGACATATAGATTTCGTTCGGTGACAACATTGTTTCTCGTAATTTAGACATAACGTGCTTAGTTGCACTTATTGAACATTTCAGTTTTCGAGTGTTTTGTGAAATTATGAGTTTTTTTTTTTAATATTTAAATTATTCTGTGTTAAGCGAAATTTCTGCAGCTGATAGATTATTTACCACCACCGGTGCAAAGTGAGATTTGGAAAAAATATCTTAACATCCGCATTCGCCTCCGCGGATGTGAAAAATGTGCATCCGCAAAATCCCTGGTTGGGTCTACCACGCTTTTGTAGCGCCTCCGGGATGTTCGCCGAGGCCAGGGTTGATGGTTTTCATGCCATTATACGGAAACGGTGCGCTTCTATTCTCGGTAGAGTGCGTACTAGCTCCCACAGCATCCTGAGGGTATTGTGTGATAGGTGAGACAGTCCCCTGCTGGCTCACTGGATGCGGCTGCACATGTGTCAGTCGTTACAATTTTGTATATAGCGTGGTTTTTACATTAGTTTAAGAACGCGGCGACGGATGAATTCTCCATATAAACGTAATACCTAAATCATTTGCAATTTGAGCATATTTACACCAGAATGTGTTGTTATTCGGATTGAGACCGTTTTTATGTTCAGTTCCTACATCTTTTTTTTCAAATAAACCCAACTAAAATGAAATTGTAGCGAATTGAATTTCGCACATTTTTACAGCGTAAATTATTTATAGTTTTCATATTGTTTTTTCTGTATTATAAACAACAATACTTGTGATAGTCAGCAGAAACATAGCCTATATTATCAAGTTACAAATTATCGAAAAAAAAATAGGAAAAACATTAAGTTTTCATTCATCATTTTTGGAACGGAACACACTGATTTACATCTGTAAGACGTCCTCGTAACATAAGGTCCAGTTGAAAACCAGCGTCAGGCACTAGTTGTCTGGCATTCATGCTGAACTGGGCCTGTTTGGCGCAGCCGTGAGGCGCACAATACTTTTTTTTTATGTTCTTTGTTTTTTTCTATAAATATTGTGTGCCTTACCTGGGTCAAATAAATTTATTTTCTTTCTTTCTTTCTTTACATCCAAATTTATCATAAATTTTCAATAGCTAGTAGTGCGTAGTGCTATCGCGTCAAGCAAATGTCATGTCAATAAAAATTTGTGCGTGGTCGTACAGTTCACGGTAGCTGTGTGTATCGCTCAAACAGGCACACTAGCGCAACATTTGTAGCACTCCAGTCGTAGTTGCGATCGATGCTCCGCCGGCCCCTTAAGAACTTTACTAACAATTTATGGATCATATGAATTTTGTGCGCTCACTTGAGTGAGATTCCAAGTCTAGTGAACTTTACATAATATCATTAATATTTCACACCTGTTATCTTCAGTAGCCATTCTCAGAGATCGCTTGCCTATCCTGGGACCGAACCACATTCCTCCCCGGTCGCTGTGCGCCCCTCTATCGGCTCCGCCATCCTGTGTGCAAAATAAAATTAATTAAATAGGGTTACAATTTACAAAATTGGCCATAATAGGGCTAGTCCGTACTACATAGGACTTAAAAATAACTGACGAATTGTACTGTGTTTAGAAATGCAAGATGATGATGCAAGATGACGACGAAGATGCAGTGCCAAAAAGTATCGATAAACATCGTATCGATATTTAAAAAAATAAACAATAAGTATCGATTTCGATATCTCGAAAAAAAAATCGATATACCTTCTTAAGTACGAAGCATGAACCCATTTTGGGAAATTTGCGTAATTTTATGGGATGTATGCGATAATTTCACCCTCCGAAAGTTAGTGTGAAATTATGATTCTGTAGGAGACATTCTTTGCTTTTCATAAAATTTGTTGCAAGCTCAAAATGATGCAAACCGATTATATACCGACTTCAAAAAAGGAGACAAATAAAACAAACAAACATAAAAAAAGATTAAACAATATTTTTTTTTAACGTGTTTTTCCTCAGTATTCCTTTATTTATAAACCGATTTAGAAAATTCTTTTTTTATTTGAAAGGATATACTTCCAGATTGGTCCCATATAAATTTGGTCAACCTCTGATCAGTGGTTTTTGCGTAACTTCAATAATAGGTTTTTTTCCTCTTAGTTTAAGTTGATGATGTTAGAATAACTTCCTGTCACTGATATTTACATTGCAAGAAGTGCGAAACGACGCTATGGGGTACCCACCCCACATCACAACTAAAAATAATACTAAAATATTTGTTTACAAAAAATACAAAAAACGGGCGGTTTTGTATTTTGTACATTATTGCTAAAAATTTAGTTGTAAAGAGGTTTTAATAGCCAAACTATGTTACTGGCACTTAATATAGAGTCTGGGTAAGAAAAAAAGTTAAATCCAAATTCGAAACTTTTGTTTAAAAACAATAATAATCCCGTTTTCCGTTTGTGACTTTTACTAACATTTTGCAGGTTTGCGGTTAGAAGGTTATCCTGGCAACTAGAACTAACTTCTCGTTATTTTTAGTAGAATAATTTATGTTTGTCACATAATCCAGCCTTATTGTGACTTAAAAGTGGTATCTTTGTGTCGATTATAATGGTAGAAAAAGCAATAAGAGCTAGTAAAATTGTAGCGCTGCTGGAAGAGGGGTGTAGCCAAAAAACTATATTCTTATTGATTATAACAAATTACTAGTCATTTATGCTAATGACATAGTAAAAATATTAATATTATCCATACAAAAGCCAATGACTGTTAAGGTGCCCGTTTTTTTTGCAAAGGGGTGTACATTAAATATGTATTAAAATTACTCAAGAAAATATGTACATACATAACACAACTAACTATTTACGTTAGGTAAATAGGTACGAACTAAAAAGTGAAAAATATAAAACTTTTTTACAAAAAAACACAACCGACTTCCGAAAAAAAAACACTACAAAGTGAAAAATTACTTTAATTTTGGAAGTCAGCGGCAAAAAACTAAAATATACTAAAAAGATTCAATGACTTCCGAATTTAATAAAGTTATTATTATTTTGCCACTTTACTGGCGAAATATGGGTGTACTATAAATATTTACACCTCTGCCTAATCCTTCAGGGATTTCAGTCGATGATAAAAAGTATTATTAATCGTTATCGCAACGTCGCAAATAGATGTCAAATATTTCGCTGTTTTGATTAATTTGGCAATATTACTGGAATATTTCGTTTTAGATGTAAAAAAAAGGATTTGGATACTTTCCAAATGCCTTTTTACACCTAAAACCGGTTACAATTTAAATTCAGTGTTATAATTGCAATTCATTATTAATATTCTAGTCAGTTAGTTAGCGATATTTCATAGTTGCATACAGTAATATTGCCAAAATAATCAAAACAGGCAAATATTTGACAGTTATTTGCGACGTTGCCAACTTTCAGAATAAACGACGATTGTTATTCCATATTCAAACTCACCTTCACATCATTATTGTTGGCCAACACACAACTGATGCAAAAGATGACAAGTCCAGTTACAACTGTTGATCCGTACATTTTGGAAAGAGATGCTGAACTCAACTGATGTCCCTGGATAGCGGGGGAAACTATATATACTCTACTAAATGGAAATCTTATGCTAATGACGGAGGAGACTAGGGGAATACGGCACGTGGATTTTCTAAGCGCGATGTAGATTGGTGTAAACATATATATATTTTTTGCAAGGCGCTTGTGGCTAAGTTATAACCGCCGCACGGGTCGATCGATGAGTTTAAGCTATGCTTGCCGCGGTTGGTCTGTGGATGGGTGACCATCTATAAAGAAAGAAAGAAATTAATTTTATTCAGTACAGATTAAAATGCACATAATAGACAACAAAATAAAATAAGACTCCTCCGCGTGCCTCAGAAAGCACGTAAGCTATTGGTTCATGGATCTTTGACAATCGTTACGGGTCGTCAGAAGCCGTAATGTCTGATAATCAGTGTTACCAAGGGGTTTTCGTATTACCCAGGGTTGTGGAGGTCAGATAGGCAGTCGCTCCATGTAAAATACTGGTATTCAGCTGCATGCGGATAGACTGGAAACTGACCCGAAAATAGATGGGAAAAGGCTAGGCAGATAATGAACCCAAAAACGAATAGCAATCAATGACAAATCATAGAAGATATATTAGATGTAAGAAAAAAGTTGCTTACTTACATATTATTATTATAAACTAGCTTCCGCCCGTGGCTTCGCCCGCGTGGTATGTCGATAAAAAGTAGCCTATGTCCTTTCTCAGGCTCTAGACTATCTGTGTACCAAATTTCGCGACAGACAGACAGAGTTACTTTCGCATTTATAATATTAAGTAAGGATAGGAGGAGGAGGAGGACTTGTAATTGGCTTTCTGGTGAATATTGCTTCCTCATTTGTTGTGTTTTTGTTAGCTGTAAGTCCTCCATGTACTAAATAAATAAATAAATAGTAAGGATATTAAGCATTAAAGTCGCTTTTCGTGTTTGCCTGTAATTATGACCGTGTTGTTCTTCTAAACCACGCAACAGATTTTGATGAGGTTTTCACCATCGTTTAGAGAATTTATCCCTGAAGGTTTTTGTTAATATTAAAGTTATATAAAACTAAGAAATCTCAATGTCTTGTCAAGTCGTAAAAACTGTGCGAAACAGAAGCGGTCGCTAGTTTTATATAAATAAATATTTTACAAGAAAACCTAATCAGTCTAAGCAGACGTAAGGCTCTTACATACTGGCGCGATTCGCCGCGCGACGCGAATTTTAACAAAACAATTGCTTAGAAAACTACACGGCGAATAATGCGGCGGCGTCGCGTCGCGCGACGTATCGCCCCAGTATGTAAGAGCCTTTATGCTAAGGAACTAGAGATGATTCCCTTTGGGAATAAATCGATACCATTAATTTGAATAAGTGTGGACTACGTACGACTCTCCAAGTTTACGACTGATGTGTTATGTAAATATAAAGCTTATTAACTATTACACATAATATCACATATCCTCCAACTGTAATAGGGATGTCGACTGTCGTAATAATGTAATAGGTATTGTAATATCGTATACTTTTACAATCTTTGTAAATATGTGAGCACCATGTATCTGGTAATTAATTTATTCATTATTGCTCCATTTATAATTCTTTTTACCTTTTGTGGTACAGTAATCTTATTGTAGGTGCATCGTCTTCACATATAATTATATAATTAATGTACACAAAATATTGTAAAACATTTTTAAAAGAGTAACGGTGGAGTTTCTTGCCCATTCTTCTCCATACGAAAACTACCTTTTGGAAGGGGCAACTCGAATCAATTCTATTTCTTTGTTTGACGTTCAAAAGTGCCATATATGTGCCTATTTGAAATAAATTATTTGACTTTGACCTTGGCTTTGACTTTGACATTTATCTAAGAAATTAGAAAAATATTTAAGACCCTCACAATAAGCCCTTTCATTTGATATGAATATGACACACGATGGAAAAGTAATTATAATTCAGGTGAAAAATGACATTTTTTTACTTTCAATCAATCAACTCAGCCTATCGCAGTCCACTGCTGGACATTGGCCTCTCCCAGGCTGCGCCACAATACCCAATAATTATCCTCCGCCTTCCACATCCAGTCTGTCCCACCCGCAACCTTTTTTTTATTTTTTACTTTGACTTTTTTAAATCTGAAGTTTAGAGTAAAGTTCAAAAATACAATAGACGTAGATAATTATATTTATTGTGTATGTGTGTGTGTGTGTGTTTATAATGGATTTCCGCAAAGTCAATCAATGAACTATCTTAGGCGTCGTCCTATTTGGCGAAGATCGCACGATGATACGATGCGTTCTCGTCGTGCGATAAGTTCAAACATACAGATTTCATCAGAGTGTCCTATTTGAACCTCGCAAGTAATCGTGCGAGCACATGAAATTCTTAATAACAATCGTACGATGCGTTTGATCGTGCGATCATGTAATCAAAGCGACAGATCTCTTTTGAGTATCCTAATCGGTTAACTACGCGATGCGTCGACGCGCGAGGGCATCACACGATGGATATCGCGCGATTTATTAGGACACCTGTTAGGTCATCCCACGACCACTTTGATCGTGAGATGAAAAACGCATCGCGCCATCGTACGATCGCTCCCAAGTAGGACGCCGCCTTAGAGTACAGTTGGTAAGCAAAAACTCAAATTTTTATTTTTTTAGATTACATTTTAGTTTTAAATTTTACTGTTTCAAAAAAAAGACGGTGGTCCGAATCCGGACCGCGGTCCGCCATTTGCTGTCTCCTGTTTTATAGGTTCTGTTTTTAGATTTGAAAGCACGGAAACCTGAAAAAAACTTAAGTAAAATATATAAAATAAACGCTACACCAACTTCCCGACTCTCCTCCCCGTATTAGAGGTAAATTGATATAAATCTAGTTTCGCGAAGTCCATTAGAGTTCAATTTGAGCTGTCAATTTGCGCCACCCCCGCAGTTATAGATACCGATGTAGTATTAGGGTTCCGTACTTCCGTACCCGAAGGGCATTTGTGCACTACACGGAATTTTACCGTCCGGCAGTCCGATTTTTTACGGTCCGATGGTGATAGCACCTTTATTTCGAAGCAGTAAGGTCTGTTTTCGTACTTCAAGTAATACTGCTGCGTTCACATTTTACTGCCGGACGGTAAAATTCCGTGTAGTGCACAAACGCCCGAAGGGTGCCAAACGGAACCCTATTACTTTACCTCCGCCGTCAGTCCGTCCGTCCGTCTGTGCTGACGGACGGCGGTGTGAGCGAGCTGTATCTCATGAACCATAATAGGTAAGGTAGACAGGTGTTTTCAGTTTCTGTATTTCTATTGCCGCTATTATTAAAACAACAAATTATAAAAATTAAATAAAGAAAAACGAAAAGGAAAAAAACACTTCTTGTAATGGGACCCCATACCAGAAAAAAAGAAAAAAAGACCCCCATACCAGAAAGAAACAAAAAATATAATTGTTTATTATAGAAACGTGTTTTTTTCGGCATTTTTAGGGTTCCGTACCCAAAGGGTAAAACGGGACCCTATTATTACTAAGACTCCGCTGTCTGTCCGACTGTCACCAGGCTCATGAACCGTGATAGTTAGACAGTTGAAAGATTCACAGATGATGTATTTCTGTTGCCGCTATAACAACTAATACTAAAAAACAGAATAAAATAAATATTTAAGGGGGCTATCATACAACAAACGTGATTTGTTTGCTTGTTTTTGATCGATATTGATAACGGCAATAGGTAGACTCTTGAAACATTCACAGAATATTTAGTTATATACTCACTTTAAAAATAAGCACGAAAGTCTGACAACTAGTCTAACCAAGGGGTATCGTATTACCCAGTTACTGGGTTGTGGAGGTCAGATAGGCAGTCGCTCCATGTAAAATACTGGTATTCAGCTGCATCCGGTTAGACCGGAACCCGACCCCAACATAGTTGGGAAAAGGCTAGACAGATGATGGCTCACTTTAAAAATAAATAATAAAATTTAAAAAAAAAAAAAATTAAGGGCCGCCCTTAAATATTTTTTTTTTTTTTAACTTCCCATACAACAAACGTGATTTTTTTGCCGTTTTTATAGATAATGGTACGGAACCCTTCGTGCGCAAGTCTGACTCGCACTTGGCCTGCTTTTACTAAATATTGTACGGTGGTACGGAACCCTTCGTGTACTAGTCCGACTCACAGTTGGCCGATTTTAACGATACGAAATTAGAAAAAGAAGGTTTTGATCTGCCTTATATTTTTTAAGAGACAAGACGTCAGAACCAGAGGCTCTAGACAAAGTGACATTCTATCAGCGATAACGATGATGGAAAAGGCAAAAATATATAGAACTGACATAAGCTATCGAAAAGCTTATGTCAATCCTGTTGAAAATCGTTGTAGAAATACGAAACGCTTTGGACGCGATTGTCACTTATCTAGGCCCTCAGGTCATCGCCAATTTTTACCCAACTGCGGCGAAGCAAAAAAGAGGGTTATGATTTTGACCGGTATAGTATTTATGTATGTTCATCTGATTGCTGATATCTTCTTAACGACTCATCTCAATTTCACAAATGAGGTATCGTTGGAAACGTCTTGTTATCGTCGTCCGCTGGTAATAGGCCGTGACGTCACATTAAATTGAAAATGGCGCTATCCAAATGATAATTATAAAGTAATGAACTAAAAAAAATATTTTTTAATCATACCATGTTGGGTATCAATTGAAAGGGTTTGATTGACACATTTTAAAAATATATTTATTACAACTCCACAAAATTTTAAATATCACTATAGTATAAAACTGAGTCGCTTTCTCTATCCCTATATCCCTATGTATGCTTAAATCTTTAAAACTACGCGGCGGATTTTGATGCGGTTTTTTTAAATAGATAGAGTGATTGAAGAGGAAGGTTTATATGTAACGGGTGATTTTTTAAGAGGTATAGGATTTGATTTTCAAAAAAAACACAAAAAATTTGAAAAATTTGATGAAATCTTTATTGGAATCGATAGAACGATCAATATAATTTAATGTTTGAAGATGATTTCATGCAAATCAATCAATCAAACCAGCGTCAGACGGTACCTGTCTGGCATTAATGCTGAAATGAACCTTTTTGGCGCAGCCGTGAGGCGCACACTATTGTTTTCAAATTTTTTATTTTTTTTTATTTTGTTATTTGTATTTTGTGTTTCACGAACTGTGTCCAAATAAACGTTATTCTTTCTTTCTTTTCTTTTCTTTCAAATGCTGGCCGCGGCTCCGGTTTAGATGGCCCATTCGCAAGGCCCAATTTCGGCACACTCTCTCCAACATATCAGCCGGTATATCACGAATAAATGCTTCAATATTGGCTCCCAGTGCGTCAATCGTTGCTGGTTTATCCCTGTAGACATGAGCCTTAACATGGCCCCACAAGAAATAGTCCAAAGGCGTTAGATCACACGATCTAGGCGGCCAATTGACGGGCCCAAAACGTGAGATAAACTGTTCACCGAAGGCGGCTCTCAATTGGGCCATTGTTTCGCGTGCCGTGTGGCATGTGGCACCGTCTTGTTGAAACCACATGTCAGGCATGTCCAATTCTTCAATTTTGGGCAAAAAAAATCGCCAATCATCACACGGTAGCGCTCGCCATTCACAGTAACGTTTCGGCCATTGTCGTCTTTGAAAAAGTACGGCCCGATGATGCAAGCGTTGTTCGTTCGTAAGTCGATTCATGGTTAAATTATAGACCAAACTGAACAAGTTTGACAATGACACAAGACACGATTCACGCGTGATCTGTCAAAAACAGTGTTGCCAAAAAGATACCAGCAAAAAAATCACCCGTTATAATAACAAGCCGGTGCGAAGCCGGGGCGGGTCGCTAGTAAGTTATAAAACTAAAAGCCAACTACGACAATATAGTCTATCAACTAAAAAGGTATAAACAAGACATCACAGAAAGACAAATAACCGGAGTCACACGTAATCTGTTCGATTTATGCCCAACACGTGTGACTACCCAAATGTCCTTTCTTTGGTATTGTTCGTCGAGTCGTTGAGCTCCTTAAGTTCTGAGTTGAGCTCCACTATTACTGACAAATGCTTGCACTGACTGGACAGGTCCACTCAAATCTGTGTGGTTCTTTCCTCAAAAGACCATTTCAGACTCTTATCTACATGGTCCTCATATGGCCTGACCAAGATTATGTCTGGACTTTAAAGGAGACGGTGACCTCTGAGTTTGTTTCGGCCTTTCTTCTCAGAGTAGTCAGATAGGAAACGCCGACCTCATCTAGCTTATTTTTACAACTTTTTAATATGACGTGTAAAAGTGATTCCAATATCCTATTTACAGAATAAACAATTTCATTTCATTTCATTTCATTTCACTCCGGATTTTTAATTTGTCTGTCTGTGATGTCTTGTTTATACCTTTTTAGTTGATAGACTTTGTTGTCGTAGTTGGCTTTTAGTTTTATAACTTTTATTTTGTTTTTTTTTGGTATTCTGCTATCTAATTGTGAAGCTAGCACATTTTTGCCGTTTCATTTGACAGTTCAACAACATTCTTTAAAATCAGTTTTTTTTTTGAACTTACGAAACAATGGATTAGCATTATCTCATAATATATCTCTCATAATCTGTTTCAAAACGATTCAGTTGTGATTTTGAGAGTAGTGGTGATGAAATTATTTACACAAAGTAAAGCGCCTGTCTGGGTTCGAACCGACGACCTACGACTCGTAAGTCGGGGCCTTTAACACTGCATTATTAACTGTATATTAATGAAAGCTATTATTCTTGATTTCGTCTTCGATTCAATCGAAATCATTAATAACAATTAAGGGTAGATTAAGAAAAACAGTTATTCCCGAAAAACAAATGAATTAATTAGTAGTACACTAAAATACTTTCATTAAAGTTAATTAAATTAAGATGTTTTTTGTGTAAGACGAACTTGTGGCTACGTAATAACAGTCGCACGGGTCGATCCATCAGGTTAAGCTACGCTTGCCAGTGTGGGTCCGTGGATGTGTGACCTTTACATACCGAGACTCCTCCGTGCCTCGGAAAGCACGTTAAGCCGTTAGTCCCGGCTGTCATTTGAGGATCTTTGACGTCGCTACGGGTCGTCAAACGCCCGAAAGTCTTACCAAGGGGTATCGTATTACAGTTACGGTTGTGGAAGTCAGATAGGCAGTCGCTCCATTTAAAATACTGACATCCAGCTGCATCCGGTCAGACTGGAAGTCGACCCCATTATAGTTGGGAAAAGGCTAGGCAGATTCATTGCCACCGACGCGACTATGGGAATTAAAGTTATTTTTACCCGACTACGGCGAAGAAAAAAGGAGGGTTATGATTTTGACCGGTATGTATGTATGTATCTACTCGTATGTATGTATGTATGTATGTATGTTCATCTGTTTCCTACTATCTTCCAAACCACTTATCACAATTTGACAAATGAGGTATCGTTAGAAGTGTCGTAATTGTCCGCTGGTTATAGGCTATGTGAAGTCACATTAAATTAAAAATGGCGCCCTCTAGAGGACTTAAAGTGAGGAACTTAAAAAAAAATGGTTTAATCGTACTATGTTGGGTATCAAATGAAAGGGCTTTAAAAATCACGATTAAACCATATTTTTTTACGTGTGACTCCGGATTTTTAATTTGTCTGTCTGTGGTGTCTTGTTTATACCTTGGTTTTAGTTTTTATTACTTGATTTTTTTTTCTAAAAGTACTTGACGACGGTTAACTTCAGTCATCACGCTACGTCCCTTAGGAGCCGACCAAAAAGAAAAAAGTCAGTAAAAACACAAAGCGAAAACACAGTAATAGCGTGGGCGGGCGATGCGATGCGACGCGATGTGTCGGGGGAAGAAGAAATTTCACGCGGACTTAGTCGCGGGCAGAAAATAGTTTATAATAAATTATGTGAATAAATCTATTTAGGTACTGTAGAGGTTTTATGCGATATGCAACCTCACGTTGGGCTGGCTGGTAGAGCCGCAGCCTTGACTTGCGAACGCTCCAGCAGTCGGTATTTAAATATTGACAGATAGGTTTTTATGTCGAGTCGGAGAGATCCGCCTGAACCCTTAATATGTATAAACGTGCCTTATTAATAAACCCTTGGAAAACCTACTCCTCTTTGGAATTCCCTCCTCACACACCCTAACATCTAGTTAACACCCTTCAGGCATTACAGTACTTATTATAAATTAAAGTCGTTTTTATTCATCTTAAGTTGAAAGGAAGCCCGCAAAATTCATATTTTCTTACGTTTTTTGCAATATTCATTGATTAAAATATGATTCGCGGCTGTAACAAATATCAATTTACATAATTATAATAGGGAATATGCATGTGATTCAAATATGGGTCAAATATTTTTTTCTATAAACTATGTTACTTCAGAATTATGCCTCCATCAATATTTTTGAATAAAATTTCTTTTTGAGCGAGAAATTAATTTTTAAAAAGTCCCAAAAAACTGTGGGTAATTCAAATACTTGAAAAGGCTAAGAGCGGATGTGACGTAACAATCCGGAATAACAATCAAAATGTCAATGTCAAGTCAATCAACAAGTGTCAAGTCAATGTCAAACGCTCATAGAAAAAGGAGTTTTTGACGTTGACTTGACAGTTGCTTGTCTGTTTTCACGAACTGTGACGTCACCACACCAAGCGCGCCAAATGGAGGGCGTTTAAATAGCCCGGATCGGTTGGATATTTTTAAACATTTTTTTAACTACTTTAAATTGCTTTTTTGCCGTCGATTTTTTTTTTACTATTATTTGACGATGTAAACTATCGAATAAAAATATTAAAAAAATACATGCATATTCCCTATTATAAGAATCAGCAACACAACTCCTTATGTATGATCAATGTGCAAAATATCATTATTTCATGAAATAGTCATTCAATGAACTGACACTGATCAGCTAATTGCAAAAAACGTAAGAAAATTTGGGTTTCGGTGGCTACCTTAGCGCATCCCCCTTTAACCCGATACGCACTGACGCGCGATGTACGGACTTTTTACCCGACTACGGCGAAGAAAAAAGGAGGGTTATGATTTTGACCGGTATGTATGTATGTATGTATGTATGTATGTATGTATGTATGTATGTTCATCTGTTCCCTCCTATCTTCCAAACCACTTATCACAATTTGACAAATGAGGTATCGTTAGAAGCGTCGTGATTGTCCGCTGGTTATAGGCTATGTGAAGTCACATTAAATTAAAAATGGCGCCCTCTAGAGGACATAAAGTGAGGAACTTAAAAAAAAAAATGGTTTAATCGTACCATGTTGGGTATCAAATGAAAGGGCTTAATGAGCACATTTCAAAAATATATATATTATAACCCCAGAAGAATTCAAAAAAAAATCAAGTAATAAAAACTAAAACCCAACTACGACTTAAAAGGTATAAACAAGACACCACAGACAGACAAATAAAAAATCCGGAGTCACACGTAATCTGTTCGATTTATGCCCTAACACGTGTGACTCCGGATTTTTAATTTGTCTGTCTGTGGTGTCTTGTTTATACCTTTTAAGTCGTAGTTGGGTTTTAGTTTTTATTACTTGATTTTTTTTACCTATGTATATTTAAGATCTTGCATGCTAGATTTGTATGTAAACGCATGTTTGACAAATAAATTATCTTTATCTTTACGCTCATCCGTTTGTCGTTCTCGCGTAGTAAACTCGATATTCCCACGGGATCGAGACTTACGCGGGTGAAACCGCGGGGCGCTGCTAATAGTAAATAAATATTATAATAGTAAAGGTATTATGAACGCACTTTTCTTTTAAGTTTACATAGAAACGGCTGAGTAAATAATATAATGTACTTAAAGGAATAACAATTAATAATGTTATTATTATTAACTAGCGTCTACTCGCGACTTCGTTCGCGTGGATGTCGTAAGATACACATACATTACATACATAATCAGCCTATAATGTTCCCACTGCTGGGACACAGGCCTCCTCTCTGTGAGAGGGAGTGGGCCGTAATCCACCACGCGGGCCCAGAGCGCGTTCGTAGATGTCACATGTCTTCGAATGTTTGGTTCTAGAACATGCCGGTTTCCTCACGATGTTTTCCTTCACCGTTTTGAGAGCAGTAGTGATGAAATTATTTACACAAAGTAAAGCGGCTCTCAGGGTTCGAACCTACGACACCTACAAACTCACAACTCGCGGCCGTTACCACTGGGCCACCACTGCTCGTAAGATACACAGTATACTAAAATAAAAATTTAAATAAAAAATCCTCGGCCAACCCATCGCATCGTATCGCATAGCCCGCTCTCGCTTTTCCTTCGTTTTTAACCGACTTCTTCAAAAAGGGGGAGGTTCTCAACTAAAAAGTGAAAAATAAAAACTTTTTACAAAAAAAAAAACAACCGACTTCCAAAAAAACACAAAAAAAGTGAAAATTTCGGAAGTCGGTAGCAAAAACCGAAAATTGAAAAACAAAGACACCGACTTCCGAAATTAAAGTAATTTTTCACTTTTTTTGTGATTTTTTGAAAGTTGTTTTTTTTTGTGATAAGTTTTTTCACTGAGCTTTATTTCCGAGTTTTTCTTTTTGCTCGACTCCTAAGATTTGTAGTGTGTGAAGCCCTCAAGAACTGGGCTATCGAAAGCAAAAATAATTTTTCAAATCCAACTGACAGTTGCGGAGATTAGGACATTCAAACAAACAAATAAACTCTTCAGCTTTATAATATGCGTATACATTACATAGAAACGGCTGTGTACATAATAAAATAATAATAAAATGGAATAACAATTAATAACAATAATTAATAACAATTATAATGCGCGCGCTTGCATTAAGTAAAAAACATTTTTTCTTTTGTTTTATTGTGTCGAAGTTTTTTTTTGTTTAATTTATTATTTTTTGTTTTTTTTACTTAGAAAAGGGTCTGGAAGAGTTTGAAATGATAAATTACATGTAAGTGAGTAGGTATATAGAAATAACATCACGCCTACTTTCCTCAAAGGGGGTAGGCAGATATGAGATGGGGCAGCAAGTAAGGGCAGATACCTTTGAAGCTACGGGGCGCTCCAGTTTTGCGGTGGGCCAACCATGGTTGTCCCAACCATATTTGAAGAAGTATTAGGCAACAACTGAAGCCTGAGCGCCTGAGTGGATAACAGTAGCAACTAGCAATGGCTTTCATTTTGACATTTCAACAAAATTCATTGCGTTATTTACGTTGTTGAGCAGAATAATAGAAAATGCAAAAAAAAAACGTTTTTTTTTTTGTAAATAAGTTTGTTTTTACAAGCTTTATATTAGCTTGCTCTGTTCGTATGTGTTTCCGGTTACTCCAATTGTCATTAATTTTTCAAGTTCTTCCTGGCATCCGATTGAGCTGAAACTTGGCATACTCATACAAGTACCGAGACATTTTGAAAAAATGATACCATGGAACTGGTCTGATCATGGAGCCGGAAGTTGGCCATAGGAACTCCTCAATCAAACAAGATAGGACCATCGTGTTTGGACTCATTAGCTATGTATTAACAAGTAGTTTGACACTAGGTGGTGTTCAGGGTCTGATGATGGAGCCGGAAGGTGGCCCTTCAAAAAGCTTGTTTTTAAAAAGATTTTTACTTATATTTTATTTCACTTTATAGTTGTGGTGGTACCTACCCCACAAAAATTCTAATACCACTACATACTATGTAAATAACAGTGACAGGAACTTATTAAGTACTATAACATCATCCACATAGGCTAAGTGGGAAAAATATTATTGAGCTAACTCAAAAACTACGCAAGCAAAGTTAATACAATTTATATGAGACCATCTCTGAAGTATGATCTACCAAACAAAAAAAGAATCATCATTCATAATTGGCGGAGTAAATGCGTAAAAAAAACACCTCCTTTTTCAAGTCGGCTAAAAACTAAGTACTTACTACTACTACAGACAATAAAAATCTAAAATCAATACAGGATTTTATTATTATTCTTCGCCCTTTATAAGGTCATCCAATAAATCATGTCTGGTGCATTTAGCAGTGCAGTTATTTGCCCAGATGTTCCATTTCTATGCATCCATAGAACAGGTTTCATTATATATACTGTGGGGAGCTGGGGTGGTCATCACTCGATCCAGTCTTTGGCTAAGATGGGTGCCACCAAGATTCTTTGGGTCTTCGGTCTTTGTGTAAGTAACTAAGTACTACTGCTTTTTCTATTGCACATTTTTTTCTACGAAGTGTTCATCCATCAGGTTAAGCTACGCTAGCCGGGGTTGGTCCGTGGGTGGGTGACCATTTTCACATATCGAGACTCCTCCGTGCCTCGGAAAGCACGTTAAGCCGTTGGTCCCGGCTGTCATTTGTGGATCTTTGGCAGTCGTTACGAGTCGTCAGAAGCACGAAAGTCTGACAACCAGTCTAACCAAAGGGTATCGTATTACCCAGTTACTGGGTTGCGGAGGTCAGATAGGCAGTCGCTCCATGTAAAATACTGGTATTCAGCTGCATCCGGTTAGACTGGAAGCCGACCCCAACATAGTTGGGAAAAGGCTAGACAGAAGACTCTGGTGCGGTTTGAGGGGGTGTCCAGGGGCCATGACCCCCCCCCCCCCCCCCCCCCAAAATCATTCAAGCTGTCGAGAGACTGAATGATTTACGTGCTTTACTAACTAAAAACTGTATGTACACACGGCTACACATCAAGCTATACATTTCCAGTATAAGCTGACCTCGCATTGTACGGAAATCCTATACAATGTGAGCATAGCTTGATGTGTAGCCGTGTGTACTTGAGCCACAGTGACCCCGATGAGCTTATTTATACAAAAAAAAGTTTTTATATCTTATCAATAAGAAACCATTTCCCTAAAGATATTCCTCGGCACCAATGGTGACTCCCCCAAAATCTTGGGCTGCGACCGCGCCTGCCGAGACTCCTCCGTGTCTCGGGAAGCACGTTAAGCCGTTGGTCCCGGCTGTCATTCGTGGATCTTTGACAGTCGTTACGGGTCGTTAGAAGCCCGGTCTGACAATCAGTCATAACTAGGGGTATCGTGTTACTCGGTGACTGGGTTGTAGAGATCCGATAGGTCTTTACTCCATGTAAAACTAGTATTCAGTTTATTCGATGGCAAAAAACGAAAATTCAAAACCAATGACACCGATTTCCGAAATTAAAATTATTTATTTTTCACTTTGTACTGTTTTTTTTTTTACCCAACTACGGTACTACTAAGCAAAAATGAGAGTTATGATTTTGACCGGTATGTATACAGGCTGTAAGGGTAAACACTCTTAAAAAATACAATAGACGCTGATATATTTAGTAACCTATTCCGCTTGACTATTCTTCAAGAGTCATAAAAACCCTGTAAGAAATCGACACGTGTTTCACCTCTCAACGAGGCATCTTCAGGATGACGATTGACCAATTGCAAACCAGAACGCGACGTGTTACCACACCGAGCGCGTTCTCTGCGTCCAGCGCTCGGTGTGGTAACACGTCGCGTTCTGGTTTGCAATTGGTCAATCGTCATCCTGAAGATGCCTCGTTGAGAGGTGAAACAGCTGACTGACTGAGGGAGGGGTCGCGCTCGCGGCTGGTCAGGTCACATCCCGCACCCCCCGCCCGTGTTGAGACGCAAGTTCATTGCCCTAGCGCATAGGGCAACGAACTTGCGTCTCTTGTGGTAAAATGTTGATTTAAAAAAAAGAAAAAAACGTTGTAGTTTTCCATTGATTTTACGTTATATAAATGAAACCAAACCACTGGTTGCAAGGATAACGGTGTTTACCCTAACACCCTGTATAATGTATGTATACGTTCCCTCATATCTTCTCAATCACATCACAATTCGTATAGAGCACATAAAGTCAAGAACTAAAAAAAAAAGAATGAGGCACTGTTGGGTATCAAATAAAAGGGCAGATTTCCAAATTAATTTTATTATAACCTCAAAAAAAAAATCTGTTTGATTTATGCCCTAACACGTGTGACTCTGGATTTATTTATTTAACTATTTATGTACACACATAATAAACAGACAAGAAGAAAAGAACAGAAAAAAACGTACAAAGGTGATGCTTATTTCTAAAGAAATCTCTTCCAGCACACCTGCGATAGGAAAGTAGAAAGTAAAATACATAAAATCAACACAATTCACTTAATTGGATTTTTTATTTGTCTGTCTGTGATGTCTTGTTTATACCTTTTTAGTTGACTTTTTTTACGTAGTTAGGTTTTAGTTTTATAACTTTTATTATTTGTAAAAAGTTTTTATTAATCAAGTGTGTTTCTTTTCCTTTCAGATCGTCAATGCATATGCGTTTTGGTGTAAGTAATCTGAATTAAATAGTTTAATATTCATTCCCTATGTTTGTAGCTCCAATTTATAGTACCTACACGGCTACACAACAAGCTATACATTTCCAGTATAATCTGACATCGCATTGTAATGTATAGCTTGATGTGTAGCCGTGTGTACATACCTACTTAGCTTGGAAAAAAAACCATTCCTATTTTATACATATTTTTACCCGACTACGGCGAAGAAAAAAGGAGGGTTATGATTTTGACCGGTATGTATGTATGTATGTTCATCTGTTCCCTCCTATCTTCCAAACCACTTATCACAATTTGACAAATGAGGTATCGTTAGAAGCGTCGTGATTGTCCGCTGGTTATAGGCTATGTGAAGTCACATTAAATTAAAAATGGCGCCCTCTAGAGGACATAAAGTGAGGAACTTAAAAAAAAAAATGGTTTAATCGTACCATGTTGGGTATCCAATGAAAGGGCTTAATGAGCACAATTCAAAAATATATATATTATAACCCCAAAAGAATTTAAAAAAAACAAGTAATAAAAAACTAAAACCCAACTACGTCTTAAAAGGTATAAACAAGACACCACAGACAGACAAATTAAAAATCCGGAGTCACACGTAATCTGTTCGATTTATGCCCTAACACGTGTGACTCCGGATTTTTAATTTGTCTGTCTGTGGTGTCTTGTTTATACCTTTTAAGACGTAGTTGGGTTTTAGTTTTTTATTACTTGTTTTTTTATAAACATAAACATCCTAAAACCGTGCAATACTTAGTTTTTTTTACTCTCGTATCGATCAACGAAAACCGACATGTCCTAGCCTTGAACAAACAAAATATCGAAGACATATGACATGCCCGCACTGGGCCCGCGTGGTGGATTACGGCCCACTCCCTCTCACAGAGATTAGGCCTATGTGCAGCACTAGCTTCAACCCGCGTGGTATGTCGATAAAAAGTACCATAAGTCCTTCCCCAGGATGCCATCCTTCCGAAATTTCATCATCCTTGCGAAATTTTGTCGAAATCCGTTCAGTGGTTTAGGCGTGAAAAGGTAACATTCAGACAGACAGACAGAGTTACTTTCGAATTTATCTTAATATATATAAATCTCGTGTCACAATGTTTGTCCTCAATGGACTCCTAAACCACTTAACCGATTATAATAAAATTCGCACACCATGTGCAGTTCGATCCAACTTGAGAGATAGGATAGTTTAGGTAGGGTAGGTAGGGTAGATAGGGTAGGTAGGGTAGGTAGGGTAGGTAGGGTAGGTAGGGTAGGTAGGGTAGGTAGGGTAGGTAGGGTAGGTAGGGTAGGTAGGGTAGGTAGGGTAGGTAGGGTAGGTAGGGTAGGTAGGGTAGGTAGGGTAGGTAGGGTAGGTAGGGTAGGTAGGGTAGGTAGGGTAGGTAGGGTAGGTAGGGTAGGTAGGGTAGGTAGGGTAGGTAGGGTAGGTAGGGTAGGTAGGGTAGGTAGGGTAGGTAGGGTAGGTAGGGTAGGTAGGGTAGGTAGGGTAGGTAGGGTAGGGTAGGTAGGGTAGATAGGGTAGGTAGGGTAGGTAGGGTAGGTAGCGTAGGTAGGGTAGGTAGGGTAGGTAGGGTAGGTAGGGTAGGTAGGGTAGGTAGGGTAGGTAGGGTAGGTAGGGTAGGTAGGGTAGGTAGGGTAGGTAGGGTAGGTAGGGTAGGTAGGGTAGGTAGGGTAGGTAGGGTAGGTAGGGTAGGTAGGGTAGGTAGGGTAGGTAGGGTAGGTAGGGTAGGTAGGGTAGGTAGGGTAGGTAGGGTAGGTAGGGTAGGTAGGGTAGGTAGGGTAGGTAGGGTAGGTAGGGTAGGTAGGGTAGGTAGGGTAGGTAGGGTAGATAGGGTAGGTAGGCCAGGTAGGGTAGGTAGGGTAGGGGTAGGGTAGGTACTTAGTGCTACCCGTGCGAAGCCGGAGCGGGGCAGCTAGTAATATTAGTATGGATAAGATTGCCCCGTTGGTCTTGTGGTCGCAAGCGGTCCTGAGCACGAGGTTCTATGTTCCATTCCCAGGTCAGGTAGGTTATTAGGTTTTTCAGAATTTCTCAGTAGCAGCCCGGAGTCTGTCAATTCGTGGCCAGTTGATACTAATAAGCTCGTCCCCCCTATTGCATGGACATAAGTAACATAGGAGGCCGTTGAGCTCCTTAAGTTCTGAGTTGAGCTCCACTATTACTGACAAATGCTTGCACTTACTGGACAGTTCCACTCAAATCTGTGTGGTTCTTTCCTCAAAAGACCATTTCAGACTCTAATCTACATGGTCCTCATATGGCCTGACCAACATTATGTCTGGACTTTAAAGGAGACGGTGACCTCCGAGTTTGTTTTGGCCTTTCTTCTCAGAGTAGTCAGATAGGAAACGCCGACCTCATCTAGCTTATTTTTACAACTTTTTAATATGACGTGTAAAAGTGATTCCAATATCCTATTTACAGAATAATCAATTTCATTTCATTTGCCTATGTCCAGCAGTGGACGTTTTCGGCTTAAATGATGAAAAATGTAGAAACATAAGGTCCAGTTGAACCCAGCTTCAGCTTTTGGCTAGCATTCATGCTGAATTGGGCCTGTGTGGCGCAGCCGTGAGACGCACAATAAGGTTTTTATTCTGTTTTTTGTGTGAATAGACCGTATTTGTGTCTTACCTGGGTCAATAAGATTTATTTTCTTACTAGCCGCGGTTCACCCGCGTAAGTCTCGATCCCGTGGAAATATTGGGATAAAAAGTATCCTATGTGTTAATCCAAGTTATAAACTATCTGTTTGCCAAATTTCATCCAAATCCATTCAGCCCTTTTTTACGTGAAAGAGTAACAAACATCCATCCATCCGTACATCCATAGTTACAAACTTTCGCGTTTATAATATTAGTTAGATTAGATTTTTTCTTCTCATGGGACTCAAAACTATTACATTTATTGATACGTAAAAGAAACACTCTGTACACGCACACTTGTATATCAACGTACAAAGACAAGTGTGCGTGTACAGAGTGTTTCTTTTCCGTTTCAATTTAATATTTTATGTGAATATTTTACTAAGTATTATATAGTTTTTTTATGGTATTTTTTTTAGCATATATAGACGCTATACTATTGCAGGTTAACGGGAACGCCCTTCGTTAGATAACATACTGTATAACTGACGAAACGTAACCACTATGAATAGGCTGAATGTGATATGACTTATGAAAAATGGTTTTTATTTTCTTTCAGATCCACCGCAACCAGTCCCGGGCATTCACATAGAAACTGAGGACCGGGACTACAGCAAAGACAGCAAAGCTAATGAATTCCTAATCAAGGACTCTAAGGGCATCAGAGGCGAGTCTTCGCGAAGTGACACAGAAAAATGCGACCTACTACACACGGAATACAATATCGATCTCAGTGGTACAAAAAAAAGCGTTCACGCCCAAGGCTCCTCTGATTCCGCAGATCAATATAGAAGCTTCAAAATCAGTGCTGACGGTAAAAAACAAAGCAATTATGCAAGAGATGACAGAACCAGTGACAGATATGACGTAAAGAAGTTCAAACATGAAGGTCCTGACGGGAGTATGGTACAGGCCGAAGAAACAAATGAGTCTGAGGACTTTAGCTCAAATACGTATGAAAGTTCTACTGATACTAAGCCTGGTCCACCGCCTTGTAAAACTCCTCATAAGCCTAGTAAGTATTTTTAGTTTTTATTAACAGACTTCTTCAAAAAGGAGGAGGGTCTGTATGTTTTTTTTTTTTGTGTTTTACGCGATTACTCCGCCAATTATGAATCGATATTGATGATTCTTTTTTTGTTTGGTAGGTCATGCATCAGAGGTGGTCCCATATAAATTTTATTAATTTTACTTGCGTAGTTTTTAGTTAGCTTCAATAATTACGTATTTTTTCCACTTTGCGTATGTAGACGATATTATTATCTTAGTTGACTCCGTCACTGTTATTTATGTAGCAGATAAAACGGTATACGAATTCGTGTGGGGTAGGTACCACAACTAAAAAGTGAAAAATAACTTTAATTTCGGAAGTCGGTGGCAAAAAACGAAAATTGAAAAGCAAAGACACCGACATCCGAAATTAAAGTTATTTCTCACATTTTCGTGTTTTTTTTGGAAGACCGTTGTTTTTTTTTTCCTATCTATCATCTTCCTGTCCTGTGGGACGCGACGCGAACTTTTACAGGATCCGAATTTATTTATTCCATACATGTACACGCGCTGCACAGCACCGCGCATCTCAGCGTACTTTGACACATGTCAACACTCGCACTGAAATTATACCTTTTCGTGAAGAAAATAAGTTCGATAATTGTTAAAAAGTGCCCGCAGCGTCGCGTCGCTTCACGTCGCAGTCTGAACTGATCAACTGACAGTCTAACTATTTTCATTTATGTTCCCCTGGGGATCATAGTATTTCCAAATACAAACAAATGCTAATTTCCATGTCCGTCAATTATTAGATTTATCGTGTATAATAATTTGAATTCAGAACTAAGTACTTTATTGTTGTTTTGTTTTGATTTCCGTGTGAACTATATAGAGCTGTAAAACTATTTTCCTTGAACTATTTACTCCCATTTTTTAAATAAATTACATTATGTTAAAAGAGTATTTACAACTCTATATACTTCCATGTCGATTGGGAGCGTCCGGTCTGCACCAAGCGCAAAGCGCAACTGATGACTGAAATCCGACGACTGACGAAACACGAAGTTTGCCGAGGGACATTAAGATAAAAGTTGTAAATAAAATATATAAATAAGTAACGATTTTTAAACGATTCAAATTATTATTTCAGATGCTCACATGGTGATGGATTGCGAGTTACCAAGTAAATACATGATCCTTTATATTGTTTAAAAAGTATTTATTAACTTAGATGTCTTGCCTCATTGGTCTAGTGGTCGAGCATGAGGTCCTGGGTTTGATTCCCAGGTCGAGAAAAGTTGTATGGGGCTTTTTCCATCAGATTTTTTTTTCTGTTGCAGCGCGGAGTTATGTTAATATAAAATATAATATTATTTTGCAGGTTCTGATGAGTCACAATGGACAGTGGTACGGACCGAATCTATGGAAGGCGGCCGCCCCTGCATTATTATGAAAATAGTACCGATAGGTGAGTTCCACCCTCGTTCAGGCACTTTAAGTACCGCTAATAGACAAAAACTTATTCTAAGCCCAGGTACGCATCAGCGAGGTTTTCCCGCAGCGGTTTTTTTTCGCACACTGGATTTTCAACGCACTGCTTCAGCCAATCATTTTTCGATCAACATAATAACCTGAAACTGACCTAAAACTTGCAAAAAACGGAATATATTTTTTTGTTTTGAAAAAACAAGATGGCGGCATTAGTTCCGATTTTGGCCACGTGCCAAAAGATCCTTGTGCAACTATAGTTTAAAACAACAAATCGTTTCTTTTTTTAAGATCATCCGTTGTATTCAACTACAACTTCTACTTCTTCTTCAAAAAGCACTGCCCATCATGGTTCGAAATCTTCAAAATATGGTAAGTTAGTATTTTTTTTATTATCGCGAAAAAAATATCAGCTGTCCATTTGTGTTCACTTAAATCGACCAAATGTATGGAACAGCTGATTTTTTTTCACGATTTCAAGGTTGGTCCCATAGAAAAAGTTGTTCAAAATGATGAGTACAATGACCCCTTTTCGGGTTTAGCATAAACAAAAAATAATGTTGTAGAAACTGACTACTGTCAAAGTAAAAGCGTCAGTACTATTATTTTAAATCTGGAAGTTCGGACGTTGTGAATGAATCCGCGCTTTTAAAACAAAGGAGTTCGCTTTCGAAATGTGCACGTTCATTTCACATTCAAGTCGCAATCTGTCAAATTTGTCAAAAATGTTGTTGGTTTTTTTGACAGATTGCGAATGAGATGCGAATGTGAATGTGCGAATGTGAAAGTAAAAATCAATATGGCCAGCCGGGCCTTATTTTTAAAATTTTTACTTTTACTTTTTTGAAAATTCAAATGTCTTCTACCTCTAAAGTGGGTGACAAAATTGCGTACCTACTTAAAGTACGCGGTCTTTAAGTTCGCGACCTTACTCGGCTCGCCGCGCCGTTGGTGACACACGTGAAGCTTGCTCAGAATTTCATTGTCAACGCGACTCGCGGCTCGCGGCGGTGACGGACGACGAGCCAATGTGGGCTACGAGCAAAATTTCAAACCTGTTGGATCGCCAACAAACTTACTCGGCGGTTTTTAAGTCCGCGTGCTTAGCATGACACACGGGCGAGTAAGTTCGCCGAGCCATAAGTACGCGGACTTGCTCGCGTGTCTATCATTTGTTTTTAAACCTATGCTTGCAGCTAAAGTTAAATGTTCAATTGTATTATAGAAAAAGTGCAGCCTCCCACATCGCAAGTATGGGTTGGACCAACAATAGAAGGACCAGGAATAGTGGAGCGACCACCAGTCATTATTGGCCCACCAATAGGAACTCCAGATACAGAACCCAAACCAGGTAATTTCCATAATACGTTAGGTTATTCATATAACAGAAAAAGCATATTGCAAAGACCGCTACAACTGCTAGATTTAGAAGTTAAGTTACGGAATCAGATGTGCGGAAATCCATGACAGTTTAATGTTGTGCAAAAATATTTAGTTTTCTATTTTTTCACAGCATTTTCGAGATAAATCGAAAATGCTGTACTGGTCAAATTCATGCTAGTAGGCGGCCGGCAATATTACTATGAAAATCCATAATAACTGTCGAATTTGGCGGCCGAATGAATTACTGTGATACTCATAAATGTGTCGTGTAATTCAAAAATAGAACGAACTTTTTACTTTGACATTATGGCAATCAAGGAGGTAACTAAAAGATTAAATTCAAGATTTAATTGAAGATTTAATTTAAATTTCGATTTGACTTGCAGATAAAACTTTATAGTAAATAAAAACAAATGAACATAATACTGGCTCGTGAAAAATTACCGTTGGTCGTCAGATTTTGGAATTTATAATTAATTAACTTAGTTTGAATATCCGCGCATTATTTGAGGAAAGTACTACCTATACAAAATATACAACCCTTGGCCGCAACCAGGGATTAATGCCCCTTTTGCAGGCCGTGGCAGTAATGTACTAGACATCATAAACGTCAGGCGATGGTACTAATTAAAACTTTTTGGGTTCACAGGTGGAAGCTCCGCAGCAACCAGCACTGCCAGTGTTGCTAGTACCGGCGGTGGAACCACTACAGCTGGTTCGGTAAGTTCTTCCGGTGCAACTAGCACAAGTGGGGATGGCACAAGCTCCGCAACAAGCAGCAGCGCAAGTGGTGCTAGTAACAACTGCGGAACCACTTCAGCCGGTTCGGCAAGTTCTTCCAGTGCAAGTAGCACAAGTGAGGATGGCACAAGCTCCGCAACAAGCAGCACTGCCAGTGTTGCTAGTACCGGCGGTGGAACCACTACAGCCGGTTCGGCAAGTTCTTCCGGTGCAAGTAGCACAAGTGGGGATGGGACAAGCTCCGCAACAAGCAGCAGCGCAAGTGGTGCAAGTAACGACTACGGAACCACTTCAGCCGGTTCGGCAAGTTCTTCCGGTGCAAGTTGCACAAGTGAGGATGGCACAAGCTCCGCAACAAGCAGCACTGCCAGTGTTGCTAGTACCGGCGGTGGAACCACTACAGCCGGTTCGGCAAGTTCTTCCGGTGCAAGTAGCACAAGTGGGGATGGGACAAGCTCCGCAACAAGCAGCAGCGCAAGTGGTGCTAGTAACGACTGCGGAACCACTTCAGCCGGTTCGGCAAGTTCTTCCGGTGCAAGTAGCACAAGTGGGGATGGGACAAGCTCCGCAACAAGCAGCAGCGCAAGTGGTGCTAGTAACGACTGCGGAACCACTACAGCTGGCTCGGCAAGTTCTTCCGGTGCAAGTAGCACAAGTGGGGATGGTACAAGCTCCGCAACAAGCAGCACTGCCAGTGTTGCTAGTACCGGCGGTGGAACCACTACAGCCGGTTCGGCAAGTTCTTCCGGTGCAAGTAGCACAAGTGGGGATGGGACAAGCTCCGCAACAAGCAGCAGCGCAAGTGGTGCTAGTAACGACTGCGGAACCACTACAGCTGGCTCGGCAAGTTCTTCCGGTGCAAGTAGCACAAGTGGGGATGGTACAAGCTCCGCAACAAGCAGCACTGCCAGTGTTGCTAGTACCGGCGGTGGAACCACTACAGCCGGTTCGGCAAGTTCTTCCGGTGCAAGTAGCACAAGTGGGGATGGGACAAGCTCCGCAACAAGCAGCAGCGCAAGTGGTGCTAGTAACGACTGCGGAACCACTTCAGCCGGTTCGGCAAGTTCTTCCGGTGCATCTAGCACAGGTTGGGATGGCACAAGCTCCGCAACAAGCAGCAGCGCAAGTGATGCAAGTAACGACTACGGAACCACTTCAGCCGGTTCGGCAAGTTCTTCCGGTGCAAGTAGCACAAGTGGGGATGGGACAAGCTCCGCAACAAGCAGCAGCGCAAGTGGTGCAAGTAACGACTGCGGAACCACTTCAGCCGGTTCGGCAAGTTCTTCCGGTGCAACTAGCACAAGTTGGGATGGTACAAGCTCCGCAACAAGCAGCACTGCCAGTGTTGCTAGTACCGGCAGTGGAACCACTTCAGCCGGTTCGGCAAGTTCTTCCGGTGCAAGTAGCACAAGTGGGGATGGGACAAGCTCCGCAACAAGCAGCAGCGCAAGTGGTGCTAGTAAAGACTGCGGAACCACTACAGCTGGCTCGGCAATTTCTTCCGGTGCAAGTAGCACAAGTGGGGATGGTACAAGCTCCGCAACAAGCAGCACTGCCAGTGTTGCTAGTACTGGCAGTGGAACCACTTCAGCCGGTTCGGCAAGTTCTTCCGGTGCAAGTAGCACAAGTGGGGATGGGACAAGCTCCGCAACAAGCAGCAGCGCAAGTGGTGCTAGTAACGACTGCGGAACCACTACAGCTGGCTCGGCAAGTTCTTCCGGTGCAAGTAGCACAAGTGGGGATGGTACAAGCTCCGCAACAAGCAGCACTGCCAGTGTTGCTAGTACCGGCGGTGGAACCACTACAGCCGGTTCGGCAAGTTCTTCCGGTGCAAGTAGCACAAGTGGGGATGGGACAAGCTCCGCAACAAGCAGCAGCGCAAGTGGTGCTAGTAACGACTGCGGAACCACTACAGCTGGCTCGGCAAGTTCTTCCGGTGCAAGTAGCACAAGTGGGGATGGTACAAGCTCCGCAACAAGCAGCACTGCCAGTGTTGCTAGTACCGGCGGTGGAACCACGACAGCCGGTTCGGCAAGTTCTTCCGGTGCAAGTAGCACAAGTGGGGATGGGACAAGCTCCGCAACAAGCAGCAGCGCAAGTGGTGCTAGTAACGACTGCGGAACCACTTCAGCCGGTTCGGCAAGTTCTTCCGGTGCATCTAGCACAGGTTGGGATGGCACAAGCTCCGCAACAAGCAGCAGCGCAAGTGATGCAAGTAACGACTACGGAACCACTTCAGCCGGTTCGGCAAGTTCTTCCGGTGCAAGTAGCACAAGTGGGGATGGGACAAGCTCCGCAACAAGCAGCAGCGCAAGTGGTGCAAGTAACGACTGCGGAACCACTTCAGCCGGTTCGGCAAGTTCTTCCGGTGCAACTAGCACAAGTTGGGATGGTACAAGCTCCGCAACAAGCAGCACTGCCAGTGTTGCTAGTACCGGCAGTGGAACCACTTCAGCCGGTTCGGCAAGTTCTTCCGGTGCAAGTAGCACAAGTGGGGATGGGACAAGCTCCGCAACAAGCAGCAGCGCAAGTGGGGCAAGTAACGACTGCGGAACCACTTCAGCCGGTTCGGCAAGTTCTTCCGGTGCAACTAGCACAAGTGAGGATGGCACAAGCTCCGCTACAAGCAGCACTGCCAGTGTTGCTAGTACCGGCGGTGAAACCACTACAGCCGGTTCGGCAAGTTCTTCCGGTGCAAGTAGCACAAGTGGGGATGGGACAAGCTCCGCAACAAGCAGCAGCGCAAGTGGTGCTAGTAACGACTGCGGAACCACTTCAGCCGGTTCGGCAAGTTCTTCTGGTGCAACTAGCACAGGTTGGGATGGCACAAGCTCCGCAACAAGCAGCACCGCCAGTGTTGCTAGTACCGGCGGTGGAACCACTACAGTCGATTTGGCAAGTTCTTCTAGTGCAAGTAGCTCAAGTGGGGATGGTACAAGCTCCGCAACAAGCAGCAGCGCAAGTGGTGCTAGTAACGACTGCGGAACCACTTCAGCCGGTTCGGCAAGTTGTTCCGGTGCATCTAGCACAAGTTGGGATGGTACAAGCTCCGCAACAAGCAGCACTGCCAGTGTTGCTAGTACCGGCAGTGGAACCACTTCAGCCGGTTCGGCAAGTTCTTCCGGTGCAAGTAGCACAAGTGGGGATGGGACAAGCTCCGCAACAAGCAGCAGCGCAAGTGGTGCTAGTAAAGACTGCGGAACCACTACAGCTGGCTCGGCAAGTTCTTCCGGTGCAAGTAGCACAAGTGGGGATGGGACAAGCTCCGCAACAAGCAGCAGCGCAAGTGGTGCTAGTAACGACTGCGGAACCACTTCAGCCGGTTCGGCAAGTTCTTCCGGTGCATCTAGCACAGGTTGGGATGGCACAAGCTCCGCAACAAGCAGCAGCGCAAGTGATGCAAGTAACGACTACGGAACCACTTCAGCCGGTTCGGCAAGTTCTTCCGGTGCAAGTAGCACAAGTGGGGATGGGACAAGCTCCGCAACAAGCAGCAGCGCAAGTGGTGCAAGTAACGACTGCGGAACCACTTCAGCCGGTTCGGCAAGTTCTTCCGGTGCAACTAGCACAAGTTGGGATGGTACAAGCTCCGCAACAAGCAGCACTGCCAGTGTTGCTAGTACCGGCAGTGGAACCACTTCAGCCGGTTCGGCAAGTTCTTCCGGTGCAAGTAGCACAAGTGGGGATGGGACAAGCTCCGCAACAAGCAGCAGCGCAAGTGGTGCAAGTAACGACTGCGGAACCACTTCAGCCGGTTCGGCAAGTTCTTCCGGTGCAACTAGCACAAGTGAGGATGGCACAAGCTCCGCTACAAGCAGCACTGCCAGTGTTGCTAGTACCGGCGGTGAAACCACTACAGCCGGTTCGGCAAGTTCTTCCGGTGCAAGTAGCACAAGTGGGGATGGGACAAGCTCCGCAACAAGCAGCAGCGCAAGTGGTGCAAGTAACGACTACGGAACCACTTCAGCCGGTTCGGCAAGTTCTTCCGGTGCAAGTAGCACAAGTGGGGATGGGACAAGCTCCGCAACAAGCAGCAGCGCAAGTGGTGCAAGTAACGACTTCGGAACCACTTCAGCCGGTTCGGCAAGTTCTTCCGGTGCAACTAGCACAGGTTGGGATGGCACAAGCTCCGCTACAAGCAGCACTGCCAGTGTTGCTAGTACCGGCGGTGAAACCACTACAGCCGGTTCGGCAAGTTCTTCCGGTGCAAGTAGCACAAGTGGGGATGGGACAAGCTCCGCAACAAGCAGCAGCGCAAGTGGTGCTAGTAACGACTGCGGAACCACTTCAGCCGGTTCGGCAAGTTCTTCTGGTGCAACTAGCACAGGTTGGGATGGCACAAGCTCCGCAACAAGCAGCACCGCCAGTGTTACTAGTACCGGCGGTGGAACCACTACAGTCGATTCGGCAAGTTCTTCTGGTTCAAGTAGCACAAGTGGGGATGGTACAAGCTCCGCAACAAGCAGCAGCGCAAGTGGTGCTAGTAACGACTGCGGAACCACTTCAGCCGGTTCGGCAAGTTGTTCCGGTGCATCTAGCACAAGTTGGGATGGTACAAGCTCCGCAACAAGCAGCACTGCCAGTGTTGCTAGTACCGGCGGTGAAACCACTACAGCCGGTTCGGCAAGTTCTTCCGGTGCAAGTAGCACAAGTGGGGATGGGACAAGCTCCGCAACAAGCAGCAGCGCAAGTGGTGCTAGTAACGACTGCGGAACCACTTCAGCCGGTTCGGCAAGTTCTTCCGGTGCATCTAGCACAAGTTGGGATGGTACAAGCTCCGCAACAAGCAGCACTGCCAGTGTTGCTAGTACCGGCGGTGGAACCACTACAGCCGGTTCGGCAAGTTCTTCCGGTGCAAGTAGCACAAGTGGGGATGGGACAAGCTCCGCAACAAGCAGCAGCGCAAGTGGTGCTAGTAACGACTGCGGAACCACTACAGCTGGCTCGGCAAGTTCTTCCGGTGCAAGTAGCACAAGTGGGGATGGTACAAGCTCCGCAACAAGCAGCACTGCCAGTGTTGCTAGTACCGGCGGTGGAACCACTACAGCCGGTTCGGCAAGTTCTTCCGGTGCAAGTAGCACAAGTGGGGATGGGACAAGCTCCGCAACAAGCAGCAGCGCAAGTGGTGCTAGTAACGACTGCGGAACCACTTCAGCCGGTTCGGCAAGTTCTTCCGGTGCATCTAGCACAAGTTGGGATAATACAAGCTCCGCAACAAGCAGCAGTGCAAGTGGTGCAAGTAATGACTGCGGAACCACTACAGCCGGTTCGGCAAGTTCTTCTGGTGCAAGTAGCACAGGTTGTGATGGTACAAGCTCCGCAACAAGCAGCACTGCCAGTGTTGCTAGTACCGGCGGTGGAACCACTACAGCCGGTTCGGCAAGTTCTTCCGGTGCAAGTAGCACAAGTGGGGATGGGACAAGCTCCGCAACAAGCAGCAGCGCAAGTGGTGCTAGTAACGACTGCGGAACCACTTCAGCCGGTTCGGCAAGTTCTTCCGGTGCAAGTAGCACAGGTTGGGATGGTACAAGCTCCGCAACAAGCAGCACTGCCGGTGGTGGTAGTGCTGGCGGTAAAACCACTACAGATGATTCAGAAGGCGAATGGAACGGACCAGGATGGACGGATTGGTCTGAAGATATTGATGACTTGGGTATTCCTCCGGCCAGCGGTAACTGGAACGTTGGTGGCAAACGACCAAATATAATTCCCCGAAGGCGCTGCCGTGGCTCTTTTTGTGTTTGCTTCGGTAGCATTAAAGACATTCCGCTAAGCATACGCAGATGCTTCGGTATTCCTTTGTAAATAACCTTAAGGTTGATGCGCTAGGATGGCCCGCGAAATTCAAATTTTCTTACGTTTTTTGCAATTTGCAGGTCACTATCAGGTTGTATGTTGATCTAAATATTATTAGCGCTCGTAACAAATATGGATTTACAGAATTATAAACATTTAAATCAGCAATACAACTCTCTAAGCTCATGAAAGTGTATTGAATGACTATTTCATGAAATCATGACATTTGGCAATTTTGCAAAAAACGTAAGAAAATTTGAATTTCGCGGGCTACCCTAGCGCAGCATGCAGACTACCGCACATCCATGGTTATAGTTTTCATTTCATGACCACACGTCTATCATTGCAATATTTTTTCGTCGCATTGACATAGAACGCGTACTCGTGATTTGCAACGACTATAAATTACATTGACAGCGCCAGTATTCAATAATGACGGTTGTCAAAGTTAATGTCTAGCCAGAGACGTGCGGCTCAATTCACTTTACTTATAGCTGCACAAGGATCTTTTGGCGCGCGGGCAACATCGGAACTAACGCCGCCATCTTGTTTTTTCGATACATTTCACAAAACAATAAAGCACAAATGTTTGTAACAGCGCCATCTGTCAATGTCATGCGAGCGCCAAAAGATCCTTGTTGTAGTGCACAATGAATGATTGCTATAATTTTATTGTATGTATCTATTTTCTATCAAGCAAATGAAAAGTCCCTAATTTAGTTAGGATGAAAAAAAATGTTAATACCTATTGTTTATATCAATAAATTGTATTTATATAATAGTAGGGTTGATGTTTTATTATTGACATATGAACCTACCCGTAGTTTTACACAAATTCACTAAATAATTTGGATAGCTTTATTACATCTCGAAAAATGTAAGCGAAAAGTTTTTCGCAAGTTGTGGCTAGTACATACACACGGCTACACATCAAGATATACATTTCCAGTTTATGCGGATCTCACATTGTATAGGATTTCCGTACAATGCGAGGTCAGCATACTGGAAATGTATAGCTTGATGTGTAGCCGTGTGTACACAACGGAAACACTGTAGGTATCAATCAACAAGATTTACGTAGTGCAACTAGAAGGCGAGTAGTGTCTACTACCGCCATCTAGTATACTAATCATGAAGTATACACAGTGGACCTCGCGTGGCTCGGCGTTTCATGCTGGTGGCGACAGATGGCGCTACAGGCGCTGCTTGCGAGTTAGAAAATATTTTGTCATGTATCATATTTTGGCATTTTAGAGAGTGTCCGTGGAGTTTCTTGCCCGTTCTTCTCCATAGGTACCTACTACGCTTTGGAATGGGCAACTAGCTTCATATTTCTGACTGACCGACTCCTTGACAATTCAAAAGTGCCTGTAAATGGTTTAATTGAAATAAATGCTTTGAGTTTGAGTTTGAGAACTTTTGATTCGGTTTGGTAAAGTAATTTCCTTATTACTAGTAGTCGCCCAACGGTCGAAACTCGACCATAATTATTATTCATTTTAAGTTATATAGTACATACTAATTCCATGCTACCAAGATAATGGTGCCGATTCTCTTGTACACCAAACCAACTAAACTATCCCTACCACACAAATGAACTAAACTATCACTAAAATTCCTTACTTTTGGCTACGAGAATTTTAACGCTATTCTGACAAAAAAATCTCTAACGGAGAATGGGCCCCTGCTTATGGGGTTCTGCCCTGAAGCCCAATAAAATTAAGATATATACCAATAGAAACCCTCACACACCCACACACACACACAGACACACACACATGGATACACAAAAGAATACACCCTTTACGAATCAATAAATAAATAAATAAATAAATCTAGTTCTGTAAATTTGACACATTCTCTCTGCTCAATCGCACTCCGACCCCCAAGATACAAGGCTTGCTTAGTTTGGGGGTCAACGGTCTAACCAAAACATTATGATGTTCAATCTAATTTAATTCATGTGTAAGAGCGATGTCCGTCATCACCTTTTTCTTTTGCTAATAAATCATTTTGTATTTTTTCTTAATGTATTTTTTTTAGAAAGAGCTTTTTAAGGGGAACCTTTGACTTTTGCCGATTGGTACTCAGTTCGGAGTAAATGACCTAAATGGGTGTGAATACCTGGGCATCGAAGTTAAGGAATTTTCTTGGCCCAATAGCCATAAGATATACATCAATGGCTTTAGCTTTTTGAGGGGAACTTTTGCTACTAACATGACTATTGCCAATTGTTAGTCAGTTCGGAGTTAATGGCATTAATAGGTAACTACTTCGGGTTAGCCCAATAGCCATAAGATATACACAATGGAACGAGCTTTCCACGGAGAACGTTTGCTACTAACACGACTTTTGCTAATTGTTAGTAAGTTTGGAGTTCATGACCTAAATAAGTATTACTACTGGGGCACTGAAGTTAAGGAATTTTCTTGACCCAATAGCCATAAGATATACACCAATGAAAATAGCTTTTCGAAAAGAAAAACCCTTGCTTCTAACATAACTGTTGCCAATTGTTAGTCATTTCGGAGTTAATGACCTAAATAGGTAATAACTTGCGCACCGAAGTTAAGGAATTCTTGGCGTTCAAGAGTCATAAGATATATACCACTGAAAAGAGCATTTTATGGATAACCTTTGCTACATACACGACTTTTGCCTATTATTAGTCAGTTCAGAATTAATGACCTAAATAGGTGATGAATTTCAAAAATGCTTAATTACTCACAATTAGAGCTCTGTAGCTCCTTTCGTACTAAAATTATCGAGAGAAACGTCATATCACGAAATATTTCCTTTGAAGAGATCTTTCCATTGGCATTATATCTTAACTCTATTGGGGGATGCGCGAAGGCTTAACGATCTGTACGGTCAATCGACTCTTAAAAACAATGTTCTCAAAACGGCATCTAGGAGGCCAACGTTTTAAAATGTCTGTTTATAGGTTTGCAAGATCGTGTTTGCAAGGCTCAAAGTGGAGACCAATGTTTTAAAATGGCTTCAAAGATGATGTTTGCAGGGCACTGAATCATTAAAAGTTATTTAATTGACGAAATACCAGAACTCCAACAATAATTAATCACTCACATGCTCCTTTAGTACTAACGATCGAGAGAAGTCTTCATAATATGAAATATTCTTCTTGATGAGATCTTTCCATGGGTATTTAACGTAACGCTATTGGGCTCCAGGGCAGAAACGCCATTTTGACACAACTAAAATCGAATTTGACAATCGAGCTTCCACTAGGTACCCCCTGTGAGTTTTTTTAGAGCCGGAGGCGCGCAGAGCTTCGCCGTGTTTTTAGGAATTTTTCACTTTTTGTATGGAAAATACGGAAAAATAAAAAACAATTACCATCATGTTGAGTCTGAGGGGTTTATGGGTTTCCTTTATGGGGTCGAAATTTTCATTATTTTTGCGATAGGACACACCATTTTCGAGATATAAGCAAAAGAAAATAAAACAAAGATACAGTACTGTTTTGCAACTGAAGTCGAGGTGTTGGTGTGTGTAGAACCCTTCTTCGAAATGCACTTGTTCGGCGGATCTCTTTGCGACGTTGCCATATTTTTTTTATGGACAAGTAGTCAGAATTAAATGGTTTTTTTCTCGTAAACGATTGTTTTACATGTAGGTACTATGTCGAAGGTACACTCCGTCGAAATAGAGATCCACCGGATAAGTGCATTTCGAAGGGATCTTAGAAGTAAAGTAGTGTTCTTCGAAAGTGTGTGTTGTCGAAATATGGTCTGTCAAAGTAGTGCTCTTCGAAGATGTGTTCTGTAGAAGCAATGAGTAGTCGAAATATTGTGTTTCTAAATTGAGACCGTGTCGAAATAATGACCAGGGGGCCAAGTCTACTAATTTACAACCGTGTCATGGTCTCGCAATTATGAGTTTTTGACAGATTTTGTATGGCATATCTGACAAAAACTGGTCATTGTGAGACCACTGTCACGGTTGTAAAATAATAGACTTGGCCCCCTGTCGAAATTCAGAATGACACTTGAACCAAGGGCCTGTGGGTCTGAGACAGGAGGTCGTACCATAGACCACAGAGGCGGTTGCCATTTAAACATTTTTATTTTATCCTTATTATTTCTCATAGTAAGTAAAGTACCTAATAAATTCAAGATTATTATCAGTTTTGTCATTTTTGTGAAATAAAAACGGTTTGCGGGTTCAAATTTAAAACACCGTTAGGTATAACCGCGGACAATGGCAGACGACTTCTTTTCACCCTTATGCTCTAAGAAATAAGGTTGAAAAGTGGTCCACCGCCAGTGTCCGCGATGGTACCTAGAGCAGTAGTGGCCCAGTGGTAACGGCCGCGACTTACGAGTTTGTAGGTCGTAGATTCGAACCCTGACAGGCGCTTTACTTTGTGTTAATGATTTCATCACCACTGCTTTCAAAACGGTGAAGGAAAACATCGTGAGGAAACCGGCATGTCCTAGAACCCAAAATTCAAAGACATGTAGATAGATAGATAAAACGTTTATCAGTGCGGGTTGGTGACATCTACCAACCCGCACTGGGCCCGCGTAGTGCATTACGGTCCGTTCGAGGAGGCCTGTGCTTGTGTCCCAGCAGTGGGAACATTATATGCTATATTATGTATGATTAAGCTACGCTTGCCGCGGTTGATCCGTGGATGGGTGACCATCTTTACATACCAAGACCCCTCCGTGCCTCGGAAACCGTTGGTCCCGGCTGTCATTTGTAGATCTTTGACAGTCGTTACGGGTCGTCAGAAGCCTGAAAGTCTGACAACCACTATTACTAAGGGGTATCGTGGTACCCAGTAACTGGGTTGTGGAGGTCAGATAGGCAGTCGCTCCATGTAAAACTCTGGTATTCAGCTGCATCCGGTTAGACTGGATGCCGACCCCAACATATTTGGGAAAAGGCTAGGAGATGATGATGTATGCTTATGGTAGGAACCTAGAACTTCCGTCGGCAGCGACTAGAGACGACTTAGTGAATAATATTCGTGTAAGAATTTGGAGCAACTGAGCGCAAGCTGGGTG
The DNA here is from genome assembly GCA_947522985.1 of Lithophane socia. Classification (NCBI taxonomy): domain Eukaryota; kingdom Metazoa; phylum Arthropoda; class Insecta; order Lepidoptera; family Noctuidae; genus Lithophane; species Lithophane socia. The sequence continues at coordinate 4,714,732 of OX383281.1, read as the reverse complement.
TAACAGCGCATACAAGAGTTCAATTCAATTTATTCGTTAATAAAAATAAAATTACAAATGTCTTTGAACTCATTCTATATTTTAAAAAAAACAATAGACAAGTAACACATTGGTCATTTAAAAATTAACAACCATAACTCACAACAAATGTAACGAAATCTGTCGAAATCCATCGAGCCGTTTGGAAGATACTAAATATACGTAGTATTATAATATCTGTGACGATACTCCATCTCCATCCAGCCGTTTGGAAGATACTAAGGGTGGTGGTGATGGTAATAAAGATACATACACAAGATACGCGCGAAAAACATAAGTCTTTATTGTTGGCAGTCGGGTAAAAAGACGCGTATCGAAGCCTAAATGTCACTTGTTATTCCCATCACTGTGGTAATTTTTTGGACCATATCTGGGAACTTCCTGCTTACGGAGAAATTGAAGATCCAACTTTTCAGACATTTTTAAAGAAAGCAAGTTTGAACTAATATGCACTTGTACAGACGCCAGCACATCAAGCTACTACAATCTGTCAAATTTCTTTAATAGATTTTCAACTTTATCGCTAAAGCATTAAGGTTCAAGGTTGATTGGGAAGAATCTGACAGTTTCGGGTAGCTTGACCTGCTGGCGTCTGTACCAAATGAATGTGTGTTTGGTCTGTATTAATTTCATTTCGTTTAAATGTTCTGACCGTGAAATCGCGAAAAAAAGTCAGCTGTTCCATATTTTGTGTTCATTTAAATCGACAAAATGTATGGAACAGCTGATTTTTTTTTCGGGATTTCAAAGTTTTTCCATAGAAAAAGTTGTTCAAAATGATGAGTACAATGACCCCTTTTCGGGTTTAGCATAAACAAAAACTAATGTTGTTTATACCTTAATTTTAAATACTATTTTAAATTAACCCTAAACCGTTGCATGCACCCATAAACACAATGTTTTGCGTGCGTTGTGCGTTTGCACTGGCGGAACATTCACATAAAAACATGTTGAAATCTCTGTTTTCTGTCAGTGTATCGTATAGCGTTCGCATTGTCACGAAACTTGTTGCCGCGAAACATGTTTGACGTTTCATATCACTCGACATGTTTCGCCACATGTCTTTACAAACCAATTTCGTATCAAAATGTATCTGTATGAATCTAGTTACATGTTGTTAGATTTGTTTTGACACTTTGGTCGGTTATTATAGTCCACACATTTTGTATTCCTCAAACATGGAAAACCTTGCCAAAGCTCTATAAACTTCATCGTGTCTACTTTGGACCACTCTATGTTTCGATTTAAACACGGGATGTTTACCACCATACTCGGATAACACTAAACATCAAGCAATAGACAAGTTGCGAGACATAATTTAACATAAACAAACAACAGTGCGAACGCAAACGTGACAAATCTCTATACAAAACATGTCTATTGTGTATGTTTCTAGACAGTGCGAACGCAGTTTACAACAAATCTTGAGATCTGTCTTATGACTTACTCATGTTTCGTCCAGTGCGAACGCAAGTTCAACAAAACAAGTAATGAGATTTGTTTCATGTGACAAGTTTCGAAACATCTACATGGTAAATGTTGTCTGGTGCAAACGCATAGTTACGTTGCTCACTACCGTACACACAGCCATTTTTCACACTAACAATGAAAGTCGTTTCCCAGAAATTATTTTTGTGCAATGTTACTTATTATGATGTACACACGGCTACGCATCAAGCTACACATTTCCAGTATAAGCTGACCTCGCAATGTACGGAAATCCTATACAATGCGACATCAGCATAAACTGGAAATGTATAGCTTGATGTGTAAAGCCGTATGTACTCCTATACTAAATACACCTATGTACTTACGATAGGACCTCTGTCCCTTCAGGGATTACAGGCGTGATGTTATGTAATGTTGACTGTCATAAAAACATTAATAAACCTCGTTCGTTTTGCATCCTAAAAATACCTATTTATAGTTGTATTAACTTCTACTCGTTATAAGTTTTTAACCTGTTGACCTCGGTGTCAAGTATGGCTACCAGACGCCATTCATAACATAATGACATCCAATCCAATATGGCGTCGAAGCCTGTTTGCGCGGGAATCCCTCCATGATATTTTCATAGGTACATTTATTTATTTACAAGCAACAAAGCGTTTTTTAAGATAATGTTGATAAAAAATCATTGATGCAAATTAGTTGGAGAATCAACACGGATCGCTGTGGGCGATCTCGCTCAGCGTGTTTAACTATTATCAACTTTAATTTATGTGTACTTACAGAATCTTTACACGTGTGACCGCGTTGTTCTTTTAAACTACGCAACAGATTTTGTTGTGGTTTTCACCATCATTTATAGAAGTTATTCTGGCACTTTTTGCCCCCCCCCCCCCCCCAGATAGTTACTTATGGGGGTCTATGAGGCTATCTTCCGTCACCCTTTTTTTTTTTTTTTGAGGTTGGGATATCATCCATTGACTTCTCCCGCTCTGGGCGGAGCGGAAGGGCGTGTCAGACTTTTACTGACTAAAACCCACCCGTGTTCCTTCAGTTGCCTGTTGCCAAGGTCCCGGTATCCCTTTCGGACTAACCCGCAACCCTGGCAGGCATCGGTCCTAGCGGACCCCGCCAATAGGGAATATGCATGTGATTCAAATATGGGTCAAATATTTTTTTTTATAAACTATGTTACTTCAGAACTATGCCTCCATCAATATTTTTGAATAAAATTTCTTTTTGAGCGAGAAATCAATTTTTAAAAAGGCCCAAAAAACTGTAGGTAATTCAAATACTTGAAAAGGCTAAGAGCGGATGTGACGTAACGATCCGGGATAACAATCAAAATGTCAATGTCAAGTCAATCAACAAGTGTCAAGTCAATGTCAAACGCTCAAAGAAAAAGGAGTGTTTGACGTTGACTTGACAGTTGCTTGTCTGTTTTCACATACTGTGACGTCACCACACCAAGCGCGCCAAATGGAGGGCGTTTAAATAGCCCGGATCGGTTGGATATTTTTAAACATTTTTTTAACTACTTTAAATTGCTTTTTTTGCCGTCGAATTTTGTTTTTACTATTATTTGACGATGTAAACTATCGAATAAAAAAATAAAAAAAATACATGCATATTCCCTATTGTGCTGACATCTCTTTGAGGCGCGCGTGGAACACGACGCGCCATTGACCCGGCCTGGTCCTAATCGGACGGCGAGCTACCCATTGCTCGCCGTCCGGAAGCCCGCGCCTATGGTGGCCGGGAATCCGCCTGGGATTCCCGACGCCCAGGGCGTCTCCAACGGCGGCGATTAGGGGCGTGTTGGCGCAAACTTTGCTTCTCCCTCACGCGTTCCGCCTCCTCCTTCGCGAGCATTACTGCTTCGCAGTAAGAGGTGACTGCTTCCCATGCCCTCTCGCTCCGTACCATAGCCTGGACCAGAGCCGGACGCGAGAGGTCACCGCCGCCAGTCCTCTCCTGTCACCCTACGGCTGCAGTTTCTTCTAACAAGCCCGCGAAAACTGTTGAAGATTCGGAGATTAATGGGCGTGATGTTATGATAAGGGGTTTATAATAGTCCCGTTGGTCTAGTGGTCGTAAGTGCGACTGCTGAGCGTGGGGTCCTGAGTTCGGTTCCCGGGTCGAGCAAAGTGTTATTGGGTTTTTCTTTTAGGAATTAGTAAAAGCCCGGAGTTTGAAAGTTGGCGGTGTGATGCCCCCGTACCTCGGAATTGGTCCTGCACCTGATCTCTCTCCGGTCGTGTCGGATTGCCGTCCCATCGGACTATGAGAGTGAGGGAAGAAAGAGTGCCCCTGTGTCTGTGCGCACACACGCCTGCACTATAATATCTCCCGCACCGAAGGCTAGTCTCTGTTGAGATTGGCCGCCGTAGCCGAAATGCGGTCTGGAGGACTATGTATATAACTCTAAGGTATCAAACTTATTCGTTGATCTCATAATTATCTAATGTTATAAAATTATTGTTCATTAACAATATAACTTAACTAATGAAATCCTAACTAATATTAATTAAAACTAACTATACAAATAAACAATTAATAACTAAAATATGGCGTCGAAAAATTTCTCCGAATCTCTGTCGGCTGGTAATGTATCCAAAAGACTGGCGGCATGTTGTATGGCAATGCTTAGCCTCTGACCAAGGTAAATGCCAGCCCTTGGGTCACGGGAAGTGTCAAACAGCCGTTTGGAGATTTCATTGAACAAACGTAGGTAAGGAAGGATGGGGCGATGGCCCAGGGCGACAAATTCTGGGGGGTGCCAAGGTCTGAGGTTGGAGTCTCTGGCCTCTCCTGGTGTAAACCCTCAGAACTGTGCTCTACGCTCTGTGCATATGCATATTTTTTATTGAGATTTTTTTTAGATGGATTTTTTGAGGGTTTGTGGTCGAGGAGCGACTCTAACGATATCGTTAGAGTCACTCCTCGACCACACGGTGCTTACGCCTACGATTGGTGCAAACTGCAATACTTCCACCGCCAAACCGATACGCGTGACACGTGGTAGATGGTGGGGATAACTGAACCTTCTATGTTCAGTGAATTTATGCAACGCGAAAACCGTCTACAATGTGACTGCTACAAAGGACAGAATTTTTTGCGTTACTAGTTTTGTAATATCGTTCTTCCAGCATCCCAAATCTTTTATTCCTATTTTTTGTATTCAGGAATACTCCTTCATTTTTCTTTTAGTTATATTCTTTTGACGATTGAGATTTTTCTGGAGTTTTTTTTCTGTTTTATTTTTTTTATTTTTCTAAAAATACTAGTAGTAAGTTAACTACAATTGCAGGTAACTAACACTTGATATTGCTTCCCTCAAGTGGGCGCCACAATATTTTCGCCCGGGGTATCAGTGGCCCTTACGCCGGCACTGCACCGGCCGTGTCTGTAATAATTGTCCTTCCTACTGAAATACTAAGTTACGGAAAAACGTGACATGAACGTTAATCACTCGAGAGCAATACAATAAAATAATACCAGCCTATTATTGTCCCACTGCAGGACAAAGGCCTCTTTTCATGCAGAGAAAGCACGAGCATTGATCACCACGATTACTCAATACGAGTTGGCGATTTCCGAAGACCAGAGGCCCTAGACAAAGTGACATTCTATCAGCGATAACGATGATGGAAAAGGCAAAAATGTATAGGACTGACTTAGGCTATCGAAAAGCTTATATCAATCCTGTTGAAAGTCGTTGTAGAAATACGAAACGCTTTCGAAGCGATTGTCACTTGTTTATATCTCTATGGCCCTCGCCCTCAAGATAATATATAATCCTCCGCGAAACGATTTATATTTAAATTCAAAGACCTATAAAAGACCTTCGACTCGATGTCACGTTTTCAGAACACAAAGGAAGGATGTGTGAGTAATCAACAAGACTTACTTATACTGTATACATTGATTTATTACAAATTTATTTAAATAGTAGGTACTGTTTATTCAGTACCCTAATCACGATCAATCAGAATGAAACAGATTGCTAATCTAATGCTTCGTAAGGTCGAAAAAAAATACATACGTATCGCAACGAATGTCTCTCCGTAGAAAACGACTAATTGCACCAATGACTATATAGTCTATTAGTCTAGGTTTAATTCTCTTTGAATTGCACCTAGCTTCTAGAATAACGTTTCATGTGCATGTGAATATTGGGTACGTAATATGAAATTGGCGTTTTTTTTCTCACAAATGAGAATTGGCGAACCTATGAAATTGGCGTTTTTTTCTCACAAATGAGAACCTCGTCACTTCTATGATTTAAAATATTCATCAATTGCTTGGTATTATATCGAATTATGACCATCATAGACAACTACCAATAGTAAAAAAACCTTATTAGGTACCTACTACTACAGTTTTCTAAACATAAAAAATACCTTAAAAATGACTCCACATTTTGTTAGCAGATATGACCACTATTTTCTTTTATCTTAGCCAAATCTTATTTTTATCGTTAATCTAGTGACATTATTACGTCTTAGTTTTTAAACATTAGTGCTTACTAAGTAATAAAACATTAGTGTTCATGGCTGTTAAATAAATTAAGAAAATGTTAGTATGAAAAATGCAACTTCTTTAAAATTCCCCATACAAAACGCTGATTTCATAGGTGGGGAAGAGATTGAATCAATCGCTGGAGCCGATTGTGTCAACTTATAGTTTTTCTGGAGGTGTTCAAACTGGCGCGAATGGTCGTACTCGTGTGACTTCCTAATCATTTGACTTCCTAATAAAAGACGCGCGCAGTCGCGTTCCGCTCTGCTAATTAGATACACCTCTGTAGGACTAGTACAGTTTGACCAGTGTACTTACTTTGATATTTGACACTTTGACAGCAGCACTGCTTTCTGTCAAATGTCAATTATCCTTCAATTTCCTCTGGTACCTACTTTCTGTCCGTTTTTCCCGCGTTTAGACCGTTTAAAATGCTTTTTTTTTTCCTATTTCCGTCTGAGATAAATGAGCGTTGAGACGGGGGAGGGCGCCATTGACAAAATTGGCATTGGCTGACTGAGATAGCTTGGCCTGTTGGCCGAGAATCATATTCAGATCAACATACAACCTGATAATGACTAGAAAATTGCAAAAAAACGTTTTCGTCATAAAGTATCATCGTGACATCATTGATCTAGACATATATTCTGCCTGCCTCACGATAAGATCTTTCTATTATCTAAGTATCCGATAATCCGATGTCTGAGTGAGTAAGCGAATTCTAAGTAATATTGAAAAAAAAACAACGAAAATAGGAAAAAAGGTGGATAAGATAAATGAATAAATAAAAAGATAATTAAGGTAATTCCTTTGTTGTTCTACTTAAGGTAAATACGTCAGAATTCAAAGTATAATAAATCGTGCGATAGAAATTGGAAAAACCACTATCATCTTTGATATTCAATTAAGATAATCACTACTTATTATAAAACAAAGTCCACCGCCGCGTCTGTCTGTCTGTCTGTTCGTGATAAACTCAAAAACTACTGCACCGATTTTTATTCTGTTTTCACCAATGGATAGAGTGGTTCTCGAGGAAGGTTTTCGTATATAATATATAACCGAGATCCACGAAGGCGAAGCCGCAGGCATCAGCTTATAATAAACTTGATGAGTTTGTTTGAGCGCGCTAATCTCTGGAACTACCAGTCGGATTTGAAAAATCTTTTAGCATTTGATCGCCCACTATTTGAGGAACACTATACTACTATTTAACATCACGAAATTTTATTTTATATAAACCCAAGGAATTAGATTTTTTCATATAAACGATTTCCCTCTTTTCACTACCATTGTGTCGATTTGCGCAAAATACTTTCTTAGTACACATACACACACATTTGTACCCACTGCTATACATCAGCTATACATTTCCAGTATAAGCTGACCTCGCATTTTGCGGAAATCATATACAATGAGAGATCCGCATAAACTGGAAATATATAGCTTGATGTGCAGCCATGTGTACACCCGTATGTTTACTTACAACGTTGTGTTCGTTGTCACAACAATATCTGTGTCACAACTAACAAAAACTACTGTCCAAAATTCAAGTTCAGCTTCAGCAGTTTCGGCAGTGCGACCGGACATGCCCAAGTATTAAAGTCATCATTATTCCACTGCGAAAACGGGATGGTGCTAGTGGCCTTGTCTAGGTCCGTCTCTCTCTCACACTGGAAAAATGGTGGCATTAATACGTCATAAAACGGCACCTGTTCCTAAATAGAATATTTATGTAATAGATTAGATTAAGCACCTATGTAGAATTTCGCTTACAAGACCTACTTCAAAAGAGAATGGTCTACGTACTATCAATATTACGGCACAAATAAAAAAATGATAAGTAGTTAAAGTGTAATGTGTGAACCAATCAACAGACCTCAGACCTAAAAAAAAACAAACGTAAAAAAAGGCTAGATTTAATCAAAATGTTAAGTACTTCTGCAGAAATTCGAGTCTTTCTCTCGTAAAACATAACGTGTCTATGCTTTATCTCTTTCCCACAACAGTTATCTGAGGTATTGCCATCTCTTCTACTCAATGACGCACGACTATTTCAATAACAGGTAGGTGAACAATTTGTTGCCAGATTATTGTAAATATTTTTAATTTGGGGAGATTTCGGTTTACAACTTGATTTTTATTTTCGATTTACTTACTGATTTTTTAAAGGTAAATATTATTTATTTTTGACATGTGCATCTGTTATTGGAAACGAATAAAAATTTACTTTTAAATATCGTATTCATCATACTCAAGAGATTATTCTCTCTTTGGCATGTTTTAATCCACTCAATGAGTCACAAGGAAATAACAATTGACATAAACAAGGCGAACATAGTCTGCAAATCATTTATTTATTGAAAATGACATGATGGGAAGAAAGCCAAACCAAATCATTAATCTGATAAGTGACACTAATTGATGTAGGTATGTTCAAATGTACAGACGTAAATGAATTATCCACATCCAGGAATTGCGACAATAGTAGTTAAGAATTTTCTATGAGTTTGAATTTGATTCCATGATACAGTCAGAGTCAGAGAAAGAGAGTCGTGGAAACGTGGTCACGTGATCGTTGGCGTTTTCGATCATTACAAACAAACGCATTCCTCTGTTTTCTCCCTGGTTAATGATACTAGAGCAAATGTTTTTGTACGTTATGTACGTTTTTTTGGTGTAAGTACAAAATTTAACTTTAGATAAAAAATAATATAGAAAAAGAAACCAAAGATGAAAAATGGCCGTGGTTAGATAGATTTTTTCGTAAAACCTATTTGATCTAGTGTCATTACCCAAGTAGAAAACAGAGGAATACGCACAGAATACGTGTTGCAATGAACGCCAATAACCACGTGACCACACCACATTTCCTCTCTGCCCCTGTTTTTAACCCCCGACGGAAAAAGAGGGGTGTTATAAGTTTAACGTGTGTATCTGTGTGTCTGTGTATCTGTGTATCTGTGTGTCTGTCTGCGCCATCGTAGCTGCCAAACGGCTGAACCGATTTTGATTTTTTTGGTTTTGTTTGAAAGGTGACTTAATCGAGAGTGTTCTTAGCTATGATTCAAGAAAATCGTTTCAGCCGTTTGAAAATTATGAGCTCTTTTCTAGTTGATGAATGGCTGTGAGCATCTTCCACAGGTCTAATCGATTGGAAATTTAGAATTCTCTTATTTCAATTATATTAAAAGAATATATGTAGTAACCTTGAGCTGATGCTGCAGCATCACCTGGAATTTGCAGGATACCCAACTCCCTCACGAACTTACAGCAGAGGTATCGCGTTTGGACTCATTGGAAAGGTCTCAACAAATAGGTTACAGATAGATGGTGATCAAAGTCTGATGATGGAGTAGGAAAGATAAATGAGAGTGAATTAGTAGGTAACAAGCTTCACTGTGGCAAAAAACGTACAGCTACGCAGATTTCGGCGAGCTGCGTCTTGATCGTAGCGTTTCTACTAGTATTATAATATAAAATTTAAAAAGCTGGAAATAAAAATTAAATTAAAAATTTAAAAAACCCCCGACAAAAACAAAGCGTCTAAAAAGTAAAAAAATAATATCATAAAAGTTGTAGGTAATATTTTGATCCAAGCGTCGTCGTGTCGGGGGACGGCTAATGAAAATAGGAAGTTAACAGCAGCTATCCTTTCTACAACAGCATACATTCATTATGCCTAGTGTGTGTTGGCGTTTGCATTAGCCGTCCCCCGACACGACGACGCTTGGATCAAAATATTACCTACAACTTTTATGATATTATTTTTTTACTTTTTAGACGCTTTGTTTTTGTCGGGGGTTTTTTTAATTTTTAATTTAATTTTTGTAATAAGTAACGCGCACAATACCTAGTTGTACATACGGCTACACATCAAGCTATACATTTCCAGTTAATGCTGATCTCGCATTATAAAGGATTTCAGTATGTATACAATGCGAGAACAGCTTATACTGGAAATTTATAGCTTGATGTGTAGCCGTGTGTACTTACTGCTTCAATAAGTTCCTACATTCATTTTTTACCTATCAGAAATTTATTAATTCTCGTTTCATGTTCAAATCATCCTAATTTTATAAATAAACTAAGGAAAACTCGAAACAAAAATGCATTATAATCATCAATAAATCTTATGCCAAAAGTCAAAACATTTTTATTAAGGCAGAATTATATTTAGCACACTGGCAACTCCGAGCAGGTAGGCAGATTGTTTTGTTCATCACTTCGACTCGTGCGCACCGTATGTCATGACATACTCGCGAAAACAGCGTGAAATAAAAACAACAAAGTAATTCTTGGAAAATCGCGCCTGTTTTTATCATCGGTGGTTTACGTGCAATCGAGTGAACTCGAACCTAGTTTGGTGCCTCATTGGATTTGTGTGTTGTGATAAAACAATAAACTGTGGACAAAATCATTGGATTTTTTACTGCAATTCGCTGGCTTGCTGTTTGAGGTGAGTGCCCCACATAGGCCTTCTGTTTTTTATTTGCAATTTAAATATCTAAAGAGAACGTACTCTTGGCTGTATGGATTGTTGCTGTCACAAGTACCTATGTACTTATAGAAAAATAAAACGGATTAAAAAAAGAATGATGTATGTTCTAGAGGTGAAACTGGTGAAAGGAATGATGTGCGTTTACAAATTCTGGTAATTATATAATAATGCTATATTTAGCAGAATTACGTAGAAGAATTGTCTGTTTTATAAACAAAATATAAGTATATACTACTTTCATCATGCAACAGCCAAAATGATTCATTTTACACAACATAAATCCTTGATAAGTGCCTACTAAGTACTTGAATTCCCTCCATACATTGGTACAAGACATGTTCTTGATCCTTGTCAGCTTACATCCAATAACATAAAGAAAAGTAGATAAGAACCAAAAAACTTGTTATTTGTCATGCTCATGTCTGTGTTGAAGACTGCTATATAATTAAATATTTGAAAAGCCAAATGATTCACAGTCTAGGTACCATGCTGATAATACTGGCACATAGGACATTGTCATTGCAGACTGATGTCCGATGCTACGTTGGCAACTTACTATCAGGGGGCCTAGACAAATCCCTTTTCTGTAAGCGTTAACGCCAACGGAAAGATCAAATTGTATGCAGTTGACAGCAGCAGTCACGTGACATCTCTAAAGCTAATGTCAATTCCATACAATTTGATCTTTCCGTTGGCGTTAACGCTTACAGAAAAGGGATTTTGTCTATAGCCTCAGATCAACCATTGGCTTGATTGTCATCTTCTAACTGATTGTCAACTATTTTAGAAGCAAATAAACAAATGAAGGTTATCAATGTAAGACAATGTAGCCAACATTGGAAGAGTTTTACATTAAACTAGCTTTTTCACACGGTTTCGCCCGCGTGGATGTCGGACATCATCCCACCGGAACATGCTACCAGGGTACTTAAGAAATGCTGGATTTCTTAAACAAACTTTCATCCCATATATCACCCCTTAAAGGATTATTTTTGAAACAAAAAGTAGTCATTGTCCTTCCCCAGGATGCCATCTATCTCCTTGCCAAATTTTGTTGAAATCCGTTAAGTGGGCTAGGTGTGCAAAGATAACAGACTGAGTAACTTTCGAATTTATAATATTAGTATCGATATACAGTATCTAACTAATATTATAAACGCAAAAGTTTGTAAGTAAGGATGGATGGAAGGATGTTTGTTACTCTTTCACGTAAAAACTACTGAATGGATTTGGATGAAATTTGGCAAACAGAGAGTTTATAACCTGGATTAACACATAGGATATTTTTTATCCCGATATTCCCGCGGGATCGAGACTTACGCGGGTGAAACCGCGGGGCGCAGCAAGTAGTAACATAATATAATATAAATATACGAGTATAGGTAACAGCAGCACCACATTGACTCATACTCATTCATGTTTATTTTTAATTACTGCATTCAATAACTTCATTGTAAAACTATTTCAAATTACTTACCTAATAAAAAGAGTTGTGATGGCCAGTGGCATATAAATAACCAAGCGCAGTGGGCTAGTTTTTAGGGTTTCATACCTGCAGGGTGCCAAGTGCCAAATGGAACTCTATCACTAAGCCTCCGCTCTCCGTCCATCGGTCATACAACCTGATACTGACCTGCAAATTGCAAAACCTGTAAGAAATTTTGAATTTCGTGGGCTACCTTAGCGCATCCCCCTTAAAACTCGTTTTAAAATACCTATAACCTCTGTAAACACACAGGCTGTACACACAGATGCCATTGCATAAATCAAATATGTTTATGCTCTTTGACATGGCGTTTACAATGTTTACCATTGCCCATGTTTAGAAATTTTCACAGAACAGCATTTAGCTAATGTTATGGTACGGCCTCTGAGGCCTACCTAACTTAAGGCCGTACCCTACCCCAGATTTTATCTCGCTTGCACCATACGGGGTGGGATGCTGGTGGCTCTCAAGCCTCGAATAGTGTAGTGTAGCTTATTACGGCGAAAATAATGGTAATAAAAAAAAACATAAGACGAAAGAAGATACTTTAGCATAAATAAATTAGATCACGAAACTTTGCACAATAACTGAACTACAGTTATTGTGCAAAGTTTCGTGATCTAATTTGAAGTATGTTTTGCATACCAGCGGTTTATAGTTCGGTTTAGAGGTAACATTGGATTTTTTTTCTATCGAGAAAATTGTATGTACCTAATGGTGTTTTTGCCAAACATAGGACCTAGCATCAATCCTCAACTTTAACAAATATATTTTTTCAAAATTTAATGCTGCAGTATTTTTGGCATAACGAAGGATCATGCTAAGCAATTTGAGGTAGGGTAGGCCCTTAAAGAGAGTCTTCGCAGAGAATTTCGTCTCCTATGATGAGGCACTATCGCACAGTTGCACTATCAGCTAGAGAGAGAGTCCTATAGATCGTTTTTTCCTCTACTTATTGGTTAATTTCGGCTGTAGAGATTTGGTTACCAACAAAATGTCAACATGTCTTATTTTTCGACAATATTACTCTTCCTGTCTTAACCTATGGCGCACAGACTTGGTCTTTGACGAACTTCCAGAAGTCCAAACTCAAGGTCTGCTAACGAGCAATGGAGCGCAGTATACTAGGCGTTAAAATAACGGATCGTGTTCATAACACAATACTGCGCTCCAAAACAAAGATGGCTGACGTGGCTCAAAAGGCTGCCCAACTTAAATGGGACTGGGCAGAATACGTCTGCCGCATGCCGGACAAACTGTGGGCTCAAATAACACAGAACTGGTGCCCTGAGACAGTGAGACGGGGTCGCGGCAGACCACGTAGGAGATGGCGGGACGAGTTGGATAGGTTCCATCAAAACTGGAAAGAGGACGCGGGGGCCCGCGAAAGATGGAAGGAGTGGAGGGAGGCCTTTGTCCAGGAGTGGGACAGCGAAGGCAAGGAAAAAAAAAAACTATTTACTTACAATCATCACCATCATCAGCATTTAAGCCGAAAGACGTCCACTGCTGGACATAGGCCTCTCCCAAGCACCGACAGTATCATCCACGTCGACCGAAGCCCACGTCCCCGCAGAGGCGAAAAATATCGCGACGGGATTTTCAACTCTTGGTTTTGAGCCGAGGATTGAAAATCCAACAGAATCCATCCCGTCAAAAAACGACCGTGCGTACAGTTCGATTTAAACTTAAAATTAATGGCTCTGAACATGAGGCGAGTCGCTGCGCAGTAACAATTTCGTGTGACAGCGGGGGTGAGGGGTGGGGTACTGCGCAGCTAAAAGCTAACTTCCGAGCCGCCATTAAGTTTGAATCGATGTGTAGGTACCTGGGCTAACTCGTAAGATTGGGCGACGACAGTAGAAAGAGACAGAACAGAATGATGTTAATGACATTGACAGGTGATAGCACCAATAATGACGTCTAAATAAGGTTGTCTATGGGGGATGCGCTAGGATAGCCCGCGAAACTCTATAGATCAACATTATAATCTGATACTGACCTGCAAATTGCAAAAAACGGAAGATAATTTGAATTTCACTGGCTACCCTAGCGCATCAACAACCATTCATGAGTAGTTTTGACAATAGATAGGTGCATCTAAATCAGCCTATTCCACTAACTCTACAAAACAAAAAAAAATAGCTATTGGATGTTTTATTATACAGTACCTACTGAGAAACTCAGTGAAAAATGACCCATTATAATAATGACATAATACTTAAAGTAGCAAAAACGTTGTTAATTTACATTTATTTATGTACAATACTAGTAATGTGTATGAGCGGGACAGGGGTATAAAAACAGCAAATGCGTGTGAGAAGGACGGAACATTGTTTAGTAAAAAATGGCGCCAAAGCGATTGATAGCAGCCAAATTCAAGTATTTTTTTTTATTTTTCAGGTTTTTTGTCGCGTTTTTCCTTCACTTTAAAAGCATGAATTATTGTATAAATAAATAAGTTTTAAAGTATTTTATGCTAATCGATGCGATGATTAAGCAAGATACTTCCTTTGAAAAATGAAAATTTGCATAGTAGTTCTTATCCGGGGAAATACTACAACCGGTCTAATTCTTGTGGCCAAGCAACAATGATGTTTAGGTAATAGTTATTTATTATAATAATACCAGCCTATTACTTTCCTACTGTTCAATTTTCTGTGCAACTGTACAATTTTCGTTTTTTGTCACCGACTTCCGAAGTCGGCTTGATTTTTTTTTGTAAAATATTTTTATTTTTCATTTTTTAGTTGTAGTATCTACCCCACACAAATGAGAATACCACTACCTGCTACATAAATAACAGTGACGGAGTCGCTTATATCGTCTACATCAAATAAGTGGGAAAAATACGATTTTATTACGATTTATTGAAGTAAAAATTTATATGGGACCTCCTCTGAAGCATGACTACCAAACAAAAAAAGAATCATCAAAATCGATTCATAATTAGCGGAGATATCGCGTGTGTAACATACAGACGAATTGAGAACTTCTTTCTTTTTGAAGAAGTCGGTTACTAAAAGTCATATTGATGCATGAGAGCCGACGCCTTGACCACTGGGCCATCACATCATGGTGTATGCCTATTCCAATTTAATAGCTACGGATGCTGTTATAATTGGACATCTTCACATCAAGCTTGTCTCTGGCATATCGGTAAAACCATTGGCATTGCAACTTAACAGTCTTTAGGCGTCGATAACTTTCCAATTTCAAATCATGTAGCGGTCCGTATTTATACTAGAAAAAAAGGTGTTCCGCATTCAAACTATTGCGACTTGCGTGCCTATACAGCACTGCTAACTAACAAAAAAAAACACAGTCCAATGATTTTAAAAACAAATCTCGGGGAGCCACAATCGTTACTGCACTGCGGGCGGTACTAAGAAATAAATACCATGTGTTAATTGATAACCCACGCTTCGCCATTTCAAACAGCTACCTGGTAAAACAGTAAAGCATCTGGCCTTGTCAGCCAATCGGCTCTGAATACGAACATCCTTAGATCGACACACATAACTGTACTTGTGGCGAAATTTGGAACTAAAGACATCTTTTCTTGACCAGCAGCGCTGTCAAGAAATGTTTGTTGGTCTAGCCCAGGGAGCACTGGCGATATTTTTTCGTGCACTGGATGTTCAACTATCTTTTATGAGCCGAGGACCGAGGAATGAGAACCCAATAGAACACGTCCCAGCGCGTCAAGAAAATATTCTGTTGGATTTTCTCTACAATACTTAATATTTACTTACCATACCCATGAATGAGTGTATTAAACTCGTAAATTCAAATAGATTTTTAAAAGACAATGCAATTAATATTCCATTACTTTTATTATGGTAGTCTCATGACCGTTAACAAGGCAACTCCTTATTAACAAAACAATTGGATTCATTTGTCAAATACGGGCGGCGGCGCGGCGTCTAGGCTTAGCCCAAGTTCGCACGGGTGATTTTTCGCGTATCCGATTTCGAACTCTCGGTGTTGAGCCGAGCATTGAGAATCCAACAGATTGCATCCCAACGCGTCAAAAAAATACACTGTTGGAATTTCGATTCTCGGCGCAAAGCAGAGCGTTGAAAATTCAGTGCGCGAAAAAAGTGTACCTGGGTTTATTGCAAGATTTGCAAGCTAATATGATTATGATCTAGGCATAATAGACACATGTCAACAGGTGACTCGCTTAATTAATTACTCACTTAATTTGGTAATTTAGCCGGTTGTCTACGTAACTCTACCTAATCAATCACTATTATGAAGAATGCATAGCCGTTACTCATTGCAGGCTATTGGCTAACAACGTTTTATAAGCGTCATTTAAAAATCTGGTTTATTTTTAGCTCAAAAACTAAAAACAACCTGTTCATTCAGTGAAACTGGTATAGATTAAAAAAAAAAAGATTATCGTACCTAGTAATTTTTCATTCATTCTGTCCTGTCCCACAGACGAAAAATATATTTTTCTTAAAGAATGCAAATTTTCCCCTTGTGTTAAGGAAAGTCAAAGGTTCAAACACAATCTTTGAATCTTATTTTTGCCTCTCATCTAAATACATCCTTGTAAATGGTGGAATAATAAGTAAGTTAGAATACGCAATACATCTTGGCGGCAATATTTGCAAAGGTACCTCAGTTTTCCCCGAGCTTTCTCTAACGTCAGATACTTTCCCGTATTTTATTGACACTGACAGCTACTGTCAAATGACAGTTCTAATCGGTGTTGCCATTTATTCCTAGCTGAGAAGAAAAGAGTTGGTAGAAAATTTGCTTTACCGGGTACTAACTAGTATTATCTTAGTTTTGAAGGTTAACATAAAATGACCGACAGCAGAGGTCAGTCACACAGCCTTAATAAAATTCTACCTGTTTAGCGCATATAATATGGTACACATACTCCGACTTTGTGTTGTTTTGGGAAACCCAATGTTCACTATAAGTAAGTTTCGAACAGTGTCCCTTCGTAACTCCAGTGATTTTAGCGCAGCCGGAAAACCATTTGTTTGTCCTCAACGCGATGGGGAAATATGTTATGTCACTTGGATCTTTGTCTAAATTATTAAGAACGCTGTTGACTAATTTAATTAGACGCCCTATGAGCCCTTCCTTTCCATAATAATGTTTATTTCGCTTTGTATATAATTTTAGTGTTAGATTGTATATAAAAACATATTTATGATGAAGAAAATAAATAAACTTGTATTAAGTAGATAGTTTACTTTGGAATTTGATATCTGATAACTGATTTTGATAAATCTAGCAGCATTATTTTGTGTAATCTCAATTTTGAGCACTAACTTATTTATATCCAAAGCATTAAAAAAAAACTGAGTTTTACCTATGACAGTGGGGATTCTTGACTGCCAAGGTGAAAAGTTGCAGAACCTTTACTTTGTAAATATCCGTCAGTATCCGTCTAGCAACTGTCAACCTCAGCTGTAAAATTTTATCATCTGTGGAATTTGCCGCGCACTGTACTAATAATCTAAAGATAACGATTAATAATTATCTCGTATTTTATGCTATAAAATGCATTCTTGAGTAATAATTCTAAAATACAAAAATTATAATGATACTTACTTACTCATATGCCTGGTTTTTAGATGTCTATACAATTAAATCTTATTTAGATGTCTATACAAATAAATCTTATTGTCATTCAAGCTGTCAAGTGGCTTGTAGAAAGCGTTCAACCACATCCCAGAGAAAGGAATGCCTCAATGACGAATGAGAAAAATTGTTGAAGATTATCAATTTTAGCTTGGACTCTGCGATCAAGTAGATTAATTTCAATTTCTTCCAGTCTAAACCTGATGCAAATAAATAGGACTATTTAACACGGTTGTTGCAACTTGCCAACCCAATATCTTTTTAATTTCTAGTTATAACTTTAAATTATCCTTCACAATGGGCCTTATCAGAATAATATCGCTGCGACACTTATTTTTTAATGTCGCAACATCATGCTGAGATATGAGCCTTTTGGCCTCCTACATGAATTTCTGTTTTTATGACAATTAAAAAAAAAAAAAGTTATTTTTTGTCTTTTCTGTGTTTACTTTAGTTTATGACCTTCATAGGCGAATCCCAATCAATATTTTTAGCGAGCCTTCTGCCATCAACTGGGCACAAATGCAGGGCCCGGGGTGCTACTGAGAAATTCCAGATAGGAAAACCCAATAACCAAGACCTCATGCTCAATAGTAGTGTTTGCGAAAATAAAACCAACGAGGCAGCTGAAATTAGCGAAAAATTCTGGACCAAACTATGTATTTAATTTTTCTTTTTTTATATTTTCTCAAAAATAAATACCGTAAGTCGAAAATTCCGGATATTATGTCCGGGCGGATGGCAACCCTAAATGTACCGGAGAAAATGCACATGACTCATTTAATTTTGGCCTAATATCGGTAGCGTCTTAATGATTGTGATCTCCGAGGTACGAACGGGCCTCGGTGTTGATTAAGCGGTCACCTTTACACATCCTCCGCAGTACTTGAACGCTCAGTTCTGCGCAGTTAAACAAACAAGACACTCGTTTAGTTTCTAAAAATAAATACACACTGCCTATAGGCGAAAGTACCTCACTTTTGCATGAAGGCAATGTGTATTTTTTTAATTTTTTTATTGGGCTATTCTGTAAAAATCTTACCGTGAAAACTTACGTGAAGTGAGCTTGAAGTGAACTGTCACTGCCTTAGCATCAGTAGGTATCGATGACAATGACAGCTCACTTCACGTAAATTTTCACGGTGAGATGGTTAGTGGTTACAGAATATCAATGCTGTGCTGTGAATGACAGCTCACTTCACCCAAGTTTTCACGGTGAGATTTTTACAGAATATACATTATTGTGAAGTTGCAACGATAATAACAAAGTTATTGATGTTATGTATTATGTTTATGTCTTTAGTAAATCGTTTCTTTCCTTACAACACATTCTTGGCTAAATGCCACGGCTTGTGAGAAATCCCAACTCCATTGCCTATTTAAATTCAGGACAGACAATGAATCGTTATCATTCCATATCTATTTATATCTTACCTTCGGAGACTGCAGCATTTGCACTCGGTGAATATTTTTATTCTGGAGTAAAAGTACTAATTTTTGCAAAACTGTCATTGCCCGTTTTCACACTGTGATGCTATCAACACTGACATATCGTCAGCTTGGACGCAGTGCCGTAACTAGAGCGGTGCCCAGGCACAGGGCGCAGACCCTGGAGGGACGCAGAAATTACCAGACCAGGGCCACTAACAATACCTATTATTTATTTTTATAGCTGCTCGCACCGGCCGCATAAAAGGCTGCTTGTACGACAACCGGCCGACAATATCGGGACGATATCGGTATGTGACAAGATGCAACCAACAGCTTATTGTCATGCGGTATGATGCCACCAGCTTCGAATAGTCGCGTTGGGCCAGTAAAAGCTTACATCGCCGCGGGATTCCAAAACTGTAATAATGTATTCGGTATTGGTAGCAGTGAACAAGTTCACTATGTAGTCCCCCGATATCGGCACGACAATCAATGTCGGCGACGATACCGTCTAGTACGCAAATACAGTGTGAAAGCGTTTAGTAGTAATTGTATGAAACTACCAGTCCGAGACGATAGCGTGCCGTTATCGTTATCGTCCAAAGTGAAAAGTGTCATCCCATATCGCGAACAAATTGATTTTAACTTATATCAGACGTTTCACTCGAGTGAATGTTCATTTTTGATTCATCCCATGTTCACAAATTATGTAAGAATAGAACGTTCATCTGATACTTGCATAATTTTTTTCGATTATCCTTTAAGTATGTGTGTGAAAGTTACCAAAATTCAACATCGTTGGATCGGTTCACTAATGAATTTATTTTTGATTCATTCACGGAATAAAAGGTGTTTTAGGAACGTTTCAATTACCAGTTTCCACAAAACTCGTCGTTTATTAAAATTATGCTTAAAATTGCTCTATTTGGTTGTCAAAAATTACAAAAGACATTTTGGTGGCTGCACGAAAACCCAACTCTTTTTGTTGACACCATTTGTAAAGTTTGCATGATCTCATTTTTGTTTCGTTCTAATTCCAAATATGCTAACATGGCGCCCGCTGTTACAATTACACTACACTACATGTTGATGGCGACAGGATAACTGTGCCTTATTTAGCTTGAGGTTCGTGCTTAAGATACTTAATATTATTTTGCAAGTAATTTTAACTCAAATAATACAGCAGATAGGTACACACACACGGCTACACATCAAGCTATACATTTTCCAGTTTATCCTAATCTAACATTATAAAGGATTTCCGTAAAATGCGAGGTCAGCTTATACTGGAAATGTATAGCTTGATGTGTAGCCGTGTGTACAAAAAACAACAGATACTTTGTGTAGATAATACTTGAAGCTTTATTATTCGGCGTGTAATCGTGTATGCAGTACTATTCTTATCTTAGGTGAAGTGAGCTGTTAATCCCTAATTCCCTAGCATCAGGCGGACTGACAGTTCACTTCATGGTGAGATTTTTTTGCAGAATAGACCGGCTGTATACGAGTCACGTCAAAACTTTCATTTGTCATTTTGCTTTCTCTTCATTTCTTTGGTACAAACACCGGTAGCGTGTAATATGACACTAACACGGATCGGTATAATGAGACGTAAACTGACGTTAATCTCTGCGAAGTTTTATTCAAAATCAAAAATCATTTATTCAAGCTCGAACGACAAAACTACATAAGACAGTCCCCCAAAAACGCCCACCCTTCATTATGACTTTAATTATGTACCATAATTAGCCTTAAATGTTCCCACTTCTGGGACGCAGGCCTCCTCACTGTGGGACATAATCCGCCACGCGGGCCCAATGCAATGTTGGTATGGCTTATCATTATCAATATACGAGAAAAAAAAGCTTCTAATGTCATGATTTCATGAAAAAGTTATTTAATGGAACAAATCTAGCTTTAAAGAGATCTATGAATGATTCTTATGTTTATAATTATGTAAATACAATATTTGTTATGGTCGGGAATCATGTTTTGATGACAATACAACCTGACACTGACCTGCAAATTGCAAAAAACGTAAGAAAATTTGAATTTCGCGGACTACCTTTGCGGATCCACCTTGTTATTCTACACATACGTACAATGAAACTGGCAAGAGTACTTGGCAATTGGCTTAACGATTGTGTTGAACAAAAACATTACTTAAGGGCCTCTACTACCTCAGCTCAAAAACACTTTATCTCGCTCGCACCATACTACTCGCGGCCTGAGTGAGAGCTAGACGGAGTGGGATGCTGGCGGCTCCAAGCCTCGAATAGTTTAGGTAATTGCTTTTTACGGTGAAAATAATTGTAACTTAAAACAAAATAAAAAACATAAGACTTGCTTTATAGTTAGTTCAGAATTAGTTTTTTTTTTTTTTAATACCAGTGGTTTTTAGTTCTGTGTAGAGGTAACTAAGGATTTTTTTTATCGAGAAAATTTTCTGTAATCGTGTTTCTTCAAACATAAGATCATTAAATCTAGCATCAATTTCAAAATTAATGCTGCAGTATTTTCGGCATAACGGAGGATCATGCTAAGCAATTCGAAGTAGGGTAGGGCCTTAACGATTATATTGAACAAAAACATTACATAATATATATACTATCTCTGTATATATGTGTTATTTGTCCATGTATTAGTATTACAAGGAAACTGATTGTAAAACTCAGCACCTTGCGTGCTTATAAATTACTTATAATACATGTTTTACCTCTCGTTTAGAATATACAAAACTATACAACCTTATTTGTTTTTATGCCAAGAATTAATAATGCCGATCTGTTTAGTTGTGACATCATTATCTGCCTCGCCTTCACTCAAGTCTCAACTATGTTGGGGTCGGCTTCCAGCATTGCTATTCTGTAACCATCTCACCGTGAAAACTTAGCTGAAGTCGTGAAGTGAACTGTCATTCTCATTGATACCTACTGATGCTTTTTTTTTTGAGGGTGAAAAATCATCAAATGAGTTCTCCCGCTCTGGGCGGAGCAGTAGGGCGTGTCAGTTTACTGACTAAAACCGCACCCGTGTTCCTTCAGCTGCCTGTTGTCAAGGGTCCCGGTATCCGTTTCGGACTTTCCCGCAACCCTGGCAGGACCTACTACAGCAGGCGTAGCATGGCGCTTTCTATCTCTACGAAGAATAGACATAGCTTTTTCTATACAAAGTGACAGTTCGTTTCTTCATTTTTGACATCCACCGTAGAAATCTTTCTACAATCTGTCATTTTGTCTTTCATTTCTAACGATCTTTGTCTAGGTCTTTTTATATGTAGACTATTTCGGAAGAAAGTTTTCTATCCTTACTGTCAAAATCAAACTGACAACCGATAAATCCAATGATAAAACAAAGAATTCTGAGTCGAATTATGTAAAAGAGTGAATTTCGTAAAAAGTGCAGTTGACTCTTTCTATTTTGCTGCCGTCTCGTTCTGTCTACTATCTATAGGAAACGTCATCGTCAACCTCAAAAATGACGTTTCCTGAAGACAGTACGACGGCAGCAAAGTAGAAAGAGTCAACTGTACTTTTTACGAAATTCACTCTTTTACATAATTCGACTCAGAATTCTTTGTTTTGTCAAAGGATTTATCGGTTGTCAGTGTGATTTTGACAGTAAGGATAGAAAACTTTCTTCCGAAATAATCTACTTAAAAAAAGACGTAGACAAAGTGTATTGAATGACCATTTCATGAAATCATGACATTTGGCACTTTCATGAACTTAGAGAGTTGTATTGGTCATTCTAATGTTTATAATTCTGTAAATTCCTATTTGTTACGAGCGCTAATAATATTTAGATCAACATACAACCTGATACTGACCTGCAAATAGCAAAAAACGTGAGAAAATTTGAATTTTGCGGGCTACCCTAGCGCATCAACCTTAAGGGAGTTTGACATAAAACTGACAATAGACACACGTTTAACAAGTGTCCTAAGGTATTGTGGTAATTTGGTAAAGCCCTAAAAATGTAAAAATAACTTTAATTTCAGTTGTCGGTGTCTTTGGCTTTCTAATTTCGTTTCTGTCACTGCTGGGACACAGGCTCCCTCTCTGTTAGAGGGAGTGGGCCGTAATCCACCACGCAAGCACTGTCTTAGCATCTTTCTTATTTATTAATTTTTCTCTGACTAGCGGATAAATGGGTTTGCCATTGCAGTTCTGTGGAGAGGTCCCCCGACTGCAATGACAATTTTATTTGTCTGTTCTGTCAGCGTGTAACTGAGTGACCTTTCATTTTGTATTTATACAGAACTAGCTTCCGCCCGCGGCTTCGCCCGAGTGGTATGTCGATACGAAGTATCCTATGTCCTTTCTCAGGCTCTAGACTATCTGTGTACCAAATTTCATTTAAATCGGTTGAGTAGTTCTGCAGGCGTAGCATGGCGCTTTCTATCTCTACGAAGAATAGACAATTAGACATAGCTTTTTCTATATAAAGTGACAGTTCGTTTCTTTATTTTTGACATCCACCGTAGAAATCTTTCTACAATCTGTCAGTTTGTCTTTCATTTCTAACGATCTTAGTCTACGTCTTTTTGTAGGTAGACTATTTCGGAAGAAAGTTTTCTATCCTTACTGTCAAAATCACACTGACAACCGATAAATCCTATGATAAAACAAAGAATTCTGAGTCGAATTATGTAAAAGAGTGAATTTCGTAAAAAGTGCAGTTGACTCTTTCTACTTTGCGGCCGTCTCGTACTGTCTACTGTCTACAGGAAACGTCATTTTTGTCTACTCTTCCGTCGACAAAACGGTGCTCATGCTACGCCTGCTGACGTGAAAGCGAGACAGGCAGACAGAGTTACTTTCGCATTTATAATATTAGTAAGGATATCTATAATGTATCTCAATCATGTGTCAGGCTGGGGAGGAAGTGGCCTTCCTAGCCATATTATCTTTCATATCCCGACTGTCATGCATGATACTATTAACACAGACCTAATGACGTTTCGGATAAGTCTGATGTCTGCAAGGTTATCAATCCAGTTGAACCATAATATTGGCTTATCTTAGTAATGTCACAGTATTTATGGACAGTATAGAAACTACATTGTAAACGTTCGAAACGGAACACTCACAGACGCTCATTGACGAGACCCCAAGCGATTGTCGCGGTGCTGTCAGTTGCGGATACCGCGTGAGATGTCGCCGTGTTTTTTTTAAAAATGGAGCTTTGGTAATTATTTCAACAAACAGACATACGGTCCATATTTATACTGTGGTAATGTGCAGAGGTCAGTCAGATGACAGTTGATGCGTGTTTTTATAGTTAGAAGCATGTAGGGACGTCGGCAAATATTGTTGTTGGGCAAAGGAAATTATGTATTCAAACGCGAGTTTTTGAAATGAATCTTGAACAAAAAAACATACGGGGCGGTCTTTGGGGACTGCCGATAGAAGCGAAAACTAAGCAACAAAGCTACCTCAATGTAATTCAAACGGTAGACGGTAGATGGCGCTAAAAAAAACAAATCACTTCAAGCGATGACGATGACGCGAGTTCCATGATTTTCGTTCAACCCAAAAACATACAAACACGCTGTGAATGTGTTCGTAGTAAGACGAGTAGCATCACCACATAACACACACACGCACACATACACAAACATCCAACTGACAGCTAGTTGATTGGTGATTAAAACGTTTAATATCATTATGTTATAATGTAAGCACTCTACGTACATAACGATGCAGATAACCTTGATCATTACTGCTAATTGCACAGTTATATGTTCAATAAAAGCACATATTTACATAAATTAATTACCTACTTCATTCAATACCTATTTAATCTTGTCAAGTGTGACACATTAGAGACTCAGTCAATGCAAAGTTATTTTAGTTGTTCTAAACACATACTAATAATACAAATGATAATAGCGGCATATTCCCGTAATTTTTAAGAACGATCGCATCTCATTCGCAATCTGTCAAAATTAACTACTATCAATATACCAACATTTTTGACAAGTATGACAGATTGCGACTTGAATGTGAACGTTTTTTTTACGCACGAGAATTGGACTTCTGGACACGGCCCGTATTGTTGGGATGTTCCTCTCTCTGGAGCAGCGTTACCAACTCCAAATAATGGACTACGGTGTTTCCAGTTCAAAATTACGGTAGATTAAAAAAAAATACGGTAGATTTTAAAAAGACGCAAAATTGCACAAAAAAAATGGACTTTGAAAGAAAAAAAACGCATCCATAAATCTTAATTCGTCGTTACAAAATAACTGTGATCATGATCATTTTTATACATTTCAGTATTTTTGTCTCCTAAGCAGCTCCTCTTCTGACGGCAGATACAGTTTTTTCCACCATCAGATTCACTATGATCACTTTCCATTTTAATTTATTTGCAAAACAGATTCTCTTTCAACGCAGATATATTACAACGCAATTACGCAAAGTACATCTGAATAAAGAAAGTTGGTAATAAAAACGGTTAAGAAGTCTGCAAATTAGGCAACTCTTTAATTTGCTGCTCTGGAGCCCTGACCGCCGGTAGCTTGGACCCTGTTCCCGTTACCGGTGGGCTACTATTTTTTATATTTTTAAATGTTTTTATTCTAACATTTAAAAACGTAATTTATAGGTAAGTGTCTCTAAGAAATAAAGGAAAAATTATAATGACACAAATGAGTATTGTATAAGAAGTAGTCGGACAGTGAGTCTGGTGACTGAAAAGTTGTGTGGTAATAGGTAATAGGTTGTCATGTGAATTTCGGGACCTTGGCAACAGGCAACTGAAGGAATACAGGAGGGTTTTAGTCAGTAAAAGTCTGTCTGACACACCCTTCCGCTCCGCCCAGAGCGGGAGAAGTTATTGGATGCTTTCCCACCGTCAAAAAAAAAAAATGTGAATTATAGGAATGAGAGAGAGAAATCATCATCTGCCTAGCCTTTTCCCAATTATGTTGGGTAATAAAATACCAGTATTTTACATGAAGCGACTGCCTATCCAACCTGCACAACTCAGTAACTGGGTAATACGGTCGTTACGGGTTGTCAGAGGCCTAAAAGTCTGACAACCAGTCTTACCAAGGGCTATCATGTTACTCAGTAACTGGGTTGTATAGATAGCCATCGACATCTGTTATTATACGCAAGAAAAGTCCCATTATAATTATGCCATTTACAACGAGTCATTTATACTGATTGACACAAACAATTGATCTACACTAATATTATAAAGAGGAAAACTTTGTTTGTTTGGTTGTAATGAATAGGCTCAAAAACTACTGGACCGATTTTAAAAATTCTTTCACCATTCGAAAGCTACATTATCCACGAGTAACATAGGCTATATTTTATTTTGGAAAAAAATAGGGTTCCGTAAGATATTTGGGTTTTTCGGACACAAGGTGTAAAAAATCAACCAGAAAAGTTACTTATTTTGCGTACGCTGCCTAAACTATAAAAGACAGAACCATAAAATGTTCTAATTAATAGTAGATCTTATAAATATCTACAAAAAAGTCCGCGACACACTATACCTATCTATGTCAAGTGAGGCACAACAACCGTTTTTTTATTTAAAAATCTTGAATTTTTTTCGGACTACATTTAAACGCGTTTATTTTACTCATGCTATTAATCCTTATCAAAATAAATTATTTCATCACTAAGTACAGCTTATGTAGATAATATTTGGTCTTTGAATGATTAAAATTGGACGTTTGGTTTTGAAGTTATGGCGAAATTAAAATATTACGATTTCTGCTGCACGGCCCGTTGCGAAGTGGGCGTCACCAAGGCGCATTGAATAAGCTCCGAAACTACTAAACCGATTTGAAAAATTCTTCCGCTGTTGTGAAGCTACACTATCCCCGGGTGACATAGGCTATTTTATATTGATAAGTGTGAATAAAGTTGCCAGAAGACGGGCGTCGGCGTCGTCGCCGAGAGAGGCGTAGGGAACACTGGCGTGGGATATTGGCCCGAGAAGACAACACGCATTCAAGACTGGAAAGCTGTGGGGGAAACCTTTGTCCAGCATTAGGACATTACATATTGAAAAAAAAAACACTCAATTGTTATCTAATATATAAAGTCGGGTTGGTTCAAGCACTTATAACTCGAGAACTACTGGACCGATTTTGATGATCTTTGATTTGTTGGATTTGTCTCCGCCCATAATAATAGCAGAATAACTATTAGAACATCGGAAAAACTCACGAAATAAAAAATATGAAGAAAATTCGTTTTCTCATACATTCTGTACAGAATGGCTTTTTTGATGATAATTATCTCGGTAGATAGGTAGGTAGGTAGGTAGAGTAGGTAGGCAGGATACGTAAGTAGGTAGGATAGGTAGGCAGGATTGGTAGGTAGGTAGGGTAGGTAGGTACGTAGGGTAGGCAGGATAGGTAGGTATTAGTCCTCCAGACCGTATTTTGGCCACGGCGGCCAATCTCAACGGAGACTAGCCTTCGGGGCGGGAGGTATTATAGTTCACAAGTGGGTGCGCAGACACAGGTGCACTCTCTCATCCCACACTCTCATAGTCCGATGGGACGGCAATCCGACACGACTGGAGAGAGATCAGGCGCAGGACCAACGGCTTAACGTGCTTTCCGAGGCACGGGGGTAGCACACCGCCAACTTCCAAACTCCGGGCTGTTACTACGAAATTCCTAATGGAAAAACCCAATAAATCGAACCCAGGACCCTACGCTCAGCAGTCGCGACCACGAGACCAACGGGGTAGATAGGGTAGGTGTAGGCAGTTAGGGCAGTTAGGTAGGGTAGGTAGGTAGGTAGGTAGGTAGGGTAGGGTAGTTAGGTAGGGCAGGGTAGGTAGGTAGGGTAGGTGCTCCGTAGATAAGTACTTAGTGCTACCCGTGCGAAGCCGGGGCGGGCAGCTAGTTATTTATAAAACAATACACATTAATTATTTGAGTATTCCTTGTTCTCGATAAAAACTAATTATAATTAAGTACAACAATGCGCCGGTGTATGCTGTTATCTGTGGCCGTGCTAAATGCTTTTGTTTTATGCAAAATACCTACATTTGATAAGTACACACGGCTACACATCAAGCTATACATTTCCAGTTTATGCTGATCTCGCATTGTATGGGATTTCCGTACAATGCGAGATCAGCTTATAGCCGTTTGTACATGATTTGTTTTTATTTCACTAGTGATACGCCCCTGCTCCGCACGGTTTTATAATCAGCCTATAATGTTCCCACTGCTGGGACACAGGCCTCCTCTCTGTGAGAGGGAGTGGGCCGTCCGTAATCCACCACGCGGGCCCACTGGGTGTTGGTAGATGTCATATGTCTTCGAATTTTTGGTTCTAGGACATGCCGGATTCCTCACGATGTTTTCCTTCACCGTTTTGAGAGGCATATCATGCAGGCAGTCGTAAATGCTGTTTCAATCGATCAAACTGCCTGCCTTTTCCAAACTATGTTGGGGTCGGCTTCTAGTCTAACCAGATGTATCTGACCTCCACAACCCAGTTACTCAACTTTTGTTCTATCTATAACCCGCCGAATATTTTTTTAATCTATAGATTTGGCTTATCATTTTGCACACAACCAAATCACTATTGATGTATTTGGCAAGATATATATATTATCATTATCATAATTTTATCTCTCTGTCCTTGGAATGTTATCCTATTATCTAATTGGTGGAGCATATAGGTGGGCCACGACCACGACCAGCTATCTAATAGCATAACACATTTTCGTAACCGATTAAGACTAATCAGCATTGCTATTCTGTAACCATCTCACCGTGAAAACTTAGGTGAAGTGAGCTTGAAGTGAACTGTCACTGGTGCCTTAGGTGCTTATCAGTAGGTATCGATGACAATGACAGCTCACTCGATGCTCACTTCACCTATGTTTTCACGGTGAGATGTTTACAGAATATACCGGCTGTTTCATTTTGACAGTTCAACAACTTCCATTGCGTTATTTACGTTGTTGAGCAGAAAATTACTTCGAACTTATGAAGGCAATGGATTAGCAATCTGTTTCAAAACGATTCAGATTGTGATTGATCGTGTATAACGCAATTGGGGGCTGGTAAACATAGAAACCTCTACGAATTGCGCGCTTGGTTGCAACGGCCAACTGGCCGCAGACCGGGACACGAACCACGACTGGCCGGAGTCGTGGCCGTATAAACTCCATTTGAAATAAGATCAGACACTTAAACAAACTAAAAGTTAAAATACAAACAGTTAAAATCGTTTGAACGGACTGTAAAAAAGGTTTATTTAAATGTCTAATCTTATTTCAAATGGAGTAATTAGTGCGCGGCTAGTTCGTCGTGCCTTTCGTTGTAATGTGGGGAAACTTCAATAACTACTCAACCCAAATGTATGTCATTATACAGGATGTTAGGGTAAACACCGTTATCCTTGAAACCAGTGGTTTGGTGTCATTTATAGAACGTAAAATCAATGATAAATTACGACTGTTTTTTTTAATTACTTTTTGCCACTAGTGTATTTCACCCTTTCATCTTCGCGCTATGGCAACGAACTGGAGTCTCAACACGGGTGTGAGGCGCGGGAGGTGACCTGACCGGCCGTGAGCGCGACCCCTCTCTCAGACAGTCAGCTGTTTCGCTAGCGAGCACGGTGTCGCATTGAAACGTTTTAATATCTTTTAATGAAAATAACTTTTTTTTTGTTGTTACTCGGTCATTTATTGTCCACTACCCATGGTTTGAATGACAAGACTGTTTAACCTTACACCCTTTATGGATGATTATTTTTTCGTGATTACAATGTAGCTCTTGCTCCCATGGAGAAAATTTTTAAGTTTGATGGTCTGTTGTCTGTACTGTACCTCACCTCACCCTTAATTTTGACTACACCTTTCTGATACACTGTAATAAAGTGTACTAAATTTCCTCCAGCAGGCGTAGCATGAGCACCGTTTTGTCGACGGAATTGTAGACAAAAATGACATTTCCTGTAGACAGTACGACGGCAGCAAAGTAGAAAGAGTCAACTACACTTTTTACGAAATTCACTCTTTTACATAATTCGACTCAGAATTCTTTGTTTTATCATAGGATTTATCGGTTGTCAGTGTGATTTTGACAGTAAGGATAGAAAACTTTCTTCCGAAATAGTCTACATATAAAAAGACCTAGACAAAGATCGTTAGAAATGAAAGACAAAATGACAGATTGTAGTAAGATTTCTACGGTGGATGTCAAAAATGAAGAAACGAACTGTCACTTTGTATAGAAAAAGCTACGTCTATTCTTCGTAGAGATAGAAAGCGCCATGCTACGCCTGCTGTTCTAGAGATGGACAGGTATCATGACTCGGTCATGCCATAGGGGCTTGAAGATGTGTTTTTTTAATCACCCGCATAGCATACATACCATAGAGTTTTAGCTCAGCTTATCTTTATCCTGTTCGTTTTTAGGGTTCCGTACCCAAAGGGTAAAACGGGACCCTGTTACTAAGACTCCGCTGTCCGTCCGCCCGTCTGTCACCAGGCTATATTTCATGAACCGTGATAGTTAGACAGTTGAAATTTTCACAGATGATGTATTTCTGTTGCCGCTATAACAACAAATACTAAAAAACAGAATAAAATAAATATTTAAGTGGGCTCCCATACAACAAACTTGATTTTTTTGCTCGTTTTTGATCGATATTGATAACGGCAATAGGTATAAAGGGTAAAACGGAACCCCAGTTTTACCCGGGTACACCGATACAGTATCCTAAAAATGTGTATATGTGGCTGTTTATGTTGCATCTTACGACTTTAAAGGGAAAGAAGTCGCAGGCGTAAGCATGGGTGTACCCAGACCCAGCTTCTGGCCTAGGGGGGGGCAAGTCAGATTTTTTAGGTCGGATCGTCCGCGGCTGTTTTGTCATACACACTACACAAACACACCTACATGAAACATTAGGTATATGTAGTGTAGTGTGCCATCGTCGCGCGCGGTTTTTTGGCAATTGCACCGTGCCAGTGTCTACTGCGCGGTTATTAAAAGTATTTAAAAGTTAGAGCATACGGCCCCGTTTACACTTTGATTAGTAAATAGGCGAGTTCATAGATGTTCTGCGAGATTTCTAGGGGGGGGGGGGGGGGGGGCAGCTGTCCCCCCTGCCCCCGCCTGGGTACGCCCATGGGCAGAAGCTATAGTTGTTGTATAATTGGTGATTTCGTAAGTATGCAACACTTTTTACAATGACAACGCAAAACCGTTACAAATCAAACCGCTGTTTTTTTGCACTTTTTTTTCTTTCAATGTTTTGTATAAACTTACCTATTTAGCTTTTAATCGGTCCACGATTAGCTCAAAAAAAGTATTTTTTTTATATTAAATCCAGTTTAGACTGGATTGTATCACAGTAAATCGGTTTTCAGTGGTTAGTAGATACGTTTTTTGAGCTTTTTTCGATGGAATTCGGGTGACTCGCGCTATTAAATTGCAGGCTTGATTACATTGGTTTTTGCCATTATTTTAGTTCACTTTTTTGACAACATGGAAATAAAAAGCTGATACTTACATCTTTGCTTTTAATCGACTGCAAAAAAAACCTAGGAATATTCTATTCGATTCATTACTATATTTTCTCTTCGGTATTGTAGAATTGTGTTGATTCCGTAATTAATTTGAATACATCGTCCAACTCAGTTCCATTTTAGCGTGGCACCCTTTCTGAGTGACATCAGAGGCCCTAGACAAGTGACAATCGCTTCGAAAGCGTTTCGTATTTCTACAACGACTTTCAACAGGATTGACATAAGCTTTTCGATAGCTTACGTCAGTCCTATACATTTTTGTCTTTTCCATCATCGTTATCGCTGATATAATGTCACTTTGTCTAGTTATCTTTGTGATGGATGGAACGGATTGTGGTATTCCTATCCTAACCCGTACCCTCAGACCTGGGATCTGGGTAACACACTATCAATCCCAATCTGAATGATTTTGCTGAACCATTGATTCTAATGTTCGAAAAATTTGTCTGCTCGCTCTACAACGTAAATAACGCAATTAATGTTGTTGAAATGTCAAAATGAAAGCCATTGCTACTTTATGTGCAATTACTAAGTAGCTACGCAATTACCCAGTAAGTTTCATACCCAGAATACTTCGTTCTAGACAATAGGGACCAAAGTGAATATTATGTATGTTTAAGGTTTACCCTACCTCAGATTTTATCCCGCTCGCACCATACTACTCGCGACCTGAGTGACAACGAGACGGAGTGGAGCGCTAGCGGCTCTAAAGCGTCGAAAAGTTTAGGTAATTGCTTTTTACAGTGAAAATAATGGTAATTAAAAAAGCATAAAATACATAAGACGTGCTTTATAGATAGTTCAGTTATTATGCAAAGTTTCATGATCTAATTTGAAGTATTTTTTGAATACCAGCGGTTTATAGTTCTGTTTAAAGGTAACTTTGGTTTTTTTTTTATGTAGTCGTGTTTTCGCCAAACATAGGACCTAGCATCAATCCTCAAGTTTAAAATATTATATTTATTTCAAAATTAATGCTGAAAAGAAAGAAAATACATTTATTTAGCACAGACAGGGCACACAACACAATGTAACTACATGTAAACGAATAAAAAAATAAAAGAAACAATTTCAAAGTGTAGGTACCTAGAAAAAAAAGTGTGCCTTGCGGCTGCGCTAAATAGGCCCAGTTCAGCAAAAATGCCAGACAGCTAGTGCCTGACGCTGGTTTTCAACTGGACCTGAGGTGTGAGGTGACAGATGAAAAAATGCTGCAGTATTTTCGGCATCATAACGGAGGATCACGCTAAGCAATTTGAGGTGCGCCCTGCAAAACATTCAAATCTTCAGCATTTAACACATTCGTCGTCTAGAAAACCGTTGGTTGTCAAACCGAGACATCCTCGAAGCCGTGACGTTTTTTACAACTGTCAATTTTCTCGCCGCCATCTTGATTTTTTTTTCTTTTTATTGGTTGATTGAAGTTCTTTGACCGGCTGATACGAATGCTGTCTCTTCTTTTTAACATAAATATAGAAGTCGCTTTTATGTCGGTCTGTGTGTCCGCGTCGTTCTTAAAACTACGCAACGGATTTTTATACCTACGGTTTTTGACTATTATTTAGATAATTATTAATAATAATTTATGTTGTTGTTGTGATATTGATATATTATGTACCTACTACCTATGCAATATAAAAACTGAAAAAATAAATAAATGATATAAATTAAGTACTTATATTAAATGAATAAATGAATAAATCCTACTAATATTATAAATGTGAAAGTTTGTGTGTTTGTGTGTTTGGATGTTTGTTACTCAATCAGGCAAAAACGGCTGAATGGATTTGGATGAAATTTGGCAAACAGATAGCTTATAACCTGGATTAACACATAGGATACTTTTTATCCCGATATTCCCACGGGATCGAAACTTACGCGGGTGAAACCGCGGGGCGCAGCTAGTATTAAATAAAAGCAAAGATGGGACTTCAAAAGTTAAATGAATATTATACTATTTATTAGAGAAGTCTCGATGTTTTGTCAAGTCGTAAAACCTGTGCGAACCAGGGGGCCAAGTCTACTAATTTACAAACGTGTCAGTGGTCTCACAATGATCAGTTTTTTACCGTTATGCCATACAAAATCTGTCAAAAACTGATCATTGTGAGGCCACTGACACGTTTGTAAATTAGTAGACTTGGCCCCCAAGGTTCGTCGCTAGTGTTAGATAAATCTAAATGCGATTTGTATAAAATGTCCATTATTTTTTGCTGTAAAGTAGCTTGGTTTTTCCGAATTTAGAAACTCATTCTCGAATTGTAACGGTTATGGCGAATTATACAAGGAATGTATTAAATAGATGAATGGATTTCGTGCCCAGTTGCTGGCAATAGGCTGGACCCTAATACATGGGACTTGAACATAACTGGCGAAATGTGGGTGTTGCTATAGGTACACCTGTGCCTAACCTTTCGGGGAATACAGGCGTGATGTTATGTTGTGCCCGACCTGGGAATCGAACCCAGGACCTCCACTGGTCCCACCAGGGTTGCGGGTCCTGCCAGGGTTGCGGGTCCTGCCAGGGTTGCGGGTCCTGGCAGGGTTGCGGGTCCTACCAGGGTTGCGGGTCCTGCCAGGGTTGCGGGTCCTGGCAGGGTTGCGGGTCCTGCCAGGGTTGCGGGTCCTGCCAGGGTTGCGGGTCCTGCCAGGGTTGCGGGTTAGTCCTGCCAGGGTTGCGGGTCCTGCCAGGGTTGCGGGTCCTGCCAGGGTTGCGGGTTAGTCCTGCCAGGGTTGCGGGTTAGTCCTGCTAGGGTTGCGGGTTAGTCCTGCCAGGGTTGCGGGTCCTGCCAGGGTTGCGGGTCCTGCCAGGGTTGCGGGTTAGTCCTGCCAGGGTTGCGGGTTAGTCCTGCCAGGGTTGCGGGTCCTGCCAGGGTTGCGGGTCCTGCCAGGGTTGCGGGTCCTGCCAGGGTTGCGGGTTAGTCCTGCCAGGGTTGCGGGCTAGTCAGAAAGGGATACCGGGCAACAGGCAACTGAAGGAACACGGGTGGGTTTTAGTCAGTAAAAGTCTGACACGCCCTTCCGCTCCACCCAGAGCGGGAGAAGTCATTGGATGATTTCCCACCCTCAAAAGGACCTCATGCCACCGACAAATGAGTGCAAAAGCGAACTCATTTGTTTTTTAACCGACTTTCAAAAAGGAGGCGGTTCTATGTTCGTCTGTAGGTATGTTTTTTTTTTAAAGTAAATCATCGCGGATTCACATAACATACTCACAAACTGATATCTTAAATTATATTCAAATCTAGAATAATTTAACATTTCATTTGTAAATACGATAAACGATTATTAATTGCTTTGACCTCAATATCGAAAGAGATACATAAACTTTTGTAATTCACAACTCAGACTAAATAAAAAAACAAGACAGAGCGCTGAACAATACAGTGAAGCATGACAAAACTACACCTCCGCTCTGTGCATACACGCTCACATACACACATTTACAATCAAACTACACCTCACTAAGTGCACACATGTTTACGAAATCACGTCACTATTGACAGCGCTCTGTGTCCACTAAAATTGGACATATTACTAGGTAATCCTAAATTACTAAGAGCAATGGTGGTCGTGGACTCGTAGGTTTGAAGGCTCGAATCCATTCAGTAACTTTGTGTAAATTATTTGATCACCACTGCTCTCAAAATGGTGAAGGAAAACATCGTGAGGAAACCGGCATGTCCTAGAACCAAACAATTCGAAGACATGTAAGACCCACCAACCGGCGTTTTAAACAATTAAAACGTCTAGTCCCAGCAGTGGGAACAGTAAAGCTGATTATGTAAATTACTAAGATAAATTAATTTTAGCGAGGGAATTTTTCCGAGACACGGAGAGGTCTTGGTATGCAAAATGTAAAGATGGTCAACCATCCACGGACCAACCGCGGCAAATGTAGCTTAACCTGATCGATCGACCCCTGCGGCTGGTATAATAAGCCACAAGCCCCTATAATGCTAGTATAGTTATACAAAAACTTTTTCCAAAAAAAACAACCGACTTCAAAAAAAAACACTAAAAAAGTGAAAAATAACTTTAATTTCGGAAGTCGGTGTCTTTGCTTTTTAATTTTCGTTTTTTGCCACCGACTTCCGAAATTAAAGTTATTTTTCACTTTTTTAGTGTTTTTTTTTGAAGTCGGTTGTTTTTTTTGGAAAAAGTTTTTATTTTTCACTTTTTAGTGGTGGTACCTACCCCATACAAGTTACTACCTGCTATGTAAATAACAGTGAAGGAGTCTAACAATGATATCGTCTACATAGACTGTGGGAAAAATACGTAATATTGAAGCTAGCGCAAGAACTACGCAAGCAAACTTAATAAAATTTATATGGGACCATCTCGGGCGTATACCCTTTCGAACTAAAAAATAATTTTTAAAATCGGTTCACAAACGGCGGAGTAATCGGTGAACATACATAAAAAAAAAAAAAAAAAAAAAAAAACAATCATCCGAACGTAGTACCTCCTCCTTTTTTGAAGTCGGTAAAAAATGACGCCATCTTTTATTAGTGCTCAATTGATTAGGCAATTGGTCTTTAAGGAGCGTCCGGCGAACTTCCGTCGTTCAACATGTAACACAACAATACATCTTAATCAACACATTGACCTATTTCATTACATTCCTGGCTTTCCCCGATGAGTCTACTTACAGTACGCACATTCAGTCTCCCGATGGAAAGATGGCGCATTTGTCAGAAATCAAAATGTATTTATTTCACGTAAACCTACATGGGCACATGTAGATCTACATGGATTTCCTACAGAGTTTTTTATGACTCTTGAAGAATATTTACGGAATAGGTTTCTAAATAATTATATCCACGTCTATTGTATTTTATAATGGATTTCCGCAAACTCACGCCTGAATCAATTAACTATCCTACATGGGTACTTATGAAATGTCAGAAGTTAGGTGCGAGGTTCCAATTGGTCGTTTCCTATGGAGAAGAGCCGGCAAGAAACTCCACGGTTACTCTTTTAAAAATAATTGGCTTTTACAATATTTTCGAATTAGTGTTATTAGGTATGGGAGGACAATGTAGGCCTTTCAACAAGTACCAGGTAGGTACTTAACAAGATAGAAAATGTTCAACAATGCGTCGTTCTTCTTCTAAACGTTTCAATGACAATTTATGTAGAGTCAGCTCAGCAATTACAATAACACAACATGATCATCAGCCTACAGCAGTCCACTGCTGGACATAGGCCTCTCCAATTGCACGTCACTAATACGATACCCCTTGGTAAGAAAGACTGATTGTCAGACTTTCGGTCTTCTGACGACCCGTAACGACTGTCAAAGATCCACGAATGATAGCCGGAACCAACGGCTTAACGTGTTTTCCGAGGCACGGGGGAGTCTCGGTATCTCCAAACATAGGAATATAAATATCTCAAACTGCGTCAAAAGGGAGAAAACGTCGGCTTTGAAACCTGCCTCGCCTTCTATATACATAATGATAATCTTGATTATACGACACTCGTATGCACCCCAGTTTCCTTTGCAAAAACCGGTATTAGACTGGCCGCACATTCGCTATTATATTGGTAAACGACTTATTGGCTACACTACACTCTGATACGCACACTTTCAAGAGTCCTGAGGCCCTAGACAAAGTGACATTCTATCATCGATAACGATGATGGAAAAGGCAAAAATATCTAGGCCTGACATAAGCTATCGAAAAGCGTATGTCAATCTTGTTGAAAGTCGCTGTAGAAATACGAAACGCTTTCGAAGCGATTGTCACTTGTCTAGGCCCTCGCACGCAGTGTAGACCGCGTATCGGCAAGCGTAGTGTGGGCGCCCCCCAACTAGATGGACCGACGACCTTAAAAAGTTGGCTGGGACAGACTGGATGCGGAAGGCGGAGGACAGGGTATTGTGCCGCTGCCTGGGAAAGGCCTATGTCCAGCAGTGGACTGCGATAGGCTGAGTTTATTGACACAATTTCACGTAGTTTCTGTTGCCTAGACGTCCCCACGATAGTTGGGAAAAGGCTAGACTAGAGAGATGATTCCGCGAATCCGCGAATGAGCAACCAGCCTTATTTCTTATTAGCACGCCTGCTATGCGTGTTTAGTTCATGCAATGATACAAATTGTCGATAATAAACAACATAGACTTCGATTGTTTATTTTTTTTTTGCGTGCATAGTTTTTAAATGGAATCTTGTGTTCAAATAAGGAAGGAAGAAATTATTAATAGTGCTGGCTGGTTCGTTTTATTACCTTTGTAATCAATCATATATAATAATACGTCATTGTTTGTAATGAGGTTTTATTCTCTGAAGGAATGAGCATAGATAACTTCGCTCGCACCCAATTTTTTTTTAATGAATGCTTTCGTAAAGGACACGTAACAGCCGTTGTTTTTGTATGTGGATACTGAAATCTAGATCGTGTGGCTCAGACAAGTTGGGTTCTGATCAAATGACATTCCCATCTACAGCAGTTGCATACAAACTACTAGGTACTCCATCTCATTCCACACTATGACGTGTGAAAAGGATAGCTGCAAGTCAAGTTTCAACTTTCAATACAGCCTTGGATACGGATTTAAAAAGTAAATACTTGTCATACCTACATACCTTTTTTATGGGACTACAATGTTAATATTATGAGGCTTCTTCACTTCATGCCATTTCCTTGTTTCTTTAGGTCCAGTATTTTGGCAGACCGTTTATCCTATGGCCTGTGAAAAGAACATTCAAATTATAGGAATGCAATGATCACGTTTGATACTAACAAAAGTCTGGCATTCTGTCTTCAAACATCACTTCGAAATTCGAACGCTGACTCGTTGTGAATCCGCGAGAATTTACCTACTAACAAATAAGTTCTACTTTCGAACTGTGTGCGCTCACTTGAGTGAAGTTCCAAGCATGGAATTAGTAAGTCCTTCCATGTGAAGTACTGTTACTGTAGCCTCGGAAACGGCATGAGTCCATGGTTCCATACGGCCAATACGGTTTTAATTAAATAAGTCTCAATTCAGCTCAGTATGTACATAAGTAGCTCAAATAACTATGAGACTGCCTCGAGTATTATGGCTATAAATAGGTGTCCTGCGTCAGTGTGCACGACGCACAGCATGTCCAGTTTGATATCAACATCCCACGCGACTTTACTGAGTAAAACTCTTGTTTTTTTAATTAAAAACATAACATTTTACGCCTTGTTTTTATGACAATAATATATATTAGTTTTACTGAAATGTATTTTTTTTTGTGCTTTTAACTTCGAAAAGAAGAAAGTTGATGAAAAATGCTTTAACTTAAAAAAAAAAATACTCACTTACTCCCTTTTAACTTGGTGAGTTATTTTTAAGAGAAAGGGATTGAGTTATTTTTAAAGAAGAGGATTTTTGGGTGCCATGTTTCATCCAAATTCGTTCAGCCAATTTTGTGTGATTGAGTAACAAACACCCAAACACATACAAACTTTCACATTTATAATATTATTGTATATATTTATGTACGATATAAATTACTACCTAGCTTTAGCCCGTGGCTTCGCCCGCGTGGATGTCGGATATCGTCCCACAGGAATGTACTACCGGGATACTTAAGAAATGCTGGGCTATCTATACAAACTGCCATCCACAGGGGACCGCAGTTTCATCACCCCATATAGGACTATTTTTTAAACAAAAACCCTATGGCCTTCCCCAGCAGGCGTAGCATGGCGCTTTCTATCTCTACGAAGAATAGACATAGCTTTTTCTATACAAAGTGACAGTTCGTTTCTTCATTTTTGACATCCACCGTAGAAATATTTCTACAATCTGTCATTTTGTCTTTCATTTCTAACGATCTTTGTCTAGGTCATTTTATATGTAGACTATTTCGGAAGAAAGTTTTCTATCCTTACTGTCAAAATCACACTGACAACCG
The DNA here is from genome assembly GCA_947522985.1 of Lithophane socia. Lineage (NCBI taxonomy): Eukaryota > Metazoa > Arthropoda > Insecta > Lepidoptera > Noctuidae > Lithophane > Lithophane socia. The sequence continues at coordinate 4,675,257 of OX383281.1, read as the reverse complement.
ATAAATCCTATGACAAAACAAAGAATTCTAAGTCGAATTATGTAAAAGAGTGAATTTCGTAAAAAGTGCAGTTGACTCTTAATATTTTGCTGCCGTCTCGTACTGTCTACAGGAAACGTCATTTTTGTCTCTTCCGTCGACAAAACGGTGCTCATGCTACGCCTGCAGGATGCCATCTATCTCCTTGCCAAATTTTATCGAAATCCGTTCAGTGGCTTAGGCGTGAAAAGGTAACATACAGACAGAGGTACTTTCGCATTTATAAGATTAGTATGGATAATAAGGATACATAAGTATAGCCGTACTATAAATTTAAACTACTTACTTAAAATTCATTAGGTGTGTAGGTGTGCCAAGATCTCAGAATTTAGCTAAAGGGGAACTCCAATGATACCATTTAGGTATATTGACCTAGCTGTAACGTAAAACTCATTCGTGGGAGTGTTCATAGTATGCTAAATGCTTATCTACTTGATATTGTTTTTCTTATAAAAAGAGTTTTATTCATAACTAGCTGCGCGCGAGATAGATACATTAGTATGAAATCGCCACGGAGCACGCGCACCTGGGGGCCAAGTCTACTAATTTACAAACGTATCAGTGGTCTCACAATGATCAGTTTTTGACAGATATGCCATACAAAATCTGTCAAAAACTCATCATTGCGAGACCACTGACACGTTAGTTAATTAGTAGAATTGGCCCCCTGGCCGCACGCGACCGGCAGCACTGACCAGTTACGGGAAAGTCCGAAAGGGATACCGGGACCTTGGCAACAGGCAACTGAAGGAACACGGGTGGTTTTAGTCAGTAAAAGTCTGACGCGCCCTTCCGCTCCGATCAGGGCGGGAGAAGTGATTTGATGCTTTCTAACCCTCAAAAAAAAAAAAAAAGCCCTACCGACTATCTCGCCGGGAAGGACGTTCTGTTTTTCCAGAATTATAAAATTTTCCAAAGTTTCGTTTCATAAAAAACTAATTCGGACTATTAACGAATTTTTTTTTTTAAATTGCCAAATTTTCCAGCCGTTCTCAAGTGATGCGCTTATCAACGAACAGCTTTATTTTTATTTATATGTATAGATTTATTTTTAGTTACACGGACGCGCCATCTCTCATAAACATTATAATCTGTATTTTTTAATCTAAACACGTGCAAAGTTCTTTTGTCGTGTTAGCATAACGCAGATCATGAGATTATACCATCTTGAAAATCAGACCTTTTATACATATGTCACGAACATGACTATACTAGACATATTTGCGTAAAATCATGCACAGCTTCTTTGCAAAGATATACTGGGCATTCTGTCTGTATTAGGATTTCGGAGCATAGTGCCTTTACCTTGTTAGTAGTAGGTATATAATTTTTTTATTTGTCTTTACCATAGATATAAGAAAGAAGGTCCTTGCACACTTTTTGACAGAAAACACAGCTTTTTGAGATTTTTTAAATACGAACTAGTGACCCGCCCCTGCTTCGCACGTTTTTTACGACTTGACAAAACTGAAAACATCATTTGAATTATTAATCTTAAATTTAAATCGACTTCCAAAAAAACACTACAAAGTAAAAAATAACTTTTGAGCGATTTCACGAGTGTCGCACTCGCCTGGCATCATAGATTCGTAAGAGTACTTCGACAAATCAATGAAAAACAAAAGACAACCACAATATTTCAAACTCCGAACCACACAAAATAAATTGGCATGATTTTTGTTTACAACCATATTCACAAAAAAACAACATGGATTCCACTCTATTCAATGAAAGTAATTCCGTGCAACTGATTTAACTTGCTATTTTTAGCTGTTTGCGGTTTTATTATGATTCTAAAATGGTTCGCTACAATCATGATGGCCACATAATTTACAATCTATTTTTGGTAGGCACGAGCTGCTCTATTTTCGGACCAAACACCCAAATAAACAATCAATCTGCATAACCTTGTCCCAACTATTTTGGGGTCGGCTTCCAGTCTAACCGGATGCAGCCGAATACCAGTATTTTACACGGAGCGCCTGCCTATCTGACTTCCTCAACCCAGTTACCGGGTAACACGATACCCATTGGTAAGACTGGTTGTCAGAATTTCGGGCTTCGAACTACCCGTAACGACTGTCAAAGATCCACGAATGACAGCCAGGACCAACGGCATAACGTGCTTTCCAATACGCATAGGCACGGAGGAGTTTCGGTCTGTAAAGATGGTCACCCATCCACGGATCAACCCCGGTGGATCGACCCGTGCGGCTGTTATTACTTAGAAATGATCCCGTAAAGCAACGTTGCTGCGTTCCAATTTTGAAAGTCTTAAGGTCTTGTTGGTCTTATATTTGCTTCACTATTTATGACAGCTGTCAAATTTCCAACTTCTTCAGCTGCATCCGGTTAGACTAGAAGCCGTGTCCGACATAGTTGTTAAAAGGCTACTTAGCCACGAGCTAATGAGCCCCTCCTCCTCCTTTTCTATTTTCGGTCTTAACAACCAATAAAAAAACGTACCAAAGGTTATCCTCAAGACATTTTAAGACGTGTTAAAAAACAATGCCGGTTATAAAATTATAAACGTGTGCCCTGAATGCATTCCTACATAAATCTTTTCTTCAGTCAGACTTGTGACGTCAAGCATCAAGACACGACGCCATCTTGAATGCGACGCCTCTTTCGAAATATCGGTCGTTAACATTTAAAATATTCGATAGAATAGGTAGTAATTTACTTTTTGCCAAAAGGATATAATTTTTTTATTGAAAATCTCATTTATAAATGTTACAAATTTCGATTCCAAAAATCTAAAACCCGTTTACTACACAGAAATCTTAACATGTTAACAAAGTTGTCGTAATTTACAAAATAGTGATTCTAATGCTACGGCTACACTTCGCGTTATCGCGAACTTTTCTACGTGCGCTCTCTCTCGCACACCCGTCGATTACTCGCTGAGCAACAGAGAGCGCACGAAGATAAGTTCGCGATAACGCGAAGTGTACCCGTAGCATAAAGACTATTTTACGGGTTGTTAAAAGTATTCCAAAAATTTGTAATCATCGAAGAACAATAATTACAACCATAGTCCACCCATCTAAAATTTGACCTCAACGACGAAATTGCTCCTCAAATCAAACCATTGTAATCGCAAGCTTCTGTCGCTTTATAATTAGCGTCTTATAGCTTGCGTATTTATTACATAGTATTCTTATGTAATAGGTACTGTACATTGCTTGACCAGTGGACCACTATGAGATAAATTAAGTAGGTAACGATACATCCGTCTCCGGGTAACTGAACTACTAACTTTTTAAATTGAGGATTGAGGTTAACTCCATATCCGCGGCCATGTTGGCAGCACTAGTAGCTATGGCGTGTCAACTATAGCTGTACAAGGATCTTTTCGCGCGTGGCCAAAATTGGAACTAACGCCGCCATCTTTTTTCCTTCAATACTTTTCACAAAACAATTGCACAAATGTTTACCAACAGGGTACCCCTGTCAACGTCATTTGAACGCGAAATGATCCCGTAAAGCAACGTTGCTGCGTTCCAATTTTGAAAGTCATACGGTCTTCGTGGTCTTTTATTTGCTTCAATATTTATGACAGCTGTCAAATTTCCAACTTCTTCAGCTGCACCCGGTTAGACTAGAAGCCGTGTCCGACATAGTTGTGAAAAGGCTTGACTGATGATGATATCTACTATCAGTAAAAACTTAAAAATTACCAAAATGTTTTGTCAAACTCGCAGACAACTCATCCCTTTATCGGCTATCGACATTCATACCTATACTGTACGTGTACACCTGTAATCCTTTCTACCGACGTAATAGCATGATAACACAATGATAACAACACTTTCATCATGTATTTATATATATTTTCTTTGATATTGTCAAGCTGTTTTGTATATTGTGAAAGTAATCCCACAGATTAGTTACTATTACCACCATACTACTTCTGTCGCCAAGCAGCGTTGCTGTATTCCATTTTTGAAAGTCTTATAAAACCTAAAAGCTTCAATATTTATGACAGCTGTCAAATTTTCATTGATTTAGAATATTCACGCCACCAGTTGGCGCCACTTTGACAAGAGATCTTCAATTTCGACAATGAATGTAGATTCTAAGACGACGTTCATCATTCGTCTCAAAAATTCGTTCATCATTCAGTCATTTGACAGGTGCCAGGACCTGACGTCTCAGTGCTGCTACCTAGTGAACGTCATTTCAGTAAACCCTCATTAGGTTATGGACATAAAGGTTATGATGAGCTGAAGACTACCATGTTTTATTGTTATTGAATCTAATAATACTTATAAAAACAGGTAATGACGCGTTCTTATCAGTAACAATGACAAATAGGTACTTACACACAGGAAGTGTACTGATAATAGGTAGAATAATATGTAACACATAAAAGTGACGGGCGCAAAACAGTTGTATATATGTATAGATCATGTCCTTCGTTATTGGCACAGGACATGATCACAAATAGCAGACCTTATATTAAGGGCGCACCCTACCTCAGATTTGATCCCGTTCGCACCATACTACTCACGACCTGAGTGAGAACGAGACGGAGTGGAGCGCTAGCGGCTCTAAAGCGTCGAAAAGTTCAGGTAATTGCTTTTTACGGTGAAAATAATGGTAATAAAAAATAATAAAAAACATAAGACCTGCTATATAGATAGTTCTGTTAGTATGCAAAGTTTCATGTTGATCTAATTTGAAGTATTTTTTTAATACCAGCGGTTTATAACTTTATAGTTCTGTTTAGAGGTAACTTTAGTTTTTTTTTTTCTATGGAGAAAATTTTATGTAAGCGTGTTTTCGCCAAACATAGGACCTAGCATCAATCCTCAACTTTAACATATATTTATTTCAAAATTAATGCTGCAGTATTTTCGGCATAACGGAGGATCATGCTGAGCAATTTGAGGTAGGGGGCGCCCTTAAAGCTTTGATGTCCTAGGAAAGCGGTGCCGTCATTTTTGAACGGCCGTCATGAGAATCAGTCATTCTTCAGACCATTCACTATAACTAGTCCCTTGCTGTCATGTTGCCACCATTGCTTGACAAGCTTAATTTCAATACTAATAAAATTATTAATTATTAATCATGTACTTACATAACCTCTTATAGAAGAATGAAAGATCAGTACCTAGTATTAATTATAGTAACAATATTATGTACTTAGCCAGTAATAAAATAAATCTAAACACAGTATGCTTTGATATTAAAGCCCTTAAGACAATGTCACAAAGTTCATTTTCCATTAAATCTCGATGCTGTGACGTGCTGGGAAGTTCATGTCATTCTGTAATCTACTTTGAAGCTACATAAATAAAGATGAATCTAGATTACCTAGTCTTACTATTAATTCCTATGTGCTAAAGCTAAGATTGAATTAATATTTATTTTATTGCTTGTGCTATTAAATTGTCAGGAATAACAAAATTAAACGATTAATAATATAATATATAATCTTTATCCTGTTATTTAGTTCATGGGGTATAGAATCAAGGAGGAAATAATAAAAATATTAATTATTAAGTAATAATAATGATTAACCATGTGTGTTTTACAAGTTTAATTATGAAATGAGCACAAACCCCAAAATGCGGAAGTATTTACTACTACCATACCTATTCATTTCAAGGCGAAAGCGAGTAATTCGTCAACTCGTCCTACATGCCTACGGGCCCTACGGCCCATTTAGGACGTTCTTTTGATTTTCTGCAAGTCTTCTTAGATGGGCCGTAGGCATGTAGGACGAGTTGACGAATTACCCGCGAAAGCGTCAGTGTAGCCCGCGAAATTAAAATTTCTTACGTTTTTTGCACTATGTCTTCAACTTGCAGGTCAGTATCAGGTTGTATGTTGATCTAATTATTATTCGCGGCCGTAACAAATATTTATGTACAGAATTTTTTTTTTTTTTTTTTTTTTTTTTTTTTTTTTTTTTTTTTTAAAAACGTTGCCCCACACTAAGAATTTCTTCCTGTATCGTGGGTGCGTTTACAAACATAGAAACTCACATACACTAACACCCAGACCCGGAACAACTACTTGCAGATCATACAAATATTTTGTTCCGTGCGGGGATCGAACCCGCGACACGTAATCTAAGTATATTAAAAAAAAATGGTATTCGCCAATTAACTTTGTTGATGGAATGATATTTTTTTTTTGTTTGATAATAAACCGTATTATGTAAAACCCCGAAAGCAGTTTTATTTTTATCTTATACGTCATGTCGACCACGTTATATTTTTTTCCTATTCTGGGCACCTGTCAAAAGTGTCAAAGCGTCTCTATTTTCTTTAGTTGTGACTGAATGATGAACGAATGAATGAAACGAATGATGAATGTCATATAATTTTTATTCATTGTCGAAATGGAAGACTTTGTCAAAGTGGCGCCAACTGGTGGCATGAATTTTCATGGAAACCCTCATGGGGGTGAGGTGTATTGCCATCCTAGCTTTTTAAACTAACCTCGTTTCACGGCCAAAACCAAATCTATTTACAATTAACGACGATATTTCAATGAACACGCGCCATAGTTTTTTGATTAAACATAAAAAATTGCCGTTTCTTAAATAGTTCTCAGAATTATTGATCTACAAGGTTATGCAATTAGCACGTTAACGAGCTTCTCGTGTCGACACGAGTTATGTGAATAACTCATGCCGTGTGTATTAGACCTGAATCAAAATCAAAAGTCAAGGTTTAAAAATATCCTATAACTATTATAAATGCGAAAGTGAGTTACGCTTTCACGCTAAAATAGCTGAACGGATTTGGTTGTTTGGCACAAGGTTAGTTCATGACTTGGGATAGGAAATAGGATATTTTTTATCCTGGTAATCCCACGGGATCGAGACTAACGCGGGGCGTAGCTAGTCCTATCCTACTATCCTACTAATATTATAAATGTGAAAGTTTGTGTGTTTGTGTGTTTGGATGTTTGTTACTCAATCAGGCAAAAACGGCTGCATGGATTTGGATGAAATTTGGCAAACAGAGAGCTTATAACCTGGATTAACACATAGGATACTTTTTATCCCGATATTCCCACGGGATCGACACTTACGCGGGTGAAACCGCGGGGCACAGCTATTTATAATAAAGTAGAAGAGTTTGGAACTACCTCTCTGTTTTTTTTTGGGATTTCCAAGTTGGTCCCATAGTAAAAGATATTCAGTTCGATTTTCTAATCTAAACTTTAGACCATCGAATTGTTTGGTGTTAAAAAAATAACTTTATAAACTTTAAGATTATTTGTCTAACGAAGGGCGTTCCCAGCCAGGTTAACCTGCAATCGTATAGCGTACACGTCATGATTAAAAAAAATTACCATTAAAAAAAACCGAAACTTATTTTTTGATACTAAAATATTTACAAAAAAATATTAAATTAATACGGAAAAGAAACACTCTGTACACGCACACTTGTCTTTCTACGTTGAAATACAAGTGTGCGTGTACAGAGTGTTTCTTTTACAGAGTATTTTTTTCACTACTAATACATTCATTTTTTTTGTCGCTGTACTACGAGCTGGAACGCCCTTTGTTAGTTATCATACTGTATGTATAAGTTAATGGGCCTAAGGAAAAATATATGTCCTGTTGTGATGATGACTATCATGGCGGAAAAATGGCCGACTTCCCTTGACTAATGGGAACTACAGGGTGATTTCCCAGATAATAATTTCCTCTATCGTAATATTTATATAATAAATAAAATAAAAATAAAATTTATTATCAAAAAGGTGGGTACAAAATCATCTATCCTTTTTAAAAACAGTGTAAAAATGATTAACATTTAAAAGATAGAGTAAACGAAGATGTCCGTGCTAGCTGCTAGTATAAACTGTGTGACGGACATCAGCGCCTTCCTCTTACAGATTTAAATTACAAAAATTAACATAATTATTTTCAATATAACAATATCATACCTACAATATTTTTATTTTTATATATCAAGTAATAATATTAGTATAGTATTGCTAGAAAAATATTATTTAATAGGTACTGACTTTTTAGAGTTTATTCGCCATGAACTGGCATACAAATATTTAAAAACAAACGAAAGTAAAACTAAAAAGTCTTCAAAAAGTATTGTTATATCTTACCAAACGTTGATAAAGTTTAAAATTCCACACAAAAAGAGCGTGAGACGACTTGCAGAATGAAAATATTATTTACTAGCTTCCTCCCGCGGCTTCGCCCGCGTGGTATGTCGATAAAAAGTAGCCTATGTCCTTCCCCGGGATGCCATCTATCTCCTTGCCAAATTTTATCGAAATCCGTTCAGTGGTTTAGGCGTGAAACGATAACATACAGACCGACAGACAGAGTTACTTTCGAATTTATAATATTAGTATGGATTTTGATTTTCTGCAAGGTCGTCTTAAATGGGCCGTAGGTATGTAGGACGAGTTAATGAATTACTCCTTATAGAACATTTATTATCGGACAGGGTGACGTCACCTATGTTTTAAATAGATATCTATCTACGTATCTTATAAAGTGGACTGATCTATCTAATTATGTAGGTATATATAGTTTCTTTGACGATATTTCCTCAATCGATCTAGAAGCATAATATATTAAACAGTTTATTTGTTAAAAACAACAATCTACCTAGCCTTTTCTAAACTATGTTGGGGTCGGCTTCCAGTCTAACCGGATGCAGCTGAATACCAGTATTTTACAACCAACACAGTAACTGGGTAATACGATACCCCTTGGTAAGACTGGTTGTCAGACTTTCGGGCTTCTGACGACCCGTATGGACTGTCAATTTTTTTTTGTTAGAATGTATGGATTCTATGCATACCTGCTTACATGTTACATAAGCTATTAATGATTGATAGTAGTAATTCTAATTACCTACGTTATTTCCTCATACAGCTGTATATACCGGTTCTATGTGCAATATTGTAATGCGTTTATTCTATCAAGATCCAACTATTTTTGTCAATATCTTTGACAGGACTTACAAGTCTTAGTAAGTGACAAGTCTTAGTACCTGGTACTTGTTGAAATACCTACATTGTCCTCCCATGCCTACTAACACTGTAATTTGAAAATATTGTAAAAGCCAATTATTTTAAAAGAGTAACCGTGGAGTTTCTTGCAGCCTCTTCTGCATAGGAAACGACCAATTGGAACCGTGCACCTAGCTTCTTAAGTTTCATTAGTACCCATGTAGGTTTATGTGAAACTAGCTGCTGCCAGCGGCTTCGCCCGCGTGTAATCTTTATAAATTTATAGCCTATGTTACTCATGGTGAATGGAGCTTTCTAATGGTGAAAGAATTTTTCAAATCGGGTCAGTAGTTTCGGAGCCTATTCAATGCAAACAAACAAACAATCAAATCTTTCCTCTTTATAATATTAGTATAGAAGTATAGTTAAAGATGACATATTTCGATTTTGACAACCATTAATTTCTATGAATTTTGGTCTTGATAACAGAATACCTACAGCACTATTATTTATCAATACGTAATCAACGGAAAAAGTGATCGCATTTCTCTTATTCTAAAATGACCTTCCCCCACCCCAAAATGTGTCATAAATACCTACATTATCTACCTACAAAAATAAAACATCTCGAAACCCATAAATCATGTATATAGGACAGGAATCGGTACCAAGGGCAAACAAGTTAACACAATTCGTGGAAGTTTGCGCAAGACATGTTATCATCTATATTTAAAGTTATAGCCTGCTGGGAGATAGCCAAAATACATAATTTGTCTAAAAAGACATAATTTGTCTAAGAAAGACATGTATTGGCGCCTGAATGACATTGACAGGGGGGCGTTGTTGGTGAACATTTGTGAAATTATCACAGAAATATTGTATTGAAAAACAAGATGGCGGTGTTAGTTCCGATTTTGGCCACGCGCCAAAAGATTCTTGTACCGACCAACACATAATCGGGTTTCATTCGGCTCTTGCTGATTGGCAAACTTCAGGCGGCATGTAGGTACCTTCGCTTATGATGTTCGGGTCGGCTCGGCATAATTAGAGCTAAACCGAGTGGCTTATTGTATAATATAAAATCAAAAGTCATTTATTCAAATTAGGCTCAGCACTTTTTGAAGTTCCAAATTACATAAGACAGTCCCCCAAAACGCCCACCTTTCATTCACCACTTCCTAGTGCTTTAGCTGGGAAGAAGAAGTGACGCAACAAACTGACCAGCATACAGATTTTCCATTTTGCGGTCTGTCTGTGCCAAATCATGCCAAGCCGAACGTGTGTGTAACACCCCTTACTTGGATTATAGCCAACAACATAATTTGTGTAAGACAAACAGACTGAAGATGATTTTGGCTGACCTATGTCAGGTTTAACAGAATTGGACCAATTACTTAGCTGGCAAATTGCACTGTTCGTTTTTCGAAGAAAACTATCTTTGACTTCTTGTTCATTCTATGCAATCGACTTTCTTTTAAAAAGCATTCTTTTTATAAATTGGACGTTTATTTAGAAGAGTAACTATGGAGTTTCTTATCCGTTCTTCTTAGAAATCGAGCAAATTGCCCCTTACATCAGAGCTTTTTGGCCCTTTGTTGACTATTTGTCTCATTATGAAAATTAACCTGTGTATTACGCCAATGATATTGCCTCTTGGTGCTTGTAACTTTTTAATATATTTTTTTTATGTAACTAATAATGATTTTTCTTCTTGTTACAGATGTTAAACCGTGGATCTTAATAAAACAAAAATAAACACAATGGGAAGTGCCAGAGTATCAAACGCAAAACCTATACCAATGGAGGCCACAGATAAAAAATCAATTAAAACTCTAATAAAATCATTCTTTGGCAAAAAGAAGGAAAAACCTAAGATCGAGAGAAAAGAAACAATTGTTGAAGAAAAGTCAGAAGTTAAAAAAGAAGTAAAAGCAATTCAAAATACGAACACAGTTGCCACCATCTTGGAGAATTTCAATAAATTGAATTTGGAAGAGACACAACCAGTAAAACAAGAAACTAAAGATGAAGTAGAAGATGAACTGGAGAATTTTACTTTCAAAGTCATTGAAGAATCAAGAAATGAAAGAATACACTCTCAGTCTTCCACTGCCTCGGGGGACAGTGGTTACTCCGACAATAAAGACGTGGAGAACCCTAACAAAACGGAGAATGGAGATGATAAACTAGAGCATCATGAAGAATCGGAAGAGAATTCTGAACAAACTGATGAGTTAGCTGAAGATTTGGAGAAGCTAGGGCTGGATGATGATGGTAAAAAGAAGAAGGAAAAGAAAATAGTGACAGTGGTGGTATCAAGGACCCCTATAAGGAATAAACTTTGCGCCTACGCATCGTCAGTCTCACCATACCCTACACAAGAACAAGATAGCTACAGCAAGGTGAGTTTTATTGATTTTAAGATTTAGATTCTCAGACAAAAAACCAAGACAGAACGCTGTGAACAATACAGTGAAGCATGCCAAAACTACACCTTCGCTCTGTGACTACATGCTAACACGCACACATTTACAATCAAACTATACCTCACTAAGTGCACACATGTTTACGAAACAGCCGGTCTAATGTGAACTGTCAATCTCTAGCTTCAGGTGGAGTGACAGTTCACTTGAAGCTCACTTCACCTAAGTTTCCAAAGTTAGATTTTTACAAAATACCACTACTGGCCTCACGTCACTGTTGATAGCGCACTGTCTTGGTTTTTTATTTGGTCTGAGTTTAGATTACACTAGCTCAATGACCGTCTCGTTGGTGATATTGGGTGGCTGGGAAATGGACGCGTAACCTGTTACCATGGATTCAGTACAAGTTTCTGGACACAAATGCGTTGTAATATTTCGTGGGTTATTAAAGAAAGATTGCTGTTTCCTACAAAAGTGTCACCCCCTTTCTAGCCATATCATCTTTCACACAGAAAATAACCTTCTTCTGCCTAGCCTTTTCCCAACTATGTTGGGGTCGGTTGCAGTCTAACCGGATGCAGCTGAATACCAGTATTTTACATGGAGCGACTGCCTATCTGACCTCCACAACCCAGTAACTGGGTAATACGATACCCTTTGGTTAGACTGGTTGTCAGACTTTCGTGCTTCTGACGACTCGTAACGACTGCCAAAGATCCACAAATGACAGCCGGGACCAACGGCTTAACGTGCTTTCCGAGGCACGGAGGAGTCTCGATATGTGAAAATGGTCACCCATCCACGGACCAACCCCGGCAAGCGTAGCTTAACCTGGTGGATCGACCCGAGCGGCTGTTATTACTTAGCCACGAGCTCCTCAGAAACAGAAAATAACCACCAAAAAAAAAACAATCTGCCCAGCCTTTTCCCAACTATGTTGTGTTGTGATGGCTTTCAGTCTAACCACAGCGATGCAGCTGAATACCAGTATTTTACATGGAGCGATGCGCTGCCTATCTGACCCCCACAACCCTGGGTAACATGATACCCCAGAACAGGCTTTAGAAAGAGACAGTCACACAGGTATGAGTGAAAGAGACAACGCTCTACAAAACTGGTCGTTATCACAAATCTATGTGCCATATAACAGCCTTTTTTTTACTTTTTTTTGAGGATGGGAAATCATCAAATGACTTCTCCCGCTCTGGGCGGAGCGGGAAGGCGTGTCAGACTTTTACTGACTAAAACCCACCCGTGTTGCTTCAGTTGCCTGTTACCGAGGGCCCCGGTATCCCTTTCGGACTTTCCCGCAACCCTGGCAGGCATCGGTCCTCCTAGCGGAGCCTGTCAATTGTGCTGACGCCATATAACCGCCTGCTATATAATTTCGTAACACATTTTCGGTAAATGACTAATCTGTTTCATTTGACAGTTCAACAACATTCATTGAGTTATTTACATTGTTGAGCAGATTTTTTTTTTCGAACTTGTGAAGACGCGCCCCACTTCGCTCCGCTCCGTACTAAAGAACAGCTTACTTACAGTACAGTAATCCCGGAGTAGGACGCTATGCGTACTAAGAATAAGAATAAATTTATTTACTGTAGGTAGTTGTATACTCTCCTTTATATTATGAGACCGTGAGTGAATCACAACGCCATTTCAATTGGTCGAGTTCCAGTAATTAACGAACAAATTACTTCAGTGAAGTCTATCGTAGAGAGACCAATGATTGTCATTGTAGATGAGATTCGAAATAGTGATGATTATAAATGTTGATAGATGAGGCGAGAGACAGGAAGGTCCAAAGAAAAGATGGATGGATTGTGTGAGAAATAATCTATTGGTTAAATAACTTGCTGACCCAATGGGAAATGTTATAATAAAATAGCCGCCTAACGATAAAAATCATCACGATACACGGTGGAGTGGCCAGAGAGAGAGAAGGATAGGGGAAGAAGAGAGAGTGGAGAGAAGAGTTAGTGGAGAGTAGAGAGAGAGAGAGAGAAGGATAGGGGAAGAAGAGAGAGTGTAGAGAAGAGTTAGTGGAGAGTAGAGAGAGAGAGAGAGAGAGAGAGAGAGAGAGAGAAGGATAGGGGAAGAACAGAGAGTGGAGAGAAGAGTTAGTGGAGAGTAGAGAGAGAGAGAGAGAGAGAGAGAGAGAAGGATAGGGGAAGAAGAGAGAGTGGAGAGAAGAGTTAGTGGAGAGTAGAGAGAGTGTGAGAAAAGCTGAGGAGTGAAGACAGAGAGTAGAAAAATTGAACGCATCAGAAGAGAGTAGAGTGAGAGGAGAGCGAGACCGTAATAAGGAGAGTGTCTAAGAATGAATGTCAGTTTGTTTTACTCTACACTACGATAGACTTCACTCAAGTATATCGTAGTTTAACAGAGACTAATTATTGTCATGGTAGATGAGATTCGAAACAGTGATGAATATAAATGTTGATAGATGGGGAGCGAGAGAGGCAGACCAAAAAAAAGATGGATGGATTGTATGAGGGATAATCTATTGATTAAATATCTTGATTTCATTAATTCACTGAAAAACAACGAACAGCGTAGACGCTGAGTCTAAGCATGAAATTTTTCACGAGATAAAGCAAAAAAGAAAGATTTATTAGAAGATAGATAGAAAAGAAGATTAGGTTTATTTCAACTTAATCAAATAATCATCCTTACATATTATGAAACAAAGTCCGCCACCGCCGCGTCTGTATGTCGTCCTGTTCGCCATAAACTCAAAAACTACTGCACCGATTTTCATGCTGTTTTCACCAACAATGGATAGAGTGGTTCTCGAGGAAGGATATAATAACCGACAACCACGCGGGCGAAGCCGCGGGCCTCAGCTAGTATTCAATAAAGTCTGATCAATAACGTAAATAATGCTATGAATGTTGTTGAAATGTCAAAATTAAATAGATTGTCTTAGGCGTTTCGGTAGCTTATTGTCAAACCAATTCAATTTTTACTTTTCCGTCATCGATAACGCTGATGTCACTTTGTCTAGGGCCTAGGTTTGTCATTTTTGACTACCAAACAGCGTCTCCGTCACTGGGCCCGATGAGCTCGTAATTCGGAGATAAAACTCCTAACTAAAGACAGAAATGACTCGGCCAGCAGGCGTAGCATGAGCACCGTTTTGTCGACGGAAGAGTAGACAAAAATGACGTTTCCTGTAGACAGTACGACGGCAGCAAAGTAGAAAAAGTCAACTGCACTTTTTACGAAATTCACTTCGACTCAGAATTCTTTGTTTTGACATAGGATTTATCGGTTGTCAGTGTGATTTTGACAGTAAGGATAGAAAACTTTCTTCCGAAATAGTCTACATACAAAAAGACCTAGACAAAGATCGTTAGAAATGAAAGATTAAATGACAGATTGTAGAAAGATTTCTACGGTGGATGTCAAAAATGAAGAAACGAACTGTCACTTTGTATAGAAAAAGCTGTCTATTCTTCGTAGAGATAGAAAGCTCCATGCTACGCCTGCAGGTAGTGGCTTTTCTTCCTAAAGAGGTTTGTCTTTCCTCGGTAAAAACTAAACACTAATATGAATGGAGAACTGTCACTGAACTGACCCAATAATATCCGTGGAAAACATGATTACAGCTTGACCACACAACCGTCATTTTGAACTTGTATTTTTATTTACGTTCAACCAGTGACGTAAGTGCTTCGTAATTCCAAGAAAAAGTGGTATCGGTTTTCGCCCGAACTAGCAAAATAAAAGAAAATTTAAAGATGGAACACGGGAAGGCCGAAATCGATTCTCTGCTCATTAATTCGTTTCTAAACCGACACAATCGATTCAACAATGCGTACGCAGAGTTAATATTCATACAGTGAAGCTGGATTTTTGCAACAACACATTCTATGCGGAAAAACAAGTTCGCAATATACAAACTACATAGTACTATAAATACGATAGTCTACCTCTACTATCTTACAAGGCCGGTTAGTCAGTTTACTTTATTCGAAACTAGGTGGCGGTTATTTTAATTCAGAAGTTGCGGTTTCACTGCACTAGATGGCGTTAAATTGAATTATGTGTTAGTACGGCATTTGTTTCCAAACATTGGTTTGTTGCTTTGCAAGTTCAAGGCAACAAAAGAATTGAACTTCTCATAAGAATAATTTATCGTTGTAAATAATCGGTTATTGACTTTATTTATTTGCCGTTAAAATTCATTTTAAAACGGATATTTTTAGAAACATTACGCAGAAACTCTTAGAAATACTGTTAGCTACAATGACGTATTTTATATATCATTGGTTAGCTACGATAACATGCATGTTATGTATTAGTCAAACAAATCACATGATGTAAAGACTCATGCCGTTATCTGCAATAATATAAATAGGTCGGATCGCTTCAATTGCTAAGAACTTGCGTATTTACGAATCCCTTATTATTCAAGGAAAATAAGACAGGTATTGAAGAGTATAAACAAACTGACATTAATTCTTAGACACTCTCTCGCTCGTCTCCTCTCCCTCTACATTCTTCTGATGCGTTTAATTTTTCTACTCTCTCTCTCTTCGCTCCTCAGCTTTTCTAACACTCTCTCTACTCTCCACTCTCTCTTCTTCCCCTATCCTCTCTCTCTCTAGTCACTCTACCGTGTGTCGTGATGACTTTATTGTTAGGCGGCTGTCGTTTATAGCATTCCCCACTGGGTCAGCAGGAAGACAGAAAATAAATGAGAAATGACAATCGCACTGTATTTTCGTGAACGACAATTTTAATCGTGCCGTGGTAGGTATAATTACAAGAATCTTTATCGTGTAGCCAAAACTCAAACTCAAAGCATTTATTTTAATTAAACCATTTACAGGCACTTTCATGAAATCATGACATTTGAGAACAAATCTGACTTGACAGATGTTTGTCGGGAACCGTGTAAAATGTCGTATGAGAAAACAGGAATCTCGTTCATCTGGCATCCTTATCTGCTACCCAACCTCTTAAAGCTTTGACGTCATCACTTACCTGTTTAAGACGTCATTTACTTTTACCTGTCTTTAATCTACGTGGATAAACTAAATAAAATATGTGTTGAGGAAACTAAAGATATAATAACTGTTTATATTTGACGCAAACGGCAAATGGGAAGTTCTACAAACGACAGTTCCTAACACGCACATCGTTAATGGTTGGATGCTAAATTATTATTTTATAAAAAAGCGACGTGTAAAACACGCTAACAAATTGATGAAGCAGCAAAGCCTCGCATAACAATAAATCAAATCAAATCATTTATTGCTTTGTAAAAAGTGACCAGAGTGCAAAAGTGACCTCTTTTGCCAAAAAGTCAGGGGGCCAAGTCTACTAATATACAAACGTGTCAGCGGTCTCACAATGATCAGTTTTTGACAGATATGCCATACAAAATCTGTCAAAAACTCATCATTGCGAGACCACTGACACGTTTGTAAATTAGTAGACTTGGCCCTTGGCCCCCTGCACATTTCCAGTATAAGCTGACCTCGCATTGTACGGAAATCCAATACAATGCGAGATCAGCATAAACTGGAAATGTATTGCTTGATATGTAGCCGTGTATACGACAACAGAAGAGTTTGCTACAAAGAACGTTCATGATCTTAACACAGCGGCACATTGCGGTTACAAATATTACTGGACCAAATGAGGCAAAAATAAAAAGTATAATATACAACACTGTTGCATAACTCCTAAAATTAGATTGTCTAGGTCTAACTAACGCAACATAAAAAACCGGTTTGGTATACTAGTTTGTTTGCGGAGGTCAAATGGCAGTCACATGATATAAAATACTGATTTACTGAGCCTCTAGAGTGCCTCTATTAGAGGCACCTGCCCCACCGCTGTGCGCCGAAGAGAAAGCGTCTATACTGCGTTCGCAATTTATTTGTTAAACATGTAAACAAACACGAGTTTTAGGAAAACCAACTGTAATGCTTACATGCAATACAACTTCATATTTTTTAGGACTTTTTCACCAGTACTAGTCAGTCTAAAATCAACTTTAAGTTAAAGTTGATGTTTGTTTAAGTGATAATAACATCAATTGGAAAGAAGGATTTAAATAGACTTTAGATCAGTGATTCTCAAAGTGGTCCAGGTGGACCCCCAGGGGTAGTCTCTAGCCGGTCTACGATGGCGTGAAAAAATGGGGGTTCACAAGTTGTAAGTTGTAGATGGAATCTTTTTTCTCGACGCTATTCCTTGTCACTGCTATGCTGACTCACTCGTTGCTGTTTCCAAAGTCTTCGTCTCAGATGTTTTCTATAAATAGTGATATCTCTTTCATTTATCTGTCAGCCATCAGACCCTTTTCATTCATGTCATCCCCTCACACAATTCTGGAGGGTAAGAAAACTATCAAATTCCTATCTGTCTGTTCTGTGAACTGTCAAGTTCCGCGTAGGTGGCGCTAGGTGTTTGCTACTTTCATTTAGCTGCCATAGAGCTCCTTATTATGGAGGACTAGCTGGGCCCCGCGGTTTCACCCGCGTAAGTCTCGATCACGTGGAAATATCGGGATAAAAAGTATCCTATGTGTTAATCCAGGTTATAAACTATCTGTTTGCCAAATTTCGTCCAAATCCATTCAGCCGTTTTTACGTGAAAGAGTAACAAACATCCATCCATCCATCCATTCGTCCATCCATACTTACAAACTTTCGCGTTTATAGCGCGCGAAAATCAAATTCTCTTAAGTTTTTTACCCGACTACGGCGAAGAAAAAGGAGGGTTATGATTTTGACCAGTATGTATGTATGTATGTATGTATGTATGTATGTATGTATGTTCATCTGTTCCCTCGTATCTTCCAAACCACTTATCACAATTTGACAAATGAGGTATCGTTAGAAGCGTCGTGATTGTCCGCTGGTTATAGGCTATGTGAAGTCACATTAAATTAAAAATAGCGCCCTCTAGAGTACATAAAGTGAGGAACTTAAAAAAAAATATGGTTTAATCGTACCATGTTGGGTATCAAATGAAAGGCCTTAATGAGCACATTTCAAAAATATATATATTATAACCCCAAAAGAATTAAAAAAAATATAGTAATAAAAACTAAAACCCAACTACGACTTAAAAGGTATATATATATTTTTATGTTCTTTGTTTTTTTCTATAAATATTGTGTGCCTTACCTGGGTCAAATAAATTTATTTTCTTTCTTTCTTTCTTCTTTCTGTATAAACAAGACACCACAGACAGACAAATTAACAATCCGGAGTCACACGTACTCGGTTCGATTTATGCCCTAACACGTGTGACTCCGGATTTTTAATTTGTCTGTCTGTGGTGTCTTGTTTATACCTTTTAAGTCGTAGTTGGGTTTTAGTTTTTATTACTATATTTTTGCAATTTGCGGGTCAGTGTCGAGTTGTATCTTGGTATCATAACTTAATATGTGTTTACGTTTGCGGATCCACATTAAAAACTTGACTACGAGATGGTGCTGAGTGGTTTGTCTTGACCCCGATTGGTCGCTCTTCATTCAATATCACTTTGACAAGTGGCAAACAGTCAGCGCCCTCTCGCGGCGAAGCTTTCAGCAAACATTAGATTTTTCTTTGGTAACCCATTGTGCGTTTTTTAATTTCTAACGGGACGATATCTTGGTGGACGTCCGAGTTCATAAAATGTATGGAAATACGTGCACGTTGACCAATGACCTTGTAAAGGCCGTAGGAATCAGCTGGATGCGGGAAGCACAGAACCGGTCGAAGTGTGGCGGTGCTTGGGGCAGGTCAATATCTAGCAGTGAGCGTCTTTCAGATGAAATAATGATGACGTTATACGTGCACGCCGCACGTATAACGTTAATGTGACGGCAATTTAAAAGAATCTTCATTATAATTATATTTCCATACATTTTACTTCTACTGTACATTATCTTGATCCCGTGCCGTGGTTATTCACGATCATATCGTCACGTTATTTTTAAAACCGCATATTCGCTCTTTCAACTTCGCGTTTAAAATAAAAAAAGAGAAGAAATTCTCTAAAGTATAACTGGCGAAATGTAGGTGTACCATGGGGCCTGCCAGGGTTGCGGGTTAGTCCGAAAGGGATACCGGGACCTTGGCAACAGGCAACTGAAGGAACACGGGTGGGTTTTAGTCAGTAAAAGTCTGACACGCCCTTCCGCTCCACCCAGAGCGGGAGAAGTCATTGGATGATTTCCCACCATCAAAAAAAAAATAAGGTGTTCTATGGGGACACCTCTGCCTAACCCCTCTGGAAAACAAGGCGTTATGTTATTATCACAAAACCGTGTCTAACAGTTGTTTAGCCTAAACACCTTTTAAACATGACATTTCTGTATGGAGTTTGACATTAAACTAAAATTAAACAGGCGTTGAACAAGTATCTAAATTTTTGTGGTACGGCCCGAGAAGTCTCTAAAACATATCGGGCGAAATGTGGGTGTACACACGGCTACACATCAAGCTATACATTTCGAGTATAAGCTGACCTCGCATTGTACGGAAATCCTATACAATGCGAGATCAGCATAAACTGGAAATGTATAGCTTGATATGTAGCCGTGTGTACTATGCGGACACTGCCTAACCCTTCTGGGAAACAAGGCTTGATGTTATGTTAAGTTTCTAAAACCAACATTATTTTGTTTTACAGATCAGCTCAATCAACAAGCACACTCTATCCGGAGGACAGGTTCTTGTCAACCAAGTCCAACCATCAGACAACTTCTCCGAAGTCAAACTAGCTCTCGAAAGCGTACAGAAGAACTCACAATATCTTCAAAATGACAGGGAAACTTACCTGGAAGATGTTATGGAATTGATCAGCGAAGATACTAACACAAAATCTGTACCAACACTTATCGTTACACCTGAATATGACTATCAAGAACACGCTAACATTGATTTCACACAAAAGAAACAGATTTCAAATAGTTACCTAGGTGATTATGAAGAAAAAACTGTTCAGCACCACGAACTGATGCAGTTATTGCAGGAAAACTATCAAATGTCACCAGAAAGTCTGTCAAATCCCGTTGATCAATTTGGACAAGAGGAATTCACACAGATTTTCAATAATTATGTGCAAAAGGAATATAGTAACACGTCAAATGATGGATACGTCGGCGCGGAGTATACGTTCCCCACTCCACCGAGGTCTGAAACTGTTCCATCCCCTATGTTATCCTCTCCCGCTTCATTTTACCCCTCAAATTCAGAATACACCCTCTCCCCCGGTAGATCTCCGATTTACAACAGCGATTATGAAAAATACCAAGAGATCCCCCATTTTGAAGAAGAAAAAGAAGCCATAGATAAAAAAGCGCGGGAACGGACCGCCTCTATATCGTCTATGACCATGAAACAGTTTAAGGATATGCAAAAGGAGATCGTATATAATTTCTCGAAGAGGGACTGCTGTCAGG
Organism: Lithophane socia; assembly: GCA_947522985.1. Taxonomy (NCBI): domain Eukaryota; kingdom Metazoa; phylum Arthropoda; class Insecta; order Lepidoptera; family Noctuidae; genus Lithophane; species Lithophane socia. Next base: position 4,654,428 of record OX383281.1, on the reverse strand, counting down.
TGACGAGAAAAACTTGCAAGGAATTATTTCAAGAGCATTTGCAGAAGGTCAAAGTTGCCGTAAGGAAGAATTTGTGCATGGAACTCTCTAAGATAGATCTGAAAGAGGCGTATGGGTAAGTTATCTTCTATCTGTTTCATATCTTATCTGTAAGTAAAAGATAGCAATAGTTTTTTTGGCGCCCAACAGAATTGGGGTCGTGTTGCAAGACTAAAAATCTTTTTTTTAAATATTCGAATATAGGTAGAAAAAGGTCTCAATTTCAACGCATAAGGCTGCATCATCTGCTTCGCCTTTTTCCAACTATGTTGGGGTTGGCTTCCAGTCTAACCGGATGCATCTGAATACCAGCATTTTACAGCGACTGCCTCTGAGGGGCAATTCCCTTATTTTCAAGAATGTTCGCATTCGCGTCTCATTCGCAATCTGTCAAAAATACAATCAATTTACCAACATTTTTGACATATGTATTTGACAGATTACGACTTGAATGTGAAAGTTTTTTAATTACGAGAATTAGCGTTCAAGCCTCCTCAATTCAGTTACTGCGTTATACGATTCCACAGGTATAAAGCCTGCATAATTATTATGACTAATTAATTAAAATAAGTTAAAGTTAAGTAGAGGAGCTCGTGGCTAAGTAATAACAGCCGCACTGGTCGATCCATCAGGTTAAGCTACGCTTGCCGGGGTTGGTCCGTGGATGGGTGACCATTTTCACATATCGAGACTCCTCCGTGCCTCGAAAAGCACGTTAAGCCGTTGGTCACGGCTGTCATTTGTAGATCTTTGACAGTCGTTACGGGTCGTCAGAAGCCCGAAAGTCTGACAACCAGTCTTACCAAGGGGTATCGTGTTACCCACTTACTGGGTTGTGCAGTTCAGATAGGCAGTCGCTCCATGTTAAATACTGGTATTCAGCTGCATCTTGTTAGACAGGAAGCCGACCCCAACATAGTTGGGAAAAGGCTAGGCAGATGATGATGATAATTAAAATAAGTTGATGGCTAAACCAAACAATACAAAAATAAGTTGATGGCTCAGCTTATCTTGGCAATACTCCAAAAATGGCCACTGGGTGACCAACCCGTTATATCACCGTAGTTGGACCACATAAATACATAACATTTTCTTATACGGTACATAACACGCATAGTCATTTCGCACAATTTATCCTTTATAGAATTTTACTCTAACATTGTGTGTTGATATTAATGAAATAATTTAAATAATATTTTCCTTCTACCTCTAACAACTGCGTCAATTCTATGATGGACGAGTAATTTAATTTGATGGGAGGAAAATAAGAATGATTCACTTAAGTATAAGGTTGGTGTATAAAGAAAAAAACCGGCCAAGTGCGAGACGGACTCACCCACGAAGGGCTCCGTACCATCCATACTAATATTATAAATTCGAAAGTAACTGTCTGTCTGTCTGTATGTTACCTTTTCACGCCTAAACCACAGAACGGATTTCGATAAAATGTTTCGATAAATGACTAGGAGATAGATGGCATCCCGGGGAAGGACATAGGCTACTTTTTATCGACATAACACGCGGGCGAAGCCGCGGGCGGAAACTATTTATCTATAAAAACGGCTAAATCATGTCTGTTGTATGGGAGACCCCTTAAATATTTATTTTATTCTGTTTTGTAGTATTTGTTGCTATAGCTGCAATAGAAATACATCATCTGGGAAAATTTCAACTGTCTTCACTATCACGGTTCATGAGACACAGCCTGGTGACAGACGGACAGACAGCGGAGGCTTAGTAATAGGGTCCCGTTTGACGGGTTTTGTCGACGGAAGAATAGACAAAATAACAGATTATGATTGTTTATCTGTCATTTTGTCTATTCTTCCGTCGACAAAACCCGTTCCTACGATGGTCATGCTACGCGTGCTGGTGTTTTTTAGGGTTCCGTACCCAAAGGTAAAACGGGACCCTATTACTACGATGTTTCTACGATGATCATGCTACGCGTGAACAGAGCTCGGTCGAGTACATAAAGTTAAAGGACGAATAACGGCACACCATTGCGTCATTTTAATTCTTGAGTCGTAAAAAGATAAATGGGAAGCAATAACGAAAATGGCCGACTTCTGAACGCGTCATACAAGTAAAAAAATATAAATATTTTTATACTAGCTGTTGTCCGCGATTTCGTCTGCGATCCAGGGTGAAAAGTAACCTATTTCCTTCCTCTCTCATGGGTTATGGTCGATCCTCGCTAAAACGATTGAACGGATTTGGATGAAATTTGGTACAGGGGTAGACGATGACCTGGAATAGGACATAGGATACTTTTTATCCCGATATTCCCACGGGATCGAGACTTACGCGGGTGAAACCGTGGGGCGCAGCTAGTTTATTATATTATGGGCATTCGTGCAAGGAAAATGATTTAGGTAGGTAGCTTTGTACCTGTAGAATCCTGTTATTCCCGTATTTAAGCTGATTATATCACTACACTGGCTCATCACCACACCAAGCATCTCGTGCAGGCACGCTCCACTTTTCAACCAATTCCCGCCATTCGTGGTGAACTGACAGTTGACATTAGTGACAGCGACCTCACTGCTGACGTGCATGAGATAGTGTTTACATATCTATTAAATAGATACACTACAGTACCGAATAGCATTCATGATACAAGCCAGGTAGTCCTATTGCCTAATATTTACATTCCAATTAATAATAAATGTCAATCGCTTTAATTATAACAATAAATATCACAAAATCCATAACGTCATTTTTGAATAAATTCGTCAGCTTGATAGCAAAATAATACAATTAATATTGTTATACCTACTTACTGTAATGTTTTTTTTTTAAATTAAGTATAAATATTTTATCGATCGAAATAAGCCGTCAAAATATCTACATAAATTACTTATTACATTCCATGGCTTTCATTTTGACAGTTCAAAACAGACGGCAATCAAGAGATTCACAATTAGCCAAAGCGTTCAGCTATTTTTTTAATCCCAGACTATGACTTTGACATTTCAAATCTCTGTTGTTTGTTTCTTCAATTTGGAGTTTGACATTTGCATCTGTCAAAATATTATCTGGGATTAAAAAAATAATTATGGCAACGGATTGCCAAATGAAAGCGATTTTCATTCCATCTTATTAAATTTGACAGTTCAAAATTTCCATAGCGTTGAGATGGTACTCCTAATCTTGGATTGTCAAAATAAAAGGATAAATAAAAATGTACTATACATTTAGGTGCGCAAGATTCAAAATCGATTTTCTCATAGTGTTGATCGAAATTATAATCTTCTTCTAGCCTTTTCCCAACTATGTTGGGGTCGGCTTCCAGTCTAATCGGATGCAGCTGAATACCAGTATTTTACATGGAGCGACTGCCTATCTGACCTCCACAACCCAGTAACTGGGTAATACGATACCCTTTGGTTAGACTGGTTGTCAGACTTTCGTGCTTCTGACGACTCGTAACGACTGCCAAAGATCCACAAATGACAGCCGGGACCAACGGCTTAACGTGCTTTCCGAGGCACGGAGGAGTCTCGATATGTGAAAATGGTCACCCATCCAAGGACCAACCCCGGCAAGCGTAGCTTAACCTGATGGATCGACCCGAGCGGCTGTTATTACTTAGCCACGAGCTCCTCTTGATCGAAATTATAAAACACTTTATTTGTTACACCATATTATAATTGATCGAAATTATAATATGGTGTAACAAATAAAGTGTTTACATATTACCAAATATAACCTCTTTTATTTCTCCTTCCAGTGTCCTACATCACATCCTGATAAGTCTGTCAACTGGTTCGGACAAGGAGGACGTGCAGTATGCACTGTTTGGTCTGGTCTGCGAGAGGATGCTGGCTCAGGACCCTGCTCTGTTCGTCGGAGATGGTATGTTGAAATCTTTGTATTTTATATTCGGATTTATTCTGCAAAATTCAGTTCTTTCAACCTCACTAAAGTGAACGCACACAATTCGCTTTTGTTGAACTAATTTCTAACTTTAATACACGCACAATACCCATAATGTGTTAGTATTAGGTAGTTAAACTATGTTAGTATAAATAATTAATTAGGACACACATAAACAATTAAGTAGAAATAATAACAATAATACAACACAATTACACAACTTACCTAATTAACGCTAGGTATATAATAAATCGGTTGTTTTTTTGTTTGTTTAAAAAAAGTATAACATAACTTTTAATTTCGGAAGTTGGTGTCGTTGGTTTTGAATATTCGTTTTTGGCCACCAAAGAGAATTAAACCAGTCATTGTTGGCCACCGACTTTAGAAAAAGTTATATTTTCACTTTTTTGTGATTTTTTTGGAAGTCGGTTCTTTTTTTTTAAATAAAATTTATATTGGACCACCTCTAAAGCGACGCGACGCTGCGCGCACTTTCTATAAGGTATAATTCCATTGCGAGGGTTGACACGTGTCAAAGTACGCTGAGATGCGCGGTGTTGCGCAGCGCGTGTACCTTATTGTGTAGTAAATAAATTCTATATTGTATCAGATCATCAAAAAGTGCGCGTCGCGTCACGTCTCGGTGTGAACTGACCCTTAGATGTAAATTTATTGAACTATTGTATTAAAATAAAGAAACACTTGAAATGTCAAATTAGTCTATGAGATTAAAAATCAGACCATAATTATTATCTTTGATTTATCTCCTCCACAGCAGGCCTAAGTCTCCTGAAATCAGCCGCCCTCCGCTGCCCGCAGCGCCCTCTGCTCACTCGGTACCTGGTACAATGTATCCGCACGGCTATCAAGTCGGACGCCACACTCGTGACTAGCAAGGAGCAAATCTTTCATGAGGTAAGCACTCTTCGCATTCGTCACTGCCAAACAAATATCTACCTTGTAGCAATTGAAATAAAGTTGATAATAAATAAACTTCCATCAGCTCGAGAGCGCGCCGTAACCGGTAAGAGGCGCGCGTCTCAGGTTATCTATTCTCAAATTTATTTTTAGGCCCGCAACGTTGATATTTGTGTAACGGTGACAACCGCGCCGCGCCTTACCAGGTGTGCGCCGGCCCTTACATTATAACTTTTACATTTATTAGTATTATTATAATCTAACCCCAAATCAAAACTCAAAGCCAAATAAACCTTTTTTTTTTTAATGTCATCATCCAATGACTTCTCCCGCTCTGGGTGGAGCGGAAGGGCGTGTCAGACTTTTACTGACTAAAACCCACCCGTGTTCCTTCAGTTGCCTGTTGCCAAGGTCCCGGTATCCCTTCCGGACTAACCCGCAACCCTGGCAGAAAGCCAAATAAAGCCTGCAGACTGGCGCGACGCGACTCTAAGTGTCAGTTCACACCGAGACACGACGCGACGCGCACTTTTTAATGATCCGATACAATATCGAATTTATTTACTACACAATAAGGTACACGCGCTGCGCAGCACCGCGCATCTCAGCGTACTTTGACACGTGTCAACACACGCACAGAAATTATACCTTTTCGTGAAGAAAATAAGTTTGATAATTGTTAAAGCGCGCCCAGCGTCGCGTCGCTTCACGTCGCGGTCTGAACAGACCATTTTTTTTTTTTTTTGAGTGTGGGAAATCATCCCATGGCTTCTCCCGCTCTGGGCGGAGCGGAAGGGCGTGTCAGACTTTTACTGACTAAAACCCACCCGTGTTCCTTCAGTTGCCTGTTGCCAAGGTCCCGGTATCCCTTCCGGACTAACCCGCAACCCTGGCAGGCGTCGGAACTGACCCTAAGAAAACTTCACGGTGTAACACGGTGTTACAGGTGTCGGGTCGCGCCAGTCTGCACGAGTCATAACTCCCGTTTGATTTCCTAAAAATATTAATGGACTCTAATATAAAAAAAAACAAAAGTTATAAAACTAATTACACGAAAAGTGACTTTAATTTGTAATATATGTATAATAGATATAGATTATAAACATTATTTTGGCCACAGGTAGATGCTCTCGGCGACAACCTAGTGATCGCTTGCGCCCGCGCCGGCGACCGTTGCTCCGACGTGCTGAGTGAGTTAGTGCGCGCGCACGACGACCAGCCGCCGCTGTTCAGAGTGCACCACACCAACGCTGATGGTGAGAACTTCATCTTATTTAGGGCGAATTTCACCAAACTAAACTATCGCAGGATAAGACTTATACCGAGAATAAGTCTTATCCTGCGATAAATTTTGAATTTTTGACAGTTTTTCCATACAAAAACTGTCAGACGACAATTTTATTCCACGGATAAAATTTATCTGACTTTGATGAAATCGGCCACAATTCGTAAAACACAAAATACAAATAACAAAATAAAATAATGTTTTAAAAATAATAGTGTGCACCTCACATTGCAATTATAACTGTGGCGGTGCCTACATCGCCACATGCGAACTACGCATCAAAGACCTGACGTCACACAAAAATACTGACGTCACATAAATCCTGCATCGCGCAATTAGTTTACCGTGCAGTGAACATATATACAAAAAAACCAACATCAATCATTAGGCAGTTGCCCGCCAGACACAACACCCGTCTGGTCGGAGGATCCTCCCTTTTCTACGGTGGATGAGTGAACTTTACACCCTGTTCCTCATACCCCTAAAATAACACTGAATTTAAGTTGTAACCGGTTTTAGGTGTTAAAAAGGCATTTGGAAAGTTTCCAAATGCTTTTTTTATAACTAAAACTAAATATTCGGTGTTACGATATTATTTATTGCATTTCATAATCAATATTTTACCATATTTCATATTTCCATACAGTAATATTGCCAAATTAATCAAAACAGCGAAATACTTGTCATCTATTTGCGACGTTGCCTACTTTCAGAACAAAATCTCTTAAAATGGTGACTTTTCGCACCCAAATAAGGTACTATTATCTACCAGTCAACCTAAGGGCACACCTGGTAAGGCGCAGCGCGGCGCGGTTGTCACTGTTAAACAAATATCAACGTTGCATGCCTAAAAATAAAGTTGAGAATAGAAAACCTGAGACGCGCGCCTCTTTCCGCTTACGGCGCGCTCTGATGGAAGTTTATTTATTATCAACTTTATTTCAAGCGATACAAGGTAGATATTTGTTTAACAGTGACAATCGCGCCGCGCTGCGCCTTGCTTAATGTGCGCCCGGCCTAAGGTGGTGAAGAAATTAGATGGCAGGTACTCTGTGTGAGAGGAAAAAAGAAAAAAAATATATGTTTTAATAAATAATAATGTTCTATTCACAGGATATACAGCGTTGCATGTGGCTTGCAGTCAACACAGTGCCTCCAGCCCTCGCCTGCACACCGTACATGTGTTGTTAGCACATGCTGGCTTTGTCATCACTGATGGGGTGAGTTACATATATATCTATATCCAACGTGTTTTTTTTTTAAATCTCATAACTCTACGGTAACTGACCTGCAGGCGTAGCATGAGCACCGTTTTGTCGACGGAAGAGTAGACAAAAATTACGTTTCCTGTAGACAGTACGACGGCAGCAAAATAGAAAGAGTCAACTGCACTTTTTACGAAATTCACTCTTTTACATAATTCGACTCGGAATTCTATGTTTTATCATAGGATTTATCGGTTGTCAGTGTGATTTTGACAGTAAAGATAGAAAACTTTCTTCCGAAATAGTCTACATATAAAAATACCTAGACAAAGATCGTTAGAAATGAAAGACAAAATGACAGATTGTAGAAAGATTTCTACGGTGGATGTCAAAAATGAAGAAACGAACTGTCACTTTGTATAGAAAAAGCTGTGTCTATTCTTGGTAGAGATAGAAAGCGCCATGCTACGCCTGCTGCAAATTCCAAAAAGCCTAAGAAAAGAATTTCAGGGCTACCTGAAGCTTTCGCCTTAACTGCAAGAATAATATTCAAAACTAGGTTAATTGTATTTTTATTATCAACTAGCTGACCCGACAGACGTTGTCCTGTCAATTTTCTGATTTTCCGCGCAATTTTCTTAATTTTTTCTTTCATAAGAACCTTCTCCTGACAATAACAAACACAACAGAAAAAGAATTAGCGAAATCGGTCTAGCCGTTCACGCGTGATGGCGTGACCAAGGGAAATAGGGATTTATTTTTATATATATAGATTCAAAAATTTATTTTCTTCGTATTTCAACGCCAATTTTACAGCAAAACTATTGTTTTCCAACGTGCAAAAGTTTACCATCGGCCTCTCTAGATGGCGTTGTTAGTTGAGCGCTGATTCCTGAATCGCGCTATGGTTTCGTTACCGGCGAAACATTAGGTACCGCCAATTGTTAGCGGTTTATTTAGACAGACAGACGGATAGTCCCCCGCACGGGGGTTCCGTACCGTTAGTAGGGATGTAAAATTTATAGCAAATTTTTGCTAAGTCCGTTTTTGTAAAATAACAGACTTAATAATTTCTAAACTTTTTAATCAAGTAACTAGAGATGGGTTGTAACAGGTGAAACACGATATCTGTGATCACTGTGACTGTGACAAAAAAATAACAGATCCAATCCAAATATCTGTTATTAAATCACAGCCTGTGATTTTTGATAAATACGTATCTCAATCGAATATCATCTTTATTTCTTTTGATTTAAAGTCGAAAATCGTATCTATCTGTTATAAAATCACAGCCTGTGATTTTTGTACAGACGATAAATACGTATTGACTCAATTGAATATCTTCTTTATTTCTTTTCGTTAAAGTCTAAAATCGTATCCGAAGTTTTAACAGTAACAGTCTTGAGGATCTGTGATTTTAAGTACCTAACAGATATTTTTTATCGTTAGGAGCAATTGCTATCTGCTATTTTATAATATCTGTGATTTCTATCTGTGACGATAAATACGCCTCACTCCTACAAGTATAGAGATGGGTTGTATGTAACAGGTGAAACACGATATCTGTGATCACTGTGACTGTGACAAAAAAATAACAGATCCAAATATCTGTTATTAAATTACAGCCTGTGATTTTTGTGCGGACGATAAATACGTATCTCAATCGAATATCATCTTTATTTTTTTTATTTAAAGTCGAAATTCGTATCTATCTGTTATAAAATCACAGCCTGTGATTTTTGTACAGACGATAAATACGTATTGACTCAATTGAATATCTTCTTTATTTCTTTTCGTTAAAGTCTAAAATCGTATCCAAAGTTTTAACAGTAACAGTCTTGAGGATCTGTGATTTTAAGTAACAGATATTTTTTATCGTTAGGAGCAATTGCTATCTGCTATTTTATAATATCTGTGATTTCTATCTGTGACGATAAATACGCCTCACTCCTACAAGTAACCGAGTTCATTGAACTCGAATGAACATCGCGTCTGTAACCCCCGAAGGGTTAGGCAGGTGTACTTATAGTACACCCACATTTAGCCAGTTATGTTTAAGTCCCATGTAATAGGGGGCGAGCCATCGTGATGGCAATACAATCAACCGGGCTCAACTCCAAAATCCTGGCTGCTACTGAGAAATATAATAAGAATATTTCTGTTTCCGCTATAACAACAAATACTAAAAACAATAAAATAAGTATTTAAGGGGGCTCCCATACAACGAACGTGATTTTTTTCTGTTTTTTTAAGTAATGGTACGGCACCCTTCGTGCGCGAGTTCGACTTGCACTTGGCTGGTTTTTTTAAGAAAGCAAGTTTTAAATATTATAACATAACAATCCTCTAGTAATTTAAAGTATGCTTAATTAGTAAATTAATATTTGTGTTCAGTTTTTATAAATAATTTGGTCCTCTTTCTTTAAATTAACGCCATCTGGACATTTTAATTTCCAACCATGTTTGAATAAAACGACATCTAGTGAAGTCGGAAGTTACTACTATTTACTTTGCATGTGTGTGTAAAGAGTAAATTCATGCGGCTAAATCATTATTATGTTCTAATCTTTGTATGATACCAGTTAACAAGCACAGTGATGATCTAAAAAAATCAAGTTAATGCTCTAGGTTTCGCTAAGAATAAAGTTGTTTATTAAAAATGTCTATGTTAGGTGTAAAAATTGAAAATGTTCGAAATTGTGGATGTGTCGCCATCTAGCGACAAAATGGCAGTGAGATCATTAGGCTTTCGCCTATACCCCCAAGAACCCTTAACCGTTGCATGCACCCATAAACACAATGTTTTGCGTGCGTTACGTTGCGCACTTCCGTAAACAGCGATTTTTCACACCGAAAATAAAAGTTGTTTCCCAGCAATTATTTTTGTGCAATATTACTTTATTTAATGAACAGAATACGTCTATGCCTATGGCATTAAGTCCGCCTCTGTACATTTGTGTGCTTAAAGTATGAAATAAATAAATAAATACGTATTTGACGGCTATGTGATGGGTCTTTTTACACCCTGTATAAATTATATCTATTTACAGGATCTGAAAGGCGGTGACACGGCACTCCACCTGGCTGTCAACTCAGCTCATTGCGACCTGCAACTGGTGCTGATGATGTTCAACCAGCTTCCTCGGAAGGAGTGGAAGAGCCTGGCCCACCATGCTAACTTGAGGTAAGAGATCATTTTGATTTACATATTTATGCGCGTTAAAAGTCAAATATTTAAGTCAGACTTCTATACCTTTAACTCAGACCTTTAAATACTTAGACAAAGATCTCCTGCTATATTCCACATTTAAAAAACCCTTTTCTTTTTTTTCTTCCACAGCACAAAAACTCCGTTAGATCTAGCGCGGCTGGCTGCGAAGACTACCACCAGACAGAACTACCCACAAGAAGTTCTGGACTTCCTCAAAAAATGCCGTTAAAAACACATAATGAAGTGCCACAAACTTACCTGACCGGTGGCTGAAAGTGGAACTAACGATATCAATTTGTAAAGAGACATCATCTCACCGTAAAAACTTAGGTGAAGTGAGCTGTCATTAGTGTCAATTCCTAGCATCAGGCGGAACGACAGCTCACGTCAAGCTAACTTCACCTGAGTTTTCACGTTGGTATTTTTTGTGTATGTTCGGAATTCGGACCGGCCATGATTCAACGGCCATATTGTATGTGTTATCCTTATAATACACACTAAATTCAAAAATACTTTGAATCTTTATCTAGATAAAGCCATGAACATACAATAGCCAAACTTTTGAATTCATATTTCATGTTTAAAAACACGACATGTCCAAGTAATACTTCACTTGTTTAAGTAAATGTCCCTAAAAACCATTAGAAATATTTTTGGTAGCGCTAGAACTAAAATGGTCATAGACATAACGTTTTATTTTATTCGGTCTAATTAGTATAAGAAAAACTATGCATTTCAATAGGTTTTCGATGAGAAAACCCGCCAATTTCGAAAGCTAGTTTTATACTAAAAACATTTTTTTAAGAAGGCCCTACATGGGATTCTTGTTGATGGCCGAAAATTTTTGTGACTATGGCATGAAAAAAAGTTAACTGTCTCGTTAGTTTAGTGGTCGCTAGCTCGACTACTGAACATCCTTCGTTTGGTTGAGTCGTGTCACAGACTAAGTGAGTCGTGTTAGCAATAGACTCGCCCCCTATTTAATAATACCAACCTCTTCTTATACTGCATCTCAGAGCATTGATCACTGCTACGTATGACTATCTTTTTCTAACAGGCAGAACGCAATAGAGACGGATAAAGTTTAGAAATGTCAAAACTACAAAACGCGTGTTTTTAAGCGCCATTTTCCAAAATGTACGAAAGTTTTTGTCGAATTTGACAGTATTCGTATCATTCCGTCTCTTTCATGTTTTATCTGGGAATAAAGGATAGCAATAGTAATGTTTCGCTGTTGTTAGTTCATGTGTTTTCGTAAAAGGCAAAGATATATATATTTTTTTTTTTTAATCGCCGCTCTGTTGTTTTTTTCCGCAGAGAAACAAAATGCATTATGTAGATAGAAATCGGTTGATTATTTACAATGAAATAAATACACAAGGCGATTCAAATAAGAATGGAAACGTGAATGACCTTTGATTTTTTTTTGCAATCCGTATTTTTCAAGTGACAGTTGACAGTTATAGGTCGTTGATTTTTCTATTCATACTGAATCGCATTTTACTGTGGTTTTATTAGTCTATAGCCCCCTCGCTTCATTCAGAACAAAATGACAAGAATAGATAGTTTATAGAGGGGTAGTTTTAAACATAAAATAATCGTTTATTTTTAAATAAATTTATGGAATGTTATGACAAGTTCTCTCCCGAAAAGTGTATACCGAATAAACTTTATTACCGAAAATAAATTTGTATATATTAAAATAATTAATTGATAAAAAAATATTTTTGATAAATTAAATATATATTGTTCGACATGGTTGTGCGTTAAACACGTTATTTTTATTATTCGTAGCTTTATGTTAACGATATTATTTCGCGTCATTTGGCACCTAATTTTAACATGAACGCAATGGAAATTAAATTCAACAATATAAACATTTTATATTTAAAACCTTTTTTGAATCCTTGAACCTGCTTTGATTGAATCCTGTAATTTGAAAAACGTTATCTAGTTTTGACATTTTACTTGTCTATGGAATCCAAATGGCGCGAAAATACACAATAAAGTTAGTTGATGTAAGATTTAGAAATAAGTACTTTACGGGCTGATTTTACCAAAGTCAGATATCTTTTATCCGTGGAATAAAAATGTCGTCTGACAGTTTTTGTATGGAAAAACTGTCAAAAATTCAAAATTTATTCGCAGGATATGACTTATAGGTACTCGGTATAAAAGTTTGGTGAAATTCGCCCTAAACATTGTTAAAAATATATTGAATAATGTTGTCATTCATAAGATATTATGAAATTTTGCTGTCATATTTTATCTTTTGGGATAAGTTACCAAGCCATAGACAACAAATGGCCCAGTACAGACTATAGGCCTAGAAAAAAATCTATCTTGTTTCTGAAATACCTTAGCAATGGCTTACTTATCGGTCATATGTATACATTTTGGTACCAATATTAATTTGTTATAGGTTTACGTCGATAATGTTAAAAAATGCCTTATCTGACACTTTGATATTAGTTGCTTATGTTTTTAATGATGGATTTTTTATTTTTTTGGTTATAGGAACTTATCAAAGAGTCAGAATTTAGGTACTTCTATGTTATAAGTCTTTTCTTTTAAGAATTGTAGCAGGTTGTAGCAATAATACAGTATGCCTAGTATATATTGGCAGTTTCCAAAAATGTTGCTGCAATAAATGCAAGCTAATTGTACCTATTAAGCCGTTTGCAAATATAGACTAGGCGTTCTGTAGATGCTGTATGGTAGTCTGTCATAGAAAAATAAATAATTCTTCGTATAAAAGTGAAACTCCTGCCCTGCAATAGGGAAAATGAAATGAAATTGTTCATTCTGTGAATAGGATAGGTTTGAATAACTTTAACGCGTCATAAAAAATATATAAACGTAAGATAAATGATGTCGACATTTCGTATCTGCCCCTTCCTGCAACCCAAATGGCGAAACTAAATCTGAGGCCCTAGACAAAGTGACATTCTATCAGCGATAACTATGATGGAAACGGCAAAAATGTATAGGACTGACTTATGCTATCGAAAAGCTTATGTCAATCCTGTTGGAAGTTGTTGTAGAAATACGAAACGCTTTCGAAGCGATTGTCACTTGTCTAGGCCATCTCTTTTAAATTCCAGACTCTTTGTCAGATCATAACTATGCACGTGTGTTTGGGCGTATAGAACGGCTAATTTCGCTTCCATACGAAGTATTATTTATTTTACTATGAGTTGCCTACGAATAAATTATTCGTAGAAGACTGCCCATCAAGGAAGGAGCATAAAGTTTGACATAGACAACTGTTTTAGTGTTTTAAACTGAAACAAAAATAAAGTTACGAATAACATAGGTTTTAAAGATATATTTTTATTAAATAAAATAACACTTGATTTTAAGAGTAGTTTTAAGACTTGAGTTCGTTTTGTTCACAAAAGATAAAAAAAAATGACAATTTTTTCGCATTCTACATGTCAATTTAGCGAAGGTGCTCAAATATATTTTGGGAATGATAGAAAGAGACAGTGATAATTATACGAAATCTAAGCGCTGAAAAGAGATAAATGATCTAGTGTCAAGACCGCCTGTCATGAGTACAATCGCTGAATAAAATAAAAATGTTTTATATTAAAAAATGTGATGAATTAGGCTGTTTTCTAAAAAATGCTGTTTATTTTTGTGTATTGTCTGTTTTTGTTTAAGATTTATGCTCTGATTACAATTTTTCTTGAAAAAACAAATTATTCATTTTTGATCTCTATTTGACAAGATAAAATACATACATACGGAATATTATTCTGTTTTATTTTAGTATTTTTTAATGCCTTACACACACCTTGCACAGGTTACACTGGGGACGAAGCTACTACAGCTTGACAAAAAAGAGTTTGGAAAAATGAGTGTGCCACTACCGCATAAGTCACTTCAAATGGGAAATGCGTAAAAGAATTTAAATAGTTAAAAACGCTGCTTGTACTAACTCAAAACCTACTAGCACTTGTCGGCAAAGTAGTGCCAACATTATAGGTCTGCATTACATTAAATATCTGTCCTAAACGGAATAACCCAGATACTCCATTAAAATGTTAACTTGAAAAATCTGAAATACATATTTCCGATTGGGTGAATGCGCTAGGGTGGCCCGCAAAATTCAAATTTTCTTACGTTTTTTGCAATTTTCAGGTAAGTATCAGGTTGTATAATGATCTAAATATGATTTGCGGCCGTAACAAATATGGATTTACAGTTAGAATCAGCAATACGACTCTCTAAGTTCATGTAAGTGCATTGAATGAAAATTTCATGAAATCGTCATTCAACGGTAATTGCAAAAAACGTAAGAAAATTTGAATTTCGCGGGCTACCGTAGAGCACCCTGTGTAGTTAAACTAATGTTTTGTACCATGTCAACTATTGGTTTAACTGATAAATACCTCAAAAATATTTTGTGACTCCTTTTATATTGAGTACATGAGCCCGGCTTTGGTGAAAATAGAGAATGCTCATTTAATAGTATAGAATAGTACATTCTAATTTAGTTCAAAACTAGATAATTATTTTGAAGTCTCTACGTTCAAATGGAAAATACATGTTCAAAATAAAATGTAAAAATCAATCTCCCGTATTTAGACTAAATGAGGTGGCAACCCTACTCACATCACTTGTAAAGTGGGTGATAGACGTGCGTACTTAAAGTAAGCGGTCCGTGAGTCCGTGACACACATTGACTTATAAATCATTAGTCATTGGTGACACACTTGGAGCTAAAATTTCATTGTCAAATCATTTCATTTCATTTCATTTCAGGGTCGCAGCGGTGACAGTCGACGAGCCATGGCGGGCTACGAGCAAAATTAAAAACCTGTTGGATTGCCGATGAACTTACTCTGCGGTTTTAAAGTCCGCATCTAAGTATGCCATGACACACGGTCGAGTAAGCTCGCCGAGCCACAAGTACGCGGACTTGCTCGCACGTCTATCACCCTTTTAATAGTAAGACTACGAATACGCGACGGCGCTACCTGAGGCCCGTAGCACACGGCGTATTTTAAACGCGCAGATGACCCGCGTTTTAAGAACTTGACTCGAAACTACTTCGGACGGCGAAGAAAAACTTTGAATCGCGCGTCGTCTGCGCGTTTAAAATACGCCGTGTGCTAGGTACCGCTCTAATAAGTCCGTTTTTTTTAATTCAACAGTAGAGCCGACATTACTGCAAATGAAACGCACAGATAATTTATATACTAGTCGGAGAATGAAATGACACGTACAAACTGTACTCTCTTCTCTCATCAATAAATATTTTCTGTTTTCTATAATGTTCGTTTGTTGGTACAAATCTTGAGTATTATTCTGTGGTTCTGTGTAAAGTTACATGCTCTGTGGTCCTTCCTTTGCCTGTGGTTGTGGTATGTACAACATTACAACCACAGACTAATTAGACTGATTGATTTTGATTACGACAATACAAGATTTACGAGCGTCTGCGTGTTTTTGTTTGTGTTACCAATTTTTAGATTTTATTGAATTTTAACAAGTGGAATTTCAATCGGGACTTTTCCCGCAACTAATCTCTGTGTTTGTGTTGTAGCTTAAGGTTAGTTTTACCAGGTTTTACCTCAATTTTTTATACTCAATAATTATTTTAGATTTTATCCCATAACTACCATGGATATAAAAAACCCCTGACCTGCCTGATACCTTTGATTACTTCCGGTGATAAAGGTTTCTCTCCCCGATGACAATGTGCTAAATTGGATTCCGCATGCAAGTAGGAAAAGACTGGCTACTTCTTCCCCGACTACTGTAACGAATCCTCAAAGTTATCCAAAAAAGAAATTGGAAGGCAGTCTTACACAGATAATCCGCCATTTTATGTTTCTCATGATGGAGATCGACGAGACCCCTAGTACTGGTAGGTACCTAATATTCTACACCCAGTTCAAATTTGGAATGTTTTTGACGCAAAATGACTATCTCCTACTCCTAGGTAGTGTGAACTATAATAGTAATCTATGGTGTGAACCGTCTAGGAATGAACCGTGTTTCAGTTGAGTTTAAAAAACTTCGGCCAAACCTGCGCGACCTCAATCCGACACCTGACGCGAGCTTATTAAACACAAGTAGCATCCGCCGCGCATAGACGTTCCCGCTTCCCGCGTTGTGGTCCTTGTGGTGGCTCCCCGGGACCCTTGGCAACAAGCAACTGAAGGAACACGGGTGAGTTTTAGTCAGTAAAAGTCTGACACGCCATCCCACTCCGCCCAAACCGGGAGAAGTCATTTGATGATTTCGCACCCTCACAAAAAAAAGTTTTGGCTGAAGCTTGTCATGGATTGGGTCGGCTGAAGGAAGCTGTTACGGGCTAGAAATCTGTTTGATTTGCGGAAGCAAATCACCAAAATTCAAACCAACAACCAATTCTCCTCAATACCCCAATCCAGCTCTCAAAACACCAGAATCTTACTGTGAAATGGTCTTTGTCAAACATAAGCCTCATGCCACTCTCTTATAGCTACGATAGGCAGGCTCATCAAGTCATTACTCAGGATTATTTCTTCTCTTCTGCCCAAAATTGTTGTGCTACCCTAGTGAAGGTGCTAGTATTCCTGCCAAGCCTGAACATTACTAAATATTATAGCCAATATGCTAATAATTGTATTAACTAACCCTGCATAATCTTTACCTGACCATATTGCCAATAAACTGTTTTAACTTATAGGTATATCTTATGACGTTCTGCGGTTCCATCCCCTGACATTCCTATAATGGAACATGAGGAGTTTATCTCCCAGGAATACTGACCTGCTCTTTTTAACTAATAAATTGGTATGGGGCTTCGCTGAGGTATTCTATATTTCAGTAGCGTTCACCACAGATGAATAAGGGGTCATTTGGTTTAACGCCCTACAGATGCCTACTCACACACTTACAATTAACAATTACAATTACTCAAACACTTAAACTTTTTGGAGAATGTAAAGTTTACGTGATCCGAAAAGCCACCATCCTTAACACATGTTGCATCACCGAAAGTTACTGACTTCTTCAACATTGTCATCCACTTTTTCTATCTAAATTTCGCCTTACATACTTGGTCCCGATCTAAATGTAAGGTTTCAAGCTCTCTTAAATGAGAAGAAACATAAAAAAACTAAAAATTAATAATACTTTCTTAAAATAAATTAAAGATCTATTTATATTGATAAAAAATGCGTTGAATTACTTCAAAGTTTTGGCAGTGTACGTAGTATTATAATATCTGTAGCAGTTTTTGTTAGCTTACAGAGCTAGAACTGTAGCAGACCACCACACAATTCTAAATCATATTTAGATAATGGAGTTTAAAACTGAAGTGGGAAAAGTATCTAAGAGGACACAGAGAGCTGGGGCGACCAAGAGAGGTGGAATTGCACGGCCACCAGTGGTGGAGGAGGAAGTGGTGGCAGCTGCACGTAATGGCGGTGCTCCCAGCCGGGGTGTTAAAAGGCACGGAGGCCGCGCGAATATTCGAGGCCGACCTAAGGGACCTCGACCTCTCATTACTGACGAGTAAGATTTTATGCTTTTTTAAATATTTTGTTTTTTAAATAATCCTTTCTAATACTATAAATGCGAAAGTTAGTTTGTTACGCGTTCACGCTAAAACTGCTGAATGGATTTGGATGAAATTTGGCACATGCGTAGAGCATGAGCTGGAGAAGGACATAGGCTACTTTATATCGCAGACGAAGGTGCAACAGCTAGTTATTTTTTGTTTTTTACTAATCCCTATCATTTTGTGTATTACAATTGAATCATTTTGAATTTTAGTCTTGTGATCTGCGAGATCTCAGTGGTGCCGGATGGTCAGAGTATCGAGACCAGCATACATCCCAAGCGAATGAGGCAAGAGTAAGTAGTTCTACTTGTGTATGTTAGTTGTAGATATTATTGGAGAATATATAAAATAAACGCTTACTTTTATATATTACTTAAACCTTTAACTGTCATTAACAAAAGACAATAGAATTTTAATTGTTATCGGCCATTAGAAGGCCAATCGACAGTTGAGCGGATAATTAACATTATTACGTACTTAATTAACATTATTACATAATTAATAAACACTTAAAAAAGTTTAAAATTAATTAAATGACTAGAAAATTTGACAATGGTGAAAACATTTTTCCCGCAAATTTTATGATTCGTCATTTTGAACTGGATGAAATAGGTTAGGGTAGGTTAGAACTGTGACCAACGTGCGCGAGCCGAGCGAGCGAAGCGAGTGGTGCCGCGGCAGCGGCCGGCGAGCCATTCTTCCAAGTTGCTCGCAGAATTTTTATCACCATTTTCTAATAATCTAGTTAGTCAATTAATTTTAAAGCTAAGCGTTATATATTTAGAGTCGAAATCATTATTTTTATAGTTCATTCAATTAATTGTAAAGCTAAACATTGTAAAGTGTGAAACATTGTTTTTAAAGTGCTGATATACAAATTTATAGCTGTTTTCATCAAATTTAAAGTACTATTAAATACATCCCAATATTATTCTGCTTGTATTACTTACTACCTAGTTTAAACTTTTTTTTTTAATGTCCATCTAGATCTGATCTGGCGCCCGCATCACCAACTGCTTCAACCTCCACGTCGCAGCAATACGACGTGGCGGTTGAGGACGAAGACGCATCAGTGAGCTCTGATGCTGAAATTCCACCACCCCTTTCGACGGCATATTCAGTGCCTTGGCAGGCAATGTAAGTCGCTTACGGACTTTCCATTAATCTCTTAAGACATAGGTACTACAACACTGCTTTTGTTCCAGGTTTGTGGAATGTGAGGTTGAGGATTCAGCTCCGAGCACGACACCCGCCTCACAGATGCAGCATCCACGTCGTCGCCATCGTCAGACCCACATCAATTTTGGTAAGTACCTGTTGATTTTAGTTTGGTTTGGGGCAAAGTTCTGGTGTCCACCAGATGATATACCTATCTATCATTTGTTCCAGGAAGCGAAGCAGGCTCTGACGAGAGCGACGAAGATGATGATTTGGTGTATCCATTCATCCCTAGGGTGTTTAAGAGCACCCTGGAGACACCAATGGACCTGAATGAAGGGGCCGCCGCTTTCGATCAGCCTACTGCTGATGACCCTGCGCCCGCCGGTGCTCCGTATGATTTTGACTGGAAAGCGTTTCCGGAGTCTCCGATTCCACCTAAATCGAGGCGTGAAACCTTTTCCGAAAGTAATGTTGGTCCGACAACTCCACGTGTCGACCCGTATGACATTTTCGTTGACATATGGGATCGGCAATTTATGGAGTACATTGCCTCGGAAACTAATAAATACGCTCAGCAGGTGGCAGCCAAGATGCTCAATAACCACACTCTCGGTCCCACTAGCCGCATCGGCCAGTGGCGTGACACCACGGCCGATGAGCTATACGTTTATTTCGGCCTAGTTCTGGCGATGGGGATTGTGGTTAAGTCCCGGATAGAGGAGTACTGGAATGCCTCTCCTGACGTATTTTATACTCCCGGTTTTAGTGCAAACATGTCTTTCAACCGTTTTACATTACTTAACAAATGTCTACATTTCAATGACAACCAACTCATGTGTGCACTAGAACTGGACCATTCCGAGGCCAGGCTTTTTAAGATACAGCCAGTGCTGTCACATCTGAACATGAAATTTCAGAGTCTGTATACGCCAACACAAAACATTGCACTAGATGAGAGTTTGTTGCTGTGGAAAGGCTGCTTGGATATCAACCAGCTTATCCCCAATAAAGCTGCAAGTGTAGGCATCAAGACCTATGAGCTTTGTGAATCTCAAACCGGCTACTTATGGCGGTTTGAGGTTCACGCTCATAAGAAATCTCCATCGCAGCAGTTGGAAGATCCACTAGCTGCATCTACGCCGTCAACTGTGCTGCGGCTGATCCAAGGTCTGGAGCACAAAGGGTACACATTGTGGATGGACAGCTTCTACAATTCGCCATGTCTCGCTCGACACCTAAAGTCATTAGGCTTTGACTGTGTAGGAACCCTGCGGACCAATCGTAAGTTTGTTCCGCAGGCCCTGCACAGTCTCACCAATCAGAACATGGGCCCAGGTCAGATCACTGGTCTTACCTCTGGGGACGTCGATGTCATGGTATGGAGAGATAATAACTGGGTTGCTATGATCTCTACATACCATGGCAACGGTCAGCAAACCCACCGAGGGTCCACCAAACCCATCCTGATATTGGATTACAATATCATGATGGGTGGGGTGGATAAAAAAGACCAGATGCTGGCCATGTACCCGGTCGAGCGGAAACGAACGAAGGTCTGGTACAAAAAATTGTTCAGGAGACTTCTGAATGTCTCCATATTAAATTCTTACATCATACATAAGCACACTTCTTCTCTTACTCATCGAAATTTCCGTATTGCTCTAGTAAAATCAATTCTTTCTAAACATTTAACCACTCCGCTTCGCCCTCCAAACACACAGAACCAGCGCGTCGACGTCACCCACCGCTTGGGCGAGTACCCGTTCGTGAACAACCAACGCCTGCGGCGGTGTTGCACTATATGCAAAAAACGGGTGTGTACATTATGTGTTGGCTGCAACAAAACTGTATGTATGGACCCCTGTTACGTGAAACTCCATTCATAATTTTATAGTTTATGTAAAATTCAACAATTTTTAACATTTATGAATATATATTCCTTTGTAGGTATGTATTATGCATCTATCTATATATTTGTATTATATTTTTGAACCACACCTCTGTTCGTTTCATTGACCGTGCGAATTGTGATGCTGTTCATCTACACTTCTGCTCAAACAGCGTCACAAACAACTCAAAAAAAAAACCTATTTAATTGTACACACGGCTACACATAAAGTTGTACATTTCCCGTATAAGCTGTCCTCGCATTGTACGGAAATCCTATACAAAACGAGATAAGCATAAACTGAAATGTATAGCTTGATGTGTAGCCGTGTGTACCTACCAATAGTTTCAGAAAACTTCAAAATCTTATCTCAGATAGTGTCATACTTATGGTTTAAATATTTATCCCTAGATGACACTAGTGTCATTATAATGTTAAATGTAAGTTTCTTTGGAAATTTAAATTTCAAACACCTTTTTCTGGAAATTTAGAAGTTTTGACTATTTGAACAGAGGTGCGAATTGTATTCTTTGTTGCATCTAAAGACCATCAAATCAATCAATCTGCCTAGCCTTTTTCCCAACTATGTTGGGGTCGGCTTCCAGTCTAACCGGATGCAGCTGAATACCAGTATTTTACATGGAGCGACTACCTATCTGACCTCCACAACCCAGTAACTGGGTAATACGATACCCCTTAGTTAGACTGGTTGTCAGACTTTCGTGCTTCTGACGACTCGTAACGACTGTCAAAGATTCACAAATGACAGCCGGGACCAACGGCTTAACGTGCTTTCCGAGGCACGGAGGAGTCTCGATATGTGAAAATGGTCACCCATCCAGGGACCAACTCCGGCAAGCGTAGCTTAACCTAAAGACCATCTCAGTGCTTATTTGTAATTTTTGTTGTAGATCTAAAAACATTTTCAGTACGCTTCGATATTCTTTACAAATTCAAAGTAAATAGTCACCATCATAATTTATTCTAGTGATTCTTCTTCTGATGCGGTGTTGGTAGCGTCTGTGATACCTGATTTGCAGCCTTTTTTAATTTTTTTTTTCCAAAACATCCTCGTCTATTGAAATGCTTCATTATCATTTTGTCATTTTATACAACCTGTAACGGAATAAACGCAAGAGCTCATACACCCCAATTAGAATATTAAATTATAAGACTAAAATAATATCTGTTATTTAATTTAATTAAACGACACCTAGTTTTTTTTTACAAAATAGACTTCCTGACTAAACATGAAACATAGGATAGCTATGAGCGTATTACAAATTTGTTTATGCATTTGAATAGGCTTTATTCCTTTGAGATAAGGCTTAAATTTCCTTAAATAAAATATCTTATTACCTTGGTAAGACGCGGTGGTTCTAATTTCAGTTAAAGAAAAGATTTTTTTCATGAAAAATTAACACATAAATAATGATGGAAATCGATTCAGAAGCCGATTCTGAGCAAACTACTTTCAGGTCTTGCGCTTATTCTGTTACATGTTGTAGATATCAAGTTCACATGTGACATTATTGGTCGTATCTATCTATAATATGGGTCGCCTATGAAGATTCGAATAACGTCGTTTCGACACACGCATGTACATTTTAAGTTTTGTATTTCTGTTTTTTTTTTGTAAGGCAGCATGCCGTTCTATCAATGTTTTCGATTAGTAAATAATAATCAAATTGTAGAATGTTAATTAACATATAGGCAACAGAGTTTCCTCCGTGATCCAAAGGAGTTATGTTATGTTTATATGTTAATACCTAATGTCTGCCATATTGTAGCAGAGCTCTGTCGACCAGCAGGCGTAGCATGAGCACCGTTTTGTCGACGGAAGAGTAGACAAAAATGACGTTTCCTGTAGACAGTAAACAGTACGAAACGGCTGCACTTTTTACGAAATTCACTCTTTTACATAATTCGACTCAGAATTGTTTGTTTTATCATAGGATTTATAGGTTGTCAGTGTGATTTTGACAGTAAGGATAGAAAACTTTCTTCCGAAATAGTCTACATATAAAAAGACCTAGACAAAGATCGTTAGAAATGAAAGACAAAATGACAGATTGTAGAAAGATTTCTACGGTGGATGTCAAAAATGAAGAAACGAACTGTCACTTTATAAAGAAAAAGCTATGTCTATTCTTCGTAGAGATAGAAAACGCCATGCTACGCCTGCTGGTACTATAATTAAATTATAGATTGTTAATTTACATTTAAAATAAATGCAACAGAATTTTCTCTATGATGATCAATTCTATTTCTTTGTTTTTGACGTTCAAAAGTGCCCTTTAGGTGCTTGAAACACCTGGCAGGGTTGCGGGTTAATCCGAAAGGGATACCGGGACCTTGGCAACAGGCAACTGAAGGAACACTGGTGGGTTTTAGTCAGTAAAAGTCTGACACGCCCTTCCCTCCACCAGCGGGAGAAGTCATTGGATGATTTCCCACCCACAAAAAAAAAAAAACTTATCAGCTGAAACTTTGTATGTAGGTTGTTTGTGGACCAAACTATAATATAAGCTAACCTAAGCCACTTCACAAGTTTTCTCACTTACCCCATTTTATTTTCGGCAACTCGGGTCGCCTGAGTAAGGCATGTTTTTGTAAAGCTTGTGATAAAAATATGTATATGGAGAGGTGTTTTTTTTATTGAAATAAAACAAACTTTGTTGGTATAAAAAGAGTTTTTGATATCGACCTTTTTTGTTAGTAAGTTATTTTTCTATTTTTTAGATACTCGTATGTCATGCTCACTCATCTGTCTAATCTTCCTGTGTAAAAAAAACAAGTAATAAAAACTAAAACCCAACTACGACTTAAAAGGTATAAACAAGACACCACACACAGACAAATTAAAAATCGGGAGTCACACGTAATCTGTTCGATTTATGCCCTAACACGTGTGACTCCGGATTTTTAATTTGTCTGTGTGTGGTGTCTTGTTTATACCTTTTAAGTCGTAGTTGGGTTTTAGTTTTTATTACTTGTTTTTTTTTTAAATTCTTTTGGGGTTATAATATATATATTTTTGAAATGTGCTCAATAAGCCCTTTCATTTGATACCCAACATGGTACGATTAAACCATTTTTTTTAAATTAATTTAATGTGACTTCACATAGCCTATAACCAGCGGACAATCACGACGCTTCTAACGATACCTCATTTGTCAAATTGTGATAAGTGGTTTGGAAGATAGGAGGGAACAGATGAACATACATACATACATACATACATACCGGTCAAAATCATAACCCTCCTTTTTTCTTCGCCGTAGTCGGGTAAAAATATAAGTTCTATCTAACTTTTATTTTTATTATCTTCTCCAATTAATTTCAACCACGCTCCAGCTGCCAGCACTCTGCACCGCTAGTGGGACACGAGCAGCCCCACTAACAGGTTAAGGGCCCAGAAAACAATGGCACAAACGGAGTCTTCAAGCAGTAGTGGGTTGCCATCCATAGAGAAACTGGATGGGAATAGCAACTACGCCACTTGGAAGTTTTTGATGGAGCTGCATCTCGTCCATGATGACCTATGGGAATATGCAAAATCTACCCCTGAAACGACCGATGTGAAAGGTATGAAAAAAGACCAGAAAGCTAGGGCAAAGATTTGCTTGATGATTAGACCTCATTGCTTGGTGCATGTACACAAAGCCAAAACAGCCAAAGATGCTTGGGAAGCATTAATGAGTGCGTTCGAGGACAAAGGTCTAAATAACCGCTGCCGGTTACTTGCAAAGCTGGTGAGCATGAAGCTGGAGCAATTCCCATCGGTCAGGGAATATGTCACATCTGTGATGATGGTATCTCAGGAACTTCAAGACCTAGGAAAAGAGGTTGACGATGAACTGTTGGCTGCTTTACTTCTCCAAGGCCTTACCATAGAGTTCCAACCAATGAGACTAGCCATAGAAAATAGTAACGTTGTTCTTACCACCGACTATGTAAAGATGAAGCTTTTTCAAATGGAGGATATCTATTCGGCAAGCACGAGTGCAAGCCAACTTCTATTGTCAAATAAGCATAAGGGTAGGAGTACACCCAAGAAGATCAAATAAAAGATCAAGTGCTTTATTTGTAATGGACCTCACAAGGCACTTGAGTGTCCTGATAATCCAAAAGAGAAGAGCGAAGCTCTTCAAGCCTTTGCGTTCGGCACGTCGATTCCAGGGGCGAATGACTGGATCATCGATTCTGGAGCGTCGACACACATGACGAATCGCAAATCTTGGTTTAAGAACTTAAAGGATACTTCTAAGTCTTTGAGAGTGACTTGCGCAGATGGTAATGAAGTGTTTGGTGCAGGTGAGGGTACGGTAGTATGTGAGTCAGGATTGACAGTCAACAATGTTACGTATGTAACTTATTGGCTTCTAACTTATTGAGTGTGAATGCAATTACGAAGAAGGGTAACGTGGTAGTATTTACAGATAAAAGTTGTGACATTTACAAGAGAAATGAGTTTGAGGTGCGAGGTAAGCCAGTTGTGAAAGGTGTCGAAGAACGAGGTATTTATAAAATTAAGTGCTGTTCACAGGGTTCTGCGCTAGCAACAACAAAGTATGACCAGCAGATGTTATGGCATCGGAGGATGGGACATCTTGGTATGCATAACCTCAGACTACTGAGAGATAAGATGGCAACAGTAGTAAGTTTTCCAGATATTTCTTCTAAACTGGAGTGTATATCTTGCATTATGGGAAAACAAACGAAACAGCCGTTTCGTAAAACTGATGCAACGAGAGCTACGGAAGTATTAGGCTTCGTGCACTCAGATGTGTGTGGACCTATGAGTATACCTTCTATTAGCGGATTCCGATATTTTTTGACGATTTTACGCGAAAAACTTTTATTTATTTTTTTAAACAAAAATCTGAAGTTTTCGAAAAATTTATAGATTTTAAGGCGTTTGCTGAAAATCAGTGCGGCAAGAAAATAAAGATCCTACGCACTGACAACGGAACCGAGTACGTCAATAAGCGGATGGATGAATTGCTGAAGAATTGCGGAATCCAGCATCAACTGACGGTGGAGTATACGTCAGAGCAGAATGGCGTAGCTGAACGAGCCAATCGCACTATCTGCGATAAAGCAAGAACCATGCTACATGAGTCTGGATTGGAAAAACGTTTTTGGGCTGAAGCTGTCCATCATGCCGTGTTCCTGAAGAACAAGTCACCAACGATTGCGGTGAAGAATATGACTCCGGATGAGAAATGGTCAGGGAGGAAGTGTGACCTAAGCATGCTAAAAAGTTTTGGGTGCAAAGCATTTATGCACATTCCTGATCAAAAACGGACTAAGTGGGATGTAAAAAGCAGAGAGCTTATCCACACAGGCTTTGATGATAACTCGAAAGCGTATCGTCTTGTGCATCCTACCACCGGAAAAATATTTAAGGCCAAAAATGTTGTGTTTTTGGAGAATCAAAAATACAAAGAGCTACAAGAAGAATCGCAAGAGGAACCAGAAATAATACTTCTACAAGATGAACCAATTGTCAGGAATACAGTAGAACTATATGTTTTGCAACCTCAACAAGAGGAAGATGATGTTAGCAATGTTCCTAGAGTGGAACAAGAACAAGAGAGCGTTGCTGAAAATCCTGTTCAACATGAAGTAATTATTCATGAACCAGAGGAAGTGGAGTTTCAAGATTGTGAGTCGGACGTAACTGAGGATCGACCACAAGAGGTGGAACGGAGGTACCCACTAAGAGACAGGAAACCCAAAGAGTTCCCGGATCATGTTCTATATCATGCAGTGCAGCAAAAAAAAAAAAAAAAAACAGAACATGACCCTATTACGGTTCAAGAAGCACTGTCAAGGCCTGACAGTAAAGGGGGTGCAGCCGAAAGGTGAAAGGTGGGTTGCAGCTGAAAATCAGCGTCAGGTGGTACACTGTGTGTTGCCATCTGACAATATGCTGAGCTGAGGCCCTTTTGGCATTGTAATGACTGTTTTCTGTTTTTTTAGTTTTAAGGTGTATTTTTGTGTGACAATGCCAATAAACGCATTTTTCTTTCTTTCTTTCTTAAAGAATGGAAATCTGCGATTCAGGAGGAGCTTGATGCTTTAAAGAAAAATGGAACTTGGACTTTAGTAAAACCTGGACAAGCGAGCAACGTTGTAGATTCGAAATGGATTTTTCGAATTGAAGAAGAGGCGGGAAATAAGCGAAGATACAAAGCTCGGCTTGTTGCCAGAGGTTTTAGCCAAAGATTGGGCATCGATTATGACGAGACGTTCTCTCCAGTGGTGAGACATAGCTCTCTAAGAGTCCTTCTGGCTATGGCAGCTAAGAGTGGTCTAAATGTAGACCAAATGGACGTGAAAACAGCGTTCTTAAATGGAGACTTGTGTGAGACGGTTTACATGAAACAGCCTCAAGGCTACGAAGAAAAAGGAAAGGAAGATTACGTGTGTCTCCTTAAACGTTCGCTCTACGGCTTAAAGCAATCCCCCAGAGCTTGGAACAATAAACTGAACAATGAGTTATTACAGTTGTCGTTCAGACGATCCAAAAATGAGCCGTGTGTCTACATGAGGTCCCAGGGTAACAAGATCATCATCTTAGCAGTATAAGTGGATGATGTGCTGGTTTTTTGGAACGACGCAGAAGAGCTAAGTAAAGTTAAGCGAGACCTTATGTCAAAATTCGAGATGAAGGATCTCGGGAAGGCAGAGTATTTTTTGGGAATGCACATAACGCAGAACGATATTGGAATCAAGGTTGACCAAGAGAAGTATATCAAAAATGTTTTGAAGATTTTTGGGATGGCTGATTGCAAATTTGCGTCAACCCCATCAGTTCCTGGGCAAAAGCTAGTAAAACCTGAACTAATACATAAACCTGATCCGAGGATTCCCTATCAAAATTTAATCAAATCAAATCAAAAGTCATTTATTCAAACTAGGCTGACAATCAGCACTTTTCGAACGTCAAAATTACATAAGACAGTCCCCCAAAAACGCCCACCCTTCACCACTTCCTAGTGCTTTAGCTGGGAAGAAGAAGTGGCGCAACAAACTCCCCAGCAGCACAGCTGTCTGTTCAGTTAGAAAAAAAAAAAAAAAATGAATAATTGGCTCACTGATGTATGTATCAGTGTGCACGAGACCAGATATTGCACATGCAGTTAATTATCTGAGCCAGTTCAACGCGTGCTATACTGAGGAGCTTTGGATAGCCGCAAAAAGAGTGCTCAGATACTTAAAGGGTACTACATGTCTTGGGCTACAATTTAAGAAGACAGGAATGGATAAGGTACAGGGTTATGCAGATGCTAGTCAAGCCACTTGTCATGATAGGAGGTCATACTCGGGTATGGTTTTTCTGCATATGGGAGCTGCAATATGTTGGGAAAGCAGAAAACAGAAGACTATTGCTCTTTCCACAGCGGAGGCTGAGTATGTAGCTATGTCGGAGGCTGCCAGAGAGGCAATTTTCTTAAAGAGTTTGATTTCAGAGGTCTCTGGTAAAGTTGAGATGCCAATGAAGATTTTCAGCGACATTCAATCTGCTGTTGCTATTGCGCAGAATCCTGTACACCATCAACGCACAAAGCACATAGATGTGCGACACCACTTCGTCAGAGAGGCAGTTTTGAATAGCCATATTATATTAGAATACAAAGAGTCAAGTCGTATGGTTGCGGATGTTTTAACGAAACCTCTGCCGAAAGGGAAATTCAATTGGTGTACGCTGGGCATGGGTGTTGTGTGATGGATGAAAGTAGAAAATGAATTTAAGGAGGAGTGTTGGTATAAAAAGAGTTTTTGATATCGACCTTTTTTGTTAGTAAATTTATTTTTCTATTTTTTACCCAACTACGGCGAAGAAAAAAGGAGGGTTATGATTTTGACCGGTATGTATGTATGTATGTATGTTCATCTGTTCCCTCCTATCTTCCAAACCATTTATCATAATTTGACAAATGAGGTATCGTTAGACGCGTCGTGATTGTCCGCTGGTTATAGGCTATGTGAAGTCACATTAAATTAAAAATGGCGCCCTCTAGAGGACATAAAGTGAGGAACTTAAAAGAAAATGGTTTAATCGTACCATGTTGGGTATCAAATGAAAGGGCTTAATGAGCACATTTCAAAAATATATATATTATAACCCCAAAATAATTTAAAAAAAAATCATGTAAAAAAAACTAAAACCCAACTACGACTTAAAAAGACAGACAAATTAAAAATCCGGAGTCACACGTAATCTGTTCGATTTATGCCCTAACACGTGTGACTCCGGATTTTTAATTTGTCTGTCTTTTTAAGTCGTAGTTGGGTTTTAGTTTTTATTACATGATTTTTAGATATGTCATGCTCACTCATCTGTCTAATCTTCCTGTGAAAAATATAAGTTCTATCTAACTTTTATTTTTATTAATTTCAACCACGCTCCAGCTGCCAGCACTCTGCACCGCTAGTGGGACACGAGCGTCGAGCAGCCCCACTAACACTTTGCCGTAATTTTGGTTCTACTGTAAAGTGTGTGATAGACGTGCGTACTTAAAGTAGGCGGTTTTTAAGTTCGCGACCTTACTCGGCTCGGCGTTGATGACAGACGTGCGTATTTAAATTATAATTATAATGTTGAATACAAATATGAAATATTCATGCTTTTTACACGAAAATTTACACAGTATTTTTCAAATATGTCTAGATACGGTATTTTTAGTCTGAAACACGGTATTTTTTTTCCATCAACACGGTAGTTTTTTTTTCATCTGGTAACACTTACCATGCATGCCGTTGCCGGCGTGCTTTTGTTTATTTGTGATATTTTTAAGATTTTAGTGAATTTTACATTTACAAGTGGAATGAACTTCTATCGAGAATAATGTTAGTGTTAAGGTTTGTTTTAACACATTTTTTTTTTTATCGTTTTTATCCCGTGTCCACCAATAAGGATACCGAAAAACCCCTTGACTCTTCTGATCCCTTTGAGTAATCCCCCGATGTCAATGTGCTAAAATATTTACTGGATTCCGAATGTAAGTAGGAAAAGACTGGCTACTTCGGTTAGTGGGTCGTCTTAGGGGTGGTTACGGTAGTCGGGGAAGAAGTAGCTTCTTCCCCGACTACCGTAACGAATCCTCCAAAGCTACCCATAAAAAATATTGGAAGACAGAGACGAATACTTAATTTTTTATTGCATTCCTTATGTTACATAGATGATAATAACAAGGTCAAAGACCAATATGGACCCTGTCGGGCACGGTAAAATTTTATATATTTCACATAAGACTTACTGGTTGATAGTTGCCTACATCGCTTCTGTCCCTCAGTTAAAATTATCTTCAAATAATTTTATAGTGATCAAAAATGCTTAGATCACTATAAAATAAAGAAAGTTCAAAGTTTTTGTAGTGTTTAGTTTAATTCTACAACCGTAACCACGTCATATTGTGAAATTAAACAAATATAATAATCAAGTAATACTCTAGACTGTTTTTTTGTTAACTTACAGAGCTATAACCATAGCAGAACACCACACAATTCTGAATCAGATTTAGAAATGGAGTTCAAAACTGAAGTGGAAGAAGTATCTAAGAGGACACGGAGAGCCAGGACGACAAAGATAGGTGGAAGTGCACCGCTACCAGTGGTGGTGGAGGCTGCACGCGATGGCGGTGCTCCCAGCCGGGGTGGTAAAAGGCGCGGAGGGAATGTCCGAGGCCGTCATGAGCAACCTGGAACTAGCACTACTGACAAGTAAGATTATATGCTTTTTTAACGCTTTTATTTTTTCAATTCATCTGCCATCTGCCTAGCCTTTTCCCAACTATGTTGGGGTCGGCTTCTAGTCTAACCGGATGCAGCTGAATACCAGTATTTTACATGGAGCGACTGCCTATCTGACCTCCACAACCCAGTAACTGGGTAATACGATACCCCTTGGTAAGACTGGTTGTCAGACTTTCGCGCTTCTGACGACCCCTAACGACTGTCAAAGATGCACAAATGACAGCCGGGACCAACGGCATAACGTGCTTTCCGAGGCACGGAGGAGTCTCGGTATGTGAAGATGGTCACCCATCCACGGACCAACCCTGGCAAGCGTAGCTTAACCTGATGGATCGACCTGTGCGGCTGTTATTACTTGCCACGAGGTCCTCAATTATAATTTATATAATTTTAACTAATCAAAATCATTTTGAGTATAACAATTGAATCGTTTCGGTTTTAGACTTGTGATCTGCGACTTCACAGTGATGCCAGATGGCCAGTGTATTGAGAACCCGCTACATCCTAAGCGAATGAAGCGTATTGAGTAGTTCTACTTGTGTATGTTAGTTGTAGATATT
The DNA here is from genome assembly GCA_947522985.1 of Lithophane socia. Classification (NCBI taxonomy): domain Eukaryota; kingdom Metazoa; phylum Arthropoda; class Insecta; order Lepidoptera; family Noctuidae; genus Lithophane; species Lithophane socia. Next base: position 4,622,950 of record OX383281.1, on the reverse strand, counting down.
ATTCTGGTTGTATTACTTGCTAGCAAGTTTTAACTTTTATTTTTAAATGTCCGTCTAGATCTGATGTGGCTCCCGCACCACCTCCATCACCACCAACTGCTTCAACTTCCACGTCACAGCAATACGACATGGAGGTTGTGGACGAAGACGGATCAGTGAGCTCTGATGCTGAAATTGCATCACCTCTTTCGCCATGGTCAGTATCTTCGCTGGCAATATAAGTCGCTTACGGACTTTCCATTAATCTCGTAAGACATAGGTACAACAACACTGATTTTGTTCCAGGTTTGTGGAATGTGGGGTTGAGGATTCAGCTCCGAGCACGACACCCGCCTCACAGATGCAGCATCCACCTCGTCGCCATCGTCAGAACCTGATCAATTATGGTAAGTACCTGTGGATTTTAGTATTTGGGGCTATGGTTAATTTTCTGGTGCTGACTAGATGATATACCTGTCTAATCATTTGTTACAGGAAGCGATGAAGGTTCTGACGAGAGCGGCGACGACGATGAGGCCGTGGTGTTTCCAGCCATTCCAAGGTCGTTTAGAAGCATCATGCAGACACCCTTGGACCAGGAAGAGGATCCTGCCAGTGACCCCACACCCGCCACTGACCCTGCGCCCGCCAGTGGCCCTCCAACGGCGACGGATCAGCCTTGGAGGTGGTATGATTTTGACTGGAAAGCGTTTCCGGAGTCTCCGATTCCACCTAAAGCGAGGCGGGAAACCTTTTCCGAAAGTAATGTTGGTCCGACAACTCCACGTGTCGACCCGTATGACATTTTCGTTGACATATGGGATCGGCAAATTATGGAGCACATTGCCTCGGAAACTAATAAATACGCTCAGCAGGTGGCAGCCGACATGCTCAAGAACCACACTCTCGGTCCCAATAGCCGCATCAACAAGTGGCGTGACACCACGGCCGATGAGCTATACGTTTATTTCGGCCTAGTTCTGGCGATGGGGATTGTGGTTAAGTCAAGAGTAGAGGAGTACTGGGCTGCCACCCCTGACTTATTTTATACTCCTGGTTTTAGCGCACACATGACTATCGACCGTTATTTACTCCTGTCAAAATGTTTACATTTCAATGACAATAAAGCCATGTTTACGCTAGAACTAGACGGTTGCGAGGCCAGGCTTTTTAAGATACAGCCAGTGCTGTCACATCTGAACATAAAATTTCAGACTATGTATACTCCGGCGCAGAACATTGTACTAGATGAGAGTCTGTTGCTGTGGAAAGGCTGCTTGGATATCAACCAGCTTATCCCCAATAAAGCTGCAAGTGTAGGCATCAAGACCTATGAGCTTTGTGAATCTCAAACCGGCTACTTATGGCGGTTTGAGGTTCACGTCCATAAAAAATCTCCACCGCAGCAGTTGGAAGATCCACTAGCTGCATCTACGCCGTCAACTGTGCTGCGGCTGATCCAAGGTCTGGAGCACAAAGGGTACACATTGTGGATGGACAGCTTCTACAATTCGCCATGTCTCGCTCGACACCTAAAGTCATTAGGCTTTGACTGTGTAGGAACCCTGCGGACCAATCGTAAGTTTGTTCCGCAGGCCCTGCACAGTCTCACCAATCAGAACATGCGCCCAGGTCAGATCACTGGTCTTACCTCTGAGGACGTCGATGTCATGGTATGGAGAGATAATAACAGGGTTGCTATGATCTCTACATACCATGGCAACGGTCAGCAAACACACCGAGGGTCCACCAAACCCATCCTGATACATGATTACAATATCATGATGGGTGGGGTGGATAAAAAAGACCAGTTGCTGGCCATGTACCCTATAGAGCGGAACCGAACAAAGGTCTGGTACAAAAAATTGTTCAGGAGACTTTTAAACGTCTCAGTATTGAACTCCTACGTTATTCACCATCACCACACGTCTCATCTTTCTCATCGCAATTTCCGCATACGTCTAATAAAATCACTTATGTCCAAGCACTGTGTCCCTCAAGTTCTGGTGCCTCCTGTAACCACACAGAAGTGCGTCGACCTCACTCACCATCTCAACGAGTTCCCGTTAATGAACAATGCAGAACGCCGCATGCGGCGACTGTGCGTCGTTTGCAAAAAACGTGTGACCATGTTCTGTGTTGGTTGCGGTAAAGCAGTATGTATGAACCCCTGTTTCCTCACCCTCCATAAATAATTTTATAGTTTATGTAAAATATATTTATTATAAATATAGGTAAACATCGTTGTCACTCAAACCATGGGTAGTTGACTTAAATATAAAAATAAATGACTGAGTAACAACAAATAAAAACCTTATTTTCCTTAATGGATTTTAAAAAGTTTCTATCTGACACCGTCCTCGCTAGCGAAACAGCTGACCACAGACTAAGTAGTACTCAGCTGACTGACTGAGGGAGGTGCCGCGCTCGCGGCCGTTCAGGTCACGTCTCACGCCCCCCACCCCTGTTGAGACGCAAGTTCGTTGCCTTAGCTGCTAAGGCAACGATTTTGCCACTAGATTATTTCACCCTATGTGTTAAGGCTAGCACATAGGGTGAAATAATCTAGTGGCAAAATGCAATTAAAAAAATTAAATAAATGACACCAAACCACTGGTTTCAAGGATAACGGTGTTTACCCTAACACCCTGTATATATTTCGTTGTATGTATCTATATATTTTTTGGACCACACCCTTGTTCGTTTCATTGACCGTGCGAATTGTGATGTTGTTCATCCACCATTGTAGCCTTTGTTGCTTAAAGACATTTTTTTATTGTACATCTAAAGACATTTTTAGTGCATATTTGTACTTTTTTGTACATCTTAAGACATTTTTAGTGCATATTTGTACTTTTTTGTACATCTTAAGACATTTTTAGTGCATATTTGTACTTTTTTGTACATCTAAAGACATTTTTAGTGCTTATTTGTACTTTTTGTTGTACATCTAAAAATATTTTCAGTGCCTCTTTGTCCTTTTTGACACATTTTTTTACTAATTCAAAGTACATAGTGACGGTGTAGCGTGTTAGCTAGTGGTTCTTCTTCTGACGCGGTGGTGGAGTCTTTGATGCCTTATTTGCAGCTTTTTTTTCTGTTTCCAAAAGATTCTCGTCTATTGCAATGCTTCATTTTTATATTTATTTTAATTTTTTCATGTTCAGATGTGACGGTATTCAATTATATACATTTGTACTTGAAATTTTTCTTTTTTTAACGAATGTTTTAGTGAGGCAGCATGCCTTTTTATTGTGCTTATCGATTTGTAAATATCTTCAAAATGTAGAATGTTAATTTATATTTAAAATAAATGCAACAGAATCTACACTGTGATCCAAAGTTTTAGAGCATCTTCTCTTGGTTTGTTGTTCGATTTCTCGTAAACTAAACACTTCTAACAGCTGAAACTCTGTTGGTCTTATGTGGACCAAACGTATATAAGTTAATAACCTAAGCTTGACCTAACTAGACCTACAGTGTTCTCGAAATTGAAGTATACACTTACTCAATTATTTGTCCTGCGCAAGAGTCGCCTAAATGAGGCATGGTTTTGTAAAGCAGGGTGAAAAAAATTGTATCCACATATATTATTTTTATTGATTAAATGTGAAATAATGTATAAGTATTTATGTAAATAAAACAAATAATTTTTGAAATAATGGTTTATTTTTTTTCTTACTTACAAATTTTTTTTTCTTACATACTTGTTTGGAAATTCGAACTGGATGTATTTAATAGTAATTTAAATTTGATGAAAACGGCTATAAAATTGTTTAACAAGCACTTTAAATTATCACTATTATAATAATGGTTTGCACTATAGCTGTGTCGAAAACCAGTTAGTTTCTGTTTGATCTAATTAGACTTTTCGCGGAAACCCTAGGGATATTGCGAAAAATCGGAAAATTAGAAAATTGTGAAAAAAAATCTGCAAGCAACTTGGAAGTAGCGCTCACTAGTCGCTGCCAACACTCGCTTTACTCGCTCGGCTCGCGCGCGGTTGGTCACAGTTCTAACCTACCCTATTTCACCCATTTCAATCTTCCGCAAAAATGTTTTCACTATCGTCTAATAATGACTAGATATTTAGATCAGTGTGTATACGAAAACGTTTAAGAAGAAAATTACACTGACATATATCACATTTATAAGGTTTATCACCAGTGTGTAGACGAATATGGTTGGTTAACCCATTCGTTGCGGCGGACGCCTATCGGCGTTTTTTGATTTACTATTCGGGTGCGGAATACGCCCAACGGCGTTTTTTTTAAATTGCTTATATCTTGCCAAAATCTAGTCACAAAAAAAATATATTTGCAGTATGTGCACTATTTTTTAAAACACAGCATGGTACTGCTCGCCGTTTCCGGAATTTTAACTTATAGAAAAATTGCGAATTCCTTTCTAGGTGCGGAAGACGCCTAAACGTAGCGTTTCCTAACGTTTTCCAGGGTTTAACAACCTTTGATTCTAAATATATTTAGTTAATATTATTTTTCTATAACCCTTCCCCTGTTGTCTGACGTGCTACGATAGATAAAAAAACGCAGTTGACTGATGCTTTTTGTACCACGGCAGTTCAACTATGGTCCAACTTTTTTGCGATTATCTGTGAAACTAAGCGCCCTATCTCTTTCATTCTTGTGGTATAGTGGGCACGAAAGACAGAGCTAACAATAAAACACGCCATGCTATCAACATTGCACAGAAACAAAATAAAAGCATGGCACAAAGAAATTACTGCAAAGAAAATGGTGGAAAATGGCGGAAATTCGCAAATTTTGCAAATTTATATTCTTATATTTAATCACTTGAATTAATCATACAAATAGAAGCCATGTCATGCCAAACCGAAGAGTGGACAAAGTCTGAAGCACAACTATGAAGCGTCAGTGCTATGCCGCAACTGATAAAAACAGATTATCCTCATTCATAAAGCTGTGGTGATTTGATTAGGTCTTTACCTATGAAATTTCCGTTCTGCAGTACTGGCCATTTCAAATCAAAATAATTTTTGTTTGGCTAAGAATTCTAATTTCAAATGAATTTTATTTTAAAATATTGGAATTCTTTTTTCAAAAGAAGTCATTTGTTTAATGATTAGTGTTACATTTTCATCGCATTTCAATCTTTTTCGTCATCATGGATACGTTAAAAATTCGAGTAATTATGGAATATGAGTACCGTCGTGGCAGCAACGCGGCACAAGCGGCACGCAACATCATCGACGTTTACGGAGCTAACACTACAAACCAACGCACCACCTGTTATTGGTTTGCTCGCTTCCGTTCTGGAAATTTCGACCTGAAAAATGAACCTCGCGGTCGTCCGGAGACTTTGGTCGACAATGACGAATTAAAGGCGATTGTGGAACCTGATGATACACAATCTACGGCTGAATTAGCAGCAGCTTTCGACGTTAGCGTCAAAACAATATTGGTCCATTTGCGTCAAATTGGCAAGGTAAAAAAGCTTGACGAATGGGTGCCCCACGAACTCAATGATCGCCAGCGCGAAGTACGCGTCGAGGCGTGAGGAAGAATTTATAGTATCCAGAATGTGGCGGCGTTTAGCATTGCGTATCATCTGATTGCATCTATTTCTTGCGGCCTTGAACATTGTCCAGTTCTCATCACTACGATCCCTTTTAAATTTACGGAACGCGCGGTCCCTACGTCTCATTGCCATCTGTATCCCTCTTGACATCCATGGTGCAGGTGGGCGTTTTATCTTTACTTTTTTGACGGGAGCATGGAATAATAGTAGTATTATAAAAGTAAACGAAGGTTGACTACCTCTGATAATAATTTATAATGATAATTTAGCCTTTCTTGTCTTTAGAAACTAAAATATATGAGACGGTAGTTTAAAAGTGAAGCACAATTATTTAATTAAAATAATTAACTTACCATTTATCGCCATATTCACCTAATTAACTATTACAGAACAAAAACTGCACAAAAAGACTCCTAATTGAAGTAAATTTAGTTTTTTACACCAAATACGACTACCGTACCACCCGTATCGCGTATTTCTTGTTTGTCTAAGATTTTAACGTCAGAATGATCAATTTCTTTAAACAGTGCTGAAAACGCCAATCGGCGTTTTATATTATCCTTTATGAGGTGCGGAGGACGCGCATCGGCGTTTGCGACGAAAACCGCCCCGCACCTGGCTAGTAAAGGTAATTTTTACTGCCGCAGCGAATGGGTTAAAAACACCCTTGTCAATGTCACCAAAACTACACCTTCATAATTCACACTTATAAGGTTTTTTGACTAGTGTGTATACGAAAATGTGTTGTTAAATTACTCTTTTGATTAAAAGTGCGCTGACATACATAACACTTATAAGGTTTTTCGCCACTGTGTATTCGATTATGTCTTAATAAATCAGAATTTCGACTAAAACTACTTTGACATACATCACACCTATAAGGTTTTTCACCAGTGTGTATAGCAATATGTTTTGTTAAAATACCCTTTTCATGAAAACTACGCTGACATACATCACACTTAAAAGATTTTTCGCCAGTGTGGTTACGACTATGTTTTCTTAAATAACCTTCTTGACTAAAACAACGGTTACATACATTACACTTATAAGGTTTTTCACCAGTGTGTAAACGAATATGTCTTCTTAAACCAGTATTTAGACTAAAACTACGTTGACATACATCACAATTGTAAGGTTTTTCACCAGTGTGTATAAGAATATGGTTCGTTAAATGACTCTTGCGACTAAAACTACGTTGACATACATCACATTTGTAAGGCTCATTGAAATAAGACCCAGGTTTGGATGTACGTTGTGGAGCTGTCCGGATAACTTTCGAGTCTGCATTTTCTTTTGTTCTTTGCTCGGCTTTTACTGGATCTTCTAGTTTTATTCTTCGTGGGTCTAGTTTCGGTTTGTTCACAACCGTCGCCCCTGGAATTAAAAATCTGGTAACTATAATGTTGGAAGAAGCTTGACATGCACACTAATTAAAAGTAGCGCTTTGCATGATTCACTTTAGGACCGAAAACGAGGAATTTCTGGTACCTAATATAAACTTAATCACCAGCAGGCGTAGCATGGGCACCGTTTTGTCGACGGAAGAGTAGACAAAAATGACGTCTCTTGTAGACAGTAGACAGTACGAGACGGCAGCAAAATAGAAAGAGTCAACTGCACTTTTTACGAAATTCACTTTTACATAATTCGACTCAGAATTCTTTGTTTTATCATAGGATTTATCGGTTGTCAATGTGATTTTGACAGTAAGGATAGAAAACTTTCTTCCGAAATAGTCTACGTATATAAAGACCTAGACAAAGATCGTTAGAAATGAAAGCCAAAATGACAGATTGTAGAAAGATTTCTACGGTGGATGTCAAAAATGAAGAAACGAACTGACAATTTGTATAGAAAAAGCTATGTCTATTCTTCGTAGAGATAAAAAGCGCCATGCTACGCCTGCAGAGACATGAAGTACAAAATTGTACTACCGTCGACATAATTATGGTCCGTTCAAAAAATATGTGATCAAGATTTGAACAAACCCGAGTCATTGACTCTGGCAGGGCCACCATCAGGGATTTTAATTTTGATTACACAAAAAATTAGTCGAAATTAGTCGCCAAATATCAGAATTAGTCGGTCACTGGCTCAAAAGATATAAGGGTTTATAGGTGGCCGATCTGGAGTCTCCCCAGCAGGGCCACATTTATATCTCAACTAGCATCCGCCCGCGGCTTCGCCCGCGTGGTATGTCGATAAAAAGTAGCCTATGTCCTTTCTCAGGCTCTAGACAGTCTGTGTACACAATTTCATTTAAATCGGTTCAGTAGTTTTGGCGTGAAAGCGCGACAGACAGACAGACAGACAGATAGACAGACAGACAGAGTTACTTTCGCATTTATAATATTATATATAGTATATATAGTAAGGATAACTAAGGCACCTAGCGAAGATCTGTTTTCTTCCAAATTTAGTCGCTAATTAGTCGGAATCAGTCGCCAAGTCACAGATTTATTCGGATCTTAGTCTAGAAGATATAATGAGTTCAATTTTTAAGGTATAGTCCAAGAGCTAGATCGAAGAGTTTACGCGTAAACTCTGCGATCTCCGCCCTAGTTTTTGAGATATAAATGTGGCCCTGCTGGGGAGACTCCAGATCGGCCACCTATAAACCCTTATATCTTTTGAGCCAGTGACCGACTAATTCTGATATTTGGCGACTAATTTCGACTAATTAGCGACACTTAACTTTTTGTGTAATCAAAATTAAAATTCCTGATGGAGTCAAACGACACGAACAAACCCTGTTGAAGTAGTATTCAACATTGCACATGTACACCCTTGAGGTAACGCTAACCACTGCCTATCAGGTGAACCATTAGTCTGTTTGCTTACTTATAGATAGATTAACTAATACTTACTTTCAGTCTCCCTGACTCGTCCTTTCCTCTTAGATACTTCTTGTTCTTCCACTTCAGTTTTAAACTCAATTAAAGGTACATCATATATGAAATCTGACTCAGAACAGTGTGGTGGTATATCCGCTACATCTAAACAGTTATTGTCTAAATCCGATTCTAGCTCTGTAAGTAAACAAAAATATACTTGTATATCTACACAAATAATTATAAAGAAAAAGGATTTGTATTTTTGTTTGTAATTAATAAACCCGAGAACTACTGGACCTTTTTAAAAATTCATTCACTAGTAGAATGCTACACTATAACTAAATGACAAAAGTATTATCACGCGGGTGAATTATTAATATTTTTTTTATTTCTCAATATTATGTAGTTACCGTTCAGTTGAATTAAACTAAACACTACCAAAACTGTGAAGTACGTCACAATATTTGAGAAATTTTGATGAATAATAAATCAATTATACACTTTTTGGGTGAACAAAAATCATGGAAATCGCGTCATCGTCACGCTTGCAGTGATTTGTTTTTTTAAGCGCCATCTACCTTCTACCGTTTGAATTACGTTGAGGTTGAAGTGAAAACATCTTTAGGCGCGTTGAGCACTTTTTGGGTGAACAAAAATCATGGAACTCGCGTCATCGTCATGCTTGAAGAAATGAATGAATGTTACTTAGTTTTCACTTCTATCGGCAGTCCCCCAAAGACTGCCGACTGCCCCGCATGTTTTTTTTAAAGATATTATTTATTGATATTATTATTTTTAACATACCATTACTTTGATGTTCCTCCTTTGGCTCAATAATATCATCTAGTCCCTCACAAACAGCTGGTAATTCTTCTTTGATAGCAATGCTTTCTGTTTGACATCCATCAACTATACTTATGTGCTCTATTGGAGATTTAATAAACCCATCGTAAAACTCTAAGCGGTCTTGATTTATTAAAGGATTGAGCTGTAAAAAGGTATTTATAGTAAGTATTAAGAAAATATGGTAATGATCACAGTACGGCAAACTTTTTTCAATATACTAAAGTCACTCAGTAGGGGGCCTACCGAGTGACTTTATTATATTGAAAAAAGTTTAAAAACAAGATAGGTCACTTAAGTAGGTCTAATGTACCGTGGAGAGTCAGCCATGCTACCAACCTCACTGACCACTGCACAAGCTATTGTTGCACAGCTCACGATGACATGAGAGAGGACCGTTATCAAACAGCCCAGGGGTAGTATTACGAAGTTTTAATGCCATCATTATTTCACTGCAGAAATGGGATGGTGCTAGCGGCCTTATCTAGCCCCGTCTCTCTCTAACACTGGAAAAATGGTGGCATTAATATTTCATAATATGGCACCAGGTCTTATTAGTTTCCTTTAGAAGTTATAGCAGCATTTTAGTATTTAACATGTAATAATTGTATACACCTACATCTGACAATTTAAAAGCATCAAGATTCAACACTCGGTAGTATGGTGGGTGTGAAATTCAGACACCATAAACTTATGAGCTTGAGAGATATCACTTCCACATTATACTGAAATTAGAAATAATATGAATAAATGATCATTGAGGAATACCTCACCTTATAATCCTCATTCATCATCTGAGCGAACTGCTCTTCAGCTTCCAGACATTTTCTCAGCAATCGCCAGCATTGCTTTAATTTAGTGCAGCAGAAGAAACAAGCAAGAATTGGTCTTCTGTCTTCAGTTACAAACTGCAACAAAACTTGTCTTACACTATTTTCTATGCCTAGTAATGCTTTCTCTATGCCTAATACAGAGAAGGCATGATGAGCAGTGCCATATTCAACCTTATTCCTATATTCAATTTAAAAAATATTAGTGAATTTTTAAATTTAACTTATCAATTTTATTTTTAGCCTGTGTTGTCCCAAGGTAAGGTAGCCCGCGAAATTCAAATTTTCTTACGTTTTTTACAATTTGCAGGTCAGTATCAGGTTGTATGTTGATCTAAATATGATTCGCAACCGTAACAAAATGGATTTACAGAATCATAAACATACGAATCAGCAATACAACTCTCTAAGTTCATTATATGTGCCAATTGTCATGATTTCTTGAAATAGTCATTCAATGCACTTACATGAACTTGTGAGTTGTATTGCTGATTCTAATGTTTATTCCCACGGGATCGAGACTTCCGCGGGTGAAACTGCGGCGCGCACCTAGCAAAAAAATAAAAGTAAGTAAATAAGTCACCAATATGCCTTCAGCAAGAAACAGTGGTATCTTTCTTGTTCAAGGCAGATTGGGTTCATTTGTCCCTTGAGATACTTTAATATTTATCAACTTACCGGAATATCAGTCAGCTTCTCATACAGTTCATGTAAGTTCCTGTTGTTCACAATAAACATTCGAACATTCTCCACTAAACATATTCTACACAATGGGAGTTTTTCCATCTTTGAACTCAAAACGTATCGCTTAACATTTATATTATTAAAAAACTCTGTGGCGGACAATTAACTGGTTTCGCTTAAAACGACTTCTTCAAACTTATGCGTGTGCCTTCCTTTGTGGACCACGGTAAGACGGCAGCAGCCAGTTATTATATTATATTATCTCTCTTAAGTAGTCCAGGTAATTCATCGATTTCGGTTAGTAGTCCATACCACCTACATCATATTTAAATTAGGCATGGGTTCGATATATCAAAACGTAACTTATATCGGATATGTGTTTATTATCATACCATATCGATATCTAAATATACATAACCGTTTTCACAAAAACTTCATCGAGCTATGGCTTATCCAAAGCGCAACAACGAGAACGAACTACGAATAATGTCGAATAAGTAATAACGAACAAAACGCAAACTTCACATCACGAGCGATATGACATCGACGGTTTTTATTCGCTTTGTCTCTGTCTTACCATTCAATGTTTTACTGGCGTAAAAGTGATGAAGCGAATATTAAGTAACTTCGGCTAGTGATTGGTTATTTGGTTAATAATAGTGCGTGCGTAATATATATCCTAACGCGCTAGCAATAAGGTCTAGTTTCTATTTATTTAGTTACAACAAATATTCCATAAGTTAGCAACTTTCCGGCGGCTACTCGATATCAGGGAGCAAATCGTACTACTGATATCAATATCTGAAAACGGTTTTCGATATCGATATAAAAACTAAATATCGGTTACATATCCGTTAGCAACTAAATACGAAAACGCCCATGTCTAATTTAAATTAAATAAACCGTGCACAGATGGTACACATTAGAAAGAAAGAGAGACAAGAAAGTAAACCCAAACAAACCCTCAAGAAACCAACCAACACTTGACACTGACAGTAGTAACGACAACGACATTACGTGACACTGACACTCTTGACTGTTCAAAATAGTGTTGCATAAGATGAAAAACCTACGCTACAAAAAGATGGAAATCGATTTTTTTTTACAAAAAATGAAACGTTTTGTGGAAAACATTATCACAAAATTAATCATAATGCTTTCTTTAATTACTTCAAATAACCTAACCGGTCAAGAAATCAAATTGTTTTGGAATCGTAGTTTATTATTGTTGCCCAAAACGGTTTCATTTTTTGTAAGGAAAATCTCATGATTTTTCACGTAGAATGTTTTCTAAATCTCTGAATGCAACACTGTTTTGAACAGTCAAGTCCCTAGAAAATACGGTCAAATCCATTTTGTAGGAATGGAGTTTCGTTGGTGTTTACGTAGTGTCCGCGCCACCACTGCAGTCCGTCGGAAAATTGTGGAACTACATTATTTTTAATGTATAGACACTAGCGCCACGTCACAGATATTATAATACTACGTACAGATACCCAATCCCATACAAAGAAATGACACCACCCTAAGTCTGGCTATTCAGCTGGCTATTTTTCGTTCTCCATTTTTTTAACAGATGGCAGCATCAGCGACTCACTAATTGCCAGAGACTGTAGTTTTTTTAACGCCATCTAGGAGTCTTGCCTAGATACTACGCAAGACTCCTAGATGTTTTTCTTCCTTTTTTACGTTTTTTCTTCCTAGGTGTTCAATTTTTATATTTCTACGTAAAGTTTAAAAAAAAATATTGTTTGCGACATAAACGCAAGTTTAAAGTGACCCTGTCATCACTTGAGTAAAACGCCATCTATTGCAAAGAGCTCTCAACAAAATGATTTATAGATTGCTACTTTATCATTCTAAGGGTTCGAATTAAAGTAAACGGCTTAATTTAAGTTTTTTGTTGAAAATCCGAGATTTATGAGTGTAAATACATAAATCAGCATTAAACAAAGATGTTTTGATTTTTACTAATATTACCTCAGCCAAAATTTGAAGAATAACGCTTTTTAGTGATTGTTAATTTCATAAATTATGACTTATGCTGCCATCTATGATTTTTTTTCAAGACTATAATTTTTTCGAGTTGAGACCCCATGGCTAGGCGTATAAAAAGGTTACAGACAGACAGTATGGATGCTAATAATATGTACTCTAAAACCGGGAGAAATTGCACAATCAAAATACTATTTATTATTAGAATTAACGTTTATTTCACTTTCTAATATAACAAGAATAATATCCTAGACACAATATACAAATAAGGTGTAAAAAAAAAACATCTGAAACGGAATACATAGGCGTTAACTTACTTTATAACGACTTATTAGTGTCCATGTCATGTACTTATTTACACAATATTGCGTAAAATACATACTGCGATTTTTGGGAACACTAAACCAGGTGGCTTGGTTGGCATATTATCTTATTACTTAATTAGTTTGATTCACAGTTAGAACACAGGCAAACTTTTAGCTGTTAGAAATGTTTAGTTTATGATGACTGAGCAACAATGTAAGCACTTGAAAATAACCGCTAAAAAGACCCATCCGAGCCCCTCTCATTCTTTGAATCACAGAGCAAATATTTTAAATCTAACTTTTAAGTTAGATTTAAAATTCTACACAAGTATAGGTATTTATTAATGAAAAAACTCAACACAAAGGCATGTAGCCTGACAAATAAATTACCTAAATCAACAAATCAAAAATCAAACAATTTCAGTACAAAAATTCCAAGTACACAATAGATACAACAAGTACGTCACATCTGAACAACAAAATAGAAAATAAAAAGTAAAAGACATTTTTTTACATGACAAATAATTATTTGTAATTCTTTTTATATAAAAAAAAATGTTCAACGCACAGCACGCTAATAAATGAACATCCTACAATTCCCCATTGAAACGAACAAAGGTGCGGTCCAAAAAAATATATAGATACAACGAAATAAAAACTTCACTTCTGCCTGACATTAGGGACTGCCAAACTGTTGCAGTATTTAAAAGAAGAGTGAAAGAACACTACCTATCCATTTCGTCATAGTTGCATAGTTATTTTAATTTATATTGTAATTATATATTTTTAAGTGATATTTATTTTAGAAGTATGTATGTAAGTATATTCTCATAATGTATGTTTATATTTAATTTTTGAATTGTTTTTGATTTATGTATTCTGTTTCTCTTCTACTCTTACACACGTTGTCTACATCTCTTTTATCTGCTTTCCTATCGCAGGAAGAGATTTCTTTAGAAATAAGCATTGCCTTTGTACGAATTTTTCTGTTCCTTTCTTCTTTTCTGTATTTATGTGTGTGCATAAATGGTTAAATAAATAAATATTTATAAACACATTTTACATAATTAAACTTACGAATGAAGTGCTAAGAAACAGGGGTCGATACACACAGTTTTGCTGCAACCAACACAGTATGTTTGCACCATTCTACCACACTGGACGCACTTCCGCCGCTTGCGTTGGTGGTTGGAATTCCCAAACGGATATTCCGCCAAGCGGTGGGAGACGTCAACATGCGTAGTCCGGCCCTGGACCTGTGTGGCTGCAGGATTGAAAGTCGGAGAACAATGTTTTGAAAGAAGAGATTTTACGAGATCGATACGGAAGGCACGATGGCTCAAAGCAGAAGAAGGAGACGCAAATGAATGGCGATGGATGATGTGGGCGTTTAGAATGGAGACGTTTAAAAGACGCCTGAATAGTTTTTTGTACCACACCTTCGTTCGTTTCCGCTCGATCGGGTACATGGCCAGCATCTGGTCTTTTGTATCCACCCCACCCATCATGATATTGTAATCATGTATCAGGATGGGTTTGGTGGACCCTCGGTGTGTTTGCTGACCGTTGCCATGGTATGTAGAGATCATAGCAACCCTGTTATTATCTCTCCATACCATGACATCGACGTCCCCTGAGGTAAGACCAGTGATCTGACCTGGGCGCATGTTCTGCTTGGTGAGACTGTGCAGGGCCTGCGGAACAAACTTACGATTGGTCCGCAGGGTTCCTACACAGTCAAAGCCTATTGACTTCAGGTGTCGAGCGAGACATGGCGAATTGTAGAAGTTATCCATCCACAACGTGTGGCCTTTGCCCTCAAGGCCATGTGTGAGCCTTAGAACAACTGCCGGCGTAGATGCTTTCAATGGGTCTTCCAACTGCTGCGATGGAGATTTGTTATGAGCGTGAACCTCAAACCGCCATAAGTAGCCGGTCTGAGATTCACAAAGCTCATAGGTCTTGATCCCCACCGTGGCAACTTTATTGGGAATCAGTTGGTTGATATCCAACGAACCTTTCCACTGCAGAAGACTTTCGTCCAAGGCAATATTTTGACTCAGACGATACATGGATTGAAATTTGCTGTTCAGGTGCGACAGCACTGGTTGCACCTTGAAAAGTTTTGCCTCGGAGCCATCCAGGTCTAGCGCACACATGTCTTCATTATTTGCAAAATGAAGGCACTTATTCAATAGGTAAAAACGGTGGCCAGACATGTGCGCACTAAACCCTGGAGTATAGAACACGTCAGGGGTGGCACTCCAATACTCGTGCATCCGCGATTTGATCACAACCCCCATCGCGATCAGTATCCCAAAATATACATAAATTTCGTCAGCCGTTGTGTCCCGCCATTTGCTGATACGGCTTTTGGGTTGGAGGCTATTGGTTTCCAACATCTCGGCTGCCACCTGCTGAGCGTATCTATTCGTCTCCGAGGCAATGTACTCCATAAACTGCCGATCCCATATGTCAACGAAAATGTCATACGGGTCGACACCTGGAGTTGTCGGACCAACATTGATGTGAGAAAACATTTCCCGCCTCGATTTAGGTGGAATCGGAACATCTGGAAACGGTTTCCAATCAAAATCATATAGTCTCCAAGGCTGGTCCGTCACCGTTAGAGGAACATCAGGTATACTGCTGCTGGTGCTGGCGGTGGCGTATTCCACGGGCGCAGAAGCTGAGTCAACTGTATGTAGGTCTGGTTCAGCTTTACACTGGTCGTAATCCTCAGCGTCCATTGGCGTGTCCAAAGTGGTCCACTGCGCCCTTGGGATGATGAATGGAGACGCCAATTCTTCGTCGTCGCTCTCGTCAGAGCCAGCTTCGCTTCCTGTAACAAATGATAGATAGGTATATCATCTGGTGGAAAACAGAACATTGCCCATAGCCCCTAACCAAACTAAAATCCACAGGTACTTACCATAATTGATCAGGTTCTGATGAGGGCGACGAGGTGGATGCTGCATCTGTGAGGCGAGTGTCGTGCTCGGAGCTGAATCCTCAACCTCACATTCCACAAACCTGTAACAAAAGCAGTGTTGTTGTACCTATGTCTTAAGAGATTAATGGAAAAGTCCGTAAGCGACTTATATTGCCGGCGAAGATACTGACCATGGCGAAAGAGGTGATGCAATTTCAGCATCAGGGCTCACAGATACGTCTTCGACCACAACTTCCACGTGATATTGCTGCGACGTGGAGGTTGAAGCAGCTGGTGGTGATGGTGGTGGTGGTGCGGGAGCCAGATCAGATCTAGACAGACATTTTAAAATAAAAGTTAAAACTTGCTAGCAAGTAATACAACCGGAATAATATCTACAACTAACATACACAAGTAGAACTATACTTACGCTTGCCTCATTCGCTTGGGATGTATGCTGGTCTCAATACTCTGACCATCCGGCATCACCGTGATCTCGCGGATCACAAGACTAAAATTCAAAATGATTCAATTGTAATACTTAAAATGATTTTTAATAGTGTAAAATATTATTGAAAAAATAATCTGAGTAAAGGCTATAGATAAATAAATAAATCTAACTCGTCTGTAGTGCCAGGTCGAGGTCGCTTATGACGGCCTCGGAGATTCGCACGGCCTCCGCGCCTTTTAACACCCCGGCTGGGAGCACCGCCATCACGTGCAGCTACCACCTCTTCCTCCTCCACCACTGGTGGCGGTGCAATTCCACCTCTCTTGGTCGTCCCGGCTCTCCGTGTCCTCTTAGATACGTTTCCCACTTCAGCTTTAAACTCCATTTTCTAAATCTGATTCAGAATGGTGTGATAGTATATCTGCTACAGTTTCTATTTGTCAGTTCTAGTTCTGTAAGTAAACAAAACCAGTCAAAAGTGTTACTCGTTTGTTATTAATATTTTGTTTTATTTCACAATAATTATAATAATGGTTACCGCTAAACACTGCCAACTTTGAACTAGTTCAAAGCATTTTTGATCAATCCTTACTAATATTATAAACGCGAAATCATTACTTCCCTATCCTTACTAATATTATAAACGCGAAAGTTTGTAAGTATGGATGGATGGATGTTTGTTACTACTGAATGGATTTGGATGAAATTTGGCAAACAGCTAGTTTATAACCTGGATTAACACATATATATATACACTTATGTGGATATTTTTTATCCAGATATTCCCATGGGATCGAGACTTACTCGGGTGAAACCGCGGGGCGCAGCTAGTATAAAATAAATAGACTACTTATATCATTTATTTAAGATTCACTCTCTGCCACAGGAGTGGAACTGGAGCAGCTCGGAACATGAAGACGCCGCGCAGTAACGATTTCATGTGCCAGCGGGAGTGAGGGTACTGTACAGCGAGAAGTTAACTTTCGAGCCGCATCGAACTTTTAGTCTTCAAGAGTTCAAGACTAAAATTCGATGCGGCTAGGAGTTAAAGTTTAATACAAGACTAAGTTTTGTACTAGACTCAAATACGGTTAATACAGTAGGTACATTGATAATGGAGTGGGCCGCGACTTCGTGAACTATCTGTTTGTGTTTTTTATTACAGAAATTTGTACAGACAGCCGCGTGGAGACAGCGGCGTACAACATGGCGGATTATCCCGTACTGTGTAAGACTGTCTTCCTTCCAATTAATATTTTGGGTAGCTTTGGAGGATTCATTAAGTAGCCGGGGAAGATCTTTTCTTACATGCAGATTCGGAATCCATTAAATCTAGTACATTGTCATCGGGAAATAGTGACCGTTAACACCGACCGGCGTGTAATCAATGCGATCAGAGGGTCAGGGAAGGGGTTTTTTGTAAATCCATGGTGAATACGAGATAAAATCCTTAAATGGACCCAGTTAAGCAGAAAAGATCCAGCCAACGTTTCATTACTTTTGAGTAAATGCAGTTTAAAGTTAGGCAGAGAATAAAAAAATCGTATGATACTGTACCTATTTGAAAGTTAGTAGTGTAGTAGGCCATTACATATACATTATTTTGAAAGTAGTATATTGTACATTTTCATATGAAGAATATCTGTAATTCCTGAAAAACTATGCATGGATCTTTTATGCAAAATACAATATTACAATAATAAACATTGGTTTAATGTGTGGTTCATTTTAGAAGGAAGGAAATTAAAATCTGTACTTATATAAAAACAGTTTAATAAGAAAAACTAATTCAAATTGTTGCTTTGAGATGAAAAAAAAATGAATCGGCAATCACTGGTTGGTTTTCCAATTTATTTAAGCAATATCGCTTTCCTCAGCTTCAAACTCTACCTCAAAATCAGGTTCGACACCAAATCCATCAATGTCGTCTTCTACATTATTGTCGCCCGTTAGATTTTTGTAGAAAGTGTGAGCATCTCGTGGAATTAAATGCATAAGGCTTTTGATATCGCTCAATTTCGCAGCTGCTATAGGTTTACCATTTGGCCAAAGCATATTCATCATATCTCTGGAAATTAAGCGTTATCTTCCACGTTGACGTTTTTTCAGATCCACCTCTTGATAATCATCCTCTAAACTTTGTCGCATAAACAAGGAAAACATTGCTTCCTTTTTCAATAAAATTTCTTTAGTTTTAAGCCAGGATATTTTCTCACCAGTAATAGATTTTTTTCTATTAGTGATTGTATTCTCAAGATTTACTGATCCAAGAAAATCTTTGGCTTCCATTCTGTGCACTTGAAGAGGTTTATTTTTTTTGCAGGTTCTCATTGTGTTCATATAATCTTCAGGTAGGTAAACTCTTTGTTGGTGTTTCAAAGCACATTCTATTTTTCCGAAATCGGTGTCGTTAGGCAAGAAGCTGTGTCCAGACTCTAAAAATCTAATACAAAGTTGTAATGTTGGGTGATCATTTAAAAAAGCTTTAAGCATAAGGGTGAGCTTAATGTTCCTATTTTGGCCGCCGCAGGAATCGCTCCACAAAATAAGATTGGTCACTCCTTCTTCCAATCTTTCAGATAGGTGCTTAATAAGACAAGAACCTACTTCCTGGGAGCTTCTCGCAGCTTCACCTTCTACCCAGATGTTACAGTGCCCTTGATCATCTGATCCCGTATGTATCCCCATATTGTACACCCATACCTGCCTTTTATAAAATACAATATTCGTCGGAATGCGTGGAAGTGGCAACGGTTCTACCCAAATGTCCTTTCTTTGGTATTGTTCGTCGAGTCGTTGAGCTCCTTAAGTTCTGAGTTGAGCTCCACTATTACTGACAAATGCTTGCACTGACTGGACAGGTCCACTCAAATCTGTGTGGTTCTTTCCTCAAAAGACCATTTCAGACTCTTATCTACATGGTCCTCATATGGCCTGACCAAGATTATGTCTGGACTTTAAAGGAGACGGTGACCTCTGAGTTTGTTTCGGCCTTTCTTCTCAGAGTAGTCAGATAGGAAACGCCGACCTCATCTAGCTTATTTTTACAACTTTTTAATATGACGTGTAAAAGTGATTCCAATATCCTATTTACAGAATAAACAATTTAATTTCATTTCATTTTCTCTAAATCATATGTAATCGTTTCTGTGTAAGGATCAGTTTTTGCGAGGGCCATGTCCCTTTTCAGTCGTTTTTTAAGATCTTCTGCGGTTTTAAGATGGGCATTATGTTCCTCTATAATCTTTCTCTTAGCTTCTTCATCCGTAATCAAATTCTTTTTATTTTTGTAAAAGTCGCATTTGTTACAAGTATCTTTATTTAGGGGTTTGGTGCGAAGATTAAATTTGGTTAAGAAAATCTGTTTTACTTTTGGATATGACAAGACATTAATGCCTGCTGAATGTGCTTCTTCAGTGTAGATCTGGTAAATTTTAGGAAATGTCATATCTGATCTTAAAAATTTCGCAGCTCCTACTTTCTCACGACAGTAATGCGAAATGTACGTAGGGAGCTTTTTAACAATACTTATGAAAAAATTTTCGCTTTCCTCATTAATTTTATAGATCCAAAGCATTTGGCTCCTTAAGTTTTTGAAATAAAGTGAGGTATCTATTATGCAAAAAGATCCAACCTGCGTGGTATGAAAAGTATACAACAATTATTGAGACTTTTAAAAGTTTTAAATAGATCCATGCAACATGAATCTTTAAAAAAAATTAAATCTTACTAATATCTGTGTCCAAGCAACATGGTACTTTTTGCATTTTTCAAAATTGGTGATTAGGGGATGGTATCTTTGACACAGTATAACTTTTGTTAGGTTAATGTGATCAAACTGCCTGGATCTTTTGTGCATATATGAAACTTGATGAGTACATTACGGATACGTAGATAACTCGATTTTACAAAATTGTGGGTTGGATCTTTTCTGCTTAACTGGGTCCAAATATAAAAAAAAATAGTTAAAACATACCTTAGGCTACAACACAAACTCCAAGAATAAAGAATAATCTCGATTGCCCTAAAAACTTGCTAGAAAAATTCGGAACACAAACAAATGCACGCGTCCAAACGGTCCAAACTGGTCCAAACAATAACAAAAACAAACTCGTCTCTCTCTGGTTCCACTTCCACAGAGTAGGTAGAGTGTAGAGTACATTTTTATATTTTTATATAGGGTAACGAAGCGTGATAGACGCACAGAACATACTTACTCTAGGGAGGGGATAGATAGGTAGATGACTAGATGTGCGAGCAAGTACGGAGCTTACTCGCCCGTCTGTCTTAGCCGCGTTCCAATTTGACAATTAAATTTTGAGCAAGCTTCATGGACGTAGACAGAGTATTCTATCCATGAAGCTTGCTCAAAATTATCAAAAAATAAAAATCAGAGAATACTCTGTCTACGTTCATGGACCTACTGGGTACACTCTGGTACACTGGACGGCGCGAGAGAAAGAAAAAAAAAAAATTTTGTATGTAGGTATGCACCTACTTACACAACACAAACGATTATTTAATTCTATGTAGATATAGCGCTTCCGATCCGAAGCGTGCTCTGCCTTCTTGATTATGCCTATATCGCCTGATTTTGTAATATTTAGAAGTGGGTAAGATACTAAATTAATGACAAAAAACGATCATTCTGTCAACACAGTCAGATCTGTTTCCCAGAGAGGCATCACGGATTCCCAAGAAAAAAAAAAATATCCGCTGGGGCGCGTCGATGAGGTGCTTGCCTAGGGCGCTCTCGACATTTAATCCGCCACTGGGAGGAGGCTGAGATGAGGATCCAACATTACGGCGGCGACTGCGGTGACAGTCAAATATTTTTGACAGATTAATATGTCAAAAATTGTAAGTGAATTGAGTCTGTGGCCTGGCCTCAGTGGCCTCTGCTCTGTCTGTGGTTGAGTTTGACAGCTTGACATTGACATTGACTTTGACTTTGACTGTCGACTGTCCTGTCGGCTAGGTTTGGGCTAGGAGCCACTAGGAGCCCTGAAAGAGAATCGGAAAATCCTGATCCTGAGATTTGATTTGAATGGGAGGAGGAGGAGTATCCTCTAATTGTAGTCAATATAAAAATGTACTCTTTGTGGTAGTTTGTGAATGGGTCTGGGACGGTGGTGGGACCGAATCTGTCGTAAGAGAGTAGATTCCTTTGACCAAATGTTTTATAATTTATTTGCCCCTCTGTTTTGTGCAAAACGCAGAGTACCAGAGTACCTAATGACTTAATTGAAAGTGCAAAGCATTTAAACGGATAGGTGCGTTTTGAGAGAGTTCAAAGATGGAAAAACTCTCAATGTGTAGAATATGCTTAGTGGAGAATGTTCGAATGTTTGTTGTGAACAACAGGAACTTGCATGAACTGTATGAGAAGCTGACTGATATTCCGGTAAGTTGCTAAATAAGAATTCAATTCCAATAATCTCAGCTTTAAATGCGAATCATACACAAGGATATAAATTCATATGAATTTTCACTGAGAGTCTTAGTCTTAGTCTTGAGTCTTAGGGGTCGTAATAGGCAAATACAAATAACTGACATCAGTGAGAGAAAACCATGTGAGGAAACCTGGACTAAAATTAAATAAGGCAGTCACCAGTCTTATTCTTCTTACCAATCTGCCTTTAGCAAGAGTGGTAATCATAGCTTTTCTGTATGAGGCGTATAGAAAGCATTACTGACCACCAGCTGTTGGCTTCACAATAGTGTAAGACAAGTTTTATTGCAGTTTGTAACTGAAGACAGAAGACCAATTCTTGCTTGTTTCTTCTGCTGTACTAAACTAAAGCAATGCTGGCGATTGCTGAGAAAATGTCTGGAAGCTGAAGAGCAGTTCGCTCAGATGATGAATGAGGATTATAAGGTGAGGTATTCCTCAATGATCATTTATTCATATTATTTCTAATTTCAGTATAATGTGGAAGTGATTTCTCTCCTATTGTGTCTGGATTTCTTGCCATCTAAAACATTTACCTTATTACCACAAAACCGTGTCTATCAGTTGTTAAGCCTAAACACCTTTTAAACATGACATTTCTGTATGAGTTTGACATAAAACTGACATTAAACACGCTTTGAACAAGTGTCTTAAGTTTTTGTGGTAAGGCCCCAAGTGTTGAATGTTGATATAATATATGTGTTATGAATGTTGACAAATGTCAGTGTTTACAATTATTACATGTTAAAAATTGGGATGTAGCAGTTAGATAACGGTCCTCACTCATGTCATTGTGAGCTGTGCAACAATAGCTGGTGCAGTGGTGAGTGAGGTTGGTAGCATGGCTGACTCTCAGGCTTCATTGGACTTACTTCTGTGTCTTCACATTTGAGGGTTTTTTTGGGAGACTCTAGTAAAATAAAAACTGTGCTCCTGGTATTATGATCACTGGCATATTTTCCTAATACTATTAAATATCTTTTTACAGCCCAATCCTTTAATAAACCAAGACCGCTTAGAGTTTTACAGTGGGTTTATTAAATCTCCAATAGAGCACATAAGTATAGTTGATGAATGTCAAACAGAAAGCATTGCTATCAAAGTAGAATTACCAGCTGTTTGTGAGGGACTAGATGATATTATTGAGCCAAAGGAGGAACATCACAGTGATGGTAAGAGATATGTTTTTGAGAACAAAAATAATATTATCAATAAATATCTTGGAATAAATGCAGGATTTATTTGGGATCGGTGCAACATAAAGCAAATAAAAATAATAAAACTAAAGATATAATCTTTTTATTACTAGCTGGCCCACAGGCGTCTTCTCCAAACAATAGTTTATAGAAAAAATCCTATATAAAAAAAGTAAAGTATTCTGTTTTCCCGAATTTGAAAAATTCTGGGAAATTTATAAAATCACTTTTAGAACGGCTGGACCGATTTCTAGCCAAATCGGCCCAGCTATTCTAAAGTGATGCGTCAACTAACAGCATTTCATTTTTATTCGTATCATTCTATGATAAAAAAAAAATATATATACAGTGTGAGTCTTTATAATGTGCACATATCGAAATGATCCCATAATCTATGCTTAATTTTATTGATGGAAAAAATATTTTAAAAAATCATTTTAAATATTTTTTTGCGATTCGTCGCGTCGCGCGACGAATCGCCCCAGTATGCAAGAAACTTTATGGTCACCACATCATATTGTGAAATAAAACAAATTATAATAATAAACAAGTAATACTCATGCCTGTTTTTGACTTACAGAGTTTGAATCAGAAAACTTAGACAATAGCTGTTTAGATGTAGCACATATACTACCACACTGTTCTGAATCAGATTTCATATATGATGTACCTTTAATTGAGTTTAAAACTGAAGTGGAAGAACAAGAAGTATCTAAGAGGAAAGGACGAGTCAGGGAGACTGAAAGTAAGTATCTATAATCTCAATACTCAATATATTTATTTGCATTCCACAATGTTAACTTAGGTGGTAGGTACATTAAAAAATATACATTATTTTAGATCATTGTGGACCCTGTCGGGCACAGCAAGATAGGATAGAGGAAGAGGGCTAATATTATAATATTATTATTTGAAAAAAAAAAAAAAAGTAAATGAATAAATGTTTTTTTACTACTTTCTAATCTAATCTAATCTATAGCAGTGATTCCCAAACTAGTCCAGGTGGACCCCCAGGGTTCCACGGGAGACTCGACGTTGACGAGGTTCACAAGTTGTAAGTGGGGGTCCACGAAAATTTATCTAGTTTCGAAAAACAAAAATATTGGCATGGCTTTACCTATCAATTTAGGCAGATAGTAAATTAGGTACTCAAAAAAAAACAGGGAGCAAAGTAATGTTTTTTGACAGTCTGTATTTCTGTGAAAAATGGTTGCATTGAGAATTAAAAAAAAGAAAATTGAAGCTTTAAGAACAAGGCAACGGATGAATTCGCCAAACAAACGCAATACCTAAATCATTTGCAATTTGAGCATAATTATTTCCACCATAGTGTGTTGTTATTCTAATTGAGACAGTATTTATCTAGGTTCCTACATCTTTTTTTTCCAAAAAACCTAGTGTCACCATCGAGATATAAGTACTAACGTACTAGAGAAGATACCGTAAATTCCTACTTTGTCTCGTTCAACTGCGGCGATCGCGCCACAGTTTGTCGAAGAAAACGCGTAAGTGCCGTGATTTACATGGCGCTTAAGACCTTTTTGCCGAGAATAAATACACTTCCGCAGCAAATCTAGCACTGTGGTAAATTAGGTACGGTTTAGACGAATTGTTATTATTTTAGCGCTGCAGCGAACTAAAGATTCAATACGAAGAATAGGACAATTCAGTTATTTGACGTAGCTTCTCTAGTACGTTAGTACTTATATCTCGATGAGTGTCACTGACTCTGGCAGGGCCACCATCAGGGATTTTAATTTTTATTACACAAAAAATTAGTCGCTAATTCTGATATTGGCGACAAATTACGACTAATTGGCGACTAATTATGGGAGAAAACAGATCTTCGCTAGGTGCCCTAGTTTTTTAGATATAAATGTGGCCCTGCTGGGGAGACTCTCTCCAGATCGGCCACCTATAAACGCTTATATCTTTTGAACCAGTGACCGACAAATTCTGATATTTGGCGACAAATTTCGACAAATTAGCGACAAATTTTTTGTGTAATCAAAATTAAAATCCCTTCTGCCAGAGTCAGTGACACAAAAAGCTAACGAAAATGAAGTTGTAGCGAATTTAATTTCGCACATTTTTACAGCGTAAATGACATGTTTTCATATTGTATTTTCTGTATTATAAACAACAATACTTATGATATTATTGTTTCAGCAGAAACATAGCCTATATATATTATCAAGTCACAAATAATCGAAAAAAAATTGGAAAAACCTTAAGTTTTCATTCAAATTTGCAATAGCTAGTAGTGCTATCGCGTCAAGCAAATGTCATGTCAATGAAAATGTTTGCGTGGTCGTACAGTTCACGGTAGCTGTGTGTATCGCTCCGACAGGCACACCAGCGCAACATTTGTAGCACTCGATTCGTAGTTAAAGGGGCTAACTACGAATCGAGCGCTGGTGTGCCTGTCGGAGCGATACACACAGCTACCGTGAACTGTACGAAGATTATAATTTTCAGATTTACGGCAAAAAAATTTTAGGAGCTACGTTTCTCATGCAAACCTTACAGATAGTGCTAAAAAAACATTGGAAATATGGTAGAAATGTAGCTGCAGAAGCTAGTTGTGAATTAAAACGAAATTTATGATAAACAAGTAATATTTTTATCTGTTTTTCTTTACTTACAGAGCTTGAACTAGAAAATTTAGACAATAGCTGTCTAGATGTAGCAGATATACCACCACACTGTTCTGAGTCAGATTTAGAAGATGATACACCTTTAATGGAGTTTAAAATAGAAGTGGAAGAAGAAGGAGTATCTAAGAGGAAAGGACGAGTCAGGGAGACTGAAAGTAAGTACTAGTTAGTTAATCTGTCTATTATAGGTAAGCGAACAGGCCAATGGTTCACCTGATGGGCAGTGGTTAGCGTTACCTCAAGGGCGGACATGTGCAATGTTGAATTCTATCTGTAGGATGTAACTCAAAGTCACTATGATAAACTAGGACTATCGTAGTTAGATCAATAAACTGGTGATTTCTGCTTACAATAACAAAACTGGCGAGCAAGATGATCAGTCACCACAAGCAGCACTTATTTACGAGCATAACGCACACATTCACATATAATCATATAATTAATGTATAAAATACAATAGACGCAGATATATTTAGTAACCTATTCCGCAGGCATCTTCAGGATGACGATTGACCAATTGCAAACCAGAACGCGACGCAGAGTGCGTCCAGCGCTCGGTGTGGTAACACGTCGCATTCTGGTTTGCAATTGGTCTATCGTCATCCTGAAGATGCCTCGTTGAGAGGTGAAACACGTGTCGATTTCTTACAGGGTTTTTATGACTTTTGAAGAATAGTCAAGCGGAATAGGTTGCTAAATATATATGCGTCTATTGTATTTTATAATGGATTTCCGCAAAGTCACACCTGAATCAATTAACTAAATTAATGTATATACAAAATATTGTAAATCATTTTTGAAAGAGTAATGGTGGAGTTTCTTGCCCATTCTTCTCCATACGAAAACTACCTTTTGGAAGGGGCAACTAGAATCAGTTCTATGTCTTTGTTTTTGATGTTCAAAAGTGCCTTATATGTGCCTATTTGAAATAAATTATTTGACTTTGACTTTAACGCTATAAGATCAGCCATTATCCCCTCGCTGTTTTTGTGCCCTAACACTACCGCAAGCAGTGACAACCAGGGAGCATGAGGAGCTTGCTGCCAGTTGCTCAGACAAGACTAATATACATTTAATACAATCAAAAGTGAGACATTTAAAAAACCTGCTAAGTGTGTGTCAAACAAACTTAAGATTGTAGTTGAAAAACATGTTCTCCCATACATTCCAACTCCAAATGTAAGTTTGTACGCAGTACGCACAATATTGGGATATTTATCATGTTATTTTATAGACCATAGACTTCTTATAGGTTTTCCTGTAATCTGCATATAATTATAGAACTATTTTTCTGTATTTTTTTTTCATCCTGAGGCCCTAGACAAAGTGACATTCTATCAGCGATAACGATGATGGAAAAGGCAAAAATGCATAGGACTGACATAAGCTATCGACAAGCGTAGGTCAGTCCTGTTGAAAGTTGTTGTAGAAATACGAAACGCTATCGAAGCGATTGTCACTTGTCTAGGCCCTCTGGACGTTCAGTGATACCCACGAACGCTAGTGGCTGTATGTATCTGATGAAATTGTAAACAAATTGATCAGATTCCATGGATGCCAATTTGTGGTGTCTATGGCGTATTGAGTGCTCTAATTTGATTCTACTTAAACCCAAAATTCTAATTTTAATCTTAAAGATGTTTTTCATTTTCATAAAAATGAGGTTATTTTATCAACGGACTTCAAAAGGAGAATGTTCTTTATTCGTCTCTATGTTTTTTTTAAATGTTTGTTACGCGATTACTCCGTCAGTTATGAATTGATTTTGATATTTTTTTTGTTTGGTAGGTCATGCTTCAGAGGAGGAGCTCGTGGCTAAGTAATAACAGCCGCTTGGGTCGATCCATCAGGTTAAGCTACGCTTGCCGGGGTTGGTCCGTGGATGGGTGACCATTTTCACATATCGAGACTCCTCCGTGTCTCGGAAAGCACGTTAAGCCGTTGGTCCCGGCCGTCATTTGTGGATCTTTGACAGTCGTTACGAGTCGTCAGAAGCACGAAAGTCTGACAACCAGTCTAACCAATGGGTATCGTATTACCCAGTTACTGGGTTGTGGAGGTCAGAGAGTTAGCTTCAATAATATGTTTTTTTTCCAGCTAGCCTATATGGACGATGTTTTAAGTTCCCGTCACTGTTATTTACATAGCAGGTAGTGGTACTTATTTGAATTTGTCGGTAGGTAGGGTCCCCAAAAAAAAGTGAAACAAAAAAAAATACAAAAAAAAACAACCGAAAATTCAAAAAGAAAGACATTGACTTCGAAATTAAAGTTATTTTTCACTTTTTACTGAAGTTTTTTTTAGAAATCTTGATTTTTTTTTGTAATACGTTTATGTTTTTCACTTTTTAGTTGTGATACCTACCCCACACAAATTCGAATACCCCACTGCCTGCTATGTCAAAAACAGTGACGGAGTAACTTAAAACATCATCCATAAAGGCTAAGTGGGAAAAAATACGTATTATTGAAACTAACTCAAAAACTACACAAGCAAAGTTAAAAAAAAATATATGGGACCACCTCTGAACATACAAAAAAAACAGACGAATTGAGAACCTCCTCCTTTTTAAAGTTGGTTAAAAAGCGCTATTATTTTGTTTAGTGTGCATGTCAAACTTCTTCCAACATTGTATTTACCAGATTTATAATCATAGGTGCGTCTGTGAAGAAATCAAAATTAGAAGATCCAGTAACAGCCGAGCAAACGAAAAAAGAACATTCAGACTCTAAAGTTATCCGGACAACTCAAAAACGTACTTCTAAACTTGGCACTCATTACAAAGAGCCTTACAAATGTGATCAACGTAGTTTTAAACAAAACATTAATTTAACAAATCATATTAATATACACACTGGCAAAAAACTATACAAGTGTGATGTATGTCAACATAGTTTTAGTCGAAATAGTGATTTAACAAAACATATTCGTACACATACTGGTGAAAAACCTTACAAGTGTGATATATGTCAGCGTAGTTTTAATGAAAAGAGTACTTTAAAAAATCATAATCGTACACATAGTGGCGAAAAACCTTTTGAGTGTGATGTATGTCAACGTGGTTTTAATCAAAAGGGTAGTTTAACAAACCATATTCGCATACACACTGGTGAAAAACCTTACAAGTGTGATGTATGTCAACGTGGTTTTAATCAAAAGGGTAGTTTAACAAATCATATTCGCATACACACTGGTGAAAAACCTTACAAGTGTGATTTATGTCAGCGTAGTTTCAATCAAAGGAGTCATTTATCAAAACATATTCGTATTCACCCTTCGATCAATAATGTATAGAAGTTTACACCATGGCGAAAAACCTTGTAAGTGTGATATAGCGTAGTTTTGGTAACAAGGGTGGGTGATTTAAGAAAACATACACCCCTTTGCAAAAAAAACGGGCGGTTTTGATTTTTGTAATGGTAATCATTTAGTTGTAAAGAGGTTTTAATAGCCAAACTATGTTACTGGCACTTAATAAAGAGTCTGGGTAAGAAAAAAAGTTAATTCCTTATTCGAAACTTTTGTTTAAAAACAATAATAATCCCGTTTTCCGTTTGTGACTTTCACTAACATTTTGCAGGTTTGCGGTTAGAAGGTTATCCTGGCAACTAAAACTAACTTCTCGTTATTTTTAGTAGAATAATTTATGTTTGTCGCATAATCTAGCCTTATTGTGACTTAAAAGTGATATCTTTGTAATGGCAGAAAAAGCAATAAGAGCTAGTAAAATTGTAGCGCTGCTGGAAGAGGGGTGTAGCCAAAAAACTATATTCCTATTGATTATAACAAATTACTAGTCATTTATGCTAATGAAATAGTAAAAATATTAATATTATCCATACAAAAGCCTGTCATCCATACAAAAACTGTTAAGGTGCCCGTTTTTTTTTTGCAAAGGGGTGTATTTTATTCGTATACTAGTGATAAACATTTTAAATGTGATATTATTCATTTCAGTGTAGTTTTCGACGAAATGTTCATTCGAAAAAACATATTCATATACACGTTGGTGAAAACCCTATAAAAATGTATGTGATCGTAGTTTTAGCCAAGAATTGTTGTTTTTAGGGTTCCGTGTCTCAAAATAAAAAACGGTACCCGTATAGCATCACTCGTAACACAGCTTACACAGCCAATTTGCTCCGAATCCAATGGACCCATTTGTTACACATAATTATGTATTTCTGTGACCCAAAAAAAGGACGTGTTACGAAAGTAAATGAATTTTGAATACGGGACACTTTTGGGGGCCCAATTGGAAAACAAAAAAAAAAAAAGTTTTGCAAATAAACAAAGACAAAGGGCTTGTTGCGAGGATCTACATTTTTAAAATAAATACTTTTAAAGATATTAAGAAAATAAATGAAAATTGACTATCCTCCCTTATCTCCGAAACTACTGAGCCTAAAATTTTGATATAAATACAGAAATTTGTTCCATAAGTACTTATAGATTACGGGAGATCCTATAATATTCAATTACACCAGTCGATCTTTACAAAAAAAAAACATTGTAATATACTTAATTAAGTTATGGTTTCTAAATATCATTTTCTTTATTTGTTTAGATAACCGATCTCTCGTGAAAAAAAAATTGAAGATTTTTACAGACGGTGAAAGAAAAAGACGGGAGGATGATAAACTAACGGATTTATCTGATAATTGCACGAATCAAGATGAAATTAAAAAAAGAAGGAGTGCCCTAAATAAAATTAGATGTCGGAGATATAGAGAGAATAAAAAAAGAACTGATGCAACAGTTAGTTCACAAACTAAACATCGTACAGCTGAGGAAGAGGAAAAAATTAAACGTCGTAAAGAATATGACAAACAAAAAAGTCAACGGTACAGAGATAAGAAAAGAGCTAATAACTTGATTAATTTACATATTTGCCGATAAATCCTCAAAAACAAATAAAATATAAGTAAAAATCTTTTTAAGAACAAACTTTGAATGAACTAAAAAGTTCTAAATAAAACTTACGTAAACATAGAACTTTAATATTTTGTTAAAAGCTTGAGGCTTATTTTGAATTTATACTAAGAAGGACATTTACGCCTCAAGCTTTTAACAAAATATTTAAGTTCTATGTTTACGTAAGTTTTATTTAGAACTTTTTAGTTAATTCAAAGCTTGTTCTTAAACAAGATTTTTACTTATATTTTATTTTGTACTTTTTAGCATTAGAATTTGTCAACTGACCCTGGATATTGCCTTGGGCTATATATAGTTCTTGACAAGACAACGCCAAAGAGTCCAAACACGATGGTGCTATCTTGTTTGATTTAGGTTTTCCCATGGCCACCTTCTGGCTCCATCATCAGACCCTGAACACCACCTAGTGTCAAGGCACTTGTCAATACATTACCAATGAGTCCAAACACGATGTTGCTATCTTGTAAGATTGAGGTTTTCCCATGGCCACCTTCGGGCTCCATCATCAGGCCCTGAACACCACCTAGTGTCAAAACACTTGCCAATACATAACCAACGAGTCCAAACACGATAGTGCTATCTTGTTTCATTGAAGAGTTCCCATGGCCACCTTCGGGCTCCATCATCAGGCCCTGAACACCACCTAGTGTCAAAGCACTTGTTAATACATGACCAATAAGTCTAAACACGATGGTGCTATTGTGGCGGTATCTACATCGCCACATGCGAACTACGCATCGAAGACCTGACGTCACATAAATCCTGCATCGCGCAATTAGAGTTTACCGTGCAGTGAACATATATACAAAAACCCAATATCAATCATTGGGCAGTTGCCCGCCAGACACAACACCCGTCTGGTAGGAGCATCCTCCCTTTTCTATGGTGGATGAGTGAACTTTACACCCTGTTCCTCATACCCCTAAATTGGTGACCCCGAATATGAACGTCAACGCAGCCTTCGTGCAACTACTTCAGCGTGACGTCATCATCATCACTCCCGCAAGCGTTCAGTGAGGCGAGTCACACAGCCAAGCCAACACCCGAGGCGTCAACGGGTATTCTGACCACCAGCATGCAGCGATCGCGCATTCCTGGTCATCACCCTCAGCCTCATCACCCCGACCCACTGGGGAATCACATCAATCACCTCAACCTCATCACCCTGAGCCACTGGGGAATCACCGCAATCAACTCAATCACCGCCAACAGTTCCGACTCACCGCGAACAATGCGGCACCCGGTTCCGACTCACTGGAACCACAACTGGCACTGGCAAGCATCGCAAGGTACAAGACTTAGCCCACTATCGACCTCCGGTCTCCGGAGGGGAGTGATGTGGCGGTATCTACATCGCCACATGCGAACTACGCATCGAAGACCTGACGTCACATAAATCCTGCATCGCGCAATTAGAGTTTACCGTGCAGTGAACATATATACAAAAACCCAATATCAATCATTGGGCAGTTGCCCGCCGACACAATACCCGTCTGGTAGGAGGATCCTCCCTTTTCTATGGTGGATGAGTGAACTTTACACCCTGTTCCTCATACCCCTAAACTATCTTGTTTCATTGGGGTTTTCCCATGGCCACCTTCGGGCTCCATAATCAGACTCTGAACACCACCTAGTGTCAAAGCACTTGCCAATACATAACCAACGAGTCCAAACACGATAGTGCTATCTTGTTTCATTGAAGAGTTCCCATGGCCACCTTCGGGCTCCATCATCAGATCCTGAACACCAGCTAGTGTCAAAGCACTTGTTAATACATGACCAATGAGTCCAAACACGATGTTGCTATCTTGTTTGATTTAGGTTTTCCCCTGGCCACCTTCCGGTTCCATCATCAGGCCCTGAACACCACCTACTGTCAAAGCACTTGCCAATACATAACCAACGAGTCCAAACACGATAGTGCTATCTTGTTTCATTGAAGAGTTCCCATGGCCACCTTCCGGTTCCATCATCAGGCCCTGAACACCACCTAGTGTCAAAGCACTTGCCAATACATAACCAACGAGTCCAAACACGATACTGCTATCTTGTTTCATTGAGGAGTTCCCATGGACATCTTCCGGCTCCATCATCTGACCCTGAACACCAGCTAGTGTCAAAGCACTTGAATACATGACCAATTAATCCAAACACGATACTGCTATCTTGTTTCATTGAGGAGTTCCCATGGACATCTTCCGGCTCCATCATCTGACCCTGAACACCAGCTAGTGTCAAAGCACTTGAATACATGACCAATTAATCCAAACACGATGGTGCTATCTTGTTTGATTGAGGAGTTCCTATGTTCAACTTCCGGCTCCATCATCAGACCAGGTCCATGGTATAATTTTTTCAAAATGTCTCGGTAGTTGTATAAGTATGCCAAGTTTCAGCTCAATCGGATGCCAGTAAGTGCTTGAAAAATTGATGACAAAAGGACTAACCGGAAAGACATACGAACAGAGCAAGCTAATATAAAGCTTGTAAAAATGTGGCATATATATTATACCTATCCCAACAATTCATACTCACAAAAAAAAAAAAAAGTACCTACTTAATAAAAAGTAAAACCCAACTACGACTAAAAAGGTATAAACAAGACACCACAGACAGACAAATTGAAATAAAAAAAACCGGAGTCACACGTAATCTGTTTGATTTAACACGTGACTCCGGATTTTTAATTTGTCTGTCTGTCTTGTTTATACCTTTTTAGTCGTAGTTGGGTTTTAGTTTTTATTACTTTTTTTTTAAAGTCTTTTGGGGTTATAATATATATATTTTTGAAATGTGCTCATTAAGCCCTTTCATTTGATACCCAACATGGTACGATTAAAACAATTTTTTTTTTTTAGTTCCTTACTTTAGGTTCTCCAGAGGGCGCCATTTTTAATTTTTTTGGTACAAAAAATGTGCATTTCAAATTGCAACAACTTTTTTATTTTCAATATTCTATTAATGTTTGTCAAAAAAATGACAAGAAATGTCAAAAAAAAATCAAAATATGTCAAATGTCAAATGCTTGCCTTTCGAATCAGACAGGGTTTTCGTAAAGGTCGATTTAGACCAAGCGAGCGAATGCACATTCTACCCCCACTCTACCAAATTCTTTTTGTGTAAACAGGGACAGCACATTCCTTCGGTGGTTTCTCCATACTAAAATGTCAAGAATATCAACAATGCTCTAGCTCTTGTTCTGGTTCTATGTTCGTTTGGTCTAAAGTCTAAACCCACCTTTACATGCTTTATAATTATTGCTTTTGCTTGGCGCTGTCAACAGTGACGTGAGGCCGGTTTCAGAAACATTGCACATAATGAGGTGTAGTTTGATTGTTGATTGTCAATGGTTTTAAATATGCCCATTATGCCCAAAGCGGAGGTGTAGTTTTGGTATGCTTCACTGTATTGTTCGCAGCGCTCTATAATGGTTTTTTTAAATTTGTTCTGACGTCGAGGCTAGCATTGAAGTCTCTAATAGTTTAGGCTAGCATTGAAAAGTTGGTTTAAAATAATTTTGCAATTTTACTGTAGTTAAATATGGATATATCAAAAACTTCTTTGTACGCATTGCCAGCCTATTTTTATTGTTTACAGGGCGTATCTGCAGTCTTTTTAACGGCTATATGTTTAATTATAAGGGAAGATGATATTATGAGTTTAGTCTAAATGTTACAATGAATAAAGTTGAATTTTATGTCACTGAATTATTTAACATTACTTAGCTGCTAAGTTTTTTTTTTTTTAAATACCTATAATCCTGTATGACTGTGATACTTAGCTATGTGGGAATATTAAATTAGTGTAGCAACACTACATCAAAATATAAATTACTTGTTTTTTGTGAAATAAATTGTCTTTGAACGCAAGCCAACAGTGTTTTAATACGGCCCACTCCTTAGAGTTCTCTGTCTACGGCCCTCTCCCTCTGACTCCAGGAGGCCTGAGCAAAGAGTAAAGTAACTAAAGGGGGCCTGAGTCCCAGCCAGTGTTTTAGTCTAAAATAGGGTGAGGTCTCACGATTTGGGCTATCCTCTTTCGATTATATCATGATTTTTGGGGTGATCTCATGTTCTTCTGCATCATGCATGATTTATTTATTTATTTATTATTAAGGTTTACCAACAGCTTCTGTATACAATGTTTCTTAAGATAATACAAGCCTCATTCTTATACAGTCGCCAATTACAGGTCAACCATCATTGACAAAATTGAAATAAAAACACAATAATAAAATTTGAATAAAATTAAAACATACTAAAAATCATAATAAAATCAATAAATGCAATAAGGTCAAATTAATAAAAGAAAAGAAAAATAATAGCAAAATAACATAATATAAATTAATCAATAGAACTACATAATCACTGTTATCAGAATATTAATAATAATTACGAGATAAATTAACAATCAAAATAAAATAATAAATGTATGGGTAATCGAAAATTAACAATTAACTATGTATTTGGTTGTGTTCTTTGGTACTCTAGTATTTTGGCTTGACAAAAATACTTACGCAAATGTTTTTTTTTTTAATAATTACCTAGTTCCTATTTTGATAAATATTAAAAACGTGGATTCCCCAGGATACTAACAACATTCTCCCGTAAGTATGTTCTGTGATTCTCCCCCAATATCTATTCAATCAGTCATGCATGCTGCAGTGCACAGAGCACTATTTATTACTGCTGCAGTGCCTGAGCTATGTGATTCTAGCACAGAGCACTATATAATACTGGATTCTAGACATGCTCGAAATATGCCGTTGTAATTTGGACAAGGTTTAATCACTTTCGAAAAACTTATTGTAGATAAATAGATAAAACGTTACGTTACGTTAGCCGTAGCTACACATCAAGCTATACAAAAGCCACCATAATAAACCAATAGATAGGTACCTTATTAGAGAATGAATGGAAATATAAATACATAGGTAATAGGATATAAATAATTCTTAAGGCCGGGTAGGAAGCAAAATTGCCTGTCTTCAATTTGATTTTTCATGAAATGGATAAGACTTAGGTATACAATAAAAAAAATCAAGTAATAAAAACTAAAACCCAACTACGACTTAAAAGGTATACCTAAACAAGACACCACAGACCAATGATATATAAAACTATAGATACGTTGTCCGCACTCTAAAATGACAACATGAAATGAAGCCAATTGGCCACATCGCGCTTAGTTACGCACCAACCTGTCGCGCGACACTACGTTTGTTTTTAATTTAGATATACGAAATTACGTACTAAGATGTATATTTATCTCCCTCTAGCAACAGGCATCCCGCCGTACGGTGTCATATTTTCTTTCCCTTTCTTCATGCGTATAAGTAGCTATCTAGTATT
Source organism: Lithophane socia (assembly GCA_947522985.1). Classification (NCBI taxonomy): domain Eukaryota; kingdom Metazoa; phylum Arthropoda; class Insecta; order Lepidoptera; family Noctuidae; genus Lithophane; species Lithophane socia. Next base: position 4,586,947 of record OX383281.1, on the reverse strand, counting down.
TTTGCCGTTTTTAAGCGCCGTGATGTTGGTTTATGACGTGTCTATATAATAATACGTCATTGCCACAGACAGACAAATTAAAAATCCGGAGTCACACGTGTTAGGGCATAAATCGAACAGATTACGTGTGACTCCGGCTTTTTAATTTGTCTGTCTGTGGTGTCTTGTTTAGGTATACCTTTTAAGTCGTAGTTGGGTTTTAGTTTTTATTACAAGATTTTTTTTTTAATTCTTTTGGGGTTATAATATATATATTTTTGAAATGTGCTCATTAAGCCCTTTCATTTGATACCCAACATGGTACGATTAAACCATTTTTTTTTTTTAAGTTCCTCACTTTATGTCCTCTAGAGGGCGCCATTTTTAATTTAATGTGACTTCACATAGCCTATAGCCAGCGGACAATCACGACGCTTCTAACGATACCTCATTTGTCAAATTGTGATAAGTGGTTTGGAAGATAGGAGGGAACAGATGAACATACATACATACATATATACATACATACATACCGGTCAAAATCATAACCCTCCTTTTTTCTTCGCCGTAGTCGGGTAAAAATAGTATGAGTAACTACATGATATTTCCAAACTTTTTGTGGAACAGAAACACAAAATATTAAAATTTTCTCGATAAAAAAATATCACGAAGTTACCTCTAATTACCCGACTACGGCGAAGAAAAAAGGAGGGTTATGATTTTGACCGGTATGTATGTATGTATGTTCATCTGTTCCCTCCTATCTTCCAAACCACTTATCACAATATGACAAATGAGGTATCGTTGGAAGCGTCGTGATTGTCCGCTGGCTATAGGCTATGTGAAGTCACATTACATAAAAAATGGCGACCTCTAGAGGACATAAAGTGAGGAACTTAAAAAAAAAATGGTTTAATCGTACCATGTTGGGTATCAAATGAAAGGGCTTAATGAGCACATTTCAAAAATATATATATTATAACCCCACAAGAATTTTTTTAAAAATCAAGTAACAAAAACTAAAACCCAACTACGACTTAAAAGGTATAAACAAGACACCACAGGCAGACAATTTTTGATGTAATGTGACTTCACCTAGCCTATTACCAGCGGACAATCACGACTCTTCTAACGATACCTCATTTGTCATATTGTGATAAGTGGTTTGGAAGATAGGAGGGAACAGATGAACATACATACATATATACATACATACCGGTCAAAATCATAACCCTCCTTTTTCTTCGCCGTAGTCGGGTAAAAATCCGGAGTCACACGTAATCTGTTCGATTTATGCCTAATGCCCTACCACGTGTGACTCCGGATTTTTAATTTGTCTGTCTGTGGTGTCTTGTTTATACCTTTTAAGTCGTAGTTGGGTTTTAGTTTTTGTTACTTGATTTTTTTCACGTAAGTATTTTCGATTTGTACTTAATAATATAATTTTTATCATAATAGGCATTAGCATATTATGCTAATGCCTTTTATGATAAAAATTATATGTATTAAAACAAGGCGAAAAAAATTGTGTAGGCTTTTTTTTTTAAGTACCTATTCGTTTTATTTTTGGTTTTATTACGAATCTAAGCTTGTAGGACTTACGACGTTCTTAGTTCGTGGAAGAAGCCATCTTCCGTCGCACATTTCGGGAACTTCAAGCATATTTTTTTTATTTCACAAATCAGTCGGCGTCGCTCGACGAGAGAACTGCGCTAAAATTTATCACATTCCACAAAAGAAACTGAGACATAGAAAACATGAAAAAAACACTAAAACAACTTCCAAAACGAATATTACAAGTGTTATTGATTGATAAATAAATAAATACCGAGGCTATTAATAAACATATAAAATTCAATGTTGATATTTGAAAACTCAAGATGACATACATTTTATTTGACTGGTATAGTAGCACGGAGTATAGAAAGAAGTAGGTACAACATACGTAGTATCTCTAAGTAGTCTGTGGGTACAACTAGCGCCATTGCTCTGTATTGCGGAGAAAATTTACAACATAGCCAACGAGCCCATTCCACGTTCATTTGAAAATTCGCACTGGAGATTAAATCTTATTTCGATTTACTCAGGATCCAAATTCGTTTAGTCCCACTTTTTTTGACAAATTTCTTGTAAGGTGACCCTTAGACGAACATTTCGAGCGACTTGACCATCCCCTAAATAAAAATTGTTTAGAATAAAGGTAGGTTATTGGTTTATTATTATTAATGGAGTAAAATAAATAAATCGTAATGGGTTTATGTGGATAAATGTACGTACGCACACCGTTTGTGCACGGCACTTGAAATTTTTCATAGGGACTTTTGTTCAAAATTGTTGGGGAAATTGTCCTCGTGACTAGCCCCCTTTCTATGAAGGGGATGAGTAACGGTTGTGTCGGATTTAAAATTCACAATGATTGTATGGGAATGTCCGGCATCGCTGAAATAATAAAAGTTGTAAAACTTTTACGGTAACGTTGCGAATTGAAAATCCGGAGTCACACGCCATAACTCGAACATACTGTATTATATAGTGTCAAAGCACTTGTTAATACATAGCCAATTAAGTCCAAATACGATAGTGCTATCTTGTTTGATTGAGGAATTCCTATGCCCAACTTCCGGCTCCATCATCAGACCAGCTCCATGGTATCATTTAAAAAAAATTTCTCTGTAGTTATATATGTATGCCAAGTTAACCCGATCGGATGCCAAGAAGTGCTTGAAAAATGGATGACAATTATTGGAATAACCGGAAACATACGAACAGAGCAAGTTTAATATAAAGCTTTTATTATATTGAAATACATCACACCTCGTTTTTCATCAGTGTTTAAAAGGTTTTGTTAAATGAATCTTTTGATAAAAACTATGCTGAAATAAATCACACTTATATATTATATAACATTTTTCATCAGTGTGTACTTGAGACAAATATGCTGTGTTAGATGCGTCTTTTGATGAAAACTATGCTGACATACATCACACTTATATATTATATAACATTTTTCATCAGTGTGTACTAGGGCGTGCAAACCCGGTTTTCCAGTTTTGCGAAAAACCGGAAACCGGACAAATTTGAGAGACAAAACCGGTGTTACCTCCGGTTTTCCCGTTATTGAATTACATTTTGATTTAAATAAACTTTTTTCGAACGCACTCAAGAAATATTCAATTAAGAGTCATCAAATATATCCGAACGCAACCTATACCCACTTACACTCCTCCTGCGCGACCCTCGCACATAAGCTACGACTACTGGTCCTTGCGCTGTTTGTTTTCCCACAGGCAGGGCGTCATTTGCTACGCTGATGACACTCTAGTCACGGCCCGGCGAGGGAGCTACGAAGAAGCGGCACGCTGAGCTGTCGAGGGCGCGTCCCTCTCCGTGGGGCGAATCGGGGCACTGGGCCTCAAGGTGGCGCTCGAAAAGACGGTGGCCCTGGAATTTCATGCGCCCAGACGCCACCGGCTAACGCACACCTCACTATTGGTGGTGCAACATTAGCGGTGCGGGTAAGCATGAAATACTTGGGCCTGGTTTTGGACTGGAGGTGGGAACTTCGGCGAGCACTTTGCTCCGAAGCTTGCGCCAAAGCTGATCGGCATGGCGTCCGCCCTCAGCCGGCTGTTGTCGAACCTGGGCGGACTAACGGCTAAACACGGGGGTGGTTCGGTCGATGGCACTCTACGGGGCCCCGATGTGGGCGGAGTCCCTGTCTGCCCAGAACAAGGCTCTACTGCGGAGGCCACGGAGAGTCATGGCAGTCAGGGTCATACACGGATACCGCACAGTATCAGCGGAAGAGGCGTGCGCCCTCGCGGGTACACTCCCGTAGGATCTGGAGGCGCAGGTGCTCGCAGTAGTCTACCGACGTGGGGCAGACCTGCAGGCGGAGAGTGGCAGGCGCCCGCCGCCTGAAGTGGTTAAGAGATGCATAGGGAAGCTCAAACCCATACGCTGAGTGAATGGAGGGTGAGACTTGAGACGCCCAGTGCTGGTCACTGGACCGTGGGGGCCATCCAGCCGATCCTGGAAGAGTGGACACGGAGGCGACATGGTTTGGTGCAGGTGTTGTCAGGGCATGGCTGCTTTGGCAAATACCTGCACAAGGTGGCTAAACGGGAGGCGACTCCCATGTGTCACCAGTGCCGCTGCATCGAGGACACGGCGCTTCACACCCTCGAGCATTGCCCTGCCTGGGTGGTGCAGCGCCGTGCACTCGCAGCAGCAATCAGGGCAGACCTCTCCTTACCGCCCGTGGCCAAGGCCATGGTCGACAGCAGGGAGGCATGAGAGGCGGTAGCGTCCTTCTGCGAGGACTTCATCTCGCAGAAGGAGGCGGCGGAGCGCGTCAGGGAGAAAGACTCCCTCGCTGACGCGATTCGTCGCAGGAGAACAGGGCAGTGGAGGGGCCATCTGATGCCGCCCTAAGAGGTGCCAGCCAGTGGCGGGCCTAGGATTCAAAATCAGGGCAAGCCCACAGATTTTTTACGATAATACAGCCATGTGATCGATTTATGGATTTTCTTTGTTGTTCATGGTAACACCATATTATAATTTTGGTTAGAAAACCTATAAAATGCGAAAGAGTTCTACATATTTCAAGCATCAGTACGTAATTTTCGTAAGCGCCATCTATAATAACGAATGCGTGTAAACCAAACCGCTTAGTAGGACCTTTTCACCATAATAAATTCATATTCGCTTGTCACATGCAAAATTATTCTATTAAAATCCGCTAGGTGGCCCCCAAATTATCGATTTGTTGAAAATGTTAAATGAGATATTACATTAGGTAATATAGTATAGTGTAGTATAGTATTAGGTAGGTTTATAATTAATCATAATGACAATAGCCAACTCTAATCTTCATTTCAAAACGCCTAGGTATGAAGAATATCTTCGATACGAAAATAAATTGTGTTTTGTGATCTTGATGAGATGTATTAAAATAAGATGGTTTGTTTTTCAGTGGTTTACCAAAACAACAATTGCCATACAAAAAACACTACCACGATATCAAAATTTGTATATGTAATACAAATTTTGATGTCTTTCATGACACCAGACTACCTAAGTTTGTCATACTCAACTCATATCTAAACAATCGAATGCCAATTTCAATATATTCTTCGATTGACAAAAATTGTCTTTATTTCCGAGTAATAGGTAGGTACAAATTAATAATTGGGGTTGATTACGGTGAAGTAAAGAGTTACTTACTGTCAGAAAACAACTTTTCGAACACAGTTTCGAAATTCACATTTTGATGATAAAAACCACACTTTAAATAATAAAACTAGGTACTTTCTTAGCCATAGTTGGAAAATAAAATACTGATCTCAAATTATTTCAAAACAATAACAAATTGAGTCGCGTCGCGGACTTGCAACTCACTTTACGCGGGTCAACATCGCGGCAAACATACGATTCGTTCCATTCATAAAATCTCAAAATTTTGCAAAATAAGTACATACTAATAGTATCCAAATCGTAAAAATTTTCTATGCAAAAATGAGAGGTCCAGAAGCGGGCTTTTGCTGCGTTTATGTCAGCTTGTGTGAGCGAGAAAGATGCAATGTACTACAGAATTGACGTCTTCATTCATGGATGCCATCTCGCCTAACGCTATAGTGTTAGAGCGAGGTCGCAACTGTTGCATACGTCCGAGACGGTTTGGCATCGTAGCTTGTACTTATAGCGCGCGGCGGGTGCAGCGCGAAGTTTAAATGTTATTATTCTTATCAATTCTTGCGACATGAAATATTGACTTGGAAGTTTATAGAAGTTTTTTTTTTTAAATTTATTGGCTCTGTTTTGAAGGCAAGCCGGGCTTATCCGCTTCTATGGAAAGAACGCCCCTGGTGCCAGCGGGCGATAGATCGGGTCGTCGTTGCATTACACGGCCCTCATGAGTGGTGGCGATGTCTCAGGTGAGTCCGGACATCGCCAAAGGACTTTGGTGTCCGGAGGCGGGCTGTGCTGGATGGGTCGCGAATTGTTAGGCATAAATGGGCGATTAAAAAAGGTATATGCTAAAATTTGTTTTTTTTGTAGATTTTGTGGGTATTTAAGAATATTGTTTTCTTGTTAAAATTCGACTATACAAAAACTACAAAAATGTAGCCAAAACCGGGGCTAGCACCGGTTTCCGGTTTTGGGCCTTGAAAACTGAAATTCAAAACCGGTTTTGGAGACCTTCCGGTTTTGCACGCCCTAGTGTGTACTTAGACAATTATGCTGTGTTAGATGCGTCTTTTGATGAGAACTATGCTGAAATACATCACACTTATATATTATATAACATTTTTCATCAGTGTGTACTTAGACAAATATGCTGTGTTAGATGCGTCTTTTGATGAAAACTATGCTGACATACATCACACTTATATATTATATAACATTTTTCATCAGTGTGTAGGTACTTAGACAAATATGCTGTGTTAATTGCACTTATAAGGTTTTTCGCCAGTGTGTATACGAACATGGGTTGTTAAATAACTCTTTTGATTAAAACAACGTTGACATACATCACACTTGTAAGGTTTTTCGCCAGTGTGTATACGAATATGGTACATTAATATTCTTGTGACTAAAACAACGCTGACACATATCACATTTGTAAGGTTTTGCACCTGTGTGTATTCGAATGTTGGGTTAAATGACACTTTTAATGAAAACTATGCTGACATACATCACACTTATGAGGTTTTTCACCAGTGTGTATAAGCATATTGTTGCGTACAGCACGCAGTACGTGATTAGCCGGGTGGTAAAAAATGAAACGAGTTAATTAGGATTGTGTTTGAGACCCCGTGGCGGCGACAATCGCGGGAAATCGCGGGGCGCGCGAACAGCGCGCGTGCGGTACGGTGGCGGAGAGCGAACTGCTGGGGTTCGCGGCCAGAGCGGTGAGCGGCTGTTGCGGGTAAGCGGCAAACTCGCGTGCGAGCTGCATTGCTGCACAAATGTGGGCTCTATGAACGCGTAACGAACGTCGCGGGGGCGGGGCCTCAGAACTTTTATTATTAAAACGTTTCCATACGCAACATTCTCCCCCTCAGTGTCGACACGACACTCAAAACGGTCACCTTAAAGGCTAAATTAAAATAAACAAACAGATTCTAAAATATCCCTAACCTAGCTGCAGGACGTTTAAGTACGCCATTTTTAGTCCTAACGTCGACAACCCTTACACGTCCGTCAGCACCGGGATACACAGATTGTACGATTCCTTTAGGCCAGCAATTACGGGGGGAGTTAGGATCTACTATCACTACCATATCACCGATCTTCAATTGCGCACCCTCTTCTCTCCATTTTCGGCGCGGCACTAGATCGGGGAGCACCTCCTTTACCCATCTGGCCCAAAATTGGTCAGCTAGGCGCTGGGAAATACGCCATTGTTTGCGCAGACATAAGTCTATGTCCGTAAACACTCCTGCGATAGGTAAATTAGACGACGAACCTATGAGGAAATGATTCGGCGTCAATGTCTCGTCGTCCCGAGGGTCCACGGAAACATGACCGAGGGGCCGGCTGTTTATCATATTCTCCACTTCAGCTAGGAGAGTAATCAGAGTCTCTTCGTGCGGAGCTCTCTCTTTCAGGACTACTCTGAGGGCGGTCTTGACACTGCGCACGAGGCGCTCCCAAGATCCTCCCATGTGCGGGCTTGCTGGCGGAATGAAGCTCCAGGACACTCCGTTGTTCAGGGCTTCGTTCGTGACATTACTTTTGTCTACGGCGTCGTAGGCCTTCTTCAGTTCAATTTCAGCGCCGCGCATATTAGTCCCATTATCAGAATAAATCTTCTGTGGCCAGCCTCTACGTGCGGCCATTCTACGTAAAGCCATTATCAATGAATCTGCAGTGAGAGACGGCACGATCTCAATATGTACGGCACGTATTGTCAGGCACGTGAACAAGACACCATAGCGTTTGGGTCTTGATCTTCCAACTGTGACCTCCATTGGTCCAAATAAGTCAACTCCTGTAACCGTAAACGGTCTTTGATGATGTGTGAGTCTATCTTCGGGCAAGTCGCCCAGTCGTGGCGGCTTTGGATTAGCTTTCCTGATGCGACAGAACAAGCACTGTGTCGCGACTGTACGGACCGTAGGACGTAGACGTAACAGCCAATATTTTTGACGGAGTTCATTGACCACCAACTCGTTGCATCCGTGGCCTGCGCGGATGTGATAATACTTGACAATGAGTCGAGCCACGTGGTCATTTCCATCCAGAATCACAGGTGATTTTGTGTCCATCGATACTTCCTTAGCTGCTCCAATTCTTCCACCTACACGTAGTAGTCCAGTATCATCCAATATGGGTGTCAAAGAGCGTAGTCTACTATCGCGTTTTATTTCTTTATTTTGTTTCAACAGTAAGATGTCACTGGCGAAAGCTGTGGCTTGAGAGTGCTGAAGCAATAATGTTTCAGCTCGTTTCATCAACTCGTCGGTAAGTCCATTTGTTTTTATCTTCTTGCATTTATCTATGAACAACAAGACAGTTCTAGCAGTTCGAAGCAATCGCAACCAACTGGAGAAGCGCGTCGGCTCCGGTACAGGTAAGTCGTTTACACTATTATTTTCATTTACTATATTTATTTTTTCTAATATTTCTTCATTAATTTTTATTTTATTTTCAGGTTCCTGAGGCCAGCAAGAACGTGATTGACGTAAAAATGACGGACCGGTAAACCACGATGAGTCGCTGCTAAGTACGTAGTCGGTACTTTTAGTTCCTAAATCCGCCACGTTGACGTCCGTCGGCACGTAGTGCCACTCGTCAGCCTTACTTAGTTCGTCGATTTCTCCTAGACGATTAGCGATAAAAACTTTATATGTTCTACAATGATTTCGTATCCAGTGTAAAACAGTAGTAGAATCTGTCCAATAATAAACTGAACTTGGTTTTAAACGGTGTTCCGTTTTAATATTATTTGCTAATTTACACCCTAATAGAGCACCCTGTAGTTCCAGTCGCGGCACCGAAACCGATTTCGTAGGTGTAACTTTAGATTTACTAGCGATAAACGACACAATGATATCTCCATTGCTCATTTCCTTGCGCCAGTATGCAACGGTCGCGTATGCGCTCGGCGACGCATCGCAAAATACGTGTAGTTCTAAGTTTTCGTTACTCGCGCCCTTATCACTATCACAAAAATACCAACGCGGAATCCTAATATTATTTATATTTTTAGCTTGAATTATCCAACACTGAAATAAATTATTTAACTCGTCATTCAATTGCTCATCCCATTTTATATTTGTTTTCCAAGTTTCGCGCATTATTATTTTTCCTTTAATTGTAAATGGTATCAGATAACCATGAATGTCAAAAATTGACATTACAATGCATAACAGCTCGCGCTTCGTTGGTCTTCTTTTTAAGTTTACAACATCAGCTGGTATACGCTTCAAGGTCAAATCAAACCCTAACTCGTCGCTAGCAGGGTACCATAATAACCCGAGTGTCCTTTCCGATTGATCTTTGTCGAAGGTGCAACAGACACTGTCACTCAAAGCTTCCTTAGGTACGGTTTCCAGGACAGCTGGTACGTTGCTAGCCCAGTTCCGTATCTCGAATCCACCCTGCTGATGAATAAAAGAGACTTCCTTTATCATCTTTTTTGTAAGATCGACTTCAGACAAGCTGTCGATGTAGTCGTCCATGTAGTGTTGCTGACATATAGCGTCAACAGCCGTTGGGTAGGTATCCTCAAAGAGTAACGCATTTTTATTTTTTATATGTTGCGCGATAAAGGGCGAGCAGTTCGCGCCAAATATTAAGGACGTCATGACGTATTTATTTACTTCCTTAGTGACTTCGTCAGTAAATAAAAACCTAAGTACATTTTGATTACTTTCTTTAATTTTAATTCGAAGAAACATGTCTTTAATGTCTGCAATAATTCCAATTTTATTTTCTCTGAATCTGAACATTATTCCGAATAAAGACTGCAATAAGTCCGGGCCTGTCAATAAAAAATCATTCAAAGAATATCCCTGTGTTTTCGCCGCCGCGTCGAACACTAAACGCAGTTTCTTCTTATTCGGGTTATTGACCCCGAAGTGAGGTAGGTACCAAATGTGGTCGCTAGACTCCCCCTCGTTTAGCCTCCTAGCATAATTATTCGAAAATAAATGCTGAATACGTTCTCGGTAACGTGACGCGTAAGTGTTGTCGGCTGACATTTTTCTCTCGACTGATTTTAAACGATTATAGGCATTTTGATAAGAGTCAGGCATAACAAAGTTATCTTTTTTCCAAGGCAATTCAACAAACCATTGGTTATTAACTAATTCACAAGTATTATTTAGTATGGTGATAGCACGCAACTCATCCGCATTCTGTCGCGGTTGTTTTGATATTCCTATTGACTCTAACGCAAATGATTTTCTTACAAACTCGTTCAACTCAGAATCACAACAATGTTGCATGCTGTCATCACTAGCAATACGATCAGCTGACATGCTCATCATAATAATGTTGTTTACAACACCGTGTACACACCACCCTAGCGGTGTCTTTGTAACATAAGGCTCATTTTTCCTATTACCTTTTAAACACAAGATAGGAGCAATAAGATCGTAATTATCCTGACCAATTAATAGTTTAGGTTGTGCGTCACATTTGCACAAGTCGTAGTCAATATAATCCGAATAATTACTAAAGTCCATACACGATAAACGTTGAGTTGGTAAATTAAGTTCTTTCATCTTCCGAGCACACAAATTAAAACGATCGCCTGCATTATTAGAAATGTCAAAACTTACGTTTTCCGTTTGGCACACGAGCTCACCGGAGTCCCATGCACTGCGGGCGCGCATGGTGACTGTCTTACCGTGGAGTCCCGCCTGGTCAGCGAGGTCAGCTGATATCAGCGTCACGGTGGCACCGTCGTCGAGCAACGCGTGTGTGTGTATATTGTCTTTAGGTCCATGAACGGTTACCGGCACTATTTTTAGTAACACTTTAGGCACTGACGATTCACTAACACTAGTGGATGCACTGGTGTGGGCGTGGGCAACCGTATCGCGGCGCGACTCGTCGGGCGTCGAAGGGGGCACGCAGGCTGCGTCCACCGCGGGGCGCGCCGTCTCTGGTCGCGCGGCGTTCGCTGCCGGCGCTCCCGGTCGCGTGGCGCTCGCTGCCGCTGGCGCCGCCGGTCGCGCGGCTTCTGGTGCTGTAGGTTTCGTCCAGTGAAGGAGATGATGATGTGGATGACCACATTCGCTGCAGTCCGGAGCACTGCAAGCGGCGGGTTCATTGTGCCGTGCGCTCAAGCACTTGTAGCACAGATGTTTGGCACGTACAAATTGCCATCGATCGCGTCTCATAGCGCGTTTGAACTTGCCGCACTTGTCCAAAGCGTGCGCCGGAGAGGCACGACAAAACATACAATTGTTATCGGAAGTAGTAGTGCACGCTAACACTGAATGAGTTTTAGTATTATTATTGTCGTATTTCTTTCTTACGTCGTTCTGGCTGTGTATGTAACTCACACCTGAGGTTGCGACAATAGTAGCTTCTCTGTATAAAAACTCCGATAGTATTTCTAGTTTAGGTATAGAACTATCTTGTCTCTCGTAGGTATACTCGGCCCACTTATTGATAAGGGCGGGCGGTAACTTCGAAAGTATTATTGACGTCGTTTCCGGACTCTGTAGGTATTCCTGCAGCTTAATAGCTTTAACAGCTGTGACGTAGTTTTTAACTTTTATCGAGAAATTCACGATCTCCGTGTGGTATGCAGTCGGAAGTGGGTGAATTTTCTTGAGTTGAGTGAATATTTTATTAATTATACACTCGGGTCTGCCGAATCGTAATTCTAAGGTATCAATTATAGCTTGCGGTGATGTGTTGCCGATGAGGAGCGATGACACGGCTTCTTTTGCGTCACCACGTAGGCACTTTCGTAACCGCCAAATGTTTTCTGAATCGCTATAACTGCATAGGTGTGACGATTCTTTATACGACTCCTTAAACTGCAGCCACTGCATAGGGTCGCCGTCGAACATCGGTAAATCTTTTGATGTTGCTAGGCGCGCAAGGAGTTCTCTATTATTATTATCTGGAACGTTACTTCTAGTAAGTACTTTGTGCAACGCCTCCGTCAACTGGTCGATGCTGTTGCCATGTGGCGGGCGCTCGCTGACGAAGTCCTGTTGCTGTTCTGGATGGTTCCAGACTTTGTTACACATCGGCATCGAAGTTATTGGGCAAACATTTTCTTCGAAATCGCTTTTAGCGATGGACGCGACGCCATCTTGGTTGTCGAACCACGACTCGACTATTCTCGAACTTTTCGAGACCGAGGCGCGGTCTTCTTCTTGTAAATCTGCTATATCGACTTCTAGCCTTTTCAAGAGCAAGTCCTTTTGTATTTGTGCACTTTTTTGTGCTAAATCGAGGTCGATTTTTGCTTGAAGTTGAGCCGCTTCATACTCTAGCCTTTTGCGGGCCGCCGCCGACGAACACGCGGTTTTATCACTTTTCACTGATTTTACGAGTAACTGTTCACTTTTACTAGTAGCCAGCTGCTCCGTGGCACGTTTACTACGTGTTATAACACCCTTTGGGGGTGTGCGAAGCAGTGACATCCCTGCACACAGGTTTTGTTCCGACTAATACACGTGGCCGAGATCCAAAATCCGGCTCGAACGGACCACTTAATGTTGCGTACAGCACGCAGTACGTGATTAGCCGGGTGGTAAAAAATGAAACGAGTTAATTAGGATTGTGTTTGAGACCCCGTGGCGGCGACAATCGCGGGAAATCGCGGGGCGCGCGAACAGCGCGCGTGCGGTACGGTGGCGGAGAGCGAACTGCTGGGGTCCGCGGCCAGAGCGGTGAGCGGCTGTTGCGGGTAAGCGGCAAACTCGCGTGCGAGCTGCATTGCTGCACAAATGTGGGCTCTATGAACGCGTAACGAACGTCGCGGGGGCGGGGCCTCAGAACTTTTATTATTAAAACGTTTCCATACGCAACACATATGGTTTGGTAATTTATTCTTTTGATTAAAACAACGGTGACATACATCACATTTGTAAGGTTTTTCACCGGTGTGTATTCGAATATGTTTGGTTAAATTATTCTTTTTATTAAAACCACGCTGACATACATCACATACATCCATCTTTAAAAATTTACGACACATCGCTGATCCCCATATCTTGAAACGAATATACTTTGCTCTTTGCCAGTCACTCATAACATATTGTATATCCGTTTGGGGAGGTGCTCCGAAAACTACACTCAAGTCTATTGAGGTTGCCCAACGTGCAATACTAAAGGTCAGCACCTTTAAACCTATACTTTTCCCCACTGTCCTACTTTACCAGTTCTGTGGAGTACTAACTGTGAGACAATTATTTATATTGAAAATAATCATCATGCAACACAAATGTACAAACTACGACGCCCAGCGTTTGACTGCACGCAGAAATTATATGGTTTGTCCACAACACAGGTCTTACAGCACTAAATTTAGTAATAAATTCTTAAATTTCCTCGGTCCCTATATCTACAATAAAATTAATAAAAACCTTAATATTTATCCACTCAACACAGATCGCTGCAAGAAAAAGGTATCGGAATACCTACAAGGTCTCACATATGACGAGACTGAGCAACTTTTAACTGTACCAAGTTAGACGGTAATAATGTTTTTTATTAACTGATTTGAACTGATATGATCAATTATTTAAAGACAAATACATATATATATAAATTATATACATATTTATTCACTACATTCCGTGTATCTCACCAAGTCATGTGTTCATTCATAAAAATCACAAGCACACTCACAAAGACACACCCTCTCACACTCATTCATTCGCCATATCATATAACACAAAGAGAGGTACATACCATTAATACTACCTTAGACTATTATTCCTTTGTTTTGTAAAATGCTAGCATTTAAGAACTCTAATCTAATGTAACTCGAGGGGATTGGCGCTGTTAGCCGAAATACAGGTTCCTCCTAGTTCGGCTGCAGAGGCTAAAACTTTTGTGTACTTTTGATTTATCATACTAGCACATAACTGTAAACTAATCTAAGTACTGTTTTTATGAAATAAATTATTACTTATTACTTATTACATACATAAGGTTTTTCACCAGTGCATATTCGAATATGTTTTATTAAATTACTCTTGAGACTAAAACTATGTTGACATACATCACACTTGTAAGGTTTTTCACCAGTGTGTATACGAATATGGTATGTTAAACTATTCTTGTGTCGAAAACAATGCTGACATACATCACATTTGTAAGGTTTTTCACCAGTGTGTATTCGAATATGTTGGGTTAATTGATACTTCTGATTAAAACTATGCTGACATACATCACATTTGTAAGGTTTTTCGCCAGTGTGTATTCGAATATGTTGGGTTAATTGATACTTCTGATTAAAACTATGCTGACATACATCACATTTGTAAGGTTTTTCACCAGTGTGTATTCGAATATGTTGGGTTAATTGATACTTCTGATTAAAACTATGCTGACATACATCACATTTGTAAGGTTTTTCGCCAGTGTGTATACGAATATGGTTTGTTAATTTATCCTTTCGACTAAAACTTACTTGACATATATCACACTTGTAAGGTTTTTCACCAGTGTGTATACGAATATGTTTTATTAAATCACTGTTTCCACTAAAACTACCTTGACATACATCACATTTGTAAGGTTTTTTACCAGTGTGTATACGAATATGGTTTGTTAATTTATCCTTTCGACTAAAACTTACTTGACATATATCACACTTGTAAGGTTTTTCACCAGTGTGTAAACGAATATGTTTTATTAAATCACTGTTTCCACTAAAACTACCTTGACATACATCACATTTGTAAGGTTTTTTACCAGTGTGTATACGAATATGGTATGTTAAACTATTCTTGTATCGAAAACAATGCTGACATACATCACATTTGTAAGGTTTTTCACCAGTGTGTATACGAATATGTTTTATTAAATCACTGTTTCGACTAAAACTACCTTGACATACATCACATTTGTAAGGTTTTTTACCAGTGTGTATACGAATATGTTTTATTAAATCACTGTTTCGACTAAAACTACCTTGACATACATCACATTTGTAAGGGTTTTTACCAGTGTGTATACGAATATGGTTTGTTAAAGCACACTTTTTATTAAAACTATGCTGGCATACATCACATTTGTAAAGCTCATTGAAATAAGGGCCAGGTTTGGACGTACGTTTTAAAGTTGTCCGGATAACTTTCGAGTCTGATTTTTCTTTTCTCGTTTGCTCGGCTGTTACTGCATCTTCTAGTTTCGTTCTTCGTGTGTCTAGTTTTGGTTTCTTCGCAACGCTCGCCCCTACGGTTATAAATCTGGTAAGTACAATGTTGGAAGAAAATTAACATGCACACAAATCAAATTACCCATAATATCTTTGATTTAAAAGGAGGAATTTCTGTTGACACTGAATAATTCAAAATGTGTTAACTTGGATATAGCAGTAGCGCTGGGGCACAAAAACAGCGAGGGGGTAACCGGGGGGCTGATCTTATAGCGTTATGCTCGTGAATGAGTGATGCTTGTGGTCACTGGTCATCTTGCTCGCCATGGTTTTGTTATTGAATCTGCCTAGGCTTCCAGTCTAACCGGATGCAGCTGAATACCAGTATTTTACATGGAGCGACTGCCTATCTGACCTCCACAAACCAGTAACTGGGTAATACCCCCTTGGTAAGACTGATTGTCTGACTTTTGGGCTTCTGACGACACGTAACGACTGTCAAAGATCTATGAATGACAGCCGGGACCAACGGCTTAACTTGATTTCCGAGGCACAGTTCTGTATGTAAAGATGGTCACCCATCCAGTCGATCCATCAGGTTAAGCTACGCTTGCCGAGGTTGGTCCGTGGATGGTTGACCATCTTTACATAACGAGACTCCTCCGTGTCTCAGAAAGCACGTTAAGCCGTTGGTCCCGGCTGTAATTTGTGGATCTTTGACAGTCATTACGGGTCGTCAGAAGCCCGAAAGTCTGACAACCAGTCTTGCCAAGGGGTATCACATTACCCAGTTACTGGGTTGTGGAGGTCAGATAGGCAGTCGCTCCATGTAAAATACTGGTATTCAGCTGCATCCGGTTAGACTGGAAGCCGACCCCAACATAGTTGGGAAAAGGCGAGGCAGATGAGATGATGACTTACTTATCGTTACCCCGGCTCTCCGTTTCTTCTGTGATACTTCTTCTTCCACTTCAGATTTAAATTCAATTAATGGTACATTATCTTCTAAATCTGACTCAGAACAGTGTGGTGGTATATCTGCTACATCTAGACAGCTATCGTCTAGATTTTCTGGTTCAAGCTCTGTAAACAAGAACAGGCATGTTTTACTTGTTTATTATTAGAACTAGCTGATGCCCGCAGCTTCGCCCATGTGGATGTCGATTATAATATACTAAAACCTTCCTCGAGAACCACTCTATCCAGTGGTGAAAACAGCATGAAAATCGGTGCACTAGTTTAGACTTTGTTTTATATATAATATTTTTATTCTTAAAAACATACCATCACTTTGATGTTCCTCCTTTGGCTCAATAATATCATCTAGTCCCTCACAAACAGCTGGTAATTCTTCTTTGATAGCAATGCTTTCTGTTTGACATTCATCAACTATACTTATGTGCTCTATTGGAGATTTAATAAACCCACTGTAAAACTCTAAGCAGTCTTGGTTTATTAAAGGATTGAGCTGTAAAAAGATATTTATAGCAAGTATTAGGAAAATATGCCAGTGGTCACAATACCACAAGCACAGTTTTTATTTTACTAAAGACACCTAAAAAAGCCCTCAAAAGTGAAGACACTTCAGTAAGTCCAATGAAGCCTGAGAGTCAGCCATGCTACCAACCTCACTCACCACTGCACCAGCTATTGTTGCACAGCCCACAATGACATGAGTGAGAACCGTTATCAAACTGCTGCATCCCAGTTTTTCTAAATTTGAATCATAACAATATTCAACACTCGAATCTTTATGGTTGGCAAGAAATCCAGACACAATAGGTATGAACTTGAGAGAAATCACTTCCACATTATACTGAAATTAGATATAATATGAATAAATGATCATTGAAGAATACCTCACCTTATAATCGTCATTCATCATCTGAGCGAACTGCTCTTCGGCTTCCAGACATTTTCTCAGCAATCGCCAGCATTGCTTTAGTTTAGTGCAGCAGAAGAAACAAGCAAGAATCGGTCTTCTGTCTTCAGTTACAAACTGCGACAAAACTTGTCTTACACTATTTTGTTTAGGTAAAAAAATACTTACAATCATAAAGGCAACGGTTGGTGGGTAGTAATGCTCTCTATACACTTCATACAGAGAAGGCATCACCATTGATTAGGTTTCCTCACAAGGTTTTCTTTCATGATGTCAGTGATTTGTGATTTCCCATGTACCCCTAAGATGCCCCTCGGACTGAAAGTTCCTAAAAATGTGTGTCCTTGTGTATGACTTGCATTTAAAACGTATCACATTGGTACTTAATTTAATTATTATTTATCAACTTACTGGAATATCAGTCAGCTTCTCATACAGTTCATGCAAGCTCCTGTTGACCACTAGATACATTCGAACATTCTCCACTAAACATATTCTACATATTGGCAGCTTCTCCATCTTTGATCTCAAAACGTATCGCTTGAAGTTTACTACAGCTTTACATATAACACTGTGTCGAACTAATAACTGGCGCGGCTTGTATGTTTATAATTATTACGACTTCTAGTAATAAAATCTTGTAAATATCGTGTGCACTTCCTTTGTGGCACAGACTAAGTAGTACCAGTATTATCTTTAAACTGCTCTGTGTAGTGTAGTAATTTGTGGACAACGGTAAGCATAACGGACAACGCCGGTAAGACGGCAGCAGCCAGAGAGACTTTTATATTATTGCTTACATGGTCAGGTAGTACATAGGTTTTAGTTTATTAGTCCATTCTGGTCCATTCTTATACACCATCTACATCTAACATTACTGATTATATATTCACAGATTACCTTCCTTTCGTAAACTCACCGTAAACTTACTTTAATTAGCCAACAAAACAAATCCAAACAAACCAATAAAACAAATGAAATTCTTTTTTTTTTTTTTTTCTTTTCTGCAATTGAGCCGGTGTCGACCTGTCGACTATTCTGCCAATGTCACGTAAAGACGGCAGCGCAGTGTGGCAAGCCGTCGAACTTTGTGGTAGTTATACTCGTATGTTAGTAGCTGCAAGGACGAAAACAAGGGTTAGTAGAAACATTCATTCTAATTTACAAAATTATATAAAATCGTAATCAATATAAAAACTATACAAAATATAATACATAGGTAGTTATTTTACGCACCATCACCAGTTAGAATTTTAAATTATTATCATTCATAAAAGTAGTTAAAATTTGTATTATTTTGGGGGAGAAGTGGGATAAAAGGGAATGAAAGTTAGTTGGGAGGGGAACGTTACATTTGGAAATTTTTCGATAGAGGTCGAAGGATTTGTGTTCAAGGAGCAGGAAAAAAATATATGGTCCAAAGTACCCTCCGCAAGACCACACTCACACAGAGAACTGTCTATGGATCTTGTTCAGGAACACTGGGCTACAACAATGTCCAAGTCTTAGTCTACAAAGTGACGAAACAGTTCTTTTGGACAATTTTGGGCATTTAAAAAACCAAGGTTTCCGTTGGATGTCGGGCTGTATAGCTGCGTAGTAGACGCCTTTGGTTTTTGAGGTCTTCCTCCATGTTTTTGTCCACGATTCGAACAACTTGGGTCTGGCACCATTTCGCAAATCGTAGCTATGGGCTACGTAGTGCTTTCGATCAGCCGGGTTTGATGTGGCATATTTTGCCAACGAGTCAGCGCACTCATTGCCAACAATATCCGAGTGACCAGGGATCCAGGCTATCTCGATGTCCAAGCCGTTTTGGGAACATTCAAATAACAAGCTCTTAATTTCTACAACGATTTTACTATGGATTTTACTATGAAGTTGGTTTTGTTTTAAGGCCCGAATTAAAAAAAAAAATATTACTAGTGAAATGGGTACAAATAATGCTACTGAATGCTACTACGAGAATCTGAAAAAATGACTGCTTATGTTATTTGATGTGACTTGATATAGTGTATGGCTTCTAAAATGCCAATACACTCTCCTGTAAAGACGGATGCTTCTGGTGGACATTTAAAAAGTAAGGCAATTTTAGAATTTTTAAAATATACTGCTACTCCTGTACATTCTGTTTGTGATCATTTTGATGCATCAGTAAAGAAAAGGTTCCATCCTTCCCAGTAACGTTTGACGGCTGACTCGAAGTCGCGTCTTGCGTTTGGGAATTTTTGGCAATACCTAGTCTCAAAACGGCTTTTGGTTCGTAGTGAATCGTTTCATATGCAGCGGAAAAGACGGGGAGAATTGGATATTGACAAACAGGCGAGGAGAGGTGTTTAAGCTCTCTGTACCTATCTGTATATCAATAGAGGAACTGTTTTATTATTCCAATAAGGAGAATTATTGAAAGAAAGGTCGATTTGTTCTTAAATTGGGAGTAAAGGATGGGATGAAAGGGAAAAAACTTTAGACAGGAAACGATCTGCCAAATACTGTCTTCTTAAGTGTAAGGGTGGTTCTGCACATTCAACTTGGAGCGCATTTATGGGAGAAGATTTCATGGCTCCAATGACGATTCTCAGGCATTTCGCCTGGATGCTGTCCAACCTCGTAAGCGCTTCTTTGTTGCAAGGTTCAATAAGAAAGCAACAGTAGTCCAAAACGCTCCTAGTCAACGCATTATAGACCAGTTTAAGGGTTTAGGGATGAGCACCCCACCACACTCCGGCCAAAGCCTTAAGGATCGAGACAGAGCGTTCACACTTTTTGACCGTGTTGTTGATGTGGTCAACTCCAGATAATCTTGAATCCAATGTTACTCCCAGGAACCTAGCCTTATCCTTGACTGGGATGGTTTGTCCACCAATACTTAAATCTATTTGGGGAACAGAACGCTTGCGGGTAAAAATGACCGCTGCACTTTTTGGCGCACTTAAAGATAACCCGTGATCAAGAAGCCATTGGTTAAGTGAGGACAGAGACACATTCATTGATAGAGCGGCATCCTCAATGGAACTGCCAGTGACCAGTAATGCAATATCGTCAGCATACTGAAGGATTTTGCAGTCAAAATTTAGAGAAGAAGATAAGTTAGCTGTATATATGTTATACAATGGGGGACTAAGAACAGATCCTTGAGGTAACCCTCTCTAGACTGTTCTTTGTTCAGAGTTAGCCCCAGGGATTCTTAATTGGATGACGCGGTTGGTAAAGATGCTACCAATGATACGATAGATCCTAGCCGGGATTCTCAGCTCGTGCAGCTTTTGCCTGAAACAGGGAGGAGGACCGAATCATAAGCAGCCGATATGTCCAGAAAAACGGCCACCACCGACTCATTCCTGCTGAGGGCCAGTAAAACTTTCTTTATTAAATAAATTACAGTATTTGACATTAATGACATCACCACAGAAAATAAATAAACCACAGAACCCATAAAACATCACAGATAGATTCTAAAACGAATTCTAAAAAAAATGGCGAAACATTCACAATAAAACATGTTGAAATCTCTATATTCTCAATTGTCAATGTCCCATACAATTTTTGACAGGAACTTTTAGTAATTCAATACACTTTTATAAACTTAGAGGTAGAGTCTCACCAACGAAAGCTGTCCACGAATTATTATCTGTGGAATATTTTACTTCGCTTCTAAGTAACATTATTACATGTCTAATTATTATATAAATAATGAAATACTGGTGTAATTATCGCATAATATGTCTTGAATAATAAATAGTATCGACTCCGTTTATGCAGTGTATAACAAGCTCTTGATTTTTTAAATTGCCGCCTTTTTTCTTGGACAACTTTCGTTGGTCAGACTCTATAAACGGTATAAACGTACGTGTTACGGTCGTAAACCATATTTTCAACATACAACCTGTCTGTAACCTGCAAATTGCAAAACACGTAGGTAAGAAAAGAATTTCGCGGGCTACAGATCGATTCAAAATTAATGGCGGCTCGGAAGTTAGCTTTTAGCTGCGCAGTACCCCACCCCTCACCCCCGCTGTCACCTGAAATTGTTACTGCGCAGCGACTCGTCTCATGTTCCGAGCCGCCATTAAGTTTGAATCGAACCTTCTCCTTTTTTTTACGGCTCTGAATTCCAGCAGTTTTAGTCACTAATCTATTTGATAAATTTTCGTTATCTGATATTTTGTATCGATTTATAGTCTGTGCTGTGCTGTGATCATTGGCTGTGATGCTGTCATTGCTGTCATTCCGCGCGACGTTTTTCGGTGGTCAACCATCTATCAATTCGTTTATTTATTTTTCTATAGTAAAATTATTCTGTGTTTATTTTCTTAATAATCTTTGCGACTTGCGCTTGCATTGCGCCATTCTTTAAATACTTTCCTTAAATGCCATTCCGTGTTCTCTACAGTTTATTTGATGTAGATGGTGTATTTCGATGGACTGATAAACTAAAACCTATCTGTCTGGCCGCTGCCGTCTAAAATGTAAAGCTAAACTAAGAGATACGTTTTGAGTTCAAAGATGGAGAAACTGCAAATGTGTAGAATATGTTTAGTGGAGAATGTTCGAATGTATGTAGTGATCAACAGGAGCTTACATGAACTGTATGAGAAGCTGACTGATATTCCAGTAAGTTGATAAATAAGAATTACATTACCAACGTGATTGAACTTTCTGTCAGAGGGTCTTCTTAGGAGTACATTGGAAATCACTAAAAGAAAACTGTGTCATCATCTGCCTAGCCTTTTCCCAACTATGTTGGGGTTGAAAGAAAACCATGTTAGGAAACCTAATCAATGCTGATGCCGTCTCTGTACGAAGTTTATAAAAAGCATTACTAACCACCAACCGTTGGTTTTACGTTTGGAAGTATTTTCTTACCTAAACAAAACAGTGTAAGACAAGTTTTGTTTGCAGTTTGTAACTGAAGACAGAAGACCGATTCTTGCTTGTTTCTTCTGCTGCACTAAACTAAAGCAATGCTGGCGATTGCTGAGAAAATGTCTGGAAGCCGAAGAGCAGTTCACTCAGATGATGAATGAGGATTATAAGGTGACATATTCTTTGACAGTAATTTAAGTATGCATATAATTTGAGTATAATGTGGAAGTGATTTCTCTCTAGCTTTATTTTGTCTGGATTTCGCCCTAAACATAGCCTTGAGTGTTGAATGTTGATTAGCTTTTGTGAAAGGTGTTGACAATTTTATTATCTAACTAATATTATAGTTTGTAAGTATGGATGGATGGATGTTTGTTACTCTTTCACGCAAAAACGACCAAACCGATTTGGATGAAATTTGGCACACAGATAGTTTATAACCTGGATTAACAGATAGGATACTTTTTATCCCGATATTCCCACGGGATCGAGACATACGCGGGTGAAACTGCAGGCCGCAGCTAGTTACATATTAAATACTCCACATAATGCTGCAACAACTTCTGTATGAAGCCTGGATGTGGCAATTTGATAACGGTCCTCTAATGCAATGTGAGCTGTGCGACAATAGCTTTGCTAGTGGTCAGTCAGGTTGGTAGCATGGCTGACTCTCCAGGCTTCATTGGACCTACTTAAGAGTCCTCTTTTCACTTCTGGCATATTTTCCTAATACTATTAAATATCTTTTTACAGCCCAGTCCTTTAATGAACCAAGACCGCTTAGAGTTTTACAGTGGGTTTATTAAATCTCCAATAGAGCACATAAGTATAGTTGATGAATGTCAAACAGAAAGCATTGCTATCAAAGAAGAATTACCAGCTGTTTGTGAGGGACTAGATGATATTATTGAGCCAAAGGAGGAACATCAAAGTGATGGTATGTTTTTAGGAACAAAAAAAAAATCAAGTAATAAAAACTAAAACCCAACTACGACTTAAAAGGTATAAACAAGACACCACAGACAGACAAATTAAAAATCCGGAGTCACACGTGTTATAAATTGAACAGATTACGTGTGACTTCAGATTTTTAATTTGTCTGTCTGTGGTGTCTTGTTTTTTTTTGTTTGTTTTAAAATTCTTTTGGGGTTATAATATATATATTTTTGAAATATGCTCATTAAGCCCTTTCATTTGATACCCAACATGGTACGATTAAACCATTTTTTTTTTTAAGTTCCTCACTTTATTTCCTCTAGAGGGCGCCATTTTTAATTTAATGTGCCTTCACATAGCCTATAACCAGCGGACAATCACGACGCTTCTAACGATACCTCATTTATCAAATTGTGATAAGTGGTTTGGAAGATAGGCGGGAACAGATGAACATACATACATACATACATACCGGTCAAAATCATAACCCTCCTTTTTTCTTCGCCGTAGTCGGGTAAATAGATTATAATCTTTAATTAATTTTAAGATATTATAAATAGATAATATTATTTACCCGACTACGGCGAAGAAAAAGGAGGGTTATGATTTTGACCAGTATGTATGTATGTATGTATGTATGTACGTATGTATGTATGTATGTTCATCTGTTCCCTCCTATCTTCCAAACCACTTATCACAATTTGACAAATGAGGTATCGTTAGAAGCGTCGTGATTGTCCGCTGGTTATAGGCTATGTGAAGGCACATTAAATTAAAAATGGCGCCCTCTAGAGGAAATAAAGTGAGGAACTTAAAAAAAAAAATGGTTTAATCGTACCATGTTGGGTATCAAATGAAAGGGCTTAATGAGCATATTTCAAAAATATACAGGGTGTTAGGGTAAACACCGTTATCCTTGCAACCAGTGGTTTGGTTTCATTTATAGAACGTAAAAGCAATGGAAAATTACAACTTTTTTTTTCTTTTTTTTTAATCTATATTTTACCACAAGAGACGCAAGTTCGTTGTCCTATGCGCTAGGGCAACGAACTTGCGTCTCAACACGGGCGGGGGGTACGGGATGTGACCTGACCGGCCGCGACCGCGACCCCTCCCTCAGTCAGTCAGCTGTTTCGCTAGAGAGCACGGTGTCGGATAGAAACTTTTAAAAATCTTTTAAGGAAAATGACGTTTTTTTTTTGTTGTGTTCGGTCATTTATTTTTATATTTAAGTCAACTTCCCATGGTTTGAATGACAAGACTGTTTATCCTTACAGCCTGTATATATTATAACCCCAAAAGAATTTTAAAAAAAATCAAGTAATAAAAACTAAAACCCAACTACGACTTAAAAGGTATAAACAAGACACCAAAGACAGACAAATTAAAAATCCGGAGTCACACGTAATCTGTTCGATTTGCCCTAACACATTTGACTCCGGATTTTTAATTTGTCTGTCTGTGGTGTCTTGTTTATACCTTTTAAGTCGTAGTTGGGTTTTAGTTTTTATTACTTGATTTTTTATTTATAATGATCAAAAATGTTTTGAATTACTTCAAAGTTTAGTTTCATTCAACTTAATGGTAGCCACATCATATTGTGAAATAAAACAAATTCTAATAATAAACAAGTAATACTCATGCCTGTTTTTGTTTTCTTGCAGAATTTGAATCAGAAAACTTAGACAATAGCTGTCTAGATGTAGGACATATACCACCACACTGTTCTGAATCAGATTTCATATATGACGTACCTTTAATTGAGTTTAAAACTGAAGTGGAAGAAGGAGTATCTAAGAAGAAACCAAGAGCCGGGGAGAAGAAAAGTAAGTATTTGTTAGTTAATCTATCTATAGGTAACATCGATCACTAATAAAGAACTAGATACACAATCTCATACAAAATTTCTCTTAAAAATGTCGCCAATTGTGTTTAGTTAAAATAAATATACATTAATGTAATTTCAACCTTACCTACAACGTTTAAAGTCGTATTCACAAAGCTATTACAAAAAGCAATAAAATTTTACGACCGGTACTCACTGCTCAAGATACATCAAAACAACTTCAACCTTATACGCATGCTTTAAAGTAACAATTACTAAGTGCCAAAAAAAAGTAATAAATTTTACAACCGAGGCTCGCCGCTAGGACAAGGAACGAATGGAGACGAACCAGAACAATATTTTTTGTTTGTACTGTAAATTATTATGTATGGTATTTTTAACATACTTCAAAAAAAGGAGGAGGTTACTCAATGCGTCGCGTATTTATAAATATATAGGTTTTTTTTTATGTTTGCACACCACCGATAACTCGAAAACGGATCGACCGATTGAGATGATTCAAACGGTATTACATTAGGTTTGTTCCCAAGTTGGTCCTTTTTACATCTAATCCTTGTTCTGATGATGGAATCTATGAGGAATTGAGGGAACGCCTTAAATATTAAAGGCATACAATTAGCGATTTTGGTATTTTTTGTAACAAATCAGATCTTCACATTCAGAAAATATCATTTCGTGAAGTGGAAAAATAAATAAATGGTGGTGAAATAAATAAATGTCACCACATTTACTTATTAATGAATCTAAATTACTTAAAAAATAAAAAAAATACAGTAACCTACTAAAAAACCACAAAAAAAATACAATATCAAAAAACCCGACTCATAAAAAACAACTAACAAGTTCCAAACAAGTCACTTTTCAAGTAGTCTGATGCAGTTGGTGGCAGTTATTTTAGGTCAATTATTCATACATAGGCTGATAAACACATTACCCTTCCTTGCGTCGCGCAGTCGGGTAAATAAAATCGAAAATCAAATGTAGCATAAAAAAAAAAAAAAAAAATTATATATAGCGTCTCCAACAAATTGAACAGAGTCAACGTGGATAACCCAAACAATTTAAGTGGGCATGCGCTAGTATGATTAATACGTTTAGTAAGAGTCTTTACAATTTAGCTGCATTATATCGCCTGCTATTTGTTACGACTTAATTTAAAATAAAGTTTTTACGATGATTTCTTGACAAAATATCAGTATTTACAATACAGTGTTAACAATTATATAAAGATAATATTAATACTTACCAAAAATATGAAACTCCATCCTTTTTTAGCGTCCTAGACGTGTGATTTTTGCAGTTTTTAAACGAGCACTGAGGCATGTTTACCGTCGGAGCGTTCGAATGCTACTAGATGAAAAGACCACCCAAATGTTCAAGTGGGCGGTCATTCGGTGAGGACATTTTTTGACGCTGATTGTGTATCTAGTTCTTTATTAGTGATCGATGATAGGTAAGCAAACAGGCCAATGGTTCACGTGATAGGCAGTGGTTGGGTAGCATTACTGCCAAGAGCCGTTTGGCTGGTTATCGGTTTATTTAAACTTAGATCAGCTAGTTTTCGAACAGAGCATATGTTCACGTTTGTACAATTTTTAGGGTTTCGTACCCAAAGGGCGAAAAGGGACCCTATTATTTAGGCTCTGCTGTCTGAACCCTGATAGTTAGACAGTTGAAATTTTCACAGATGATGTATTTCTGTTGCCGCTATAACAACAAATACTAAAAAACAGAATAAAATAAATATTTAATGGGGCTCCCATACAACAAACGTGTTTTTTTTTGCCATTTTTACCCGACTACGGCGAAGAAAAAGGAGGGTTATTTATAGATAATGGTACGGAACCCTTCGTGCGCGAGTCCGACTCGCGCTTGGCCAATTTTTTTGTTCATGTCTTCCTCCTTTTCGATCCTGGTGTGAAAGCGCTATTATTATTTTGATTTGTGTGCATGTGAATCTTCTTCCAACATTCAATTTACCAGATTTTTAATCACAGGGGCGACTGTTGCCTGGAAACCGAAACTAGACACACGACGAACAAAACTAGAAGAAGCAATAACAGCCGAGCAAATGAGAAATGAAAAATCTGACTCAAAAGTTATCCGGACAGCTCCACAACGTACATCCACACCTGGGTCTTATTTCAATGAGCCTTACAAATGTGATGTATGTCAACGTGGTTTTAATCGCAAGAGTCATTTAACGTACCATATTCGTATACACACTGGTGAAAAACCTTACAAGTGTGATGTATGTCAGCATAGTTTTAATCAAAAGAGTAATTTAACAAACCATATTCGAATACACACTGGTAAAAAACCTTATGAGTGTGATGTATGTAAAAGTAGTTTTATTCGAAACAGTGATTTAAGAAAACATGTTCGTATTCACACTGGTGAAAAACCTTACAAGTGTGTTATATGTCAGCGTGGTTTTATCCAAAAGTGGAGTTTAACAAACCATATTCGTGTACATACTGGTGAAAAACCTTATAAGTGTGATGTATGTCAACTTAGTTTTTTTAGAAATTATGACCTAACAAAACATATTCGTAGACACACTGGCGAAAAACTTTATAAGTGTGATTTATGTCAACGTAGTTTTGTTCAAAAGTGTAGTTT
This sequence comes from Lithophane socia, assembly GCA_947522985.1. NCBI lineage: Eukaryota > Metazoa > Arthropoda > Insecta > Lepidoptera > Noctuidae > Lithophane > Lithophane socia. The sequence continues at coordinate 4,559,509 of OX383281.1, read as the reverse complement.
AACAACCCATATTCGTACACATACTGGTGAAAAACCTTACAAGTGTGATATATGTCAACGTAGTTTTAATCAAAAGAGTCATTTAACAAACCATATTCGTATACACAGTGATGAAAAACCTTTGAAATGTATGTGAGCGTAGTTATAGCCAATTCTAAACTATTTAAAGGGTCTTGTTCAAATGCACACTGTTTCTTACATATAGGTATTGATAAAACGTTTATTTGGTGCACACAAAAGACATATAACTAATTACATGAATGGAGAACCATGGAACCCACCAACCACCAAACCATGAACCATGGAAATAAGAGGAACCAGATGAGTGTAAATTAGTAGCTTTCATAAGCTACTAATCACTCATCTGGTTCTTCGACTCTGTCCATCTGGAGTGGATCGAGCCGACTATATAAGTATTTAGGTATTTATGTGATTTTTCAATAAAATATCCATAAAAATTATAAGTTTTTGATATTTTCACCAAATTCATTTTCATACAGATTTTGTAAGTAGTTAGTGTAGTGGCGAAAAGTGAGTGTAATACAATGATATATAAAACTTACGTCATTGGTGTAATAAATGATAGGTGTCATTTTCACACAAATTATTACCCTATATTTTTAAGAAGCTGCAGGGGTCATATTATCGCCATCGATATTCCACTGCGAAAACGGGATGGTGCTATCGGCCTTTTCTAGCTCCGTCTCTCTCACACTGGAAAAATAGTGGCAATAATATTTCATAATACGGCACCGGTTTCTTGGTATTTCAGTGTATTTGATAGGTAAAACTACCTCGTTTGGTCTAGTGGTTGCAAGCGCTACTACTGCTGAGCTTGAGGGTCCTGTGTTTGATTCCCAGGTCGGGCAGTGTTATTGGGTTTTTCCGTCAGGGATTTCTCAGTAGCAGCCCGGAGTCTTGATTACCCGTTTGATGGCAATAGGCTCGCCCCCATTAAATGGGACTTAAACGTAACTGGCGAAATGTGTGTGTGTGTACTATCGGTACACCACTGCCTAACCCTCCTTCGGGGATTACAGGCGTGATGTCGTATTATGTTGATAGGTAAGATAAAAAATAAAACAAAAGAAATAGAGCCCAACTGTTTATTCTCATCATTCGAGATTTCTTTCGACTCCTGCATATTTTCTTTACAAAATTCACATCACATTCACGCACACTTATTTAACGGGAATATCTATTGAATTTAACATTAAATGCAAGTTTAAATCTATTGACAATTTATAATAACAAAAAAGATATGACACAGTCTACCAACTTATTGTAGTGGCTCAACGATTTTGCTATGCATTGATAAAGGCTTGTTGGAAGACTATTGGATAGGCTATGGTCATGTTAAAAAAAACGATATTGCAAAATTTTCGTTTAAAAAATAACTTGATTTTAAATTGTCAATACATTATTAAATTGGTGTTTCTGTTGCCGCTAGTAATAGCTTAGAATTAACGTTTTTACAATTATCACTCCGCTTAGTACTGAATTTAAAATGTTCGCGCCAAATTGACAAAACCGCCATCTTGGATTTCATGTATGACTTCGACAAATCTCCCGTTTATTTAATGATATTTACATTTTAAATGGTATTCCTTATAAAAATAATATTAATTACAGTTGCTTATTATTTATTTATGTTTAAATTCCTCGTTTTTATAAAGATATTTACAACGAAAGATTATTGTGCGAACAGATATTACACTATTTCTTTTAACATAATAATATAAAGGCAATTGGCTTATTATTTACTGTACAAATTCGACTATTCGGGACTTAATATAAGTTGAAAAGTGTCGAAATCATTCACCACAATTTTAAAATCAGTACTAATTATAATATTTATAAAAAGTCGATCATATACCTTTTATAAAAACGATTTTAAAATATGTCGAGGTGTTTAACTAACAACTTTGATACCAGTATAAAAGGCACTCGTTAAAATGCGAAAATTCGCCCAAATAGACTGTACGGTAGCATAGTCAGCGTCTAATGTTCCCACTGTTGGGACACAGGACTCCTCTCTGTGAGAGGGAGTGGGCTGTAATCCACCACGCCGGCCCAGTGCAGGTTGGTAGATGTCACATGTCTTCGAATTTTTGCTTCTAGGACATGCCGGTTTCCTCACGATGTTTTCCTTCACCGTTTTGAGAACAGTGGTGATGAAATTATTTACACAAAGTAAAGCGCCTGTCTGGGTTCGAACCCACGATCTAGCAACTCGTAAGTCGGGGTCGTTACCACTGGACCACCACTGCTCTACTGCACTTACAGTATGACCGATGAATCATGGCCGGTCTGAACATAGGCTCTGTGGACTTTCGCGCATGTTCACTCTCACACTCGTCTAATGTCACCATTTGGTTCCTAAAAATGTTATTGCGCAGCTTTCTGCGCAAAGTTCGGACCGGCCATGATTCGTCGACCGTACTGTAAAGGTGGCTAAAGACTTGCTGGAATCTTCAACTTAGAAGCAAATCTGTAATGTCCCTTTTCACGTAGCTATTTGAGCGAGATTTGCACTGTTTAATAGATTCTTCTATACTTTCTCGATTTTATCACAGAGCGTAAATGTACATTGCTTTCATATTCAAAGACTTTCATTTTAATGTTTTTTTTTAATTATTTGTATTAAGTATTGTATGCGTAAGAAGAAATGCTATAAAAAGAAATATCAATAAAATACATACTTAGCTTCTGCCACGGGGTGAAATGACCCTCAAATGCACTGATGTTTTAAATGCACACATTTCCAAAGAAATTCTTATAAAAATGAAAAATAAATGTACCATGAATAAAGTATGCCATGTTTTTTCTACGCATACAATACTCAAAATATGTTTTTTCATAATAATTTCCACGTTTTTTGCAAAGAAAACTACAAACTGAGATCATTTTTTTTACAATTTTTTCATAAATTTGTATTTTTTTTGTCATTTATAAGTTTATAAACTACTACGATAATAAGAAATAAGTCATTACTACTACTGAAAAAAATAAAAAGTAATTGAAAAATAAGAAAATTATAACGCCAAAATGGTTTTTTTTTAAATCAGATTTTCTCAAAACTCATAGGAAGAGTTAGTCGTAAAATGGAAATATATTATTTATTAATTAAAAATTATTTTTTTTACAATAATACTTAAATTACAGATACAAGATGTACTTAAAAAAGAAACTTTCGGTGGATGTTTTTTTTTTCACTTTTTTCGCATATAAAAAGTTACATTCATTCACTCAGTTTTTATGTGACTCAAATTCTTATATTTAAAAACGCTAAGAGCGAGATTTGGAGAGCAACTGTGGCGCGACAGTTGGACGATTGTTGCACAACTGTGAGCCAACAAAAATGTTTAGTCGCCCAGTTTTTAAAGCTCGCCAATTTAATCCTAATAAAATTTAATACTATGCATTTTTAACACCGCTTTTGATATTTTATCCACCACAGTTCCCACCCCAGATGTCGCCCCCGAACCTTAAAGCTAGTAAAATATATGGAATATTCTTTTTTTTTTTTGAACTTTTTTTTCTCTCTAGTAAGAAAAAATCACAGTAAGGAAAAGCTTTGGGATCATAGACAACGCTTCTTTCACACATATTAATATAACAAAAACATTAGTAAAGCTAAAAAGGGACTGATAAAAAAGTTAGGTTCCTGAGAAGTAGTCCGAAATATTTCCTGGTTCCAAAAAACCTATTTTAGGTCTCTGCTCACCCCCCAAGAACCCACAAAACGAAAGAAACGTTGTCCATCGCAATGCAAAAACATTTCATAAAAAAAAACAACTTTTCACATTGAATAATACTCCAAATATTAAATTTATTTACCATTAATTAAATTTTGAACTGGATTTTTTTGAATTTTAAAATTGCACCATTTTTTATATTTTTTTTTGTCCTTTTATTCGGATTAATTATTAATTAAACTTAATTTTATTTCGAAACATACATTTGAGCGATTGCGGCGCGACTGCGTGGCAACTCCGTGACAGTTTGTATTTAGAAAATTGGTCGTGATTACTGAGAAATGCGATAAAATTGGCACGAAAAAGTAATATTTAAAATTCTAGCCAAAACTCTCAGTTGGCAGCGCGACCTGGCGACGTCGCCATAGCGTCCGAGTGAGATATGACTCTAATAGTAATTAAGCAGTCTTATTGTTAATTTATCAACAAGACCCAACTGTTGGGCGACTCCGGCGCAACTTTATCGCAACCTCAACATCTTACACCTCACTTTGCTTGCCGCAAAGCAAGGTACTATCACGTAACAACCACACAAGCACACCCCATTCGCACACCTACACACACAACTACACCCACAGAGAACGGATCACATACATTTTGACATTCTCAAAATTAGGATCACGCGATGATCGAGAGACATAAATCCTTCATGGAAAAAAAAAAACTTAAAATTTAAAACCTCGGCTTTTTCTCCCATGTTTTTTTTTAGATATAAATTATTTAACACAGTTTTTTTTTTTTTTTAAATGTATAAGTAAAATAAACTTAAATCTTGTAATTTGGAGACGAGAGGACATAATGTGGTCAAGCAGTTGGCTAATAGTTATACCCAAATAATTGGCAAAAAATCTATTATTGACCGTACAAAAGTATAAAACTAATTATGCTGACAGAGTAGAAAAATTCTTCAAATATCATACTGAACTATTATTTTCGTGTTACTTAGACTGGAAGCCGACCCCAACATAGTTATGGGTACGCAGATGTTAAGTATCGCTTTAATGCTTTAAATAAATGCTTTTACTGCTAATAACCATATTACATTCTCGTCCCCATTTTGAATACGACCGCTAAGACCCGGCAAAGGAGTTCTACTTGTCATCCATTTAGATTTATATTTCAAGTGTAACTATAATAAACTACAATAATTATATTAATAAGACCTTTTAGAATTCGAGTTGTATCTTTTACTAGTAACCTATAATAATAGTAATGTCAAAAATAATAATAGATTTCGCTTCAATCAAATAAATTTTTATTTTTTTTAATATAGGTAAAAATGTCCGGATTTTTCGACGTAAAATTCCAAAAGATCTCATTTTAAATAATTCAGCTGCCAGGTACATATTAGGTTTATATTTAAAACACTAAAAGTACCGCCCTAACATAATAACAGATGGTACCACTCGAAGTGTGATGTAATTTACAATTTTGTTCAAAAGTACCACTCGAGACTATTTATCAGCTAAAATAAAGATGTCTTGTATCAAATGGTCACTTTAAATATTGCAGGATGTTGTCTTGCTAGCTACAATGCCGCTAACATGTATATCAGTTCTGCAACCTCTGTTGGAACTAAAAGAGCTGTTTGAGATTCAATTCTGTCCTCAACTAGCACTAAAAGGACCACATAAGCCACAGCTGTAACTACGTAACTCCTAAAGTACCATTCGACCCTTTAGCCTAAAATGTCACTAAAAGTACCAAGTAAGTCTTCAAGGTGTGCGTAGAAATACCGCTATATACTTCAGTAAGGATGATGTCTGCTACTACAATCAGCTTGGTACCGGTTAGTGTCCGGCTGCGATGCCACTTTTAAGTACCGGGTGCGTGCCGGGTCGGCGCGGCCGCTATTAGTTATCGCAGTACACCGGTAGTACGGGACTGCGCGGCCAATCAGATGTCTCTTCGTTTTCGCTACTCTCACTACCCGATCTGGTGAAGAATAAAAAGAAAATGGTTATTATTTGGTTTCTGGCTGTGTCAAAACTTTAAAAGTTTCCCGTTAGGGTTAGTTCACACCGAGACGCGATTCGCGCTAATATTCGAATTATCTGAATTAACTTGTACATATTATTAGTATTGTAGTGTTAGATGTAAAATAATGTATATTATTGAATCTTGTAAATAGAATTCACTTAACAAAATAAAGACAAGATTATCGGTCAGAACGAAAAAAAAAAAGAATTATGGTTATAAAGAATGCTATATTAAATGTGTATCTATTTGTGTTGTAAATACAGTTATATTTTGTATGAATATCTTAAAAAATGCGTGCACCGTCGCGTCGCGTCTCGTCTCGGTGTGAACTGACCCTTTAGGTATCCTCAGGAGAGCCTCATTGAGAGGTGAAACACGTGTCGATTTCTTATAGGGTTTTTATGACTGTCAGTTTAGCGGAATAGGTTACTAAATATATCTACGTCAATTGTATTTTTAACAACTTAAGCAGACAGAGCTAGAGATGACACCATCAATCATACGATTCTAACGTTCATAGGACTCCTAGTCTCTATAAAAATGGTTGTAAGTATATAACACTGACTGGACAGGTCCGCTCATTCAGAGTGAGTCTTCCCTCAAAAGACCATTTCAGACACCAATCTACATCTACATGTTCTTGACATGATCTGACCAAGATTAAAGATAAGATAGATATTAGATCCCTAGTATAAGTCTAACTGTCTAAAACAGCGTATAAACAAAAAGTTTTGACAGATTTTCTATACAAGAAATGAAATGAAATTGTTTATTCTGTAAATAGGATATTGGAATCACTTTTACAGATCATATTAAAAAGTTGTAAAAATAAGCTAGATGAGGTCGGCCTTTCCTATCTGACTACTCTGAGAAGAAAGGCCGAAACAAACTCAGAGGTCACCGTCTTCTTTAAAGTCCAGACATAATCTTGGGGAGGGTCTGGATTTATGCTTTTGCGGTTGCACAACGACATGCTTTGCTTTGCTTTGCTTGGTAGTATAGATGCAGGCCTACCCTGCCACCTCCTTCAGAGGTGGTTGGGTGGCGGGGTCTTGAGGGAGAGCGCTACAGTCGTGTAGATCCTCAAGGCAAGTCTGGCGGATGTACCTTCTCGAGGTTGTCACCCTGTTCTTGGTCTAATTCCTTAAGAAATAGACGTAACAAAAACCACCAGGCGCCTTTGCATCCCTTCCTCTACTCCCTTTACCTCAGTCTCCCTTGTCTTCGCCCTCCCGTCCCAACTTTCTTTAACCATCCCTAACCCATCCCATCCACATCCCCTCTCCTCCCAATTCTACTCTTCCAATTTCCACTCCTAACCGCCGCCCCCTGTGACTGGGTGGTGGCGGGCTCGGATGTCACTAAAATCTGCTGATGACGAGTAGGAGTAGTAGTCACCTGCGCTAGGACCTGCGCAGTTGAGCGCCGTGAGCGGGGATGAAGGAGTCCTGGGGGGTTGAGCCGAGCGGCTCTGGCTGTAATGTGCCCGTAAGGCAACACGCCCCCTTTGGTCCGGATTTCAAGTGAAACGGTGGCCCTACCCATTAGCCGGGGGTAGGGAAATGGCCACGGTGTCCCGTCAGAGGGCCACAGGCGAGGTGCGTGAGGTCCGCTGAGGTCGTCCCCGGACGGCCGAAGCGGTAGGTAAAGGTCATGCTGACGGTGTAAGTGAGGGTTGATCAGTTCGTGGTGGGTGGGCCTTTCGACCCCCCACGCCAACCCGATCGAGCACCCGATGTCGCACTGTAAACCAGCCTTGCGCCCCTATATCTCTCTGGTAGTCCTAACGTTCGAGCTTTTTTTATAGTGAGACGTTCCCAGGTGCGGGCTCCATGGAGGGTGGGAGCCAGAGAGATGAATTTTCGAACGCATTTAACATGGATACATTAAGGCCTGTTAACAAAAAACCCGGAGTGGAGGCGAAAGCCAATGAAACTCCAAAGGGGGGTGCTTGCACCTCTCTTGCCCCTGGTGGCCATGCGGCTAACGCTGCGGGTACCAGAGCGGGCACCGGTCCGGCTGTGGCGAGAACCGCAGCTAAGACCAAAAATAAAAAGTCCCAAGATAAACAAAGGACGTCGGCGCTGATTGGGACCAGTACCGACCCTTCAAACACAATGGTAAAGACCACGGCGACGACTTATTCCACTGCCGGTCGAACCCTCCCCAAACAGACCCCGGTGCCGGGTAAAACTAGCACCGAGATCCCAGCCAAACACCCTCCTCCTCCTGAGGCTCCTCTAGCCTCCTCCCATCAGACGGCCGTAGCCGGTCAAGCGGAGACGGTCAGCTGCACCGAGGACGCGTTCACGCGTGCCTGGCAATTTGTGCAGAAACGCAAGGGCAAGGGTAAACGCAATCAACAAACCCTTCGCCCATGCACCGACCCTTCAGGTTCAACTGCTGCCCTAGAACAGGGTAAGAAGAGGGACAGACCTACGAGGAAGGAGCGCCGACAAGCACTAAAACGGAAGCCTGGTAAGGGCTCCGTTAACAGACATGCCACAGCCGCCAGCTCAGGGAAACCGACGCGCGGGCCGCTGAACTTCTCCGCCGGAAAGCAGTCGCAGGCAGAGGCCGGCCCCAGCCGACCAGTGCCTAGTCAACCGCCAACCGGCGCACAGGACAACTCAGCCGTTGGCATAAAGGTAACACAGCGGCCCGATTGGAAGGATCAGGCCGCGGCCAAGCGAGCTCTCAACGAGTCCTTGACACCTCGGGGTGAGCATAAGCGGCCGCGGCTTGATCAATCCAATAGGGTCGCCCATCGAAGCTACGCCCAAGCTGCCAGCGCTACCCTCGACGTCGCGATCACCTGCGACCGTACGGGAATACTCGGCAAGGATGTATCGGACCAGGTACTCGCTGCCATTCAAAAGCAGATCATACTCGAGGCCTGCTCCTCCAAGCAAGACACACCAGGACCGACCTTCAACGCCAAGCCGCTGTTCGCCGGGGGTGTGCTGAAACTGTGGTGCGGCAACGACCACACCTTAGCCTGGCTAAGGAAAACAGTCTCCGGCTTGACTCTTCCTACTAGCACCCCGTTAGTCGTTTTGAGCCAGTCGGAGGTACAGAAGCGTGCACGGTGTGGCGTAGTGATCCCGGATGAGCAGGGGGTTTACGAAGAGCCGACCTTCATTGGTCGTGCCCTAAGCTACCAGAACCCTTGGGTGGACATCAAGAGGTGGGTACTGCTGCACGCTGACAAACAAGCCGCGGCGTGGTTTGTGGTGGTCGGAGTCCCTGTGGACCAAATCCCGACTCTGATGGAGGCCGGACGCCGTCTCTCAATTGGATTGGGGGCGGTGTACGTAAAGTTCCAGGGTCGGAACGGTAGGTTCACCGACGTCCCGCAGGGATGGGACCCCGTCACGGGAACCTTCGACGTGACGCCGGAACAGCTGCCGCAGGAAACAACAGGGGAGTCCACTCCCCCGTCACACAACCAGGAAGCATCCGTGGCTGAACCTGCTGCTGCAGAGTCGGCCGCTCCTGCTGCCGCCACCGTGGGTGCCGTTCCTTTGTCGGGCGTGGAGCTGGAAGACATGATCCTGTCCCCAGCTTCGGGCCCGGGGGAGGACGGCTTCGACGAGGGCGACCTGTTTGCCGGGCTCAGACTTGGGGGGGACGATGAGGGTTCGACCAGCGATGGCGTCCCCTTTGTCGACCTGTAAAGTCCTCCAGGCAAACCTCCACCACAGTCAGACCGCGACGGCTCAGCTTCGCAAGTGGCTGGAGGAACAACACACGGCTATTGCCCTAATCCAGGAGCCGTGGGTTAGGGCCGGCCGCATACAAGGACTCTCCAACCTTGGCGGTAAGCTCCTAGTCACCTCTGATCATGACCGCCCCAGGGCGTGCATCTATGTCACAGGTAACCTTAAAACACAGCTCTTAACTGAATTCTGTTGCAGAGATGTCTCTGCAGCAAAGCTGCTAATACAGCGCGCCGACGCCAGGGAGATGGTAATCGTCTTTGCCTCGGCCTATATGCCTGAGGCGGAGGTGCCGCCTCCCCATGACCTCGCCCGCCTCGTGAGTCATTGCGAGAGATGTGCGTTTGAGGTCGTCGTCGGTGCCGACGCTAATGCTCACCACCAACTGTGGGGCATGGACACGCAAAACGAGAGAGGTAAGGCCTTGGTTGATTACTTATTCTCGACTAACCTATCCTTACTAAACAATGGCTCCGAACCAACTTTCGTAACCAGGAGAAGCCAGAAGAAGCGCGGCGGAAACCATCACTGGGTGGCAGGTCTCGAAGGAGGCCTCCTGCTCGGACCACAGGTGGATCCGCTTCGATATCAAGGCCTATGTGCCACGAACACCACCCAGGCGGAACCCGCGTAACACGGATCGAACCATCTATACACGTAATCTTGCAAGCAAGCTTACGACTTTGCACAAACCGTCGACTTTTACGGACGCGTCACAGATTGAGGCACAAGTAAGTCATCTTACTAAATCAATCATAGACAGCTACCAAACGGCCTGCCCGGAGACCACGCCGCGCAGCACTCCGGGTAAGCAACCATGGTGGGGTGCCGACCTGGAGCGCAAGCGTGGCAAGGTAAGAACAGCTCTGAACAGAGCCATGAACACATGTGCGGATGAGGACTGGGACAACTACTACGCGGCCAAATCCAGCTACAAAAAATGCATCAGATTCAGAAGCACCACGGGATGGCGCAAATTCTGTGGTAGCATTGAATCTTGTCAGCAAGCTAACAGGGTAAGGAAGGTACTGGCGCAACAGAACACACCTGGGAACGTCACCCTCCGCAAACCCGATAATACACTTACGTCGTCACCTGAAGAAACAAGACGCGTCCTAATTGAGACTCACTTCCCTGGATGCGTCTTCGCGCAGGTAATTGACTGGCCAGATGAAACTCTAACACCATCAGACAATGACTGGCGTTACGCAAGCAGGGTGATCACGTTGGAGAAACTTCAATGGGCCATCCAGAGCTTCCATCCCTTTAAGGCGGCTGGTCCCGATGGAGTGTTCCCCGCCTTGCTACAGTGGGGGGGAACGTCTGTCTCAACGAGACTGGTGCCATTAATGAGGGCGTGCCTGGCCTTCAGATACGTCCCCAAAGGATGGAGGGAAGTGAAAGTCATATTCATCCCAAAGCCAGGTAAGGGTGACTACACAAACGCCAAATCCCATCGACCAATCAGCCTGACCTCCTTTTTACTAAAGACTCTGGAAAGGCTTTGCGATAGGGAGCTGAGGGACGGAGCCCTGAAAACCATACCGCTGCACTATAATCAGCATGCATACAGCTCGGGTAAGTCGACCGAATCTGCTCTTCATCTAGTGGTCAGTCAGATAGAGGATGCGATTCATCAAAAAGGAACCTGCCTGGGCACTTTCATAGACATCGAAGGAGCCTTCGACAAAACCAACTTCTCCAGCATCAGCAGCGCCCTCTCCAAGCATGGAGTAGAACAGGTACTAACGGACTGGATTACGAATATGTTAAGCAAACGAGTGGTTCGCCTTGAAGGGGAGCAGCAGTCGGCAATGATAGCCAGAGGCTGTCCCCAGGGAGGGGTGGTATCCCCCCTACTATGGAATCTGGTTATCAACGACCTGATTACAAAGCTCAACGCCAGCCGCTATTATACAATAGGGTATGCAGACGACCTCGCAATCCTTGTTTCGGGGAAGGTGACGGGAACAATCTGTAATCTCACTAATCAAGCACTACGTATCGTAGAAAATTGGTGCAGGGAATTTGAACTATCAGTGAATCCCACTAAAACTTAACTAGTCATGTTTACCCATAAACGAGCTTTAGGGCCCTACCGCCTACCAAAACTGTTCGATACAGAACTTCAGTTGGCCAACGAGGTCAAGTACCTCGGGGTCATTCTAGACAGTAAACTAAACTGGAGTAGTCACTTAGACAACAAGTTAAACAGGGCCTGCATCACCTTCTGGCAGTGCAGGAAAATGATAGGTAAGAAGTGGGGCCTATCCCCCAAAATCATACTATGGCTGTACACTACAGTGATCCGCCCCACGATCGCGTACGGGGCTGTGGTCTGGTGGCCCCGCACCCAGCGAGTGACAGCAGTTAACAGACTACAACGCATGCAAAGACTAGCCTGCGTGGCGATCACAGGCTGCATGAGGACTACTCCAACTGCAGCGATTGAAGCCATGCTAGACTTACCCCCGCTCCATCTGTTCATACAACAGGAAGCGACGATGGCAGCGGTGCGTCTTAATGCAACAGAGCTCTGGGGTAAGAGAGTTACACAACATACCGCGCTGCTCGAGGGCCTCAATAATGAGTTCCCCATTACGAAAGCCATAAATGACCGGGTACCCAAACAATTTATCTTTGATAAAAAATACAGAATCCAACTGCACGAGGATCGCCATTGCGAGGGCTTGCGGCCCGCAGAGCTACGCATCTTCACGGATGGTTCTAAAACAGGTAGTGGTACAGGTGCTGGAATCTTCTCGGAGGACTTCAACATACACATAGCCACACCATTGGGGGTCCACAACACAGTTTTCCAGGCCGAATGCATGGGTATTTCTCTTGCCGCTTCGGCTATCATGGCCAGGGAAGTTAAGGACTACTCGATACGAATACTCTCAGACAGTATGGCTGTTCTGCAAGCGCTTAACAGCCACACTGTTGACTCTGGGCTGATATACGAGTGTCACCAGCGCCTAAACCAGGTGGGTAACCTCAATAATATAACCATTCAATGGATCAAAGGACACAGCGGCTCACTAGGCAATGATGCAGCCGACGAACTTGCCCGTAGGGGGTCGAGCATGGCACCGGTGGGGCCCGAACCCATTGCGCCACTCCCCTTCGGGTACCTACGCTCTCTGGTAAGGAAACGCACTAGGGATCAACACCACAAACTATGGTTGGACCAAGGTGACTGCAGGCAGGCTAAGGAGGCACTCCCTGCCATCGATTGCCGCCTCACGAAGCGGGTGCTCCGACTAACGAAACAACAGCTGCGAACTGTTACAGCAGCTATAACTGGCCATGGGTCTTTTAATAAACACCTCTTTGTCATAGGAGTCACAGACAGTCCACTGTGCAGGGCCTGCATGGAGGACGACGAGACAGCAGCTCATGTGCTACTACACTGCCCGGTGGTTGCCACTTACAGGGCAAAGTACTTCGGTAACCCAGGTACCCTAAGGGAGATGGTCAGTAACACCAAGGCGTTGCTGGCCTTCTTGGAGGAGCTGGGGTGGATCGAATAAGTAATTTCCCACCCGTACGCAAAATACGCGCTTTGACGTGGAGTTGCGGATACCAGCCCGTATTACCTATTACCTATTACCTATTACATAATCTTGGTCAGGCCATATGAGGACCATGTAGATTAGTCTGAAATGGTCTTTTGAGGAAAGAACCACACAGATTTGAGTGGACCTGTCCAGTCAGTGCAAGCATTTGTCAGTAATAGTGGAGCTCAACTCAGAACTTAAGGAGCTCAACGACTTGACGAACAATACCAAAGAAAGGACATTTGGGTAGGTCGCATAAAGTTCTCAAATTGCCAGAACTTCGCTAAAACTAACAGAGCGAAAAATAAATATCCACATAGTCCTCACATTCACAATAAAATAATACTTTACAAGTAATCATCATGTCATTTTTTTATATACTATTCAATAATGTCAATTTGTATATAAAACTGGTAGGTAGGTATATTTTTATGGTTTTCCATAATATTCAAAATGTCACAATGCTTAGCAGAGAACTATGAGACGTCAGGCTTTGGTTAAATCGGCCCTTACAGATATAAAATCATTTATCAAATTATAATTGAGAACAGTATTTACCTGGTCCTGGTGGGCGTGGCGTCGACTGCGAAGTGTTGCTCCTCAATAGTCGGCAGGAGAGAGGTCAGGCGGTCCGTGGGACGTAGCACCTGCGGATAGGAAACTTTTGTTAATAAAGATTTCAAGCGTATGACGTGACGTAGTGCTAACAGAGGCCATAGACAAAGTGACATTCTATCAGCGATAACGATGATGGAAGAGGCAAAAATGTATAGGACTGACATAAGCTATCGAAAAGCTTATGTCAATCCTGTTGGAAGTTGTTGTAGAAATACGAAACGCTTTGGAAGCGATTGTCACTTGTCTAGACCCTCAGATTATCTAACTAATATTATAAACGCGAAAGTTTGTAAGTATGGATGGATGGATGTTTGTTACTCTTTCACGTAAAAACTACTGAATGGATTTGGATGAAATTTGGCAAACAGATAGTTTATAACCTGGATTAACACATAGGATACTTTTTATCTCGATATTCCCACGGGATCCAGACTTACGCGGGTGAAACCGCTGGGCGCAGCTAGTACTTCATAAAAGATAGTTTGATCTTTGCGAAGTTTATGTCAAACTGATATTCCTAGAATTCATTTGAGTCCAATTCAATTGAACTGAAATGAATTCAAAATCAATCCAAATCATGATGATCGCAATCATTCAAATGTGAAATTGATTTGATTCAATTTGAGTCTCTGTTTCATTTTAATGACAGCTGTCACAGAGATCAAACTATCTTTGCTGAACTGGGCCTATTTAGCGCAGCCGCGAGGCAAACTTTTTTTTTTTTTTTCTCTAGGTACCTACACTTTGAAATTGTTTCTTTTATTTTTATTTTTTTATTCGTTTACATGTAGTTACAGTGTGTTGTGTGCCCTGTCTGTGCTAACTAAATGTATTTTCTTTCTTTCTTTATGAAGTATAGTGAATATGTGAAATGCAAGTAGTTATACAAATACGGATTAATTGCTTCAACCATTTACTTTGATAATATTTTTATCTCTACTATATTTAATTCGTAAAATTCAAAAGAAGAAAGGAATGAATTTATAACGATATTGTGACCTTAAACGGCTTGTCGTGATGCTCAAAAATAGATTGTATGGATGAGCAAAATATTCAAGTAAAAAGAGATATTTATTTTAAAGTTTTTTTTTTAATATACTGTTAACTAACGACGGGCTTTCCTGTTACCACGGCGCTCATACAAGCCAAAAAAAATAAAACAACCATAAACCCTTTTTTTTTTAATAAATAAATATTTTTTTTAATCTCATAAGTATTTATTTTATATAAAAATGGTAAGTACACCACAGACTACTAGTCCCTCCTCCGTCTAAATCCATCCAACCGTTGTATTCATAAGATCGATCTTAGCGATAAGATCTCCCATATATGATACTACCATACTACGCTATTAGTGATTTGATCGCATATACTTACATACATACATGTAACTTTTATATTTATATCTGTAATTCGTACGGTGTACATAATAGGGCACTAACCTTGAGCGTGCGCTCGGACAGGCGCCACACGAGGCGCTGGCGCTGGTCGCGGCGCGCCTCGCAGCGCTCGTAGCGCGACAGCACGTGCCGCACGCGCGCGCGCGCCGGCGCCAGGGACGAGTCGCACATCTGTGACGAACACCTTGTTAGTAGCTATTCTAGCTCGAAAATAATGCTTACACAGTGTGATTTGACCGAAATGTCATTAAAAAACCGACTGGAACTAAATAGTTCAAAACAAGCTTAATTTTAAAGTAGTCTGATGCAGATGGTGGCAGTAGTTAGTTTAGTCAACTCCATCAGACTGCTTGAAAAGTGATAAGGATGCTTCGAGAGTTTAAAGAATCCCACATACTAAGATACGTAGCATAACCAGCCTATAATGTTCCTACGGCTGGGACACAGGCCTCCTCTCTGTGAGAGGGAGTGGGCCGTAATCCACCACGCGGGCCCAGTGCGGGTTGGTAGATGTCACATGTCTTCGCATTTTTGGTTCCAGGACATGCCGGTTTCCTCACGATGTCTTCCTTCACAGTTTTGAAGTAATTTACACAAAGTAAAGCGATCTACTTTGTATAAGATCCATAGATAAGCATAAAAAACCTCGTCTTTGATACCGCGCATTCGGGTAAAAAAAAGTAAGTTTAAAAAGAGCTTAGTACTTACATGGCAGTGCAGCTGTAGTTGACGAGCGAAGTCGTACAGGTAGTACGCGTGTTCGGGAATAGCGCCGCTTTCCTCGGCAGCAGCAAGAGACTCTGCCAACTGTTGCTCTACAAACAAAAATATAAAAAAGTTAGCAAAGAAAATATACCATAAACTAATGTTTTTTTAATCGAGCAAACTCAAAAACGCCTAAACATATTGTAAACGACATTTCCGTTTGGAGTTTGACAAGAACAAGTGTCAAGTTTTTGTGGTAAGACCAAAAGTGTTTTACTGGTGCGCCCGCGGTTTTACCCCCATTAGTCACGATCTTGTGGGAATATCGGGATAAAAAACTTCTCCTCTTTTTATTTTTATAATGTGTTTTATTGCATGAACAGCTTATTTCCTAGCAATATTAAAGTTTAGTCATTAATGGTAATCTGTGAACAGCGCTGTTGGCTATATTATTATTTAAGTTATTTATGTTATCATGTTGTAATATCCCATAATGTAGCTGTTTGTTGTTCCAAACTAATAAAATAAAATAAATAAAAAAAGTATCCTGTCCTTTTCCATGGTCTACTCATGTGCCAAATTTCATCCAAATCCGTTCAGCCGTTTTGGCGTGAAAGCGTGACACACAAACTCACTTTCGCATTTATAATATTACTTAGAACTAGCTTCCGCCGTAAAAGTACTAAAAGTAGCTTATGTCCTTTTTCAGGCTCTAGACTATCTGTGTACCAAATTTAATTTAAATCGGTTCAGTAGTTTTGGCGTGAAAGCGACACAGACAGAGTTACTTTCACATTTATAATATTCGTAAGGATTAGGATATTCACCTAGTTTGTAGTATAGCAATATGAGCGCCAGTTCACTAGTGCGAGTGTTGACGCAGGCCGCGTCGCAGCACACGATCTCGAGAAGTTGGATTAGCTCCTCTTCCTGATAGGACAAAAAGAAATATTATTATTAAAAAAAGACCTTTGAATTTTTCCCTATTTTGAACCAGGCATCTTTTTTGATTTATTCTTCCATAATCATCCATTTTGGATTTTTTTTAAACATGTTAAAATACACATTTTAATTTTATTTTGGGACTGGGCAGGACATGTCTGCCGCATGCCTGACAAACTGTGGGCCCAAATAGCGCAGAACTGGTGCCCTGAGACAGTGAGACGGGGTCGCGGCAGACCACGTAGGAGATGGCGGGACGAGCTGGATAGGTTCCATCAAAACTGGAAAGAAGACGCGCGGGCTCGTGAAAGATGGAAGGAGTGGAGGGAGGCCTTTGCCCAGGAGTGGGACAGAACAGGCTAAGAAAAAAAAAAAAAAAAAAAAAAAATGCATAATAGTCCAATCAGCGCAGCCGTTCTAAAGTGATACGCTTACCAACAATCAGTATTTAATTTTTATTTACATAAAAATGTTTTTAGAAGACATTTTAAGACAAAGTCAAATAATTTATTTCAATTAGATAAGGCACTTTTGAACGTCAAAAACAAAGAAACAGAACTGATTCTAGTTGCCCCTTACAAAAGGTAGTTTTCGTATGGAGAAGAATGGGCAAGAACATCCGCCGTTACTCTTTTAAACATGTTTTATACATCAATTATATAATTATATGTGAAGACGATGAACCTAGAATAAGATTACTGTACCACAATAGGTTAAAGAATTAAAAATGGAGCAATGACAAATAAGTGATAGATTTTTACAAGTAATAAGTCAGTGTGTGAGTTTAGGTAAACACAGATTGTAAAAATATATGACATACTGTTCATTGGTTGATGATAGGGGGTAAAAGTGAACTGTATTCCATAGTCTATGTCTAAACTGAAATAGTTCAGTAAGATTGTTGTCTTTGGAAAGTTTATTATATCTCCATTGACATAACTACAGATATAAGATCAGCAGTTAGCTTTTTAGGAGAAAAATCTACTTTTATTAATATAATACAACCCAGTTAGGGCGATGCCTAAGAGCGGGGGCACACGATGCGTTGCGGCGCCGCACCGCAAAGATTTCACCCAATCAGCGGGCACACAAGCCCGCTGTGTGCCCGCTGATACGGTGAAATCTTTGCGGTGCGGCGCCGCAACGCATCGTGTGAACAGGCTCTCATTAGTTCGTTGCGTTGCGTCGTCGCAACGGATCAACGCATTGTATGCCACACAGCGCAAGAGCAGTGGGCCACTGTCCGCCGTCGCACCGCAGCTGCGACAGCGCAGCGCCTCACCCTCCCCCGCGTCGTCTCTCGTCCGCCGATCCGTTGAAACGTCGCGTGCGACGACGCAACGCTTTGACTGGCTGCCAGATTTCGGGCTTCTGATGACCCGTAACGACTGTCAAAAATCTACGAATGACGGCCAGGACCAATGGCATAACGGCCTTACCGAGCTAGGGAGGGCTGTCGATATGTAATGGATGGTCACCCATCGACGAATCGACCGCGGCATGCGTAGCTTAACCTGCGATCGGCCCGTGCGGCTGTTATCATTGAGCCAGAGGAGTCACAGACAGTCGGCTGTGCAGGGCCTGTATGGAACACGAGACAGCAGCTCATGTGCTGCTACACTGCCCGGTGGTCGCCACATACAGGGCAAAGTACTTCGGTAACCCAGGTACCCTACGTGAGATTGTCAGTAACACCAAGGCGTTGCTGGCCTTCTTAGAGGAGCTGGGGTGGATCGAATAAACGATTTCCCTACGCAAAATACGTGCTTTGAGTTGAGTTGCAGATATCAGCCCGTATTACCTATCATTTTGCCTCGACCCCGCCCTCGGAACAGATCATAATTTGTGACATATTACCTGGCAGCTCTGCGGCAGTATGATGGCACACTGCTGCGCGTGCAGGCTCAGCATGGCCCGCAGCAGGCGCAGCCAGTCCAGCGCGGTGCTGGTGCGACAGCCGGTCACGAGGCTCAGTTTGTCGACGATGACTCGCGACATGCGGATCACGTCCCCGGCTGTGCACGCTGATTGGGATATTGATACTGGAATAGAGAAAAGTCAAACCTGTAAAGTTGCGTTGGTACAAATATGTACCAAACGTCAATCGGCGACAAGTACCGCTGGTACATTAATGTACCAGGCGTTTCCCGCGGTTTAAATCTCTATTTCTACTTATAAATAAGGGTTTTTATCGTCTGTGGCAATTTAAGTCTATGGGCAGATAGATATTCTAGTCGACTTACTCATTAAAAACCATAATTTCTTTTTTTTTTATTGTTGAAGTTTGATGCGTGTGTCACGTGAAAATTGCCGTGACATCTGTCTATTTTTTTCTGTCAATGTCATAATCTCTTATTGTTGTTAGATTACTTACGTATTTATAATAAAACCTGCGAAAATTTCATAAAAATCTATCCAGTAGTTTTAGAGATACGGTCAAAACAAAAAACAAAGCCCACTACGTAACATTCTCTATTTGTAAGTTCTATTTTAGTTACCCGCTTATTGTTTATACATAAGTATGTGGTCTATTTATTCAAGAACCCAAACCAATTAACGATAATGAAGTGCGTTTCGTATTTCTCAAGTGTTTATGCTTTTTGTGCGAGCGCTGGCGCGCCGCGCGCCCGCCGCTCGGCGGGGGGGGGGGGGGTCCGCGCCTTTAGCCCATAACTAAGGTGCGATAGCGTGCAGCTCGCAGCTTTCCAGGTTAATAATACATAATATCACGCCTGTATTCCCCGAAGGATAAGCATAAGTATAATCAGCCTATCATGTTCCCACTACTGGGACACAAGCCTGCTCTCAGTGAGAGGGAGTGGGCCGTAATCCACCACGCAGGCCCAGTGCGGGTTGTTAGATGTCCCATTTGACACAGATGACATGCCGGTTTCAGGATGATTTCCTTCACCGTTTTGAGAGCTGTGATGATGAAATTATTTACACAAAGTAAAGCGCCTGGCAGGGTTCGAACCTATTCTGCCAGGGTTGCGGGTTAGTCCGAAAGGGATACCGGGACTTTGGCAACAGGCAACTGAAGGAACACGGGTGGGTTTTAGTTAGTAAAAGTCTGACACGACCTTCCGCTCCGCCAAGAGCGGAAGAAGCCATTGGATGATTGCCAACACTAAAAAAAAAAAGCGTTCGAACCTACGACCTACAACTCGTAAGTCGCGGCCGTTACCACTGGGCCACCACTGCTCTCTCCGAAGGATGCACTGACTGGACAGGTCCACTCATATTGTGTGGTTCTTTCTTCAAAAGACTATTTCAGACGCTAATTTACATGGTCCTCATATGGCCTGACCAAGATTATGTCTAGACATGAAGAGAGACTGCAACCTCTGAGTTTGTTTCGACCTTTCTTCTCCGAGTAGTCAGATATGAAACGCCTATCTCATCTAACTTATTTTTACTATTTTATAATATGACGTGTAAAAGTGATTCTAATATCGTATTTACAGAATAAACAATTTCATTTCAGCTCTGGGGGCATCTACATCGCCACATGCGAACTACGCCATCAAAGACTTGACGTCACACGAAAATTATGACGACAAACAAAATCCTGCATCGCGCAATTAGACTTTACCGCGCGATCAACGTGATATAAAAGGTGTATCTTTCCATGCACGAAATTTCTTAAGGGGTCATTGTACTCATCATTATGAGCATCTTTCACTACGGGACCAAACCAGAAATCGCAAAAAAAAAAAAACTTCCCTACAATTTTATATCATGTGTGTTTCATAGTCAAATTTATTTTCATATCTTTTTTATGTATAACGCCCTTACGTAGTTAAGTGATATGATAACTTACCCAACTCTTCGACAGAGATCCTGCGTTTAGTCTCGGTGTCGGCTGCATACTGTTCTAGCGCGATGTTCATGCAAGAGACTGTGATGCAGGGCACGTGGCACGGACGCACTTTCATCTTAGTTAGGAATCTGGAATAGAACGACATTTTATTGTGAATACAGTGATATAGGACATGAAAATCTATACATATTATAAACTAGCTGCGCCCCGCTACTAACACTTAACTAGGTTTCACCCGCGTAAGTCTCGATCCCGTGGGAATATTGGGATAAAAAGTATCCTATGTGTTAATCCAGGTTATAAACTATTGGTTTGCCAAATTTCATCCAAATCCATTCAATAGTTTTTACGTGAAAGAGTAACAAACATCCATCTATCCATACTTACAAACTTTCGCGTTTATAATATTAGTTAGGATTAAAGTCGGTTTTCATGTTTGTCTGTATCTCCGCGTTGTTCTTCTAAACCACGCAACAGATTTTGATGAGATTTTCACTACCTTTTTTGCAGAAATAGATATGGTGGTAGTATATCATCAGACAAGAGTTCGTCTCATAAGGGGTTTTTGATCTTAAATAGCATAATTTCAAAATATTCTTTACTCCATGTGAAGGTTTTAAGTAAAAAAAAAATAACTGTATTCCATAGTCTATGTCTAAACTGAAATAGTTCAGTAAGATTGTTGTCTTTGGAAAGTTTATTATATCTCCATTGACATAACTACAGATATATAGGATCAGCAGTTAGCTTTTTAGGAGAAAAATCTACTTTACTAATATAATACAAACTATATTCCATTTGAAATAAGATTAGATTTTTAAATAAACATATTTTACAGTCCGTTCAACCGATTTTGACTTCTATTAAAAAAAAATGGTCACAATACCAACTGTTTACAGCTGCCATTTTTCATGCTACCAACGCAATAGAAGTCAAAATCGTTTGAACGGATTGTAAGAAAGGTTTATTGAAATGTCTTATTTCCAATGGAGTATATAGTTACCATACCCCTTGGTAAGACTGCTTGTCAGACTATCGGGCTTCTGACATCCCGTAGCGATTGTCACAGATCTGTTACGAATGACAGCCTGGACGGCCTAACGTTATAGTACCCAATAACTGCGGAGCATGGCCTCCCTATAGATAGCATAGATCCTCACCTGTCGAACAAGTTAATGGCGTTGATGAGCACGTCGGCTGGCAGGTCGAACCAAACTTTGAGACATCTCAGCACGTGAGCCGCGCCGTCGCGAGCTCCCGTCGTTACTTCACCATTCTGTTGACAAAATATTACGGATTAGTATTACATTGACCGGTATGCTTAGTGTCGCTAGGTAGCGACAGTGCCTGCCAGGTTTGCGGGCAAGTCCTGCCAGGGTTGCGGGGAAACTTCTGCCAGGGTTGCGGGAAAGCCCGAAAGGGATACCGGGACCTTGGCAACAGGCAACTGAAGGAACACGGGTGAGTTTTAGTCAGTAAACTGCCTATCTGACGTCCACAACTCAGTAACTGGGTAATACGAAACAGACAGATACGGACAAAGTAAATTTAATTCGAGTACATATAAACAACGTTGAAATCTGACCTCCATCCACACTGAATGCTACGGGACCTTCAAAAGATGTTAATTCGTCAACTTGTTGCTAAAGTTACGTTCAGTTTGTATCTTGCGTAATCAGACAGATTTGTAATGAAATTTGGAAAACATGGTATACTGTTCGAAAAATTCGGGTAGACAAGCCTTAAATCCGAAAGGGTCAAGTAAGGTTTATGTAATTTTGGTACCAACCCCACACAGATTCGAATACTACTACCTCCTATGTAAATAACAAAAACGTAAACTGAAAAGCAAAGACACCGATTTCCGAAATTTAAGTTATTTTTCACTTTTTTTGTAAGTCGGTTGTTTTTTTTTTCGTAAAAACTTTTTTCTTTTTAATCGGTCGACAACTAACGAAAATTTCGATTAGAATACATTAAAAAAAAATACATACATACGAAAGTAGAAACTCCTGTTTTTTTAAGTCCGTTAAAAATACTGTGATTGCCCAGTAATTGGGTCGGAAAGCAGTCGCTCCATTTTACACTTTGGTACAGAAAAAGAGTACCTAGTAGAATTCAGGTCAGGCCTAAGTCCAATAGTGGGATAGCGGAGGAAAAAACCATGCTCGGAGCCTTAAGTTTATTTGACAGAATTACCTACAAACATACTTAATTCAGAACGATTAAGATAAAAACGCCGCCTTATTGGATCCCCACGACCTTGACCAATAGAAGCGCTCAGTATATATCGGCTGCGTGGACGCACGTGTTCGTTACGTGTTCGCATTTAGAGGTATTTGATCAACACTTTAGTTAAGCGATTCTTTAGTTGTACTTGTATTTAAAACTCTTGGAGTGAAAACATATTTTACAAATGAAACTATTCAAAGTTCATCATTTAGGGTCGGCTTCCAATCTAACAGGATGCAGCTGACCAGTATTTTACATGGAGCGAATGCCTATCTGACCTACACAACCCAGTTACTGGATAACATGATACCCCTTGGTAAGACTGGTTGTCAGACTATCGGGCTTGTGTAAGTCTGAGAAAGAGAGAGAGAGATATACATATAGAGAGGTCTACAAAGCCGAAATGTTTCAACGCGATGTGCAATATTTCCAGCACGGTTAAAAAAATATAGGCGCTTTGACACTTTTGACAGGTGCCCAGACCTGACGTCTCAGTGCTGCCACCTAGTAAACGCTATTTCAGAAAACCCTCATTGGTTCCTTACCTAAGATTCAGCAGACAGACACATACAAAAAGTTACACCTACACCTGATAACTTGGATTTCCGAAGAAGACCGTGCCGTCATTATAATGACGACCGTCCATTTTGACACCGTCATTTTGTGTCCGCTATAAGACGACAGCGGACACCGCTTTCTTAGGAGACCCCAGCTTTTTGGTTGCCACAAAGCTTTCTTACCTCCGATTCAGAAGGTAGACTCAGTTTCGGCTGAGCCTTGTGCTCGAGCAGGAGATACTCGTTGAGCGTCGCGTACATTGTCTGCGCCTCCTCCTCGAGAGAGCGCTGCGTGGACGCTTCCGATTGATCAGCATCCGGGTACCCCGCGCCCGATCGCACTTTCTTTGACCAAGCTTTGGGGTTACCATAAAGGTTCCTTACCTCCGATTCAGCAGGTAGGCACAGTTTTGGCTGCGCCTTGTGCTCGAGCAGGAGATACTCGTTGAGCGTCGCGTACATTGTCTGCGCCTCCTCCTCGGGAGAGCGCTGTCGCGACGTGGACGCTTCCGATTGGCCAGCATCCGGGTGCCCCGCGCCCGATCTCAACATTATCGGGATTATTGGCGCGAGTTGAGGGTGAATCGGCACCTGTAGGGAGTTAATTGTTATAGTTAACTATTTCATTAAAGTTCTGTCTTATACACGTTTTGACATTAAATATAAGAAACATTCGCAATCTCATCTCAGCGATAATAAATGTCGAAAACTTGTCAATGAAGTAAGGAAAATTAATGGTATTTTGGGTGGAACTGAGATTAGAACGCGTCCGTTCTTAAAATTATCGGAATTGCGCCACAGGCTCAAATTGAAATACTTCGGTGAAGGGAGTTAAACGGGGTAATGTCTTGAAGGACTAGAGAAAGACTGAAAGAGAATGGACGCAGTGCATAAATCAGATGCGTACGAACGTATTTACTTCAAACCAGTTCATACATGTTGCGGGTTTGAATCATTCTCCGCTATAGATAGTGCCCAATGATCCAAGACGCGCCCTACTCCGTACTAAATTACAGCTTAAAGAACAGTAATCGCGGAGTTGGGCGCGTCTTCTTGGATGGCACTATCTGTATATTATTCTCTTACACGAACGTCACGAAGACTAGGCCTCTCCTTGCGTCATATTATTTCAAGTTGAGTGCGAGCGAGCACGTATACAACATCTATATTAATCGAAATATCATAATGATTCTGCTTATACCCTTGCCTTTATCTTCATTACATAGCCGGAACTTCATATGACTGGAACAGGACGTGATTCACCAAAATCTTTAATCTTCTATTTCTTTGCATTCTTTTACACGCCACTACTAATATTTACAGATGCCTGTACTAATCGTCCTTAGTTTCTTACAAAAGGGTTAAAACTATTTAATTCAGGTACTTGTACAGTTAGAGAAACGTATTGTTTAGCAAATTGACTATAAATTTATATAGCTTGGAACTCCTCATCATCACTTGTTCTCTGTCCTCATCAGCACTTCATCAGTCGTATGAATACGGTCAACCTGCTCAACTATACATTTCTCTGAATGTACATCAAAAAATCTTTAAACATCCTTACCTAAGCGAGTGCAGGAGCAATCAGCGGCTTGTTGTCGTTGTATATGCCCGCACCGATCCGCCCACAGCTCTCGTCCCGACGGTTTGAGCGACCGGGCGCGAGGGCCCTAGTACCTGACACAAGAGAGAGCGCGGTCAACGCACTGCAGCCTGGGTAGGCCGCTGAGCGATGATACAGGGTGATGGAGAAGAGGATAGGAGGATAGGACTCAAGGTCTAAATGTGACAAAAGATGATTATGTCGTCAAGGTAAATGTTAATCTCGGATAAAAGTGAAGTTTCTTTTAAACAAATATCAGAAAACTACACGTGAACTTGAATATAGTTCAAATTATAATAAGAATAAATAATTCAATTAGATTTAAAGTAATAATTTCTAAAGATAATAATTTATGTGACGTTATTGGTATTTGATGATAGTCTTTCGCGAGATTCAAACAAAAAAATACTGAAAAATTCGGTAAATACTGATCAATATCTATAGGAACTTTAAATTATACGATTTCTCGGTAATCCGAAGGTAGGATTAAAGGATGGAAGATGTAGGAGCTCAAGGCTACTGGGAGCAATGTCTTGTTGAAAAACAATTGCCCAGCCACCAATGCGCCTCTCAAACAGGTCAGATACGCTACAAGCAGTGGTTGAGCACTGATGTAGGCCGTACAATGCGCTCTAACGAGACGCAAAGACACTAGCGTTTAAAAAACACAAGTAAAATGCCACGGTCTATCCCTTAGCCCTAGTATACACTGAGTTTAACCTCCTGGTTATACCCTTTATACTATTTTTATGTGAACCTTTGACAGTTCTATCGCAGCAAGCGACTCGAGCTGCTTGACAGGGATTGATTATAATAGCAGTAGAAAATCTTTTACAAGTTACCTGTAAAATTTGGAACAATGAATATGGCATATGGATTGATATGAGATGTATCCTTTGAGTAGATTTGAACCACAGAACAGATAAAAGAGGTCTCTTTTATCTGTTCTGTGATTTGAACGTTGTCCAGCATAATTTTGAAATCAACCAGTGTCTTTTTATAGCAAAGCCATAGGCTATGATACGGAAACCATACGACGCGACGTCAATTTTGACCATTATTAAAATCACTATGCTTATAAATATTATGTGGTAAAGAAGTTTTTTTATGAATAGATCCTACAGACTTTTTTGTACTCATATTTTAATTATGATAATATAAACAATATTCTTGCTGAGTAATCCGACCTGTCAGGTATTCAATAGCGATGTGTGTGTAATATTGTAACTTGTAACCGAAGCTTCCATTTGACGTCATAACGTGATCATGAGATGAAGTACTTCAAACGTACAGTCAATAACAGAGATAAGTGTTGAGGAAGCTGGCTGCAAATACATTTTAGGTTCTATGTTTACATGGATTTAATACTGATAAATGATATTTTTTGCAAACTCTTACACAAACACGTACGTTTACGTTTATAAAAACACTTTTATACGTTAATAATATCTTTTAGGTCGGTGTTTCCTATCCGAGTATCGGACTACTCCGTCAGTCTCTCTTAAAGTTCAGATATAATCTTGGTCAGACCATGTGTGGATCATATAGATTAGTGTCTGAAATTGTTTTTTAAGGAAAAAACCACACAGATTTGAGTGGAACTGACAAGTCAGTGCACGGATCTGTCGGTAATAAGCTGCGTGTGCATACTTATTTTGCGTTGCGCGGGTTGTTAACTTGACAGGAACGATATTAATGTTCGTATTTCTTCATGAACAATATAAAATTGCAATATTCATAATAATTAATAATTCAATATGGATAATACTCATTCATTGGCTTGTTATTACTGCCGTTCGCCAGTCCATATAGCGATATGACCTTAATAAAATAAACATAATCGTTTAACAACATTCTCGTTTTGAATTATTAATTTTATTTATTTGTATGATACTTCTAGATTCCAGCGTCATATATAGTTGAATGCAAGCTTAAATGGTAGGTGGTATTGCAGTATTTTAAAACTGCCAATTCGGCATTAATCCATACTAATATTATAAATTCAAAAGTAACTCTTGTCTGTCTGTCTGTCTGTATGTTACCTTTTCACGCCTAAACCACTGAACGGATGTAGATAAAATTTGGCAAGGAGCTAGATGGCATCCCGGGGAAGGACATAGGCTACTTTTTATCGACATACCACGCGGGCGGAGCCGCGGGTGGAAGCTTGAAACACATAATTTTTTTGTGGTTACCCATTTTAGTATTACCCCCTCTCTATTTATACCTGATATCATCATCTTTCTTTTGCCCGTAGCCACATTTATTTGTGGTCGGCGCAACATGTCTTTAGTCGTCATTTCGGTAGTCAACCCTTTTCTAGCTATATCATCTTTCACACAGTTCCTCTATCGGCATCATTTCGATGTGTATCATTATGATTATACAGTTTCATAAGTTTGAAATTAAAAAAATGCAGTTTGAACATCGTATACGGTGTAAAAGAAACACAAATGTCTTTATGAAATAAATAAGAGATAACGTTATAATATCAATATTTGTTTTCAGATAATATCGACGAGAACCTGAATCGCACTTACATAATTGTTTAATAAAAAATGTGAACTTTGATCTAACGAAATATCGCACGTGGATTGCAATGCGGAATTGGTTGAAATCTGACTCGAACTAAATAAAACAAGTAAAAAAAAAGATTATGATGATGACCCACACAGTATTACATTACTTCGTTTCATAGTCACTGACTGTCTGATCTTTGAATCAGCCATATTATTGCATAACACACATAAAAAGACAATTGATCGCAATGCCTTTCATTTTGTTTTGTCAGTTCAGCCACGTTCATGGCGTTGTTGAGCAGACGAATTTTTGAAACCTATGTAGCAATGGAGCCTTCAAGACCCTCGATTGAATGCGTGTCGCAACATAAGGTCCAATTGAAAACCAGCGTCAGGCACCAGTTGACTAGCATTTATGCTGAACTGGGCCTATTTGGCGCAGCCGTGAGACGCACAATACTATTTTATTTTTTACTTTTTTTAATCTGTTCTTTGTTTTTGTGTGAATATTGTGGGCCTGTGTCAAATAAATTTATTTTCTTTCTTTCTTTGTTACACAATAAGTACCTGGGCGACCGAGCTCTGCTCGGGTGAAACTAGTGAAAACGAATTTTCTCAGATATGAGACCTATATAACTAGATCAATTTTTTCGCCCCCGTAAACCCCTATATTGAAACTTTCATAGAAATCGTTACAGCCGTTTTCGAGACCGTAATTACAAAAATATATACATTTAAACAAATATTGCTCATTTAATAGTATAGATAGAATATTTTATGCTATCAATAAAAAATGTTCCTCATCCAAGGAACGAGATAAAATCACTGCTATCAATTATCAAAGAGATAATGTCGTATTTTCTTATCTCATTTTGGCTTGAATATGGTTTAAAAATCTGTTTTTGACATGGATTTTCCGGCTGCCGCCTTCAAGTCTGAACACTCGAATAGAATAAATTATGAAATTTTCACGGTTCTATCTATTACCTAGAATTCAGATTAGTTTACAACAGCTGTTAACGTTTATAGTCCATAGCATAAAATACTATTTTAGATCTAATATTTTCTTAATCTTTCTATTGTTATTTATTTTTTCTTTCTTTAATTATTTTATTTTTTCTTATTTTGTTTTTATTATTATTCTTCCTTTTTTTGTCTTGGTTGGTTGTGTCACTTCTAGACGGAAGTAAAATATTTCCCTTTTTTTGCACTTTACCCCTATTTTTCAAGGTCCATTTTCAATCTAACCTAAATACTAAAACCTGAGTATACTGTAATGGATGCCACAAGTACTTAAAATACAAATTAACCACGTACAAAACAGCTGATCGTAAGGAGCCTAGTTACCAACTTAAATTAGCATTACGTGTTGCATACTTGCATAGATATTACCTTTTACATACGAAGCGTAACCAGTTACCAACATGTCATTGGGTGGGCTAAATGAAATTATAATGTAGTTTAAAAAGAAAAGTTATGTTACGTCGGGGGGAGGGTATTTTCACTTTCATTTAGAGGCGTAGTGTTAATATAAGATTTTAAATAAATAAACTCGCAATCGACGTGCGTATTTAACTGGCGGGGTAATTACGTAACGTAACACATTTAAAATGACTATAGATCGCAATCAATCTGCCTAGCCTTTTCCCAACTAAGTTGGGGTCAGCTTCCAGTCTAACCGGATGCAGCTGAAAACCATTATTTACGAAACCGAATGTAAAGATTTTGGCGTCAAGTCAATGATATTATATTTAACAGATATGTTATAAGCGCGCAATCGTGAAGACTCGAAAAAATTCCAATTGTAACGTTTTTACTTGTAGTGAAATGTAAAAATGAATGAAACGTGGGTATGTGTGCCGCTGCTACGCGGAACACTTTTTTCGGTTGTTTTGTGACTGTATAACATATCTGTTAATATGAAAATTTAACCTGTTTACGAGGCTTGAGTCAAACTGCATAAACCTACCTACATTATACAATTATACTAATGAAGTAGTGATAATATTAATACAAAAGTGCGTTTATTATAAGCTACAGTGCATGAACACTCGCTAGGTCATTCACCCCGCGACTCCTGTGAACTCTGAAGCACGAACTAGAACATAGTACTTTTACGGTACATAGAAGGTAATGCAACCTTTATTGAGGGTAGTTTTAAAGGTTGAACACGATATCTGTTATCACTGTGACTGTGACAAAAAAAATAACAGATCCAAATATCTGTTATTAAATCACAGCCTGTTATTTTTGTACGGACGATAAATACGTATTTAAATCTCAATCGAATATCTTCTTTATTCATTTTGGTTTAAAGTCGAAAATAGTATCTGTTATTTTAAGTAACAGACATGTTTTATTGTTAGGAGCAGATGCTATCTGCTATTTTTTAATATCTGTGACGATAAATACGCCTCACTCCTAGGTAGTTTTGAATACTAGGTAAAAATTATTTCCTGTGCGTGTCCCAAATAAAATATTTATCTTTCTTTCTTTCTTTCAATACAACTCTCTAAGTTCCCATAATTGTATTGAATGACTACCTCGCATTGTACGGAAATCCTATGCGAAATCAGTTTATACTGGAAATGTATAGCTGAAGTGTAACCGTGTGTATATTAAGATAGATGGAGCGACGAGTTTTTGTACAGACACAGAAATTAATTTTGAAGTAAATTGACTACCAACTAAAATTGTCCGTATATTTAAACCAGATTTGTAATTCTTTGACAGTTGTATAAAATGGCTATATCATAGCAAATTGACGTAGGCTAAGTTGTTAATTTCCCTTACCGGGGTATTATTTTAATCTTACTTGAGTGTGAGAAAGAGACGGAGCTCGACGTCCTGTATAGCTTCATCTCTTTCTTACACGGGCACTGAAGTAATATTACAATTATTCTTGTAATTTATTCTAAGCAATGAATAGCACTTTTTATGAAATATTTGAATTGATTTTGATATTTTCAAGTTTATTATTAGGCCCATAAACAAAGTCACCTTAGCGGGGTTAACCCCTATAATAAGGTGACTTTGTCTAGGGGTCAGTTTACATTAGTAAAATTTCTTAAAAGCCTAAATTAACAATAGTATTTTTCGTTATTCAATGTTTGAAAGGGACAATGGCCCGACAGTGTTACAAGTTAGCGGTCGAAAAGTTACAGGTTTAAATGGAAACCAATAGGTAATTCAAATTTTTACCCAGTTAAACTATGTAGGTCATTGTAGGTTAAACCCGCGAGGTCGCGAAATTAAAGTCTTCTGCTTAACAATTAATTTATCTGACTGTACATGTACAATAAGTTAATGGACTGCGAAAAGTATTTATCCATCTTACGTCTATAATTCAATCTACCTAGCCTTTTCCCAACTATGTTGGGGTCGGCCTCCAGTCTAACCGGATGCAGCTGAAATACAGTATTTTACATGCAGACCTCCACAACCCAGTAACTGGGTAATACGATACCCCAATGGTAAGAGTGCTTGTCAGACTTTCGGGCTTCTGACGACTCGTAACGTCTGCCAAAGATTGAAGCAGAAAGAAGAGAAGAACGTGCTTTCTGAGGCACTGTAGTCTCGGTATGTAAAATGGTCACCCACACACGGACACGGACCAACCCCGGCATCCATTAGGTAACCTAATGGATCGACCAGTGTGGCTGTTATGACATACTTAGCCACGCAATACTGTACCTACTTATTAAACTGTTATCCTAAAACATATATGTAGAAGAACATAATAGGTTCATGTCATTAGGGGAGAATGTTGCGCTTGCGCAAACCACAAACATGGGACAAGGGCAGGAAGATAATATAGCTATGAGGATGAGTGGAGGTATTCCACGAAGCACACCCAAACGAACGCCACCCAGACGAAGCACACCTAAAGTATTCCACTAAGCACACCCGTAGGTGGCCTTCCAATAAAATTTTTAAATAATTAATTTTATATGCCACGAAGCACACCTACGAATATCACTCGCATAGTGCGGGGACTAAGAAATAAAAATGCGGATAGAAGAAAATATTTATTATTTATTACCTTTTTTACCTTCAGTTTCTAACGTCATTTAGTTTCGATATAATAATGTGATACAATACTTGTCATTTTTATAATCTTACTATTTAAAATCACAGATTATTTCTTAATTACCTTTAAAAAAAAACATTATTTTTTCTTTTTATATTTTTTCTGGTATTTTCTTTTTTTTTGTTCTCTTAGTAAAATTTGTTTGTGTTGTTTGTGTCATAATTATGCAAACAAAACTTGGCTAATAATCAAAAACATTGTTAATACAGTTTTCCATAGAGACCTATTTTAAAGTTTATTCGTATAGTTACATGTTTAACGAATAATAAAAATACTCTACTTTAACATAAAAAATCACAGATTGTTTCTTATTCTATATTATATTATATATAAATGAAAGTCTTGTTAGTTACACTATTTATAACTCGAGAATGGCTGGACCGATTTGGCTGAAAATTAGGTAGCTTAGAACCAGGAGACTATCATAGGATACTTTTTATCCCGTTCGCAGAGTAGGTAGGGGCGAATGGCTGGCTAGAGTTACATGAACCCTGGTTTCTGTTTTAAAATTGAGTACTAGGTCATCATGAATCAACTAGAATTATAGTTACATTAACCATTGTTTCTGTTTTAAAATATTGAGTACTAGGACATTATGAATCAACTAGAGTAAGATTAACCATGGTTTCGTGGATTGCAACTTGCAACTAGAGTGGTTTGATTGGTGGTATCGCTGGGTAGGTGTAAGATACCACACGAACGAAGTCGTGGCGGGTCAGCTAGTTATGCAATAAAACTTGGACTAATAATCAAAACATTAAAAATATAGTTTTCCATAGCATAGAGATCTATTTTGAAGTTTTCTTAGAGCTACATGTTTAACGAATAATATAAATACTCTACTTTAACATAAAAAAATCGCAGATTGTTTCATAATTATGCAATAAAACTTAGACTAATAAACATAAACATTATGAATACAGTTTTCCATAGAGATCTATTTTGAAGTTTTCTTATAGCTACTTGTTTAACGAATAATAAAATCACAGACTGTTTAAAATCACAAATAACACTCTTCAAGATTCTAAAATAATCGTAAAGAAAATGTGGGCAATTTAGTATCTAAGCTTAGCAATCAAATAAATTATTATTAATCAGAATTGTACGAGAAACAGAAAAAAATAATAACAATAACAAGACCGGCGCACAATTCCATACACTCAGCCCGTGACGTCGCGATAGTGCAATGAGAACTAACAAAATTTGCATGTAAACAAGTATCGGAAACACTCGGCTAGATTCGGGTTGATTCGGGAATTCAGTGGCGGGCGCACGCGTTGACTACGCGAAAACTGCATTTCGGAAGTCGGTTTTTTTTTGTTGTAAAAAGTTATGTTTTTTCACTTTTTATTCGTGGTATACCTACCACACAAATTCCAATACCACTACGTGCTATGTAAATAACAGTGACGGAGGAACTTATAACATCGTCCATATAGACAAGTGGGGAAAACTACGTAACATTGAAGCTAAGTCAAAAAACTACGCAAGCAAAGTTATAAAAATTTATATGGGACCACCTCTAAAGCATGACCTACCAAACAAAAAAGAATCATCAAAATCTATTCATAATTGGCGGACAAACCGCGCAAAAAACACTCAAAAAAAAAAAACTGTCGAATTGAGAACCTCCTCCTTTTTGAAGAAGTCGGTTATAAAAATCACAAAAATAATAAAAAGGTGCGTAACCTTTTCATTCCGCGACTACATGAATATTTTAAGTGAAACAATACAACAAACCTATTTACATTATTTCAAACGTATATCGTGCAAACAATACATTATCAGCCTTTATCTTCACGCGCGTATGTGATAAGTAGAGTTGTAGGTCTAGTGCTCAATTGCTGACTATCACGATTGTCCGAGACATCTACGTGATATCTGTGTGTTTGTAGATTTGAAATAGATTTGAAATACGTCAAACAGATATTTAAATCGAAATCTAATTTTGATTTTAGAATACGACGTAGAAGTGTACCAGAGAAGTCTGGTTAAATTCAAGGGAATTCGTCAAACAGACATTTAGATCGAAATTTAATTTTGATTTTAGAATACGTCGCAGAAGTGTACCAGAAAGGTGTGGTCAAATTCAAGGGTGTGGTACCTACAGACGATCAAACTGTACAAAAACTTTCTCCACGAGACCAACAACTTAATCGCGAAAAAACATCAACTGTTCCTTACAAAATTTCAATACCTACTTGACCCAAATGTATGGGACGCAGGGTTGTCAATGCCTATTTTCCAGATTCCCCAAAATCATAGGTGAAAATCCCTATGATTTTTTTGACAAGAGCAAAATCCTGATTCCCGCAAGATCCCCTCAAATTTATTTCATAAAATAAACTGATTTTTAACAATAAATCAACAATATTTTTTATTAATTGTAAAGAATATAAACCATAATAGGATAAAATATTCTGTGTCACGCAGCTACAATGCTACATTAACGATAGCAGAGGTTTCGCCCGAAGATTTATTGAAATTTAGGTAATGTTGTCATAAAAAATATAAAATTAGACTGGAATTTACGGGTATGTAGGTAGTGATATTTGTAATGTAATATTGGTTTGATTCGCTAAAATTTTATAATCCCCACATAATGGGTCCTCCCCGCAAAATCCCCAATCGTTTTGAGATACCCCGCATTTTGGAGAAATCCCCACAAATTGGCAACCCTGATGGGACGGCTGATAATTTTTTCGCGAATCTAAATTGCGGACAGAATCTAGTTTATAATGTAAAAGTAAACTAAAAATCTCGAACATTCTTATTCCCCGCATAGTTTGACCGGACATCGCCCACGGCCTTTCAGAACGAATGTTTGAAAACAAAGTATTTTTAAAACAAACAAATATTCTCTTGCGAAATGCATTGCGTAAATATTATGTAGCATTGAGATCTAACACTGTGTTACTAACTTACTAGTTTAATTGATATCTTGATAGCTGGGTTTTGACAGTAGAGGTCAGATGGCAGGCGCTCTACGCTCTGTGTAAAATCCTAACTATAATATAATAAATGCGAAAGTGAGTTCACAGTGAGGCACAGCTAGTATCATTATAGAATACTAGCTGCACCCCACGGTTTCCCTTGCGTATGTCTCGATCCCGTGGGAATATCGGGATAAAAGTAGCCTATGTTCTTCCCCGGGATGCCATCTATCTCCTTGCCAAATTTTATCGAAATCCGTTCAGTGGTTTAGGCGTGAAAAGGTACAGACAGACTTTCGATTTATAATACTACTTTGTATCGACATACCACGCGGACGAAGCCGCGGGCGTGAGCTAGTTAAATATAAATATTTATAATAATCTGTTTGACCTTTCCCGATGACGTATTTCATATTTTCACTCAAGCCTACAATAAAACAATCATAGTCACACAAAAATAACATGCTTCTAGAAAACGTAACGGTCACAAATCGTTCGATTCTTTGGCAAAGTTCGTTGACTCGCGAATTTGAATGAAAACAAACTATTATCGAAATTCAGATGTTTTTCGACGCCTACTCGCGTACCGTTTTTGGATTAGGCTTTTTTATTTTGTTCGATATTTATGGTAGCTACTACATTCTTTTGTAAGTAGTACTTTTTCCAATAAAATATGAAATTTTAAAATATCAATCAATTTGCCTAGCCTTTTCCCAACTATGTTGGGGTCGGCTTCCAGTCTAACCAGATGCAGCTGAATACCAGTATTTTACATGGAGCGACTGCTTATCTGACCTCCACAACCCAGGAACTGGGTAATACGATACCCCTTGGTAAGACTGGTTGTCAGACTTTCGGGCTTCTGACGACCCGTAACGACTGTCAAAGATCCACGAATGACAGCCGGGTATGAAATTTCAAAATACATAATATACCTCCAGATTCCAATAGGCTTTAAATCGTCATAAACACGATAAAAACAAACAACAATAAAGCAGTGTTTCGCACAGTTCCCCCCTTAGCATTGTTACTGCAAAGCGGCGCGATGCGACTTTCACTGAGCTCAGCTGGACATGCTTCGTATCATTGTAACTCATTGTTGAGGAGAAATTCAAGTTATACACACACTGTGTGGAAAAATTGATCAATAACTGTATGCATTGGATGTGAGTACTTTCGCTGAACGCGTAAAGACGAAGTTCTTTCTTTGAAAAACTATTATTACAGCACCTTTCAATCACAATTCCAGGGTTTTGTTTATGTGTATTACGTCGGTTTTTTTTACATCGGTCGAATCTTGTGATCGATTTTTCAACGGCTTCCCGTAATCAGATTGTGTTCAAACTTCGCATAAACGTGTAATAGTGATGACAATTTAATATTATAATGTCATAAATTGATCAATAACTGTATGCATTGGATGTGAGTACTTTCGCTGAACGCGTAAAGACGAAGTTCTTTCTTTGAAAAACTATTATTACAGCACCTTTCAATCACAATTCCAGGGTTTTGTTTATGTGTATTACGTCGGTTTTTTTTACATCGGTCGAATCTTGTGATCGATTTTTCAACGGCTTCCCGTAATCAGATTGTGTTCAAACTTCGCATAAACGTGTAATAGTGATGACAATTTAATATTATAATGTCATAAATTGATCAATAACTGTATGCATTGGATGTGAGTACTTTCGCTGAACGCGTAAAGACGAAGTTCTTTCTTTGAAAAACTATTATTACAGCACCTTTCAATCACAATTCCAGGGTTTTGTTTATGTGTATTACGTCGGTTTTTTTTACATCGGTCGAATCTTGTGATCGATTTTTCAACGGCTTCCCGTAATCAGATTGTGTTAAAACTTCGCATAAACGTGTAATAGTGATGACAATTTAATATTATAATGTCACTAGCTGCCCCGCTCCGGCTTCGCACGGGTAGCACTAAGTACCTACCCTACCCCTACCCTACCTACCCTACCTGGCCTACCTACCCTATCTACCCTACCTACCCTACCTACCCTACCTACCCTACCTACATACCTAGCCTACCTACCTACCTACCTACCTACCTACCCTACCTACACCTACTTTACGTTTAAACCTTCCATTGAGGATAACGAACACAACAAAAAAAGAATTGGCCAAATTGGTCCAGGCGTTGTTGAGTTATGCGCTTACCAACACATTTTGCGATTCATTTTTATATTATAGATATACCCGTGGGCCAAGTCTACTAGTTTACAAACGTGTCAGTGGTGTCACAATGATTAATTTTTGACAGATTTTGTATGGCATATCTGTCAAAAACTGATCATTGTGAGATCACTGACACGTTTGTTAATTAGCAGACTTGGCCCCCTGATCTGATGATGGAGATGGAAAGTGATCCATTGCAAAGCAATATTTTTGAGACTACGAGCAAAATGGGCGTGTCTGGCGACCCGACTTGCCTTATATCACAATTCGTATAATGACATGCAGGTTGGCACATAATCATTTTAAATTAAATGAATTGTTCAACATTTTCACATACAACAGGAAACTGAGTAATACTTTTAGATCGTTGGAAATAATAATAATTGAAAAGCGACAAAATGAGCTCATTGTTCAAACATAATAATAATGCTGCGATTAGATAACAGCACAGAATATTTTCCTGTGAACATTGTTGGATGCCAAATGAGATCAGGATGACAATCAATGGTTGGTGATACATCTAACCCGCGGGGTATTTGCGTAACACACTTACAGCAGCAATGGCTTTCATTTTGACAGTTCAACAACATTCATTGCATTATTTACGTTGGTGAACTGACAAATTTTTCGAACATAATAATATTATGAAGCAATGGATGATAGCAATATCCTTCAAAATCATTTAGATGAAATGATGATTGAAAGTCTGTTATTACTTTAACCGACTGATTTAGCTTTGGGGATAATTACTAATACCGGTATTTTAAATTAGTGTTTAGGCATGGTCGTGTATGTTGTATGGATCACTATGGAACCTTGTTGACAGGCGGGTTTACTCTACGGCGCGGTTTATAACCGGGTATGGGATCACTATGCAAGCTTGTTGACGGACACGAATTTTCTACGGCGCGGTTTATAGGCGTGACACACGGCTACACATCAAGCTATACATTTCCAGTATAAGCTGACCTCGCATTGTACGGAAATCTTATACAATGCGATATCAGCATAAACTGGAAATGTTTAGCTTGATGTGTAGCCGTGTGTACAAAGGGCATATGAAACGCATACTTTCGTTGTTACGTGTGGGTTTAAGTTTTACGTGTATGCTCGAGTGGTCACGTTCACACATGAAATGAATTGCTCTACGAAAATAAAATTAGTCATATTCCATCATATAATAACTTGATTTAGTGACACCATATTCGTCTGTTTCCCGGTAAACTGACGGGGATTACGTGGTAGGTAACAACCGAATCAACAAAATCCACTCAACAATTTTGTCTGAATTTTCCTCTGCAATAATTGATTAATAGGTTGGAAATTCCATGTATTTATTTATTTATAAACACGATGACATAAAATTAAAAAAAAATCCAAGGTTACCTCTAATCTGAACTATAAACCGCTGGTATTCAAAAAATACTTCCAGTTAGATCATGAAACTTAATCTGAGGTAGGGTGCGCCCTTAACGAGAATTTCGCACCGTTACCAATTTACCATATTAGACATTGGCAACTACAAGTCTTAGTTTGGCCAAAATTATTTAATTAAAAAAAATATATAGCATAACATCACGCCTGTATTACGCCGAAAGGTTAGGCACAGGTGTACCTATAGTAACACCCACATTTCACCAGTTATGTTTGAGTCCCATGCAATAGGGGGCGAGCCTATTACCATCAACCCAGACTCCGGGCTGCTACTGAGAGAGTCCTGATGGAAAAACCCAATAACACTGCCTGACTTGGGAATCGAACCAACGACCTCATGCTCGGCAGTCGCGATTGCGAGCACAAGACCAAAGAGGCAGACATAAAAATTATAAACATTTCAAAATCTATATAAAAAAAAAAAACAATACGCAGTTTCAAAACATTTTGGAAAGCTACCGTCCTTATTCGCACGCACATTAACGAAGTGCTAGCAACTTAATTACCCAACTGTGACGTCACAACGTCAACACCCGTTTATGGTAAAGATGACACTTATGTAAGCGCACGCTCATCTTTAGATTTCATTCGAGAGAATATAATTTCATGTAGAAACTACTTCTCTTCTCTCGTACAGTCAACTGCGTATAGTCACTCCGATTATCGGCCTTATTGCTACAACGACTGCCTCGTTTGTCTAGCGGTCGCAACCGCTACGGCTGAGCATGAGGTCCTAGGTTCGAATCGCGGGTCGAGCAAACTGTATTTGGGTTTTCCATCTTTCTTTTCAATTATTTTATATTTGGAATTTCTCAGTAGCAGCCCGGAGTCTGGATGTGTGACCAGTTCATGGCAATAGGTTCGTAACATAAATATATCATCACGCCTCCCCGCAATCCCCGAAGGGTTAAGCAGAGTTTATGTTTGAGTCCCATGTAATAAGAGGCGAGCCTATTGCCATCAACCGGGCACAAATCCAGGGCTCTTACTGAGAAATTCGCCCTTTGCTTGATCAACTGAACTCGTTTAACAGAAAAACTGGCTTTTATACCAGTATTACTGTTGACATCAAAACCTATGAACTCTAGTAATTCATTCACTTCAGAATTCAGAATTTGAACTCATGACACCGATTTTAATCAGCATTTTATTATTGTCACTATTGAGTTGCTTGT
The DNA here is from genome assembly GCA_947522985.1 of Lithophane socia. NCBI lineage: Eukaryota > Metazoa > Arthropoda > Insecta > Lepidoptera > Noctuidae > Lithophane > Lithophane socia. The sequence goes on along the minus strand of OX383281.1, from coordinate 4,520,271 downwards.
TTTAACAACAGTGTTGATCATTAAAATTTATCCTACTTTTATCTTTTATACTGCCTTTACTTTTTAAATCAACAAGACACCACAGACAGACAAATTAAAAAATCCGGAGTCACACGTGTTAGGGCAGCATAAATTGACGACACGGTTGGCGCAGTGGCTCAGCGATGGACTGCTGCGCAACGTGTCGCGGGTTCGATCCCCGCACGGAACAAATATTTGTATGATCTGCAAGTAGTTGTTCCGGGTCTGGGTGTTAGTGTATGTGAGTTTCTATGTTTGTAAACGCACCCACGATACAGGAAGAAATTCTTAGTGTGGGGCAACGTTTTAAAAAAAAAAAAAAAAAAAATCGAACAGAGTACGTGTGTAATTTGACTGTGTAATTTGAGTAATTTAAGTCGTAGTTGGGTTTTAGTTTTTATTACTTGATTTTTTTTTTAATTCTTTTGGGTTTATAATATATATATTTTTGAAATGTGCTCAATAAGCCCTTTCATTTGATACCCAACATGGTACGATTAAACCATATTTTTTTTTAAGTTCTTCGCTTTATGTCCTGTAGAGGGCGCCATTTTTAATTTAATGTGACTTCACATAGCCTATAACCAGCGGACAATCACGACGCTTCTAACGATACCTCATTTGTCAAATTGTCATAAGTGGTTTGGAAGATAGGAGGGAACAGATGAACATACATACATACATACATACATACCGGTCAAAATCATAACCCTCCTTTTTTCTTCGCCGTAGTCGGGTAAAAACTAAGCAAAATAACAGTTCTTCTAAAAAAATGTTACCATACAGTGCTACAATGTCAACAATTAACCGCTACAAGATGGCCGCCGTCATAGACTACAGAGCGTTCCAAATTCAAACGTATGTCTATTTCGGGAGTATATTGGCGCGAAATTGGGCCGGTACTGTTATGAAAATAATTGTTGTTCCGTTGGTCTTTTGTGAGTTATGATTTGCATGTGTTTTTGGTAATAAACATGTTGTTTTTTTAGAGTATTTTAAGTGTTGTTCTCCCGCTAAGGTTGTTTGGTTTAGATAGTAAACAATAAAAATAAGCCGATAACAATAACGTTTAAAATTGCATGATCTGACATTTGGCTTTTAGAGAACCGGTACATAGCTGCTCGATAATTATTATTTCGTTATTTTCTAGAACAACCGTATCATTTTACAAGTTCGAAACATCCATTCAATAAATGCAAAGAAAAAAAATCAAACATCGGAAATATTTTTTGCTAAAATTCCACTACATTCTGGTATAAAACATGGAATTTTATTCACATATCAACACAGTACTTTAGATACCGGAAAACAATCGTCAAGATTAAAGATAAGAATAATCGCGAGCCATCGGCCGTTTGATCCGGTTAAAAATATACCTTGATGACATCATACTGCTACACTATAACTATTTACTTTGATTTCCTTACAAAGTACTTTGTAAATAGAAATAACATAACATCACGCCTGGGTTCCCCGAAGGGATAGGCAGAGATTTACGTATAGTACACCCACATTTCGCCAGATATGAAGAAAGCAGAAATTAAAGACGAAAAGGACAAAGAACAAAGCAACAAAGAACATGGCAACAATTTTCGTCTATTCTATCTAGAAAACTTCTGAACAATGGAAAAAGCTATTTTTGTATAGAATTTTCTGACATGACATTTTTTGTATAACATTTTACAAAAATGCTAGGCGACAGACCAAGACGAAGATGGAGGGACGAACTTGACTCCTACCGAAAGGACTGACCCTCAATGGCAATGGTGAGACGTTTGCCCATTAGTAGGACATTACAAGCTAAATAGATAGATTTTATGAACACTTTTAAACAAATCTCTTGAAACAAATTGTTGTTAAGACCACGAGAAGATGATGATGACGTTACATAAGTATTTGGCACAAACAAGAAACGTTAGTTTTAACGTGCTTGTATTTTTAGAAGTAGCCGAAGCAGGTAATCGCTACGGAGGGGCCGGACGAGCGGAACGTATTCAAGTTCAGAAGGAGCACGCAAATAACTGGTGCCTTGGCCGGAATAAGGATTGGTTTCGTTTGAAGGAATCCTTTGAGATGAATCATAGGGAAAGAGGAGACTGTTGCTAAATATAACATTTTGAAAGAGGCCAATTAACCGTTTTAAAGAAAGCAAGAGCATAGACATAGAGGAAAGAGTATCCGGCAAAACACTTAACAGCGAAAACCGGCTTTCTTTAAATGATTGACCTTTCTATAAAACAAGAATTCGTTGGATCATGGGTCTAGCAGCCTAAATAGCTATGTTAGCAGAAACCCTAAGAAATACCAGCATTAACAAAGACTTGGATAAATAAAAGCAACAACAACATATCAAAATAATCAGCCTATATAACGTTCCCGCTGCTGGGACACAGGCCTCCACTCTGTGAGAGCCGTACCGAGCAAGCCATATTCTACCACGCAGGCCCAAAGCGGGTTGGAAGATGTCACATATTGTTGTATTTCAGCAAAAACAGAGCTTTGGATAATCAACAGGCGATCTCGATACCTAGTCTAACCTAACTGTATCATGACATGAATCCTTCAGTGCTAGTTGGCCCATTTATGCACCGTCTAATCCGACTGGGGGATTAGTAATAGTTCAGACAGGAGACAGATAAACGCAGTCAAGTTAACTGAGGTCGTTCAGAAATAACTGGGCACCTTGGCCCGCATGTATGTTAAATGTTGTCAATGAAACTGGTCAAGGGACTTTGTTGTAAACAAAAATATTCAAGGAATAGGCTTGTTTTTTTGTGGGAAACATGTTGACGGCAGAAAATAATTAAAATAAAATATTTATTGACTGATGGACTGTGGAGGTCAAAAACCAGTCGCTTCTTCTGAGCTCATCTGAGTGAAAGCAAACTCCAACAATGCTAGTATAAGACCTACAGTCCTAGACAAAGACGTAATGCACGTTTGATACGCAACCGTTGATTTAGCTATTAAAGAAGGATCATTTCAGTGTTTACTGGAAAGATAATTTTGAAACGGGAACTACGATGTTGTTTTCACAGTAACGTAAAGTTAACTGTAGTCCTTTACTCCAAAAGAAACACGAAACGAGTAGGACATTAGCTAAAACCAGTTGAATGAAGCCTTTGAGCCGGAAGGAAATTATGAAGAATTGAAGTGTACTGCAAAAGGTCACTTTATTGATTGTTTGTATTACATGTGGCTCCGAAATGTTTGCCATTCTTTGACCTTAAATAAAGCTATGGCTAATGAATTCGATAGAAAACGCAACCCATGGCCATTTTCAAGGCATTGCGTACAGATTTTATATTGTAGTGTTAACTGACGAAATTGAAACATGCCCAAATGCTCACATTGGTAAACAGGTGGGTTACAACATCGAGACGTCGCATTTTGTATACGATACAAATCAAGGCCGTGTTTTTTGTATTCAACAAAAACTGCTGGCCAAGGTTTTCCTATCAAACTTATGAGAGAAAACTGATTTTTAACTTTTGGACACAGTACAGAATTTAAAATTTGGTCATAAAGTATTAATCGTAAACTTCTTCACGAATTTCAATCAATAAATTGTATTCACTTCTTGAATAGACAGCTGTGCTGCTGGGGAGTTTGTTGCGCCAATTCTTCTTCCCAGCTAAAGCACTAGGAAGTTGTGAAGGGCGGGCGTTTTGGGGGACTGTCTCATGTAATTTTGACGTTCAAAAAGTGCTGATTTTCAGCCTAGTTTGAATAAATGACTATTGATTTTATTGGACCATTTTTGCAACAGTGCTTGCTGTCGCTTACCTAATTACTTACTTGCTAAGCTACATACGTCGACTTAGTAGTGAAACTTGGTTGTCGTTGATTTAGCAAACTAATACGGTATGCCATTTGCGATATTTGTATCCAACACTGTTCGTCTGTGTGTGGCATACTAAATAGATTAGAATAGGTCAACGGTAGTACTCAACTACCCGTTGGCAGTAGAAATAGTGAATTTGCTTCTGCTTACACATAATTTGTATTAGGTTAAAATAAAAAGGTGCAGTCACGAATGGCAATGTTTAGCGAACCAAGGAACAGCAGGCCTGTAGGTGGCCTAAAAGGGCCACGTTAGCAATTCATTTCCTGAATTCCCAGCTGTTGGAACCTTCCTGATCGTTCAATTATTTTACCGATTGAACGAATCGTGTAGTAACGTGTTATCCAGCAACTGGACTGTGGAGGACACATAGGCAGTCGCTCTATGTAAAATACAAGTATTCAGCTGCATCCGATTAGACTGGAAGCCGATCCCAACAAAGTAGGGAAAATGAGAGGTAACCATCATTGTCCTTACTGGTTGAATGTTGGTATTGCCAAAGACGTTTATTTTTTAAAGGAGGACGGACACGCCATCTAAGGCAAAAGATTTGGCATGTTTACGCAGCGACAACAAGTAACCTTGGTAGCGAAAATAACAAGTGGAAAAACTCATGAAAATATTTTTGTTTTCATACGTAATTCCTTATGTCGTAATAGTGTTCTTACGAAGACGATGTACCGTTTCAAAGCCATGGCCGCTTGCCCAGGTTGAGTTTTTTCAGTTAGCCCCCATTTCTACGGACTTAAAAATATCGTGCAAAGGATTTTCAACTCTTAGATGTTGAGCCGAGCATTGATAATCCAATAGTACATACAAGCGCGTCAAAAAAAAATCGAACAGTTGGATTTTCAACTTTCAGCGGTAAGCATAGCGTTGGATATCCAGTGCGTGAAAAAACCGCCCGTGAGAACCTGGGTTTAGACTTCAAGGTAAGTCACTTGTTTTCTATATGATCTCATACTCTCGAAAGATCTGTTGTCAGTGTGTGGGTGAATATAATATGTATGTCGTCTGTGGAGTCTAGTTTTTTTTTTCTGACATAATATAACGCCTGTAATCTGCGAAGGCTTAGGCAGAGGTGTACCTATAGTAACACCCACATTTCGCCAGTTATGTACAAGACTTAAGTCCAATGTAATAGGGGGCGAGCCTATTGACATCAACCGGGCACAAATCCAGACTCCGGGCTGCTACTGACAAATCCTACTATCCTACTAATATTATAAACGCGAACGTTTGTAAGTATGGATGGATGGATGTTTGTTACTCTTTCACGTAAAAACTACTTACTGGATTTGGATGAAATTTGGCAAACAGATAGTTTATAACCTGAATTAACACATAGGATACTATTTTTATCCCGATATTCCCACGGGATCAAGACTTACGCGAGTGAAACCGCGGGGCGCAGCTAGTACTGACATATTTCTGTTAAAATGCATCATTTATTTAGTACACACATAATTGACAGAGGCTGACTTAGTGCCATAGGCACTCAACCTTTGTGTGGTGCGATCATTATTTGCTTGTTGAGAATATTTATCATTAGAATCATTACTTAAATGTTGAAGGTTGATTAGTTATTAAATATTCATAAGATACTTCCGTATTGCGTAAAATTAATAGCCTGAAGTCTTCCTATGTATATTTTTTATAGGTAATCAAACAGCTGTTGTCTGCGACCTTGTTTCCATATAAACTTCAACTCTCAGTTTGACCCAGCCAGTACGGGGTCGAGGTTCAAAAAAAATCTTCCTTAGTGCGCACCCTCTCATTATCATCCTGTCCTTGTCCCATTTTACTTGCGAGTCCTCAAACCCTCATCAAAATCTGTTGCATGGTTTAGAAGAACAACGCGGACATACAGACAAACACGAAAAGCGACTTTAATTTATAATAATGTTTATAATATGATGGAGAAAGATAAACATCTATTTCCAACACTGAATTGCGTTCTAAGTTCAAAACAATCCTTATCGTCCAGTATCATATCAATTTAGGATGTAATAATAAAAACATGTACTACCGCAGACGTCACGCAGATCCAAATGTCACCTTCGATAGAATTTGCATTCGTTCTCTTGGAAACTATTCAAATTGTTTTATCGAAGATTTTTTAGAGCATATTATATGCAAAACTTTTTCTTTTCTTTCCGATAGACATAACAAATAAGACAGAACCTGTTTTGTGAGTTTTTTTTTTTACAAGATAAATAACATAACATCACGCCTGTAATTCCCGAAGGGTAAGGCAGAGACCACATCGCCAGTTATGTTTATGTCCCATGAAAGCCGTGCGATTTGAGAGCTCAAGTCCAGCCGAGACCTGGTCCAAGCCGATGCTGAGATTCACAACAGCAAGTACGAGAATAACATACATACATACGTCTTCTTCCCTGGGTATGCAGAAACTGCAGCACGCCACATGCTCCTTTTGCCTCGTTTATGTTCATTATATCTGGTCATACGCTCACGGCCGGTTGCGAGTACTACGCATATCGACGGTGAAGTATCAATATCTAATACCTAACATTTTTGCGGTTTTCACTTTATTGCATTATTCCTATCTAAATTTTATATCCGTATCCTGAAATATTTTATTGAAATCATTATCATCATCTCAAGCGTTTCCTACTATTTTTTAAATAAAGTAAATTTGATTCAAATGTTAAAAAAAAAACGATAAAAATTAAACGTTTTTTTCGCTTCCTGTAAAATCATGGTTTTGTAGTTATTAGATATTGATATGTACCTGACAGTTCTAAAGAACATCACCAATCTTCAAGAGAATATAGATACTGATCAAAGAATTATCGAATAGGCAGATTAGATTTAAGAATCGGTAAATCTATCAATGTTACAGGTTTTCATTAGAAAAATATTACTGCTTGTAATTCAAGGGTACAAATCGATCATGAAAATAATACTCACACTTAAATGCACGTACACTATAACTCATCACTGTTGCCAAGTGGTTTCAGCCATAAATGTGCGGCGATATCACTTTCCATGAGTTTTATCACGCCATATCTAACAGTACAGCGATTTGATGAAATTTTATGTATGTATGTATACATTGTATGAAAGGGGAGGAAAAATACTCGGTTACAGCATTGAGTGTGATGCAAACGGGAGGAAAATTTGGATGTTGGCAAACCAGCAGGCAGTTCACCTGATGGTAAGTGGTCAACACCGCCTATCTTTAGTTTTCGTGTGATAAGTGAACAGTGACATTCTATCAGCGATAACGATGATGGAAAAGGCAAAAATGTATAGGACTGACATAAGCTATCGAAAAGCTTATGTCAATTCTGTTGAAAGTCGTTGTTTATATACGAAACGCTTTCGAAGCGATTGTCACTTGTCTAGGTCCTCTGGTGTCGAGAGTTTTTATGCCGCCCATGGGCCTCTGACTTGACTTCATATGCCGTCCAAGAAATTTCTCTCAGACATGCCGGTTTCCTCATGTTTTCCTTCGCCGTTTTTGAAGCATGTGAATTATACGCAAATTAATCCGAAAAGTCAAAGGTGCGTGTCTTGGGTTTGACCTCGAGACCTATGCATGACGTGGCAGTCCGACGGTCACTGCACTAGGAAATCACTACATCTGCAACGTCGCCTATGACTAACTGCTATACTAGAAACATCGGGTCCGTTGCTATCTCAGAAACAAATGTCTCATCATGTGATGTGACAGTAGATACGCGGGCACTCATACTTCACACCGGAGCACCAACGCTGATTGGCGGGAGAAATAGGTTCGATGGCATAACTTCCCCGTACGAACTCCTTTACCAAGAGTTTTACTACTAAACTTTGAAAGAGACGGGCGTTTTTAATAACACAAGCTCTTCACCTTGGCACGAGGTCAATCTGTTTTAGTTGAGTTGTCGACCTTAACTTAAGTCATTGTTTTCCTTCGTTTTATTGGTTGCGTACCATTATGGCGTTATTTCCTTTAATGGCTAAGTTGTGTTACGGTCTTATTGACTAAATAAGGACTCATTTGTAGTTCAAATTGAAGTCATATCGGGGAAATCAGGCCTTACCAGCAGGATTATACATGGATGGTCCAAAACTATTCCTCTAGAGTTATCGCCACTCGCCCTCTACCTGAGTTCAGAGTGTATGAACACTATGAACTAGCCCTCAAACAATCGCGTCACCTCATTCGTTCCGCTTCAAAGCGCACTGTTCTTATCGCCAACGTATGTGCTCGTTGCTTAGCAACAGACGCGTCAACGACAGCTGTGACGCGGGCGATGCTAATGCGTTTATGAGCGCACATGTACTTAACCTTATTTAAAGCGACTACTGGCCGTCGCTGTTCCGCACAACCCAAAAGCAGTATGGATAACCAGTATGTTCTCACACCAACTGTGCTCCATGAACTATCGAACCTTACTTTTTGGGGACGGACGTCCAAACATAGTGGATATTCAACTTTACAACGTCAGCCGTCACCCTACCCTTACACAAGCATAATGGTGCGTACACTGCGTACAAACGCGCATGACTGTGACTTTTACCGCCGAGGCATCTGACATCAATGAAAAATTCATTTGCAGCGCATGCCTCGCAATGTCTGGACGCACCTTTAAAATTTTGCGGTCGATTACTGCAGAACGGTAGAACAAGCAACAAAAGATGTTCTATCGTGTGTGCTAGGGTTTAGAGTCCAAACGTTTCAGTGGCTGAATGAGAACGCTACTAGAAATGAATTAAATAGTAATTAGTGTAGGTGGTGTGTCTGGGACCGAAATAACCAATAGATTAGGAGAGAGTTTATTGACTTCAGAGTGCACTCATGATTCATTACTGTTACCGATTATCTTGACAAAGAACCTGGGGCTAAGTCTACAAAACAAACGTGTTAGTGGCCTCGCAATGATGATTTATTGACAGATTTTGTATGGCATATCTGTCAAACACTGATCATTGTGAAACCACTGACACGTTTGTAAATTAGTAGACTTGGCCCTCTGGAGGCTCGCCTCTTTATTACATGGGGCTACTAGCGTTTTATGTATGTACTATTTTCATTGCGTACACGATCAATCAGAATTGGAATCGGTTCGAAACAAATGTCTAAATCCATTGCTTCATAAGTTCGTAAGATACGTTGCTGAGCAGATTTTTTTTTTCAAATTTTGAAGCAATGGATTATATATTTGTTTCATTCCGATTCCAAGTCTGACCGATTGTACAGCCATTAGGGTGCTTTTTACTTGTTCGAGAAACATAGTCTTGAGAAACTGAGAAGTAATATTATTGCGGAATTGTGTCTGTTTGATAAATCTCTAAGTTCAATGTTCCAAGATCCGCATTCTGTTTTAATCGCAATCGGTTATAGACAAAGAACTTGGGTCCTCTATAAAGGAGATCAAATTAATGAAATGAATTTGCTTATTCTGTCGATAGGATATCGAAAAAAAAAATACAAGCAATAATTATGCAAAAACGACAGTCCAACAAAACGAACTACTAATTCAAACGTATGTATAATTAAGTGAATACATTAAAGTCAATATAAAAACTACACAAACAAGGCCAACGCTTGGGTACGTGATCAAATGGACGTCGAGGGGGGATAAAAATAGGTCATAAGTCTGGCGCAGTTTACTTTACGTCCTTTTAAAGAAACATTGGCCGTTTCAAAGGATTTTTTGTTCTATAAAAAGATTAATTTGGGCGAGAACTCTGAGTACGAATGTGGATGGCTATAAGAGTAGGGGAAGACCAAAGAAACAATGGATGGACTGTGTGAAAGTTGATATGGGTAGAAACGGGGTGAATACCGAGATGACGACTAATAGAGAAGTATGGGAGAAAAAGACATGTTTCGCCGACTTCAAATAAATTTGGATAAGGGCAGGAGAATTATTTATGAGTTTTGGGAACTCCGGAGTAATCTTTTGTATGGTACTGACTTTTGAACTTTTACAAAAAAAAAAAAAGTTAAAAGTTAACTAAAACCCAACTAGGACAAAAAAGTCAATCAACCAAAATATATAAACAAGACATCACAAACAGACAAATAAAAAATCCAGAGTCACACGTGTTAGGGCATAAATCGAATAAGTTACGTCTCGAACGAATCGAACTCCTTTTTGAAGAAGTCTGTTAAAAAGATCGGGCAGTTTTTTGTGTCAAATCGAAAAAAAAGTAAGTATGCTCAATTGCTCATAAGTGCGAAAGAGACAGCGTTACAATTACCATAATTATATAAAAACAACAAGTTTAGACGACAAGGTTGTTATTTTTATTATTTCTGTACTAGCCCGTGTTACATTAGCATTTCCCGGTGAATGAATTTTGTAGGGAGCTCACGGACGAGGGCAAGGCCTTTCGTACTACGTTTTATGTACATAATGTTACGCTTATTTACGTCGGACAGACGTAGTTTTAGTCAGTAATACTAACATTGTACGTCTGGAGTAATAATATCGCTAAGCTGGAATTTGGGAAAATCCCTAGTGATTCAAGGGAAATCTGATGTTATACGCATTCAATGCGGAACGAACTAAATTCAATACACGAAAAGTTTTAGATAAACAGGGGGGATAGCAGCTGACAAAGATTAGAATCATCGTCATCATCTGCCTAGCCTTTTCGCGACTATGTTGGGGTCGGCTTCCAGTCTAACCAGATGCAGCTGAATACCAGTATTTTACGTGGAGCCTATCTGACCTCCACAACCCAGTTACTGGGGTAATTAAGATTAGAAGCTGCTGCCTAAAAGTACTTTCTTCTGTCCATTTCTCGTCTCGTACAAGTCTGAAGCCTTAGACGAAGTGACATTCTATCAGCAATAACGATGATGGAAAAGGCAAAAATGTATAGGACTGACATAAGCTATGGAAAAGCGTATGTCAATCCTGCTGATAGTCGTTGTAGAAATACGAAACGCTTTCGAAGCGATTATCACTTGTCTAGCTAGGCCCTCTGATTTTTCAATACACTTACGATTAAGCGCAAGTCTAAACTACGTTTACGTCATTAGCCCGTACCTACTAGTAATAAAATAATGCAATTTTCACGTATTGTAGTCATGTTTTCCTTCCCGACACGGATACCTGAAGCTGTATAAATATCTTTGCACGTTTGCCGACACTTCCTTCTCGCACGTTCTTTAGTATTTGACTTTGTATCACATAATATCTAGGCTTGGGAAGACTTAAATCTGCTTGGCATTGCAGATGGCTTTATATAATTTCACCCGACAACTACATTCTTTTATAGTACACAGAAATGGCCTCATCTACCACGCCTATTCCCGACTATTGTCGTCCGCATGCACCTGAATATCAATATTTTACGTGGTGCGACTACCTATCAGACCTCCACAACCCAGTAACTGTGTAACACGATAGCAAGTCTAACGAGTGATATAACATAGATCGTAGGCACCTAGGAAACCCCAATGTCCAATTATTATCAGCGGACAGCGACCAACTGTCGTTTTTTATCGATACTTTTTATCTACGTACCTACATGGGGAGACCAATCACAAGGTCCTTCCTATTTAGAGCGACAACCTCCTTTACACATATATGTAACCTACATAGGTTATCAATTATTAAATTGTATGGCCGGTCGCCAACTGGTTAGAAAAATAACCGTCATAATATCATTGTGTTGACGAATTCTTTTCAAACAGAATTCTGGAGTTTGCGTTTGAAACTGTGAAGAATTTTGGATGCCAACCGTCGTAGGCCAAAACCGCAGGAATGGTTTCGTGTTAGGCCCAGAAAAAAATGAACAGAACTCATACCTATCTGAAAAATTGGGTCTCAGAGGAAAATTGTGGAAGATGGGAAGGTATTCCTTTAGAGGCAAAATCATTATCCGTAAAGAATAAATTGTACAACGTACATAAACATACTATTCATAATGTGAAGGTTTTCAAAAAAGATCCGTTCAAGGTTCAGTGTTGAACACTTTCAAACTGAAATCGTGATCTTGTGGACGAGACCATAGCGAGAGTAGGCCGTAATGGATTAATTAATTGTGATTAATACAAGGTAGACCAACTTTGCTTCGGTCAAAGTTTCAATCGACTACTATAGAAAAATATTACGTTTTTAAGAATCTGTGATACAGCAAATTTTCTTTGGGAAAAAATAATTTTAGTCAAAGGAATACTCGATTTTTGTGGTCTGAGTATATGAACACTTTTTGGTGCAACGTTTGACTTTCTACATACCGTCTTTTGATTGTATATTTTTTTACAAATACCCTCCATTTAGAGAGTTACAAATTAGTTTTAAAATGCATTATTTGCCTCAATTGAATAATTAATAAATAAAAAACTGCGTCGCAATATGCTAATGAAGTAATGAAGGTCTTTTTAATACCGATTATTATTGAGATATTATTTCAAGGCGAATTAGTTTTGCGCAAAATACGCGATATTTAATCCAGAAACAGCTGATCAAACACCTTGTGCGCATTACAAATATTACAATACGAAAATGTGGTTTTTAAAGCGATAATAGACGTCATTATTTTAGTGATATGCGCAGTTAAATTGGGATATTCGACTATTGACTGTAAGCCCAGGTAGGCACGGGCGTCTTTTTAACGCGTCGATTTTTTTCGCCCCATAATCACCCGTGGATATGAGGGGTAAGATTCAAGATCTTCGATATAACAAAAAATTAAGACCAGAGCAATTTTCACCAATAAAAACAGACTCTCATTTTCGCAATAATCAGAGTCACCTGTAATCATCAGTTCTTCGATTATATCAACGTTACTAGAGTTAGCTCTAACCAGTAACGGCCAGTAACTAAAGGAATAGGGTATTAATTGCCTCTTACGGAGCAAAAATCATTGGCCGCGTTTAGATTGAGGACACTTGCTTTATGAGAGCTTCTTTTAGACGCGCCGTACCTGTTTGTCCAGCGCATAGAGGTGGCTACGTGACTTGACGCATACAACTTTAGGATTCTACGAGAAACTTAGTGACTATACTAAAATAATAATGAATGTCATCTTTAAAATAAAAGAAGACTAATATTTGTCTAGGTGTAATAAAAATTAAATTCTTCTCTTGTTTCATATTTTTTCCTTTCTATTTGAGTCCCCTCTACATTCGGACCCAAAGGCCCGGGACCTTCTCAAGGAACCCTTTCATTTACCCACTTTGGCGCTCTTTAATGCGAAACCTCCGTGGTCTCACTTTATAAAGATAATAAAACCTCTTTACTCATCTATACCAGAGTTAAACCATAGACACAATACAAAGCCTCTTTAAAGTCACGTTTACTCAATGGCCAGTAAACATAAATTTTGTTGAACGCTCGCGTTTTAAACCGATAAGCCCAATTTAGGGCAGATAACGCCGTGTCGAAACGTTACTGCGCAAATAACTACGTCAGAAGCGTGAAGATTATTGAAAATACCGCTCTGTGTTACGAAATGCGAGGTACGGATTTAAGAACATCACATCATAAGATCGATCGTGCCTGTATTCCCCAAAGGGTTAGGCAGATGTGGAACAACGTGTGTAACCCACATTTCGCCAGTTATGTTTAAGTCCCATGTAATAGGAGGCGAGCCTATTGCCACACATCCAGACTCCGGGCAGCTACTGAGAAATTCTAGATGAAACCCCCAATAACACTCCCTCAGCAGTAGCACCGACCAATGAGGCAGTTTTATTTCAGATACTTCTTGATTTGGCCAGTCTGCGGTATGTATAGGTTTACGAACCATTTGGAGCCCTACCCTTTGTTAGGAAGCTCCGATAGCCAATGCAAGGAAGCCAAATAAAGCTTTAACCCTCTGCGGCTGACGTGTTAGTCCAACAGACACCGCGAAATATAAAATTCGGTTTATTACCGTTAATTTTCAAATTTGAGCGCCACCGCTCTCAGTACCTTACTGTCGTGAGCTCGCGCGTCGGTCAGTGTGCGAGGGGCGGTCGTAGCGAGCGCACGTTTGCGTAGCGGGAGGCAGGTGTCCACGAGTCTACCACACCAGTGTTAAGGTAAGTTTCTACTATACTACCACCTCAATAAAATGGTTATATTTTCATAGTGTCTCCTAAACTACCACATCAGTAAATTATTTTAGTTTATCTTACGATAAGGTATTTTTTTGGTAATAATTCTCGTTATTTTGGAATTTGATTTTATTTACGTATTTTACATAAAGCTATACTTCTAGACCAATATTATAAAGAGGACAGATTTGTATTTTTGTTTGTAATGAAAACTCAAAAAAGTACCTAATGGATCAATTTCACTAATAGAATGCTATATTATCACTGAGTTACATAGGCTATATGGCGAAATAGTATGTATAGTCCACGCGGTTGAAGTCGCGACGGAAAGCAAATTGTACCTACATAATTTACAAGAAAAACTTGTTTTTTTAGATGGCTGACTCAAGTAACAACCCTCGGCCAGGTACTTTACTACTAGGTAAATTGTCAAACAAAGCTGTGATTTTGTAAGTGTCTAATTTTGAAGTCAACCAACGAATTTATCTAATTTTTTCTAGACTGATTACTGTAATTGTTAATTTTTTAGATGTCTAATGTTAAATTTAAAAAAGTTGATTTTTTTATTTTTTTATGTCATTAATGTTTAAGTAGAGATTCTTAGACTGATTTGTGATAAGTCAATAAACACTGTTTAATTATGAAAATACAAATTGTTTGTTTTATTTAAATATTATTAAACATAAAAAATAGGCTAAAAATCTTATATATATAAATATAATAGCTACATAATTTAAATAAATAAAAATATTTGATGTTGAAATGGTGTCTCATGTACTACCACACCAGTAAAATTGTAAAAATTGACCCACGTCAGTCGCAGAGGGTTAAAAAAATCATTAAAAAGTATTTGGACAGCTGATATTCGATATACCATCTGCCCCTTGCCATATGCCTGCAGACAATCGAGTGCGTACATTGATGGCATAATGTATGAATAATGTAATGAGTGACCACCTTTCTTTGTTATAGTCATGTTGTGGCTGTAATAAAGGTCGCTTTTGGAAGTTTTTTTTTTGTAAATTGCTTTGTCTTGTTGCCGAGTCATATCGAGACCACGGAAAACACAACCGTTAGTCTCGGCTGTCATTCATAGACCTTTGACAGTCGTTGTGGGTAGACAGAAGCCCGAAAATCTTGCCAAAGTGTATCATGTTACCTATTCACTGGATTTTGGAGGTCAGATAGGCAGTCGCTCCATGTAAAACTGCATCTGGTTAGGCTGGCAGCCAACCTCAACATACTTGGGTAAAAGCGGGGCAGATTGATTGATATGGCTTTTCAATTATGTGAAGGTTTATGAACTTTAAACAGTTTCCTCTTTGCACAACTAAGGTTTTTGCTAAACGAACACTTTCTGATTTTCAATTGCCCCTTCCATTTGTTTACAAACATAAACTCACGCCTTCTCCCGCGGGAGTAGGCAGAAACAACAGAACGCCACCTGCTACGATCCTTACATACACCTTTTGCCTCGTTTACGTTCATACATCTGGTCATACACGCACGCCGGTTGCGTTGCGAGTACTACGCACCTGACGTTTCTGAAGAACATCACGAGTAAGGTCGCCAATGTCCTTCTAGGGCGCACCCTCCCGTTTTTGCGTCTATTCCAAATTTAAAAATAGCCCACATTTCTCACAGAAGATAGAAAAACTTCGTGCGGGAAAACGTGCTCACACAATCGTGAAACGAGTTCCTTCTATCATTATAAATTATAATTAAACAGTCGAAATAAAAACATCGTTCACGTGTACGACATGTGAAAATCATTTAATGTTTATATTGTTTGAGTCGCTCCGGAGATTATTACGTCACTATCAGGAAATAGAACCAGGGCTAGGTGCCTTTAAAGGCTCGACTCTAGTAGAATAATTTCTATGAAAACTTCATGGTTTTACGCACTATCGCGTCGCGCCTATCTGTGGGAGCCTTAAAGGAAAATTAAGATTTAGGTACGATTTTTGTTCGTACCTCCTTTGTGCCTCTCCTGCAATGGGTAAAGGCTAAATTTACTCATTCTCTTTCCAGCGTTTTCGGAACTTATCCTTATCATATGCATTTATAAAAATATTTGTAATTTTTAAGTATTAAAAATTACAAATATTTACCTATTGTAAAATACTGCTATGATGTATGACTGGCAAGAGCCTATCTAGTCACAACATGATAACATAAAGGTATTGTACGATAAAGACATAAAATTAGTCAATTTAAATTACCTATTTGCTGAATTTCAATAAATCATGCTTTGACAGACATTTGGTCATATCTAGTTGTTTTTGATATGCATGATCCTCAGTCCAAATAAAAAACGAATACAGAGCGCTGCGAACAATACAGTGAAGCATGGCAAAACTACAGTGAAGCATGGCAAAACTACACCTCCGCTCTGCATACACGCTCACACGCACACATTTACAATTAAACTACACCTCACTAAGTGCACAAATATCTAAAAAACCGGCCTCACGTCACTGTTTAGTTTTGCCTGCCTGAGAGATATTTCTCGGCGACATGTGAAGCCAAGTCAAGAGGCCTTTGGGCGGCTTTAGAATTCTGACACCAGGGGGCCAAGTCTACTAATTTACAAACGTGTCAATGGTCTCGCAATGATGAGTTTTTGACAGATTTTGTATGGCATATCTGTCAAAAACTGATCATTGTGAGACCACTGACATGTTTGTAAATTAGTAGACTTGGCCCCCAGGTTAGTCACTAACCATACGAAAAGAAGATTGTCTATTGCAGAGTTAACCTTCTGAATATAATGTCGAGTTATTGATAATGAAGATTGGCGTGGACCTACGCATTATGAATTTAAATAGCTATTGTTAAATGTGACGTCAAAACAAACGAGTTTTTACGTAGTTTGCTACAGTTACTTGATATGCGAAATTATGATAAACTAGGTGCGCCCCGCGGTTTAGCCTCGATCCCGTGGGAATATCGGGATAAAAAGTATCCTATGTCTTATTCCAGGTCATGGTCTACCCATGTGCCAAATTTCATATAAACCAGCCGTTTTTGCGTGAAAGCGATAAGAGATAAACAACTCGGAAATGAATGTAGCATCGACTAGAATTCCAGATCAGATTGAGGTCCTAGGTTCGAGTCCCGGGTCGGGAAAAGTTTTATTGGGTTGATCCATCTGGAATTTCTCAGTAGTAGCCCGGAGTCTAGATTTGTGCCCAGGTGATGGCAATAGGCTCGACCCCATTACATGGGTCTTGAAACATGACTGGCGAAATGTGGGTGCACCTACTGTGGGTACATCTCTGCCTAACCCTTTGAGGAAACAAGGTGTGTTATGGTATATAAAAAAGAAAAGAATGAAAATAAGATTACATTTTGATTATGAAGCAATTAATTATATTCCCATATTTCATAATTGTATAGTTAATTTCATAATTATTACCGAGATCTTGATGCAATATAATAAAAAGAACAATGTAGGCATTTATATTATAAATTAAAACTATCGTTAGTCACCCTGAAAATATGATGCATATGTCAAAAAAGAAATTAAAAAGGTATGATGAATCACTTTGAAACTATGACTCACTGCCGACTCAAAACTGCATTCCTTATTTGGTAGCAATGGTAGTAGTTATTTTAACTGCTAAGCAGTTTTATGTGTAAAATCAATCAAGAATTGTATCAGTCAATTTCTCAGTAGCAACCCAGAGTCTGGATTTGTGCCCGGTTGATGGCAATAGGCTCACTATTACATGGGACTTTAAACATAACTGGCAAAATAAGCCGACCTCAACATAGTTGGGAAAAGGCTATTTTAGTAACTTTAAGTAATCTACTAAGAATAGGGGTCAGAATCCTAGCTGTAGTAGATACGGTGTGTCAGGACAATCTGAAAAGCTTATGCATATTTAGTAGTAAAATTCCTAGTAGATATATACTTAAAATATGCTATTGAAGAACTCGGCCCCTAAGACATAACCCACTGACCAGACTTCCAGGCTTGAGAATAATATATCTACACGTATTGATTTCTCATGCTGTACGGACTTATTACGATTTAAAAAGAAGAGTTGCAGAGATTATTACAGACTGACAAACTTTTATTATTGCTAAAAAACCAAGTACAATTTGAATGAAAAATTATTTCTACAATAACATTTTCAACATCACATATTACACCACACTTTAAAATTACAGATTATTCAGATAGATTAAAAGGTTATGCAATGGCGACAAGTTTCAACATGTGTGGAGCTAAATTTAGAACGGTTTTATATTAAAAAATGAATTGTTACTTTTTATAAAATGTAATTGTAGTAACTGCACAAGTCTCCAGAAACATCTAGAACAGTACTCTAGTACTCACAAAATTCATGTACCTTTTTGAGATCTTTTTAAGAGGGTAAATTGATAAACTTTTTGAAAAAACATTTTCTGACAATTGTCAACAAAAAGTTAAAAAAAATAAGATAAAATAAGAATATTCAATCGTATCCTATGACGTTATCAAGTTGACATATAAACTAAAATAAAATTCCACATAAGATTTTGAGTTCAACTTTCTAGTTTCAAAAACTTTTAGAAACCAATGAAACGCCGTCGATTTCTCTCCCACGAGCGTCTAAACACATCGTATATGCAAATAAAACACACAAATACGATATTTCGCCATAAAAGACACTGGTTGACCTAAAAACTGGCTTAGCAACCAAGTGAGGTTAAGTTTAACAAAGAAAATTTTACACAAAAAGAAAGCGTAATGGCCGTTGTTTTCAATGAAATAAAGTATTTAAAGACTCACCCGGATGCTTCCGTGGTGGGTTTTTGTATAAAAACCACCCTATATGTGATGATTTTTTTTGTTTCACACCCTTCACGAACTAAACCGAGAATGCCTGACAGATGACTGATGGTACAAAGATGGCCGACTAGAAACGACGAATTACGTCATTCCGCGGGAAAATTGAAACGACCGTTACACATCCTTTTTATGCAGTTTTAGCATTACTAACTATAAAATGTATGAATAAAAATCACTTACCTCATAAAAATTAGAAAGATGTGTGATAATAAATAATATCCAATTGAGTTTCGCTAATACATCAGTAAATTATTCACTCCGATTCCTCGCGCTGTTGCCAGATTGCTATTGCGTCAGATAATGTATAACGTTCAGAGATACACATTTCAATACACTGGAGCATTACTTTATAATATTCACGCACGAAATTATCACAGATTTAATTTATAATGCTAAACTTTAGTGTAGATTATCCTCTGGAGAAAATTTCTCTTATAAGAAAAGTAAGGAAGAAGAATGGCAACGTCGCTTTACAACACTTTGGAACAAAGGCTTCCCTATTTTAGAAATTATTTTACTAAATCACGCCGTAATAAAACAAAAACTATTGTAATAATTGATACTAGGATGTCAAAATTGTATAATTCGTTACAAAATGGCGAAAATTCTAGACGCGTATCGGGGCAAGGTACAAAAATAACTGACTCGCTTTGAACTTGTTTTTGTTTCGTTTGTTCTGGCGTTGTAAACAATGGGGGTCAGTGTTGCCGTTTTAATAAAACGTATTTTCTACCATTGCTAATAGTTACTTCATGAAATGATTAGAGAATAATATTGTGAAATCTTTTGATTGGTGATTACTTACCTAAAACAGTATTATCGGTAAGTTGATCTCCTAAATTCCCGAGATACTTTTATTTTAGTTTTAAATATACCTAATGTAGATTATATACCTAGTAGATTATTGACACAGAATGGGGAGAAAAAGTATCTCACATCACAAGTCACAGGCCTTGACGCAGAGCGCAATATAAATATGAACACAAATTAAAACTCAGTGCTATCTTAGCGCTGTCAAACTAAATTATAGTTAAGTTGTGTCACTTTAGTCTATTTTGAGAATAGGAAATCGTCGTTTGACAGGACTATACCAAATTTTAGTGATTTTTAGTTTAGTTTAGAGAATTTGTGACAAGAGAATCGGCACCATTGTATTCAAAAGTTCAATCAGTTTTTTTGGAGTAAGTAGATATATCCAGTAATTTTTCCTAATATCTATACGCCCAAAAGTCTCTTCATGAAATTTTATGCGCTCGTTTACGTTATAAATCATCGTCTATGTCACTAAGTAAATTAATAAAACCTAGATAAATAAATTATAAGCAAGTAAAACTAAATAACTGCACAAAATATCATGCATATTAGCCACCCGCACCAACGAGTTCAAGCCGTCGACTAGTGCAACCTTAACTGTGAGGTACTAGAACATGTATGCGCACTTGGTATTTTCTGGAATATCCCGCACGAAGTACATAGAGTATTTTCGATCAAAGCGACTTTTATCAATAGTGCTATAATTTGCCTGATTTATGATGTTTATAAAATGAGGGCTCACACAATTTTCATGCAATACTCGGCTAACTCGGCCTCACATAAAAACTATCTTGATTTAAAATTCCCCCGATACGAGACGCGATCCATTGAGTCCGTATTGAAGTATTGAAGAAAGAAAGAAAGAAAATACATTTATTCAGCACAGACTAAGAGGCACACAATACACATCAGATAAAATAAAATTAAAAAACAAATAATTAGTGTAAAAACACGATGTAGGACATTAACAAGGGAGTGTGCCTCACGGCTGCGCCAAAAAGGCCCAGTTCAGCAAAATGCCAGACAACTAGTGCCTGACGTTGGTTTTCAACCGGACCCGAAAGTGTGAGGTGACGGATGCAAATCAGTTTTATAATGTAATGTAAATGTATTAGGCAAAGTACGTTCATAGCGTACAGCTATCGAGTATCCGCCTATTCCAGTCTATTCATATTATCCATTATTAAACTTAATTACATGCACGTACTTGACTGTAAATAAAATAATTCTTTTTTTCGGCTGATCTTGGACTTGCCAAGTTCTTTAGTTCACAATATATTAGTTGGGTGTTATACAAAAATTAAAATGTATTCATCAGAATGAATAACACAAAATAATTTCATACCAGAGAGACTTTCACAATCGATACGTGGGGATACTATACGATGTCTCGCCGTACGCTAGTCTAAAATTTGAATAAATAATTCCTACGTAAGTGCTCGACGGACTAGGTATTTGGGCTTAATACTTAAAGTACTTAATATTTTTTATACTAGTTTTTCTTTCTTTTATAGGGGCTAATTTCGCTGTGGCTTTGAATAAAAATCAACATAGAAAATCATTTGAAATAATATTTATTTTATTTTCAAAGTTACATCTAAACATATTATGTAAATAGCTATATCATTATTGCTTAAGAAAAACTTAACTTATGCCTAATAATAACAAAAACATAATTGGTTTCATACATTAAAAATAGTAAAAATGTTACTTCAACTTAGCGAATTATACGTAATAACATGAATAAAGAAAAGTACAAGTTTCAAAAAACCAGTGTCTCTTCGGTGAAAATTGAAGCATATTCCATTCTTATGGCCCTAAAATGAGCTAATGATAACACCTTCATTAACAGCATGTAAATTACAAATCATAGTATATGTATTTAATTAATAAGACTGCATATCTCATTCAAATCTGTGCATAAAAAAACTAAGAGATCGCATTTGTTGGCAGTAAAAAAGCATAAAGACATGCATTTCTAAAAAAATATCAAATCCTACCATTTTGGTAGAATTTATATTAGTCAACACTGCATCGAAATTTCGATGCAGCCATGGTTACACCTTGACCGATATTTTACAAGAATTATGACAAAAAATATATATGAATCACCAATGAATGTAATTAAATACATGTCGCGATGATCCAATACTAAAAATAGATGAAACATCATCTTCCATGCAAATAATTTTGTAAATAAATATAAAATCCTCTCACTCGAAATAGAATTATCAAAGCAACGACCCATTTTATTACATTGTAATGTAAATATGATAATAAAGATATCTAAGTTAACAATAAACAGATAATAAAAACATTATTTGTCTAGTTTTAATATAAAAAGGCATTCATTATTTTATTTGAGTGACAAACAACCTTATTCCTATTTGATGGTAAAAAATATAATTATGTGAATAGATCGATCGTGATCACCACAACGCCTGGCCATGTGCAATACTGCCAAAGCTTTATTGTCTCATGTGCCTTGTATCCGGAACACATTAATGTTGCTTGGCGGCAACTAGCATAATAATCAGCCTATAATGTTCCCACAGCTGGGACACACGCCTCCTTTCTGTGAGAGTGGGCCATAATCCACCACGCGGGCCCAGTGCGGATTGGCGGCAACAACAAGATAGCAGTAAGGTATATGCAGTAAGGTATTACTACTGGCATATTTATCCAACTTCAAAAAGGAGGTGGTTGTCAATTCGACGGTTTTTTTTGTTTGTTAGTTGGTCCTGCCAGGGTTGCGGAATAGTCCGAAAGGGATACCGGGACCCTGGCAACAGGCAACTTAAGGAACACGGGTGGGTTTTAGTTAGTAAGAGTCTGACACGCCCTTCCGCTCCGCCCAGAGCGGGAGAAGTCATTTGATGATTTCCCAACCAAAAAAAAAAAGATAAAAAAATAAAAGGTTTTTGGTTGGTTTCAGAGGTGGTCCCATAAAAATTGACTACTTTGCTTAGGTAGTTTTTCCAACTTGTCAAAAATGATGGTAAATTGATGTTTTTTTTTTTACAGATTGCGAATGAGAACGTTCTTATAACTATGGGAAAACCCCCCGCTGACGTCACATAAATCCTGCATCGCGCAAGTAGAGTTTACCTCGCGAAGGACACAATTATACAAGAATCCGACATCAATCGTTGGGGCAGTTGCCCGCCAGACACAACACCCGTCTGGTCGGAGGATCCTTTATCTATAGAGGATGAGTGAACTTTACAACCTGTTCCTCATACCCCTAATCTTTTCTACGGTGATCATGTTACCCGTGCTGAAGAACTTCACCAAAAAGGACAGTATTTATTCAGGACTCGGTTACGCTAAGTACCTGCTATAAAAATTACGACACAGCGTCTACTTAGTACGAAATTAATCCTTACTAATATTATAAATGCGAAAGTAACTCTGTCTGTAGCGCTTTCACGTCAAAACTACTGAACCGATATAAATGAAATTTGGTACACAGATAGTCTAGAGCCTGAGGAAGGACATAGGCTACTTTTTATCGACGTACCACGCCGGCAAAACGGCGGGCGGAAGCCTGTAACCAAATAAGATAACTCATACAGTGCGGCGCGGCAGCGTTGTTACCCAGTAATGGGTTGTAGAGGCCAGATAGGCAGTCGCTCCATGTAAAATACTGGTAGTCAGCTGCATCCGGTTAGACTGGCAGCCGACCCTTGGGAAAAGGCTAGATAGACTTATAAAAAGTTGTCTCTTAATCTTTACTCGGAGTTTTGACTTGAAAAAACTTTTGAATCGAAGTCTGTATCAAATTATCTGGAGTTTTCTGTACCTTTTTAGGTTTCTTTTTATTTATTGGACTGATGAGATTATTAGTTGGCTTGATTGCAGAGCAAGTCTGCGTCGAACATTCAAGTATATACTGTTTATATTTATTCGATTTCCGTTTCTTTTTCTTCGAATCCGTAATTTTCAGTTTAAATTGCTCCTTCCGCCATTTTATTTTCAATTTTATATTTTTATCCTTGATTGATATATTTTTGCGATCCTTTCTTCGTTTTTTCTTCGACTCGTATTTTAAAACAACTTTGTCGTCGTCAAGTTTTCGTTTTCGGCTTTTCTTTGAAGATTTTTTATCTTTATGTTGTTTTTCATCAGTTTTTGTTGGTTTTTTGACTCTTTGGAGACCAACCTCATTTAAATACTGATCCTTAAAGCTTTCCATATCAATATCTATATTCTCCGTGTCCAAAACCTCTTTGTTATAAGGACTGAATTTAAAAGCACATTTCTTACTTTTTTCCGGAGATTTAAGTTCTAGTTTCTTTAAAAAGTCATCATTATGACTATTTTCGATTTTTATAACATCGATGTTAATAATTTCGTCGTTAGCTGATATTTCTAAGCTAGAATCTTTTAAAATGTCCACGGTTTTGAGATTTTTCGGTGAATTGAAAATGGGGTACATGTTTTCGGGTTCTGGTTTAAATTTGAGAATTAGATCGGCGGAGCGAGGCCTCTTAGGGGTCGTGAAGGAGTTTTCAGATTCCTTCTCTTGTTTGACCGGCGTTTTCATGTTTTCTTTGTTGGAATTTGAAGGTGGCGAGTCCTGAAATGAAAAAAAAAATGAAAAATTATAATATCAGAAGACTAGCTTCCGCCAGCGGCTTCGCCCGCTTGATATCCTAACTAATAGTATAAATGCGAAAGTGAGTTTGTTTGGTACGCTTTCACGCTAAAACGGCTGAACGGATCTGGATGAAATTTGGCACAGGGGTAGACCATAATCTGGAATAGGACATAGGATACTTTTAATCTCAATATACCCGCGGGATCGAGACTTACGCGGGTGAAACCGTGGGGTACAGCTAGTATCTTTATAAAATATAGCTGCGCTTCGCGGTTTCGTCCGCGTAAGTCTCGATCCCGTGGGAACATCGGGATAAAAAGTATTCTATGTGTTAATCCCGGTAATAAACTATCTGATTGCCAAATTTCATCCAAATCCATTCCGTAGTTTTTACGTGAAAGAGTAACAAACATCCATCCATCCATCCGTACATACTTACAAACTTTCGCGTTTATAATATTAGTAAGGATTTCCGCAAAGTCACGCCTGAATCGATTAAGTATGTTATAACATAAATAATACAAGTGATGATTGTATACTTACATCCAGTATTCCTATAACGTCTTGAGTGATATCACACTTCTTAGGGGAGCACCACAGTTTGACGGGTTCCTTTTGTTTCGGCTCTTTCAGTAAACTATCGAACACGCCGTTCAGGATATCACTGCAAAAATAGAAAGGTTTTGGAATCAATTTAGTTTTTTTTTTCGCTCAGCTCTATGCATGAGGTTAAGCTACTGGTTTGGTCCGTGGATTGGGGTCTGCCTAGCCTTCTCCCAACTATGCTGGGATCGGCTTCCAGTCTAACCGGATGCAGCTGAATACCAGTATTTTACATGGAGCGACTGCCTATCTGACCTCTACAACCAAGTAACAGATACGATATCCCTTGGCAAGACTGGTTGTCAGACTTCTGACGACCCGTAACGACTGTCAAAGATCCACAAATGACAGCCGGGACCAACGGCTTAACGTGTTTTCCGAGGCACGGAGGAGTCTCGGTAGGTAATGATGAAGACACCGGCAAGCGTAGGTTAACCTGATGGATCGACCCGTGCGTCTGTTATTACGCGCTCGTACCATAATCGCGAAAAAAAAAAAAACAGCTGTTCCATACATTTGTGTTCACTTAAATCGACAAAATGTAGGGAACAGCTGATTGTTTTTTTCGATTTCATAGTTGGTCCCATAGAAAAAGTTGTTCAAAATGATGAGTACAATGACCCCTTTTCGGGTTTAGCATGAACAAAAAATAATGTTGTGTATCTATATTTATAAAAAAAATCAAGTAATAAAAACTAAAACCCAACTACGACTTAAAAGGAATAAACAAGACACCACAGACAGACAAATTAAAAATCCGGAGTCACACGCGTTAGGGAAAATAAATCGAACAGATTACGTGTGACTCCGGATTTTTAATTTGTCTGTCTGTGGTGTCTTGTTTATACCTTTTAAGTCGTAGTTGGGTTTTAGTTTTTATTACTTGATTTTTTTTAAAATTCTTTTGGGGTTATTATATATATATTTTTGAAATGTGCTCATTAAGCCCTTTCATTTGATACCCAACATGGTACGATTAAACCATTTTTTTTAAGTTCCTCACATTATGTCCTCTAGAGGGCGCCATTTTTAATTTAATGTGACTTCACATAGCCTATAACCAGCGGACAATCACGACGCTTCTAACGATACCTCATTTGTCAAATTGTGATAAGTGGTTTGGAAGATAGGAGGGAACAGATGAACATACATACATACATACCGGTCAAAATCATAACCCTCCTTTTTTCTTCGCCGTAGTCGGGTATAAATAGTTCCCTATTTCCCTTGGTCACGCCATCACGCGTGAACGGCTAGACCGATTTCGCTAATTCTTTTTCTGTTGTGTTTGTTATTGTCAGGAGAAGGTTCTTATGAAAGAAAAAATTAAGAAAATTGCGCGGGAAATTAGAAAATTGACAGGACAACGTCTGTCGGGTCAGCTAGTTTATATATATTGTACTTACTTAACAATCTTCCTCTTCTCACTCAACGGCTTAGGTTTCCTGAACTTCATTCTCAAATCATCGACCAGCTTTTTATCTAAAACGACCTCATTGCCTCCCATCCTCTTCTTTAAACTCTCCTCCAACAGCTTATTAGGAGAAATATACTTCAGTTCCAAGCCTTTACCAGGAGATTGACTCTTGAAGTCGTTTGACACTTTTGAAGCCGGTTTGAAGTCGTTTTTTGTGGGTGTCGACTTGTTTTTTAGGATAGATTCTAGAATGTTAGATTTTGAGACGATTTCTTGAAGTTTTTTAGGTGTTTTTAGATTTAGATCTTGACGACTCGATGACGTGTTGGCGGCGGTGACTGAAATATAAAATTGTGATGAATAAATGTTCAGAGGCCCTAGACAAAGTGACATTCTATCAGCGATAACGATGATGGAAAAGGCAAAAATGTATAGGACTGACATAAGCTATCGAAAAGCTTATGTCAATCCTGTTGAAAGTCGTTGTAGAAATACGAAACGCTTTCGAAGCGATTGAGACTTGTCTAGGCCGTCTGAGGTAATAAAGCAGCAGAGCTTTCGCCAAGGGTATCATAAATTCTATCTAATATAAATATATATAAATGCGAAAGTAGTTCGTTTGTTGGTTTGTTACGCTTTCGCGCTAAAACGGTTGAACGGATTTAGATGAAATTTGGCACATGGGTAGACTATGACCTGGAATAGGACATAGGATACTTTTTATCCCGATATTCAGACGGGATCGAGACTTACGTGGGCGAAACCGCGGGGCACAGCTAGTTTTTAATATTTTACATTGTTTCTTTTGATATTTTTATCATTTTGTATGTTTTTTTTCTTTTTATTTATTTCACTTCGGATTCCTATCACTAATCGTGATAAAGTTCCCTAAAGTGAATAAAAATAAAATTTATGAAAACTTGTACCCAACTACAACAGTAAAGTCAAATGAAAAGGTATAAACAAGACATCACAGACAAATTCAAAATCCGGAGTCACACGTGTTAGACCCTTTCATAACATGAAACCCAACATGGCATCATTAAAATAAATGTTTTTTGTTCATGACTTTATGTCCTCTAAAGGGCGCCATATTCCATTTAGTGTTAAGTCATAGCCAGCGGACAATCAAGACGCTTCCAACGATACTTCATTTGTCAAATTATGATGAGTACTTTAGAAGTTATGAGAGAACAGATGAATTTACATAAATACCGGTCAAAATCATAACCCTCCTTTTTGCTTCCCCGTAGTCGGGTAAAAAGTAATTTAAAAATAGCTTACCTTCTGATTTAACTTCAGTTTCGATTGTCGATAGTCCTGAAGACGAACATGAAGGCCTGAAATTAAAGAAAAAGACATCATACATAATGATTAAATGTCAAAAATCAATCTGCCTAGCTTTTTCCCAACTACGCATGTTGGGGTCAGCCTCCAGTCTAACCGGATGCAGCTGACTACCAGCATTTTATATAGAGCGACTGCCTCCACAACCCAGTAACTGGGTTATACGATACCCTTGGTAAGACTGGTTGTCAGACTTTCGGGCTTCTGACGACCCGTAACGACTGTCAAAGATCCACGAATGACAGCCGGGACCAACGGCTTAACGTGCTTTCCGAGGCACGGAGGAGTCTCGGTATGTAAAGATGGTCACCTATCTACGGACCAACCCCGGCAAGCGTAGCTTAACCTGATGGATCGAGCGGCTGTTATTACTTAGCAACGAGCTCTTCCTGATGAATAAATTAATTCTTAAAAAATACTTGGTAAACCTACAAGCCGTCAACGCAGATCACGCGACTACCGGCCGTTGACCCCGTGACAAGCTGTAGTTACATGCAATTAAGAATAAGAATAAAAAAATGTGTGTTTAGGCTCGGGACATACAGAGGGGCGCGGGCGTTGCACCACTCCTTTCATGTTTCATACAAAATGTATAGACAGCGGCGAGGCGCGGGCGATGTGAGTATTGTCGCTCCTATACATTTTGTATGGAATATCAAAGGAGCGTACCCGTCGCCTCTTGTGTATGTCCCACGTCTTAGATATCGACAGTGGCGGATTTACACATTTTTAAGGTATAGGCTGAATAGTTTTTGCCGCCCTTGCCTCAACAATTGTCATATCATACATTATTTTTACAATGCAACAAATCATGTATGGGTTGTTAGGTTAGTGGGAAGAGGGGCATATTCGCATATTTTTTACAATTGCGCTCTTTTCACTCATGAGAAGTGTGGGCAAAGGGCGCAGAGGCGAGAGGCCGATTACTGCTTGGGGGGCGGCGAACTAGCTGTTTTACTCTAGAATATGGAAGTTTGCTACTCTCGGAATGTGCAATGACAAGTGAGAGAGAAAAGTCATCGACAAAATTTGTTGCGGACTTCTATCTCATCTATCTGTAAGACATCAGAAAACCGTCATAGAAAAATATTTTTGATTTCCATGAGGAAAAAAAAAAAAAAAAATCGTTCCCCAAAATCTGCCGCCCTAGGCTCGAGCCTAGTCAGCCTGCTGGTAAATCCGCCACTGGATATCGATCGATACCCATTACGTGCGTGAAGTTTCAATTCCAATTAATTTAATTGGCTTTTTATATTAATTTGGTTTACTTACAAGCTTTGATTATTGGTATAACGCTTAGTACGACGTAACGACATCCGCGACGGCATGACGGGCCCGCGACGAGAGCGCGACGAAGACTGTTGCTGTTCCTGAGTTATCACTGAAAAAAAAAAAAAAAAAAAAAAAAATTGTGTTGAAAATGGTCACTGGGCCCGCGTGGTGGATTACGGCCCACACCCTCTCACAGAGGGGGGGCCTGTGTCCCAGCAGTGGGAACGTTATCGGCTGATTATGATGATGTGTTAAAAAAATTATTGACTGGGCCTGTGGCTAAGTAATAACCGCCGTACGGGTCGATTAAACTACGCTTATCGGGGTTGGTCCGTGGATGGGTGACCATCCATTACACATCGAGTTTGAGATTTCTCCGTGTCTCGGAAAGCCGTTGGTCTCGGCTGTCATGAAGATCCTTAAAAGTTTTTACAAGTAGTCAGAAACCCACAACCAGTCTTACCAAGGGGTTTCGTGTTAGCCAGTAACTGGGTTGTGGAGGTCAGATAGGCAGTCACTATGTATGTTAAATAGTGGTATTCAGCTGCAGATGATGATAAACGTTACCTGCTTCAATACAGCTGGCGAGTTGTTCTATATGGTCGGGCGCGGCCGGCCCGCACGTGCCGCACACGTGCACGCGCGCGGCCGACAGGCACGCGCCGTGCGCGCCGCTACTGCCGCACAGCAGGCACAGCTTTATGCACCAAGAGCTGGAAAAGAAATGATTATAATGATGTATGTATAATACGACTGATTATTTGCCGATTCCTATAATTTACGGACCGCTATCGGTTAAAATGAAGACTTGTATCTTTACCAATAATTAAGTTTTAGAGGTATGAGGAACAGGGTGTAAAGTTTACTCATCCACCATTGAAAAGGGAGGATCCTCCGACGGGTGTTGTGTCTGGCGGGCAACTGCTCAACGATTGATGTTGGAATCTTGTATATATGTCGTTCGCAAGATTTAATGTGACGTCATGATTTTTGTGTGACGTCAGGTCAAATTCAAATTCAGTTTATTCACAAACAATTTACATTGTGTTTGAAATCGTACAATAAAACAATAATCACTAAAAAAAAACATTCACAATACATGTAAAACACTAAATGTATTATGATTCCTATTTTTTTGTCTGGTCTTTGATGCGTAGTCCGCATGTGGCGATTTATATGCCGCCACAAAGTAAACACCCCTGCTTTCTTTATGGAAGTAGCTTACGAATCTATTTGTCGGAGACGGTCATCAGTACAGTCGCTAAACGAAGCGCGGCACGTGACGCAAGTGGTGGCAACACTGACACGCGGCTAACTTCGTGCTACGACGGAGCCTAGCTGTTGGAGGGGCGCCAGGGCGAGCTCTCTTGCCTGCTGACCGTCCTGGAGAACAGAACCTCCAGTCTAGTCTAGGAACTGTCCTACGTTTCGTTTGGTTTTAAGTTATTATGATTAATTGTAATTTGAGGTTATAGTGTCAAATTATAATTCTAATAAACGCCGTGTATCGCGCCCAGTGTGTTTTCATTGCACGAAACCCACCTTCTGCCCACATGATGTTTTCTGATGATTCTAATGGAATAAATCCTGACGTATCTCCGACATATTATTTATATGCCCAAATTGGCAATTTTTTTTTGTACCTTTGGTAAGCAAAACGATTCGTTTTGTTTTATAGGAACCGAGCATATATACAACGAGATGAAAGATAATGAAGCTTAACGTTACCCCTGATCCGCATCATGGCTGCGCCCCATGGGGCATTCACAATCTTCTGCTGAACATGATATCTCTCGGTCGTATATCTCTGCGAAGGCATTCTGTTCTAGTTCCCAGGCTGCATCTCTGAAACATGGTATTATTAGCTGATTATTAATAGTGGTGTGGAGTCATAGGTCTAGAGTTCGAACCTATCGAGACAGCTGGCCACTGCTCGCCTCTGCTCTCAAAACGGTGAAGGAAAACATCGTGAGGAAACCGGCATGTCCTAGAACCAAAAATTCGAAGACATGTGACATCTACCAACCCGCACTGGGCCCGCGTGGTGGATTACAGCCCACTCCCTCTCACAGAAAGGAGGCCTGTGTCCCAGCAGTGGGAACATTATAGGCTGATTATGAGACAGCTGGCACCAGCGGCTTAACGTGCTTTCCGAGACACGGAGGAGTCATCATCTGCCTAGCCTTCTCCCAACTATGTTGGGGCCGGCTTCCAGTCTAACCGGATGCAGCTGAATACCAGTATTTTACATGGAGCGACTGCCTATCTGACCTTCACAACCCAGTTACTGGGTAATACGATACCCATTGGTAAGTAAGACTGGTTGTCAGACTTTCGGGCTTCTGACGACCCGTAAAGTCTGTCAATGATCCTCGAATGTCAAAAATCCCCGTCACAACAAAGCATCTATACGATTTATTTTTTATAGCTAAGAACACTCTCAATTAAGTCACGTTTCAAACAAAACCAAAAAAATCTTAATCGGTTCAGCCGTTTGGCAGCTACGATGGCGCAGACAGATACGCACGTTAAACTTACAACACCCCTCTTTTTCCGTCGTGGGTTAAAAGTAGTAGTGTAATGTAATATATTTACCTGTCGGGCACATAGTATCCTTGAGTGACGACCGCTTGGTAGAAGTTATCCTTGTCATTGCAGAGCGGACACTTCAGATAGTGCATGCCTGCGCTTAGCGCCATACGCTGGAATTAAAATAAATTTATATCAAAGCTGTAACATACAATAGACGTAGATATATTTAGTAACCTATAAGAACACCCTGTAAGATCTATGAGCACTGTTAAAAACCCTGTAAGAAATCGAATAGGTTACTAAATATATATAGGTCTATTGTATTTTATAATGCACTAGCTGCGCCCTGCGGTTTCACTCGCGTAAGTCTCGATCCCGTGGGAATATCGGGATAAAAAGTATCCTATGTGTTAATCCAGGTTATAAACTATCTGTTTGCCAAATTTCATCCAAATCCATTCAGTAGTTTTTACGTGAAAGAGTAACAAACATCCATCCATCCATACTTACAAACTTTCGCGTTTATAGTAGTTAGATGGTTAGATTAGATTTCCGCAAAGTCACGCCTGAATCAATTAATACCAAAGCTGAAGTTTGTTTCATCAACATCCTATATTGTTCCCACTGCTGGGACACAGGCCTCCTCTCTATGAGAGGGAGTGGGCCGTAATCCACCACGCGAGCCCAGTGCGGGTTGGTAGATGTCACATGCCTTCGAATTTTTGGTTCTAAGACATGCCGGTTTCCTCACGATGTTTTCCTTCACCGTTTTGAGAGCAGTGGTGATGAAATTATTTAAACAAAGTAAAGCGCCTGTCGGGGTTCGAACCTACGACCTACAACTCGTAAGTCGCGGCCGTTACCACTGGGCCACCACTGCTCTGAAGTTTGTTTGTTTGAACGCAATTTTTAATTTGTCTGTCTGTCAAGTCTTGTTTATACCTTTTTACGTCAAAAAAGTCAACAGGTTTTAGTTTTATAACTTTTATCTTTTTAAATATATTTATTACACAATATTGCTGAATACTTTAAAAGACATCACAGACTTAAAATTACGCGTAACAAAATAATTATAGTTGACGGCAGCACTGGGAGTAAATTATAAAATTACCTTTTCCTCAGCTATTAGGTATGCGATGTGGGCGAAGCCGCGGACAATAGCTAGTAATAGAATTAACGTTATAGTTTTATTACCTGTAAGCAAGTCCTATGGAACCAAGCGTCGCGCGCGCAGCATGGCGGCCAGAAAGTGTTGATCGTTGGGTAGCCGTCGACTGCTTCGTAACAGATTACACATACTGATTGGGTGTCCGTTTCAGAGGCTGGAAAAGAAAGTCTAATCTATATCATACTAATATTATAAATTCGAAAGGAACTCTGTCTGTCTGTCTGTATATTACCCTTTCACGCTTAAACCACAGAATGGATTTCGACAAAATTTGGGAAGGAGATAGATGACACCCTTTTTTTTTTTTTTTAGTTTGGGATATCATCCAATGACTTCTCCCGCTCTGGGTGGAGCGGAAGGGCGTGTCAGACTTTTACTGACTAAAACCCACCCGTGTTCCTTCAGTTGCCTGTTGCCAAGGTCCCGGTATCCCTTTCGGACTAACCCGCAATAGATGACACCCTGGGGAAGGACATAGGCTACTTTTTATAGACATACCGCTGGGGGAGAAGCCGCGGTTGGTAGCTAGTGGTAATAGAAAACGGTTCCTTTGTCAGTTAATGAGAACTTCTGTGTGTGTGTGTAAGAAATTAATCAAGTATTTAGTTGTAAAAGCAGATTTTATTGAATTAATCGTTTTTGAGTTAGCTTCAATAATACGTATTTTTCCCACTGGGTCTATATGGATCATGTTGTAGGTTCCTATCACTGTTATTTACTTATTAAGTAGTGGTATCCCGATCTCTACATACCAGGTAGTGGTATTCGAATTTGTGTGGGGCTACAGCTAAAAAGTAACAACTTATTACAAAAAAAAACAACAGAATTAAAAAAAAAAAAACACTACAAAGTGAAAAATAACTTTAATTTCGGAAGTCGGTGGCAAAAAACTAAAATTGAAAAGCAAAGACACCGAATTCCGAAATTAAAGTTATTTTTCACTTTTAAGGGCTGATTTTACCAGTGATCAGTCAGTCATCACTTTATCCGTGGAATAAAAATGGCGACTGACTGGTTTTGCATGGAAAAACTGTCCAAAATTCAAAAATTATTTGCAGGATAAGACTTATACTCGGTATAAAAGTTTGGTGAATTGGCCCCCACCTCGTGTTTTTGTTTGAAGTCGGTTGTTAAACAGTATGTGAACTAACAAAGGGCGTTCCCGTTAACCTGCAATAGTATAGCGTCTATACATGCTAAAAAAATATTACCATAAAAAAAAAAAATATATATATATTTTTGTATAGTAAAATATTCACAAAAAATATTAAATTGTTACGGAAAATAAACTCTCTGTACACGCCCACTTGTCACAATTGTTTTTCTACGTTGAAATACAAGTGTTGTACACGCACACTTGTATTTCAACGTAGAAAAACAAAAAGAGTGTTTCGTTTACGTTTAAATTTAATCGTTTTGTGAACATTTCAAAAGTGAGTTTTGAGTGGTAATATTTTTTTTAGCATGTATACACGCTATACTATTGCAGGTTAACGGGAACGCCCTTCGT
The DNA here is from genome assembly GCA_947522985.1 of Lithophane socia. Taxonomy (NCBI): domain Eukaryota; kingdom Metazoa; phylum Arthropoda; class Insecta; order Lepidoptera; family Noctuidae; genus Lithophane; species Lithophane socia. The sequence goes on along the minus strand of OX383281.1, from coordinate 4,486,292 downwards.
TAGTTCACATACTGTATAAATGATTTTGCGAAGTGAACCATCTGTATCAATCTGAGAATTAGTTTATGTAATAGGTTTAACTATTACCGTCATCCCCAGTACAGCTGATCGACAGCTCCTTCAAATCCCTAAAGTTAGTGTGTTTCCTCTTCGCCTTGTTGTCGCATATCTTCCTCTGCTGCGCCTTCACCATGATTACGGCCGGGATGTTTTGTTTCGGGGCGTGGGATTGACAGAATGACCTGGAAAAGTGATGTATACAGGGTGTAAGGGTAAACAGTCTTGTCATTCAAACCATGGGTAGTAATAAATGACAGAGTAACAACAAAAAAAAGGCATTTTTCATTCAAATATTTTAAAAAGTTTCTATGCGACACCGTGCTCGCTAGCTAAACTGTTGACTGTCTGAGAGAGGGGTCGCGCTCACGGCCGGTCAGGTGTCCTCACACGCCCCCCACCCGTGTTGAGACGCAAGTTCGTTGCCCTAGCGCATAGGTGAAAGGGTGAAGTACTCTAGACTCTAGTGATATAAAGTAATAAAATTAAAAAATTCGTAATTTTTCATTGATATTACGTTCTATAAATGACACCAAACCAAACACTGGTTTCAAGGATAACTTTGTTTACCCTAACACCCTGTATTGTTATAAAAATGTGGAGCTCGTGGCTAAGTAATAACAGCCGCACGGGTCGATCCATCAGGTTAAGCTACACTTGCCGGGGTTGGTCCGTGAATGGGTGACCATCTTTACATATCGAGACTCCTCCGTGCCTCGGAAAGCACGTTAAGCCATTGGTCCCGGCTGTTATTTGTGGATGTTTGACACTCGTTACGGTTCGTCCGAAGCCCGAAAGTCTGACAACCAGTCTTGCCAATGCGTATTGTATTACCCAGTTACTGGGTTGTGGAGGTCAGATAGGCAGTCGCTCCATGTAAAATACTGGTATTCAGCTGCATTCGGTTAGACTGGAAGCCGACCCCAATATAGTTGGGAAAAGGCTAGGCAGATTGATTTTTGTTGTTATAAAAATGTAATAAAGCTAACCAGAGGGCTGGCTTGTTCTTTGGCCAAACAATTAGCATTTCCATTCAACGTGGCAATGCTGCCAGTCTTCTGGGCACCATGTCTTATCTGAAGTCAGTCAAGATGTGATGCAAGTTCATACTAACTATCCTTTTTCCTATTTCTGACAGAACACCAGAGTCCGCGGAAGTGGGGGGCAGAGGAGGCCAAATTCCCCCCCTAAAATCTAACGGGGGAGGCCGCGCCCCCTCCAATCTCACTACCTAGTATAGAAGGTTTCTCTGTGTTATCCTTCACACAGCTTTATTTATTTTATTACTAGCTGACCCGACAAACATTGTCCTATTAAGTTTTCTAATTTTCTGCGCAATTTTCTTAATTTTTTCTTTCATAAGAACCTTCTCCTGACAATAACAAACACAACAGAAGAATTAGCGAAATCGGTCTAGCCGTTCACGCGTGATGGCGTGACCAAGGGAAATAGGGATTTATTGGCATGCATATGGAGTACTATTTTGGAATTAAAAAATAAATTAAATTTTGGACCAGTGTGGATAGACCATTGATAAACCATTTATACACTGAACTCACTTGTAATTCCCGTAAAACAGTGACACAGCATTGCGCTCTCTCCCGCACGGCAGGTGGAACTGTTTCCTGCATTGTGACACCGAGCACCCCAGGTTGGCGCCGTTGCGACCGCAGTATGAACATCTCTGAAATAATACATCCGTCAATATAATCTATTTACACGTTTTATAAATTACAGTCGCTTTTCATGTAGTCTGTGTGACATTTCTTCTAAACTACACAATGGATTTTAATGCGATTTTTATCATCATAGAGGCGCGGGACTTGCGCTAGAGGCGAGGGCCGCGGGTGAGGCGGCAATGCGCCGCTTCTTTCATAGTTCATACACAATACATAAGAGCAACAACACGCATACCCCGCGCCTCTCTGCCTGTGTATGTTCAGCGCCTCGTCGCACCTATACATTTTGTATGTAACACCGTCGCCTGTTCCGCGACTCTCGCCTCTTGTGTATATCACGCGCCTTAGAGAATTTATTCCAGAAGTTTACTCTTTACTTAATATAATGAAGAAATTCCAAAGTTATTCTTGCTGTTTTAAAGGTTACTTACATGCTTCTTAGCTCTCTCAATTTCAGTGAGGATATCTTCATAAACGAATCCAAAAAGTCCGTCTTCATCTTTAGCCTTCTGAACCAGGCATGAGGACAGGAGCTGAAATGTTAACAAAACTTATCATACCACCACTTGGTTTCCTTTCTGTTACACACTTCCGTCCCTTTTCACGAGATCACTCCTCCCACATGTTGCAGGAAATCGAGAGGAAAGATTTCATACATCAAAACAATGATTTTTATAGCAAGAAGTTAGGAACTAGACTTAAAAATGTTAACCAGGCAGTTGACTAGGATTAGCTAGTATATCTAAATAGGTACTAGTATTATAGTTGCGATGCCGGTTGTTCTGTTATCTGTTTATGTAGCTGAATCGTTTCAGACGAAAGGTTATAAACTGACCTAAATGTTATGCGTGTGCAACCTGCACCTGTGGCGTATTAGGTATGGCAGTAGGTAGATATTGTTAACAATAACCTAATAGAAAATATTAGAGTTATCATGCCGCCGGTGTTGCTAAATTTATTACGAAAAGAAACATAGAAACTTACGACACAAAAATAATGACATTGTATGTCTCCAATAGCGTATAATTTCCCGTAGGTTAACTCGTCGTCCACTTCGCGTTGGCAGAAACCACACGGCAGTTTCTTTCCAGTCACAAGTTTAGCTACAATCTTACATCTACTAAAAATTTTACGTGGTGCCATTATGGATGCACTTTTTTGCCACTTTTGTATCTCTTGATTAAGCCATCACATTTACAAGTAAGTGCAAAATTTAAAAGCAAGTTTGAGGAAACATATTTCTCACAGAATTTCTACACAACCACAGAATAATTAGAATTGCAAATCGTGTGAATGATGAATGTTATCAACAGACAAGACAACAAACATCATCAAACATGGCGTTTGACAGAATTTGGCGGGAATTTCTTTTTAACTTTCGTTCAGAACTCTAGATTAAAGAAAGATTATTTGATTTGAACCTTTATTTGAATCAGAGAGTAGAGTAGAATGGTGATCAATTTATTGCTGATTGCTTGACAAAAGCTACCATAAATTGTTATATGTAAATGACTAAATACTGATTTGTATTACTTTGGTTGGCTTATTTTAGTGTGTTGCAAAAATGGTTTCTGAACGAAAAGCATAATGTTTCACAAGATTTTTTCCGATGTTGCCCTTCACAAAACTCTATTTTCGCCAGCCTCATGATCTCATTGTTCCAAATAAAAATAAGGTTGTCTATGGCAAAAATTATATTAAAATTATGTGCAATTAATCAAACAAGCAGCAACACTTTATTAAAAACGTCAAGAAATCTAAAAAAAAAGCCGGAAGGCAACTTAGTTTTTATTTTTATTGTTATTTGTTTAATTATTGTTAAAATACTACGTTAATTGTAACAACCATAATTTTATCTAGTCTTAGAGCTTATTTCATGTCCAGAGTAATTTAATTGCAAATATCTGTGCTTGTGACGGGTTTATGGAGCCATAAAATTGTTGATATAAAGTTCTTTGTTTGGGAAACAGCTATTTCTTCGTGTTTTCTCGTGAACTGGGTGTGGAAAACACATTTGGGTGGCGTGTAAGGCGTGTTTTTATTGTTCTTTGTTAGAAACAAGTGTGAAAAGTGGTCAGACAAGCTTATTTGAACTCGGTTTTATAGGCGGCTGTGGTTGACCATTTCGTCATAAAACTATCCGTTTGCCGTCACAAATATGGCTGTGTTGCTCAACTCTCGTTGTGAAAACCGTCTAAAAGGAATAAGGAACAGGAAAACTCCATTAATTATCCAATAGGAATCTTGCAAGTTGTGTTTAACTCCCAAAATGTCAGCTTTGGGGGATAACAAAGATATTTGGTCGGTACCTGGCGATCGGCTGGATTCTAAGTATGAAAAATGTCTGAATATAACAGAGGAGATATATAAAAGGATAAATATAACATTTCAAATAAAGAAATTGGAGACAGAAGCCCAAAGTGATGTGTCCGACCACAGGTAATTTTGACATCTTATTTTACCATATTTTTTATGTTAAAACACAAAATTCAACGTCTATTTAGTATTTATTTATGTATATCATATCCTTACACTGTATAAAATTATTGGGTAAGTTGATTTCCAATGAGTTTGAGCGTGAAATCTATTGGTTGTTCTCAAGGACAAATTTCACAATTGATTCTGTCAACTTCATGGCAAGTTAAGTGATGTTTGAAGAATATTTAACAATATTATATTGTATCTATGCAGGTTGGAACATTATGAATATATTTTGAAAATTTATTTTGTTGGTAAAGTGCATAGAAATGACTTATTAATAAGTTAATTAATTAAGAATCTATTTATTCCTGTTTTTTTTTTGTTTAAACCAGTTTTTAGATTATTTTTACTCTTTAAGAATTTTAATAATGTATAAGAATGAACTTTAGTAAATATTTAGTTTCCGTCACAAAAGTTAATGAGGTCATTAACATGCTCATGTCTCTGAATAGGCACAAACTTTAAAAGAATAGATTAGAAATATATTGGAAGCAGATAGGTTAATTATATATTATTTAGTTGAATTCAAAAGAGCAGTGGTATCGGCAGTGACTTATGAGTCAAGTCAAACCCAGTCAGTCGCGTTACTTTGTGTAACTTATTACATAACCACTGCTTTCAAAACAGTGAAGGAAAACATAGTAGGGTAACCGGCATGTCCTAGAACCAAAACTTCGAAGACATGTGATATCTACCAAACCGCACTGGGCCTGCGTGGTGGATTATGGCCCACTCCCTCTCACAGAGAGGAGGCCTGTGTCCCATCAGTGGACATGGGAACATTATATCGGTTACTATCCTAACTCCTAACTAATATTACAAATGTCAAAGTGAGTTTCTTTGTTTGTTACTCTTACACGCTAAATGGCTAAACGGATTATGATGAAATTTGGCACATGGGATACTTTTTATCCCGATATTCCCACGGGATCGAAACTTACGCGGGCAAAACAGCGGGGCGCAGCTATTTTTTATAGTTTTAATTTTTTTTTGTAAAAAAATATTTGAAAATGTTAACAATAATGAAATAATGTAATACAGAAATGAAAAGGAGATACTAACAAAACATTTATTGACAAAAATAAAAACAAAGTAGCCCCAAACTAGGCAAGGTTGTATCTATAATTATTTTGGGGTCAGCTTCCAGTCTGACCGGATGCAGCTGAATAGCAGTATTTTACATGGAGCGACTGCCTTTCTGGGGGCCTACTACCACCGCTTACAGCAGTATTATTTTATTACTAGCTGCGCCCCGCGGTTTCACCCGCGTAAGTCTCAATCCCGTGGGAATATCTGGATAAAAAGTATCCTATGTGTTAATCCAGGTTATAAACTATCTGTGTGCCAAATTTCATCCAAATCGGTTCAGTAGTTTTTGCGTGAAAGAGTAACAAACATCCATCCATCCATCCATACTTACAAACTTTCGCGATTATAATATTTGTTAGATTATTACTTCAGTGTAGGAAAGAGATGAAGCTCTACAGGACTTATAGCTCCATCTCTTTCCCCCACGACGAATTAAAATAATATTGCTGTAAGCGGTGGTGGTAGGCCCCCTGACCTCCACAACCCAGTTACTGAAATGAAATGAAATGTGAAATGAAATGAAATGAAATGTGAAATGAAATGAAATGAAATGTGGAATGAAATGAAATGAAATGTGAAATGAAATGAAATGAAATGTGAAATGAAATGAAATGAAATGTATTTTTTGCTAGAGTTGTAGTACATTACAGATGGTCGTGTTTGGGTAACACAATACCCCTTGGTAAGACTGGTTGTCAGACTTTCGGGCTTGTTGGGCATCAATATGGATGGTTTACCATTTAAACATTTATTTAATTAATTTCAGCGACCAAATAGACAGTAATGATCTCAGTAACGAAACAGACTTGTTTGCCTGTGACAAGAGCGACTCGATCTCAAGCAGTGAGGAGGCGCAGAAGCCTGCGGTCACTTGTGAGAAGTACATCAATATCAATAACAATGAGGAGACCAAGACAAAGAAGGCTGGGGTGGTTTATAAGAGGCCAAGGAAACGGTGAGCATTAGAATAGAGATGATGATTTAGCAGTATGAGGAACAAGGAAAAGTTCACTCATACACCATAGAAAAGGGAGGATCCTCCGACCAGACGGGTGTTGTCTGGCGCGCAACTGCCTACCGATTGTTGTTGTATGTATATATGTCCATCGCGCGGTAAACTCTAATTGCGCGATGCAGGATTTATGTGACGTCACGCGTAGTTCGTATGTGGCGATGTAGATGCCGCCACAATAACAAAAATATTTTTTTGTTCGTCATGTACTTTATAAAAAAATATTAGACACGTTTCTTTTTTAAGCCAAAGGGTAAAACGGGGCCCTATAGCTAAGGCCCCGCACTCTGTCTGTCCGTCCGTCTGTCACCGCTCACCAGGCTGTATCTCATGAACCGTGATAGTTAGACAGTTGAAATTTTCATAGATTATAATTTCTATTTTGTTGATTATGATTTTACTTATATTTACCCTTTTCCACCCTCATCCGCATCCGCGCACATGAGCTCCGCATTGATTAATGCGGAAGCACCGAAATTGCGGATACGAATATCCGCAACACCCCTGATATTTATACATATTATACACTAGCTGATGCCCGCGTGGATGTCGGTTATTATATACTAAAACCTTCCTCGAGAACCACTCTATCCATTGGTGAGAACAGCATGAAAATCGGTGCAGTAGTCATTGAGTTTATCGCGAACAGACGGACAGACGCGGCGGAGGACTTTGTTTTGTAATATTATATGTAGTGATACATAAACGCACGCCTTTTTCCCATGGGGGTAGGCAGAAAATACGATCCGTACACACAACAGCTATGTACAGTGCCTTGATTATACAAAAGTAGGTAAGTATGTAAAACAAAGAGAGTATTAAAATCCGTAACATATTGCTTTGTTTTATTTATCACAATCATTCGAATTGGAATGTCATGGTATTGTTTGGAGGTAGTATCGTGTGAGTATACATGACATTTTGTTATGCCAGTAATCTTTTGAATAAGGAACCTTGAATGTGGTACGGTCGCCAGCACATCAAGCTACTACAATCTGTCAAATTTAGACGATTTTAAACTTTATCGCTAAAGCATTACCGATAAAGGATCGGAGTTTCCCTGCGTGATCGAATCAGAAATGAAGAGATCCGTAGGAGAACCAAGGTGACCGACATAGCCGGAAGTATTGCCAAACTTAAGTGGCAGTGGGCAGGGCACATTGCTCGCAGAACAGATGGCCGATGGGGCCGAAAGGTTCTGGAGTGGCGACCGCGTACCGGAAGACGTAGCGTTGGAAGGCCCCCCACAAGGTGGACCGATGACCTGGTGAAGGCCGCGGGAATGCGCTGGATGCGAGAATCACAGAACCGGTAGAAGTGGCTTGCTTGGGGGAGGCCTATGTCCAGCAGTGTATGTCTTTCGGCTGAAATGATGATGATGACCTTACGCATACCACCGTTTTTACAAGCTTTATACATATTAGCTTGCTCTGTTCGTATGTTTCCGGTTACTCCAATTGTCATCCATTTTTCAAGCACTTCCTGGCATCCGATCGAGCTGAAACTTGGTATACTTATATAACTACCAAGACATTTTGAAAAAATGATACCATGGAGCTGGTCTGATGATGGAGCCAGAAGTTAGGCATAGGAACTCCTCAATCAAACAAGATAGCACCATTGTATTTGGACTCATTGGCTATGTATTAACCAGTGCTTTGACACTAGGTGGCGTTCAGGGTCTGATGATGGAGCCGGAAGGTAGCCATGGGAAAATCCTTTTTAGTTAATTAAAAGCTTGTTTTAAAAAACCGGCCAAGTGCGAGTCGCACTCGCGCACGAAGGGTTCCGTAAACTTCCGTACCATTATCTATAAAAACGGCAAAAACATCACGTTTTTTGTATGGGAGCCCCCCTTAAATAATTGTTTTATTTTAATTTAACTATTTATTTTTAAAGTGAATATGTAACTAAATAATTAGTATATTTCAAGCGTCTACCTGTTGTCGTTTTCAATATTGAGCAAAAACCATCAAAAATATCACGTTTGTTGTATGGGAGCCTCCTTAAATATTTATTTTATTCTGGTTTTTAGTATTTGTTGTTATAGCGGCAACAGATATACATCATCTGTGATAATTTCAAGTGTCCAGATAACGCGGTTCATGAGATACAGCCTGGTAACAGACGGACAGACAGACAGCGGAGCCTTAGGAATAGGGTCCCGTTTTACCCTTTGGGTACGGAACCCTAAAAATTTAATTTTTTACTTGTATTTTATTTACAGATTCAGGAAGAGAGTAAAGAAACGTCATACAAAGTGTACTCGCAGTGACTCCGAGGGTTCCAGTGATGAAGCTCTGCCCCTCAGCAGGATTGTGGAGGTGGACAGCAAGAATGTTGCCGAGTCGCCCGATAACGTCATGGGAGTACCCAATATCGTCATATTGACAAGAGGTGAGCATCATTTAGTAGTACACAGAGTACCAAGGGAGGAGCTCGTGGCTACGTAACAGCCGCACGAGTCGATCAATCAGGTTAAGCTACGCTTGTCGGGGTTGGTCCGTGGATGGGTGACCGTCTTTACATATCGAGACTCCTCCGTGCGTCGGAAAGCACGTTAAGCCGTTGGTCCCGGTCTTTGACAGTCGTTACGGGTCGTCAGAAGCCCGAAAGCCTGACGACCAGTCTTTACCATGGGGTATCGTATTACCCAGTTACTGGGTTGTGGAGGTCAGATAGGCAGTCGTTCCATGTAAAATACTGGTATTCAGCTGCATCCTGTTAGAATAGAAGCCGATCCCAACATTGTTTGACCCCCACATAATCAGTATGAAGTCAGGTAGGTGAGCTCCATAGGTAATAGGTAATACGGGCTGGTATCCGCAACTCCACCTTAAAGCGCGTATTTTGCGTACGGGATAATCGCTTATTCGATCCACCCCAGCTCCTCCAAGAAGGCCAGCAACGCCTTGGTGTTACTGACAATCTCACGTAGGGTACCCGGGTTACCGAAGTACTTTGCCCTGTATGTGGCGACCACCGGACAGTATACATGAGCTGCTGTCTCGTGAGTTTTATTGTTGTTATAAACGCCTATGCGCGTTTAGTGTCCCTCATAGTGTAAATCTAAAACGATTCTCATACACAACCATAGCTCGTGGCTACGTAATAACAGCCGCACGGGTCGATCGTCGTTAAGCTACGCTTGCCGGTGTTGGTCCGTGGATGGGTGACCATCTTTACCGACCAAGAGTCCTCCGTGCCTCGGAAAGCACGTTAAGCCGTTGGTCCCGGCTGTCATTTGTGGATCTTTGACAGTCATTACGGGTCGTCAGAAGCCTGAAAGTCTGACAACCAGTCTTACCAAGGGGTATCGTATTACCCAGTGACTGGGTTGTGGAGGTCAGATAGGTAGTAGCTCCGTAAAATACTGGTATTCAGCTGCATCCGGTTAGACTGGAAGCCGACCCCAACATAGTTGGGAAAAGGCTAGGCAGATGATGCAGATGATGAACCAAGGATTGATTCAGAAATCATGCCCATTACTTTCAAAAAAGCCACATCAAATCGTCGTCTATAAATTTTAATCTACATTTATTTATCTTTTCAGATCTAAAACCAAAAATCGCCGCAGACAAGAAGGTCCCGCTCAAAACTCTAACAGTTCAACTAACTAAGACAGATCTCCCTCCTCTCTTAAAAAAGGAGACGTCCATACCTCCCCCCATAAAGGAGACAGCAGTACCTCCCCCCTTGAAGAAGAAAGAGAAAGAAGTGGAAGTCGCTGCGCCGGTACGTGTGAGAGAAGATAAGGGGCGGAGTGAGTGGAAGAACTGTACTATGTGCAGTTTGTCATTTAGAGGGGAGAGGGGGCTGAGGTAAGAGGTGTTTCGGTTACTTTTGCTTTAGCTTCAAAAATATTTTTTTTTTTTTCGAACAGGCACCAGGTTTATTTTTTATTACTTTTTAATGCCAAAAGACAATAAAAATAATACACTCGTTTCCAATGATGGAAACCTTTCCTGCAAAGAAATTTTGCACGCTTCCACAAAGGTGTAGGTCCTTTGGAGAAGAGTGACTCAATGGATTTTGAATGGATTACTGTTTTCAAGAAATTATTATCATATAAAAATCTTGCTATTTTTATATTTTTTTTTTTGCAGTGGCAACACTGTTTTTGTAAATTAAAACGGGCAATTTTCTTAATTTTAATTTTGTCTGCCAACGCTTTGAGTGCGTTTCATCAAATAGTTCCTATGCCTTAATATTGGCTCCACTGGCACTGTTGTAAGACCAATACGAATACGCTACGATGCTACCTAATAGGTCCATTTTAAAATTTAACAGTGGAGCCAATATTACGGCAAAGGTACTATTAGATGAAACGCACTCTCCCTTATTTTGCCGATATCCTTACTAATATTATAAATGCGAAAGTAACTCTGTCGGTCTGTTTGTCGCGCTTTCACGCCAAAACGACTGAACCGATTTAAATTATATTTGGTACACAGATAGTCTAGAGCCTCAGAAAGGACATACTTTTTATCGACATACCTCTCGGGCGAAGCCGCGGGCGGAAGTTAGTTTTCCATAAATCTTCTAAATATTTTAAAACAGCCATTTTCTTTGGCTAGAATACAGTATTAAAAAAAACATGTTTTTTTCCAGACGTCACATGACAATGTCTCATATAATAAACCAAGAAGAAACAAAGAAGTCCAACAAACCGGAACAACGAGTAACAACCACTATAGATGGGTAATACGCATAATGACCAGCCGCCATTTTGACGAGCAAAGTGATAAATACTATACCAGGGCCATTACAACCGGAAACTTACGAGTCAAATCAAATACTATACTCGGGCAATTACAGCCGGAAACTTAAGAGTCAAATCAAATACTATACTCGGGCAATTACAGCCGGAAACTTAAGAGTCAAATCAAATACTAGACTCGGGTATTACAACTGCAAACTTAGGGGTTTATTTATAAACGTTGCTTAAAGCTATGTAATGATTGGCGACTGTTTAATCATACATTTTTAACGTTTGAACGTAACTTAACTTTCGGCAACGTTTATAAATAAAACCCTTAGAGTCAAATCAAATACTATACTCGGTCCATTACAACCGGAAACTTAGAGTCAAATCAAATATTATACTTGGTCAATTACAACTGCAAACTTAGAGTCAAATCAAATATAGACTTGGGCAAATACAACCAGAAACTTAGAGTCAAATGGAATACTATACTCGGTCCATTACAAGCCGAACTTTAAGAGTCAAATCAAATACTATACTTGGTCCACTACAACCGGAAACTTAAGAGTCAAATCAAATACTATACTTGGTCCATTACAACCGGAAGCTTAAGAGTCAAATCAATATACTTGGTCCATTACAACCGGAAACTTGAGAGTCAAATCAAATACTATACTCGGGCCATCAACCGAAAACTTAAGAGTTAAATCAATCCGCCTAGCCTATTCCCAGTATGTTGGGGTCGGCTTCCAGTCTAACTGGATGCAGCTGAATATCAGTATTTTACATGGAGCGGCTCTATCTGGCCTCCACAACCCAGTTACTGGGTAGATATTGTGAAATTAAAACTACTCACCCGTCAACAAACATTTGAAATGTGTATGCATCAAGCAGTGGAGAGGCGTGCAGTTTTAAATTAGACTTTTCTAATACGATACCCCTTGGTCAGACTGGTTGTCAGACTTTCGGGCTTCTGACTACCCGTAACGACTGTCAAAGATCCACGAATGACAGCCGGGACCGGGACCGGGCTTAACGTGCTCTTCCGACTAAGCAGAGTCAGAAATGACTGAATGATGATGATGATGATGATGATTTATCAGACCTCTCGCTCGCGGTTACGACCTTTAGACCCGTTGTACACACCACCTTTAGAAACCGTGTTGTGTACAGTGTACAACTGGCTTTATGGAGCAGTGCTAGTGTTATGCGTAACTGTGTTGTAATGGCCCTTCTATAAAATGTATATTACCATGTCCAACTGGTACTTTTTAATGTTATCGATAGTACCACTTTAAAAAAATGGCGACCCGTCAAAATTTTATTATTATAATATTAATATTATAAATGTTTTTTAAAACATAGTTTATGGAAAGCTAGTTTTGAAGTTTTTTGTGGTAATTTTATTAAAAATAATTGTAAATTAAAGTGTTTCGGATGTGGGATGGCGTTCAATAGGAGGATCTCTTTTCGAAAAACTGAGTGCATAAAATAATTTCTGCAATATTATTACAAATCGCTATTAAAGCGATGCAAATTTAAATTCTAGTAATAAGAATTTAAATTTGCATCGCTTTAATAGCGATTTTTCTAAGAAATCACTACAACCGTTCAAGAAATCCATGTTTTTGATAAAGCGAAATATTTTTTTAATTAATATAGTAAAATAAAATTGTCACTAAAAGTGTAACAAATGAAAAACAAGTTATGAGTTCTAGAAATATCTTTTAAATCTCGAGGTCTCAAAAAGTTTTTAACTTTGGCACTAAAAGTGTAATCTCAAAATATTTTTATGCACTCGGTACTTTTTGAAATGGAGATACTTCGTAAAAGTGTAAGTGCCAATGCTGTTATAATAATAATAATGCCTTAAATCGTCTATAAGGCACTATACGCTCTCTAAGAGAATAACATATTTCTTATCCCTTATCGATACAAGAATAACTCAAGCCACCGTTAAAATCAGCGACCTTTCAGCAAGGCCGCAACTTATCACACCCCACCATGTCTTTAAATGCTTCTTCTTTGATTAAAGTTATGCTTTGCCAAGATCTGAGGTGTACCGAAATCATTTGGGATATATTTCGAAAACTCTTCTCGCAATACAGTTCGATTCAAACTTAATGATGGCTCGGAAGTGCGCTACTCGCTGCGCAGTACATCACCCCTCACCCCCGCTGACCCATGAATTCGTTACTGCGCAGCGACTCGCCTCATGTTCCGAGCAGCCATTAAGTTTGAATCGGGGTGTATCTGTGTTGCAAATAAATGGGCTGGCCCATGTCGTTTGCTTAAAAATTAAAATTAGAAATGTTATAAATTGGTTGTCAAAGATCATACGACGGTTGTTGGCGACTGAGTCGTCTCTATTTTATACCCCACAGGATGCTTTATGATAAAAAATCCTTGTTTGTGGATCCACACACAAATTGGCTTAGCTAAAAAATAAATCTAGTATTCACCGAATTGCTAAAAATTATAATAACATTTGGTAGTGCTTTCTATAAAAAATAGCATAGCTACTTCAAGATTACTTTAGATTGCTGAAAAAATGTTTTAAAAGAATAAAAGTAAGGCGGTACTTTTCAAAAAATTATGACAGCATTGGTACTTTAGTGGCAGGGTTGAAAATATCTGTGATCGTTTGGCGCATTGTGATGTAGGTTAGAAAAATGAAGGAAGGACATAGGTTTATTTTTTAATTTATCAAAAAAAATATATCTTGATATGTGATTTGATGTGATGGCTGTCTTTGATAAGAAAAGGGAATTAATGTGAAGAATTGTGATGTTATCAGATTGCTCGATTAGTTTCGGACTCAACCGGAGTCTAGATTAATGAACTGTCGGTGTATTCTCTAAAAATCTCACCTAGAAAACTTAGGTGAAGTGAACTGTCATTCCAATCCCTTGGAATTGACACTATTGACATTTCAGTTCACCTAAGTTTACACAATAGATCGGCAGTTAACGATTCAAAATGTTGACGCATTTAGTACGTAAAATAATAAGTAACAAAATTAATATCATGTTATGTATATTAAACTTTGGCAAAGCCATTATTCAATTACTTTAATAATAAAAATAAACCTATGTCCTGTAATTATTGAGAGAAAAAAAATGGTTCGGCATATACAAGTACAAAATTCTATTTAGCGAAAAGGGAAGAGATACTGTCATTTTTCTAAAAAGAGAAAATAATAAACTAAAATTGACAAAAAAAATCTTAGAATTTAGCTTCTTCTATACATAGACGTAAGGATTTTTAAAAAACCAACCGTTTTTCCGATCTGTCTAGCTGTGTTGCCAGTTAAGGTTTTAATGTTAAGGGTGTTGCAATATGAAAAAAAAAAATTTTTTTCGTAAACGCGGTGCTATTTTTTTAATTTAATATTTTAGGTCGGGATATTAGCAGGTTAACTAGTCAGTTTAAAAATGTTTGCCACTTATTGTTCCTAGCGCGTATTTGTTTATAAAATGGTTATTTTGTTGATCAAGTTACTGAAGAAGTCATTATTTGACCGCGCCGGCGGCATCTAGACAGTACTAGTAACCAAATTCGCGGCGCCGAAAATCCGTTGAGCGAAAAATAATTATATGGATAGACTTTTAAGTCGTCAGTAAGTACTTGTGTCATAGTGCAAGTAAATGGTGACACGCTTGCTTTGTACACACGGCTACACATCAAGCTATACAGGGTGTTAGGGTAAACACCGTTATCCTTGCAACCAGTGGTTTGGTTTCATTTATAGAACGTTAAATCAATGGAAAATTACAACTTTTTTTTTAATATTTTTAGATCAAAATTTTGCCACAAGAGACGCAAGTTCGTTGCCTTATGCGCTAGGGCAACGAACTTGCGTCTCAACATGGGCGGGGGGTACGGTATGTGACCTGACCGGCAGCGAGCGCGATCCCTCCCTTAGTCAGTCGGCTGTTTCGCTAGCAAGCACGGTGTCAGATAGAAACTTTTAAAAATCTTTTAATGAAAATAACGTTTTTTTTTGTTGTGTTCGGTCATTTATTTTTATATTTAAGTCAACTACCCATGGTTTGAATGACAAAAAGTGTTTACCCTTACATCCTGTATATTTCCAGTTTAAGCCGATCTCGCATTGAATAGGATTTCCGTACAATGCGAGGTCAGCTTATACTGGAAATGTATAGCTTGATGTGTACGTGTCACCGTAAAATTATGAACTTCGTTAGTTTATAATCTATCGGTATTATATCCGTTAAATTATAAACTGTCGAATAATTGTGAACTGCAACAAACCATTTATGATTTCTGTTGTCAAGAGCACAGAAACGCCACGGCGGCCACTAGCACAAATCTAGGTTCCGGGCTGGCTACTCAAAAATCTCTAATGGAAAAAAAATCAGTGACTTCTCAACAAAATTCCATTTTCTTATAAAATGTATTGAAAATCTCGACATTATTATTATTAATGATCCTAATTTTAAAAGCATTTTACTTCTTTATAGAAAATTGTTGAAACTCTGCTTTTAACCCTTGAATGAACGGGTAGAGAATTGCTACAGAACGAAGAATATAGGGATAATACTAGCCAAGAGAAAAATATTACCAGCACGCGTAGTATGACCACCGTAGAAACCGGTTTTGTCGACAAAACCGGTTTCTATGGTGGTCATGCTACACGTGCTGTAGTAGAGACAGATCATTGAGATCATAAATTAGCCTATTTAAAAAAGAATCGATTGTATAACTCCATTTGAAATAAGATTAGAATTTAAACGTACCTTTTTACAACCGATTTTGACTTCTACATATAGCGTAGGCATAAGGATGGCATTAAAAGTAAAAAGGTTACACAATACCAACTGTCTACTGCAGCTGCCATTTGTCATGCTACCAACGCAAATTCACAAACATAGAAGTCAAAATCGGATGAACGGACTGTAATAAAAGGCTTATTTAAATGTCTAATCGTATTTCAAATGGAGCATAAGTGGATCCGCAGTGATACCCCGCGAAATTCAACGTTTCTTACGTTATTTGCAATTTGCAGGTCAGTATCAGGTTGTATGAAAATATGACTCGCGGCCGTAACCAATATTTATTTACAGAATTATAATCATTAGAATTGTTAATACATCTTTGTAACAGCCAATTGCAGATACGAACCATAACTTTTAAAGCTGTCATTAAATACTTATACAATTAACTTGTTGCAGAAAGCAACATAAGATTCGATTTTAATGGTTCTTTAATGAAATCATTAGCGTTAATGATGTATTGCCTAATGAGGCATTAATGTTTGTCTTTGTGCAACTGGGTATTAGTTAGAATTGAATAGAATGACTTTTTCATTAAATCATGACATTTGAAACCAATTCTAAAGGGCCATTTAGATGGAGAGAGTTTCTCGACTCGAAGATACGATTGTCGAAATAACATTAATTGCTGATTCTATCGATTATAATTCAGGCCATATTTGTTACGGTCGAGAATCATCGATTTGACCATTTTAAGAGGTCGGAACCACCTGGGGCAGTATCTTTTGGACCACTTAATTATAATCCTTTTCTTTCGGCTTACTGCATAAGTATTATCTCTATTTACCAAGCATTTTCAAGTTAGAAGAGACGTCCAGTATGTTCATTTTACCATTTGATAAGTCATGTGGTTAACATAATGGTAGAAAAAGAAATAATACTCCGTGGAAGAAACAAAACCATAGCTAGTCAGAATCCTACACCGACTATATTCTTGACAGGTTGAACGAATCATGTCCCTAAACTAACCGTCTAATTACGAAACCTTCTAGCTAGTTATTGCATTTTGAACTTTTTTCTCGACGTCTTAACACAAAAACCGATTTTAAAACCGGTTCTAAGTTGTCAATTTTGTATTAAGAAATTTACTCTTTTCGGAATAAAGTTCGAAAAAGGTTAGACTAAAATTGGAACTCGTTTTTGTAATAAGTCGGAATTCTTTCAAACTTCAGCAATGGAGATGTATTATTTCTTTTTCAATGGTCTCATCTACTTGATGTAAACCGGAAACATAAAAAACGTGTTATAATAAATAAAATATTTGACTCAAATGATCTCCAGTATGTGTCATCAGATCTTTTTGGTGCAATCTATGGGTGTTGCCATACTATTAATTTAAAAAAAATACTATTTTTATTTTTTCTTATAGTTACTACTTATTATTAAAATAATATTAGATAAAATAATTTTTCTATATACCTAATTCTTGCTTTTTAATGCGAAGCACATGATTTTAGTGCTTGTTTAAAATGGAAGAAATGTTGATAGGGTATTTTGACAATTATTATTGTGTTTGAAAATGATTGGTTGATTTTTTTAAATGCGCAATTTGTTATTTCGATAAATTGACAAAAAAGAAGACCATGTTTTTGGACGTGAACTTGTTTCGCGCATAGACAATTAATTGAAGTTGGTGAGACGCAAAAGTTGCGCATTTATTATTTGTGTTCCTTAATTAAATTGTTTTGTCTGTAAATATTATTGTTAAATACAATGCTGATTGGAATAAAAACTAGCATATTATTTCAGTCATAGTAGGTAGCTGAGAACATTAACGACGCGAGTGTTTTTTTTTAAAGGTCAACAAAAAAGAAATGTCTTTTTTGTTAAAAAAAAAAAAACTATTTCCATTTCGTGTCATATTTACTTTCAAATGGTCAGTTCAGACCGCGACGTGACGCTGCGCGCACTTTTTAACAATAATTAGCCAACTTATTTTCTTCACGAAAACGTATAATTTCAGTGCGAGTGTTGACACGTGTCAAAGTACGCTGAGATGCGCGGTGCTGCGCAGCGCGTGTACCTTAATGTGTAGTAAATAAACTCGATATTGTATCGGATCATAAAAAAGTGCGCGTCGCGTTGCGTCTCGGGGTGAACTGACACTAATTCAATCGAAATTATACTACAGACGCTCAACTCAGACCAAATAAAAAGCCAAGACAGAGCAACGAAAAGAAACGTGTTTATTTCGGCGTTTTTTGCTCGATCTTAATACGGAACCCTGCGTGTGCGAGTCCAAATCGTACTTGGCCGGTTTTTACCTACATTTTAAATAAGCTAGTTTTTATACCAATGAGCATTCTAAGTTATAAATGCATTTTGCAATTATATAAAAAATATTTTTATGTTTTTTTTTCTTTTTTGTTATAGAATTGATAATTTTAAGTTTGTAACGTCTATATACCATAAACAAGATGGAAGCTGTATCTGTGGTTTTAGATAGAAAAAAAAGAAGGAATTTTAGAATGATTAGTAAGAAATACTAAATTAAAGTGGTATATAGATGAATAGGTATATTTTTTGAATAAGAGAAGTTTGGGAGCTTTATAATAGTATGTCTGGAAATCACAAGTTTAAGGGCGTTCGCTACGTTAAGCGTGCGCACGCGGCGGGTGCACGGAGACGGCGCCCGCAAAACGTACAAACCCGCCGCACGCGTCCGCGTCAGAGCGCTGCTCGTGGGCAAGGCGCGCGAGGCGGGCCCACCCGCCGCGTGCGCACGCTTAACGTAGCGATCGCCCTAAATCAATTTCTTGGATAGATAATGCCATACACGAAGACGCGCCCCACTCCGCTCCGCTCCTTACTAAAATACAGCTTACAATAAAGTAATCGCGGAGTGGGGCGCGTCTTCGTGGATGGTACTATCTATAATGTCCATCAATGTTTGAAAAATATTACTATGGTCTGCTCAAAAAGTATCGGATAATTTATTTACAATTACAATTTAATAATGTTATTCAAGCAATACCTATTTGTTGAAAAAAGTTGTGAGAAAAAGGTGAAACTTTCTAAATACAGTAAAATGTGTTACTAGTTCCTTGTAGTGAGTGATTACAGAAGAATTTAACCTGAACAGCACGCGAAGCGTGAGCAAGGCGCGGGTTTTGTCGACGAAAGAGTAGACAAAATGACAGATAAACAATCACAATCTGTCATTTTGTCTATTCTTCCGTCGACAAAACCCGTTTATAGAGCGGTCATGCTACGAGTGGTAGATTTGTTTACAAATTCATCTGATACTTTTCGAATAAACTTCAAGTGTCATCTGAAGGCCAGTAAAAAACGTTCACATTCAAGTCGCAATCTGTCAAACTTGTCAAAAATGTTGGTAAATTGATTGTATTTTTGACAGAATGCGAATGAGATGCTAAAAATACCGGAATTGCTCCTCTGATACTTTACCCATAATGTCTAGGAAGTGTCGCCAATTAATTTAAAAAAAGGTCATATAGAGAAGAAAATATTTACTGGTTGGGCAGAGGTTTACCTATAGTACCTACACTAACATATTTTTATTATAGCGCTCCCAAACTTCTGAATTGGTGATTTTTATAAGTATATCTAGTCTTAAATCTGTTCATTTCGGTTAAGGCGTTATATGGTGTGGATATATTTCGATATAATTCTTTTAGGGACGGTTTTTGTCAAACCAATTGTCATTAAGTTTTAAATGTCAGTCGATTGGACTAATTAGTCCGGAATATTCATGCCAGTAGCTTGCACACCAGCATGCAAGTAGATTACTTGCTTTTGTGACATGCCCACAGGCCCACAGAGTACAGAATCGGCAGTTAGAGATGCCACTTACTGTTAGTCTGTATCATCCCACTACTGGGCAAATACCCTCTCATGACTTCCAGTGCTATTGTGGACTACTGATCGTTTGTTCTGTCCAGCTTGTCCCGCGATCTTCAAAGGGATCTGCCGCGACGCCACCTAGCTGTGTCAGGGCTCCACATGGTGGTTTTTAAAACTGGTATTAGCGCCATCTATATTTTAGGTTACAGTACTACGGCGCGCGGTGACGCGAATCCATAAGTTTACCCCCTACCAAAAATCGCTCAACGCGCTTAAAGAATTTTTCACTTCAAAAAAATCGAAGACATGTGACATCTACCAACCTGCACTGGGCCCGCGTGATGGATTAGGGCCCTCTCACAGAGAGGAGGCCTGTGTCCCAGCAGCGGGAACGTTATAGGCTGATTATGTATTGGTACTGGCATGCAAGCTGCTCGCAAGTTACTAGCAAATGTATTCCTGGCGTTATCGACTAAATAGTCTACTTTTAATGCCATTTCTAGTGGTCATATATGTCAGTCAACAGCTTTTAGAATATTATGGTTAATTTGCACTCGATGTTACAATACATGCTTGTTGAATCGACTTATTTTGTTTGATAGTCGAATTAGAGTATCTTCGGGTAAGTTCGGCGCTGGGGTTAGACCATACGAATTAAGTTATCGGCTAACACAGTTTTCCCCGAAAGGTTAGGCAGAGGTGTACAACCTTTTCGGGGAAGCACTTCTCACCCTTATGCCTTTTGTAATAAGGTTGAAAAGTGGTTCACCGCCACTGTCCGCGATACACACGGTAATGCGGTAGTGGGGTGCGTCATTTCAAAGTGAACAACCTATAGATACGCCCACATTTCGCCAGTTATGTTTAAGACCCAAGTAATTGGGGCGAGCTCATAATAATTTCCGGTTAATTTGTCAATATTTTCTAACGCTGACAACACTGTGTTCTGCGTGTTTTATTTTCGATTTGATTCGTACGGTCTTATCCTAGCGCCGAACTTACCCCAACATACTAGGAACATTTTGTAGTTTACTAAGTACACTAGTTGGTTTATAATTGCGTTTTCACTAGAAAAAAATAGCTGTCAACAGTTAGTAAAGAGCTACCAACTTATCTGTGCAGGCGGCAAAACACAGAACTAAAACTTAATGTACCGAATTTGTCATGCTGTTGCATTTTTCCTTGACAAGCAGCGCCATCGTGAACTGCACACTTAAACTGGTCATGCTGTATCACTGCTAGAATGTCACTTTGAATAGGCCCTTTGGAAACAGCCCAGCTCATGCTTGCGAGTATAGTTTAACCGAAACCGCTGTACCGCGCATTAGGTACGTGCGCGGTGAGACGGGGGGAGCAGTGCAGGGCGCTCATTCGTCAACGCTGCCTGCAGCCTCGCCGCGCATTCCTAAGGCACGGTACAGCGGTATTGGTCAAACTTTCTAAAAAGTTGCACAATTTTTTATCTGGCAACATTGCCCAATAACAAGTGTTGCCAACATGTCTACTCTAGTGAAAACGCGGTTTAGAATCGACTTTTTATTACATTTCTAAGCGCAGATTCGCTCAATAACTCATAAGATAACTTTTAATGTCAAATTCTAATAGATAGGTGAATTTTGAAAAAAATCTAGGTATCTTGCCACGTTGTAATTTTAATGTAAATTGTTGTTGTTTTGGTGAATTAACAAATATTTCAAGAACATTTTGGATAGTAACTGTTTTTTTTTTAAGAAAATTGATAGAGAGAGATTGATTGATTATTTAGGAAATTACTTTGGGGACGGCCGAATTTTACGCGTAGGTAATTATTATAATTTCGGATAAAACCGATTGTGGCGGACAGACAGACATCAGAGTCATTCCGTAAGACGCTATCGTAATTGGCAACCTCTCACGAACAGCGTGTTTTTTCTTTTGCAAACAGAAATGTATCCAAAACGAATAGTTGATTTTCAGTCATTTTTGATGTGTAACATCTTTCCTCTCGCTTCCCTGCAATCTGTGGGAGTCGATTTCGTGAAAAGGGACGGAAGTGTGTAACAGGAAGCCGGGGAAGCGAGCGCTATTTGATTTGACCAATGAGCGCCGCGCAGTCCTCTTTGGCCGTCGATGGTACCAGCCGTTTTTTCGAGAGGTTGGTACACACGGCTACACATCAAGCTATACATTTCCAGTTTATGCTGATCTCGCATTTTATAGGATTTCCGTGCAATGCGAAGTTAGCTTATGCTGGATATGTATAGCTTGATGTGTAGCCGTGTCACCGTTTGTACTGTCAGCCAAGATGTCAGATGTTACACATCATATGCGACTACGGCTCGCTGGTTTTTTTTTGTAATAGTCTGCATTTAAAAGTTTGTTAATTCGCCAGAATACAGTGTCGTTAATAAGTGAACCCATTCGGCCAAGCCTAGTTAAGTGGATGTGCAACAGAACCAGTTCCATTGTGATCCCTCAATAAAACTTTATCGATATTTCAAACAATGACTTTTATTTATATACTGTTATAATGAGGTAAATAGTTATTAAAAACATTACAATTAATTTAATTATTATAAGTACTATAAGCTCCTGTAGCGCGGTCATAATAAGTGTGAGCGAGACTAACTCAGTATAAGATACGTATCATTGTCCTGCTCGCACGTTTTATGACCACGCACGACTGCTGTCTTGGTGTAGCCAAAATTACATTACGAAATTAGTGGTGTAAAATGACAAAATTATAGGGAGACTTTTTCGTTGTTGACAATCCCATGGTTCCTTTACCGTAATGTTGGCTCAACTGTTAAATTTAAAAAACGAACCTATTTAGGTAGCGCCGTTGCGGCGTAGCGTATTCGTATTGGTCCTACAACAGTGGAGCCAACATTAAGGCATAGTAACTATTTGGATGAAACGTATGCTACAAAAGTAGCCAAACGCCTCGTATTCAACCAATAAAAGTTTGACAATGTTCATACAATATAATATAATAAAAATAGGCATTATTCCACCACACGCAACAACTTCACATTATTTACTAATCATTATTATTACTATAGAACAATTTCAACTTCATATTTTTTCTTTGAACTACATAGTAATGTTATCATTAACCGCTACAAAACTGATCACAAAGGACGTATTTTGTGCTTAGAACCAAAACAGTGCAGTAATGTTGTATGAAATTTCATTGTTGCACTTTTTTTCATTAATGCATTGTTTTTAGGGTTCCATACCCAAAGGGTAAAACGGGACCCTATTACTAAGGCGACGAGCCTTAGTAATAGGGTCCCGTTTCTCCGGCTCTGTCTGTCTGAGTAGAGTTGACTTGACTTCAGTTGACTTGAGTTGAGTTAACCTTGAGTAGGTATATTTTATCACGGTAGGTACCTACATTGCTAGTTGAAAGAAAAGTAGATTACGTACCTTGCTAAAGTGAGTAATCAATGCACGAGGGTTATGTTGGTGCCCGAGCGCATGCGAGGGCGCTAAATTAAAACTTTTCGCTCGATGCAACAATCTACTATATTGTCTAATTCATAATTATTAAATAGGTTAGTAATATAGGCTCTGTTCTACAAATGAAGAAATATTTAGACGCCATATTATGGCAGGATATGCTAGGACCAATATTGTAACATCAATTTGTACCATATTCTAACAAATAACAGTTTTGTTTGATACTTATTCTAACTCTGATGTTGTTCATGAGGAGGCTGATAGATGTAGTTAGAAGTCAGAAAGTCTGACAACCAGTCTTACAAAAGGGTATTGTGTTACTCAGTAACTGTGGAGGTCAGATAAACACAGGGACCGCGGAAGTGGCGGACAGAGGGGGCTAAATTCTGTCCCTAAAATCAAATAGGAGGGCCACGCCCCTTCTTATTTAATACCTGGTATAGGTTTTTCTGTGCTATTCTTCAAAGAGGTTTGTTTTTTCAAAAATTGAAGCGGGCTTGTGCGTAAGAAAAATGCTGAGTCAATCTGTCAATCTGCCTAGCCTTTTCCCAACTATGTTGGGGTCGGCTTCCAGTCTAACCGGATGCAGCTGAATACCAGTATTTTACATGGAGCGACTGCCTATCTGACCTCCACAACCCAGTACCTGGGTAATACGATACCCCTTGGTTAGACTAGTTGTCAGACTTTCGTGCTTCTGACGACTCGTAACGACTGAATTGTAGAGCCGAGTATAAGAATATTTTTTGACGCGGAAGTAGACGCAATCAACACAGTGTGGCGGCGTGCTTGGAGTACGTAAGTACGTACCTAACTAGGAACCAACTATTTTGAAGAAAAAAAAAAATGACCTTAGAAGTTTGCCCCGTCATAGAGTACATCCGCGGTCCCTGGATAACTAGCCGCTCCATACAAAATATTTTTAAGAGTAACGGCGGAGTTTCTTGCCCATTCTTCTCGATACCAAACTACCTTTTGGAATGGGCAATTAGAATCAGTTCTATTTCTTTGTTTTTGACGTTCAAAAGTGCCTTCTATGTGCCTAATTGAAATAAACTATTTGACTTTGAATACTGGTATTCAGCTGCATTCGGGTGAGAACCGAAGACGACACAACAGTCAACTGATGAACTCAATCCTCATCAGACTCCTGCCTATTAATAATCTTATTAGATTTAATTTGATGGAAAACCTGAATTAATTCAGATGTAGGATGAATAGCGCCCTTCGCCACCCAACTTTTTAGAGTCTTCGCCAAGTCTTCCGTTTTCAAATTAATGTTTAAATTAATAGTTTTATTCAAACGCGATCTGTCAAAGAAGTATTTAGTCGTTCTTATATTTAGATCAGTTACAACCGGCGGGTCTGGGCCTAGAATATTCTCGACATAGTTTTCGTCATAAATCTTGTTAGTATAATCTATGCCTGAATTTGTAATAACGGGTGTCGGATTGTATTCGGGTATCTCCGCCAAATGTTCGGCGTTTGCGTTCCAGGAGCGGTCGTTTATGCGCAAGAGTGATCGGATGTCGCGACCGTAGAGGTTTGCGTTCTCGTATTTTTTGTAGCCGAGACCTGGAAAAGATAAAACATACGTATATACGAAGAACGTGGTCGCTCACAATGGGCCTCATTAGAAGGCTGAAAGTCACTCAAAGGGCAATGGAAAAGGCTATGCTCGGAGTTTCCCTGCGTGATCGAATCAGAAATGAAGAGATCCGTAGGAGAACCAAAGTAACCGACATAGCCCGAAGGATTGCCAAACTTAAGTGGCAGTGGGCAGGGCACATTGCTCGCAGAACAGATGGCCGATGGGGCCGAAAGGTTCTGGAGTGGCGACCGCGTACCGGAAGACGTAGCGTTGGAAGGCCCCCCACAAGGTGGACCGATGACCTGGTGAAGGCCGCGGGAATGCGCTGGATGCGAGAATCACAGAACCGGTCGAAGTGGCGGTGCTTTGGAGAGGCCTATGTCCAGCAATGGACGTCTTTCGGCTGAAATGATGATATAAGAATAATCTGCCTTTGTCCACCTTAGTAGTTTTTTCTTTTAGGTCCATGCGATCTAAGGCTCAATTCACACTGAAATGGCAGCGGCCGGCAGCGACGCGGCGAGCAGTTTTGACAATGACAAGGCAATATAAAATTTATGTGCAATATCGCGAAAATTAGAAAATGGTGAAAAAAAAAAAAAATCTGCGTGAAATAGGTTAGGTTAGAACTGTGACGAAACGCGCGCGAGCCGAGCGAGCGAAGCGAGAGGTACCGCGGCAGCGGCCGCCGAGCACTATAACCTCCAAGTAGCTCGCAGATATTTGTTCCCATTTTAAAATTATTCGGGTTTTCGGGAAAATACGAATTATCAAATCACCCTGCGACATATATACGTCTGCCTAACCCGCGGGGATTACATGCGTGATATTTTTGAAGTAAAAAATTCTTTAGGCGCGTTGAGCACTTTTTGGGTGAACAAAAATCATGGAACTCGCGTCATCGTCACCGAACGCTTGTTGGGTGAATAAAAATCATGGAACTCGCGTCATCGTCACCGAATGCTTGAAGAAATGAATGAATGTTACTTAGTTTTCACTTCTATCGGCAGTCCCCAACTGTGCAGTCCAGACTGCCCCGCATGTTTTTTATTTTTATACCTTCAACAGCCGCCTTGAGCAGCCCCCCGCCGGTGACACTCGACACTAGCGCCACGGGCTCGCCAGGCGGAGTAGCCACGTACAGTGTGGTGCCTTCCTTCTGTTCTGATACTAATTGGATGCTCATGTACATCAGGTCGCCGAGGAAGACTGTTTGTACCTGTGGAATGGAAATAGTACACAATTTATTTTATAATCTTCAATCATTGTCAAGGGAGCTCGTGGCTAAGTAATAACAGCCGCAGGGTAGATCCATCAGGTTAAACTACGCTTGCCGGGGTTGGTCCATGAATGGGCGACCCTCTTTACATTACTGAGACTCCTCCGTGCCTTGGAAATAACGATAAGCTGCTGCTCCTGGTTGACATTCGTGAGACAGAGGCCACGGGCCGTGGTAACCCTTTCGGACTTTCCCGCGACCCGGCAGGCTACTACAGGCGCTACTTCCCTAGCGGACCCCGTCTGTTGTGCTGACATCTCCTTGAGGCGCGGGTGGAACACAATGCGCCGTCGACCCAGGCCTGGTCCTTTTCGGAAGGCCAGCTACGCATTGCTCCCCGTCCGCAAGCCTGCGCCTACGGTGGCCGGGAATCCGCCTGGAATTCCCGACGCCCAGGGCGTCTCATGCGGCGGCAAGGGGCGCGAAATTTGCCTCTCCTTCAAGCGTTCCGCCTCCTCCTTCGCGAGCATTAGTGCTTTGCAGAAGGAGGTGATACCTTCCCATGCCCTATCGCTCCGTACCATGGCCGGACGCGAGAGATCACCGCCGCCGATCGCCTCCACGAGGTCACAGTGGTGCTCCGCCCAAGCTGGGCAGACCTCCACGGAAAAACCACTGGGCTATCAATGCTAGAATCTGTAATAATTCCCAGGATCACCTGGAGCCTATCCGATTGATGGCAATAGGCTCGCCCCCTATTACATGGGACTTAAACATAACTGGCGATATATGGGTGTACCTCTGTCAAACACTTCGGAGACGTGAGGCATAGTGTTATGAAGTTGTGGCCGTATCTTCATCGCCACATGCTAACTACGCATCAAAAACCTGACGTCACACAAAAATCCTGACGTCACATAAAACCTGCATCGCGCAATTAGAGTTTACCGCGCGGTGGAAATTTTTATATACAAGAATCCAACATCAATCGTTGGGCAGTTGCCCGCCAGACACAACAACCGTCTGGTCTGAGGGTCCTCCCTTTTCTATGGTGGATGAGTGAACTTTACACCCTGTTCCTCAAACTCATAAAAGGTTTATAAAAATTACTAGAATATTGACTTACTTCTGGTCTCATACTTCTTTTATTCTTCCTGAGAGCCTGTGTGATCCTGTCGGGGACGTCTCTCAGGGTAATAGTCACGGGTTCATCGATCATCTTTTCTGACAGTCTGATCACATGCCAGGTGCGACTCTGGGTGGCTACCGCTGGAATATAAGGTGAAAATAACAAAATTTATTATTATTTTTTATCTAACATTAGTTTCTATACAGGGTGAAGTTGAATTCATGGGTATTCTCTTAAGGGGTCATGGAGCTCATAATTATGACAACGTTCACAACGAGAAATCTGAAATCGCTCATAAAATTTCACGAGCTATGCAAACATAAATGTAAAAACAGCTGTTTATTATAGTGCAATTTCAGGTTTAGTCCCATAGTGAAAATAGTTCATCACTCAAGCTAAAAATCAATAAATATTTATGGCTGATTTAACCAATGTTTTATTTGTTGACTAGCTTCCGCCCGCGGCTTCGCCCGCGTGGTATATCGATAAAAAGTAGCCTATGCCCTTTCTCACGCTCTAGACTATCTGTTTCAATTTTCATTTAAATCGGTTCAGTAGTTTTGGCGTGAAAGCGCGCCAGACAGACCGACAGAGTTACTTTCGCATTTATAATATTAGTAAGGATGAGATCTTCTGAAAGTGTTTTCATGGAAAAAAAAACAAAATTATTCCTCGGATAACTATATGTGGCTTTGGTAAAATGACTTCTATGATAGGGGTTAGATTTCTGCACTTAGTCCCTAAGGTGGACAATTGTGCGTGTGGTAAAATGAGTTCTTATGTTTATTAGGGGCATACTAACATTGCAACCTCAATCTCGCAACAATATCTTCAAGCTCATCGCTTGTGAGTGTCTTGGACACATGTTTGCACAGCACTCTAGCGATACTGGCCGGTTGCATCGGCAGCCGCGCATTCCGGACCGCTTTAAATATTTCCCGCCAACGCAAGCCGAGTTCCGGCAGCGCGGCAACACAGAACACCTCTAGTGGCATGCTGGTTATGATTCGTTTCAGTTCAGATAATTCTGGAAATAAAAGAAAGAATAATTTGAAAAAAGAAGAGGAGACAAAAAATAACATTTTGAATAGGAGGAGGTCGTGGCTAAGTACTAACAGCCGCACGGATCGATCCATCAGGTTCAGCTACGCTTGCCGGGGTTAGTCCGTGGATGGGCGACCTTTTTATATACCAAGACCCCTCCATGTCTCTGAAAGCGTTATGCCGTTGATCCCGGTTGTCTTTCGTGGATTTTTCACAGTTTTTACGGGTCGTCAGCAGCCCGAAAGTCTGACACCACTCTTACCAAGGGGTATCGTATTACCCAGTTACTGGGTTGTGGAGGTCAGGTAGACAGTCACTCCTTGTAAAATATTGGTATTCCACTGCATCCGCCCGGTTAGACTGGAAGCTGACCCCAACAAAGTCGGGAAAAGGCTAAGCAAGATTGATTGGCGTTAAACACTTCACATTAACTATTATATACTTTTAATATTGAAAAGTGCCTGGCTGCCTGGCTTGCGTTTATATCATAAAAATAAATACATAAATCTGTGTTCTTCTAAATCAATTTAGATTTTAGAAATTCACGTCGTGAACTTGCATCCATCAATAATTATTGAATGGTACTTACTGTCTTTGGTGGCGCCTGGCATTTTATTCGTCTGTTGTCCCGTAATTTAATTAGACTGACAACTATTTCCTCTTCACTATATTATAAAATCGTCCAATATCTTAATTTTAATTTTCAAACAATCCAAATTCCAATATTCCAAAAAAACAAACACCCAAACTTTGCCGTTGATTAATTGACATAATTTGAAATTTATGTATGACGTTCTTCATTTCGTTCTGAAACTCAAGCGCTTTTTTTAATGGGATCCTGCCCATGTTGGACTTGTTGGGTGATGTAGCGACTAAAGTGGGTGATAGACGTGCGTACTTAAAGTACACGGTCTTTAAGTTCGCGACCTTACTCAGCTCGCCGTCGGTGACACACGTGAAGCTTGCTCAAAATTTAATTGCACAGAGCACTTTAGAATACTGAATTTCATTGTCAAATTGGCTCGCGGCTCCGGCGCATCCGGCGGCTCGCGGTGATGACAGACGGTAAAGTAAGCTCGCCGAGCCATAAGTACGCGTACTTGCTCGCATGTCTATCACCCCTTTAAAACACTAAAAGAGTGATACTGGTAAAACGTTGCCGTGATATCTGCGACATGGCACATGGCAAAGAGTTTTTGAAACTTTTCTGCTTATGTCAACAAATTAAAAACTCCTATTTCCGTTGTATGCTCTAAAGAAAATGTAACCTCTCCGAGGCGAGGCGGTGATAAAATTTTCGAACTCTCTTCCCTCGCTGCTTGTATAGCATCAAGGCCATCCCATCATCATTGGCAAACTTGTGGTAGCACAAATAGCAACCAGCGCTATCGACCAAAAAGTGGATCTTACATCGGCGTGGCGTCACTATGTTATGCAAAATTTTATCAATTAATGATTTCCTGCGCTTCATTTTTTTCATGCGATAATCGAAGTCAGCGAACTTCCTAACCGTAGATGGATGAGGTGTGTATCAACTCGTTTAGGTCGTGATGTCAGGTATAGGGTAGGCTTTCTTGTTGTCTTGAAATAATGGGGTATAAACGATTCCGAAAATGAAAAGGTTGAAACAGAAAACCCAACTGCAACCAAACTAACGCATCACCTTTGGCCGTATTATTTTTTATCTGCTTCTTTCCTCCTGTCCGTTTTTATGTAGGTATGGTTCTATAAATAAAAATTGCAAAAAAAGCTCACTTTCAACCAGTCATAACACTGTTGGTGGCATACAATTTCAAATTGAACTAAAATGCCACCAACTGCACCAAACTGCTTGAAGGTGAGCTTGTTTAGAACTTTTTAGTGCAGTCAGGTTTTATGATAAAAAAATCTTTGCCTTTCGGGCAAGACATCTCAACCGTGTTGTAAAAAGGGTATAAAATAAAACAATAATAATATATAAATTACAAAATTATAATTATTTAATGAATGTAATGTACAGCATATTATTTACACACGACTGTTAAATTAAAAAAGAGGATAAGCGCCATTCGAACTTTTGTATTGTACTTTGTAGATAGCGCCACAGACATTAGGTATAAATAACCATAAAACTGACAAAATATGTACCAAAGTAATAGTCCAAACTTAGATAACAATTTATCATTTCAAATCATATCAGTATTCAACAAAGTAGGTATGTATGCCTTATGCTTGAGTAGCGCAAAATAACAAATAAGCCGTGGGCTTCCTGTTCACCATGCCGGAGCCGCACCGGAGGGCGCCGAACCGCAAATTTGTGTTTAAAAATGAATTACGCACATGTACCGGTCTGGGGGCCAAATCTACTAATTTACAAACGTGTCAATGGTCTCACAATGATCAGTTTTTGACAGCTACGCCATACAAAATCTGTCAAAAACTGATCATTGTGAGACCACTGACACGTTTGTAAATTAGTAGACTTGGCCCCCTGGTACCGCACATGTCCGGTCACTATAGCGGTCTTCAATTCAATGTAGTACCAGTACAGTGCGGTCTGACCTGAGACGAGATAGGTAGCACTGTATTTTGCAGTCTTAGTTTCAAAACTAATTGAGTTCAAAATAGCGAATGACAGAATAGACCAATCACATGAATGCAAAATTCAGTAGTGCTAATCGCGTCACAGGTCAAGCTATAATGAAAGCACGTAATACCCTGTTCCAAAATTGTTTTGGCACTCGAATGACTTTGACAGGGGGCGCTGTGGTACACTTGTTTGTTTTTAGAAATGTCATAAAAAAACAAGATGGCGGCGTTAGTTCCGATTTTGGCCACGCGCCAAAATAACCTTGTAGCGCTATAAGCGAAATGAAAATCAAGAAGATCAAGGCAGCTTATCCTCTTTGTTAAATTTCAAACATCGTTACATAATAATTAATAACTAATTCTAGACTATAATAATAAACCTTATTCTAACGCCTAAAGCCCGGACTACACGACTGAGTATCGCTCAGATTCCCACGTAATTTAAAACGGAGTTCCATTTGTGAGTTGTAGACCGAGCCTTAGTTTTATGAACTCAAATCTTAAAAAAAAATAAACAAAACCAAATTTTTTTATACTATTTCATCGTTCTTTTCAAACATTTTAAATTGATATAAGTTGGGCTGAATACTATTCTGTACATTTGGTGCGGGTATAAAAAGTGGACAACATCGTGTAATGCAATATCATCGTTCATCAAAATTATTTATCTGGCTCCTCCACAAAAAACACTAACAATTTTGTTAACTAACAAAAATCTGTCTTGACCTTTCACTACTAAAATGTAACTACCACAAAGTGCATAGTTCGACGGCTCGCCTTCACCTCGCTGCGCTGCCTACAACACATGACACTGGATGAATAGTCGACATCAGCACAGATGCAAGAGAAAAAAAAAATTGTTTGACAGTACTTTTGTTAAAAATACACCATATTGTATACTTAGGCAATATGGTGTATTTTCTTTAGGTGTGAGGCATTTTTACGATATTATAATACTGCCTATGAATCATGGCCGGTCTGAATATAGGATCTTCAAACTTTCGCGCATGTTCACTCACTCACATTAGCCACAATGTCGCAAAAGGTTCGTAAAAAAAAAATTGCCCAGTGTTCTGCGCAAAGTTCAGAACGTCCATGTTAGGGTCAGTTCACACCGAGACGCGCCCTTTTTTATGATCCGATACAATAACGAATTTATTTACTACGCAATAGGATACACGCGCTGCACAGCACCGCGCATTTCAGCGTACTTTGACACGTGTCAACACTGAATTAAGAATTTATACCTTTTCGTGAAGAAAATAAGTTTGATAATTGTTAAAAAGTGCGCGCGGCGTCACGTCGTGGTCTGAACTGACCCATACATCGGCAGTATTGTAATATTACCAAGCCAATCAATTTACCAAAAGATAAATATGGCAAGATATTTTCTTCTAAATTTAAAATAGAATAAAAGAAACAGTCAAAAAGTCCACATTTTGCACATAAAAGACATAAGACATGCCCAACGCAAGTCACAAGTCAACCACTAAAATAACAACTCCAACCAAATACTCAAGACATTAAAAGTCTTTCTGTCGCAACTGTACACCTTAAAGTGAGAGAGATAGCATGACATTTCACAGCATGTCAGATAAAGCGTTTTACACGCGTTTTAGACGAGATGCAGACATGTGGGTCAGATGCACTTTCATCAAATTGTTTTGAAACAGATTATATAGTATCTGGATTACGCGCGTCCGGGCCACGGTTATAATATCCAGCTGCTGCTACCCTGAACACAATAAAACAATCCCTTTCAAATTCTTAAAATAAGAATGTTACAGTCATTCTCTTGTTCTTTGACGACGTACTTAATATCTGGCTTCGCTTTAAAAGGTAAAGGAGTAACAGGCACTTCTTTGTCAACCTCCTTCGCAATATCTTTCACTATTTTAGGTGATTTCGGTGACACACTTTTAGGTGACGCAGGTTTGACTTTGAACTGTCCCATTTTAGTTTTCATAACTTCTTTTTTCCTCACATTAGCTTTTGTTTTTGGTGTACTCGTGTCGGTGACACTTTTGAAGTTCTGGTCTACAAAGTGTTTGTACGAGTCGTTGAAGGACGATGGGGATTGTATTAGAGACCTGGCTGGGATTTCCTCCGATTTTTTAACGCCAAATTCTTCTGACTTCTGTGGTTCTTCAGATTTTTTGAGAACACCCTTTAGCGTTTCATCTGGTTTTTTCTGTGGCGTTTTTTTCGGAATAAACCCAGTTTCTTCCTCTAGTAACTCTTGTAATTCTTTGTCTGTCGTTTCCTCATTCTTCTTCGGTATGCTCTTAGTAAATGACACAGATTTGTTGATTGAAGTGCTGCTTCTGCTATGCCTTGTTGTTGCACCATTCTCAACAGCCGAAGAGGTTTTCTTAATTTTCTTCGCTACTACAGTCTCATTTTTTTTCTCAAAACTTTGTTTGCGTTTACTTTTAGGTTTCAAGTTATCTAAAGACTTAGAAATCTGGTCGTCTGACAAATTTTTATTGTTCATCATGACACTATGATCTTCCTCGTGACAATTCTTTAATACTGTCGTCATTTCTAAAGCTCTACCTAACAAATCTCTCAGCGTACTAACATCAGCTTTAGCTGCGTCATTCATTATACACTTGATCATGTTTTTGAACTGTATGTATAGATCATTGTAATCTTCCTCTTCTAGTGTCGAATCTTCTGTTTCTTTTGTGTATAAAGATATGCTGTATTGTTTGTGATTTTTCAACAGTATGTTTCCAACCTTATGTCCGCAGTGTTCCTTAAAGTAACATACATGTATGCCTCTAGAGTATTCTCTCACAGTGATGGAGGCCGGGCATAGTTTTGTTGCGGTTGATGGGCCGGTGGACTGGTGCGTGCAGTGGTATATTTCTTTACCTTTATGCTTGTTTAGACGTACAAATTCAATATTGATTGTTTCTTGCAATTCTGTTTTCCAAGATTCAAATTCTGAAAATTGAGGAGATCTGTTAATGTTGATAGTCAAACTCATTTATTTCAATTAATCCGTTTACAGTCAATCAGCAATACATCTCCGTATCAGTTTATATAAGTGCCAAATGTCATGGAATAGGCATTCAATACACATATATGAACTTAAAGAGTTGTATTGCTGAGTCTAATGTTTATAATTCTGTAAATCCATATTTGTTACGGTTAATCATATACGGCGAATCATATTTTAATCAACATACAACCTGAGACTGACCTGCAAATATTTAGTAAAGACAAATAAGCAACTATGCTCTTGTTAAGTTACTTAATTTGTCAAGCACTTGCTAATTAGTTTAGGTAAGTTTTGGCACGCATGCGGCCCTGCTGGTGTAGCTTAGCGGTTAATGTAAATGCCCTTTTTTATAAACAAACGTTAATTATTATTAAAATACATACCATTTCTACTTGGAAAGAAATAATTTTGCGCTTCATCCGCATGCATTCCTTTAACATGATGTTGAAATAGCATAAGACCGCAGAAGATTTGGTCGCACCCCAGACATAAGTACTGATCTTTATACGCCTGCATTTTGGGGCAGTCATGGGGTATCGTTGAACGAATCTCTTGATTGCATGATGCACAGGTCTCTATGCGTATCGGTTTTACTAGATGCGGCGAGTTCGGGGGTCTGGAAGTCAAAGTACATTTAAAAAAAACTTTTTAAAATTGTAGCTATGTGATCCTGGAAAACATAAATAAACAGATATTATTTTGGTCATTGAGGGTCAGTGGGTATCTTAGGGGTGGTACTAAATACATGTTTACAAACACACAGGGTTTGTGGACACAGGAAGCCTAAATGTAATCATCAAACATTTATACTCACACTTTTTCCCCCTGGTCATCAATGCAATGAGTCTTTTGTATATGTCGGAAGGCCGTGAAATACACAGGGAACTTAGATGCACACACTGGACACTCAAACTCAGGCTTTTTAAGCCCACTTGGAGATTTTACCGCTAATTCCGCAGATTTCCCAGAGCCCTCATTTTTCTTGACTTCCTTTAACTGTGGAGGATTCACCCTCTTCAACATATGCAAAGGAACCATCTTCTTCTTAACCGGCCTCGCATTGTCTTGTTTTTTAAACGGCAAACGTTTGCTTGGCTCCGTTTTCGCGTGGAGAAATTTGTAATGCGACTTCCACGCAGAGACAGTCAGGAATTTACGGCCGCAAACATCGCATTTCACCGGCGGACGGGGCTTATTGAGCTTCTTTGTCGGTTCGGGTGTCTTGGCTCCCATTTTATACACTACATTTAGTTTTATCACTGTTTTATTTGGCGAAATAACGCCAATGCTTGGCAGAATCGTAGAATAGAAGCGCAGTGACGGCGGATAAAATAAAAACTAAATAGAACGTGCGTTCCAGTTACAAACAAATAATAGGTTTGTAAGCATTTACATGCATAAGAAGGCATTGAAGTCTTTCTGTTTAAATCGTTTAAACACAATTGTTTGTTTGAAATTAGATATGTACACTCATTATTTATAGCGAGAAGACTTGCTGATATCTTAGAGCGCTATGAAAACGCGCCAGTATCAGATTTTTTATTATAAACAATCTCACATTTAATAATTCAATTATACAGCTCATGCCAAAAAATGGAAATTTAGGTAATGAGGTATTTGGAACGCGACTAAATTGACGCATTTTGACAATACTGTTCTAAATTTTTAAATTCCGCTTCGTTCGGAAATTATGGCTTTGACACCTTGTCTTTACACAATAAGTGGAAACAAAACAAACGAAGAAACTTTTTCACAAGACTGTTCATAAAATATAATTAGCTCTGGCTTTCAGTTCAGTTGCTAAGTACATAACTCTTTAAAATACTGGAAATCAGATGCATTCGGTTAGCAGTTTGATTTTGAAAAGTAGTCTTAAGTGGGTGATAGACGTGCGAACAAGTCCGCGTACTTATGGCTCGGCGAGCTTACTCGCCCGTGTGTCATGCTAAGTATGCGGACTTTAAAACCGCTGAGTAAGTTCGTCTGCGATCCAATCCAACAATGAAATTTTGAGCAAGCTTCACGTGTGTCACAGACGCGACGGCGAGCCGAGTAAGGTCGCGAACTTAAGTACGCACGTCTATCACCCACTTTTACCTTTTCTAATACCAAGAACATAAAAAATAAATCTTAACTATTGGAGGCTTCGCGCCTAGTAAAAGTACTCTGTGGCCGCGCCCCCATTGGTCACTCTCCCACTCTCAAGGGGGGTGCGCCCGACCGGTTGGGTACCCATGCTCTAATTTATACATTGTTCTAGAATTATTATGCCTTGGCAGTATATGTAGATCAATGTCTTGGCTTTTTTTACACAAGTTTTTAGGGTTCCGTAGTCAACAAGAAACCCATAATTTCGCCATGTCCGCCTGTCTGTCTGTCCGCGGCTTAGCTCAGAGATTCTACAAGAAACCTGTAATTTGGTATGGGTACATAAACAAAGCCTATACATATAAATCACGCCGAAAAGTGGAAAAGTGGTAAAATAAAACATGAAAAAATTTTTTTTTAGGGTACCTTCTCTACACCTATAGTACGGGGTGTCGTTGGAAAGGTCGTTCAAAAATATTGGGGGTTTGTGAAAACCATTTTTGGATACAGGGATCCGTTCGTGAAATATTACGCTTTAAATAAAGGGCTAATTTTTGTTAGAGGCAAGTGTGCCCCGCTAGTCAGCTAAATGGTTGGTTTTGGATATGTGAAAAAATTCACGGCAGTAGTATATATAATGAAATTAAAAGGAAAACCATCAAAGCTAAGTAGGCTCTACAGGTTAATGAGTAATCTAATAATCGACCAGCTTAAATTTGCAGTTGCAAAATCATGTAACTACAATGTTAAGTTTGTTCTTGGCATAAATTCATCCCAACTACGGAACCTTTAATTGTGCGTGGTCCGACACGCACTTGGCTTGGCTTGTTTTTTACACAAGTTTTTATTTAGGATCTATTGAAAGGATCAAGAACAAAAAAACAAAATTACTTATACTTATTATTTTATTCCTCCATAGCTTGTACTCCCCATAGTTTAATTTCATCTTCACAAGCAGTTACCAAACAATTATCAGTAGGATGATGACTTAAAGATACCACAGCCCTATTTTCACTATGTTTCAATTTCTG
Source organism: Lithophane socia (assembly GCA_947522985.1). Taxonomy (NCBI): domain Eukaryota; kingdom Metazoa; phylum Arthropoda; class Insecta; order Lepidoptera; family Noctuidae; genus Lithophane; species Lithophane socia. The sequence goes on along the minus strand of OX383281.1, from coordinate 4,449,551 downwards.
TGTACATGTGCTACTTATTAAATCATAGTAAAACACCTCTCCTGTGGCCGAACCACAAATAATATGACTATCTTTTTCATTAACAGCATTTTCTAACAAATAATCTCTACTTTCATGCCCTGTAAAAGTGTTAAGAATTTCTCCCGATTCCTTATCAAATAATTTTATAGTACTATCGGCACAACTTAAAATATAACACTGGCCATCTCTAGAAAGGCTTCCAAAAGTTACAATATGGCCTATGTAGTCTGAAACCATTTTTGCCATTCGAATATCATACAATCTAACATGGCAATCCACCGATGTAGTCAAAACTTCATGGTCCGTAACCTGGATGGATGTTATAGTGTCCTTTGCATCTTTTAAAACTTGTACCGGCTCTTGTCTACGGCTTAGCACGTCCCAAAAGCATACAGTATTGTCTATTGACCCTGAAACTGCCATTGTGGATTCTTCATTATATTTTATGCATGTTACAGAACTTGCATGTCCTCTGTATCTCCGTAGGGGCTGTCCTGTGGTTACATCCCATAATATAACTGATTTATCAGCACTGCCAGATATGATTTGACTGCTATCACAGGATCCTGCAGCGTCTAAAACCTCATTCGCGTGGCCTCCATAGGTTTTTAACATTATTTGCCGATGGGGATTCCAAAGTTTTATCTTCTTGTCTGCGCCGCATGTTAGGCAGTATGTGCCGTCCACGTTAAACCTGACAGCGCGAATCGCTTGTTGCTTGCACTTTAACGTTGCTAACGTTGTTAGTTCAGTCATTTTGTGGCTTATTTTATTATTGTGTTGTGAACTCCACTTTGTTTTGAAATGTGACGGTGGTGGAGATTTGTCAAACGGTGAATTGTCAATTTTGACAATGTCAAAGTTGACTGACAGTGTGAGGAAAAATAAAATTGCAGGCCATTGCTAGCCATCAGCCATCCAGTTAGTTTTAGAAAAGTTAGGTTTTTATTTAATCAAGGTTGAAAAGCCATCGCATAATAATTTGACTAATTTTATACTAAACAAAAAACTTACACGTAACATTTAGAATTGGAAAATATATTATACAGCGCCATCTATTATAACTTTTCCGAAACACCAGCCACCAACGCTACCTACCGGCATTTTCTCGCAACACGGCAACCATTGTTCTTCAAATCTGCAATGGCCGATCATCAGCTGCGTGCTGTGTGCGGTAACAATTCATTATATACCGCTGTTTACATTGACACACTGGCTTAGTTCTATTATGTACGTTATAGGTATTATGTAGGTATATTTGTGAGCGTTACACGGCCACTTTGCGCCTTGTATAAGTAAGCTAAATGAAGAGCATTTTGCTTACGACATTACACAGAATGTAATGTTTGAAAATGGATGAGAACTCGGGTTGGGGGTAGATTTTTCGTTTGACTGAACATGGATGACCCATTTAATAAAGAAAAGAAAGAAAATACGTTTATTTGCATTAAACATGTCCTAGCATGAATAAGTAACTTCTTACTTACTAAAATAAAAATAGGTCTCAAGTCTTGTACCTATTTACCTTTTTAAAGGTACAAAGTCAAAGTCATTTATATCATAAGGCACATAAGGCCCTTTTTAATGTCGAAAACAAAGAAATAGAACTGATTCTAGTTGCCCTTTCCAAAAGGTTGTTTTTGATATGGAGAAGAATGGACAAGAAACTCCACCGTTTAATTAACTTCACCATACAATATGTAGACCACGAAAAGGAGAAACACGGAAGAAAAAAATAAAAGCTTTAAAATAATTTAGTTGTGTTCCTTCTACCCTATCTTTTCAGTAAAGCTGACTTCACACTATGAGATATAGTTTATTAGTATATCCCGCATCCCGCGAGATATCAAAAGAGAGATATAACATAAATAAATTTTAATGTTATCTTGGGATAAAAATAAATTATCTATGACTATGTTAGGGGTTTGATTTCCACACTTAGTTCAGGTGGACCATTGTGCGTGGGCCATGGCGGCCGTTTTCGATTATTCCAACCAGCCCACCTCACTCGAGAAGTTACCTAAGTCTCCTGGTCTATACAGCACCTCCGTGTGAGATCTGGGTGACCCGAGGGCTACGGCTTCTGATCTGGGTGCGTGACGGTTTCCTCAGCCTCCATGCACGCTCTGCACAGAGGACTGTCCGTTATGCCTATTGTGTGGAAGCAGAGAGGAGTATGTTCGGGGTAACCTTGTAAATGGTTCCATTTAAAAGTACGGTGAGCAATTTAATTGATATCTCGAGATGCGGTGAGCGATATTACTTTATAGTTCGTATATCTCATAGTGTGAAGTCGGCATAATTATATGAGAACAACCTGAAATGCCAAAATGAATCACCTTGAGACTGCAGTTGGCAAGTATTCATTGAAATTAACAAATGGTAGGTATAGCGTGGTCTAGTTCTGTTCCTAGTTGCCTCCAACTTTGAAATAGGTACTTGAATCAAAATGAACACTAAGTATTTGGGGTAAAAATAAAAGGTTCCGACGAACTGAGAGCCTCCTTGGGGAATCACCGCAGACAGTTCCGACTCACCGCGAACTATACGTCACCTGGTTCCGACTCACTGGAACCACAACTGGCACTGGCAAGCATCGCAAGATACAAGACTCCACTATCGATCTCCGGTCTCCGGAGGGGAGTGCTGGGGCAGGACTGACTGCTGGCTTCGACGAGGTGGCCTACCACCACCGCTAACAGTAGTATTATTTTAATCCACTCAAATCTGTATAGTTCTTTCCTCAAAAGACCATTTCAGACACAAATCTACATGGTCCTCAAATGATCTGACCAAGATTATTTCCGGATTTTTATATTTATATTTACATTGACATGAATATTTACTTTGTAAAGTATTATATTATTTTTAATTATTGTGAATGTGAAGATTATGTGGATCTTTCTTTTCTTTTTTATTATTTATATTTTCTTAATTTTAATTAATCATAGTCTGGCAGTTTGAGTAATTTATGAGGCCTAACCAAATGTCCTTTCTTTGGTATTGTTCGTCAAATCGTTGAGCTCCTTAAATTCGGAGTTGAGCTGCACGATTACTGACAAATGCGTGCACTGACTGGACAGGTCCACTCAATTTATTTATTTATTTATTTAACTATTTATGTACACACATAATAAACAGACAAGAAGAAAAGAACAGAAAAAAACGTACAAAGGTGATGCTTATTTCTAAAGAAATCTCTTCCAGCACACCTGCGATAGGAAAGTAGATAAGAGATCTGTCATCTGTCTGTCTGTCTGTCAATCTGTGTGGTTCTTTCCTCAAAAGACCATTTCAGACACCAATCTACATGGTCTTCACATAATCTGACCAAGATTATGTCTGGACTTTAAAAGAGACTGTGACCTCTGAGTTTGTTTCGGCTTTTCTTCTCAGAGTAGTCAGATAGGAAACGCCGACCTCATCTAGTTTAAAAAAATGTGATTGACGTGTAAAAGTGTTTGTACAAACCTACTTACAGAAATAAAATCATTTATCATTTATCATTTAATCTTACTCAGAAAGAGATGGAGCTATACGTCCTGTAGAGCTTCATCTCTTTCCTACACTGAAGTAATATTAAAATAATACTGCTGTAAGAGCTGTTGGTAGGGGCCGGTAGTGCTGTAAAACTGTTGGAGAGGATAGGAGAGCTTTACTTTGTGACCGGCCGAAAATGCAGGTGCCAGGAATCCGCGTTCGCTGCATGCTGGTGGTCAGGATACCCGTTAAAGCCGTGGGTTTTGGCTGGCTGTGTGACTCGCCTCACGAAAGCTTGCGGGAGTGATGATGATGACGTCACGTTGAAGTATTTGCACGAAGGCTGTGTTTACGTTCATATTCGGGGTCACCAATTTAGGGGTTTGAGGAACAGGGTGTAAAGTTCACTCATTCTCTATAGAAAAGGGAGGATCCTCCGACCAGGCGGGTGTTGTGTCTGGCGGACAACTGCACAACGATTGATGTCGGGATCTTGTTTATAGCGATGCAGGATTTTCTGTGGCGTCAGGTTTTTGATGCGTAGTTCGCATGTGGCGATGTAGACACCACATAATATTTACCTACTTAATTGTTATAATATTGAATGCGCAAAATTGCTGGTAACCTACGTAAATTACAAAAAAATCATGAAAACCTTACCTATAGCCTATAGACTCAAAGACGTACATAAAAAAAACTGTCAAATAACAGTCAAAACCAATAATTTTATATGTTTAAAAAACGCTTCGTAGGTGCCATCATTAAATTACAAAAAAAAACAACCGACTTCCAAAAAAAGCACTAGAAACGTGCAAAATAACTTAGGAAGTCGGTGTCGTTGCTTTTCAATTTTCGTTTTTTGCCACCGACTTCCAAAAAAGTTATTTTTCACTTTCTTCTTGTTTTTTTTTGGAAGTCGGTTCTTTTTTGCTGTGGTACCTACCCCGCACAAGTTCGAATACCAATGCCTGCTATGTAGGTAATAACTACGCAAGCAAAGTTTATAAAATTTATACGGGACCACTTCTGAAGCATGACCTACCAAACAATCAAAATCCATTCATATTTGGCGGAGTAATCGCGTAACAAACACAAAAAAAAAAACATAGACGAATCAGAACCTCCTCGTTTTTGTAGAAGTCGGTTAAAAACTATATATACTATGTGGGTGTACTGTAAGTAGGTAGGAACACCTTTGCCCAACCGTTCGTGGAAACAATACGTTATCTTATGTTAAACGATCAACTATCTACGAATAACCCGTTCAGAAAACCTACAAAGCTAACTTTCCTAAAATTCTCAACATAAAAGTTGATAAAACACGAATTTTCCACCGTCCGGCCGACATCCGGGCTGCCGTATACGGCCGTTACGGCAGAGACTGAAAGCAGGTCAGTAGATTGCGGTAGACTATGTACTGTGTATGCAGTAGACATAATGCGGGCAAAACTCGGGCCCAATGCGTCCTTCATGGCAGTTAGAGAGAATACAGCAAAAAAATATTTAGGTATTGAACATTTTGTATTTGGAAGTGAAGAATTTGATTTGATTTTGGAATGTGTTGGAATAATCAATTCTAGTTTTTTGTAAAACGTTACGTTCAAAAGTGCCTTTGTCTTTTTGAAATAAATGATTTGACTTTGAAAATTAGTCTTAGGCTTGAAGACTGTCTTCCCAAAGGGTTAGGCAGAGATGTAGATGTACATAATAGGGATTTATTTATATACGTTTCTTAAAAAATGTATGGTTAAACAGTCGCTATTCGCTAATCATTACTTAACTTTAAGCAAAGTTTATAAATAAACCCCATAACCGCTGTTATACATACTTACATACTAATATTATAAATTTGAAAGTAACTCTGTCTGTCTATGTCTGTCTGTCTGTATGTTACCTTTTCACGCCTACACCACTGAACGGATTTTGACAAAATTTGGCAAGGAGATAGATGGCATCCTGGGGAAGGTCATAGGGTACTTTTTATTGACATACCACGCGGGCGAAGCCGCGGGCGGAAGCTAGTGTTTAATAAGTCTCATGTATGTACATACACATTTAAAAAGAAAGAAACAGATTAAAAATATTGATAGAAAAAATGTATTTTTAGAAGTGAAATTAAGCTGAAAGCATGTTTTCCTCAAACGGGTTCGGCAGGGTTGTGTAGCACATTTACATTAATTCGCCAGTAATGTCACTTAGATATTACGAACCTTACCTACATAAGTACTTTTGCTTCTTTAAGTTAAAATCTTAAACTTATTGGTAAAACTAAAAAGCAAATGCGGAAAAGGACAGAGTTATGTGGGAAAGGGAGAGAGAGACTTTTGCCCTGCAGTGGGATAATACAGGCTGGTTAGATTGAAAAAGGAAATAGCCATTTGGATTATTGCTACATAATTTTGTTTAGATGAAAGTTGTTTTACGCTTAAATGACACAAGACTTACATATCGTTATTTAGGGGATAAAGAGATGACGATTTCGTATTCAGAAATGACAGCATTTACGATTAGCGATTTTTTGTCTAAATAAGTTTTGAATGGTGGTACGGAACCATTCGTGTGCGAGACGGACTCGCAGTTTTATTTTATTTTTTTGTTACAACTAAAGGGGGATGCAACAAGGTAGCCAAGCTAGGCAAGCCAAGAAAATTAGAATTTCGCGAGCTATCCTGAAGCTTTCGCCTTAAAAACCCATGGTTTCTGTGAAGTTTCGCCAGCTGATTTACTGACCCTGTATGAGACAGCGTCAGATGCACTCGTTGAGGCTACTTTCATGCGTAGATACGTATTGATTTGTATGAAACGACCGCTCATCCACGAGCAGACGGTGGCAAGGGCGGGTCAACCTTGCAGTTTCATCGATCTCTGAGTTATTTAGTTATCAGAAGACATCGGATTATATGCACTAACAAAGTGCCAAAATGTGCACTAATAAAGGCCGAAATTTGCACTAAAACTCTTCATGAAGGCCGAAATATGCACAATGCGAAATTAAAAAACCTTTCTAACTTTTATAAATACGGTACAAATATTCTTAAAATTACGCATAGTTTTTGTGACAATAACAATTAAGTATTAATTAATAATACTAATATTATTATTTATCTAGAGCTTTGTGACATTTGTTCCCTAGTATTAATTTGTACGCCAAAAACGACGTCTCTTGATAAATAGATAAAACATTTATTCAGTGCATACAAAAAACACAAAAATACAATTAAATGATAACAAATTACTTTAAGTGAAAAAAAAAATAACAAGATGCCAATATACAAAAAAGAGGACAAACTTATTAAAAGAAATGGAGTGGCATAATGACATACTTCAAATCAAATAACGAATAAAGGTGCGGTATGCGTCTCAATGTTGCACCAAATGGGAGTCCAGCTCAGCATACGCATAGCCCAGGGTTGCGGGGAAAGTCCGAAAGGGATACCGGGACCTTGGCTACAGGCAACTGAAGGAACACGGGTGGGTTATAGTCTGTAAAAGTCTGACACGCCCTTCCGCTCCGCCCAGAACGGGAGAATTAATTTGATGATTTCAACCCTCATTCGCATAGCTCTCCGTCAACAGACGTCATTATAGAAAAAATATTTTGTTCCTGTTCTGGAAAAAAGGCTAACATATGCATTAACGCCGTAATTAGAGTGAGAGAGTTAAGTATATTTGTTTGCATATGCAATTGCATAAAAAACGTGATACTGACCTGCAAATTGCAAAAAACGTAAGAAAATTTGAATTTCGCAGGCTAACTTAGCGCTGAGTCCGTTCCTGAGGCAGCAGCGCGCTGCGGGTGTGGTGTCGTGACAGAGCTCAGTGACTGATACGTCAACTTGTGACAAACTGTCAACCCTCCCGCACTGCGCAGCTTCCTCGAGAACGGACTTAGTTTAGCGGCATAAGCCTTGAATACCGAAAGCAGGGGTGCGTGGCTAAGAAATAACAGCCGCACGGGTCGATTAAGCTACGCTTGCCGCGGTTGGTCCGTGGATGGGTGACCATCTTTACATACCAAGACCCCTCCGTGTCTCGGAAAGCACGTTAAGCCGTTGGTCCCGGCTATCATTTGTAGATCTTTGACAGGTGTTACGGATCGTCAGAATCCCGGAAGTCTGACAACCAGTCTAAGCCAAGGGGTATCGTGTTACCCAGTAACTAGGTTGTGGAGGTCAGATAGGCAGTCGCTCCATGTAAAATACTGGTATTCAGCTGCACCCGGCTAGACTGGAAGCCGACCCCAACATAGTTGGGAAAACGCTAGGCAGATGATGACAGAAAGCAGGGGTGGCCCAGTGGTAACGGCTTCGACTACATGAGTTCGAACTCAGACAGGCGCTTTACTTTGTGTAAATATTGGGTCCATCGAAGGTCCCCACCTATGAAATTGGCGTTTTTTTCTCACACATAGAGAACCACTTCTATGGTTTAAAATATTCATAAATTGCTTGGTATTTTATCGAATAATGACCATCATAGACAACTACCAATACTAAAAAACCTTATTACTTATAGTTTTCTAAACATATAAAATACCTTAATAATAACTCCTTATTTTGTTAGCAGAAATTAACACTATTTTTATTTTAACCAAAATTTATTTTTGTCGCTTATTCTGAGTGGCATACGTTATCTTAGTTTTTAAACATTAGTGCATAAAAGTTTTAAAACATTGGTGTTCATGGTTGTTATATAAATTAAGAAAATGTTGGTATGAAAAATGCAACTTCTTTAAAATTCTCCATACAAAACGCTGATTTCATAGGTCGGGACCTAATATTATCATCACAATGCACTGCTCTCAAAACGGTGAAGGAAAACATCGTGAGGAAACCGACATGTCCTAGAACCAAAGATTCGAGGCCAGGTGACATCTACCAACCCGCACTGGGCCCGCGTGGTGGAGTATGGCCCACTCCCTCTCTCAGAGAGGAGGCCTGTGTCCCAGTAGTGGGAACATTATAGGCTGATCATGCTTTTATGTCGCTTTCGATGGCAAAATGTTAATAAATTAAGATACCTACACCCCTATTGCGATATATTTATAGCTCTACGCCTACAAGTCTCTGCATTGCAGTTACAAGACAAATTCATTGTGAACAGGAATAATTTCTTTAGAAATAAGTGTATGAAGACTTTTGGAAGCAGAAAATAATTTCAGTTCTATGGAAAGAGGTCATAATCTCTTGTTACTGAAGTAAATAGCTTTACAGTAGAGTCGAACAAGCTATTTGGTATACAGGCAGATAACTTACAACTACTTTAAACAATTTTGTGAGTGTTTTCAGTAGTCTGCCCTTTTATGTCACTCTCCTAAGCCATAAGCTCAACAAGACACCACAGACAGACAAATTAAAAATCCGGAGTCACACGTGTTAGGGCATAAATCGAACAGATTACGTGTGACTCCGGATTTTTAATTTGTCTGTCTGTGGTGTCTTGTTTATACCTTTTAAGTCGTAGTTGGGTTTTAGTTTTTATTACTTGTTTTTTTTTTTAATTCTTTTGGGGTTATAATATATATATTTTTGAAATGTGCTCATTAAGCCCTTTCATTTGATACCCAACATGGTACGATTAAACCATTTTTTTTTTTAAGTTCCTCACTTTATGTCCTCTAGAGGGCGCCATTTTTGATTTAATGTGACTTAACATAGCCTATAACCAGTGGACAATCACGACGCTTCTAACGATACCTCATTTGTCAAATTGTGATAAGTGGTTTGGAAGATAGGAGGGAACAGATGAACATACATACATACATACATACATACATACCGGTCAAAATCATAACCCTCCTTTTTTCTTCGCCGTAGTCGGGTAAAAAGAGAGAGATTGCATCAATTGCTTCATATTATGTTTGAAAAAAGAATTGCTCATAAACGTAAAATGAATGTTTTTGAACTGTCAAAGTGAAACAAATTGTGAATCTTCTTCTTTAACAGAGTTTTAAAGTCACCCAAGGGCCTCTGACTTGGCTTCTCATGCCGTCAAAAAATACGTCTGTGGTATGCCGGTTTCCTCACGATGTTTTCCTTCACCGTTTTTAAAGCCAGTGATAATTAAACACATCTCTGCTCCCCCTGCCTGCATCATTGGCATAGGAGATGCAGGGTCGTAGCCGCTAAGATTATGGATTACAGGTACTGATGTGTCGCTGGGGAGGACGGCAGCAAGCGAGTGACGCCTCACATTGCGAGAGACTTCTGGGAAAACGACTGTTTTCGTAACCGCGTAAGAAGATATTTATCTATTTCGATTACTGACAAATGCTTGCACTGACTGGACAGAGGCCCTAGACAAAGTGACATTCTATCAGCCATAACGTTAATGGAAAAGGCAATGTATAGGACTGACAGAAGCTATCGAAAAGCTTATGTCAATTCTGTTGAAAGTCATTGTAGAAATACGAAACGCTTTCGAAGCGACTGTCATTTGTCTACTGGGCCACTCTAATCTGTGTGGTTCTTTCTTCAAAAGGGACTTATTTACATGGTCCTCACATGATCTGACCCGGGAGTTTGTTCCCCCGTTTCTCCTCAGGGATAGTCAGATAGGGAATGTCTACTCCAGCATCCAGCTTATTTTTTTTTAAATAATATTTCCTGTAAAAGTATGATCCCGATATCCTTTTTACGAAATTTAAAAGATTTCGTTCATTTCATTTCAAATCATAGAGAGCAGTGGTGGCCCTGTGGTAATGGCCACGACTTACGAGTTGTAGATCGTAGCTTCCAACCCTGCCAGGCACTTTACTTTGTGTAAATTATTACATCGCCAATGCTCTCAAAACGGTGAAGGAAAACATCGTGAGGAAACCGGCATGTCCTAGAACAAAAAAAAATCGAAGACATGTGACATCTACCAACACGCACTGGACCCGCGTGGTGGATTACGGCCCACTCCCTCTCGAAGAGAGGAGGCCTGTATCCCAGCAGTGGGAACATTATAGGCTGATTATGCGTATGCATTTCAAATCTATCGGGGAGACTTAGTCCAGGTATTATGAAGTATGAATGCCACCATGTTTCCAGTGTGAGAGAGCAACGGAGCTAGACAAGGCCGCTAGCACCATCCCGTTTTCGCAGTGGAATAATGATGTTATTAATACTATATAATACTACTACCCCAGCAGCAGGAAAACACAGGTTAAATTAAAAAAAAAGGATCTTACAATTCTTGGAGAAAAACTTGCAAATTGTCGTTGTCATTTCAATTAAAACAGTTGCAGCTGTTTAATTGATTTAATTTGTTCATTGACAACTGACTTCAGAGCCATCTTTTTTCCTCACCCAATTAAAAAAATATTGTTGTCTAAAAAAGTAAGACTGATAGAATTCTAAGTAATTCTAATTCTATTCTAGACTGAGAAAATATAGTCCGTTTTTTTTAATCTCGTAGACTAATTTTACAGGTGCAACCTGCAAATGTCAAACTCCAAATTGAAAAAAACAAACAACAATCATTTAAAAACTTTTTACAAAAAAGAAACCGACTTCCAAGAAAAAAACTCAAAAAAAATTGAAAAAATAACTTTAATTTCGGAAGTCGGTGTCTTTGGTTTTCAATTTTGGTTTTTTGCCTCCGACTTCCGAAATTAAAGTCAGTCAGTAAAGTAACCTGTGAACGTGTAGACTTTTGATAAATGGGGAGGGTTTTTAGGTAGTTCTAGGTATTAACATACTTACCTAGAACTCGCGAAGGCATTTTCTTTCATTAATCGGAAAAGAAGTAGCAACATTCAGAGCGAAAGAGAAGACAGTAGGTAGTTCGAATGTACAACCTTCTCTTTCTTTTAAAAGTAACCACGGAGGTTTTATGTAAAATCTGCATGAAATAACCAAGGAGTCTTTTCTCGTGAAACTGCTGAAATTCAGTTATAACTATTGGTTTAGATAATTATGTATCTGATACTTACCTGTGTACCAACATTTTTACCGCATAGAGCAGCCATTTATCAGCTTGTTTGTATTTCTACCGTATAACTAGGTAACCTTTTTTCAGGCAGTATTTCAGCACATCAAAGTCTGCTTTCCCCCCGTCTTATAGCGCGGTTATACATGTTTATAGTCAAATACTGCATTGAAAGCTGTGAGAGAACATTACAAGAATTTCTTAAAGGGAAAAATTATGTCACGAAAAAATGACACAATGGCAAACACGTATTCCTAAATAGGGATGCGCTAAAATTACCAAAAAGCACCCATTTTACATTAGATGAAAGATACAGAAGAAAAAACGAAATTTATATTTTTTTGTCCCCCGATTTCAAATACGGAACGCGGCATGCGCGCGCATCCTACATCGACCGATATGTTATCGCCAGTTTGAGTCAGACCGCCACTCCGGTTGGACGTATGCCCCGATGGGCGAACTGCAATACCCAGGGGCCCCTAGCGTTGCTGATGACGAGAGACAATACAGGGCGCCGTTCCGTCGGGCCCCGCAGTACAGGTGGCCCGCGCCCCAGCCGCCGCAGCCCTCGGCGTTCGCCCCTTGGAGGAGGGCACCTGCCCCACCACGGCCTCCAGATTACCGACGAAGTGCATCGTACCCTGGAAAACCTGATGAGACCTACCAGGTATGTACCTTACCTTAATATTTTTTTTATGACACGAGTATTTTTTCATACAGCCACGTCTGTCATAAAAATGAAATTGTGTTTTTTTTCATATTGTGTGCGGTTTTTACTACGTGTTATCTTCATAGTTCGTTTTTTAATGTGGTGTAAGCTGATATGGTCTAGGTTCACTCGATTTGGGTCGTTTGTCAACTGTTTAGCATAATCCGACTGCGCAGTTTGACAGATGTGTCTTGTTTTAGTTGTGTTATCAATACTTGAAACTTCAGGCTTGCTACTGAAAAGGGCTGAGCTGGAAAAAGGAAAAACTGTTTCAAGTTATTTTTTGTAGAAAATAATCGATAACGAATCGTTGTTTTAAAATTGAGAGAGAATTTCTTTCGTTTTTTTAGTGATGTTCATCGTGAATTTATAAATAATTACATTTTTATGGAAAAGATTATAAAAACGGTTTTTAATTTGATCGAACAAAAATGCGTCGTTAACCCAAGTAATTGTAATCATCATAAATGATTAATTTAGTTGAATGATTGAATTGTCTATGTTTTTTTTTTAATTAAACACTTTATGAAAACAAATCACTTACTTAGCCAAAATAATTTGAATGATTAAAATTAGTAGTTATCAAATCTATGAAATAATTAAAGTTATAACTAATCTTAAACACATTATTAAAACAATTTACTAAAGAAGTGGAAATCACGTGATTTTTATCTAAAACCTGTAAAGAAAATCTGAAAATGTGAGAAAACTCTAAGAAAGTCACAAGTTTACGTAAATCCTTTAGCGGAATTAACAGGGCTTTAAATTAATTCACGTCTTGAATACATTAACAACCTTTACCTGTAAAATATTTCAGTGGAGGGAGTGGTTTTTAGGTTTTCACGACTGAAATCTTCATTTTCACCTACACTTTTATAAATTTCTTGATAAATTAATTGTGTTTATTTATCACCGAAGTTAAAATTGCCTCATAATTGGTAAGTACTTAAATTATGGATAATGAAATTTGCATACAAATTAAATTGTAAATGAGAGAGTGTTCTCCTGTCCGAATGCCACTTTTTCAGGCTAACTGAAAAGCTTTCAATGATTTTTTTGAGAGACGTAACTTGAACCAATGGAAATAATTACAGTCCCTTTTTGCTTTAGAAAATTAAAAATTATTCGCATGAATCGCGACGTAAATCAAGATGCTTTACTATAGAAAACGTGTGACTGAAAATATGTGTTAATCATTTTAAAAATTTGACTGAAATAATCTGTGAAGGCATCTGTTGAAAACGTTTTGCACCGTTAAGGTCAAAAATAAACATAAAACTTTCTGGGTGACCTATTTTCTCACCTAGAAACACCATTTTAACGTTTTATGTCGATAAGATAAAATAAAAATAAAAACTAGAAGCTACTCATAAATACTTAGAAAGTAAAATATAAAATAGCAGCAATTATATTTTATTTAAGTATTATAAAATCATTAATGTTGACCTCGTGCCCCACCCTTTTGAGTTTTGACATCGCCCTTCTCACCCTAACATAGAATTCAATATGAACTAAGTAATTTTGAGCTCAAAGACTTCTTATATTTTTGTAGACGAACTTATTTGCAACAGATAACATTGCGACACAAAAAAGAAACTTTCGAAAAACGAAAATGACTTGTATTTAAAAATAGATAGTAACTTAAAAAAAAATACAATAAAGCACATCACTATAATTTCATTTTCATCACTAAAGCACGTCAACAAAAAAAAAAAATCTATATAAATACATATCTTTAAGAAATAAAATCTATATACATATAATAAAAAATAAAATCAATAAAGCATACATCACTATAATTCCATTTTCAATCCACTACAATTCCTAATTCCATTTTCAAAATGATATTTCGGTCAACTCAGACCAGCATAGGCCATCGTGTAAACTCTCTCGCCAGCACAGTTCCGCTTCTGTTTATACAAATATTGATTTTTATACGCAACGAAGGCACGTGGCTGTAACTACGCATTTGTTACTGGCTGGTACATACTACGCGGCCAATCGCGTGTTTTTATTTTCACTTGTAAAATCGTAAATATGCATTTATTCAGTCAATATGAAAGGACATCACTGTTCAATAATACTACATATATTTCGATAAAAATACGTTTATATTTATTTATATTTCTCGTTTTTTTTTTATTTATATTTCGTCACAAATCAATAAAATTACACGGACTGAAATTAATAATTAATTAAAAGTACCTACTTACCTTATGCCATTAGTTATGTAAGTAATTTAGTTTTATAGGAGTTTATTTAAATTATTTCTGTCAAAGTAAAGCCATATATTCTGGCACATATGACACAGGTGTTTTTACCTAGCGTAGGAGTCGGGGCTTCACTTTATTTCTACACATTTTTTATGCCAATAAAGAATTTATTTATGAAACGCTGGGCCCGTGGTTTCACCCGCAATATGTCTCGATCCCGTGGGAATATCAGGATCAAAAATATCCTGTCCTATTCCAGGTCATGGTCTACCCATGTTCCAAATTTGATCCCAATCCGTTTATCCGTTTTAGCTTGAAACCGTCACGAACAAACTCACTTTCGCATTCGTTGGGAAGTTAGGATTTTTTTATTATAATTCCTTGCGTAGAAAAATTACGTTTACATAAAGTGTCTTAAATAGATTGTTTCAATAGTACAAACAAGTTTATTATCATCGACTAAAGACCGTAGATTTTACAAAAACACAGTTGTATCAAAATAAAGTACCATGAAACAAGAATAGTAAAATCGTAGCTTCGTAGCGCGTAGCATTTCGTAGCCACGTCACTCTACGGCTACGTCACGGAAAAACATTTTGTTTATTACCTAAACAAACACTAAAACATGATTAGTTTATTAAGGGAACTATGGGTTACTATGAGGACTCT
Organism: Lithophane socia; assembly: GCA_947522985.1. NCBI lineage: Eukaryota > Metazoa > Arthropoda > Insecta > Lepidoptera > Noctuidae > Lithophane > Lithophane socia. The sequence goes on along the minus strand of OX383281.1, from coordinate 4,434,545 downwards.
AAAACTTAGCTCAAGTAAAAAAAAAAACTTACTTGCAAATGCCATCACAACTGTAAACTGAGGGGTATTTTGTATTTTTAGGAATATTCGCATTCTTCCTAATCTCAGTCACAATCTGTCAAAAATACCTGTAATTTACCTACATTTTTAACAGTAACTGTTGCTGATGTACGAGTATCGGACTTCAGTTGTAGATTTTTGAGAAAATATACCTAAAAATATGGGGTTATTTTATAGTGTCCGGATAGGTAGGTACTTTCAACCTTATTAGGTTAGGGTTTCGACCTTAAAAATGTATCAGAAATATAAGAAATTATCTACCGAGTTAGCTGGATTTTTTAGTTGGATAGTCTCTTAATAAGTTACAGCCTTTTCTTGCCATACTTATTTTCTGACGATCAGTTTGTCCGGTAACGGCTGAATATCAATTTTCCATAGTCATTTAGAGTACCTAAAAAAAAATACTTACGTAAATTTTTTAACATGACGCAAAGAGCGACATAATAAACTGACCAAAGCGTGCTACTCGTGTAAACTCGCCTCTACAGTCGTGTCGGTTGACAGCCAGCTGATATTTTCTATCTCTTTCTCTCGAAGCTTAACAAAAATCAATACTTGTGAGTTCGTAACCTATTTATTTAACGTTTTAACATTCTAATAATACGCTTATAGGCTCGTTTATGTAGGTTATACTATTATGTTTATTATACTTAGTAAGTAAGGAGACATCACACATTAATTTTGAATTATTGACAAATTATGTAATATGGAACAATGAACATCGTGACAATGTCATTTGACTTTGTTAATAGGTACTAAATAGGGTTATCTACGCCGTATGAAAACTGGATTACGACTGAATTCATATATTTTGCTTGCAATTATGACATTTGATGTCATAAAATTATGTTTCTTTACTAGCAAAGCTGACAATCAGCCATTTGTTAAAAAATCACCGTGAAAACTTAGGTGGAGTGAGCTGTCATTCCTCCTGCTGACAGGTTGACAGCTAGACCGGTTGAAATACAACCTGTGTGAGCTTGTGTGTTAGGCTCCTTCTCGGCATGAGAAGAGGCCTGTGCCCTACAGTTTGACAGGCTGCCGGGGTGTTTGTTGAGCTCCCTTCCCAGCTAAAGCACAAGGAACTCTAGAAAGTGACGAAGGGCGGGCGTTTTAGGGGATTGTCTTTTGTAAATTTGACGTTCAAATGAAATGAAATGAAATTGTTTATTCTGTAAATAGGAAATTGGAATCACTTTTACAGGTCAAATTAAAAAGTTGTAAAAATAAAGCTAGATGAGGTCAGCGTTTCCTATCTGACTACTCTGAGATGAAAGGCCGAAACAAACTCAGAGGTCACAGTCTCTTTTAAAGTCCAGACATAATCTTGGTCAGGCCATATGATGACCATGTAGGAAGAGTCTGAAATGGTCTTTTGAGGAAAGAACCACACAGATTTGAGTGGACCTGTCCAGTCAGTGCAAACATTTGTCAGTAATAGTGGAGCTCAACTCAGAACTTAAGGAGGCCAATAACAAAAAGTGCTGTTTCTCAGTCTTGTTTGAATAAATGATTTTGATTGACAATTTACATGTTAATTATTATTGATTCCTTGACATTGACAAAACCAATCGAATTTATAAATTAAATAAAGACTAAAGGATAAGTAATAAGTTTTGTTTGTCAATTAAAACTAATCTTATTTTTATCACTCGAAAGAATTTGACCGATAGCACAAGTTTATGAAAAAGATAAAAAAATGAGTATCAATATTACGTTACTATTTGCTTGAACTACTATAGGTACACCTCTGCGGTAACCCTTTGCGAAAACAAGGCGTGATATATTATGTAAGGGGTGCTAGAAAAAATTGTTCGGGCATTTTTACAAATGTCTTGGCTGATAGTCAAAGTTGTTAGTAAAGAAACATAATGTCATGACATCAAATGTCATAATTTCAGGCAACATATATCAATTCAGCTATATTCTAGAGTTCATGGGGCGTAAATAGCCATACTTAGTACCTATTAGCAAAGTCAAATGACAATGTCACGATGTTCATTGTTCATAATAATACATAATTGTCAAAAATTAAAAAAAAAACATGTGTATTACATAATTTGTCAAAAGAGTTAAGCTAAAGGTTAAGCTACGCTTGCTGGGGTTGACCCGTGGATGGGTGATCATCTTTACATACCGAGACTCCTCCGTGCCTCGTAAAGCACGTTAAGCCTAAGTCCTGGCAATCATTCGTGGATCTTTGACAGTCGTTACGGGTCGTCAGAAGTCCGAAAGTCTGACAACCAGTCTTACCAAGGGGTATCGTATTACCCAGTTACTGGATTGTGGATGTCAGATAGGCAGTCGCTCCATGTAAAATACTGGTATTCAGGTGCATCCGGTTAGACTGGAAGCCGACCCCAATATAGTTGGGATAAGGCTTAGCAGATTGGATTACGTCTTAGGCAAAGATTTAGATCTTTGATCTTAGGTCATTATCCTATCAATAGTGTTTTAATTGAAATAATGCTATAGACACGCTTATCGTTTTGTTATGATATAAACAGGAAATGTTTATTTTTATGATTATCTTACGGAACGTAAATATGACGCCACGCGGAGGGTCGAAACTCATACTACAGTCAAGCAAAATCAATCATCGGTCTAGCCTTTTCCTAACCATGTTGGGATCAGCTTCCAGTCTAACCGGATGCAGCTGAATACCAGTATTTTACATGGAGCGACTGCCTATCTGACCTCCACAACCCAGTAAGTTAATAATACGATACCCCTTGGTAAAACTGGTTGTCGGACTTTCGGGCTTCTGACGACCAGTAACGACTGTCAAAGATCCACGAATGACTACTAGGTTTCGAAAAAAAATCGTATCTGAGGCCCTAGACAAAGTGACATTCTATCAGCGATAACGATGATGGAAAAGGCAAAAATGTATAGGACTGACATAAGCTATCGAAAAGCTTATGTCAATCCTGTTGAAAGTCGTTGTAGAAATACGAAACGCTTTCGAAGCGATTGTCACTTGTCTAGGCCCTCATATTCTGTGTTAGAGGAAAATTCGTCGATTGAAAAGTTACCTACACCAAGCCTAAATCCGGCCGCATCAGAGCAATCGAATCAGCTGATGGGAATCCACCGCCCTATTTTCGGATATTTGGATCAACCCTTGTGCGCTACACCCCTGACAAGGACGAAGCTAAAATTATGTTTTGGGGTGTGCCAGGGGTTGCAAATTTGTTTGTGACGAAAATGTAAAGTAATAGGTATGTGTAGTGTGATGATGGATTTCGGTTTTGTAGGGTTTTAGAATTCGCTAACTTGAAAAACTTATAAGAACAGTTAGAATATTTCATCACGTGAGTACGTGAATTAAAAATGTATTATAACGCTTGTACCCTACCTCAAATTTTATCCCGCTCGCACCATACTACTCGCGGCCTGAGTGAGAGCGAAACGGAGTAGGGTGCAGGCGGCTCTCAAGCCTGGAAATAGGTAATTGCTTTTTAAGGTGATAAGTATGGTAATTTAAAAAACATACTGTTTTATAGTTACTTCAGTTATTATGCAAAGTTTCTATCTATTTCGATCTAATATGAAGTATTTTTTTAATATCAGCAGTTAATTACAGTTCGGTTTAGAGGTAACTTTGGATTTTTTTTCTGGAGAAAGATTGGAGAAAATTTTATGTAAGTAATCGTGTTTCCGCAAAACATAGAACCTAGCATCAATCCTCAACTTTAACATAATTTATTTCAAAATCAATACTGCAGTATTTTCGGCATAACGGAGGATCATGCTAAGCAATTTGAGGTGTAGGGAAATTTTCTACCATTATTTATTTCTAAGATATCCCCAATCGACTAATACCGACATTTTTAACCACATTTCTCGTCCGAATGTGTACACAATAAGTATAAAATGTTGCAGTTTAGCGTCCGCTGTGCGCACAAACATTCTGTTGAACAATAGGACTTGCCGGTGGCGAGTTATGTTACAGACGCACACTAAAATGTTGTGTAAACTGCTCTACTAACCTTCAATCATCATGTACCTACTTGGACATAAGGTTATAGAGCCTAAAATCATGCTTGTATACCCTGAACGACAGGTCACACCATAGCGAAACGAAAGCTTCAGGGTAGCTCGCGAAATTCAATTTTTAAACGACTTCTTCAAAAAAATATTTTTTTTTGTGTACCTACTTTACGCGATTATTCTGCCAATTATGAATCGATTTTGATGATTATTTTTTGTTTGGTAGGCTATGCTTCATAGGTGGTCCCATATAAATTTTATTAAATTTGCTTGCGTAGTTTTTGAGTTAGCTTCAATATTACGTATTTTTTCCCACTTAGTATAAATGTAGACGATGTAATAAGTGACTACGTCTGGTAATCGAATTTGTGTGGGCCACACCTAAAAAGTGAAAAATAAAAACTTTTTACAAAAAAATAAACAACTGACTTCCAAAAAAAACACTCAGGCAAAGGTAATAAAATTTATATGGGACTACCTCTGAAAGATGACCTACTAAAATCGATTCATATTTGACGGAGTAATCGCGTAAAAAAACAAACAAAAAAAAAAAAAAACATGCAGACGAATTGAGAACAAAAAAAACATACAGATGAATTGAGAACCTCACCTCGTCCTCCTTTTTGAAGAAGTCGGTTATTATCTCTAAGTATAGGAGCTCGTTCATTGAAGTATCTAGTTATACTACGAGTAGGTATATCATTTCACCATACATATTCATGACAGCAGCGACACTGTCCTCATCTTCTCCGTGTCACTTTTGGGTGAATTCTAGTAACAGAAAGACTTTAATTTCTTGAGGGTTAGTAAATCGACATTACGGATAGAGAGGAGATGGCCAGTATTGGAAAAGGTCACACATGACCCAGGCGCGGTCCGAGGGGTGGTCCTGGGGGCCATGACCCCCCCCAAAATCATTAAAGCAAGGGTAACCAAGGTAACCAAGGTTCCCTCAAATGTTCCTCGGCACCAATGGTGACTCCCCCCAAAATCTGCGATCAAGTCTGACATGACCACCGCAAAAATTGGAACGGCCTGAACCTAAACGCTCACTCGAGCCATCACATCATCTGACTAGCCTTTTCCCAAGCAAGTTGGGGTCGGCTTGCAGTCTAACCGGATGCAGCTGAATACCAGTATGTTACGGCGACTGCCTATCTGACCTCAACAACCCAGTAACTGGGTAATACGATACCCTTTGGTAAGACCGGTTGTCAGACTTTCGGGCTTCTGACGACACGTAACGACTGTCAAAGATCCACAAATGACAGCCGGGACCAACGGCTTAACGTGCTTTCCGAGGCACGGAGGAGTCTCGATATGCAAGCGTAGCTTAACCTGATGGATCGACCCGTGCGGCTGTTATTACTTAGCCACGAGCTCCTCTCTCCTCACTCGAGCCATTACATCGATTTTAAAATAACTTACCTATGCGTCCGACAATGAGCAATTAATTTATTAAACTATGTACCACCCGGTCACCCGGGTGTGCCCGGGTGCCCTATATTCGCCCATTGAAGGCAGCTCTCATCCCGGGTTGACCCACTCTCCGTACATAGCGATTTGTTAGTTTTGTATTACGGATGCGCGGGGGCTGTCATTGATTTTTGACAGTTATAAAGAGGGCGTGGATTTTATAGAAATGAGCCTTGTTAATCAATATTTATTCCTCTATTTCTCTAATAAATTATTGTGATAATATAACAAAGCGAAAGGATTCGTAGTAACAAAAAGTTTTTGGTCAGAGGGCCTAGACAAGTGACAATCGCTTCGAAAGCGTTTCGTATTTCTACAACGACTTTTAACTGGATTGACAAGTTTTTCGATAGCTTATGTCAGTCTCATACATTTTTGCCTTTTCCATCATAGTTATCGCTGATAGAATGTCACTTTGTCTAGGGCCTCAGAGAGACAGTCGCTCCATGTAAATTATTGGTATCAGCTGCATCCGGTTAGATTGGAAGCCGACCCAAAAATAGTTGGGAAAAGGCTAGGCAGAAAGATGATGATACATAAACTCTTTGGTCGTCGAAACTCCTGCATCTTTAAAAGATGCCAGCATTTACGCATATTGGAAATCTCATAACCTACAAAGCTAATAGGGCAAGATGGTTGCAGACCTATGTAGGTATGTTAGCGTTATCAATATACAGTTGTATACAGTTGTTTGGGTCGCCTTCCAGTCTAACCGGAGGCACGTGTACAGTCTATCCAGAGCCAGTACTTTACATGGAGCTATTGCCTATCTAACCTGCGCAACCCAGTTACTGGGTAACACGATACCCCTTGGTAAGACTGGTTGTCAGACATTCGGGCTTCTGACGACCCGTAACGGTCGACAAAGTTTAGTATCTGACCTGTAAATCAAAGGGGATGATTCTTCCAATTTATTTTTGTTAGCATGTGCATTCTTACATCTCGCTGAGCCGTTGTATCTTGGGTTACGTCCTACTTTAACTTTTCACCAATGCGGCCATGTTTCTTATAGGTTTTTAATATATAGCTAATTTCAGCGATTAAGAATATAATATGGTAGGTTATTTTGTCCAGTAACTTCAAAGTCAAAGTCAAATAATTTATTTCAAATAGGTACATAAAAGGCACTTTTGAACATCAAAAAAGAAATAGAACTGATTCTAGCTGCCCCTTCCAAAAGGTAGTTTTCGTATGGAGAAGAATGGGCAAGAAACTCCACCGTTACTCTTTTAAAAATGTTTTACAATATTTGTATACATGAATTATACAATTATATGTGAAGACAATGCACCTACAATAAGATTACTGTACCACAAAATGTAAAAAGAATTATAAATCGAGCAATGACAAATAAATTAATTATGTGATAGATACAAATCATCAAATCACCTATAATTTTTATCCATTATTTCTTAACGACTGCCTCCAGTATAATTAATATATATTATATAACATAAATACCTCCCTCTGTAGTACCCAGGGCGGCCTATATAACATGTTTTCAAGGCTGGCTCTGACCTACATTCGCACACCGCAGTGCGACGCCGCTCGAGAGCCCAGATTGCGCGCGCGAAAAATTTCTACTTCACTACCATGTATTTTATTAAGCTGGCAACTCCAGTTATGGTGCAGTATAAATGATCGATGTTTGGTTATAAAAATATATCGTGGAATAGAAATGCAATCTTGGCACTTTATGTTTCAATTTGTATTTGAAACTCAACTCGAAGAATAGTTTTTGTGAATAGAATTTATATTTCTGGAGCATTTACAGTTTTTCCTTTAGGAAATCCCTAATTACCTAGCTACACGAAACGAACAGGGATCTTTTTTTAAATTAATGGACCATATTTGCAACATTTTATCAACAAAGTTGCACTGCCCATAGTACACATATTTTTAGCCATTGTTTTCCTTCTAAACAATTAATCTTATCGCTCTGGTTTGACATTTTACTATTTTTACCTACTACTCAGGGTTATTGATAAATAGAGTCTGACCGAATTTCGTTTTTGGTTTCCGGCAATTTTCGGCCAAAACAATAACGCTTAACGGCTTAAACATAACGGGCGAAATGTGGCTGAACTATGCGGTACACCGCTGCCTATCCTTTCGGGGAATATAGGCGTGTTGTTATGTTAGTTTTAGTAAATACCTACTTATTAAACCTACATTGTATGGTTATTGCACAACTGTTATCGTAATAAAATTGTAATAATATTTATTATCAATGTTGTAACAGTAACATATTATTTAATTGTATTTGTAACCGGGGTTTGGCGCTGGTTCTCATAGGATAGAACGAATTGAACATGCTTAAAGTAACAAAGTACTTAAGTACCTATGTTTTTGTTTAGGAAAAAAAAAAAAATATGCCGTAGTTTTCAAAGTAATGCCGGAGATTTTTTTTCTATAGAAAAACCTTTATGTTCTTAATCGTGTTTTCGCCAAATGTCGACCTAGCATCGATCCTCAACTTTAACATATATTTATTTCAAAATTAATGTCGTAGTATTTTCGGCATAACAGAGGATCATGCATGCTAAGCCATTTCAGGTAGGGTACGGCCTTAAGATAAATGGCTCCTGTTATTCTTAGGTATTTAGGCTCAGACCAAATACTATTAACTACTAAATAGCCAGATGCTCACAGTAGGTAGGTAGGTTAGGTAATATCGATAACTCTAGACAATAAAAACTTTATACAAAAAAAAAACAACCGACTACCAAAAAATACTCTATAGTGGAAAATAACATTAATTTCGGAAGTCGGAGTCTTTGGTTTTCAATTTTCGTTTTCTGCCACCGACTTACGAAGTTAAAGTTATTTTTTACTTTTTTTTGTGTTTTTTTTGGAAGTCTGATGTTTTTTTTTTGTAAAAGGTTTTTATTTTTCACTTTATAGTTGTAGTACCTATTAATACCCTACTCAAATTCGAATACCACTATCTGCTATGTAAATAACATTGTCGGAGTAACTTAAAACATTGTCTTTAAACGCTAACCAAAAAACTGCGCAAGCAAAATTAATAAAGGACATTGTTAGAAATGGCCTATGAATCAACACGTATGAAACCTTTACAGTAATTAATAGTTTATTTAATAATTTACTTTACAATTATTACAATGGAGCGGACACTTCTTAATTTCGAAAATAATTTAAAAAGTAATTCACTTCGGTCAAGTTCGGTCTTATTCCCCGGCGCCATTATTTTTGTTTCAATATAACGTTTTGGTGTAGGCAAAGGGCAATGCTCATACAGCCAATTCTTTTTGCGCAGCCGTAGGTAGTGTGCCCTGTAATTACAACGCTCAGCACTCTCAGCGCTTGATCTATGAATAAGGTATTTAGTTACAAACAGAATAAAGCGATTGAACGCGCTTTTTGAAACGAGCAACAGTGACACTGACTGTCGATGAATCGACAGATGACAGTTTGACATTTCATAGTAATGACAGTGTTGTTATTTTCTCACTCGCATCCTAACTCCTACCTACTATTCGTAGTAAAATGAAATACTTCAAAATCACACAAAAACGAAACAGTTCATAGCCCTAAACTAATCATAACTGCAAATAAATTAGTAACTACTTAAAGAAAGAATGGTTCTGACTACCTAATAGTAGGTACATTATGCAGCACTTAATTAAACGTTTGAAGATAAAATCCAATGTATTTTCACTAATAAACGCTAAGTTAGTATGTTTCTATTGGCTTAATTCTAACCTAAAAATCCGAAATTGTTTTAGATTTTTTCAATTCTCAGAAGTGTCCGTTATTTTAATTTAGTTTCAGTCGAATATATCCATTATTTAGAATACAGAAAGTAAATTCCCGTCTCTGTTGGTTCTTAGGCGAACGATGTATGGACGCCGAACAATGTCCTTTATATGGGACCACCTCTGAAGCATGACCTACCAAACAAAAACATAATCATCAGAATCGACTCATAATTGGCGGAGTAATCGGGTAACAAACATACAAACAAAAAAAATACATGCAGGCGTATTGAGAACCTCCTGCTTTTTGAAGTCGGTTAAAAAACAAAGCGCATTATCAGTAAACTAAACCAGATTCGTAGATAACTTTGAATTGTTGCGATAACAGTGAATTGCCGTGATTTTTATTGCTTCGTTATTTATTGGTGCCCGCGATTTTTTTACATACATTTATAATCTTTTGCAGCAAAACTCACGTAAACAGCGCAATGAATGTTGTTGAACTGTCAAAATGAAACCTACTGTAAGTTTTTTACACATACGCAATGACAGCTGGGTGCCTGTCACCGCTTACAGCAGTATTATTATAATATTACTTCAGTGTAGGAAAGAGATGAAGCTCTACAGGACGTATAGCTCCATCTCTTTCCCCCCACGAAGTAAGATTAAAATAATACTGCTATAAGCGGTGGTAGGCCCTCAGCATATCAGTATTATGACACTGCCCCTCTTCGATTGTGAATCATCGTAAAATGTCACAAACTGGCAATTCTTAATAAGATCTGCGTGCAATACAAATTACGATATAATTCATCTGTTTGACAGTTTTCTATGGAGATTCGTAAAATGGTCCACAAATAGTGAATTGTTTTTATGTCATATTTGAGGAATTGCTAAGACAGCTGGGATTCAGGAAATGAACTATTTTTAGAGGAATTACTAATGTGGCCGGTTTAGGCCTCCAGATAAAGATTTTTAGGAGTTGGTCTCCTATCAGTGTAATGGTATCTACTGTTGCTGCCGAAAATAAACTCTCTCGACTGTACCTAGGTATTATCTGCCTAGCCTTTTCCCAACTATGTTGGGGTCGGCTTCCAGTCTAACCGGATGCAGCTGAATACCAGTATTTTACATGGAGCGACTGCCTATCTGACCTCCACAACCCAGTAACTGGGTAATACGATAACCCTTGGTTAGACTGGTTGTGAGACTTTCGTGCTTCTGACGACTCGTAACGACTGTCAAAGATCCGAAAATGACAGCCGGGACGGAACGGCTTAACGTGCTTTCCGAGGCACGGAGGAGTCTCGATATGTGAAAATGGTCACCCATCCACTGACCAACCCCGGCAAGCGTAGCTTAACCTGATGGATCGACCCGAGCGGCTGTTATTACTTAGCCACGAGCTCGACTGTACCTAGGTACTGTACTGAATAGATTACTCTTTAATAATTTCTATAATTTTATTAATTTGAAGGAATTGTAAGGAAATTATTACACCAACGGATTATGACATTTTTTCTTCGTTTTTTCCTGAATTCTTGTCAATGTCATTGTCACTGTCAATCAAACTGTCATTGTGTCGCAACCTCTTTCGTTCTAGTCACTACAGATTAAAATAAATCTATGTACTTATTTATTAAGTAGTAAATGCGCTGTATTAACGCTGGTAACGCATTGTCATGCCAATTTCCGATATTGAAAGTACCTAGTGGGCATTAATAGGTATTTATATAAACATCCATACACTCTGGCCCACGATGGACAAACTTGTATATCCAATAACCCTACATATTAAAAATATCTATCCTATAGATACACTAATCCTATCCTAACTAATATTATAAACGTAATAAAATAATCCTAATCTACCTATACCTAAATAACTTTTAAAAACACGTTATGTATGTACAATTACATATAAAAACAAAATTAAAAAAGAAAAAAAAAATAGTGGAGGGGCTCATTGAGCATCAAAGAATTCGTCCGCATCGCTGTCAATGGGAAAGGCTTGCAGCATTGCCATTATGTTATTTAGGTAGATTAGGATTATTTTATTACATTTAAATAAAATTAATTATGACTTAAAAAAAAAAATTATAAATGCGAAAGTGAGTTTCATTGTTTATTTACAATTTTTTAATTTTTTAAGGATCAAACACTCAGATCAAATAAAAAACCAAGACAGAGCGCTGCGAACAATACAGTGAAGCATGCCAAAATTACACCTCCGCTCTGTGCGTACACGCTCACACGCACACATTTACAATCAAACTGCACCTCACTAAGTGCACACATGTTTACGAAACCGGCCTACGCTAGGAAACATAGTTCGACTCAATCAGTCCATCGGGGACAACTAACTATTCCTAAACTTATCACAGGACGCATTCAAGTACACTGTTAACAGCGCTCTGTCTTGGTTTTCGATTTGGTCTAAGATCAAAAGTATGATTACAAAAAAAAAAAAACTAAAAAAAGTGAAAAAGAACTATAATTTCGGAAGTCAATGGCAAAAAACGAAAATTACGTTTGTTGCCACTCACTTCCGAAAAGTAATTTTTCACTTTTTTTAGTTTTTTTGGCAATCGGTTTTTTTTATTGAAAAGTTTTTAGTTGTGGTACCTACCCCACACAAATTCGAATACCATTACCTACTATGTACATAACAGTGAAACAGTAATTATAGACATCGTCTAGATAAACTAAGTGGGAAAAAATACGTAATATTGAAGCTAACTCAAAAACTACGCAAGCAAAATTAATAAAATTAATATGGGACCACCTCTGATGCATGACCTACCAAACAAAAACAGAATCATCAAAATCGATTTATAATTGGCGGAGTAACAAACGTACAAAAAAAAACATACACAAATTGAGAACCTCCTCCTTTTTGTAGAAGTCGGTTAAAACATATCTTGAAAGGAGACATTGAACATCGACAGCCAGTCGGTTATCTGTCAAAGTAGCGGCTCGTGAACATATTTACAAGTTGGCAGAATCATTGCGGCGCTGATTTGCTGGGCTTGTTTTCCCCTCTACCTATCGTTATTTCTCCTGACAAAGTTTATTCTGTTTATAAGTGTACCTAAGTATAATTTCTAAGTATATATGTATTACTATTTATCCTTTTTCGAGTTATTTATCCCGTATGTTGCACCTGCCATGTTTGACTCTGCATCACTCTAAGGTTGACTGGTAGAAAATGCTTCAGGCATTAAGTCCGCCTTTGTACAGTATTTTTTTTTACTTGTGCATAAAGTTTTCAAAAACACTCCTTTTCATACGCGAAATATTTTTTCTCCTAAATTTTTCCTTTGCGAAATCTTTCCAGAATTACTTAAAGGAAAATGTGAAAAATTAAATAAGTATCGGTGCGACTGTTAAGTCGTAGTTAGACATTTCTTCTTTATCAGTTCCATAGTTTTTCAAGGTCGGCGGCCATTTTAATTTCGTCATCGCACGTGCTAACAACACGTTTGCCGTCCCGCTCTAGCATACAGCGTTGAGGAGAGATGGCTATAGTTTTACGAGTTCAATGTGGAAATCGTTCATTTTCATTTGTTATTGGTACTGTTTTTTTTTGTTTTATGTTCTTTAGTATTTTAGTGGCTATTTAGAAAGAAAATTGGAAATATAAGCAGCTTTATAGGGATTATGCAGATGTATGAACGTAAACGAAGCAAAAGGAGTATGTAAGGTGCAGGTGCCGTTCTGTATTTTCTGCATACCTCCATGGGAAGAAGGCGTCTAAGTACCTAATATACAATAGACGCTGATATATTTAGTATTTTGCAATTGGTCAATCGTCATCCTGAAGATGCCTCGTTGAGAGGTGAAACACGTGTCGATTTCTTACAGGGTTTTTATGACTCTTGAAGAATAGTCAAGCGGAATAGGTTAAATATATCAGCGTCTATTGCATTTTATAATGGATTTCCGCAAATTCACGCCTGAATCAATTAACTATCTTGGCGTTTATGTATGTCATCATCTGCCTAGCCTTTTCCCAACTATGTTGGGGTCGGCTTCCAGTCTAACCGGATGCAGCTGAATACCAGTATTTTACATGGAGCGACTGCCTATCTGACCTCCACAATCCAGTAACTGGGTAATACGATACCCCTTGGTTAGACTGGTTGTCAGACTTTCGTGCTTCTGACGACTCGTAACGACTGTCGAAGATCCACAAATGACAGCCGGGACCAACGGCTTAACGTGCTTTCCGAGGCACGGAGGAGTCTCGATATGTGAAAATGGTCACCCATCCACGGACCAACCCCGATCGACCCGTGCGGCTGTTATTACTTAGCCACGAGCTCTTCCCTATGTATGTATAATGTAAAAGTTCCCTGTCGTCCTCACGTCAAATCCTATAGTAAAGTAATAAACTTCGTTAATATATCTAACCAATTTGGTTGTCATGGTTTTGGTCTGGGGGCTTAAAATGGCCACATTAGCAATTCCTCTAAAAGCAATTCATTTCCTGAATACCCAGCTGTCATAAGCAATTCCTCTAATTTGACACAAAATGGTGGCACAATATAGTAGCTGAATCATATGTACTCAATTCAATTTATTCATATTCGAATCATAATACTGCTGCATGAAAAGGACTTTTTTTATTCATAAAATGACCGTAATTTAAATAAATTAATTTTAATTTAACATTAAACTTCAATAAAGCAATTCATAATTTGCGGACCATTTTACGGGCCTCCATAGAAAACTCTCAAACAGATGAATTGCACGCAGATCATATTATGAATTGTCAGTTTGTGACAATTTACGATAATTCATAATATTATATATCCTATTATAATTCTGCCAAAGTGGCCGTTTTAAGCCCCCTGCAGGCGTAGCATGAGCACCGTTTTGTCGACGGAAGAGTAGACAAAAATGACATTTCCTGTAGACAGTACGACGGCAGCAAAGTAGAAAGAGTCAACTGCACTTTTTACGAAATTCACTCTTTTACATAATTCAACTCAGAATTCTTTGTTTTGTCATAGGATTTATCGGTGGTCAGCACAGACTAAGTAGTACTGTGGTCAGTGTGATTATGACAGATTGTAGAAGGATTTCTATGGTGGATGTCAAAAATGAAGAAACGAACTGTCACTTTGTATAGAAAAAGCTATGTCTATTCTTCATAGAGATAGAAAGCGCCATGCTACGCCTGCAGGTCATGTCAGATCATGGTATAGACATGTGATGCGGAGAAATGAGGAAAATTTTGTAAGGAATTCCTATTGAGTTTGACTGTGGATGGCTATAAGTGTACGGAAATACAGTAGTAGAGTAGTGAAAACTTAGGTGAAGTGAGCTGCGGGAAAGTCCGAAAGGGATACCGGGTCCTTGGCAACAGGCAACTGAAGGAACACGGGTGGGTTTTAGTCAGTAAAAGTCTGACACGCCCTTATGCTCCGCCCAGAGCTGGGGAAGTCATTGGATGATTCCACCTTCAGAAAAAAAGGTGAAGTGAGCTGTCAATCCTAGTATTGACACTAATGACATCTTACTTCAAGTTCACTTCACCTATTTCTTCACGGTGAGATTCTTACAGAATATACCGCCTGAAGTAGGTGTTTATGTGCCTAATGTGTGTGTCTCGATCAATCAAAGAAGTACCAAGCTCTAGGGAGTTGTAACGTTAAGCGGTCCTATATGATTGATCATGACATAGGAAAAGATATGTAAGTAATAGGTTTTTTTAAGGTAAAAGAAGGGACATGTCTTGTCATTGAAAGAAGCGTATATAGGGTGTTAGTGTAGACAACCGTTATCCTTGAAACCAGTGGTTTGGTTTCATTTATAGAACGTAAAATCAATGGAAAAAACATCTTTTTTTTTTAAAGAAAATCTACTTTCTTCCACAAGAATATTTCACCCTATACGCAAGGGCAACGAACTTGCGTCTTAACACGGTGGGCGGCGGTTGGCGGGGGCGGGCGGGGCGCGCGGGACTTCACATGACCGCGAGCTGCGAAACAGCTGACTGAAGAGGGGCCGCCCTCTTCAGTCAGCTGTTTCGCAGCTCTCTCGAGCGCGTATCCATGAGTATCGGGACAGTGACGGATATTTAATTTTTAAAATCTTTTAATGAAAATAAGGTTTTTTTTTGTTGGTAATGGGTCATTTATTTTTATATTTAAGTCAACTACCCATGGTTTGAGTGACAACGGTGTTAACCCTTGCATACTGTATAGTGCGTTTCATCAAATAGTTCCTATGCCGTAATTGGCTCCACTGTTGTAAGACCAATACGAATACGCCACGTAGAGTGCCACAGTAGAGCCAATATTATGTCACAGGAACTTTATGATAAAACTCATTATACTTTTTGGAATGAGTGTGTGGTATACTATGTCCTTTTCCAGGTCATGGTCTACCTTGGCACAAGGGTAGACCATGACCCTGGAATAGGACATAGGATACTTTTTATCCCGATATTCCCACGGGATCGAGACTTACACGGGTGAAACCGCGGGGGGTAGCTAGTATTAGTATAAAGTATGATATTAAACACAAGGTAAAATGCTCTTATGTCTTATCTTTTCTACATAATTCCGCTTTCTACAGAACTATAAAAATATTTAATTCAGTAATTCACTCACAGACAACGCACAACCCAAACCGCTGGGTCTGAAGCATGATTTTTGAACAAAAGCTACCAAAGCTACCGAAACTTACCAATTTTCTAGTTCTGTGCTCTGAATTGGCGCCATCGTGTGAATATTGAGACTTATCGATTAAATACAGATAATATAATCATTATCTACGTTATCTATAAATAATATTTCCTTGCCCACCGTTCTAAACATCACCTGTGATATTTTCTCTAAACTTCCTGTATCGTCACTATCCAGAGGCGTAGCTAGGTAACCAAAGGCCCTGGTGCAAAAAGAACTGTGGGGCCCTAACTAAACTGAGGTTTTAACAAGTCAAACTTTATATTGGTCTATATTTAGAAGTTGAAAAGTAGTACGATTTTGAAAAACACCAATTTTTCTAGTGTCTTTCGGAAAAGGCCCTGAAGGCTGTAAAAGCCCCATATCGAGAACTTGACGTTTTTCATTAACACTTAGTCTTTTTCTTAATTTTTTCCAAGCCAAAAGTAGATCGATCGTTCACATTTTTGTAAACTCGAAACTTGTTGGGAATTCCCCTGTATTCTTTCAAATGAATTTTATTTACATTCTGCTAGTGAGAGAATTTCATTTCATTTCATTTCATTTCATGACAAAGATGATAGGAACGGTGGTAAAAACACGTTAGTTGTCTTTGAACAGAAATGAAATGAATGCCTTGGGTCTAGCGATGATAATGAGAGTACTGCGGTTATCGTTCTGGGTAAGGCACTTCAGGTCGGGCGAGTTATTATTGGATTTTTCACTATGAAGATCTCAGTGACAGCCCAGAGTCTGGATCTTGCACCGGTAGGTTAGAATAGAATAGTTCTTTATTTACACAGAATGTAGGTATAAGTTACAGCTGTTAAGTTTAAATTATGATCCTTTTACCATGTCATGAAAAGTAAGACATCGCGGGTCTTATAATATGTGTTAACATAACTGACGTAGTGAGGGTGGTTAGTGGATTATGCTGAAAATAAAATCTTTGGAACCAATATCGATTCCAGGAGCATAACCATAACATCGCGCCTGTAATCCCCGAAGGGTTAGGCAGAGGTGTTCCTATAGTACCTACCCCCACATTTCGCCAGTTAAGTTTAAGTCCCATGTAACAGGGGGCGAGCCTATTGCCATCAACTGGGCACACATCCAGACTCCAGGCTGCTACTGAGAAATTACTGACTCAATAACACTTCACGAGCTTTTTTTTTTTTGACACTCATCAAATGACTTCTCCCGCTCTGGGCGGAGCGCGAGGGCTGTCAGACTTTTACTGACTAAAACCCACCCGTGTTTCTTCAGTTGCTGTTGCCAAGGTCCCGGTATCCCTTTCGGACTAACCCGCAACCCTGGCAGGACTTTGCCCGACCTGGGAATCGAACCCAAGACCTCATGCTCAGCAGTAGCGCTTGCTACTAGACCAAATATCCCAAATATCTCCAAATATCCCATTTTGATCAGAACCCAACATCTTAAACTTCGCTTCAATCTCCACAAATTCGTCACTCCAAGATAATTTCAAATATCTCCACCACTTCTGCTTACCACACGTTGCTACAATATCTAGGTTATCAGCACACTTGACATCATGCGCAAACACACGTTATCATAATGTTTTGGACGCAGGCGCACGAAATATTGTCAACACAGTTCAACTTTAAATGGAATGAGCAAGTTTTAGGTCTCCTTTTTTTTTGCTGTGGTTAGTATCTAATCAGGGATCTTAAAACAGCCACTTTGGCACAATCATAATAGGAAAATATTATGAATCATCGTAAAATATCACAAACTGACAATTCATACTAATATCTACTGGGGGCCTAAACCGGCCACATTAGAAATTCCTCTAAAAGCAGTTCATTTCCTACATCCCAGCTGTCATTAAAAATTCCTCTAATTTGACATAAAAGTAATTCATAATTTGTGGACCATTTTACGAATCTCCATAGAAAACTGTCAAACAGTGATGAATTATTTCGTCAAATTAGAGGAATTCCTAATGACAGCTGGTTATTCAGGAAATGAATTGCTTTTAGAGGAATTGCTAATGTGACTGTTTTAGGCCCCAATGGTGTCAGAGTTAAGCAATAAGTTTGTTTTTGTCTATTGCTTGATGTAAAAGCTGCTAATGCTACTATGGAAAAACACGTTACGATAACCATGTTGAAGCTTGACGGCAGAATATGGTGTTTATCGTGCGTTAACCCGATATGAATGCAAATTCGTCACTACACGAGGTTGCACGACACTTAACAGTTCAAATGAAGAGGTCACACGATTTTACTTGAAGTTTAGGAAGACATTTTTATTTTTGTTTTATGAGAGTGCTAGTCAGTATCTTATAACGAAGTTGAGAATTTCTTGTAATATCACGGTTGTATTCCCCCAAGGGTTGGGCAGAGGTTTATCTATATAACACCCATGTTTGACCAGTTATGTTTAAGTCCCTTGTAATAAGGGGCGAGCCTATTGCCAGCAACCGGTCATTTATTTATATCTGTCAAAAATATCACGAAAATCTGGTAACATTACACTCAAAACGTCACTTCGAAATTCGAACGTGTCGAGGGTGATTCTGCGATGATTTACTGTAATTAAAAACAAATAAATTCGCTTTCGAATTGTGTGCGGTTCCAAGTTCCAAGTGACCTCTACTGCAGATCTAACTGAAATTCCCAGGTTGGTTTAAATTAAACATTTTACATCCTTGATAGAAAATAATAAGACATAGTAAAAGGCGATGCGATGACTGAATAAAATCGAAACTTCTATCCTGCGTTCGCAATTTATTTGCCAAACATGTAAACAAACACGAGTTTTAGGAAAAACAACTGTAATGCCTAGACATTAGGTTCAGTTTGCGTTACAACTTCATATTCTTTTATGACACTCCAACAGTACTCTAGTCACTCTAAAATCAACTTTATTTACACTACCAGAAAGTTGATGTTTGTTTAAGTGATAATAACATCAATTGGAAACAAGGATTTAAATTAAATTATAGACCTTACATTCGAGGTTGTTTTCCTACTTCACAAAATAATATTCAGGGATCAATCAATAGGGCGTATAGGAAATCGGGTTACAATTTGAATACGAGGGGGCGTTGATCCGCAAAAAATAGATAAAATGAAACCTGTCTCGTGAGTTACTGATAAACATATTGATAACAATATTATAACGGTATCTAGCAGATAAAACTAGCCAGTATTGACTGATTTCCGAGATTTTTACTGAATACTCAGATCGTGGCTAAGCAATAACAGATCCACGGGTCCGTCCATCAGGTTAAGCTACGCTTGCCGCGGTTGGTCCGTGGATAGGTAACCATCTTTACATACCGAGACTCCTCCGTACCTCGGAAAACAAGTTAAGCCGTTGGTCCCGGCTATTATTCGTAGATCTTTGACAGTCGTTACGGGTAGTCAGAAGCCCGAAAGTTAGTCGTACCAAAGGGTATCGTATTACCCAGTTATTGGGTTGTGGAGGTCCGATAGGTAGTCGCTCCATGTAAAATAGGGCCTAGACAAGTGATAATCGCTTCGTTTCGCTTCGTTTCGTATTTCTACAACGACTTTCAACAGGATTGACATAAGCTTTTCGATAGCTTATGTCAGTCCTATACATTTTTGCCTTTTCCATCATCGTTATCGCTGATAGAATGTCACTTTGTCTAGGGCCTCTGGTATTCAGCTGCATCCGGTTAGACTGGAAGCCGACCCCAATATAGCTGGGAAAAGCCAGAGACAGAACAGGTGCGTTACGATCCCAGAGTGATAAAAAGAGTTAAAGCATGTGATAAAAAACATCGTGTGATTTGTACCAGACACTCAAATATTGTTATTTATTTTATCTTATCCATGTTTTTCCTAATTCATTGACAGTCTTATGACAGATTGGCCACTTATCTATTATAACCTCGTTTTATGAGAGAGCTACGAACTATGTACACATACGAAATATCAGGCTAAACTATTGGTACATAGGAATATTTTGTTACTCATCACTTTTCAAAAACGAATTCGTGATCTTCATTTGTTGTTATATCTTTGTAGGAATATTATCATCAGTATATTATATCCACTCCACTGCTGGACTTACGGTGAAGGAAAACATCGTGACGAAACCGGCATGTCCTAGAACCAAAAATTCGAAGACATGTGACATCTAGGACATCTACCAACCCGCACTTGGCCCGCATGGTGGATTACCGTGTGGTGGATTACGATGTCCCAGCAGAATAATATAGGCTGATTATGCTTATGCTTTCAATGATATTTGTAGGAAAGGTTAGCTCTTAAATGACAAGGTGCATGCATATAGAAAAAACAGACTAGTTAATCCGATGGGTATCCCACTGCAGGTCAAAATAAAAGCCTCCTCTCATACAGATATGAAACAAGACTCAAAAAAACTCAAAACTCAAAGCATTTATTTCAATTAAACCATTTACAGGCACTTTTGAATTGTCAAAGAATCGGTCAGTTAGTCAAAAAGTAGAAGGTAGTTGCCCATTCCAAATCGTACATCTCTATGGAGAAGAACGGGCAAGAAACTCCAAGGACACTCTTTTAAAAATGGATATAGATATTACAAAATCCTGGGTACAGTATTCTTGGTGCTTCTATATGTGAGAACAATGTCAAATGAAAAATAAACAAAAACAATTCAAAATATAAGATTTAAAATAAGCCTTGGCAGATGAGAGATGACCAGTCTCAACTGACAGCGCCCGTTCACGAACATGACACGTGGATCAGCACCATCCAGCTCAACCATTTTGTAGGGAACCGAATGATCCAACACACGCGCCACCATCAGCGAGACATTTAGTCAAGTATTGATCACAGGCTTGCTCGCTGCGGGAAAGTCCGAAAGGGATACCGGGGCCCTTGTCAACAGGCAACTGAAGGAACACGGGTGGGTTTAGTCAGTAAAAGTCTGACACGCCGTCCCGCTCCGCCCAGAGCGGGAGAAATCATTTGATGATTTCTCACGCTCAAAATAAAAACTCGATCGCTACTTGTTGACAACTTCACTCTAACTTGGAGGTGTTAGTTGCGCCACTTCTTCTCCCCAGCTAAAGCACTAGGAAGTCGTGAAGGGTGGGCGTTTTGGGGGACTGCCTCGTGTAATTTTGACTTTCGAAAAGTGCTGATTCTCAGCCTAGTTTTTATAATATTACTTTTGATCTTGATTTTGACTTTGACTCTATAAAATTCCATTATGAGACAAGGGTCTACCCATATTGCTGACTTCAAATCTTCAAGCAAGTCGATAATTGCGACTTGACTTTAGTCAACAAAAGAGTCTGTCTCGTGCGACAGTTTCAAAGGAAATGAATCCTGCCAGTCGTGTCACAATAACAACAAAGTCTTCCGGCCACTTCCGGAGTCCTTACATTATGACAGCTGTCAAAATGGAGGTGAATCTGCAAAAGTTGTTGTTATTTTGTTGAGAAGCTGTCATGTGATTGATTTTAGAATAAATACTAGTTTGATATTACATTTTACAGTAGATACACTGATTTAATCAGGCTTTGAGAATCATGCACGGCATGTCAATAATTATTTTAAAAATAATATGCCTTGCCTTTACCCAATTATGTAATGTGGGTCGGCTTCCAGTCCAACCAGGTGCAGCTGGATACCAGTTATTTTACATGGAGCGACTGCCTGTCTAACCTCCACAACCCAGTAACTGGGTAATACGATACCTCTTGGCAAGATTGGTGGTCAGACTTTCGGTCTTCTGACGACCCGTAACTTCTGCTAAAGATCTACGAATGACAGCCGGGACCAACTGCTTAACGTGCTTTCCGAGGCACGGAGGGGACCTCGGTATGTAATATGGATGGCCACCCATCTACGGACCAACCTCGGGTTAACCCTGAAGGTCGACCCGTGCGGTGGTTATTATTTAGACACAAGCCCCTCATAAATTATTTTGAAAATGCCAAAAGATTATTTGCACTCTTTTTTTTATAATAACATCGTGTAGCAGTGGTTATATGAAGCCACTATAAGAGTAGAAAATAGATAATACTTAGAGAGATCATCTGGACGATGATAAGAGGCTTATGATAGCAGCTGATAAGGAGATAAGACGTGATAAGGGGAACAAACAGGTATGTTTCGACAAAACTGTCTGGTACTCGATATTTTAAAAGGGCCTGCCCTTTTTATCCATATGGGTATTATTTACTCAGGAACTAGCACTCTGTTATTGTTACGAATCGTCGCAGGCGCAAGTGCTAAGTGTAGAGTGTTGAGTTCGATCCCTGGGGCGGTCAGTGTTCGTTTTAGATTGGAGTCTGCACGACTGATGGTATTTCCTATCGCTAAAAATGACGACCTTCCATACAAGTCTTTAGGGGTATGAGGAACAGGGTGTAAAGTTCACTCATCCACCATAGAAAAGGGAGGATCATCCGACCAGACGGGTGTTGTGTCTGGCGGGCAACTGCCCAATGATTGACATTGGATTCTTGTATATATGTCCACTGCACGGTAAACTTTAATTGCGCGATGCTGGATTTTTGTGACGTCTGGTCTTTTATGCGTAGTTCGCATGTGACGATGTAGATACCGCCACATCACTCCCCTCCGGAGACCGGAGGACGATAGTGGGCTGAGTCTTGTATCTTGCGATGCTTGCCAGTGCCAGTTGTGGTTCCAGTGAGTCGGAACCAGGTGCCGCATTGTTCGCGGTTGTTTCTGTTTTGTAAACATATTTTTTTTCACTTTTTAGTTGTGTTAGCCACCTCACATAAATTCGAATACCACTACCTGCTATGTATAATAGTGACGGAGTCACATACATCTTCCAGATAATATACTAAGTGGGAAAAATACGTAATATTGAAGCGAACTCGAAAAATGTGCAAATAAAGTTAATAACATTATCATGGGACCACCTCGCCTCGGGAGTATATCCTTTTAAACTAAAAACATATTTTTTTAAATCAGTTCACAATTTGCGAAAATATCGATGAACATACACAAAAAAAAATACATACAGACCCTACCTACGTCTGCTTTTTTCTTGTTTGTTTTTTTTTTTTTTGTAAACTCCTCCATTTTGGAAGTCGGTTAAAAAAACCTTCCTTAGTGCACTATCGCTATATCACAGGTGTTTAGGCCAGGTTGTCTGTCAGAGCATGAATTAAAGATTTTAAGGGCTGATTTCATCAAAGTCGGATATCTTTTATCCGTGTAATAAAGTTATCGTCTGACAGTTTTTGTATGGAAAAACTGTCAAAAATTCAAAATTTATTCGCAGGATAAGACTTATACTCGGTATAAAAGATTGGTGAAATTTGACCTAAGTATATTATTATGTTTTTTGACTCTAAATAGCAGAGGAAATAACCTATCACAAGTCGTATTACATACTTACCTATTATTATGTAACTAGGCTCCAGATACATAGTTCAAGATAAGAAAATAAAACCTCATTGCTAAAAGCCAATGTAAGTAAATGAAAAACGAAAAAAAAAGCAACACGTAGCATGGCAAAACGACAATATCTCTTTAAAAAAAAAATAACAGCTTCCGACTTCGATATGTTCTATTTTTGAATAGCTATAAGCTAACCTAATTTCCCGCGTCGCGTTCTGCGATTGGCTGCATTGTCGATCTTTTCAGGTGCAAGTTGGCAATTCTGGAAGCTTGTTACGAGTAAATATCACGAGATAATTATAAGAGTAATGAGTTTTCTGTGAAGGAAAGTTAAGGGAAAATGGAACTTCTTATGTTGGAAATAATGTCCTGTGATTCCGCCAAAATGTTGAAATTTTCAGCTGTTTGGGCGAAACTGAAATAAAAATGTGTTTTTGTTGAAACATCGTAGTGTTCGTATCGTAAAATGAAATTGAAAACTTGTACATTACAACTTACAAGTTACAATAGGTATAACATGATCTATTCAATATTTTTGAAGTGAAAACTTCTTTATGCGCGTTGAGCGATTTTTGCTAAAATCTCGTAGACATAGTTATTTGACATTTCAAGTGAGTGTTTGTGTTTAGGATTCCGTACCTTAAAAGGAAAAACGAAAAAACTCCTCCTTTTTGAAGAAGTCGGTTAAAAAGCAAACTATACTTTATGAACGAGTGATAAACGCAAAGAAAAAGGCGAAAATGCGCGATTTGTGTGATGTGTGCGAGTGTGGGTGAGAGTGTGCTAGTGTGAGGGTGTGTAGTATGTATGAGTTAAAATTATAATTATAACAAGGCGACTAATTAGCGTCGTTTTACATACATCAATATTAACTAACATGTTCATAATTTACATAGGGGAATGTAATTTTGCTTTAATAATTCATAGAATGTTGAATTAATTCATTGAGTTTACATTATGGCAGTGTAGTGTCTTGCTTTTGATTTATTTGGCTGTCTGCGAATAAGTTATCATAATTAAATCATTTATTTTTTCACCAAAACATGATCTACAATATCGTTATGATTAAAATCATAAAGGCTTAATATAAAGGTAGATATTTAAATACTCTGATTCCTAAACTACGTGTAAGTTCCTGTGATTTAGGAGTCACTGATTCTCAATAGCAACAAAGTCATAAAATATTTAGAGTAATTTGGAACATTTTAACATTAAATGATGGAAAAGAGAACAGAATTGTACCTAATTAAAATAAAGAAACACAGAATAAAAATGTTTAAACGTATGAAGTGTGTGTGTAGGGTGTATGTGTGTGTAGTGTGTAAGTGTAGGGTGTGTATGTATCCGAACTAACTATTATAAATGCGAAAGTGAGTTTGTTTGTTTATTTGTTTGTTTGTTACGCTTTCACGCTAAAACGGCTGAACGGATTTGGATGAAATTTGGCACAGGGTTAGACCATGACCTGGAATAGGACAGGATACTTTTCATCCCAAAATTCCCACGGGATCGAGACTTACGCGGGTGAAACCGCGGGGCGCAGTTATTTGATTTATAATTTAACTAGCGAGCCGCTCCTGCTTCGCACGGATTTTACGACTTGACAAAACATCGAGATTACTTAGTTATATGTAACTTTAATAGTAAAATTATACACATAAACCTTCCGGAATAAATTCTCTAAACGATGGTGAAAATCTTATCAAAATCTGTTGCGGGGTTTAGAAGAACAACACGGACGGTTGGCAAGCATAGATAAACTCACATAACATCATCTGCCTAGCCTTTTCCCAAATATGTTGAGGTCGGCTTCCAGTCTAACCGGATGCAGCTGAGTTCCAGTATTTTACATGGAGCGAATGCCTATCTGACCTCCACAACCCAGTAACTGGGTAATACGATACCCCTTGGTTAGACTGGTTGTCAGACTTTCGTGCTTCTGACGACTCGTAACGACTGTCAAAGGTCCACAAATGACAGCCGGGACCAACTGCTTAACGTGCTTTCCGAGGCACGGAGGAGTCTCGATATGTGAAAATGGTCACCCATCCACGGACCAACCCCGGCAAGTGTAGCTTAACCTGATGTATCGACCCGAGCGGCTGTTATTACTTAGGCACGAGCTCCTCCATGATGAGCATGATCATGTTTATGAGCTCTCGAGCTCATAAACTCACTTATCATCGATATCCGTGCTTATCATAATAAGAAATGTTTTAGAGTAAGTATAGTATCGTGTATCGGAGAATACTGTCACAATTATGGTATACGCCTATAGCTCCCCGGACAGGGTACCCACTAGGATTCCCTAATGGAAAAAACCTTTTTAAAAACAAGCTTTTAATGAACTAAAAAGGGTTTTCCCAGGGCCACCTTCCGGCTCCATCATCACGTAGTGTTAAAGCACTTGTTAATACTCGTATACATACATAACTATAATGAGTCCAAACACGAAGGCACTATCTTGTTTGATTGAGGAGTTCCTATAGTCAACTTCCGGATCCATCATCAGACCAGTTTGGTATCATTTTTTACCCGACTACGGCGAAGAAAAAGGGAGGGTTATGATTTTGACCGGTATGTATGTATGTATGTATGTATGTTCATCTGTTCCCTCCTATCTTCCAAACCACTTATCACAATTTGACAAATGAGGTATCTTTAGAAGCGTCGTGATTGTCTGCTGGTTATAGGCTATGTGAAGTCACATTAAATTCAAAATGGCGCCCTCTAGAGGACATAAAGTGAGGAACTTAAAAAAAAAAATGGTTTAATCGTACCATGTTGGGTATCAAATGAAAGGCCTTAATGAGCACATTTCAAAAATATATATATTATAACCCCAAAAGAATTAAAAAAAATATAGTAATAAAAACTCTTGTTTATACCTTTTAAGTCTTGTTTATACCTTTTAAGTCGTAGTTGGGTTTTAGTTTTTATTACTATATTTTTTCAAAATGTCTCGGTAGTTGTATAATTATGCCAAGTTTCAGCTCAATCGGATGCCAGGAAGTGCTTGAAAAAAATCAAGTAATAAAAACTAAAACCCAACTACGACTTATAAGGTATAAACAAGACACCACAGACAGACAAATTAAAAATCCGGAGTCACACGTGTTAGGGCATAAATCGAACAGATTACGTGTGACTCCGGATTTTTTATTTGTCTGTCTGTGGTGTCTTGTTTATACCTTATAAGTCGTAGTTGGGTTTTAGTTTTTATTACTTGATTTTTTTTTAATTCTTTTGGGGTTATAATATATATATTTTTGAAATGTGCTCATTAAGCCCTTTCATTTGATACCCAACATGGTACGATTAAACCATTTTTTTTTTTAAGTTCCTCTTTTTATGTCCTCTAGAGGGCGCCATTTTTAATTTAATGTGACTTCACATAGCCTATAACCAGCGGACAATCACGACGCTTCTAACGATACCTCATTTGTCAAATCGTGATAAGTGGTTTGGAAGATAGGAGGGAACAGATGAACATACATACATACATACATACATACATACATACATACATACATACATACCGGTCAAAATCATAACCCTCCTTTTTTCTTCGCCGTAGTCGGGTAAAAATGGATGACAATTGGAGTAACCGGAAACACATACAAGCTAATATAAAGCTTGTAAAAAGAGGTTAGGTTAGGTTAGGTAAATCGGGGAGAAAATGCTACTGAAAATGTTCTCACGGACTTTGAATTGGATTCAGTAAAAATAAATGTTTACCAATTAGCTTCAAATCCTAAGAAACTTTGTCTTGTGATTGTCTCAGAATCCACACAAACGCATTGTCTTTCAGTACAAGAATTGTGCCCGAGTACCTTTTCCTCATAATCAGGCTGTGGCGGTATCTACATCGCCACATGCGAACTACGCATCAAAGACCTGAAGTTACACAAAAATACTGTATTTGACGTTTTGACAGCTTTTTTAAAGAAAGTATGTCAAACCGCCATATTTAATCTTGAGAAGATATCTGACGATTGAAAAATCGGCCCTAACCTGTCAAAGGATGATCGTTACTGGACCTATCTGTCAATGCAGTTTCCTATTCCGAAGAAGTCACTTCCTGAGTTTTATTTTGTGTTTATACTCGTTATGACAATAGTCAATCATCACTATTCACTATTATTAGAAAACTATACCTAAAGGCGGGCCATACCTGCGCACGCGCACGACCAGTGCGATTCGCGTGAATCTTAGGAGTTATGAACACTTTTGGACTTGTTCGCGAGTGGTTAGCGAGTATTTCACGTGCAAGTTTAATGTCCTCTCCCGGATACGAACAGTACCTACCTACGGTGCGCGTGCATCTTAGAAACATAATCGTGACACACACACACACATACACACGATTCCTAATGGAAAAACCCATTGCCCGACCTGGGAATTGAACCAGGACCCAACTATGTTGGGGTCAGCTTCCAGCTTATCTGGATGCAGCTGAATACCAGTATTTAGATGGAGCGATAGTGCCTGTCTGACCTCCACAACCCAGTTATTGGGTAACACGATACCCTTCGGTAAGATTAGTTGTCAGACTTTCGGTCTTCTGACGACCCGTAACGACTGTCAAAGATCCACGAATGACAGCGGGTCCTTTCCGAGACAGGGAGGAGTCTCGATATGTAAAGATGGTCACACATCCTCGGCCCAACCCCGGCAAGCGTAGCTTAACCTGATGGATCGACCCGTGCGGCTATTATTACTTAACCACGAGCTCCGAGTTCAAAATATTAGGTTCCCCAACTAAAAATGCGTGTAATCAGCGTTTTATATGGGGAATTTTAAAGAAGTTGCATTTTTCATACTAACATTTTCTTAATTTATATAACAACCATGAACACTAATGTTTTAAAACTTTTGTGCACTAATGTTTAAAAACTAAGATAACGTATGCCACTTAGATTAAGCGACAAAAATAAGTTTAGGCTAAGTTAAAAAAAAAATAGTGGTCATAATTATCTGCTAACAAAATGAGGAGTAATTTTTAAAGTATTTTTTATGTTCAGAAAACTGTAAATAAAAAGGGTTTTTTACTATTGTTAGTTGTCTATGATGGTCATTATTCGATATAATACCAAGCAAATGATGAATATTTACAATCATAGAAGTGACGAGGTTCTCTATTTGTGAGAAAAAAACGCCAATTTCATAGGAAAATATACCCTTTCAACAACGAAAGCGCTTTACAACTCCTTAAATAATATAAAGGACGCCCCAAAAAGTTAAATTATGTACAAAATTCCGTAGTCTCATCATTTTCTATACATTTTGAAACATCCGCAGTGCCCTACATACTTGGGGGCGACCTACTTGAGAGCACCCTGTGTAGTCACGATTAGGAGCGGCCTGTATATACACAATTAGGGGTAAGTATATCGAAACAGTGTAATTAGGGAGCTCTTGAGCAAGTTTGGGATTTTTTACGTTGTTGGAGGCTTTAATTATGTAGCAGGTATTAATTAATATAAGATTATGTTGTAATAACAGCCGCACGGGTCGATCCATCAAGTTAAGCTACGCTTGCCGGGGTTGGTTCGTGGATGGGCGACCATCTTTACATACCGAGACTCCTCCGTGCCTCGGAAAGCACGTTGGTCCCGGCTGTCATTCGTGGATCTTTGACAGTCGTTACGGGTCGTCAGAAGCCCGAAAGTCTGACAAGCAGTTTTACCAAGGGGTATCGTATTACCCAGTTACTGGGTTGTGGAGGTCAGATAGGCAGTCGCTCCATGTAAAATAGGTACCTACTTGTATTCAGCTGCATCCGGTTAGACTGGAAGCCGACCCCAACATAGTTGGGAAAAGGCTAGGCAGATTGATTATGTTGTTATAATAGTATGGATTACGTGAATAGAAATGTTCGAACAAAAATAATGTAATCTCAAAGAAGGGATAGTAAAATGCACAGAAAAATGAGAGCAGTGGTGGTAATGGCTCCGACTTACGAATTGTAGGTTCCAACCAGGACACTCCAGGCAGGCGCTTTACTGTACTTAAATAATTTCATCATTCACCACTGCTCTCAAAACGGTGCAGAAAAATATCGTGAGGAAACCTAAAACCAAAAAAAAAAATCCGGAAAATCCTAGAACCAAAAATTCGAAGACATAATGTGACATCTACCAACCCGCACTGGGCCCGCGTGGTGGATTACGGTCCACTCCCTCTCGAAGAGAGCAGGCCTGTGTCCCAGCAATGGGAACATTATATAGGCTGATTATGCTATATAGTGTGAATCTTTATAATGTGCACATATCAAAATGATATATGCTTAATTTTATCAAAGGAAAAGATATTTAAATATTCTTAATATTTTTTTAAGTATATTGTTTATGGATTTTTTTTAAATGTTGTTCGCTACTTTGAAAGATCTATCGCGAAGAAATAAACTCCATAATAATTGGAAGTATTATGTAGTGTACTATAATGAGATAAGTAATGGAAAAAATATCTGTAAAATTAATGGAATTACGGAGAAGCTAACACGCTTTTAAAGTTTTTGGGCGGGGATTATTCTCGTCCTTGTCGCAGGGTAGGTAGGTACCGACTATTTATGGCGCTACACTCCAGCCGATGTGAGGATGCGTTCTTGAAGGCTCCCACAGGCGACAAGGGTAGCACTGCCTGTCCCGCCCGCCATATTGCGCCTCTATGCACGAGCCTTGACACCTGTCACTGTCACTTCATTTTGACAGTACACCCACGTTCATTGCGTAATTTACGGTGTGAGTAGAAATTTTTCAAACCTTTAAAGCAATGGATTATGAATCTCCTTCAAAAACTGTAATTGTAATTGAAAGTGTGCCGGAATTAGTGCAATGTATACGGTAGCAATGGCTTTCATTTTGACAATTCAACAACATTCATTGCGGTATTTCCGTTGTTGAACAGACAATTTTTTCGAACATAAGAAGCAATGTATGAGACGACATCCTTCAAAATCATTTACATTGTGATTGAGAGAGTGTTACGCAAATTACAAGGGTGCAGGGTGCGCCCGACGCATATTTGGACTCTGTCTCGCCTAGGATAGTCTGCAAGTGGCGCATAATTTACCCAACTTTTTCGTTCTTTTTCATATGTTTTAGCCAGTCATGGAAGCTACTTTAGCATTGCCTTGGTAACTGTTATATTAGTAGAACGTTTTTCAGTATAAAATACAGATATTTACGCAGAATTTAAGAAAAGGCAGAGAAATATTCATTTCAAACTGACAAGTCGTAGGACGCATGAATCCTCACATGCATCGATAAAATCACGACTCCTAACGCTAGATAAGTCTGTCACTGTCATTTTGCACACAATAGAACGAGACAGCAACAGTCCTATATTACATTTATGAATAGGGGAAGCTAATTTATTCATTGAAGTTAACATGTTGGTACTGAGAGATGACATGAATATGTCATGCGATGGCATTCATTGTTGTTTCAAACCGTTTTAATCATAAAATTACGGAATTTCAGCTGAAATTGTAAGAAAACATAGGTACTACGGCAAAGCTTTTCCATAGAATTTTCATTCTTTATTCAAATAATCAATATGGAATCAATCATTCAGGCGCCATTACAAAAAAAAGATGGCCACTTTACAAAGACCTCTTGTGCTTAGTCATTTTGTTGCAACAGAGCTCTTACTTAACTGGTCACAAAGCCATACTGTAAACCTACTGACCTATTTTCCCGCTACGCAGTGTGACGTCAGTACAGCATTGCGCCATAACGCGAACGAAGGCACAAGCTAAATGGAATCTTACAGCCCGCGCTATAAAGTCGCAAATTAATTATACAAAGTAAACATACGAAGGTTTTAATGTTAAAAAGAAAATCAACCCTGTTTCAATGGGGTTAGGTTTGCTTTGATGTGAAAGAGCAATTTAAAATTCTAGTTCTTTTTAAAACATTGCACAGGAGCTTCTAGGTCGAAAGGTCAACGCAATGCGATTCCAAATTCAAATTGGGTCGAGAAAATGTTCTAATTTTCATTAACCAATGGGTGCAGTACTTTAAATTTGCTATCATAAACAGCCAATCCTAATATGTTTTAGTCTTGCTTCTAGGTCGAAAGGTCAACGCAATGCGATTCCAAATTCAAATTGGGTCGAGAAAATGTTCTAATTTTCATTAACCAATGGGTGCAGTACTTTAAATTTGCTATCATAAACAGCCAATCCTAATATGTTTTAGTCTTGCTGCATCGAAACACGATTGGTTATATTCACGACTTTCAATAACATAAAATTACACGTGGAAACTGAAAACGCATTTGTTTTATTACTTTTTTACGACGAAATAAATTCAAACTTTGGGAAATTGCCTTTTAATTTTTTATATTGCGTTACTCAGTACCTAGCCATCTTGGATTTATTGAAAATTTATTCCATTTTGTTTTTCGCCCTCTGACCGTGGTCACTTTCGGAACTAAACCGAGTGAATATTATTGATTAAACTTAGAGGATGGTCAATCGGTCATTCTATCTTGGTATCGCCCGCATGTGAGCCAAAATTACTTGATTCCGTTGTCTTGAATTATCGACACTAACCATCTACCTACTAAGTAAGTTTTAGATTTCCCCTGTGGTTTTTGAACAAGAATATAAGTAGCGTTTTTATTTTTCGGGGTAGATCTATCGTAAGACTGGGTTTCGGTAACAATGACGAAAAAATTGTCAGAAATAACTTTGTAACTAGGATTAGGTACGTTACGTGGCAAAAAAAGCGGCCACACGAAGATTTCCGTACGACTGTACAATATTAAAAACACTACAGAGTTTTAAAGCCGCCCATGGGCCTTTGACTTGGCTTCATATGCCGTCGAGAAATATCTTTTCCTTCACCGTTTTTGAAGCAAGTAATAATTATACAATACGGACATGAATACGAAAAGTCAGAGGTGCGTGGCTTGGGTTCGAACTCGAGACCTATGACTTGGCAGTCTGACGGTCACACAACTAGGCTATCACTACCGTATGTATAATCAGCCTATAATGTTCCCACTGCTGGGACACAGGCCTCTCTTCGAGAGGGAGTCGGCTGTAATCCACCACGCGGGTCCAGTGCGGGTTGGTAGATGTCAGATGTCTTCGAATTTTTGGTTCTAGGACATGCCGGTTGCCTCACGATGTTTTCCTTCACACCGTTTTGATAGCAGTGGTGATGAAATAATTTACACAAAGTAAAGCGCCTGTCTGGGTTTCGAACCCACGACTTACAACTCGTAAGTCGGAGCCGTTACCACTGGGCCACCACAGTTCTTAAATATTTAGTAATGTTTTTACTACTACGCTCTTGTTTGTAAAAATATTGTTAAAAAAAGATAATTAAAATGATAAGCTACCTATTATTTGATCAGTTGGGCGTAATGCTTAGTCTTTTCATAAATAACATTGTGAAAATGATATCTAGGTACTGGTTTTAAAAAGTCACTTACTTAGTAAAACATAATATCATGCTAGTATGTCTCGAAGAGGTAGTCAGACATGTTTTATATTTTAGTTTCTGCACCAACATTTCGCCAAAAGAGCTCGTGGCTAAGTAATAACAGCCGCACGGGTCGATCCATCAGGTTAAGCTACGCTTGCCGGGGTTGGTCTATGGATGGGTGACCATCTTTACATACCGAGACTCCTCCGTGCCTCGGAAAGCTCGTTAAGCCATTGGTCCTGGCTGTCATTCGAGGATGTTTGACAGTCGTTACGCGTCGTCAGAAGCCCGAAAGTCTGACAACCAGTCTTACCAAGGGGTATCGTATTGCCCAGTTACTGGTTTGTGGAGGTCAGATAGGCAGTCGCTGCATGTAAAATTCTGGAATTCAGCTGCATAAGGCTGACCTAAACATACTTAGTTGGGAAAAGGCTAGGCAGATTGATTGACCAACATTTCGCCTGTCATTATAAATTGGATGTAGTCAGGGCCCGAGTCTATTGCCAATTACCGGGCACAAATCCAGATTCCTGGATGTTACTGAGTTTTTCCTAATGGAACAGACAAAAGCACTATCCGGGAATCGAACTGAGAACCCTACGCTCAGCAGCCATGCTTTAGACTACAAGACCAACGACTAACGAGGCAGTTTCATATATTTTCTATTTTTAGCCAACTTCAAAAAAGGGGGAGGTGCTCAAGAGGTCGTAATTTTTTTTTAAAATGTTTTTCTTTTGTTTTGTTGCAGGAAAGAAGCGGATTAGACAATATGCGGTCACTAGAACACTACCTAACAGACATTATGAGGGCAGACACATCAGATCACATGAAAGGTAAAATATCTATAAGAAATACTGAAAAAATTAACTTTGTTTCAATGAATTAGGGTGCTATTTCTAATGGAGATGTCAATATTAAATCTTTTCTACGTTTTCTAAAGGGCAATGGTCGTCATAATCATAATACTATCCCAAATTCGAAATAGGACACGCAAAATATTTTTAAATTATTTAATGCCATATATTGGCAGCAATAAAGCAACTTAGTTGCGTATTGAAAATAACAGATGGCGTTATAATTAAAATGGCATCGTGCCGTGTAAAATGCAAATTAACTGGAGTTATACTTGCAACGCATGTGTGGCAATGAATAAATTACTTTTGAATAAACAATGCTAAGTATTATGAAGTAATTTTAACCAATCGCCGTAATTTCGTGTATAATTAAACCGCAAGACTTCCACTCACGATCCTATTTCTGCTTAACTCAATGCTGAATATTTTTTTTTACCGAAACTCACATATTTAGGTACCTGCCTTTTACGCAAAAGACTGCAGATTCAAATTAGTTAACCAAAAATTACACGTAACTTTGGGTGACGAGAAACGCTGCAGGGAAACTGAAATAGTAGGTAAGTACCTAGGTCTTAGTCTAGGTCCTAGGTATAGTGTCTGAAATCGTCAACCAGTGATGAGCAAGCGAAGAGATTCGTGCACATTCCTCCTCTGCGCGAGAAGAGGTTTTGTCAAGCTGATTCATCATCTGCCTAACCTTTTCCCATCTATATTGGGGTCGGCTTCCAGTCTAACCGGATGCAGCTGAATACCAGTATTTTACATAGAGCGACTGCCTAGGAGGTCAGCTCCACAACCCAGTAACTGGGTAATACGATACCCCTTGGTAAGACTGGTTGTCAGACTTCGGGCTTCTGACGGCCAGTAACGACTGTCTAAGATCAACGAATGACAGCCGGGACCAACGGCTTAACGTGCTTTCCGAGGCACGGAGGAGTCTCGATATGTAAAGATGGTCACCCATCCTCGGACCAAACCCGGCAAGCGTAGCTTAACCTGTTGGATCGACCCGTGCGGCTGTTATTACTTAGCCACGAGCTCTTCTGGCGAAATGTTGGTGCAGAAACTAAAATATAAAACATCTCTTACTACTGCTGCGAGAAATACTGGTATGATGTTATGTTTTACTAGGTGACTTGTTAAAACTAGTACCTATCATTTTCACAATGTTATTTATGAAAAGACTAAGCATTACGCCCAACTGATCAAATAATAAGTAGCTTATCATTTTAATTATCTTTTTTTAACAATATTTTTACAAACAAGAGCGTAGTAGTAAAAACATTAACGTGCTTTCCGAGGCACGGAGGGGTCTCGATATGTAAAGACGGTCGGCATCCACGGACCAACCCCGCCTGACGGATCGACCCGTGCGGCTGTTATTACTTAGCCACGAGCTCCTCTTGTTCTGAGTTACAAGCTGATTATTATCTTTAACACTTTCGCGGACACTGAATGAGACACAATTGAAGTTTTATTGTTTTTATTAGGTCTATGGGCGTTTACTGTCCGCAAAAGTGTTAGGGGGGATGCGCTAAGGTAGCCCGCGAAATTCAAATTTTCTTACGTTTTTTGCAATTTGCAGGTCATTATCAGGTTGTATGTTGATCTAAATATTATGATTTACAGAATTATAAACATTAGAATCAGCAATCAGAAACTCTCTAAGTTCATATATGTGCATTGAATGACTATTTCATGAAATTATGACATTTGGCACTTATATGGGAGAAACTGAACCTTATGTATAGGCATTTATTTATTTATTTATTTAAACTTTTCGCACTAAAAAAGGTACAAAGGCGGACTTAATGCCTGAGGCATTCTCTACCAGTCAACCAAGGGTGGTGAAGAGATTAGATGGCAGGTGCTCTAATTGAGAGGAACAAAGAGAAAAAATAATAATAATAATATATCATATTGCATTATAGATAAAGCAGGTTTACAGTACATAAATAAGCTATGAACTTATGGCATTACAGTTGTTTTTTCTAAAACTCGTGATTGTTTAGATGTTTGACAAGTAAATTGCGAACGTAGAATAGTTTCCTTTTATAGAAAACTATACCCAACGAGGTTTGACTTAATAATTTAAAACCCAAGGGAGGTAAAAACTTTGTTTTTACTCGAAACAAAAGTAATCTAAAAATTGGTCGACTCTTCACGTGACCAGAGGGCTGGCCTATTTTTTGGGCAAAGAATCAGCATTGCCATACAACGTGGCAATGCTGCCAGCCTTTTGGGCACTTTTCCTGTTGACAGCGATGCGGACGAATTTTTTGATGCCCTTTGATAATTTTCCCTTGTACATAATTATTATTATAGATATTATAAGTCTTTGTTAGTTTTTAAATTATGTAATAAAATCTAAAAAGGAATTATTTTTTGAAGGAAAGGAATCGGTTTTCTAATACTTAAATGATGGAAAAAGGGTCTCTCAGGGGACTCTAGAATTTAATGGTAGTTAGTGTTTCAGATAATTTTATTATCATGTCCTATATGTATGAGGAACAGGGTGTTAGTGTAAACACCGTTATCCTTGAAACCAGTGGTTTGGTTTCATTTATAGAACGTAAAATCAATGGAAAAAAACAACTTTTTTTTTGTAAAGAAAATTTACATTTTTCCACAAGAATATTTCACCCTACACGGAAGGGCAACGAACTTGCGTCTCAACACGGCGGCCGGCGGTTGGCGGGGGCGGGCGGGGCGCGCGGTGCGTTACATGACCGGCCGTCAGCTGTTTCGCAGCTCTCTCGAACGCGTATCCATGAGTATCGGGACAGTGACGGATATTTACTTTTAAAAATCTTTTAATGAAAATATGTTTTTTTTTTGTTGTTACTGGGTCATTTATTTTTATATTTAAGTCAACTACCCATGGTTTGAGTGACAACTTTACCCTTGCATACTGTATAGCGATGATGCAG
Organism: Lithophane socia; assembly: GCA_947522985.1. NCBI lineage: Eukaryota > Metazoa > Arthropoda > Insecta > Lepidoptera > Noctuidae > Lithophane > Lithophane socia. The sequence continues at coordinate 4,398,035 of OX383281.1, read as the reverse complement.
GATTTAGTGTGATGTCAGATTTTTGATGCGTAGTTCGCATGTGGCGATGTAGACACCACAATATTTACTTAATTGTTAAAAGTCCCCACGAATGATGTCGGAACGTTGTGTATGCTAGTCACGCGGTAAACTCTTCTTGCGCGATGCAGGATTTTACGTGACGTCAGTGTAATGCGTAGGTCGCAACTCGCAAGGCGATGTAGATGCCGCCACACGTGATTGGTTGTTCACAACAGCCGTCACATGTACTCACTATTGAGTGAAATGAGTGCTTTCCGAGGCACGGAGAGGTCTCGGTCTGTAATTTATGGTCACCCATCCACAGATCGACAGCGACCAGCGTAGCTTAACCTTCAATCCGCCCGTGGGGCTCTATGGTAACTCTATGGTAACCGGTAATACTCTACAAATAAGTTAGACATGATTATGACACCGCCACATAAGTTGGTCAACTGTTCTAGGTACTGCGTATGGTATTAGCGGAAGCGATGTTATGTTGGGCCTTGGAATGAGCGATTTGTTGAACCTTCCTGCAGGCGTAGCATGAGCACCGTTTTGTCGACGGAAGAGTAGACAAAAATGACGTTTCCTATAGACAGTAGACAGAACGAGACGGCAGCAAAATAGAAAGAGTCAACTGCACTTTTTACGAAATTCACTCTTTTACATAATTCGACTCAGAATTCTTTGTTTTGTCATAGGATTTATCGGTTGTTAGTTTGATTTTGACAGTAAGGATAGAAAACTTTCTTCCGAAATAGTCTACATATAAAAAGACCTAGACAAAGATCGTTAGAAATGATAGACAAAATGACAGATTGTAGGTAGAAAGATTTCTACGGTGGATGTCAAAAATGAAGAAACGAACTGTCACTTTGTATAGAAAAAGTTATGTCTATTCTTCGTAGAGATAGAAAGCGCCATGCTACGCGTGCTGGGCTAAAATCGTTTGAGAGATTAAAGTGGCAGGCACTTTAATCTCTCAAAGGATTTTAGCCTATTTCACGGTCGCCAACCGCGTCCCCGGCAGAGACGATATGTTACCTTTTCACGCCTAAACCACTGAACGGATTTCGACAAAATTTGGCAAGGAGATAGTTGGCACCCGGACATAGGCTACTTTTTATCGACATACAGCGGGGGCGAAGCCGCGGGCGGAAGATAGTCTAAAATCTTCACTCAGTACCTCTGCCTGTACCTTGAAGAGTACAGTACTGCAGGTACTTCGCTTCTATAAAATTCAAACAACTATTCGCATCTCACATCGCTATGCACTCTCACTTCGAATTTTGAATCGAGTTCGAGTGCGAAGTGAGCATCGAAGTGACCTTACTGAATGCCACTTCTTACGTCATCTCATACTTTAACTGTCAAAATCTCGCGGTCAATTTAGTTCAACTCATAATTTTAGTTACTGTAATTGGTTGTAACACCGTTGTAATTAAATAAATAAATAATAATAAATAACTCGCTGACACGCTCGCCAGGGTAGCTCGCTAGTGTATAGTAGTGTATCAACCGAGTTTTTAGAATGCCAATCAAGAAACTCACAGCGGATTCAGATTCGAAGTTTAGAATGAGGTCTTACAGAATCACACCCCTGGTGATGATATGTTATCTGCCAGGGTTGCGGGAAAGGCCGAAAGGGATACCGGGGCCCTTGGCAACAGGCAACTGAAGGAACACGGGTGGGTTTTAGTCAGTAAAAGTCTGACACGCCCTGCCACTCCGCCCAGAGCGGGTCACTTTATGAATTACAACACTCATCATCATCTGCCTAACCTTTTCCCAACTATGTTGGGGTCAGCTTCCAGTCTAACCGGATGCAGCTGAATACCATTATTTTACATGGAGCGACTGCCTATCTGACCTCCACAACCCAGTAACTGGGTAATACGATACCCCTTGGTTAGACTAGTTGTCAGACTTTCGTGCTTCTGAAAGATCCACAAATGACAGCCGGGACCAACGGCTTAACGTGCTTTCCGAGGCACGGAGGAGTCTCGATATGTGAAAATGGTCACCCATCCACGGACCAACCCCGGCAAGCGTATCTTAGCCTGATGGATCGGCCCGACCAGCTGAATTACATCACTCAAAAAAAAAATGGTGATGATATTATGTTTCTTCCCGCTGCTCTAATGGCCACACACACATAATATCACCATGTTAATGCATCGTGACTTCCTTTTTATCGTCAACTGGTACAGTCAACAGAATTACACTAGCTCACATCTACATCTACACAATATAGGTAGGTACAGTCAAACAAATAGTCCGGTTCAGTCCCAGTTGCTGTAGCTACCTATTTACGAGTAGGTGTTTTGGTACACGCGCACTGGTCAGATACGGTGAGCAAAATAATAATTACAATATAAACAAATAAATAGGTAAAATTTATGTCTGTTTATTCCGTCAAAATAACAGCTTTTTACTAAAGTAGTCAAATTCTAATAATTTATTTCATTTAGGCACATAAAAGGTATTTTTGAACATAAAAAAATTGCATAAAAAATAGAACTGGTTCTAGTTGCCCCTTCCAAAAGTTAGTTTTGGTATGTAGAAGAATGGGCAAGAAACTCCACCGTTACTCTTTTAAAATGTTTTACAATATTTTGTATATTATTATAAATGTTGGGGTTTATTCACAAACGATGATTAAAGTTAAGTGACGTTCAAACGTCAAAAATGTATGCTTAAACAGTCGCTAATCATTACTTAGCTTTAATCATCGTTTCACCTAGGGAATGCAAATCCGTTCTGTTTTAAAATCCGGATTTTTAAGAACGGATTTTTGGTCCAATCCGGATTATCCGGATTTTACGGATTTTTCATGAAAATGAACAAAACTTTGCATAATTAGTTTGTTACTATGATGTTTCTTATATTTGTGTAAATGGATTAATATAAAAGCACATGAAAATCAAATCAAATGATTTTTAATATTTTTTGATAATTGGAATTATTCAAAATATCATCATTGAAAATCTTAATTAAGGTGTTATTGTTATTGCTATGTATTCTTAATAAAATAATCAGTCTGTGAGTCGCGTGCTGAGTAACGTTACTAAAATAATTAATAGGAACAAATTAAAAGAAACTCTGAAGAACAAAAATAAAGATAAATAGACTCCTTGTCAAATTATTAAACATAAACAAAAGTAACAAAACAATTTAATTTCACTTAAATCACCATCTGCCTTATTACAAAGCAAAGTTCATCTTTAGAACCAGCTTTAAACCAGTGAGCCATTTTTTTTTGAATTACGAATTTTATTCCGACTGGATTGAAGTTCTTAATAAAAAAGTGACAACATAGACTCGGATTTAAAATCAGTTTTTGTATTTAGAACTTTAACGATGTCGAAATAAATTTCGAAATTCAAAAATGGCTCACTGGTTTAAATCTGGTTCTAAAGATAAACTTTGTTTTGAAATAAGGCAGAAAAAGTTTAACAACGCAAAAAAATTGTGCAATTTTTTGAGACATAAAAATGTGACCTCAAAAATAATAAGGCATCTAAAGTGCTGTCGCTTAACCTGCTGCGAATTCGGTTGCACATGATTCCTGCTGCGGAAAAAACACGCTCTGATTCTACGCTTGTAGGCGGAATGCACTGCAGATGCTTGTAAGCAGCCTCCAAGTATCGTCCTCGTGAACCGCTATCCTCGAACAATGCCATCTCCACTCGCACTAAACTGGGAATATCAGTTTCAGGCTTTCTGCTTATGAGCACATTTTCTTCTCCAGGCTTATCGATTTTATTTAGCTCAAATGCTAATCTCTTTCTCTTTCTTGATCGGAGGACTCTTGTTCTCTGGACGTAGTTTCATGTGATTCAACAGACACTTCTATAGGATTAATACGGCTTTCTACAGTTTTGCAAATTACTTCTTCTATTTCTGTCTTAGATGGTTTATAAAATACTTCATCGGCGGGGGGTGAGTTGGAAAACGCATTAGGATTGTGGAGATAAAACATGGCTCCTGCGACACAATGTAAGCGTCTTTCTTTAATCCTCTTTTTCAAGGCGTCAGAAACACTTTTTGTCAGAGTTCCTTCTTTGTTGTCTAAACTTTCGATCATCAGTTTCCCCCAGAGCCGATATACTCGACACTCGCGAGACGCGCGAACAGCGAACTCGCTCGTTTCGTTTTTTTTGTTACAAATACTTATTATTCAAAAAATCCGGATTTGATTTTCAAATCCGGATTTGGAAGTCTAGTAAAAATGTGCGGATACCCGGATTTTTCGGATTGCGGATAGTCCGGATTGCATTCCCTAGCTTTCACCTCCATTTACCTTTATGTGAAATTGATGCTCCTAGAATAAAATTACATTAAGTATACCAGTATTATTATAATTGGTATTCACTAGAGAGATAGATGTAGGTAGCAGATACTATAAAAAAAATGTCTCATCACTCATAAACGTACTTTGACCAAAGAGTATCATAGACAAGGTCAGCAAAATATACATACTTTACTTCTGTGTAAACACGGCTACACATCAAGCTACACATTTCCAGTATAAGCTGACCTCGCATGTTACGGAAATCCTATACATTGCGAGAACAGCATAGACTCGAAATGCTTGATGTGTAGACGTGTGTACAGTCCAGCCGTCGAGAGAATACGTTTCTGACACCTGTCAGTTGGACAATTTCTAGTTGTAATAAGGATCAAATTCGCAAAACACATATTCGTTATTCTGAAACTGACAGGTGTCTAGAACGCAATCTCTCGACTGTAGTTGGTTTAATATTTTTTTATCTCACGAAGCGACACGCGCTCACACATTTCGCTACTGAAATTGGAGCATTATCAGCCTATAACGTGCCTACTGCAAGGACATACTGGCCTCCTTGGAGCGAGGGGCGAGCCTACTGACATTTAATTTATTTTATTGCAAAACTAGCTGACCCGACAGATATGTACTGTCCAAATTACAATAATTCATACAAAACTTCCAACAAAAGACGTTTAGTTTTTCCTGAATTTTCCAATTTTTCCTGCAACTTTTCCAAATTCTTTTTCTATAAAACCTAATTCGTACTATTACGAACATTTTAAAACAAAAAATATGCAAACCGGTCGAGCCGTTCTCAAGTGATGCGCTTACAAACGAACATCATTTCATTTATAACTAAATAGATTAGGTATAGAGTTAGTTACTAAAACGACATATCGGCCAGAGAGTTACTTCACTACAAAATAAAAAAGTGTAATAAATTATTTTAAACTTGACACAGATTGTTTTGTTGACAGTACTCGGTAACAATTGTTAGCGTTTGCAAAGTAGTTACACAGATGTAGGTAATACGTACATACCAATGTGCTAGATGTGGCTAGTTTTGTTTTATTACTTATTCAAAATAAATAACACTAAAACAATAAATAACAAATACCTAATAAAACATTTAAATGCAATGCAAGCACAATATAAGAAAATTTAATTTATACTTACTTTATTTTTTGGGCAAAGAATCAGCATTGCCATACAACGTGGCAATGCTGCCAGCCTTTTGGGCACTTTTCCTGTTGACAGCGATGCGGACGAATTTTTTGATGCCCTTTGATAATTTTCCCTTGTACATAAATTATTATTATAGATATTATAAGTCTTTAAGTTAAATAAAAACTATTGTAATTAAATATTTATACTTATATAAATAACTGTCGCCTGTGGACTGTGGGCTGCGTCGCAACATACGAAAAATAATTTATATTATTGATAAAAGTTAGGCGCGTTGAGCACTTTTTGCGTGAACAAAAATCATGGAACTCGCGTCATCGTCACGCTTGAAGTGATTTGGTTTTTTTTAGCGCCATCTATCGTCTACTGTTTGAATTACGTTGAGGTTACGCATTGTTGCTTAGTTTTCACTTCTATCGGCAGCTTACCTAAAGCCTGCTTCGTTTTATTTATTTTCGCGATGATTTTTGGAAATATTTGAATAGCATTGAGTTGTGTTACGTTTTAGGGGTATGGGGAACAGGGTGTAAAGTTCACTCATCCACCATAGAAAAGGGAGGATCCTCCGACCAGATGGGTGTTGTGTCTGGCGGGCAACTGCCTAACGATTGATGTTGGTTTTTTGTCCATCGCGCGGTAAACTCTAATTGCGCGATGCAGGATTTATGTGACATCAGGTTTTTCGTGTGACGTCAGATCTTTGATGCGTAGTTCGAATGTGGCGATGTAGATACCGCCACAATGTTGAGAACTAATAATTTAAAAGAGGTAGAGCAACAACTAACATTTTTGTGTACTAAACGATTAAATTGTCTCCCTAAATCATGATTTCTCGGTTTTTAGGAAAATTTCAAGTAGTCATGATAAAATCAAAATCAAATTATTTTATTTCACATAAACCTACATGGGCACTTATGAAACGTCAGAAGCTAGGTGCACGGTTCCAATTGGTTGTTTCCTATGGAGAAGAGCCGGCAAGAAACTCATAACATAATAATTATTACCATCATTACTGGATTCTCCCATTGGGTTATTTAGATTTGAACATTATTATGATTTGAAAGAAATAGCTTAGTTAAGGACAAGCTGTAAAATATCAGTGATCAGGCGGCCTATCAATCAACCGCGCTGTCTTATCAATCTGTCTAGCCTTTTCCCAAGTATGTTGGGGTCGGCTTCCAGTCTAACTGGATGTAGATTAATACCAGTATTTTACGTGGAGCGACATGGCTATCTGTCCTCCACAACCCAGTTACTAGGTAACACTATCCCCTTTGGTAACCGTGCAGTCTTATCCTCAAAATACATACAGGTTGATGTTTTAACTCTGAAAGCACCCAAAAGAGTAGTTACAGCCTATGTTGCACCCAAAACGGGCAAAAACACTCTGTTTTTATTTTTATACTGGCATCACCATTATAATAAAGATTAAACCTTCGTGCTGGATACTCATTTGAGCCATTTTTAGCTTGACTGCCGCAAACGAGCTGTGATTATGGTTTCCCTTATAAAGGTCGTAATAAAGTTTTATTTTTTAAAGTGAGCATCGTTATTATGCGATGAGGTTTAAACGGGCTGTTTTCGTGATAATATTTGATGTTTTTGACGGTTCCACGACTTGACAAAACATTGAGATTTCTTAGTTATTTATTTATTTCTTTTATAAATTTGGTACAATAAGTTCCTTAAAAAAAGCACACAATTAGACCTCTGGGGTCTGTCTTAGCATGCCATAGCCTGAGATTTGATCAACGCGCTAAGTTATAATAGTTAGTAGTTAGTTATAGTTATATCTATGTAACTTTAATATTAACGTACTAGCTTCCGCCCGCGGCTTCGCCCGCGCGGTATGTCGATAAAAAGTAGCCTATGTCCTTCTCCGGGATTCCATCTATCTCCTTGCCAAATTTTATCGAAATCCGTTCAGTGATTTAGGCGTGAAAAGGTAACATACAGACAGACAGAGTTACTTTCAAATTTATAATATTAGTATGGACAAACACGAAAAGTGACTTTAATTTATAATATGTAGGTATAGATGTGTACAATGCATAAACAGTTAAATAAACAGCACACGTTAAAACGGCACTGCCAACTCACGAGTACGCTCAAGCCACATCTAGCGGCACTATGCGTACGCGCATTACACAACGCTGTGACAGCCTTCATTGTGACCTTGAGTGTTTTGTTAACCAATTAACCTGCTACTGTAGAAATGATACTGTTTTACATACCTAGGTTATTTTGCTGTTGTAAAAATATATTTTTTATTATGAGTATGTAATGTTAGGATCGTAGCAGATATCGATCTGTAATTAGTAGGGAGCTCGTGGCTACGTAATAACAGCCGCTCGGGTCGATCCCTACGCTTGCCGGGGTTGGTCCGTGTATGGGTGACCATCAATACACCTTTACATAGACTCCTCCGTGCCTCAGAAAGCACGTTAAGCCGTTGGTCCCGGCTGTCATTTGTGGATCTTTGACAGTCGTTACCGATCGTCAGAAGCTCGAAAGTCTGACAACAAGTCTTACAAGGGGTATCGTGTTACTGGGTTGTGGAGGTCAGATAGGCAGTCGCTCCATGTAAAATAATGGTATTCAGCTGCATCCGGTTAGACTGGAAGCTGACCCCAATATAAATAAATATAAAAGGATAAAAATATAAAAGGATAAAAGGTTAGGCAGATTATGAGATGAGTTTATGTATGTATGTATGTAAGTAAAATAACAATAATATCACACCTAACATAGTTGCAAAAAGGGCTCGGCAGGTGATGATGATTCCTCAAAGGGAAGGCATCACTGTACCGGTACCATAGAGATATAATATTACATAGAGTGCGCGTATTGCACAAATCGCTTAGTGCGCATCGTAGACAAGTGAGCTATAGATTAGTGTTGGGTAGGACATACAAGAGGCACTTCAAATGTCCCATACAAAATGATTGAATGTCCCAACACCTCAAAATAACATTTTGTACCGCTTCACTGTGACGTACAAATGAATGAATCTCGAACTGACAAGTGAGTGAGTGTGGTGAGGAACGTCGTGTTGTTCAAAACCGTGTCTACTGTTCATAGTTTGTTGCGCGCAATCATACTATAATTATATCTCTATGATAGGTACCTAGGTACACATTCGCTAGATATTTAGTTAAGTTTCAAGAGGGGGCAAGCTTATTGCCATTGACAGGGGACAAATCCAGACTCTAACCAGAGAAAAGTCTTTAGTCCGTGGAAAATTCAGCAACAATAAAGAAAATACTTCATAATCTCTGAAAAAAAACTTACCCACTTTTATCAACGGAAGTTGTAAAAACCATAGACAAAAGGCGCGAATTTTTGTTTTTCTTTTGCATTGGCCGTGAAAAACTACCTACACATGTTTGGCTGTGTGAATGAAATTGCATTGTGCATAGAGACTGGTTTTTTTTCGTAACTTTTTTTATTGGCTACGCTGCATAGTGTGCGTTGGATACAAAGATTGATATGAAATCCAATGACGTGTGAATATTCACTGTTTTATGTGCATTTTTTTAATTAGATTGGATTGCTGTACTAACTGCACCTCACATCGGAATTTGTGTAAAAGCTACCTAGTAGTTCTGTAGAAAATGTTATCTTTCAATCCACTTCAAACTCCTGTCCTTATCGTATTTAGTTATATAACTCTTGAACTCGAACGTATTTCTTAAATTCGCTGCAGCTTTAGAATCTAGTAAACAGCATTGAAGAAAAAAACCAGAGAGCTCATCGCATTTCGTAATAGAACGTGACATTTTGAAAATAGGTCAAAAATACATCATTTGATTGTCTCTTAATAGATTTCAAGCCAAATAAAACCTAATAAACTCTTATATCAATGCAAAATAACCATTGGGACGGCTGACATTTTCTCATTTGGCTCGCTAGTCTAAATCTAGTTAAAAATAACTATATGCTACTAAAACCGTCGCCTACCTCGTGACTTACCACCGCGCTTAGAATTTCCATAACAACCGACTAAATTAAAAATATATGTATTCGTATCTCGCTGAACCAGAAATAGAGGCTTTCGAAAATAGTCGAGTTATTCGTCTAGTATTATACTTCTGAATTGGAGAGGTTATGTCATAGAGCATTTTCGGTGGGGCCGATTCGATATTTGAAACTGCCGGTTAATCGATAACAATCGAGTGGGAATCTGTGATGTACGTTGTCAGTAGGTGAGCGCGCGCGAACGAAGCGCATGCGTTTGTAACTTTTTAAAATATACGAAATTAGAACCGTGGGCGTTGCGTGTTCGGTCTATTTTTATAAAAAAAATATTGCGCGGGCCGTTTGGAGTGCAGTGAACTCTGTTACAAAATTTTGGTGTTTTTTTTATCTGTTGTGTGCTAAGAAAAGTGGATATTAAATAAGAAAATTGTATATTTTTTGGTAATATTCTGGTTATTTTATATATTTTTGTGATTTTATTTGCATCCTCGAAAGTGAATATTTAATCGATACTAGGTAATCGATTAGTGAGTCGAGGTGAGGATGTAACATTTTTCCTTTGCCTTGAATTCATAATTTATGAAAAAATTAAAATGGCGCCAACCTGCATCAGGTTAATTTCAAACAGTAATTATTAAACAAAACAAATATAAATATTGTATAACATTATAAAACGCGTGCTATGAAGTTATTTTTAAATATGAATGGCATTTTGTCACGCCGCTGCTTTGTTTATTTTTTTCGCGCGTACTCCTAGGCAGAGACAATATTTTTTGTTTTATTTATTCTATTTTAGGACTGGCAAAGGTACTAAGAAACTGCCTAGATACCTACCTAGGCAGAGAAGCTAACCATTTGAATGAATTCATTAATATTATTATGTTCTTGCTTAGAGTAAATAATTTCACCACCACAGCTCTCAAAACGGTGAAGGAAAACATCGTGAGGCAACCGACATGTCCTAAAACCGAAAATTTGAAGACATTGTGACATCTACCAACCAAGGGGTATCGTATTACCCAGTTACTGGGTTGTGGAGGTCAGATAGGCAGTCGCTCCATGTAAAATACTGGTATTCAGCTGCATCCGGTTAGACTGGAAGCCGACCCCAACATAGTTGGGAAAAGGCTAGGCAAATGATGATGTGACATCTACCAACCCGCACTCGGCCCGCGTGGTGGATTATGGCCCACTCCCCTCTCGAAGAGAGGAGGCCTGTGTCCCAGCAGTGGGAACATTATAGGCTGATTATGCTAAGAGAGTAGGCAACGACGAAAAACAAGATGGTTGGCTTATGTGAAAGATGTTATGGCTGATAAAGATGTATGGAGACATGTTGCGCCGATTACAAATAAATAAGGGGACAAGGGCAGGCGAATCATGATGAATGTTTGAGTCCTCAGTATAATCTACACGTATTATACAGGCTGTTTGGTGCATCGTTTGCCAAATGAAAATGGTGAATAGGAGGTGTAATGGGCTATATCTCCTCGGGAAAAAAAAATGTTGGTCTCACGGGATTATTTATTATTATTTTTTGAAAAATCCTCAAAGTCGGCATTTAGACTTATGTAAAAAAAAGGTATTGGTATAGCCTCCAATGTAATTTTTTTATTGCAATGTGTCATGTTGTCCTACGCTTCTATCAAAATCTTAATTACTTGCAAGTAACATCTAGCGTCTTTACTTATCTGGTTTTAAAAAGATCCCGTAGAGCAAATAAAATTTTTTTCGGCCTTTGATGATAGCATAGCATATTATGACCCCTTCTATCCGTCATTTTCATTTGGCATACGATGCACCAAACACCCTGTATATTAAAGTCGCTTTTCGTGTTTGTCTATAAGTCCGCGTTGTTCTTCTAAACCACGCAACAGATTTTGATGAGGTTTTCACTATCGTTTAGAGAATTTATTCCGGAAGGTTTATGTGTATAATACGTTAGTATTAACGTTACATATAACTAAGAAATCTTGATGTTTTGTCAAGTCGTAATATCCGTGCGAAGCAAGAGCGAGTCGGTAGTTAAAAATACAAGCACCTAGGTATATGTCAACTCTGTAGTTACATAGACTAAGAGAATTGTCTCCAAGTCTATGTAACTTATTGAAGTTAAGTACATAGTAATTGCCTTTTGTAATTGGAGGTTCGGTTAGCAAGCAATGAGCAGTAAACTGCTGTCTGCTATAAATTATTATCATTTGTTCAGATAATTTAATATTGAGTCTCTATTATTAAACTGTAGTATTAGGGCAGCCCTAAATCAGCCCACAATTTAGAATCTGAGATCTAAAGTGAATTTTTGCCCGGTTGGTGATAATCTCGCCAGTATGGGACTTAAACTTATCCAACTGGTAAAATTCAAACTAGGCTGAGAATCAGTACTTGTCGAACTTCAAATTTACATAAGACAGTCCCCCAAAATGCCCGCCCTTCACCACTTCCTAGTGCTTTAGCTGGGAAGAAGTGGCGAAATAAACTCCCCGATACACCTCTACCTCTGTCTATCCCTATTGGCGATACAAGCGAGATGATAGAATGTTTTATTATTAGAAACCTGTGCCCTTTCCGCACGTGTAACCATTTATATAAGTTTATCTCATAATATTTAGTCTGGCAATCTTTTTCCCCACAATAAGTACGCACCTATCGTTAGGTTATTCTACGTATCCATCTTGAAATAGGTACCTATATAATATTAGAATTTATCCCGTATTACATGGGACTTAACACATAACTGGCGATATGTGGGTGTATTAAACAAGGCGTGATGTTATTTATGTAATTAGAATTTATATTTAAAAACACATTCGATTTGAGAACCTCCTCCTTTTTGAATTGGGTTACTAAAAATGCTGTTCGTTGGTGCTCACATCACTTGAGAATGGCTCAACGGATTTGGCTATTTTTTGTTCTAAAATGTTCATAATAGTTTAAAGGGAAAGTATTTGAAAACTAAAATACTGGCACAATAAATTTCAGATTTTAATATTAAAAACTGTTTTCTTTTTCAATAAACTGTTCAATAAAAATGTGAAACACGTTCCCTTTCAGTCACAAAATAAAGAAAATCTTTTGAATTTTACAGGATTCTGTAAAGTAGGTACCTTAGCCTTAACATATGCATAATCCCACGCCTGGGACACAGGCCTCCTCTCTGTGAGAGGGCCGTAATCCACCACACGGGCCCAGTGCGGGTTGGTGGATATCACAAGTCTTTGAATTTTTGGTTCTAGGACATGCCGTTTTCCTCACGGGCACAATAAAGACCTCTTGATCAAAGGGTTCGAAATTTAAAAAAGAGGCACAGACAACAACTTACTATTGTAAGTCCACAAATGTCACAAAGATACGTTATTTAGCTGACGCAACAATCCTTGACATGGCTCGTATTTTAGTTAAAAACACACAACAAAAACAATGGCCAATGTTTTTGGGTTGAGGTGAAACAAAAAGTTTACCGTTTTTGTTGTAGAACGCTTTAAAAATGTTTGCATAACCAGCGTATAATGTTCCCAATTCCCACTGCTGGGATACAGGCCTCCTCTCTGTGGGAGAGAGTGGGCCGTAATCCACCTCGCGGGATATTTACATATATTGTGACGCGGGCCCAGTGTGGGTTGGTAGATGTCATGTCATCTTTTGGTTCTAGGACATAAATGCCGGTTTCCTCACGATAAGAAATATTTAGCGACTGTTTCTTACTTACAAAGTGTCTTTGGTTTTCGTTTTTTGCCACCGACTACCGAAATTTCACATTTTTTGTTTTTTTTAGAAGTCGGTTGTTTTTTTTTTGTAAAAAGTTTTTGTAGGCCAAGTGCGAGTCTGACTCGCGCACTAAGGGTTCCGTACCATTAATCTATAAAAACAGCAAACAAAATCACGTTTGTTAGGGAGCCCCCTTAAATATACATTTTATTCTGTTTTTTAGTACTTAGGTATTTGTTGTTATAGCGGCAACAGAAAACACATGATCTGTGAAAATTTCAACTGTCTAACTATCACGGTTCATGAGATACAGCCTGGTGACAGACGTACAGACAGCGGAGTCTTAGTAATAGGGTCCCGTTTTACCCTTTGGGTACGGAACCCTAAACATGAACTAATATTACCTATGTAGCTCCGTAGCTAGTATTCGTATTGGTCCTACAACAGCGGAGCCACCATTACGGCAGAGGAACTATTTATATGAAACGTACTCTAGCACTGCTGTGGAGCTCGTGGCTAAGTAATAACAGCCGCACGGGTCGATCTATCAGGTTAAGCTACGCTTGCTGGGGTTTGTCCGTTAATGGGTGACCATCTTTACATACCGAGACTCCTCCGTGTCTCGGAAAGCACGTTAAGCCGTTGGTCCCGGCTGTCATTTGTGGATCTCTGACAGTCGTTACGGGTCGTCAGAAGCCCGAAAGTCTGACAACCAATCTTACCAATGGGTATCGTATTACCCAGTTACTGGGTTTTAGAGGTCAGATAGGCAGTCGCTCCATGAAAAATGCTGGTATTCAGCTGCATCCGGTTAGACTGGAAGCCGACCCCAACATAGTTGGGAAAAGGCTAGGTAAATTGCTACTAGCACTGCTGTTCAGTCTTCTCACTTACAGTGTTTTTGGCGACGCCATACTAATATTTAGAGTAAACATCCAAATGGCCACTGGCGACCTTGAGTATTGCGACAGGTAGCCGAAGAAACATTGTTACAATACGTTACGCTATGTCATTGTTGTCTATGGTAGTAATTTACTTCTGTTGAATCTATAATGGAGTTTGTCCAATGAAAACATGTTGCATAAGTATAATTAGCCTATAACGTTCCCACTGCTGGGACACAGGCTTCCTCTCTGTGAGAGGGAGTGGGCTGTAAATCCACCACGCGGGTCCAGTGCGGGTTGGTAGATGTCACACGTCTTCGAGTTTTTGGTTTTGGTAGGACATCACGGTTATCACGATGTTTTCCTTCACCGTTTTGAGAGCAGTGGTGAAGAAATCATTTACACTAAATAAAGCGCCTGTCTGGGTTCGAACTTACGACCTACAACTCGTAAGTCTGGGCCGTTACCCACTCTATCTTGTACGTAATATAAACAAAATTCACTTTTCATGTTTGTATGTCCGCGTTGTTCTTCTAAACTACACAATGGATTTTGATGCAGTTTTCACCATAATTTAGATAATTTATTCCGGAAGGTTTATGTGTATAAACTTATAATAAATAAATGTCGATGTTTTTTCAAGTCGCAAAAACCGTACGAAGCTAGGGCGGGTCGCTAGTTTATTTATTGTATTTGTTAGATTTCCTTTACCATTGCTACTCGCCCGGGACATTCAGCTTTATTTATTGACAAGCACTCATGTTCGTAGCGTAGTATTTGGCAGCCATTTGTAATGTTACGTGACTCAGCTATGCTGATATGTCAGACATTACGTTACATGTCAACAACTTATTATTCATTTAGGTTAAAAATAATTGTTTGAGATTTCATCTAAAGAGCTAAAGGATGTCTATTTATTTATTTTTTTGTTCGTGAATCTTCATAATCGGCGATTCGATTTATGGACGAATATTCATATTCAGAGTTAAATAAAGAGTAGAAAGATATAACTCTCTCTGTCTCTCACACTAAATCTCTCGTAATCTTTATGAAATCAATTAAAATGCAATAACCACAAATAAAATCACGGTTAAAACTCATTAGATCTTAATGGACTGATCATTATTATTGCTTTTGGTCGAGTTACTTATAAATGAAACAGAACTAAGTATTCCAATTTAAAGGGTAGGTATTTGTGTGCACCGGTGTGATTACAGATTACAGGCACGTGAGACATTTCAGCTTTGTCTGTGATGGCAACATAGGTGCGTGTGTACCTAAGTTGCTACACATCAAGCTATACATTTCCACTATAAGCTGACCTTTCATTATACGGAAATCCTATACAATGTGAGATCAGCTTATATTGGAAATGTATAGCTTGATATGTAGCCGTGTGCACCTGTGGATAAGCTCTGGTATTGCAGATGTTCGTAGGCGTACAATACTTTGATTGAAAAGAGTGTCCGTGGAGTTTCTTGCCCTTTCTTCTCCATAACAACCTACTACGCTTTGGAATGGGCAAATAGTTTCATCTTTCTGACTGACTGGCCTAAGGTTTATGTAATTTAAATAAATGCATTGAGTTTGAGTTTCGCGGTGACCATCAGCACGCGTAGCGTGACCACCGTAGAAATCGGTTTTGTCGACAAAAGAATAGACAACATGACATCTTGTGACTTTATCTGTCAGTTTGTCTATTCTTCCATCGACAAAACCTGTTTCTAGTTTTCTATTGTCATGATCATGCTACGCGTGCAGGTAGAGTCGTTTTGTTTTTCATCCAAAAATATAACCACTCTACCTACATTGTTATCCACTCGAAAACCCACGTACTTACTTACGTACCGTAGCGTATACTAAATATATATTTTACGCTGGTTACGCAATATGATGTGCTCACTGGCCGATTCAAAATTCAATATTCGAATGCGTTAGTGAGGTGAAGGTTATTCCTAATTGCAGTTTTATTTTACTTTTCTTTTGTTTTTTTTTTAGATTATTAGGTTGGTATTTGGTATTGCATTCTGTCTTGTACATGGTCATTGCCAATATTATGATTCTTTTTTATTAGCTATGTAATGTAATAGATGAAACGCGTAATGTGACCTTGTTTTATTAGAATAAATCTTATCTTGTGAGTATTTTTCTTTCGATAGAATGAAATGGTTTAGAACAGCTCACGCTGTTGTGAAAATATTAGCTGGTCAGCAAGGGTATTGGGGCTGATGCCCAGGATCCGCCTTACTAACAAAATAAACACTCGTAGAGACTCTTTAAATGCCCTTCGGCGTGATGAAATATCTTTTGGCTCACCAATTCATGACTAAACACAACACATAGCCCAAACCACTGAGTGTAACATGTCATTTAGAAGAAAGACAACGTGTAGTGATTATATCCAATCAAAAACATAAATGTGAAATGGGAGCCAAATTCAAAGTGTGGTTATCGACTTCGCCGACAAAAGAATTGAGATCTAAATGGGTGCCAAGTTCTATAGAGAATCCTGATATTTATAAAGAACATACAACATTCTAAAATAAATTTAAAACAAAATTTCTTGTTTTTCGGTTATAACAATGTTTGCTATTTAAAAATATAACTTCATTGAATAGTCGAATTATTTACACAAACCACTTAGGATGAATTCAAGCTGAAAATTTTACTTGAACTACGTGTTACCCAGTAAGTGTTGTAGACGTCAGATAGACAGCCGTTCCATGTAAAAGATAGAAGCCAACTCCAACTTAAAGTCTGCTTTAGCCTACTTTGACAGGTGCAAATGTCAAACTTCGTATTGAAATGTCAAATTAGTCTACGAGATTAAAAATGGATTAGATAAACGTAGTTGAGAAAACGGTAAGCAGATGATGTTGAGGTCTGATTTTGAGGGTGTAGATTATTGAGGTTCAGTTTACATTGAAATTCAAGGGTGTAAAAAAAATTGGTAATTCGCCGCGAGCCCCTCAAGCAGCTCGTGGCTAAGTAATAACAGCCGCGCGGGTCGATCCATCAAGCTAAGCTACGCTTGCCGGGGTAAGTCCGTGGATGGGTTCTCCGTGTCTCGGAAAGCACGTTAAGCCGTTGGTCCCGGCTGTCATTCGTGGATCTTTGACAGTCGTTACGGGTCGTCAGAAGCACGAGAGTCTGACAACCAGTCTTATCAAGGGATATAGTATTGCCCAGTTACTGGGTTGTGGAGGTCAGATAGGCAGTCGCTCCATGTAAAATACTGGTATTCAGCTGCATCCGGTTAGACTAGAAGCTGACCCCAACATAGTTGGGAAAAGGTTAGGCATATTGATTGCCTCGAGCCCCTCAAATTGTGCTACTACTTACATTGTACGTCGGTTGCTGTCAACCATAGTCAAGTAGCGCAAGGTTGCTCATTGTAGCGAAAAGTCAATGAATGCTTGCTTTGTAGCGAAGACAATTGACCGACAGCGAAACGGAGGGTTATGGTTTTATACGCTTGAATGATTGTTTGTTGTTGGTGTGCTATTTTTACCCGACTAAGGCGAATCAAAAAGGAAGGCTATGATTTTAACCGGTATTTATGTATATTTTTGTGTATGTTCATAATTATGTTCCCTCATAACTTCTAAACTTCTCATCATAATTTGACAAATGAGGTATCGTTGGAAGCGTCTTGATGGTCCGCTGGTTAAAGAGTATGTGCCCTCACAATGAATTGAAAATGGCGCCGACTAGAGGACAAAAAGTCATGAAAAAAAAATCGCATTTATGTTCGCATAGCTCGTCAATATGTACCTAGGGAACAGCTGATTTTTTTTCGCGGTTTACAAATTGTTATGAAAAGATACACCTTAAGTATACAGGGTGTTAGGGTAAACACCGTTATCCTTGAAACCAGTGGTTTAGTGTCATTTAGAGATCGTAAAATCATTGAAAAAAAATTTGAAAAGACTTTTTTTAAAATTACTATTTACCACTAGCGTATTTCACCCTTTCACCTATGCGCTAGGACAACGAACTTGCGTCTCAACACGGGTGGGGGAACCTGACCGGCCATGAGCGCGACCCCTCTCTCAGACAGTCAGCCGTTTCGCTAGCGATCATGGTGTCGCATAGAAACTTTTTAAAATCTTTTAATGAAAATAACGTTTTTTTTTGTTGTAACTCGGTCATTTATATTTATATTTAAGTCACTACCCATGGTTTGAATGACAAGACTGTTTACCCTTACACCCTGTATACGAATATTGCTCATTCAATAGTAAGTATAGGATAGGATATCACTTCGTATGTATATCTACATACATAAAACTCTATGTACGTGTGTTTCACAATACATAATATCACGTTTTACGATACTCTATAATAATCAGAATCGATCATTCGAGATAACGATGTGTTATCTTCCACGATAGGCTATGCGATATCATGTTTATTATCTACTAGCTGCGCCCCACGGTTTCACTCGCGTAAGTCTCGATCTCGTAGGAATATCGGGATAAAAAGTATCCTATGTCCTGTTCCAGGTCATGGTCTACTCATGTGGCAAATTTTATCTAAATCCGTTCAGCCGTTTTAGCGTGAAACCGTAACAAACAAACAAGCTCATTTTCGCCTTTATAATATTAGTTATGATTCAGTCTCGTAGGGGTATCGTATTACCCAGTTACTGGGTTGTGGAGGTCAGATAGGCAGTCGCTCCATGTAGAATACTGGTATTCAGCTGCATCCGGTTAGACTGGACGCCGACCCCAACATAGTTGGAAAAAGGCTAGGCAGGAATATTAGTTAGGATAACATAAACATAAAATTCGATGTTTTGAACCAGGCCACTAAGAAATCGCTCAGTCAAAGGCCCAACATAACATCGCTTCCGTTTATACCATACGCAGTACATAAAATAATTGACAACACTATGTATTGTGGCCGCGGTGTCATAATCATGTCGAACCATAGATAAAAGAAAGGAGTTTTTTATATTTCTATGTGTCGAACTTATTTGTAGAATACTGTACTATGAATTACAAGTTACCATAGACAAATATAAAGCTTGGTGACATGGAGTGTGTTATACGTAGCATAGAGACTGCGTGTGAATCTGTTTGATGCGTTAGCTAATATTTTCCTATTTCCGACTAACATCACGCCTGTAATATTTCCCCGAAGGGTTAGGCAGCGCAGAGGACAGGTTTACTTTATACCTAAATAGTACATCCACATTTCGCCAGGGGGCGAGACTATTGTCGCAGTACTTAGCGCTTGCGACCACAGCCGACCACTATAACTATATCTTTACATAAGTCGCTTTTCTTGTCTATCCGTATGTCCGCTCTGTTCTTCTAAACTACGCAACGGATTTTGATGCGGTTTTTACCATCATTTACAGAATTTATTCCGGAAGTTTTATGTGTATATTATATATATTAATATTTTATTAAACTTTTTATAGAAATCTCGATGTTTTGTCAAGTCGTAAAAACAGTGCGAATCAGCGGGTCGCTAGTGAATCATATTATCTACTGACATTGTGCCAGTAAACTTTAAAAAATATTGATTTTATAGTGGCATAGCCTTGGTATTTGTTATGAATTAATTTGTTATAAAAAGATGATTAGTTTTATTAAATAATTACGTAAATTAGTAGGTTATGTTTGTTTATATTATTATGTTGAATAATTTTATGATAATTACGTAATTTTATTATTAGATAATTTTAATAATTATACATATTCCCGAGAAAAATAACATACATAGCTTGTTTCATTTTCTTTTGATGCTCACGAATAGAGAATCGTTCAGCTGCCATCTAATAAAGATGACCGCTTTAATTTGTTTTTAAGTAAGTATGCCTAACAGTAGGTTTCATTAAATGAAAATAAATATACCATTTCTACCATTATAGTAGATACCTACCTACCTGTACATTACACTATCGGAATGAAGTATGTATATTATTTACTCTAAAAATATTATATCCTACTTATATTACCTAAATATTTTTTTATTTGATATCCACTTTTCTAAATCCCAAAATGTGCTTTACAGTGAGTGTTTTTTAAAATGTGTGTCTGAGTTTTTTTCCTACCAAAATTTGTGACAGTGACAAAATCACCCTGGATATCATGATTAACGAACATATGGTCAGCAGTATGGCCTATTATGGTAAGTTTTTTAAATATCCTTTAAAATATCAGTTACTAGCTTCCGCCCGCGACTTCGTCCGCGTGGTATGTCGACAAAAAGTAGCTTGTGTCCTTCCCCGTCAGTGGTTTAGGCGTGAAAAGGTAACGTACAGACAGACAGACAGAGTTACTTTTGAATTTATAATATTAGTATGGATAAAAGCTCTCTGTGAAGGACGTCGTCTGAGAAACAGTACTTACTACTACCATACCCTGGCAGTCTATAATGTTCCCATTACTGGGACACATGCCTCCAGTCTTCGACGGGGAGTGGGCTGTACCTAATTAATCCACCACGCGGGCCCAGTGGTAGATGTCACATCATGTCTTTGAATTTTTGATTTTAGAACATGCCGGATTCCTCACAATGTTTTTCCTTCACCGCTTTTGAGAGCAGTGGCGATGAAACAATTAATAAATTACACAAAGTAAAGCGCCCGGCTGGGTCCAAACTCACGACTCGTTAGTCGGGGCCGTTACCACTGCTCTCTAGGTATATGAGGCACTATAAAATAAGTTAATTTCCCATTCTTACTATCCTGTTTTAACCCGTTTTCATCACCTTTCCCAACTATGTTGGAGTCAGCTTCCAGTCTAACCGGATGCTTCTGAATAAGTACCAGTATTTATATGGAGCGACTCCCTATTTGATGTCCACACCCCAGTTACTAGGCTACCTTTAGTAAGACTAGTTGTCAGACTTTCGGACTTCTGACTACCCGTAACGACTGTCAAAGATCGAAGAAGATTTGTTAAGAGAAAATACACTTTTTTTTTTTGGGTGGGAAATCATCAAATGACTTCTCCCGCTCTGGGCGGAGCGGAAGGGCGTGTCAGACTCTTACTGACTAAAACCCACCCGTGTTCCTTCAGTTGCCTGTAGCCAGGGTCCCGGTATCCCTTTCGGACTATTCCGCAACACTGGCAGGAAGAGAAAATACACCTGGCAAGTAAGTTTATCGAGCGCGAAGCAAAAGGGAGTGTCACCTGACCTCTTTGACCCATAAAAGTTATTTGCGCAGGTGGTTCATACTACCCATTGATATTTCTGAAATCCTGGTACCTACAATGTTTACTTAGTAGTCCAGTTTAGGGAATATTGTACTGAAAACCTAATAGATTTGGACAATACAACATAAAATCAAAATCCTAAGCCTAATAATTTTCATACTACTGTGGTAGAAATTTGACAGTATGAGCATCAGTTGGTCATACCACAGATATTATAATACTAGTCATACTACCCACTCAGAACAAATAAAAAAACCTTTCTATGTGGTCTGCCACGCAATGCAATGCCTCTGCACTTCAGTGCTAAAGCAGGAGGCATTTGAAGCACTGCAGTGGTTTTCAGTTCTCATACAGAGAAAGTAATGAGGATTTGGCGATCCATTTCAAAACTATAGAGCAGTGTAGGTAAATGAATAGAAATATTTTTTACTGAACAGACCTTATACATATAAGAATAATAGTACATACTAATTCCATGCAATTCCTTCCTTCCTTTCTGCGCCAAAAGAAAAAAAAAGACATGCGGTATTTAAAATAAGAACACCGAAGTTTGACGTATGCACCAAAACATAAATAACGTAATTTTATTTTTATGAAACAAAATAACACAGCGTTCCACTACAAAGTTTATAATTTCTATGATAAAACCTAACTTTCAGATTTACAGTAGTTCCACAAACAATGCTACGTCAATATCTATAATACCATCGTATTTAGGTCACCCGGGCCGTGGTGTTCCACATTCGGTTGCCATGACAACGGCGGCCATCTTTTGGTTGCCATGGTAACGCGCATGCGCGTCGTTGTTATAGGCGTGTCTGATAGAAGATGTATGTAGCTTTTGAGCAGCTATGGTGGACACTTGAATGGTCATTGATCCTTTTATTTTCGATTTAAACAGGCAAAATGTCTGAATCTATCAATAGGAATCGAAATCTGGCTGAGATATCAAACAATTTGGTTGAAACAGCCTGTGACTGCAGGTTAAATATTGACAATCAGCTGGTAGCAAATGTTTTAATGTTTTGCTGGCACACGTTTGCTACTTGCTTGCCGGGGTTGCTCCTTGGATGAGTGATCTTTACATACCGAGACTCCTCCGTGTCTCGGAGAGCCCGTTATGTCGTTGGTCCCGGCTGTCATTCGTAGATCTTTCACAATCATTACGGGTCGTAGTCAAGCCCGAAAGTCAGACAACCAGTCTTACCAAGGGGCATCGTATTACCCAGTTGCTCGGTTGTGGAGATCAGATAGGCAGTCGCTCCATGTAAAATACTGGTATTCAGCTGCATGCGGTTAGACTGGAAGCCGACCCCAACATAGTTGGGAGAAGGCTAGGCAGATTGATTGATACTTTTAACAGAATTGGAAAAATTATGGTGCAGACTACATGATGTAGTGCGCACCCATATTACATTTTGTTGTGTTGCAATTACACAAGTTTGCACATATTATGACACAAGTTTGCACATAATTTGCATACCTACACTTCTGATGACCCCTTTGGGAAATAGAGGAGTGATGTTATACCATGTTATAGTTTTGTACCTGTCCTAAACATCACAAGTTTGAAAGGTTGACCCAGATCTCCACGAACTTTGACAGTGTTTGGTGATCCAAAACTACAGGAACAGTTATTGATTAACTTGACGGCTAAACTTTTAGCCTTGTACCTTTACTGTTAACAGAGATGCTCGTGGCTAAGTAGTAACAGCCGCACGGGTCGATCCATCAGGTTAAGCTACGCTTGCCGGGTTTGGTCCGTGGATGGGCGACCATCTTTATATACTGAGATCTTCCGTATCTCGGAAAACATGTTAAACTGTTGGATTGTGTCGCGTTGTCATTCAAGGATCTTTGACAGTCGTTACGGGTCGTCAGAAGGCCGAAAGTCTGACAACTAGTCTTACCAAGGGGTATCGTATTACCCAGTTATTGGTTTGTAGAGGTCAGATAGGCTCGCTATCGCTCCATGTAAAATACTGGTATTGGGGTCAGCCTCCAGTCTAACCGAATGCAGATTAATACGTACCACCAGTATTTTAACATGGAACGAATGACTATCTGACCTCAACAACACAGTTTCTTCAGTTTTCATTGCTAATGTGGCCGTTTTAAGCCCCTTGGTGTCAGAGTTTTAAAGCCGCCCAAAGGCCTCTGACTTGGCTTCACATGCCGTCGAGAATTATCTCTCTGGCATGCCGGTTTCCTCACGATGTTTTCCTTCACCGTTACAGCAGCGTTAGCAGCTCTATCACTCTATTAGGCGGTTCGGCAACCAGTCTAACAAGATACAGTTGGTTATCCAATTTTAAACGCAGTAACTGCCATCTGACCTCCACAACTCAATTACTGGAGGAAAGCCGATATTTGGCTACACCGCGCACCGGTTCAATGATATCCGGGCTTCTAGTTCATGCATGTGTTTCCACAGTGTAGTGATAATGTTTTATCGTTGGAAGACTGGTGTTTCTAGCTGTTCTCCGCTAGGCTGTGACGGGAGGAATAGAAATGTCATTCACACTATTCGCATTAGCGGATGACAGTTCAGGGAGCCTACCACCGCAGCTTACAGCAATATTGTTTTAATCTTACTTCAGTGGGGGAAGAGATAGAGCTATACGTCTTGTAGAGCTTCATCTCTTTCTATATAATACTGCTGTAAGCGGTGGTGGTAGGCCCCCAGGTAGGCAAACAAACGCCCGCGCCGCCTACTCAGAGGCATCAGAGATTTATTGAAAAAAATCCATACTAATATTATAAATTCGAAAGTAACTCTATCTGTCGTCTGTCACGCCTAAATCACTGAACGGATTTCGATAAAATTTGGCAAGGAGATAGATGGCATCCCGGGGAAGGACATAGGCTACTTTTTATCGACATACCACGCGGGAGAAGCCGCGGGGGGAAGCTAGTACTTACATAATTAAATACGCTTCACGAAACACGTTATGCCATTTTCAGTTAGTCAAATTCAATGTACAGTCACGGACTTTAATTGATGAGCCACCTTCAAACTTTTCAATTTTGCAGTTTCATACATTCACGAGATTACACGATTAAACACGAACTCAAATCGCACGCTCGTAAACAAGATGACAAATAAATTACTTTTAATCGGAAATATCCATAGAGGTTGACTTTATTAGTTAACCTCTATGGATATTTCCGATTAAAAGTAATAATTTATTTGTCATCTTGTTTACTTTCATACATTCACGAGATTACACGATTAAACACGAACTCAAATCGCAAGCTCGTAAACAAGATGACAAATAAATTACTTTTAATCGAAAATATCCATAGAGGTTGACTAATAAGTTCTCAATGATAAAAATAAATACAATGTTGCATTAAGTTTATCCAATCTCTTTGATACCGAACTCCTTTGAATCATAGCTCATTAACTCGATAATTATGAAAACATCACTGAAGACAGTGACAGTTGAAATATCAAGATGACAAATAAATTACTTTTAATTGGAAATATCCATAGAGGTTGACTAATAAGTTCTCAATGATAAAAATAAATACAATGTTGCATTAAGTTTATCCAATCTATTTGATACCGACCTCTTTTGAATCATAGCTCATTAACTCGATAATTATGAAAACATAACTGAAGACAGTGACAGTTGAAATATCAAGATGACAAATAAATTACTTTTAATCAGAAATAGTCTTATCCGTAGAGGTTGACTAATAAGTTCTTAATGATAAAAATAAACGCAATGTTGCATTAAGTGTATCCAATCTATTTGATACTAACCTCCTTTGAATCATAGCTCATTAACTCAATAATTCTGAAAACTTAACTGAAGACAGTGACAGTTGAAATATCGATGTCAGAGAATTTCTCCGTACGCTAACATTACTATGCAGCAGTAACCTAGCAACAATGGTTTATCGTTGCTAGGTTACTGTTGCTAGACCTGCAATTGGTTGACTTTGAGTAGTCACTGCTGTCAAGTTTGTAGTTCTGCTCTCAGGTTAGCCAATCGGTAAAGATAATATGAAAAATAATTTTCTTCTTCTAATACGAAGACATATGACTTTGCGTGTCGGGAACCGAATAAACCCGATCTGCATTACACGGCTAAATTGCGAACAGTACTAGGTGGCTCATCAATTAAAGTCCGTGACTGTACTTAGTAAAAAGTCGAAAGGTGACTACAAACTAATCAGCGGTGATCACTGGCTTGGTAAATACACTTTCTCTAGAGACGAAATGGTTCAGTTACAGTTGAACCGTGATGCAATACTGAACTCTTCAGTTGAGTATTTCACTTCGATAGTAATGATTTTAAAAAACTTTTTCAAAAAAAAAAAACCGATTTAAAAAAAAACACAAAAAAAGTGAAAAATAACTTTAATTTTGGAAGTCGGTGTCTTTGCTTTTTAATTTTCGTTTTTTGCCACCGACTTCCGAAATTAAAGTTATTTTTCACTTCTTTAGTGTTTTTTTTTAAGTCGGTTGTTTTTTTTTGTAAAAAGTTTTTATTTTTCACTTTTTTGTGGTGGTACCTACCCCACACAAGTTACTACCTGCTATGTAAATAACAGTGAAGGAGTCTAATAATTATATCGTCTACATAGACTGTGGGAAAAATACGTAATATTGAAGCTAGCTCAAAATCTACGCAAGCAAACTTAATAAAATTTATATGGGACCATCTCGGGAGTATACCCTTTCTAACTAAAAAAGAATTTTTTAAATCGGTTCACAAACGGCGGAGTAATCGGTGAACATACACAAAAAAAAAAAAAAAACAGTCATCCGAACGTAGTATCTCCTCTTTTTTTGAAGTCGGTAAAAAAGCGTCGTTTCGGTGTACTCGCAGTGAGCTAATGTACACAACATCAATGCTCGTTATTCAATCATCAATCTACGTTACTAAAACAGGTAAGCGTACGTAATAATAGCCCTTTAGACTAATTATCGATTTTGACGCAACCGTAGTGCGCGGGGTCGCAGTCAGCTGATCGCGGGCGTAAGTTACCTTTGATTTCAAAGTCAAAGTCAAATAATTTATTTCAAATAGGCACATATATGGCACTTTTGAACGTCAAAACAAAGAAATAGAATTGATTCTAGTTGCCCCTTCCAACAGGTAGTTTTCGTATGGAGAAGAATGGGCAAGAAACTCCACCGTTACTCTTTTTAAAAATGTTTTACAATATTTTGTATACATCAATTATATAATTTATATGTGAAGACGATGCACCTACAATAAGATTACTGTACCACAAAAGGTAAAAAGAATTATAAATGGAGCAATAATTAATAAATTAATTACCAGATACATGGTGCTTCAGAAATGTAATATTATATCCATTGTGATTAAATTTTTTAATGTTCAAAAGTTGAATATTTAATATGTTCATGAAGTTTATTTTTTATTAATTACGTAAACAAACATCAACAAGACTTTCGAAGTACCTACTTACAAGGATTTCAGTTTTTATTTTTCATGTTTTTAATTCATATTCTTTAGGTCATGAGCTATTCGAAAATCAAAAAATATTTGGCCATGGTCTTAAGGGGGAGGCGTGAAAATTGATTCGCTGTTACAATAAATAAAATAAATAAAAATAAAAAATGTTTTATTGACATAAAAAGGTGTTACATTCTAATTTGAAGCCCTGACTCCTGAGCTAGGTGGAACCTGTGTTACAGGAGCCAGTGTCTTCACCCGTTTTTTTTTTTTTAACTTAACAATTTATGCAATAAAATAAAAACAATATAAATTTAGTGCATGCATGCTTGCTCGTGAGTGGTTTATGTATGTTTGTGTGTTTGTTGTGTTTTGTGTGTACGTGAGTGTGTTGTAGGATTGTGTGTGTATGAGTGTATGTGTGTGTGTGTGACTGATTGTGCTTTGGGTTATTATGTGAGAGTTTGTTTGCTATTGGATTATCAAGAGTATTGTTCTTTAAATAAGCTTTCTGTCTGTAGGTAATCTAGTGTTTGAAGCCATGTGTTGAGTACAATCTTAGTATTATTTTTTGTTAGTGGGTGGGTGTTTGTTAGTGACTAATAAATAGATGTTTGCAGCAAACAGCAAACTGCCCTGCAAAATGATAATGGTACAACCCTGATCATCATCAATTTACTTTTAAAATTCTGCCCTCAACCACCATATTAAAAATGCTCTAAAAATACTGGCCCTAGTGCATCTATCAATAAATACTGTATACCTACATAACTGGAACGTTCAAATCTAGGTCATTTGACATTTAGGTTACCTGCTAACATACGTATTTTAGTTCCAGACTGGTTAACGAGAAGATTGTCTATGTAAAGCGGCCATTTTGGATTTCATTTAGTGGGTAATGGCGGGAATCCTGGTGGAACTTTGAAACCATAGAAAAATTAAGAAGAATAAGAAAATATTCTATGTAGGTAGGGTTGCCATTCCCCGGAGTTGTCCTACTTTAGAGGGCGTCCGGGGAGCGTCCGGGCTCTCGCCCAGACTTTGTACTCCTGGTTTTAGGGTACTGCCACATGTACCGAAAGTATGCGGCCGAAATTACGTCTAACCATCGAGATATAAGTACTAACGTACTAGAGAAGACACCGTAAATTCCTACTTTGTCTCGTTCAACTGCGGCGATCGCGCCGCAGTTTGTCGAAGAAAACGCGTAAGTGCCGTGATTTACATGGCGCTTAAGACCTTTTTGCCGAGAATAAATACACTTCCGCAGCAAATCTAGCACTGTGGTAAATTAGGTACGGTTTAGACGAATTGTTATTATTTTAGCGCTGCAGCGAACTAAAGATTCAATACGAAGAATAGGACAATTCAGTTATTTGACGTAGCTTCTCTAGTACGTTAGTACTTATATCTCGATGCGTCTAACATTGCTTTTTATTGATAATATTATGTATTGTCATCGATGTACAGAACGTTTTTTTTAGAGGTTTTTAGAGTTTTTTTTAGGCGGAGAATTGAATATCCATGAAATTAGCTTTATTTTACAGATAATATTTTAAGGCATTAATTTTTTAATAATTTTTACCTTCTAGGAATAATTACTAGAATATCACCTTGGTTCACACCCGTGAGATTCTGAAAGATACAGCATACATTACAGATACGTGAACACTACATAATTTATAGGTATCTACGAAGGTACGGACATACGCCGCCGCTCCCCTCTTTTTGAATGAATGTATTGCTTCGCAAACAGCTGATCAATGGAAAAGTGTAGTAGGTATTAGTAAACAATTTAAGTAAATAGTTAGTACCTATAGAGTGTAATACTAGTAAACAATATATGAATAAGTAAGTAGTTGGAATAGATAGCCGGTTTGAAAGCAGAAAGGCGTTTCAATTACATAGTCGAAATAGTTTTTTTTTTTTGTTAATTTTTTAAAACAAGATGGATATCTCAATTCTATTTTTAGAAAAAACCACGTGGGTTCTCATTCAAAAAGTGTACCTACCTAAGGTACTATAGGTACTCTGCAATCATACGCCGAATAATCTCATTCCTTTTTACATTTCCGATTTTTCAATGAAAACCTAACCTATTTTGTGAATTGCGTAAGGGCTAACGAAATCTAGGGAAGGACGCAGTACGCATGCGCGACGCAACCACGTGCGGGGTCACTGACCTTGCCACGATTAGACAATTTCGGATACACGTAAAAAGTTCGTTCCCGTTTGGGATTGGCCTATTTTTGATGACACATTGCTCTTTTCGTTACGAAGCTATGGGAGTTACCTACTGCAAGATATATCTATACTATCAAATGAGCAATATTTCGATGAAAGTTGCAATATAAGTTTACGCGGGCGAAAAATCAATCTAGCTAGATCTTATATCTCGTTTTCTCTATTTTCACAGCCTAAGACGTTGGTGTACATTGATGATATGTTTATCTATTTTTGTTTTTACCCGAGCAGGGTTCGCTCGACCAGGTACAGTCGAACAAGCTATTTAGTATACAGGCAAAATATACACGGTGATTTTTAATTCACTGTTAAACTTTCAGGAGGTAAAAGTACTCATGATCATAATCAACTTTCACTGGGAGACCGAATCTGAAATATCGAAAAAGATCTGCTGGTTTTTATATTGTAAAGTATAGCGGCAATAGAAATACACAATCTGTGAAAATTTCAACTGTCTACCTATAGTACAGTACAGTATACAGTTCATGAGATACAGCGCGCTGACAGACAGACGGACAGGCAGCGTAGGCTTAGTAATAGGAATCCGTTTGGCACACTTCGGGTACGGAATCGTAAAAATAAAGCCTCAAAAAAGTTCTAAAAAGAGTTTTTTTTTACATGTTTTCTACTATACATTGTAACAGCGAATCAATTTTCACGTCTCCCCCTTAAGACCTAGCCCAAATATTTTTGGTATTCGTTCGGTCATGACCTATCCGAATACTAAAAATATTTGACCTCTTAGGTCATGATGACCTAAAAGGCAATAAATAATATGAATTATGGCAATAAAGAATATGAATTAAAAACCTCGACCAAATAAAAAGTTATGCAACAACGCGAAATTTTGCGGGGATTCCATTTTTTTTTAAATATAACTGGCGAAATGGGGGTGCAATTTACACCTGTGCCTACCCATTCGGAGGATCCAGGCGTGAGGCGTGATGTTTATGTATTTCTTTATGACCTAAGGCAGTTTACGAAGAAACTGGGGCGTGAATAAGGCTAAGAACTTAACACGATAGTAAACACATTTTCTAATCCGTTTTGCGAGACACTAGTACTATTCTTGTTCAATCCTATTATTGTAGCAGCCTTGCCTCCTGGCTGCTTATGCTGTCCTAGTAATAAGTTACTAAAGTCTGTTTTTATGTCTGTTTTAGGGTCCCGTTTTACCCTTTGGGTACGGAACCCTATTACTAAGACTCTACTGTCTGTCTATCCGTCTATCACCAGGCTGAATTTCATGAATCGTGATAGTTAGACAGTTGTTTTCATAGATGATTTATTTCCGTTGCCGCTATAACAACAAATTCCAAAAAAACAGAATAAAATAAATATTTAAGGGGGCTCCCATACTACAAACGTGTTTTTTTTCCCGTTTTTATAGATGATGGTACGGAACCCTTCGTGCGCGAGTCGGACACGATGGAGCGGTTGTCCATCTGACCTCCACAACCTATATAGTTACTAGTACTCCTAGCAAGATGGTACTTCAACTTTCGGGCATCTCAATACCCGTAACGACTATCAAAGATCTACGAATGTCAGCCGGGATAGCATAACATGCAGTCCGAGGCTCGGTATGTTATGGATGGTCACCCATCCACGACCGACCTCGCCAAGCGTTGCTTAACCTTGTAGATCGGGGTATACTGCTATAAACTGTCATGAGAACATCATCTCCACGTAAAAAAATCGTAAAATTCGCGACGCGACTCTAACTAAACAATTTCTAAGAAAACCTCATCGTACCTACATATAACGAAAAACGTGTGCCTTAGTTTTAAGCAGATATTTTGTATTAGGCTACATATCATTTTTTTTTTTTTTTTTTTTTTTTTTTTTTCTTTTTTTTAAACAAAAATTAACTTCATTTGTATTAAAAAAAAATTAAAAGAAATTATAACCCCCCCTTTTAGTTGGTTTTGCCTCTATAGTACAAATACAAGCTTATCTGGAAAACTAATTGTCCTGTTTCTAACAGACTTCGCATTTACGTGAGTTAAAGT
The DNA here is from genome assembly GCA_947522985.1 of Lithophane socia. NCBI lineage: Eukaryota > Metazoa > Arthropoda > Insecta > Lepidoptera > Noctuidae > Lithophane > Lithophane socia. The sequence goes on along the minus strand of OX383281.1, from coordinate 4,367,126 downwards.
ATTGTTTTGATATTTTGCTTGTAAGGCTGATTGTCGAAGCTTTGGTTTTGAAACAATTTAAAAAAATACGAAAAAATAGTTGGTTTTGCCTTTCTATTTCATAATAGATGTCTTTAAATGTAGAATGCAAAATTGTATTAACATTAAAAGTTGCTGATTTGTATTGCTTAAATCATTGAAATTGTGTAATCTCAGCCAGTACAAGAATACACACAGAAATAAAACGTTCAGGATATAACAATGTCCCGTCGCACCATCGCCAGTCTGCACAAAGCTTTACGAGTTGTAGGTTCGAACGCTTTTCTTTTTTTTTTATGGTGGGAAATCATCAAGTGACTCCCGCTCTGGGCGGAGCGGGAGGGCGTGTCAGAATTTTACTGACTAAAACCCACCCGTGTTCCTTCAATTGCCTGTTGCCAAGGGCCTCGGTATCCCTTTCAGACTTTCCCGCATAGGTTCGAACCCTGACAGGCGCTTTATATTGTGTAAATTATTTCATCACCACTGCTCTCGAAACGGTGAAAGAAAACATCGTGCGAAAACCGGCAGGTTCTACAACCAAAAATTCAAAGACATGTGACATCTACCAACCCGCACTGGGCCCGCGTGGGGTTACAGCCCACTCCCTCTAGAAGAGAGGAGGCCTGTGTCCCAGCAGTGGGAACATTATAGGCTGATTATGCATTATGCTACGCATCTAAGTTGAGTTAATTTATTCGGAGCACGTTCCACTGCCGTGACAGTCGTAACATAGACAATTAATATTGATTTTTAGTCGCTTGTGACCTAGAAAATGTATTCATGCATATAATGTACCTATAGCGTAGTACCACAGAATAATATTATACAGAAGGCGCACTCCGCATTTTAGGTATGAAGCTACAAGGACGCCGCGGGCTCGACTTGTCGTGTAGGGCCAATTCAGTGAGCGTATATAAAGTATTCAGAAGATACAAAAACTTTTACAAAAAAAACAACCGACTTCCAAAAAAAAAACACTTGGAAGTCAGTTGTTATTTTTTTGTATTTTCTTTTATTATTTTCCGCTGTCTTGTTGTGGTACCTACCCCCCAAACATTTTAATACCCCTACCTGTGCTATGTAATGTAAATATAACATTGACGGAGCAACTTAAAACATCGTCCATATAGACTAAGTGGGGAAAAATACGTATTATTGAAGCTAACTCAAAAACTACGCAAGCAAAATTAATAAAATTTATATGGGACCACCTCTGAGGCATGAGCATGACCTACCAAACAAAAAAGAATCATCAAAATCAATTCATATTTGGCGGAGTAATCGCGAAACAAACAAAACAAAAACATACAGACGAATTGAGAACCTCCTCCTTTTTGAAGTAGGTTAAAAAGAGTTACGCGATAGAAAGAGAGGAAACTTCTAGGTGAATATAACTGCAAGTAATTACCGCTGTGCGACCTGAATTGCACTTTATTGTGTGGTAGCAAGAGTAGCTATTTATTTAAATGATTCTGCGGAGTGAACCATTTGTATTAATCTGTGGCAGTACGTAATAATAGTGTTATTTTATAGATTAGGGCTAGCTTGTTTATACATTTACATATCTTCATGCTTGTATTCTTTGAACGGGTAGGGAGAGTTATACAGGGTCAAATAAAATTGTCTAGCGAAACCACATATCTTCTAGAACTATCTATACATATTATAAATTAAAGTCGCTTTTCGTGTTTATCTGTATGTCCGCGTTGTTCTTCTAAACCACGCAACAGATTTTGATGAGGTTTTCACCATCGTTTAGAGAATTTATTGCGAAGAGAGTTTGTGAGAAATGGCTGAACGGATTTGGATCAAATTTGGCACAAGGGTAGACCATGACCTGGAATAGGACATAGGATACTTTTTATCCCGATATTCCCGCGGGATCGAGTCTTACGCGTGTGAAACCGCGGGGCGCAGCTAGTTCTATTATATTTTTACATATTCCTTAGAAAACCTAAGTAATATGTAAAAATATAGAATAGAATAAAGTACCAAATATCGAACCACATCTTTTCATAATATTATACAGAAATAGCCTACTTTGTGACATACCTATTTCAGATGAATTCCTTAGAAAAAACCTCAGAGGGCTTATCAGGTAGTTTTATTCCAGGGAAAATGGTTGCCAGACTAAATAATAAGATATTTTTAACTATATTCCTCAAAGGTTACACGTGCTGGTAAGAAAAAAAATAAAATAACATAGTAACAGAAAGATTTACACATTTATTTTTAGTGTTATTTTGACATTTAGGAGCTCGTAGCTAAGTAATAACAGCCGCACAGGTCGATCCATCAAACTAAGCTACACTTGCCGGGGTTGGTCCGTGGATGGGTTACCATCTACAGACCAAGACTCCGTGTCTCGGAAAGCACGCTACGCCGTTGGTCCCAGCTGTCATTCTTGGATCTTTGACAGCCGTTACTGGTCGTCAGAAGCCCAAAAGTCTGACAACCAGTCTTACAGCTCTGTCTTACCCTTCGAAGAATACGTGGTGTAATGGTTACACGTACAGAAAGGGCCGTAGAAGCTATTTATTATTTAAATAACAAGGATCTTTGGTTAAGGTAATCCTACTGAACAAAGTTAGAATTTGTGTTAAATTGGAGTTTGATTAATCTGCTTAAATATTTAAACATTGTTCTCACATATACTCGTAGAAGCAACAAGAATAATGTACGCAGGATTTGTAATATCTTTATTTAAAAGCGTATCCTTGGAGTTTCTTGCCTGTTCTTCTCCATAGAGATCTACGTTTTGGAATAGGCAACTAGCTTCAACTTTCTGACTAACTGACCGACTCTTTGACAATTCAAACGTGCCTGTACTCGTAAATGGTTTATCATCATTCATCATCTGCCTAGCCTTTTTCCAACTATGTTGGGGTCGGCTTCCAGTATAACCGGATGCAGCTGAATACCAGTATTTTACATGGAGCGACTGCCTATCTAACTTCCACAACCCAGTAACGGGGTAATACGATACCCCTTGGTAAGACTGGTTGTCAAACTTTCGACCTTCTGACGACCCCTAACGACTGCCAAAGATCCACAAATGACAGCCGGGACCAACGGCTTAACGTGCTTTCCGAGGCACGGAGGAGTCTCGATATTTGAAGATGGTCACCCATCCACAGACCCACCCCGGTAAGCGTAGCTTAACCTGATGGATCGACCCGTGCGGCTGTATTACCTACTTATACTTAGCCACGAGCTGTAAATGATTTAATTGAAATAAATAAAAATAAATGCTTTGAGTTTGAGATAAATATCTGAGAGAGTCTATCTGTATATTTTTCAATACTAGCTTATTGAACAGAATATTAATGAATGATCAGCGAGAGATATAAAGAAAAAGAAAAATCGCTTCAGTAGTTAAGGCGCTGTGGAACACACGTAAATACAAACATGCTTACATAAGTTACATAAATAGACTGCTAAAATCATTAAGTACCCTTCCTATTGGTTTTGCCTTTTCCCAACTATGTCGGTGTGGGGTCGGCTTCCAGTTCTCCAGCTGAATACCAGTATGCCGGTTTCCTCACGATGTTTTCCTTCACCGTTTTGAGGGCGTGGTGATGAAATAATTTACACAAAGTAAAGCGCCTGTCTGTGTTCGAACCTACGACCTACAACTCGTAAGTCGTAGCCGTTATCACTTGGCCACCACTGCTCCAATGACTACAACATACAAACAACATCAATGTTCCATACAATTTTTGACAGGAACTAGAGATTTCAACATGTTTTACGTGAATATTTTGCCAGTGCAAACGCACGGTTATACAGACTCATAGTTTAGTAACAAAATGTCCCATACCTACATACAGTACATACTGTAATCACACGTATGGAGGTCACACAACTAATGAGCGACATCCTTCCAGCTGAGCTAGCTAACATCCGAGAAGGGGAGTTGTATGAGTTGTATGATGTTTATGACAGTTGCATGGGAATGGTGTTGGTTTGTGGTTCCGGGTTAAGATTTCGCTTTGTTCCCCATGCCGACCAAAGATAACTTTTGATGATTACTTACATAAAATCTATTTCCTGGTTGTGAATTTGTGATGAGCTATAGTACGGCCTTGCGTGTGCCTGATAAAGTTATTAGTAAGTAAGTAGATTGCTTTCATATCGTTATGTATAACTAGCTGCGCCTCGCGTTTTCACCCGCGTAAGTCTCGATCCCGTGGGAAAATCGGGATAAAAAGTATCCTATGTGTTAATCCAGGTTATAAACTATCTATTTGCCAAATTTCATCCAAATCCATTCAGTAGTTTTTACGTGAAAGAGTAACAAACATCCATCCATCCATACTTACAAACTTTCGCGTTTATAATATTAGTAAGGATATAATAAAAATAAAATGCAAATGTTAAGCGCTTCGCTTGAGAGCGGCTGGACAGACTTGGCATTTTTTTTTGTTTTAAAATTTTCTTAATAATGTAATAGTCCAAATCAGGTTCTTACAGAAAGAAAGATTTGAAAAGTTCCCGGGGATATTGGCAATTTTTAAAGTGCATTTTCTATGGGACTTTTGTATGAATTATTCTTGGATAGGACAACGTCTGTCGGATCAAATGGTTTAGTTTAATATTTTCACAAGTTTCATGCCCCCTTTCAGGCGTCGAAATGAAATTAATGCACAGAATGAATGAAAAGCTGCTCCCGACTTCCCGCCAATTTCACTATCTGTCAAAAATGGTTTTTTTTTCATGACACTTTATGTTTATGGTTTTTACGACCTTTTTTTATTAGATTTCTGCTAACAACGAATGAAATAACGATAAAGAATCTGCAAATATAACGATATTTTATTAATATATTTTCATGATTAAAATGGACCACCGAAATTCGATGCACAAAAGAATTGAAATGAAAAGCCATGCATGAGTTTTGTACCACATAAAATGTTGCCATATAAAATAAATATTTCCGCACTACCTTGATAAAATCGACCGCTGTGGGAATTAGGTCTGCAGTTGCATTTAATATTCAACTTCGTACTAACTCATTACCTATTGATTATAATGGCATGCATGAGTAGAATGGAACTACGTCATTGTACGGCATGTGCATGGCGTCCCATAATGACGCGGGGTTTTTAGTAATTGTCATTTGAAGGCTGAATAGGCGATACCTTTGCCTAGAAGTTTAAGACGTTATTTTAACTAGTCTGTACTGTCCCTCTTCTGAGCAATAGCTTCCCTTCGTTACTGCGCAACTACTTTTTTTGAAGTGAAAACTTCTTTAGGCGCGTTGAGCAGTTTTTGAGTGAAAGTGAGAATATCGGGATAAAAAGTATCCTATGTCCTATTCCAGGTCATGGTCTACACATGTGCCAAATTTCTTCCAAATCTGTTCAGCCGTTATAACGTGAAAGTGAAACAAAAAAACAAACTCACTTTAGCATTTATAATATTAAGTTAGGTTGTGTATTCTTGAAGTTAAGCGTTAACCTGGCTAAGTCTATAGCTAAACTACAGTACCTAGCAACCTCATATGTCACGTTCACGTCGGACGTGACATGTCACACAGCATGACAGCATTGTATCAGTCACGCAGAGACAAAATTAAAAAGTGTCGTGTCATAATCATAAAAATCATAATTTATGCCTGCAATTTTGCCGCCATAAAAATCTCGTGACCTATTCGGATTGAAGCACACGAGATGACACCAATTATTATAAGTACTCTTTATAAAAATTCAAATTCGAAGATATGTGACATCTACCAACACGAACTGGGCCCGCGTGATTAACCCACTCCCGCACAGAGAGGAACGACGATCAAAAGTGCCTCCCAGTAGTGGGAACATTATAATTAGGCATTACCGTGCGTTTGCACTGGCGAAACATTACAACAAAACATATTTAAATCTCTAGTTCCTGTCAAAAATTGTATGGAACATTGACAGAATATACATTCATAATATAGAGATTTCAACATGTTTTGTCGAAAATGAAAACGCACGGTTATGATAAGCATAATTGAATACAAATCCATAAAACATAAATAAACCAGAATTTTATTAATAATGTTACATAATAATTGATAAATTATTATTTTGTGTCCCACTAGGTCAAAGTGTAGAGGCATTATAAGACCGAGCGCACAATAGCAACACAGAATGAGTTAATTAATTATCACGGTAATAAAGTCGCAAAATTCCCGTTGGAAGGGTACGGGTGCCGTAATTTTTACAGGCACATTAGTGAAAAGGAAAGAAATTTCGTTTATTTGCGGCAAACATGACGCAAAGTCGGAAAGAATAAGGTGGGGGAAAATGCGTCACATCCACACAAAATGGCCATCACTCAGCATAACACTACGACCATTAAGCGAGACATAGCCCAGCGCTAGCTTACAGCGACCAGCGGGCCCAGTGCGGGTTGGTAGATGTCACATATCTTCGAATTTTTTGACTTTACGACTTGCCGGTTTCCTCACGATGTTTTCCTTCGCCGTATTGAGAGCAATGGTGATGAAATTATATAAGTGAAGTAAAGCGCCTGTTTGGGCCTACAACTCGTCTTCGCGGCCGTTACCACTGGGCCACCACTGCTGTTTACTATTTAATAACATAAGCTGCGCCAGGCTCAGAAGGCCAATTCTCTAGCTTATAAAACGTTTACATTCAAGTAACAAAGTGTCAAACTTGTTAAAAATGTTGGTAAATTGATAGAAATTTTGATAAATTGCGAATGTTAACGTTCTTAAAAAATACGGGAATTGCCCCCCTCTGGTCTTATGCATAACTCACAAGCCACAGATTATAAAATTCACACACGAAATGTCAAAATAATTGTGTCTGCGACAAATCGTGAACCTGCATTGCGACATTTCGTGTTGTGGGTGCAATACGACATTGACTGTTCACGACAATGCTTAGGACATCTTCGTTGATTATTAACAGGTTGGGTGGATACGGAGACTACGTTAGCTTCAGTAGAATTCAGCAGAAACCTTTTAATTTGTTTTTATGTTGGTCATAGATAATCCCACTATCTACTTTACTCTTATACCCTTATTATACGCTATAGTGCGAGTCGGACTCGCGCACGAAGGGTTCCGTACCATTATCTATAAAAACGGCAAAAACATCACGTTTGTTGTATGGAGCTCCCATACAACAAAATATTTTTTTTATTCTGTTTTTCAGTATTTGTTGTTATAGCGGCAACAGAAATACATCATCTGTGAAAATTTCGACTGTCTTACTATCACGGTTCATGAGATATAGCCTGGTGACAGATAGACAGACAGATGGACGGACAGCGGAGTCTTAGTAATAGGGTCACGTTTTAATAAGCCCTGGCAGTTAAGATGGCCAGTCTCAACCGACTCTTCATCATCACCCTTATCCCAATTTATTGATCGGAGCAGCACGAGTAATTACCTCGGCAGTCGGGGCCCTTTCTAGCCACATCATCTTTGACACAATCTATCCATTGATAGCTTGGTCATCCCTTGCACGACATTTTCCGCATTCCTCCGCATCAGACATATTGGACCCATTGCCCATAACTTATTGAATTGTCGTCCAAAAACCCAGTCGCAGCGACAAATCGCAACTCTGCGGCTAACGTTAACTCGAATCAGCATTGCGACACTTGGCGTGTTAGTGGGTGCTGCAATACGACATTGACTATGTGCTATATGCGATACGGGTATGTCAAGGTGAATGCATCGTTTTGGGTAGGCAGAAGAGCAACGGGCTTTTTATTATCAGATATTAACAAGATTTTGTAAGAAAAAACTCAAAAAAAAAAATTAAAATTCAAAACCTATCGCATAATTTTAAACAGTATTTTTTTCATAATAACTTTTTGTTGATAGGATTTCGCGAATCATGGTCAGGTGGCAGCCGCTCCATAAAAATTATTGTAATAGACCATAGAGATTTTTATAACATAAACTTACCTTTAGCTAAAAATAACGGATGCAAATATTTGTTTTTGTAAAAGAAAACAACGAACATTAAAACTTTCTTAATAAGTTCGTTACCACTCGGCATTGAAACTATAAAAATAATCTTTCATTAATAAAATACCATCACGTACATAATTAACAAAAGTTATTTTAAACGTTATTCAGCAGCTATTCAAAACGGTTATTATCGTTACTCGATCAAATACCGCTGGCATGGCATGCTAGATTCAAAAAATATAATTTCAAATTTGGAACGTTTGTCGATCCTATTTTTTTTCCATTCGCGTAGTCCGTCGCAGCGGGGTCACACGATTTTTCGAAGAAAAAATACAAAAACGACTTTTGCTTATTTTTTTCTCATTAATAAAACCGCGTTTTCGAAAGTAATCGTGTAAAATATTATGTCGGTGCATACAATTCCTCTGGTTACACCTTTTATTAGAGGCCCGAGGTTCCCGTACAGAAAGAGTGAGTGTTTTGTTTTTTTTCTTATCTTCAACCATGTTTCACAATGGGATAGGCAGCGGGCTACGTTATCCGTAAGAAAATATGGTTTTTATACTGTTAGTGAATTTACATATTAGAAGCCACGCATTTCAAAATGTCACTGCCTATCGCAGAGGGAACAGTCGGTAAAGATTTCTCGAGAATCTTACATTTTACGCTGAAATACCATTTTCAGCTGTTTTAGTCTTCCGAAAGACTGATTCTATTTCTTTTTCCTTTAATCTCAGCCTTTAATATGTACTTTTTCACAGATATTTTTTTTTAAATCTTTTTTGCCTCCATTTTTAATAATATTTTTTACAAATGCATGTTGAAAAAATGCAAAATGCAGTTTGAAATGATCACGGTTCTATCACAGATGAAAAAAAGCCTTGTCACGGACAAAAAAAACTTCTCATTATCTATGAACAGTAATTTATAATAATATCATTAAATCAAACTGCAGATAACTGTTGCAATTACTATTTTAGTTATAATCTTGGAACTCTGCCGAAACTCATAAATTGCGCGACTCAATATTTATGTAGCTTGACTTTTCAATGATTTCAATATAATGTCCCTTCGGCTTCCTATTTGAGACAATGCTGAAATGCCTCATGCACCAGTAACTAGGCTCGTGGCTAGGTAATAACAGCCGCGTGGGTCGATCCATCAGGTTAAGCTACGCTTGCCGGGGTTGGTCCGTGGATGGATGACCATCTTTATATACCGTGACTCCTCCGTGCCGAAGATATTCCATTTCCCGAATCGAAAATTGCTGTTTTATTTTTTAAGTTTTAAAAACCAAAATAACATTGTATTTTTCCCTTAATTTATTGCATAATTTCATTCACTACATTGATCAAACCCAAGTCAATGACATTCATAAGAAATGACCACCATTTTGGAAAAGCGCCAAAGAATAGTTAGGAAGCACTGTACTTTATGGACCGGCGATTTTTTATAGTAGGTATTTTTTTTTTGGTAGAATAGACCATTCCTATTGTATTTTTAAAAACCGCAAAACCAGCAAAACCATAGGTGCCGAGAAAAAAATTACCAAAGTTTTAAAAAATTGCCAAAATAATAGTAGAGTATTAAGGCTGGGGAAAAGCAAGTGGCGGGGCTAAAGTCGTTTCCAAGCAATAATAAGGTCAATGACATCTGCAAGGTCAAGGTCAATCTAAAATATACTAAAATCTTAGAATGTCACAAGCTTTTCAAGATTTTTTTTGTTCTAAAGCGTAGTTGGCGGAGCCCCGCTTCGCGGGGCTCCTACTTCTGGGTGGTTTATAAAAAAAATAACCACGAAGGGAATGGCGGGGTCTTTCAGACCCCGCCATCCCCTTCTAACCTAACCTGTCCGTGTCGGGGTGCCCCCAACTCCCGAGCTCGCTTCGCTCGCTCTTGCATCCAATATTTATACTAAACACCATTAAAATCCGCTGTCACTTTGTTTGAACGTGAAACGGAACAACCTAGGAGTGAAAATCATACGGTATCTGTGATAAAATGTCAATTTTATAACGTAAACAAGTAGAAATTTTTGAAACTTTAGGAATTTTTTTCTCGAAAACTAAGCGTTTGCTGGCTGTGACATTTTGCAAAAGTGTTCTACATGAAGATATCTATACGCAAAAAAAATATGAAGCTTCTCACGCGCGGTCCATAAAGTACAGTGGAGCCGAATAGTTATTTAGACGGAGTTAAATAGATTTGTTACTCAATAAAATGTGTAACATTGGTTAGAGTTAATGAAATAATAATTACATGATATTGGTACATCACAGAGGTCTCCTCCGCCGTTCTTCGGAAAGCACGTTAAGCCGTTGGTCCCGGTTGTTATTCGTGGATCTTTGACAGTCATTACGGATCGTCAGAAGTCCGAAAGTTTTATCAAGGGATATTGTATTACCCAGTTACTGGGTTGTGGAGTCAGATAGGCAGTCGCTCCATGGAAAATACTGGTATTCAGCTGCATCTGGTTAGACTGGTAGCCGACTCCAACATAGTTGGGAAAGGCTAGGCAGATTGATTTTTGATTCAACAGATCTACCTACTATAAGTCCCATCGACTTTTATTTATTTAAACTTTTCGCACTAAAAAAAAGGTACAAAGGCGGACTTAATACCTGAGGCATTCTCTACCAGTCAACCAAGGGTGGTGAAGAGATTAGATGGCAGGTGCTCTAATTGAGAGGAACAAAGAGAAAAAATAATAATAATAATATATCATATTGCATTATAGATAAAGCAGAACAGTACATAAATAAGCTATCTGAAGTGTTTTTTTTTTTTTGTAAATGTTATAGTGTACTCATTGTTGAAGAGCCAAAATAAATAAATAAACTTATGATACATATACTTACACATATATTTACTATAATAAATACTATAATATATATATAACATACAAATTCAAGGGTGAGCGGTGATGACATGACTTTTCATTTTTCACAATAATTAAAATTTTAGGTGCTCACTGACGCTTATGCACATCTACCTTACTGACCTCCACAACCCTGTAACTGGGTAATACGATACCCCTTGGTAAACTTTCGGGCTTTTGACGACCCGTAACGACTGTCAAAGATCCACGAACGACAGCCGGGACCAACAGCTTCACGTGCTTTCCGAGACACGGAAGAGTCTGTATCTAAAGGTGGTCACCCGTCTACGGACCAAACCTCGGCAAGCGTAGCTTAACTTGATGGATCGACCCGTGCGGCTGTTATTACTTAGCCACGAGATCCTCTTATAGTAGATCTGTTGAATCTCGCCTAAAAAACATTAAGTACATAATCTAAACCACAGCTGTACTTCCCACAGCTAAAACTTCTCTTCAAATCCCAAAATTTATAGCAAAAACCGCACCAAAATCCGTCTAATAGTTTCGTAGATAAGCTGTGACGGACAGACTGCAAGTTAATTTTATAATGCCGAGATCCGACGGTCCGCGATTTTACGGACGGACACGCACGGCAGACGACCACAGACCGCCACGCACCGCGCACCGTGGAACTTCAAATGTCTGCGATACCCCCCGCACGTATACGTCGTGCGGGCTCGTCTGTGTCTGTCCGCAATATGGCGCACCGTCGGATCACGGCATTATATACGTAGTGATTGCGGTGTCAATGCTGCCGTGTCGTAAAATTCTGTACTGAGTAGGGCAGCCATGACGTTTGTTTATTGGGATTTCTGTGAAATAGTCTTCAATATAAATGAAAGAGATCGCTTGTAATTGAAAAATAGGTCCTAGAATCGATTGTATTATTTATCATATAGTAACTGGTATGCCGTAGTAAAAAATATTCACCAAGGTGATAGCGGACATAACTGTCTGGATAAAATACACTTTCGCCCGCGACTTCATCTGCGTGAAATTTCTTGATTATGCTTCATTGCCATAGGACGATGAGAGCAGCGGTAGCCGTGTGATACTCCCTGGCCGCGCCACAGTGGAAAATTAAAAAGACATGTTTCTAGATAATTTGTACGCTAAATGTACTATACGGTACGTGTAATGAAAATAATTGTACCTCAACGAATAATGAAATATAATGAAGTTTATGTGGCGCGGCTGGGGAGTATACTCCCTGGCCGCGCCACCATGGTTCTCGTAAACTACTAGGCGCACCCGAATATAGTAAACGCTAAATAAATGTACGCAATACGTACTCCTCCGTACGCTATAGAGAGATTCGGAAATTTAATTACATTAGAAATGATAGCCTTGTGTATGTGGCGCGGCCAGGGAGTATGCTCCCTGGCCGCGCCACAAAGAGTTATAAGGCGTACCTAGGCATGGTATGCACTAAATAAATGTACGCAATACGTACTCCTCCGTACGCTATAGAGAGATTCGAAAATTTAATTACTTTAGAAATGATAGCCTTGCGTATGTGGCGCGGCTGGGGAGTATACTCCCTGGCCGCGCCACAAAGAGTTATTAGGCGTATCTGGGCATGTTATGCACTAAATAAATGTACGCAATATGTACTACCCAAAAGTGTAACAATATTACGGAAAAACGTAATATCTTAAGAGAAAACAGACAGCAAACTCAGCAGACTTGCTGATCTTTGTACTTACTAGATGTGGCCTACAAATTTAGAAGTACAGAGTATTATCTCAGTGAGATGGTTGCATAGAAGTGCTAGAAATATGCAACACAATACGAATGTAAATGCATTACAAGAATAATTGACATTCAAGAAGAAGATAAGAAGTTGGTAGGTACTTTTTATTAGGTACAGTCAGCAACGAAAGTCGTTATCACTGCTACTTTTACATGACATCTAAAATTACACAAAAGAAAGTGTTCCAAGGTGGTCGCAGTTGCTTGTTTTAATAATTTTTGGACAGAATTTCATAAAACTCTATACGATAGCTTTATGTTAAAACATATTTCTGTTTCGCACGCCATTACTGTTGTTATGTATGACACAGAGCCACAAGCGACAAAATTTAGAACTAAACATCTACAATCTGACGTGAAACGTCAGACTGTAGATTTTATTTCGCAGAAATGTTTCGCAGAAAATGTTTCCCGTAACATTTGGTCCTTGTATTTTTGTTTTGAATATTATTGTTTTAACGACACACACAAATGAAACACAATTTAATGAATTTTATAATCACATTTTTTTATTTAACAAATTTTTCAAACAGTAGAATTATTTTTTAACGAATATTGTTGGTCCGAAAATCATTATCCATAACACGTTTGGTATAAACCTCAGTAAACATAATGTTCAAAAATTCGGAATTTAGTTTTACATAATTATCTTTACTTCTAAAACTATTCTGTCATAATATCGAGTAATAAAATAATTTAATCTCCTGAATTTGCATGAACTAAAGTCATATGTCCTAAGTATTTTATTATATAAGGTGTATTATTCCGAATGTTCATTTATAATAAAATTGTTAGTCTTAGAACATTTGCTAAAATTAGGTTTTAGTGACACAAACGAATCGCTGTAAATCCGACTCCACACTCACCAACTGTGTTTAATTTAATAATTATTATTAAATCATAATTTTATAATAATCTAGTAATATAACTATTAGGGCACTTCGACCAATTAGGTTAGGTTAGGTTTGAACTGTGACCAACTACGCGCGAGCCGAGCGAGCGAAGAGAGCGGTGCCGCGGCAGCAGCCGGCGAGCGTTACTTCGAAATTGATCGCAGTAACAAAATAAAAAAATCAAGTAATAAAAACTAAAACCCAACTACGACTTAAAAGGTATAAACAAGACACCACAGACAGACAAATTAAAAATCCGGAGTCACACGTGTTAGGGCATAAATCGAACAGAGTACGTGTGACTCCGGATTGTTAATTTGTCTGTCTGTGGTGTCTTGTTTATACCTTTTAAGTCGTAGTTGGGTTTTAGTTTTTATTACTTGATTTTTTTTTAATTCTTTTGGGGTTATAATATATATATTTTTGAAATGTGCTCATTAAGCCCTTTCATTTGATACCCAACATGGTACGATTAAACCATTTTTTTTTTTAAGTTCCTCACTTTATGTCCTCTAAAAGGCGCCATTTTTAATTTAATGTGACTTCACATAGCCTATAACCAGCGGACAATCACGACGCTTCTAACGATACCTCATTTGTCAAATTGTGATAAGTGGTTTGGAAGATAGGAGGGAACAGATGAACATACATACATACATACATACATACATACATACATACATACATACATACATACATACCGGTCAAAATCATAACCCTCCTTTTTTCTTCGCCGTAGTCGGGTAATTAGGGCACTCCGACAGTTACGAACCGCTTACCTAAAACTATACTACGTATAGTGTTACCAATTATAAAATAGAAAGTGACACTCGATGTCATGTTTTTCTAGGTAATATGTTTTATATAAACTAAACAATATGAGGATAAAGAATATTTGATTTGTCATTCTATGAAATGAATAAATAAACATTAAATTTTCTTTGTAACAAAAAACATTGATTTTTTATTCAAAGTAAATATTCTGCGTATTTATTATTATATGAAATGAAAATATAAGAAACATTTTATGTGAAACGAAATTCTATGAAAGTGTATATAAAACAACGTACAACCATGTAAAATAGGAGCGGATTTGACAATCCATCTGCGACATATTACTTATACATATACCGCCTTACTAATAAACGTTGTAGCTCCTGTATAGTTACACAATGCTTTGTCTTCTTCTTTCAAAAGTCAAATTACTTTTGAAAGAAGAAAACAAAGCGTTGTGTAACTATACAGGCGCTATACAACGTTTATTAGTAAGGCGGATAGTAAATAAACTAGACCTATTGACAGTTAATCAATCGGATTACTAATAGAAACAAGAAGCTATTTTTAAACATGTTGAAGTATAGTGGTTATATTAGGTACTTACTTTAACGTTTTAACTTTCAAAAATAGTGGGTAGGTTAAACATCAGATTGTAGATTTTAGTTCTAAATTTTGTCGCTTGTGGCTCTGTGTCATACATAATAACAGTAATGGCGTGCGAAACAGAAATATTTTTTAACATAAAGCTATCGTATAGTTTTATGAAATTCTGTCCAAAAATTATTAAAACAAGCAACTGCGACCACCTTGGAACACTTTCTTTTGTGTAATTTTAGATGTCATGTAAAAGTAGCAGTGATAACGACTTTCGTTGCTGACTGTACCTAATAAAAAGTACCTACCAACTTCTTATCTTCTTCTTGAATGTCAATTATTCTTGTAAAGCATTTACATTCGTATTGTGTTGCATATTTCTAGCACTTCTATGCAACCATCTCACTGAGATAATACCCTGTACTTCTAAATTTGTAGGCCACATCTAGTAAGTACAAAGATCAGCAAGTCTGCTGAGTTTGCTGTCTGTTTTCTCTTAAGATATTACGTTTTTCCGTAATATTGTTACACTTTTGGGTAGTACATATTGCGTACATTTATTTAGTGCATAACATGCCCAGATACGCCTAATAATTCTTTGTGGTTTCCTGGCCGCGCCACAAAGAGTTATAAGGCGTACCTAGGCATGGTATGCACTAAATAAATGTACGCAATACGTACTCCTCCGTACGCTATAGAGAGATTCGAAAATTTAATTACTTTAGAAATGATAGCCTTGCGTATGTGGCGCGGCCAGGGAGTATACTCCCCAGCCGCGCCACATAAACTTCATTATATTTCATTATTCGTTGAGGTACAATTATTTTCATTACACGTACCGTATAGTACATTTAGCGTACAAATTATCTAGAAACATGTCTTTTTAATTTTCCACTGTGGCGCGGCCAGGGAGTATCACACGCGGTAGCCCAGTGGTAACGGTTGCGACTTACGAGTTGTAGGTCGTAGGTTCGAACCCTACCAGGCGCTTTACTTTGTGTAAATAATTTCATCACCACAGCTCTCAAAACGGTGAAGGCAAACATCGTGAGGAAACCGGCATGTCCTAGAACCAAAAATTCGAAGACATGTGACATCTACCAACCCGCACTGGGCCCGTGTGGTGCATTACGCCCACAGAGAGCGAGGCCTGTGTCCCAGCAGTGGGAACATGGTACCTACGCTGATTATTTATGCAATAGGATGTCAAGTCTTCCATTATATATTGTAGCTTTAAAAAAACAACTCAAGCTGTCCCATATTTGAACAAAAACGGTGTCACCGTTGGCAGGACACACTGGATTTGTAGTTCGATGACCTGTTAAAATTGTGACCTCTCTAGGGTCACTCGGGGTCGCGTCTGTGTCAACTATTTAACATTAGATGCAGGGTAGTTTATATTTACATACTTCGAATAATATTAACTTAGACTACGGCATTATCAATTGCTCAAGTAGATAAAAAATCAAGTAATAAAAACTAAAACCCAACTACGACTTAAAAGGTATAAACAAGACACCACAGACAGACAAATTAAAAATCCGGAGTCACACACACGTGTTAGGGCATAAATCGAACAGATTACGTGTGACTCCGGATTTTTAATTTGTCTGTCTGTGGTGTCTTGTTTATACCTTTTAAGTCGTAGTTGGGTTTTAGTTTTTATTTCTTGATTTTTTTTTTAATTTTTTTTCGGGTTATAATATATATATTTTTGAAATGTGCTCATTAAGCCCTTTCATTTGATACCCAACATGGTACGATTAAACCATTTTTTTTTTAAGTTCCTCACTTTATGTCCTCTAGAGGGCGCCATTTTTAATTTAATGTGACTTCACATAGCCTATAACCAGCGGACAATCACGACGCTTCTAACGATACCTCATTTGTCAAATTGTGATAAAAGGGTTTGGAAGATAGGAGGGAACAGATGAACATACATACATACATACATACATACATACATACATACATACCGGTCAAAATCATAACCCTCCTTTTTCTTCGCCGTAGTCGGGTAAAAAGTATCTGCCAGGGTTGCGGGTTGCGGGGAAGTCGGACAAGGATACCGGGACCCTTGGCAATAGGCAACTGAAGGAACACGGGTGGGTTTTAGTCGGTAAAAGTCTGACACGCCCTCGCGCTCCGCCCAGAGCGGGAGAAGTCATCTTATGAATTCCCACCCTAAAAAAACAAAAAAAAAGGTAAAAGTATAACAATTTGAATAAAAATTTGTAGTATCGTTGACACTCCTGGTACCTGGGACCTTGATATTTTAAACCAAGCCTAGTTTAAAATATCAAGGTGTGTTTGATTTTACGGTGAGGGGTTTGAAATCGTTACGCAACGAATAATAATGGACAGAGGACGGTCTTTCGGCAGTTCGGTGTTCTTGTCCAGATCTGTGTGGCAACTGTTCTTGTCTATGGAAATTTCTACCTATGCTTATGCTGGTTGCAGTCATTCAAATCTTTGCCCGTACAGACGCCCTAGTGTGAGTTTCTTTTAACTATCTCGACTTTACGCATCGACCGCGTTCGGCGCTCCGATTGGCCCTTCACTGGCCTTCACTGGTGAAGGGCCAATCGGAGCGCCGAATGCGGTCGATGCGTAAAGTCGAGATGGTTAAAAAAAACTCACACTAGGGCCTCTGTGCCATTGTGGTATAGGAAACTTTGGCCTTGCTTTCTTTTATGTTCTATTAGCTGCGCCCCGCGGTTTCACCCGCGTAAGTCTGAATCCCGTGGGAATATCGGGTAAAAAGTATCCTATGTGTTAATCCAGGTTATAAACTATGTTTGCCAAATTTCATCCAAATCCATTCAGCCGTTTTTACGTGAAAGAGTAACAAACATCCATCCATCCATCCATCCATCCATCCATACTTACAAACTTTCGCGTTTATAATATTAGTTAGATTAGATTTTGTAAAACCATGACTTAATTTCTTCTGTTTTGTCTGCAGGCAAGTCGCCGTTTTTCCCCGGTGTGGAGGAGGCGGCAGTTGCGGGGGGCGCGGCCGGAGCTGGCTCGCCCTCCGTGCCAGACCAGGCACAAGATGTGGTCTCCAGGCTGTCTGCTGCCGGTGAGTACCCTACAACACATCAGTACATAGTAGAACTCTTCGCAGTTGCTCCATGTGAAATACTAAAACACACACTGACTGTTGTGTATAAAGTAAATTGATCAATGACGGTTTCGGTACATAGCCGTTGATTTTTGAGTGGAGACCGCGAATCAGCAATCGCAAGAAGGCTTTATTTAGTTCATTTAATTACACACGGCTACACTTCAAGCTATACATTTCCAGTATAAGCTGACCTCGCATTATTCAGAAATCCTATACAATGTGAGATCAGGATAAACTAGAAATGTATAGCTTGATGTGTAGCCGTGTGTACTCGCGATTTCTCTGGTATTGCAGCGGTAACCAAGGCGGAAATGCTTTCTTGGTTCAGTACTCACAAGCGTGGCTTTCTGAGCATTTACAACCTGGGGTCAATCCCCCAGGTCAGACAAAGTACCAAGAAAATGCTCTGACTGTAGCTACAAAGTCGTGATAGATATCATGTTATAGTGCAGCAGTGGCTCGTATACAGCTACAGTGAATCACAAAAAACCTAAGGAAATTTGAATTCCGCGGGTTACTTTAGCGCATCACCCTTTTTTTTTTTTTTTTTTTTGAGGATCGGAAATCATCCAATGACTTCTCCCGCTCTGGGTGGAGCGGAAGGGCGTGTCAGACTTCTACTGACTAAAACCCACCCGTGTTCCTTCAGTTGCCTGTTGCCAAGGTCCCGGTATCCCTTTCGGACTAACCCGCAACCCTGGCAGGTAGCGCATCACCCTTACGAGCATTGATTCTTAAAGTTGGCAACGTCGCAAATAGCTGTCAAATATTTACCTGTTTTGATTATTCTGGCAATATTACTACTTTATCGAAATATGAAATATCGCTAATTAACTATATTTTGCTATTTTGCTACTTGCTTACTTACTTGCTAGTTATAACTAGAATATTAATAATGAACTGCAATTATACCAGTGAATTTGATGTTCTAACCGTTGAGGTGTTAAAAAGGCATTTGGAAACTTTCCAAATAACTTTTTTTACATCTAAAACTAAATATTCGGTGTTACGATACTAATTACTTATTGCATCAACATTTTAGTTCACTAGTTAGCCCATATTTCACATTTCCATACAGTAATAGTACCAAATGAATCAAAACAGTGAAATATTTGACATCTATTTGCGACGTTGCCCACTTTCAGAATACATTTGTTCACCGACAGTGCCTTCCTCACCAGGCGATGCACTATACTATATTTTCATAGGTAATAGGTAATACGGGCTGGTATCCGCAACTCCACGTTAAAGCGCGTACTTTGCGTACGGGAGGGAAATCGCTTATTCGATCCACCCCAGCTCCTCCAAGAAGGCCAGCAACGCCTTGGTGTTACTGACAATCTCACGTAGGGTACCCGGGTTACCGAAGTACTTTGCCCTGTATGTGACAACCACGGGGCAGTATAGTAGCACATGAGCTGCGGTCTCGTCGTCCTCCATGCAGGCCCTACACAGCGAACTGTCTGTGACTCCTATGACAAAGAGGTGTTTACAGACAGTTCGCTGTGTAGGGCCTGCATGGAGGACGACGAGACAGCAGCTCATGTGCTACTATACAGTTATAGCTGCTGTAACAGTACGCAGCTGTTTCGTTAGTCGGAGCACCCGTTTCGTGAGGCGGCCATCGATGGCTGGGAGTGCCTCCTTAGCCTGCCTGCACTCACCTTCCAACCATAGTGTGTAGTGTTGGTCCCTAGTAGAGTATACTTTACATAATGCCATACCTGAGCTACGGTACGGTTTCCTTTGACCTCATCGTAGTGACCCTCTCACAAGAACTCATTCCTTGTTCCAGGTCTATCAATGTGTGTGAGCGCACTTGGGTCACCGGCCCGCTCGTCGCCAGTGTCAGCGGGCTCGGAGCACGGCGAGCGATTCAGCCGCAAAGTCTTTGTAGGTGGATTGCCACCGGATATTGACGAGGGTAAGTGCTTTTTGAATTCGTAAGAGCTAGACGAGGTTTTGACAAGAAATTCTATATGTCAGAGGCCTTAGTGCGAGTTTCTTTTAACTATCTTCACTTTACGCATCGAACGCGTTCGGAGCTCCGACTGGCCTTCACTGGTGAAGGGCCAATCGGAGTGCCGAACGCGGTCTTGTCCATTAATAATCTAATGGGCTTTACAATTGCAAGTGTTAGGCACGGGACATTCACAAGAGGTGAGGGGCGCGGGTCAGGCGACGGTGCGGAATTGCGCCGCTCCTTTCATATTTCATACAATGTAGGAGGGACGAGGCGCGGGACATGCACTGAGGCAACAGGGCGCGGGCGGGGTGCACATCGTCGTTCCTATCATCGCACATTTAGTATAAAATATAAAAGGAGCGGCGCAACACCCGCAGCGCGGCTTTAGCAATGGGATAAGTGATCAGGGCTTGTTACAGAACATTTGGCAAATGAAATGTTCGTGTTCAGCCTTCAACTGTATGCGTTACACAACGTATAAAAGGGTCATGTTTGCAATTATTGTCCTTTGTAAAACGGCCAATTTGTTTTCAGTATCATTGGCCACCTTTTTTTCCTAATGCATACTTTGGCCCGTTATTTTGAGGGATATCTCGAAAAAGGGGGAGGAGCTCGTGGCTGCGTAATAACAGCCGCACGGGTCGATCCATCAGGTTAAGCTACACTTGCCGGGGTTGGTCCGTGGATGGGTGACCATCTTTACATATTGAGACTCCTCCGTGCCTCGGAAAGCACGTTAAGCCGTTGGTCCCGGCTGTCTTTTGTGGATCTTTGACTGTCGTTACGGGGTCGTCAGAAGCCCGAAATTCTGACAACTAGTCTTAACAAGGGTTATCGTATTACGCAGTTACTGGGTTGTCCAGGTCAGAAATGTAGTCGCTCCATAGAAAATACTGGTATTCAGCTGCATCCGGTTAGACTGGAAGCCGACCCCAACATAGTTGGTAAATGGCTAGACAGATGATGATGTCTCGAAAAAAGGGTTTGCGTTTATTTGGTATTTCTCCACCACCACACCACCATAGAATAATCCCTGCTCCACATTCTCGGCGGGAGGTCTCGACTAGAACATTTGCCGAGACAGGGCGAGACGAGAGCGTTGCTCTACATTCTTGCCTGGCACAGTAGGCACAGCATGACTATCGCCAACGATTTTCTCATCTGTGGAGATAGCGCCTTAGCCTTTATTGAGCGTTTCAAAGATAACACACTAAAAGTTACAAATCTTCTCTAGAACTTCTTGCCGACATATTGGCACCATTGCTTGACAAGCCATTTTGAACTCACATACATAATCAGCCTATAACATTCCCACTGCTGGGATACAGGCCTCCTCTCGGTGAGAGGGTGTGCGTCCTAATCCACCAAGCGGGACCATTGCGGGTTGCTAGAACCCGTGCGCATTAACATGGACCTGGCTCAATGACGTTTGTAACTACCCCCGCTTCCCCGCACGGCGACGGCGGGGCGCGGCGCGGGTAGCGGGGGGTAGTATTGAGTTTCGAGTAGGTGCCTGTTAATGCGCACGGGTTGTAGGTGCCAACATTACGGCAAGGGACAAGTTATAGTGAACGGTGAATGATCAGTAGTTTATATAATTTCATAGATGATTTAGCCCCTATTCCGCTAACCACACAATCCCGACTCTGGACCAGCCTACAGATGTAAATACCCAACAATGGTCATTCATCTATTGTCCATTTATCAGGGGGCCATTATCTGGACAGGTTGACGGGCCCAGCGGCCGCTTTGTGCTAACTGGGTCACAGATACCATTCAAATGACTTATGAGAGTTGATAGAATAGGCGGCGTAATGGCTGTTGGAATGGCCTACCTTTTTCATCCGTTTTATAATGCTGAGTACGGGATTTACACGAGAAATGTAGCAAGTAAGCTTTGATAAGCCAAGGTGCCAATATGACGGCAAGGAGGAACAAAAATACGTACTTATATAAAAGAGAGGGGAAAGAATCTTAAGGCATCAAAAAAATTCTCCGCATAGCTGTCAACAGGAAAAGTTCTCAAAAGGCTGGCAGTATTGCCACGTTGTATAGCAATGCCGATTCTTTGGCCAAAAAATAAGCCAGCTTATTGGGGGCCAAGTCTACTAATTTACAAACGTGTCAGTGGTCTCACAATGATCAGTTTTTGACAGATATACCATACAACATCTGTCAAAAACTCATCATTGCGTGACCACTGACACGTTTGTAATGTATTAAACTCACGTCACGTGAAGAGTCGACCGACCGCTTGGGGATGTCTTGAAAAACCAAATGGGCACTCGGACCCCATGGCCCAGAAGGGCCCGTGTTTCAACCCCAAATGGCTCGAACAAATATGTAGCTCCCAATCGGTTATCATAACATAACATCACGCCTATAATCCCCGAAAGGTTGGGTAGAGGTGTACCTACTTATAATACACCTACAATTTTTAATGTTGATCCATTAATGAAGAGCTCGTGGCTAAGTAATAACAGCCGCACGGGTCGATCCATCAGGTTAAGCTACACTTGCCGGGGTTGGTCCGTGGATGGGTGACCATCTTTACATATCGAGACTCCTCCGTGCCTCGGAAAGCACGTTAAGCCGTTGGTCCCGGCTGTCTTTTGTGGATCTTTGACTGTCGTTACGGGGTCGTCAGAAGCCCGAAATTCTGACAACTAGTCTTAACAAGGGTTATCGTATTACGCAGTTACTGGGTTGTCCAGGTCAGAAATGTAGTCGCTCCATAGTAAATACTGGTATTCAGCTGCATCCGGTTAGACTGGAAGCCGACCCCAACATAGTTGGGAAAAGGCTAGGCAGATTGATTGAATGAGACTATGATAGATGGTCGACGGTGTAACCCATGTTAGGTAGATAAGAGAACGTGTAACGTGTTATCGCAACGTCACGACGATAAAGCATTGTGGTGAGCATGTGGTTTTGATGTTGACATACCTATAGAATGAAGCCTCGACGTGTGAATCAGGTTGATAAGCGCCTGTTTACGAAATGATTTCATGTAGAGCTGTTTTTTAAAGCACACCGCCTCGTGTATGAAGCTGACAAGATTGGTGTACACACGGCTACACATCAAACTATACATTTCCAGTATAAGCTGACCTCGCATTGTACGGAAGTCTTATGCAATGCGAGATCAGCATAAACTGGAAATGTATAGCCTGATGTGTAGCCGTGTGTACATAACACACATCGGGGTTTCTGAACATCATTTGTCATGTCATTGAACATCAGTTGAAGGTTGACTTCCAGCATAGAGATATAATTATTGTATAGAGTGCGCGCTTCAAACTATGAACAGTAGACACGGGTTTGAACAACACGACGTTCCTCACCACACTCACTCACTTGTCAGTTCGAGATTCATTCATTTGTACGTCACAGTGAAGTGATGCGCACTAAGCGATTTGTGCAGTACGTGCACTCTATGTAATATTATATCTCTATGACTTCCAGTCTAACCGAGTGCAGTATACTATTTATAACAGTATACTGGTTTATCTGACCTCCAACACCCAGTTACTGAGTGACACGAAAGACGTAGAGTTCTCTTGTCCAGTTGCCTTCTTTTTCTCCCTACTTGGGCTTCCACGTCACTAACATGAGCAAGTAAATGTATGGAAATTTAAGGTGGTTTTGAAGTCCCGTTAGAAATTATAATAGGGCACATAATTATGAGATGAGATAGCTGTTGTAAGATTAGGAGGTACCATTAAGGGGGGATGCGCTAAGGTAGCCCGCGGAATCTTCCGTTTAATGCCTATTACCCTACTGAATGACTAGGTATTTCAAAAAGTCATGGCATTTGAGGCCAAATTCTAACCTATGGAGTTGTATTCCTGATTCAAATAATTATAATTCTGTAAAGCCATATTTGTTACGGTCGCGAATCATATAAATCAACATACAACCTGATACTGACCTGCAAATTGCAAAAAACGTTACAAAATTTGAATTTCGCGGGCTACTCTGACGCGTTCGCCTTAGGCAAGTCAAGTTGTACCAGTGTTGGCTACCAAAGGTGCGCCCCACGTAAGTTTCACCACACGTAAAACATGCTGTTGTATTGCACACAAAAAACGATTGCATTACCGGAATTTCAGGAGCGGTAGAAAAAAAAACAATTCAAATTACCATAAGTACCGGACACATTTTACTCGTCACTCCATTAGGCATAAAAAGCGAGGCTCAGCGATTATTAGTTCCACAAACATTAATAACCAGGTCAATATCGACGTCCTAGTGGCGGCCTTGGTACCGCCATTACGTTGCAGTGGCCAGTGGCCAAGACTGTTGTGTGGCCGTTGCTTAGCAACCGTGGTCATTGTGTTAGGCGAAGCAATTTGGACGAGTGAATGATTTAATAGGAGGAATGCATTGTAGTATTTGCTAGAGGGTGATTAGGATTTGATAACGTTAAATATCAAAGGCGAAAGCTTCAGGGTAGCCCGCAAAATTTAAATTTTCTTACCTTTTCTGCAATTTGCAGGGCAGTGTCAGGTTGTATGTTGATTAAAATAAGATTCGCGACCGTAACAAATATGGATTTACAGAATTTTAAACATTAGAACCAGAAATACAACTCCTTAAGATCATATAGGGTATGTGCCAAATTTCATGAAATTAGTCATTTAAGGGGGATGCGCTAGGGTGGCTCGAGAAATTCAAATTTTCTTACGTTTTTTGCAATTTGCAGGTCAGTATCAGGTTGTATGTTGATCTAAATATTATTAGCGCTCGTTACAAATATGGATTTACAGAATTATAAACACTATTACTAACACAGTTCATGAATGTGCACTTGTCATGTAAGTGCACTTTCATGAACTTAGAGAGTTGTATTGCTGATTTTAATGTTTATAATTCTGTAAATCCATATTTGTTACGAGCGCTAATAATACACTTCTCATCAGAAAAATCGAAACACTTTCGTTTTTTTGACATATATATTCCTAAATATACACATTTTTCTGATAATCCTTACAAAACATAAACTTGCAAGGTGTTTCGATTTCTCTGATGAGAAGTATATTTAGATCAACATACAACCTGACACTGACCTGCAAATTGCATAAAAACCTAAGGGAAATTTGAATTTCGGGGGCTACCTTGGCGACCGTATTCCCCGAAGGAGTAGGGTAGGCAGCCCATTTAGCTATATTTAACCGACTACAAAAAAAGAGGAGGTTATTTCCTCTGCATCTTTTTTATTTATGTTCATCGGTATTTTCGTCAATTGTGAACCGATTTTTTTAATTTGGTAGAGGAAGCTTGCGCGGGGGCCCTTTTTTTATTAACTTTGCTTCGGTAGTTTTTGAGTTGGATAATATGTATTTAATCCACTTTGTATAGGAATCTTGATGATATTGATTATTATCCAGATAAAATTAATCTGACTAGTGAGAAATCGACCATTCATCAGTTAACATAGTCCCAATCGGTAAAACGCAATGCAGTACTCTGATGTCAGAATGCCATAACGCAGCGAATGTCATCGCTCCACGTGTCCATGTTAACTCTACCAAGCGTTACACGCGTTATGAGCCACAATCGTAACAAGGACGCGCGTGGGTCGCTTGCAATCTTACTTTGTACGGTTTATACCCTAATGTAGCGGTTCTCAAACTCTTTTGGCCATGGAAACCTTTTGGAAATGGAAATGGAAATATTTGTCCGAGCCTTAAACAACTGCGTTTCATGGAATTTGTACCACCAGTGGAACAAAGTGGATTGATTGTTTACAGTTTACAATTACACTCGCAAAACTCTGACTTCACTTTTTCCCACTAGGGCTGGCACTGTTGGATTATGGCGGAAATAAAAACAGTTTTAATAATAAAATACCTACGTGTCGAATTGATAACCTCCTTTTTTTTAAAGTCGGTTATATATAGAAAGTATCTTCCGCCCGCATGGTATGTCGATAAAAAGTAGCCTATGTCCTTTTTCAGGCTCTAGACTATCTGTGTACCAAATTTCATTTAAATCGGTTCAGTAGTTTTAGCGTGAAAGCGCGACAGACAGACAGACAGACCGTCAAACAGACAGAGTTACTTTCGCATTTATAATATTAGTATGGAGTAAGGATTATTCGTACCAGGTTAGGATGATTCTGAAGCAGCAAAAAAAATCAAGTAACAAAAACTAAAACCCAACTACGACTTAAAAGGTATAAACAAGACACCACAGACAGACAAATTAAAAATCCGGAGTCACACGTGTTAGGGCATAAATCGAACAGATTACGTGTGACTCCGGATTTTTAATTTGTCTGTCTGTGGTGTCTTGTTTATACCTTTTAAGTCGTAGTTGGGTTTTAGTTTTTGTTACTTGATTTTTTTTTAAATTCTTTTGGGGTTATAATATATATATTTTTGAAATGTGCTCATTAAGCCCTTTCATTTGATACCCAACATTGTACGATTAAACCATTTTTTTTTTTAAGTTCCTCACTTTGTGTCCTCTAGAGGGCGCCAGTTTTAATTTAATGTGACTTCACATAGCCTATAACCAGCGGACAATCACGACGCTTCTAACGATACCTCATTTGTCAAATTGTGATAAGTGGTTTGGAAGATAGGAGGGAACAGATGAACATACATACATACATACATACATACATACATACATACATACATACATACATACATACATACCGGTCAAAATCATAACCCTCCTTTTTCTTCGCCGTAGTCGGGTAAAAATACCACAAAGCAATGTCGTCTACAGTTGGACACTATGCAATAGGCTTTTCGCGGAACCCCCACAGACGCTTTGCGTCCAGACCCAGGGCTCCGCGGAGCCCACTTTGAGTATGGCTGCCTTAATGGGATGTCGGCTAATAATCTAATATGCACTGGTTTCAAGCGGGAATAGAATACCAGTTGGATGTATTTTACCTAAGTAGGCCATAGAGGATATGTGCAGTTAGGTAGCTGCACATTTAATAGGTACTTCCCTTGCGTTTACACTGCGGCGGGGTTTTCAAATAGTGTCCGCACTCGGACCCTATTTGTGTCAGGGGTAATCCGATTAATTGAATTATCCATACTTCCTTACATATTTAAAACAAAGTCCTCCGCCGCGTCTGTCTGTCTGTCTGTTCCCGATAAACTCATAAATTACTGCACCGATGTGCATGCTGTTATCACCAATGGATAGAGTGGTTCTCGAGGAAGGTTTTAGTATATAATAACCGACATCCACGCGGGCGAAGCCTCGGGCATCAGCTATATAATATTATAAATTCGAAAGTCTGTCTGTCTTTATGCTACCGTTTCACGCCTAAACCACTGAAAGGATTTCGACTTCTGGGCCGGCCTCGGCGGCGCCGTCCATCCTATCCCACCGTGTGGAGACTGTTGCCCAGCGTAATTTTAAATAATTTATGAATGTTTTATTGTACTTGTTTCAGATGAGATAACTTCGTCATTCCGTCGCTTCGGGCCGCTTGTGGTCGACTGGCCGCACAAAGCCGAGAGCAAGAGTTACTTTCCGCCCAAGGGTTACGCGTTTCTACTGTTCCAGGTATGTTTAATTCAATAACTAGCTGTTCAACCGCGTAAATGTCAGCTAAGACCGCGAAGCTGCACGCACTTTTGAACAATTATCGAACTTATTTTTTTCACGAAAAGGTATAAATTTCAGTGCGAGTGTTGACACGTGTCAAAGTACGCTGAGATGCGCGGTGCTGCGCAGCGCGTTTACCTTATTGTGTAATAAATAAATTCGATAAGTATTGTATCGGATCATAAAAAAGTGCGCGTCGCTTCGCGTTTCAGTGTGAACTGACCCTAAGTCTCGATCTCGTGGGAATATCGGGATAAAAAGTATCCTATGTCTTAAGCCAAATTTCATCTAAATCCGTTTAGCCGTTTTAGCGTAAAGCGTAAGAAACAAAAACTCACTTTCGCATAAAATATTAGTGAGGATAACCTAACCTACGATATTTTTTGCCTGTTTCACCACTTCTGGAAATGACTCGATTAAGTTTTCTGGCGGATTATACGGTTATTGGTAAAAACACCAACAACCTCTTAAGGATTCATTGTTCTCATCATTATGAACAACTTTTAATAAGGGCACAAATATGAAATCGCGAAAACAAAAAACAGTTGTTCACAGGTTTACATAACTCGTCAAAATGTACGGAACAGCTAGTTTTTTTTTCGCGATTTCATATTTGTTCCCATATTAAAAGTTGTTCATAATGATGAGTACAATGACTCCTTAAAAGGTTGTTGGTGTTTTACCAATAACCCTGTATAAACAAATTCAAGTCTGTTCAGTCTATCCATGCATCCCTTTTTGAGTCTCCAATGTTGCTGGTGGTCACTGTTCATGACTCAATGGCCCCAATCACAGGCTGACGATCCACTGTAACGAAATGGAGGAAAATTAACCAATACCCTAAACAAGGTTGATTAAAATAAATGCCTCTTTTTGTTCATTTTCCTTCGTTCCATCTATAATCCATCCAAACTAATATTATAAATGCGAAAGTAACTCTGTCTGTCTGTCTTTCTGTCTTTCTGTCTGTCTGTCTGTCTGTCTGTCTTTGCTTCACGCCTAAACTACTGAACCGATTTGTGTGAAATTTGGTACAGACATAGTTTGGAACTTGAGAAAGGACATAGGATAGTTTTTATTACAAAAAATAGAATAAAAAATAAAATTTATTCCGGACATACAGCGCCATCTATTGGTCAAGAGTCGGCATCAATTCAGTACTGAAAATTCATCGGAAAAATGTAAATAAATAGTAAAAAGGTATGAAAAATATAATATAATACAACTTTTGGTACATAGAAAATGCTCTAACGGAGTATAGATAATTCTATTAGTACTATATGTCGAGTTGGTGATCGCGCAATGGTGTCGATCGTTACACGAGTTCGGTTCATGTTATTGTTTTAATTCACGGAAAAAAATAATATCAATATAATAAAACCTTTAGTACAAAGAAAATGCCCGAACGGAGTATAGATAAATAATCCGAGTTGTCACTATGCTCGATAGATGGCGTTGGGATCGAAATAGATCGCGCTATGGTTTCGTTACACGCATTTGGTTGGGTATCGGCCGAGCGCTTTGGTACTGTGGTGGAAATTGTGGATTGATCGTTTCGTAAATTTAAAATTGGTTCCGTTCAATTTTGAAGAGATCCCGCGAGATCGGGAACTATGTGGGTAAAACCATAAATCTGTCGGAAGTCACTATTCCACGCGAACGAAGTCGCGGGCAAAAGCTAGTTTGAAATAAGATTAGACATTTAAATAAACCTTTTTTACAGTCCGTTCAATCGATATTGACTTCTATTGCGTTGGTGGCATGACAAATGGCAGCTGCAGTAGACAGTTGGTATTGTGAAACGTTTTTTGCTTTTAATGCCATCCTTATGCCTACGGTATAGAAGTCAAAATCTAAATGTTAATCTTATTTAAAATGAAGTTTATATGGAGCGAAGGAAAATTAACAAATGGAGCCATTTATTTTAACCAACCTTGTTTAGGGTATTGGTTAATTTTCCTCCATTTCATTACAGTTGAGCGTTAAAATGACGTTTAGGTGGAGTGACAGACTTAATGCCCTTTTCAAATGATGACCCTCTAATTCAAAGTAAAATTCGCTATTAATAAATTCCCATCGACCTACCTCCAGGACGAGAGCTCAGTAGCCGCTCTAATGGAAGCCTGCATCACTGACGATGACAAGCTGTACCTCTGCGTGTCCTCACCCACGATCCGCGACAAGCCAGTCCAGATCCGGCCGTGGAGGCTCGCTGATGCAGACTTTGTGCTCGACGCTAGCATGCCGCTAGATCCCAGGAAGACTGTCTTCGTTGGAGGAGTGCCGCGTCCGCTGAAAGCTGGTGAGTTTCCCAAAAGATTGGTGTAATTTTCAGGTAGAAATCCAATTTGGAAGCGTCAGATGTGAGCTGTACTTAGAGTGAACCGCAGGTAAATAAGGTAAATATCCGCAGGTAAATATCTTTAGTCGCACTCAACTGTCTAAAGGGTCTATTAAGCTTAATTTTTGTCGCGGGACTCGCTGATGCAGACTTTGTGCTCGACGCTAGCATACCGCTAGATCGTAGGAAGACTGCCTTCGTGGGAGGCGTGCCGCGTCCGTTGAAAGCTGGTGAGTTTTCCAAAATGCTGAAGTGATTAGGATAGGACTCATTTCAACGTAAAATCAGCCCGAAGAGTTCATACGCTTTGCGTCACATGACTCCATCTGCCAAACCAGTATTGTACACGGAACGAATGCCTATTTAACTTCCAATAACTTCTCCCGCTCTGGGCGGAGAGCAGGAGGGCGTGTCAGACTCTTGACTAAAACCCACCCGTGTTCCTTCAGTTGCCTGTATTTTGCGAGAGGCCACGGTATCCCTTTCGGACACCGGCAGCCATCGGCCCTAACGGATCCCGTCAGTTGTGCTGATCTTTGATGCGCGCGTGGAACACAACGCGCCGTCGACCCGTATATTTTTCCAGTGTCAGAGAGAGACGGAGCTAGACAAAGCCGCTAGCACCATCCAGTTTTCGCAGTGGAATAAAGGTGGCATTAATACTTCATAATACTACCCCTGGTCCTTATCGGATGGCGAGCTACCCATTGCTCACCGTCCGCAAGCCCACACCTACAGTGGTCGGGAATCTGACTAGGATTCCCGACGCCCAGGGCGTCTCCTGCGGCTGCCACTTGACCCTAGGTTACCGTCAATACTTATGAGAAATATGTTGCGTTTCCAGTGGAGTTGGCGATGATTATGGACCGGCTGTACGGCGGCGTGTGCTACGCCGGCATCGACACCGACCCTGAGCTCAAGTACCCTAAGGTCAGTATCTGTTCTATAACCTTCTCCTAAAACTGTCACCCTAAAGAAAAGTAGGAAAGATTTCAATGTTAAATTACATTTTATCTACACCCATGCTATAAATCCTCTATAAAAGTATCTGAAACAGTTAGCTTATAGCCAACATTAAAACATCCAGTGTAACCATAATATCATCCAAACGGGTGTTATAATGTTGTACTGAATTTCACAATGCAACTCATTAAAAAAAAAGAACGTTGAACATTCACGTGCGTTTCACGAACAAAGCACTGTAATTTAAAAACAAAAATACATTCGAATTCAAAAAATTCGAATTGCGCCATTTTTGTTCGATATTGGTATTGCAAAGAAACTTTTACAGAAGATTTCAT
The DNA here is from genome assembly GCA_947522985.1 of Lithophane socia. Lineage (NCBI taxonomy): Eukaryota > Metazoa > Arthropoda > Insecta > Lepidoptera > Noctuidae > Lithophane > Lithophane socia. The sequence goes on along the minus strand of OX383281.1, from coordinate 4,335,965 downwards.
TCATAATTAGGTATTAAAACACTCAAGTGATACTTGTTACAGTTGCATAAAATTTTTTATTTTATTTTATTTTTATTTATTTTATTTTATTTGGAACAACAAACAGATATACAATATTTTATATATGGAATTACAATAAGACAGTTTTACTAATGTATATCCAACTCCGTTATTCACAGAATATCTAGATTGCAATCCTTAAAACTACGTCATGCTGGTTTTGTATCATTATCTACTATAACTATAATAATCAGTTAAAAACAAAATTAACATGGCAATCAAAAAGGAGGAGAAAATACAAGAAAAAAACAAAACATACATTGGTAAATCCGATCCTATGTCCTATTCTAGGATTCCCAGGTCATAGTCTACCGATGTGTTTTAGCGTGAAAGCGTAACAAACAAACTCTCTTTCACATTTATAATATTAGTTTGGATTAGGATTTTAGGCCCAAAAGAGACGAGTTTTGGTTTTACTTAAGTAGGTACTATGAGTTGCACAAAAACCGTTTTTACCGAGTCATGTTTGATGCAAATATCAGTCTCTCAAAAAGAAAGTCTTCAGATAAAATAACGCAAATCTGTCATTTCTTTTAGGCGTTTATTGCTGGCTAAATCACTCAAGGCTCTTCTCCTGTATTTACTTAACTAGTACCATGTTGCATGTATGTATGTGTGTGTGCAGGGCGCGGGCCGCGTGGCGTTCTCTAACCAGCAGTCGTACATCGCCGCCATCTCCGCGCGCTTCGTGCAGCTGCAGCACGGAGACATCGACAAGCGCGTCGAGGTAACGTACCGACCGACTATGATCATCATCGTCATCATCCAACAACATTCTCCAAGAACTGAACATGAACGTTTCATCAAGCATTTACTTAAAAACACAATTTAACTTTTTTATTAATGTACTTTTATTAAAATTAACCTAAGCCCTATTTATCTGCCTTAATTTGACCCTAAATTAAAATAAGCCTTATACATTTGAATTAACCGTGACCCCAAAATAAAATGAAACTAATTCTCCAAATAAAACGAACCTATCCTCAATCAAAATGTACTAATTTATTACCCTAAATAAAATAACACTGTACTTTTTCAAAATTAACCATTTTCGCGACAACCATGAATGAACCCAGTTACAAATCGACCATAAACCATCATTTAAATCAATCACTATCCCAACTGGGTACCCAAAACCCTCCATAACCCTAAAAATTTAATCATTACTAACTTTGAACAAAAAATAATTTTAACAATTAAAAAACAGCTGCCCTGCCAATAAAAAATAGTAAAATCAAGATGAACAAATAAAATTGTCATTGGTATCGGGGGACCGTTCTGTGGAACAAACACTCATTTTTATCTAGAACTCCCCGATTGCACATCTTTTTTGGACAGTCGTGTTATAAACTATTCCCCAACTAAAATCGACCAAACATGCTGGGTCCCCCAAATAAAATGAAAACATGACATCGTCTGTAACCCGTGTGACGTATGCTTGCAGGTGAAGCCGTACGTGCTGGACGATCAGATGTGCGACGAGTGCGCCGGCGCACGCTGCGGCTCCAAGTTCGCGCCCTTCTTCTGCGCCAACGTTACTTGTCTGCAGGTATGTACTCCTTTCCTCAATTGCTCCATCTAACCTAGGGCTGTCCAGCTCGAGCTCTTTATGAAGGAGCTCGCTTGGGAAATCCATATTACTGCCGCTGACCAGCATTCCTGGTCTCCAGTTTGAAGAGTTTGGGGGCTGCAGTAATTACAGGAACTTTGTTTTCCACTAATCAGGAGGCGGTCGTGGCTAAGTAATAAAAGCCGCATGGGTCGCTCCATGATGTTAAGCCACGCTTGCCGGGGTTGGACCGAAGATGGGTGACCATCTTTACATACCGAGACTCCTTCGTGCTCGGAAAGCACGTTAAGCCGTTGGTCCCGGCTGTCATTCGTGGAAGTCAGATAGGCAGTCGCTCTATATAAAATACTGGTACCTATTCGCTGCATCCGGTTAGACTTAAAGCCGACCCCAACATAGTTGAGAAAAGGCTAGGCAGATTGATTGTTTTCCAATAATCTATAAGTATCATTTATTTGCATAAAATTGTCAGGTAAGTACAGTTCGATTGAAACTTAATGGCGGCTCGGAAATAAGCCACTCGCTGCGCAGTACCCCACCCCTCATCCCCCTGACTCATAAAATTGTTACTGCGCAGCGACTCGCCTCATGTTCCGAGCCGAGTTTGAATTGAACTGTACAAGACCTGCTATAAAATTAAGTGCAAAGATACCGCCATTTAGTGATGGCATGAAAGGCAGTATGGCAGTAGATAGTTCGATTGTGTAACCTTTTTTGCTTTTAATGCCATCCTTATGCCTACAGTATAGAAGTCAAAATCGGTTGAACGGACTGTAAAAAGGTTTGCTTAAATGTCTTAATCTTATTTCAAAGAGTATATGTTAGTTATTTAACATGAAACTATAGACAAATAATTAAAAGGTAACAATTTTATGGCATTAAATTCAAGTTTCTGAGATGCCAACGCACACTGACTAGACAGGTCCACTCAATCTGTGCGGTTCTTGCCTCAAAAGACCATTTCAGACACCAATCTACATGGTCTTCACTTGATCTGACCAAGATTGTCTGGACTTTAAAAGAGACTGCGACCTCTGAGTTTGTTTCGGCCTTTCTTCTCAGAGTAGTCAGATAGGAAACGCCGACATCATCTAACCTATTTTATTTTATATTACCTGTAAAAGTGATCCCGATATCCTATTTACAGAATAAACAATTTCATTTCAGACACTTAGCATTTTCCTCGCTGTAGTGAGGTGAAAAGTTTCGCCTGCACGGCAAAGTTATTCTGTGTCTCGTACCTTTGAAACCCTCGCAACGCTCAGGATTCTATATTTGAATCACTCGCTTCGCTCATGGTTCAATCCTATAATCCTTCGCTTGCTCAGGTTTCAATACAAGTACTCGCGCCAAAAAACAAAAACAACTTTGCAGCCTTGCATAACAAATAACTATTATCAGTATACTAACTAATACCTGTCTATCTCTTTCCAGTACTACTGCGAGCACTGCTGGGCGACGATCCACTCGCGCCCGGGCCGCGAGTTCCACAAGCCGCTCGTGAAGGAAGGCGCCGACCGGCCGCGCGCCGTGCCCTTCCGCTGGTGTTAGTGCATCCCTTACTAAACCTACACACTCTTTACACACGCACACTGTGCGACAACACGCTGGCAACACTGGGGGACTGGCTAGAGGCCGGCCGGGTGGTTAGACTACTGGGGGAACTTGGTTCCCCCGCCAATCGAAATATTGGAAGTTGTCTAGTTGCGTTGGTCGGATTGTAAGTGTGTGTGGATATGTTGGGTTTACTTTTTTATATTTTGGTGGGGCATATTCGGACTTACCTGCGTTTCTTGATCACTTTTGTATTCTGACACCCATGACTACGGAACTCACAAAATTTCTTCGGTAGCGAAAATTTATTACATTTTCTGTATTGGTAATATTGGTATCAGCCAGTAACTAATATACCCCACCAGAAAAAAAAATCGACTCAAGGATACAACTCAAGCCAAAAATTATTATCCAAAACCGATTCAGTATTAATTTATTAAGATATTTTTTTAAAGCCATACCAGTGTTGTTCGCGTGTTGTTCCACTGTTGTAACCTACAAAGTGTCGTACTTTTAACATCGGACAGTACTTGTGCCTATACTAACACGGTGCCGGGTTGATGGTCATTTTGGGACGGGTATTTTATTTAAAATGGGGTACTTTATTTGGGGGAGCCCATTTTGTTTGGGGAAATTTCATTTTAGATCGGATATTTTAAATGGGGTCAGTCTAATTGGGGAACTTATTTTGTGTGTGGGGTAATTTCATTTTGGAAGGGTAATAATGAAGCGTACGTATCTTGAATGAATGTGCATTCTAAAATAATAAATACTAACGTTTCATTATTACTATAAAAATACACAACTAAGCTGGTTACTGTAATTTAATTTTTTCAGTAAGCTTGTTTGATTTGGGAAGTGTATTTTCATGTTGGGTAGTTTTCTTATTCCATTTGGGTTCGACTTTAATAGGGGTAATTCAAAATTACCCCAAATAAAATGTTGCAAGTAAATCAAATTTTCTTACTACCCAACTAAAACAATATTTTTCAAAAGTCGAAGAAATTATAAACTACATTTTCGCTGTTACCCGTTCCGAAATACGGCCCGGGGTCGGTAATTACCTCCCACGCCGCAGTCTTTCTGCCAAGTTGAAATATTATCAACTATCTATGCTGAAAATATTTCAACTTTGCATACAATATCTGCCCAATTCACACATCGGGATATAGTATGGAATGAAAAAACTAGTCTTAATTACTGGCAACATTTTGATTTAAAGCACGGCAACATTTGAAAGTAATTTTGTTGCTGGTAACACCAAAAAAAAATGAAATCTTCACGCTATTCCTTGCGAGTTTGGCAGAGCATTGAATTACTAACTGATATAAAATGTTCATATAAAAATATCTGACTGCACTTTGGCAGATAACGCACTAGGCAGCAGCAAGCAGCAGGCCGCGCACCCATCTTTATCCAAACCTGCGGCCGCAGCCAGGCTATTTTAGCCACCCGTGCCCACGATGTACCGGATTGACTGCTGGCTGTCTAGTGCGGTATCTAGTAATTCCCACTTCGGAACTCCTGCCCTCGTTATAAACCAGGCGTGAAGGTATACACACTAGAATTATTATTTAGACTAGTTTTCAGTGAATTTGCACCAACCGGCTAGGATTTTTTGTGATGGCAACATTTTCACTTTGTGAAAAATTGACTGCTCAGCTAAACGGATATAATTATATCAAGACTGTGGTCTTTGAACATCGATTTTGTGAATAATCGACTGAATACACGATTATTAATCGAATATGTTGCTGCTGATAAATAATTGTAAGTGCTATAAAAATAGAAGCAATTTAGTAGGTAACTAATTTTTTGATTATTATATTACTTAGTGTGAGTATTCGACTCGATACTGTCCTTTAAATCTGACTGCAACATATACGATTAATAAGCAATGTAACATCGCATAATCGATTAGAATCGATTGAAAGAAGTCGATTATTCAAATCGATGCTCATCGATCACTTACCTCATTTTGCGGACGATGCCAGTGGCGCCTAGTAAATAAAGAATTGCAACATTATCCAATGTTTAATGTAAGCAAAATATTTTACGATGGAAGTACAAGGCGTCGACTCAGTGAATATGCTTTTGTGGAAGCCGCCATTTTGAAATATTTGTAGCTTCCCTATCGTGACCTGATAAAATAAAAGATTTTCTTTGAAGTGCTATTAGAATACTGTGTTACATAAGCAAATAAGTAGATAATTTTACTTTCACATGAAAGAACGTTGCTATTATCTTTAGTGAAGAACAATTTTAACTTTGACACGTCCGAAAATGTACCTACAAATATTTCAAATTATTGTTGCCAGTTTATAAAAAACTTGCTGCAGTGGTAGTTTTTACAACAGCGTGTTTTTTGACAGAAATAGATTCGATATAAGAAGAAAATATGTATCCAAAAACTTAGCTAGATGTCCGTTGTCATTTGTGGATAGGTAAGGTCTTATCTGTCACGAGGTGACGCATTCGCGACTTGTCGCACGACAATCGCATTTGTGTACGCTCACTTATCGTAAGATACTAAGCGTAAGACATAAGTGAAATGTCTAATTTTTTGAAAATAACTGTACCTGTGTAGCTAGAGACAATTTCCTGATATTTTCCTTTATTTTACATTTGATTAGAGATTCTTGACTTGGATATTGTTGCGGTTGTCTTGTTGTCCCGTTCAGGGTTGCGACTTGTCGGTGCGATTGTGAGTCGACATTTGAAATGTCGGATTATGTGAGGTTGAGATTATTGCAAGTCTTTTGTCTGACTTTTCATCACAGAGCGGGATCAGCGACACTTGACGTTGCATTGACAAGATTTCTGCTTTTTCCGATCATTCCCTTTTTGAGTCCTGTATGAAATATTATAATAACCTTTACGAAACTTGCCATGTGACGTACGGGTGTTGCCAGGCAAGATCAGGAGAAGTTTATAAGGCTAACTTGCCTTCTGGTTGCGCCTCCCATCCTGCTCTGGAACGTGGACAGCTAAGGGATAAACTATTGGGCTCGTTTTGATTTCGACAAAGGGAGGCGGTAGGGACACGTTTTTAGTACAAACTTAACAAAACGGTTACCAATTTGGCTGTAGTCTTGCTCTGCAAGTTTCGTGGGGATGAGAGTGCGAGCCGAACGCGTTCAGTAAAGTCTCGACGTGGTAGGAGAATTCAGTGTTCATGAGATTTACACCCGGTTTCTGATTTGAGAAAAGTAGCAAATCTCAACTGATTATTCTCAAATACATAAGTATGCACTTTTAAAATTGAATTTCGTTAAAACATAATCAACTGATCATTTACTTGAGAATTCCTGATCAATGTAAACACGTTCCAGTCTTGATTAGAGTTAAAAAAATCTTAATTCAGAAACGAAATTCGATTTTAAAAACGCTTACTTATGTATTTGAGAATAATCAGTTGAGATTTGCTACTTTTCTCAAATCAGAAACCGGGGGTTAGAATAGTAGTGTGTCGAAGGCGTTATAGTTCGTTTTGGTAGATTCCTCGAACGTTGATGATGCAATAGCGTTTTATCGTCTTGTCGTTTACGGGTTTTCAGCAATTTTCAACTATAGTTCGCGCTCGCTCCAACCGTCCCCACACATTTTATTTTTAGCGTTAAAAAGTAATATATTTAAAAAAAAAAACTATTTTTTTGAATTTGCCGGGGTAGTGCAATAGATGGTAGCATAGTATCTAATTATCGGAACATACTAGCGGCCTCAGCAGTTAGTAAACTAAGGCCGCTAGCAAGTTTATTTGAAACTATTTAAGATTATATTAACCTTATTAAACCTAGTGTAAATAGGAAGGTCTCACAATTTTTGCCTTCGCGCTCGTTCACTTGGGATTGAGTTGAGATGGACTAAATTTTAGTGATGAAGACTGCGTTTACTACCTAAAGCAATTATATTTTAGCAATAATATAACGAGAAAGGCTACTCTAAGCCTCGATCATATTAACTAAAGTAAACAAATTAGCACTGTTTAAGAGAATCTTAGGTTCTTTTCAGTCAATTTCCTGGCTCCGTTTCTATTTTGTGCCAGATTTCGTTTCAAACAGTGCTCGTCATTCCCACCAGCCAAAATATATTTGCTAAATAGTAGTAAACGCTAAAAGCACCGATGTTTAATTTGCATCGTGACGTATGTCCGCGGATGGACCAATCGCGCGAGCAGCGACTGAACGATGCTGATTCATTGTGACTGTTGAACTTGAAACGTCTTGAAATTGTTTGTGTTGGACCGTCTAACATCAAGGGAGGAAGATTATTTAAATAATTTCTGGACCTAGCACTATGCCTTGTGGGGATACCATTCATAATTGGAAGGTTTAAGCAATGGCTTGAAATTTTGGAATCAGTTTGGCCAGAGTAATGATTTGAAGGATACAACGCTTACGAATTTCAGTATGTTTCTATAGTCGGGACTCTGTCGTACTTGGTTTTGGTCGCATTTGGAGGTCTTAAAGACCTCTAATAGTGGTTAAAAGAGGTATGTATCAGCACTTGCTTCACTTTAACACTTATCATTCTACAAAACGATAGCCATTTCATTGAATCCTGGCGAAATGTGCTTCTTAATGCGCCTCCAACTAAGTGTAGCAGAGTTTTAACGCAAATTTTTTCGATGTTTTTTCAGTATAAACGTGTACTTAAATCTTAAAGTATAATAACAACGGATACACACTGTATGGGGTTAGATAACGTATCCCGAAAGACCACGGAAATAACATAGACTGTAGTAAAAAGACTTGCGCGGATTTTTTGATGATTTTTTTCATGATTTCGATGCGGTATTTTCGTGTTGTGTGGTACCTTTTTTCGAAAATTATCATGAGGCTTGATAGTGCCTTGTTGTGGCGTATGAGTTTGGTGTACCCCTCCCGACGTAGCTCGAATACAGGTCTTACGGACCTCCAACATTGGGTCGTTTCACTGTTCCTTGTGACGAGTCAAAATTATAGTCGTCTCGTCGTTTCCCCGTTTGGCTCGCGTTTCGGTCGAAATATGGGTCGGTTTTACTCCCAAATTCCCTATTTTTATTCATCATCATTGCGGCCGGGGTAAAGCTGGCTCGCATTAAACTTTAAGTAGGTACAATTTGTATTAATAGTAGAAGCATTTTAGTAAAAATTTGCCATATAGACGCGTTGCGAGACTTTTTATGTCGGTGACAAATGTTCAAGTATTAATCAATTAATGTAGATAAAATATTTGAAGAAAAATAATAATAATATTATATTTTTCTTAGTATTTAGATATGTATGTATAGTATTTCGATATGAAAAGTCTCATGACGCGGACAGAATTTATAAAATCGCACGACTGTGTGAAAATCTCTTATAAACGAACCGTATTTATTCTAGAAATGAGAAGAAACCAGTTCATATAAAACTATTGTTGATATATCGCTCTGTGATCTAACTTTGCAAATATATAAATCATTTTTAGATTATTATAATCTGGTTCCTTCGTCAATTTCTAGTTGGACGTCGGATCTGTTAATAAATTAATAGTTTCAGTATAATAGCAAAATAATGCGAATACAATTTCTCTAAATAAAAATAGAAGTTTCCTAGAAAAATATTTAAAAAACACACGCCTTGATCGCCCCGAACACCTTATATAGGAACCATTTTCACTTGCGCACTTTGTATCATGAATTCATTTTTTATCGACTGATTTTCGTTTTTCTACTGCATTTTCAAATTTGGTAGGTTTTTTTTCAACGATTTTGTGGCAACACTTTTGAAAAATAAATTTTTGTTTGTAGCGTTTTGATTCTTCGTCAGTGCGTTGAGTTTAGACTTTACTAAAAATTTATTTTGATGTTTTTCTTTGTGATTTTCGTACACTCGTTCGATGTTTTTGGTGGTTCTTTTCATGAAATTGCTCAATGGTTTTTTTGTAAAATTGTTTAGTACTCCCTACCCCCCTAGTTGAAATTAGTATGGCGGGCGATGGTTGAATGTATGGTCGCACTGTCCCATTTTGTATTTTTGTATTTTTATAATAAAAAAAACGTAAATAATGTGAATTCGGATGTGATTTTTTTACTTTACGCGCAACGTTGTAGTGAACGCTTGGGTTAAGACATTTTATAAAATTAAATTATAACAGATCTTCAAGATATCTTTATAAATTCCCATTGAACGATATGAAATCAGTTTAGTATCATTTATTGGACAACGATTGATAGAATAATTACTGTCTTTGAAGTTGAATGTTTTATATAAATTATCTTGAAACTAATCATTTGAACTGCAAATCCATTGGATGATTTTCACCGTATTCAATGATTTTATAAAAAAGGAACTTTGCTAGCAAAGAAAGCATTTAATCATTTATGATATCTCTATTATTTTTCTATGAACTACGTTCAAAATCCGAAAACCTTGAAGATCTGTTCAACCCAGCGGTAAAAAAAAACTTAATAATTGGTGTTAGTATAAAACCGAGGTGTGTTTGGGATATGTGGTCTGCCTGCGAGCGGTGGGCTAGATTTTGCACTATGTCTAGGGCTTTGTGACGATTGTACCGTCATGTCGCTGGTCGCCGGCTTAATACTATGTGCCTCTGTCCCACTTCTAGGCTGTTTGATTTGACTACTTTGAGGCTGATTCTAACTGAATTTGATGATATAAGAAACTGTTACTAAAAATGCAGTTCACCATGACAGAGACATAGCTTACAATATTATGACTGTGTGACCAGCCGAACGCTTTTCTACCAATTTGGTAGAATGTGAAGGATTTTTAGTAACTAATTTTGCTATTTAGTTGAATTAATATTATCGCGCGGGGGAAAGTTTCAATTCGTCCTCCCTTCTTTATTATTATTATTGTTTTCTCTTGAGGTTTTTATAACCTGTTTTCGCTTGTTTGTTGTAGTTTCTTGATGTCGCCTCGCATTATTTTAGTTTTGATTCTCGTTTAGTTTCTGACTCTGTGGCTTCTTTGCCTCAATGACGCGGCAAAGTTTCGATGCTGCAAAGTTTGGAAAAGTTGGGCAGCAATAGTGGTAATGTTAGTTAAAATTGATGTAGAGTTCTTAGAAGGTTAATACCCGCGTCATTGCTGCGGCAAGCCACGGCAATCGTCTACTTTTGATGGCATGTAGCGTTTGAATATAAAAATATTTTTTAGTTGATTTGGAGCGTGGTTTAGTTTGTTGAGGCGGGGCGGCCGTATTCTCGCACGTACCTTTAGTCGCTAGTTTGTAGTTGTTGTTTTCTCGGCGCCGTCGCTAAGCGGCCCTCGTTCACGTTTGTACGTTGTCTGTTTTTTCTATGGACGGGTGTGCTGTTCTCATTAATTTTAGATCGTAATTTTGTCGTTTGCATATCACTGCGTGCGGTCACAGCAGGGGGGCGTCGCGGTGTCATTCTTATACATTTTTTGACGTAAAATTTGTATCTTTATAAATGAATTGTTGTTGTTGATCGGTGTATCGTCCCCCACGTTACTCCCGAGTGAGTTTCGCACTTCACATGCATGTAAATAGGAGTTAGGTGAAAAACAAAATTTTAAAAAAATCCGCAAAAAAATAATGTTTTTTACGATTATGTCGGTGGCGGAACAGAGTTAGTAAAAATTTTTTCGTCTTAGCGTCGCCCGTATCGCCCGGGCGGGTTTTGTAAATTCTTGTGGCTAGAGTTTTTAGTGAAATTAAAGAATAGCAAAGAGTAGCGCAATTTAAACTAACCTAGTTGAGTCTAATAATGTACCTAATATCTCGTACCGTTGCTAGGACAATATTATTGTGTTTTTTAAATAATAAAAAAATGAATGCACCGTTTTATCTTCAGGTGTTTTTTCACTGTTTGTATAATTTAAACTATATCGAAAGTTGCGGTGGATCTAAATTTATTTTTTTAAATAGTATTTTCGATGTTCAGTGGACTCTCTCGTTCGGATTGTGTAAGTGTGTGGAAACTCGAGTTTTCGGCAAACGATTAGAAGCTTTATCTAAACCATTATTATATCCAAGACTTCATTTTAGACAAATGTAGGTATAAGATTGAGTAAAGTATGAAGTCTCTTAGTATTTACTTATCTCATTGATACTCGTTTGAACTACTCGAGTGTCCAAGCATTTCGTGTTTGTGCTTCACTAAAATACCAAGTTTCTACCAAACATACCACTCAAAGATTTATTACCTATTTAGTAGAAATATTTTTTGTCTCTAAAAACATTTTTGTGATGCACAGACACGATGGTCGAGTCCATAATTATAATTTAAAATTGATTTAAAATAAGATTTATATATTTTTATATGCAGTTGTTTCATTCATTGTTATACTTATAAAATCAATTTTGTTGATACTTGAAAATGAAATTGAAACCAATTTTTCCCGCCAAACGTTTTCTTTGGTGCCTTTGGGTCTAATGTTTGTTCTGTAAGCGTTCTACGATACCTAGTGACAGCTTTAGTGAGAAATAATTAAGATTAATTTTTAAGCTTTCTTTTTAGACTTAAGTACATTTTCTAAATGACTGTGCAGTGCCGGTGAGGTTGAGAATACGGGAAAATGGTGACAGGAAACCATTTTACATTATACTGTACTGCACTACCGGATGAGATTTATAACTTTCAAAAAGTCAATGCTTGCCTGTCATTGTTGTAAACGACCTGCAGGGCATTCATTAAGCATCTTTGTTCACAATTCTTAGACTTCTGCTTCCGTATTACCCTTCACCGTCACTCGACATGAGCTCCAACGGCACCAAACGGCGTACCGTGCCCCTTGTGTTGGCCACGACACTCGCTTAGTCTTGTTTCACGCCCGTGACTTACTTTACGACTATTGTGAGATATTAAAATGAATTTGAAACTTTCGCCCTGTGTTTGTATTGTAGTTTGCTTTCTGGGGTAGTGCAATTTTTCGCCTTTGTTGCGGGGCCAGGGCTGTGGATTGCAGTTAGTTAGGACATCCCAAAGCGTTCAGGCTCAGGTACACATGAATTACAGACATATTTCAGAGACCAATTTGAGATTACTATCAATGACATAGTAGACGACAAGAGACTAGTAGGTACTGTTAGCTCAGAGTGTCCACATTTGAGGGCCTAGGGTTCTTTTCCACCAGAGATGTGCTATGCTACGTTGCTACGTTGCTATGGATGCGTGTGTTATCCACCAATCATATTCATTGGTCCCATATTGGTCCACATAGCCAATGAATATGATTGGTGGATATCAAATGTATCCATAGCATCGTAGCACATCTGTGGTGGAAAGGCACCCTTTCTCAGTTGACGTTAAGGCTCAATTCACACCGGGAAAGCAGCGACCGGCAGCTGCGCGGCGAGAGTGAAATAATTTAAAACGTATCTACATAATTAAAATACCAGTATCGCTTGAAAATCTCGAAAAGACCACGCGGCCGCCGGCGGTGCCGCGTGGCCGCGAGTGGCCACACGCGTCTTGTCAGTGGCACTACCCGCGCTGCCGTTCCGGTGTGTATCGCCCCTAAAGCTCAATTCATACCGGGAAAGCAGCGGCTGGCAGAGGCGCGGCGAGCACTTTCAATGTGAACTAATTTGAAACTTTATTATCGCTTGAAAAGCTCTAAAAGGTCACGCGTCTTGTCGCCCTAATTCTTTGAAAGAGGTCAAGTTCATAACTGCAAAGCACAGTTTCCTATAAGCCCTAGTGTGTCACAGATTATTTTTGTAAGTACATATATTTTTTTATTAGCTACATCCTTCTAGTTTCGACCAAAGACAGTATGCGGCCCAAAGTTACCTACCAAAAAGACATAATTGATTCCTATTTTTTACTTAATTCCGGTGAAGAATCGCTTTTTTGTAAACATTTTTTTAATCACCCGCTTGTTTTGATGTATTTTTGATGTTATTCCTATTTATTTTTTACCAATTTTTTGTATAACTTTTTTATCGATTAGTAATTTTATTCACTAGTAGTTTTAGTGTTACATTTTTTCAGTATTTTTTTCGAGTTTTTTTTTCTATTATAGGTAATTTTACACAGATTAGTATAAGCTTTCAGCGAATATAAAGTTTTTGCACGTTGGCCGTAAAATAAGGTATATTTATGTATATTTAACTTGAAATAAATAGAAAAAATGTAAAAAAATCTGTTTGAATATTGCAAATTAGATTCAAATTTCTAAAAAACGGAACTTTATTGTTTTTTCTTTTTTATTTCTATTATAAATAAAATGTATTACGATTTTTTATATATTTGTATTTATGTAAAAACTACATAATTATTGTAGATAAGTAGTTTTGGATTTACCTGCGTTTTTCCTTATTTTAAGAGTGATTTTTTTATTTTATTTTGTTGTTTGATAGTATTACTTAGTGTTACGCTTATTGGGGACTGCGTTGAGGTAAAATAGTGTTTTTTAATCTGACGGTAGTCCGAAAATTTATACACGATTGTAATGTTCCTATCTTTATTGTATCTAATGTATATTTGTGTTTTTTTCAAAAGTATTATGTATAACTATTATAGAATAGGAGTATTTTGTTGAAAATATATAAATGTTTTTTATCAAATCATAGTATAATTAAAGTATATAAGTAAAGTCTATAAGTAGTTTATTCATATTTATTCGTTATTCATATTATGTAAGTACTTAATTTTTGTTTATTGTATTACATCTGTTTAAGTTCGTGTATGGATAAAAGTCACAAACTGTCGTCAGATTCAAAAGTAATTTTTAATGTATGCAATGTCCCACTAAGGTCCCCAATAGGCCAGTAGGTATTGTTTAAAAACTGAAATACTTGAATTTTTATATGAATTTTATTAATATAATATGGTATTTTACTAAATATTAGTCCAATATTAAATCTTTAAATGCTTGTTTTATTTTGAACCCAAGCAAATATTCTGAAAAAATATATACATAATAGGCCATTGAAAGAAATCAAACAGCTGACTGCGCCAGACTATCTCATATCAAGTCAAGACATTTGGGATGATGACAACGACGGTGACGCAAAGATAATGGTAACTAATTAAATAGTAGTAAATAATTGAAAACTAATTCAAATAAAAACATTTTACAAAAAAAAAACAACCGATTTCCAAAAAAAAATACTTAAAAGGTGAAGTGTCACTGACCAGGGATTTTAATTTTGATTACATAAAAAAATTGTCGAAATTTGTGGCCAAATATTAGAATTTGTCGGTCACTGGGTACTTTTGAACCAGTGACCGACAAATTCTGATATTTCGACGAATTTTTTGTGTAATCAAAATTAAAATCCTTGATGGTGGCCCTGCCAGAGTCAGTGACACCCTCTAAAGCATGACCTACCAAACAAGAAAAGAAAAATCAAAATCGACGGAGTAATCGCGCATACAGACGAATTTGAGTGTGCGTCAGAATGGCTGGTTGCCTGTGGCTTTGGTCTATAAGAGTTGATTAGAAAATTGCTACATAATTGCTTATATTTGCTACATTTAATAAATAATTGCTACATACTATATATATTTAGAAATAACATTTTTTTTTTGTACAGCCATCCTGACGTTTGGTTGGCTGGTCGCCTCCTAGTTTAAAGCCAAGCATGCAGAGTTTCCCGAAATGTATTGCGTCAATAATTGCTACATATTTGCTTCATTTATCTAATTTAGTTGTATCTTCAAACATATGTTAAATAAAGGATGTAGCAATTATTTGAATTATCCCAAGGAAAAGTGCCTGATAAAACAATAAAGGCAAATACTTAGTTATGTTGAATCGGTTTAATCGTTTAGGCTCTGGCAACAGCGTAAGTAATGCGATTCTTGCGTTAAAAAACGACGTTACGAAGAGTAAAAAGAAGCTAATACCACATTGTATAATATATGCGAAAAAATAATATGGAAATTAAGTAAATTAATAGTTGAATATTTTTTAAGTAAATTGTAATATTATTAGAATGAATCTTATGAACGACCCGACGTTTTTATTTACGATATCCTTTTAATGTGCTTCCACTTGCCACCACTTCCACTTACCTACTCATAACATAAAGTAGCACTAATAGCCTCCTAAAGTAGCAATACCGTTGACTGAAGACACACTGCAACTATTTGCCTTTATTGTTTTATCAGGCACTTTTCCTTGGGATAATAATTAAAAGAATTGCTACATCCTTCATTTAACATCTGTTTGAAAATACAACTAAATTAGATAAATGAAGCAAATATGTAGCAATTATTGACGCAATACATTTCAGGAAACTCTGCATGCTTGGCTTTAAACTAGGAGGCGACCAGCCAACCAAACGTCAGGATGGCTGTACAAATAAAAAATGTTATTTCTAAATATATATAGTATGTAGCAATTATTTATTAAATGTAGCAAATATAAGCAATTATGTAGCAATTTTCTAATCAACTCTCATAGACCAAAGCCACAGGCAACCAGCCATTCTGACGCACACGAATTTGAGAACCTCCTCCTTTTTGAAGAAGTCTGTTAGAAATAACCACTAGGTACCTTAAGGCCTGAATTCCTCTGTCGCTGACGTCGGTCGCGCGTACGAATATACGTTGTGTTCTATATAGCACCACACTGACGCTGACATCAGCGGCGCGCGAGTTGCTACGCGCCGCGTATGGCGCGCGTCTGTCTCGCTCGTCAGCGCCGCGTACGTCGCTCGACTGACGCGCTATAGAACGCTATGAGCGTCCTCACTCTGTTCCCGACCGTCGGCTAAATGGTACGCGCGCGCAGTATAGTCGCCATGAATATTGATGCCTGTACCATGGAGCGGTTGGTATCGCACTACGGATGTTTTCATTGGCGCTGATGGCCAGCGCGCTACGCGACTGACGGTACGCGACCGACGTCAGTGACAGAGGAGTTCAGGCCTAATATACCATTACTGGTGAGTGGGGTCTGTAATCTGCATACTACCATAATACCTTGATTACACGAACTGAGTACAGTGGTGAGATAGAGCCTAACCTTATTACCTACCACAAAATCGTGTTTAGCAGTTGTTTACCCTAAATACCTTTTAAACATGACATTTCTGTATGTAGTTTGACATTAAACTGGCATTAGACACGCGTTGAACAAGTGTGTAAGTTTTTGTGGTAAGGCCGTTAGGGTTTAACCACAAAAACTTAGACAAACTTAAACACGGTTTTGTGGTACTAAGGTAAGTGACCAAGTCGAAGCGCTTGACAGACTCGGCATTATCCCTACTGAGAGCGTTCGCCCAAGAACCTGTTCTCTATTTTACCTACGCGGTACGTGTAATCAGGGCATTAGCGACAAATAAGATTACGTTATTGACTTATTTTAAACAACAGAATATATAGCTCCAGAAACCTGTCAACAGCATAGCACTCTACACATTGAACTGGGCAGTCGGACAGCTGCTGATCTGCTATCACGCAGCTACTGCTACTGGTGCTGCTGTGTACACACATGACAATAACATTGACCGGTTGCAGGTCACACCCTTAGAGCACAGCAATATGAAAGTCAGGCGCTGCCATGACACGCAAATAACTACACTACACTTGTGTACTGTATGAGAGAATAGAAGTTTATTCGACTCTCGGACGGTTTGACAATAATTTTATTATCTGACACTCAAAAATGTCACCCAAGGCATCATGTGAGTGAGCTGTAACGAGTGTGATGCGGTCACATGTGTGAGAAGCTACACTGCAGCAAACTACTTACTAGGCAAGCAAACACTGTGCAACCGAGTCTTAATATCTGGCAACACTTAGTACTTGCACAAGTGGTTATTTACCTCTGCACGCAACGCACGCATTTACTTTGGCGCGAGTGTTCTTCTAGCGTCCGTTTGCTCATTGCTCAGTCCATATGTTCGAACACCTACACTGGACATACCATACCTTAGGCGTTCCCCACATTAGGCGTGCGCGTTCCTCGGGCGTGTAGCGACGCGGGCGCCGCGAGCTCGCTGCGTAAGGGTCAGCCTCATTCGGATTCCTGCCCATGCCTCGCCGAACAAACGCGTATTCGCGCGATGATCGCTGATATAAATGTGAGGGCTTCTAATTCAGTAGAATATAAAATTATTTAGTAGCAACACTAAGCTGTCAATGTCACTTTCTCACTCATTGATTGAAGTTGCGTTTCCTATTTTCACTAGCAAGTCTAAAAAGCATCCGATAAAGACAGCTACATACATCTTTCATTAGAGTAAAAGAGACTACGCACTAGACAAAGTGACATATCATAGGTTGATATGAAACGCGCTAAGCTTGGCGTGTTTATAATGGGGCGTGCTGTAATTCCGATGTGAATACAAAACAAACGAAATAATGGTTGATAATAGAGCAAATTACATTCCAACCCCCATGTTCCAAGGGCCAGAGGGCACGAGGTACGCCATAAATCCATTCGCGGCCCCAGAAACTCCGAACCAGCGAGAGTTATTGAAAAACAGAATAAGCGAGCAATTTTCTCTATTTTGTTCACACTGCGACCTTCCATTTGTGGACACTGTTGAATATGAGCACCACAACGTTGAACTACACGGTGGGAAGAAGATTTTAACATGCAATCTTTGCGATGCGACGTTCCGAAGACAAGACCACTTGAAGCGCCACATTCACAGTTTACACAACAATCAGAAATACTGCGTGTGCCCGGTATGCGGTAAAGACTGTAAAAGACAAGATATGTTACTGAAACATATAAAAAGAAAACATTCAACCTCCACAGAGGTCTTCCGCTGCAGAGAGTGTACATTTGAATGTGGAACACATTCAGAATTAGAAAAACATGAATTTACTCACATGTCTGTAGACAGGCATCTTTGCCCACACTGCCAGACTACTTTTAAGAGACGAGATCATATGTTGAGGCATGTGAAATCGCAGCATATGAAACAATTAATTGAATGCCCGATCTGTAGACAGTCTTATAAAAGGAAGGATCACGTAGTAAGGCATGTGAGGGAGAAACATAAAATGGGTTTGTTGAACGGTAAACTTGTAAGTTCAGCTGATGTGGTATAGGTATTAGTACTATTGATATTACAGCATCATTATCATCATCTGCCTAGCCTTTACCCAAGTATGTTGGGGTTGGATGCCAGTCTAACCAGATGCAGTTGAATGCTAGTATTGTATATGGAGTAATGGTCTATCTGACATACCTACACAAGCCAGTTACTAGGTAACACAATAAGTATACCTTGGTAAGACTGCTTGTCTGACTTTCGGGATTCTGACTACCAGTCATTACAATGACTGTCAAAGGTCTTAGTAGGATGGGTAGCAGCATATGGGCTGGATAGGTCTAATTTTTTAATGAACATTGACTTAGAGCAGGGAAGGGGAATAAACTGCATGTGACAAAAACTGCTGGCAAGTTTATTACTCATATAATATGTATAAAATGAACTTTTTTTTTTAGAGTCATATCAAGAAATCATTTCAAAAACTAAAATTTAATGATTCTTTGGTTCCTCAATTATTCTTTAATTAATTAATGAAAACAATTAACAGATTCATGTTGTTAAAGTTTTTGCCATACTTGCATTACATACCCTACATGTGGTAAAGAAAAAGTGTTGAAAAATCACTTTTTTTGCAACTTTTTTTTTTACAAGATGTGGGATTTTTTAATTAGAATTTTTGTGATAAAATAATAATATAATAATTTAATTTACCTATTTTATCTAACAAATATTATAAACATGAAAGTTTGTAATTATGGATGGATGGATGGATGGATGGATGTTTGTTACTCTTTCATGTAAAAACTACTGAATGGATTTGGATGAAATTTGGCAAACAGATAGTTTATAACCTGGATTAACACATAGGATACTTTTTATCCCGATATTCCCACAGAATCGAGACTTACGCGGGTGAAACTGCGGGGCGTAGCTAGTATTCAATATGTTAAAAATAAATTAAAAGGAATAATGCAACCCATGGACAGAGCGAGGGATTTTCTGATGACATTGAAAAATAAACTTTTTGGATATCAAGATAAGGTTCAAAGTTGTATTAACATTGATGAAGATAGAATCGGATCCTTGGGTGTACTAGAATTTGTACTTAATGCCACTGATAATAAGGCTCATTAATCAATGGCACATTAAATCCTCTGGGTTTTGTTTGTTTTGCTCTTGGCTGAGCCCAGAGCTGCTTTTTTAAGCTGTTTTAGTGTTTATATGACAGCCATTTTTTAAACATTTTTTTTTAAATATATTTTCTGTCCTTCGTAGTTCGCTCATATAAAACTACAAGACGCGAAGAGATGTGATTTGTTACGACATTGAATAATAAACCTTAATCTCATTGATATAAAGTGCAAACAAGCATGCCTGCGGAGCATTTCGATGTCTATTTCGACATTCATAAAAGCACTCTAAGTCACTATTAATAAGGTTTATTATTCAAAGTCATCAAACACTCGTATTTTGAGTTCCTCTCGGTTTTTTCTGAACTTATGGCGGCTGGCAGATTAGTGTGATATTTTTTTTTGTTGTTGATTGAAACATAATAATTTTTTTTATTAAATAATTTTGTAATACTAAAAAATACTTGTATTTAGATAAACAGACTTGTTCAGACATAATGTAAATTTTTTTTTTTTTTTTAATAATGTAGGTATTGATATTATTAATACTTAATTTTGTAGAAAGTGTTACAAAATGTTTCCAGTTACATTCCATAGTTTAAATGACAGTAACACACTTTTTTATTATTATTTAATATTTTATTTTAATTATATTTTTTATTATTTTTATTGAATTATTGTGAATAAACGCCTGTAGCTTTCATACATTTTTAAAGCATAAATTAATTTATTTATTAAGAGGAAACGCGGTCACGTAGTCGTTAGTGTTCATTCCATAATAATTAACTGTAATTAGGTACGTATATTAATATTAGACAAAAAAATACGTCAAAAAACAAAACATAGGGATATGGCAGTGGTACCATATCGTAAAAAAATATTTGAACTAGTATCATTAACTGACAATGAAAATGACTATGACATTATTAATTTGCTTGACATGACTGTTATAATTTATTAGTTCAGGTTTAATTTAAATGTGTAACGAAATTGGCTATATTTTCAATGACAATGTAATTAATAAGAAAACTGATTAAGAATAATTTGTCATAATGTTCCTAATATATTTGCACACCTGCACATGGTTATAATACAGTGTACACACGGCTACAAATCAAGCTATACAATTCCAGTTTATGCTGATCTCGCATTGTATAGGATTTCCATACAATGCGAGGTCAGCTTATACTGGAAATGCATAGCTTGATGTGTAGCCGTGTGTACCAAAATAGTAGATTGTTGTATCGAGCGCGAAGTGAGTTATTAATTACTCACTTTAGCAAGGTGCGTAATCTACTTTTGTAACATCCACTATGTTACAAAAGTAGATTACGCACCTTGGGACACAACACCTGTTTATGCAAATAAAACAGGAATAATTTAGTAGGCAATGTACGCCAACGACCACGTGACTCATTCTCATAAGACAAAACTGTTATCTATATTAAAAGTAACCTATTTGTACAGTCACGGACTTTAATTGATGAGCCACCTGGCACTGTTCGTTTTTTAGCCGTGTAATGCAAATCGAGTTTATTCGGTTCCCGACACGCAAAGTCATATGTCTTCGTATTAGAAGAAGAAAATTATATTTCACATCTTTACCGGTTGGCTAACCTGAGAGCCAGAACTACAAACTTGACTACCCAAAGTCACCCAATTGCAGGTCTAGCAACAGTTAGTAACCTAGCAACAATAAACAATCGTTGCTAGGTTACTGTTGCGATAGTAACGTTAGCGTACGGAGAAATATTATTAGTCATTTCGACAAGTTCGAAAGTAACGTCTCTGACATCGATATTTCAACTGTCACTGTCTTCAGTTAAGTTTTCAGAATTATCGAGTTAATGACCTATGATTCAAAGGAGGTCGGTATCAAATAGATTGGATAAACTTAATGCAACTTTGTTTTTATTTTTATCATTGAGAACTTATTAGTCAACCTCAATGGATAAGACCATTTCCGATTAAAAGTAATTTATTTGTCATCTTGTTTACGAACGTGCTATTTGAGTTCGTGTTTAATCGTGTAATCTCGGGAATGTATGAAAATGCAAAATTGAAAAGTTTGAAGGTGGCTCATCAATTAAAGTCCGTGACTGTACCTAGAGAAAGTTTACCAACGTCGCAAATAACTTTCAAATATTTCGCTGTTTTGATTAATTTGGCAATATTACTGTATGGAAATATGAAATATGGCTAGACAACTGTCTAAAATATTGATTATGAATTTAAGTTTTAGGTTTCCAAATCCTTTTTTTACAACTAAAACTAAATATTCGGTGTTACGATATTATTTATTGCATTTCAATATTGTCAAATTAATCAAAACAGCGAAATATTGAACATCTATTTGCGACGTTGCCAAATTTCAGCGTAAACGCTCTTAAGTAATGAGTCTGAAGTATTTGAATCTCGTACAATACGGCCGGTGAATCATGGCCGGTCTGAACTTCGCGCAGAAGGCTGTGCAATAACTTTTTTTTAGGAACAAAATGGTGACGTGAGGCTAGTGTGAGAAAACATGTGATAAAGTTCGGAGAGCCTATGTTCAGACCGGTAATTCATCGGATGTATATGTATTCATCTCTGATTGAATTCTAGAAAAAAATACCTACCTATTAAATAATAAATAAGTACCTACGTACAAACTTGTGATTTTTTTTTTATTTAATAAAAAAAACTATTAGATTTAAATTAGAATAAAATATTTGTGGACTGAGTGGTCCAATTTTAGCACATTGTCGATGTTACTACAGTATCCAGCCGTAAATATGGCACATTGTCGATGTTACTACAGTATGATGCCGTAAATATGGCACATTGTCAATGTTACTACAGTATGATGCCGTAAATATGGCACATTGTCGATGTTACTACAGTATCCAGCCGTAAATATGGCACATTGTCAATGTTACTACAGTATCATGCCGTAATTATGGCACATCGAGAGAGAGACTGTCAGACAAGTACGAGTGACAGAGGACGCTTTCCTTCTTTTTAAGGGGAAAGCGTCAGGGTAGCCAGCGAAATTCAAATTTTCTTACGTTTTTTGCAATTTGCAGGGCAGTTTCAGGTTGCATGTTGACCAAAATATGATTTGCGGTCGTAATAACCATGTATTTACAGAATTATAATGATTAGAATCATCTTTTGACTTAACTCTCAGTTAAAATTGACCTCAAATGTCATGATTTCCTGATTCTATAGTCTTTAATTTTTTTTTTTTAAATATTACTTAATTAATTAATTTTTTCTATAGGGTAGAGGGTTGTATTGATGATTATAAATATGTAAATACATACTTTTTACGGTCGCGAATTATTATTTTGACCATATTTATTATTTGACAGACAACTTAATACTGACATATTTGAAAAAAACGTAAGAAAATTTGGATTTCGCGGGCTATTCAGGTACTTTCGGATGAGCAATATTTATGGCTGGGTATTTTAGTACCTACTTACCTACATTTGGTTTTATAAAAACTAGGAGATTTTACATAAGTACGTTTTGTATCTGATTCGTTTTTTGTATTTTTGCTTGAGCACGTACCTAATATTATAAAAGACAGATATTGAAATCTTTTTGTTTTATTTATATTCCTGTTGCTGCTGAGCATAATAAAACTTTAAAGTTCGCACTGCTAGTACACACGGCTACACATCAAGCTATACATTTCCAGTTTATGCTGGGATCTCGCATTGTATAGGATTTCCGTACAATGCGAGGTCAGCGTATACTGGAAATGTGTAGCCGTGTGTACAGGGGGCCTCCTCTCTGTGAGACGGAGTGGTCATCAGGCTGGCCCAGTGCGGGTTGGTGGCTTTGCTACTTAGGTAAATAACCTAACTATCAGCTGAATAGAGGAGGAACTAGTGAACAAGTTGATAACGGGGCTGACTGCCCAGTGTCCAGGATGCGTCATCATCATTGAAGAACTAAGTGTCAGCGCAGACGCATATTTCCATTACCATGGTTCAATTCCAAACACCAGTTCGTATATTTACGCACCTTGTAGGACGGCAAACTCATGTTCAGTTTCCGTCAACGGCCGCAGTGATGCTGTCATCAAAATAGCATTTAATTTTACGCTTAGATCAAATAAAAAACCGACCAAGTGGGAGTCGAACTGAAGGGTTCCGTACCATTGTCTATAAAAACTGCAAAAAAATCACGTTTGTTGATGGGAGCCCCCTTAAATATTTATTTTATTCTGTTTTTATAGTATTTGTTGTTATAGCAGCAACAGAAATACATCATCTGTGAAAATTTTAACTGTCTAACTATCACGGTTCATGAGATACAAGCTGGTGACAGACGGACGGACAGCGGAGCCTTAGTTATTTAACTTAGCAGTTTTACCCTTTGGGTACGGAACCCTAAACACGCTCTCAAGACTCTAGGAAAACACACCTTACTTTCCTGTTTCAGGTGACAGCATACGCCGGTAAATCGCAGACGCTATGTGGCGGCCACCGCTCTAGGAAAGCGTAGCATTAATTATTGAATAATCGACTAACATTGTTTTGTTTTTACAAAACAGTTGACACGTGCCACTGAGAATCTTCTCTTGCACGCTATTTTGAACTCTGTTTCAATTAAGATTGAGTTTATTATCATTTGTCAATGAAAATCTGCTCAGACAGTTTTTCTTCGCGACAGTGAACGTGTCTTGCACGGTATTTTGAACTCTGATCCAATTGAAATTGCGTTCATTATCAATTAATCAATAAAGAACTGCTCGAGTATTTTATTTCTCTGTCTGCCTGCTGAAGCTGAAGTCACAGATTAGTGCTGGCTCATCGTCCAATGGGTTTAAAATGAGAGGGAAATTAACGAAAAACTTCAGTATACATCTTAACTATTATTTATTCCTATAAGTAGTATTTTTACAATATACCTAAGTTACAATCTCATTATCAGGGTTTCAACCTTTCAAGTGTCCAGAAAACTTGGCATGTACCGTGAAAAAAGTAAACAAAAGTTAGTATACCCTTGTGCCAAAGATAAGCATGATATAGTCTGTTTTAATCTGGTAGACTAATTTGACATCCAAGTGATTGTTGTTTGTTTTTCAATTTGGAGTTTGACATTTGCATCTGTCAAATTAGTCACACGAGATTAAAAACGGACTTTAGTAACTTGCACGAAGTAACAGTAGGTAGCGCCTGTAATCCCCCTTCATTGTGATTAATTGAGTCATATTAAAATTAAGTTCTCATTGCAAAATTATTCAACGGAGTAATTGCGTAACAAACAGTATAGCAATGGCTTTCATTTTGACAGTTCAACAAAATTCATTGCGTTATTTACGTTGTTGAGTAGACACATTTTTCAAACATAAATTATGAAGCAATGGATTGGCAATAAATATCCTTCAAAACAATTCAGTAGTGTGTTACGCAGTGCAAGTGAATTAGACAAATGTCGGTCGTGAAATAAATTCAAAAATATTGACAAAATCAACAGAAAAAGTTCTTAAGTATAATTTAAATATAAAATAAATACTGTCAAGTAAGTTCGAGTGATTTTCGATTCAGATAACATTTTTCTTAAAATAAATTTGTGCTATTGCCAATAAATACTTAACATCAGTGGGTTCAAAGTTCATACACGATAGATATGTTGACAAGATTAAATGTTAGATCAACTACAGCGGCCCTTCACACAGGGCTGTCTTGTACAATATTCTACCGTAAAAAAAAACAACTGGATTCGAGCATTATCTACGCGATTCTGCGTCACCGACCGTCTGAAGCCGATTATACCAGATTCCGCGTTAAGGCCTACGCAGACCAGGACGGCATGGCAAGGGATTTACATTTTTACCAATGGACATTCAAACGTATCGTTATAGAAATACGACATAAATTGCTATGTTTTAAAATGATGCCATGGCATCGAAAGGGATTTCATTGCACGGCATTGAAAGACGCGCCACCGTCTCCCGCGGCGGGATGCCGCGGCGTACTGCGGTAGGCAACGGCATGCCGAGGACGCCGGCGCTGGTTGTGATATACCGCGGGGCGCGCGCGCCGTGGCAACGCGCAGGAATGCCGCGGTATCTAAGCGGCTAGTGTGCGCTGACTGACGACAAAATCTTTTGCCATCCCATCCCGGTCTGCGTTGGCCTTTACCGACCGACTGGAGCCGAGAATACGCGATTCGGCGTCACCCACCGACTGGAACCGAGTATACCCGATTCAGTTTCGTTCACAGTTCAGAAAGACCACAAAGTGCACCTAAAAAAGTTTTCACATCCGTCTAAAAAACCGCCACACTTGAGCAGGATATGTATTCATAATATATGGGCTCGGATAGGCTCTCAACCTTAGCTTAATATTTTTGAAGTGAAAACTTCTTTAGGCGCGTTGAGCACTTTTTGGTTGAACAAAAATCATGGAACTCGCGTCATCGTCACGCTTGAAGAAATTAATGAATGTTACTTAGTTTTCACTTCTATCGGCAGTCCCCAAAGACCTCTCCGCATTTTCGGCTTTGTTGAAAAACGAGCATTAAATACAAGGCAATGCAAGATAAAATTATTAAGTACTTTTTATTGAATTACTATTTCAGAATCTTTACTTATTTGCAAAATTACACAAGAATTTATTGCTATACATGTAGGTACACACGGCTACACATTAAGCTATACATTTCCAGTATAAGCTGACCTCGCATTGTACGGAAATACTATACAATGCAAGATCAGCATAAACTGGAAATGTATAGCTCCAACAATTACATTTCCAGCATAATTTAGACAACAATAATAGAAGTTACATAACATATATCACGCCTTGTTTTCCTGAAGGGTTGCCAGAGGTGTAGGTACCTAAAGAACACCCACATTTCGCTAGTTATGTTTAAGTCCTATGTAACAGGGGGCGAGCCTATTGCCATCAACCAGCCACGAATCCAGACTCCGGGCTGCTACTGAGAAATAAACCAATAACACTTTGCCCTACCCGTTAATCGAGCCCAGGACCTCATCATGCTCAGCGGTAGCGACCACTGGACCCAAAGGCAGATAAAAATAGTAGAAAATGTTAAATAAAAAATACAAAATTTCCTAATATATCTTGCATTGCATTTATGTAATAAATTAAAGAAAATAATGATTTACAAAAAAAACAGTGGATTAGGTAGTAATTCTACAAAATAACTTAGATTTAACATAAGTAAAGCAGTATTATAACTTTAAGTACAAAAATAAATATAAAAAAGTACTAAATTAAGGTTAATATTCACATGATAACTTTTATAAAAAATTATGAACTAATTTTTTTTTTGTAATTTTGTGCTTGATGAGAACATAAATTCAACCTTGTGTGTGCTAGCTGACTCGTCCAAATTCAATAAATATGTACCTCCAATAGTTCATACGCAAATCCCAAAAGGGCGTTTAGTTTTTCCTAAATTTTAATATTTCTCAAGAAACTATTCCATTTTTTCCGTCCTTAGAAACTTAAATCGGACTATTGCAAACATTTTAAAAGAAGCGCTTACCGAGTAACAGCGTTTCATTTTTATATTTATACAGTACCAAAAACCCTGTCCGACCTGAAAGCGGGCGACTAGGTACCGCAATAACATTACAAAAAAGTAATACATTTTTTTTTGTTGTGAAAATAGTAAAGCTGTTTCTATACTGCTCAACTGTCGATTGGCCTTCTAATGGCCGATAACAATTAAAATTCTATTATGTCTCGTTAATGACAGTTGGAGGTATAAATTCAAGTTTTTATTACCAAAATTACCCCAATTTCATTATAAATTAGCAAATTTTCTACAGAGGTCATAAGTTATGATTTGTAGACACCCGCTAAATGAGGACCGCCCTCGCCACATGTATACATGTCTAACCCGTTAAAATTCATCATTGAAAAAATAATCGGTTTTTTTTTTCTTTAAAAAAAAAAAAAATACTCCATTTGTTTAATAACAGGGTTTTTGTTACACGCTATAAACATATTATAATAAATACTTAATTCTTTTTATTGACATAATATGTTATAAAAAGTTGTTTGAAGCCTCTAACTCCTATTAATACCAATGAATATATTTATAAATGATAATACTTTTATTTGTGCAAGGGATTTTAGAAAATGGACTGATTATACTTTGATTCTATTACAGCATTTATAATTAATGAGCGTACTTTTACTGCAGTACATTTAGCCTGTAATAACAGCCGCACAAGTCGATGGAAGGTTAAGCTACTCTTACCGCGGTCAGTTGATGGATGGGTGAACATCCGTTTGATATCGAAATCCTACCATGCCTCGGAAAGCACGTTAAGTTGGTCCCGGCTGTCATTTATATTATGTTTGACAGCTGTTCCGGGTAGCCCGAAGCCCGAAAGCCTGACAAGTCTATGTTGTACCCAGTAACTGGGTTGTGGAGGTCAGATAGGCAGTCGCTCCATGTAAAATATCGGTATTCAACTGCACACAGTTAGACTGGAAGCCCACCCCAACCAGGGACCGCGGAAGTGAGGGGCAGGGGGGCCCATATGGCATAATATAAGTAACTTCGATGCTTTTGGCCAAGCTTACAGACATATAAGTGGCTTTACTTAAAACATGATTTTACATATTACAAATATTCTTAATAATTAGACAAAATTCACAAATGTTTGTATAAAAAATTGTATATACCTGAGCAGCTTAGCATTAGCTGGGATTATTATTAAGGCAGACATATTATTATGAAAAAAAAGTTAATTTAACTCAAACTAAACACTATTTTCATTAATATAATAATTGACTTCATTGTTACTAATAATAAAAAAATACATATCATCACGCCTGTATTCCCCAAATGGGGTAAGCAGGGAAATTAACATCAGTAATATTATTAGTTTCAAGGCAAGGCAGTGTGGGAGCTGGGGGAAAGCCCTTTGTTATCAACCAAACCCAAATACAGACTCCAGAGGGCCTAGACAAGTGACAATCGCTTCGAAAGCGTTTCGTATTTCTACAACGACTTTCAACGCGATTGACATAAGCTTTTCGATAGCTTATGTCAGTGCTATACATTTTTGCCTTTTCTATCATCGTTATCGCTGATAGAATGTCACTTTGTCTAGGGCCTCAGAGGGCCTAGACAAGTGGCAATCGCTTCGAAAGCGTTTCGTATTTCTACAACGACTTTCAACGGGATTGACATAAGCTTTTCGATTGCTTTCTTTTTTTTTTTTTTTTTTTTTTGTATTTTGTTTCATGAACTGTGTCCAAATAAACGTTATTCTTTATTTTCTTTCTTTTTTCTTTAGCTTATGTTAGTCTCATACATTTTTGACTTTTCCATCATCATTATCGCTGATAGACTGACACTTTGTCTCAGGTTCCTCTGGTTACTTTTGAGAATGTCCCAATGGTAATCCAAAAATTATTTTGCCTGAACTCAGCAGGTTCAGCCATAGCTATTGCAAACACTAGACTAAAAAGGCAAAATCCCTTCCAATAAAGAATGATAGGGTATATACTCTGTTCCAATAATATCTAATGGAAATGTAAACAAATGGATCATAAATCGTATCTGTGGAAGACAATTTGTGGTGTCAATTATAAATTGAGTGCTTTTATTTGATTATTTGAATACTTATTGTTCAAATTTTCTTACCTTTTCAGAACTAATCTCTTATGGAACACATCTAATGTATTAACTGTGCGTTTGCCCCGGCGAAACATTCACAACAAAACATGTTGAAATCTCTATCTTTTGTCAATATTCCATACAATTTTTGACAGGAACTAGAGACTTCAACATCAACATGTTTTGTTGTGAATGTTTCGCCACTCTGCAAATGCACAGTAATTATTCCAATGATTATTGATACGGTCGTGAATCATATTTTGCCCAACCTGACACAGTACTTCAAATTGCAAAAAACGAACGAAAATTTGAATTTCGCGGGCTACCACTGCGGATCTTCCATAAACCTGAAATTCTGATTTTAAATCACCTTTATTTTTGTGAGTAATTGCGTGAGAATTTTGACCTGAACTTGGTTTGTTTACAATTTCATCTAACACACTTGGAACAGACAATTTACTTTATTACTTATTGTATAAAATATTTTTATATAGGAAGTTATCCCATTGTATTGCAACCACTATATTTTAAGTAGTAATTAATAGTATAAAAAGGCACATTTCGGTTTTCTTTAGAGCATAGTAAAGAGCATAGTAATCCCTTGCACAAATCAAAGATTATTTGTAGAATCAGTTCATTTTGTGTAATTACTAAATATTTAAATTCATTCCCTATTAACATTGAAGAATTTAAAAAGTTGCAAGTTTTTAAGTGATCGTCACAAAGTTGCAAATGTTGCTTTGGTTTTTTTCACAAGCACTAATATGTATACACTTAGCAACTGTTAAAAGTGATTTTCTCCTACTGTATTGATTGTAATTTTATGTTATAACAAACATAGTATTTTGGAAGCCATATTATTATGAAATAGGTATCATCTCTAAGTTGCAATCATTATTCCACGAGAAAATTGTTATTGAATTTTGCTGAAGTCTATAGATTTTTAAATGGTTGTGAATTCAAATTGAGAACAATGAAAACACCAAAATGATGGCCAGTATGTTGGCATCAAAAATGCATAAAAACTTTTTCTTTAAGTTATCATTATTTTGATGTTTTAGGCCTTTATAGCTCACATGGTGTTGCATGGTGGCTCGATTTAAGAGTCCGGGATTGTATAAGAACAACATTTACCCAGTTATACTAATGAGATACATTATAATGACACAGCATGTGTATGCATAAGCTACAAATTGTGGCAAACACAATATTTACAAATATCATCATCGTTATTTCAATCTAAAGAGTCTAATACTGGACTTATGCCTCATTAGTTGGAAGTGCCTAAGCCTTGCTATTTTGACCAGTTCTGAGCTTCTCTCATCCAGTGAATAACATTTATAATAATGATTAAAACTCGAAATCATTGAGTTTTAAAAAACCTACCTTTTCAGAAGCATTTATGTCCACGTTGGCAACTTGTTACAATTTTAATAGGAATTATAATCTCGGATTGGCCAGATTGATTGGATTGTATTTTCTTAGCAGTATTTGTATAAAATGTGACCAAAAACAAGGTATACGTAAACATAGCTTTGCAAGTAAGTGCAACATTCTGCTAGCTAAAACAACGCTACCATAGAAATACAACATGATTATGAAATACAATAACTATTTACATAGAATCTACACTCAAAATTGTATACAAAATCTATCATACCATCTAAAAAACTTAATCTAACAAAATTTTCCTAAAAAATCATAACTTCTTATGAATTCTAGCTAAATGACTCCGCAATGACTCCTCAGCTTTGAACTTCAAAGAGCATAGATCACATTGAAACGTTACATTTTTAAATGTATGTTTATTATTTACATGCTTGGTTAAACCTTCTTTGCTTGTGAACTTTTTTTGACACTTATAACACGAATTTTCTTGTAGAAGCTGCTTCAGTTTTAAATGGCGACGTAAACAATACCTGGACTTGAATGTGATCGCACAGCTCTCGCATTTTGACTTCGATTTCATTTGGTGATGGGTTTGACAATGGAGGTCTAAATTGCTCTTCTTGTTAAAAACGATTTGACACTCATTGCACTCAAATGTCGCTGCCTTCTGCTGGATCTCGTGGTTTGAAGTCATGTGGCGAAAATATTGACTGTTCTGAGTAAATTTCAAGCGGCAGTACTGACACGAATAAATGTATTTTCGATCGTCGAAAATCGAAATTGGGTCGTCAGTTTTTCTTGTTTTTAAGGCAGGTCTCGTAATTCTGATCCTTGGGCCGGTTCTCACAGGTTTTTTATTCATAACTATGCCGATTTAATAAGCTCTCATAATATAATTGGACGAAGTTTTATTAGATTTTCTAAAATCAACACGTAGGCAGACGTTTGTTAAGATTTTTCTCACGGACACTTTGTAGATGAAATTACACTGAAATCTGTATTGTATGCTAATTAATGTTATTTCGGTTATAAATTATGTAACACTAGTAAATATTTGAGTAATAGATGTATTATTTTTCATAAATTCGATGTAACCACAATTTTGGACGTCAAAACTTTGGACGTCAAGACGTAAGTTTGGTGTGCGTTTTGAAACTTCACTTTGGAAAACTTTCACTTTACTGTTCAAAAAAAGGTTATGAAATGGACAGAAAACTTTGAAGAAAATACAGTTTACTGATTACAAACACTTTC
Organism: Lithophane socia; assembly: GCA_947522985.1. NCBI lineage: Eukaryota > Metazoa > Arthropoda > Insecta > Lepidoptera > Noctuidae > Lithophane > Lithophane socia. The sequence goes on along the minus strand of OX383281.1, from coordinate 4,304,489 downwards.
GAAGATTACTTTATTTAATACTAAATTGGTATTAAAATGTTCGTAGTAAATTAAAAAATAATTAAAAATTTTGATAATTTCGTTTATATTATGTCAGGTTTTTAAACGTGCATCATTACCATGAGTCATGTGAGGGTAAATTAAAACAATACAAAATCCAAAACAATGGAATTGTGATCAAGGCTCGAAAGGAAGGATTTGATTAATTTCTTTGTTGTTGTTTGTTGTATTGTCTCGTCACAGATTAGCAAAAATCAACGCAACGCAAGTCTTGGAGGGGCAGCAATACGGTATGGAGATCGCCAGTAGATTGGCTAATAAAGGCTCCCGCAGACAAGCGCTAGGTACGCCACAATGCGACACTATTCTGGAAGAACAATTTTCATGAAGCTTTCATAGGAATTGTTCTACCTACTAGTCGCATGTCCGTGGGAGCCTTAAAGCAACAATTTTTGATACAAAACATAAGTATACTTACAGGGTGAAATTTAATTCATGAGCACCCTCTTATGGGGTCATTATACTCATCATTAAAAACAACTTTCACTATGGGACCAACACTGACATCAAATAAAATCGGCTGTACCCCACATTTTGACGAGATATGCGAACACAAATGTAGGAACAGCTGATTTTATTTTCGGTGATATGGCTACAAAAGGGGTGACCACAGTCACCACAGAGATGCGGTCCGCCCCTGGCCCCCCCAAAGCTCGAGAACACTTTTGATCAAATCCCATAAAAGGCCATTACCGTTGTTCAGTAAGTAAAAGGCAGTTCGTAGTCGGGGGGCCCCCTACGCAAGCTACATACATAATAAATGTAGAGTCTTAGGGTTTAGGGGAGTATTTTAAATAACATTGTATACAGAAGCTGTTGGTAAACCTTAATAATAAATAAATAATAATAAGGTAAATGCGAGGTTTCGTCTAGACTTCAGACTTAGGCAGAATCTCGCCTGCTACGATGCTCACATAATGACGGGTGACGGTTGTAAAACGACACTGAAAGTCACATAATATTCCTGTCATTGTGATCATTTTTTTGTTCTGGACCATACCTGGGAACCTTCTGGTTACGGAGATATTGAAGGTCAAAGTTTTTTAAACTAAGAAAGTTTTAAATGTTATTATAACTTAATTTAAATACCTCCACAAACCCTGAACCGTTGCATGCACCCATAAACACAATGTTTTGCGTGCGTTACATTGCGCACTACTGTAAACAGGCATTTTTCACACCAAAAATAAAAGTCGTTTCCCAGCAATTATTTTTGTGCTGTTACGTACGAGTATTTGATGTACAGAATGCGTTGTTGACGGCTATGTGATGGAGTTTTTTACACTCTTTAAAGGTTTTTACTCCGTATTTTTTTTTTTTTGCATTGTTTTTACTAAGTATTTTTCATAAATATGTTTTACATATCTCGGGACCCTGGGGTCCCGGACCTTTGAAAGGCGTGCGAGGGGCCGAAGCATACTCGCAGAGGCCCCTTAGACAATTTTAAATGGAATGAGGCACCAACCGACGATTATCCCTGTTCGCTAGGAGTGAGGCGTATTTATCGTCACAGATAGAAATCACAGATATTATAAAATAGCAGATAGCAATTGCTCCTAACGATAAAAAATATCTGTTACTTAAAATCACAGATCCTCAAGACTGTAACTGTAACAAAACTTCGGATACGATTTTCGACTTTAACGAAAACCAAATAAAGACGATATTCAATTGAGTCAATACGTATTTATCGTCTGTACAAAAATCACAGGCTGTGATTTTATAAAAATCGTATCTATCTGAGATACGATTTTCCACTTTAAATCAAAAGAAATAAAGATGATATTCGATTGAGATACGTATTTATCAAAAATCACAGGCTGTGATTTAATAACAGATATTTGGATCTGTTATTTTTTTGTCACAGTCACAGTGATCACAGATATCGTGTTTCACCTGTTACAACCCATCTCTACTGTTCGCACTATGCAAGTGCAGCCAAGGACAACCCCCGGTTGGTGTAGGACTATTGCAGAACATGGAAACAAAGATATTGGGCTATGGGTTTGGGTGGCTTAGTGAACTGGTTATTCTGAACTATGGAAGGACTATGGCCCCTGCCTGATCAATGTTATGGTAATGGTAGGGGGTGACTTGCACACTCAATAATGGGCCCTAGAAAACGGTCGCTAGCACATAGTGACGTACAGACAAGGGGGCAACACGTAAGCATAATTATTATCGTAATATTATTGTTCAATAATTACATAATGAATATTATCAAGATCGTTGATAACGATTAAGTAATACTTATTATTTCAAGTGGTTATTGATTTTAATATTGATAACAAAACTCATTCATATGTCACGTACTAATTTTACCTTGTTCTTTTTAGAGTTCCCTATGATTTATTGAAATGGTCATTGTGTTTAGCATCGTCGACTGCCTCGTTGGTCTAATGGTCGCAAACGCTGCTACTGAGCATGAGGTCCTGGGTTCGAATCCCGGTCGCGCAAATTATTTTTGGGTTTTTCCATCTGGAATTTCTCAGTAGGTAGCAGATCTGGATTTGTGCCCGGTTGATCGTAATAGGCACGCCCCCTATTACATGGAACTTAAACATAACTGGCGAAATGTACATAGGTGTACATCGGTTGCGGGAAAGTCCGAAAGAGATACCGGGACCTTGGCAATAGGCAACTGAAGGAACACGGGTGGGTTTTAGTCAGTAAAAGTCTGACACGCCTCGGGAGAAGTCATTTGATGATTTAGCAAATTCAAAAAAAAAAAAATGTAGTGTTTCGGTACACCTCTACCTAACCCTTTGGGGAATAGAGGCGTAATGATATGTAAGTCCTTAGTATTAGATTCACGAAATTTCAGTGCGACGTGTGTTAGTAGGATTCGAACTCAAAACCTCTTGCTCGCTAGGCTGCGCTGTAACCGTTGCGCTATTAACGTTTTAATTTTATTTTCACAACATAATAAGTTGTCGAAAGACTGATTTCCAGCTGCGGGGTACAATAAAAATATCGGGCCTAGAATTGAGCCCTGTGGCACTCCACACACGCATATAATTTATTATGGTGGTGGTGGTTGACCGAATGGTTGAACCGCAGTGACCAAGAGTATTGAATGCTTCTCTAGATATTTTTCCCTAACTGTTATGCTAATTCTAAGATACGACTGTTATTCAGTTGTTAATCAAACATAAGTTTTAGGTACCTATTGGGTCGCTGAGTCAAGTCAATCTGAAATGTGCCTGGCCTTTTCCCAAACTATGTTTGGGTTGGCTTCCAGTCTAACCGTTTGCAGCTGATTACCTCAGTATTTTACATGGAGCGACTGCCTATTTGACCTCCACAACCCAGTTACTGGGTAACACGATACCCCTTGGTAAAACTGGGTACTTAACTGAGTCAAGTAAGAACCGAAAATCAAGGGTACAGAACCATGGCTTACTTTATAAGCTCGCTCAAAACTCCCCGCTATCAAAATCACAAAGAAATTAAAGTTAAAATGCTGCAATAACAAAATTAAGCAACAACAGCTGTATAAAAGCCGCCATCTTTAAATCAAAATATAGTTCTAAGTTATTTATTGAAGGGCCAAGGAAATGGCATACAGCCTAGTCTCATTCAGCCTTTTTATTTTATTAATCGGTTTTAGCCAAGTTCTAGGCATAGACAAGACCAAGATTGTGAAAACGAAGCAAGGAAAAGTCAAGGGATATTTGGCTGCTAATGAATTGTACTATGAATATTGTGGAATTAAATATGCTGTCATCAAAGACAGATACCAGGTGAGTAATTTAATTTAAATTAATCGCGTACGTGCGTAACAGCCATCTTCATCTAAGAAATTAAATGAATTGCTCTCTGGGTGTACGTGCGGATGAAAGACGGAATAGTCATTCATTCAGATAATAGACGCTCATAGCATTGTATCTTCGGTGCATTGCGTAATAAAATATTCTAGTTTGAATGCATCAGAAATTAAGTAAATTCTAAATATTAACATGTTTATCAAGTGTTTACATATAGCTTGTTATATTATTTGTATACCTATTTCTATGTCAAATACGTACGTATGTACGTAAAAAAGACAGAATAATATAGTGGTAACAGGGTGTAAAGTTCACTCATCCTCTATAGAAAAGGAAGGATCCTCCGACCAGACGGTTGTTGTGTCTGGCGGGCAGCTGCCCGAAGATTATTGTCGGGACGTTGTACACACGGCTTCACATCAAGCTATACATTTCCAGTAAGCTGACCTCGCAATTGTACGGAAATCCTATACAATGCGAGATCAGCATAAACTGGAAATGTATATTTAAGCTACTCGCGCGGTAAACTCTGCTGGCGCGATACAGGATTTGCGATGTAGATGCCGCCACAGACATTTGATCATTGCGATATCGTAGGTCATTTTATGTTCTAACATTGACCTCATAAATTAAAATTTCAAATACTCTCACCCTTACATAATTTACAAAACGTTTCACGCTTACTAAACCTATCAATTCTTCTACAGGCACCCGAAGAACCTCCATCACACAAAGGAATCTTCAACGCCGACAACCGCCTAGTCTTATGTCCCCAATTCCCTGCCAACGACCCTCTCTCCGTCCCCAGCGAAAATGAAGACTGCCTCGTCCTCAACATTTACGTCCCCATCTCTTATAACGACACCTTACCTGTCATGGTCTTCCTTCACGGTGGGGACTTTGGAGTTGGCAGCAGCTCCCCTGTCTTCTACGGTCCTCATTACTTGGTCAGCCATGGAGTGATTGTCATTTCTGTCAATTATAGGCTAAACGCTCTCGGGTTCCTAAACTTGGGCATTAAGGAAGCTCCAGGGAATGCAGGGTTAAAGGACATTAGAGCAGCTTTGAGATGGGTTAAGGATAACATCAATAACTTTGGTGGTGACGATGATAATGTGACTGTCTTTGGCCATGGAAGCGGAGGAGTTTCGGCTATTTATCTGACTCTTTCTGAATCTTGCAATGGACTATTTAAGAGGATCATTTCTGAGAGTGGAAGTCTGTTTACGACAAAATCTTTTGATGCTAACCCTCTAGCTACTGCATCGCAAGTTGCTAAATCTCTTGGCGTAAAAACTTTAGATGCTGAGGAACTGTTAAACATATATACTGATGTACCAATCAACAAGCTAGAAGAAGCAATTGGAAACCAAATGAACAGCAAATCCGTATTTTTACCGTCAGTAGAAGAATATTTAGATGACGATCCATTTTTGTGTGATACTCCTTTTAATATCTTGACTTCCGAATCTTTCAATGCTGCTCCAGCCATATTTGGTTTAAATACTGTTGAAGGCCTAACTTCCACCTTAGATTACTACACAATCACAAGTCAAATGGACAGAATAAAGAACGAAGACTTCACAGTTCTCGATCAAAGAAGTTTCAACGTTACAAAAAAAGAAAAAAACGAAGTCCGAGAGATATTGAAGGATACTTATTTTGCGAACATTAGTTCTGAAGAAAATGTTATCGGTGGCTTGATTAATCTGAATTCTGATTTCGCTTACGTTGGTCCAATGTCGCTTTTTGTTGAAATGTACACGAATAATTCTGATGTTGATGTGTACCAGTACATTTTTAATCATATGGGGTACAGGAATCTGGGAAGGTTGTTGACTAATACTAGCCTGCCAGCTACGACCAATATGGATGAATTGTTCTATCTGTTTGAGCTTGAAAGATTGCCTTTGCCAATGAGTGAAGATGATGCAAGAATTGTGACGTTTATGACAATGATGTGGACAAATTTTGCTAAATATGGGTGAGTTTTCCTTCCTTTTCGCTGTTTTCAATTGATCTAACAGCCCAAGCTTCGTAAGTTCAATTATAAATTGAATTTATTTACTCACTTTTTCTCATGACTTGTAACTGTTGATAATAATATGAAAATATACGAATCATCGTAAAATGTCACAAATTGACAATTCATAATATGATCTACGTGTAATTCTTATTACGAAATAGTTCATCTGTTTAACAGTTTTCTATGGAGATTCGTAAAATGGTCCACAAATTATGAATTGCTTTTATGTCAAATTAGAGGAATTGCTAATGATAGCTGGGATTCAGGAAATGAACTGCTTTTAGAGGTATCAGTGGCCGGTTTAGGCCCCCTCATACACGTATTGATGACTATACGTATACTTTATCAAAGTATTACGTATGTAACATGACGTCTGCCTTACCCGTTGAGATTGGCAGAGGTGCGCAGTACATCTGCGTTTTGCCAATTAACTCCCTGTCAGACAGTTAGCCTAGTAACATCAGCTGGGCACAAATCCAAAATTCGAACTGTGTATTAGGAAATACCTGATGGAAAATCCCTTTATAACCCTAACAATCTATCGATCGAAAATGCTAAAATTGCTCTTGCGACGACAAATGACTGGTAATTTTTATAATGCTTTAGGTATTCAAATACTTACTTAATTACATTTTTTCAGTTCACCAACTCCAGAAGCAGCCAACGGTGAATGGTTACCATACCCCCATAACCTGGCCATAACTTTAGAACCACAATACGTAGCGCCCTTGACCCCAGAACGAGCTTACTTTTGGCGCTCTCTCTATTACAAATATGGCGCCGAAATTGAGCGGGAAAATTGACAGTTGCCTCATTGCCTATGGTAGGCGGGAATTTAGATACAATAGAATTTAGATAGTAAAGTGTTATTAAAAAATGTGTGTAAATAAATTAATTACCTATTTGAAAATATTTTTTAATTTAACTTGGATTACAAATTGTGCGTAAAGGGTATTTAAGAAAAAACTGTTTTCTAAGATAACTTTTATTAGAAAATCTACGCAAAAATACATACTTAGGTATTGTTTCCTTGTGCAAATCTTAAAATACATTCTAGATACAATACAAAATGTCACTTTTAACAAGTTTAAAATGTTTTCCATATACTTACCTAATTCAATGATTACTTGGATTTTATTAATAAGTATTAATACAATATGCATATTTGCCATAGACCCTAACGAAGTGATAATTTTTTTTTAATGGCTTCGATTTGTACCTTTAGCCAATGTCACGTTTTTTCTCTCAAGTGTTTTCAAGTTGACTCGACATAGTCACAGATATTATAATACTACGACATAGTTCATTCAATCATTCCAATTCGATGTCACGATTATTGATCACGTTTACGGAAACTGGAATTTATGAGGGAAAAACCCGTTTTCTTGGACCTTTCTTAGTTACCAAATTGGGAGCAATGTACAAGCAACTTCAGAATGCCATACAAGCGCCTTTTCGTAGGATTTATTGTGCTTATATGCCTGCAATGTTCCTAAATAAACATCTCTGCATATTTTTAACAGAATTATAAGCATTAGAGTCGGCAATACAACTCTCTAAGTTCATGTAAGTGCATGGAATGAAAATTTCATGAAATCGTCATTCAATGCACTTACATGAACTTAGAGAATTGTATTGCTGATTCTAATGTTTATAATTCTGTAAATCCACATTTGTTACGAGCGAAAATAATATTTAGATCAACATACAACCTAATACTGACCTGCAAATTGCAAAAAACATAAGAACATTTGAATTTCGAAACCCTAGCTACTAAGCAATGTAGGTACTGACATGTCTTGTTCATCATAGCACAGATTAATGCAGATAGTTCACTTCGCAAAATCAATAAATAAAAAGTGACTCTTGCTACGACATAATAAAGTGCAATTCAGGGCGCACAGTGTTAATTACCTACAGTTATATTCACCTAGAAATTGCCTCTCTTTCTATCGCCTAACTCTTATAATCTTCCGACTAGGTTACGCTCACTGAATTAGCCCGATAAGACGAGCCCACCGCGTACTTGTAGCTTCATAACTAAAAAGCGGAGTGCGCCTTCTGTATCTTCTGTCTATTCTGTGAGCATAGTGTATTTTAGTGTCTAAAAGTATTAATGATAAATATTATTTTAAATTACCAAATTACCTCATATTCTCTCACAAGAAAGGCCACGTTACCTTTGTAATTAATTACCTAATGTTTAAAAACTACGAAACGCCACCGCCATCTTAGTATCACGGCGTGATTAAAAATTACTTATCAATAATACATAGGTAGGTACTTCAGATATTTTAACAACAATCATTTCCATTGTATAAATAACTTACTTAATCATTTTATACAAAATCCATTTTCCATTTTTGACTTTAACTTTTTTTCCAAATCCAAAAAGCCCATTATCCAAACTTTCCAACCAGAGACAACAAGATTTAACGCAAAGGTACAAACCCTTGCGGCCTTCAACTCGAGCTGTCAGTGTCACTGTCACTGGAGTCGTGCCTCTTTTTGTTTCTTTTTTTGTCTCTATGCCTGTCATCGTGTTTATCTCTATGCCTAGGACTTCTTTTCGGGCTGTCCCTTCGCACCCGATGATGTCAAATGCCTGAGTCGTCGGTCGTGTGATGAACGTTATTCAAGGATTCTTCAGAACTTTCAGATTTTTGCTTTTTCTTGCTCCTAAAATAAAAATGACGTTTTAAGTATTAATATGGTACCTACAATTAAGTACAAACCTGTACCTATACAGTAGAAAAAAAGGTTACATGAGACCTCAGACCAAATAAAAAAACAAGACAGAGAACTGCGAACAATACAGTGAAGCATGCCAAAACTACACTTCCGCTCTGTGCACACACGGTCACACGCACACATTTACAATCAAACTACACCTCACTAAGTGCACACATGTTTACGAAACCGGCCTCACGTCACTATTGACAGCGCTCTGTCTTTTTTTTTTATTTGGTCGGAGCATGAGACCTATAAATTTTATTCGTAGAATGAGACTGATTCGCCAATTAATTAGAATTATTGACGGGACCTCGTAAAACTTCGCCTGTTATCTACAGTCGCTTTAACAGGGCAAATCTAACATCATTGCTTTGCACATTTTTGCCCGTCACCAGAAGGCCGATTCTCGCATTTAAAAAACGTTCGCATTCAAGTCGCAATCTGTCAAACTTGTCAAAAATGTTGGTAAATTGATTGTATTTTTGACAGATTGCGAATGAGATGCGAATGCGAACATTCATCAGGAATTGCCTGTCATAAATACATTTAAAAATAGTTAATTTTACCTGCAATATAGCTGAAACTAACTTGGGAAGAGAAAATAGTATATTATGCAATTAGTGAATAAAAGACGGATTTAAAGCGAGGGCCATAGGTGAATCTCGAGCAAGTGAAGGATTCTAACGACTGAATCACGACCGTAGGGAGCGATTCATGATGATTGAATCACGACCGTAGGGACTGATTCAAGTGTTAGAATCCTGAACGACGCGAGCGATTCATGGCCCTCGATATAAATCCGTTTTATTCAAGAGTTGCATACTATACTTTATACCATGACTACGAGAAAAAGAACATGCAACTTCGAGTATGTTGTTATGTGAATTTTATGCCTTGTTTTTATAGTACCCACACCGTAGCATAAAATACATACTCCATAAGGTCGATGACTTCTTTTTCTTCGACAACTCATTAAAATAAGTTAGGAAAACAGACTCTGAAAATGTGGTCAGCTTGATTTTCATTTTTCCATTTACTCAAACAAACAAACAAACTCACACTCAAACTCATCGTAGGCTTTGATGTAAACCAGCCGTGATTTGTTGGTTAGCAAGCTTTCTACTATATCGGCCGCCCTCTCTTTCATAAACTCAGGTGTTAACACATCTTCATGACTTGAAAACATTTTCAATCGATTTATTATTAAGTAACCCTAAACTTTTTGTTCGTACAACTTACAATATTTAAAATAGCGCCCATTTACTAATGACAGCAAAGAACACAAAACAGTTTTAATTCTAATGCTAAACTCCTGTTCGAAAATCAAATCAAATAGGAGTTTGTCTAACATTGAGATGGAGTTCGAACCAATTGGTGTTCTAAATTCAAACACCAAAACAGTGATTAAAAGTGCTTTTTATTCACTGTTTTCAGTGAATAAAATAAGCTTTTTAGAGGGGGCATGGTATAAAAGTCATTTATTCAAACTAGGCTGAGAATCAGCACTTTTAGAACGTTAAAATTAGTACATAAGACAGTCCCCCAAAACACCCGACCTTCACCACTTCCTAGTACTTTAGCTGGGAAGAAGAAGTGGCGCAACAAACTGTCCAGCAGCATTAGCGAATTAGCGATAATGGTGCCGATTCTGTTGTTCACAAACTAAACTAAAGTTCAGTGCATCTTTTTCTTTCTATTTCATTAAGAAAAGGAGATACATTTTAGTTTAGTCCTGTCAAATGAATCAGTGCCTGACGTAATTTGACGTAATTTTAGTAGGCAAGTTTTTGACAATGACAATGACAATTTGACAGGACTTATAAACTAAAATTTATCTTCTGTCCTTTTCTTAATGAAATAGAAAGAAAAAGATGCACTGAACTTAAATTTAGTTTAGTTTGTGAAAAACAGAATCGACACCACTGTCATGTAAAACACAGTTACCCTGAATATGTAAACAGCTGTTGAAAAAGGATACTTACTTCTTCTTTTCATTCTCTGTAGATATTTGGTCTTTGAATAACTTCGATAGCTCCAATTCTTTTATTTCGTCCGAATTCGTCAGGATGATTGCTCTGAAACAGAACAAGGTGTTTCAATAATGAGTATGATAAACAACCGCTCAAATACTCGGCTTCCAATAACTATAATGCGTTTTGCAGTGGACTTGCGGTCACTAGCCCCTATTACCTACCTATTACCTAACCAGATGCAGGTAAATACCAGTATTTGACATGGAGGTTTAGAGGTATGTGGAACAGGGTGTAAAGTTCACTCATCCACCATAGAAAAGGGAGGATCCTCTGACCAGGCGGGTGTTGTGTCTGGCGGGCAACTGCCCAATGATTGATGCCGGAATCTTGTACCTATGTTGATCGTGCGGTAAACTCTAATTGCGTGATGCAGCATTTCGTGTGACGTCAGGACTTTGATGCATAGTTCGCATGTGGCGATGTAAAACCCAGTTAGTAACACGATATAAAGACACAATTTTTAAGGTTCCGTACCTAAAAAGGAAAAAAACGGAACCCAGGATCACTCATTTATTTATTTATCACATACACAACTATCATTACAGGCAATAATCCTAATGCGGTAGCGTGGTCTTTAGTTAAATCATCCATTAAAATCATGTGTCTGTCTGTCTACCTGTCTGTCAGTCTGTCCGTCTGTCACAGCCAATTTGCTCCGAATCCAATGGACCGATTAAGTTGAAATTTGGTACACATCTGTATTTCTGTGACCCAAAGACGGACGTGTAACGAAAATAAATGAATTTTGATTATGAGGTCACTTTTAGGGGGCTAATTAGAAAATTTAAAAAAAAGTTTTGCTAACTGTAGCGTGTGACATATCAAATGAAAGGGCGTGTGGCGATGATCTCAAATACATTTTTTATAATTTTAAATAAATGCTTTTAAAGATATTTACGAATTGATTACAAATATACAAGTTTAATACTTAGTATTTATATGATTAGGTCCAATGCTCAAATCATTCTCCATAAACAAAATTAACCCTAGACTAGCTCATAGTTCTGTAGATATACATAAGTGCCTAGATAATCCCTAATAGCCATCACTCAATCAGGGCCGTTGAAAAGGTGTAAATTAACAAAACAAAGAGGTATAGGTATGTATATAATGGCCTACACGACTATCCAAACAGACAGGCTATACATATACCTGCTGATACCAACCCCATCGTTTGCCGCGCCCTGCTAGTGAGGGGGCGAAATTGTTATGTCGATAGTTTTAAAGTCATAACACAGTAACCTTATTACCACAAAACCTTATTTATCAGTTGTTTAGCCTAAGAATACCTTTTAAACATGACATTTCTGTATGGAGTTTGACATAAAACTGACATTAAACACGCGTTGAACAAGAGTCTAAGTTCTTGTGGTAAGGCCCTAACAGTTCTGAAATGTTGGTAAATTGATTGTATTTTTACCCGACTACGGCGAAGAAAAAGGAGGGTTATGATTTTGACCGGTATGTATGTATGTATGTATGTATGTATGTATGTATGTATGTATGTATGTATGTTCATCTGTTCCCTCCTATCTTCCAAACCACTTATCACAATTTGACAAATGAGGTATCGTTAGAAGCGTCGTGATTGTCCGCTGGTTATAGGCTATGTGAAGTCACATTAAATTAAAAATGGCGCCCTCTAGAGGAAATAAAGTGAGGAACTTAAAAAAAAAAATGGTTTAATCGTACCATGTTGGGTATCAAATGAAAGGGCTTAATGAGCACATTTCAAAAATATATATATTATAACCCCAAAAGAATTTAAAAAAAAATCAAGTAATAAAAACTAAAACCCAACTACGACTTAAAAGGTATAAACAAGACACCACAAACAGACAAATTAAACATCCGGAGTCACACGTAATCTGTTCGATTTATGCCCTAACACGTGTGACTCCGGATTTTTAATTTGTCTGTCTGTGGTGTCTTGTTTATACCTTTTAAGTCGTAGTTGGGTTTTAGTTTTTATTACTTGATTAACAGATAGAGAGTGAGATGCAAATGCGAACATTCTTAAAAATACGGGAACTGTCTGTTCAGTGTCTGTTGTTGTATGTTTTTAGAATTTATATGACGCAGGTCTGGTGCGGTGACCCATCTAATCGCACGTCATTTTTATTACCCCAAGTTATAGCATTTTATTTCATTCAGTTAAATTATTTACAGGCCCTTGAAATGTCAAAAAAGTCGGTCAGCTAGTCAAAAATTTGAAGCTAATTGCTAGTTGAACTCGATCTCGGCTACTTTCATCCAGCTTGCTTGGTTCGTCGCTCCACCTCGTTTGAGACCGTCCTACCAGACATGAAATTAACATGGAATAACTACCTTGCCACCTAGCCACCTTGTAGCTATTTATTAATGTAATTAGTTATTATTTAACCTTTTTTTGTATGTTGTGCTGTCTTTTGTGTGCACCAAATAACCGTTTTATCTATCTATCTATCTATCTATATATCTATCTATCCGTCCTCAGAGATTTTCTGTCATGTTCAGACGATTGAGAGAAATGAAACGGTGTTTTTAAACATTTAGCGCTAAACGCATTTAGTTATTTCTGGTGCAGTGTTAAAAAGTAACAAAAAGCAATAAAAAATCGTAACATCGACATTCCATCCATCGATACATCTCCCCATCACTAGCGAAGGTTGATTTGAACGGGTTTATGTCAAGGTGATGACCGTCCGTCCCTCGCGACCCCACAGCTCTATGGTATAGTCATAGTGTAGCTATACTCATAGACTATAGTATATTCATAGCTAATCCGAGCCAATCGTTGTGGGGTCAAGTCTTTTGTTCGGATGAAAGGGGAATTATACTGAGGTGACTCAGAGGTACGGCTGATATGTTTGAAAATGGAATGGTTGGATTTGGAAGTACTTTTTTTTAACGGATTTTGGAAAAGAGGTTGTTTTATTTGCGGTTTATGTAGATGAACAATGAAAACTTCTTATCCACGTTTGACGTTTCAAAAATGGAATGGTGATCGCAGCATGTTTTTATTTTAGTTAGAAGACTACATGGAACTAGTAAGTTTAACTGGAAAAAACTTTTCGAGTTATAAAAAAGTAAACAGCTAATTACCTATGCACCGCACCAAGCAAGTTTTAATTACCCGTGGATTTAAAATTAGAACAATAACTTGAAATTCGAACCGTTTTTAACAGCCGGAAGAATAATTTGGACGAGTATTTCAGTTCAGCCACTATTGCTACGTGTGCTACGACGTAGCCGATTATCCGCTACGCAGCTACACCGTCGCCGTAGGCGTCGTAGCGCGAGCTACGCATGAAGTTCATGATTTCGATTCAAGTGTTTCGTAAAATCTAAATAGTTTTCAGTGGACTGCTACAAGCTGATCCTATATACAAACTCAAATTTTTGCTATACGAAACTTCACATACATACAAATGAGTATTGATATAATATTATGAAGCTAAAAATAACAGTCGAGAGGTGGTCGTGGAACACCCGTTTGGAACGAATTTCTTCTCGTTTTCGAACACTTGGCGAATAAGAGCTACACCGAAAAAACTCGATCGACACACGACACCTCTCAACTGTTAATTTTTAACCGACTTCTTCAAAAAGGAGGAGGTTTTCCGTTCTTTTTTTGTTTGGTAGGTCATGCTTCAGAGGTGGTCCCATATAAATTTTATTTACTTTGCTTGCGTAGTTTTTGAGTTAGCTTCAATATTACGTATGTTTCCCACTTAGTCTATGTAGACGATATTCTATGTGTCTTCGTCACTGTTATTTACATAGCAGGTAGTGGTATTCGAATTTGTGTGGGGTAGGTAAGGTACCACAACTCAAATGTGAAAAATAAAAACTTTTTACAAAAAAACCAACAACCGACTTTAAAAATAGCTTTAATTTCGGAAGTCGGTGGCAAAAAACGAATTCTGAAAAGCATTAAGACACCGACTTCTATTAGTGTTTTTTTTTGGAAGTTGGTTGGATTTTTTTTGTAAAAAGTTTTTTGATCAGCTGTACTATACTGACCTGATCCGTCCACCGTCGCCTCTGTCGTGTCTTCTGTCACTGATCACTGATATGGAAGTCTCGCCAATCTCGTGTTTTTTCTTGTGCTTCTTCGATTTGTGTTTACTGCGAAATATCATCAAAATAAAGGCTTTAGAGGTGCATTTTCGAAACGAAAGTCGTGTACGAATCTACTTAGTCGGCAGTCGCAAATTAAACTATTTACGCGCATTTTATAATTGTTAAAAAGTCGGTCAGTTAGTCAAACATTTGAAGCTAGTTGCCCATTCTAAAACGTAGATCTCTATGGAGAAGAACGGGCAAGAAACTCCAAGGACACTCTTTGAAATATAGATAATACCGTACATTGTTCTTGTTGCTTCGAACAATGTACAAAAAAGTAAACAAAATAAAAGTATTAAAAATATAATGTATTTTGTCATCGAAATCATTAAATTCGAATTCGAATTTCGAATCATTAAACTCGAATTCGAATTTCGAATCATTAAATTAATATTACTCGATTATGAGCTAGTATCACCACACTCTGTTAGTTAATTTTAACGTCCAATCAAATAGATAACAGCCCGTTAGGCGTAATGAGTGTTTCATCACGTACTAACGAATAGTTAGTTCTCATAACAAGGCGTTAAACGTAATCACTGCAATAGAACGTAAACCTTTTTAACGTCCACATCAATTTTAACAGAACATTTTAATGGCCCATTAAGAAAAGTTTCGTGAAATCCGGTATAACAAACTCACAATGATAACGCCCCCAAGTTCAGTAGGTAACAATTTTAGCAACGCTGCTCGATACCGATACCGTAAATCTGATATCGATACCAACTTAGAGGAAAGTTGGTATCGATAACAGATTTACGGTATCGGGTAAAATTGTTACTGAACTTGGGGACGATTTCTGTTAAAATTGATGTCACTCACCTATGTTTCTTGTCCTTCTCTTTCCTGTCAGGATTCCTATGTTTTGTCTTCTTTCTGTAGACCGAGCCCCCGTTCCCTTCGTCAACTGTCTCCAGGTGTAAGACGTACAGTCTGTATATTTGTAGCAAGATAACCTAGATGACAGAAATATGAGGCTTTATCATCATCTGCCTGCCTTTTTCAAGAAGGAGGATGTTCTATGTTTGACTTTATGTATTTTTTTAAAGCGCCTGGCGCCAGTATTTGTGTTGCTTGTATGTTCATCGATATTTCCGTCAATTTGTGGTCCGATTTCGAAAAGATGGTGGCAAGAAATGAAAATTCGAAACCAAAGACAAACTGACTTCCGAAATTAAAGTTATTATTTTTCACTTTGTCGTGTTTTTTTTGGAAGTTTTTTTGTCAAAAAGTTTTTATCCTAACTATGTTGTGGTCTACTTCCAGTCTGACCGGATGCAGCTGAATTAAAGTATTTCCCATGGAGTGACTCCCTATCTGATCTCCACAACCCGTTACTGGGTAACTCAATACCCCCGGGTAAGACCGGTTGTCAGACTTTCAGGCTTCTGACTTCCTGTAACGATTGTCAAATATCTTCGAATGACAACTGGGTCGATCTACGAATGAAATCACCAATATTTTTAATCGACTGCAAAAAGGAGGAAAGATGTTCTCAATAATTGAGAACCTACTTTCCCTCCTTTTTGAGATGAATTATTATTCATCTGTATGTTTTTTTTTGTGTTTGTAACGCGATTACGAATTATGAATTGATTTTGATGATTTTTTTTGTTTGGTAGGTCGTGCTTCAGAAGTAGTCCCTTATTATTTACTTTGCTTGCGTAGTTTTTCAATAATACGTATTTTTCCCACTTGTCTATATGGACGATGTTTTAAATTGTCCTGTCACTGTTATTATCATAGGAATTTGTGTAGGGCAGGTACCAAAGCAAAAAAGTGAAAAAAAAACTTTTTACAAAAAAAAAAACGACTTCCAAAAAAAAAAACACTAAAATATGAAAGTCGTTTTTTTTTTTGTAATACCACAAACATAATATTAAACATAGTGTACAAAACATAATAACAACTCACCAACGTATTCTTACAAGTGAAGAATATATTCATATAGTTGATAATCTTGTAATGACAGATGATGAGGAGTCTGAACGCCAAGAATGGCGCATCTTGGAGAGCTATGTTCATAATTATGGCACAAACTTCTATGGAACAGCAGCAAGCTCGGCTGTTTCTGTAGGAAACAAAAGAAAGTATATTAGACAAAGATAAATGAACACAACGTATCTAAGAATTATTCCTGTCACTGTCGCACAACTGTCAGTCTACAAGTACAAGATAGAGAAGGGACATTATCTAAGCCAATGCACGCGATGAAAAGTCGGCTGCCGCGCGCGTCCTTTCGCGCTGTGAATCTGTGATTGGTCGACAGCCGTGCGCGAACGCTTGTAACTAAGTTTATAGTGTCTGCACTTCTGCAGGCGTAGCATGGCGCTTTCTATCTCTACGAAGAATAGACATAGCTTTTTCTATACAAAGTGACAGTTCGTTTCTTCATTTTTGACATCCACCGTAGAAATCTTACTACAATCTGTCATTTTTTCTTTCATTTCTAACGATCTTTGTCTAGGTCTTTTTGTAGGTAGGTAGACTATTTCGGAAGAAAGTTTTCTATCCTTACTGTCAAAATCACACTGACAACCGATAAATCCTATGATAAAACCAAGAATTCTGAGTCGAATTATGTAAAAGAGTGAATTTCGTAAAAAGTGCAGTTGACTCTTTCTATTTTGCTGCCGTCTTACTGTCTAAACGTCATTTTTGTCTACTCTTCCGTCGACAAAACGGTGCTCATGCTACGCTTGCTGCAGTTAAAGTGTAAAGAAACTTTTGTAAATTCAATGTGAAATGTACACAAAAAAGCTATAAAGCATGATTAATAAATGATAATTTTTAATATAATATAGATGTAAAGATATTTTTATAATCAGGGTGTATATTTGGGGTGCTTAGAGTTGGACCCGGAAATTGATGATTTTTTTCAAATGTACACCCTGAAACATGTATACTTGAACCTCCTTGTTTTACCTGAAACTCCATAAAAAAGTTATACCAGAATTATTGATTGTATAGAGAGTCCAATAAAGAAAGTACAGAGGGCCTAGACAAGTGACAATCGCTTCGAAAGCGTTTCGTATTTCTACAACGACTTTCAACAGGATTGACATAAGCTTTTCGATAGCATAAGTCAGTCTTATACATTTTTGCCTTTGCCATCATCGTTATCGCTGATAAAATTTCACTTTGTCTAGGGCCTCAGGTGCCGTATTATGACCATTTTTCCAGTGTGAGAGAGAAACGGAGCTAGATAAGGCCGCTAGCACCGTCCCTTTTCGCAGTGGAATAATGATGGCTTTAATTAATACTCCATAATACTAATAAATTGAATTCTGACCCACCATATGCTTATTTTCTTACAGACATTCAAATAAAATTAGGTCGACATTCGCGTAAACATACCTTTCCTTGGTAACGAATTTGTCATCTGCCATCTTTGTTATTTTGACGGTTTCAAACGATTTATCGTCAAAGTGGGTCATGATTCACTTAGCCTGACTGTACTTCAAAATTGTCCAAAATGGGTAAAGTATGTAAATGTGTGTTATTATAACACGTATATAATGTAGGTAGGTATAAAATAACGTCGGTGCTAAATGGGAAAAGGAAGTTCCTGGACTCTAAATGTATTTTTTTGTTTTTTTAGTAAAAATACAGTAGTATTTTATTTTGCCTTGATCATAATCATTAAACATTACTATCACAAAGCGACATTTTAGCGCAAAGAAGTAGATTATTCCATTGAATATCTACTCAATTCCTTTGTATAAAGAAGAAGGATCACGTTCCATACAAAATTAACATCTTACAGCAAAGAGAAATATATACAGGTTGTCAGGGTAAACACCGTTGTCACTCAAACCATGGGTAGTTGACTTAAATATAAAAACAAATGACCGAGTCACAACAAAAAAAAACGTTATTTTCATTAAAAGATTTTGAAAAGATTCTATCCGACATCGTGCTCGCTAGCGAAACAGCTGACTAACTGAGGGAAGGGTCGCGCTCGTGGCCGGTCAGGTCACGTCCCGCACTCCCCGCCCGTGTTGAGACGCAAGTTCCTTGCCCTAGCGCATAGGGCAACGAATTTGCGTCTTTTGTGGTAAAACGTAGTTTTAAAAAAAAAGAAAAAAAAAATGAAATTTTCCAATGATTTTACGTTCTATATTATGACACCAAAGTACTGGTTTCAAGGATAACGGTGTTTACCCTAACACCCTGTATAATATAAAGATGGTTTACTCCCGAACGCCATAATTACAGTCTAACACATAAAAAAATTGCTATGAAAATCCGTTCCGAGGCGAAGTTCGAACAAGTGAAAAAAAATCTCAATTGTTCGATGATGGAACTCCATGATTCAAGTCAAGACAAGATACCCAAGTATTTCTCAATATTGCAGCTATTAAAGAAAAGAAAGAAAGAAAGAAAAATAGGTTTATTTGACACAGAAACACGTGCATACAAAAAGATCAGCAATATTAACCAACATAGATCTAAATACAATAAAAAATAAAAAAAACATATGAGATCAGGAGTATACAGATAAATAATCGGCAGCTGCACGTCATGACTGTGACAAGAAGGCTTCCACTCAGCATGATGCTGCGCTATGGGGACCCACAGCACAGCGCTGATTTTCAGTGGTCACCCGAAAAAAAAAACTATTCTTGTAACTAACTGCACCTGAACGAATTTTCATAGCAATTTATTTAAATGGTAGACTGTAAGGATGGTGGTCGAAGTATGTCATCGTTTTTATTACAAGCTTTATATTAGCTTGCTCTGTTCGTATGTTTCCGGTTACTCCTTTTGTCATCAATTTTTCAAGCACTTCCTGGCATCCGATTGAGCTGAAACTTGGCATACTCATACAACTACCGAGACATTTCGAAAAAAATATACCATGGAGCTGGTCTGATGATGGAGCCGGAAGTTAGGTATAGGAACTCCTCAATCAAACCAGATAACACCATCGTGTTTGGACTCATTGGCTATGTATTAACCAGTGCTTTGACACTAGGTGGTGTTCAGAGTCTGATGATGGAGCCGGAAGTTGGCCATGGGAAAATCCTTTTTAGTTCATTAAAAGCTTGTTTTTAAAGGCGCACCCAATCACAAATTGCTAGCATGATCCTCCGTTATGCCGAAAATACAACAGCATTAATTTTGAAATAAGTATTATGTTAAAGTTGAGGATTGATGCTAGGTCTTATGTGAGGTGAAAACACGATTACATAAAATATTCTCGATAAAAAAAAATCCAAAGTTACCTTTGCACAGAATTATAAACCGCTGGTATTCAAAAAATACTTTAAATTAGATCATGAAACTTTGCATGATAACTGAACTAACTATAAAGCAGGTCTAATGTGCATGCATTAAACCCCTCACACTACACAAACTCTAATTAGGAAAAATAAGTAATAATATGCTAGATAATGGATAATAGTTAGATCGATGTTACTACTCACTTTCTTAATTGTAGTAATCATGTTTTTGATTAAATCATAGCCGAACACTGTCGACTTACTAGCGCCATCTTTCAACTCATAGAGACACTAATATGTTGTGGTTATTTTTTATTGTTAAATTCTCTGGGATTCATTTTATTACATTGGAAATAGTACTGTAAATCATATTCAATTATAAAAATGTAGCTTATTAACCGATAGCTTTCATTCTTATCAATTTTGTTATAAGTATGTCAATTTATGTAAGTACTTCGAATATTTTACAATAATAAAAAGGGAATGGTAGTTTGACTTCCGGTAAGCGGGGCACTTTTTGGTCTGGCGACTGCGACGGTGAGAGGGAAAAGATTGTACGTTGTTTCGAGTTAGTGAATAAATACGTTGTGAATACTTTGTGTTTTCCACTTCTGAACACCTATCTGGTCACCCTAGTTTAGGAGGCAGGGTTAATCTATTTATTTTACAGATCTTGTAATACACTCGTAGTTATATAATTATTGTACATGTCCGTTGTAACAAACCCGCATATCTTGTACCAATCTGTATTTTTCCGAAAAATAAACATTTTTATTTATTTATTTATTTAATGTGTCTAATTTTTTTTAATTACCATTATTTTCAACGTAAAAAGCAATTATCTAAACTTTTCGATGCTTTAGAGCCGCTAGCGCCCCACTCCGTCTCGTTCTCACTCAGGTCGCGAGTAGTATGGTGCGAGCGGGGTAAAATCAGTTTTACTTATATTTTATTCATGCCTATTTTCATCATTTTTGTGAGATACTTCTCTGTAGGACGTGGGTGAAGATCCTTCTTCTTTTTCATTTAATTAAAAAACAAATAAGATCACAATGAATTTAGGGTCCTTCCCTTCTCCCATTCAACAGACTTACAAAGAGTGCTATAGCGTGTAATGAGCATCGCGTGCAGGTGTTACATTTTACGTACATACATGTCGGACCTATTAGCAGTTCCTCTCGACTTCCTACTCTTCGTGGCCGTGAGCACCACGGTGAACTGCATCAGAGACCACGACCAGATGGCCAGGGTGAGGAGAACTAGAACCTTCTCCGTGGCCACCTTCTCATCTTTGAAGGAGTCGAAGAATTCTATTATGTCCGCGGCTGTACCTGCGTGAGGTGATAGAAAGAGAATTGGTATAAAATTTTAATAGACAAATGGTACAATTCATTGTCTAATTCCTACTCGACAAAATTTCCTGTGACTGACTATTTTATGTATTTATGTTTTACTGCAATATTCATATATTATTCCGGTGAGGACTCCTTTGGGTAGCAGCCACCGGCCCACAATCAGAGTCAGATTCAGGAACTGTTCTATGGGAGAGACCCACATCTCTCTAATATTACTTACCAATATAAACCAGTAGCAGTTGACTGAGCTGGTCTCTTGTGAGGTCTCCTTTGGGCAGTAACCACCGACCCACAATGAGAGTCAACATCAGGAACTGTTGTACGAGTCACCCACATCTCTCTAATATTACTTACCAATATAAACCGGTAGCAGTTGACTGAGCTGGTCTCTTGTGAGGTCTCCTTTGGGCAACAGCCCACAATGAGAGTCAGCATCAGGAATTCTGTTCTATGAGAGTGACCCATATCTCTCTAATGTTACTTACCGATATAAACCGGTAGCAGTTGACTGAGCTGGTCTCTTGTGAGGTCTCATTTGGGCAACAGCCCACAATGAGAGTCAGCATCAGGAATTCTGTTCTATGAGAGTGACCCACATGTCTCTAATGTTACTTACCGATATAAACCAGTAGCAGTTGACTGAGCTGGTCTCTTGTGAGGTCTCCTTTGGGCAGTAACCACCGACCCACAATGAGAGTCAGCATCAGGAACTGTTCTATGAGAGTCACCCACATGTCTGTCGGGATTTTTGTGGCGCCAGGAATCGGGAGGTCCGTCTGGGGACAATTCAGAATGATACTTAAAGCCAAGTGCAGGACGCAGAGAAACGAGCGCGTCTCGGCGTGGCAACAGTTCGTGTTCGGGTTCACGACTGGTCAATCGTATCATCCTGAGGAGAGATCCTGAGAGGTGAAACACGTGTCGCTTTCTTACAGGGTTTTTTATTAATCTTGAGGAATAGGTAAGCGGAATAAGTTACTAAATATATCTATTGTATTTGATAATGGATTTCGGCCTGAATCAATTGACTACAGCGTCTTTATAATTAGCAGAAACGGAAATCTATGCTTATATAGGTCCAATATAACAGGAGATAATTCCATTGCCACCAAATACCCCAATAGATTACCGGGGGATTATTTGTTATATAGCGTGAACACTTCATGGCTTTTCAGAAAAATACTCAAATCAAGAGCTCTTGAAATCGGCTTGATATCGAAATCAAAGCCTGGCTTTAAGGGCGTGTAAAGTGCAAAATAAATTGCGATGCGTAATAATAGTTACGAATCTCAAAGTAAATAAGCATGGAATATTCATGGTAAAAAATTATGATTGGGTAACTTGTTTACAGACATTGATTAGAATAAAATGCATTAGGCTTATTTCACAGCAGGCCCTCTGGTATTCTAGTCCCAGTTTAATTCTCAAAACAAAAGCGTATAAAACATTGTTTAAAAGCATACAATACACACACGCAGTACATACATAGCATACCTCTACGTAAGTGTCGTTGATCATCTTCTTCTGAAGCCGCAGGTCCACCTTGTGTAGCTCGAGCAGCCATATCGCAGGCACGACCAGGCCCAGGTATATGAACACTGAGGGGCAGAACCTGCGGACAATATACATGAATTAATTTTACCGTAGTGTTCGTACCGTAGTCCGTGTTTAGATTTTTTACAGTTGTAATGGCAATCATGTCATTTGGTTTGAATATGTTTTTATTTTTATTATCTTTTATATCCAAGATTATTTTCCAATTTGTGAATGTGAGAACGATGTAGGCTTAGTATAGTAGATTTTTTTGAACATTTTTTATTTTGTTAAGTATTTACCTGGTACTTGTTGAAAGGCCTACACTGTCCTCCCATACCTAATAACACTGTAATTCGAAAATATTGTAACAGCCAATTATTTTTAAAAGAGTAACCATGGAGTTTCTTGCCAGCTCTTCTCCATAGGAAACGACCAATTGGAACCGTGCACCTAGCTTCTGACGTTTCATAAGTGCAGTGAATGTAGGCTTATGTGAAATAAAATATTTTGATTTTGATTTTTGATTGTTACTGGGCAGGGCACATTGCTCGCAGAACAGATGGCCGATGGGGCCAAAAGGTTCTGGAGTGGCGACCGCGTATCGGAAGACGTAGCGTTGGAAGGCACAAGGTGGACCGATGACCTGGTGAAGGCCGCGGAAATCCGCTGGATGCGAGAAGCACAGAACCAGTCGAACCAGTGGCGGTGCTTGGGGGAGGCCTATGTCCAGCAGTGGACGTCTTTCGGCTGAAATGATGATGATGATGAATGGTAGTCGTTGTAGCATCCTGGGTAACGGGACCTTTGAGCCTTTGGCTGATGACGGATGACTTCAAACTATTTCGATTCAAGGCTAATGTGACTACGGCCCTACGGCGAAACAAAAAGGAGGGTTATAATGTATAGTATTTATGTGGGTTTAAATGTTCATATTCTGTTCCCTCATAACTTCTAAACTAGGTACGTATCATAATTTGACACATGAGGTAGCATGAGGAAGCGTCTTGATCTTCCACTGGTTATTGGCCATGTGGCGTCACATTTTCTAGACAGAAAAATAAAAATTCCTGAGTGACACGTAATCTGTTCCATTTGTGTGACTGGACGTGTGACTCCGGATTTTTAATTTGTTTTCTGTGATGTCTTGTTTAAATAACTTTTAAGTTAAAAAAAACAATGGGGTTATTTTTTTATTATTTTATATGTGCTATAAGCTCTTTCATTTGATACAAAACAAGGCAACATAAAAATAAAAAATTGACTTTATGTCCTCCGTCTCTAGGCGCCATACTTAATTTAATGTGACGTCATAGCTTATAACCAGCGGACGATCAAGACGCTTCCAACGGTACCTCATTTGTTTTTTATGAGAAGTTTAGAAGATATGACACATGAACATATATAGCGGTCAAAATCATAACCCTCCTTTTTGCTTCTCCGTAGTCGGGTAACAAGTCAATTGATGAGAGAGCTAAACATTAGCAACAGACAGTCGCTTACTTAGCGGGCCATCCTGTTTCCGGCCGCGCCCAAATTGTCTAACGATGGTGACGACGCGACGCGGCGAAATAACTTTGTTTTTACCCGACTACGGCGAAGAAAAAAGGAGGGTTATGATTTTGACCGGTATGTATGTATGTATGTATGTATGTATGTATGTATGTATGTATGTATGTATGTATGTTCATCTGTTCCCTCCTATCTTCCAAACCACTTATCACAATTTGACAAATGAGGTGTCGTTAGAAGCGTCGTGATTGTCCGCTGGTTATAGGCTATGTGAAGTCACATTAAATTAAAAATGGCGCCCTCTAGAGGACATAAAGTGAGGAACTTAAAAAAAAATATGGTTTAATCGTACCATGTTGGGTATCAAATGAAAGGGCTTAATGAGCACATTTCAAATATATATATATTATAACCCCAAAAGAATTTAAAAAAAAATCAAGTAATAAAAACTAAAACCCAACTACGACTTAAAAGGTATAAACAAGACACCACAGACAGACAAATTAAAAATCCGGAGTCACACGTAATCTGTTCGATTTATGCCCTAACACGTGTGACTCCGGATTTTTAATTTGTCTGTCTGTGGTGTCTTGTTTATACCTTTTAAGTCGTAGTTGGGTTTTAGTTTTTATTACTTGATTTTTTGTAGAATATTTTTATGTTTTTACGCGGAAATGAGGGTTTTTTAAATGTTTTATGCATTTTTTTTTACCTGGATTGTTTTATTTATTGTTGGAACTATAAAATTATAAACGCGAAAGTTTTTAAGTATGGATGGATGGATGTTTGTTACTCTTTCACGTAAAAACTACTGAATGGATTTAGGTGAAATTTAGCGAACAGATAGTTTATAACCTGGATTAACACATAGGATACTTTTTATCCCGATATTCCCAAGGGATCGAGACTTACACGGGTGAAACCGCGGGGCGCAGCTAGAGTATTATACAAGTATCTATTACACTAATGGAATCCTAACCAATATTAATTAAAACTAACTATACAAATAAACACGTGTTTATCAGTTGTTTGGCCCAATCACCGTTTAAATATGACATTTCTGTAAGGAGTTTGACATAAAACTGACATAAAACACGCGTTGAACAAGAGTCTAAGTTCTTGTGGAAAGGCCCTTAATATCTAAAATATGGCGTCGAAAAATTCCTCCGCATCGCTTTCGGCTAGTAATGTACTGTATTAGTTGACCTATAATGACACATCTTTATGCCGGTTTCCTCACGATGTTTTCCTTCACTGTTTTGAGAGTAATTAATGAAATTATTTACACAAAGTAAAGCGCCTGTCGAACCCTGTTTGGCTGTTTCACCTAGGTACAACTCCGTGGTAACGACTGGGCCAGACCTGAGGGCGTAGACAAGTGACAATCGCTTCCTAAGCGTTTCGTATTTCTACAACGACTTTCAACAGGATTGACATAAGCTTTCCGATAGCTTATGTCAGTCCTATACATTTTTGCCGTTTCCATCATCGTTATTGCTGATAGAATGTCACTTTGTCTAGGGCCTCAGGCCTCGCATTCTCGTCTTTCATTTGAGTCAGCTTATATGCAACGTAGATGTAAGGTAAAAGATTCAGAGATGTTCCATGATCTATCGTTGAGACGCACACCGCACTTTGTATGTTTCGTTTTTTTTTTTAAAGTGTGCTATAGACAATACTGTCATCACTGTGTCTAGTTTTCTTTTATTGTTTCAATTTTTTTTTTGTTGTATATTGGCACGCAGCTGTTTATTAATGTACCTAATTAGTTATAATTTAACCGTGTTTTTGTATGTTGTGCTGTGTTTTGTGTGCACCAAATAAACGTTTTATCTATCTATCTATTTATCGATCGGCCATTAAACTCCACCCTTTCGCGGGGTGCTGACATTAAAGGTTTCATTTACCCGCTTTGTGAAAGACTAATCATGTGTGATGAGCTTGAGGGGTGATTTGTATTAAATACATTGTTTTAGGAGAGGGTTAGTTCACAAAGTTATTGAACTTAGCAAGTCACCTATGAATGGTAGAAAGAAGATAAAGAAAAGAAAGAAAAAGAAAAGAAGGAAAATAAAGATAGAAAAGAAAAATAAAGAAAGAAAAGAAAAATAAAGAAAGAAAAGAAAGAAAAGAAAAAGAAAAGAAGGAAAAGAAAGAAAATACTATTTGCGGTAAAATTACGAAAGAAAAAAAAAAGAAAAAAGAACTAGTTCAATCTGTCTAGCCTTTTCCCAACTATGTCGAAGTTGGCTTCCAGTCTAACCGGATGCACCTGAATAGCAGTATTAATTTACCAGAAAAAAAACAAGTTGTTGAAAATACTATAATTATGCGTCACATGAAGTCACGAAAATATGCGTCACATGAAGTTGCACAAGACAAAATGAAACAGATTGTGATTGATTCTGTGTGTTGCAATTAGGGTACTGATCTGAAATTGCAAAAAACGTAAGTATATTTTTGAATTTCGGGGGTATCCTGACGCTTTCGTCTGAGCATAAAATATGAACTGAAAAGCATAAAAAAAAAATCCTGGCTGAAAATAGATTAACGTGTCACCATTGATATAAAAAAAAACCTTTATTTTAAAATGTACGAAATGGGGAGAAGCGGGCTAAAAGGTAAAACTGAGTTAATCTAAGGTAAAACTGAGTTAGTCTAAAAGAATAAGAAACTTATTTGTAAACATACTTAGGTACACACACGATGTGTGAGATGTTACACTATAGAACTTAGATGCTCTATATTTTGCCGAGAAGCGTACAAATATGGACAAACAAATATCAGTAAGTCTTCCATGCAATCATCAAGAAGTTAATACAAAAATAAAATAGCAATCAATTAAAACAATTTAAAAAAATATGAAACCCCTAAAACAAAAAATGTAAATTAATACAATAGGTATTAGTTTATTTTTGATTGGTAGGAATCTAGAATTCTTAATTTTTTTAAGAATATTGAAAGATAACCTGAACGGATGGTTGTTATGAGAAAACTAACTAATCACGAAACAATCACGGAAAGCTTGAGCACGCTACGCCAATTTATCTACATAACTACATTCGCGATTTAGTTTCTAAACAGGTAAAAACTAAGTTTTTTTAAACCCACACATAAAGTTAATTTGCGCTATAAATACAAACACTTTTATGTTTTTTTTTCAATAATTCTGGTCGTTCTGACCTCCACACAACCCATCAGTTACTCAGTAACTGTAAAAATGATTAAGTACAAGTAAAAAACATTGGGTAGTTTATTGGCAGGCGGGTGAGCGGCGCGGGCGGTGAGCCGTCGAAGCTAATATATATTTTTTTAGCTGCGCCCCGCGTTTTCACCCGCGTAAGTCTCGATCCCGTGGAAGTATCGGGATAAAAACTATCCTATGTTATAAACTAGGTTATAAACTATCTGTTTGCAGAATTTCATCCAAATCCATTCAGCCGTTTTTACGTGAAAGAGTAGGTTACAAACATCCATCCATCCATCCATCCATCCATACTTACAAAATTTCGCGTTTATAATATTAGTTAGATTTACTGTAATTTCAGCGATACTTTCACGGCCCGGATAGCTCAGTCGGTAGAGCATTGGACTTTTAATCCAAGGGTCCAGGGTTCAAGTCCCTGTCCGGGCGATAGTTTTTATTGTTTCTGTATCAAAACTGGCTTAAAATAATTCTTAAAAGTCTCCCATATTTTTTTTTGTATTAAAAATACGTACTAAAGTTTATTTACATCAGCTCATTTTATAAATAGTTAGTGATTGATTTTATCAGAAGTCGTTTTATTTGAGTTTCATCATCATCTGCCTGCCTTTTCCCAACTATGTTGGGGTCGGCTTCTAGTCTAACCGGATGCAGCTGAATACCAGTAGCTTGCATGAAGCAACCAGTATTTATCTGACCCTCACAATCCAATTTGTTTATTATAATAATAATTAAATTTATTATAAAATTTATTTATTAAAAAAAAAGGTTACAGATGTAATGTATGTGGTTACAAAAATTTACAGTTAGTGGTAGGAGAAGTATGTAGTATTTGAGTTTACGTTCTACTTGTTTATTTCTTATTCTATTTATACATATACACATTTTTTCTTTTTTTCTTGTTATTATATATGTAGATGCCAGTAGTTTTGCCCGCTCTACCCTTTTTTTTTTTTTTTGTGGGAAATCATCCAATGACTTCTCCCGCTCTGGGTGGAGCGGAAGGGCGTGTCAGACTTTTACTGACTAAAACCCACCCGTGTTCCTTCAGTTGCCTGTTGCCAAGGTCCCGGTATCCCTTTCGGACTAACCCGCAACCCTGGCAGGCATCGGTCCTAGCGGACCCCGCCAATTGTGCTGACATCTCTTTGAGGCGCGCGTGGAACACGACTCGCCATCGACCCGGGCCTGGTCCTGATCGGACGGGACGAGCTACGCCCGCTCTACCCTGGAATGTTTCCTAGGCCCGTAAATGTTGCAAAAGAAAAACACTTGTATCCCTAAGATATCGTTTTTTTTTACTTCAATATTACCTTCTCGAGTATTTAATTTAATTTTGATTCTTTGCGGGTTCTTATCATAATACCTAATTAATTAGTTTTTTTTATGGTAGGTACAGTCTGCATAGAAATATCAGTAACTTAATCGCATGAAACTACATGCCAATAGCACCTACGTAATGTCCATAAAAATATTTAATAAATTACCAGATGCAATAAAAGATGAAACCAGCGATACGAAATTTATAGATAAAATCAAGCAAATATTAATTTAAAAAGCATACTACACAATAAACGAATACATACAAGATAAAAAAATTGATTTAACACAAACAGACACCTTAAACAGTTAGTCGTACATTTCATACATAAGTACCTACATAGAAAAATATTATAATATTATGATTTCAATTATTATCTTTATTTCATTTTTAATACTTATAAATTATATTTTTAAATATTAGACTAAAAAATTATATAAAACATTTAAAAATATAAAAAATAGTAGCCCACCGGTATCGGGAACAGGGTCCAAGCTACCGGCGGTCAGGGCTCCAGAGAGAGGAACCTCCTAACGATGCGAGCCGTGTCCAGGAGTACAGCTTTCTGAATCAAGCCCTTAATCCAGCTGCCCAACGAGAGCCTCCTTAGGTGTTGGTCGAGGCTCTTGGCAATTAAGCCATTGGCTGATACGACTATCGGCACAATGATCGCAGAGTCCACATCCCACATGTCGACAACCTCGTGAGCCAAGTCAAGATACTTGATTTGTTTATCTTTCTCGGCCTTCACGAGGTTCCCGTCATGCGGGACTGTTATGTCAATGATCATTGCGCGCCGCTCTGTTCGATCCACCACCACTATATCAGGCTTATTGGCAACAATAGTCCTGTCAGTGATGATGGATCGATCCCAGTACAATGTGATATTTCCATTTTCGAGAACTGGGTCGGGCACGTACCTGTAGTACGGCACTTCCGATTCCACTAGGCTGTATTTCAGAGCAAGTTGCTGATGGATAATCCTGGCTACAAGGTTGTGTCTATGCAAGTACTCTCCGTTAGCTAGATGAGAACATCCGGAGATAATGTGACGGATTGATTCTCCCGGTCGGTGGCATGCCCGACAGATGTCAACCGTGCCGTCCTTCACAATAAATCTCCGGTAATTGTTCGTCATGATAACTTCGTCCATAATTGCACAGACAAAACCTTCGGTTTCCCCAAAGAGGTCACCGAAACGCAGCCAGGCTACGGACGCTAGTAAATCTACATCGGGTCCATGCAGGGCCCGGAAAAAGCGTCCGTGAAGCTCTTTACTCTGCCATACCTCCTTGCGATCGTTAGTGTCAAGCACTACAGGCTTGCGCCAGTTCTCTTTCGCCAAGGAGAGCGGGGTGAGGCCCTTGTCCACCGCGACCACATCTCGATGCATTCCCACGTCGGCTTCTAGGAAATATTCCCTGAGACTGCATATCTCCCGATTGTGGAGGGTCTTAGCGTTTAAAAAGCCTCGACCTCCACACTTTCGCGGGATATACAGTCTCATTACCGATGACCGTGATTTCAATTATTGTTATAAATTTAAAAATTGTTTGAATTATTTAATGTTTCTTTTATTTTTTTTTATAAAGAGTTTGTAATTTTATACTTTTTGCTGTGCCCTACAGTGTCCGTAATTGTACTTTTAGCTTTAAGCCATTGTAATACCTTATCTACATTATGGAATGCAAATAAAATATGAATATGAATATGAATACAATTATGTGTCAAGATAGTCCTATTATGTAAAAGTGTTACAAAATCGACTTTCGTTGCCAACCGTACTTAAAATACGTTTTAAGAATAGCGTAAGTACAAAAAAAGAAAAATATTGAGTACATCAGGTATATTATTTATTATTGTTGTACTTACTTAACTAAAAGTGATGTCTAGGTTAGTTTTGATCATGTGGTTACTAAAACAACTTACCATTTCCATTCCTGATTTTCTTTAATAGTTAACGTAAAAACTCCTTCGAAAATCAACAGCATTATCGGCGACGCTAAATACCAGTATTCTATATCGTCTTTGAACACAGTTACCTGCCATATTGCAATAATACCGTGACAGGCAAAAACTAATCGAGTAATCACTGCTTTTATAGTAGCCAGAACTTTGCCTACATTCGCCATTTTGATTTATAAAAAAAAACTCCAAAATGTTTACGAAATGACGTAACGTGTTTCAAATATTTCAAAATGGACGATGTTACTTATTTGAATGATTCATAAAAAAATTAGGCACTTATTTTTTGTTTTACCTACATTTATTTTTACAATGTACTAAACAAATCACTTTATTTTATTTTTTATTTATATAATGAATAATAAAAGCACTAAAATAAGGCACGCGCGTTTTCTAAACATTTTGAAAATAAAAATATGTTTTTTGTTACATTTTAAATGTTCGTATCTAAATGCAACGAATTGTGAAACTCAACTAAATAGACTCTCTTGAAAGAAGCGCTCTGATTCCAAAAGGAATTTTTACAAAACTTTTCCCATTCCGCATCCATTGCTGCATTAAACTGAGCGAAAAACGACTGTTGAAGACAAAAATAAGCAATGAACTTAGCGTAACAGAAAACAAACTTAAAATCACCATTATGCATGCGCGCGCACTTTCTAAATTGGCCAATCACAGGTCACTTTCCCAAGAAAAGGGCTTGTGAAGTTAACCTGATTTAGCTTTACCAGGATTTGCAGTCATCTTAACTCTTTTTGTCAAAGAAATTAAGTTCAAAATCTAGTGGCAAATTATTTTTCAGTTAAATGCTTATTGCTTGCTACAGTTTCGTTCAGAGAAGGCAGCTTTATTCATAAAAATAAATGTTATTACGGGCCACGTAGGCCTGTCTTGTCAAAGAAGATCCGACTGCTTCCCGTGTCCAGTACCTACCTCGACAATTTATAATCTAACGGAAATAATTACTGATAGATTCTAATCCTAATATCCTAGTCCTTAACTCCTAACTAAAGTGAGTTTATTTGTTTGTAACGCTTTCACGCTAAAACGGCTGAATGGATTTAGATGAAATTTGGCACACGGGTAGACCATGACCTGGAATAGGACATAGGATACTTTTTATCCCGATATTCCCACCGGATCGAGACTTACGCGGGAGAAACCGCGGGGCGCAGCTGGTCTTAAATAAATAAGTAGGTACATACTTAACTAAAACAAAAAATAAAAGAGATTTTATTAATTCCTTACAACTACATCAATGAGGGTTCTACACTAAGTACTTATAAGTAAGATAAAAATAATTATGTATTTTTAAAAACAGTAAAGACTTTTTTTTAAACTGCCACACAATGAATATTACTAGATAATAATGTCTAACGCAACATGAAATAAAGAAACGCAAATAGATTTTGATTTTGATGCTAGTTCCTATGTATGACGAAAACATGATCACCTACATACAATTTTCTCGATTGAAAAAAATCCAAAGTTACCTCTAACTTTAAACTACTGGTATTCAAAAAATAATTCAAATTAGATCATTAAACTTTGCATACTTAGTAATAACTGAATAAAGAATAAGAAAGAATATATTTAGAATATATTTTATTAAGTATAAAATTGGTAAAGTATTAACCTAAAATCTTAGAAATAATTTACAAAGGTATCATAATGTTAGATGCCTGTACTAAGATAAACCTGTATCACAGGCGGCATGAGTTCAAACTTATGGTAATTATAAGGACAATAATATTCTTAACAATATTTATCATTAAAAGTCTTGAAATAATGACAAAATTTAATTATCTAATTTATTCTTACCTAGTTTACTTATATACTATTTACCTTAAAAATAAAAAGAACAATTAAAAGTCTTAAATACGTAATATAAACTATAAAGCAGGTTGTTTTTTATTTTCTGAATTACTTACCTTACTTACTTATTATTTTCACTGTAAAAAGCAATTACCTTAACTATTCGAGGCTTGAAGCCGCCAGCAGCCCACTCCGTCTCGCTCTCACTCAGGCCGCGAGTAGTATGGTGCGAGCGAGATAAAAAGTGAATTTGAGCTGAGATAGTATAGGCCCTTACCTAAGTATACAACATTATTTTTTGTTTATGCTAAACCCTAAAAGGGGTCATTGTACTCATTATTTTGAACAACTTTTTCTATGGGACCAATCTTGAAATCGCGAAAAAAAAATCAGCTGTTCCATACATTTTGTCGATTTAAGTGAACACAAATGTATGGAAGCGCTGATTTTTTTTACCGACTTCAAAAAAGGAGGAGGTACTACTTTTTTTTTTTTTATGTATGTTCACCGATTACTCCGCCGTTTGTGAACCGATTTTAAAAATTCTTCTTTAGTTCGAAAGGTACTCCCGAGATGGTCCCATATAAATTTTATTAAGTTTGCTTGCGTAGTTTTTGAGCTAGCTTCAATATTACGTATTTTTCCCACAGTCTATGTAGACGATATAATTATAAGACTCCTTCACTGTTATTTACATAGCAGGTAGTAACTTGTGTGGGGTAGGTACCACCACTAAAAAGTGAAAAATAAAAACTTTTTACAAAAAAAAACAACCAACTTAAAAAAAAACACTAAATA
Source organism: Lithophane socia (assembly GCA_947522985.1). NCBI lineage: Eukaryota > Metazoa > Arthropoda > Insecta > Lepidoptera > Noctuidae > Lithophane > Lithophane socia. The sequence continues at coordinate 4,271,034 of OX383281.1, read as the reverse complement.
AAAAGTGAAAAATATGTTTAATTTCGGAAGTCGGTGGCAAAAAACGAAAATTAAAAAGCACAGACTTTTTAAGACAAATTAGAAAGTTATTTTTCACTTTTTATTTAGTGTTTTTTTTGACCTCGGTTGTTTTTTTTGTTGCGATTTCAAGGTTGGTCCCATAGAAAAGTTGTTCAAAATGATGAGTACAATGACCCCTTTTAGGGTTTAGCATAAACAAAAAATAATGTTGTATTTTTTAGTATTGTGTTGTTAGTATCTCTAAAGTTTATTTCCTCTATATGTAAGGACCGCCTGAGGCGGTAAAAGCCTCCTCCAAATGTTTCCAATCGTCTCGTTCTGGCTTTTTTTTGCCCGATAATTTTTATTACTTATGCCGAAACCCCACCTTTTGAAAAGTCTGCCTCTCCTCCTTTTCAGGGCTCCGTAGTCAACCTCGATGTAGTCAACTTCGATGGTCCTAGTTTATCATTTATAACTTCCTCCTTTGTGCCTAGAGGCTTTTATTTAGTTAATTTATTATTTCTGCTTGAGTACATATAGTTCTCGTTTTTTTTTATATTATTCTTTTTTTTTTTGGTTGGTATATTGGCGTGTGCTAGCTGACATATGGCTAATTAGATTTATGTTTTATGTTGCGTAATGTAAATGATTTTGCAAACTTTTGTATAGAATCAAATTTTTCTAACTGAACAGACAGCTGTGCTGCTGGGGAGTTTGTTGCGCCACTTCTTCTTTCCAGCTAAAGCACTAGGAAGTGGTGAAGGGTGGGCGTTTTGGGGGTACTGTCTTATGTGATTTTGACGTTCGAAAAGTGCTGATTCTCAGCCTAGTTTGAATAAATGACTTTTGATTTTGATTTTGAACCAGGAACCCTTAGGGCCGGCGCATACCTGGTAAGGCGCAGCACGGCGCGGTTGTCACTGTTAAACAAATATCAACGTTGCATGCCTAAAAATAAAGTTGAGAATAGATAACCTGAGACGCGCGCCTCTTTCCGCTTACGGCGCGCTCTCGAGGTGATGGAAGTTTATTTATTATCAACTTTATTTCAAGTGATACAAGGTAGATATTTGTTTGGCAGTGACGAATGCGCTGCGCTGCGCCTTGCTAAATGTGCGCCGGCCCTTATAGTTTCACCATGTCCGTCTGTCCGCGGCTTAGCTCAGAGACTGTTGGTACTAGAAAGCTGTAATTTGGTATGGGTACACTTAAAAATCACGCCGACAAAGTGGTGAAATAAATTCAAGAAAACAAATGATTTTTAGGGTTCAAAAAAAAACATCCCCAATTTACGTGTAGGCCGACCCTAACGGCTTCCGCAGTCTAACCGGTTGCAGCTGAATACCAGTATTTTACATGGAGCGACTGCCTATCTGACCTCCACAACCCAGTAACTGGATAATACGATACCCCTTGGTAAGACTGGTTGTCAGACTTTCGAACTTCTGGCGAACCGTAACAACTGTTACAGATCCACAAATGACAGCCGGGACCAACGGCTTAACGTGCTTTCCGAGGCACGGAGGAGTCTCGATATGTGAAAATGGCCCTCTCACAATCTTATAGTGACATACCTATTACATTACCGTAGTTATCAGTCACATTAATTAATCGCATGGCCGCTCGTTTAATGACAATCATGATTTTAATTTCACACTGACTTATACGATAGGAGATATCATTCTGATTCATAATTCAATTGAGGTTTTTAATGTTCGAAATTATAGATGCTGCTTTGTAGAAGAGAAAATGATGAGGAATACATTATATTTATGTCTCATTTTATGTTTTAGTAAGTGATTTTTTATTAAAAGTTCGTAAGGTAAGTAGGATCTTCATTTAGTGTGGTTTGAGGGCCTAGACAAGTGACAATCGCTTCGAAAGCTTTTCGTATTTCTACAACGACTTTCAACAGGATTGACATAAGCTTTTCGTTAGCTTATGTCAGTCCTATACATTTTTGCCTTTTCCATCATCGTTATCGCTGATAGAATGTCACTTTGTCTAGGGCCTCTGGTGTCAGTTTTAAAGCCGCCCATAGGCCTCTAACTTGGCTTCACATGACGTCGTTAGACAGTTGTCTAGCCATATTTCATATTTCCATACAGTAATAATGCCAAATGACTCAAAACAGTGACATATTTGACATCTATTTGCGACGTTGCCCACTTTCAGAATAAACGCTCATAACAGTAAATAAATCTTTGCCAACAGTTCTCCACGAAGTCAAATCAAAAAACCCTGACCACAAAAGTTCTGAATTAAAACCCGATTCGAAAAAACAAAACAGCGCTGGCGAGAAGTTCAACTTCTCAAAATTCGTGGACGTCCTTATAGACAACGCAAAGAGAACTGAAAAAAAAAACAGGAAACATCTACGAAAACCTACGAAACAAACGATAACGAAAACTGTAGATGAAGGATTGGAGAGCAGTTACGACTCTCTAGGGCTCGATGAAAATGTAAAAGACCAAATCGTTCGATCTAATAAACAGGGCCAAGACTTAGAGAAGTTGAGACACATTTTTCGATCTAATAATCAGGGACTAGATTATAAAAAGATGGGACAAATACTTCGATCTAATACGGGGCCGGACAATCTAAAAATGAAAGGAGTTCTTCGATCCGTCGACCGACCCAGTGATGAAGAAGGGGATCAATTATTATTTGATCTGGAAGATGAAGATGATTTGAAGAATCCGCTATTTTAATAACAAATTCAAACAGACTTTCCCATTTTTTTTCTTACTTCTGCCCTCTATTTCGTACGTGCCATTTATTTATTTATCTACAGCTATGCTATGAATCCTCTATAAAAGTTTCAGAAACTATTAGCTTAATGCCAACTTAAAACAACCAGTGTCATAGTAGTAACCATAGTAACATCCAAACGGGTGTTATAATGTTGTACTTTTCTTAATGCAACTCATTAAAAAAAAGAACATTGTCATGCAGGCGCGTTTCACTAACAAAGCACCGTAATTTAATTTAAGAAAAAACATAAAGGTTATTCGAATTCAAATTCACGTGAGTCGTATCCCTCCATTTTATTCGACATTAGTATTGCAAAGAAAAAGAGAGGATTCATATCATGGGTGTAGATTAAATGCAACTGTAAATAATTAGGTATTAAAATACTCATGTGATAACTCGGCTTCGCCTCGTGTGATAAACCCACATTCGTGTTTTAATACTCCTTATTATATAACAGTTGCATAAATAACTAGTAGGCTCTTCAATGAGTACATCATAACCATTGAGGTTTAATGTAAACTAGAGCAAACACCGCGGTTGTCTTGTAACTTAGGTCCAAGCCCTTTTACAGTCGTTATGGGTAGTCAAAAGCCCAAAAGTCTAAAAACCAGTCTTGCCAAGGGGTATCGTAATACCCAGTAACTGGGTTGTGGAGTACCTACACATAGGCAGTCGCTCCATGCATCTGTTTAGACTGGAAGCCGACCCCAACATAGTTGGGTAAAGGCTAGGCAGATTGATTGAATAGGGTTAGAAGTACTCTGCATTCGAATTAGTGCATTAATTATATTCAGCTAGTGAAAACTCTACAATTATGTTTAATCCCAGCAGTACCTAAATACTAAAAGCTTTACCTTTGTAGGAACAGGCCGAACAGGATTCAGACTTGACTTCACCAAAGAACGATGTGCAACTTTCAGGCAGAGGCCTCAATTCACAATGTGTCACATGCCAGACTTTGATTTAAAAAAAACTGAGTACCTACGACCTATTGACACTGACAGCGACATCAATGACAATAGCTCCTGTGACTTTGTTTAATGTTGCCAATCTCGAAAGAATCCCTTGAATTCCAGGAAAGGAGAGGATCGTAACGTGCACTTTAGAAAGCATTATGCGATTGATCGCGAATTGGTTGACTAGTACAGAATCAAGAAAATGCCTGAGACCGCTTCCTATTATAAAGCGATCGTCTTGTAGTCGCTTATTCGCGCGACTATTGCTTTTAATTATAACGCGGAGTAAGGCATTAAAGTCTTCGTACCATATATGTGTGCGAGAAGTTTATATAAATAAATAATTCGCGGCCGAAATGGGATTTGGTTGAAAGCTTTGGGTATTTCGCAGTTTGTCGACAATTTGATATAAGATGTTTCATTATTTTGTTTTCATAAATCATGTGAAACATAAGATAAAGTTAATTATATATATATTTTTTTTTTATAATAATTAGAATTTGAGTCTGTAGAAAGGTAGTCTTCTCAAATCAGGGTTTATCATTTCTTTAGAGTATACGACTCTCATTACGTGGTGGCGGCCATCGCTCATCTAGGAAACCATAGCTTTAGGGTGCTTTTTCACCAGAGATGTGCTATGCTACGTTGCTATGGATACGTGTGATATCCACCAATCATATTCATTGATCCCATATTGGTCTACATAGCCAATGAATATGATTGGTGGATATCAAACGCATCCATAGCATCGTAGCATAGCACATCTCTGGTGGAAAAGCAGCCTTGTAGGGAGAATTATAAGTATTTAACTCCCACTATCGGGTGCATAAATAATTACTTCAGCAACACTGATGTTGACACTTGACATTTCCAAATATTGTTATTTTCCCGTCATCAATCAATAATATTATTTGAGGAACGGGAACCCGCGATCGTGAATGTCGGTGTTTTTAATAACTGCAAAATTGACGGAAATATAACTCGAAATATGTGAATAAGTTCTGAATTTGACTATTTCTACACAACAGCGGCCAATACAATACCATTAGTATCATTTCATATCTTTGGATGGTGAGTACCTACCTACTATCCTACTAGATACTGAGTACCTAGTATCCTGAGTCCTGAATATTAAATATATTCTTAATTTATAAGATCTGCTAGACTTTATCAGTTTGTCGATAGCACAGTGCATTACAGTACCTATATACAATGCAATGCAAGGATAGGGGTACAGAATTTTATGCAATTTTATTAAATAATATTTATAGCTTGAAATGTAACGTCAACACCAAAAATAAGTGTTAAATGTTTAAAGTGTTTTTTCTTCAATGGATGTTAAAATTTAAACGATAGCGAATTTTAGTAGGCGTAGATCCCTAACTTAGTTAAAAAATTTGCGTTCCTCCACTCCACAGCTTGTTATAAAATAGGTACACATTTTAAAAGCGAAAACGGGAAGAGCAGCCCGATAAAATTTGAATTTCGCGGGCTACCCAGAGTAATTTTTTAAACAAATCTACTTATTTTTTTGCCTGTACTGAAACTGTGTAACTTGAATTTAGACTTTTCGATTTTTGGAACGAACTTCCTTAACGCACGTTAAACTTACTCTGCACAGCTGCACGCTTCGCCGAAAAAAGTCATAAAGTAAGCTAATCTTTTTTGGTCTAGCTCTCATTCGCAACGTGTGCAAAAGCGAAAGAAATTTGTTCCACACAATCTTTTTTTATTTTAGGACTCAAAAATACGCCTCTTAGATTTTACCTAAGTAGGTACTATCTCTCTTAAATCGTTTTTCTTTTTCAGATATTTCTGCCACAGTCAATCTATGAAAGCATGAGACCACAACACAAACAGCCAAAATAATTACAACAAAACTTACGATTTTAAATGTCTAAAATGCAACCAACATTTGCATTCCAAAACTTAGGATTATAAAAAACCAAAATCATTTATCCAAACTAGGCTGAGAATTAGCACTATTTGAACATCAAAATTACATACGACAGTCCCCAAAACGCCCGCCCTTCACCACTTCCTAGCTGGGAAGAAGAAGAGGTGTCGCAACAAACTCGGATTGCCAGCAGCAACACAGCTGTCTGTTGCTACGTCCACTGGCATATGCCGCAAAAGCATCCCCATAGTAACCAGATCTGCGGGGCACCAGCAGATTCCCGCTACCTTCACTAAGTCTTTGGTCCACCTTGTACCCCGCCTTGATTATTAGCAACCATCATCTATTTTACTGGATTCTCGGCTACTCTTAACCAGCATACGAAGATCATCGCTCCACCTACCTGAGGGTCTATATCTCCCAATCTACGGCCTCCACTCAAGAACAGATTCAGTCAAGTTTAAGTAATTTACTTCATCAGCAAACATTAATTTGTGTCGAAGTCTTGATAGCTACCACAATGTCTTGCAGACAACTTCAAAATGATCGGCCATCTGTCATCAGGTACGCGCCAAAGAGGAGTAGGAGAGACTCCATTCCCACGCCAAAGGATAAGAGATTATCCACTCCTCCACCAAGTAGAGATCAGGGAGAGCCAACTCCAACACCATCTAAATCTGGTCCTGAAAAGGTACCATCAAAGCCTAGAAGAACGACCGCCCCCAGGAAGATAAGATCAAAGTTCTGCAACCCAAAATCCCAGATCTGGCGACCCTACTCCAAAGAAACGCCTTACAAATGTGATGTATGCAAAAAAAGTTTCGGCAAAAAGTGTGACCTAGAGCGACATGTTCCCATTCACTCAGTCGTCAAACCGTTCAAATGTACGCTATGTAAAGAGGCGTTCGTTCGCGAGAATCTTTTGAAAACTCACCTCAGTGCACATAAGAATGAAAAACCACATAAGTGTAAATTGTGTGAATGCAGTTTCATGCTGCCTATAGATTTGAAACGCCACATTTTTACACACACCGGTGAAAAACCTTATAAGTGTGATACTTGTGAGATGGCGTTCCGTCAACCAGGGGACTTGAAAAGGCATATCCGGAAACATACTGGTGAAAAACCTTATCAGTGTAATGTATGCTATAAAAGTTTTACTCAACTGCACGGTTTGAAGAAGCACAATCTCTCTCATACAGGCGAAAAAGACCACATGTGTGAACAGTGTGAAAAATGCTTCAGTAATGCAGAAGCTTTGAAGACTCACGTACGAACACATAACAATGAACAACCACACAAATGCGATGTCTGCGAGAGAAGGTTCACTCAACTGGAAGGGTTAAAAAAACATCAGCGTATACACACCGGTGAAAAACGTTACAAATGTCAGACATGTCAAAAAGAATTTAGAGATTCGCAGGATTTAAAAAAGCATGTTCGTATACATACTGGTGAAAAGCCATTTAAATGTGATAAGTGTCCTAACACGTTTAAGGAAAGGGGCCATTTGAAAAGGCATATGCGTATACACACGAATGAAAAACCGTATAGGTGCAGTATATGTCTGAAATCAAGTTTTAGAGATGCGAGTGATCGTAGGAAGCATATTCGTACTCATATCCGTGATCAACCGCATAAATGTCCTATATGTCAGGAAAGTTTTGTATATAAACAAACTATGAAATCCCATCTTAAGTGGCATGAAAAAAATAAACCAGTAATTAATTAAAAAGTACATAACATAACATCATGCCTTGTTTCCCCGAATGGTTGAGCAGAGATGAACTTATAGTACAGCCACATTTCGCCAGTCATGTTTTCAGTCCCATGTAACAGGGGGCGAGCCTATTGCCATCAACCGGGCACAAATCCAGACTCCGGACTGCTACTGAAAAATTCCATAAAATAAAGTATTTTTATATAAATTCATTTTTGACAGTACAACATATTTTGTTTCGGTTCTAATATTACTACTATCTACCTATAAGTACTACAAATAAATAAAATTGAAGTATCAGTTTGTATTGTCAACACAGCTTTGAAGAAAGTATATACGGTACTTATCAACAAAAACATTTTTAATGTTTGTCTGTCTGTTTTGTTCCGGCTCATCTCTGAAACGGCTGGACCGATTTTGACGGTACTTTCACTGGCAGATAGCTGATGTTTTATGGAGTACCGTAGGCTACTTTTATTTCAGAAAAAGAATTAGAGTCCACACGAGCGTCGCCACGGGCATCAGCTACATGCAAATAAACACACGTAACATTACATCTCACTTTTAATGTCAATGTTTTACATTAGCCTGTTAGGCAAATTTTTTTTTCGCGCACTTGATTTTCAACTCACTGCTGAGCGCCGAGAGTAGAAAATCAACCAGTGTGTTGTTCTGACGCGCTGGGATGCTCTCTGTTGTATTCTAAACGTTCAGTTCAATACTGAGATTTGAAAATTCAGTGCACCATTAAAAATCGTAGAGTAAAAAAATCATCAAGTATAAAAAAATCGTCGAATGAAAAAGTCGTCGAGTTAAAAAAAAGGTCGAGTATAAAAAATCGTCGAGTATAAAATTGTCGAGTTAAAGAATCGCCGGTGCGTCTCTGGGCTTACCATGATACTGTGCTATTTATCTATGGTAAGAATCAAATTAGGATTTAAAATTACATTTTTGTCTGACTGTCTATGTCGTGTTTGAGGTAATGTACAGTCACGAGCAAAAATATGTATACACTCAGCAAAATTCAATAACGATTTTCTCGTGGAATTAAATTGTAACTTTGAGATGATAATTTTTTCATAATATTAGGGGTTCCAAAATACTATATTCGTAATATCATAAAGTTACAATCAATACAGTAGGAGAAAATCACTTTTAAAAGTTGCTAAGTGTATACATATTAGTGCTCGTGACTGTACCCACATTTTTTTGTGGAAAATCTTATCTACTGTGTTTGTCCGTCGAAGGTTGTTTTGTTGTTAAGTTTAGTATAGTTAGGATATATTATTGTTGTTTTTACAAGCTTTACAGGGTCAAATTAAATTAGCTAGCGAAACGCAGATGTGATGGGAATCGATATCTAAATACGAATGAAAAAAAAACAGATTTCTCAACTACTTCAAGTAACTCCAAACCAGCCAGTGGTCATTGACCCCAGAAAAAAACACCTCTTTTTTTATCGTGTTTATGTGTCGATCGATATCCATCACTTCTGCAGTTTCGCTAGCTTCATGTGTTTCCAGTTACTTGCATTGTCATCTATTTTTGTATTTATGCCTCACCTACGTGGTTACCTAGTAATGAACCAGGTATTTATCAATTTTTTTTTGTTACTATTTGTTATAAAGTTACTAATTATATAAGATTTTAAAAACTAACTTTCGGCATACATTGTATCAAATATTAATGAAATTATTATTTTTTTTTTTTTTTTTTTTTTTTTTTTTTTTTTTTTAAATACAAAATTTATTTTAATTATTCAATCAATCAGATAAGTACTTACACTAACACTAAACAATTTTCTAACTAATATTAAATAAAATTAAATAAAACTAACTGTACAAATAAACAACTAATATCTAAAATATGGCGTCGAAAAATTCCTCCGCATCGCTGTCGGCTGGTAGTGTACCCAAGAGACTGGCGGCATTGCCACGTTGAATGGCAATGCTTAGCCTCTGACCAAGGTAAAAGCCAGCCCTTGGGTCGCGGGAAGTGTCAAACAGCCGTTTCGAGATTTCATTAAATAAACTATGAGCACTTGGACCCCACGGCCCTAGGGTTTCAACCCCAAACGGCTCGAAAATATAATTGCCTATAAGGCTATTATACTTTCGCCGCTTGAGGTTTTCCGCAGCCGCAGCGGCGGCGCCAGCACAGCACGCCGAGCCAGGAAGATGAGATGGCGCAAGAGTATCGACACACGTTGCGTCCCACACTAAAGGCCTACCCATCTTCCATGGAAATAAGGACATGCCGTCCGGTCTTTTGCCATCGTCGCGTGCCAAGCCATTGGGTTCTAATACAGCTGGAACGCCGACGGTGACAAGAGCTCGTCGGATGATGTCATTAATGTTAGCGTGACGTGCTAAGCGACCTGCACTTCGGCTGCAAGACAGGCCGTGGTGTCCGAGGCTGTTGACAACTTCGCCACAGTGACAGCGATGAGGAGAACAACATGGAGCTCCTAGTCGCAGGGAAGCAGCGATGCGGAACGTAGTGTCGTCGAACAAAGTTCCCAGGTTCGATGACGGTAGTGCGTGAAGCCACAGACCCGACTCCCACTTACCCACAGCCAGCAGGCGCGCGCGCTCCGCAGTAGTAGCAGACGTGTCAAGTAAATTGTTCTGTACTACTCTGCAGAGCGGCTCATCCCACCGTCTCTGGGAAGATGGATAGTCGGGCGGATCTGTATTCGGGCAAGCGAGTCTCCAGGCATCCATAGCCTCGGTGAAGCACGGCACGTCAAAATTAATCAGTGTGGAGGCTAGGATTTTGCTGATTAATTTCTCAGTACCGTGGACCGAGGATATGAATGCCGGTAAACTAATACTAGAAATTTTGCGGACGCCGAGGCCTCCCATGCGGATGGGAAGAGTAGCTTGCGCCCAAGCTCGGTCGTCCATGGCCACATTTAGGATCAACGTTAATGTATGACGGATAATTTGGTCCATTTGGTCTAAAAGATTAGTGTGCTTCCATAAATGCGAAGCGCGAAGGAAATATGTTAATTTAGGGCCGAAACAGCAGTAGCGGATTAGGGTTATGGCCGAATGCATGTTAATTTGGAACAATCTTTCCGAAACGTCATTGAAATTTTGAATTTTTTCCTCAATGAAACTGGGAAAGGAATCCTCAAAGATTGGAGACCCAAGGAGACGAAGAGAGCTTTTTTCAATAATTCTGATATCTGGGGCTATTGCGTTAAATTTGGGAAGTGTCAGATGTCTGTCAGTACTGTCCGCTAAGTATAGTTCACATTTCGAAAGGTTGAGATCAAGGCCAATGGAATGAAGTTCATTTTTTAGAAATTTAAGGTCATTTATAACAGTTTCTACGTCGCCTCCCAAGGTTCCATCATCGAGGTACCAAACATTAAATTTGGAATTTAGCTGCCGAATAATTGGGTGAATGGCTAAGCTAAAAATCACTGGCCCGAGGGGGTCACCTTGTTGACAGCCAACAGCAGATTCCAGAAGGTTGTCCCGAAACAATAATTTAGAGGGTTGTCTGTAACATTGCCAAAGAAAACTATAAATTTGAGGTATTTCTTTTTTAGTTTCTGCCAGCAAGGTGTCCCTATTAACAGAATTAAAGGCATTCTTTATGTCAACCTTCAGGATGACCTCTCCTTTCTCAGAATTTAGATAGGTCGACAATGCGTGTACAGCAGCCTCACAGCCCCCTTTGGAGCCGTAACCTAGCTGCAGGGGCTGAAATTTTTTCGAAACATCCTCACCATAAAATTTACAACAGATCTTGGCTGCCATACGACGGTAGGTAGTTCCCACGGCAATGGGACGAATACCGCCATCTCTTTTACGCAGGGCGCATAGATTGGCCCCATAAAGAACGTCAATGACGGACTCATTCACCTTGCCGGAGAGCATAAGGTTGATCAGAGTCGTAAGCTCCTTCACAAGCGACTCACCAGCTGTCCCGGCACCTGAACAAATGAGGTCCTTAAGGTGCTGAGGACTCAGGCCGTCGAGGCCGCCAGCGGAGCCGCTACGAAAGGAGCAGACGGCTGTGATCAACTCTCGACCTGTGATGGTGAGGGAGTGATTATTCAAGTCAGGGGGGTCGGGAAAAGAAAGACCATCCGCTGGGGCAGGGTGTTTGCTCTCCAGAGCTGCGAGTGTTTCTGGAGAACATGGTGCCACCACATCACTACTAAAGAGAATCCTGGCTGCTCCACTGATGTCACCTTCCCCTAACTTAGATTCTACCAGATGAGATATACCTCTTGAGGAGGCATATTTCTGTGTCGGGAATTTTGAATCTAAATTAAGAGCCGAAATATTACAGTTTTCTTTAATTTGTGCGGTTAAGGTCTTTTTGGTTGCCAAATTCTTTTGCACATGTAGAATCCTGTAAGGGAAGGTGAGCAGCTGTTCCCAAGCACTTTGCGAGTTCTCCCGGGCGGCAAGACGAAATTATTAGGTACATTCAAAATAATATAAATATTTTTATTTTTTATTTTTAAATGTTTTATATATTTTTTTATTCTAATATTTAAAAATATAATTTATATGTATAAAAAATGAAATAAAGAAAATATAAATATTTTGTCTATTAATAAATGTTACCATCAGTATTATCCGATGATCGTTTTATTGATAACCATTAGACGGTAAGCGACTACTACAGTTGGTTGCCACCGTGTCTTTCCCAGACAGTTGGTAAACACTGCCACTTTCGAACACACATCACCAACCAACTTTCGCTGTTGACTGTACTTATGAGCGTTAACGCTGAAATTTGGCAACGTCGCAAATAAATGTCAAATATTTTGCTGTTATGAAGAAAGAGAAAAAAGGAAGGAAGTTTTCCAAATGCCTTTTTTACACTTAAAACTAAATATTCGGTTTTACGATATTATTTATTACATTTCATTATCAATATTTTAAACAGTTCAGTCAGTCAGTCATACAGACGAGCCTTAGTAATAGTGTCCCGTTTTACCCTTTGGATAAGGGACCCTAAAAACAGTGCAATAATGAAATTTCATACAACTTTACTGCACTGTTTTGGTTCTAAGCAAAAAATGCGTCCTTTGTGATGGGTTTTGTAGTGATTAATGATAAGATTACTATGTAGTTGAAAGAAAAAACAGTTAGCAAGCCATATTTCATATTTCCATACAGTAATATTGCCAAATTAATCAAAACAGCGAAATATTTGACATCTATTTGCGACGTTGCCCACTTTCAGCGTGAACGCTATTAAATGAAAATCGAAAATAATTATATTATTCACGACATAATCTGATTAAGGTCCGTGTCATTGGATTTTTTTTAACACGGCCACCATGTAACCTGTCCCGTTTCTTCAATCATTTATTTATTTATTTATTTCACAACACATGTTTCCTTTGCCATTACAGATTAAATCTAATGCGACAAAGTAACTTAAAATATACTTAACTTACATGCTACTAACCTTACATGCAATGACATCATCCAATGACTTCTCCCGCTCTGGGCGGAGCGGAAGGGCGTGTCAGACTTTTACTGACTAAAACCCACCCGTGTTCCTTCAGTTGCCTGTTGCCAAGGTCTCGGTATCCCTTTCGGACTAACCCGCAACCCTGGCAGGCATCGGTCCTAGCGGACCCCGTCTCTTTAAGGCGCGCGTGGAACACGACGCGCCATCGACCCGGGCCTGGTCCTAATCGGCAAGCCCGCGCCTATGGTGGCCGGGAATCCGCCTGGGATTCCCGACGCCCAGGGCGTCTCCAACGGCGGCGGTTAGGGGCGTGAGGGCGCAAACTTTGCCTCTCCCTCACGCGTTCCGCCTCCTCCTTCGCGAGCATTACTGCTTCGCAGAAGGAGGTGACTGCTTCCCATGCCCTCTCGCTCCGTACCATGGCCTGGACCAGAGCCGGACGCGAGAGGTCACCGCCGCCAATAGCCTCCAAGAGGACACGGCGGGGCTCCGCCCTAGCAGGGCAGACCTCCACCGTATGCTCCACCGTGTCCTCCGGACGATCCACACAGTGGTGACACCCGGGCGTTTCCTCCCGCCTTATCCGAAACAGGAACCTCCTGAAGCAACCGTGTCCGGTGAGGACCTGCGTCAGGCGGAAGGTGAGGACGCCGTGGCGCCTCTCTAGCCACTCCTCTGGCTACTTACACCTACCATAACATCATGCCTGTGCTCCCGAAGGGTTAGACAGAGGTGTAAACTCACATTTCACTGCGTCACAGATATTATAATACTACGTACAGATACCCAATCCCATACAAAGAAATGACACCACCCTAAGTCTGGCTATTGAGCTGGCTATTTTTCGTTCTCCATTTTTTTAACAGATGGCAGCATCAGCGACTCACTAATAGGGAATATGCATGTGATTCAAATATGGGTCAAATATTTTTTTCTATAAACTATGTTACTTCAGAATTATGCCTCCATCAATATTTTTGAATAAACTTATTTTTGAGCGAGAAATTAATTTTTTTAAAGTCCCGAAAAACTGTGGGTAATTCAAATACTTGAAAAGGCTAAGAGCGGATGTGACGTAACAATCCGGAATAACAATCAAAATGTCAATGTCAAGTCAATCTGCACATGAAGGATAGGATAGGGATAAACTGCACATGAAGGCTAAATCTCATCCAGATAATCCAATATTGCAACTGTCGTACAAAAGGTATCGTAATTTCTGTAATGATCTCCTCAAAAAGGTTAAAAGCAACTACGATAAATCTGCACTGGAAAAGGCTGGAACAAATAGTAAACAGATCTGGAAACATATTAAAAATATAACATATACCTCGAAAGAAAATGAGTCATCTTCAGGTTTATTAAAAGCGCATTCGACACCGCTGACATCTGCTAACTTAGCAAATAATTTCTTTGTTAACGTCGGAAAAAATCTGGCAGAAAGAAATCGGGTACAATCACACTACCTAACAAGCACGCTTTTTGCATGTAACCACACCTTAACATCCTTCACCCTGCTAGATACTGACGAAAATGAGGTAGAACGAATAATCATGACTTTGAAAGACGACTGTGCAGTTGGTTGGGATAACATATCGAATAAAATCATCAAACAATTCAAGAATATTTTAGTACCACCACTGACTTATATTTTTCGAAAGTGCCTTTCTTTGGGTATTTTTCCCGAGTGCCTCAAAAAAGCAGTTATTGTCCCTGTATACAAAACAGGCAGTAAACAGCAAGTAACAAATTATAGACCTATTTCTTTACTGCCTTCTATGTCAAAAATTTTGGAAAAGATAATAAATAAAAGATTGTTTAAATATCTGGAGGATAAATCAATTTTGTCGGAGCGTCAATATGGATTTAGACCTAAAGTTTCAACTGCCGATGCCGTACATCATCTGACTGACTTTCTAGCCCAGGAACTTGACATGGGTAACCACACAGTAGGAATTTTCCTGGACCTCGCCAAGGCTTTTGACACAGTCTCCATTCCTATTCTGTTGCGCAAGCTTGAGTCAGTTGGCATAAGAGGCATTCAACTGAAACTTCTCAAAAGTTATTTAGAAGACCGAACTCAGTGCGTAAAGATTGGCAATGTTCTCAGCGCAGACGAAAAAAACACGTCCTTTGGTGTTCCCCAAGGAAGTATTTTAGGACCTACTCTATTCTTGATATACATAAATGACCATTGTAAACTAAACCTAGAGCACGGCACTATAATATCGTACGCTGACGACACTGCCCTCCTTTTTTCTGCTGAATCGGAACATGAAGTCTACAAGTTTGCGCAACACGGTTTCAATATTGTAAATAAGTGGCTTCAACATAACTCACTAACACTAAATGCGGCTAAGACAAATTATATTAAGTTTTCAATGCGCAAACCAACATCTGTTTTGCCTTCAACGATGTATGCTCACTGTTGTATGGTCCCTGCAGATTGCTTGCTCACGTGCCCCAATATTAATATAACTAATAAAATAAAATATCTGGGAATTATAATAGATGAAACCCTATCTTTTAAACAGCACATAGAAGCTTTAAGTAATAGAATGCGTAAGCTAATTTTCGTTTTCAAAAAACTACGTTATATTGCAGACCCAAAATTAATTAGGCGAGTTTACTTTGCTCTCTGTCAGTCAATTTTGACTTACTGCATTACCTCTTGGGGTGGAGCAGGTAAAAGTTTGCTACTACCTATCGAGAGAGCCCAAAGAGCAATTCTCAAGGTGTCTACTTGCCGCCCTTTCCTTTTTCCCACTAACCTACTCTATGAATCCTGTGAAGTACTAACAGCTCGACAGTTATTCATAATGAGCATTGTATTAAAACAACACGCAGCCCTCCCCTACAGCACTGAATTTACTAAAAAGAGACGGAAAGACATAGTTTGCCCTAGAAAAAGTACAAAACATGCTTTTGCAGCCAAATTTTTTGTCTTCCTAGGACCATTACTTTATAACAGACTAAATGCGAGAGCCAAAATTTATTCACTTAATTATAATAATTGTAAAAGAACTCTCAAAGAAGCTCTTCAAAGTATGTCCTATGACGATACAGAGAAATTATTAGTTGTACTTAAATAAAAATTGTATTTGTACTAATTAAGTTTAGCTAAGTTAGGTTTTGTAAGAATTAAGATTTTATATTTATTTTTTGTGTATACACACCTTTTTACATACCGATTAGATGACTAGATTTTTATATTTAAGTATGTGATTATTTAGAAATACTATGCCTTGCCTCGCCTGAAACACAGGATGACCTAGTTCAGGCACATAACACTGTTTGATTTTTCGTAGATTTAAGCAAATTTGTATTTAGTGTTTACCTTTTTACCAGAATAAACTTTTATTATTTATTTATTATTATTATAATCAACAAGTGTCAAGTCAATGTCTAACGCTCATAGAAAAAGGAGTTTTTGACGTTGACTTGACAGTTGCTTGTCTGTTTTCACGAACTGTGACGTCACCACACCAAGCGCGCCAAATGGAGGGCGTTTAAATAGCCCGGATCGGTTGGATATTTTTAAACATTTTTTTAACTACTTTAAATTGCTTTTTTGCCGTCGAATTTTTTTTTACTATTATTTGACGATGTAAACTATCGAATAAAAATATTAAAAAAATACATGCATATTCCCTATTGCCATAGACTGTAGTTTTTTTAACGCCATCTAGGAGTCTTGCCTAGATACTACGCAAGCCTCCTAGATGTTTTTCTTCCTTTTTTACGTTTTTTCTTCCTAGGCGTTCAATTTTTATATTTCTACGTAAAGTACTAGATTTAAAAAAAAACAAAATTGTTTGATTTTCCCTAATGAAACGACATAAACGCAAGTTTAAAGTGACCCTGTCATCACTTGAGACTGCGTTATGACGGCATAGTGCGTCAGTCATGGAAGCAAAAAATAATTACGATCCATACTAATATTATAAATTCGAAAGTAACTCTGTCTGTCTGTTATCAGTGTTATCACGCCTAAACCACTGAACGGATTTCGACAAAATTTGGCAAGGAGATAGATGACATCCCGGGGAAGGACATAGGCTACTTTTTATCGACATACAACGCGGCCGGAAGCTAGCAATATTGTAAAAGTACCTAAGTAAAATTACACATACATTATTTACATACACACAGAGACATACAGTGACCTTATATTTCACTTGGTTTGGTTGTGTCATTGGTGATTTTCTTCAGAAAGGTCTGGGGGCCAAGTCTACTAATTTAAAAACGCGTCAGTGGTCTCACAATGATGAGTTTTTGACAGATTTTGTATGGCATATCTGTCAAAAAACTAATTTAAAAACGTGTCAGAGGTCTCGCAATGATGTATGGCATATCTGTCAAAAACTGATCATTCTGAGACCACCGACACGTTTGTAAATTAGTAGACTTTGCCCCCCTGGTGCGTAGTACTCGCAACCGGCGTGCGTGTATGACCTGCACCTATACTACGACGTATTAATGCCACCATTTTTCCAGTGTTAGTGAGAGACGGAGCTATACAAGGCCGCTAGCACCATCCTTTTTTCGCAGTGGAATAATGATGGCATTAATACTTCATAGTCAGCCCCCCGATGTATGAACGTAAACGAAGCAAAAGGAGTATGTAAGGATCATAGCAAGTGGATCGTTCTGTGGTTTCTGTCTACCCCCATGGGAAGAAATAAATAAATAAAAACTTTATTGACAATTTTAAAGTATTGCAGTACATGGGTATATAGTTTCTAGGAATATGGTAAAATTACAGATTTGCAACAGTTATAGTGGGTGCAGTTCTGATCTCCTAACTAGGTTACTGTATAACCTGTATGAAGGAGTGACAGTTCCGATCCCCAACGAATTACACTATTACTGAAAACGCACATTTGACTTATGTTGCTACTACAATATGGCATAATTAAAAGTAATGTACATATAATCTTAAATCTCTTGTGCTGGTGTGTATCTCTGTGTGTGTGTGTGTGTGTGTGTGTGTGTGTGTGTGTGTGTGGTGGTGTGTGTGTGTGTGTGTGTGTGAGTATTTGTGAGAGTGAGGTTAATGTCTTACATTGGTTGAGAAAGCGTGAGCTTATGTATGTATGTAATACAGTTGTGGAATAGGTTTAAAAGAAAACAGCGAAGTTTAACTCAATAATATTTTGTTTTATTTAGAGAAGATAGTATATTCATGATCACAGTGTATTTTTTTTTACAACAGATTAATTTAGTCCATGTACACACGGCTACACATCAAGCTATATATTTCCAGAAATGAAATGAAATTGTTTATTCTGTAAATGGGATATTGGAATCACTTTTACACGTCATATTAAAAAGTTGTAAAAATAAGCTAGATGAGGTCGGCGTCTCTTTTAAAGTCCAGCTCAAGTTTACGCTGATCTCGCATTGTATAGGATTTCCGTACAATGCGAGGTCAGCTTATACTGGAAATGTATAGCTGGATGTGTAGCCGTGTGTACCTATTTACAATATAAAATCTTTTTTTGTTAATTCTATAATTTTTTACATTTACACGCGACGCTAAGCAAAATAATCCTATAATAATATTAAAAATGCGAAAGTGAGTTTGTTTGTTTGTTACACTTTCAGGAGCTCGTGGCTAAGTAATAACAGCCGCACGGGTCGATCCATCAGGTTAAGCTACGCTTGCCGGGGTTGGTCCGTGAATGGGTGACCATCTTAACATACCGAGACTCCTCCGTGCCTCGGAAAGCACGTTAAGCCGTTGGTCCCGGCTGTCATTCGTGGATCTTTGACAGTCGGTACGGGTCGTCAGGAGCCCGAACGTCTGACCAAGGCGTATCGTATTACCCAGTTACTGGGTTTTGGAGATCATATAGGCAGTCGCTCCTTGTAAAATACTGATATTCAGCTGCATCCAGTTAGACTGGAAGCCGACCCCAACATGTTTGGGAAAAGGCTATGTAGATTGATTACCGGTTACCATAGACTTGCCATATAGAATCAAAGCTAAAGGGCATGGAGTAGCATAGAGTCTGCGTGTGAATTCCTTTGATACGCTAATTTATTTAATTATTTATTTATATGGTAGCTAATCATAGATTTTTCCAATCTTTGTTATTACAATCAGCCAGCAGTCGCTCTATATAATACTCATACATCTGAGGCCCTAGACAAAGTGACATTCTATCAGCGATAACGATGATGGAAAAGGCAAATATGTATAGGACTGACATAAACTATCGAAAAGCTTATGTCAATCCTGTTGAAAGTCGTTGTAGAAATACGAAACGCTTACGAAGCGATTGTCACTTGTCTAGGCCCTCAGGTTAGACTAGAAGCCGACCCCAAAATAGTTGGAAAAAGGCAGGCAGATGTGTTTCCTTACGTTGGTTTCTGTATCGTATGATGTATAGCTCTTGCATGTGCAGACAATGCCGTACTTTGGGCGAATCGAGCATTGCATATAGCGCAAGCAAAGGGTTTTTCTCCTGTATGTGTGCGAAGGTGGTTCGTCAATATCTTGTTGGTCTGAAAAACAAAACGCATACACAGAAATATAAACACCGTTATCCTTGCAGCCAGTGGTTTGGTTTCATTTCATGTATGTATGTATGTATGTTCATCTGTTCCCTCCTATCTTCCAAACCACTTATCACAATTTGACAAATGAGGTATCTTTAGAAGCGTCATGATTGTCCGCTGATTATAGGCTATGTGAAGTCACATTAAATTAAAAATGGCGCCCTCTAGAGGACATAAAGTGAGGAACTTTAAAAAAAAAATGGTTTAGTCGTACCATGTTAGGTATCAAATGAAAGGGCTTAATGAGCACATTTCTAAAATATATATATTATAACCCCAAAAGAATTTAAAAAAAAATCAAGTAATAAAAACTAAAACCCAACTACGACTTAAAAGGTATAAACAAGACACCACAGACAGACAAATAAAAAATCCGGAGTCACACGTGTTAACGTGTGACTCCGGATTTTGTTTATACCTTTTAAGTCGTAGTTGGGTTTTAGTTTTTATTACTTGTTTTTTTTTTTCTTTTTTTTTAAACTACATTTTACCACAAAAGACGCAAGTTCGTTCGCACTATGCGCTAGGGCAACGAACTTGCGTCTCAACACGGCCGGGGGGTGCGGGACGTGACCTGACCGGCCGTGAGCGTGACCCTTCCCTCAGTTAGTAGTTTTTAAAGTCTTTTAATGAAAATAACGTTTCTTTTTGTTGTTACTCGGTCATTTATTTTTATAATTAAGTCACCCATGGTTTGAGTGACAACGGTGTTTACCCTGACAACCTGTATTTTACCACAAGAGTATTTCACCATACGCGCTAGGGCAACGAACTTACGTCTCAACACGGGCGGGGAGCGCGGGACGTGACCTGACCGGCCGCGAGCGCGACCCCTATTGTGTATTTATTCATGTGTTGTGTAGGTAGGTAGGAGAGGCGGCGACCTCGGGCGCATATCCATGAATTTGCCGACGGAGTCGGATATAAACTTTTTAAAATCTTTTAATGAAAATGCGAGAATGAGAAAGAAAAACATTTTTCTTTCTCATTCTCGCATGCATTACAAAATCTGCTCTGTCCTGCGTTGTGTGGACCTGCGTCACCAGCGTCTCAGCATACGCTTATCCAAAATTTAGGGAACAGCTGTTTTTTTTTTTCAAAATGATTTCAATGACCCCATAACAGGATTTAAACGACTAAAATGTAACCCAGTACATTTGCTAGTTATTTTTTATGAGAAAAAAATAACTGTTTAACTTTATAGTTTGTTTATTATTTACTTTTTTTTCAATTTATTAAAATATTTAATACTCCGGATATTAAATGTTTTTCTCAAATAAAAATTCCAGCACATGAATAGGTACTTACAGTAAATCCCCTACCGCACATGTAACAGATCTTGTTCTTAGGCGGCAGTATGCCCTCGTGGACGCGACGAGTATGCTTCACTAGGTCAGCGTTTCGAATGAAATTCTGTAAACATTGATATTGACATGTTTATAGTGAGCACAAGGTGCCCTAGACAAAGTGACATTTTATCAGCGATAACGATGATGGAAAAGGCAAAAATGTATAGGACTGACATAAGCTATCGAAAAGCTTATGTCAATCCTGTTAAAGTCGTTTTAGAAATACGAAACGCTTTCGAAGCGATTGTCACTTGTCTAGGCCCTCTGTTTTTCTATTTTTAATCGACTTAAAAAAAGAGGAGGTTCTCAATTTGTTGGAATGGTATTTTTTTTTTGTTTGTTACGCGATTACTCCGCCAATAATTGTGAATTGATTTTGATGATTCTATTTTTGTTTGGTAGGTCATGCTTCAGAAGTGGTCCCATATAAATTTTATTAATTTTGCTTGCGCAGTTTTTGAATTAGCTTCTATATTACGTATTTTTCCCACTTACCACCTTACTAATAAACGTTGTATAGCGCCTGTATAGTTACACAACGCTTTGTCTTCTTCTTTCAAAAGTCAAATTACTTTTGAAAGAAGAAGACAAAACGTTGTGTAACTATACAGGCGCTATACAACGTTTATTAGTAAGGCGGTTAGTCTATGGACGATGTTCTAATTTACTTCGTCATTGTTATTTACGGTCGCGGTCTGAGAATGTTTACCACCCTTAAGGTTTATAATTGCATGCACACATCTATGTCACAAGGTCGATGACAATATAGTGATTTTGATTAGGTATAGAGCAAAATACTGAGTTTGTTTCGGCCTTTTTTCTCAGAGTAGTCAGATATTAAACGCCGACCTCATTGATTGACGTTTAACTAAAAATGGTTACTAAAAATGCAAAAATAGACAATTTTATAATAAACATTTTTATTTTTTTATGGAAATTATCAATAATTTATAGTTTTAATAACTAGTATAGCCTCCATCAGCAGCTATGACGGCACGTAGTCTATCTCTCATAGATGAGACAAGCCGCGCGCATAAATCTGTCCCCCTGATATCATCCCATACCCGTGCACAATGTGATCTAAGAGCTTCAGGGTTTCTTTCGTTCTGACAGTCCCAGTGTTGAACCATTATGCCCCACAGATTTTCAATCGGGTTCATATCTGCTGAACACTGCTGAACGAGCAGGCCATTGAATGAGACGAATGTCACGGTGCATGTTGAACCACGCCATAGTAGCCCGGGCCTTGTGTATCGGTGTATTATCCTGAACGTAATCAATTTGTGGGAATTCTGCTGCAGGATACACAACTCGCACAGTAGGCAGCATCACCTCTTCTCTTTTTTCTAACGACGTCAGTTCTCCGACGTCATCGTGGCTCATCCACCCCCATAAGTTGACTGTTATGCGACCAGATTCATTTTGAGGCACGATATGAGCTTCATCATACCGAGTGCGATTATAATGCCATAAAGTTAATCTTCCAATTTGACTCGATTTAAAAGTTTTTTCGTCGGTAAATATAACATTCGACCGATCAAAATCAAGATATTGTCACGCAAAATTAAGTCGGGCAGTTTTGTGGTGAGCTTTGAGTTCCACTTTTATAGCATGACGTCTGTAGTGTAGCCCTGCTCCGTGCAAAGCTCGTCGAATCGTCCGAGGACCCACATCATACAATGAGATACAAAGCAGCAAAATGACTAGTTGGTGTGAAGCCGTAATGTCGAACCATATCAGTTATTTGCGCGGTGGTTAGTATCGCCCGTGTCGTCCTGAATTGCTTCTATGATCTGTTATCTGCCTTTCTTCGCCATGACGACGAATCCAAAATCTCACAGTGAATCGAGATATATTGAGCTCTCGTGATATCGCACTAATATTCAAGCCATCTTCGTGGAGAAATAATATTTCAGCCCTTTGTGGTAGGGTTATACTAGCCATTTTATTTCAATCAATCTATAAAATTACCAAAATTCAAACATATTTTCTTTGTTAAATGTCATATGGTAATATGTCAACAGGTGTCAACTTTAAAATTAAGAAATAAAAGTAATACGAAGGAGTTATAGCATTTTATGTCATTATGGTAATGTGTCAACTTGAAAATTAAGAAATAAAAGTAATAAGAAGCAGATATAGCATTTTAGACTTTACTGCACACAGTGTGGTAAAGAAGCTAATTTGAAAACTGATAAACATTTTTAGACCGCGATAGTACATAGCAGGTACCTACCACAACAAAAAAGTGAAAAATAAAAACTTTTTACAAAAAAAACAACCGACTTCCAAAGAAAACACTACAAAATTGAAAAATAACTTTAATTTCGGAAGTCGGTGGCAAAAACGAAAATTGGAAAGGTAAGACACGGACTTCCGAAATTGAAGTTATTTTCCCTTTTTTTAGTGTTTTTTTTGGAAGTCGGTTGTTTTTTTTAAATAATTTTAGTGTTCTTTTGGAAGTGCTGGGACGAAGAAGCATTTGTAAACTTACCTTATCGCATTGTTCACATCGATACTTGTAAAACTTGAGATGCACTAGGTTGTAGTGATCCTTCATGTAGATGTTCTTTGAAAAGATCTTGTCACAACCGGGGCACGGGATCCTGGAACCAATGAACAGAGTTTTTGAACGTCATGTATGAGGAATTCCGCATTAATTCGCACCTTTACAAAGAAATCCCGGGGCTGTATTTTGGAATTCGGACCCCGAACATTAGAGCCTCCTAAAATTCCCTAGAGCTGTATAAAGATATTTAAACTACAGGCTGTAAAATTTGGGCGCTTTAAAAAGATATTTACCTACGGGTTTTAGAAGATACTTTGTGGCACTAGAAACATATTCGGGGCACTATTTAGAATTTTAAATAATTCGAAATGCCAGAAAGAATTTTTCTGCCACTAAAATAACAACCAGGGCGCATTAATGGCGCTATTATTTCTAATTTGTCGAGATGTGAACCACACACTCCAGGCACTAGAAAGACACTGAGCGCTAGAACGTTTTCCAGCATTGTACTTGTGTTTTATATGCTGTGTGTTAGTCAAGTGCCACTGGTTGCTGGGCTTGTCTAAAGGCACTCAGGACAGGATAAAAACACCTAAGCCTGGAAAAAACACCTAAGGCTGGAAAAAACACCTAAGGCTGGAAAAATCACCTAAGGCTGAAAAAAAAACACCTAAGATTGGAAAAAAAACACCTAAGGCTGGAAGGAAAAAACACCTATGATTGAAAAAAAAACACCTAAGGCTGGAAGGAAAAAACACCTATGATTGAAAAAAAAACACCTAAGGCTGGAATCAACACCACAGGCTGGAGAAATCATCTAACCCTGGGAATAGCACACTAAGCTGTACAAATACACCTAGGGCTGGATAAAACACCCAAAGCTGGACAAAAACACCCAAAGGCTGGACAAAAACACCGAAGGCTGGACAAAAATACCCGAGTCTCGACAAAAACACCCAAAGCTGGATTATGACATCCAAGCCTGGATACAGATACCCAGGATTGGTCTACGACACTGAGGACTGGATAAAGATACCCAGAGTCGTCACTTATCTTGGTTTCTAGTGCTGGGTGCCAGTTTTGTCACTTACCTAGGTAACTTGTGCTGTATGTTCCAGGGTCATTACTTACCTGTATCTTGTGCTGTATGTACCAGGGTCATCGCTCACCTATGTGTCTTGTACTGTATGTTCCAGGGTCATCACTTACGTACCTTTTTCTTGTGCTGTATGTTCCAGGGTCATCACTAACCTACTTATTTCGTTTGCAGTATGTTCCAGAATCATCACTTACCTGTATCTTGTGCTGTATGTACCAGGGTCATCGCTCACCTATGTGTCTTGTACTGTATGTTCCAGGGTCATCACTTACTTACTTTTTTCTTGTGCTGTATGTTCCAGGGTCATCACTTACCTGTTTCTTGTGCTGTATGTACCAGGGTCATCGCTCACCTATGTGTCTTGTACTGTATGCTCCAGGGTCATCACTTACTTACTTTTTTCTTGTGCTGTATGTTCCAGGGTCATCATTAACCTACTTATTTCGTTTGCATTATGTTCCAGAATCATCACTTACCTGTTCCTTGCGCTGTAGGTACCAGGGTCATCGCTCACCTATGTGTCTTGTACTGTATGTTCCAGGGTCATCACTTACTTACCTGTTTCTTGTGCTGTATGTTCCAGGGTCATCGCTAACCTACTTATTTCGAGTGCAGTATGTTCCAGGGTCATCGCTAACCTACTTATTTCGTTTGCAGTATGTTCCAGAATCATCACTTACCTGTTCCTTGCGCTGTAGGTACCAGGGTCATCACTTACCTGTTTCTTGTACTGTATGTTCCAGGGTCATCACTTACTTACCTTTTTCTTGTGCTGTATGTTCCAGGGTCATCGCTAACCTACTTATTTCGTTTGCATTATGTTCCAGAATCATCACTTACCTGTTCCTTGCGCTGTAGGTACCAGGGTCATCACTTACCTGTTTCTTGTGCAGTATGTTCCAGGGTCATCGCTAACCTACTTATTTCGTTTGCATTATGTTCCAGAATCATCACTTACCTGTTCCTTGCGCTGTAGGTACCAGGGTCATCACTTACCTGTTTCTTGTGCTGTATGTTCCAGAGTCATCGCTAACCTACTTATTTCGTTTGCTGTATGTTCCAGGGTCATCGCTAACCTACGTATTTTGTTTGCTGTTTGTTCCAGGGTCATCACTCACCTATGTTTCTTATGTTGCGTGTGCCGCGCGCTGTTAGCGAGGTGCCACCGGTAGCGGTACACATCGCGGTACTGCTTGTCGCACTCGACGCAGTACGCCGCCTTGTGCGCGCCGTGCGATGTCTTGTTGTGCAGCCAGAGACCGTTGTAGCGAGCCCAGCGCTTGTTGCACGGTTTACATTCGAAGGGAGAGTGCTGTTTTCTGAAAAAAGAAGAACATTTTTTGCAACAGCCATTACTGAAATTCCTTTTTAATTTGATGTGTAATCGTGAGACATAGCGCTATTCATAAGGCTGAGTCCTGAGTGACGGCACACCGCGCAGGCGGATTTCGGAGCGGATTTATCAGACTGATATCTAGTGGGCGTCTTGAGTGACGGCGCACCGCCGTAGTTTGTTGCAATGGCACTACCGTTGCCATAGCAACGAACCCAAAGACGTAACATTGTAATAACGTCCTGTCAGAATATTAATCAACGATTAATTCGTGTTTTTGAGCGCATTTTTCCATTAAAAAGTGAAACTTGGTGCTTTCGAATGACAATCAGTGTTATATTGTGTGGATAACAAAGTAATTAATGAGTCTTATGAATTTGATTTTTCGATCTCTTACGTATACGTTCATACAAAGTTATCGCGGCATGTATAATGAGAAATGTCAAATGCGCCGTGAAATCCGCGCGCCTGCTCGCACTCCGGACAAGTTCAAACATCTCGAACATTTGTTTTATCCGCCGTTTATTCCGCCTGCGCTGTGCGCCGTCACTCAGCGACTCAAACCTTAAGGTTCTTAAATCTTAGCATTTTTTAGTACCAAACTGTGCATATCAATAGATTCGTAAGCTAATTTTACCTGTGATAGCCACTACCATATGGGAGGGGGGTCTACTATGCCAAGCTAGGAGGTCCTTGCTTCATTATTGATAAAGATACAAAAGTCTTAATTTTACTCACAGTAAAATACTACACCCTATGGTACTCTTTCTAACTCACAGAATGTTTTCTAAGTCAAAGTCAAAGTCAATTTATCTTAATTAGGCACTTTTGAACGTCAAACAAAAACAAAGAAAATATAGAACTGATTCTAGTTGCCCCTTCCAAAAGGTTGTTTTCGTATGGAGAAGAATGGGCAAGAAACTCCACCGTTGCTCTTTAAAAAAATGTTTTACAATATTTTGTATACATCAATTACATATTATATGTGAAGACGATGCACCTAGAATAAGATTACTGTACCACAATAGGTAAAAAGAATTAAAAAATGGAGCAATGACAAATAAATTAATTGATAGATACATGGTGCTCACATATTTACAAACATTGTAAAACTAAACGATATCACAATATTTCTAACATTTTTACGAGTCTAACAAGTCAATGTGTGAGTTCAAGAAATCACAGAGTGTAAAAATCTGACTTACAAGTAATAAAGATTTTCTCATACATTTCTAAGGAACAAAGAGACTTTTTTATTACAAACCTGATATGATCTTCAATACAGTATCTCATCTTAAAGCTGATCCCGCAGTAGTCACAGACAAACTTTTCATGCCATTCCTTGTAATGCTTAAAGAAATCCCAACGACTCCTGTTAACAAGAAATATTATATTTTTTAACCGACTTCTTCAAAAAGGAGGAGGTTCTCAATTCGTCCGTATTTTTTTTTATATATATATTTTTTTAATATATATTTGTTACGCGAATACTCCGCCAATTATGAATCGATTTTGATGATTCTTTTTTTTTTGTTTGGTAGGTCACGCTTCAGAGGTGGTCCCATATAAATTTTATTAACTTTGCTTGCGTAGTTTTTGACTTAGCTTCAATATTACGTATTTTTCCCACTTATTATATTATGTAGACGATGTTTTAAGTGACTCCGTCACATAGCAGGTGTAGCGGTATTCGAATTTATGTGACTAGGTACCACAACTAAAAAGTGAAAAATATTTTTTTGTAAAAAGTTAAAAAAAAAAATACACCAACTTCCAAAAAACACACAAAAAAGCGGAAAATAACTAAATTTCGGAAGTGTTCCTTGCCACCGACAACGACAAAAAGTTTTTATTTTTTTATGTGTAACATCTTTCCTCTCGCTTTCCCGCATGTGTGGAAGCAGAGACTAAATACAGATACTACATTGTCAGAGTGATTTCGTGAAAAGGGACGGAAGTGTGTAACAGGAAGCCAGGGAAGCGCGCGCTAGTTGATTTGACCAAAGAGCGCGGGTGGTGCTGGAGTTGGCCGTCAGATGGAATCAACCCATTTTCCGAGAGGTTAGTACTGTCAGCCAACCAGTGTCACTTCATGTCCTTCTCCAGGATACCATGCCTCCTTACCAAATTTTGTCAAAATCCGTTCAGTGGTTTAGGCGTGATAATAAATGATAAATGATTTTATTTCTGTATTTAAATTTACAATTTTAAACAAAATATACAATCTAACACTAAACAATTTTCTAACTATTAAATAAAACTAACTGTACAAATAAACAACTAATATCTAAAATATGGCGTCGAAAAATTCCTCCGCATCGCTGTCGGCTGGTAGTGTACCCAAGAGACTGGCGGCATTGCCACGTTGAATGGCAAGTAGGTAAGTAGGTTTGTACAAACACTTTTACCCGTCAATCACATTTTTAAAACTAGATGAGGTCGTCGTTTCCTATCTGACTACTTTGAGAAGAAAGGCCGAAACAAACTCAGAGGTCACAGTCTAAAATCTCGTGAAAAGGGAACATACAGAAGACAGACAAACTTTCAAACTTATACTTTACTTTCAAATTTATAATATTAGTATGGATAAAGAGCAGTGGTGGCCCAGTGGTAACGGCCGCGACTTACGAGTTGTAGGTCGTAGGTTCGAACCCCGACAGGCGCTTTACTTTGTGTAAATAATTTCATCACCACTGCTCTCAAAACGGTGAAGGAAAACATCGTGAGGAAACCGGCATGTCTTAGAACCAAAAATTCGAAGACATGTGACATCTACCAACCCGCACTGGGCCCGCGTGGTAGATTACGGCCCACTCCCTCTCATAGAGAGGAGGCCTGTGTCCCAGCAGTGGGAACATTATAGGCTGATAGGCTGATTATGTTATATTAGTATGGATAAATGGTTTGAGTTTGATAATGGCGAAGTGTATTTATATAAAACTTACCCAAACGTTAATTCACATTTCAGGCACTGAAACACTTTTCTATGTCTTCTTTGACAATGCCACCTAATTTGCGACTTGTCATAACAAGTGAAGTCACACAGTGTGCATAAATACTTCTTGTAATGGTCTTTTATATGCTGAGATAATATTTTTTTACTTGAGATTCTTGAGGTACAAATATCACAGATATATTTTGTTGGCTGAAAAAAAAAAACACAACTTCATTTGAAATAAGATTAGAAGTTTAAGCAAACCTTTTTACAGTCCGTTCAACCGATTTTGACTTCTATACCGTAGGCATAAGGATGGCATTAAAAGCACAAGACCAACTGTCTACTGCAGCTGCCATATGTCATACCACCAACGCAATAGAAGTCAAAATCGGTTGAACGGACTGTAAAAAAGGTTTATTTAAATGTCTAATCTTATTTCAAATGGAGTATAGGTACTTATTTAGTGAGATTTACAAGGCAGGTGTGAATGGAAACATCGGGAGTGGACGCCCAAGGAGGACATACATATAGTAACCTTATTGGTGATGGTCTTCAGAAATGTCAGGTGCGTAGTATTCGAACCTGGCGTGCATGTATGACCAGCACCTATACTACGGTGTATTAAGTAATTATAGTCAGCCCGCAGATGTATGAACGTAAATGAAACGTTTTCTGAGGGCCTAAACAAGTGGCAATCGCTTCAAAAGCATTTCGTATTTCTACAACGACCTTCAACAGGATTGACATGAGCTTTTCGATAGCTTATGTCAGTCCTATACATTTTTGCCTTTTCCATCATCAATATCGCTGATAGAATGTCACTTTGTCTAAGGCCTCTAGGACCGATAGTGGTAGATTTGGCTCGCAATAATGATAATATATATACCCTAGAGTTATGGCATATCAAAAGGAACACGCTGTATAAGAATATAATTACCTTACTATGAAACTTTTTATCGTGCCTCCCCAACATTTCTTGACTCGAAAACGCCAAAACGCATTCCACACATTTAAATCTCTTCGACTTAAAATATTCGCGTTCTCTTTCACTCTTCAGTAAACACTGTAACTCTTCATCATCTATCTGTACTCTTCTAAAACATTCCTTAGTATGTTCTGTAATAATTTTGAATTTCGGCTTCTTATTTTGTAAGGCTCTTTTTTTCGCCCAGCGATTGTTTTTTGTTTTTTTTTGTTCTGAAGGTAAAGAACAAATATTTTTGAGCCTAAGGTTGTCCCAATTATGATCCGTTCTATTGGCATTTGTGCCCGTCGCACCTAAGAAAGCAATATTCGTAAATATCAAAACCTTGTGTTGTGCAAAATGAAAAAAAAAAAACATTATAAAAATCAATAGTCGTTTTTTCAAACGAGGCTAATATTCAGCACTTTGGGGTCTTTTGTTGGTATCGGCTTCCAGTCTAACCGGATGCTGCTGAATACCAGTATTTTACATAGAGTGACTGACTATCTGACCTCCACAACCCAGTAATTGATTCTTTTGAATGAAAACGAAATATTTTTAAATTATGACATACAATTTTTTTTTTTTTTTTTTAAATCATGCTACTTTTCATAATTTGGTAAATTGTTGTGCCCGACAGGGTCCATGTGAACTTTTTAACTATCATTTTAAGAGCTTGTACACACATGAGATATGCAATAAAGACTTGAATTTGAATTTGTAACTGGGTAATACGATACCCTTTGGTAAGACTGGTTGTCAGACTTTCGTGCTTCTGACGACCATAACAAATATGTAACTATAGAATTAGAATCATTAGAATCATCCATATGCTAAGTCTTTGAATTTCGCGGGAAAAAAGAAAAATATTGTCTTAAATGAGTACCTGAATTTTCTTTCGCCACTTCTTCAATTTTAGTACACTCATCACCAAACTCGCATGTAACATCTATTTCATCATCTTCACTATTTTTATCACATATTTTTGTATCTGATTGTAGTTTTACATTTAAATCGTTTACATAAATAGTGTGTGGATGTGAATCATTTAGTATTATTGTTGTAAGGCTGGACTGAGTTCCAAAGAGGTAGGACTGAAAAAAAAAATTGGGTATTCAATATGGAGATGACAATAAATTAATACACTGGCAATAAGGAATATGCATGTGATTCAAATAAGGGCCAAGTGTTTTTTTTAATAGAATAAATTACTTAATCATTATGCCTCTATCAATATTTTTGAATAATATTTCTTTTTGAGCGAGAAATTTTTTTTTTTAAAGTGGCAAAAAACTGTGGAAAACTCAAATACTTCAAAAACGACGCTATGGGTCAGAGCGGATGTGTCGTACAATAAAAATGTACTCTGCGGTGACGTAACAGTCTATGACAACAATCAAAATGTCAATGTGTTTAGTGGGAGTGTTTCTTGACATTGACTTGACACTTGTTTGTTTGTTCTCATAGACTGTCACGTCACCACACCAAGCGCGCCAAATGGAAGGCGTTTAAATAGCCCGGGTCGGTTGGATATTTTAACGGTTTCAATCTGTTGTTTCCTATGGAGAAGAGCCGGCAAGAAACTCCACGGTTACTCTTTTAAAAATAATACTTTTATTATGAATTACAGTGTTAGTCCTATGGGAGGACAATATTCAACAAATACCAGGTACTTAACAAAATAGAAGATGTTCAACAAATCTACAGTCCACTAAGTAGTGTGAGACACCATCCAGCTTCATGGACCAATGGTTATAAGAAGGTGAAGGACAGACTGGCTGCGGAAAGCAGAGGACAGGGGGTGACGGTGGGGTGGGGTGGTGTGGTGAGGCAGCCTGGGAAAGGCCCATGTCCAGCAGTAGACTACGATACGCTGAGTTGATTATTAAATATTCACCTGTCCCATTTGAAGCATTTCATTCGCTTTGCTGGCTTGCTGTTGGAATATACTGGCTCTCCGCAGAAATGCATTACACTCCCAACATAGTTTTACTACTTCCAATGGTGTCTGGCTCTGAAAAAAGAATATCATAACTATAATATTATTATAAACGCAAAAGTGAATTTGTTTGTTAAGCTTTTACACTAAAACGGCAGAATGGATTTAGATGAAGTTGACATATGGGTAGACCTGGGTTAGGACATAGGGTCTTTTTATCCGATCGAGACTTATGCGGGTGAAACTACGTGGCACAGATAGTACATCATCCTTACATTATTATAAAGAAAAGTCATCCGCCACGGCTGTCTGTCGTCCTGTTCGCTTAAACTCAAAAACTTCTGCACCGATTTTCATGCTGTTTTCACCAATGGATAGAGCGGTTCTCAAGGAAGGTTTGAGAATATAATAACCGATATCTACGCGGGCGTAGCCGCGGGCATCAGCTAGTAATAATATACATATAAGCAGGAGAGTTGAGAAGAGAATATAAATTATGAAATGTTTGTGATTTGTATAGCTTGAACTTCTCTTAATTTTCAAAATTAAATATAATTAAAAGATTTCAAACTGATAATTATAACATAACATCACGCCTTGTTTCCCCGAAGGATGGAGCAGAGTACCAATAGGTACACCCACATTTTGCAGTTATAGTTGTCCGGAGTCCAGATTTCTACCCAGTTGATGTAGACTTAAACATATATATGCCTAACTCTTCGGGGAAACAAGGGGCGTGTGATGTTATATTTTTAACTTATTTTAATTAATGACTTATTTATTTATTGGTAGTTCAAACAAAAACTGTAGGTACAGTACATGCACTTGACTTGCGTATATTGGGCCTTAAAAATAAAAAATAAATATCAAGTTTCTTTTTCAAGAATATACTATGTAGAGCTATTAAAGTCTTTCATAAAAGTTATGCTAGTAATAATCTAATTTTTTATTACATTACACTTACGTGATTTTGAATATCTGAAGTAATTCTTCTAAAAACCTCGATATATTCTTCTAAAGGAAATAATTTTCTTCCAACACTAAGGCAGACACTGCACTGGTTCTCGTAGTTAGGAAATTCATACTTTATTTCGGTTTCGTCCATCATTTTCATGTAATTTTATGAAAATAATGTGAAGCACAAAATTCTTTAAAAATATTTTTGGACTACCTAAATCATGTTGTTAATACAAGAGCTATTTAGAATCGAAGTATAGTATATCACTGTTTTATATTTTTATTGTTCTAATTAGAATAAACACTTTTTACTACAGAAACAATAATTTTACAGGTGATTGCGATTAGTGTTTTCGTTCGTGTTTTCATTTCATTATGCTGTCAATCATTTCTGATTGACAATGACATCCATCACAAACTCATGTCAAAAACAGCTCAACAATATTAACCTACAGATTATTAATCTGTGAATATCGCTCAGGATTTCCATGGAAGTAGTAAGTACACCACCGTTGTACGTTGAGCTACACACGTTTCATTATTCACAATAACAAGTATATTTAAAAAAAGGAGGATCTTTCTCCTCCTTTTTTTCTGCGTTCGGGTTGGGGTTGGCTTCCAGTCTAACCGGTTGCTGCTGAATGCTGATGCATTTTAATTAAGACTTCATCAATATTAAGACTTAAGCTTGACTTCAGAATTAAGCTTCTAATTAATTAAATAGTGGCCTACTCTACTGTGGCAGTCAGGATAAAAGGCCATGGAAATTAAAGAGAGATCGCGGTGATTGGGACGTCGCGTTCCACATGTGGCCTCTAGCTAGATTTAGCATATTTGTTTGAATAAGTATACAATCTTTCTCGTTTTTAAAAACCTCCCGGATTACCGATTTTTCTGACAGTTCCTTAAAACCGATAAAATCAATATTGACTGTTGGCTCTTGGCTGACGCGTCAGACACAACAGTCACAACACTAGTACTAGTATATAGTGACATAGTGACTTTTAAAATGGCAGCAGTTTGTTTTGTTGTATGTTTTTTAAATGAAATTCTTGAATTATTGTTATTTCAGTCATCAAATCGTATTGAATAAAAACATAATATAAGTAGAAACGATAAGAAAAAAAAACAGTTGTCATCATTTTCACTGTTTTATGTTGGTAAGTGAAAGTTCAGCTGAAAATCAGAAAGCTATGCAGTCTATCATGAACGAATATTAAATAACTTAAAAAATGGATATCAAAGAAGAAGGTGTAGCTTATAAACTGCTCTGTAATGCCTGCCTTTGTGTCGGGCGAAAGCTCCACAACATTACAGATGAGAAAACACAAAAATATTACCTAAATGCTTTGGACGAAATTCCTGTAAGTACAATTCGAATTTTTTGTTTATTATGCATTCCTTAAAATATCTGCTGCTGAAAAATCTGCTTGTTGCCTTCAGATTCTTGGGCTACGATCTTTGCCACATAAAAACTAATCGCGTCTTATAAAAGTCAGTCTTTACTCAACGAAATCCATAATTTTTACGCTTCCCTGACAAATGCCTTGACAATTAGTACCTACTAAGCCCTGCATTTAGCATCCTCAAGACGTTTTAGAGTCACCTGGGCTGTTGTTTCATCTTCCTCCATCACACCCAAAGGTTTTGAAGTGAAAACATCTTTAGCAATAATGAGCACCTTTTGGCTGAACAAAAATCATGGAACTCGCGTCATCGTCACCGTTACGCTTTAAGAAATGTTTTAGCGCCATCTACCGTCTACTGTTTGAATTACGTTGGGGTTCACTTCTATCGGCAGTCCCCGAAAAACTGCCCCGCATGTTTTTTTTGAGGCTGTCTTTTTTTTATTATTTTTGGACAGACATGGCCTCTTTCCTGCTCTACTTTCAATAGTTAACGGCTTAGCCTATCACCTGTAAATGTGCTGACTGAATGACTGCATCAGCGAAAGGAGTTTGCATAGCTGAAATGCTGGCCAATAAAATATAACTTTATACATATGTATATTTTCTTAATCGAATATATATTTTTTAAGAGAAGATATTGGGCACAATTGTTTAATTTATTGCCCATGTAAGGATTTTCAAAAGAAAAAGGTTCACATAAATATAATGATTGTTTCAGCTATGCAGTTTGACAGCTGTAAGCCTGCAGGTCTGTTGGGAGTGTAAAGCCTTGCTAGAGAAGAGCATATCCTTTAGAGAACAAGTCCAGGACTCGTACAGGATACTGCAAACTTATACTCAAGAGGTGGGTCTCATTAAGTCTCTTTTACGGTTGGTAGCAGTTGGTTCTGTAATGCAGAAACGCTAACTCAGGAGTCACCAAAGATCCGCATTTTGTGAGAATAAAGTTTATAAATAAAACTAAATGGAAAAATAAAATAATCATTTAGTTTACACTGCTTTTTATACTTGCAACGGATAGTTCAAAGTAATATTTTTCACAATAAAGTTAAATATTTACTTTGTTATTTTTGTTTCTACATAATGAGCTTTAATTTAAAACTAAAATAATTAATATTATTTAAAAAATACAAATTCTTATTGTCAGCTACTTACACACCATAGAGCATCTTTAAAATTCATTGTATAGAATTATAATATGTGTTATTGAATGTATGTTGTTATCCATGTTAGATTATTATTTTACACTGTGGGCTGCAGATACATTTTTCATTTTTAAATACCTGTAGCAACAATAAAATAAATAATATTCTATTCTAGGATACTCTGCCTTTTCAGGTCTCCAAATATATTATTGCTACAAAAAAAATTGTTGTTTTCGTTCCACAGAATCTCCATGAATGCCTCCTAACAGACGTGAGCCGACCAGCTCGCCTAAAGGTCCACTGTGCTGAACCCACCAGTATATCTCCCTCAGATGGGTACGAAACATTTTGCGCATACCCAGAAGTCCCCATTATTTGTATTAAAGATGAACTTAAGGAGGATTGGGAATGCGACAACGGTAAGCTATACTCTCATCATATGCCTAGCCTTTTCCCAACTATGTTGGGGTCGGCTTCCAGTCTAACCGGATGCAGCTGAATACCAGTATTTTACATGGAGCGACTGCCTATCGGTCCTCCCAATTACTGGGTAATACGACACCCCTTGACAAAACTGGTTGTCAGACTTTCGGGATTCTGACGACCCGTAACAACTATCCAAAGTAAGTAAGTCATTTATTTGTCCAAAACACGAGTAAACACACACAAGGCATGCAAGATGTTACAATAAATTATGTCAGTCATGTTTTGCCTTTATGGCGTACAAATATAAAGGTACAGTACATTAAGTTATACAAGCGTCAATTAATTTGTCAAAGATCTACAGTATGCAAGGGTAACCACCATTGTCACTCAAACCATGGGTAGTTGACTTAAATATAATAATAAATGACCCAGTAACAACTAAAAAAAACCTTATTTTCATTAAAAGATTTTTAAAAGTAAATATCCGATTCTGTCCCGATACTCATGGATACGATGCGAAACAGCTGACTGAAGAGGGGCCGCGCGGTCCACCCGCCCCCGCCAACCGCCGCCCGCCGTGTTGAGACGCAAGTTCGTTGCCCTTGCGTATAGGGTGAAATATTCTTGTGGAAAAACTAGATTTTCTTTTAAAAAAAAAGTTGTATTTTTCCATTGATTTTACGTTCTAGAAACCAAACCACTGGTTTCAAGGATAACGGTGTTTACACTAACACCCTGTATATTTATATGATATTCTTAAAGATCTATATTTATTTAATTGTCCAAGATCTATAAATGACAGCCGGGACGAACGGCTTAACGTGCTTTCCGAGCCAAGGAGGGGTCAAATAATAGTAGTATGGTTGTATTATTTTCAGATGAAACAAACATCTTAGATGACACTGGCCCTCTATCGGACAGCTCGGAAAACAGGGAACATTTCGAGTCGGAGCTACAAAGTATAATGTGCTCTATGAACAGAGATGACAAGAGAGAGACAGAGAGTAAGGCTAAAGTAAAAAGAGCTAAGAAGATTAAGAGAGTCAAAGAGGATGAAAAAGTGACGGTTAAGGTAAGGAATGTAACCACTGATATTACTTCTAAGAACAAAAGTTTTCAAATTACAAAAATAAAACAAACTGACTTCCAAAAAAAAAACATTAATTAGTGAAAAATTACTTTAATTTCGGAAATCGGTGTCTTTGCTTTTCAATTTTCGTTTTATGCCACCGACTTCCGAAATTAAAGTAATTTTTCATTTTTTTGTGTTTTTTTTAGAAACCGGGTTGTTTTTTTTTTTGTAAAAAGTTTTTATTTTTCACTTTTTAGTTGTGGTATACCCCACATAAATTCGTATACCACTGTTAGTGTTAGTGTAAACACCGTTATCCTTGAAACCAGTGGTTTGGTTTCCTTTGTAGATCGTAAAATCAATGGAAAAAAACAACAAAAAAAAAAGAAAGAAAATCTACATTTTTCCACAAGAATTTTTCACCCTACACGCAATTTTTCGCCGCGGCAGCCGCGCACGATTTTCGCTCAATGTTTGGACACACCTTAAGGAAACTGCGGCATCTTTGTCGTCAGTTTGCGCTTACATGTAGTGATGCCGAAGGTGCCGTGAAGCCAGTGGTTGCAGGGTCTAAGAAGCCAGGTGCACCGCTGCAGGTACAGGTCCGGTGGAGGTACTCCGATGATCTTCAGTGCGACTGTGGAGCCCCATTGCCAACTATGCCTCTACTCTTGTAGGGCTCTATTTGCATTAACACCTGCATTACGGAAGAGTTTTGCAACGCCAACGATAAAGGCCGAATTCTGGTCGAAGCTTATTTAAATTAAAATAGCGGTATATTACCGATACTGATTAGAAATACTAATAGTACAGGTACTACGTCTGGTACTGGTACCAGTAGTACATGTACTACGCCTGGTACCGGTACTAATAGTACATGTGCTACGCCTGGTAGTGGTACCAATAGTATATGTATTACGCCTGGTACCGGTTACAATAGTACATGTACTACGTCTGGTACCGGTACTAATAGTACATGTACTACGCCTGGTAGTGGTACCAATAGTATATGTATTACGCCTGGTACCGGTTACAATAGTACATGTACTACGTCTGGTATCGGTATTAATAGTACATGTACTACGTCTGGTACTGATACTAATAGTACATGTGCTACGCCTGGTACCGGTACTAATAGTACATGTGCTACGCCTGGTACCGGTACCAATAGTACAGGTACTACTTTGGTACCGGTGTCACACTTAAGGCCAATGGTACCGGTTCTCAAAAATACCGGTATTACAATCCCTGGCTGCGTGTTAGGGTCAGTTCAGACCGCGACGTGAAGCGACGCGACGCTGCGCGCATTTTTTAATAATTATCGAACTTATTTTCTTCACGAAAAGGTATAATTTCAGTGCGAGTGTTGACACGTGTCAAAGTACACTGACATGCGCAGCGCGTGTACTTTATTGTGTAGTAAATAAATTCGATATTGTATCGGATCATAAAAAAGTGCGCGTCGCGTCGCGTCTCGGTGTGAACTGACCGTTACTAATATTGAAAAAATAACCAAATGATTAGTAAACATTGCCCTTTACAGAAAATGGATGAAAGAAAGATGTCCATTGATGAATGGGCGCGAAAAAGGGAGCTTGCTAACGCACGCATGCGAAGATATCGTAGAAAAAAACGAAAAGAACAATTGGATTTATTGCGTCAGAATGAAACGGCGGATGAAATAAGGAAAAAACTAATTCTAGAAGAAAAAATACAGCAACGCAAAGAATGTGCGAAGGAACGTTCAAGGAGATATCGTGAAAAGAAACGTCTCAATGTTCTGAACACTGGTGACCATTTGACTAACGACTCACAAATTCCCGGGCCTTCGCACGCTAATCCCAAAGATTTCAATCATTGGCAAATTCACCATTTGTAATTTTACAATGACCTGGGCGACCGAGCTATGCTCAAATTCAAAGCATTTATTTCAATTAACCCATTTACAGGCACTTTTGAATTGTCAAGGAGTCGTCAGTCAGAAATATGAAGGCAGTTGCCCATTCCAAAGCGTAGTAGTGCTCGCGTGAAAATACAGAGAAAACGAATTTTCTTAAATATGAGACCATTTGGATAGGCTAGATCGAATTTTCTTAAATATGAGACCATTTGGATAGGCTAGATCGAATTTTCTTAAATATGAGACCATTTGGATAGGCTAGATCGAATTTTCTTAAATATGAGACCATTTGGATAGGCTAGATCGATTTTTCGACCCGTAAACCACTATATTACAGCTTTCATCAATCTTTCATTAACTTCAAAAACAAACATCTTCAAAATTCATCAAAACTTTCATTGTTACAGCCGTTTTCGAGGACATGACTATTAATATATAACTACAATGTTTTTTCCGTCCGTCCGTCTGTCACCAGGCTGTATCTCATGAACCGTGATAGTTAGACAGTTGAAATTTTCACAAATGATTTATTTCTGTTGCCGCTATAACAACAAATACTAAAAAACCGAATAAAATAAATATTGAACGAGCTCCCATACAACAAACGTGATTTTTTTGCCGTTTTTTAGATAATGGTACGGAACCCTTCGTGCACGAGTCCGAACCGCACTTGGCCGGTTTTTAAAATCCCTTAACTCTAAGGTATTCATGAGACCATGTCAAAAAATCAACTGGCATAAAATTATTTTTCATTTTTTTTTAAGATATGGTATCGTTAAACTCTCGGTGTGTGATCTAAATTTCATTGATAAGTAAGAGTAAATCATTTTCATTCAAACCAATCATTCATAATGAAAGCTAAGAAACTGAGACATTGTCATATTTTTTTTAATAGAATTTTATTAATAGTCAGATTTCATTTAAATAACATCAACGTTAATATAAATAACGGCGCAGGCGCAAAATAGCCTTTACCAGAAGTGATCATCATATTAGTGGTTCAGCAGCTTCAATATCATTAGAATCGTGCCGAAATATAGCAGTTTGCACAGACTAGTTAGTCTTGCAGTTTGTCATGGACATGGTACGACAGTGGCTCCCCTGACATCATCTGTCACCAGACGACAGCCGCCATACAACCATCGATGTGACGCTCTGCTAGAGTGACAGTCACCAGCCAGTGTCACTCTTAACCGACCTCTTCGGTGATTCCAGTAACTTCGTAACAAAACAAGATGGCGCCGTCATATACAACAGGCGTATAATAACAGTAATCAAATCAAATAAAATCATTTTTTTAATTCAGGAATACACCCATATAAAATTCACAACAGATTACAAATTACAAATTCAAATTCATTCAATTCAATGAATTAATTTTAATTTTAAGTAATAACGTTTTTGTTTTTACAAGCTTTATATTAGCTTGCTCTGTTCGTATGTGTTTCCGGTTACTCCTTTTGTCATCAATTTTTAAAGCACTTCCTGGCATCCGATTAAGCTGAAACTTGGCTTACTTATATAACTACCGAGACATTTTGAAAAAATGATACAATGGAACTGGTCTGATCTGATGTTGGAGCCGGAAGTTGACCATAGGAACTCTTCAATCAAACAAGATAGCACCATCGTGTTTGGACTCATTAGCTATGTTTTGACAAGTGCTTTCACACTAGGTGTTGTTCAGGGTCTGATGGAGCCGGAAAGGGGCCCTGGGAAAACCCTTTTTAGTTCATTAAAACCTTGTTTTAAAAAGAGTTTTACGATTTTATTTAATGCTATAAAGATGTAAACAATATGTATCAATATGAAATAAAGAGAATAATAAAAACTATAACCTCACCGCCGTATCTCCACGTTGACGTCGTGGTGGGGCTTGCGCGCTCCTATGAACTCTAAATCTGTGCCGGTAGAGTTTACTTTGCCGGAACAGCCCTAGTAAGGAGCCAGACCAAGAGAGATACTTATACCCGCAGGACAGCATGTGGCGAGCTGTTGGGCAGTAGCGACCCCACGGACCCTATCTCCCGGGAGAAGTCTTGTTCCTCATCTCTGGCTAGTCTTTGTTGGCCGGCTTAAGTCGAGAGCAAACGTGGAAGGAAGTATTCCAGTAAGATGGTCCTGATAGCCCTCCACCCAGAGATTACCTCATACATCCAAAATTACAATACAAACAAAATTGATCTCTTATAATATTATTACCTATGAAATCAGCGTTTTGTATGGGGAATTTTAAAGAAGTTGCATTTTTCATACTAACATTTTCTTAATTTATATAACAACCATGACCACTAATGTTTAAATAAACTAAGATAACGTGGGTAATATGCCACTTAGATTACGCGACAAAAATAAGATTTGGCCAAGTTAAAAAACAAATAGTGGTAATTTCTGTTAACAAAATGAGGAGTCATTTTTAAGGTATTTTTTATGTTTAGAAAACTATAAGTAATAAGGTTTTCTTTTACTATTGGTAGTTGTCTATGATGGTCATTATTCGATATAATACCAAGCAATTGATGAATATTTTAAATCATAGACGTGAGTTTCTCTATTTGTGAGAAA
Source organism: Lithophane socia (assembly GCA_947522985.1). Lineage (NCBI taxonomy): Eukaryota > Metazoa > Arthropoda > Insecta > Lepidoptera > Noctuidae > Lithophane > Lithophane socia. The sequence goes on along the minus strand of OX383281.1, from coordinate 4,230,087 downwards.
AAAACGCCAATTTCATAGGTAGGGGAGGTAGGGGGTAGAGGGACCCAAAGTTGAAAATAGATAAACATATCGTCCAGGTATACTAACGTCGTATCGCATCCCCGAGGCTGTGAAAATAAAGAAAACGAATTTTCCCAGATATGAGACCTAGCTTGATCGATTTTTCACCCCTGTAAACCCTTATATTGCAACTTTCATCGAAATCGTTAAAGCCGTTTTCGAGAACCGAACGTGATTACAAATATATAAATATCGCTCATTTAATAGTATAGGATATATAGGGTGTAAGGATAAACACCGTTGTCACTCGAACTGACTTAAATATAAAAATAAATGACCGAGTCACAACAAAAAAAAACATTATTTTCATTAAAAGATTTTTTCAAGTTTCTATCCGACACCGTCCGCAAATTCATGGATATGCGCCCGAGATCGCCGCCCCTCCTACCTACCTACACAACACATGAATAAATACACAATAGGGGTCGCGCTCGCGGCCGGTCAGGTCACGTCGCGCGCCCCCCGCCCTTGTTGAGACGTAAGTTCGTTGCCCTAGCGTGTATGGTGAAATACTCTTGTGGTAAAATGTAATTTTCTTTAAAAAAAAAAATTGTAATTTTCCATTGATTTTACGTTCCATAAATAAAACCAAACCACTGCTGCAATGCTGTTTTCACCAATGGATAGAGTGGTTCTCGAGGAAGGTTTTAGTATTATAATAACCGACATCTACGCGGGCGAAGCCGCCGGCATCAGCTAGTATAGGATAAGGTGTAGCTGTTGATACACCCCTTTGCAAAAAAAACGGGCACCTTAACAGTCATTGGCTTTTGTATGGATAATATTAATATTTTTACTATGTCATTAGCATAAATGACTAGTAATTTGTTATAATCAATAAGAATATAGTTTTTTGGCTACACCCCTCTTCCAGCAGCGCTACAATTTTACTAGATCTTTTTGCTTTTTCTGCCATTACAATCGACACAAAGATATCACTTTTAAGTCACAATAAGGCTGGATTATACGGCAAACATAAATTATTCTACTAAAAATAACGAGAAGTTAGTTTTAGTGTCCAGGATAACCTTCTAACCGCAAACCTGCAAAATGTTAGTAAAAGTCACAAACGGCAAACGATATTATTATTGTATTTAAACAAAAGTTTCGAATTTGGAATTAACTTTTTTTCTTACCCAGACTCTTTATTAAGTGCCAGTAACATAGTTTGGCTATTAAAACCTCTTTACAACTAAATGATTACCAATAATGTACAAAAATCAAAACCGCCCGTTTTTTTGGCAAAGGGGTGTAGTTTAATATTAATAATGAATGATATATTTTCTTTGCAGGCTAAAACTACGAAAGAGCGAGACCAAAAGATCCTAACCATAGAGCTGACATACGAAGAGATGCTGTTAGAAAGAGATAAAGAATTAACCAAAGACTCGTATATAAAGGCGGAGTATAAATGTGAGAGCTGTCTTATTGGGTTCAACTATAGGAAGTCATATTCAGCTCATGTGGCGGCCAAGCATTCAACTGTAAGTTGTTGTATAATATCTTTCCTCTCGCTTTCCTGCAATCTGCGGGAGTGATTTCGTGAAAAGGGACGGAAGTGTGTAACAGGAAGCCGGGGAAGCGCGCGCTATTTGATTTGACCAATGAGCGCGCGCGTTGCTAGAGTTGGCCATCAGAAGGCACCAACACATTTTCCGAGAGGTTGTTGACGATGATGATGATAATGAATATTGTTTATATCATACTAGTTTCCGCCCGCGGCTTCGCCCGCGTGGTATGTCGATAAAAAAATCAACGTGTTAGGGCATAAATCGAACAGATTACGTGTGACTCCGGATTTTTAATTTGTCTATCTGTGGTGTCTTGTTTATACCTTTTAAGTCGTAGTTGGGTTTTAGTTTTTATTACTTGATTTTTTTTTTTATTCTTTTGGGGTAATAATATATATATTTTTGAAATGTGCTCATTAAGCCCTTTCATTTGATACCCAACATGGTACGATTAAACCATTTTTTTTTTTAAGTTCCTCACTTTATGTCCTCTAGAGGGCGCCATTTTTAATTTAATGTGACTTTACATAGCCTATAACCAGCAGACAATCACGACGCTTCTAACGATACCTCATTTGTCAAATTGTGATAAGTGGTTTGGAAGATAGGAGGGAACAGATGAATATACATACATACATACATACCGGTCAAAATCATAACCCTCCTTTTTTCTTCGCCGTAGTCGGGTAAAAAGTAGCCTATGTCCTTCACCGGGATGCCATCTATCACCCTGGACGAGTGCGCGGTTGATGGCAATAGGCTCGCCCCCTATTACATAGGACTTGAAACATATCTAGCGAAATGTGGGTGAACTAAAAACCTCTACTTACCTTGGCGGGGAATAAAGAAGTGATGTTATTTTTTTTTTTTTTTTTTTTTTTTCCAGGAACTAGGCGACTACATCTGTCCTATTTGCAAAACGATAATACCTTCAGTGGAATCATTTACAGCGCATTACAAGAGGCATATGAGAAGGTACGTTGTTCTTCTACAGTCGTAACGGCACGAATGCAACTTGTAAAAAAAAACGTGTCTGATCCGTGAGAGTGTTGGTTCAGTATCAAAGTCAAAGTCAAATAATTTATTTCAAATAGGCACATAATATGGCACTTTTGAACGTCAAACAAAGAAATAGAATTGATTCTAGTTGCCCCTTCCAAAAGGTAGTTTTCGTATGGAGAAGAATGGGCAAGAAACTCCACCGTTACTCTTTTAAAAATGTTTTACAATATTTTGTATACATTAATTATATAATTATATGTGAAGACGATGCACCTATAATAAGATTACTGTACCACAAAAGGTAAAAAGAATTATAAATGGAGCAATAATGAATAAATTAATTACCAGATACATGGTGCTCACATATTTACAAAGATTGTAAAAGTATACGATATTACAATAGTCCTAACATTGTTACAAGTAGTACATACAAATAATAAATAAAAAAACTAAATTAGCTATCAGTTTGATTTTGTCCAGACACTAAATCGTCCTATGGAGCAAGACCAGCATGTTTCCAAGCATTCTTATCTTGGATATAATCCTCTAATTTGTAATAAGCTTGTTTACAAAGTGTACTTTTTATATGAGTTTTAAATTTTCTTTCATTTAATTGCAATATATCACAAGGTATTTTGTTATAGCATTTAACGCAGTACCCCATAAAAGATGTTTGTACTTTAGCTAATCTGAAAAATGGTTGATTTATTTTATCTTTATTTCTAGTATTAAAATTATGTCTATCACTTATTTTATTAAAAAGATTTAGATTTTTTCTTACATACATAATATTCTCATAAATGAATTGGCAAGGTACCGTCATGATATTAATCTTTTTAAATAGTTCCCTGAGAGATTCGCGGTGACATAGATTATAAATGGCTCTGACAGCTCTTTTTTGCAAAATAAAAATGGATTCAATATCAGCAGCCCGACCCCACAGTAAAATGCCATACGACATAATGCTGTGGAAGTAACTGAAATAGACCAAACGCGCGGTTTCTACATCTGTTAACTGTCTTATCTTTCTAACAGCATAAGCGGCCGAGCTTAACCGCCCCGCAAGAGATTTTATATGAGGTCCCCATTGTAATTTCTCGTCTAGCGTGATTCCCAAGAAAACTGTTTGATTAATAAACTCCAGTTTTTCTCCATTCAATATGATGTCACATTCGCTACTTCTAACATTAGGTAATTTAAATCGAATGCATTTGTTTTTTTTTTCATTTAGTACCAAATTATTTACCGTAAACCAATCTTGTACCTGAAGAATAGAGCTATCGTACTGTCTATTTATGTGGTAAATTTCATGAAACAAGAAAAGGCAATCTGTGGACTGCCGATAGAAGTGAAAACTAAGTAAAATTCATTCATTTCTTCCTTAGCGCCATCTACCTTCTACCGTTTGAATTACGTTGTAAACGGTAGAAGGTAGATGGCGCTAAAACAAATCACTTTACGCGTGACGCGAATTCCATGATTTTTGTTCACCCAAAAAGTGCTCAACGCGCCTGAAGAACTTTTCACTTCAAAAATCTCTTTTTTTGTCAATGGAGAATTTTACCGGGTTATTACATGGGGTGCGGGCGGCCGTCGTTCAGCGGGTGTCTGCAAATCAAAACTTATGACCTCTGTTGAAATTTTGCTATTTTTTTATGGATCCGGAGTAATTTTGGTAAAACTAAAATAATTGTAAAAAAATAAGTTCATAAAAGTGTATTGAATGACTATTTCATGAAATCATGACATTTGGCAGTTATTCTAACTTAAGGAGTTGTTTAGCTAATTCTAATGATTATAATTCTGTAAAGCCATACTTGTTACGGTCGCGAATCATATTTTAATCAACATACAACCTGACACTGGCCTGCAAATTGCAAAAACGTAAGAAAATTTGAATTTCGCGGGCTACCTTAGCGTATCTCCCTTATGTGGTGATGGAATGTAACTAATTTAAATTGTCTTTGATTATGAATGCAATGACTTATCTATACATATTATAAAAAAAAATCAAGTAACAAAAACTAAAACCCAACAAAAGGTTTTAGTTTTTGTTACTTGATTTTTTTTTTAATTCTTTTGGGGTGGTAATATATATATTTTTGAAATGTGCTCATTAAGCCCTTTCTTTTGATACCCAACATGGTACGATTAAACCATATTTTTTTTAAAGTTCCTCACTTTATGTCCTCTAGAGGGCGCCATATTTAATTCAATGTGACTTCACATAGCCTATAACCAGCGGACAATCACGACGCTTCTAACGATACCTCATTTGTCAAATTGTGATAAGTGGTTTGGAAGATAGGAGGGAACAGATGAACATACATACATACATACATACATACATACATACATACATACATACATACATACATACATACATACCGGTCAAAATCATAACCCTCCTTTTTTCTTCGCCGTAGTCGGGTAATTAAAGCGCTTTTCGTTATTGTTTGTGTGTCCGCGTTGTTCTTCTAAACCATGCAACAGATATTGATGAGGTTTTCACCATCGTTTAGAGAATTTATTCCTGAAGGTTTATTTGTATAATACGTTAATATTAAAGTTACATATAACTAAGAAATCTCGATGCTTTGTCAAGTCGTAAAAACGGTGCGAAGTAACAGCAGGTTAATTAATAATTATTTTGTTTGCAGATATGAATGTAGTATTTGTCACAAAAGAACATTGGACGTGAAAGTAATGCAGCAACATTATTACTCCACGCATGAGATATCATTGAAGGAATATAAATGTAACCTTTGTGGGAAAATATCTAAGTAAGTACCAATTTTAGGGTTCCGTAATCGAAGGGTGGTCTATAAATCTATTGGATTTGATACTCAGCTCTCTCCCTACTCGGAGAGGCATAGTTGCCGCCCTCACGCCCCTAACCGCCGCCGGTGCAGACACCCTGGGCGTCGGGAATCCCAGGCGTATTCCCGGCCACCATAGGCGCGGGCTTGCGGACGGCGAGCAATGGATAGCTCGCCGTCCGATAAGGTCCAGGTCCGGGTCAACGGCACGTCGTGTTCCACGCGCGCCTCAAAGAGATGTCAGCACAATAGGGAATATGCATGTGATTCAAATATGGGTCAAATATTTTTTTCTATAAACTATGTTACTTCAGAATTATGCCTCCATCAATATTTTTGAATAAAATTTCTTTTTGAGCGAGAAATTAATTTTTTAAATGTCCCAAAAAACTGTGGGCAATTCAAATACTTGAAAAGGCTAAGAGCGGATGTGACGTAACAATCCGGGATAACAATCAAAATGTCAATGTCAAGTCAATCAACAAGTGTCAAGTCAATGTCAAACGCTCATAGAAAAAGGAGTGTTTGACGTTGACTTGACAGTTGCTTGTCTGTTTTCACGAACTGTGACGTCACCACACCAAGCGCGCCAAATGGAGGGCGTTTAAATAGCCCGGATCGGTTGGATATTTTTAAACATTTTTTAACTACTTTAAATTGCTTTTTTGCCGTCGAATTTTTTTCAACTATTATTTGACGATGTAAACTATCGAATAAAAATATTAAAAAAATACATGCATATTCCCTATTGTCGGGGTCCGCTAGGACCGATGCCTGCCAGTGTTGCGGGAAAGTCCGAAAGGGATACCGGGACCTTGGCAACAGGCAACTGAAAGAACACGGGTGGGTTTTAGTCAGTAAAAGTCTGACACGCCCTTCCGCTCCGCCCAGAGCGGGAGAAGTCATTGGATGATATACCACCCTCAAAAAAAAAAAAGCTCTCTCCCTACTCATCATCTGCCTAGCCTTTTCCCAACTATGTTATGGTAGACTTCCAGTCTAACCGGTTGCAGCTGAATACCAGTATTTTACATGGAGCTACTACCTATATGACCTCCACAACCCAGTAACTGGATAATACGATACCCCTTGGTAAGACTGGTTGTCAGACTTTCGGGATTCTGACGACCCGTAACGACTGTCAAAGATCCACGAATGACAGGCGGGACCAACGGCTTAACGTGCTTTCTGAGGCACGGAGGAGTCTCGATATGTAAAGATGGTCACCCATCCACGGACCAACCACGGCAAGCGTAGCTTAACCTGACGGATCGTACCGTGCGGCTGTTATTACTTAGCCACGAGCTCCTCAAAAAATGTTTATCCAATTTTTTTAATTGTTTTTTTTTGTCCACAGTTCCATAGACACACATCGCTACCATAAAGACACTCACAAGGCAAGAGTACAGTGCACAGAGTGTGACAAAACATTCAGACATAGAGCAGGACTCAAGAATCATAGACTGTGAGTTTTATTTACTTTAGCAATGGTTGCTTTACTTTCTGTAATTAATTTCATCGCCACTGCTCTCAAAACGGTGAAGGAAAACATCGTGAGGAAACCGGCATGTCATAGAACCAAAAATTCGAAGACATGTGACATCTACCAACCTGCACTGGGCCGGCGTGGTAGATTACGAGCCACTCTCTCTCTCACTGAGAGGAGGCCTGTGTCCCAGCAGCGAACCCAGGACCCCATGACCTCACCCTCACCAATAACTTTAATTTTTAAAGTCGGTGGCTAAAAACGAAAATTGAAAACCGACTTCCGAAATTAAAATTATTTTTCACTTTTTAGTGGTGTTTCTGGAAGTCGGTTTAAATTTGACAAATGAAGTAATTTTGTTCATTTCCAGTGCAGTGCATGAATACCGCAACACATTTCCTTGCACCATATGTGATAAAGTGTTCCGATGGAAAACTAGTCTCAAGCGACATCTGGAGAAACATGAAGTGAAGGTACGTATATCATTTTTATACCAGTGATAGCCTGGTGGTGTGAAACTGGGACTGCCAAGTCATAGAGCTCGAGTTCGAAGCCAAGCCACGCAAAAAACAATCAAGCCTTTTCCCAACTATGTTGGGGTCGCCTTCCAGTCTAACCGGATGCAGCTGAATACCAGTATTTTACATGGAGCGGCTGCCTATCTGACCTCGACAACCCAGTAACTGGGTAATACGATACCCCTTGTTAAGACTGGTTGTCAGACTTTCGGGCTTCTGACGACCCATAACGGCTGTCAAAGATACACGAATGACAGCTGGGACCAACGACTTAACGTGCTTTCCCAGGCACGGAGGAGTCTCGATATGTAAAGATGGTCACCCATCCACGGACCAACCCCGGCAAGCGTAGCTTAACCTGATGGATCGACCCGTGCGGCTGTTATTACTTAGCCACGAGCTCCTCACCCAAGCCACGCACCCTTATAAAAAATAACGAAACATTTAGTCTATATTCCCCAATGACTTAGAGGTGTTATAGTCTGACCCCGACCGCTGTTCCGTGCCTTAGGAATGCGCGGCGAGGTAGGGGGCAGCGTTGACCAGTCAGCGACGGGCGGATGGCAGGGTTGACCAATCAACGGCGGGCGGGGGGTAGCGTTGACCAATCAGCGGCGGGCGGGTGGCAGCGTTGACTAATCAGCGGCGGGCCTGGGCAGCGTTGACCAATCAGCGGCAGGCGGGGGGCAGCGTTGACCAATCAGCGGCAGGCGGGGGCAGCGTTGACCGATCAGCGGCGGGCGGGGGGCAGCGTTGACTAATCAGCGGCGGGCGGTGCAGTGCTGACCAATCAGCGACGGGTTGGGGGCGCGCGCCGGTAGTGGTGACCAATGAGCGGCCTGCGCTGCCGCCCGTGAGCCTCGCACATACCTCAAAGTGTGGAACAGCGGTATCGGTCATACCGGAACAGCGGTACACGGACACTTCGCCAGTTATGTGAACACTTCAAACACTGTAATATTCTGGGTGTACGTGGCCTTTTAACCAACGTATCAATATAACTCGTTCCCAGGGCAAGTCATCATCAGCGGAAGCATACTGTTCCATGTGTAAAGTCAGCTTTTCGTCCATATTTTCCTACCAGAGACACATGAAGAACAGTCTCAAACATGTGTCACAGGATCAGCTCAAGTAAGTACGCCATAGATATGTATTTTATTGTTGGCACCCTAGAACAGAATCAAAATCAAAAGCCATTTATTCTGTGGCGGCATCTACATCGCCACATGCGAACTACGCATCAAAGACCTAACGTCACATAAATCCTGCATCGCGCAATTAGAGTTTACCGCGCGATGTATATACAAGATTCCAACATCCATCGTTAGGCAGTTGCCCGTCAGACACAACACCCGTCTGGTAGGAGGATCCTCACTTCTCTACACTTCGTTCCGCTTAGCTATTCCTCAAGAGTCATAAAAAACCCTGTAAGAAATCGACACGTGTTTCACCTCTCAACGAGGCATCCTCAGGATGACGATTGACTTATCGCGAACCCGAACACGACGTGTTCTCTGTGTCCGGCGCTCGGCGTGGCAACAAGTTGGTCGACTCTTTTCCCGCGCCACTTCGAACCAGCCCTCGCAGTACGCATCCAGAGGGCCTAGACAAGTGACAATAGGGAATATGCATGTATTTTTTTAATATTTTTATTCGATAGTTTACATCGTCAAATAATAGTAAAAAAAAATTCGACGGAAAAAAAGCAATTTAAAGTAGTTAAAAAAATGTTTAAAAATATCCAACCGATCCGGGCTATTTAAACGCCCTCCATTTGGCGCGCTTGGTGTGGTGACGTCACAGTTCGTGAAAACAGACAAGCAACTGTCAAGTCAACGTCAAACACTCCTTTTTCTATGAGCGTTTGACATTAACATTTTGATTGGTACCCCGGATTGTTACGTCACATCCGCTCTTAGCCTTTTCAAGTATTTGAATTACCCACAGTTTTTTGGGACTTTTTAAAAATTAATTTCTCGCTCAAAAAGAAATTTTATTCAAAAATATTGATGGAGGCTTAATTCTGAAGTAACATAGTTTATAGAAAAAAATATTTGACCCATATTTGAATCACATGCATATTCCCTATCGCTTCGAAAACGTTTCATATTTCTACAACGACTTTCAACAGGATTGACATAAACTTTTCGATAGCTTATGTCAGTCCTATAAATTTTTGCCTTTTCCATCATCGTTATCGCTGATAGAATGTCACTTTGTCTAGGGCCTCTGGTCGTCTCGCCAGGACAGAGTAATAAATAAAAAATATTTTATTTCAGATTTATCTGTGATCATTGTAACAAGCGTTTCGCCGACAAGACAAAGCTAAGAGATCACATAGAAGAGAAACATTTACACAAGACTTACCAATGTCAAATCTGTCTGAAGGTAACACTCATATTTACAGTATTTTTTTCTCACGAAGCGACGCGCGTTTTACTTGTGGTAATCAAGTCACAAACAGGCTGTGAATGTGTGTGTAAGCGAACGATCTCTCGGTACACTTGTTGAACTCAAACTCAAAGGATTTATTTCAATTAAACCATTTACAGGCACTTTTGAATTGTCAATGAGTCAGTCAGGAAGTTGAAGCTAGTTGCCCATTCCAAAACGTAGATCTCTATGGAGAAGAACGGGCAAGAAACTCCAAGGACGCTCTTTTAAATATAGATATAGATATTACAAAATCCTGGGTACAGTATTCTTGAGGCTTCTATATGTGAAAACAATGTAAAACAAAAAATAATCAAAAACAATACAAAATATAAGATTAAGATTAGTGGTTACCAATCCGCCTTCGCCGGAATGCTCATATTCTTTCCCTTTTGTTAATGTTTTTTCCCCTTTCACCCCTCTTTCCAGTTGCTTTGTGACTCCCACACAAAAATTTTAAGGTCATCGGATAACTTAAAGCTTAAAATGCCAATGCATTCCTCAACTTTCCTCGACAAATCCTTTGCCGTCCAGGCCGCTCGTTTGTGGAATGCATTGCCAGTTCAAATAAAACGCGCGCAGTCGTTAATAGAGTTTAAAAGACTCGTTAAGGAACATTACTTGTCGTTGTGATCTTGTCTTCGTAACTGTGTAATTATATATATAATAGTCTTCAATTATTTTTCGTTGCTTATTTATTTATTTCCTATGTATGTATGTATCTATTATTTAGGATATGTATGTATATGTGTATCTATTTTAGTATATTGTATAGATAACTTATTATTTGCACCTACGACAGCCCCATGTTATGTCCAGGCAAATCACTGTCCATTCCAAGGTTGCCTGGAAGAGATCGCGGAAAGCGATAAGGCCGCCCATTGTATATTTTATAGTGTTTGTTTTTTTTCCTTTCGTTATATATTTTTGTGGTGTACAATAAAGTATATATAAATAAATTAATTAATTAATTAAAAATAAGCTCTGGCAAATAAGAGATGACCAGTTTCCGGCGCCCGTTCACGAACATGACACATGGAACGTGTGTCTAATGCCAATCTTAAGTCAAACTCCATACAGAAATGTCGTATTTAAAAGGTTTTTAGGCTAAATAAACGCAGACCTTATTAGTATTACCACATAAAAGTTATAAAACTAAAACCCAACTACGACAAAGTCAACTAACAAGGTATAAACAAGACATCACAGACCGACAAATTAATAATCCTAATCCAAAAAATATTTTTTTTTTAGTTCATGACTTTATGTCCTTTAGAGGGCGCATTTTTAATGAGACGACAGCCTATAAGCAGCGGACGATCAGTACGCTTGCAACGATACCTCATTTCTCCAATTGTGACGAGCCGTTTAGAAGATTATGAGGGAACACATGACAATGTTTACATACAAACATATATACATACCGGTCAAAATCATAACCCTCCTTTTTGCTTCGCCGTAGTCGGGTAAAAACCGTGTTTATCAGTTATTATAGACACTTCTGAATGGAGTTTGACATAAGACTGGCATTAGACACAATGAACAAGTGTCTTAGTTAAGTTAGTAAGTTTTTTTAGTAAGACCCTATAGTTTAAGGCATAAGGATTATTTTTGTTTGTTGCAGCCCTCTAAAAATCGCGTTGGTTTGGACCAGCATATACGTAATGTGCACAAAGGAAGACCGAACAATAAAATGTGCCATCACTGCGGTAAAGGATTTCCTGTAAGTCCCTTTTTCTTAAATTACACTCACTATACTGTAATGATAGGGGGCGTTGCCTAGTAAACAAATAAACGCGTGACAAACAAATAAACAAACTTACTTTCGTATTTATAATCCGTGGAGGAGCTCGTGGCTAAGTAATAACAGCCGCACCGGGTCGATCTATCGGGTTAAGCTACGCTTGCCGGGGTTGGTCGGTGGGTGGGTGACCATCTTTACATACCGAGACTCCTCCGTGTCTTGGAAAGCACGTTAAGCCGTTGGTCCCGGCTGTCATTCGTGGATCTTTGACAGTCGTTACGGGTCGTCAGAAGCCCGAAAGTCTTACCAAGGGGTATCGTATTACCCAATTACTGGGTTGTGGAGGTCAGATAGGCAGTCGCTCCATGTAAAATACTTTTATTCAGCTGAATCCGGTTAGACTGGAAGCTGACCCCAACATAGTAGGGAAAAGGCAGGCAGATTGACTTTCGTATTTATAATATTAGTTAGGATGCGAAAGTGAGTTTGTTGGTTTATTTGTTTGTTACGCTTTCACGCTAAATCGGCTGAAGGGATTTAGATTAAATTTGCGACATGGGTAGACCATGACCTGGAATGGGACATAGGATACTTTTATCCCGAAATTCCCACGGGATCGAGACTTACGCAGGTGAAACCGCGGGGCGCAGCTAGTTACATATAATTTAAGAAATCAGTTATAAATACGAAGTCGACAATAATACCGGGTGAAAGGGTAAACACTCTTGTCATTTAAACCATGGGTAGTTGACTTAAACATAACAATAAATGACCGAAAACAACAAAAAAAAAAAATGTTATTTTCATTAAAAGATTTTAAAAAGTTTCTATCCGACACCGTGCTCGCTAGCGAAACAGCTGACTGACTGAGGGAGGGGTCGCGCTCGCGGCCTGTCAGGTCACATCCCGCACCCCCCGCCCGTTTTGTGACGCAAGTTCGTTGCCCTAGCGCATAGGGCAACGAACTTGCGTCTCTTCTGGTAAAATGTAGATTTAAAAAATATTTTAAAAATAGTCGTAATTTTCCCTTGATTTTACGTTCTATAAATGAATCCAAACCACTGGTTGCAAGGATAACGGTGTTTACCCTAACACCCTTTATAGCTGCATGAAGATTAAATGAAAGTATTTCTTATTTTTCAGACGAAAGTCCAGTTAGAATCTCACATCCGCTCGCACACCGGTGAAAGGCCTTTCATATGTGAATACTGCCCGACCACGTTCTCACAGCAATCCAATTTATACAAACATAACAGACAGGTAAAAATAATATTAATTTCGAAAGTAAGTTTTACGACTTGACAAAATATCGGGATTTCATAATTAGTTTTGTGGCGCCCACTGCTCTTCTAGAACAAATAAAAGTTATAAAACTAAAACCCAGCTACGTCAACGTCAACTAAAATAGTATCAATTTTAGTTTTAATTTGTCTGTCTGTGATGTCTTGATCACAGACAGACAAATTAAAAATCCGAAGTCACACGTGTTAGGGGGCATAAATCGAACAGATTACTTGTTACTCCGGATTTTTAATTTGTCTGTCTGTGTCTTGTTTATACTTTTTTAGTTGACTTTTTTTACTTAGTTAGGTTTTAGCTTTATAACTTTTATTTTTATTAAAAAAAAAATGGTTTATAATATTTTTGAAATGTGCTAATTAAGCCTTTTCATTTGATACCCAACATGGCATCATAATCTATTTTTAATTTCATGACTTTATGTTCCCTAGAGGGCGCCATATTCAATTCACATAGCCATCCACTATAACCAACGGTAGTAATGGCAATTAATGCGATTTTTCATTAATTTCATTTCATATGAATTCTTGAGTCTTAGCACGATAATTGCTTTTACTAAGCTAATTGCTAATGATTCATGATAACGAAGTATGTGAATTTTGTTAATATGCGAATTAAAACTTAGGACGTCTCCTATCGTGCATTTTAGTTTACTCGCCGATAAAGTTTTATTTGTGCTAGTACACCACTTGCATATTTAATGTGATTAAGTTAAGATTGATCACATAATTAAATATATTTAACAAATTAAAACTTTTAGAGCACTGATTATAGTTAGCAATTTTATTTCCACCAGCAATATTAGAAAAATACCTAATCCCAGCTCTGACGTATGATAATTCATAGTATGAAAAAGTACGAACGTACGAAGCGATTCTGTGAAATGCTAAGAATATATAAATATGCTCAGAATTTCGCAACAACATTTCATTTGCTAAATGCTAAATGAACATTCACAAACTAACGATGAATGCGAATGCTAATTAATTCATCGCTAACCAGCAGACGATCAAGACGCTTCGAATAATACCTCATTTGTCAAATTCTGATTAGTAGTTTAGAAGTTATGAGGGAACATATGAATAATGAATATACATACATACCTGTCAAAATCATAACCTTCCTTTTAGCTTCACCGTAGTCGGGTAAAAACCATAGCTTTTTAAAATGTTTTTGTTTTTTTGTCAGGTTCATCTCAACATAAAATCCAAACGCTATCCCATGTGTAAGAAGAAGGATGACAAACTTCCAGACGTCCCCATATTAGACCATGTTCAAGCGATTGACCCATACAGGCCAGTCCCCATGTTACACTACACGGCTGAAAAAGTGTTTGGTATGTAAATATCATCGTAAAATTGTGAGACTATCGAAAAATTATGAACTGTAACCATGTCAATCAATCTGCCTGCCTTTTCCCAACTATGTTGGGATCGGCTTCCAGTCTAACCGTGTGCAGCTGAATACCAGTATTTTATATGGAGCGACTGCCTATTTGACCTCCACAACCCAGTAACTGGGTTATACGATACTCCTTGGTAAGACTGGTTGACAGACTTTCGGGCTTCTGGCGACCCGTAACAACTGTCAAATATCCTCGAATGAAAGGGACCAACGGCTTAACGTGCTTTCCGAGGCACGGAGGAGTCTCGATATGTAAAGATGGTCACCCATCCACGGACCAACCCCGGCAAGCGTAGCTTAACCTGATGGATCGACCCGTGCGGCTGTTATTACTAAGCCACGAGCTCCTGCCACGAACTGTAACCATGTGACGCATTTATTTTCGGTAGTTTATAAAAATACAATAGACGTTGATATATTTAGTAACTTTTTCCGCTTAACTATTCCTCAAGAGTCATAAAAACCCCTGAAAGAAATCGACACCCTCTCAACGAGGCATCCTCAGGATGACGATTGACCAGTCGTGAACCCAAACACGACGTGTTGCCACGCCGAGTGCTGGACGCTAAGTCACGCCTTTTTTTTTTTGAGGTTGGTAATTCATCCAATGACTTCTCTCGCTCTGGGCGGAGCGGGAGGGCGTGTCAGACTTTTACTGACTAAAACCCACCCGTGTTCCTTCAGTTGCCTGTTGCCAAGGTCCCGGTATCGGACTTTCCCGCAACCCTGGCAGGCATCGTTCCTAGCAGAACCCGCCGATTGTGCTGACATCTCTTTGAGGCGCGCGTGGAACACAACGTCAAATAACTATTTCGGTAGTTTATAATTTATTATTGGCAAATTATGAACGAACGCACGTATCGACAGGGATCGTAATCTGTCCGATTTTATCATTCGAAAAATTATAAACCTTTCCTGACTGGGTTAATGTGTTAGGTTAGAACGGTGAACAAACGCGCGCGAGCCGAGCGAGCGATGCCGTGGTAGCAGCCGGCGAGCGCTAGTTGGTCGCAGTTACTCGGCTATTTGGTATTAGCGCAAGGTGCGTTAACGTCACAAGCAAGTTTTATACCAGTTCACAATTTGTCGGTTTCCCATGGATCGATTTATAAAGTATCGAAAAATAATGCGTTAAATTGTTTATCTACACCCATGCTATAAATCCTCCCTAAAAGTTTCTGAAACAGTTAGCTTATTGCCATCATTAAAACAACTAGTGTCATATTAACCATACTATCATCCAAACGGGTGTTATAATGTTGTACTGAATCTCATAATGCCATTCATTTAAAAAAAAGAACAATGTCATTCACGAGCGTTTCACTAACAAAGCACCGTAATTTAAAAACAAAACACATTCGAATTCGAATTCACGTCGTACCGCGCCATTTTGGTTCGATATTGGTATTGCAAAGAAACTTTTATAGAAGATTCATAACATGGGTGTAAATAAAGTCATGTATGCAACTGTAAATAATTAGGTATTAAAACAATACCCCTTATTATATAACAGTTGCATAAATAACTAAAATGGTTTGTTGCAGTTCACAATATTTCTACAGTTTATAATCTAACGGAAATAGTACCGATAGATTATAAACGAACGGTTCTCACAATCTTACGGTGACGTATGCTCCCACATGTTGCCCTTTATGTTTTTAGTCCAATGGACGGGCGCGAGCCTATACATTATGTGTATGTTGAGACTAAATTATTTGTATTTCATTCAGTTTGGACTATTTTGAATAACTCGAATACGGATTTTATTCAAGAGGCGGCGAAAGCTTTAGGGTAGCCCGCGAAATTCAAATTTTCTTACGTTTTTTGCAATTCGAAGGAGTATCAGATTGTATATTGATTAAAATATGATTCGCGACGGTAACAAATATGGCTTTACAGAATTATAAATATTAGAATCAGCAATACAACTCTCTAAGTTCATTTATGTGTATTGAATGACTATTGCATGAAATCATATGACATTTAGCAGTTATTCTAACTTAAGGAATTGTATTGCTAATTCTAATGATTATAATTCTGTAAAGCGATATTTTTTACAGTCGCGAATCATATTTTAATCAACATACAACCTGACACTGACCTGCAAATTGCAAAAAAACGTAAGAAAATTTGAATTTCGCGGGCTACCTTAGCGCATCCCCCTTAAATGAGATTATTATATTTTAAATTAAATAATATAATATTTATAAAGTGTTTGTAAACTATGTGTAAAAATGACTTTTTGTATTGTGCAATAATATAACCATATTTAAAACCATAAATAATGAGTTTCTTTTTCGGTTTACAAATACAGGGTGTAAGGGTAAACACCTTTGTCACTCAAACCATGGGTAGTTGTGGTAATTTTCCAATGATTTTACGTTCTATAAATGAAACCAAACCACTGGTTTCAAGGATAACGGTGTTTACCCTAACACCCTGTATAAGGGGTTAAAAATAAAAACCATAAACTGTCAGAGAGTTATTTATGAATTCTGATGAGGCTCGACATATAATTCCACATTACCGTCGACAAAATCATTTGTACCTTTCTTTACCTCATTTTTCTCTCTGGTATCCCTGATTTTTTCGTCTATGGATCTTCTTGTGTATGTAACGTCATCAGAAATTGCAGCATTATCGGCTTCCTTTCTTGGCGAATTCCTTCGAGTCTCAGTTCCTGTTCCACTGTTTTTCGCTATTAAGAATTCTGATAACATCTTCAAATCTCCCATCACAGCGGCTTTAGCGGATTCGTTCAAGTTATCGTATTTTTTAAAAATAGTGTTATGTAATAATTTTTTAACGATTTTTTTTGTGTCTTTATTAGTATCGATATATCTTTTGAATTTTTTTAGTATTTTATTTAATTCCTTAACGTCATCAGCATTGTAGTACGTGTTCATTCTTCTAGCGAACATCTTTAGCATCGGCTTGTTTTCGTGTACCGTTGTGTTTATGAACACTTTAATTGCGTCCGGGTTAGTAGAATGTACCCAAGTGTTTATCAATTCTTTGACTATACCTTGAGTTCCAGTCGGTAGTACCTGTAATTTAATAATAATGGCTCGCATAGTGAGGAGGTTCCTCTCTCTAGAGCCCTGCGGGTCTAAAACGGCCACATTAGCAATTGCTCTATAAGCAATTCATTTCCTGAATTTCCGGCTGTCATTAGTAATTCTTCTAATTGGACACAAAAGCAATTCATAATGTGTGGACCATTTTATGAATGTCCATAGAAAACTGTCAAACAGATTAATTATTTCGTAATATGAATCGCACGCAGATCATATTAAGAATTGTCACTTTGTGACATTTTTCGATGATTAATAATATTTTCCTATATTCTGATTATGAGTGGCCGTTTTAAGCCCCCTGCACCTATACTGCGACGTATTAATGCCACCATTTTTCCAGTGTTAGTGAGAGACGGAGCTATACAAGGCCGCTAGCACCATCCGAATTCAGGAAATGAATTGCTTTTGGAGGTAATCTCTGTAAAAACATTTTTTGAGAGAGTAACTGTGGAAATTCTTGTCCATTCTTCTCCATACGAAAACTACCTTTTGAAAGGGGCAACTAGAATCAGTTATATCCTAGTTTTTTTGACGTTCAAAAGTGCCTCTAATGTGCCTATCCTTACTAATATTATAAACGCGAAAGTTTGTAAGTATGGATGGATGGATGTTTGTTACTCTGTCACGTAAAAACTACTGAATGGATTTGGATGAAATTTGGCAAACAGATAGTTTATAACCTGGATTAACACATAGGATACTTTTTATCCCGATATTCCCACGGGATCGAGACTTACGCGGGTGAAACCGCGGGGCGCAGCTAGTTTGAAATAAATTATTTGACTTTGACTTTGAGGAATTGCTAATGTGGCTGTTTTAGGCCCCCAGGATTTGTTTACACTTTCATGATATACTTTTTGGAACGAAGCATAATAGTGATAATACCTGTGAGAGTATCGTCTGCTGTTTCTCAGTTACATTCTTAACTTCAATATGAATAGTGTCGAATGCTTCTTTAATCTTTGGAGCCGTCATATTTAAGAAGTTTTGTCCAATACCCTCCATAATCTACATAGACAAAAATAAAATAAAGTTTATTGTAGTTAATTGATTCAGGCGTGACTTTGCGGAAATCCATTATAAAATACAATAGACGCAGATATATTTAGTAACCTATTCCGCTTGACTATTCTTCAAGAGTCATAAAAACCCTGTAAGAAATCGACACGTGTTTCACCTCTCAACGAGGCATCTTCAGGATGACGATTGACCAATTGCAAACCAGAACGCGATGTGTTACCACACCGAGCGCTGGACGCAAAGTCTTCTTTGTGTCCAGCGCTCTCACTCTTCAAGAAGCGTTCAGAATTCTGACACAGGGTTCTGACTCTTGAAGAATAGTCAAGCGGAATAGGTTACTAAATATATCTGCGTCTATTGTGTTTTTTAAAGTTTACTTTAGTCTTTGGTTTTGTACTTATTTAAGTTTTTTGCCATCGACTTCCGAAATTAAAGTATTTTTTTCACTTTGTAGTGTTTATTTTAAGGTTCAATACCCTAAGGGTAAAACGGGACCCTATTACTAAGACTCCGCTGTCCGTCTGTCTACTCGTCTGTCACCAGGCTGTATCTCATGAAACGTGATAGTTAGACGGTTGAAATTTTCACAGATGATGTATTTCTGTTGCCGCTATAACAACAAGTACTAAAAAACAGATCGACCCGTGCGGCTGTTATTACTTAGCCACGAGCTCCTCCTTCTTCCTTCTTTCTTAATCTCTAACCTGAATGAACTCCCCTAATCGTTTTTCTTCTTTACTAGGTTTTTTCTCCGATCTAAATTGTTTTTCCGGCGTTTGGGGTTCCAGTATCTTGTAAAGTTTGTCCAGAAATCTTCGGATGTGATTCACGAATGACTTGTTTTCGTTCATGTCTTTGGGATCGAAGAGGAATGATGTTTCAAGGGCCACATTCACACTTCGAGGTGGTGGATTCACCTGTGTCGCTGCAACTGATACAGATTTGTTAGTGGGGTTGGCAGATGCATCGTAATGAATGCTGCTCATTGTGTCATATCCAATGATATTATATTAACAGATATGTTATATACTCACAAAACAACCGAAAAAAGTGTTCCGCGCAGCAGCGGCACACATACCCACGTTTCATTCATTTTACATTTCACTACAAGTAAAAACGTTACAATTGGAATGTTTTCGAGTCTTCACGATTGCGCGCTTATAACATAGGTATCTGTTAATTTAATATCATTGGTCATATCCATACTAATATTATAAATTCGAAGTAACTCTGTCTGTGTCTGTATGTTATCTTTTCACGCTTTTAACACTGAACAGATTTCGACAAAATTTGGCAAGGATATATATAGCACCATGGGGAAGGACATAGGCTACTTTTTATCTACATACCGCGCGGGTGATGCCGCGGGCGGAAGCTTGAGTAGAATATTTATTTTATCTCTAATATTATATATAAAATTCTCGTGTCACTGTGTTAGTTGCCATACTCTTCCGAAACGGCTTGTCCGATTTTTATGAAATGTTATATGTATATTCGGTGGGTCTGAGAATCGGTCGTGAAAGTGGTAGGGTAGGTAGTAGGTAGGTAGGTAAGTAAGGAAGGTAGGTACGTGCTGCGTCAAATCTACTTTAAACGTTAGTATGAGGCAATGAATTTGCATACGGAGGTTTGCATGTACAGACGCCAGCAGGTCAAGCTACCCGAAACTGTCAGATTTTCCCAATCAACCTTGAACCTTAATGCTTTAGCGATAAAGTTGAAAATCTATTAAAGAAATTTGACAGATTGTAGTAGCTTGATGTGCTGGCGTCTGTACTTAGTGCTACCCGTGCGAAGCCGGAGCGGGCAGCTAGTTTATTTAATAAATCTTTATGCACAAGTAAAAAATATCTTCACCATGCGAATTACACTTAGTTATAAATGTAGAAATTTTTTATAGGCTGACACAATGGACGGTGTTATCACTCAAAGCGATCACTGTGGTCGCAACAGCAAAAAGATCGTTTGCAGTTGAAATGTATGGGAGATTGGGAGAACATGTTTTTGAACTACAATGTTAAGTTTGTCCTTGGGATAAATTCATCCCAACTACGGAACCCTTCATTGTGCGTGGTCCGACACGCACTTGGCCGATTTTTTCAGGTAAATCTACGCTAATATTAAAAAAATCAAGTAACAAAAACTAAAACCCAACTACGACTTAAAAGGTATAAACAAGACACCACAGACAGACAAATTAAAAATCCGGAGTCACACGTGTTAGGGCATAAATCGAACAGATTACGTGTGACTCCGGATTTTTAATTTGTCTGTCTGTGGTGTCTTGTTTATACCTTTTAAGTCGTAGTTGGGTTTTAGTTTTTGTTACTTGATTTTTTTTTAAATTCTTTTGGGGTTATAATATATATATTTTTGAAATGTGCTCATTAAGCCCTTTCATTTGATACCCAACATGGTACGATTAAACCATTTTTTTTTTAAGTTCCTCACTTTATGTCCTCTAGAGGGCGCCATTTTTAATTTAATGTGACTTCACCTAGCCTATAACCAGCGGACAATCACGACGCTTCTAACGATACCTCATTTGTCAAATTGTGATAAGTGGTTTAGAAGATAGGAGGGAACAGATGAACATACATACATACATACATACATACCGGTCAAAATCATAACCCTCCTTTTTTTTTCGCCGTAGTCGGGTAATAAAGAGTAATGATTTGCATTTTCGTTTGTAATGAATAAACTCATGTATCTCGAATGTAAAGAAAAAGACTGGTTTTAAAAATTCTTTCTCCAGTATAATGCTATATTAGATATCACTGAGTAACATAGGCATAACGCGGGCGGAGCCGCTGGCGGAAGCTAGTCCTACCTATTAATATAGTAAATGTAAAAGGGAGTTTGTTTGTTACGCTTTCACACTAAAACGGCTTAACGGATTTGTATGAAATTTGGCACATGGGTAGACCATGACCTTCATTAGTACATAGGATACTTTTTATCCCGATATTCCCACGGGATCGAGACTTACGCGGGTGAACCTGCGGGGCGCAGCTAGGAGTCTATATTTCTATAAAATATAAGTTAAATTCTTACCTATAACTATCGACGACAACAGTATTACAATTTTCATATTTTCACGACAAATGCCAGTCATTTTTAAACTTTTTATTTTATTTCATGTCATATTTCCATGTAAAAAGCGCGACGACAAATTTATTTTAATAAAAGAATATGATTTATTGCCATATATTTATGACAATTTTATCGGACACATAATTTAAATAAAACAAATCGTTTCTGTGGGCGTTGCTTTAATGCAGAGGCGTATTTTACAGTGCATATGCATAGCAAAATCAGCCTATAATGTTCCCACTGCTGGGACACAGGCCTCCTTTCAGTGAGAGGGAGCGGGCCGTAATCCACCACGCGGGCCCAGTGCGGGTTGGTAGATGTCACGTCTTCGAATTTTTGCTTCTAGATCATGCCGGTTTCCTCACGATGTTTTCCTTCATCTGTGGCGGCTCCGGAATCACAAAATTCGAAAGATTCTTTCACCATTTGAGAGGTACATTATTCCAGATGGACATAGGCTATATATTATGTAAATATAAAACAAAAATAAATACATAATAATACTAATGAGGAGCAGTGGTGGCCCAGTGGTAACGGCCATGACTTACGAGTTGTAGGTCGTAGGTTCGTAACCCAGACGGGCGCTTTACTTTGCGTAAATTATTTCATCGCCACTGCTCTCAAACGGTGAAGGAAAACATCGTGAGGAAACCGGCATTTTCTACAACCAAAAATTGTAAGACGTGACATCTACCAACCCGCACTGGGCCCGCGTGGTGGATTACGGCCCACTTCCTCTCACAGAGGGGAGGCCTGTGTCCCAGCAGTGGGAACATTATAGGCTGATTATAAATACTAATGAAATACCATCTTGAGTTCACGCAAGCCTAGTAGTTTTTTTTTTTATTAGATTATAGCTCAGAACTTTTGCACAACGTGTCGTAACTACCGTCATCACATGTAAATTGCCATGCGAAGCCGGGGCGACTCGCTAGTCCATATTACTATTATAAATTCGAACGTAACTCTGTCTGTGTCTGTATGTTACCTTTTCACGCCTAAACTACTGAACGGATTTGGACAAAATTAGGCAAGGAGATAGATGGGATCCTGGGGAAGGAGAAGGACATAGGGTACTTTTTATCATAAATACCACGCGGGCGAAGCCGCGGGCGGAAGCTAGTATTAAATAAAACAAAGTTAATCGTTTGAACACTTCACTTTACTCACATAAGTATCAAAATACATTATTTACAATCATACATAGTTCCTAATAAATTACATTAATATTATTATGACATATTATTATATACAGTATCCGCCTCACTAATAAACGTTGTATAGACAAAGCGTTGTGTAACTATACCTGGCGCTATACAACGTTTATTAGTAAGGCGGTATATGTATAAGGTGTATATTTTCATACACGAAATCTCTCAAGGGGTTCATTGTACTCATCCATATGAACTCACAATGGGACAAACCTAGAAATCGCGAAAAAAAAATCAGCTGTTACCTACATTTTGACGAGCTATGAGCAGATTTTTAACCAACGAAGTATAGAATACAGGGTGTTAGTGTAAACAACGTTATCCTTGAAACCAGTGGTTTGGTTTCATTTATAGAACGTAAAATCAATGGAAAAAAACAACTTTTTTTTTTTAAAGAAAATTTACATTTTTCCACAAGAATATTTCGCCCTATACGCAAAGGCAATGAACTTGCGTCTCAACACGGCGGACGGCGGTTGGCGGGGGCGGGCGGGGCGCGCGGGACGTTACATGACCGCGCGGCCCCTCTTCAGTCAGCTGTTTCGCAGCGTATCCATGAGTATCGGGACAGAATCGGATATTTACTTTTTAAAATCTTTTAATGTAAATAAGGTTTTTTTTTGTTGTTACTGGGTCATTTATTTTTATATTTAAGTCAACTACGCATGGTTTGAGTGACAACGGTGTTTACCCTTGCATACTGTATTATGGTTAGTACACTGAGAGCGAATCTCACCAAACTTTTATACCGAGTATAAGTCTCATCCTGCGAATAAATTTTGAATTTTTGACAGTTTTTCCATACAAAACTGTCAGACGACAATTTTATTATACGGATAAAAGATATCTGACTTTGATTAAATCAGCCCTTAAACAGAAAATGAAAATAAGCAGTACCTTTGTACTCATATTTTAATTATGTCGTATCTATTTTGTATTTTACTGTGTGTAAATAAATAATAGTAGTCGGGTAAACAAATAAATAAAATGCATAGGAATAGGGTGCCTAAAGTGTCAAGTATCAAGTATTTGGAGGTAAAATCAAATCAACCAAAAGTCATTTATTCAAACTAGGCTGAGAATCAGCACTTTACGAACGTCAAAATTTCATAAGACAGTCCCCCAAAACGCACGCGCTTCACCACTACCGTATTTTATCGGTAAAGATCGTATATCGACAACTTTATAAAATAATCGAAATGGCTTTGGGTGACTGCCAACTTCCATAGAAAAATGTTCGTAACCCTTTTGGTTGCAAAGTAATTTGATTTTTATGTCGTTAGCCATTAAGTTCAAGTTCACTTGACGTTAGTGTTGCTTGGAACGTAGTTTCTTATTCGCTGTGCAGAGCTAGCAAGTGAATTTGACCTGTATACTGTTGCACGAAGGTTCAAGTTAAGTTGTCGTTGTGTTGTTTAACGTTCGTCCGTCTAGTGCTGAACATGCAGCTTCTTGTTGTTACCTTCAGTTAGTAGCTAGACAGTCTGCTAAATGTAGCTAGATTGTCAGATTGTACACACGGCTACACATCAAGCTATACATTTCCAGTTTATGCTGATCTCGCATTGTATAGAATTTCCTTACAATGCGAGGTCAGCTTATGCTGGAAATGTATAGCTTGATGTGTAGCCGTGTGTACCCAATAAAGTAGCCAAATGCTACTTCTACTTCGTTTTTGAATCCCAGATAATAATTTGAAATTTCAAATCTTTGTTTGTTTTTTTTAATATTATGATGTTTGACATTTGCACCTGTCAAATTACTCTATCTACTTCTTTTTATAGGTAATTCCATTTTCCGCGAGCATGAATTAACACAACACAATAAAAATGTTGTTAAAGTTTACCAGTGGAGCCAACATTACGGCAAAGGAACTATTTGATGAAACCATAGATATATCATTTCATACTTCCAGACGCACTCTACCATAGACCTAATAAAAAATATCGAAAGTAGATAGAAAAAGTAGCTAAAAATCTAGTTACAAGTTTGATTAAATTTTTTATTTAATTGCCTGACAATGAAAAATAGCTAGATCTAGCTACAAAGTAGCTAAGATGGCATTGCGTCTAGTGCTGAACATGCAGCTTCTTGTTGTGTCGCGACAGACACGAGAGCCAGCTGAAGCGCGCGCCGCACGTGCTGCACTTGTAGGCGGCTTGCGCGCTGTGCAGGGCCAGCATGTGGCAGCGGAGCTTGGCTTGGTTCTGGAAACATGGAACTCAACTCAACTCAAAGCAGTTCATTGATTCAGGCGTGAGTTTGCGGAAATCCATTATAAAATACAATACACGTAGATATATTTAGTAACCTATTCCGCTTAAATATTCTTTAAGAGTCATAAAAACCCTGTAAGAAATCGACACGTGTCGCAATGCTCGCTCTGCCATTCTGACATTTTGAATATTATGGAAAACCATAAAAATATACCTACCTACCAGTTTTATATACAAATTGACATTATTGAATATTATATACAAAATGACATGATGATTACTTGTAAAGTATTGTTTTATTGTGAATGTGAGGACTATGTGGATATTTATTTGCGCTCTGTTAGTTTTAGCGAAGGTCTGGCAATTTGAGAACTTTATGCGACCTACCCAAATGTCCTTTCTTTGGTATTGTGTTGACAAATGCTTGCACTGACTGGACAGGTCCACTCAAATGGAGACGGTGACCTCTGAGTATGTTTCGGCCTTTCTTCTCAGAGTAGTCAGATAGGAAACGCCGACCTCATCTAGCTTATTTTTACAACTTTTTAATATGACGTGTAAAAGTGATTCCAATATCCTATTTACAGAATAAACAATTTCATTTCATTCCATTTCGTTTCACCTCTCAACGAGGCATCCTCAGGAGGACGATTGACCAATTGCAAACCAGAACTCGACGTGTTACCAAACCGAGCGCTGGACGCAAAGACAACTTTTTTGACTTTACATTTCTTTTTATAAACATTTTTTTAATTTTTTTTTATTAACAACGGATGGTATGTAATACTCACAGGGAAAGGTTTCCCGCAGTGGTCGCACAAATGCTCCGCGTTATCCTTCTTGTGAACTACTTGTTTGTGCAAGTACAGCGACGTATGACTTTTGAATACCTGCCGACAAATGAATACATATTTAAAGTCCTATGTCCTTCTCCAGTTGAAGGTCTACCCCTGTGCCAAATTTCATCCAAATCCGTTCAGCCATTTTAGCATGAAAGGGTTACAAACAAACTCATTTTCACATTTATAATAATAGGATTTTCAGGAGACAAAAACGCATACATATTTTTTCAATGGGGAATTTTACCGGTTTATTACATGGGGCGCGGGCGGCCGTCGTATTCAATAATAATAAGATTTTTTATCACTTTTTCCCACATTATAAATGCGAAAGTGAGTTTGTTTATTTGTTACGCTTTCACGCTAAAACGGCTGATCGGATTTGGATGAAATTTAGCACATGTGTAGACCATGACCTAGATTAGGACATAGGATACTTTTTATCCCGATATTACCTCGGAATCGAGACTTGCGCGAGTGAAACCGCGGGGCGCAGTTAGTCTATACTAATATTATAAAGCTGAAGAGTTTGTTTGTTTGTTTGTTTGAACGCGCTAATCTCAGGAACTACTGGTTGGAATTGAAAAATTACTTTTGTGTTGGATAGTCCATTTATCGAGGAAGGCTATAGGCTATATAACATCACGCTACGGCCAAAAGGAGCGGAGCATAAATGAAATATGTTGCAAAAACCAAATTGGTAATCAAATGGTAATCAAATTTGTTCGAAATGAATTCATTATTTGCGAAGGAGTTTTATCTAAATAATATTAATTCTTACTCAAATAAATAGTTTTAACATCAAGGGTATTTATGTAGCAGTAAAATACTTTTTAATTGGGACATTTAATTTCGAAGTTATCACGAGTATGAAAATGCAATACGCGAACCGTTCGACGCCGGCGCCGCGCCCCGCGACGTTCCCTACTCTAGAGAGGAGAGGAGAGGATGGGCACACGGGTAGATCATGACCTGGAATAAGACATAAGATAAGTTTTATCCCTATATTCCCAAGGGATAGACCTACGCGGGTGAAACCGCGGGGCACAGGTAGTGTATCAATAAATTGAATTCTCCTTTTCGGAAATCGGTTTTATACATAGAATATTTACCTTCTGGCACACAGGACAAGTATGTACGTAGTTCTTCAGATGCTCCCAATCCACATGGTCTTTGAGTCGAGTCTTATTAGCGAAGCGCTTGCCACAGTCACTGCACATATACCTGTAAATAGCAAGCGTGAACATAAGAAGGATACATTTAAATAGAACAATTTGAAAATACAATAGACGTTGATATATTAAGTAGCGGACGCAGAGTACTCTGCGTCCAGCGCTCGGCGTGCAAACACGTCGTGTTCTGGTTTGCGACTGGTCAATCGTCATCCTATTTTTTTTTTTGACGTGAAATCATCAAGTAACTTCTCAAGCTCGGGGCGGAGCTGGAGGGCGTGTCAGACTTTTACTGACTAAAACCCACCCGTATTCCTTCAGTTGCCTACTGCCAAGGGTATCCCTTTCGGACTGTCCCGCAGTCAATCGTCATCTTAAGGATGCCTCGTTGAGAGGTGAAACACGTGTCGATTTCTTACAGGGTTTCTTGAGGAATAGGTTACTAAATATAAGGTGTATCTTTTCATACACGAAATCTCTTAAGGGGTCATTGTACTCTTATGAACAACATTCACTATAGGACCAAAGCTGTAATCGTGAAAAAAACAGCTTTTCCATACATTTTGACGAGCTATGCGAACATAAATGTAGGGAACAGCTGATTTTTAGGGTTCCGTACCCAAAGGGTAAAACGGGACCATATTAGTAAGACACCGCTGTCCGTCCGTCTGTCACCAGGCTGTATCTCGTTAACCGTTATAGATAGACAGTTGAAATTTTTACAGATGATGTATTTCTGTTGCCGCTATAACAACAAATACTAAAAAACAGAAAAAAATAAATATTTAAGGGGGCTCCCATACAACAAACGAGATTTTTTTGCCGTTTTTATAGATAACTAGCTTCCGCCCGCGTGGTTTATCGATATAAAGTAGCCTATGTCCTTCCCCGGGATGCCCTCTATCTCCTTGCCAAATATCGAAATCCGTTCAGTGGTTTAGGCGTGAAAAGGTAACATACAGACCGACAGACAGAGTTACTTTCGAATTTATAATATTAGTATGGATGGTACGGAACCCTTCGTGCGCGAGTCCGACTCTCACTTGGCCTTGTGTTTTTTTTCGGGCACGGCACACCCACCTCTTGTCTATCACTGCTTGACTTTTATACTTACTTGAAATCATTCTCGCTAACGTGTTTTCTACTAATTTTCATATGTTGCTTATACGTTGCTATGGAAGAGAAGGTTCTGTTGCACGGCTCACACACTAATTCGCCATTTGCTCTGGAAATATGTAGAAAACAATATTACTAACACCTATTAAGGTATCTAGAGTATAAAACTTTTTTCTTAATGTCGCATGTCCCTCGGCAAACTTCGTGTTTCGTCTGTCGTCGGATTTCTATCAGTTGCTCTTTGCACTTGGTGCAGAGCGGACGCTCTCAATCGACTTGGAAGTGTATAGCGTTGCTAATACTCTTTTAATTTAATGTAATTTATTTTTTAAATGGGAGGAAATAGTTTTACAGCTCTATAAAGTTCACACGGAAATCAAAACAAAACAACATTACTTATGTAGTTCTGAATTCAAATTATTATACACGTTAAAGCTTATAATTGATTGACTAGAACTTCTTATCGCACTGTGGGCATGGGAACTTTTCTGAGGCACTTAGCCACGTTTGTCACTATTTAGTGACAAATGATAATATTTAGACTACTTCCCACCTCACCACATGGCTATTAAGATGCCTCAGCAGATTGCCTCGCCACTGAAACTAGTTTGCACGGGTACATTTCTGTGGTACTATTTGGTGACATATGATAATATTTAAGACTACTTCTCACCTCGCCACATGGCTATTAAGATGCCTCAGCAGATTGCCTTGCCACTGGAACTTCTTATCACACAGTTTGCTCGGGTACATTTCTGTGGTACTATTTAGTGACAAATGATAATATTTCTACTACTCCTTACCTAGCTACGTTTGGCACTATTCAGTGACAAAGGATAATATTTAGACTACATCTCACCTCGCCACATGGCTATTAAGATGCCTCAGCAGATTGCCTCGCCACTGGAACTTTTTATCGCACTGCGGACACGGGAACTTCTCTTTAGCGCTGTTCACAGAGCATTTGATCTGTTCTATACGCTGTTGATGTTTCTCAGGGTTTGAAGAATCTTCGGGTAGAGTCTCAGTTAGTTTTCTGGTAGAAAAAATCAAAATCAAAGTAATTTTTCTCAAACATGCTTGGAAATTCGAGCATTATTTTGACAACCTTCTTCGAGATCAATCGATATTGCCGAACTGTTCAAAAACAAATGACGATGCGGCCGGCAAAGTAAGTATGAAAATCCATATCTGTCGTGTTTAGCGGCCAAATAAATTACTATGAAAACTCATAGGTATCTGTTGTTATTTAAAAATGGAACGAACTTTTTACTTCAACACATCAAAGATTTTATTTGAATTTCGATTTGGCTTCCAAATAGAGCTGTTTACAATAAAGAAGAAACAAATGAACATTATTGGCGCGTGAAAAATTATCGTTGTTCGTCATTGATTCTGGAAATTATAATTAATTTACTTAGTTTGAATTGTCTGAGAAAAGTACTATACAAGCCTTGGACGCAATTAGCTATTGCCCAGCAATAGCCCAGTTGCAGGCCGCGACAGTAATGTACTATATTCAAACTAGGCTAACTATCAAAATAAAAAGGACTAGGAATCAGAACTTTTCGAACGTCAAAATCACATAAGACAGTCCCCCAAAACGCCCGCCCTTCACCACTTCCTAGTGCTTTAGCTGGGTAGAAGAAGTGGCGCAACAAACTCCCCAGCAGCACAGCTGTCTGTTCAGTTAGAAAAATTTCGATTCTATACAATAGTATGCAAAATCATTCTCATTATGCAACACAAAACAAATCTAATTTTAAAAAAAGAAGTTAGTTTAGCTTGGCAAAACAGAGCAGATAATCTGTTTCTCTAGAGTCACTAATGCAGTGAGGGCTAACTTTACCAAAGTCAGAAATATTTTATACGTCAACTAAAATTGACGTAAAGAAAGAAAAAAAACAATGTTGACCCAGGCTAAGCACTCAACTGCCAGGGTTGCGGAATAGTCCGAAAGGGATACCAGGACCCTGGCAACAGGCCACTGAAGGAACACGGGTGGGTTTTAGTCAGTAAGAGTCTGACACGCCCTCAAGTCATTTGATGATTTCCCACCCAAAAAAAAAAAAAAAAAAGTCTAAGCACACAAAAAAAATCAAGTAATAAAACTAAAACCCAACTACGACTTAAAAGGTATAAACAAGACACCACAGACAGACAAATTAAAAATCCGGAGTCACACATGTTAGGGCATAAATCGAACAGATTACGTGTGACTCCGGATTTTTAATTTGTCTGTATGTGGTGTCTTGTTTACACCTTTTAAGTCGTAGTTGGGTTTTAGTTTTTATTACTTGATTTTTTTTATTCTTTTGGGGTTATAATATATATATATATATATATATTTTTATGTGCTCATTAAGCCCTTTCATTTGATACCCAACATGGTACGATTAAACCATATTTTTTTTAAGTTCCTCACTTTATGTCCTCTAGAGAGCGCCATTTTTAATTTAATGTAACTTCACATAACCTATAACCAGCGGACAATCACGACGCTTCTAACGATACCTCATTTGTCAAATTGTGATAAGTGGTTTGGAAGATAGGAGGGAACAGATGAACATACATACATACATACATACCGGTCAAAATCATAACCCTCCTTTTTTCTTCGCCGTAGTCGGGTAAAAAAACAGAAGCCCAAAAGTCTGTTAACCAGTCTTACCAAAAGGTATCGTGTTACCCAGTAACTGGGTTGTGGAGGTCAGATAGGCAGTCGCTCCATGTTAAATACTGGTATTCAGCTGCTTACGGTTAGACTGGAAGCTGACCTCAATAGTTTGTAAAAGGCCTACTTATGTACTTACCTAAGTTTTAATTGTATTTGATGTTTAGAGCTAGTTTTCACGTGTTTCTGAAGATTCGATGTATTTGTAAATGATAACCTGCAAATAATAAAATAATTTTAGCTAAAACTTAACTAGTTTCTAACCGACTTCAAAATATTAAAGTAATAAAAACTAAAACCCAACTACGACTAAAAAGGTATAAACAAGACACCACGACACCACAGACAGACAAATTAAAAATCCGGAAATCCACGACAAAGTGAAAAATATTAAAGTAATAAAAACTAAAACCCCACTACGACTAAAAAGGTATCCGGAGTCACACGTACTCTGTTCGATTTATGCCCTAACACGTGTGACTCCGGATTTTTAATTTGTCTGTCTGTGGTGTCTTGTTTATACCTTTTAAGTCGTAGTTGGGTTTTAGTTTTTATTACTATATTTTTATTACTTGATTTTTTTTTAAATTCTTATGGGGTTATAATATCTATATTTTTGAAATGTGCTCATTAAGCCCTTTCATTTGATACCCAACATGGTACGATTAAACCATTTTTTTTTTAAGTTCCTCACTTTATGTCCTCTAGAGGGCGCCATTTTTAATTTAATGTGACTTCACATAGCCTATAACCAGCGGACAATCACGACGCTTCTAACGATATCTCATCTGTCAAATTGTGATAAGTGGTTTGGAAGATAGGAGGGAACAGATGAACATACATACATACATACCGGTCAAAATCATAACACTCCTTTTTTCTTCGCCGTAGTCGGGTAAAAAAAACAAAACAATTAATTAGATAGGACTTTTAGGTCTTTTTTAAACTTTGATAGTTTGCATGTAATATCTAATTCGTTTTGCTTCGAGACTTTCTTATACTGCCTGCAGAGCCTTGGCAAAACGGCAAAGTGTCCGAGGTTAGTTTTGGATCCCGGCACGTAGAAAAACTTATAGCTACATTTCCGCGGCAAGCGAGATGGTGCACTTATATGCAGCTTTCCAAGAAGTTCGCTACAGGTAACAACCCCATTGAACAGTTTGTGAAGAAATGTGAGATCTAGAACTTTTCGTCTATCAATCAACTTGGACATTTTATAATGTTGTAGTCATGTAGTAGTTATAAATGAAACCAAACCACTGGTTGCAAGGATAACGGTGTTTACCCTAACACCCTGTATACATATTTCCTCACCTGCACGGTTCACAATACGGCTTCCGTTTCTGTCCGGTCTCTATCCGGTGAGTCTCAACGTGCTTGCGCAAAGATGCCTTCCATCTGAAACTCTTGTCGCAAAACTCGCACGAAAATTTCGCTGATTGTTTTGTACTGAAATTAGGAAAATGTCCTATTTATAATATTTTTATTTGTAGTTTCATATTTATATATAGATTCTTTTCTACCTTGTGAATGTGAGAACGTTGTAGGCTTAGTGGACTGTAGACTTTTTTTTACCTGAAACTTTTTGAAAGGCCTACACCGTCCTCCCATCTATTAACACTGTAATTCAAAAATATTGTAAAAGCCAATTATCTTTTAAAAGAGTAACCATGGAGTTTCTTGCCGGCTCTTCTCCAGAGGAAACGACCAATTGGAACCGTGCACTTAGCTTCTGACGTTTCATAAGTGCCCATGTAGGGTTATGTGAAATAAAATATTTTGATTTTGATAAACTCATCTTACTTTTAAAAAAATACAATAGACGTAGATTAGTAACCTATTCCTCAAGAGTCATAAAAAACCCGCGAACCCAAACTTGACATGTTCGCGACTGGTCAATCGTCATCCTGAGGATGCCACGTTGAGAGGTGAAACACGTGTCGATATTACAGGGTTTTTTATGACCCTTGAGGTAGTATTATATTGGTGGTAATATGCAGATTGTCAGGGTAAACACCGTTGTCACTCAAACCATGGGTAGTTGACTTAAATATAAAAACAAATGACCGAGTAACAACAAAAAAAAAACGTTATTATCATTAAAAGATTTTAAAAAGTTTATATCCGCCACCGTGCTGGCTAGCGATACAGCTGACTAATTGAGGGAAGGGTCGCGCTCGCGGCCGGTCAGGTCACGTCCCGCACCCCCTGCCCGGGTTGAGACGCCAGTTAGTTGCCCTAGCGCACAGGGCAACGAACTTGCGTCTTTTGTGGTAAAATGGACTTTAAAAAAAAACGAAAATAATGTTGTAATTTTCCATTGATTTTACGTTCTATAAATGACACCAAACTACTGGTTTCAAGGATAACGGTGTTTACCCTAACACCCTATATGATATTCAGCTGCATCCGGTTAGACTGGAAGTATAGTAGACATAGTTGGGAAGAGGCAGGCAGATGATGATGATATTACCTATTGTCTTCCGTGCCGTCTGCATCATCGGTTGTGCCGCCATTTTGGTGATGACTCTGAACATCTATCTCTATTGATGGCCTGTGAACAAAATATCGAAGTTTAGAGGAAGCTAAGATGGCTGGTGAAAAAAATATCGCATGTCTTCGAATTTTTGGTTGCCCGCAGCTTTGCCAACGTGGACACTAATTATTTTTCTAAAATAAAAGTAGCCTTTGTTACTCCTTATAACATCAGCTATCTGCCAGTGAGAGTCCCGTCAAAGCTGTACGGCGCTGCGCACGCGCCGCACGCATAACGCCGCGCGTGTTTGTTTGAATGATAGTTATATGGCACAAACACACATAACATAACCTCCTTTTTGGCGCAGCCGTGAGGAGCACACTATTGTTGTCAAAACATTTTTTATTTTGTTATTTGTATTTTGTGTTTCACGAACTGTGTCCAAATAAACGTTATTCTTTCTTTCTTTCTTTCTTTATAACACTCACCCGTGATAATGTACCATCTCATAATGTTTGATGACAGCTCTCTTGCTGCTGCACCGCTCTGCGCACGCGCCGCACTCATAGCGCCGCGCGTGTTTGTTTGTATGATAGTTGTATGACACTTCGGAGGCGAATGAACATTCGCATATATCACATTTGAAGTTTTTTGAGTTCTGTGGACAAAGTTATGTGATATAACATCACTCTTGTCTCCCCGAAGGAGTACGCAGAGAGATACATGCAGTTAGGATTGCCAACTCTACTATACATATACAATATGTTATCGAACGAAGGGCGTTCCCGTTAACCTGCAATAGTACAATAACCTTTTTTTAGTAGTATTTATAGTTTTTTTTTTAGTATAATATTCACAAAAAATATTAAATTGATACGGAAAAGAAACACTCTGTACACGCACACTTGTTACACTTGTCATTATACGTTGAAATACAAGTGTGCGTGTACAGTGTGTTTCTATGTGTGTGTATCAATTTAATATTTTTTGTTTTGTGAATATTTCACTTCATATACTTAAAAAAAAATTTTTTTTTGCATTTTAGGACGCTATACTATTGCGGGTTAACGGGAACGCCCTTTGTTTGTTAACATACTGTATAATATAGTATGAGACCAAAATATATATTATACTAGCTTCTGCCCGCGGCTTCGCCCGCGTGGATGTCGGAACGTGTAACATGTCCTAAATCAGCGGGGTAATTGCGTAACACACTTACAATAGCAATGGGTTTCATTTTGAAAGCTCAAAAACATTAACTGCGTTATTTACGTTGTTGAGCAGACGGATTTCTCGAACATAATTACGAAGCAATATCTTCCACCCGCGGTTTTGCCTGAGTGGTAAATTGATAAAAGTAACCTATGTCCTTCCCCAGGCTTTAGACTATTCATCACAAACAGCTCAGCAGATTAGCCGTGAAACATACATATATACACAGATAGATAGACGGACAGACAGACAGACAGACAGAGTTACTTTCGCTTTTATAATGTCAGGTAGGGATTGGTATGCATATATTTATTATTGAAGAGATTTAGAATTAGCGGTTTTACTTGTCGTACGGTAGCAGCAAATAATAAAAACTGAAAGAATTTGATTAAAGTATATAAGTAAGTAATCTTAAACTAAATAACCAACCAAAAAAAAACAATTCTTATTAAAATAGAAACGAATCTTTATTATAAAAATACTACCTAAAAAATTATACATCGCTTCCGAGTCGAATCCACTGTGAAAAAATCGCAGAATTTACACAACCGTCAATGACGTCTGCCCTCACGCGTCTGCGTTCGGGTCGCGCACTCGGCGATCGCGCGTCATTGCCTATCCCGCCCCTCCCTCCCCTCGTTCTGCGCGCCCGCCGTCGACTCATCGCAGGTCATTCTTATCGTTCTAACTTTTAAAATATTAGTCCAAATTACTTAGTGTAAAAGACAAATTTTATCTACATTAAATACCGAAAGCGATGAAGGTATTTATTTTGATACGAATTAACTAAATACTCTAAAATATGCAACGTAAAAAAAGTATTCAATTTAAATGTATTTATAGCTCACTATTTTGGCTATAATGGCTTCCACATAAAAGGTAGATATATGCTGTCGCGGACTTTTATTTAGAACTCTTTAAGACAAACAACCCCACAATACATTCTTTTCATGTAACTCCAGCGGTTTAGGCAGCGCACGCAAAGATAGATCTCAGAGGGCAGGAATTTTTCCGACTTACTTGATACTTATCGTTATATTATGGCTAAATCACATAAAATCTTTATAAATTGTAGCCTATGTGTTATTCTGATATATAAGCCACATTACTGTAAAGTTTCATTAAAATCCGTTCAGTAGTTTTTGCGTGAAAGAGTAACAAACATCCATACATCCATCCATCCATCCATCCATCCTCACAAACTTTCGCATTTATAATATTAGTAGGATTACTAGCTGCGCCCCGCAGTTTCTAATACATAAGGCTCGACTCCGAAGATAAAAAGTATCCTATCTCCTATTTCAGGTCATGGTTTACCCACGTGCCAAATGTCATCCAAATCCGTTGAGCCGTTTTAGCGTGAAAGCGTCAAACAAACAAACTCACTTTAGCATTTATAATATTACCTAAGTAAGGACATGGGGTCTCAACTCGAACAAATTATAATTTAAACTATAATTAGTGAGTTGCAGATGCTGCCATCTGTTAAAAAAATGGAGGAAGAAAAATAGCCAGCTCAATAGCCAGACTTAGGGGATTGGGTATCTGTACGTAGTACTATAATATCTGTGGTAAGGATTAAGATAACTCACCAATTCATGTTTCACACTAACATGGTCTTTCAAATCTTCAGCGTTAGGAAAAGACAAAATACATCTCTCACATCTGAACATCGCATTTACATAATCTTCTTTCAACATGGCTACTCTTCGCTCTTCAAACAAATCTTCCTTACTCAGCTCTATTTCTTTATACAACTCCATTTTTTTCTTCCTCCGTTTCTTCTTTTTTTTAATTTTTCCTAAAATTATTCTATTTAATTGCTTCTTTTCTGTAGGCTGTATGTTTATAAGTTTTTCATCATCTGAGTTTGTGTCACAGGTATTGTTGTATTCTGCCTGGTTGTGCGGGGAGTTTGGTTGTTCATCGTTTTCTGTTTTTATTATTTGGAATGGTTGTTGGTCCATGTTGTTTTGTAGTGTAAAGTTGTGTAGTTTGTGTTTTGTCAGTCTTGGTTTCGGTTGTAGTTTTGATATTTTCGTGTTCTGAAACATAGAAAGGGTTTTTGTAGTGATTTAAACATTCATAGGGTACTAGCTTCCGCCCGCGGCTTCGCCCGCCTGGTATGTCGATGAAAATTAGCCTATGTCCTTCCCCAGGATGCCATCTATCTCCTTGCCTTTTATCGAAATCCGTTCAGTGGTTTAGGCGTGAAAAGGTAAGATACATACAGACAGAGTTACTTTCGAATTTATAATATTACTAGCTTCTGCCCGCGTCTTCGCCCGCGTGGTATGTCGATAAAAAGTAGCCTGTGTCCTTCCCCGGGATACCATCTATCTCCTTGCCAAATTTGATCGAAATTCGTTCAGTAGTTTAGGCGTGAAAAGGTAACATACAGACAGAGTTACTTTCGAATTTATAATATCAGTATGGATGGGTTTATTAAAACTTACCTGTTTAACATAATCATAAAACAAATAGTATGAGGTTTTAACTTGTTGCTTGAACTTCGTGAAGCGGCTCATCTGTGCGTCACACTCCCAACACAACCACACGGGTAGACTCTCTCCTTCTGAGAACTGGGAAAGAAGGTTAGAAGTAAATATAATTATACTCTATTTAACAACAGTTTAATCTGCCTAGCCTTTTCCCAACTATGTTGGGGTCGGCTTCCAGTCTAACTGGATGCAGCTTTGCACCCCTTTCCCAAAACCCTCACCCTATTCTTTCCTGCCCTATGCCCTCCTGCCCCAACTCTCACAAACCCTCCCCACTCCATCCTACCCACCTCCTTACTTCTCCCAATTTCCACTACCCAATTCCCACTCCTAACCGTGACCCCCCGTGACTGGGTGGTGGCGGGCTTGTCTGTCACTAAAAACAGCTGACGGCGAGTTGGAGTAAGCAGTCACCTGCGCTAGGACCTGCGCAGTTGAGCGCCGTGAGCGGGGATGAAGGAGTCCTGGGGGGTTGAGCCGAGCGGCTCTGGCTGTAATGTGCCCGTAAGGCAACACGCCCCCTTTGGTCTGGATTTCAAGCGAAACGGTGGCCCTACCCATTAGCCAAGGGTAGGGAAATGGCCACAGTGTCCCGTCAGAGGGCCACAGGCGAGGTGCGTGAGGTCCGCTGAGGTCGTCCCCGGACGGCCGAGGCGGTAGGTAAAGGTCATGCTGACGGTGTAAGTGAGGGTTGATCAGTTCGTTTGGGGGTGGGCCTTTCGACCCCCTACGCCAACCCGATCAAGCACCCGATGTCGCACTGTAAACCAGCCTTGCGCACCTATATCTCTCTGGTAGTCCTAACGTTCTTGCTTCTTTTCCATAGCAAGACGTTCCCAGTTGCGGGCTCCATGGAGGGTGGGAGCCAGAGAGATGAATTTTAAAACAAATATAACATGGATTCTTTAAGGCCTGTTAAAAAACCCAAGGGAGGTGCTTGCACTTCCCCTGCCCCTGGTGGCGTCGCAGTTAACGCTGCGGGCACCAGCGCGGGCACCGGTCCGGCTGTGGCGAGAACCACAGCCAAGACCAAACCCAAGTCCCAGTATAAACAAAGGACGTCGGCGCTGATTGGGACCAGTACCGACCCTTCCAAACAGACGGTAACCACGGCGACGACTAATACCACTGCCGGTCTGACCCTCTCCACACTGACCCCGGTGCCAGGTAAGACTGGCACTGGGCTCCCAGCCAAACACCCTCCTCCTCCTGTGGCTCCTCTAGCCTCCCATCAGTCGGCCGCCACCGGTCAAGCGGAGACGGCCAGCTGCACCGAGGACGCGTTCTCGCGCTCCTGGCAGGTTGTGCAGAAACGCAAGGGCAAGGGTAAAAATACTCAACAAGCCCAACGCCCTTGCAACGACCCTTCAGGTCCAACTGCCGCCCCGGCACAAGGCAAAAAGAGGGACAGATTGACGAGGAAGGAGCGCCGTCAAGCTCTCAAACGGAAGCCAGGGAAAGGCTCCCGTAATAAGCAAACCACCGCCGCCAGCTCGGGAATTTCGACTAGCGGCCAGCTAAACTTCTCCGCCGGAAAGCGGGCACAGGCAGAGGCCGGCACTAGCCGACCAGCGCCCAATCTTTCGCCAACCAGCGCTCCGGAGAAACCAGCCGAAGGTAAAGATACACAGCGACCCGATTGGAAGGATCAGGCCGCGGCCAAGCGAGCTCTCAACGAATCCTTGACACCTCGAGGGGAGCACAAGCGGCCGCGGCTTGATCAATCCAATAGGGTCGCCCAACGAAGCTACGCCCAAGCTGCCAGCGCTACCCTAGATGTCGCGATCACCTGCGAGCGCACGGGGATCCTCAGCAAGGACGTATCGGACCAGGTACTCGCTGCTATCCAGAAGCAGATCATTCTCGAGGCCTGCTCCCCCAAACAAGACACGCCAGGGCCGACCTTCAACGCCAAGCCGCTGTTCGCCGGGGGTGTCCTGAAACTGTGGTGCGGAAACGACCACACCTTAGCCTGGCTAAGGAAGGCAGTCTCCGATCTGGCTCTGCCAACTAGCACTCCGCTAGTCGTCTTGAGCCAGTCGGAGGTCCAGAAGCGTGCACGGTGCGGTATCGTGATCCCGGACGAGCAGGGGGTCTACGGAGAGTCGACCAATATTGGGCGCGCTCTCAGTTACCAGAACCCATGGGTCGACATTAAGAGGTGGGTACTGTTGCACGCCGACAAGCAAGCCGAGGCGTGGTTCGTGGTGGTCGGCATCCCTGTGGACCAAATCCCGACCCTGATGGAGGCCGGACGCCGTCTCTCTATTGGTTTAGGGACGGTGTACGTGAAGTTCCAGGGTCGGAACGGTAGGTTCACCGACGTCCCGCAGGGATGGGACGCCGCCACGGGCACCGTCTGCGAGGCGCCAACAGAGGAAGAAGCAGGGGGACCCACACCCCCTACACACAACCCGGACGCGACCACGGCCGAGCCTGCTGCTGCAGAGCTGGCCGCTCCTACCACCGCCACCGTGGATGCCGTCCCTTCGTCGGGCGAGGAGCTGGACGACATGATCCTGTCGCCAGCTTCGGGCCCGGCGGAGGACGGCTTCGACGAGGGCGACCTATTTGCCGGGCTCAAACTGGGGGGGGACGAGGAGGGTGCGACCAGCGATGGCGTCCCTTTCGTCGGCCTGTAAAATCCTCCAGGCGAACCTCCACCACAGTCAGACCGCGACGGCTCAGCTTCGCAAGTGGCTGGAGGTACAACACACGGCCATTGCCCTGATCCAGGAGCCGTGGATTAGGGCGGGCCGCATACAAGGACTCTCCAATCTTGGCGGTAAGCTCCTAGTAACCTCAGATCATGATCACCCCAGATCGTGCATCTATGTCACAGGTAACCTTAAAACACAGCTTTTAACTGACTTCTGTTGCAGAGATGTCTCTGCAGCTAAGCTGCTTATACAGCGCGACGATGCCACGGAGAGAGTAGTGGTATTTGCCTCGGCGTATATGCCCGAAGCGGAGGCGCCGCCCCCCCATGACCTCGCCCGTCTCGTGAACCACTGCGAGAGATGTGGCTTCGAGGTCGTCATCGGGGCTGATGCCAATGCTCACCATCAACTGTGGGGTATGGACACGCAAAACGAGAGGGGTAAGGCCTTGGTTGACTACTTATTCTCGACTAACCTATCCCTAATAAACACTGGCTCCGAACCAACATTCGTAACCAGGCGAAGCCGCACAATCATCGATCTCACCCTGGCAACTGAAAGCGCGGCGGCAACCATCACTGGGTGGCAGGTCTCCAAGGAGGCCTCCTGCTCTGATCATAGGTGGATCCGCTTCGACATCCAGGTCTGTGTGCCACCAACACCACCGCGGCGAAACCCGCGCAACACGGATCGAGACACCTATACACGCAATCTTGAAGGCAAGCTTGCGATTTTAAGCAATCCGTCGACCTTTGCGGACACGACACAGATTGAGGTACAAGTAAACCACCTTACTAAGTCAATCATAGACAGCTACGAAAGTGCCTGCCCAGAGACCACGCCGCGCAGTACACCGGGAAAGCAACCCTGGTGGGGCGCTGATCTGGAGCGCAAGCGAGGTAAGGTAAGAGCGGCCCTGAATAGAGCCATGAACACATGTGCGGATGAGGACTGGGACATTTACTATGCGGCCAAATCCAGCTACAAAAAATGCATAAGATTCCGAAGCACCTCAGGGTGGCGCAAATTCTGTGGTAGCATTGAATCATGTCAGCAAGCGAACAGGGTAAGGAAAGTTCTGGCGCAAAAGAATACATCTGGGCCCGTCAGCCTACGCAAACCCGATAACACACTCACGTCGTCGCCTGAAGAAACAAGACGCGTCCTAATTGAGACTCACTTCCCCGGATGTGTCTTCGCGCAGGTAATCGACTGGCAAGATGTAACTCAAACACCATCAGAGAATGATTGGCGCTATGCAAGCCGGGTGATCACGTTGGAGAAACTTCAATGGGCCATCCTAAGCTTCCATCCCTTTAAGGCAGCTGGTCCGGATGGAGTGTTCCCCGCTCTA
Organism: Lithophane socia; assembly: GCA_947522985.1. NCBI lineage: Eukaryota > Metazoa > Arthropoda > Insecta > Lepidoptera > Noctuidae > Lithophane > Lithophane socia. The sequence continues at coordinate 4,189,187 of OX383281.1, read as the reverse complement.
TTACAGTGGGGGGGCGCTTCCGTCGCCATAAGACTGGTACCATTAATGAGAGCGTGCCTGGCCTTAAGATATGTTCCTAAAGGATGGAGGGAAGTGAAAGTTATATTCATCCCAAAGCCAGGTAAGGGTGACTACACAAACGCCAAATCCCACCGACCGATCAGCCTAACCTCCTTTCTACTAAAGACTCTGGAAAGGCTTTGTGATAGGGAGCTGAGGGACGGCGCCCTGAAAACCATACCGCTGCACTATAATCAGCATGCATACAGCTCAGGTAAGTCAACCGAATCTGCTCTCCATCTAGTGGTCGGTCAGATTGAGGAAGCGATTCACCAGAAAGGAACCTGCCTGGGCACCTTTATAGACATCGAAGGAGCCTTCGACAAAACCAACTTCACCAGCATCAACAGCGCCCTCTCCAGGCATGGAGTAGAACAGGTACTAACGGACTGGATTACGAATATGCTAAGCAAACGAGTGGTTCGCCTTGAAGGGGAGCAGCAGTCGGCAATGATAGCCAGAGGCTGTCCCCAGGGAGGGGTGCTATCCCCCCTTCTATGGAATCTGGTCATCAATGACCTTATTACAAAGCTCAACGCCAGCCGCTATTATACAATAGGGTATGCAGACGACCTCGCAATCCTCGTCTCGGGGAAGGTGACGGGTACAATCTGTAATCTCACTCAGCAAGCACTACGTATCGTAGAAAATTGGTGCAGGGAATTTGAACTATCAGTGAATCCCACTAAAACTGAACTAGTCATGTTTACCCAAAAACGAACTTTAGGGCCCTACCGCCTACCAAAACTGTTCGATACAGAACTCCAGTTGGCCAATGAAGTCAAGTACCTCGGGGTCATTCTAGACAGTAAGTTAAACTGGAGTAGTCACTTAGACAACAAGTTAAACAGGGCCTGCATCACCTTCTGGCAGTGCAGGAAAATGATAGGTAAGAAGTGGGGCTTATCCCCCAAAATCATACTATGGCTGTACACTGCAGTGATCCGCCCCACGATCGCGTATGGGGCTGTGGTCTGGTGGCCCCGCACCCAGCTAGTGACAGCATCTAACAGACTACAACGCATGCAAAGGCTAGCCTGCGTGGCGATCACGGGCTGCATGAGGACTACTCCGACTGCAGCGATTGAAGCCATGCTAGACTTACCCCCGCTCCACCTGTTCATACAGCAGGAAGCGACGATGGCTGCGGTGCGTCTTAATGCAACAGAGCTCTGGGGTAAGAGAGTAACACAACACACCGCGCTACTCGAGGGTCTCAATAATGAGTTCCCCATCACGAAAGCCATAAATGATCGGATACCCAAACGGAAGTTAAGGACTACTCGATACGAATACTCTCAGACAGTATGGCTGTTCTGCAAGCGCTAAACAGCCACACTGTTGACTCTGGGCTGATATACGAGTGTCACCAGCGCCTAAACCAGGTGGGTAACCTCAATAATATAACCATTCAATGGATCAAAGGACACAGCGGCTCACTAGGCAATGATGCAGCCGACGAACTTGCCCGTAGGGGGTCGAGCATGGCACCAGTGGGGCCCGAACCCATTGCGCCACTCCCCTTCGGGTACCTACGCTCTCTGGTAAGGAAACGCACTAGGGACCAACACCTCAAACTATGGTTGGACCAAGGTGACTGCAGGCAGGCTAAGGAGGCACTCCCTGCCATCGATTGCCGCCTCACGAAGCGGGTGCTCCGACTAACGAAACAACAGCTGCGAACTGTTACAGCAGCTATAACTGGCCATGGGTCTTTTAATAAACACCTCTTTGTCATAGGAGTCACAGACAGTCCGCTGTGCAGGGCCTGCATGGAGGACGACGAGACAGCAGCTCATGTGCTACTACACTGCCCGGTGGTTGCCACTTACAGGGCAAAGTACTTCGGTAACCCAGGTACCCTAAGAGAGATGGTCAGTAACACCAAGGCGTTGCTGGCCTTCTTGGAGGAGCTGGGGTGGATCGAATAAGTGATTTCCCACCCATACGCAAAATACGCGCTTTGACGTGGAGTTGCGGATACCAGCCCGTATTACCTATTACCTATTACCTAACTGGATGCAGCTGAATACCAGTATTTTAATGGAGTGACTGCCTATCTGACCTCCACAACCCAGTAACTGGGTAATACGATACCCCTTGATAAGACTGGTTGTCAGACTTTCGGGCTTCTGACGACTGTCAAAGATCCACGAATGACAGCCGGGACCAACGGCTTAACGTACTTTCTGAGGCACGGAGGAGTCTCGTTATGTAAAGATGGTTACCCATCCACGGACCAACCCCAGCAAGCATAGTTTAACCTGATGGATCGAACCGCGCGGCTGTTATTACTTAGCCATGAGTTCCCAAAATATAAAGTATCTATAAATAATTAAAGTAATAAATAAATAAAGTATCAATGTTTGAATGAAGAAATTCAGGAATTCCTTAGAAGCAACCTGGAGTCTGGATTTTTCTTCGATTGATGAAAATAGGCACGCCCCTCATTATATGTGAAATGTGAGTCTACTATAGGTAAACCTTTGCCTAACCCTTGGGGATTACAGGCGTGATGTTTCCACGTTAAGAAATTCTCAGTAGCAGCCTGCAATTTGGTCCTACCTCTTTAAAATGGGCCTTCATGACGTATGAATTGTAGGTGTATTTTACACCTCTGCCGGGCCTACCCCCTTGGAAAATACAGACGTGATGTTATGTTGATAAATCAATACTTATCTATTGTAATAAATATACTGTGTATTTGCAATTCAGCATGCAACCTTTAGGAATTATACTCCCAGTAAAAAGTGATTTATTAATTACCAGCAGGGAAACTTACTAGAAATCTTTGGGTTTAGAAGATTTTAAAGACCTAGGAATGCCATAAAATGTAAACTTACTTGTATTTCCCCAATAATTTGCCTAAAAGACTGCTTCTTCCAATGTTCAACTAGAAGTATCATTTTCCGGCCGGAGCTAAGGCAACCACAACAAAAAATATTATCTTCGGAATCCATTATAGTTCTTTTAGTAAGTGACTAACTATTATTTAAATCTTCATTCAGAAATGTATGAATAAATAATAAAAAAACAAAGTGTTTTGCGCGAAAGGGTACGCTACGGCCATTAATACATAAATGTCAAATACGTTTTATTATTTGTAATGAACAAATAGTACTCTCTGACTCAACCGTAAATAACATTTCAAGATTTATGCAAACATAAAAAACATATTTAAATAATAAACTGATAACAAAGTTACATTTTATTTATTTTGATCTTGTGAATTTCGTTAAAATTATCCAGTGCAAATATGAATTTGTAATAAATATTTATTGAAGAAACAAAACGTCGCATTATTTAACGTTCCGTTATTATTAGAAAACTTTAGTCTTTAACTTTAACTTTGACTCTTTAACTTTAGTCCGAGCGTATTATTAGAAAACTTTTGAAATCTTCCAAAAAAGGTACATGATAAGAGGAAATAACAAGATTTTAAATTTTGTTCTAAGATATATAATGTGAATTTTTAATACAGTAGTTTCATTTAAAATACGGAATATACCTAAAATACTTACTAGAACGCAAAGTGAATGTGAAAAGAAACGTTTGTTATAGTATTTAGTAGAAATTGTAGAATGTCCGTAGAGAATTGGTTTCAGAAATTATATATTTCGTAAAAATAAAATAAAATGACGTCGTTTGTACACCTAAACGTTCAAGATTATGTTTTTGAACAAGATCATAGTGAAATGAATAAAGTTTGCATTTGCTGCATGTCTCAAAATCCAGTTTTAGTAAATATTAGTTCATGTAAACATACAGCATTTTTGGCGAATTACATAAAATCAAAGGTGAGTTACTGTAAATTATGTTCTAATTTTAAGTCCCTTGACTTATTTCAACAGACTCTATGTTATTTCGAGCTTAATTTACTGGTAAATACGTAATTATAGGAATGACATTCTGAATTGGCATCGTAATGTTACAATGTTACAATATGGCCGATCGATGCATATTTTTAGAAATCAGAATTTTGTACTTTGTTTTATGGGGAAACTGAGTTCTACTCGTAATATTGCTGTATGAAGTCCGTTTGAATCCAGGAACAAACGGGCCATTTTGAAAAAAAAAAAAAATTTACTAAGAAAAAAGTTTTTTACAAAAAAAAAACTAGTTTAAAGTAAAAAATGAACTTCCGGAAGATGGGTCTTCTTTGGTTTTGTATTCGTTTTTCGGCTTCCGAAATTAAAGTTATTTTTAACCGATTTCAAAAAAAGGAGGTTCTCAGTTCTTTTGTCGGATTCTTTTTTTTTACTCCTTTTGGGAGTTGTTAAAATTGACTCTATTTTTTAGATTGACTTAAAAAAGACGTACATTTGCAACATATGTCACAACATGTTGAAAAAGATTGAAATATTCAAGCAACAAGTTGAAGAGAGCATAGCATTGCTTCTGGATCAGGTGAGACCATAGACATATTTCTATCTATGGGTAAGACAAACATAAATACGTAAATAAACAGTATAGTATCTAACGAAAGGCGTTCCCGTTAATCTGCAATAGTATAGCGACTATACATGCAAAAAATAATATTTAGGTAAAATTAAAAAAAAAAGTTTTTTTAAATATTTAATAGTAAAATATTCACAAAAAATATTACATTGATACGGAAAAGAAATACTCTGTAAACGCACACTTGTCTTTACAAGTGTGCGTTTACAGAGTGTTTCTTTTACGTATCAATTTGTGAATTTATCACTAATATTTACATACTATAATTAAAAAACATTTTTTTAGTGCACGAGCCGTTTGTACACGCTAAGAAACAATAAGACCAATTCATCATGTACACGACAAGATTTTTGTCAGATCAGGGCGCTTACTCTTGATTTTAATTCCGATCTATCGGCATTGGAATTTTCACGTTTCGTACTCTTGAGTTCGACGCTAGCGCCAAATTGTATTTGAATGGCGTGTCCATTTTTGGGAACTAAATGGAATCGGGATCGGGCTTGGGGTGCTACTCTTGACTTACTTTGACAGCCGTCTATTGCGCCAGTATTGCGTTGGGATTGTTTGTTGATTGGGATTTTTCCAATAACAAAAATGTAACTTTAGATATTGTTTTGCGTTTTATGTGGTTTTCAGCAAGTAATAAGTATATAACATGGCAGGGTTGGCATTAATATACAGTGTTTTACGTAATTCCCATAAAAAACAATTAAAACAAAGACGAGGTGAGCGTTGGATGATGCGTTTTAAGGACGAAGCGTTTTCTATGAATGAAGACGACTTTGGCGGTAGCAAATTATAGAGTGAGCAAGGATTTTTTTGAGAAAATTTATGAAAACATTAAGAGAAGAAGTGATATATCACCATAAGGGTAAGTACCTTATGGTGATATATCACTTCTTCTGTTGTATGTTGTCTTTGATATATTAGTTTTATCTCGTGGTTTTATCAATGATATTATTATCATGACTTTTGTTTGGAAGATCTTTTAACTTAATTAATACTTGTATAATTCTTGCAGGTTTTAGTGGCACTGTCTTTTTATGCGAGTGCGAGTTACCAAAATCTAATTGGAAGAACATATGGTTGCTATGTTAACATATTGTTTATTTACTTAGGTACAACTTGTATAAAACTTTAATATTAGTAACTTAACGGAAAATAAATTGTAATTTTTACTAAAAAAGAACCACACGCGATCGATATCTTTACGTTAATGAACTAGCTAAACAAACTTGCATTTTGCATTCACTTTTTCTAAAACCCCTTGACCTTACTTTGTTTTTTAAATTGGAGAACTCGCACGCTGCCTAATTTTTTTTGTAGTAGGTAGTTATAGGCAACGACCCTTCCGCATGCAGCCAAAGTCATGGTAAATTTCATGATTTTAATAATATTCTTACGCCCAAATGAATTTAATGTGTTACAATCAATCAATTAAACAACTGTTTATATCATATTTATTTATTAGCATTCTTATTTAAAGGATAAAAGCATTTTAAAGACCTATTAGCGGTTTATCGTAATGAGTTGAACACCACTATTGCGGGCCGTAACATAGCTAACTTCACGTGTACAAAATAATCGCGGGGCAATTCCAATTTCAATCCAATGTTGACAATATTGTTTTCAAGAGTACCGAATCACGTGACTGCAAAATTAACATTGGAATCGTATTGGCTTTAGATTGGAATTAAAATTAGTTTGAAGAGTAAGCCCCCAGAGGCCCTAGACAAAGTGACATTCTATTAGCGATAACGATGATGGAATTGTAGGAAAACGCAAAAATGTATAGGACTGACATAAGCTATCGAAAAGCTTATGTCAATCCTGTTGAAAGTCGTTGTAGAAATACGAAACGCTTTCGAAGCGATTGTCACTTGTCTAGGCCCTCTGATCTAGGCACGAAATCCCCCCGCCCCCTACCCCGCAACCTATCCTTCCGCACCGCAGAAACTTCGCGCGTCGAGTAGGTCTATCGCATACAATTTTTTTTTTCTGTGCCTAGTCCATGCCTAGCCCTGTGTTCCCTCACAGGGCTACACATCAAACTGTACATTTCCAGTATTAGCTGACCTTGTATTGTACGGAAATCCTATACAATGCGAGATCAGCATAAACTGGAAATGTATAGCCTGATGTGTAGCCGTGTGTCCACAGTTCGTGGGTACAAACGACACGAATCCTTGCATGAACCCGGCGACTTTTCTTAGCGTGTACAAGCGGCCTAAGGGTCTTCCCCTTGGTAGGTACACTTGATGCTATATTATCAAAAAAAAACTTATTTCCCAGGTACCCATCCTAAAAATAAACAAACTGCACAATTTCCAACGTTCGCCTATAGAAATTGACGGCGTTACCAAGTCGGAGAACGATATAGAAGTAAAGCCAGATCCGACAGATTCTGAATGTTTGGAGGTTGAAACTGAGGTCAAAGTCGAACATGAGTCGTCGGACAATGAGACTGAACCCTTAGCGGAATTAAAGAAGAAGAAACGGAAGACGAAGAATGAAATGAGGTATGAAATTCTACGTTTCAAAATTGAAATGAAATTGTTTATTCTGTAAATAGGATATCGGAATCACTTTTACACATAATATAACATAATCAGCCTATAATGTTCCCACTACTGGGACACAGGCCTCTTCTCTATGAGAGGGAGTGGGCCGTAACCCACCACGCGGGCCCAGTGCGGATTGGTAGATGTCACATGTCTTCGAATTTTTGGTTCTAAGACATGCCGGTTTCCTCACGATGTTTTCCTTCACCGTTTTGAGAGGTTCACTTTTACACGTCATATTTAAAAAAAAAAAAGCTAGATGAGGTCGGCGTTTCCTATCTGACTACTCTGAGAAGAAAGGCCGAAACAAACTCAGAGGTCGCAGTCTCTTTTAAAGTCCAGACATAATCTTGGTCAAGCTATATGAGGACCATGTAGATTAATGTCTGAAATGGTCTTTTGAGGAAAGAACCACACACATTTGAGAGTCAGTGCAAGCATTTGTCAGTAACCGAGGAGCAATCATTTAAATAAAAAGCGACTCTTGCTTTCACACAATAAAGTGCAATTCAGGTCGCACAGCGCTAATTACCTACAGTTATATTCACCTAGAAGTTTCCTCTCTTTCTATCGCGTAGGTAACTCTTATCTTCTGACCAAGCCTCGGAAACCGGTTTTTTCAAACCGGTATGATGTACCTGACGCAAAAACCTGTACATTCGATTTCGTTCGCAAGTACCGGTTTTTTTAAACCGGTATTTGGACGAGTATTATATAAAAGTTTTATCGGATTTTCGGTTTAGAGCAATAATAACCGGTTAATACTTCCGTTTTTATTTAGCACGGCATTCTCACAAGTAGGCACAAGTTGCAACCTTTTACCGACATACTGTGCGTCGAATAAACCGGTTAATTTAGGTTAAAGTAAAATTCTCTAAGCGTTCGCGTTCTTTAGAAAAGTTCGGAGGAACAATATTAACCGGTATATTTAAAACCGGTTCCGAGGCTTGCTTACGAATCAAATCAAATCAAATCAAATCAAATCTTTTTATTGTGGGCACAGGTTATACAGACTACTAGTTACTTAGACTACTAGTTATACACACAACTACGTTACGCTCACTGAATTGGCCGACTAATCGAGCCCGCCGCGGACTTGTAGCTTCATACCTAAGAAGAGGGAGGATCCTCCGACGAGACGGGTTTTGTGCCTGGAGGGCAACTGTCTTACGATTGGACTGGATGTCGCTACGTCCCCGTAAGGGGGCGTGGCGTGCGGGGTCGGGGCTTCGCCCCTTGCCCGCGGAAGCTTTACCGTGGCCCGCAACTGCGGGCCCGTCGCTTTGTTCGCCTAGTTCGGCGTTCGGCAGATAGTCGGACGCGTAATTTTAACGCGTCCGTGTGATTGATTGCTCTGTGTATTTCTGTAGGCGCGCCACGACGCTATGTCTATAGCGCCGCTTTCTTCACGACATCTCGGCGGTCTGTCACCGCCAGGTGAGACCCCCAGTTGCCTGGGGGAGGCCTAGCGGGTGACGACCAGCGACAGAGATGCCGACTCGACGCTCCTACAGAGTAAGGGTGTAGTTTTCCCTCGCCCCGGTCACAGATCTAGCCGTTTGCGGTTTGAGGGAGAAACTGTTGTGTGTGTGTGAGCGGCTTGTAATGAAATGTACCGCCGCTCAGTGGCTACGTGCGTCGCGGCCCGCGTCGCGCCCGCACGCGTTATTTTTAAGCGTCTGTGTAGTAGTGGATGTCTGTGTTAGTTACGTAGCATGCCTATATTAACTTAGAACACACTACGTAACATATGTGTGTGTACATATGTGGAGTCTTATTGTGTCGGGTGACCCGCGTGTAACCTGATTGCGGATCACTCGAGGCGTCAATCCGGTGTGGTGGGGGCAATGTCCGCGGCCAGGTCGCGCGGGAGGGGTCTGGCGTCGGGGGGGCGCGCATGCAAGGGCGCAATCTGCCTGATATGAGGCCAGGCAGATGCGTCGGCACGCGCGAACATCCCCTTCGCCAGTCGCCGCACAAACTCATCCAGGCTCTCGATCCCGAGGTCCCGGTGGATGACGTCGTTTCTCACGAAACGAGGGGCGTCTACGATAGTCCGCAGCGCAAAGTTTTGTTGCGTGCGGAGCTGCTTGCGGTGTCCCTCGCTCGTGAGGGCGAACCACGCCGGGGCGGCGTACGTCAATATTGGGCGCACGTACAGCTTGTACACGCCCAATTTGACGCGCGCCGGGATGCGGGATGAGAGCACAGGTTTGAGCAGGTAGCGGGCGACCTTACCCTGCGCGACAATGTTGCGGACATGTTGCCCCATCGTGAGCCGACGATCGATGGTGACACCCAGGTATTTTACCCGGGGCGACCACTCGATGTCGGCTCCTTGCAGTCTCAGAGGTGGTGGGAGGGGCGCGAAGCCGGTGACAAGCGCCTGCGTTTTACCCACGTTAACCGAGAGCCGCCACTTCGACAGCCACTCGGGGAGCAAGTCGAGGGCGCGCTGCATCTTGACGGCCGCGTACTTCGCATTTAGCGATGTAGTAATGTACGCGGCGTCGTCGGCATACAGCGCGAGCATCGAGTCTGGAGTGGCGGGAATGTCGTCGGTGTAACGTGAGTAACACGCCGGCGACACGCAGCTGCCTTGAGGCACGCCCGCGCGCACGGGGCGGGCGCTAGAGAGCGCCCCGTCGACCACCACCTTGAAAGTCCTGTGGGAGAGAAAGCTAGACACCACTTTGACAACGCGGCGGGGCGCATCCGTGGTGGCCATCTTGTAAACTAGGCCCTCGTGCCACACACGGTCGAAGGCCTTCTCCATGTCGAGGAATACTGCAACAGCGTACTCCTTCTTGTTCTGTGCTGTCGTGAGGTGGTGCAGTACCCTCGACAGCTGGAGCGTCGTGCTGTGTTCCGCCCGAAACCCGAACTGTTCCGGACGCGGCGCGATGTGGGGTAGGAGATGTCGCAGCAGGAGGGCCTCGAACACCTTGGAGACTGTCGGTAGTAAGGTGATCGGCCGATAGCTCTCCGGCTTCAGGATATTCTTTCCCGCCTTGGGCAGCATAATGACGCGCCCTTCCTTCCAGGAGGCGGGGAAGGTCCCGGTGCGCAGTATCGCCGTAAACAGGCGCGCCAGTGCCGCTACTGCACGGAACGGCAAGTGGCGCAGCGCTGCGTTGGTGATACCGTCCGCACCGGGAGCCTTGCGGAGCTTCGTCCTCCGGATGGCGCGTCTAACTGCGCCAGGCGAGAAGAATATTGGGTCTTCTTCGGGAGCTATCGGCGCCGCGAAGTAGTCATCCAAGTGTTTCTCGACTGCTGCGACATGTTCGTGCTCGCTGGTCGGGTTCGGTTGGAACTGGCGCTCCAGGTGGATGGCGAAGACCTCCGCCCGGTCCTCCGCTACATACTTGAGCGCCCCGTCGCTGTCTAACAGCGGTCTTACCGGGGCTGGGGTATTCGTTAGTTGACGGCAGAGTTTGTGCACCGACGGCCAGTCGTCTGTGGTCGCGTCGATGCGTTCCTCCCAGCCCGCGGCGGTGTGTGCCTGTAACTCGGCCTTTACCTTCTCCGCGAGACGGTTTAGCTGTCTTTTTAAGGTAGGGCATCTAAGCTGTTGCCACTGCTTGCGTAGACGCCTCTTTACGGCGATCATCGTCGTGATGTAGGCCGGCAGGGGCGGCAATTGCCCTCCCCCCTGCGGCATCGTCGTTGTCGCCGCTTCCAAGGCGCTCTGGATGCAAGCAGTGACGTCACCCGCCGTCTGGTCCACGTCCGCGGAGGTAACGATGGGCCGAGTGGGCGTGTTGGTGTCTAGCTTCTCTCCGAAGATTGTCCAGTCAATACGTCGGCGTGGCGCTAGTGGCTTCAGTGAGGTCGGCATTCCCGATAAGACGACGAGCACGGGCTGGTGGTCCGATTGTAACTCGTCGTCTATCACTTGCTGCGTGATCTGACAGTGTAGCCCTCGGTGGACTACGACGTCCAGTACGTCAGGCATGTACCGGGCTGCGTCTGGGTAGTGGGTAGGCGTCTCTGGCCCGGCCACCGAGTACCCGAAGGCTTCCGCGTCCGCGAAGAGCCGCCTTCCCTCTGTGTTTGGATGCATACTGTTCCACGCCGGGTGCTTGCAGTTTAGGTCGCCGGCAAGGATAGTCGCGTGCGGTGAGCCGTTTACAAGCGCCCGCAACTCGTGGAGATCTAGTCGAGTCGCGGGCGGCTTGTAGCACGCGTAGATGTCTACGTCCTCGCCGGCAACATGTAGCTGCACGCCCAGCGCGTACAGTGAGTTGTGAGTGGGCGAGGGAAGCAGTTGGTGGACGACTCTCCGTCTCACGAGTACCGCCAGACCACGGTATCGGACGTGTTGAGCCGACCTCTCATCCTTCCTGTAGATGTGGTATCCTGGGAACCTGACCCTATCCTCAGGTCCCAGGTGTGTCTCATTGAGTAGCGCCACGTCGACGTCTTGTTCCCGAAGGAGATGGCGAAGGGGAGCGACCTTATCCCGTAGGCCGCGGGCGTTCCAGTGAATCACCCTTAACGGCCTAGCCATTATACAAGGTTAGTAGTGTGGCCAGACCGTCAAGGATGACCGTCTCTATGTCTTGACCCTGCCGGATGGCCTTTATAAGGTCCATCAGTAATTGTATGGCACAGGTCGTAAATTCAGTCTTATTGTAGGCTGTGGTTGCCGTACTGGATTTCGTATTTGAGGCGCCGCTACTCTGTGGCATTGCACCTGCCGACTTTGTTGCGACATTCCGCCGCAACGTCTTTATGGCGCTAGGTGCTACCGGAGCGGCGCCTGGCGTCTTATGGGCGAACCTTTTTGATTCACCACTGCTCCGCTGCGCCATCGTGGCGCTAGTGGTAGGTTCGCCTTTTGTGTATCGCGCCTCGACCTGTGCAGTGTAGGCAGGGTCGGCCGACGGGATATTTTCCTCCTGTGTCGCTGGGGGGGGGGGGGGATTCTTACCCTTACCCCCTCTCTTTCGGTTCCTCCTTCGCCTCCGCCCTGAGGTTGAGGCTTGGATCCGCTCCGTGGGTGCGTTGGCCGCCGCCATCAATGTCGTGGCGTTGGCCTCTGGTGACACTTGCGGCCTTTCTGTGACCGCTTGTGTCCGGCGTCTGGCCGTGATGGCGGCTGTCCCCGCTCGCCTGTTCCTGATTTCGTCCAGGAACACCTGGCATCTGATGTTATTAGCGGGGTGTGGCCCCCCGCAGTTCGCACATGTTGCCGGTTCTTCCCGTGGGCGCGGGCAGTCGCGTGCCGCGTGCTCGCCGCCGCATCGCACACAAGCGAGCGGGCGGTGACATTGGTGCGAGCTGTGGCGGAATCGCTGGCAACGGTGGCACTGCGCGGGCCCGCGCTTCCCACGCCAAGCCTCAATTTTGACACCGCGCATCATCATGAAGACGTCGGTGTCGTATATCTGGCGGACGTCCGGGGTCCTTTTCAGGATTGCGTGGAATACGCAGCCGGGTCGTCCCTGTGCACCTTTTATATGGCGCACGTACTCCGGCTGGTATCCAAGCTCCCGGAGTTCTTCCTTGATCTCCTTCGGGTCCGTGTCTACTGGCAGGCCCCTGATGGCGATCTTCAAATTCCTTTCCGCTGGCAGCGAGTACGCGAACCAGGAGACTCCACTCTCCTTCTCCAGGCCAGTCAGGTACTTCTGGACCAGCCGGTACTCTTCCTCAGTGTCCGGGGTGAATCTCACCCCGGTCCCGTAAGGACGAGCGTTTGGCGGCCGGCCCAGTTTTCCCGCGATGGCCCGGAAGTGGCTCGCCCAGTTCGGCAGCTTCTCCGCTACCAGCGGGGGGAATTTTAACTTCTTTTCCTTCTTCTTCCCCGGCATGGGCTGCGACGTCGTGCTTGTCGACGGAGCGGGGCCGGGGGGGGCGGAAGGGGATGCGGGGGGGGGCGGTGAGGCAGGTGGGCGCCTCGCGGCACTTACCCCCGTGGGTGTCAGCGGCGGTGAGGTGCGGACCGCGTCGGCAAAAGTAGGCGACCTGGGTACCGCCCGACCCCGCGGCGCGCTGTCGCGCTGTGGCCGCGGCGGGTTGGGGCAGTACCTTTTGGCCTCCTCCGACGCGGTCTCGCCGGAGCTTCTTCGTCGTCGCTGCGGCTTTGGGTCGAGCCGAAACTCGAAGCCGAAGTCCAGCGACGGCGTCGGTGAGGCCGGTGACATGGGAGTGTCGCCGGCGGCTGCTTGGCTTCCGATGAGGGGGCGCCCCCCGGATCGCGGGGTCGTGTCTCCAGACACGTCGCCGCGACCGGAGGTCGCCGAGTCCATAGACGCCAGCGACATGCTCGACCCCACACGTGAGGAGCATGCCGACAGCATCGCCGGAGAATCGTAGGCCGAAGTCTTGGGGGGCGCCGGCGAAGCGGGCACCGCGGTTGCCACTGTGGGTGGCCTGAAGTGGCCTGCGCTTGCAGGTCGCTCCCGCTCAGCCAGCACCGGGCCCGCCATCGAGGGGCGGGGAGCCGGGGCGGCCGGGCGCGGGGGCTGCGGCGGTGATGCGAACCGCGGCGGTGGGGCCGCGGTACGGGCAGGGGGCGCGCGTGTACGCGCGGGCGGCATAGGTGCCTGCGCGGGTGGCGCGGGGCGCGCGTGCGGCGCGGCGTGCCGTGCCGCGGGCGCTGCGGGTGGTGCGGGCGCGGGGACACGCGCCAGCGGGGCGGCGGCGCGCGCATGCGGCGCGCGACTTTGTGTCGCTGCAGGTCCCGGGGCCTGTATGGGCACCGGACGGAAAGCGGCTGGGCGGATGGGGACCGCGTGCTGCCGGCTCGTCGACGGCGTTGGCGCAACGCGCGCAGGCGCCGATGACGTCGGTGTGCCGGCAGCAACAGCGGTCCCTAATCCCCCCCCTCCCTTCTTCTTCCCACTTTTGGTGGGTCTTGATGGTGGTCCGGCCGACGGCGCACCGGGCAATACGTCGCCTAAATTAGGCAACGACAGTGCCCGGTCCAACGCCGGTCGCACCTCCTCGGCCCCGGCATCGCGGCCAAGCGAGCCGCGCTTGCCGGGTTTCGGCATCACAATGTGTCGTGGCCCTCCGCGACCGCGACGACGCGTACGCGCCGGGCAGCCCGGGGCTGCTTTCTCTGTGTCTGCACAGGTACCGAAGGTCTCCTGTACACACACAGAGAAAACGGATTAAAAAGTTTGCGGTCCGCGCGGAAGCTCACTGCACTATACGTGTGGACTCGTAGGCAGTGGGTCGGCCACTCTCTGCATCTGTCTTACGATTGATATCAAGACGTTGTAGATATACTCGTCCCGCGACAAACTCGCTTGTGCGATGCAGGATTTTCTGTGACGTCACTGTGATGCGTAGTCCGCATGTGGCAATGTAGATGGCGCCACAATGTCATAGATTTCCACAAATTAACGTCTAATTTAATTTTAAATAAAGGTACGAAGGCAAGATAGGAATTGTAATTCTTACTGAAAAAGAGTTAAGAGAAGAAAGGGAGTGCATGGCTAAGAAAGATGGATACTTGAAGCTGCCTTACAAATGTGAAGATTGTATTGTTGGCTTCGATCACGAGTTGACGCTGGTCAGTCATATTGAGAAGAGACATCGGAAGGTAAGGATCTATTGAGCTGTTAATTATTTTACAACTTAGCTAAAGTCCGGTCGCGAAACAGAAAGAATTTCGTACAATGACCCTTCATTACTTATCTCTATCGCTCGCGCTCAAATGTATATTGCCGTCGCGCTCGCGATAAGGGTGGTCCTTCTCATGTGTGAGCGCGACGGCAATATACATTTGCGCGCGAGTGATAGAGATAAGTAATGAAGGGTCATTGTACGAAATTCTTTCTGCTTCGCGACCGGACTTTAGCGTAAAAGAGTGTCCGTGGAGTTTCTTGCACGTTCTTCTCCATAGGAACCTACTACGCTTTGGAATGGGCAACTAGCTTCATCTTTCTTACTGACCGACCCCTTGACAATTCAAAAGTACTTGTAATTGGTTTATTTAAAATAAATGCTTTGATTTTGAGTTTGTAACTTCAGAGAAGTGATGGGTTATTGCGTTGAATCCAAGAGCGATGACATATATGGTTATTGCTTTTTTTTTCAGATGAAAAATGGTTTCCAATGTACCGTTTGCAAGTCAGTCTTAAGCACCAAGTTTTCTTACAATGAGCACACAAAAAGGCACGTCAGAAGGTAAAAACCGGTTCTTTTATTCACTTTACTTTTACATAAGACAGTCCCCCAAGACGCCCGCCCTTCACCACTTCCTAGTGCTTTAGCTGGGAAGAAGTATTGGCGCAACAAACTGTCCAGCAGCACAGCTGTCTGTTCAGTTAGAAAACTTGATTTTATACAATGGTAAATGATAAATGATTTCTTGCTGTAAGTAGGTTTGTATTGTATAAACACTTTTACACATTTTTAAAACTAGATGAGGTCGGCGTTTCCTATCTGACTACTCTTTTAAAGTCCAGACATAATCTAGGTCAGATCATGTGAAGACCATGTAGATTGGTGTCTGAAATGGTCTTTTGAGGAAAGAACCACACACATTGAGTCCAGTCAGAGCACGCATTTGTCAGTAATCGTGCAGCTCAACTCCGAATTTAAGGAGCTCAAAGATTCAACGAAGTAGTATTTAGATTCACCAGTATTGAGCCCAGGGGGACCCTGACGGGGTCCGTTAGGACCGATGCCTGCCAAGGTTGCGGAATAGTCCGAAAGGGATACCGGGACCCTGGCAACAGGCAACTGAAGGAACACGGGTGGGTTTTAGTCAGTAAAAGTCTGACACGCCCTTCCGCTCCGCCCAGAGCGGGAGAAGTCATTTGATGATTTCCACCCAAAAAATAAAAAAAAAAGGGGGGCCTAAACCGGCCACCTTAGCAATTCCTCTAAAAGCAGTTCATTTCCTGAATCCCAGCTGTCATTAGCAATTCCTCTAATTTGATATAAAAGCAATTCAGAATTTGTGGACCATTTTACGAATCTTCATAGAAAACTGTCGAACAGATGAATTATTTCGAAATCTGAATTACATGCAGATCGTATTATGAATTGTCAGTTTGTGACATTTTACGATGATTTAAAGTGACCGTTTTAAGCCCCCAGATTTTGTTTTGTGTTGTAGAATGGAGTGCATGATTTGTCGCAAGAGATACAATCACATGCAGTCTGCAGTACAGCATTATGATGAACAGCACGCCGCCGCAGGCGCAGGCATACAACAAGGATATACTTGCAAGGAATGTGGGTTCACTACCACGTGAGTCAATCAAACAGCATACTCTATTCTACGTTCGCAATTTATTTTCCAAACATTTAATCAAATACGAGTTTTAGGAAAAACAACTGTAAAGCTTACAAATAAGGTTCAGTTTGCGCTACTTCGTATTTGTATGACTTTTTCATCGGTAGTAATCAGTCTAAAATCAACTTTATTTATACATTCATAAAATTTATGTTTGTTTGTTTTAAATTTATTTTGTACTCAAATGAAAAATCAAATCAAATCAAATCATCTTTATTGTGGACTATAGGTATACATCATAAATACAGGTCTTAAATAGTTAAAATATGTTCAGCTATACTCTTTCTTTAATTTTTGAATTGTTTTTTTTTAAGCCTTATTATTGTGTATGCTTTTTTAACTTTCTCACATGAATGATAAAAGCAATATTTTTTAACAATATTTTGATTTAAAAGAGTGACCGTGAAGTTTCTCTGAGTTCTAAAAAAAAACACTAAAAAGTGATAAAGAACTTTAATTCGGAAGTCGGTGGCAAAAAACGAAAATACAGAACCAAAGATGCAGCAAGACTTCCGAATTAAAGTAATTTTTCACTTTTTAGTGTTTTTTTTTGGAAGCCTTAGGCCTCGTTTACGGAGACGCGTGGCTTCGCGCGTCGCGTGCAGTGTGGCGTCTAGCGTTGCGTTGGACGTTTTTTGCGTTCACAAAGAGACGGCGCGTGCAGCGGTCCGCGTCTTCATACGCACAAAAACAAACATATGATTAAGTACGAATTCGTTCATGGAGCCGAGGGTCATGGCGCGTCGCGTGAAGTGTAGCTGCGGACGCGGCGGTGGACGCGGCGAGCTACGCGGCGGCGGACGCGGCTAACCCTGCGGGGGGTAGAAAGGGGAAGGGGAGGAGCATACGTGAAGGCGGCGTGGCGTGACCGCGTGACGCATACTAGTTTGCAATCGGCAACGAAGGGCGAGCGACGCTGCGACCGACGCCGCGTGCGGCGCTGCGACTGACGCACCGTGCAACGCAGCGTCGTCATCCGCAAATAATGATACATTTCAAACAAACGCGTGTAAAAACGCCTCTCCGTAAACGCTCTTATACAACGCCGTAAGTTTGAATTTAGTGCGGGTCGCGCCTCCGCACGCGACGCTCGAAGCCACGCGTCTCCAGAAACGAGGCCTTACGCTACGCTTGCCGGGGTTGGTCCGTGGATGACCGTCCGTGGTGACCATCTTTACATACCAAGACCCCTTCGTGCCTCAGAAAGCACGTTAAGCCGTTGGTCCCGGCTGTCATTTGTCAATCTTGGTTGGTATATTGGCTTGTGCTAGCTGACATATGGCTAATTAGATTTATGTTTTATGTTGCGTAATGTAAATGATTTTACAAACTTTTGTATAGAATCAAATTTTTCTAACTGAACAGACAGCTGTGCTGCTGGGGAGTTTGTTGCGCCACTTCTTCTTCCCAGCTAAAGCACTAGGAAGTGGTGAAGGGTGGGCGTTTTGGGGGGACTGTCTTATGTAATTTTGACGTTCGAAAAGTGCTGATTCTCAGCCTAGTTTGAATAAATGACTTTTGATTTTGAATCTTTGACAGTCGTTACGGGTCGTCAGAAGCCCGAAAGTCTAACAACCAGTCTTACCAAGGGGTATCGTATTACGTAAGGCGGTCAGGTAGGCAGTCGGTCCATGTAAAATACTAGTATTCAGCTGCATCCGGTTAGACTGGAAGCCGACCCCAACACAGTTAGAAAAAGGTTAGGCATATGATGATGAGTCATAATTTTTAACCGACTTCTTCAAAACGGAGGAGGTTCTATGTTCGTCTGTATGTATTTTTTTTTTCATCGATATTTTAATGTATAAAATTGTTGTTACAGCTCAAACCGCGCGTACCGTTACCATATGGATAAACACAAAGAGAAGCAAAGCTGCAACATTTGCGGAAATACCTTTGTTAACAGCAACGGGCTTAAAGTTCATATGTAGTGAGTATCAACACAGATTAGTACAGATAGTTCATATACAGGTAATATGGGAATCCAGTGGTTTTGTTTCATTTACAGAACGTAAAATCAATGGAAAATTACAAAAAAAAAAAATTAAAAAATAATCTACATTTTACCACAAGAGTATTTCAACATACGCGCTAGGGCAACGAACTTACGTCTCAACACGGGCGGCGCGGGGCGTGACCTGACCGGCCGCGAGCGCGACCCCTATTGTGTATTTATTCAGGTGTTGTGTAGGTAGGTAGGAGGGGCGGCGACCTCGGCCGCATATCCATGAATTTGCGGACGGTGTCGGATAGAAACTTTAAAAACTTTGGAGTGTGTTGCCGGCTCTTCTCCATAGGAAACGACGAATTGGAACCGTGCACCTAGCTTCTGATGTGAAATAAAATATTTTGATTTTGAAAAAAAATGTTTGAATGAAAATAATGTTTTTTTTTTGTTGTTACTGGGTCATTTATTTTAATATTTAAATCAACAGGTTTGAGTGACAACGGTATTTACCCTTGCATACTGTAAGTCTCGATCACGTGGGAGTATAGGGATAAAACGTATCTCTTGTCCTATTCCAGGTCATGGTCTACCCCTGTGCCAAATTTCATCCAAATCCGTTCAGCGGTTTTACCGTGAAAGCGTAACAAACAAACTAACTCACTTTCGCATTTATAATATTAGTTAGGATTTTGCTGCTTTGGGTTACATTATTGTAATTTTCTTATGGATCTCAATTTTTTTTGACAATTAATTATAGCCTATGTGTATGTTCCTGATAATTTCGTTTTCTATTGGTGAAAAAATGAGCCTATTCGGCACAAACAAACACACAAAAAAATCTTTCCTCTTTATGATATGAGTATAGATTACACATTAACCTTATATATCCGAAGTAAATTCTCTAAATGTTGGTGCGTTCATTATAACTTGACCCGTGACGCGATTGGTATTACTGTTCTATCAGTCGCCATTTTGAACTCTATTAGTATTGAAATTAAGCTTGATACAAGCCTCGGAACCGGTTTTAAAATACCCGTTAATACCGGTTTATTTCGGTTTGCCTCCGAACTTTTCTAAAGAACAAGAACGTTTAGAGAACTTTATTTGAACCTAAATTAACCGGTTTATTCGACGAGTATCATGTGGGTACAAGCGTTACGACTTGTGAGTTTGTGAGGATACTGCGCTGAATAAAAACTGAAGTATTAACCGGTTTTTATTGCTCTAAACCGGTAAATCCGAAAACCCTTTATATAATACTCTTCCAAATACCAGTTAAAAAAACCGGTATATGCGAACGTATCGTCACTGTCAAAATACTGTGTGGGTGTACTGGTCTTTATTCTTGTAGTGATAAGGTTGCTTTTGGGTTACGATATTTGTTGATATAGAACAAATCTATCTTACAGAGATTTATTAATGATTCTAATGATGTTTTTACAGTCGCGAATCATATCAGTCTGCGGATCCTGCTTCTCTATACATATTATAAAAAAAAGTCCTCCACCGCGTCTGTCTGTCTGTCTGTTCGCAATAAACTCAAAAACTACTGCACCGATTTTCATGCTGTTCTCACCAATGGATAGAGTGGTTCTCGAGGACGGTTTTAGTGTATAGTTACCGACATCGCCGCGGGCATCAGCTAGTAAATTATAAAACCTCTTTTTTCGCCTACAGCACAGTTCACAAGCAATCCTCCCGCGTTTACAAATGTCAACAATGTAACAAGTCTTACCGCGCCCGCTCCGGCCTGGAATCGCACCAGCGCTCCGCCCACGGCACTGCGGACACGCGCGCCTTCTGCGTCCAATGTAAGACGCACTACAGAACACAGCAGGGCCTGGCGCACCATTTGAGCACACATTCGAGGCATGTCAGTGAGACTGATAAGAGGTGAGTGAGAAAGGTCATTTTTAAGAAATTGTTGGCAAACAAGTTGTGCAACATGTTTTACAACACCGAAACATTGTTGTGCAACACAAAAAACCATGTTACTGAAACAATGTAAGACGCACTACAGAAACCAGCAGGGTCTGGCGCACCATTTAAGCTCACATTCGAGACATTTCAGTGAGACTGATAACGAGGTGAGGATGATCTTTATTAGAAATTGATGGTAAACATCGAGATATAAGTACTAACGTACTAGAGAAGCTACGTCAAATAACTGAATTGTCCTATTCTTCGTATTGAATCTTTAGTTCGCTGCAGCGCTAAAATAATAACAATTCGTCTAAACCGTACCTAATTTACCACAGTGCTAGATTTGCTGCGGAAGTGTATTTATTCTCGGCAAAAAGGTCTTAAGCGCCATGTAAATCACGGCACTTACGCGTTTTCTTCGACAACGAACGAGTTGAACGAGACAAAGTAGGAATTTACGGTGTCTTCTCTAGTACGTTAGTACTTATATCTCGATGATGGTAAACAAGTTGTGCAAAACATGTTTCACACCAAAACATTGTTGTGCAACATGTTTTACAACATCGAAACATTGTTGAGCAACAGAAAAACATGTTACTGAATCAATGTAAGATGCACTACAGAACACAGCAGGGCCTGGCGCACCATTTGAGCACACCTATAACTCTCCTTTTTGCTTCGCTGTAGTCGAGTAAAAAAGTAAATAAAAATAAAGTAACATTTAAAATTAACAATTAATTATAATTTGCACTGAAAATAACAGGCACTAGTCAAAGTGACATTCTATCAGCGATAACGATGATGGAAAAGGCAAAAATGTATAAGACTGACATAAGCTATGAAAAAGCTTATGTGAATCCTGTTGAAAGTTGTTGTAGAAATACGAAACGCTTTCGAAGCGATTGTCACTTGTCTTTCAACAATGTTTTTTTGTATTTTAATATTGAAACCAATTCATGTTTGTCTTTAACAGATTCATCTGTGATGAGTGTGGAGCGAAGTTTGTAACGAAGAGCAACTTGCAGGTGCACATCAATTGGGAACATTTTAAGATCAACACGCATAGATGTACAAAGTGTACTAAGGTAAAAACTTTACTTACCAACATCCATAGATCCGCCAATTTCTTTTATTAAAACTTTTTTAGTTTAGTGAACGAGTGAGCGATTATAACTACATATAATCTATATAATGACGACTAACCATGTGACCATTCGCAAACCAGAACACGACGTGTTACCACACTGCAATTGGTCAATCGTCATCCTGAGGATGCCTCGTTGAGAGGTGAAACCCGTGTCGATTTCTTACAGGGTTTTTATTACTCTTGAAGAATATTTAAGCTGAATAATATCTACGTCTATTGTATTTTATAATGGATTTCCGCAAACTCACGCCTGAATCAATTAACTGTGTTATGTAAGTTATTCTCCTCCGAGAGGAGCTCGTGGCTAAATAATAACAGCCGCACGGGTCAATCCTTCAGATTAAGCTACGCTTGCCGGGGTTGGTCCATGGATGGGTGACCATCTTTACATACCGAGACTCCTCCGTGTCTCGGAAAGCACGTTAAGCCGTTGGTCCCGGCTGTCATTCGTTGGTCTTTGACAGTCGTTACGGGTCGTCGAAACCAGAAAGTCTGACAACCAGTCTTACCAAGGGGTAGGTATATTACCCAGTTACTAGGTTGTGAAGGTCAGATAGGCAGTCGCTCCATGTAAAATACTAGTATCAGCTGCATCCGGTTAGACTGGAAGCCGACACCAATATACTGGGGAAAAGGCAGGCAGGCAGATTGATGTAATTAATTCTCGTATACATTGCAGGTCTTCAAAAGCCGTAACGCTCTCAACCGCCATGTTACATATGTGCACAACAAGAAGAGGCCGCCGCGCAACAAGATCTGTGACTATTGTGGAAGAGCCTTCACTGTAAGTAACACGCAAATGGTGGTATTAACCAAATTCAAAAAGCAAAACAAAAAAAACACTACAAAGTGAAAAATTACTTTAATTTCGGAAGTCGGTGGCAAAAAACGACACCGACTTCCGAAAGTAATTTTTCACTTTTTTTTTAAGTCAGTGGTTTTTTTTTTTACGAAATGTAAAAAAAAAAGTTTTTCAGTTTTTAGTTGTGGTACCTACCCCACACATTCGAGTACCACTACCTGCTAATCCTGCTATGTAAATGACAGTGACAGAGTCAAATAATATATCGTCTACATAGACTAAGTGGGAAAAATACGTAATTATTGAAACTAACTCAAAAACTACGCAAGCAAAGTAAATACAATTTATATGAGACCACCTCTGAAGCATGACATACAAAAAATGAATCATGAAAATCGGTTCATATTTGGCGGAGCAAACGTGTAACAAAAAAAAAATCATATAGACGAAATGAAAACCTCCTCCTTTTTGAAGAAGTCGGTTTAAAAAGTGCAAGCCATCGTGAGGTGTTATAATATTGTAATGTTGTTTCAGACTCAGACAATCCTTCAGTCTCACATCCGTACGCACACGGGGGAGCGGCCGCTACATTGCACGCACTGCACTGCGACATTCGCACATTCAGCCGCCTTGTATACTCACAATAAACTGTTACATACTGCCAAATAAATACTACAATTATATTAAATTAAATTAATTTATTTCAGACTAAAAAAATGTCCATATAATGTTAGTAACAAAGGTATATGTTAGTATTGTAGCATTCTCGAATTATAAAAATAAAAAAACAAAAAACCCGCCTGCAAAAACGCATAACTTAAAAGAGAAAAACAAGCATTATAATCTGTAGAATTTTGGTATTACAGGCGGGGAACAAACAAAAGTTACACCATATTTCAGGTTATTGGTTTGTTCCCCGCCTGTAATACCAAAATTCTACAGATTATAATTAAGTTATGCGTTTTTGCAGGCGGCTTTTTTGTTTTTTTAATAATTTGTTTTATTTCAAGCTTTTTAGTTTTATTAATTTATATATTTGGAATTAACTCATTACTAGCTTTTATTTGATACCAATATTGTAATTTATTTTAAAAAAAAACCTTCCCCTCCCTTTTTTTTTGTTTCCAGATGGAATTTAAAAAAAATATATGCCTATGTCACTCCCACAATTAAGACGAACCTAACGACACCTCGTGTGTTAAAATCCATCAAGCCGTTAAGGCTACAGAGCGTGCCAAAGAAATAGACATACATACATACATACTCTCGAAAAACATTACCCTCCTTCTGGGGCAGTCGGGTAATAAATGAATTTGAATTTGAAAGTAAATCCCCTATAAATCCAATTAATGTGAAAAATAATACAAAAAAAAAAAAAAAAAATTGCGTCTGTGACGTTTGTAGCTCCCCCCGCTACCCGCGCCGCGGGAAGCGGGGGGAGCTACAAACGAGTATTGAGTTCCGAGCCCGGTGCCATGTTAATGCGCACGGGTTTGTACCTATTTTGTATTAGGTTACTACTAAGGCTCAGATACAAATAAAAAAACTGGCCAAGTGCGAGTCTCACTCGCGCACGAAGGGTTCCGTACCATTATCTAGTAAAACGGCAAAATACGTCACGTTTGGTGTATGGGCGCCCCCTTAAATATTGATTTAATTTTGTTTTTTTGTATTTATTGTTATAGCGGCAACAGAAATACATCTCAACGTCTAACTATCACGGTTCATGAGATACAGCCTGGTGACAGACGGACAGACAGACAGACAGACGGAAAGACAGCGGAGTCTTAGTAAGAGGGTCCCGTTTTACCCTTTGGGTACGGAACCCAAAAAATTTTAAAGCGCTAGTGCGTATGAGGGCTATTGTTATAAACTTGGTGAATAACAACTCTATGAAATACAAAAAAACTTTTCAACAATTTTGAGTTATATGACAAGGTAAGTACCAGAGTATACTAGATACTTATCCTTACATATTAAAAACATTACCCTCCTTCTGGGGCAGTCAGGTAATAAAACAAAGTCCTCCGCCGCGTCTGTCTGTCGTCCTGTACGCGATAAACTCAAAAACTAGTGCACCGATTTTCATGCTGTTTTCACCAATGGATAGAGTAGTTCTCGAGGAAGGTTTTAATATATAATAACCGACATCCACGCGGGCATCAGCTAGTATACTTATAAATTAAAGTCACAGTGTTTGTCTGTATATGTCTGCGTTATTCTTCTAAACCACGCAACAGATTTTGATGAGGTTTAGGCTGCCTTTCCACCAGCGATGAGCGAGGATGCGTAGCGAGGAATGCCCGTAAAACTAGCCAATAACAACGCTAGCTTAGCTCAAGCTATGACAGTGAAGCGATGTTATTGGTTAGTTTCACACACATCCCTCGCTACGCATCTTAGCTCGTCTCTGGTGGAAACGCAGCCTTACGCCATCGTTTAGAGAATTTATTCCGGAAGGTTTATGTGTATAATACTTTACTATTAAGTTAGCGAACTTACTCAGCTCGGCGTAAGTGACACACGTGAAACTTGCTCAAAATGGCTCGCGGCTCGCGGCGATGACAGACGGGCGAGTAAGCTCGCCGAGCCATAAGTACGCGTACTTGCTCGCACGTCTATTACCCCTTTAAGAAATGTACTCTGTGGTTTATGGTTCAACCATTTGCAGAGAGCACCACAGAGCACAGCATGTTTTTAAGGAGAGCATCCGACTTAGTATAATTAGTTATCTATGGAGAGCATTGTTTAGTAAAATTCTTCTGCTTGGCAGTTGATACGAAGTTTTCAAAATGGTCTAAAGTTTTATTTTGTTCCTAAATGTCAAATTATTTTTTTTATTATTTTTTCATCATGGCATTAAATTTATTGTTATTCATTAAGTTGTTTTTGGATCTGTTCTTTTTAATTTTTGCAGATAGTAAAACAACAGCTGCAAATGCAGATAGTAAAACAACAGCTGCTATAAATTTATCTTGTCACTACATAGACATGGGTGACGCCTTGTCGCCAATAGATGGTAATACAAAGTTACCTTTGAAATCTATATTTTTTCATGAGACATCGTGTCAAGGAAATCTAAATTCCCGACAGGCCTGTGCCGTAGAGTCAGCGGCGAGAGCTCACCCACATTGGCATATCAACGTGCTATTCTCGGCACCAGTGACTGACAAGAATCTCAACAGTGGGAGTTTACACGCCCTGAAGCAGTTACCAAATGTGAAATTCTATCGATTGCGTATACAACAGTATGTCAAAGGGACTCCTGTGGAAGATCTGATAGGCGGTGGAGCGTTGACAAAGTCTCAATGGCCAATCGAGCACACTTCAGATATTTTGCGGTTACTGACGCTTTTTAAGCGAGGCGGTTTATACCTGGACCTGGATCATGTAGTTGTGAAGTCGTTTGAGGACCTGGGCAACAACTGGGTGGCTCGCGAGACCTATGAGACGCTATCGTCTGCCCAGCTTTCAGTGTCGACGGACCCGCTCGGAAGAATGTTTATTGACGCGGCTCTGAGGCATCCATTTTTTTTTATTGTTTTAGGCTAAGATCTCACGGAGCGGTTTTCATCTGCGCCCGCCGCGGTGGTGGAACTGCGGTTTAATTTCTAAACTCACGAGACCGGTGATTTGGTTCGGTTGGGATCCCGCCAAGTTTGCGGGCGATGATCGCAAGACGCCGGTTGTGCAAAATGGCTTCGGATTTCTGTACCCCCCGCCCCGCCGGCTACTGCGGTCACCTGCCGCCTGCCGCCCGCGTGATTCTACAAGTTGCCATCCGGTGCGGCGCCGGCGGGACCCGGAAACAATCCGCGCGCGTCGCGGGTGTAAAACGCGTTGTGAAATGTACCCTTACTTTTTGCATATAAATCTCCATCCTACAGAAGCTGCGGGCCCACAAACGCGGCGGGCGCGGGGGGAAAACCGCTCCGTGAGTGCTTAGCCTTAGTTATACTGATATACTGATACTGTAGGTCTCCTAGATATAATACTGTTTTTCTACCGCACCGTGAACGGGACCTCAACAAGTTTAGTATGAGATGGCGACGCCGAAGTAGCGACTGTAGGTAGATATTTAGGGTAGGGTAGGTAGTTATTATTTGTCATTGCTCCATTTTTAAAGTTCCGTACCCAAAGGGAAAATGGGACCCTATTACTAAGACTCCGCTGTCTGTCTGTCTGTCCGTCTGTCACCATGCTCTATCTCATGAACCGTGATAGTTAGGCAGTTGAAAATTTCACAGATGATGTATTTCTGTTGCCGCTACAACTAAGAAACAGAATAAAATAAATATTAAATGGGGCTCCCATACAACAAACGTGATATTTTTGCCCAAAAAAATACGACAAAAAACAATTGTATCTGTTGTATGGGCTCCCATACAACAGACAATTGTGTGACCACGAGTCCGCACCAATTTTTACAAATTTACCAGAGACTACAAGAGTCTGTACAGAGGAGACATTTGGAACTCCGGCTCAACACAACTGGTCCAGAGGGTGCTGGAGAAGCTGTGCAATACGACCAACGTACCAGAAATGTCATCAAATATATGCAATGGTACGTACCTAAATCACAACCAGCGCCGGCGTCCTCGGCATGCCGTTGCCGACCGCAGTACGCCGCGCCATCCCGCCGCGGGAGCCCGTGGCGCGTCTCTAAATGCCGTGCAATGAAATCCCTTTCGATGCCATGGCATCATTTCAAAGCATAGCAATTTATGTCGTATTTCTTTATCGATACGTTTGAATGTTTATTGGTAAAAATTTAAATCCCTTGCCATGCCGTCCTGGTCTGCGTAGGCCTTAAGTCCTTCAAAAACGCGTTTGGAAAGAAAGAAATCATTTATTTGTTAGTAATGTATGTACGAGTAGGTATACATACAGGCTGTAAGGGTAAACAGTCTTGTCATTCAAACCATGGGTAGTTGACTTAAATATAAAAATAATTGACCGAACACAACAAAAAAAAAACGTCATTTTCATTAAAAGATTTTAAAAAGTTTCTATCCGACACCGTGCTCTCTAGCGAAACAGCTGACTGACTGAGGGAGGGGTCGCGCTCGCGGCCGGTCAGGTCACATCCCGTACCCCCCGCCCGTGTTGAGACGCAAGTTCGTTGCCCTAGCGCAAAGGACAACGAACTTCCGTCTCTTGTGGTAAAATGGAGATTAAAAAAAAAGAAAAAATAAGTTGTAATTTTCCATTGAATTTACGTTCTATAAATGAAACCAAACCACTGGTTGCAAGGATAACGGTGTTTACCCTAACACCCTGTATAAGTTGGAATATTTGTAGATTGTCCCAATACATTTTGCCTTACGGCATGCAAACTATTAGGTCCCCCACCTATGAAATTGGTGTTTTGTATGGGGAATTTTAAAGAAGTTGCATTTTTCATACTAACATTTTCTTAATTTATATAACAACCACTATCACTAATGTTTTAAAACTTTTATGCACTAACGTTTAAAAACTAAGATAACGTATGCCACTTAGATTAGCCCCTTGTCTGTCGCGAGGTCTTTAGAAGGCCGCGTCAAAAAGCGACAAATATAAGTTGTGGCTAAGTTAAAAAAAAAAAGTTGTCATTTCTGCTAACAAAATGAGGAGTCATTTTTAAGGTATTTCTTATGTTTAGAAAAGTATAAGTAATAAGGTATTTTACTATTGGTAGCTGTCTATGATGGTTATTATTCGATATAATACCAAGCGATTGATGAATGTTTTAAATCATAGAAGAATCAAAAATCAAAATAAGTATTTTATTTCACATAAACCTACATGGGCACTTATGAAACGTCAGAAGCTAGGTGCACGGTTCCAATTGGTCGTTTCCTATGGAGAAGAGCCGGCAAGAAACTCCATGGTTACTCTTTTAAAAATAATTGGCTTTTACAATACTTTTCAAATTGCAGTGTTGGTAGGCATGGGAGGACAATGTAGGCCTTTCAAGAAGTAAGTACCAGGTACTTAACAAAAATAGAAGATGTTCAATAAATCTACAGTCCAATAAGCCTACAACGTTCTCACATTCACAAAATAGAAAATAATGTACTTATCTAAAAGACTAATAATAATAAAATTAGAATTCAAATAAAAATAAAAACCTATTTAAACCAATTGACGTGATTGCTATTACAACTGTAACAAATTGAATAATTATAATCCTGTCCACAAAAGCCACTAAGAGTTGAAATTAATTGAAGGTATATAATGTCAAATACAATGATTATGAAGTGACGAGGTTTTCTATTTGTGAGAAAAAGACACCAATTTCATAGGTGGACCCAATGATATTATATTAACAGATATGTTATACACTCACAAAACAACCGAAAAAAGTGTTCCGCGCAGCAGCGGCACACATACCCACGTTTCATTCATTTTTACATTTCACTACAAGTAAAAACGTTACAATTGGAATGTTTTCGAGTCTTCACGATTGCTCGCTTATATAATATCATTGGGTGGACCCAATATTATATTTGAATTTAATTGGTAATATACATAGTTACAACCATTACAATTGTTATTAACACTTGTCAGGATTTTATAGGTAGGTACAGTTGGATCAGTCTATGATCACCATAGAGATATAAATAGTATAGAGTGCGCGCAACAAACTATGAACAGTAGACACGGGTTTGAACAACACGACGTTTCTCACCACACTCACTCACTTGGCAGTTCGAGATTCATTCATTTGTTTGTGACAGTGATTTGAAGCGGTACAAAACGTTATTTTGAGGTGTTGGGATATTCAATCATTTTGTATGGGACATTTGAAGTGCCTCTTGTATGTCTACCCAACACTAATCTATAGCTCACTTGTCTACGATGCACACTAAGCGATTTGTGCAGTACGCGCACTCTATGTAATATTATATCTCTATGACTCACACTTATTCAGAATACAGGCGTGTGTACTTTGCATTTTTGCAATCGGTAATAAGTTTTTGTTTTGGTTGTTGTTTGCTGTGGTGTCGTAACTATGCGTTTGTACCAGAAAACATTCAACATGTAGATGTTTCGAAACTTGTAACATGAAACAAATCTCATTACTTGTTTTGTTGAATTTGCGTTCGCACTATACGAAACATGAGTAAGTCTTAAGACATATCTCAAGGTATGTTGTAAACTGCGTTCGCACTGTTTAGAAACATATGCTATAGACATGTTTTGTATAGAGATTTGTCACGTTTGCGTTCGCACTGTTGTTTTTTTACGTCAAATTATGTCTCGCAACTAGTCTATTGGTTGATGTTTAGTATTATCCGAGTATGGTGGTAAACATCCCGTGTTTCTACCGAAACATAGAGTGGTCCAAAATAGACACGATGAAGTTTATAGAGCTTTGGCAAGGTTTCCATCTTTGTGGAATCCAAAATGTGTGGACTATAAAAACCGACCAAGTGTCAAAACCAATCTTACAACATGTTACTAGATTCATACAGATACATTTTGATACGAAATTGGTTTGTAAAGACATGTTGCGCAACATGTCGAGTGATATGAAACGTCAAACATGGTTCGCGGCAACAAGTTGCGTGACAATGCGAACGCGAGTCGATACATTGTCAGAAAACAGAGCTTTCAAAATGTTTTTATGTGAATGTTTTGCCAGTGCAAACGCACGGGTATACAGATAATCGTCCATAGTATTTTATTACGCATTTTATTGTGTTTGGCCCGGCCATCAAGCAATAGACAAGATTGACAAACTTACGTTGCTTGAATAAGAGGCTTTTGGCTGCTTTTTATGTGCGTTTTTTAATATTATTTTTTATGTTAAAGTAGGTAAAAATGTTGTCCTAAAATTGCAGGTTTCAAAGTATACAACAATTCGCTATTTTTCCCAGTACGCTGGCAGGAAGCTCGGCTATACTTTGGTCCTGGTGACCTCGAGGAGAAGCCCCCGTACGCTTACCATTTATTCAACAAGGTTACCAAAAACTACAGAGTCAGCCCGATTTCTTTTTACGCGAGATTGGCTCGGAAGTATTGTCCGACGATAAAAAAACTTTATGGTATTCGATTCGGCCGGCTTAAGATTATGCATAAAACTATTAATATTGTTTTTGGTCGATTTTATATTTTTTAGTTTTTTTTTTTCAATTAAATATTTTTGCGGTGTAGGTACAATAAAGTATATATTATAAATCAATAGTTTGTAAATATGCATAAAAGGATGTTTTACTTAATCGATGTTTTATTATAATAAACAGGGCGTCCCACGGATATGCCACAGTCAGGGAAAGTACCTCGAATATTGTAGATGGAACATTTTACTGAAAGAAGACATTTGAATTTAAAAAACAATTTAAACTGCTTTCATAGATATTTAAATAATTACATGGTTGAACCGGGAACCGAACCCATTACATGAGAAAAATAATCACCCTGTAGCTTTATCATACCGATCGAATGACGTCATCATAAGGATTATTTTTTGCTAAATAACATAGTGTCACAAATAAAAGGAAGACCATAAGGTTTAACGCGCTTTCCAAGGCACGGAGGAGTCTCGGCTCGCGGACACTCGCGGTGATGAGCTCGCCGAGCCATAAGTACGCGTACTTGCTCGCACGTCTATCACCCATTTAAGAATGAAATGAAAAAACTCAAACTTAAAATTTATTTATTTCAATTAAACCATTTACATGCATATTGCTTCAGAAAGTTGAAGCTATAAATAGTTGCCCATTACAAAACTTTAATCTCTATCAAGAAGAACGGGCAAGAAACTCCAAGGACAAGGGCTTTTAAATCTAGATATTATTATTACAAAATCCTGGGTAAAAAAATAGTAAAACAGTAAAAACATAAAAATTAGAACATGGAGGTATGTCCATAGGTACTCATAGTCTTCAAAAACATAGTCTTTCGTCATTTTTTATTTCCGCTTAGGTGAACAGAAATCCAGTGCACAAATATGGGGGTGCTAGGTCGTACGAGACAACCCTCAAAATGCTGTTACTGGAGCGTCTCAAACGTATGATGGATGGATTGTGTGAGGAATGATTTCAGACCAAATAAAAAACCAAGACAGAGCGCTCATTCGTCAACAGTGACGTGAGGCCGGTTTCTTAAATATGCGTGCACTTAGTGAGGTGTAGTTTGATTGTTGTGCAAGTGTATGTACACACGGCTACACATCAAGCTATACATATCCAGCATAAGCTGACCTCGTATTGTAAGGAAATTCTATACAATGCGAGATCAGCATAAACTGGAAATGTATAGCTTGATGTGTAGCCGTGTGTACAGGGGGCTTAAGGTGTATGCAACACGAAATGACACGACACACATGACACGAATTAATCGTTGATTAATATTCTGACAGGACGTTATTACAATGTCATGTCTTCGGTTCGTTGCTATGGCAACGGTAGTGCCATAGCAACAAACAATGGCGGTGCGCCATCAGTCAGGACGCCCCGTCTGATAAATCCGCTCCGCAATCCGCCTGCACGGTGCGCCGTGACTCAGGACTCAGCCTAAAACAGTCACTTTGGCAGAATCACAATAGGAAAATATTACGAATTATCGTGAAATGTCACAAACTGACAATTCATAATATGATCTGCGTGCGATTCATAATACGAAATAATTAATCGAGATTTGTAAAATGGTCCACACATTTGTGAATTGCTTTTGTGTCAAATTAGAGGAATTGCTAATGACAGCTGGAAATTCAGGAAATGAATTGCTTTTAGAGGAATAGGGAATATGTATGTGATTCAAATAAGGGTCAAGTATTTTTTTTTATAAACTATATTAATTCAGAATTATGCCTCCATCAATATTTTTGAATAACATTTCTTTTTGAGCGACAAATTAATTTTTAAAAAGTGCCAATAGGGAATATGCATGTGATTCAAATATGGGTCAAATATTTTTTTTTATAAACTATGTTACTTCAGAATTATGCCTCCATCAATATTTTTGAACAAAATTTCTTTTTGAGCGAGAAATTAATTTTTTTAAAGTACCAAAAAACTGTGGGTAATTCAAATACTTGAAAAGGCTAAGAGCGGATGTGACGTAACAATCCGGAATAGCAATCAAAATGTCAGTGTCAAGTCAATGTCAAACGTTCTTAGAAAAAGGAGTATTTGACGTTGACTTGACAGTTGCTTGTCTGTTTTCACTGAGTGTGACGTCACCACACCAAGCGCGCCAAATGGAGGGCGTTTAAATAGCCCGGATCGGTTGGATATTTTTAAACATTTTTTTAAATACTTTAAATTGCTTTTTTGCCGTCGAATTTTTTTTAACTATTATTTGACGCTAAAAACTATCGAATAAAAAAATAAAAAAAATACATGCATATTCCCTATTAACTGTGGGTAATTCAAATACTTGGAACACCACACTACACTCCTACAAAAAGGAGTGTTTGACATTGACTTGACAGTTGCTTGTTTGTTTTCATAGAATGTGACGTCACCACACCAAGCGCGCCAAATGGAGGGCGTTTGAATAGCCCGGATCGGATGGATATTAAAAAAAAAAAAAATTAAGTACTTTAATTTGTTTTTTTGCCATAGAATTTTTTTAAACTATTATTTGACGATGTAAACTATCGAATAACATATTAAAAAATACATGCATATTCCCTATTCAAATTCAAATTCAAAATTTTTATTTCAGACCAAGCATGGGATCCATATAGTGTTAGTATGAACTTAGCCTATGTTAGTATTCCTATTGCTAATGTGGCCGGTTTAAGCCCCCAGAGGTGGTGTAGTTCTTTAGCATGCTTCACTGTATTGTTTGCAGTGCTCTGTCTTGGTTTTTTATTTGGTCGGAGGAAATGATATATGAAAGAGTAGGAAGTGAATGATAGCGTGTAAAAAAGTAATCTAAAATTCTCGTGCATGCAAAATCATCGAGATTATGTGAAATTCAATCTGGTACGTACTAAAGAACGTTTTAAAAATAATATTCGAATACATACTTGTGAAAAACCGCTTAATGGCAAGAGGCGAGGATCAGTGCCCTGTTTATCAAAACTTACAAGCCTTGTATTAGTCATTATTTAGTTCACAAGTACTTATATTTTTACACTTTTATTCGTGTTTTTTTTAATCAAATAAATTCTTTTTTTTTCCACGTTATGTAACTATTGTTTGCTTACAAGATTCAATAATATACATTATGTTACATCTAACACTACAATACAATACTAATAATAATATGTACAAGTATGTAAAAAGGGGGAGGAAAAAATAAATTCTTTGTAAGTTACAACTTGTAGAAAATCATTACAAATCCTGAGAGTGTCCGGCGACTCTCTATTCCGTCTTACAAGTTTACAAGTGTCGTGCTTAGTACCGTAATCAATTTTAAAATGCGATTTTCTTTTTTTTAGCGTGGTTAAAAGAGATAGATGACCTGATGCCCGTGTCCCAGCAGTGGGAACATTAAGGCTGATAATGAATCCGGTTAGACTGGAAGCCGACCCCAACATAGTTGGGAAAAGGCTAGGCAGAAGCAATGAATATGGAGATGAGCTGGAGATGAGCTATGAATTTAACGAAAAATGAACATTCTAGGTAACTTGTGAACGTTTAGACTTGTAACTTTTGATAAATAAGGCACTGGGTGCTAACCGCTGTCCACGGACTTTTGGCCTCTTCCGCAGGCCTCTTATATCCCTTTTCGGGTTTCTTGGCCTCGTGTGTGGGCCATGTCCTCGATTATTCTGATAGTTTGTTTTTTCCTAGACTTTAACGTCACCTTACTACTTCAGATACTGAAGAACGATTTGAAAAATCATATTCGTATACACACTGGTGAAAAACCATACAAATTCACACGTGCTCAGATATTTTTTATGATTCTCGACTTGATCGGTTGGTTGAAATGCGATTTCCATTTATAAAATATTGAAAAAAATGCGCTTATCTAACTGAATACTTAAAAATTAAAAAGAAAACACAAACAAAACAGATTATAAAAAAAAAAAAAATTAAAGAAAATCTTAAATTCTTGTGCATGCAAAATCATCAAGATTATGCGACAATCAATCTAGTACGTACACACGGCTACACATCAAGCTATACATTTCCAGTATAAGCTGACCTCGCATTGTACGGAAATCCTATACAATGTGAGATCAGCATTAACTGGAAATGTATAGCTTGATGTGTAGCCGTGTGTACCAAAGAATGTTTTGAAAAAGCATATTCGAATACATACTTGTGAAACACCGAAACCGGTTCTTATGTTATGGGCGTGTGATGCGAAGTAATGAGGCAAATGTGAGGAAAGTTTTTAGTATGAATGTATGAATGAATATTATTTATTTCTCAGCATATGGTACATTGAGATCTTACATTAAGGGCGCACCCTACCTCAGATTTTATCCCGCTCGCACCACTACTCGCGACCTGAGTGAGAACGAGACGGAGTGGGGCGCTAGCGGCTCTAAAGCGTCGAAAAATTTAGATAATTGCTTTTTACGGTGAAAATAATGGTAATTAAAAAAAAATGACACACATAAGACCAGCTTTATGTTTAGTTCAGTTATCATGCAAAGTTTCATGATCTATTTGAAGTATTTTTTGCATACCAGCGGTTTATAATTCTGTGCAGAGGTAACTTTGGATTTTTTTTCTATCGAGAAAATTTTATGTAATCATGTTTTCGCCTCACATAAGACCTAGCATCAATCCTCAACTTTAACATATATTTATTTCGAAATTAATGCTGCAGTATTTTCGGCATAACAGAGGATCATGCTAAGCGATTTGTGATTGGGTGCGCCCTTAAGAGCGTTTATTCTGAAAGTGGGCAACGTCGCAAATAGATGTCAAATATTTCGCTGTTTTGATTAATTTGGCAATATTACTGTACGGTAATATGAAATATGGCTAGGCAACTGTCTAAAATATTGATTATGTAGTTAAAAAAGTCACAGTAGTCGGAAAAGTCATAGAAGCCACTGTAGTCGGAAAAGTCATAAAAGCCACTGTAGTCGGAAATGTCATAGAAGCCATTGTAGTCGAAAAAGTCATAAAAGCCACTGTAGTCAGAAAAGTCATAAAAGCCACTAGTCGGAAAAGTCATAAAAGCCACTGTAGTTGGAAAAGTCATAACTCCACTGTAGTCGGAAAAGTCATAAAAGCCACTGTAGTCGGAAAAGTCATAACTCCACTGTAGTCGGAAAAGTCATAAAAGCCACTGTAGTCGGAAAAGTCATAAAAGCCACTGTAGTCGGCGCAAAGTCATAGAAGCCATTTTAGTCGAAAAAGTCATAAAAGCCACTGTAGTCGGAAAAGTCATAACTCCACTGTAGTCGGAAAAGTCATAAAAGCTACTGTAGTCGGCGCAAAGTTATAGAAGCCATTGTAGTCGAAATAGTCATAAAAGCCACTGTAGTCGGCGCAAAGTCTAGAAGCCATTGTAGTCGAAAAAGTCATAACTCCACTGTAGTCGGAAAAATCATAAAAGCCACTGTAGTTGGAAAAGTCATAAAAGCCACTGTAGTCGGCGCAAAGTCATAGAAGCCATTGTAGTCGAAAAAGTCATAACTCCACTGTAGTCGGAAAAATCATAAAAGCCACTGTAGTTGGAAAAGTCATAAAAGCCACTGTAGTCGAAAAAGTCATAAAAGCCACTGTAGTCGGCGCAAAGTCATAGAAGCCATTGTAGTCGAAAAAGTCATAACTCCACTGTAGTCGGAAAAGTCATAAAAGCCACGGTAGTCGAAAAAGTCACTCGATTCAGGTACTATTCCAGTAGCGTCACCTTCTTGGCGCTAGTGTATATCTTGTGCACTCGCTTTCTATGCGTGTACAGAGACGCGCTCTGTCTGAACGTGCAGCCGCAGATCTCGCACGAGAGAGGTCGCTCACCAGTGTGGATCAGTTCATGTTCGCGGAGGCCTTTCTTGTCCTGAAAAAGAGAGATAAAGATAAAAGAAAGAAAAGAAAGAAAGAAAGAAAAGATAGAAAAGAAAAGAAAGAAAAGAAAGAAAAGAAACAAAAGAAACAAAAGAAAGAAAAGAAAGAAAAGAAAGAAAATAATGAAAAGATCTTTCTTTTCATTATTTATGAAATATTTTAAAGAAAGAAAAGAAAGAAAAAAAATAATGAAAAGATCTTTCTTTTCATTATTTATGAAATATTTTAAAGAAAGAAAAGAAAGAAAAAAAATAATGAAAAGATCTTTCTTTTCATTATTTATGAAATATTTAAAAGAAAGAAAAGAAAGAAAAATGCGTTTATTGGCAGTGTTACAGTACAGATAAATACAATACAAACAATCATTACAATGCCAAAAGGGCTTCAAAAGCAAATCACTGCCTAACTCTTCTTCTTTAACTCTTCTTCTTCTTCCTGCTCATCGGCTGCCGGTCTTACCAGACGCAGCTGAATACCAGTATTTTACCCCCAAAATTATAATAACTTAGGCGCTAAGGTAGCCCGCGAAATTCAATTTTTTTTATTGTTTTTTTGCAATTTGCAGGTCAGTATCAGGTTGTATGTTGATCTAAATATTATTTGCGGCCGTAACAAATATGGATTTACAGAATTATAAACATTAGAATCAGCAATACAGCTCTTAGTTCATGTAAGTGCGTTTCATTTAATGCGCTTACATGACAGTGTGTGACAATTTACGATGATTCACAACATTATCCTATTATGATTCTGCCAAAGTGGCCGTTTTAGACCCCCAGGAGTGGGACAGTACAGATTAGCAAACATAAAAGGTAATATACAGGCTTGCCTTACCCTAAAGGCCTTCCCACATTGTTGACATATCTTGTCTCTGGCGCTTTCCTTGACCCCGTCGTGCGCGCGCCGCATGTGTCTCGTGACACAGCGACGAGTCGCTAAGGCCTAGGAAAACACAATGATGTTGTGTTACTCAAAGTGTGCTCCGCGGAGCCCCTGGGCTCCACATAGACTCTGTGGGGACTCCGCGAAATTACTGGCCACTTCTTCTTAGCGTGGTGCGTTAGCGAAATTACTGGCCACAATGAACTAGTATTTTCGCGGAGCCCCCACAGAGGCTTTGAGGAGCCCAGTTTCTTCAAGAACTAATTTTAGATTTGGCGGCATTTGCCTAATCACGTGTCTATGCAGGATAAAATGGAACTACAAGTAGGCGCTTTACTTTTTAAACGCGATACTGCTCCTACGTCTAAAAAAAATGAAACATGGACCCTGTGAAACAAGTTTTGCAACATCTGAAAAGACGAAGAACGGTTTTGATTATTCTAGGGTTCCGTCGCCAAAAAAGTTTGAGGACCGCTGGATTACACTAAACTCCTCGTAGATTAATTTGACATTTCAAGTGATTGTTGTTTCTTTTTAGCCCGCCAAAGTCAAAGTCAAAAGTCAAATAATTTATTTCAAATAGGCACTTAAGGGGGATGCGCTAGGGTGGCCCGCGAAATTCAAATTTTATTATGTTTTTTGCAATTTGCAGGTCAGTATCAGGTTGTATGATGATCTAAATATTATTAGCGCTCGTAACAAATATGGATTTACGGAATTATAAACATTAGAATCAGCAATACAACTCTCTAAGCTCATGAAAGTGTATTGAATGACTATTTCATGAAATCATGACATTTGGCACTTTCATGAACTAGAGTTGTATTGCTGATTCTAATGTTTATAGTTCCGTAAATCCATATTTGTTACGAGCGCTAATAATATTTAGATCAACATACAACCTGATACTGACCTGCAAATTGCAAAAAACCTAAGAAAATTTGAATTTCGCGAGCCACCCTAGCGCATCAACCTTAAAAGGCACTTTTGAACGTCAAAAAAAAAAACAGAAATAGAACTGATTCTAGTTGCCCCTTCCAAAAGGTAGTTTTCGTATGGAGAAGAATGGGCAAGAAACTCCACCCACTAACCCACTTTGTATGTGGAATTAAAGTGTGTATCTCACCTTCCCACAAACAGGACACTTGTGCTGCGTCTTCCCCATATGTTGGTAGTTGACGTGGTCCCTCAGCTCGCCGCGCGACCGGTACCCTTTGTCGCACATGGTGCACTTATATCTGTTGGGCAAAAAACATATTTATAGTGTTCAGAATAGGGCTCATTATAGATCAAAGGATAGAGATTTTGAAAATCCTACTAATATTATAAATGCTAAAGTGAGTTTGTTACGCTTTCACGCTAAAACGGCTGGACAGATGTGGATGAAATTTGGCACATGGGTAGGGTAGATCATGAACTGGAAAAGGACATAGGATACCTTTTATCCCAATATTCTACTTATGCGAGTGAAACCGCGGGTCGCAGCTAGTTTTATTTAACAAACTTTGTATACTTATAAACAACTACAGTACATCTTTATTCTTAAT
Source organism: Lithophane socia (assembly GCA_947522985.1). Taxonomy (NCBI): domain Eukaryota; kingdom Metazoa; phylum Arthropoda; class Insecta; order Lepidoptera; family Noctuidae; genus Lithophane; species Lithophane socia. The sequence continues at coordinate 4,150,681 of OX383281.1, read as the reverse complement.
GTCCCTCGTCAAACTTCGTGTTTCGTCAGTCGTCGGATTTCTATCAGTTGCGCTTTGCACTTGGTGCAGGCCGGACGCTCTCGATCGACTTGGAAGTGTATAGAGTTGTTAATACTCTTTTAACATAATGTAATTTAATTAAAAAATGGGAGGAAATAGTCAAATGAAAATAGTTTTACAGTTCTATATAGTTCACACGGAAATCAAAACAAAACAACAATAAAGTACTTAGTTCTGAATTCAAATTATTATACACGATAAATCTAATAATTGATGGACATGGAAATTAGCATTCGTTTGTATTCGGAAATGCGATGATTCCCGAGAGACATTAGAAAATGGTTGTTCTGAAAGCCTAGACAAGTGACAATCGCTTCGAAAGCGTTTAGTATTTCTACAACGACTTTCAACTGGATTGACATAAGCTTTTCGATAGCTCATGTCAGTCCTATACATTTTTGCCTTTTCCATCATCGTTATAGCTGATAGCATGTTACTTTATCTAGGGCATAGAGATATATTATTACATAGAGTGCACGTATTGCACAAATCGCTTAGTGCGCATCGTAGACAAGTGAGCTATAGATTAGTATTGGGTAGGACATACAAGAGGCACTTCAAATGTCCCATAAAAAATGCTTGAATGTCCCAACACCTCAAAATAACATTTTGTACCGCTTCTCTGTGACATACAAATTAATGACGAGAACTGACAAGTGAGTGAGTGTGTTGAGGAACGTCGTGTTGTTCAAACCCGTGTCTACTGTTCATAGTTTGTTGCGCGCACTCTATACTATTATTATATCTCTATGGTCTAGTGCCTCTGTGCCTAGCTCGTGGCTAAGTAATAACAGCCGCACGGATCGATTAGTCAGGTTAAGCTACGCTTGCCGGGGTTGGTCCAAGTATGGGTGACCATCTTTACATATCGAGACTCCTCCGTGCCTTGGTCCGAGCCGTTGGTCCCGGCTGTCATTTGTGGATCTTTGACAGTCGTTACGGGTCGTCAGAAGCCCGAAAGTCTGACAAACAGTCTTACCAGGGGGTATCGTATTACCCAGTTACTGGGTTGTGGAGATCCGATAGGCAGTCGCTCCATGTAAAATACTGGTATTCAGCTGCATCCGGTTAGACTGAAAGCCGACCCCAACATAGTTGGGAAAAGACTAGGCAGATGGTGTAAACGTGATTCCAATATCCTATTTACAGAATAAACAATTTCATTTCATTTAATTTCTTACTTGTGTAAATCAGTCTGTGCGTGGGCTTGAGTATACTTCAGATGGTGTTCATAGGACGCGCGGCTCACGAAGCACTTGGCACAGGCCGCGCAGGTGTACCGCTGTCTGTCTGCGTGTATGCGAGCGTGGACCTTGACGAGGTCTGTGCGGATCATCTTGTGGCAAATAGGACATTCCTCGCGAGGTGGGGGGCCTTGGTGGAGTCTGTAAATAAGATAAATGGTGGCCCGCGAAATCCATGTAAGTGCATTGAATGTTGATGAAATAGTCATTCAATGCACTTACATGAACTTAAGGAGTAGTATTGCTGATTCTAATGTTTATAATTCTGTAAAGCCATATTTGTTACGGCCGCAAATAATATTTAGATCAACATACAACCTGATACTGACCTGCAAATTGCAAAAAACGTAAGAAAATTTGAATTTCGCGAGCCACCCTAGCACATCAATCTTAAAAGGCACTTTTGAACGTCAAAAAAAAAAAACAGAAATAGAACTGATTCTAGTTGCCCCTTCCAAAAGGTAGTTTTCGTATGGAGAAGAATGGGCCAGAAACTCCACCACCCACCTACTCACCCACTTTGTATGTGGAATTAAATTTCGCGGGCTACCTTAGCGCATCCAACTTAAGAGCTGAAAGTTGGCAACATCGCAAATAGATGTCAAATATTTCGCTGTTTTGATTAATTTGGCAATATTACTGTATGGAAATATTAAATAACTGTCTAAAATATTGATTATAGGAATGGGCAACTAGCTTCAACTTTCTGACTAACTGACCAACTCTTTGACAATTCAAAAGTGCCTGTAAATGGTTTAATTGAAATAAATGCTTTGAGTTTCGAGTTTAGGATTTTTATTTAATTTTTTTGGGGTTATTCGCTATGGCTGAATTTCGGCCTGGAAGACTATTATTAACACAGAAAAACAGATGGACAACTAAATAGTAATTAAAGAGCCTCATTGGTAGGTAGCCTTTTAGCATGAAACCCTTGTGAAAAATCTATCTCGTATTTATAATAATGAATCCCTATTTCCCTTGGTCACGCCATCACGCGTGAACGGCTGAACGGATTTGGATGAAATTTGGCACATAGGTAGACCATGAACTGGAGAAGGACATAGGATACCTTTTATCCCGATATTCCCACGGGATCAATAACAATAACAATATTTATTTGTACAAGACTTTAGCCTATTACAAATTATTGTACCTTAATTTATTCCTTATAATTTAGTGGCTGGATACAATACATGTGCAGCTGGGCTTAAACTAGGAGGACTCCTGTGCTATAAGCACCAGTTACTTCCGTCACCACCATGATCAAGATGCCATTACAAGTGTGGTGCGGTGCAAAAGTGATCGAGACTTATGCGAGTGAAACCGCGGGGCGCAGCTAGTAGTTTATAATTATATTTACATACTCACTGCTCATGCCTCGTTAGGTTGTTCTTGAAAGCGAATCTCTTGCCACACGTAGCACATTTATAACCTTCCCTGTGATGTCGCTGGACATGCTTCCATCTTTGATTCTTGTTGCTGCAGACAAAACCATTTATTTTATTAGGGTTCCGTAGTCAACAAGGAACCCTTATAATTTCGCCATGTCCGTCTGTCTGTCCCTCTGTCCGTGGCTTATCTCAGAGACTGTTGGTACTAGAAAGCTGTAATTTGGTATGGGTATACATATAAATCACGCCGACAAAGAGGTAAAACAAAAAAAATAAGGTTAACTCCCAACATAGCGTGGTGTTTTTGCTTTTTTTCTCGTCAATCCCTTGAGGGTTTTCGTTGGAAAGGTCATTTAAAAATATTAAAAAAAAACATTTTTGGATTCAGGGAAACAGTTGTTACAGTCCCCCCCCCCCCCCCCCCCCACCTGCCAGCTAAATGGTTGGTTTTGGATATCGCACCTTCGGTGCAACAAAGTCACAAATAGCCAAAACTGTAAAATTGAGGTAAGTATGCCAAATTGTCTCTGAACCATGCCTATACTTGGGGCAACAAAGACATCCGCGAAAGCCTTTGTGGTTATTGGCGGATTTTCTATGCGTTTTGGGCCGACAAAGTTTCATTGCACATTATTGCCCTCGCGCCCGCGAGTGTTTGTCTATAAATTACAAAAATTTTGGAGCTACAAAGGCATTTTGATCCATTCCTGGGACAACAAAGTCACAATTCAGGACACTTTTTTTTGTTATGTCTTTCATTATGATTTTTTGATAATTCAATATAAGATTTTTTAACGTAAAACTATAGCAAATAAAATAAACTATTAATTTTATAAAGATTTCAAACCTACTATAAATAATAATCCAGAAATGAGGAAATAAATGCGAAGAAAATATTAAAAGTCCTCTCCTGTAAAATAAGAAAATGAGGTGTTGTGACGTTGTTGCACTGAAGATGCGATTTGTGAAAAAAATCATGGTAGAACAAGTTTTTCATCCCTGTCCCCATACAACTCACTTTGATAATGCCGTAAGTCCACAGGTTTTTCTTATTGTTACCCTTTCCTACGTTTGTGAGTCACATGTGACTCACAAACGTGAGTCACATGTGACTCACAAAAAAAACACGAACAAAAAAATATCACGTCACGTTCATACTGAAAAATTTGACTTAAATTGTATAGAGAAATGAGTCACCTGTGACTCATGAACTTATTCTAGTACGTTCCTATGAGTCATATATGAGTCATTGGACAGCGAAGTTGTTAATTTTGTTCTTGAGATAACTCACTCAAAATATTTATTACATTCAGTGCACAGGTATCCGTAGGGCGTTCGTTTATCCAACATGGAGGGCTTTCGACGAGGTTTGGAACCGGAGTTGAAATCTTCTGCAGTTTTGTGGCGAGTCTGCATTGAAAAAATTATTTTATAGAGATTGGATATTATTTTTGAAGCTTCATAACATTGAAACTAAAAGAATGTTTCGACTGGATATTTTCATAAAAACAGCTCAATCTGTTTAGCCTTCCAGTCTAACCGGATGCAGCTGAATACCAGTATTTTACATGGAGCGACTGTCTATCTGACCTCCACAACTCCAGTTTCTGGGTAACATCTACTCCAGTTACTGGGTAACTTCTACTCCAGTTACTGGGTAACATATACTCCAGTTACCGGGTAACATCTACTGCAGTTACTGGTTAAAATTTACTCCGGTTACTGGGTAACATCTACTACAGTTACTGGGTAACATCTGCTCCAGTTACTGGGTAACATTTACTCCAGTTACTGGGTAACATCTTCTATATAATAAAAATGAATTGCTGTTTGTTAGTCTCACTAAAACTCGAGAACGGCTAGACCGATTCTCAGGGTTTGTATTGTACATAAAATAGGTGTAAGTAGGGTAGGTAGGTCGATAGGTTAGGTAGGTAAGTAGGTAGGTAGATAGGTACGCAGGTAGGGTAGGTAGGTACGCAGGTAGGGTAGATAGGGTGGGTAGGTAGGTAGGTAGAGTAGGTAGGTAGGTATGTAGGTGTAGGTAGGTAGGTAGGTAGGTAGGTAGGTATGTAGGTAGGGTAGGTAGGTAAGTAGGTAGGGTAAAAAAACCAAAATCTTAGATCTACCCACCTTTTTTCTCTTACCAGGTAAAACTAAATTCTTCATAGAATGTCCACTTCTCAAATGTGCTAACATATCATCTATATTATAGGCCGTAAACACACAGAACTGACAAACATGTCTATGGTAATGTGCTTCTCTATGGTCATGGTATGAAGTTATAGGAGTGTAGACGAGGCATACATCGCATTGGAGGTGGTCTGATTTCTAGAAAAGAAAAAAATATCGTCAATGCTATTTCTGGGTCATCATCATCTGCCTAGCCTTTTCCCAACTATGTTGGGGTCGGCTTCCAGTCTAACCGGATGCAGCTATGTATACCAGTGTTTTACATGGAGCGACTGCCTATCTGACCTCCACAACCCAGTTTCTGGGTAACATTATACCTATACTGGTTTGCAGACTTTCGGGCTTCTGACTATCCATAACCACTGTCAAAGATCTACAAATGACAGCCGGAACCAACGGCTTAACGTGCTTTCCGAGGCACGGAAGGGTCTTGGTTTATAAAGATGGTCACCCATCCACGGACCAACCGCGGCAAGCGTAGCTTAACCTGATGGATCGACCCGTGCGGCTGTTACCACAAGCCCCTCACTCACCAAACTCACCTCTATATGTAAAGAAAAATTATGATCGTCCAATCCTCCTTGGCTTCCAAATACTTCAACACAGCTATCACATTTAAATTCCGCATTTACGAAAGTCAGTGCCATTTTATTATTTTTCCTAATTTCTTCCAACTCAGTATCATTTATCAAGACAGTAGAAAAATAACTCTTGTCCTTCCCATTCTTAATTTTCTTTCTCTTTTTTTTCAATTTGTACAATAAATCCTCATTATAGTCTATGGTTTCTTTTGAGTTTGACAGTTCCTCTTTACAATCTATGGTTGGAATGGCTACTTCTGTCTCGTTGTCGGAGAGCCAGTTGCTGTGCAGTTCTGATAGAGGTATGTCCTCTTCACTTTCGGTTTTTATGTCTGTGGTTAAGCCACAGTCTATGAAATTGTCTGTAGAAGTGGTGTTTGATTCTGATATTACTTTTTGGTATGTAGTCTTGTGGTGTGTGGTGAGGCGGGATAGGCTGGTTGTTTGAATCTAGAATAAAAGAAGAAGAAAGTTATTTATACAGGGTGTAAGGGTTAAATATAAAAATAAACGACCGAGTCACAACGAAAAAAAAAATCATTGTTTTCATTAAAAGATTTTAAAAAGTTTTTATCTGACAGTTTCGTCCGCAAATTCATGGATATGGGCGCGAAGTCACCGCCCCTCCTACCTACCTACACAACACATGAATAAATACACAATAGGGGTCGCGCTCGCGGCCGATTAGGTCACGTCTCGCGCCCCCCGCCCATGTTGAGAACTTGAGACGTAAGGTCGTAGCCCTAGCGCGTATGGTGAAATACTCTTGTGGTAAAATGTGTGATTGAAATCGAAAAAAAAACGATTTAAACAAGAAAAGTGTAATTTTCCATTGATTTTACGTTCTATAAATGAAACCAAACCATTGGTTTAAAGGATAACGGCGTTTACCCTAACACTCTGTATAAATTTCAAAGAAGCATCAAAGGCAAACGTAAGGTAGGACGCCCTCAGGCTAGGTGGAGCGACGATCTTCGCAGGGTGGCTGGTAGCAGCTGGATGAGAGTTGCTGAGAATCGAGCTGCAAAATCTAATCGACCTATGATGTTCCCACTGCTGGAACACAGGCCTCCTCTCTTCAAAAGGAAATGGGCTGTAATCTACCACACTGGCCTAGTGCGGGTTGGTAGATGTTACATGTCTGCGAATTTTTGGTTCTAGGATGAAATTATTTACAAAAAGCAAAGCGCCTGTCTGGCTTCGAACGCACGACGGTTGTTACTACTGTGCTGTGTCTTGTTATAAAAAAATTATTTGTAAGTTATAACTTGTAGAACATCATAACAAATCCTGAGAGTGTCCGGCGACTCTCTATTCCGTCTCACAAGTTACCGCAATCAATTTTTAAATTAGATTGTCTTTTTTAAAATGTGGTCAACAGAGAGAGAAATGACTTGATGCCCGTGTACCAGCAGTAGGAACATTAAGGCTGATTAGTGATTATAAATGTGGAGATGAGCGATGAATTTAACGAATAATTTACATTCTAGGTAACTTGTGAACGTAGACTTGTAACTTTTGATAAACAGGGCACTAGTATGTGCATTAACTTACTATTTTTAATTTACTAGGTATACTCACATGAGTTCTTAAGCCGACCCCAACATAGTTGGGAAAAGGCTAGGCAGAAGAAGAAGATACTCACATGAGTTCTTCCATCAGCTATACTGGTCAGTTCTCTCTGTGCAGCGCAGGCCTGATTCCTGAACCGTGTGATCCTGCACATAACAGCTCTACATTCCCAGCATATGTATAAACTTGCAGTGTCCTTGTAGAATCCCTCCTGTAATGAGTACAGTCGTTTTAGATGTAGCACATACAGACTGATACACAGAATTTAAAAAGAGAATAATACTGATTAAAAAATTAAAATGAGTTACTCATCATTTTCAATTGAGATTTCCTCTTAATTTTAAAGTTATTTTTTTTCTATTACAAAAGAATGATGTGCGTGTAAAGTAGAAAAAGGTTTATTTATAGTTATTCTACAAAGGCTTATATAGAATTTTTTTCAAATAATGCGCGGAAATTTAAACTATGTAAATTAATTATAAATTCGAGAATCAGTGACGAACACAAAGATAATTTTTCATGCGATAATGGTTTTTTCCATTTTTAAATTACATGACAACATTACGACCTAAACAATAGCTGTATCTTTTAAACCGTACTAAGTAGACACATGAAACGATGGTTCGGAACCCTTCGTGCGAATCGGACTCGCAATTGGCCGCTTTTTCTAAGTTTAGGTGGCTCTAGGTAAGTAACAAATTTCATTCCGATTTAAATACACAGTGGCTATTTAAATTGTTTGAATATTATCAAAACGTTGAATACATACCCTGTAAGCTTCAGAATCAAAGGAAAGCAGCAAATATAAATTGTTAACGCCTTCAGGTAGTCTGCATAATTGAAACAGCTTTCTGTCTCGACTTAAACACGTACAACACAGCTTCTTTAACTCTACTTCTGGATAGTCGTCCATTTTAATCAAACTTCTTCGTATCAAATAATAAGTAATTGATAAATTAGGCTACTTGTTTATTATTTAAAATCTTTGCACAACGCACAGTACCACAGAACACAGTATCACACAGTACCTACTCGCTTTTCGTAAAAGTGACACTGACAGTCACAACCATAAATATTACTTTACTCTATGGCAGTGTTACCAGATGAAAAAACAAAACTACCGTGTTGATGGATTAAAATTACCGTGTTTCAGACCCAAAATACCGTAGATATATTTGAAAAATACCGTGTAAATTATCGTGTAAAAAACAAAAGAAAGAACCATGAATATTCAATATTTGTATTCAAAATTATAATTAACCACTTTTGTAACGCGAGAACTTGAACAAAATAAATAAATTAAAAACTGGCGCCCCACGTTGGGCGCCAGTTTAATGCGGATACATTAAATATCGTTTATTACAATAAACTTAGGTACTAGAAATACACAAACAAACTTATAACATCGCGAGAGTCGCGGAGGATGCGTGGTGTATAGTACGTGGGCACGTCTTTAGGTCTATTCCCGTCGGTGATCTGAGCTTAAACTTGGCTAGCAACAGTGACGGGCCTTTTATAATGTCTCGAAAGTAGGTACTTCCACAGATTCGTTACTTTTGGTGTTGTAGCCTGACGACGTGATGTCCAACATCCCCCACCCGACCAACGAACCAATGGGCGATTTTCTTATCTCGCGAGCGGTCTCCATAAGTAGGTGAGACAATGGGAGCGAGCGAGATAGAGAGTATTAGAGAGTCGTGCTCTTTCTAGGCGGTGGTAAGGCTCGGGGAACAACTTTATTTAATTTATTTATTTTGTTCAAGTTCTCGCGTTACACTTTCTTATTTTTTTTTTAATATTGATTTTAATTTTGATCATGGTTAGACAAATGGACAATACAAAAACCTTTTTGTATTTAGTCGTATTAAGATTACGTGTGTACAATAATTCGGGAATGAACACGCGGCGGCGTAGCGTAGTATGCAAAGCGACAAAAACTAAAAATGCGTTTTGTTTTACGTATTGGCTTTAATTTTATTAAATTACAGTTACATAAATTACACGGTATTTAATATTTAAAATTATCGTAGAAAATTACACGGTAGGGAATCATTACCGTAGACCGTGTATTGGTAAGAAATACCGTGCTTCTACGGTAATTACCGTGTACCTGGTAACACTGCTCTATGGTCACAACTCACAACCACAACTCACAGGTGACAGTTATTAAGTGTTGCTATTATTAGTACAAAATTACCATTTACTTAGCAACCAAGGTCCTTGGGCGAGATGGTCAATATTTGTTTCTAATCCGCTAAAATCATTTTATCCTGAAAAGAAAGCCAAAACGACTTATTTTTTTTGTGAAACATAAATTATAATCTTTTATTTATACATTATAAATTATATTAAACTACTTACTACTACTACTACTATCTAACCAACTAACTCTATTACTCTAACTTATTACTACTTACTTGTAAAGCGCTCTTCCGCTCTCTACCTATTTTTAAAATTTGCTGTGCCCGACAGGGTCCATAATTGTTTCTTTAATTTTTATTTACCACCTAATTTGTACATTATGGATTGCAATAAACAATTTGATTTGATTTTTGATTTGATTATTGGTAGAGATAAATTATAAATATTCAAAATGTTTTATGGGGATGAAAAATCATCTTTCCTTCATTCAAGTCCCGTAAGTGTGGAAAAATATTGATTTGGCAATATATCAGTGGCTGTCAAAGTGGTACTCTGAGAACTCATTCAATACTCGATTTAAAAACGAGATCGTGGAACTCTTCATTTTCTAGCATTTGTCTATGGAATTGTTACTTAAATAATTTACCCATCAATTCGGGAAGATTTTTTCCAGACGCTAATCAACATCATGTTTAAATTTTTGTGAAATGCTAAAAGAACCGTAGAAATTTTTGAAAGTTATGCGTATAAATGACATTGGTTTGTAAGAAAGCAATATACACTTATATAGGGATAAAAGTAATGCGAATAAAGTAGATTTTCCAGGGAAATTTTGAATTACAGCTGTCATTCCAAACGAGAAATTGAAAACAAAACTATTTTGTCTATGGTAAATAATGGCCTATGGCTACCGTATTTTGTAATTTATTGTTTCTATTGTGTATTTAGTCGTAAATAAACACATAATAATGTATTTCTACTAATAAGCAACGACACAATAAAGCGATACATTAATGAAGGACGCACATCTTGCGAAAAACATAAATTTCTTATAACAAAAATGAATATCAATGTCAATGTTTTCGAAGTGCCTGTAGTTAATGCTGTTATTATGCACCAACCGGGGCCTCAAGAGCTTCAAAACCATGTCCAACAGCAGCAACCTCAACCGCAGGTGAACACACACCAACAGGAGCCCGCGCCAACGCTACCAACAATGCTGGCCGAGCGAAAACCCAAAATCGAAAAAATGGAAAAGAAGAAAAAGGAGGCGATCGAGGGCCAAGCCCGAGAAATTATATTTAAGGTAATCAAGTTCTTTGAGAGCGAAAAACAGAACAGAGGCTACGCGTACCCGGTAGAAAACGTTGTTAAAAGAGCGTGTGCTGCCACAGGTTTGTCAGAGAGCACGATAAAACGAATTAAAAGGGACGGCTTGCGCGCGGAAGCAACTCAAACAAAAATCGCTGGTCCAAAGAAAAAACGCGTAAGAAAAACTAAGGTACAGCTTGACTATTTCCAGTTATGTGCTCTAAGAGGCATTGTAAACAGCTACTCCGTCAGAAAAGAGGTACCAACCTTGGGAAAAATTCTAACCGCAGCGAAACACGAACTAAACTACCGTGGGGGAAAGGAATCTCTAAGATTAATATTGTTGAACAAACTCGGTATTAAGTTTAAGAAATGTGAGAAGAAGAATAAGAAGCCTAAAGAAGAACCGGAACAGCCGCCATTGCCTCCGCCACAGCCTCAACCGCAGCTACAAAATATTATGCAACATCAGCAGATGCACCAAGTGATGAAGCCGACGATGAATGAGAACCAGTGCGTATATACCACGATGATGCCACAGCATGTACCACCAGTATCCTATTGAAGGAGAGTTTAAACTGATAATTCAAAGATATTTCTATTATATTTATGTTGGAAAGAATCGTAAGTTTTGTGGGTCATTTTGCTGTAAGTATAGTGTTATATTGATAACCTCATTGGTTCGCAAGTTTTTTTGTTGAGCATGAAGCCCTGGGTTTTATTCCCCAGTGTTATGTACTTACTTGGCGTCCATGATGTTATATGGCGGTTGATGTGGGTTGCTTCAAACTTGGTGTGGCGGGGGTATCCTCACTTTGTAATAATAATCAACTATCTGTCAAACACGGGAAAGTCCGAAAGGGATACCGGGGTCCTTGGAACAGGCAACTGAAGGAACACGGGTGGGTTTTAGTCAGGTTTTTCTTTCTGAAATTTCTCAGTAGCAGCCCGAAATCTAGATTTGTGCTAAGTTGATAGCAATAGGCTCGCCCCCTATTATATGGAACTTAAACATAACTTTTTTATAAAATAACTGGCGAAAAGTAGGTACACCTCTGCCCACCCCTTTGGAGAAACAAAGAATGATGTAAAAAGATTCTTTTTATAAAATTATAGATAAAAATATTATTTCAAAGTAATTTTATACATAAAAGGACTATGAAAGATTAAATATTGTAGAAGTTTCAATAGATAAATTTATTTATTTATGAAAAAACATAACGAATATTGCATTGACTTCCTGCTTTTCATTTTAAAATGATGACGTCTATGTATAAGTTCAGTATTCTGAATAAAAGATGTGTTCAAATTGTTTGAGCGCAGGCGCCCCTATTCCCTCCAAAAACAGCACTTGATCAGTACATTTCAAGACTGAATTTCTAATTCATCGGTCTTAAAACCTCTTATTCATTAAATAAACTGCAAAATGACCTACTTGACTACTTCAGTTGCAACATAGATATACTACGTACAATATATTAGAAAAGAAAGTGTCTTCAGTTAGCGTAGAGAATATTCATCAACCTACATAGTTTTGTTGGTATAGGTTCCTAGCGAAAATAGTATACAAAAGTTATTTTTTTATTTCTTTAAATCAAAATTTAAAAATCCGACCAAGTGCGAGTTGGACCTGTGCACGAAGGGTTCTGTAACATTATCTATAACAACGGCAAAAAAATCATGTCTGTAGTATGGGAGCCCCCTTAAATATTTATTTTATTCTGTTTTTTAGTATTTGTTGTTAAAGCGGCAACAGAAATACATGATCTGTGAAAATTTCAACTGTCTAAAACTATCACATCAGACGGACAGATCGCAGCAACTGCATGCAGTTGAATATATCGACCTCGTTCAGTCATGATATCAACTTCAACCGGCTGCAGTTGTGTGAAGTCAATATTAACTGCATAATTGTGACTTCAACTCGTCGGCTACAGTCGTGTAGTGTCGACGTACGCTGTCCGTCGCTAACCGCATACAGTTACTCAAGGAGCATAACTTTATGCGGTTAGCGATGGACAGCGTGCAGTTGAAGTCACGACTGTATGCAGGTAATATTGACTTCAGACGACTGCAGCCGACTGCGTGAAGTTGATATCATGACTAAGCGAAGTCGAACGTACTACTGCATGCAGTTGAATATATCGACTGCGCGCGGTTGCTGCGATGCAGTCTGTCTGATGGCAGCGTTAGTGTCGTATTCCGAGTAAAAGGTAACATGCTTGCTTTATAAGGAAAGTGTTGACAAAGTCCGCCTCTAGCAGGTTTCCGCCGAGGCGTCTCCTACTGACAGAGAGTCGAGCGACACATTTGGACATATCATGTTTGACAAGCTTGCTTCACCCCAAAATAAAATAGAAAGTTATTAAAATCAAATTAGAAATCAACTTTCTATGCATATTTTTAATTTATCTTCTGTACATAAAATATTATATAAAATTTACTTTAACAAAATTAAGTATGTAAGTACGCCAAATTGACCCCATAATCTTAAATTAATATTTTTTTACAAAATTTGATGAATTTTTAGCTATAAATGTTTTGTTCGAAAGTGTAAAAAGTTCAAAATAAAATATTACACACTCTCTTCGTGGGTTGTTGGTCTAGTGGTTGCAAGCGCTACTGCTATGAGGTCCTGAGTACAAGTCCCGGGATGGGCTGCTAAGCATGAGGTCTTGAATTCGAGTCCCGGGTCGGGCTGTGTTCTTAGGTTTGTCCATCTGGAATTTCGCAATTGGAGCGTGAAGTCTGGATTTGTTCCCGGTTGATGGCAATAGGCTTGCGCCCTATTACATGGGATTTTAAACACAACTGGCGAAATGAGGGTGTTCTATAGGTACCTACACCTCTGCCTTCGGGGAATACAGGCATGATTTTATGCTTTCAATACCTTTTCAATATGGAAGCAAAATATCGGCTTTCTGGTCTTTTATTCTAAGTCAGACCACTACGTCTTCTTTCAAGCAAGTCTCAGCCGTCATCTCAGTACTCAACTGCTTTCTAACCATATCATCTTTTACACAATCCATCCATCGTTTCTTTGGTCTTCCTCTGCACTTAAGCAGGACACTTAAATGTAAAACTACCCACTTAAGGTGAAAGCTTCAGGGTGGCTCGCGAAATTCAAATTTTCTTAGGTTTTTTGCAATTTGCAGGTCAGTATCAGGTTGTATGTTGATTAAAATATGATTCGCGGCCGTAACAACTATGGATTTACATAATTATAAACATTAGAATCAGCAATACAACTCCATAAGTTTATATAACTGTATTGAATGACTTTTTTGTGAAATCATGACATTTGGCACTTATATGAACTAATGGACTTGTATTGCTGATTCTAATGATTATGGTCGCGAATCATATTTTAATCAACATACAACCTGACACTGACCTGCAAATTGCAAATTACGTAAGAAAATTTTAATTTTGCGGGCTACCTTAGCGCATCAACCATTGAATTGTTACTGGCTGGCATATAAAAGAGTAAAGAGCTGTTGAAAGTGACTTGCAAGAATCTTAATGTCTATGAAAGAGTTGGGAGTTTTTTTAAGGCGGCGGGTCCACACCTGCACACGCGCACGTGCCGTGCACTGCGGTCTCGAACTACTGAGCACATCCGAGATAGCACACGGCATGCATGCGATATGTTCGCGAACGAGTGTTTTGACTGTCTCTTGCACGCGAACCATTCGCTAACGGCTCGCGTTCACGAGACTGTTTGTGTTCACGAGAGAACATTAGACTTGCACGCGACTACTCGCTAATCGCTCGCGAACCTGTCCAAAGGTCCATCTCCATACTATGTTCCTAAGATGCACGCAAACGGCACTGTTCGTGCGCGTGCGCAGTTTTAAAATGCGCAAACGTATCCCAGCTAGAATCCCCGCTCAAAATTCGTGCTGGTCACTGGTAAATTAAATTATTATTTTTAAATGGTATATTCTGCAGATTTGTATAAACCAATTTGCAAGTTTTAGTTCACCCTAATTTTCTTGCATCTTCTTCAAAGTTGGATAAAAATAAAACATTTAGTTTGTGCCCTACAGAAATTAATGGCAAGGAAGAATTGACGCTATGATTGTCAATTTATAAAGTATGTAAGATTTTAGTTTTCATCTAAAATTAGGTTTTTTTTACGTTCGAATATTATTTTTAATGCAGTACATATTTATCAATATTTATTGTTTTTACATCTGGGGGGTTAAGTCGCCCGCAGTGTTAAAAACTTCCCTTAACTCTCGTAGATAGGAAGGTAGGTGTAAATTTAAATTGTAAAAAAAACGAATATGTAGGTATTTCAATATTTTTTTTGTAATATCAGTATTTTTTCTTATTATAAAATTGAATAAAACAATTGGCTATGGGTTACGTCCAAAAACAAATTCTACCTATCCCATGAATAAGAAAAAATCCATGGTGAACCCCGTGTGCTAAACAAAAACGACCACAGCGCCTGTACGCGATCAATGGAAATCCAGGATGTACAACAATAGCGTACTCGAGCGACTATCGCTTTAATAACAACGTGGTCTTACAGTTTTATGCTAAGAAAAAGTGGCGTAGAATCTGTTGGGCGCCAACTAAGCTAAATAATAAATAGATATAATTATATCTCTTTCAAGTTTTACCTGCTAGAAAGAGATAAGTATACCTTTAGTTAAGTTTAGTTGGTCAACATCAGAATCGCTGCCCATGTTAATATTATGTACAGTACATTAATTCATTATATTAATGATTATAATTTTTAGAATAAAGATAATGTATCATAAGGCTGAGTATTACTTTATGTATTTTTAATCAAATAAAATGAATTAAGTTTTTGAGTATCTTTTATTTACCCAACAAAACCAAAGCCAAAGGAGGGTTATGAGTTATGACGTTAACAGGCTATGTATGTATGTGATGTAGTATGTATGTTCATAACTCCTAAAAACTGCTCGTCTTATTTGGACAAACGAGGTATAAATGACGTCCGATAAAATCAAACATGGTGACTTATTTTATGTTGTAAGTAGCTCTGTAAAGGGGCTCGTCTTGGGAAGAACTACCGCTATACCATACCATACATTGCTTCAGCTTCAACGGGTTCAGTTGCCCTCCCTTGTGAATACCCCCTCCCCCCCTGCCTCAGACCAGAAACATTTGCCCTCTTGAGGCGAAAACCTAGATCCGCGGTCCGAGGGGGGGTTCTGAGGGTCATGACGCCCCCCAAAATCATTCAAGCTGTCTAAAAAATATTCCTGGGCACTAATGGTGGCCCCCTCCCCAAAATCTTGGGCTGCGACCGCGGCTGTCCCAGCATAAAGTTTTGGAGTCATTAGTGTAACTATTTTACTTTATTGAATAAAACAATTCATGTAATTTCATTGAGCATGTTTATTTAAAACACGAATAAATACTTTGTACAATAAAAATAATGTTTTGGACATCAATAATTAATATAAGTACTACTATATTAGTATTGCAAGGATTAGAATTGTTATTAATAATTCTAACAAAATTAAGTATTTGTAAAAATAAAAGTACTTACACTGAATTTGCAGTGTGAACATGAACTAAATAACGAATCTCTATAGAATTAACTACAGGTACCGCTTTTTTTTCTTTTTTGTGGGGGAAATTATCAAATAACTTCTCCCGCTCTGTATGGAGACTCTTACTGACTAAAACCTACCCTTTCATCATCAAATCTATCGTTCTTTATTTTTATAAGATTGTCCAATTGCCATACCACATGAATAGAAAGTACTATTAAAAAGCGTAAAACAAGTCATATTTTAATTCCTTTATAACTGGTCAGTAAAATATTACTGGGTTTTCTTCAGCAAAAAAATAAATGTAAATCAAATCCTATCTTTACACAGGGTAACCATGCCAAATGGAGAGGAAGTACTTCAAATGTATTAAAAATCAGTGCAAAACGCGACACACAATACGGCCGATGAATCATGGCCGATCCGAACATTACGCAATTGAAACTTTTTGGGAACCAAATGGTGACATGAAGCGAGTGAGTGAGAGAACATGGGCAAGGTCAGGGAGCCTATGTTCAGACCGGCCATCATTCATAGCTTAGTTTCTTTTTAACTGGACATTATCATATTCTTGTGTTGAGTCTTCTGGTGCGTTTTCATGGCAGTTACCTGCGCGAAGCTGGCGGGACAGTACGGACATTTGAACGGGCGCTCTCCGGTGTGGGTGCGGCGATGGTTGATAAGTATCCTGTTTGACTGTAAGGTAGAGAAACCAAATTTTTAACTGATATCTAAAAAATTTTATACAAATACCTACATCATTACGTTCCAAAACCAAACTTTGTTCCGAGACCCAGTTGGGCGCCAAAAGCTTGCCGGAATGTATTGGCGCCCAAATGAGACTCGGAAATTTTGCGTGGCGTATTATGATACAACAAAACATCATCATCTAACATCAACGCGCAAAGAAAACATAATGTAAATTCTAGAGGTTTTTTTAATCGTAAACACAACTATTCTAAAGCATTTTGGTTTAAAGTGTTAAGCACAATAAGTATCACTAATAGATATGAATAATGTCAACATCCTAACCCCTAGACCATGATCTGGGTTAGGACATTTGGTACTTTTTATCCCGATAGTACGTTCCCGTGGGATAACTTCCGAACTCCATGCGGGCGAAGCGAGTATTTTTTATTTACAATCATTCGAATGTACGTTACAGTTCGATTCAAACTTAATGGCGGCTCGGAACATGAGGCGAGTCGCTGCGCAGTAACAATTTCATGTGACAGCGGGGGTGAGGGGTGGGGTACTGCGCAGCTAAAAGCTAACTTCCGAGCCGCCATTAAGTTTGAATCGATCTGTACCTACGTTTATTCCGCGTTTTCGTGTTAGGTTCACACAACAGAAAGTCAAAGGCGTTACTCACACTAAATCCTCTTCCGCATAGATCGCATATCTTGTCTTTGGGCTTCGGTATCTTTTGGTGCACGTGCTGAATGTGCTTGCGAACGCCGTATCCATTCGAAAAGTACTGAAATTACACAATAACGAAATATTATATTAAATAAATACATTTACTTTTATCAGACTTAAAAAAATGTCCATAAGATGTTAGTATTGTAGCATTCTCGAATTACAAAAATAAAATTAAATCCCATAAAAATCAAATTTATGTCAAAAATAATACATAAAAACAAAAAAATAAAAATATTGCATCTCCGCGTGAAGCCGAATAAGCCTCCCTAGCACAAAATAAAATGCTAGGCATTCTTACTTGGCGTATTTGTACTAAATATTTACTTTCAATTAGCTAATACAAAATATACCATATTTATATTCTAATAAAGTTCATCGTTCATCGTTCATCATAGACAGCAATGGTGGCGCAGTGGTTAAAGCCGCGACTCAAGAGTTTTAGATCGTAGGTTGAAACCCAGACAGGCGCTTTACTATGTAGTAAATTATTTCATCACCACTGCTCTCAAAATGGTCACGGAAAACATCGTAAGGAAACCGGCATGTCGTAGAACCAAAAATTCAAAGACATGTGACATCTACCAACCCGCACTGGGCCCGCGTGGTGGACTACGGCCCTCTCCCTCTCACAGAGAGGAGGCCTGTGTCCCAGCAATGAGAACATTATAGGCTGATTAGCTAAAGTTCATGTTTAGAGATACAAATGTGTCATTTATCCCCAAGACTTATCATGATAACAAATGAAGCTAAGCGACGCGACGCTGCGCGCACTTTTTAACAATTATCGAACTTATTTTCTTCACGAAAAGGTATAATTTCAGTGCGAGTGTTGACACGTGTCAAAGTACGCTGAGATGCGCAGCGCGTGTACCTTATTGTGTAGTTAATAAATTCGATATTGTATCGGATCATACAAAAGTGCGCGTCGGTTCGCGTCTCTGTGTGAACTAACCCTAATTGCACTGGGGAGGACTGAAAAGCACTGCCATATGCACGTATAAGTGACGTATAAGTGAGAGACGACGCTACACAAAGCCCAAGTTTTTCTAAAACTCGAACATATTTGTAACATATATACGACCGATTACTCTAATCTGCATAGCGTTTTTCCCAACTATGTTGGGGTCTAACCGGATACAGCAGAATACCAGTATTTCACATGGAGCGACTGCCTATCTGACCTCCACAACCCAGTTACTGGGTAACGCTTTGGTAAGACTGGTTGTCAGACTTTCTGAATACATACCTTATTACATAACTCGCAGTAGTGTTTACTCTCCTTTACGTGTACTAGTCTGTAGTGATTGTTTTTGTATGAAACGCGGGAGAATATTTTGTCGCAAGCCGGGCAGGGTATCCTGAAATGAATAAATAATAATTTGTTATGCAATGAAGTGTTTGGAAATGGTAACCAGAATTCAAACATATTTATTGAGCAGGTAACAGATGTATTAGGGACAGAGGGGGTCATTAAAATGAATTATAAGTTATTTTTTTTTTAGTCTGACACTTATTAGTTTGATAAGTTTTAGTCAGTCATTTTACAATCTGATACTTTTAAGTCAGTATTTTTTTACGCTGTAAATTCTAATCTTTCACTTGTTAGTCCGGCACTTTTAAGTGTACACACGGCTACACATCAAGATATACATTTCCAGTATAAGCTGACCTCGCATTGTACGGAAATCTTATACAATGCGAGATCAGCATGAACTGGAAATGTATAGCTTGATGTGTAGCCGTGTGTACCTCTTTTAAAGTCTGTCATCGTTTAATAAGAAACTTGCGTCAGTTATTTATTTAGTCTGTCAACTCTTAGTCGTATCACTTCTTAGTCCATAATAAGCCATAATCCACACATAGCCTAACCAATTGATGCAAATGCTTCTTAAACTTCGTAATGGTAGGATATTGCTTATCGCTATCGCACTCAACGCATTAGCGCATTTCCTTACTCGTCCCGTTTCGTACCAAATGTAGTAATGACTGACGAGCCACGTTTTAATGTAACTACTTTTACTTGGTCACTTTTTAGTCTGACCACTTTTATTCTAGTCACCTTTTAATCTGTCTCTTTTTAGTCACTTTTCAATGGAACACTTTCTAATCTCTCATTTCCTAGTCTGTCAACTATTAGTCTATCACATTTTAGTCTGAAAACTTTTAGTCTGTTACTTTTACATACACACCTGACTTTTTTCTGAGGCCTATGTCTAACGGACTGCTGCAAATGCTTCTTATACTTCGTAATAGTAGGATACTGTTTGTCGCACTCCACACAGTAGCGCATTTCTTTACTTGTCTCATTTCTTATCAAATGTGGTACTAGCTCGGGGTGCACCCTTCTGAGATGTATCTCTAGTATGTGGTATGTTGGGTAGTCCTTATTACAAACGGCGCAGTGCCCAGGAAGGTGCTTTTTCCTGGAAATAATTAGTTGCAGTGTTGAAAAAGATATTCAAATATTTAATTCTGATTCAGTTTTTTTTATTTTATTTAGATATTTTATTAAAGAGCTCGTGGCTAAGTAATAACAACTGCACGGGTCCATCCGTCAGATTAAGCTACGCTTGCCGGGGTTGGTCTGTGGATGGGTGACCATCTTTACATATCGAGACTCCTCCGTGCCTTGGAAAGCGCGTTAAGCCGTTGATCCCGACTGTCATTCGTTGATCTTTGACAGTCGTTACGGGTCGTCAGACGCCTGAAAGTCTGACAACCAGTCTTACCAAGGGGTATCGTATTACCCAGTTACTGGGTTGTGGAGGTCAAATAGGCAGTCGCTCCATGTAAAATACTGGTATTCAGCTGCATCCGGTTAGACTGGAAGCCGACCCCAACATGGTTGGGAAAAGGCTAGGCAGATGATGATGGGTGTACCACCACTGCCTAATCCTTCGAGAAAGGCGTTATGTTATATTTTAAGATATTTAAAACAGTTATGAACTTACTTGATATGCGCTTCAAGTTTCCGTTTTGAGCATACATTTTTATTGCAATAATCACAGGTCACCCTCTCGTGTGCCATCACATAATGTTTGCTAAATTCTCCAAGAGTTCTGTAAACAAAAACTTATTCTACAAGTATTTCGGGACATCGCCAAGCGGTTGGTCGACTCTTCACGTGACCATAGGGCTTGCCAAATTTTAGGTCAAAGAATCAGCATTGCCATCTAATGTGGAAATTGCTGCCAGCCTTTTAGGCACTTTAAACCAATGACAACGATGAGGAAGAATATTTGATTTAAAAAAAAAACTAAAATCTTTTATTTCGGACCTCATTGTCCAATATGGTTATTGTTGATGCCCAATGAGCTCGGTGGTCGGTGGTCCCATATAAATATTATTAACTTTGCTTGCGTAGTTTTTGAGTTAGCTTCAATATTACGTATTTTTCCCACTTAGTGTATCTGGACGATGTTTTAAGTTACTCCGTCACTGTTATTTACATAGCAGGTAGTGGTATTCGAATTTGTGTGAGGTAGGTACCTTAACTAAAAATAAAAACTTTTTACAACAAAAAAAACAACCGACTTCCAATAAAACACTAAAAAGGGAAAATAACTTTCATTTCGGAAGTCGGTGTCTTTGATTGCAATTATCGTGTTTTGCCACCGACTTCCTTTTTTTTGGAAGTCGGTTGTTTTTTTTTTATACTTAAAAAGTATTTATTTTCGTACTACCCAGCGAGACCCACTTCAGAACCGCCATAAATTTTGACGCTTAGGTACCGAGTTAAAAAACTAACTTACCTAAATTCCAATGCACAGCTAGTACAGGTAAACAGCTTAGTATGCGACCTATTCAGATGCTTCTTCAACTCTCCCTTGGTTCTCGAAAGTTCTCCGCAAAAAGTACATCGTAGCATCGGATTGTGGTAGTTTTTCCAATGTTCCTCAAGATGAGATTCTGAGAGTATCTCAAGCCTACAAGCTATGCAGTTGGAAGGGAATTTTAGCTGTGAAAAATCATTGTATTTTGAGTAGGTGCCACTTACGGACATCCCAAGAAAATAATACGCTTCGGGAATCATCGTCTCTCTTCGGAAATACGAACGCGCATTGATGAGATCTATTATAGAGCTGATACAACCATGGAAGTTGTTCGTAATTTTGTATTGCATAATAATGGATTAATAACTCTATGGAATTCCAATATTATGTGGCCTCCTTTAATATTGCCAAATCAAGAGGGATGCGCTAAGGTAGCCCGCGAAATTAAAATTTTCTTAGTTTGTTTGCAATTTACATATGTTCGCGACTATAACAGATACGTTTAAATAGAATTATAATCATAAGAAGATGAGATACTATATAATATTAATAGACTCAGTAGATTTGTACCATATGAAAAAATCTCATAAGTAAAAGTTCTTAGGGAGCAAATCTTATTAGTTCTATGCCTACTGCTCTTTATTTACTACCGGAAAATTAGAAAAAACTTCTCATAAATAAAAATAATACCAACCTCGCTATGATTCAGAGTCTTATGCCTCATATAGTCCAAACGCACATTATACCCAATATTACACAATTTGCACCTATAAGGCATATTCTTATCGAATCGATGGTTATTCTTGCCTCTGTAATTTCGTTCCACATCTCTTGAGCTTACAAATACTGTATCATAGTACGGACTTACATTTTTTGGAAATCTACCATTAATTTTAGTTACGGAGGCAAGTTCTTCGTACTTTTTAATCCTTGATTTTAATTTACGAAAGGCTTTCTTTGGGTTTCTGTATAGTAATGTAAAATCTTCATTCGGTTCTTGTTTTAATTCTGTTTCATAATAATCTTGATCATTGTTTAAACTTATATCGTCATTATCAAATTCTTCTTTAATTATTTCATTATTTTCTAATTTTATATCTATCTGACCTCTTTCGTCGTCTGTTACTTCTTTTTGTTCAAATATTAGGTCTTTTTGTTCAAATATTAGATCTTTTTGTTCAAATATTAGGCCTTCTTGTTCAAAAGTTAGGCCTTTTTGTTCAAGGTTAAGGTTGTTTTGTTCTAGTAATAGATCTTTTTGATCCTCTTCGTTGATATATTTGTAGTTGTAGTCATATTCTTTGTGTTTGGTTTTTATTAGTAGTGATAATGTGTGGGGGATATCTCTCTGTAATTATATTTACAAGTAAAAGTTTCAGATACTTTTTAAGATGCCAAAATATTGTTGTATATATATTTATTTATCTAAAATTCTCGTACACAAATCTAATGAATCTAAGGTGCTCTAAGAATTTAGAATTATTAATGGCATAAAAATAATAAATTATGGGATCGATCCATCATCACTGACAGGACTATTGTTGCCAATAAGCCTGATATAGTGGTGGTGGATCGAACAGAGCGGCGCGCAATGATCATTGACATAACAGTCCCGCATGACGGGAACCTCGTGAAGGCCGAGAAAGATAAACAAATCAAGTATCTTGACTTGGCTCACGAGGTTGTCGACATGTGGGATGTGGACTCTGCGATCATTGTGCCGATAGTCGTATCAGCCAATGGCTTAATTGCCAAGAGCCTCGACCAACACCTAAGGAGGCTCTCGTTGGGCAGCTGGATTAAGGGCTTGATTCAGAAAGCTGTACTCCTGGACACGGCTCGCATCGTTAGGAGGTTCCTCTCTCTGGAGCCCTGACCGCCGGTAGCTTGGACCCTGTTCCCAATACCGGTGGGCTACTATTTTTTATATTTTAAAATGTTTTTATATTAAGCTAGTTAGTAGCTTCCTGCCCGCGGCTTCGCCCGCGTGGTATGTAGATAAAAAGTAGCTTATGTCCTTTCTCAGGCTCTAGACTATCTGTGTACCAAATGTCAATTAAATCGGTTCAGTAGTTTTGGCGTGAAGGCGCGAGAGACAGACAGACAGACAGAAAGACAGAGTCACTTTCGCATTTATAATATTAGTAAGGATTATTAAAATATCTTTATATTAAAAATGTACTTTATTAATTAAAAGTGAATTTATGAAATAAACGAAATAAATTATTAAAATTACCTTGTCATATAAAGTTTGTAGATACTGAACCAGCCTGTATTGGGCAGTTTTGATGCGAGCTTGGAAGTATTTCATCTTGTTTAGTAAAGCAATACATTCCCAGCACAGCAGTATGTCTCTTGTGTCCTAAAATAAAACATTTAAGTATTGTTTTAATCTGTTACGGTTTTCTGGTCGTCTGTGTACCATCGTGGATAGAAATCCGACACAAGGCTCCTTTTGATAATGTGTAATATCGGTTTTACAATGATTTGATGTATTTTTCAGAAATGATACAACATGTAACATTAAATCCACAAAACCTCAGACACTCCAGCAAATTTTTAATTCAATTGACCTATTTTAAAGAGAAAAAAATCATTATAGAATTTATAGTTTTGGAAGATTCGTATTTGCATTAAAATAACAGCTATTATTATCCCGCATATGAGAAAATTTTAATTTATATAATTTTAATATACAATAGGTCATAATGCACAATGCCATCTTTCGAGTACAGTGGTAAACTCAAACTCTCTGTTCAAAGTTCCAAGTAGTAATAACTTTTGACCGAGTGAACTGATTTTAATGAAATAAAGACTAAATGTAGCCTCAAGATATGGACTATGACTATATTCTCATTCCCTTAAATCTTTTGAAAAGAGTCACACAAAAATGACAATATTACATGTGAATTTAAAATCATCCCCTATTTTACCCCCTTGAAGGGTGATTTTAGAAAAACGCTATTTTTTTTGTTAGTAAAAGCATCAATTTAAATTTTCATAGCCTTACTTAAGAAATAAGACGTTTACCATACAAACTCATCCTCTATATGTCCTTATGTTTATTTTTGAGACAAAAAGTAGCCAATGTCCTTCCCCGGGATGCCATCTATTTTCTTACCAAGTTTGATCGAAATCCATCCAGTGGTTTAGGCGTGAATGGTAATAGACAGAGTTAATTCGAATTTATAATAAGTAAAATAAGTAATGCTAAGGGGTTTTTTACAATCTGCTGTCATCCGTCTGATGTCTTTCATAAATGATTTTAATTAATTAATTCAATGAGTGATTTAAAAAAAAAACACCTTGACAACCGTTAGGGCAGTGGTCATATGGTTATACTGGACTATTGTTGGGCACCAAACGATTATAAACTAACTAAGTTATGTTTTATGAAGAAAAAACAAACTTACATTTTCACTTTGTATCACATCTTCTCTTAGTTTTATAAATAGCGTTTTAGTCTGACCATTTATGCATTTAAGCTTTCTATCAGCGCTTAAACAGCCTTGACATAGCGTAAATATACTTTTAGATTCCTCTTTTATATCCATTTTAATAGATAATTCACAATTTTACACATTTATTTTTGTTTTTGAGTCTGATTTCGTGTTGAATCGAATTTGACATCGTATTTGGCAATTTGACATTGACAGTTATTTTTTTACTTGTCTGTGATTCCGATGAGGTCGACTGTAAAAAATCTTTGTTTGGGTTCTACCCCTTTTAGGCAGGGACAGTGCGACCAGTATTTACAAGGAACAACAAATACAAACCCGTTGTTTCTTGCTAAGGGCTGATTTTATCAAAGTCATATATCTTTTATCCGTGGAATAAAATTGTCGTCTGATAGTTTTTGTATGGAAAAAGTGTCAAAAATTTAAAATTTATTCTCAGTCTCGATATAAAAGTTTGGTGAAATTCGCCCTTGGAAAAATTACTTATGCCATGGTAAAAAGGATATTAGCTAAAGCCAGTCAGAAAGGTGATAATGGGGTAGGCAGCTCCAACCTTTTTTTGCCGTGGAAGTCGGTGGAAGCTTAACCACACTTTAGAACTATTTCTTACCGCTAAATAAGGGAAAATAATACACGGTATAAATAACTGAGTATTTTTATTTCCTTAACACTATTCTAATACAAAAGTCTTCTTAAAATAGTTACAATAAAGTACTAAAAACAGCAAATTATATAAATATAATGGACTACCATGAAAGTATTATTTTAAAAACACTTTACATAAATGCAGACTTGATTTTAAAATACAAAAATAACGCCCATTTTGAATGAAAATACAAAAAAAATTGAACACTTTTCGAGTGAAAGTCACGATATAATATAGTAAAAAATAATAATCTTGTTATAAAAAGCAATAGGTAAGTAAAATAATAAGTAACAATTTGTTCTTAAAAATATTGTTCGATTTAAACATAAATACACGCGCCATTCTTACGATACATACATAGACATGCAAACATACGTAATGATAAACAACCTAATCTTTTGTTCTTGCACTCGTGTTACCACCATTCGGTATGCTTCCGTGCCGAATCGAACAGCAATCAATGTTATCAAAAGAGTTTTTAAAGGTATTCACAAATTCAAAACTCGTCTATTTTGTCAGTTGTCAGTAAGTCAAATAGAAGACCGCCATTCTTCCAACAGCATGAAAATGTCTCCCGGGTTAAGTTTACACCAATATACACTAGTTTTCACGTCAACTACACAAACATACATACACTCTCAAACACAGAACTCATCTTTAATCACATTTACATCTGTTGTCTGAACATAGCGGTAATTTCTTCAACAGTCTTGTTCTTAGTTTCAGGTACTTTGAAGAAGATGAAGAATATGAATATTAGTTGGAGAACCGCAAATATTATGAACACGTTCGCGCCAAGTGCCATCTGTGGATATCAAGAAAAAATATTATGTTTTTAAATTATGGAATAGAAAAATTTTGTCAATCACAACTGGTTCAGTGATACATGTATTAAAAGTACTCTGTGGTTTAGCCGCTAAAACGTTACGAACAACAGACAATGACACCTTATTGTATATTTTGCGGAAGTCAATCAATCTGCTTAGCCTTTTCCCAACTATGTTGGAGTCGGCTTCCAGTCTAACCGGATGCATCTAAGTACCAGTATTTTACATGGAGCGACTCCCTATCTGACCTCCACAATCCAGTAACTGGGGTACTATGATACCTCTTGGTAAGATTGGTTGTCAGACTTTCGGGCTTCTAATGACCCGTGACGACTGTCAAAGATTGACAAATGACAGCCGGGACCAACGGCTTATCGTGCTTTCCGAGCCACGGAGGAGTCTCTCTCAATATGTAAAGATGGTCACCCATCCACGGACCAACCCCGGCAAGTGTAGCTTAACCTTATGGATCGACCCGTGCTGCTCTCATTACTTAGCCACGAGCTCCTCTTGTTTATTTTGCGGAGGTACGGAATGAAAGTTATATACCTACAGTTATATACCTAAAGTTATACAGGCTGTAAGGGTAAACACTCTTGTCATTCAAACCGTGGGTAGTTGACTTAAATATAAAAATAAATGACCGAACACAACAAAAAAAAACCTTATTTTCATTAAAAGATTTTAAAAAGTTTCTATCCGACACCGTGCTCTCTAGCGAAACAGCTGACGTGACTGAGGGAGAGATCGCGCTCGCGGCCGGTCAGGTCACATCCCGCACCCCCCGCCCGTGTTGAGACGCAAGTTCATTGCCCTAGCGGATAGGGCAACGAACTTTCGTCTATTGTGGTAAAAGGAAGATTTAAAAAAAAGAAAAAAAAAGTTGTAATTTTCCATTGATTTTACGTTCTATAAATGAAACCAAACCACTGGTTGCAAGGATAACGGTGTTTACCCTAACAGCCTGTATACCGGTATATACTTACAGAAAGCTGTAAAAAGCTCAGTCCGACTATGAAGTTGGCTGTCCAATTGACTGTCACTGCTACAGACGACGCCGCGGGCCGCGACGATTGGTTGAATAGCTCTGTAAGCAAACGAGTTATTATTGAACAATTTCAAAGAAAAAAAAATGGCAAACATAAATAGTCAGAATTTGTCAATTTTCATATACAACCCGTGCGCATTAACATGGCACCTCAATACTCCCCCCGCTACCCGCGCCGCCTCCCGCCGTCGCCGTGCGGGGTAGCGGGGGGAGCTCCAAACGTCGTTACAGGGTTTTTATGACTCTTGAAGAATAGTCAAGCGGAATAGGTTACTAAATATATTATCTGCGTCTATTGTATTTTATAATGGATTTCCGCAAAGTCACTCCTAAATCTATTAACTATCGTAATTTTAGTAGGCAAGTTTTTAATCACGTCTACACCAGTCGCTGATTAATTTGACAGGACTAAACTAAAATTTATCTTCTGTCCTCTTCTTAATGAAATACAAAGAAAAACATGCACTGAACTTAAATTTAGTTTAGTTTGTGAACAAGCTAACCGGACCAATGTAATTAAGTGTTGTTACTATAATAAATTCATGTATTTTTAGCTAAATACAAATTCGTACGTTGGGTACTTACCAGTAACTAAGAACCAAGGAATGGACCCTGGTCCGACAGCAAACATGACGACGAAAAGGATCACCAATGCTATGGATAGGTATGACACCCATGATATATGCGCCTGGAGGAGAGAAATATAATGTTAATAAAATATATGTAAAAATCTTTTTAAAAACAAGCATTTAATGAACAAATAACCGTTTTCCCAGGGGCACTTCCGGCTCCATCATCAGACCCTGAACACCACCTAGTGTCAAACCACTTGTTAATACATAGCTAATGAGTCCAAACACGATGGTCCTATCTTGTTTGATTGAGGAGTTCCTATGGCCAACTTCCGGCTCCATCATCAGACCAGTTCCATGGTATCATTTTTTAAAAAAAGCTTGGCAGTTATATAAGTATGCCAAGTTTCAGCTCAATCGGATGCCAGGAAATACTTGAAAAATTAATGTCAATTGGAGTAACCGGAAACCGGGAAACACATACGAACAGAGCAAGCTAATATAACCGCGCGTTTGCACTGGCGAAACATTACAACAAAACATGTTTAAATCTCGAGTTCCTGTCAAAAATTGTATGGAACATTGACAGGAGATAGAGATTTCAACATGTTTTGTCGCAAATGTTTCGCCAGTGCAAACGCACGGTTAAGCTTGTAAAAACATCGGCAGTAGGTGTGCCCCGAAAGGCGTAGATAGGTATAACCAAATGCCGGATACGTTTGAATCCCCGTTCAGAATTGGAGGACCTTTTATTGGACTATTTTTTTCAATGTGACGGTTTCCGTGTCGGACGTTGTATGGGCTTATTGGATCAGTAATTTCGACAGTGCTTGGTCCTGAACACTTACGGCCCGAACGGCAGTTCAGCCATAAAGGACAATGCCACACTTTCGTACCAACAAAGGAGCTAGAGTGTCACAACCAAATGTAGTTCATAAAATTACTCCTATTTTTTAAATCAGTTATACGATTTTGTTATGAAAACGATTCCCGGCTTTCGGACACCAAAAATAAAAGTCTTTTTTTACTTTTGTGGTACGTATTTTCCGCTTATGTCACTGACATTGCATTTCATTTCCGAATGTTGCTACTACGTAACCTGGCAACGAACATTAAAATGAAGAAGATAATTATGTAGGTACCGATTTGCTATTTAATAATTTAATATTAGACTAAACTATATTTTTATGTGTGTCAAAAAAACATCTTTAGGTCACGCGTTACATCGTAATAATTTATTATTATTTTTTTGGAATACATTTGTATTTAATTAAAAGAGGACCTATTCAAAAAAGTAAAATGTCATTTGAACTGTGAAGTAGGTATTGTAATAATTATTCTGTGGCGCCGTCATGGATGACGTTACTTTCAATATTGGTTTCATCTGAACTATTTGAATAATAATTTATAATACATATTAACAAAAACTGGGGTTCAGGTGCTTTTTCATAACGTAGTCTTTGTGTGATAATCCTTAGCGATACCCCCATCTAGAGTAAGACATCGGCCAGCAAGTCAGCGTAGCCGATGTATCCTAAACTGTCCACTAGTATTGTTAGAACAATTTAGAATATATTACATAGAAAATATATCCGTGGATATGATCGTGTTTTAACATCATATGTACCGACACGACGCCTGTAAGTATTACCTCACCTAGTAGAAGCATGTATATTATAGTTAGCTTCTAAAGCACCTACCCACTTCCGGGACTATTCATTCAATTTAAGGATTAAAAAACAGTTTTTATGCTTTCAGATCAATCCTGGTAGCTCCTATTCATAATGTTACAAATGTTTCGCATTGATACAAGAAAAACTCCCTGAGATTCCGAACTGATACCTGAACTAACACTTGGTCACAATGTGGAGCGATGTGTGCTTTGGATGTGGACAGTCCATGCTACGTGTTGCAACAGTTGCAAGGCGTTCCCGAGTGCCACCCAATTGTCCTACCTATTGTTTTATTTGTACATTTCTTTTCTCTGTCCTGGTAGCGGTCGAGGTCATATACGTTATGTTAATATGAATATATCTTAACTGCGTTTTTCATTTTTTATATAAGTCCCTTATTAGGTACTAACAACATTATCACCTTATTATTATTTACTAACATGTGAAGTTCGAGAAGTGGGTGTACTATATAGTAAATACAACTCTGCCTAACTCTTCTGGGAAAATAGGCCTGCTGTTATGTTAAGATTTCAAGATATTAGGAATCAGTAAACGCAGTACTAAATTGATTACTTATTCAGACTACCAGCTGCACATACTATGAGTACCTACCTACATGATTATTGATATCCATTATCATTATATATAAAAACTGACACCAATAATTATTATTGACTATCAGTGATGTATTGTATAATCATCCATCAGGAAACAAGCGACAAATCAAGAATAAAAAGCAATCGATATTAGGTACCGCCTCATTTGTCACCAACTTCACCATTTCGAGTCAGTCACTTTCTCGAACTTAACCTCAAAATATGAAGTATGTAAATGGTAAATAAATACGAATTGCGGAAATCCATGTAAAAAATAGTTAGCAATATAGGATAAGCATTGAATTCTCCTCCAAATACACTAGGTGTGGTTGTGACAGCGGACTTTTTGGCTTGGTACAGGGTTCCCTACATTACGAGGCATTCTCCTTTAACGATGTATTTTTTTTTAACCTAAAATTTGGTTTTAAATCTTGCTTTGAAACTTTCAAACACAACAAAAACTTGTTAGCGTTTGTTTGTTTTTAAAAATACTATTTTTTCTTCCAGATACTTTATGTTTTTCCTATTCAAAGAACGTAATACGTTATTTTAACCGACTTCTTCAATAAGGAGGAGGTTCTCAATTCGTCAGTATGTTGTCTTAAAAAGAGTTGGCAACCCTAGCCATGACCCTTAACAACTTCCCTGTCCCCCATACAACTCACTTTGATAATGCCGTAAGTCCACAGGTTTTTCTTATTGTTACCCTTTCCTACGTTTGTGAGTCACATGTGACTCACAAACGAAAAATATCACGTCACGTTCATACTGAAAAATTTGACTTAAATTGTATAGAGAAATGAGTCACCTGTGACTCATGAACTTATTCCAGTACGTTCCTATGAGTCATATATAAGTCATTGGACAGCGAAGTTGTTAACTGTGTGACCCCAAAACTTAAAATGGCGTCCCAACTTTTTACTAGTATATAAAAAGGGGGGGAGGGGAAATAATCACAACTTTTTACTTGAGTAGATCTTACTAGCCTACAAAAGTTCTTCTTCAAAGTTCATGATACTCACATACATAGAGGCGACGACCAAGCCTACTGAACAAACGAACATTCCAGCGAATCCAGAGAGTAACAACGTCTTGCGACCAGCTACCTCCACTAGCAGAAGACTGATTACTGTCATTATTACATTCATGGCGCCCATGCCTAGGAAAAACATAATAGTTATTTATGCAACTGTTATATAATATGGGGCACAGTATGGGGTATTAAAACACTCATGTGATAATAGTATCACATGAGTGTTTTTATACCTAATTATTTACAGTTGCATACAAGACTTTATCTACACCCATGATACGAATCTTCTATACTTAAAAGTTTCTTTGCAATACCAATATAGAACAAAAAAGGCGCGGTACGACGTGAATTCGAATTTTTCGAATTCGAATATATTTTGTTTTTAAATTACGGTGCTTTGTTCGTGAAACGCGCCTGCATGACAATGTTCTTTTTTTTAAATGAGTTGCATTATGAAATTTAGTACAGCATTATAAGACCCGTTTGGATGATATTATGGTTACTATGACACTGGTTGTTTTAATGCTGGCAATAAGCTAACTGTTTCAGGAACTTTTATAGAGGATTTATAGCATGGGTGTAGATAAAAACAAGAAATAGTTAACCGCTCAATTACGGGGCGCCTGCGGAGTGGTACTGCCCACAGACCATATTAGCCCGTATTTAAAGTAGAAATAGATATCTAAGCTGCATGAATTTCACTGATGTCGCTACCTAGCAACACCAAGCATATACCGAAAACATTAGGCAAAACTTTTGGGCTTCGCCGCGTTCGGATAAAAATTGTAAAGTACTATTTAGTTTCAGATACAATACACAGATGGCACTTCAGAATTCTACATCGCGCAAGTAATATTCGCAGCAATTTTTGTCCCGCCATTTTATTATTTTTATAGTTTCTCGGTTTATAGTTATTGAACGTGGTTATCCCGTAGATTAGTAGAGCTGAAGGAGCTCATCCGAGGAAGTATCTATCACAGAGTACTTTTACTATATGGTATCTATCACCATACATATTTGAGCTGTTATGCAGCGTTGCTATGTTACAGTTTGAAGGGTATGGGAGCCGGTGTAGTTCCAGGCACACAAGACATTTCAGCTCTGCTATCTAATTTCGTAACTTATTTTCGTAACCAATTAAGACTAATCAGTTTCATTTTAACAGTTCAACAACATTCAATGCATTATTTACGTTGTTGAGAAGATTTTTCTTTGAACTTATGAAGCAATGGATTAGTAATTTGTTTCAAACTGATTCAGATTTGAATTGATCGTGTATTACGCAATTAGGGTGCCGTTTCTAATTTGGCAACGTATATGCATTACGCGATGCCTCTAATAATGAAGATGTCGTTAAGCGGCGGTAACATCTCGGCTTGCTTGCTATCAAATAAGTACAAAAATTTAATATAATCCTTTTTTTTCAGGGTTAATCAGGGTTTAATCTTCTCTCTTACCCAGTGTAGCATACTGCGACTGACTCCTAGTCAGCTGTACCCTGGTAAAGATGTCAGTGGAGAAGAAGATGACGGCGTTGATCCCTGAGAACTGCTGTGCTACCATCACGACCATGGCTATGAGAAGCGGTTGGCGGAGCTGACGGTTGCTGAACAACTCACGAAGGGTTACTTTCTTGCTGATTTTGTTTTTTTCTGCTTCCTGAAATTTGAGTATGAAAGGGTTAGGTGAGGAAAAGGGATGCTTTGCTTACGGAAATTGTCAACTTTAAGGTTTTTGGCTTACATAAACTTGTTAGAGCGTATATCTGGGGTAGGCGTAAATTATTTGACGATAGTGTCTTCGGAGGACTAGGCTAGTCCAACCACAGACAGGGGTGAAAGAAGATAATATGATTAGGTAAGCTAATCTAAGGGAAAAAGAACGGGACTTCACGATGACCTAAACGGGCATATAGCACAAACAACTTTTAGAAGGGGTTTAGATAATCCAGTACACATAGAGGGCTGGCTTGTTCTTTGGCCAAAGAATTAGCATTTGATTATCTGTGAAGGGTTGGGATACCATGAAAGCGAAACTAATTCACATAATTAAGGATCGGACGTCACTAGATAAGCTAGTCCGATCTGTATTATGCTTCATAGTTTCGGCTTCATGGTGTACAAATTGTAGATGTTTAAAGAATATTTTTTTTTGTAATTCACCTGATGCATTTCTTCCATTTCTCCATGAACAGCAACGTCACCTCTTAACCAATTGAGAGCTGAAATAAATAAGTTAAATTTTAATACTAAACTAGCGACTCGCTCTTGCTTCACATGGTTTTCACGACTTGTCAAATCATCGAGATTGTAACTTTGATATATTATAAGTTCATAAAAGACATATATCATAACTCTCTAAGTTCATATAGGTGTATTGAATGACTATTTCATGAAATCATGACATTTGGCACTTACATGAACTTAAGAGAGTTGTATTGCTGATTCTAATGTTTATAATTCTGTTAATCCATATTTGTTACGGCCGCGAATCATATTTAGATCAACATACAACCTGACACTGACCTGCAAATTGTAAAAAACGTAAGATAATTTGAATTTCGCGAGCTACCATATCCCCTAGGGCCGCTGCTCTAACGAGATTTCAACTTACCCCTCTGAGCATGCAACTCCTGTCCCTTATTCAGGAGTAAAAATTTAGGAGACTCCGGACATACAGGCAGGGTGCATATCTGCAGCACTGCTGGTATTGCGGTGGCCGCTAATAGGTACGGCCAACCTTCGGGCGTGCCTAACACCGACTCTAGGCCTAGTACTTGTGAGAGGAGAATTGTCATCGTGATTACAAGTTGGTACACTGTGCCAATCTGGAAGAAAAAAGGATATATTACTAGCTTCCGCCCGCGGCTTCGCCCGCGTGTTATGTCGATAAAAAGTAGCCTATGTCCTTCCCCGGCATGCCATCTATCTCCTTGCTAAAATCGAAATCCCTTCAGTGGTTTAGGCGTGAAAAGGTAACATACAGACAGACAGACAGAGTTACTTTCGAATTTATAATATTAGTATGGACTAGCTGTTGCCCGCGACTTCGTCTGTTATCCAGGATGGAAAGTAGCCTATGTCCTTCTCCAGGTCATGGGCTACCCATGTGCCAAATTTCCTTAAAAAAAAACAGAACTGGCATCTCTGACTACAATGCATGCCATGTGCGAATTAAATGAATGAAAAACTAAAAATACTTTGACTTTGGTGCCGATTCTGTTGTTCATAGTTAAACTAAATTTAAGTTCAGTGCATCTTTTTCTTTCTATTTCATTAAGAAAAGGACAGAAGATAAATTTTAGTTCAGTCCTGTAAATTAATCAGCGCCTGACGTAAATTGACGTAATTTAGTTAGCAAGTTTTTATCACGTTTTTATGGAGTAGTGACTGCTGTGACAGGCGTTAAAATTTATCTTCTGTCCTTTTCTTACTGAAATAGAAAGAAAAAGATGCACTGAACTTAAATTTAGTTTAACTATGAACAACAGAATCGGCACCTTTGACTTTGTATGTTATGTAAATTGAAGGAATAGCCTTGCAAAGCCAGATTTTGAAACTAGGCTAGCTAAACAAGTGTGTAATCTGATTTCCTAAATCTCCCAAAGATCTAGATTGTATTAAAATTAAACTCACCGATCCCCTGAGCGAAACAGGCGATATTTCAGCTAGATACATGGGCGCTAAGCCTGCATTCAATCCGCTGTTAACGCCGATTACAAGCCTGGAACAATACAGCGTTTGTGTTAGTAAATGGAGTAGTCGGCAGTTTAATAACCGTAGTAACGTGAAACGGGTGATAGTCGTGCGAGCAAGTACGCGTACTTATGGCTCGGCGAGCTTACTCATTAAACTAAACTAAAAATTTAGTTTATTCCTGTCAAACTACGATTTCCCATTCTGAAATAGACTAAAGTGACACAACTTAACTATAATTTAGTTTGACAGCACTAAGATGGCACTGAGTTTTAATTTAGTGAAAAGAATTTAATAATTTCTGCTGTGAAAAATGTCGAGTTCGTCCCGCCATCTCCTCCTGGGCTTGCCGCATTGCCACTTGCTGCTGTTTGGGACCCACTGTGTGATACTGATAATAGTCCTTAATCTTTCGTCATGATTTTTAACCGACTTCTTCAAAAATAAGGAGGTTCTCAATTCATCTGTATGGTTTTTTTTTTGTGTGTTTGATACGCGATTACTCCGCCGATTATGCATTGATTTTGATGATTCTTTTTTTGTTTGGTAGGTCATGCTTCAGAGGTGGTCCCATATACATTTTATTAACTTTGTTTGCGTAGTTTTTGAGTTAGATTCGATATTACGTATTTATCCAACTAAGTATACAGGCTGGAAGGGTAAACACTCTTGTCATTCAAACCATGGGTAGTTGACTTAAATATAAAAATAAATGACAGAACACAACAAAAAACGTCATTTTCATTAAAAGATTTTTAAAAGTTTATATCCGACACCGAGCTCTCTAGCGAAACAGTTGACTGACTGAGGGAGGGATCGCGCTCGCGGACGGTCAGGTGACATCCCGCACCCCCCGCCCGTGTTGAGACGCAAGTTCGTTGCCCTAGCGCATAGGGCAACGAACTTGCGTCTCTTGTGGTAAAACGTAGATTAAAAAAAAAGAAAAAAAAAGTAGTAATTTTCCATGGATTTTACGTTCTATAAATGAAACCAAACCACTGGTTGCAAGGATAACGGTGTTAACCCTAACAACCTGTATAAGGTGTTTTAATCCGTCACTGTTATTTACATAGCAGGTAGTGGTATTCGAATTTGTGTGGGGTAGGTTCCACAACTAAAAAGTGAAAAATAAAAAAGTTTTTACTTAAAAAAAAGTTTTTATCTTGTCTTACCTTCCTAAAATAAGCATCTCGGCAGAGTTGGCAACTTTCGCGAGCCCCTCCAATAGTGCTGCTACGAACACAAGTACGTTGTTCCACAGTAGACCGCCTTTTCTGCCGAACCTGAAATAAATAGCAAGCTTGATTAAGGAATCTGTTATTTTTTTCATGTGGTTCCTGACAGTTAGGAAAATTCCTACAGCAAACTTGTTAAGTGAATCTGTTTTCTGTGGTTCCCTAGACTTAGAAAAATGACTACTAACATGAGTTGGACATTGGCCTTCCAATTGCAAATTAACAGACAGATCAGATTGATTTGTTTGTGAACTATTTTTAGTTTTTGGACCTATCAGTCAGTGTGTCCTGGATTGGTCCTTAATCCCTGTCAGTCATTGGTCTTCCTCCCGTTTTAAGTAAAAGTCTGATTCTCAAGGTCTTATGTATGTTTTGGAACCAGCACCTTATAGTGTCGCTTGGTCCTAGGAGTAACGCTTGGTCCCAGTGGTTGTCATTTGGCTCTCGTTAGCATCTTTTTGTCTTAGTGTCATTAAGTCCTAATGCGTGGCTGTTGCTCCTATAATTTACTACTCTTCATATTTTTTCTGAACAATCTTCTTGCCCTATGGGCTTGATCTAGCTTGTTAATGTTGCCCCTAGGCGCTGGTTGAT
This sequence comes from Lithophane socia, assembly GCA_947522985.1. Lineage (NCBI taxonomy): Eukaryota > Metazoa > Arthropoda > Insecta > Lepidoptera > Noctuidae > Lithophane > Lithophane socia. Next base: position 4,114,078 of record OX383281.1, on the reverse strand, counting down.
AGTTGATACTAGTTAGTGTTTTGTCTCTTGGGTCCTAGTGTATTTCTGGCCTAGTGTATTTTAGTCCCCGTGTATTTTATACCGTGTGTATTTTAGTCTTAGTGTATTTTAATCCTAATGTATTTTAGGCCTAGTGTATTTTAGACCCCGTGTATTTTAGTCCTAGTGTATTTTAGTCCGTGTGTATTTTTAGTCCGTGTGTATTTTAGTTCTAGTGTATTTTTGTCCTTCCTCGTGTCTTTTGGTCCTAATCTCTTAACTCACCTGTCAGCCACGACTCCGGTGATGATGCCCCCGACCATCCCCCCCACGCAGTATATCGCGACAGCTATAGACATCACTGTGGTCACTTTAGGGTCATCCACCGCCGCTAGTGACGTGTTGGTGCCGGTAAGAGCTTCTTTTTGTAGCCATTCTGACATTATCTGAAAAGATTGAATATATAGCAGCTATATGTCTACCGCTTAACTGGAATGGTTGCTGAGGTAGCTGCGAAGTGCGGGAGGAGTGAGGTTTTAGAAAATTTAAAAAAATAGTTTTGCAAACTGTACCGTGTGACATAATATGAAAGGGTTTGTTGCGAGGATCTCAAATACATTTTTTAATAATTTACTTTATGTAAAGAAAATAGATGAAAATTGACCTTCCCCCCCCCCATATTCAAGCCGTAATCTCGAATGCTCCTCGACCTCGACTCACAAATACGTCGAGGAGACCTCAAGACGTGGTTCAAAAGACTCTCAAAATCGTCGAACAAGTCGAAGTGATACGCCACAAATACATCATCATTCCGAGGAAAACTTATTTTGTGAGCAGTCTGCATGTACAAATTACAATATATATACAGTGCAGTCAGTATCTTTTGGTGCTCAAATGACCTTTACAAGGAGGCGCTGTGAACAGTGTGAAGTGAACAAACAAGGTGGCCGCATTAGTTCAGATTTTGGCCACGTGTCTAAAAATCCTTGTACTGCTTCAGCTTTAGCAGTCTGCAAGCCTGCGCGTTCGCGTTCCAGACTGGTCTATGGTTCCAACTTGAAGTGTCACATTTTTATATGTAGTCTGTGCATTTTTCAAACGAAGTTTATTTAGTCTGTGGAAAGTAGAATGTAAACAAACCGAATCCAAAAGTATTTTCCAATAATTTCACTTCACTTGAATAAAAAACTACCAAATAATATGAAAAACTATTTAAAAAAATGGTGAAACATTACTTATTACTTGAATGGCTTGTGAACATACTTCTGTAGTATTGTTTCAAGTGCTTGTCGTTGTACAAGTTTTGTATTTATTTGCCCGAAATGGCTGGAACTGGAAGGCAATTATTTAGTGAAAGGGAAAATATTATTCTTCAAGAGTTGATATTAAAATATAAATTGAACTCTGCAACGAGTATAGGCAGCCAAACAGCTAAAAAAGCTGCATGGGCTCGTCTAACGGACGATTACAATTCCATCGAAACAAATTCTAAAGTAAGTACTAGTGCAGATCATAATCGATGTATTTCTTTGTTCTTTCTTTATACTTTACTAGCGACCCGTCTCCTACTTCACACGGTTTTAACGACTTGACAAAAAATCGAGTTTTCTTATAAGGTGGATGCGCCAAGGTAGCCCGCGGAATTCAAATTTTCTTACGTTTTTTGCAATTTGCAGGTCAGTATCAGGTTGTATGTTGATCTAAATATGATTTGCGGCCGCAACAAATAGGCATTTACAGTATTATGATAATTAGAATCAGCAATACAACTCTCTAAGTTCATGTAAGTGCATTGAATGACTATTTCATTTAATCATGACATTTGGTACTTACATGAATTTAGAGAGTTGTATTGCTGATACTAATGATTATAATTCTGTAAATCCTTATTTGTTACGGCCGCAAATAATATTTAGATCAACATACAACCTGATACTGACCTACAAATTGCAAAAAAAGTAAGAAAATTTGAATTTCGCGGGCTACCTTAGCGCATCCCCCATACGATGTAACTTAACACAAACTTGAGTCTGAGACGCAAACAAATAAACTCACTTTCGATCCTAACTAAATGTCGCGGGCTGTAGGTACTGACCCATAAAGTTAATTTTACAATCATTCTTTTCTCAGAGAGCAGTGGTGGCCCAGTGGTAACGGCCACGACTTACGAATTGTAGATCGTAGGTTCGAACCCTGACAGGCGCTTTACGTTGTGCAAAATTATTTCGTCACCACTGCTCCCAAAACGGTGAAGGAAAACGTCGTAAGGAAACCGGCATGTCCTAGAACCAAAAATTCGAAGACATGTGACATCTACCAACCCGCACTGGGCCCGCGTGGTAGATTACGGCCCACTCCCTCTCACAGAGAGGAGGCCTGTGTCCCAGCAGTGGGAACATTATAGGCTGATTATGCTATGCTGCTTTTCTCAGAGAACTGAAGCTCAGCTGAAAAAATGTTGGGAGAATATGCAAACTCGGCGGAAAAGTATGAGGTTGACTCAAGAAAATACGGAAGAGATGAGGACAGAAGGTGGATCTGTTGACCCTAATTTGCGTAGTACCTCCAGTCAATTCCAGGTACTGGAGGTTTCCCCAGCCGAGCAAACTGATTTCAAGCTGTTAGAAGTTATTTATAGCGATGACACGTCTACTGAAGGTAGGTAAAAAATTATTAGGTCCCGCCAGCGAGTCTCGCCCGCTTGCTGTGTTTATAAATTACTAACTGCCCACCCCGGCTTAGCACAGGTGCTTATCTACGGCGCAACTACCTACCTACCCTACCTATCTATTTACTGTACCTAGCTACCTACCTACACCTACCTACATACATATTTACCTACCTACATACATACTTACCTACCTACCCTACCTACCTTACTGCCTACATACCTACCTACCTATCCTACAAACCTTGCCCTAAGAATAACCAAACACCACAAAAAAAGAATTATCCAATTTGGTGTAGCCATTCTCAAGTTATGGCGTGACCAAGGGAAATAGGGATTAATTTTTAACCGACTTCCAAAAAGCAGGAGGTTCTATGTTCGTCTGTGTGTATTTTTTTATTTTGTGTATGTTCATCGATAATTTAAAAAGATCTTTTTTTAGTTCCCATATAATTTTTTTGTGATTGTTGCTGGGCAGCGGAGGTAGTTTTATTTATTTATTAGGGGAAAACAAACAGTGACACATTACATTGTGTAGGAAGAAAAACAAAAAAATACGGCCAAATGTGTAACCAACAACATTTTCCACAGAACACAAATAGAAATAATCTTTACAAACTATGCTATTTAAACTAAAACTTTTATACTTACAACAATAATTTAAGTTGAAAACATTTTTTGTGATTAAAACAAAAGGGAAGCAAACAATTAATACAAAATCATCAAAGCATGCAAATATTAATTAGAATTTTGTTGACTAACCGCCTTACTAATAAACGTTGTATAGCTCCTGTATAGTTACACAATGCTTTGTCTTCTTCTTTCAAAAGTCAAATTACTTTTGAAAGAAGAAGACAAAGCGTTGTGTAACTATACAGGCGCTATACAACGTTTATTAGTAAGGCGGTAAGTGTTTTGAAAACAGTATTTTTGAATTTACCAGCAGAAAGAGCAAACATATCGATATGTTGGAATTGCTTGTTGTAGTTTTTGCTAAAGAGTCTGCTTATTAATTGCTGTTTATTTTTTTACAGAGATGGCAGAGGTGCTTCTTGACTCTGAGGTATTACCAAACACACCTCAAGTTCCGTTCTCTTCCAGAGAGCGCAGAACTGAAGTTTTAAATGAGTCTGCAATAGAAAGAGGTATGTGTTACCAACATTTCATAAAAGCACTAGCTGCGCCCCGCGGTTTCACCCGCGTAAGTCTCGATCCCGTGGTAATATTGGGATAAAAAGTATCCTATGTGTTAATCCAGGTTATAAACTATCTGTTTGCCAAATTTCATCCAAATCCATTCAGTAGTTTTTACCTGAAAGAGTAACAAACATCCATCCATCTATCCATCCATACTTACAAACTTTCGCGTTTATAATATTAGTTAGATAGTTAGATTATTAATACCAGCCTATTATTGTCCCACTGCTGAGCAAAGTCCTCTTCTCATACAGAGAAGGCACGAGGATTGATCACCATGCTTGCTCAAGACAGATTGGTAATTTCAGACTTATATTAACAATAGGGACTTATGTAAGCGGAGCTCGTGGCTAAGTAATAACAGCCGCTCGGGTCGATACATCAGGTTAAGCTACGCTTGCCGGGGTTGGTCCGTGGATGGGTGACCATTTTCACATAATGAGACTCCTCCGTGCCTCGGAAAGCACGTTAAGCCGTTGGTCCCGGCTGTCATTTGTGGATCTTTGACAGTCGTTACGAGTCGTCAGAAGCACGAAAGTCTGACAACCAGTCTAACCAAGGGGTATCGTATTACCCAGTTACTGGGTTGTGGAGGTCAGATAGGCAGTCGCTCCATGTAAAATACTGGTACTCAGCTGCATCCGGTTATACTGGAAGCCGACCCCAACATAGTTGGGAAAAGGCTAGGCAGATGATGAAGGACTTATGTAAGGATAAACACCCTTGTCACTCAAACCATGGGTCTTAAGAACACGGTGACTGATGAATTCTCCATACAAACGTAATACCAAAATCATTAGCAATTTGAGCATATTTCCACCATATTGTCTTGTTATTCGGATTAAGACAGTATTTATGTAGGCTTGTACATCCTTTTTTTTTCAAAAAACGTACCTAATGTAAAGTTATAGCGAATTGAATTTCGAACATTTTTACAGCGTAAATGACATGTTTTCATACTGTTTTTTCTGTATTATAAACAACAATATTTGTAATATTGTTTCCGCAGAAGCATAGCCTATATTATCAAGTTACAAATTATCGAAAAAGAATTGGAAAAAAATTAAGTTTTCATTAATCATTTTTGGTATTACGGAACACATCCAAATTTCTCATAAAAATTCAATAGTCTAATAGTCGCTTCACGCGTGTCAATGTGTGCGTGGTCGTGGTAGCTGCCTACTACACGCGGGGTTTTTGTGGGATTCTTTCGGGGTGTTTGTTATCTTATCAGTGAAGTTTTGTTTTGTTTACGGACTTGGAATATTTTTTACGATTTTGATTTGGTTGAAGACATGGACTCCGAACGTTGGGATTTGGGATGTACTTACTTATCTCACAGTAAGTATTACCCAATGATATAGGTACCTATTATAACGTTATAGGTACCTCTTTAGCTACTAATTGTTTACTTATAAACTTATTTATAAACTCAACCTAAGAAAATAAAGACATTTTTGAAGTGAAAACTTCTTTAGGCGCGTTGAGCACTTTTTGGGTGAACAAAAATCATGGAACTCGCGTCATCGTCACCGCCAGTGCCCGTTCACACGACGCCGCGACCGCGCCGCGACCGCGCCGCCGCGCCTCTAAACTGTTCACACGGCACCACGGCCGCGCCGCGACCGCGCCGCCCGCCGCCGCGCCATTCCACTTGATCGCCGGCTGCTTGCAAAAGTGCAAGCTACCGGCAGCGGCGCGGCGGCGGTGCGCCACTGCCGCGCGGCATAATTATATCAAGAACACTACTCAATACTTGACAGTGATGTTTGTCCAGCGTACCCGGGGTAGGGTGACCATACGACCGGATTTGTTTGGACAAGTGCGGCTTTATGGTCTCGGCCTCGGTACAGTTTTTGATCGAACTTTTTTTGTGAAATTCCTATTACATAGTATACATACATTACATTGATAAAACTAAAATGAAAAGTTCAAAGTCGTTGAAGTTTATACACTTTTAGTGCCAAGCACCCGGTCGCAGGTAGAACGATAATTCATTCGCGTGATCACAACACTCCTCCCGTCGCGTCGTATGTATCAATAGTTATAGGCAGTGCGCCGATGGACTTGACTGACCGGCTGTTATAGATTTGTGAGAGTTGTTGTAAAATAAGTCTGTCTAATTGTTGTAAAATAAGTCTGTCTAATTGTTGTAAAACAAGTCATTATTTAACTGTTGGACTTTTTTTGCATGTTTGTTTACGCATAACATGATGTCGAAAGTAAGGGAATAGGAGTGCACCTGTGTCTCTTCGTCATTACGGTGGATTATCATCTTATGTAATAGTACTGCAGATAACATAAGGTAACAAGCCAAATCCTATAAATTTGCGTGTTTTGTGTGGATCTTTGAGACTACATGATGTATTCTGATAATTGTATTTTTTGTAAATAATTAGTTCAGTCGATAATTAACCCTACACGACTTCATCACGATTCGACTTATATTTTTTAAATTATGAATTATCATTATCTCTGAAGTAAGAACCTAAACAAAAGTTTTGTCTTTTACTAATACTTTGCTAATGTACACTTTTATTATTTGACTTGTATTCAGTATTTCCTAATCACAATATTTAAAGTTTAGTAGGTAAAAGAAATAAGTAAGTACCTACTTACTGAAATAACAAAGAAAAGCCTTCGTTTTTTAAAGTTGAGGCCACCCACCCTAAAGAAAATAAATAAACTTGTACAGGCTTTAAATAAAGACAATAACAATAAATATATCCTAATCTTATTAGTTTATAATTACGCGCCGTGGGTGGTCAACTTTAGCGCCGCCCGTTCGTCTGTCGATTTCCAAGGCCACTCTCGATAACGATGCATAGGTACTAGGTAGGTACCTTATTTGAATGAAGTAAGTACCTATCTACTTACTAGGTTTTCTCTACGAGGCGTAGATCTCGAGATCCTAACTTTATAATATAAAGTTAGGATCTCGAGATCTACGTAGTATAGTATGGATATTATCCATACTATAATATTATAAACTCGAAAGTAACTCTGTCTGTCTGTCTGTATGTTACCTTTTCGCGCCCAAACCACTGAACGGATTACGATAAAATTTGGCAAGGAGATAGATGGCCGCCCGGGGAAGGACATAGGTTACTTTTTATCACGCGGATGACGCCGCGGGCGGATGCTAGTATAAACATATTTATAATATTAGTAGGATTAGTGATATGTACATAATATATATATACATAATATCACTAATCCTACTAATATTATAAATGTGAAAGTTTGTGTGTTTGTTACTCAATCACGTAAAAACGGCTGAATGGATTTGGATGAAAGGCAAACAGATAGTTTAAAACCTGGATTAACACATAGGATAGTTTTTATCCCGATATTCCCACGGGATCGAGACTTACGCGGGTGAAACCGCGGGGCGCAGCTAGTAGATATATAAAACTCGTGTCACAGTGTTAGTTGCTATACTCCTCCGAAACGGCTTGACCGATTGTTATGAAATTTTATATATATATTCGGTGGGTCTAAGAATCGGTCGTAATCTATTTTTCATACCCCTAAGTGGTAGGTAGGTAGGTAGGTAGGTAGGGTAGGCAGGTACTTAGTGCTACCCGTGCGAAGCCGGAGCGGGCAGCTAGTAATATTATAAATTCTAAACTATTCGAAAGTGGGTTTGTTTGTTTATTTATTTGTTTGTTACTCTTTCACGCTATAACGGCTGAACGGATTTAGATGAAATTTAGCACATGGGTAGACCATTACTTGGAATAGGACATAGGATACTTTTTATCCCGATATTTTTACGGAATCAAGACTTACGCGGGTGAAATCGAAGGGCGCAGATAGTAATCTAATATCTTGAGATATTGACATGGTATAGAAATTTCCAAAAAACGCATTACTAGTCTATACATTCAATAACGATTCCCCAAATTAGTCAACAAAAATATAGCAAATAATGAACATACCTAATTATTAATAATAAATATAAAAGCCGATTGAAAGACTCGATAAGAATGAATGGCAAATAATAATATCTACTTATCTCTTATCACACCACGCACACATACACGGCGGCGCACCGAACGAAGTTTGCACGAACTCCAAACTGTAGTTGAGAGCATCATACGGTGGCCCCTTAATCATGGGTGACTTAAATATAAAAATAAATGACTGAGTCACAACAAAACAAAAACATTATTTTCATTAAAAACTTTCTATCTGACACCGTCCGCAAATTCATGGATACGCGCCCGAGGTCGCCGCCCCTCCTACCTACCTACACAACACATGAATAAATACACAATAGGGGTCGCGCTATCGGCCGGTCAGGCCACGTCCCGCGCCCCCCGCCCGTGTTGAGACGTAATTTCGTTGCCCTAGCGCGTATGGTGAAATATTGATTTCACGTTCTATAAATGACACCAAACCACTGGTTTCAAGGATAACGGTGTTTACCCTAACATCCTGTATAAGTCCAGGTTTCCTCACGATGTTTTCCTTCCGTAAACTCCAAAATAAAATTAGAAGATGCATGTTAATTGGATAAGTCACATTGGTACTTGCCCGGATTTGAACCCAGAACGTCTGTACGAGAGGCGAGGCCTTAGTGTCAGTTCACACCGCGACGTGAAGCGACGCAACGCTGCGCGTTCTTTTAAACAATTATCGAACTTATTTTCTTCATAAAAAGGTATAATTTCAAAGTACGCTGAGATGACTATCGAAAATGATTATGATATTTTTATGATAAACACTTACAAAATATATTTTTACAGACCATACCACAACTCCGCCGCATCTTTCGGAGTTCCGGTTGACTGATTATGGTGTAGCTCCAACACAAGGTACTATTTTTTTTTTTTTTTTAATTATTTTAGGGACTATAGGCCGCCCGCATAACTGAGTCCGGAGTAGGAGGGGTGACAGTTGTCACAAGTTGGCGAATCATGCATCGGCAGGTACACAGAAGCGTTCGCGTGCGGCAGTCATCCAATCACAGCGCTGCAGCCGCGCATGATTACCATATGTTTGGACACCACTAAAGGCAATGAATGAAACGAAATCATCTGCCTAGCCTTTTCCCAACTATGTTGGGGTCGGCTTCCAGTCTAACCGGATGCAGCTGAATACCAGTATTTTACATGGAGCAACTGCCAATCTGACCTCCACAACCCAGTAACTGGGTAATACGATACCCCTTGGTTAGACTGGTTGTCAGACTTTCGTGCTTCTGACGACTCGTAACGACTGTCAAAGATCCACAAATGACAGCCGGGACCAACGGCTTAACGTGCTTTCCGAGGCACGGAGGAGTCTCGATATGTGAAAATGGTCACCCATCCACGGACCAACCCCGGCAAGCGTAGCTTAACCTGATGGATCGACCCGAGCGGCTGTTATTACTTAGCCACGAGCTCCTCCTGTATGTGTCCGAATGAAACGAAATGAACATAGCATATTCCATATTCACAAAGAAGTACATATACAAGGTGGTTTTTTGAGACAGAGAGAGCAGTAAGGGTAGCTACCTTAACCATTGTAGTTACAGAAAAATGGTCTTGGGAGACTGTCCTTATTTTTTTGAGAAATTTTGGTCCTCATTCACAGATATTGAAAATATTGTGAAAACAAAGCAAGAAAATGGGCAATTTTCACAAAGATAATATATATTTTTTTTTTTTAATGCCCTCAGCCGCTTCAGCTGCCACTCATTCTCAAATTGAGGCCCTCATCTCCTTCATGAGTGAAAATATAGAGTTGGCTCGCGGACAATTGAGGAGTACCGGCGGGAGAGTGCGGTCAAAACGGCTGTGGGAAGGCCTGTGCATCTCCCTCAACTCTATGGGAAATTGTATAAAGTCCGTAGAGCAATGGCAGAGGGTAAGTGAATACCTATCAAAGACAATAGACGTAGATATATTATTGATGTTCAAAAATAAACTTTATGTCAGTATGAATAAATTTGATTTTAGAGTGACTTATACAGTTGAAAAAGTCATAAAAAAATATGAAGTTGTAGCGCAAACCGAACTTTATGTGTAGGTTTTACGGTTGTTTTTCCTAAAACGCGTGTTTGTTTACATGTTTGGCAAATAAATTGCGAACACAGAATAGTAACCTATTCCGCTTCACTATTCTTCAAGAGACATAAAAAAACCTGGAAGAAATCGACACGTGTTTCACCTCTCAATGAGGCATCCTCAGGACGATTGACCAGTTGCAAACCAGAACACGGCGTTTTGCCACACCGAGCGCTGGAAGCAGAGTCCAGCCAGCGCAGCCAGGGAGAGGCCTTTGTCCAGCAGTGGACTGCTATAGGCTGAGTGGGTTGATTGAGGAGGTAAACCTACGAGAATACTGGTTTTTATGCAACTAACCAAATAACCATGTTTTAGGTATGGGCAGATAAAAAACATCTGGCCAAAAAAGCTGCAGCATCTGCCAGACGGTCAAGATGTGCAGCAGGAGGCCCATCGGTGGTAACAAGCCTCTCCCAAGTGGAATTGAGGATACTGTCAATCATGGGGGAGGGTTTTGGAGAGCCGCAAACCGACGCAAGAGTGCCAGCTTTTCCATCGGTAATAAACTAATATCATAAATGTGTCTGTTTATTTGTCACACTGTCACGCTAAAACGGCTGAACGGATTTGAATGAAATTTGGTACATGGGTAGACCATGACCTGGAGAAACACGTAGGATACCTTTTATCCCTATATTCCTACAGGATCGAGACTTACGCGGGTGAAACCGCGTGGCGCAGCTAGTTACATTGATTATTTTAAGTTTATTTCAAGCCCAAAAGTCTGACAACCAGTCTTAACAAGGGGTATTGTGTTACCCAGTAACTGGGTTGTGGATGTCAGATAGGCAGTCGCTCCATGTAACATACTGGTATTCAGATGCATTCGTTTAGGCTGGAAGCTGTACCCAAGACCCAATAGTTGGGAAATGTCTAGGCAGATTGATTTTTGAAGTTTATATCAGCATCACCATCCTGAGCGTATTTGCGAACAGGTTTGATTGTCAGTACATTAACCATTGTTATATGGTTAATGTAATGACAAACAAACAAATGACTCAGAGGCGGGAGTATTATTAGGGATTTTAATCAAATTTTATTTTATTTTTTATTCAAGATTTTAATTTAATTTTAATTTTATGATTTTAATTTTATTTCAATTTTATATTCTTCATTTTATTTTTATTATTTTATTAATTATGTTTGTGTTTTTATTTATTGTGAAATTTTAAATGTCTTATGATCTTTTAAGGATCGAAATAAATGATATTTGATTTGATTTGATATCATGAAAAAACAACGATGTTTATTACATGGAGCGTCTGCTGTGACCTTTAACCCGACTACGGCGAAGCAAAAAGGAGGGTTATGATTTTGACCGGTATGTATGTTTGTATGTATGTTCATGTGTTCCCTCATATCCTCTAAACTATTCGGCACAAGTGTACAAATGAGGTATTGTTGGAAGCGTCTAGATCGTCCGCTGGTTATAGGCTATGTGAATGTACATGAAAATGAGTATGGCGCCCCATACAGGACAAAAAGACATGAAAAAAAAAAACCTTTTTTGAGACCGTGTTTGGGAGCAAATGAAAAAAATTAAATCAAAATAAAAGTTATTAAACTAAAACCCAACAACTTAGGACAAAAAAGTCAACTAAAAAGATTAAAAAAACAACACAGTCACACGCAATCTGTTTGATTTATGCCCTAACACGTGTGACTCCGGATTTTTAATTTGTCCAAACCCCAAAAGAATTAAAAAAAATCAAGTAATAAAAACTAAAACCCAACTACGACTAAAAAGGTATAAACAAGACACCACAGACAGACAAATTAAAAATCCGGAGTCACACGTAATCTGTTCGATTTATGCCCTAACACGTGTGACTCCGGATTTTTAATTTGTCCATCTGTGATGTCTTGTTTGCATCTTTTTAGTTGACTTTGTCGTAGTTGGGTTTTAGTTTTATAACTTTTATTTTTGTTGTGCAGGGTCCATCGGGGACACAAGAGCCAGCCAACTCGCCCACCCATACATCTGCCGCTACACCTGCCGACCCACTCTCCCTGGAGCTACCCTCAATGTCCCCTGAGGCGCTGGAGTTGGAGTTGCCAACGCGAAATCAGCAAAGTAAGTATTATTGTTCAGTAGAAAAGATATTACATAAATCATGTTTCATCATCTGCCTAGCCTTTTCCCAACCATGTTGGGGTCGGCTTCCAGTCTAACCGGATGCAGCTGAATACCAGTATTTTACATAGAGCGACTGCCTATCTGACCTCCACAACCCAGTAACTGGGTAAGACGATACCCCTTGGTAAGACTGGTTGTCAGACTTTCGGGCTTAAATCTGACAAAAAACATATTTCTTCTTAGCATGATCCTCCGTTATGCCCAAAATACTGCAGCATTAATTTTGAAATAAATATATGTTAAAAGTTGAGGATTGATGCTAGGTCCCTATGTTTGGCGAAAACAATTTTTGTGTTTTTTATGCGCAACTCCGCCAATTATGAATCGATTTTGTTTGATAAGTATCATGCTTCAGTGGTGGTCCCATATAAATTTTATTAACTTTCCTTGAGTAGTTTTTGAGTTAGCTTCAATATAACGTATTTTAAATAATAAAAAAAAAAATACAGACGAATTGAGAACCTCCTTCTTATTGAAGAAGTCGGTTAAAAAAAAACAACCGACTTCCAAAAGAAACACTAAAAAGTGAAAAAAAATCAAGTAATAAAAACTAAAACCCAACTACGACTTAAAAGGTATAAACAAGACACCACAGACAGACAAATTAAAAATCCGGAGTCACACGTGTTAAGGCATAAATCGATCACATTACGTGTGACTCCGGATTTTTAATTTGTCTGTCTGTGGTGTCTTGTTTATACCTTTTAAGTCGTAGTTGGGTTTTAGTTTTTATTACTTGTTTTTTTTTTTAATTCTTTTGGGGTTATAATATATATATTTTTGAAATGTGCTCATTAAGCCCTTTCATTTGATACCCAACATGGTACGATTAAACCATTTTTTTTTTGAGTTCCTCACTTTATGTCCTCTAGAGGGCGCCATTTTTAATTTAATGTGACTTCACATAGCCTATAACCAGCGGACAATCACGACGCTTCTAACGATACCTCATTTGTCAAATTGTGATAAGTGGTTTGGAAGATAGGAGGGAACAGATGAACATACATACATACATACATACCGGTCAAAATCATAACCCTCCTTTTTTCTTCGCCGTAGTCGGGTAAAAATAGTCTTTGGCAAAAAATGAAAATTGAAAAGCAAATCCACAGAGACTTCCGAAAAAGTATTTTTCACATTTTAGCATCGAGATATAAGTACTAACGTACTAGAGAAGCTACGTCAAATAACTGAATTGTCCTATTCTTCGTATCTTTAGTTCGCTGCAGCGCTAAAATAATAACAATTCGTCTAAACCGTACCTAATTTACCACAGTGCTAGATTTGCTGCGGAAGTGTATTTATTCTCGGCAAAAAGGTCTTAAGCGCCATTTGGACCATTGCAGGCCATTATTTAAGGAATTAAGAATTCTCCCACTCCCATCTCTCTATATTTTTGAAGTTTGTCTATTTGTTAAAAAATACCCTCATTTATTTTTATTAAATGAACAAGTCTCTGAAAGACTGAACAAAAACAATGCCGGGAAATTACTAGTTCCTGCTCAGAGATTGCAATTATACAGTAGAAATGCCAGTTGTATGACAATTAAAATTTATAATAAATTACCACCTGGCTTGAGAATGTTACCAACTAATAAGTTTAAATGTAAAATGTTTGATTGGCTCTTAGACATGTGTTTTTATTCCGTCAATGAATTTTTAAACCATACTTTTTGATAATGTAATTAAAAATCTTAATAATGACATTAGTACTTTGACAATATTATGAGCTCTCGGACATTGTAATTTTTTTTTTTTTTGTTTTTTTGACATTATGATTTATATTTTGACATTATGGTTTATTCTTTGACATTATGATTTATATTTTCGACATTATGATTTATATTTTTAATTTAGCTATTGATATTATGACATTATATATAATGCATTTTTAGATGAAACATAAAAATTAATACAGGATTTCATAATTTTATATAATATTCTTCTAATGTACCTAGTTCTGACTTGCATGTACCTACTTAAATTATTAGCTTATTATTTAATATTTCTACACCAGCAATGGTAGTATGTGTGAAACAGTGCTTAATGTAAGATCTCAATGTGCCATATACTCAGAAATAAATAACATTCATTCATTCATTCATTCATTCATTCATGTAAATCACGGCACTACGCGTTTTCTTCGACAAACTGCGGCGCGATCGCCGCAGTTGAACGAGACAAAGTAGGAATTTACGGTGTCTTCTCTAGTACGTTAGTACTTATATCTCGATGCATTTTAGTGTTTTTTTTTAAAGTACGTTTTTTTGTGTAAGTATAAAGTTTTTTTTTTCATTACAGGTTCTAAAAATGTACGAAACGGTGTGACCCAAGAGGAATTCTCTATACCTGGAACATCGTTTGACAGATCTCAAAAACGAGATGAAGAGTTACATAACCTCAAAATAGCTGAGCAGGAATGGATGGTGAAGGCAGCTGAGGAGAATTACTATAAAGCCAAAGCTGAGAGGGAAGCTGCAGAGGAAGTTCTACTCGTTCATAGGGCCAAGAGAAAGGAGGCGGAATTACGTTTGTTGATTTTAAGATCTAAGAATTAAAACTTTTAAATGGTATTTATGTTTTACTAACGTCCGCCCGCGGCTTCGCCCGCGTGGTATGTCGATAAAAAGTAGCCTATGTCCTTTCTCAGCCTCTAGACTATCGGTGTACCAAATTTCATTTAAATCGGTTCAGTAGTTTTTGCGTGAAAGCGCTACAATCAGACAGACAGTTACTTTCGCATTTCTAATATTAGTAAGGATTGTCATGAGGGGATTGTGGCTAAGTGGACGAGATCTCCCTCTCCCTTTCCGCAGTCTCCTTCTGCGAAACGACTGTCTCACAGAAGGAAACCACCGCGTCACAGGACTCCTCGCTGTCGACCATCGACTTGACTACGGCCGGCAGCGACAAGTCACTGCCTACTTCTGAGATGAGGGTACGGCGCGGCTGCTAACCTAACCTAACACTTGAAAACTTGAGAAAAAGTTGGAACTTTGTATTTCAATAATTATCTCCGTAACCAAGTAACCAAAAGGTTCCGGATATGGTCTAGTACAAAAAATAAAACATGAGGGGCAGTCGTTGGGGATTGCCGATAGAAGTGAAAACTAAGTAACATTCATTCATTTGTTCAAGCGTTCGGTGACGATGACGCGAGTTCCATGATTTTTGTTCACCCAACAAGCGTTCGGTGACGATGACGCGAGTGCCATGATTTTTGTTCACCCAACAAGCGTTCGGTGACGATGACGCGAGTTCCTTGATTTTTGTTCACCCAACAAGCGTTCGGTGACGATGACGCGAGTGCCATGATTTTTGTTCACCCAACAAGCGTTCGGTGACGATGACGCGAGTTCCATGATTTTTGTTCACCCAAAAAGTGCTCAACGCGCTTAAAGACAACGAGCTTTCACTTCAAGTGACCGCCGTCGGCTTTGTTATGCGTCTTCTTACACACGATAAACACCTCTGCTTATGCCTTTGAGGATTACAGGTGTGATACTTACAGCTTGTGGTGCGTTCAGGACTCCAGTGTTGTATCCATGCTGGAAGGCTGACCAGCACGCAGATGAGATGATGGCGAATGCGAGCCGAGTGTTCATGCCCTGTCGAAGAAATTTAAATTATTAGAATGATACACATAGCATAATCAGTACCCAATTGCGTAAGATACGATCAAACACAATCTGAATCGGTTTGAAGGAAATGTCTAATCCATTGCTTCATAAGTTTGAAAAAATAACTGCTCAACAACGTAAATTACGCAATGAATGTTGTTGAACTGTCAAAATGAAACAACAAAGTCTTAATCGGTTACGAAAATAAGTTACGCAATATTAGACAGCAGACTGTATAGTTCCCACTGTTGGGACACAGGCCTCCTCTCTATGAGAGGGAGTGGGCCGTAATCTACCACGCGGACCAAGCGCGGGTTGGTAGATGTCACATGTCTTCGAATTTTTGGTTCTAGGACATGCCGGTTCCTCACGATGTTTTCCTTCACCGTTTTGAGAGCAGTGGTGATGAAATTATTTACAAAAAGTAAAGCGCCTACTGAAGCCGAAATTCAAATTTTGTAATCACTTTAGTTCATTTAGGGCTGTTTTTATCAAAGTCAGATATCTTTTATCCGTGGAATAAAATTGCCGTCTGACAGTTTTTGTATGGAAAAACTGTCAAAGTTTCAACATTTATTCGCAGGATAAGACATACTCGGTATAAAAGTTTGGTGAAATTCGCCCTTACTTAATTTATTTCAGAAATACTTAGATTAGGCTTAGGTAAAGCTCCCAATATGCTTTTAAACGATAAATTCAGTTAATTCTACTATATTTAGGGTATAAAATTTGCTTTATTAAATAGTTTTAAATGTGAAACCAAAAGATTTGGCTTTTGGCGCTTCTTTAGTACTAGTACTTATTTATTTATAGTTCCGACTACTAAAGCATTCTCACTTAAGTTTATTGAAACCGTGAAAACGTTTTGCAGTACAGATTTATTTAGTTTTCAGGCCAAATCGTAAATTTTACAGTTCATTGTCTTTGAGGAACTCGTGGGTAAATGATAACAACCGCACGGATTGATCGAAGGCTAAGCTGAGCTTGCCGAGGTTGGTCCGTGGATGGGTGATCATTTAAAACACATCAAGACCCTCCGTGGCTCGGAAAGCACTGTCCCGGCTGCCATTCGTACCTTTACAGTCGTTACAGGAAGTCGGAAGCCCGAAAGTCAGACAACCAGTGGTACATAGCTTGTTACCCAGTAACTAGGTTGTGGAGGTCAGATAGACCTCATGGACCCCAACACAGTTCTTTGAGAAAAGGTGGAATCGCTAAACAGATTGATTGTCTGTCTAAAATCTGGGCAGTTCTGCTTTAACACGTAATTTTTTTAAGCATGGCTAGATATAAGATGTCATTAGACCGAGTGCATTTTGGAGGGAACTCGTTATGTTTTTATTTTTAAATAGTTCATGGATAGACCACAGATTACATCAACATTCCGTCACGCCTTGTTCAAAAAAGGTTTTATTGTAAACGAGTGAGCGGTCATGTCCACGATGACTCACTGACTGGTTTGATCGTTGCAATAGGTATAAAAACTAGTAACTAAATATGGTAACATAACCATCACGCCTGCCTGTATTTCCGGAAGGGTTAGGCAGGCAGAGGTGCATCCATCCATACTATAACGTTATAAATTCGAAAGAAACTCCGTCTGTCTGTCTGTATGTTACCTTTTCACGCCTAAACCACTGAAAGGATTTCGATAAAATTTGTCATGGAGATAGATGGCATCCCGGGGAAGGACATAGGCTACTTTTTATTGACATAGCACGCGGGCGGAAGCTAGTATAATAAACCCACATATCACCAGTAATGTTTAAAGTGAAAGTCCCATGTAATAGGGGGCGACCCCATCAACCGGCCACAAATCCAAACTCCGGGCTGGTACTATTAGAAATAATAACATGGAAAAACCCAATCATTGCACCTAGGATGGTTTTTTGTACTGCTCTCAAAACGGTGAAAGAAAACATCGCGGGTAAGCTATGGATTACCAATGTCCTGCAAAATTCTTCGGCTTGTAATTTAAAGTGTAAGTAAGCTACGTAATTAGTCATGGTAGCTAGCTGGGCGGACTTGAACAAGCTCTACCACCAACTAAACCCAGCAGAAAATGCCTCCACTACGAATCTAACTCTGGGTCTGGGACAGGTGGTCTTACCATTAGACCACAGAGGCGGTTTAAAACGCTCGGATTATGCTAAGGTAAGCAACAGGGCTAACTGCTCAGTAGTTAGGTATAGATACCTATCTCTAACCGTGGGATCTAAGCATAGTACTTATTTACCTACTCAGATCTTACATGCTGTATTAGGTATCCATTTCATGGTGAAGTTTGGAACAATGTGTTTAACATCCCACATCCCCCCCATCGGACTATGAGAGTGAGGGCAGAGAGTGCAGCTGTGTCGGCGTCGGCGCACACACTTGCGCAGTATACTCCTGCGCTGAAGGGACCGGACGATTGAATCAAAATGACCTTTGTTGCATTGTCCACTGAGCCGTAACTCCGTAATGCTACGGCTACACTTCGCGTTATCGCAAACTTTTCTTCGTGCGCTCTCTCTCGCACACCGCTCGATTACTCGCTGAGCAACAGAGAGCGCACGAAGAAAAGTTCGCGGCAACGCGAAGTGTAGCCGTAGCATAATAAAGGGACAAAATTATGACTCGTATGGTCTTACTTGACCAGTTTTTTTCTTAAACCTAACCTTGAAGTCTTTTAGACTTTGACATCATTTACGAAAGCACCAGGCTATCAAATATAATTATACTTACTTTATCATTCGTTTTGTGGTAAACAATTTTATGATAATATACCTAAGATATTATACTTTTAATTTAATACCTAAATGAAAGAGTGAATTGTCCTTATCTGTTTTGTTTTCAAAATACTTATAATACGCTGTCGGTTTATTTTGACTCCTCACGGTTCAAGCGCGGGTCTGCCGTTGTGGATGGAGATGGAGTAGGATGGGCTACCCATAACCCTAATTTAGCTCGGTACCACTCGATAATTAGGCTGATCTACATAGGACACACACACACATTGTGTGCGAGCATATTAACCTTACCAAAGTAGACTGAGCAAAAGTGATCTTTGGACCTAAAGCAATATGGTTTACGTTAAGCCGTTGGTCCCGGCTGTCATTTGTAGATCTTTGACAGTTGTTACGGGTTGTCAGAAGCCCGAAAGTCTGACAACCAGTTTTACAAAGCGGTATCGTGTTACCCGGTAACTGGGTTGTGGAGGTCAGATAAATTACAGTCGCTCCATGTAAAATACTGGGATTCAGCTGCATCCGGTCAGACTGGAAACCGACCCCAACATTGTTGGGAAAAGGCTAGGTAGATGATGATGAATCGTGAGCGACTCTTAATCCAGCGTGACCACAACCTTTTTTGAGGCCTGAATCCGCTCGTGTCACGGTTTTATTCAACACCAATTCGGCTGTCGGAATGGTGCAATTTGGTTGCACCTCAGCACAACCTTTTTTAAAAAATCTGTGCTTTTCTCTAGGGCTTTTTTGATCTGTTTCTAAAGTTTGCATTAGATCGGGTGAAAGACTGGCCCAAGTCTGCCTTTCGTTGCCCCATAATCACGCTAAACGCGGTTGGGTGTCAATTACAGCCATGCCCTCGGCTGGAGGATCGAAACGCTATCATTTGTCTTAATCCTGCGTCTTCCTGTCTGCCAAGTTCTTCTTTTGGTATTGTATTACCTACATTCACCCAAAAGGAGGTGACAGCTTCCTCGTTCTATCGTTCCTAACCAGAGACAAAATCAACATTAGGTAGAGAGGTCACCGACTGATTTTTTGTACTTATTCCTTATCAAGACAAAGTAGCTGTGGACTCAAAATACATAGACAAGACACAAGACAGCACGTACTCTACATTCAAACCTGATTCCCTTATCGTTTTTCCTAAACATTTTCATGTACATTGTGTAAACTTTAAACTGTAGCATATACTGAGGTACAGAAGATCGGCGCCATACATCTAGCGAAAACTCACGCATAGACACGCTTTACGTACGATAAACCACAATTCAACTGTAGCAGTAAGCTGGCCTTATATTCTATTGAAACTCCTTATTATGCTAGGCTAGCAGGCGCGGTCGCAGCCCAAGATTTTGGGGGGGGGTCACCATTGGTGCCGAGGATTATTTTTAGGGAAATGGTTACCTAATTGATAAGTACTCAAATTTTTTTTTTGTATATGCCCATCAGTGTCACTGTGGCTCAAGTACCTACAGTTTTAGTTAATAAAGAACGTAAATCATTCAGTCTCTCGACAGCTTGAATGATTTAGGGGGGGGTCATGACCCCCAGGACCCCCCCCCTCCCCCGGACCGCGCCTATAGGCTAGCAATGTCAAGCTACAGGCACTCACGACTGGCTAGGCACGACATGTAGGTACGCGTGTCAATATCAAAAGTCATTTATTCAAATTAGGCTGAGAATCGAATCAGCACTGAACGTCAAAATTAAATATGACACTCCCCAAAAACGCCCCACCACTTCCTTCCTAGGTGCTTTAGCTGGGAAGAAGAAGTGGCGCAACAAACTCCACAGCAGCACAGACTTGATCTATCAGTAGATATCACTCGGTTTCTGAATTGAGAATTTGAAGTTGAGTGAGAACTTGTCAAACTCTAGCATTACTTATATATAATACTGTAACTTATTTATACTGTGTCCAAGACGAAAAACTATTGTGGGGATTGCCGTTGATGCGCTAGGGTAGCCCGTGAAATTCAAATTTTCTTACGTTTTTTGCAATTTGCAGGTCAGTATTGTATGTTGATCTAAATATTATTAGCGCTCGTAACAAATATGGATTTAAAGAATTATAAATAAACATTAGAATCAACAATACAACTCTCTAAGTTCATCAAATTTGAATTTCGCGGGCCACCCTAGCGCGTCCCCCTTAAGGGGATGGAATGATGGTGATTATTTCAATGTAATCCGCGAAATTCAAAATTTTTACGTTTTTTGAAAATCTATTTTGAATTTCGCGGGCTTTCAGACTTTTTTGTCTGACAAGTTCTACGTGTGCGTGCGCCGGTTTTCGTTCGTTTTATGGAGGCAGCCTTCTGAACGTATCTATTCTATGTCTGCAGTAAGGCATTCAGTAAATATTTTAACAATGAAACCAGTGTTTACCCAAAGTGACAGGTTAATTTTGTTAAACAAATATTTTGTAATTACTTCTGAATCACAGTACGTACTGCGGTATTTTACGCGTAAGACGAGATGCGTGCAAAGTCAATAGTGATGGGGGACAAATATTTTGATGAGGCATCTCTTTGATGGCGCCTGTCGTGTGCAAAGAGAAACACGTTGAATGTAGAACTCTTTAGTGTATTCCAAACTACCTAGTAAAGCAAAAATTTATACATTTTTAGGGGTATGAGGAACAGGGTGTCAAGTTCACACATCCACCATAGAAAAGGGGGAATCCTCCGACCAACGGGTGTTGTGTCTGGGTTGGATTCTTGTATAAATGTCCATCGCGCGGTAAATAATTGGGCGATGCAGGATTTATGTGACATCAGAATTTTTGTGTGACGTCAGGTCTTTGATGCGTAGTTCGAATGTGGCGATGTAGATGCCGCCACACCTTCTTTAGCTAAAACACATGTACAAACATTCCCCGGTTAGACAGGGTGGTAGCTAACTTAGGTATCACTTACTGTTGTATTTTAATATTATACTTACAGACTCTATGTATTTGACGTTCAAAAGTGCCTTGAATGTGCTTACTTGAAATAAATTATTTGACTTTTGACTTTTTTTTTTTGATATTTTACATTTTTAACCTAAATAGCTCTAAAATATACCTAATATAATAGGACCCACCACGGCCCAAGGGTTACAACTTGAAACCCTCGGGCCGAAACCCTCGTGAGGAAACCTGTACCCTATTATAATTAATACAAGCGTGGTGTATAAGAAGTCTTCTCTGTATGAGAAGAGACCTTTGCGCTTCAGTGGCACATCTTCATCATCATAATTTCAGCCGAATGACGTCCACTGCTGGACATAGGCCTCCCACAAGCACCGCTAGCTTGACCGGTTCTGTGCTTCTCGCATTCAGCCATAGAGATATAATATTACATAGAGTGCGCGTATTGCACAAATCGCTTAGTGCGCATCGTAGACAAGTGACCTATAGATTAGTGTTGGGTAGGACATACAAGAGGCACTTCAAATGTCCCATACAAATGAATGTCCCAACACCTCAAAATAAAATAATGTAGGTACCGCTTCACTGTGACATAGGTACAAATTAATGAATCTTGAACTGACAAGTGAGTGAGTGTGGTGAGGAACGTCGTGTTGTTCAAACCCGTGTCTACTACTGTTCATAGTTTGTTGCGCGCACTCTATACTATAATTATATCTCTAAGCATCCAGCGGATTCCTGCGGCCTTCACCAGATCATCGATCCACCAGTGACAGACATTAAGTGGTTTTATTATGAACACTATCATTGGCAAGAATGGCAAGAGTTCTTGCCCTAGTGTCCTTCAGAAGATCATTAGCATGACGGATACACATAATAGTCGCGATGACGTCAAAAAGGACGACAGATGTTTTTTTCATTTCAGTGTAAACATGCTTCTTTAAATATTCAGTTGATGATGTAATGATTCTTGAAGCTGGTGCAAAGTACATGATTTATGTAGCTTGTAAATGACTCTTCAGTTTTGAAAACGTGCTATTATTCTCGGCTGTCAGAAGTGTTAATATGAATGCCTTTTCCGGAGAGTTATATATCTATACTAATTAATAAAGCTAAAGAGTTTTTTTGTTTAAATGCGCTCCTGTCGGATTTGAAAATGTATTTTTGCGTTTGATAGCCCAATTCTCGAGGAAAGTAAGTAAACGTTTTAAAAAACAACCGACTTAAAAAATAACTTAAAAGGGAAAAAAATACTTTAATTTCCGAAGTCGGTGGCAAAACAAAAGTCACCGACTTACCGAAGTTACTTTTTTGTTTATTGTAAATCCGAAGTTTCAGTCGAAGTTACGGGGGAAGCCCACACCGTGTCACCTATGGACTTACGATTAGTTTGGGGCCCGAAAATGAATGACACCACGATTTGACGGCTGTTCGGCGGCTTCTACCGATGTGTTTTTACCCGTCCGAATATTTAAATCGGATAAAGTATTCATTCCGAAGTTTCGAATTACTTTCGGGCCCGTCACTCCGTTGACGGAATCAAAATCAAAAGTCATTTATTCAAACTAGGCTGAGAATCAGGACTTTTCGAACATCAAAATTACATAAGACAGTCCCCCAAAATGCCCGCCCTTCACCCGCCCTTCACCGAATTAGAGAGTAGGCTCCTAGAAACAGGATACCGCGGGACCTTGGCAACAGGCAAGTGAAGGAACACGGGTGGGTTTTTGTCAGTAAAAGTCTGACACGCCATCCCGCTAGGAGAAGTCATTCGATGATTTCCTACCCTCAAAAAAAAAAGAGGCTTCTAGAAACGGTGGTATCTGAGATGACGGTACCTACGCTGCTAAAGGTGTCAGAAATGCTGGACATGGTCAACATGAAAAATGATGGAGACACTTGAAAATACCGTGCCTTGCTTGTATTAAAGAGGAGCTCGTGGCTAAGTAATAACAGCCGCATGGGTCGATCCATCAGGTTAAGCTACACTTGCCGGGGTTGGTCCGTGGGTGGGTGACCATCTTTACAATATCGAGACTCCTCCGTGCCTCGGAAAGCACGTTAAGCCGTTGGTCCCGGCTGTCATTTGTGGATCTTTGACAGTCGTTACGGGTCTTCAGAAGCCCGAAAGTCTGACAACCAGTCTTACCAAGGGGTATCGTATTACCCAGTTACTGGATTGTAGAGGTCAGATAGACAATCGCTCCTTGTAAAATACTGGTATTCAGCTGCATCCGGTTAGACTGGAAGCCGCCCCAACATAGTTGGGAAAAGGCTCGGCAGATGATGATGCTTGTATTAAAGTAATTTGCTTGACTAGGCAGGCTGCCTAATCTCCCACACTTCGCTTAGCACCGGTCCACCGGAACTGTATTCTCATGTTACCTACTCGATTCAACCGCACTTATAAACACACGCCACACCGGCCAGTTATGTCCAACGGAGCGGCGCTGAAGTAACGGGATCCAAATAACAATGGTTTAATATTAAACAAGCTTATTACAAATTAGAGGATTATATCCAAGATAAGAATGCTTGGAAACATGCTGGTCTTGCTCCATAGGACGATTTAGTGTCTGGACAAAATCAAACTGATAGCTAATTTAGTTTTTTATTTATTATTTGTATGTCATAGACTTTTACACTCTGTCATTACTTAAACTCACGCACTGACTTATTAGTACTACTTGTAACAATGTTAGGACTATTGTAATATCGTATACTTTTACAATCTTTGTAAATATGTGAGCACCATGTATCTGGTAATTAATTTATTCATTATTGCTCCATTTATAATTCTTTTTACCTTTCGTAGTACAGTAATCTTATTGTAGGTGCATCGTCTTCACATATAATTATATAATTAATGTGTACAAAATATTGTAAAACATTTTTAAAAGAGTAACGATGGAGTTTCTTGCCCATTCTTCTCCATACGAAAACTACCTTTTGGAAGGGGCAACTAGAATCAATTCTATTTCTTTGTTTGACGTTCAAAAGTGCCATATATCTGCCTATTTGAAATAAATTATTTGACTTTGACTTTAAGTTTATCGATAGACCGACCGTGGAGAGACTTGGAGCTAATCGATACGACTGCGATGTTGGGCCTGTTTTAATAGTGTCCGGACTCCCGATAGTCATCTACAATAATATTATAGAGAGCTATTTCCTTACATATTATAACAAAGTCTGTCTGTTCGCGATAAACTCAAAAACTACTGCACCGATTTTCATGCTGTTTTCACCAATGGATAGAGTGGTTCTCGAGGAAGGTTTTAGTATATAATAAACGCCATCCACACGGGCGAAGCCGCGGGTATCAGCTAGTAATATTAAAAAATTAATAAATTCAAAAACTACTGGACCGACTGATTTCAAAAATTATTTCACTAGGCCATTATAATATCTGTGACTAGGTAGTAGAATGCTATATGATCAACTATCTTACGCCCGCGGCTTCACCCGCGTGGAATGTCGATAAAAAGTAGCCGATGTCCTTCCCTAAGATGCCATCTATCTCCTTGCCAAATTTTATCGAAATCCGTTCAGTGGATTAGGCGTGAAAAGGTAACATACAGATAGACAGACAGACAGAGTTACTTTCGAATTTATAATATTAGTATGGATTATAGTTTTGCCGCCAGCACAGATAAGTTGGACGCGGACTATAGTTCTTCAAGTCCCCAAAAAAACAAGTGTCAAATTAACACCCTTGTTAAACACAGTACCCTCCTTTTCTCCGCATCTGGTAAAATATCCCTTCCGGTTTACACAGTTATCGAGCTAAAGACCACGTATTATATGTTATTTATAACCTGTGACGTAATTTCCGGATACACACACGTTTTAATAGTAAAGTCGAGTAAACCCGTACGCACCGTTATCGCGCACCGGATTTTCAACTCTGGGTGTTGAGCCGAGCGTTGAGAATACAACACTGCATCCCAGCGCGTCAAAAAAATACGCTGTTGGAGTTTAAACTCTCGGCGCTAAGCAGTGCGTTGAAAATCCAGTGAGCGATAAAAAATCGCCCGTGGGTACGAGGGTATGTGGCTATATGTATGCACGTAGGTAAGGTACCTTAGATGATAATCTAGAAACGGGTTCATTGGGGCAAGTATTTACTGGAAGTACAGGAAAATGACAAATATTTAGTCGGAAGTTGCTTTGAGCAACGCGGTAACGCGTTCGAGGAAATCCTACTGAGTAGGTATCAATTGAGTATTACGGTAGGTATTGCAACTTGATTTTGCTGGTCTCACACCCAGTTCCATGCGATTATATACGAGTAAGTAAGTACACACGGCTACACATCAAGCTATACATTTCCAGTATAAGCTGACCTCGCATTGTACGAAAATCCTATACAATGCGAGATCAGCATAAACTGGAGGAAAAGTATAGCTTGATGTGTAGCCGTGTGTACCTATATAATAATTAATAACTTAAGATTTTTGCAAAATTGAATTTCGCGGGCTTTCACCTTCAGCAACTTAGAAGTAATGCTAAAGTAGAATTTGACTAGTTCTCAACTTCAAATTCTCATTTCTCTTTAAATGCTTCAAATTCAAAACTTCAAATTCTCACTCTCAATTCAGAAACCGTGTCAGTGCTTTGTCTTGAGGACTGATTGCAGAAAAGAAGAATTTGCTATCAAAGTTTGCTAAAAAATATGGGCACAGTTTTACAACTTTGTATTGGGTTTGGGCTCGATCCTCTATGAAGTTTACCTACTATTTAGCATCTCAGAGTTTGTATTGTATTGACGGTAGAATCGCACGGTCGCACCCCACCTATATGGCTTATAAACTGACGAAAAATGCGGGTGTGCGAAACACCTCTGTGACCCTTGTTTCCCTCGGTGCGATGTTTTAGACTTTACTGAAGATATGAAATCAGAAATCAGAAAGCTTTATTTGTGAACACAGGTCAAGTTACACATATTGTGAGGTGTTATAAATAGGTAGATCCTCCATGTTTTGCCCAGAGGCGTACAAATATAATTGTTTAAGTTTAAAATAACAAATTGGTGAAATTCTGTCAACTTTCACGTCAGTAATAAAATCAGTTTAAATAGTCATAGCATATCAAAAGAAAAATAAACATACAATCAATTTCTAAATAAATAAATGTCAAATGGTTCAATTACATGCCATAATTAATAATGATAATGTCGAACAAAATTCAAGGTCATTAAAACAGGTCAGGTAGGGTGTTCTAAGGCAGTAATTATAGAATTGTACCTAGTGTTAATGTTTCCAATTGATGTTATTTCCAATTTAACAAATTAAATATCAACTGTATGAATTTTTCTTTTTCTAATTTCATTAGTAGCACCATTCTTATATCTATTAGTAGGACAATGGTAAAAGATTCTTAATTTTTTTGGAACTTGTTACGCAAACAGGACTTTAAAGAAGGGTATTTTAAAGTTATTTTTCCAAAAACACGTGTTTTCACATTTCTGACGTTTATTGCATCCATTTAGTGTCAGTCAGTCAGTGTTCCTCATGTACAGTCATCAATATTTGTCAAACTACCTAACAGTTTGTCGGCTTCACAATTTTACTAGGTATTATTACACTATTTTAATGTAGAAAGATTACAGACGTACCTAACTGCAGTCATAGAATAAATTATACGCATCATCGTGCACGCATGGGAAGTCATTCATTACGTATTCAAGGTCATACACACTGCTTCGATGTAACAGAATTTAAAATATTATGTCCGGTTATCGCTTTTGTCTTTCGTCCCTTCTCTGTTTATATATTCATGTCAAAAAAATCAAGTAATATAATAAAAAAATATAGTAATAAAAACTAAAACCAAACTACGACTTAAAAGGTATAAACAAGACACCACAGACAGACAAATTAAAAATCCGAAGTCACACGTAATGTGTTCGATTTATGCCCTAACACGTGTGACTCCGGATTTTTATTTTTTTCTCCGGTCTGTCTGTGGTGTCTTGTTTATACCTTTTAATTCGTAGTTGGGTTTTAGTTTTTATTACTTGATTTTTTTTAAAATTCTTTTGGGGTTTTATTAAATATATTTTTGAAATGTGCTCATTAAGCCCTTTCATTTGATACCCAACATGGTACGATTAAACCATATTTTTTTTAAAGTTTTTTTTAAGTTCACTTTATGTCCTCTAGAGGGCGCCATTTTTAATGTAATGTGACTTCACATAGCCTATAACCAGCGGACAATCACGACGCTTCTAACGATACCTCATTCGTCAAATTGTGAAAAATGGTTTGGAAGTTAGAAGGGAACAGATGAACATACATACAATACATACATACGTCAAAATCATAACCCTCCTTTTTTCTTCCGTAGTCGGGTAAAAAGGGTTGGTGCCGGCTGTCATTCGTAGATCTTTGACAGTCGTTACGGCTAGTCAGAAGCCCGAAAGTCTGGCGACCAGTCTTACACGGGGGTATCGTGTTACCCTTGTTACTGGGTTGGAGTTGGGGTAAGACACGTGAGAGTACCTAAGCAGTTGCTCCATTTAAAATACTGGTATACAGCTGCACCCGGTATTCCGGTAAGACTGAAAGCCGACTCCACCATAGTTGGGAGAAGACTACTAAGCAGATGACTAAGAAGTGTGTCCACATCTGTTTCCCACTGCTGGGACTATGATCTTCTCTGTGAGAGGGAGTGGACCATAATCCAGCACACTTTTTTACGCGTTTTTGGTTTTAGGATATTCTATGTCTGTTTCCTTACGATGTTTTCTTCACTGTTCACTGAGCAAATGATGCAAACAGAAAAATGCATTGTTAGGTTCGCCTTGCACTGTAGAGTCAGCCAATGATGTAAGTTGGCAATTTGAATACAGGCCACAGCTTGTGAGGCCAAAAATATATGGGGAGGGGCTTATTGGGCATCAAAGAATTCGTCCGCATCGCTGTCAATGTCGTATTTTAATTCTACACCAACACACAATAATTTGAGAAAAAAAAAGCGAAATCATCACTCAGTTTCTGAATTGAGAATTAGTTGGAAATTTAACAAACTTGTATAAGTTAAGCTGAAAGCTAAAAGCCCGCGAAATTCAAAATGTCGTCGCAAACATCGTAAGAAATTTTGAATTTCGAGGGCTAAGTAGACCCCAATGCTAAAGTTCCCAGAGTTTCACATTCTCTCAACTTCAAATTCTCAATTCAAAAACGGAGTAAGTCTACACCAACAAAATATCAAAATCATTATCAAAACTTGGTCGGCAAGGCCACGAATCACAATATTGACTTTCACGCGAATGTATAAGCATAACCACTTTGTAATAATATTTAAAGTATTGCTAAATGCTAAGAATGTTCTGTATCTGATTCTTATAAAATAAAATTTTATAGAGCGTGCCTTTTTAAAATCAAGTTTGTTCAGTCATGGAGAACAAGTTATGGATATGGTTTAGTTAGACTGTTGAAGTTTCAGAACTAGAGATAGTAGAAAGTATGAAATATAATTAACATCACGCCTCGTTTCCCCGAAGGATTGGGCAGAGGTGTACCTATAGTACACCTACTGTTAAACAGTAATGTTATGTTTAAGTCCCATGTAATAGGGGGCGAGCCCATTGCCATCAACCGGGTACAATTAATCCAGACACCGGGTTGCTACCGAGAAATGTCATGGTCTTCCCATGTGCCAATTTCATCCAAATCCGTGCAGCCGTTTTAGCGTGAAAGCGGAACAAACAAAATCACTTTCGCATTTACAATATTAGTTAGAATTAGACGAAACAAAATGGGATCTTATAGTAAAGGCTACCGTGCACGATCAGTACACACATAAAAAAAAAACAACAGACTTCAAAAAAAATGACGGAAGAAAAAACGGAAGTCGGTGGCAAAAAACGAAAATTAAAAAGCAAAGACACCGACTTCCGAAATTAAAGTTATTTTTCACTTTTTTAGTGTTTTTTTTTAAGTCGGTTGGTTTTTTTTTGTAAAAAGTTTTTATTATTCACTTTTTAGTGGTGGTACCTACCCCACACAAGTTACTATCTGCTATGTAAATAACAGTGAAGGAGTCTAATAATTATATCGTCTACATAGACTGTGGGAAAAATACGTAATATTGAAGCTAGCTCAAAAACTACGCAAGCAAACTTAATAATATTTATATGGCACCATCTCGGGAGTATACCCTTTCGAACTAAAAATTTTTAAAATCGGTTCACAAACGGTGAACATACATAAAAAAAAAACAATATTCCGAACGTAGTACCTCCTCCTTTTTTGAAGTCGGTAAAAATGGCCGGCAATCGATCGCAATATCTTTCACTTCGACAGTTTAGTCACATTCATTGCATTATTTACTTTGTTGAGGTTGACTCAACAGTTGAGCACACGAATTTTTCAAACTTACGATGAAGCAATGGTTTAGGAATTAGGATATTCCATGAAAGCCCTCGAATTGCGAATGAAATTGTATTACACAATTAGGGTACAGTTTTATCTACTGGTTCGTCTTCAATCTTCAGAAAGCAACTGTGCCTTATTAAGCTTGAGGTTCGTGATTGAGGTACCTACCTAATATTATTTTGTACGTAATTTTTTTTTTTTTATTTATTTATTTTCGCAATGTATTTTCTGGTGTACAATAAAGTATATATAAATAAATAAATAAATTTTAGCTAAAATAATACAGCAGATAGGTACAAAAACAGGAGATATTTTGTGTAGATAATACAGCTTTATTAGACGGCGTGTTTCAGAAAGTTGTGGTCAAATTCACGGGTGTGGTACATACTGAGACCATCAAACTGAACAATTTTATCAAAAGAACCAACAACGTAGTCGCAATAAAATGGGATGGCAGATTTTTTTGCGACGGATTCGGTTTGAAGGTCTGTAAAAAATCTGTAAATTGTCCAGCTGTCATTTGTCGATCTTTTTCAGAAGCCCGAAAGTCTGCCACTGACAAACAGTCTTAAAGTGGTATCGTTTTACAGTTCGATTCAAACTGAATGGCGATGGCGGCTCGAACATTAGGCGAGTCGCTGCGCAGTAACAATTTCATGTGTCAGCGGGGTTGAGGCGTGCCATTGAGTAGAAGCGAGCGATTGAAAACATTGACACTTGCAATTGACAACTGCAATAGGGATTAAGCATGTGACTAAGCATTTAAATAAGGGTCAAGTATTTTTTTTATAAACTATGTCTCTTCTCTGCCTCCGTCAATATTTTTGAATAAAATTTCTTTTAGAGCGAGTTTTTTTTATTTTAAGTTCTATAAAACTGTGGGTAATTCAAATACCTACTTGAAAAGCGACGCTATTGGTCAGAGGGAATGTGACGTAACAATCTATGACAACAATCAAAATGTCAATGTGTTTTGTAGAAGTGTTTGACATTGACTTGACATTTGTTTGTTTGTTGTCATAGACTGACGTCACCACACCAAGTACCAAATGGAGGGCGTTTAAATAGCCCGGGTCGGTTGGCTATTTTTAACTTCTTTTTTTTAAAGTAAATACTTAAATTGCTTTTTTGCCGTCGAATTTTTTTTTACTATTATTTGGCCATGTAAACTAGGTATCGAATAAAAATAAAAATACATGCATATTCCGTAATGATCGTTTCTGGGACCCTTAACAAAGTACGTAAGTATAGGTATATTTTATGTAGGTATTTGTGTTTCAAAGCGCTAATAAAACCTAGTTTGGCATGCCTCGGTAAGTCGGTACGACCTACGAAGCGCCGGCTCGTACGGAGAAATATAACGGTGTTCGCTCAAGTCCATAAATCGCATTAGATAGTGCTTTCGAAACGGTTACTATCCAAGTTGTATGATGTCTGTCTAAACTTGTTTTATTTTAGAACATTTTAGAAACTGGAAGTCAAAAAGTGTATAGGTAATGTAGCGTACCTAACCTACTCTTAATTTTTGTATGGTCTCTTCTGCCTAGCCTCTTCCCAACCATTTAGGGTCAGCTTCCAGTCTAACCGGATGCAGCTGAATACCATGGTACCTCTATCCAGTCAAAAAATACATTTTTGGGTGTAATCTGCTTGTAGGTTGGGATCTCAGACCAATAATTGGGATAAATCGAGACTTCCTACCTTATTTTTCAAATACCTAATTGTTTATGTTCCATGATGCAGATGCATGGCGTGATGGGCTGAACTGCTTTTATAAAGGCAGACGTCCCCGCATAAAGCATAATGGTCCCCGGTTACGCTGATTAGCAGCTCTAGATAGAGATAAATGAAAGGAGAGTAGGTACTCTCCTTTCATTTATCTCTATCTCCACTGCAGGGCAAAGACAGGCCTACATAGGTATGTAGGCCTGTCTTTGTCCTGCAGTGGGATACGGGATTATAATAATCGAAATAAGTAGGTATACCTAATTTAAATAAGAATGAACCGATAATATTCGCACAAAAAAACAATGTTTTTAATGGCAAAATATTAGGTGCATAGTAATGACTCAGCTTAATGTAAAGCGAAATGGATATTTTTTGTTACGTTAGTTAGGTACAGAGCTGTCTTCAACATCCAAATATCCGTTGAAAACGACGCACCAAAGCCAATAAAATTAAAATTCACCATATCCCGTAAATATTTATTTATGGAAGTTAATTTATAGTTGGCGAGTTCCTCCTAGCAAGCACACATGCGCGACTTATTTTTAGGAAACGTAAACAATCATGTAAACTTTACCGCCATAGTTGTCTATATCCAAAACTCCTTTCACTGAATATCAATAACACATTCAATAAAATTAATTATTTAAATAAACAGCACTGTATTTTCAGTTGTCCAAACAACAATTTCACAATGTTTTATTTTTTTTAGAATCGTTCGCGGCAACTTGGTACGCACAACGCCTGCGCGGCGCGATTCGGCTCCGAATTTGAAATGAAGTGACGCGCGACGCGGCTCGCCACTCGCCAGTGGAAATGGTGTTTGTATTGCGTGTGACGTCAGGAGGAAACCGGTTGAAGAATGTTGTTTTTATAACTACGCTATAAAGCGCTGGATAGTTTTAGTAGTGTCTGTCTACTATTGCGGATAGGATCGGGAATACCTTTGCATGATCCACTAAATACGTCTTCGTCCCGTATTGCCTCAGTGGCATAGCCAGTTATTCTGACACCACACTTTTTCATTCTCCATCGTTCAAGAAAAGTCTTCCCGTTAACTCACTTCAATTGGTTCCAATTTCCAAAGTAGCGCTTTGTTCCATTCATTCTCGAAGCGGAGATAGTGACCGAATATTTTGATTATTCTGCTTTTAAATTTTGCCACCCTTTCCCGCTGTAACTAATCGCTGAAGTGGGCAGAGAGGAACGTTGTGAAAATTAATAAATTCCAATAGGATCCATATGACGTGAGTATGGACGTAGTATTATAATATCTATGGTATAGAAGAATGACTGACTAGCCTAACTATAACCGTGCGTTTGCACTGGCGAAACATTCAAGACAAAACATGTTGAAATCTCTAGTTCCTGTCAAAAATTGTATGGAACATTGACACAAAATAGAGATTTCAACATGTTTTGTCTTCAATATTTCGCCAGTGCAAACGCACGGTAAGGGATCATCTCTGCTCCGTTCTGTGCCACTCCACAGGCTCTCAATAAACTGTCAGCCTGAAGTTGGGAAATTATTTTAATAAAATGCCAGAGATCTATTTTATTTAATCAAGCATCACTTCGTGTCCTAGACATGGCAAATAGTGATGCTTGGTAAAAAGGTAAAAGGTACATAACCAATAATTTTTATAGCGGGTTGGTTGAATTATTTAATTCCAGAAAACCGAGAGCCCTATTAGCTTAGCCAAGCATCAAGCGGTGTCCAATACGCGAATACGTGACACGCCGCATATGCCATAATTATTTTTAAAACAAACAGTACTGATAAAGCGCTAAAGCCGCTTCATTATCAAACAGCCTGGAGGTGTGCGCGGGGGCTTGTCGGGTGACGTCAAATCTGTGTGCGTATGCCAACATTGTGTGGGTAAACCTTGTCGCGTCTTCTCATTGGTGTTGTCTTTTTTCATTCTCCATGCTAAGGTACTGTTGTACGGGAAAGGCGGCCTTACGTAGTTCAGGCTGGTAGAAAAATAACTCTGGTCGAAAACTCAAGCGATTTTGGAATTAAATTGCTTTAAAATAATTATTATTTACGCCTCTAAGGGCGAATTTCACCAAACTTTTATACCGAGTATACTTAAGTCATAACCTGCGAATAAATTTTGAATGTTTGACATTTTTTCCATACAAAAACTGTCAGACGCCATTTTTATTCCACGGTTAAAAGATATCTGACTTTGGTGAAATCAGCCCTAAGTAATATTGCTTTACCATCAGCACTCCTCTGGTGCTGACAGTACAGTAGGTACCTAGGAGTTATTTTTCACTTTTTTTTAGTGTTTTTTTTGAAAGACGGTTGTTTTAATTTTTCGTTTTTTAGTTGTGGTACCTACCCCACACAAATTCGAATTGTAAATAACAGTGACGGAGTCACTTACAACATCGTCTAGATATAGGTACTAAGTGGAAAAAATACGTAATATTGAAGATAATACAAAAAATACGAAAGCAAAGTTAATAAAATATATAAGGGACCACCACTGAAGCATGACCAACCAAACAAAAAGAAATCATCAAAATGGATTCATAATTGGCGGAGTAATCGCGTAAAATACACACAAAAAAAAAACACACACGAATTGACAACCTCCTCCTTTTTGAAGAAGTCGGTTAAAAAAACTTTAAAAAAAAAACCAACCGACTTCCAAAAATAACACTAAAAAAGTGAAAAATAACTTTAATTTCGGAAGTCGGTGTCTTTGCTTTCCAATTTTCGTTTTTTGCCACCGACTTACGAAATTAAAGTTATTTTTCACTTTTTAGTTGTGGTAACTACCCCACACAAATTCGTATACCGTTATCTGCTATGTGACGGAGTCAATTAACATGTCATAAACATACTCAAAGTGGGAAAAATACGTAATATTGAAGCTAACTCAAAAACTACGCAAGCAAAATTAATAAAATTTATATGGGACCACCTCTGAAGCATGACCTACAAACAAAAAAAGAATCATCAAAATCGATTCATAATTGGCGGAGTAATCGGGTAAAACAAAACAAACAAAAAAAATACAGACGAATTGACAACCTCCTCTTTTTTGAATTTTGAAGAAGTTGGTTAAAAAGAGGGAATGACGTTTGTAGGATATAAAAATACGGAGATGACAGGCAAGAGGTCCCTTTAAGAAAGAACCTACAGTTTCCTCACGATGTTCTCTTTCACCGTTACTTCCAGCATTGATGCTCAATTTGATCATGGGTTACATAATGAGGCAATCAACAAACCGGTAAAAACGATCAAAAATTAAAAATAGTCAGTAAGTAACAGGAAATCCGTTATCCATATTTTAATACTGCAATCTGCATTAGCGGAAAAGGGCTTCCGACTTACAGTTGTCCATCAATCAGGTAGGATGGCCAAGACCTTCCAGGGGAGCGGTAAATGCACGGGTGAATTCCTTATCGTAACCCGTAGACAAGACAATTGGGACTATAATCGGTTTTTGAATAGGGAATATGCATGTGATTCAAATATGGGTCAAATAATTTTTTTTATAAACTATGTTACTTCAGAATTATGCCTCCATCAATATTTTTGAATAAAATTTCTTTTTGAGCGAGAAATTAATTTTTAAAAAGGCCCAAAAAACTGTGGGTAATTCAAATACTTGAAAAGGCTAAGAGCGGATGTGACGTAACGATCTGGGATAACAATCAAAATGTCAATGTCAAGTCAATCAACAAGTGTCAAGTCAATGTCAAACGCTCATAGAAAAAGGAGTGTTTGACGTTGACTTGACAGTTGCTTGTCTGTTTTCACATACTGTGACGTCACCACACCAAGCGCGCCAAATGGAGGGCGTTTAAATAGCCCGGATCGGTTGGATATTTTTAAACATTTTTTTAACTACTTTAAATAGCTTTTTTGCCGTCGAATTTTGTTTTTACTATTATTTGCCGATGTAAACTATCGAATAAAAATATTAAAAAAATACATGCATATTCCCTATTGAGAGTTTGAAGTTGAGAACTTGTCAAACTCTACTTTAGCAATACTTATGTCATAATATCTATAAAAACAAAACACAAAAAAAAGTGAAAAAAAAACTTCGGAAGTCGGTTTCTTTGCTTTTCAATTTTCGTTTTTTGCCACCGACTTCCGAAATTAAAGTTTTTTTCACTTTTTTAGTGTTTTTTTTTGGAAGTCGGTAGTTTTTTCTTTTGGTAAAAAGTTTTTATTTTTAAATTTTTAGTTGTGGTACACACGGCTACACATCGAGCTATACATTTCCAGTTTATGCTGGTCTCGCATTGTATAGAATTTCCTTACAATGCGAGGTCAGCTTATGCTGGAAATGTATAGCTTGATGTGTAGCCGTGTGTACCTATCCTAATCCTAACTAATATTATAAATGCGAAAGTGAGTTTGTTTGTTTGTATTTTGGGCATAGGACATGACCTAAGTTCCAGTGACCTACACGGTATTATGAAAAGGTTAAAAATGATAAGTATAAGTTTCAAATAATGTAGAAAAATATTTATTCAACATTTACTTAATTAACAATTTATTTTGCTGTGTGAATGCACTTAATATGTTTATTCAGGTTGGAATTGCTGGAAAAAGTCTGAAACAAAATAAAAACAATTTTCATTTCATGGAAAAACATACAACCTAACATATTATTTAGGATTCCATTAGTTCAGTAATAGTTAGTTAAAATTGTGTTAAATTAAAATGATTCTTGTTGATTTTAAATACACCCCTTTGCAAAAAAAACGGGCACCTTAACAGTCATTGGCTTTTGTATGGACAATATTAATATTTTTACTATGTCATTAGCATAAATGACTAGTAATTTGTTATAACCAATAAGAATATAGTTTTTTGGCTACACCCTTCTTCCAGCGGCGCTACAATTTTTCTAGCTCTTATTGCTTTTTCTGCCATTACAATCGACACAAAGATATCACTTTTATGTCACAATAAGGCTGGATTATGCGACAAACATAAATTATTCGACTAAAAATAACGAGAAGTTAGTTTTAGTTGCCAGGATAACCTTGTAACCGCAAACCTGCAAAATGTTAGTAAAAGTCAAAAAAACGGAAAACGGGATTATTATTGTTTTTAAGCCAATGTTTCGAATTTGTAATTAATTTTTTTTCTTACCCAGACTCTTTATTAAGTGCCAGTAACATAGTACAACTAAATGATTACCAATAATGTACAAAAATCAAAACCGCCCGTTTTTTTTGCAAAGGGGTGTAATAAAATAAATAAACACATTATATAAACCTAACATACATAAAATTACGTTTTTTTTTTTTGAGTTTTAGAAATCATCAAATTACTTCTCCCGCTCTGGGCGGAGCGGGAGGGCGTGTCAGACTTTTACTGGTTAAAACCCACCCTTTTTCCTTCAGTTGCCTGTTGCCATGGTCCCGGTATCCCTTTCGGACTTTCCCGCAACCCTGGCAGGGTAACATGACGCCTGTAGTAGGTACCTATAGAACACCCACATTGCGCCAGTTATGTTTAAGTCCCAAATAATAGGGGGCGAGCCTATTGCCATCAATCGGCCACAAATCCAGACTCCGGACTGCTACTGAGAAATTCCAGTTCGAAACCTCATTAACAGTTTGCCCAACCTTGGAACCGAACCCGGGAACTCATGCTCAGAAGTCGCGGTTGCAACAACCAGACCAACGAGGTAGGAGGAGATCTCCTCCGGTTTCATTTAATTTTATATTAAAAACATGATTATTTCATTAGTCTAGTGAGGAGCGCGTCGCTAAGTAATAACAGCCGCACGGGTAATATCAGGTTAAGCTAAACCGGGGTTTGTCCGTGGATGAGTGACCATCTTTACGTACCGAGACTCCTCCGTGCTTCGGAAAGCACGTTAAGCCGTTGGTCCCGGCTGTCATTCGTGGATCTTTGGCAGCCGTTACGGGTCGTCAGAAGCCCGAAAGTCTGACAACCAGTCTTATCAAGGGGTATCGTATTACCTCCCGTTACTGGGTTGTAGAGGTCAGATGGCAGTCGATCCATGTAAAATACTGGTATTCAGCTGCATCCAGTTAGACTGGAAGCCGACCCCAACTTAGTTGGGAAAAGGCTCGGCAGATTGATTGATTATTTCATTAGTCTAACGTGGCCAAGGCAATGTAATAAAAACTCAATAATCTTCCATCAGATTACATAATTATTGGTAATTATTACTATTGTGACTGCCATGAAGATTGAAGAATAATTAATTACCATAAAATTGCAATTAAATTATGTACATGATAAAACTGTGACATCATGATTTCATACTTTAGCAAAAAAACTGATTATCTGCATGAAAAGGCATTTATTTTTATGACATGGGATAATTATCTTTGATGCCTTTAAAATAAGGTCGAAAATAAATTGAATACCTATTCATCTTTGGAATCAAGTTGAAAACATTAGTTGAAAATTACTGTAAATCCGGCGCCAGACTGTAGTCTACATTACTATTTTATTATAAAGAGGAAAGATTTGTATTTTTGTGTCTCAAACTCAAAAACTACTGCGCCGATTTCAACGCGGCAGCTAGTTCTAAATAAATCGTTTTAAACCAAAATCCGTGGTTGAAAAATGCCGAACGAAAGATTTAAACAAAAAAAACGGTTTTTAAATGCGCGCCTCGCCGCGCATTCCTAAGGCGCGGCTCAGCGGTCTCGATCAATCTATAGGTACGAGGTTTCGAACCTGTATCTTGGTGTTAGAAAGGCGAGCCTTTTAACCTTTAAGCCATTATGACAAAATCTAGAAAACAAATAAAAGAGGGTATATATAATTATGTATAGTCACAGAATATTACAGAAAGCGCACTCTACATCTTAGGTATGAATCTATAATGGCTCGTCTTGTCGGGCCAATAGGGAATATGCATGTATTTTTTTAATATTTTTATTCGATAGTTTACATCGTCAAATAATAGTGAAAAAAAATTCGACGGCAAAAAAGCAATTTAAAGTAGTTAAAAAAATGTTTAAAAATATCCAACCGATCCGGGCTATTTAAACGCCCTCCATTTGGCGCGCTTGGTGTGGTGACGTCACAGTTCGTGAAAACAGACAAGCAACTGTCAAGTCAACGTCAAAAACTCCTTTTTCTATGAGCGTTTGACATTGACTTGACACTTGTTGATTGACTTGACATTGACATTTTGATTGTTATCCCGGATTGTTACGTCACATCCGCTCTTAGCCTTTTCAAGTATTTGAATTACCCACAGTTTTTTGGGACTTTTTAAAAATTAATTTCTCGCTCAAAAAGAAATTTTATTCAAAAATATTGATGGAGGCATAATTCTGAAGTAACATAGTTCATAGAAAAAAATATTTGACCCATATTTGAATTACATGCATATTCCCTATTCAGTGTGCGTGCGACAGAAAGAGAGGTGATTAGACATTTAAACAAACCGTTTTACTGTCCGATCAATCGATTTTGACTTCTGTACCGTAGAGATAAGGATGGCATTAAAAGCAAAAAAGGTTACACAATACCAACTGTCTACTGCAGCTACCATTTGTCATGCCACAAACGCAATAGAAGTCAAAATCGGTTGAACGGACTGTAAAAAAGGCTTATTTATATGTCTAATTTTATTTCAAATGGAGTATAGGTGAATATAACTGTAGGCAATAGGGAATATGCATGTATTTTTTGAATATTTTTATTCGATAGTTTACATCGTCAAATAATAGTTAAAAATATTCGACGGCAAAAAAGCAATTTAAAGTAGTTAAAAAAATGTTTAAAAATATCCAACCGATCCGGGCTATTTAAACGCCCTCCATTTGGCGCGCTTGGTGTGGTGACATCACACTCCGTGAAAACAGACAAGCAACTGTCAAGTCAACGTCAAACACTCCTTTTTCTATGAGCGTTTGACATTGACTTGACACTTGTTGATTGACTTGACATTGCCATTTTGATTGTTATCCCGGATTGTTACGTCACATCCGCCCTTAGCCTTTTCAAGTATTTGAATTACCCACAGTTTCTTGGGACTTTAAAAAAAAAAAAATCTCGCTCAAAAAGAAATTTTATTCAAAAATATTGATGGAGGCATAATTCTGAAGTAACATAGTTTATAAAAAAAAATATTTGACCCATATTTGAATCACATGCATATTCCCTATTAGCGCTGTGCAACCTGAATTGCACTTTATTGTGTCGCAAGAGTCATAACTTTGCGGAGTAGACCATCTGTGGTAGGTACAGTACAAACCTTATCGCACTGAGTACAGCGGTGTTCAGTACCATGTCGGGTGCTTATATGATAATTCAACGACTTCTCAGAAGAAAACTGTTTGGAACACTCGTTACATGAGAACCTGAAAGCAAACTATTAGTTTACAAAAGATCTTATATCCTATATTCTGTTGCCCGCAACATCCACATGAGGTAAAAAACTTTTCAAAAAAAAAAACAACCGACTTCCAAAAAAAATAACTAAAAGTGAAAATAATTTTTACCGACTTCAAAAAAGGAGGAGGAATAATAAAAAATCGGAAGGAAGTCGGTGTCTTTGCTTTTTAATTTTCGTTTTTTGCCACCGACTTCCGAAATTAATGTTATTTTTTTCACTTTTTATTATTTAGTGTTTTTTTTTTAAGTCGGTTGTTTTTTTTGTAAAAAGTTTTTAATTTCGGAAGTCGTTGTCTTTGGTTTTAAATTTTCGTTTTTTGCCACCGACTTCCGAAATGAAAGTTAGTTTCACTCGCTTGTTTTTTTTTTACTTTTTAGTTGTGGTAAGTACCCCACTCAAATTCCAATACGACTACCTGCTATGTAAATAACAGCGACGGAGTCACTTATGATGTCGTCTGCATAGACTAAGTGGGAAAAAATACATAATATTGAAGCTAACTCAAAAACTACGCAAGCAAAGTTAATAAAATGCATAAGGGACCACCTCTGAACCATGACCTACCAAACAAAGAAAGAATCGTCAAAATGGATTTATAATTCGCGGAGAAAAAAAAACATGCAGAATATTTTTTTTTGAAGAAGTCGGTTAAAAAAAGAGTTCTATTCTCTCGAATAAAAGAAATCTAAATCAGTATCTCGAATAAACTAAAACAAAATCAGTACTCACTTATCACTCTTCAACCCCACATGCTTAGCAGACTCATTGAAATGCCGTTTGAGACTCTTGGCTGTCTTGTAGTACCGATGACACTCGACACAATAGAACTGTGTCGTATGCTCGTGTACCGCACTGTGCGCGCGTAAATTAGACTGCGTCGCAAAGCCGCGTGCGCATTGAAGGCAGGAAAACGGCTTTATACCGGAGTGAGATCTATAACAATGTTATAAGGATATATTTTATAACAATATCCATACTTCCATTCAGTTCCATATCCATACTAATATTATAAATTCGAAAGTTACTCTGTCTGTATGTTACCTTGTCACGCCTAAACAACTGAACGGATTTCAAAAAAAATTGGAAATGAGATAGATATAGGAAGAAGGAATCCTTCCTGGGAAAAGATACTTTTTAGCGACACCCAATACAATCTACGGTTGCCTGAAAAATTCATTTCTGGGGTCAATGGTCCCGGAATGTAATGGATGGTTACCCGTCCACGAAACGACCGCGGCAAGCGTAGCTTAACCTCCGATCAACCCGTGTGGCTGTTATTATGTAGCCACAATCCCCCTCTTTTAGAAGATGACACCGGTACCTATTTTATTATTACTATTATTTTAATTTAAAAGATTTTAAAAACGTCATATCCGACTCCGTCCGCAAATTCATGGATATGCGCCCGAGGTCGGCGCCCCTCCTACATACCTACACAACACATGAATAAATTCACAATAGGGCTCGCGCTCGCGGCCGGTGGTCACGTCCCGCGCCCCCCGCCCGTGTTGAAACGTAAGTTCGTTGCCCTAGCGCGTATGGTGAAATCTCTAAAAAAAGAAAACTCTTGTGGACTGTGGTAAAATGTAGATTTTCTTTTAAAAAAAGTTGTAATTTTCCATTGATTTTACGTTCTGTAAATGAAACCAAACCACTGGTTGCAAGGATAACGGTGTTTACCCTAACACCCTGAATTATTTCTATCTATCTTACCTCAAATGCACGGTCAATCGTTGCTTGCTCCCAAACGCTTTGTCGCACTGATCACAACAATATTTCTTCTCAGTCTTATGAACTTTCATGTGGATTTTCAGGGAATATTCATTACTGAAACATTCAATCATTACTGAAACATTCAATCCTTATTGACACTTTCAACTGAGCTTCCTCTAAGCTGTGTACACGGCACTGCCCCCGCGCCGACGCCGTGCCGCTACCACACCGCTAGTATTGTTAAAGGTCTCTGCACACAGCGAGCGTGGCGTGGCGGGACGCGGCCCTGGCGCGACGGGAGCGTTCACACTGCGGGCGCGATCACGTCCCGCCGCGCCCATTCACGCCGACCGTTGAGCGACGCGATTCATTCATCAAAAAGATGTTGAGCGATTCGGACGTGGAAACGCTCTTGCTCTTATTTGCGCAAGCTAAGAAAAACAACGTAAACGGAAATGGGGGCATGAAACAAATCAAAAACGTCCCGTCGCGCCGCGCCCCGCCGCGTCGGACTTGTATTCGCGCTCGGCGCGACGCCGGCGTGGCGCGACGGTTCGCGTCGCGCCAAGCGCGGCGGCTTTGTGTGGCGTCGTCCATAGTAACTAGTAAATTACAACTGCTCAACGTCGCGACGCCGTCCAGTCACGCCGCGCCGCGCCCGCTGTGTGCAGCGACCATTAAACTGTTTTTTTTATTCCATCGCTTGCAAAAGTGCACGCGCTTTATAATACTTTAATTAATTAAGCGGAGAGCGGTGGCGGCTCGGTGACGGCGTGACGACGCCGAGCACTTACTACGGCACTCACCTAAATATCTTAGAACACTCTCCGCAAGCTATTGGCTGGACAAGCCCACCGCACTTGTACCTATGTGCTACGCATAGTGTAAGTCTTGTGAACGTACTGCTACATAACAAACATTTGAACCTTCTCTTATGTGCGAGAGTGTGCTGGGACAGGACATCGTGGGATCTGAACCGGAGAGAGCATATTGTGCATTTATGCTGCCCGGATAGCTGAAAAAATATTACCCCGCGTAAGTCTCGATCCTGTGGGAATATCGAGATAAAAAGTATCCTATGTGTTAATCCAGGTTATAAACTAACTGTTTGCCAAATTTCATCCAAATCCATTCAGTAGTTTTTATGTGAAAGAGTAACAAACCATCCATCCATCCATCCATCCATCCATACTTACAAACTATCGCGTTTATAATATTAGTTAGAAGTTAGATATCACGCTTGTAATCCCTGAAGTGTTAGGCCAGAGGTGTACTTACCTAATAGTACACCCGCATTTCGCCATAGGGGTCGTAGGCTCGACCTTGCCTTCAATCGGGCACAAATCCGGACTCCAGGCTGCTACTGAGAAATTGTTGGAAAAACCCCAATAACACTGCCCGACCTGGGAATCGACCAGCAACTCATGTTCAGTAGTAGTGCGCATATGTCACTTTTTGTTCGGTGACGCGGGGTCGGAACTCAGAAGTTACTTATATAGCAGTAATCCGTACTATCCATCATCATCTGCCTAGCCTTTTCCCAACTATGTTGGGGTCGGCTTCTAGTCTAACCGGATGCAGCTGAATACCAGTATTTTACATGGAGCAACTGCCTATCTGACCTCCAAAACCCAGTAACTGGGTAATACGATACCCCTTTGGTAAGACTGGTTGTCAGACTTTCGAGCTTCTGACGACCCGTAACGATCCACAAATGACAGCCAACGGTTTAACGTGCTTTCCGAGGCACGGAGGAATCTCGCCAAGTAAAGATGATCACCCATCCACGGACCAACCCCGGCAAGCGTAGCTTAACCTGATGGATCGACCCGTGCGGCTGTTATTACTAGGCCACGAGCTCCTCCGTACTATCCATACTAATATTATAAATTCGAAAGTAACTCTGTCTGTCTCTCTGTATGTTACCTTTTCACGCCTAAACAACTGAAAGGATTTCTATAAAATTTGAAGGAGATAGATGGGATCCCGGGGAAGGACATAGGCTACTTTTTATCGACATACCAAGAGGGCGAAGCCGCGGGCGGAAGCTAGTAAAAATATAAAATATTTACCTCTGAATGTCTAACATTATGTTCTTCAAACACATCATTAGTCAGAAACCCCACACCGCATTCATCACACTGAAACTTAAATTCTTTATATTTCAATTTTTTCAATTCAACTTCTTTCAACTGCTGTTCTAGATTCAAATACTCAACTTCAAAATTCAATTCATTGAAATCAAATTGTTTTTTATTTCTCTTTTTAATCGCAATTTCATCTTGTTCCAAATTTGAAATTGATTCTTCAGTTGATTTTAATGTCTTTTTTTTATTTCTTTTTAAAGGTATTTCGTCATCTTGCAGTTCGAGTAAAGGATTACTCAATTCTTCCATTTCTATTGTAATATTTTCAGTCTTATAATCTTGGCATTCTATTACTAAGGGGCATACCATAAGAGGTGGTATGTCTATGTGTGAATTATGGACATA
The DNA here is from genome assembly GCA_947522985.1 of Lithophane socia. Classification (NCBI taxonomy): domain Eukaryota; kingdom Metazoa; phylum Arthropoda; class Insecta; order Lepidoptera; family Noctuidae; genus Lithophane; species Lithophane socia. The sequence goes on along the minus strand of OX383281.1, from coordinate 4,070,098 downwards.
ATCCAGTGAATATAAACTTTTAGGCTTGATTCCTATCAAACCTGCTGAAAGCTGAAACAAAAAACATTGTAAACTAAACTTTAATTTAGAATCTTAGTTAAATTAGTTAGTTACTTTTGAACGATAAACTTAATTACAGTCAAGACAAAATTCAAATTCCATTGTAACCAAAAAAAATCTTAATACATCTCTCTTGCACTGGAAAAAATGAAATCTTTCATAATACGGCACCAGAAGTAACAAGTTTGCAGGTACCTTATTGTGTAGATTTTTTTCCGACTCCAATGCTATTGTAAACACAGCCACTGCTCGTCTCAAAGCGGCCTTGCACCATATGCAAAGCAGTAAATTTTCATTGAAATCCTGTAAAATGATAAAGTATTAAAAAAAGATTTTTCAGTATTAACTACAAGTTGTTCGAGAATTAAAAATTCCCTAAGTTTTAAGAAGTTACTGTACCATACACCTCCGCCTGTGCCTCTCTCTAGGCCACGATTGAATGTTTAGCTTAAAATGAAAAAACAATTTTACAAAAATTTTACTTACTTTCAATGACAAAACTTGAATAAAAAACTTAGCGTAACACGACGAATCACTAATATTATCTTCTCCGTCACTTTTTAAACAAATGCGACACACTTTTGTGTAGTTTCCTGCCATTTTTAATAAATGAAAGAAAATAACAAGTTTCTTGTTACATTGTTTACCAAAATCAGCTGTTTTTTCTGTTTCAAATTGTTATTATGTTCACAGATAATCTATGGCAGTTAAAGTTAATTGACATTTCGCTTGTATTCTATGATAACTCACCGTCAATTTATTTATTTTACGGTTTTTGGGATCTCATAGTTCTAAAGAACAGGGTATCACATACAAGTATATCTGTCAAAGCAATCGAAATAAAAAAAAAGTTAATTAATGTTGTGATTGATTGCTTGGTTGTGTTTTCTTTAGCAATTTTGTTTTTTAATACACAAATAGATGTGAAACATTAATAAAAATGGAAGAAACATTAAATATATGCTTGACATGTCTAAGCACAGACCGCAGCCTAGTTCCTTTGCATAAAATACTAACGTTACTACAAGAAATACATTTTGCAGAGGTGTGTTTATTAATTTTATTTAAAAACAAAAGTAACAATGTAACTGTAAGAGTGCTGCAAAAAATATATTAATCTAGCTGACCCGATAGACGTCCTGTCACGATTTCCATTTGTCAGAGAACACCTTTTGAACCTTTTCATTATGTTTGGGTTTTCAGTTGAAAGTGTTCCATGGTGGAGTATGTTGGGAATGCTGGAGTATCCTGGCGAAGTTCTATAGGTTTAAGAAGAAAGCTAAGATAGCACAAGAGACTTTATCACAAACTACAGAGGTACTAAAGCTTACATTCCTTTATTCAAGTTTTCATGTAAGTTATATTGTCTGATATTGAACTGATTAGCATAAGCATAATCAGCCTATAATGTTCCCACTGCTGGGACACGGGCCTCCTCTCTGTGAGAGGGAGTGGGCCGTAATCCACCCCACGGGCCCAGTGCGGGTTAGTAGATGTCACATGTCTTCGAATTTTTGGTTCTAGAACATGCCGGTTTCCTTACGATGTTTTCCTTCACCGTTTTGAGAGCAGTGGCGATGAAATAATTTACACAAAGTAAAGCGCCTGTCAGGGTTCGAACCTACGACCCACGACCTACAACTCGTAAGTCGTGGATGTTACCACTAGGCCGCCACTGCCCTCATTGAACTGATTGATCCTCCGAAATTATTTGAGGGTCACAATAAGAGGCTAATTTATTATATTAGCGTGTCCGGTATTTGTTTACTATTTCTCAAATATCGTAGCATTATGCTGAGATAGGAGCCTTTTTGGCCTCGCACAGGTTTTCTTTTCCTGTTTCACGTTGTTTTATTTTATTCTATTACTTGTTTTACTGATTTTATAGATTTAATGTTTGTTTCTATTATTATATTTCCTGTGCATGTTCCAAATAAAATATTTTTCTTTCTTTCTTTAATATTTGTAGAAAACCAAAATGGAAATTATTTGGGGTTTGATTCAATAAAACATTGTTAAAGCATAGCATATTGAGACTTTATAAACGGGGCTGAGGTTTTAAAATATGACAAAATAAATAAATGTTATTTATTTTATTTAACATTAAAATAAGCATTTATTTTCCAGCATTTTAATATAAAACCGCTAACAACATTGACATCCAAAACCAATTTTTTCTATGATTATCAATATACCTACAGCTCGGATCCTTTATCAAACTGTAATAAAAAACTAAAAGCTGAACCAACTTCTATTAAACAAGAAATCATAGACCAAAGTGAAAACATAAATAACAATTCAGATTTTGATAAAGAAGAGGAAATTGTCTATGATAATGTAATAGAAACAAAACACAATAATATATTAGGAAACGAAGAAATTAAAGACCATAAAGCATATGATGATGATGGTTGTATAGACAACACTTCAGATATCGATGAAAAACCTTCAGACTTTGATGAACAATTGTCTGAAATACCTGAAAAAATAGAAAAAGTGTATGTAGATGCGGTTGAAAATAAACACAAAGACAATTTGTTACGAAAAAAAAAATATTCTCAATATAAAAATGCACTTAAAATTAAATTTCCCAAAGTTATTTTTAATGAAACCGATGAAAAACTTAGTGACTCAACTGAAAATATTAACGTAAAAACTATTGAAAAAGAACGCAACAAACATTTACAAAAAAGGAAAGTTAAAAGAAATTTAAAAAGAGATGTTGAAGAGTTCCAAGAGAAGTTTGTACAAGTTGTATTGAGTCAAGAAGAGATGCTGAGAGCAAGAGATGAAAAGAGAAATCATCATAATTTTAAGAAACTTCCATATAAATGTGATAGTTGTGTACTGGGGTTTACAAGAAAGGATACTTATAGTTTACATTTGAGGAAGAAGCATCATGAGGTATGTAACAATATTCTACAGTATGCCAGGGGTAAACACCGTTGTCACTCAAACCATGGGTAGTTGATTTAAATATAAATGACCCAGTAACAACAAAAAAAAAACCTTGTTTTCATTAAAATATTTAAAAAAATTATCCGTTACTGTCCCGATACTCATGGATACGCGCTCGAGAGACCTGCGAAACAATTGACTGAAGAGGGGCCGCTCGCTCGCGGCCGGTCATGGGATGTCCCGCGCGCCCCGCCCGCCCCCGCCAACCGCTGCCCGCCACGTTGCGACGTCGTTGCCCTTGCGTATAGGGTGAAATATTCTTGTGGAAAAATGTATATTTTCTTTAATAAAAAAAAGTTGTTTTTTTCCATTGATTTTACGTTCTATAAATGAAACCAAACCACTGGTTTCGAGGATAACGGTGTTTACACTAACACCCCGTATACTTTTTGTAACAAAGAGTGTCTGTGGAGTTTCTTGCCCGTTCTTCTCCATAGGAACCTACTACGCTTTGGAATGTGCAACTAGCTTCATCTTTCTGACTGACCGACCCCTTGACTATTCAAAAGTGCCTGTAATTGGTTTATTTGAAATAATTGCTTTGAGTTTGAGATTATGTAAGCCTGAAGCTAAATTTATATCATAATCATCTACCTAGCCTTTGGCCACTATGTTGGGGTCGGCTTCCAGTGTAACCGGATGCAGCTGAATACCAGTATTTTACATGGAGCGACTGCCTATCTGACCTCCACAGCCCAGTTACTGGGTAATACGATACCCCTTGGTAAGACTGGTTGGAAGCAAAATTTATATAGCTTGGCAAAAATCCATTATCGTCGCCCATTTTAAATCAAACACACAGGCACTAAAACTTTCGTCCATAAGCTACAGAGTTGCCATATAAAAAAATCGGTCCCAACTCCTTCCAAGAAGTGTTGCAGTTACAAAAATGTTTATGCCACAGATTACTTTTATTATCTTCTATCCTTTTCTAGAGCATTGGCGACCAAATCTGCGATGTATGCAGCATCCGTTTACGTCACAAACTAGCTTTGAACAACCATAGAAGCAAGCACTATGTGGTGTACAGATGTAAACTGTGTCGATATGAAGCTCATGAGTTTATGTCGGCCGTCAATCATTGTAAGACGAAGCATGCAGCAGACAAGCCTGATAGCATACATTGTTCACAGTGTAGTGTTGTGGTCAAGTAAGTACTGTGAATTATTGACTTAATTTTTAATAAGCATGAACAGCCTATAGTGTTCTATAGCATAAGCATAATCAGCCTATAATGTTTCATAGCATAAGCATAATCAGCCTATAATGTTTCATAGCATAAGTATAATCAGCCTATAATGTTCTATAGCATAAACATAATCAGCCTATAATGTACCTTAAGCCTAATCCGTTTATAATGTTCTATAGCATAAGCATAATCAGCCTATAATGTTCTAACTGCTGGGCTTCCTCTCTGTAATCCACGACGGGGTTCCAGTGCGGGTTTATAGATGTCACATGTCTTCGAATTTATAGTTCTAGGACATACCGGTTTCTTCACAATATTTCCTTCACCATTTTTGAGAGCAGTGGCGGTGAAATAATTTACACAAAGTAAAGTGTCAAAGGAGCAGTGGGGCCCCAGTGGTAACGGCCATGACTTACGAGTTGTAGGTCGTAGGTTCGAACCCTGACAGGCGCTTTACTTTATGTAAATTATTTTATCGCCACTGCTCCCAAAACGGTGAAGGAAAACGGCAACCGGCATGTCCTAGAACCAAAAAATTCGAAGACATGTGACATCTACCAACCCGCACTGTGCCCGCGTGGTAGATTAAAAACCCCACTACTCGGAGAGAGAAAGCCTGTGTTCCAGCAGAGGGAACATTATAGGCTGATTATGCTTATGCTTAAAGTGCCTGTATGAGTTCTAATTTTCGACTTATAACTCGTAAGTCGCGGCCGTTTTACTAGAACACCACTGCTTCTCTACAGGGCCACTAATAGTTACTTCTACTGGGCCACCACTACTTATTTATTTTAGGAATTTTATTCCGGGTACATCGTCTACATTAGTGTATACGAAATATTGTATAACATGTAAAAAGAATAAAATAATTGTTCTTGATAGGGCGGGATTTCACTATATATATTTTCAATAGCAACACCGTTGTCGCCGCTGACTAAAACCGCTGGGATTCAGACCCGTAAAAATGATTAGTACTTATTTTCCTAGTTTGGTATTTACATGATTATAAAACTTGAACTACATAAAGTAAAATTTATTTTTGAAAATTCCACCGATATATCGATATACGATATTTATTAATCGAAATCTAACGAGTGAGTTGCCTACAATAATAATAATAGAAGTTTATTTTGTCCTCAGAACCCCAGACGATTTAGAAAAACACATGCAGACGGAACATACCGTTTACTGTGACTGTGGTATTAAATTCAAAGACAAGAACAATCTTAGAAGACATATGAGGCGAGTGTACAAGAGGGCCTAGACAAGTGACAATCGCTTCGAAAGCGTTTCGTATTTCTACAACGACTTTCAACAGAATTGACATAAGGTTTCCGATAGCTTATGTCAGTGCTATACATTTTTGCCTTTTCCATCATCGTTATCGCTGACAGATGTCACTTTGTCTAGGGCCTAAGGTCTATACTTCGATTCATACTTTTAGATAAGTTTGTGTAACCATTTGCAATAAAAAAATAAAAAAATAAAATGGTTGCAATCAAATCTATTAAGTTAATTGATTCAATAGACAGATATATGTTTAGTAACCTATTCCGATTAAGTACATTCCTCAAGAGTCATAAAAAAAAACACTGTTATATATTGACACGTGTTTCACCTCTCAACGAGGCATCCTCAAGATGACGATTGACCAGTCGCGAACCCGAACACGACGTGTTGCCACGCCGAGCGCTGGACGCAGAGTCAGTCAGTATTCAGAGTGCACTCAGCCACTTCCCTTACCACTAGTGACCACGACTCTATCCACGTGCCGCCCCACTCGACGCTCAGCCACTTTCCTGAACACGACTCTGTCCACGTGCCGCCCCACTCTAGCGAGCGCGTCACGGCGTTTACCTTAGTATATAATAATCAATTGAGAGGCTATAACGCTCAATTTTTATAATCGACAATATACATTTTTTACAGCTGGGCGCACTCCGTCCTACGCAACTTCATATGTGATATTTGCAAAAAAACTTTCAAAACTAAGACGCGTCTAGAAACCCACATGGTGCGACATAGCGGCAATATTGCCAAGAAGCTAGCGTATTGCCAACAGTGCAAAGTGCAGTATAAAAATATACAGGTTTATAGGATGCATTTGAAGTCTAGCGCTAATCATTCAGAGGGGTAAGAAATACAATAATTAATTTCATATTAATCAAATGAAAAATTATATTTAGTTTGACTTAATTATTGACTTTCAGACATTTTTCTATTTTAATTTTGTGCCCAAAAAATATTTGTTCTTATGAAAAAATTACTTAAATTTTATTAAGGCGAAAGCTTCAGGGTTGTATGCAAAATTCAAATTTTCTTAGGTTTTTTGCAATTTGTGGCTCAGTGTCAGGTTGTATTTTGATTAAAATATGATTCGCGATCGTAAAAAAAATACAAAATGAAAAAAAATATACAATATAATTTTTTTGTTTATGCTAAACCGGGAAAGGGGTCATTGTACTCATCATTTTGAACAAGTTTATCTATGGTACCAACATAGAAATCGCAAAAAAAAATCAGCTGTTCCATACATTTATGTTCATTATAAATCGACAAAATGTATGGAACAGCCGATTTTTTTTTCGCGATTTCAAGGTTGGTCCCATAGACAAAGTTGTTCAAAATGGTGAGTACAATGACCCCTTTTCGGCATAAACAAAAAATAATGTTGTATATAGGTACTAAAATCTATTCAGTGGTTTGTTTCCCAGTTTTACTGGGATGTACACGTTTTAACCGGAGTTCCTCACAAAAATTAAACGTGTATTCTGCGTTCGCAATTTATTTGCCAAACATGTAAACAAACACGTGTTTTAGGAAAAACAACTGTAATGCCTACACGTAAGATTCAGTTTGCGGTACAACTTAATATTTTTTATGACATTTCAACGGTACTAGTCTCTCTAAAATCAACTTTATTTCTAAGGATATAGAGTTTATTTTTGTTTAAGTGGAAATAAGGATTTAAATAGACATTAAGTACTTTGTTTAAATTTTTAGATATCCATGTTCAGAATGCAATAAGAAATTCAGGTCGAAAGGATATTTGAAGCAACATCATGACTTCTATCATTTACGAAAATCGCAGTACAAATGTGAAGTGTGCAATAAGGTATGTTTTAATATACTGATTTTGTAGTTTATCTTTTCAGGGTTCCGTGGCTCTAAAGGAAAAAACGGAACCCTTATAGGATCACTCGTGTGTCTGTCTGTCACAGACAATTTGTATCCAATCCAATTTACCGATTATGGTGGAATTTGGTACACATATACAGGGTGTCAGGGTAAACACCATTGTCACTCAAGCCATGAGTAGTTGACTTAAATATAAAAACAAATGACCGAGTAACAACAAAAAAAAAACAGTTATATTCATTAAAAGATTTTAAAAAGTTTCGATCCGACACCGTGCTCGCTAGCGAAACAGCTGACTAACAGAGGGAAGGGTCGCGCTCGCGGCCGGTCAGGTCACGTCCCGCACCCCTCGCCCGTGTTGAGACGCAAGTTCGTTGCCCTAGCGCACAGGGCAACGAACTTGCGTCTTTTGTGGTAAAACGTAGTTAAAAAATAAATAAAAAAATGTTGTAATTTTCTATTGATTTTACGTTCTATAAATGACACCAAACTACTGGTTTCAAGGATAACGGTGTTTACCCGAACACCCTGTATAATTTCTGTGACCGACATGGACGTGTAACGAAAATAAATGAAAAATAGAAAACAAAAACAAGCCGTACCGTGTGACATATATCAAATGAAAGGGCTTGTTGCGAGGATCTCAAATACATTTTTTTTATAATTTTAAAATAAATACTTACTTTAAAGATATTTAAGATAATAGATGAAAATTGACCATACCCCCCCCCCCTCCGCCGAGGGGGGGGTATGGTCAATTTCCACCACCCTTATCTACTTCTGAGCCTAAAACTTTTTAAAAAATCCAGAAAATAGTTCTATACTTATATAGATTGCAGGAAACCCTCATTTATTCCACTGCGAAAAAAGGATGGTGCTAGCGACCTTGTATAGCTCCGTCTCTCACTAACACTGGAAAAATGGTAGCTAAGTCGTAGTATAGGTAGCAGGCCTATCATATCATCAGTCTTTCCTAAATTCAGAGTAGTATAAATAATAAACCATTTTCCTTCTTGACAAACAACCATTAACCATTAACCATTTTTCTTCTTTCTTAAAGGTAATTTTTCAAGTCCTTTGTTCCAGCTTTTCATATCAAATTGGCGTTTACGTAATCACAAACAGCTGTACCATGGTCTCAGTAGACCTAGGAATCATTGCTGTAACACATGTGGCAAGAAATTCTTTGTAAGTATCACTACTTTTTACCCGACTACGGCGAAGGAGGGTTATGATTTTGACCGGTATGTATGTAAGTATGTATGTATGTTCATCTGTTCCCTTATTTTTTTTGGGTGGGAAATCATCAAATGACTTCTCCCGCTAAAACCCACCCGTGTTCCTTCAGTTGCCTGTTGCCAGGGTCCCGGTATCCCTTTCGGACTATTCCGCAACCCTGGCAGGTCCTATCTTCTAAACCATTCATCACAATTTGACAAATGAGGTATCGTTGGAAGCGTCTTGACCGTCCGCTGGTTATACGGTATATGACACATTAAATTAAAAATGGCGCCATCTAGAGCACATAAAGTCAGGAACTAAAAAAAATATTTTTTTAATCGTAGGTGCCATGTTGGGTATCAAATGAAAGGCCTTAATGAGCACATTTAAAAAATATATATAATATTATAAACCCAAAAAAATATAAAAAAAAGTAATAAAAACTAAAACCCAACTACGACTAAAATGGTATACACAAGACACCACAGACAGACAAATTAAAAATCCGGAGTCACACGTAATCTGTTCGATTTATGCCCTAACACGTGTGACTCCGGATTTTTAATTTGTCTGTCTGTGGTATCTTTTTTATACCTTTTTAGTCGTAGTTGGGTTTTAGTTTTTATTACTTTTTTTTTGTAAATCGACTTCGAAAAGGCGGAGGTTCTACATTCGTCTCTTTTAACTGTAATATAACGGGTGTAAAAAGACACTCAACGAAGCCGAAAGTCACTTGTTATTCCCGTCATTGTGATAATTATTTTGTTCTGGACTATACCTGGGAACCTTCTGGTTACGGAGATATTGAAGGTCAAAGTTACAACATTTCCAGACGTTTTTTTTTTTTAAGAAAGTAATTTTTAAATGTTATAAATTTTAAATACTCCCATAAACCCAGAACATCACCCATAAACACAATGTTTTGCGTGCGTTACGTTGCGCACTACCGTAAACAGTGATCTTTCACAGTTTGTTGTTGTTTCCCAGTAATTATTTTTGTGCTATGTTACTTAAATTGATGTACAGGGGCCGTATTATGACGTATTAGTGTGAGTGAGAGACAGATCTATACAAGGCCGATAGCACTATCCTTTTTTCGCGGTGGAATAATGATTGCATTAATACCTCATAATACGGCCCCAGAATGCCTAGTTGACGGCTATGTGATGGGTCTTCTTACACCCTGTATGTGCGATCGCAGTAAGTGTAGCTAAACCTCGCTCGATCCGTGCGTCAATTATCATTTAAGCCACGAGCTAGACTATTATTTCCGGGTATATTGGCTTATTTTATGGCATGTATTTCTACATAATCAGCCTATAATGTTTCCACTGCTGGGTCACAGGCCTCCTCTCTGTGAGAGGAAGTGGGCTGTAATCCACCACGAGGGCCCAGTGCGGGTTAGTAGATGTCACATGTCTTAGAATTTTTGGTTCTAAGACATGCCGGTTTCCTCACGATGTTTTCCACAAATAATTTCATCACCACTGTGATGAAATTATTTACACAAAGTAAAGCGCCTTTCAGGGTTCGAACCTACGAACTACAACTCGTAAGTCGCGGCCGTTACCACTGGGCCACCACTGCTTCCTCATGTATGTCTAACTGTTTGTATTTCGTTGTCTCACAGACCTTAGCAACACTCCGGAGTCATCAATTTACACATTCAGACCAACGATCATTTATGTGTGAAGATTGTGGCGACACTTTTAAGCAAAGCGCTGCCTTGTACACGCATACGCGACTAGTGCACAAAGGCGGAGGGGCACGGAAGAAGCGCGACTGTTGAGCTACTGTTCGGCAACAGTTGCGCGATTATAAAAGGTTATGGACTGTATAAAAGGTTTATTTAAATGTCTAATCTTATTTCAAATGGAGTATAGTTTTACCTTAAAAGTAGTGTGAAAATTATTTCATTTTGTTAATAAATATTTCAGACTGAATTTAATTGATTTGTATTATTATCTAACCGTCCTGGGGCTTAACATTAGTTATATAAGCAACTGTTATATAATAAGGGGTATTAAAACACGAATAGTATCATCTATTTTTACCCGACTACGGCGAAGCAAAAAGTAGGGTTATGATTTGGACCGGTTTGTATGTATATGTGTATGTTCATGTGTACCCTCATATCTTCTAAACAACTCATCACAACTTGACAAATGAATCGTTGAAAGCGTCTTGATCCGTCCGCTGGTTATAGGCTATGTGACGTCACATTAAATTAAATATGGCGCCCTCTAGAGAGCATACAGCCATGAACTAAACAAAAAATTGTTTATTGAGGTGATGTTGGGTATCAAATGAAAGGGCAAAATTATCACATTTCAAAAATATATTTATTATAAAGGATGTTTACCAGTGTGTAAGCGATTAACATGTTTCAAATTACGCAATAGATTACAACTAAACTCCATTTGAAATAAGATTAGACATTTAAATAAACCTTTTTTACAGTCCGTTCAACCGATTTTGACTTTTATACTGTAGGCATAAGGATGGCATTAAAAGCAAAGAAGGTTACACTATACCAACTGTCTACTGCAGTTGCCATTTAACATGCCACCAACGCAGTAGAAGTCGAAATCGGTTGGAAAAGAATCGGACTGTAAAAAGATTGGCTTAAATTTAAATATCTAATCTTATTTTAAATGGAGTATAATTATGCTGGCATATTACACACTTGAAGGCTTTTCACCGAGGAGCGCGTGGCTAAGTAATAACAGCCGCTCGGGTCGATCCATCAGGTTAGGCTTGCCCCGGGTTGGTCCGTGGAGGAGTAACCATTTTCACATATCGAGACTCCTCCGTGCCTCGGAAAGCACGATAGACCGTTGGTCCCGGCTGTCATTCGTGGATCTTTGACAGTCATTACGAACCGTCAGAAGCACGAAAGTCTGACAACCAGTCTAACCAAGGGGTATTACCCAATTACTGGGTTATGGAGGTCAGATTGGCAGTCGCTCCATATAAAACACTGGTATTCAGCTGCATCCGGTTAGACTGGAAGCTGACCCCAACATAGTTGGGAAAAGGCTAGGCAGATTGAGTTAAGGTTTGTCACCGGTGTTGTGTAAGCTTATGTTTTGTTAAATATCTCTTTTCACTAAAACTACTTGGGCATACATGACACTTGTATATTTCACCAATTTGAGTTCGAGAATTTTGTATCATTATGTTTACTGGATTTAAACAACTGTTTACTGGCTCTTTGAAAGAAGTGCCAGGTTTAGACGTCCATATTTGAGATAACTGGATAACTTTCGAATCTGATTCTTCTTTTATCGTTTGCTCGGCTGTTACTGCATCTTCTAGTTTTGGTTTCTTCGCAACGGTGACACCTGTGATTATAAATCTGGTAAGTACAATGTTGGAAGACGACTGAAATGCGAAATCAAAATTGATTGCATGATTCATACTCGAAATCGGTTTTCATGATTCATACTAGCGATGGGCGTTGAATCAACGAACTAGTTGAATCAACCGTTGATCTCCTGTCAACGTTAACTGTTTATGAATCAACTAAATTCGATAACGCAAACGCAACGAACTGAGCAATTTAAAACACTTCCGTTGAAAATGACATCCTACATTGCGAGGGACGGCATGTCATAGAATTTGAACTCTAAGTAACGCATGAAATGAAATATTCTTTATTCAGATAACTAAGATCCAATGTATTATTAATTACAAAAACATGACTTACAACTATTGTTAGTAAAACGACAAGATATTGGTGATTCCGGTGATGGATGAGATGGTGAGGACGGTGATAAAATAAATGTATTTTACTAATACATTTATTTTATCACCGTCCTCACCATCTTTATTAAAATTAGAGAGGTAACATCCTCCCCTATTATTTTGAGGATGCCGTTGCTAGTTTCTCGCACTCTGCTTATTAAAGATGCATTCTTTTTGCGAATCACCTCATGAAAGCCATCGGTTCGATTCTGCATGAAAGAGTTGATTTTTTTAAAGTATGAAGGTAAGGTCATCTAAGTAGAACCATCAATGAAACGTTTCATAATTGAATCAAAATGTTTCAAAATTAGCATTATATCAGGGGGCCAAGTCTACTAATTTACAAACGTGTCAGTAGTCTCACAATGATCAGTTTTTGACAGATATGCCATACAAAATCTGACAACTCGATGAACGTCGCGGTGTTATAAAAACCGTTGAATGAATTAACAGTTTTAGGTGTCCAAACGGCATTTGGAAAACTTCCAAATCCTTTTTTTACAACTAAAACTAAATCAAATTGACTTTTGACTGTTTTTGTTTTCACAATAATTATTTCTTGATCGATGAATTTTGATTCGAAAAGCCAAGGTGACAAAAATAATACGAATATGCCGTAAAACAGTAGTTACCTAATAAAATATGTTGTTTGAGTTTTTTGCCAGTTAATTAAAAATGACAATTTTTTGGTTTAAGTTAAAAACGTCTTATTATATAAACTAAGTATAATTTCCAAGAAAGCTGATGAAATTTGCTATAAAACGTTTTTTATTTCAAAAAACTCTAGCTTCTACAGTTTAGGAGAAATAGCAATTTTAAAAGTGTGGTAGGTTAGTTTTGAAGGCCAGAACTAGCTACTACATAAAATAAATTATACTATACCTACAACTCTGACCCTACGGATGACACAGGCATGATTTTGTGTGTTATTTATAACTAATAGTAGATTTTTGCATCGAGCGCAAAGTGAGTTATTAATGCACTAGGGTTATGTTAAATTAACACAAGTGCATTAATTACTCACTTTAGCAAGGTGCGTAATCTACTTTTCTTTCAACTATCAATATACCTACCGTGATAAAATATACCTACTCAAGTTAATGAAAACAAAGTTATCCCGCGACTTCTGCGGCAAAAAGGTATTAGCAATTTCATTAGCAGCTGTTTTTATACGTTCTCTGTCTAAGTGAGTGAGTGAGTGCCTTAGTAGTGCTCGAGCCTTAGTAATAGGCTCCCGTTTTACCCTTTGGGTATGGAACCCTAAAAACAGTGCATTAATGAAAAACAGTGCAACAATGAAATTTCATACAACTTTACTGCACTGTTTTAGTTCTAAGCGAAAAATACGTCTTTGTGATCGGTTTTGTAGTGATTAATAGCATTACTACGTAGTTAAAAGAAAAATGGTTAGTGTTACTCTGTCCTAGCATGTTTGGGCCTTGTATAGTATTAGTATAAGTAAGTTTTCAACACGTAAGCGGCTACTCCTTTTAGGTAATGCTAACCACTTCCTATCAGGTGAACCATTGGTCAGGGAGCCAAGTCTACTAATTTACAAACGTGTCAGTGATCTCACAATGAGTTTTTGACATATTTTGTATGGCATATCTGTCAAAAACTGATCATTGTGAGACCACTGACACGTTTGTAAATTAGTAGACTTGGCCCCCTGTTTGGTTAGCTATACATTAACTTACTAATACTTACTTGTCGTGTAGCTGGCTCTTCGTTTGTTCTTAGATACTTCTTCTTCTTCTTCCACTTCAGTTTTAAACTCAATTAAAGGTACATCATATTCAAAATCTGATTCAGAACAGTATGGTGGTATATCCGCTACATCTAGACAGCTATTGTTAATAATGTCCAGTTCTTGCTCTGTAAGTAAACAAAAGCAGTCATGAGTATCACTCATTTATTATTAATATTTGTTTTATTATCTATAATGTGGTTACTATTAAACTAAACATTAAAGAAACTTTGAAGTAGGTACCTATGTAGTTCAAAACATTTTTGAATAAAAAACAAATATTTTTTAATTTTGCAATGTTAGGTATCAAATTAAATGGCTTATGCACATTTCAAAAATAAAAAAAATTATAGTAATAAAAACTAAAACCCAACTACGACAAGAAAGTCAATCAACTAAAATGGTATAAACAAGATACCACAGACAGACAAATTAAAAATCCGGAGTCACATATTTTTAATTTGATTTCCGGATTTTTAATTTGTCTGTCTGTTATGTTAAGACTAGCTTCCGCCCGCGGCTTCGCCCGCGTAGTATGTCGATAAAAAGTAGCCTAGGTCCTTCCCCAGGATACCATCTATCTCCTTGCCAAATTTTACCGAAATCCGTTCAGCGGTTTAGGCGCGAAAAGGTAACATACACACAGACAGACAGAGCTACTTTCGGATTTATAATATTATTATGGATACCTAATTTATAATGTTTGTTCTTAAAAACATACCATCAAATTGATGTTCCTCCTTTGGCACAATAATATCTTCTGGTAATTCTTCTTTGATAGCAAAACTTTCTGTTTGACATACATCAACTATGTTTATGTGCTCTGTTGGAGTTATATTAAACTCACTGTAAAACTCTAACGGGCCTTGGTATAGAGTTTTTGTCTGTAAAAAGTTGTTTTAGTTGTTTTCAGTGTTAGGCAGCGTTGCCAACTGCACCGTAATTGCGGTAATAACACCGTATTCAGCATTGATTCACCGTTTACAGTAGTAATGTAATTACGGTGTCAAAAAACACCATAATTAGGCAGATGGAATATTGTATTTTTTTGTCATAACATGGCAACATTTTAAATAGCAGTGAACTAGGGGGAATTCCGCAATCATAGATAATAGTTTGAACCAGTATAGTATGTACTAATTAAAGAGTTGCTAATTGACAGACTTCTTAACCTTTTTATTACTAACTTTCTTTATTCAGGTAATGTACTTTGCGTAATTGCTTTGTAATAAATCTGCGTTAAAAGGGAATCTGTTTTGCAAATAAATTAAAATGGAAAGTGATCATAGTGAATCTGAAGTGAAAAAAACTGTTTCAACTTTCTGCCATCAGAAGACATTGATTAGGAGACATAATACTGAAATGTATATTGTATAAAATGTATGGAAAAATCGTTTTTTTTTTTTCAGAGAACAATGTAATGTACACGACTTTTTAGAATCTACCGTATTTTTTTAATTCTAAATCGATTTTAGTTTGGGAACACCGTAACCCATTATTTGGAGTTGGCAACGCTGGTGTTAGGTCAAATATGCTCACAGGAGTGATAGTGCCGTTTAAAGTTATCTATGGATGGTGTTGCAATGACAGCCCGCGAAATTGTATTCGTTTTTACCTATTTTTGCAATTTACAAGTCAGTTTCAGATTGTATCTTGATCAAAATAAGATTGGCAATCATAACAGATATGTATTTATAGCATGTAAATCATTAATACATCTCAAAGTTAATGGAATAGTTATTTATGCAACTGTTATATAATAAGGGGTATTAAAACACGAGTGTGATAATAGTATCACATGAGGGTTTTAATACCATATTATTTACAGTTGCATCACATTGACTTTATCTACACTCATGTTATGAATCCTCTATAAAAGGTTCTTTGCAATACTTATATCGAACAAAAATGGCGGGATACGACACACGTGAATTCGAATTTTCAGAATTCGATTAAACTACAAGTTATTTTTTTAAATGACTGTGCTTTGTTAGTGAAAACGCGCCTGCGTGACAACGATCTTTTTTTGAAATTAGTTGCATTATGAAATTTAATACAACATTATAACACCCGTTTGGATGATATAATGGTTACTATGACACTGGTTGTTTTGTGTGACACTGTTGGCAATATTCTAACTGTTTCAGAAACTTTTTTAAAGGATTTATAGCATGATGGGTGTAGATGTCGATAAAAGTCCTTATGAAACAAATCTAAGTCAAAATGGATCCTCACCTCATTGTCTTCATTCAACATCTGAACGAACAGCTTCTCGGCTTCCAGACATTTTCTCTGGAATTGGTAGCATTGCTTCAGTTTTGAGCAGCAGAGGAAACAAGCGAGCATCGGTCTGTCTTCAGTTACAAACTGCAACAAAACTACTCTTATACTATTTGTTTATTTTGAATAGGTACTTCCAATAAATACAGGGTGTAAGGGTAAACAGTCTTGTCATTCAAACCATGGGTAGACTTAAATATAAAAATAAATGACCGAGTAACAACAAAAAAAATGTTATTTTCATTAAAAGATTTTAAAAAGTTTCTATGCGACACCGTGCTCGCTAGCGAAACAGGTGACTGTCTCAGTGCGGGATTGCGCTCACGGCCGGTCAGGTCGCCTCCCACGCCCCCCCCCCGTGTTGAGACGCAAGTTCGTTGCCCTAGCGCATAGGTGAAACGGTGAAATAATCTAGTGGTAAAAAGTAATTAAAAAAATATATATATGTCGTAATTCTTCATTCATTTTACGTTCTATAAATGACACCAAACCATTGGTTTCAAGGACAACGGTGTTTACCCTAACACCCTGTATTATGTTATACAGTCGAAAGCGTTGGGTGTAAAAGTTCTGGAGCCACCAACAGCACAGAATCGAGAAGCTCAGGGCAGGTGGTTGCGGCGACTCTTGGTCTTGAGAGACGCCATGTCCAGTAGGAGTGAGGTGTATTTATCGTCACAGATAGAAATAACAGATATTAAAAAATAGCAGATAGCAATTGCTCCTAACGATAAAAAATATCTGTAACTTAAAATCACAGATCCTCAAGACAGTTACCGCGGCTGTTACTGTTAAAACTTCGGATACAATTTTCGACTTTTACGAAAAGATATAAAGACGATATTCAATTGAGATTTAAATACGTATTTATCATCTGTTAAAAAATAACAGGCTGTTATTTGATATCAGATAGATACGATTTTCGAATTTAAACCAAAAGAAATAAAGAAGATATTTGATTGAGAATTGAGATACGTATTAATCGTCCGTACAAAAATAACAGGCTGTGATTTAATAACAGATATTTGGATTTGTTATTTTTTTTGTCACAGTCACAGTGATAACAGATATCGTGTTTCACCTGTTACAACCCATCTCTAATGTCCAGCAGTGGACGTGTCAACTATTCGTTCTTCAATTTTTACAGAGATAATGTACTTACTGGGACATCAGTCAGCTTCTCATATATCTCCTGCAGGTTATTGTTGGCAACTACATACATCCGAACATTCTCCACTAAACATATCCTACACTTTTTCAGTATTTCCATCGACACATCTAAAATAATAAAACATCACCGATAAAATACTTAGTTTTTTTTTTTTAATGGTTTCGCTCATTTTGTGCATTTAGCCAATGTCACCATGTAAAAATGTACTCTGTGAATGCCACGTTTAGGCTTACTACGTCATGCGCACGAAATCTTTTATTTTCCCTGCCAATAAAGATACACTTTTTGAAAAAATTCTACTGACCGTATTCTGTGTATACCAAAATTGTAAGGCTAATATAATAAAAGACTCATTTAGTTTTATTTTCTTTAATGTAATTAAAATATCTATTAGAGGCAGTGGAATGTTTTCGCTTAGTAATTTTATTAAATAGTATGGCAATCTTTTTGGCAAACCTAACAACATTTTCGGCTCTTTTTCAATTGCTGATAACATGCGACTACGCATTTGATTTTTAAATTGTGTCTCTTTCTCAGAATCATCCTCTATAATCCAGCTTGATTCAGGAGAACTTGTGTCTGGTTCAAAAGATGATGACGATAACAGAGAAGGTTGGGCAGAGGACATTGATGCTACATCAGGATTATCTTGAGATAATTTTCTTTTAACACCAGATGCCTGAACTATTTTCAAAGGAGATGTTGATGTTGTTTTAGATGAAATAGGAAACGGAGACACTGCTGTACTTTTTGTCTTTGCACACAAATTAACATTGACACTTTTACTCCTATAATATATTTTACTATTAACTTGAATGGCCTTGTTAACATACATTTTGTTCTCACTATATACAATGGACAAGGAAGTGTTGCAACTAGCTTCACAAGTGTTTAAGGAAGTGTTGCAACTAGCTTCACAAGTGTTTAAGGAAGTGTTGCAACTAGCTTCACAAGTGTTTAAGGAAGTGTTGCAACTAGCTTCACAAGTGTTTAAGCAAGTGTTGCAACTAGCTTCACAAGTGTTTAAGGAAGTGTTGCAACTAGCTTCACAAGTGTTTAAGGAAGTGTTGCAACTAGCTTCACAAGTGTTTAAGGAAGTGTTGCAACTAGCTTCACAAGTGTTTAAGGAAGTGTTGCAACTAGCTTCACAAATGTTTAAGGAAGTGTTGCAACTAGCTTCACAAGTGTTTAAGGAAGTGTTGCAACTAGCTTCACAAGTGTTTAAGGAAGTGTTGCAACTAGCTTCACAAGTGTTTAAGGAAGTGTTGCAACTAGCTTCACAAGTGCTTAAGGAAGTGTTGCAACCAGTTTCACAAGTGTTTTTGTTTTCAGTATCTTCTATGTATATGTGAGATGCAGACGAACTGGTACCTGCTTCTAAATAATTTTCTGTTGATGAGTCACTAACACTGCCACTTTCTTTAGCAGGAGGTGCGGATACAGTGCTTTCTATTAACCGTTTTCTTTTTTTCATTTGTGGTGGCTGCGACTTGGTAACCTTTTGACATTGAAATTTGTGAGGCAGGATACCTTTCTTTAATCTTAATGAGGTATTTTGTTTTTCTTGCAAATTCATTATTTTATACATCATATAATTATCTGTATCTTCTTCGATCTGAAAACACAAAAATAATAAATTAAATTGTGAAATGAATAGGAAACAGAATGTGTTATAAACCAGTGTAACACATGGCACAGGTAATACTTACAAATAATAATATTTATTATCTTTTTGAAACTCGAACTATGTAGGTATAAAGTATGGTAGGTTGTTAGATAATTTTGCATAATCGAAGCAAAATCTGCACCACAGAACATAATTTCCACTGTGAAATCTTTTAATTAGTAATTTTATGTTGGACGAAGAGATGCTGGCTTTTTACTATCGACATCCTAACCTTGTCTGCATAACAAAAACAGAAAAATGCTTAGTGAACGACTTAAATACTTACGTCAAAGTGATCTTCGCAACAATGTATATAAGATGATGGAGATAGCATGTCTCTTTTCATAATTTTACACCACTTTCTTCTTATGTCCTCACCCCTCGGAACAAAAAAAAACACTTTGTCGGGTGCAGTTCTTATTGTATTTTTGCACATTGGCACAATGCAGTACTTGTAAAACGGTTTTTTGGATTGTTCTCTAGACGGAGAAGGTTCCATGATGATATTAGTCGATCGAAAGTCGAAACTAGAAAACACTGAAGCAGAGCACAATACTTCAACCTAACCTCAGCAGCACTTGACATTCAATTGACAATTGTTTGTTTGTTGTCATAGTGCTCTGTTTGTTTTCACGGACAAGGACGTCACCACACCAAGCGCGCCAAATGGACGGCGTTTAAATAGCCCCGTGGCGGTGTGATATTTAAAAAAAAAAATTAAGTACTTTAAATTGCTTTTTTGCCGTCAATTTTTTTTTTACTATTATTTGGCGATGTAAACTATCGAATAAAAAAATATGATATATAGGTATCATTTACCTATATCATTTTTTTTGCATTTTATGCATGTATCTTGCGTAAAAACAATCAAAATCAGTCGTTCTTTGATAAGTACTGGCCACCACTTGGCGACACAGTTATCTATATACATATACCTAGTCGGAGAGAGGAGTTTGGCGACGTCTGTCGCGTAGACGGTTGACATCTCCATCATTCATTAATTTGAAATAAAGATTATTGTTTTACAAAATGTGTATTTATTATTCTTGAACCACAGTCTGTCGCAAACCGAGCAAATGTAGCCAGAGTCGTTGTTCAGAAAAGTTGATGTAAATCTCATGATCGAGAATTTCCATTTAGTGTTCCTGATAGATTGTGCCTGTTTTACTTTCATTTGATCTGAAGAAGTACCTGGTTGTACAGTGGTTTGTTGTTTGGCTGCTAAAGATTGTCGTTGTTGGCTTGTGAGCTGTCGCCGAGTACCATTTTGTACATCGTTTGACCTTCCTGCTGAACGAGAAGAGGATGCAGTAGTCGAATCTAATGACCTACTGGCAAGAGCCAAGTTAGCAGCTTTGCGTAGTCTGTAGTTGCGTTTTCTTTCCGTATCTGATATCCTCGTAGCTTTCAACTGTGCAGGAGTTCTGGATGCTGCAATGCGCTGTCTGTACTCGCGTTGTCTCTGTGCACTAGATTTTGGAGCAGCGATTGTTGGTGGCTCAGCAGGCTTGTGTGCTGACGTTGTTGCGGCAGCATCTTGCGTCTCAATGGGTGTATTACTCCTCGAAGGTTCCATAAGCTCGTCAGGTTAATCAGCCATTGGGTAATTGTAGGCGGTTCTGAATAGAAAATGTTGTCATCATTATTTAAAAAAAAAAATATATTTTAAAGATAATGTACATAAGTACATAGTTAATCTTAATTCAATAACTTGTGATTAATTTAAAAAAAAACTGGCGTTTAGCTAGATGGAATATCAATTCATTAATTTAATTAATTAATTAATTTAATTCATGATTTGTATATTTCGAAAAATTGGATTGTTTTTGATTTAATTGGAATGTTCAATTGGCTCCAAAATACTATAATATTCCCTTGCACGTCGGTTAGGCGGTTCAACTTGATATTTCTAAATATTTTTCATTAATTCGAAATGACGAAATTAAAAATTATAAAATTGCTACTTTTGAAAAGCCCGCCTATTATAGATTTCCTAGTACGGCGCGCGGCGGTTGGGCGAACCGAATCAACTTATTGTTTCGACACATTGATATGACATGTCTGAGGTTAAAATTTTCGATTTTATATTTAGGCAAAATTATTTTTTTCCATTTAATGATTAAGAAGAGACCACTTTTTATCAAAGTTTTTATCTAAGAATCACCATATTTTTTTAGCCAATTGTAACGTAACTTATTACTGCACTCGCCGACCGATGCTACTTTTTTCCTTTTTTATTTGATCTAAGCTTTTTTTAATAATAAAAGAATAAATACCTACTTGATATTATACTAGTACCTAATCAGATTTTTTTAATGCAAGAATAATTTACCTTTATTGCCGCAATTGTTGTTGTAGTAAACAATGAAAACCACATTAACTTTTCACTTCACTTTATAAACAGTCGACGAAATAGCTCACGTGTAGATGTAAATTTAAGTTGTGTGTTGTGTGCTGCCCATAGAGTATAGAATAGTTCTAGTAATAGTGGTGCTGCCTACCGCTGTTTTTCTTCTTCGGACGCATAGGCCAATCGAGTGGAAGAGAGATAGATGCGGCGCAAGCCGATCGTGCCTTTCGCTCGCTCGTGTAGCGCTCTCGCTCCGATCGTAACGTTACAATGACCGTAACGGGACACTGAGCATAACGGGACAATGAGTCATCCTCTTTCGTGCGTGCAGCCGGCTTTCATCGATTTATTAGACGTTGTCACGTCAAAATGAATACCCCAAAACTTACCCAGCTGAAATAAATTACTCTAAATCTTGGGTAAATTACCCTAAGTTGGCATCATTGGGGCGTAGTGGGTGAGTACTGTAAAGGGGTGATATACGTGAGAGTAAGTACACGTACTTATGGCTTGGCAAGCTTACTCGCCCGTGTGTCATGCTAAGTACGCGGACTTTAAAACCGCTGAGTAAGTTCGTCGGTGGTCCAAAAGGTTTGAAATGCTCGTAGCCCGCCTTGCTTCGTCGTCTGTCATCGCCAATTTGGCAATGAAATGAGCAAGCTTCATGTGTGTCACCGACACCTCGGTGAAGTTAGCCGCACGATTTCATTATTATGAACTTTTGTTAGTGCTAATCGTTAGAGAGGGTTAGAGAGAAAAGAAAAATCGTTAGAGAGTAATTAGTTTTTATGTAAAAACAATTTTAATTTTTCGTGTGAAGTTGGCCCCCCTTCCCGCAAAAATGGACTTATACGTAATTTTATTTTTTTAATCGTTTGCGAATCGTTAGAGAGAGATTGAGAGTTACACAAAATCGTTAGAGAGTTAATATTTTATTTGATATTAAATAATTTCTGAGAGCGTGACATTAGCCCACTTCTGTGAATTTTGCCCCCGATACCTATAATTATTCTCAACTTTTGTTAATGCTAACCGTGAATTTGCACTGGCGAAACATTTACGACAAAACATGTTGAAATCTCTATTTTCTATCAATGTTCCATACAATTTTTGACAGGAACTAGAGATTTCAACATGTTTTGTCGTAAATGCCTGTGCAAACACACGGTAATGGTTAGAGAATCGTTAGAGAGAGTTAGAGAGAAAAGAAAAATCGTTAGAGAGTAATTAGTTTTATTTATCAACGATTTTAATTACTTTTGTGAAATTGGCCCCCATTCCCGCAAAAATAGACGTAGATGTAATTTTTTTTTTTATAATTTGAGAATCGTTAGAGAGAGATAGAGAGTTAAAAAAATCATTAGAGAGTTAATATTTTAATTGATATTAAATTATGTCTGAGAACGCGTTTTAGATTAAACAGGCTCGCTCTTATTATGGGGCAACATATTCAGCCGAACGGTACTTTTACTGTACCTAGAAGTTAGTGAAAATACCAGGCATTTCGTCATAACATGAGACAGCTTTGATCAGAGGTCTCACACCACTATAGTTATAGAGTGTATTACATTATTGTCTGGTATCTTGGATGGGCTGGCATCATAACATTAAAACAAGCATTTATTTTCCAGAATTTTAATATAAAACCGCTAACAACATTGACATCAAAAACCAATTTTTCCTATGACTATCAGTATACCTACAGCTCGGATCCTTTATCAAACTGTAGTATAAAACTAAAAGCTGAACCAACTTCTATTAAACAAGAAATCATAGACCAAAGTGAAAACATAAATAACAATTCAGATTTTGATAAAGAAGAGGAAATTGTCTATGATAATGTAATAGAAACAAAACACGATAATATATTAGGAAACGAAGAAATTAAAGACCATAAAGCATATGATGATGATGGTTGTATAGACAACACTTCAGATATCGATGAAAAACCTTCAGACTTTGATGAACAATTGTCTGAAATACCTGAAAAAATAGAAAAAGTGTATGTAGATGTGGTTGAAAATAAACACAAAGACAATTTGTTAAGAAAAAAAAAATATTCTCAATATAAAAATGCACTTAAAATTAAATTTCCCAAAGTTATTTTTAATGAAACCGATGAAAAACTTAGTGACTCAACTGAAAATATTAACGTAAAAACTATTGAAAAAGAACGAAACAAACATTTACAAAAAAGGAAAGTTAAAAGAGATTTACAAAGAGATGTTGAAGAGTTCCAAGAGAAGTTTGTACAAGTTGTATTGAGTCAAGAAGAGATGCTGAGAGCAAGAGATGAAAAGAGAAATCATCATAATTTTAAGAAACTTCCATATAAATGTGATAGTTGTGTACTGGGGTTTACAAGAAAGGATACTAATAAGTAAGCATATTCAACTGCTTTGAACCTAGTTTATATTGTAATTTAATTTTCTGTTGATTTTAGTATTCTGACATTTAAATATTGTTATAATAATTTAACAAGGCTGACATATTTAACTCTTATCTTGTAAGTACCTACTTACTTTTCTTACCCTTTGCATACCCATGTGATGGTTAAACATGGAGAACTTTATTACTTATAAACAAAAAACATCGATGTATATCCGTACCCATGTTTGCAAATAAATAAATGATTACTGATTACTGATATATTGAAGGTCAAAGTTACAACTTTTTCAGACTTTTTTTTTTTTTAAGAAAGTAAGGTTTAAATTTTAAATACTCCCATAAACCCAGAACATCACCCATAAACACAATGTTTTGCGTGCGTTACGTTGCGCACTACCGTAAACAGTGATCTTTCACAGTTTGTTGTTGTTTCCCAGTAATTATTTTTGTGCTATTGATGTACAGGGGCCGTATTATGACGTATTAGTGTGAGTGAGAGACAGATCTATACAAGGCCGATAGCACTATCCTTTTTTCGCGGTGGAATAATGATTGCATTAATACCTCATAATACGGCCCCAGAATGCCTAGTTGACGGCTATGTGATGGGTCTTCTTACACCCTGTATGTGCGATCGCAGTAAGTGTAGCTAAACCTCGCTCGACCCGTGCGTCAATTATCATTTAAGCCACGAGCTACACTATATTTCCGAGTATATTGGCTTATTTTATGGGATGTATTTCTACATAATCAGCCTATAATGTTTCCACTGCTGGGTCACAGGCCTCCTCTCTGTGAGGGCCCAGTGCGGGTTGGTAGATGTCACGTCATAGAATTTTTGGTTCCAAGACATGCCGGTTTCCTCACGATGTTTTCCACAAATAATTTCATCACAGTGGTGATGAAATTATTTACACAAAGTAAAGCGCCTTTCAGGGTTCGAACCTACGAACTACAACTCGTAAGTCGCGGCCGTTACCACTGGGCCACCACTGCTTCCTCATGTATGTCTAACTGTTTGTATTTCGTTGTCTCACAGACCTTAGCAACACTCCGGAGTCATCAATTTACACATTCAGACCAACGATCATTTATGTGTGAAGATTGTGGCGACACTTTTAAGCAAAGCGCTGCCTTGTACACGCATACGCGACTAGTGCACAAAGGCGGAGGGGCACGGAAGAAGCGCGACTGTTGAGCTACTGTTCGGCAACAGTTGCGCGATTATAGGTACCTATACTCCATTTAAAATAAGATTAGACATTAAAACAAACCTTTTAACAGTCCGTTCAACCGATTTTGACTTGACTGACTATCATAATCAGCCTATAATGTTCCCACTGCTGGGACACAGGCCTCCTCTCTGTGAGAGGGAGCGGGCCGTAATCTACCACGCGGGCCCAGTGCGGGTTGGTAGATGTCACATGTCTTCGAATTTTTGGTTCTAGGACATGCCGGTTTCCTCACGATGTTTTCCTTCACCTTTTTGAGAGCAGTGGCGATGAAATAATTTACACAAAGTAAAGCACCTGTCAGGGTTCGAACCTACGACCTACAAGTCGTAAGTCGTGGCCGTTACCACTGGGCCACCACTGCTCTCACTGACTTCTATACCGTAAGCATAAGGATGGCATTAAAAGCATAAAAGGTTACACAATACCAACTGTCTACTGCAGCTGCCATTTGTCATGCCATGCAATAGAAGTCAAAATCGCTTGAATGGACTGTATAAAAGGTTTATTTAAATGTCTAATCTTATTTCAAATGGAGTATAGTTTTACCTTAAAAGTAGTGTGAAAATTATTTCATTTTGTTAATAAATATTTCAGACTGAATTTAATTGATTTGTATTATTATCTAACCGTCCTGGGGCTTAACATTAGTTATATAAGCAACTGTTATATAATAAGGGGTATTAAAACACGAATAGTATCATCTATTTTTACCCGACTACGGCGAAGCAAAAAGTAGGGTTATGATTTGGACCGGTTTGTATGTATATGTGTATGTTCATGTGTTCCCTCATATCTTCTAAACAACTCATCACAACTTGACAAATGAATCGTTGAAAGCGTCTTGATCCGTCCGCTGGTTATAGGCTATGTGACGTCACATTAAATTAAATATGGCGCCCTCTAGAGGGCATAAAGCCATGAACTAAACAAAAAATTGTTTATTGAGGTGATGTTGGGTATCAAATGAAAGGGCAAAATTATCACATTTCAAAAATATATTTATTATAAAGGATGTTTACCAGTGTGTAAGCGATTAACATGTTTCAAATTACGCAATAGATTACAACTAAACTCCATTTGAAATAAGATTAGACATTTAAATAAACCTTTTTTACAGTCCGTTCAACCGATTTTGACTTTTATACTGTAGGCATAAGGATGGCATTAAAAGCAAAGAAGGTTACACTATACCAACTGTCTACTGCAGCTGCCATTTAACATGCCACCAACGCAGTAGAAGTCGAAATCGGTTGGAAAAGAATCGGACTGTAAAAAGATTGGCTTAAATTTAAATATCTAATCTTATTTTAAATGGAGTATAATTATGCTGGCATATTTCACACTTGTAAGGCTTTTCACCGAGGAGCGCGTGGCTAAGTAATAACAGCCGCTCGGGTCGATCCATCAGGTTAGGCTTGCCCCGGGTTGGTCCGTGGAGGAGTAACCATTTTCACATATCGAGACTCCTCCGTGCCTCGGAAAGCACGATAGACCGTTGGTCCCGGCTGTCATTCGTGGATCTTTGACAGTCATTACGAACCGTCAGAAGCACGAAAGTCTGACAACCAGTCTAACCAAGGGGTATTACCCAATTACTGGGTTATGGAGGTCAGATTGGCAGTCGCTCCATATAAAACACTGGTATTCAGCTGCATCCGGTTAGACTGGAAGCTGACCCCAACATAGTTGGGAAAAGGCTAGGCAGATTGAGTTAAGTTTTGTCACCGGTGTTGTGTAAGCTTATGTTTTGTTAAATATCTCTTTTCACTAAAACTACTTGGGCATACATGACACTTGTATATTTCACCAAACTGAGTTCGCGAATGTTGTATCATTATGTTTACTGGATTTAAACTACTGTTTACTGGCTCTTTGAAAGAAGTGCCAGGTTTGGACGTACATATTTGAGATATCTGGATAACTTTCGAATCTGATTCTTCTTTTATCGTTTGCCCGGCTGTTACTGCATCTTCTAGTTTTGGTTTCTTCGCAACGGTGACACCTGTGATTATAAATCTGGTAAGTACAATGTTGGAAGACGACTGAAATGCGAAATCAAAATTGATTGCAAGATTCATACTCGAAATCGGTTTGCATCACAGAGTATGGTTTGCATGATTCATACTAGCGATGGGCGTTGAATCAACGAACTAGTTTAATCAACCGTTGATCTCCTGTCAACGTATTAACGTTAACTGTTTATGAATCAACTAGTTGAATTTGTCAACGATGTTTATGAATTTGACTCGTTTATTATTCGAGAACGCAAACGCAACGAACTGAGCAAATTAAAACACTTCCGTTGAAAATGTAATCCTACATTGCGAGGGACGGCATGTCATAGAATTTTAACTCTAAGTAACGCATGAAAGAGTTGATTTTTTTAAAGTATGAAGGGAAGGTCATCTAAGTAGAACCATCAATGAAACGTTTCATAATTGAATCAAAATGTTTCAAAATTAACATTATATCAGGGGGTCAAGTCTACTAATTTACAAACGTGTCAGTGGTCTCACAATGATCAGTTTTTGACAGATATGCCATACAAAATCTGACAACTCGATGAACGTCGCGGTGTTATAAAAACCGTTGAATGAATTAACAGTTTTAGGTGTCCAAACGGCATTTGGAAAACTTCCAAATCCTTTTTTTACAACTAAAACTAAATCAAAGTGACTTCACTGTTTTTGTTTTCACAATTATTTCTTGATCGATGAATTTTGATTCGAAAAGCCAAGGCGACAAAAATAAACCGAATATGGCGTAAAACAGTAGTTACCTAATAAAATATGTTGTTTGAGTTTTTTGCCAGTTAATTAAAAATGACTAGTTTTTGGTTTAAGTTAACTAAAAATAAACTAAGTATAAGTGTAGTAGTGTAGTAGTATAGTAGTATAGTAACTAACTAAATTAACTAATAAACTAAGTATAATTTCCAAGAAAGCTGATGAAAATTTCTATAAAACGTTTTTTATTTCAAAACTCTAGCTTCTACAGTTTAGGAGAAATTGCAATTTTAAAAGTGTGGTGCTTAGTTTTAAAGGCCAGAAATAGCTACTACATAAAATAAATTATACTATACCTACAACTCTGACCCTACGGATGACACAGGCATGATTTTGTGTGTTATTTATAACTAATAGTAGATTTTTGCATCGAGCGCAAAGTGAGTTATTAATGCACTAGGGTTATGTTAAATTAACACAAGTGCATTAATTACTCACTTTAGCAAGGTGCGTAATCTACTTTTCTTTCAACTATCAATATACCTACCGTGATAAAATATACCTACTCAAGTTAATGAAAACAAAGTTATCCCGCGACTTCTGCGGCAAAAAGGTATTAGCAATTTCATTAGCAGCTGTTTTTATACGTTCTCTGTCTAAGTGAGTGAGTGAGTGCCTTAGTAGTGCTCGAGCCTTAGTAATAGGCTCCCGTTTTACCCTTTGGGTATGGAACCCTAAAAACAGTGCATTAATGAAAAACAGTGCAACAATGAAATTTCATACAACTTTACTGCACTGTTTTAGTTCTAAGCGAAAAATACGTCTTTGTGATCGGTTTTGTAGTGATTAATAGCATTACTACGTAGTTAAAAGAAAAATGGTTAGTGTTACTCTGTCCTAGCATGTTTGGGCCTTGTATAGTATTAGTATAAGTAAGTTTTCAACACGTAAGCGGCTACTCCTTTTAGGTAATGCTAACCACTTCCTATCAGGTGAACCATTGGTCAGGGAGCCAAGTCTACTAATTTACAAACGTGTCAGTGATCTCACAATGAGTTTTTGACACATTTTGTATGGCATATCTGTCAAAAACTGATCATTGTGAGACCACTGACACGTTTGTAAATTAGTAGACTTGGCCCCCTGTGTGCTTAGCTATACATAACTTACTAATACTTACTTGTCGTGTCGCTGGCTCTTCGTTTGTTCTTAGATGCTTCTTGTTCTTCTTCCACTTCAGTTTTAAACTCAATTAAAGGTACATCATATTCAAAATCTGATTCAGAACAGTATGGTGGTATATCTGCTACATCTAGACAACTATTGTTAATAATGTCCAGTTCTTGCTCTGTAAGTAAACAAAAGCAGTCATGAGTATTACTCATTTATTATTAATATTTGTTATATTTCACAATTTAATGTGGTTACTATACTAAACATTACAAAGACTTTGAAGTGGTTAGGTATGTAGTTCAAAACATTTTTGAATAAAACACAAATATTTTTTAATTATGCAATGTTAGGTATCAAATTATATGGCTTAATTTGCACATTTCAAAAATAAAAAAATTAAAGTAATAAAAACTAAAACCCAACTACGACAAGAAAGTCAATCAACTAAAATGGTATAAACAAGATACCACAGACAGACAAATTAAAAATCTATTTTTTTGATTTTTAATTTGTCTGTCTGTAGGTGTAGGTACTTTAATTTTTTTAAGATTAAAATATCTTTCATTTATGTTAAGACTAGCTTCCGCCCGCGGCTTCGCCCGCGTGGTATGTCGATAAAAAGTATCCTTCCCCAGGATACCATCTATCTCCTTGCCAAATTTTATCGAAATCCGTTCAGCGGTTTAGGCGTGAAAAGGTAACATACAGGCAGACAGACAGAGCTACTTTCGGATTTATAACCTAATTATAATGTTTGTTCTTAAAAACATACCATCAAATTGATGTTCCTCCTTTGGCACAATAATATCTTCTGGTAATTCTTCTTTGATAGCAAAGCTTTCTGTTTGACATACATCAACTATGTTTATGTGCTCTGTTGGAGTTATATTAAACTCACTGTAAAACTCTAACGGGCCTTGGTATAGAGTTTTTGTCTGTAAAAAGTTGTTTTTGTTGTTTTCAGTGTTAGGCAGCGTTGCCAACTGCACCGTAATTGCGGTAATAACACCGTATTCAGCATTGATTCACCGTTTACAGTAGTAATGTAATTACGGTGTCAAAAAACACCATAATTAGGCAGATGGAATATTGTATTTTTTTGTCATAACATGGCAACATTTTAAATAGCAGTGAACTAGGGGGAATTCCGCAATCATAGATAATAGTTTGAACCAGTATAGTATGTACTAATTAAAGAGTTGCTAATTGACAGACTTCTTAACCTTTTTATTACTAACTTTCTTTATTCAGGTAATGTACTTTGCGTAATTGCTTTGTAATAAATCTGCATTAAAAGGGAATCAGATATGCAAATAAATTAAAATGGAAAGTGATCATAGTGAATCTGAAGTGAAAAAAACTGTTTCAACTTTCTGCCATCAGAAGACATTGATTAGGAGACATAATACTGAAATGTATAATGTATAAAATGTATGGAAAAATCGTTTTTTTTTTTTTCAGAGAACAATGTAATGTACACGACTTTTTAGAATCTACCGTATTTTTTTAATTCTAAATCGATTTTAGTTTGGGAACACCGTAACCCATTATTTGGAGTTGGCAACGCTGGTGTTAGGTCAAATATGCTCACAGGAGTGATAGTGCCGTTTAAAGTTATCTATGGATGGTGTTGCAATGACAGCCCGCGAAATTGTATTCGTTTTTACCTATTTTTGCAATTTAGAAGTCAGTTTCAGATTGTATCTTGATCAAAATATGATTGGCAACCATAACAGATATGTATTTATAGCATGTAAATCATTAATACATCTCAAAGTTAATGGAATAGTTATTTATGCAACTGTTATATAATAAGGGGTATTAAAGCACGAGTGTGATAATAGTATCACATGAGGGTTTTAATACCTAATTATTTACAGTTGCATCACATTGACTTTATCTACACTCATGTTATGAATCCTCTATAAAAGGTTCTTTGCAATACTTATATCGAACAAAAATGGCGGGATACGACACACGTGAATTCGAATTTTCAGAATTCGAATAAACTACAAGTTATTTTTTTGAATGACTGTCAAAACTCAAACTCAAACTCAAAGCATTTATTTCAATTAAACCATTTACAGGCACTTTTGAATTGTCAAGGAGTCGGTCAGTCAGAAATATGAAGCTAGTTGCCCATTCCAAAGCGTAGTAGGTACCTATGGAGAAGAACGGGCAAGAAACTCCACGGACACTCTTTTAAATCAAAATATTGTTACAAAATATTGCTTACATCATTTAAGTTGAAATTATACATGTGAGAACAATGTAGAAAGCACGTTAAAAGCGTCCGCAATTATAACATAAAAACAAATCAAAAATTAAAATAAGCCATGGCAGCTAAGAGATGACCAGTCACAACTGACGGCGCCCGTTCACGAACATGACGCATGGATCAGCACCATTCAGCTCAACCATTTTGAAGGGAGCTAAATGATCCAACACACGCGCCACCACCAGCGAGACATTTGAGTGAGCATGACATTCCCAGCCGCCAGGGCACATTCAAGTCAATTAAAGACAAATTACCCGGTAAATGGCTCTATAGTACATAGTACTCACACCTGTGCTATGCAGTTATATAATACAAAGGAAATTGAGTTTATACAATGCAAAGATGGTCTTCAATCTTCAGCAGCTCCAACATTATTTTCGAATGTTAATTAGTTAGTTGTGGTTGTGGAGCAGGACCAGCATTAAGCCAAGCATTTTTATCAGAAATGTAATCCTCCAACTTATAATATGCCTGCCTGCATAGTGTGCGTTTTATACAAGTTTTAAATTTCGTCTCGTTCAGTTGAAGTATGTGGGGAGGAATTTTATTGTAACATTTTAAACAGTACCCCATGAAAGATGAGTCTACTTTTGCCAGTCTGAAACCTGGTTGTACTAATAGGTCCCTATTTCTAGTACTATAGTTATGTCTATCACCTCTTTTACTAAAAAGATGTAAATTTTTTCTTACGTGCATGATGTTTTCATAGATATATTGACAAGCTACCGTCATGATGTTAATATCCTTAAACAGTTCCCTTAAAGAATCGCGCCTGCGGAGATTATAAATGGCTCTAATCGCTCTTTTCTGCAGAATAAAGATAGACTCGATGTCTGCAGCCCGTCCCCATAGTAAAATACCGTAAGACATGATGCTATGAAAGTAACTAAAATAGACTAGCCTCGCGGTATCTACATCAGTAAATTGACGGATTTTTCTGACAGCATATGCTGCTGAACTTAGCCGTCCTGCAAGAGATGTTAAATGAGAACCCCATTGTAGCCTTGAGTCGAGCGTGATCCCCAGGAAAACAGTTTTATCGACGAATTCTAGTTTCTCTTGATTCAATATAATCACGCAATCCCTATTTTTGACGTTTGGTAAAGAAAATTTTATGCACTTAGTTTTTTTTCCATTTAATACTAAATTATTAGCAGTGAACCAATTTTGGACCTGCAGCTTTGGTAGTGCTGTGCTTTGGTAGTGAAAACGCGCCTGCATGACAACGATCTTTTTTTGAAATTAGTTGCATTATGAAATTTAATAAACATTATAACACCCGTTTGGATACTACTACTATGACACTGATTGTTTTGTGTGACACTGTTGGCAATATTCTAACTGTTTCAGAAACTTTTTTAAAGGATTTATAGCATGATGGGTGTAGATGTCGATAAAAGTCCTTATGAAACAAATCTAAGTCAAAATGGATCCTCACCTCATTGTCTTCATTCAACATCTGAACGAACAGCTTCTCGGCTTCCAGACATTTTCTCTGGAATTGGTAGCATTGCTTCAGTTTTGAGCAGCAGAGGAAACAAGCGAGCATCGGTCTGTCTTCAGTTACAAACTGCAACAAAACTACTCTTATACTATTTGTTTATTTTGAATAGGTACTTCCAATAAATACAGGGTGTAAGGGTAAACAGTCTTGTCATTCAAACCATGGGTAGTTGACTTAAATATAAAAATAAATGACCGAGTAACAACAAAAAAAATGCATTAAAAGATTTTAAAAAGTTTCTATGCGACACCGTGCTCGCTAGCGAAACAGGTGACTGTCTCAGTGCGGGGTCGCGCTCACGGCCGGTCAGGTCGCCTCCCACGCCCCCCCCGTGTTGAGACGCAAGTTCGTTGCCCTAGCGCATAGGTGAAACGGTGAAATAATCTAGTGGTAAAAAGTAATTTAAAAAAAATATATATGTCGTAATTCTTCATTCATTTTACGTTCTATAAATGACACCAAACCATTGGTTTCAAGGACAACGGTGTTTACCCTAACACCCTGTATTACGTTATACAGTCGAAAGCGTTGGGTGTAAAAGTTCTGGAGCCACCAACAGCACAGAATCGAGAAGCTCAGGGCAGGTGGTTGCGGCGACTCTTGGTCTTGAGAGACGCCATGTCCAGTAGGAGTGAGGCGTACTTATCGTCACAGATATTAAAAAATAGCAGATAGCAATTGCTCCTAACGATAAAAAATATCTGTAACTTAAAATCACAGATCCTCAAGACAGTTACCGCGGCTGTTACTGTTAAAACTTCGGATACAATTTTCGACTTTTACGAAAAGATATAAAGACGATATTCAATTGAGATTTAAATACGTATTTATAATCTGTTAAAAAATAACAGGCTGTTATTTGATATCAGATAGATACGATTTTCGAATTTAAACCAAAAGAAATAAAGAAGATATTTGATTGAGAATTGAGATACGTATTAATCGTCCGTACAAAAATAACAGGCTGTGATTTAATAACAGATATTTGGATATGTTATTTTTTTTGTCACAGTCACAGTGATAACAGATATCGTGTTTCACCTGTTACAACCCATCTCGACGTGTCCAGCAGTGGACGTGTCAACTATTCGTTCTTCAATTTTTACAGAGATAATGTACTTACTGGGACATCAGTCAGCTTCTCATATATCTCCTGCAGGTTATTGTTGGCAACTACATACATCCGAACATTCTCCACTAAACATATCCTACACTTTTTCAGTATTTCCATCGACACATCTAAAATAATAAAACATCACCGATAAAATTACTTAGTTTTTTTTTTTTTTTTAATGGTTTCGCTCGTTTTCTGCATTTAGCCAATGTCACCATGTAAAAATGTACTCTGTGATAATCCACGGATGCCACGTTTAGGCTTACTACGTCATGCGCACGAAATCTTTCATTTTCCCTGCCAATAAAGATACACTTTTTGAAAAAATTCTACTGGCCGTACTCTGTATACCCAAATTGTAAGGCTAATATAATAAAAGACTCATTTAGTTTTATTTTCTTTAATGTAATTAAAATATCTATTAGAGGCAGTGGAATGTTTTCGCTTAGTAATGTTATTAAATAGTATGATCTTTTTGGCAAACCTAACAATATTTTCGGCTCTTTTTCTGCTGATAACATGCAACTACGCATTTGATTTTTAAATTGTGTCTCTTTCTTGGAATCATCCTCTATAATCCAGTTTGATTCAGGAGAACTTGTGTCTGGTTCAAAAGATGATGACGATAAAAGTGAAGGTTGGGCAGAGAACATTGATGCTATATCAGGATTATCTTGAGATAATTTTCTTTTAACACCAGATGCCTGAGCTATTTTCAAAGGAGATGTTGATGTTGTTTTAGATGAAATAGGAAACGGAGACACTGCTGTACTTTTTGTCTTTGCACACAAATTAACATTGACACTTTTACTCCTATAATATATTTTACTATTAACTTGAATGGCCTTGTTAACATACATTTTGTTCTCACTATATACAATGGACAAGGAAGTGTTGCAACTAGCTTCACAAGTGTTTAAGCAAGTGTTGCAACTAGCTTCACAAGTGTTTAAGCAAGTGTTGCAACTAGCTTCACAAGTGTTTAAGGAAGTGTTGCAACTAGCTTCACAAATGTTTAAGGAAGTGTTGCAACCAGTTTCACAAGTGTTTTTGTTTTCAGTATCTTCTATGTATATGTGAGATGCAGACGAACTGGTACCTGCTTCTAAATAATTTTCTGTTGATGAGTCACTAACACTGCCACTTTCTTTAGCAGGAGGTGCGGATACAGTGCTTTCTATTAACCGTTTTCTTTTTTTCATTTGTGGTGGCTGCGACTTGGTAACCTTTTGACATTGAAATTTGTGAGGCAGGATACCTTTCTTTAATCTTAATGAGGTATTTTGTTTTTCTTGCAAATTCATTATTTTATACATCATATAATTATCTGTATCTTCTTCCATCTGAAAACACAAAAATAATAAATAAAATTGTGAAATGAATAGGAAACAGAAAGTGTTAAAAACCAGTGTAACATATGACACAGGTAATACTTACAAATAATAATATTTATTATCTTTTTGAAACTCGAACTATGTAGGTAGAAAGTATGGTAGGTTGTTAGATAATTTTGCATAATCGAAGCAAAATCCGCACGACAGAACAACTCCCAACTCGATGGATGTTAAAGTAAAGCTTAGCCATAATTTCCACTGTGAAATCGTTTGATTAGTAATTTTATGTCTGACGAAGAGATGCTGGCTTTTTACTATCGACATCCTAACCTTGTCTGCATAACAAAAACAGAAAAATGCTTAGTGAACGACAATACTTACGTCAAAATGATCTTCGCAACAAGTTATATAAGATGATGGAGATACCATGTCTCTTTTCATAATTTTACACCACTTTCTTCTTATGTCCTCACCCCTCGGAACAAAAAAAAACACTTTGTCGGGTGCAGTTCTTGTTGTATTTTTGCACATTGGCACAATGCAGTACTTGTAAAACGGTTTTTTGGATTGTTCTATAGACGGAGAAGGTTCCATGATGATATTAGTCGATCGAAAGTCGAAACTAGAAAACACTGAAGCAGAGCATAATACTTCAACCTAACCTCAGCAGCACTTGACATGACATTCAATTGACAATTGTTTGTTTGTTGTCATAGTGCTCTGTTTGTTTTCACGGACAAGCACGTCACCACACCAAGCGCGCCAAATGGACGGCGTTTAAATAGCCCCGTGGCGGTGTGATATTTTAAAAAAAAAATTTAAGTACTTTAAATTGCTTTTTTGCCGTCAATTTTTTTTTTACTATTATTTGGCGATGTAAACTATCGAATAAAAAAATATCTATAATATCTTGCGTAAAAACAATCAAAATCAGTCGTTCTTTGATAAGTAGTGGCCACCACTTGGCGACACAGTTATCTATATACATATACCTAGTCGGAGAGAGGAGTTTGGCGACGTCTTTCGCGTAGACGGTTGACATCTCCATTTAAGTTTTTTTTTTTTTTTTTTAAAAAACGTTGCCCCACACTAAGAATTTCTTCCTGTATCGTGGGTGCGTTTACAAACATAGAAACTCACATACATAACACCCAGACCCGGAACAACTACTTGCAGATCATACAAATATTTGTTCCGTGCGGGGATCGAACCCGCGACACGTTGCGCAGCAGTCCATCGCTGAACCACTGCGCCAACCGTGTCGTCAAATCCATCATTCATTAATTTGAAATAAAGATTATTGTTTTACAAAATGTGTATTTATTATTCTTGAACCACAGTCTGTCGCAAACTGAGCAAATGTAGCCAGTGTCGTTGTTCAGAAAAGTTGATGTAAATCTCATGATCGAGAATTTCCGTTTAGTGTTCCTGATAGATTGTGCCTGTTTTACTTTCATTTGATCTGAAGAAGTACCTGGTTGTACAGTGGTTTGTTGTTTGGCTGCTAAAGATTGTCGTTGTTGGCTTGTGAGCTGTCGCCGAGTACCATTTTGTACATCGTTTGACCTTCCTGCTGAACGAGAAGAGGAATCTAATGACCCACTGGCAAGAGCCAAGTTAGCAGCTTTGCGTAGTCTGTAGTTGCGTTTTCTTTCCGTATCTGATATCCTCGTAGCTTTCAACTGTGCAGGAGTTCTGGATGCTGCAATGCGCTGTCTGTACTCGCGTTGTCTCTGTGCACTAGATTTTGGAGCAGCGATTGTTGGTGGCTCAGCGAATGGCGTTGTAGACGTTGTTGTGGCAGCATCTTGCGTCTCAACGGGTGCATTACTCCTCGAAGGTTCCATAAGCTCGTCAGGTTAATCAGCCATTGGGTAATTGTAGGCGGTTCTGAATAGAAAATATTGTAATCATTATTTTAAAAAAATATATATATTTTAAAGATAATGTCATAAGTACATAGTTAATCTTAATTCAATAACTTGTGATTCATTTAAAAAAAACTGGCGTTTAGCTAGATGAAATATCAATTCATAAATTTAATTAATTAATTAATTTAATTCATGATTTGTATATTTCGAAAAATTGGATTGTTTTTGATTTAATTGGAATGTTCAATTGGCGCCAAAATACTATAATATTCCCTTGCACGTCGGTTAGGCGGTTCAACTTGATATTTCTAAATATTTTTCATTAATTCGAAATGACGAAAAAAATTATAAAATTGCTACTTTTGAAAAGCCCGCCTATTATAGATTTCCTAGTACGGCGCGCGGCGGTTGGGCGAACCGAATCAACTTATTGTTTCGACACATTGATAATATGACATGTCTGAGGTTAAAAT
This sequence comes from Lithophane socia, assembly GCA_947522985.1. Classification (NCBI taxonomy): domain Eukaryota; kingdom Metazoa; phylum Arthropoda; class Insecta; order Lepidoptera; family Noctuidae; genus Lithophane; species Lithophane socia. The sequence goes on along the minus strand of OX383281.1, from coordinate 4,032,475 downwards.
TTTCGATTTTATATTTAGGCAAAATTATTTTTTTCCATTTTAATGATTAAGAAGAGACCACTTTTTACCATATTTTTTTAGCCAATTGTAACGTAACTTATTACTGCACTCGCCGACCGATGCTACGTTTTTCCTTTTTTATTTGATCTAAGCTTTTTTTAATAATAAAAGAATAAATACCTACTTGATATTATACTAGTACCTAATCAGATTTTTTTAATGCAAGAATAATTTACCTTTATTGCCGCAATTGTTGTTGTAGTAAACAATGAAAACCACATTAACTTTTCACTTTCACTTCACTTTATAAACAGTCGACGAAATAGCTCACGTGTAGATGTAAATTTAAGTTGTGTGTTGTGTGCTGCCCATAGAGTATAGAATAGTTCTAGTAATAGTGGTGCTGCCTACCGCTGTCTTTCTTCTTCGGACGCATAGGCCAATCGAGTGGAAGAGAGATAGATGCGGCGCAAGCCGATCGTGCCTTTCGCTCGCTCGTGTAGCGCTCTCGCTCCGATCGTAACGTTACAATGACCGTAACGGGACACTGAGCATAACGGGACAATGATGTGCGTGTGATGTGCGTGCAGCCGGCTTTCATCGATTTATTAGACGTTGTCACGTCAAAATGAATACCCCAAAACTTACCCAGCTGAAATAAATTACTCTAAATCTAGGGTAAATTACCCTAAGTTGGCATCATTGGGGCGTAGTGGGTGAGTACTGATAAAGGGGTGATATACGTGAGCGTAAGTACGCGTACTTATGGCTTGGCAAGCTTACTCGCCCGTGTGTCATGCTAAGTACGCGGACTTTAACACCGCTGAGTAAGTTCGTCGGTGGTCCAACAGGTTTGAAATGCTCGTAGCCCGCCTTGCTTCGTCGTCTGTCATCGCCAATTTGACAATGAAATGAGCAAGCTTCATGTGTGTCACCGACGACGGCACGCCGTGCGGCGAGTCGAGTAACTTAAAAACCGCGTACATTAAGTACGCACGTCTGGCACAGACGGCGAGCCGAGTCAGGTCGCGAACTTAAAAACCGCGTACTTTAAGGTTGATGCGCTTGGGTAGCCCGCGAAATTCAATTTTCTTATGTTTTTTGCAATTTGCAGGTCAGTATCAGGTTGTGTGTTGATTTAAATATTATTATCGCTCGTAACAAATATGGATATACAGAATTAGAAACATTAGAATCATTAGAATCAGCAATACAACTCTCTAAGTTCATGAAAGTGCCAAATGTCATGATTTCATGAAATAGTTATTCAATGCACTTACATGAGCTTAGAGAGTTGTATTGCTGATTTTTTTTTTAGTCGGAGAGGTACAACTAAGGCCGCTTTCCGATTTACAAAGCATAAAAATGAACTCTGCACCTAGAGTAATGTCCTGTGTTGACCACAGAGTACATTAAAAAGTTGACCTTTGACAGTTTGATTTAGGGATGCAAGAAGTGTAAAAAAGTATCGATATATATCGTATCGATATTTAAAAAATATATCAATATCGATTTCGATATATCGAAAAAAAAAAATCGATATATCGATATATCGGTGAAATTAAAAAAAAAATACTTTAAGTAGTTCAAGTTTTATAATCATTTAAATACCAAACTAGGAAAAAAAGGAACTAATAATTTTTACGGCTCTGAATTCCAGCGGTTTTAGTCAGCGGCGACAATGGTGTTGCTATTGAAAATATATCGTTTTTTATACATTTTCGATACTTGATATTTTATATCGAAATAATAAATATCGCCTGAAAATATCGATATATCGAACAAAAAATATCGATATTTCGATATATCGATATTTTTCTGCAAGCCTAGTTTGATTGACATTTGTTTGGCTTGATTAGCATTACGATTTCGGATTTTGTTTACAAGAATTGGAGAGAAAGAGAGTAATGTGATAAACTAACAAAAATGGAAGAACAAATAAATATATGCGTCACATGTTTAAGCACGGACCGCCATCTAGTCCCTGTGCATACAATTACAACGTTGCTACATGAAATACATTACGAAGAGGTAATTTTTTCTATGAAAATATTACTACCTATACCTACTATTAAAAAAATATACCTTGTTAACAAACAAAAAAAGAACCCTGTTAACTCACGAACAACGTCTTATGTAACGTTTCTGTAGGAAATATAGGTATATTTGAGAACAAATGAAAACAAATTCAAACCTTTCGCTTTGTCGCGTCATAAATGGTTTTTGACCCTACTTCGCCTCTATAATGCGTCTTCTGCAGTGTGGACTGCTCGGTACATACTGCCTGCTATAGCCTTTTTAAATATGATCATCATGTGCATCACACACACATAATACAGACGGCCGGCCTTGATTTGTGAGATAAAACATCTACAAAAACATTTTAATTTAAAAAAATTGTACTTTTAGGTACTAGAGTCCCCAGGTGGAGTATGTTGGGAATGCCGGAGTATCCTGGCAAAGTTCTATAGCTTTAAGAATAAAGCTAAGATTGCACAGAAGACTTTATCACAAACTAAAGAGGTAATAAAGCTTAGATTTCTATAAAATCAACAGTTCTGTTAAAGCATTATGATATTAGCCAACTCAGGCAAGTATGTCAAATCAGTAATACAGTCAATCAATACTTACAAGCCTTGTATAAAAAAACGACACATATAAATTACATGTGACAAGTGTCATTATTTAGTAAACAAGTACTTATATTTTTACTTTACTAGTCGTGCTTTTGTTAATCAAAAATTCTTTGCAAGTAACAACTTGTAGAAAATCAAAGCAAGTCCTGAGAGTGTCTGGCGACTCTCTATTCTGTCTTACAAGTTTACAAGTGTTGTGCTTAGTACTGCAATCAATATTTAAATTCGATTTTCTTTTTTAAAATGTGGTCAAAAGAGAGAGATGACCTGGTCTGTGAATCGGTAACCATCTTTACATACCGAGACACCTCGCGCTCCCGCTCCATGTAAAATACTGGTATTCAGCTGCATCCGGTTAGACTGGAAGCTGACCCCAACATAGTTGGGAAAAGGCTAGGCAGCTTGAGACATAGCATGGCCTGCTTGAGCGAACCATTGTATTTAAATGTTGTGTGTTAATTTATTTAATGATAATTATTATTATTTTCCAGCATTCTAATATAAAATCTTTGACAACACTTTCTAAAAGCAATAGTTATTGTTTGTCGGTTTGTGAATCCAGCTGGGACACAAAACTAAAAGAAGATTCTATAAAAAAAGAAAATTTAGACCATAGTGATGATTATATAGACGAAATTGATGATAAACCAGAACAAGTCGTTGAAAGTTTAGACAACACTTTAGTAATAGATGAAATTCAAATTGAAAACCCAGGAAAATACGAAAACATTCATTCAGAAGCAGATAATATAGAAGACAAATACGGTGATAATTTGTTAAGAAAACAAGAAGACTTTTCTCAAGATGAAAAATTCAATGAAATAACTATAAATTTCGATAGCCTAGAAACAAAACCCAACATAAATTTACCAACAAGTACTGTCAGTAGACAAAAAAAAGATGGTGTTAGAGCTACCAAAAGAATTATACAAAAAGTAAGAGATACAAATGATACAGAATTTGAAGAGAAGTTTGTACAAGTAGTACTAAGTGAAGAGGAGATGGTACGAGTCAGAGAGGAGAGACAAAATCATCCATCGTTCAGGAAACTGCCTCATATATGTCACGGTTGTGTTCTTGGGTTCAGAAAGGAGGAGAAATATAGAAGCCATATGAAGAAAAAACATGATGAGGTATATCATTGTTTTAAGGGTTCCGTACCCAAAGGGTAAAACGGGACCCTATTACAAAGACTCTGCTGTCCTACCATATGTCTTTCTGTCCGTCTGTCATCAGGCTGTATCTCATGAACCGTGATAGCTAGACAGTTGAAATTTTCACAAATGATGTATTTCTGTTGCCGCTATAACAACAAATACTAAAAAACAGAATTAAAGAAATATTTAAGGGGGCTCCCATACAACAAACGTGATTTTTTTGCCGTTTTTATAGATAACTAGCTTCCGCCCGCGACTTCGCCCGCGTTGTATATCGATAAAAAGTAGCCTATGTCCTTCCCTGAGATGCCATCTATCACCTTGCCAAATTTTGTCGAGATCGGTTCTGAGTTTAGGCGTGAACACACAGACAGACACGAGTTACTTTTGAATTTATAATATTAGTACGCGACTCGCACTTGGCCGGTTTTTTTTTTAAACTTTTATTGGCAATTTTTTTTTCCAGAGAATCGGCAATTTCCTCTGCGAAGTATGCAGCGTCAGATTTCCCCACAAACTAGCGTTAAACAAACATAAAAGAAAGCACTATGTCGTGTACCGGTGTCGTCTATGCAAATATCAGGGGAACGACCTGCGCACAGCTGTCAATCATTGTAAGATTAAGCATGCAGCTGACAAACCTGACAGGATACACTGTTCGCAGTGTTATTTTGTGGCCAAGTAAGTTGTCATCACATCACAATAAAAATTATTATTCATTAAAAGATTTAAAAAAAGTTTTTTATCCGACACCGTCCGCAAATTCATGGATATGCGCCGGAGGTCGCCGCCCCTCCTACCTACCTTCACAATACATGAATAAATACACAATAGGGGTTGCGCTCGCGGCCGGTCAGGTCACGTCCCACGACCCCGCCCGTGTTGAGACGTAAGTTCGTTGCCCTAGCGCGTATGGTGAAATACTCTTGTAGTAAATTGTAGAATTTCTTTAAAAAAAAAAAGTTGTGATTTTCCATTGATTTTACGTTCTATAAATGAAGCCAAACCACTAGTTTTAAGAATAACGGTGTTTACCCTAACACCCTGTATTATAAACTAGCTTCCGCCAACAGCTGCGCCCACATGACGTCTTTATAAATTATAGCCTACTAGCTGCGCCCTGCGGTTTCACCCGCGTAACTCTCGATCCCGTGGGAATATCGGAATAAAAAGTATCCTATGTCCTATTGGTCATGGTCTACCCCTGTGCCAAATTTCATCCAATGCCGTTCAGCCGTTTAAGCGTGGTTTCAAAGAAGCGGGTTGATTAATTAAATACCAATTTTTCTCTTTATAATATTAGCATAGATAAAAAGAGGTAAATAGGTCAGCTTTGAAAGTCTGACCTCCAGTCTTACCAAGAGGTATTGTGTTATCCAGTAACTGGGCTGTGGAGGCCAGATAGGCAGTCGCTCCATGTAAAATACTGGTACAGATCGATTGAAACTTAATGGCGGCTCGGAAGTTAGCTTTTAGCTGCGCAGTACCCCACCCCTCACCCCCGCTGTCACATGAAATTTTTACTGCGCAGCGACTCGCCTCATGTTACGGGCCGCCAATAAGTTTGAACGAACTGTATTCAGCTGCATCCGGTTAGACTGAAACCTGACTTCAACAAAGTTGGAAAAAGGCTAGATAGATGATGATTGATTTAAAGTTTATTTTGTTCTCAGAAATTCACAGGATCTAGAAGATCATGTGCAAACGGAACATCAGTTTTGGTGCGATGAGTGTGGAGAAAAATTCAAATATAAACGACATATAAGAAATCATATGAGGTGAGTACAACCATCTCAACTCGGAACAAATTATACTTAGTCTTCAAAAAAAAATCATAGATGGCAGCATAAGTAACAATTATGAAATTAACAATCACTAAAAAGCGTTATACGACAAATTTTGGCTGATGTAATATTAGTAAAAATCAAAACATCTTTTTTTAATGCTGATTTATGTATTTACACTCATAAATCTCGTATTTTCACCAAAAAACAAAAATTAAGCCTTTTACTTCAATTCGAACCCTTAGAATTATAAAGTAGCCACCTGTTAATCAATTTGTTGAGAGCAGTTTGCAATAGATGGCGTTTTACTCAATTTGTCCTGTCATTAGTTTAAACTTACGTTTAGTCGTTTCATTAAGGAAAATCAACAAACATTTTTTTTAAATCTAGTATTTTACGTAGAGATATAAGAATTGAAAACATATGAAGCAAAAAAACGTAAAAAAAGGAAGAAAACAATTTAGGAGTCTTGCCTAGTATCTAGTCAAGACTCCTAGATGGCGTTGAAAAACTACAGTCTCTGGCAATTAGTGAGTCGCTGATGCTGCCATCTGTTAAAAAAATGGAGGAAGAAATCATCATTCTTTTATGGGTCATTTCTGGATTGGGTATCTGTACGTAGTATTGTAATATCTGTGGTACAACTATCATTTAATAGGGATGCGCTAAGTTAGCCCGCGAAATTCAAACTTTCTTACGTTTTTTGCAATTTGCAGGTCAGTGTCAGGTTGTATGTTGATCTAAATATTATTTGCGGCCGTAACAAATATGGCTTTACAGAATTATAATCATTAGAATCAGCAATACAACTCCTTAAGACGCTGACAACAGCTAAACGGCGGTCACTGTCGGACTGCATAAGAAAGAAAGAAAGAAAGAGGGGCGCGATGGCACAACGATTGTAATTTATTGCAAAATATCAAGCAATTATCGATTTATTGAATGAATTGAGTAATCGAAAATAATATAAAAATGAATCCCTATTTCCCTTGGTCACGCCATCACGCGTGAACGGCTAGACCGATTTCGCTAATTCTTTTTCTGTTGTGTTTGTTATTGTCAGGAGAAGGTTCTTATGAAAGAAAAAAATAAGAAAATTGCGCGGGAAATTAGAAAATTAAGACAGGACAACGTCTGTCGGGTCAGCTAGTCGAAAATAAAAAAGCAACAAAGTTCTGCATTCAAATAAGACGTTCATGTTGTTAATTAAAATACCAACGTTACGTTGATATTTAATACAGATATTGAGAACTCAAGATACCTGGTTAGAGTCTGGCAAACGAAAGTTGAACCTGAAAACACGCGCGAAATTTAAAAAAACAAGACTGTTTATTCCTGCACATAGTGCAAGAACACGTGTTCATAATTGAAACTTAATTTCATTTAAATAAAATAAAAATTCAAGTATCAACACGTCATAACGCACTATGTACAGGGATAAACAGTCTTGTTTTTTTAAATTTCGCGCGTATTTTCAGGATCAACTTTCGTTTGCCAGACTCTAGTTTACCGTTAATTTGAATCGAGTTATTTTTTTTTTTCAAAACCTGTTTTGGTTAGATGTCTTTTGAGAAAAGAACCACACAGATTTCCGAATATTATGTGCAAATTTAAAGCCTGCGTTACAAAATAAAGTTTTCTCAAACATGCTTGGAAACTCGAGCATTATTTTGACAACATTCTTCGAAATTGCCGAACTGTTCATAAACAAATGACGATGCGGCCGGCAAAGTAGTAGTATGAAAATCCATATCTGTCGTGTTTAGCGGCCAAATAAATTACTATGAAAACTCTTATCTGTTGTGTTATTTAAAAATGGAACGAATCATTTACTTCAACACGTGGTAACCAAAGAGGTAACTTATCAAAGAATTTATTTAAATTTCGATTGGGCTTGCAAATAGAATAAAGAAGAAACAAATGAACGTATTGGCGCGTGAAAATTATCGTTGTTCGTCATTGATTCTGGAAATTATAATTAATTTACTTAGTTTGAATTTCGGCGCATTGTTTGAGAAAAGTACTATAGAATTCATCGAGATATAAGTACTAACGTACTAGAGAAGACACCGTAAACACCTACTTTGTCTCGTTCAACTGCGGCGATCGCGCCGCAGTTTGTCGAAGAAAACGCGTAAGTGCCGTGATTTACATGGCGCTTAAGAACTTTTTGCCGAGAATAAATACACTTCCGCAGCAAATCTAGCACTGTGGTAAATTAGGTACGGTTTAGACGAATTGTTATTATTTTAGCGCTGCAGCGAACTAAAGATTCAATACGAAGAATAGGACAATTCAGTTATTTGACGTAGCTTCTCTAGTACGTTAGTACTTATATCTCGATGATAGAATTCCAGATTTCGTTCCGATAATTTTTACGATAGCTTCCGTTATATTTTGCGAAGAAATTAGAGTTAGTAAATGGTTACTGGAACTATAAATAACACTTACGTAATGTTATCGTATCCCTATTTTAAATAACGTTTCAAGTCCCTGTATATTTTACTTCATTTCAGTCGAACACACGCCCCAGAACGCGCCTTCAAGTGTGATATTTGTAAAAAAGGTTTTAAAACCAAGATGCAGCTGGAATCTCACTTGTCCAGACACCCTGGTAGTATAGCGGAGAAGCTCTCCTATTGCCAAGCATGCGATATTCAGTTCAAAACCATAATGACATATAGGATGCATATGAAGAATTCGGCTAATCATTCGGAAGGGTAAGTTCAGTAATTTACCGCGTAAGTCTCGATCCCGTGAAAATATCGAGCGAGCACTTTCAGTGTGAAATAATTTTAAACTTTATCTACATACTTAAAAGACCAGTATCGCTTGAAAAGGTAGAAACTAAACTAGTCAAGAGGAGACTAGGTGCGAGGGGTCTGGAGGTCACGCGAGGCCGCCAGCGGAGACGCCGGGGGCCGCTGCCGGCCGCTGCTGGCCGCTGCCACCGCTGCTGGCCGCTGCCGGCAGCGATGCGGCGAGCACTTTCAGTGTGAAATCATTTTAAACTTTATCTATATACTGAAAAGACCAGTATCGCTTGAAAAGGTCGCGCGGCCACCCGCGGTGACGCGAGCAGCCGCGCGCCACGCGCCTCTTGTCAGTGGTTCTGGCCGGAGCTGCCAGCGGCGACGCGAGGCCGCTCGCGCCTGCCGAATGTAGAAACTAAACTAGTCAAGAGGAGACTAGGCGCGTGGGGTGTGAAGATCGCGCGAGGCCGCCAGCGGCGACGCCGGGGGCCGCTGCCGGCCGCTGCCATTCCGGACCATTCATGACCGGCGGCGTGTCGGTCGGTCCGACTCCATCGCGACTCGGGACTAGTTTCGTTGTTTTTTTTTCCTTTAATTTATGGGGCGGCAAACCTTTCAGGCCCAGGGCGCTGAATCTTAAAATACGCCTCTGCTCTGACCAGTCAGTGCAAGCATTTGTCAGTAATAGTGGAGCTCAATACCTTACCCCAATTTTCAGATACAGATGTTCAGAATGTAATAAAGTCTTCGCTGCAAAATATTACCTGAAGCAACATTATGACTTTTATCATTTGAAGAAATCGCAATATAAATGTGAAATATGCAATAAGGTAAGTCCCTAAACTGAGTCTTAAGATTATATAGTTGGAATTACATCAGAATCATCGTCTTTTGTGTCAATATCCTCCACTTCCGACTCCGATGCCACACCGTCCCAGATATTATAATACTACGTACACCGTGCATAATTTTTAGTAACTCATCAGTCCAATGTTTTATCACAAGCAAAGCGGGAAAAAAGGATGCGTCCGCGCTTTCCCGTTTATTTTCTGCAATATGCCAAAGTGACCTTGATACTCGTACGCTTATGACGTCACAGAACGACTTCTATAGTAGTCCGTGGCGCTCGGGGCAGTTACAACTAACTTTTTACCCTACTACGGCGAAGAAAAAAGGAGGGTTATGATTTTGACCGGTATGTATGTATGAATGTTCATCTGTTCCCTCATATCTTCTAAACGACTCATTACAATTTCACAAATGAGGTATCGTTGGAAGCGTCTTGATTGTCCGCTGGTTATAGGCTATGTGACGTCACATTAAATTAAAAATGGCGCCCTCTAGAGGACATAAAGTCATGAATTAAAATACAAATATTTTTTAATCATACCATGTACCAAAGTAAAGGGCTTATTTAGCACATTTCAAATATATATACATATATATAAATAAATATATATATACAACCTGTAACGGAATAAACGCAAGAGCTCATACACCCCAATTAGAATATTAAATTATAAGACTAAAATAATATCTGTAATTTAATTTAATTAAACGACACCTAGTTTTTTTTTACAAAATAGACTTCCTGACTAAACATGAAACATAGGATAGCTATGAGCGTATTAAAAATTTGTTTATGCATTTGAATAGGCTTTATTCCTTTGAGATAAGGCTTAAATTTCCTTAAATAAAATATCTTATTACCTTGGTAAGACGCGGTGGTTCTAATTTCAGTTAAAGAAAAGATTTTTTTCATGAAAAATTAACACATATAAATAATGATGGAAATCGATTCAGAAGCCGATTCTGAGCAAACTACTTTCAGGTCTTGCGCTTATTCTGTTACATGTTGTATATTATAGACCCAAAAAAAAAAAAAAGTATTAAAAACTAAAACCCAACTACGACAAGAAAGTCAATCAACTAAAATGTATAAACAAAAAATTCAAAATTGTTTATTTTTTTAACCAAATTACACAATTAGAGCCTTCTTTTAAGCAAACAATGCCTGTATTAGAAGACTCCGCTCTCCCATAACAAAAAAGAGAAAAATATTTATAACAAATTTATCATGTCTATGAAGACAAAATTAGCATAAGAATAGTTTAAGTGTGTGAGTGTGTGTGTGCTTGGGTATATGTGTGTGTGCATGTGTATGTGTTTGTGCGTCTGTTTTTGTGTATGTGTGGGTTTATGTCCCTGTGTGAGAGGTTATGCTGTTGGTTTCAAGAGCTCTTCTGTTTCCTCATAGGTAAGTGGTTTGATCCATATCAGGGTTTTTTTTTTTGCATTCATAAGACAGATTTTTATATATACATATTTCTTTATTTATTCTGTTATATAAAAATCCGGAGTCACGCGTAATCTGTTTCATTTATGCTCTAACACGTGTGACTCCGGATTTTTAATTTGTCTGTCTGTGGTGTCTTGTTTATACATTTTAGTTGATTGACTTTCTTGTCGTAGTTGGGTTTTAGTTTTTATTACTTTTTTTTTTTTAACTACAACTATTTAATTCCGGCTTGGCACCCATCTGAAGGTCGAAGTTGGTAAATTTTCCCTTTGCTATAAAGTAGTTTATAAGTTCATATTTTACTGACCTCAAATTGATTTTGATATTAGTATTTATATATTTTTCCACGGACGAAATCAAACAGTGATAACTTTCGCGTCCCATCACTGGCCGACTTTGTATAAAGTCCTTGGCGTTCAGGGGATGTTAAAAATGTTACGAGTTTTTGTTTTTACCGATTTTAAGACAATTAAGGGCTTCTTTTGTTTGGAAAACTAGAAAACAGGGTTTTAGACAGTGCTATATAAAATAATAACAGGAAACAAAGCTTTTAAATAAAGTAAATTTATTTTTATAAGATAGTTAAAATGAAGAGCTTCTAATGAAGTCGTGGCGCTGGTGGCACGAAAATCCGGAACTTCTATTGAAGTCCGTGGCGGTGAAAAGGTTAATCTCGTAGACTAATTTGAAAGGTGCAAATTTCAAACTCCAAATTGAAAAAACAAACAACAATCACTTGAAATGTCAAATTAGTCTACGAGATTGAAATGCAGACTATAGTGCAGTTTCCATCCATTTTTTTCCAGACTTTCATGTCAAAATCTTCTTTAAAAAGTCACCGAGATCGACATCTCGGCAAGGCCAGACCAAGAAAATATTCCTGTAACATATGTAGCAAGAAATTCTTTGTAAGTATCACTCTTGATCATAAACATCTGCCTAGCTTTTTCCCAACTATATTGGGGTCGGCTTCCAGTCTAAACGGATGCAACTGAATACCAGTATTTTACATGAAGTCACTGCCTATCTGAACTCCACAACCCAGTACTGAGTCAGGGTCAGTTCACACCGAGACGCGACGCGCCCTTTTTTATGATCCGATACAATATCGAATTTATTTACTACACAATAAGGTACACGCGCTGTGCCGCATCGCGCATCTCAGTGTACTTTGACACGTGTCAACGCACTGAAATTATACCTTTTCGTGAAGAAAATAAGTTCGATAATTGTTAAAAAGTGCGCGCAGCGTCGCGGTAACAAGACTGTTTGTGTGGTTGTTGAGTATCAATAGTTTTGATATTGAACCAATAAAATAAATCTTGGGACGAACTTGACACTTATAGAATGGATTGGTCCATATTGGCTCAGGATCCAGTCGAGATGAAATTACAAAAAAAAAAAACAACCGACTGCCAATAAAAGCTGAAAAGTGAAAAGTAACTTTAATTTCGGAAGTCGGTGTCTTTGCTTTTAAATTTTCGTTTTTTGCCGCCGACACACAAAAAAAAAAACATACAGACGAATTGAGAAGCTCCTTCTTTTTGAAGAAGTTGGTTGAAAAAGAAAGGGAGGTAATGATCTGCAGTGGGACATACAAGCTGATTATTATTATTATTGTTCAAACTGATTTTGGCATATCTCCGGACCCTTGGGTATCTGGCCTGGGTGGGAGAACATTATATGACTGAGGCGTATTTATTGTCACAAATAGAAATAACAGATATTAGGTCCCCCACCTATGAAATTGGTGTTTTGTATGGGGAATTTTAAAGAAGTTGCATTTTTCATACTAACGTTTTCTTAATTTATATAACAACCATGAACACTACTGTTTTAAAAGTTTTATGCACTAATGTTTAAAAACTAGCGACAAAAACAAAAAAAATGTGTTCATTTCTGCTAACAAAATGAGGAGTCATTTTTAAGGCATTTTTTATGTTAAGAAAACTATAAGTAATAAGGTTTTTTTACAATTGGTAGTTGTCTATGATGGTCATTATTCGATATAATACCAAGCAATTGATGAATATTTTAAATCATAGAAGTGACGAGGTTCTATATTAGTGAGAAAAAAACGCCAATTTCATAGGTGGGGACCCAATATTAAAAAATAGCGGATAGCAACTGCTCCTAACAATAAAACATATCTGTTACTTAAAATAACAGATCCTCAAAAACTTCGGATACAATTTTCGACTTTAACGAAAAGAAATAAAGAAGATATTCAATTGAGATTTAAATACGTATTTATCATCCGTACAAAAATAACTAGCTGTTATTTAAAAACAGGTAGATACGATTTTCGACTTTAAACCAAAAGAAATAAAGAAGATATTCGATTGAGATTAAAATACGTATTTATTGACCATACAAAAATAACATGCTGTGATTTAATGACAGATATTTGGATCTGTTATTTTTTGTCACAGTAACAGTGATAACAGATATCGTGTTTTACCTGTTACAATACAACGCATCTCTAGAACATTATCCTTACTCCCTTATGCTACGGCTACACTTCGCGTTATCGCGAACTTTTCTTCGTGCGCTCTCTCTCGCACACCACTCGATGTCTCGCTGAGCAACAGAGAGCGCACGAAGAAAAGTTCGCGATAACGCGAAGTGTAGCCCCAGCATTACTAATATAATAAACGCGAAAGTTTGTAAGTATGGATTGATGGATGTTTGTTACTCTTTCACGTAAAAACTACTGAATGGATTTGGATGAAATTTGGCAAACAGATAGTTTATAACCTGGATTAACACATAGGATACTTTTTATCCTGATATTCCCACGGGATCGAGACTTACGCGGGTGAAACCGCGGGGCGCAGCTAGTTACCTCATAATGTAGTGTAGTATGTATGATGTCATTTTTTTTTTTAGACTTCTACAATGCTTCGTAGTCACCAACAAATACATTCAGATGAACGCAAGTACATGTGTGAAGATTGTGGCGACACGTTCAAGCAATCAGCATGCTTGTACACACACACGCGGCTGAAACACAGAGGTGGCGGGCGGAAGAGGAAGCGAAATTGATGAGCAATTTTCCAGCGATCGTGGCGCCAAAAATCGATCTCCCTAGCCTTTTCCCAACTATGTTGGGGTCGACTTCCAGTGTAACCGGATGCAGCTGAATACCAGCATTTTACATGGAGAGACTGCCTATCTGACCTCTACAACCCAGTAACTGGGTAATACGATAACCCTTGGTAAGACTGGTTGTCAGACTTTCGGGCTTCTGACGACTCGTAACGACTGTCAAAAGACCCACGAATAACAGCCGGGACCAACGGCTTAACGTGCTTTCCGAGTCACGGAGGAGTCTCGGTATGTAAAGATGGTCACCCATCTTCGGACCAACCCCGGCAGACGTAGCTTAACCTGATGGATCGACCCGCACGGCTGTTATTACTTAACCACGAGCTTCTCCACGAGATAGTGGCGCTACAATTGCATAATTTTCGTTGACCTACAGTCCTTTCGCAGTTATTTTAAATCTCAGCATCACTTTTTACATATCTCGGGACCATGGGGTCCATGCGGTCCTTTAGAAGGCGTATGAGGGGCCGAAACCAAATGAAATAAAACTATATTGATGTCCTGATATATTATTGTTTTATTTTTCAAACCATTTCACTCGCGGTTTAAATATACTACACAAAGAAACATTTGGAAATCAATGACAAGTATCTTATGGCGTTTATCGTATCTCGGTGACATTGATCGTCGCAGTCAACTTCACAAACTGTCTGACAACGTCACAAACTGCCTGACAACGTCACAAACTGTCTGACAACGTCACAAACTATAGTGCGTTTCATCTAATAGTTCCTATGCCGTAATGTTGGCATCACTGTTGCAGGACGAGCATTTGTACGATACGGCACTACCTAATAGGTCCGTGGTTAAAGTGCCATTATTACAGCACAGGAACTATATGAAAATGCACTCTATCTGAGAACGTCGCAAACTATCTGACAAAGTCACAAACTGTCTGACAATGTCACCAACTGCTAGACTGTCACTGTTGCCACTGCGGTCGTCTCTTACTCTTCATATGTATATACTTGACATGTGACAACATGGAAGTTCGTTGAGTGAATTTCGCCGAGCAGTATTCACACTCGTACGGTCGCTCGCCCGAGTGCGTTCGCATGTGATTAAGTAGAGTACGGTTTGCCTGGAAATGAAAGATTACACATATACTACCACAAAGCAGTGTTTATCGGTTGTTTAACCTAAACACCGTTAAACACGAGATTTATACAGGGTGTTAGGGTAAACACCGTTATCCTTGAAACCAGTGGTTTGGTGTCATTTATAGATCGTAAAATTAATGGAAAATTACAACTTTTATTTTTATAAATTACACTTTACCACAAGAGTATTTTACCCTTTCACCCTATGCGCTAGGACAACGAACTTGCGTCTCAGCACAGGTGGGGGGGGCGCAAAACGTGACCTGAACGGCCGCGAGCGCGACCCCTCCCTCAGTCAGTCAGCTGTTTCAATATCGAGCACGGTGTCGGATAGAAACTTTTTAAAATCTTTTATGAAAATAACGTTATCTTTTGTTGTTACTCGGTCATTTATTTTTTTGCATAGCTCGACTAAATGTAGGGAACAGCTGATTTTTATAACTTTTCCTCAAGAGTCATAGAAACCCCTGTAAGAAATCGACACGTGTTTCACCTCTCAACGAGGTATGCTCAGGATGACGAACTCCCTCTAGTCGTGTTCGGGTTCGCGACAGGTCAATCGTCATCCATTTTTCTTCTGCTTTATGCCAATAAACGCATTTTTTCATCCTGAGGATCTTGTTGAGAGGTAAAACACGTGTCGATTTCTTACAAAGTTTTTTTATGACTCTTGAAGAATAGTTAAGCGGAATAGGTTACTAAATATATCCAAGTCGATTGTATTTTTCATACATAGGTACTACTTACAGCGAATCCTCTTCCACAAATATTACATAATTTATTTTTCTCTTTTTTAACTCCTTCGTGATTGAACCTCATATGATCTACGTACCGCGTTCTGTTCAAGAAGTGCTGTAACACAAAAATAATCAGAAAATTGTATTTAAACATTTTTATTTACTACAATTTATTATGAACTAGCTGATGCCCGCGTGGATGTCGGTTATTATATACTAAAACCTTCCTCGAGAACCAATCTATCTGGTGAAAACAGCATGAAAATCGGTGCAGTAGTTTTTGAGTTTATCGCGAACAGGACAACAGACAGACGCGGCGGAGGACTTTGTTTTATAATATGTAAGGATATGGCTATAAGAGTAGGGGAAGACCAAAGAAACGATGGAGGGACTGTGTGAAAGATGATATGGATAGAAAGGGGGTGATTACCGAGATGACGGCTAATAGAGCAGTAAGGAAGAAATTATTTTTACAAAAAAAAAACACTAAAAAGTAAAAATTAAAGTGATTTTTGGAAGTTGGTTGTTTTTTTTCGTAGTTTTTATTTTTCACTTTTTAATTCTAGTACCTTCCCCACACAAATTCGAATTACACTACCTGCTATATCAATAAAAGTGAGAGGAACTTATCCATACTAATATTATAAATTAGAAAGTAACTGTCCGTCTGTCTGTATGTTACCTTTTCACGCCTAAACCACTGAACGGATTTCGATAAAATTTGGCAAGGAGATAGATGGCATTCCGGGCAAGGACATAGGCTACTTTTTATCGACATACCACGCGGGCAGAAGCTAGTCATCCATATAGGCTAAGTGGGAAAAATACCTAATATTGAAGCTAACTCAAAAACTACGCAAGCACAATTAATACAATTTATATGGGACCACCTCTGAAGCAAGAACTACCAAACAAAAAAATAATCATCAAAATCGATTCATAATTGGGGGAGAAATCGCGTAACATACATACAAAAAAACAACATACAGTCGAATTGAGAACCTCCTCTTTTTTTAAGTCGGTTAAAAATGTGTACACACGGCTACACATCAAGCTATACATTTCCAGTTTATGCTGATCTCGCATTATACAGTATGACGGATATTTACTTTTTTTAAATATTTAAAAAAGTAAATATCCGTCACTGTCCCGATACTCATGGATACGCGTTCGAGAGAGCTACGAAAAAGCTGACGGCCGGTCATGTAACGTACCGCGCGCCCCACCCGCCCCCGCCAACAGCCGTGTTGGGACGCAAGTTCGTTGCCCTTGCGTATAAGGTGAAATATTCTTGTGGAAAAATGTAGATTTTCTTTAAAAAAAAAAAGTTGTATTTTTTCTTTGATTTTACGTTGTATAAATGAAACCAAACCACTGGTTTCAAGGATAACGGTGTTTACACTAACACCCTGTTTAGGATTTCCGTACAATGCGAGGGCAGCTTATACTGGAAATGTATAGCTTGATGTGTAGCCGTGTGTACCTACTTACTCGATCACATTCGGAACAGTAGTATTTTGATTGATTCATGTGAACGTGTCGATAATGATTCATCATGTATGCTCGTCTAGAATATGTGTTGCTGCATTCAGGGCATGGAAACTTCTTTTTAACTCTGAAAAAAGCTATCATCATCAAGGGGTTCCAAGCACATTAATAACAATTTTTGGGAGCATCCTGGTGTGTAGATGTATTAGGACGTAAGTGGAGTATAGATAAACATTTTGAATACCTCGGTGGTGTAGTGGTAAGACCACCTGTCTCAGACCCAGAGGTCCCGGGTTCAATTCCCAGCAGGGGCAAATTTTTAAATACGGTTTTATAATATCATTTGTGTCAAGTGGGTACATCTTGTAAATTACTCAGAAACACATTTTTCTTAGTTTGAATGACGTTGAAATCTAACTTTGAAAGATGTATTAATCATTACAGAGTCATAAAAAACCCTGTAAGAATTCGACAGGTGTTTCACCTCTCAACGAGGCATCCTCAGGATGACGATCGACCAGTTGCCAGCCAGAACACGACGTGTTGCCACACCGAGCGCTGGACGCAAAGTCCAGCACAGTCTCTGCGTCCAGCGCTCGGTGCGGCGATATGTCGTGTTCTGGTTTGCAAATGGTCAATCTTTATCCTATATATATCTACGTCTATTGTATTTTATAATGGATCTCGCAAAGTCACGCCTGAATCATTTAATTATCAACCTACTATGGTACAGTTCAAGTTAAACTTAGTGGCGGCTCAGAACATGAGCCAAGTCGCTGCGCAGTAACCAGTAACAATTTCATGTATCAGCAGGGGTGAGGGGCGGGGTACTACGCAGCGAGTAGCTAACTTCCGAGCTGCCATTAACTTTAAATCGAACTGTAATAAAGATACGAGTCGCTGCGTAGTAACCAATAACAATTTCATGTGTAAACGGGGGTGGGGTACTACGCAGCACGTAGCTAACTTCCGAGCTGCCATAAAATTTAAATCTTACTGTAATAAAGATACGAGTCGCTGCGTAGTAACCAATAACAATTTCATGTGTCAGCGGGGGTGAGGGGTGGGGTACTGCGCAGCAAGTAGCTAACTTCCGAGCCGCCATTTGAAAAAGTTTGAATCGAACTGTATTAAAGATATTATAACTCGACTATACTATTAAACTTACTGACTCTCCCTCTCCCGCCGATGCGCCGCGCTGGTATGCACATGCCGTCGGTAAACATATTCGCTCTCATACTGCTTATCACACAGCACACAGTACGCCTGCTCGGCTACACAAGAGCTGTGTTTTAGAGAGAAATGTTTGCGCAGTGCGGCGCGCGACTTGTAGTGACGGGCGCAAGTTGAACAGGTGTGCGTGTCCACGTGACGGCTGGAAGGAATACACTCAAACTCAAAGCATTTAATTCAAATAAACCAATTACAGGCACTTTTGAATTGTCAAGAGGTCGGTCAGTCAGAAAGATGAAGCTGTTGCCCATTTCAAAGCGTAGTAGGTTCCTATGGAGAAGAACGGGCAAGAAACTCCACGGACACTCTTTTTAAATCAGAATATTGTTACAATATTGGTTACATCATTCATGTTGACATGTGAGTACAATGCAGAAAAAGGTGCACGTTAAAAGCGTCCGTAATTAAAAGTAAAACAAAATAATTCAAAAATTAAAATAAGCCGTGGTAGCTAAGAGATGACCATTCCCTACTGATGGCGCCCGTTCACGATCATGACGCATGGATCAGCAACATTTAGTTCAACCATTTTGAAGGGAACTTAATGATCCAACACATGCCACCACCAGCGAGACATTTGAGCGAGCATGACATCACGCCCCAGCGGCATCCTGAGGGCATTCTCGCGGTTTGATCGTCAGTATCTGAACCATTGCCATATGGTTCGCGAGCCGAGCCGAGCAATCGAAGTTTATAGTCCGATTTGACAGCTATAAAACATACTTTGTGTAGAGATGGAAAAAAAATCGGTTGCTTTAAAAATCGATTCTCGAGACATCAATTTATCATAGTCAAAGAGTTTGTAATCGACGATTTATCTCCATTGCTTAAAACTGACTCTCGAGGCATATGGTTTTATTGAACGTACGATTACGAACCGTCTGATCGGACTTTTTAGATTGTCGCGAGTGTACGAGAAGTTTTTTAATTATTTTTTGTATGTTTTTGGTTCTTTTTTGGTCGTTTTATTTATAAATTTCGTTGTCGGATGAAAATTCTTCCTCTATATTAATGCACTATGGACTTAAGCGTCCGAGATTTTCGTTTTCGACCATTCAATTTTGAAGAAGTCTTAGGTCCAACTAAAGCCTGGGTGCCTGAGTTGATATGCGCATAAGATAAAGTCTTGCCATACTATTAAAATAAATGTTACCATAAAATAAATAAAACTTAATATTAAAGTTTCTTACCTCATGTGTTTCTCAAGCATATGTTTCGTTTTACATCGTTTTCCACAGTGATCACAGAGAAATATACTGTGTAATGATTTGAAATGTGTGTAGAATGTCGCCAAATCTCTGGAAAACAACCATAATTTTATTACATACTAGCTGCCGCCAGCGGCTTCGCCCGCGTGTAATCGATCGCGTGTAGCCTATGTTACTCAGGGTGAATGTAGCTTTTTAATGGTGAAAGAATTTTTGAAATCGGCGCAGTAGTTTTTGAGTTTATTCATTACAAACCATGTTAGCCTATACTGTCCCACTGCTGAGCAAAGGCCGCCCCAAATCCTTCCAAACATCCTTTTCTAGGGCCACCTCGATCATTACAAACAAAAATACAAATCTTTCCTCTTTATAATATTAGTGTAGACTAGCTGATGGCCGCGGAGGAGCTCGTGGCTAAGTAATAACAGCCGCTCGGGTCGATCCATAAGGTTAAGCTACGCTTGCCGGGGTTGGTCCGTGGATGGGTGACCATTTTCACATATCGAGACTCCTCCGTGCCTCAGAAAGCACGTTAAGCCGTTGGTCCCGGCTGTCATTTGTGGATCTTTGACAGTCGTTACGAGTCGTCAGAAGCACGAAAGTCTGACAACCAGTCTAACCAAGGGGTATCGTATTACCCAGTTACTGGGTTGTGGAGGTCAGATAGGCAGTCGCTCCATGTAAAATACTGGTATTCAGCTGCATCCGGTTAGACTGGAAGCCGACCCCAACATAGTTGGGAAAAGGCTAGGCAGATGGGGAATGCGCCGTAAGAGACTTTGAATTTCGCGGGTTACTTTAGTAACCCGCGAAATTCAAAGTCTCAGACTTCGGAGAGCGGAAGGGCGTGTCAGACTTCTACTGACTAAAACCCACCCGTGTTCCTTCAGTTGCCTGTTGCCAAGGTCCCGGTATCCCTTTCGGACTAACCCGCAACCCTGGCAGGTTTGGATTGAACTCCTAGACCTCACACTAGGATAAGTAGGAGATTGTTTTTGACTAGCTGATGGCCGCGGCTTCGCCCGCGTGGATGTCGGTTATTATATACTAAAACCTTCCTTGAGAACTACGCTATCCATTGGTGAAAAAAGCATGAAAATCGGTGCAGTAGTTTTTGAGTTTATCGCGAACAGACCGACTTCCAAAAAAGGAAGAGGTTCTATGTTCGTCTGTATGTTTTTTTTTTTGTGTATGTTCATCGATATTTTCGCCATTTATAAACCAATTTAAAAAAAAAAAAATTGTTTGGAAGGGTATACTCCCGAGGTGGTTCCATATACATTTTATTAACTTTGCTTGCGTAGTTTTTGAGTAAGCATCAATAATTACGTATTTTTTCCCACTTAGTATATGTAGACGATGTTCTATGTGACTCCGTCACTGTTATTTACATAGCAGGTAGTGATAGTTAATTGATTCAGGCGTGACTGCGGAAATCCATTATAAAATACAATAGACGCTGATATATTTAGTAGCCTATTCCGCTTGACTATTCTTCAAGAGTCATAAAAACCCTGTAAGAAATCGACACGTGTTTCACCTCAACGAGGCATCTTCAGGATGACGATTGACCAATTGCAAACCAGAACGCGACGTGTTACCACACCGACGACGACGTCGTGGGGGTGTCGGGCGATTTGATTCACTCTGCGTCCAGCGCTCGGTGTGTTAACACGTCGCGTAACGTAGTCAGAAGATATAAGAGTTACGCGATAGACAGAGAGGCAACTTCTAAGTTTGGATTATGTAGGAATTGCACTTTATTGTATAGTAGCAAGAGTCGTTTTATCTAAATAACGATTTTGCGGAGAGTGATTCAAAACTTGCCTACTAAAATTACGTCAATTTACGCCAGGCGCTGACTTATTTGACAGGACTAAACTAAAATTTATCTTCTATCCTTTTCATAATGAAATAGAAAGAAAAAGATGCACTGAACTTAAATTTAGTTTAGTTTGTGAACAAGGGAATCGGCACCATTGTGTATATATTTTTATTATTGGACAAATAAAAAAAAATACTACATACAAACTTACTGGAACTTCGCCTCACAATACACACACTGGACCGCACTGTGTGTGTTTATATGTGAGTTCAATCTCCTCACAGAATAACATTGAAAGCCACAGCGCACACATTCCCACGCGAACTCATGCGCTTCTATGTGTGCGGTTAGCGAGGGCTCGCTGATAAAGCGAATGTTGCACGTTGGGCATATGTGGGAGCCTGCAGACTAAAGAAAACCCAATTAAATTAATAAAAACTAAAACCGAATAAGAAAACTGAATGAATAGAAAACTGAATCCCAACTACGACTAAAAAGGTATAAACAAGACACCACAGACGGACAAATAAAAATCTGGAGTCACATGTAATCTGTTCGATTTATGCCCTAACACGTGTGACTCCGGATTTTTAATTTGTCTGTCTGTGGTGTCTTGTTTATACCTTTTTAGTCGTAGTTGGGATTCAGTTTTCTATAACCAGCGGACGATCAAGACGATTCCAACGATACCTCATTTGTCAAATTGTGATGAGTGGTTTAGAAGATAGGAGGGAACAGATGAACATACATACATACCGGTCAAAATCATAACCCTCCTTTCGCCGTAGTCGGGTAAAAATACGTCATATTCAGGGTGTTAGGGTAAACACCGTTATCCTTGAAACCAGTGGTTTGGTTTCATTTACAGATGAAATCACTTGACATGAAATCAATGGAAAATTACAACTTTTTTTTAAATAGGAAATCTACATTTTGTCACAAGAGTATTTCACCATACGCACTAGGGCAACGAACTTACGTCTCACTCAACACGTGCCCCGGCGCGGGATGTGACCTGACCGGCCGCGAGCGCGACCCCTATTGTGTATTTATTCATGTGTTGTGTATACTCCATTTGAAATAAGATAAGACATTGAAACAAACCTTTATACAGTCCGTTCAACCGATTTTGACTTCTATACCGTAGGCATAAGGATGGCATTAAAAGCAAAAAAGGTTACACAATACCAACTGTCTACTGCAGCTGCCATTTGTCATGCGACCAACGCAATAGAAGTCAAAATCGGTTGAACGGACTGTAAAAAAGGTTTATTTAAACGTCTAATCTTATTTCAAATGGAGTATAGGTAGGTAGGAGGGGTGACGACCTCAGGCGCATGTCCATGAATTTGGTGTCGGATAGAAACTTAAAAAAATCTTTTAATAAAAATGTTGTTTTTTTTTGTTGTGACTCCGTCATTTATTTTTATGTTTCAGTCAACTACCCATGGTTTGAGTGACAACGGTTAACCCTTACACCCTGTTTATTTTGTTTTATTAGACATACATAACATCACGTCTTCTTGAATGGCGTGCAATAAGAGAGGCTATGTCCAGAGGGCCTAGACAAGTGACAATCGCTTCCAAAGCGTTTCGTATTTCTACAACAACTTTCAACAGGATTGACATAAGCTTTTCGATAGCTTATGTCAGTCCTATACATTTTTGCCTTTTCCATCATCATAATCGCTGATAGAATGTCACTTTGTCAAGGGCCTCAGCAGTGGACTGCTGTAGGCTGATGATGATGTTCATAATTATGACTACAATGACTTTGATTGTTTCAGGTTTTCAGTTATATCAATGAAACCTCTTGTACTAATGTTCTAATTGAAATATAAACCGCACCGTTGGTTTACTGGTCGCAAGTACTACTGCTGAGCTTGAGGAACTAGGTTCAATTCCCAAGTCAGGCAAAGCATTTTAGGGGTATGAGGAACAGGGTGTAAAGTTCACTCATCCATTATAGAAAAGGGAGGATCCTCCGACCAGACGGGTGTTGTGTCTGGCAGGCAACTGCCCAACGATTGATGTCGGGTTCGTGTATGTATGTCCATTCCACGGTAAACTTTAATTGCGCGATGCAGGATTTATGTGACGCCAGGATTTTTGTGTGACGTCAGGTCTTTGATGCGTGGTTTGCATGTGGCGATGTAGATACGGCCACATCGTTATTGGATATTTCTGCCATGAATTTCTCAGTAGCAGCCAGGATTCTGGATTTTTGTTGATAGTTTCACATTTTCACAATTTTTTTATTATATATTATAGTTATAGTTATTATTAGTGTTTTTTTTTTTAGCTTGTTTATGTAAGTGCTGTGCACACCTGTAAGTGACAAATTCACTCTAGATTTAAGTTTAATTATCACAGTACCCAAAAATGTATTAGTGAATAAGTCGTTGGCGTGCCATAATTAAATAAATAAAAATAAAAAATAGCAAGAGGCTCACCCGCCATTGCACATGGGACTTAATAACTGTCAAAATGTGGGTGTATGTACACACGGCTACACATCAAGCTATACATTTCCAGTATAAGCTGACCTCGCATTGTACGGAAATTTTATACAATACGAGATTAGCTTATACTGGAAATGTATAGATTGATGTGTAGCCGTGTGTACACCGCTGCCTAACCCTTCTGGGGATACAGGCTTGATGTTATATTACTGTAGACAAAATTAGGTAAGTACTTACTTCATCATGATATTTTAAGATATGTCTTTTCAATTTATCTTTAGTATTAAATCCATTTACACATTCCTTGCATTTATATTTAAACTTCTTATAGAAATCACTATTTCTCTCTCTGTCCAACCATATTTTTGAATCACCAGGTTGTATAGCAACCTTTTTTCTCAAATCCTTTTTGGCATTCTTGTCATATACTACTCTATAATGTAACGATTTATTCTTTTTTGTTACTTTAATGTCTGTTGAATTTTCTTTTTTAATTTCATGAAGGCAAAAGTCATTGTTTTCATTAAAATTATGAAAGGAATCGTTGGAATGTTCATTTTCTTGTTTGATTGCTACTTTTTGCTTGCAATCATCTTCATCATCAATGTGTGTGATGAATATTGTATGATCCGTGTATGTTTTTGTTAATTTTGATAAGGTCTGAAGCAGTAATTTCTGAAAACAAAAGATGGTTTGTCTTTATGAGCACACAATGGAAGCGAAAACTTATATGATTTTCTAGTGTGATACTCCCTGGCCGCGCCACAGTGAAAAATTAAAAAGATATTTCTAGATAATTTGTATGATAAATATATATAATATGATAAATATAATACGGTACTTACGTGTAATGAAAATACTTGTACCTCAACAAATAATGAAATATAATGAAGTTTATGTGGCAGCCCAGCTGTTTATATATATATTACTAGCTGCCGCCAGCAGCTTCGCCCGCATGTAATATTTATAAATTATAGCCTATGTTACTCAGGGTGAATGTAGCTAATAGTGAAAGAATTTTTGAAATTGGCGCAGTAGTTTTTGAGTTTATTCATTACAAACATACACACAAAAATACAAATCTTTCCTCTTTATAATATAAGTGTAGATTATTAGTAGGTACTCCATTTATTATATTACTAGCTGATGTCCGCAGCTTCGCCCGCAAGGATGTTGGTTATTATATACTAAAACCTTCCTCGAGAACCACTCTATACATTGGTGAAAACAGCATGAAAATTGGTGCAGTCGTTTTTGAGTTTATCGCGAATAGACAGACAGACGCGGCAGAGGACTTTGTTTTATTATGTAGTGATTATTACTTACCTGTTTATCAAGATAATGATATCTCAGTATTCGCTGAGCTTCTTCTAATTTATCTTTGAAGAGTTTTATCTTCTTAAGCATGGCCATACATTCCCAACATAAAAATAATGGTTCAGGCAATACCTGAAAATAAGCCATCATCATCATCATTCTCCTGCCCTTATCCCAATTCATTTGGGGTCGGCCCAACATGTCCCTTTCTTCCATACTTCTCTATTAGCCGTCATCTCGATAGTCACCCCCTTTCTAGCCATATCATCTTTCACACAGTCCATCCATTGTTTCTTTGGTCTTCCCCTACTCTTATAGCCATCGACATTCATACCCAAAACTTTTCTCACAACATTTCCTCATTCCTTCGCATCACGTGCCCATACCATGACAACCGATTTCCGCACAATTTTTCAGTCACCGGTGCCACTTACCGGTGCCGGTACCTGAAAATAAGTACCTATAGATATTTTCTTTTTTATGTTCTTCTGTCTGACCAGCCAGTTGTGCTGCTGGGGAGTTTGTTGCGCCACTTCTTTCCAGCTAAAGCACTAGGAAGTGGTGAAGGGTGGGCGTGCCGGAGGGCTGATTAATTTTGACATTCAAAAAGTGCTGATTCTCAGGCTAGTTTATATAAATGACATTTGATTTTGATTGGGGTACATAGGCTCGGAGCTCGGAGTTTCTCTATAAAATCGAATCGAAAATGTTGAAATTTGCAAAAGGGTAAACTAACTTATTCAACTAACTTAACTTATAAATCATAATCTAAAGTTGTAAGCATCGAGATATAAGTACTAACGTACTAGAGAAGACACCGTAAATTCCTACTTTGTCTCGTTCAACTACGGCGATCGCGCCGCAGTTTGTCGAAGAAAACGCGTAGTGCCGTGATTTACATGGCGCTTAAGACCTTTTTGCCGAGAATAAATACACTTCCGCAGCAAATCTAATAAATAAATAAATAAAAATCTAGCACTGTGGTAAATTAGGTACGGTTTAGACGAATTGTTATTATTTTAGCGCTGCAGCGAACTAAAGATTCAATACGAAGAATAGGACAATTCAGTTATTTGACGTAGCTTCTCTAGTACGTTAGTACTTATATCTCGATGGTTGTAAGTAGCTAGCAGTGGGCAAGTCACCTTGGTCACAAAACTTTATAATTATATAGTATTTGTTTATTCTTACATTATTTGAAATATTCATAAATACTTCAACATATTCGCCGATCGAAGAAAGGCTGCGGTCAGAGCTTAAACAGGCTTGGCAGAACGAACTACTGCTTTTATTAGTAATATCGCACTTTAATTCTTCTATTTCATACATTTTTGTTTAGTTTTTCATTAATTAAAATTGTGATGAAAATTGTTTACAATTTTCGTGACATCAGGAATGACAGACACCACACTCAGTCTCAGAGTGACACTGACATTTCTAGATTCTGTCCTGTTGTCAATGTCATCTTGCTTTTTTTATTGTTTGGATTCGAGGCTTTTTAACAAATGCATAAAAAACCGTATGTAACCGGTATATTGAGCTTGAGGCTTGTCTTCACTTTGCTATAAGAATATGATGGGTAAAGTTGCCGTAAAAAGCTCAACTTATCTTCTAAATAATTACTAACTAGTGCCACGAATTACGATGCGTCTTCGTATGACTTGTTGATCATAAGATCACATTGCACATAGGTACTAGCTCCACATAATCACACAAATGGTATAGTGGGATACATAGTGTAGTGTACCTTTAAATTAGTACATTATCTCATGCACGACAGCAGTGAGGTCACTGTCACTAATGTCAGATCACCACAAAAGGCGGGAAACAGATGAAATGAAAATGAGGCGGTGTCTGCACGAGAGGTTTTGTGTGGATGTGTGGTGATGAGCCAGTGAAGTAAGTATATACTCAATAATGTATATAGTTGCGTGCTCACGGCACCATTTTTGGTACCTATCTAAACTAACTAGGATAAATTCTTTATTATTTTTTTGTATTCCCAGTTCTAGGATAAGGCCGCCGTATTGAACCGTGAACGTCGGAGTATGCTCCAAAACAAAGTATTTGCTTGTCTAGTTGTATAATTTGTGTGTCTTACAATCTTTTGTATCGCAGTAAATGAATGACTTCTACCTATTTTTACCCGACTACGGCGAAGAAAAAAGGAGGGTTATGATTTTGACCGGTATGTATGTATGTATGTATGTTCATCTGTTCCCTCCTATCTTCCAACCACTTATCACAATTTGACAAATGAGGTATCGTTAGAAGCGTCGTGATTGTCCGCTGGTTATAGGCTATGTGAAGTCACATTAAATTAAAAATGGCGCCCTCTAGAGGACATAAAGTGAGGAACTTAAAAAAAAATGGTTTAATCGTACCATGTTGGGTATCAAATGAAAGGGCTTAATGAGCACATTTTAAAAATATATATACCTATTATAACCCCAGAAGAATTAAAAAAAAATCACATAGGTATATATATAGTCACACGTAATCTGTTCGATTTATGCCCTAACACGTGTGACTCCGGATTTTTAATTTGTCTGTCTGTGGTGTCTTGTTTGTACCTTTTAAGTCGTAGTTGGGTTTTAGTTTTTATTACTTGATTTTTTTGTAATTTCAATTGACTATGTTTGTTTCGCTGATTTACTGCCAAATATCTTTTCTGCCACTGCTGGACAAATATCTTTTCTTTAGTCTGTAAAACCTTTCTCATCAATAAAACAACATGAAAACTAATCAGTATTTTTAATATTATTTCATAATAAAATCTCAGACCAACAAAAAAGGAATCCTTTTTTGTTGGTCTGAGAATAAAATCAACATTTGAACCATCTTATTATTCCGCGACTGTAGGTACATCGTAACAAAACATGGAAAAATAAGGGTGAAGCATGACTCGTGCTAGTTCAATTTACCTACATCTGTTCAACCTTTTATTTCCCGAGTGAGCATTCATTATTATTATTATTTAGTTAGAGTCACTAGCACGCAAACATACACACACACTCACATACACAACACACCACACCCACATCACACTTAAACAAGCAAAATACCATACAAAACCTGAAATCACTTATCTAGTCTCCACTTTGTAAGTCTTACCCCAAGCCCCAAGATACAGACTAACTGTCTAGTTTGGGGCTCACTGATAAACAATTTGTGTAATCTAGCTATTAGTACATTACTGTCGCGGCAACTTTAAAATTAAATCCCTTGCCATGCCGTCCGTAGGCCTTTACTTTGCCGGCTGCACCGTTTCGCATGTTTGAGAAAAGGTAATATTAAGCGATAAGGCCGCCCATTGTATATTTTGTAGTGTTTGTTTTTTTTCCTTTCGTTATATATTTTTGTGGTATACAATAAAGTATATATAAATAAATAATATTGTAACCTGCAAACCTGCTGAATTTTGCTTATAGGTAATATTGTATAGCCTGTAAACCTGCTGTATTACCTGGACAATAAACTATTTAGTATTTCTATTTTCTAGCTAATTAGCCGATGCGAATGGGTGTGTATCAAATAGCTTTTACTGTGCAGCACGCGTAGCATGCCCACCGTAGAAACGGGTTTTGTCGACGGAAGAATAGACAAAATGACAGATTATGATTGTTTACCTGTCATTTTGTCTATTCTTCCGTCGACATGGCATGCTACGCGTGCAGTCGATTCTTGAAGCAGTTCAGTGAGGGACTGAGGGAGCCGGGAGCCTATCCATGCTGTTAAAACTCGGTTAGACGAGAATTTCGTCAAATGCTTTTCAAAAGTCGTCAAAGATGACGACTTTTACCATTTTAGGGAATGCTGACGCAAATGTTTGTTGGCATTCAGAGTGTAAAGCTCTTGAAGGCTGGGCACTTCGTACTATCAGAATACCAGCGCTGCGGTGTTTATTTTTAAAATATCGTAGCATTATGCTGAGATAGAAGCCTTTTTGGCCTCGCACAGGTCGTTAGTTAAGTATTCTGTTAGTTTTAAATTGTTCTTTTTTCTTTTGTTTTAAATAAGTAGGTTTATTACTGTTTGTTTTTCCTGTGCGTGTCCCAAATAAAATATTTTTCTTTCTTCTTCTTTCGTTGTGTTCTGTTATTATTATTATTCATGATCATTGTCATTGGCAATCTTTGTTCCATCTACTGCTGATTCCGGGCCTCGACCCTCACTGTCAGGGATGCGGGAAAGTCCGATAGGGATACCGGGACCTTGGCAACAGGCAACTGAAGGAACATGGAACATGGGTGGGTTTTAGTCAGTAAAAGTCTGACACGCCCTTCCGCTCCGCCCAGAGCGGGAGAAGTCATTGGATGATCCACCCGCAAAAAAAAAGGCCTCCTCCCTCCTGTGCCATGCTTTCCTGGTCTGTGCGAGTCTCATCCAGGTCTTCCCTACTTTCTTCAGTAAATTGTCCACACACCTGGCTATTGGTATGCCAACGCTCCTTCTCGGCAACCATTGCGTTAGGGCTGTGTTCCACATGCCATCAACACTTCTAGCCAAGTGTCCTAAACATTAATCCCAGCAAAAGTGTCGAGATTTAGCTCGTCATTTCAAATTTCCTCTTAACGTTGTGCTTGAGTCGTCGATGTGTGAACAAGGCAGCTGAGTAGGTGAATGTATCTCCACAATCATTGCAAACATGTGGACGTATGCCTTGGTGGGAGTTTAAATGTTCCTCAAGACTCTTTCTTAGCTGAAAAATTTAAAGAAATATGCTTTAAGGGGAATACAGTAGCTCGTGGCTAAGTAATAACAGCCGCACGGGTCGATCCATCAGGTTAAGCCACGCTTGCCGGGGTTGGTCCGTGGATGGGTGACCATCTTTACATACCGAGACTCCTCCGTGCCTCGGAAAGCACGTTAAGCCGTTGGTCCCGGCTGTCATTTGTGGATCTTTGACAGTCGTTACGGTCGTCAGAAGCTCGAAAGTCTGACAACCCGTCTTACCAACGGGTATCGTGTTAACCAGTTACTGGGTTGTGGAGGTCAGATAGGCAGTCGCTCCGTGTAAAATACTGGTATTCAGCTGCATCCGGTTAGACTGGAAGCCGACCCCAACATAGTTGGGAAAAGGCTAGGCAGATGATGATGCTTTAAGGGGAATGCGCTAAAGTAACCCGCGAAATTCAAAGTCTCTTACGGTTCGCGAATCATATTTTAATCAACATACAATTTGAGTCTGACCAGAGAAGAATTGAATTTCGCGGGCTATAATCTCAAATATGCAATTTTGCATTTGATAACCAAATTCTTGAGGAAGGCTTTAGGCTATTTAACATCACGCTACGACCCATAGGGACTACTCACACTTATTCAGCTCTATTCAGCTTATGCCCATAGAAAACAACGATTTTGTGTGGAGACGCGTACGCATCGGTTCAGCTTTCCGCGTCTATATTCAGCTTTCGCGGCAAACAAGTATAAAATGAGGACAAATGTGTTATTATCATGCGAGTGCTATATACAGGGTGTTAGTGTAAACACCGTTATTCTGAAACCAGTGGTTTGGTTTCATTTATAGAACGTAAAATCAACGGAAAAAAACAACTAAAAAAAAAAAGTTAATCTACATTTTTCCACAAGAATATTTAACCCTATACGCAAGGGCAACGAACTTGCGTCTCAACACGGGGGGCGGCGGTTGGCGGGGGCCGGCGGAGCGCGCGGGACGTTAAATGACCGGCCGTTAGCTGTTTTGCAGCTCTCTCGAACGCGTATCCATGACTATCGGGAATTCGGGACAGTGACGGATATTTACTTTAAAAAATCTTTTAATGAAAATAAGGTTTTTTTTTGTTATTACTGGGTCATTTATTTTTATATATATATTTATATATTTAAGTCAACTACCCATGGTTTGAGTGACAAAGGTGTTTACCCTTTACCCTTGCATAATGTATAGAGTTCAGCGCTGTTCTGCCGCGTTCAGCGTCGAACGCGGCGGAACAGCGTTGTACAGTGAACAAGGATGGTCCTCGACTCCTTGTCGACAAGGTGCAGGTACGTTTCAGCGGAGATAACACGATATGACGGCTTCTCTCATTCTTACGACGCTGTACGCGGCTGATAGAAGCAGAACTATACAACCTTATTTTTTACATGCTTAACCTGAAAAGGGGTCGTTGTACTCATCATTTTGAACAACTTTTTCTATGGGACCAACCTTGAAATCGCGAAAAAAAATCAGCTGTTCCATACATTTGTGTTCACTTATTTGTGTTCACTTAAAGCGACAAAATGAATGAATGAATGGAATAGCAGATCTTTTTTCCGCGATTACAATGACCCCTCTTCGAGTTTAGCATAAACAAAAAATAATGTCGTATAAGTGTGACCGAATTCGTTCAATGAAACGCGAATGGAGCTGAATATGTGTGAGTAGTCCTTTAATGAACCGAGTACGAAGAAAACATTAAGAAAGAACGCTAAGCGAAAATGGCGTTAGTTAGCGTTTAAAATGGTGGTGGTTAAAATGGTTTAAAATGGCATTAGTTAGCGCAATCAATCAATCAATATTCTTTATTTGTAAACATAGGTCACAGTAGTGTGCAAGATGTTACAGTTGTTTTATAATAGTTTCTCTATGTTTTGCCATTTGGCGTACAAATATACGTGCATGGAAAGCTTTTGCCAATCACTAAAATTCATTTATAATAACTCAGTAGTAATGTCAATAAAAAAGTGAAAACATAATAATTAAATAGAAATGCAATAATGGTTTTGTCAGGTAATAAAAATACTTAATGAAATGCAATAATGTCAAAAATAAATAATTATAATGGCAGTATGTTACTGTTAAGAAAATCAGGCGGTACATGCGACAGGGTCGATCTGGGGGACAAGAAATTTCACACGAATGGAGTCGCGGGCACAAGCTAGTGGTAAATAAGACACTCAACTGAACAGGGGGCCAGGTCTACTAATTTACAACGTGTCAGTGGTCTCACAATGATAATTTTTTGACAGATATACCATACAAAATCTGTCAAAAACTCATCATTGCGAGACCACTGACACGTTTGTAAATTAGTAGACTTGGCCCCCAGGGGGCCTCCACCTTACTATTGTTTTAATATTATTTCAGTGTGGGAAAGAGATGAAGCTCTACAGGACGTATAGCTCCATCTCTTTCCCCCACGAAGTAAGATTAAAATAATACTGCTGGAAGCGGTGCTGGTAGGCTCCCTGGCCAGTAAAAAAAATCCATAATATAAAAATGAATCGCTGAATGTGTTGCTAAGCGCAAATCTCGAGAGCAGCTGAACCGATTTTGCTAATTCTTTTTTTAGAATATTCCTTGATGTACGAGAATGGTTCATACGGAGAGAAAAATTTTAAAAATTGCCTGAAAAGGTAGGTAGGGTAGGTAGGTAGGGTAGGTAGGTAGGTAGGTAAGTAAGTAAGGTAGGTACTTAGGAAAGGGAATTAGGCACAGAGTCGTGTACTCAAACATAAGCGCTTATCTATAATTCGTTCCGTTTTTGTTTATATTTAGTAATGGATGTTAATTAAATTAAGGGAGAGAGGGCGCTGGCGTGCGCAACGAAAACATTAGCTGTGTACTTTTAATTGTCTAAAAATAGAAAAAGTTGAAACTTGGTGCAGTAAACCAATTAAAGTTGTAGTAAATTGAAACTGTAAGAGATTCATGATACAGTTTACAAGTTTCCACCTGCCTTCAGTGAAATAAAGCAAAATTGTGCAGTGTAACGGCAAAGTGTTTTGAATTCGACCAAAACAAACAACTGGTTCAAACTCTAAAGAGCAAACTTTTTGGTGAACAAACAACTTCAAGAAGACCCAAGCCTTCACAAGGTAGGATTATACATGATTTAACTAAGTGAAACAAAACCATTTTGAACCATACGATTTCAAACAAAACATCAAAAAATGCACAATCATTTTGAGTAAGTTGAAGACAACGCCATCTCTAATTATTGCGCGCAACCACTAAGCAAATAAAAGAACTAGTTCTGCTGTCATTTATGAGTATCGACCACCTACGTTAGTTACGTCCTTTGATAAAAGAGGGCGCTATAACCAAGATTTACAATAGAACAGGTGAAAATGGAACCACAATGCGCAGGATGTCTTCAGAGACTACCTAACAAGGAAAGGCTTACTTGTAAATTATGCAACAAGGGGTATGATTTACAATGTGCAAATATCACTATTACACGTTTCAGCAAAACAATGACACTAGCGCAAAAGAAAACGTGGATCTGTCAAGATTGCAGTTGTAAGATACCAAAAACTGGGAATGTAAACACCCCTATACGTGCGCCTACTAATAGCGAAATTCAAGAAATTAACTCACCTACCGAGGAAAACAATGTTACTTTTAGAAAAAGGGCTACTAACTCCAGCCCCAATTCACCCTTCTCGCAAAGTTTAAGCATATTGGGTGATACACAATTCACAGAAAATAAAGACCCACCCTTAAATGCTATTATACAGGAGGAACTTACATTAAAATCTCTGAACGATTTAATAATTCTTCGTTTACGAGAAAATAATAAAGCAATAATAGTAGAGTTACAAAACACAATTCAGATTGAAATTAATAAGGCGATTAACAAAGTAAGGGAAGACTTTGAGAGTAAAACAGACATATTATCAAAAGTTAATAAACAACAAAAAGAAGATATAGCAATAATAAGCAAAAAAATTGAAATGTTAACCATAGAAAACGAGAAAATAAAGACTGAAATTAAAAACTTGACGACACAAAAAACGGAAAAAAGCATGCAGTGCACTGAAAACAATCGCAGGAAAATCGTACTATACGGTTTTCCCGAATATTATAGGGAGCCAGATTATGACCAGCAATATAGATTGATTGATCTTCTGTATGAAAAACTGGATATTGACCTCACAGGGTACATTGAGGAAACTTATCGACTTGGTAGAAAACATAATATAAATCGACCTCTAGTTATTGAACTAATTAGTAAAAGAATGGCCAAATATATTATAGAAAATAAACAATGTCTACAAGGAACTAGATTGTATTTATCTGAATTTTTAGATGAAAATTCAAGATCACAAAGAAAAGAAATGCATGAAGAAATGTTGAAAGCTAGGAAAAAAGGATTGTATGCAATAATAAGAAATAATCAGTTGTTTATAGAGGGTAAAAGAATAGAGATACAAAGGCAGGTTTTACACATTAACAATACAACAATGCAAAGCGAACAAAACCAAACTCAATATTACATAGATAATGTTAGCGACAATCATGCCCATTCATTTCGAAACCCCAGACCAACAAATTAAAAATTGCAATTTACAATTTAAAATTTTGTTCCAAAATATCCAAAGCATTTGTAGTAAGCACCACCTTCTAGAAGCTTTCATCGTCGACAATCCTGCCTTTAAAGCAATATGTATGTGCGAGACCTGGCTCACCAAAGATAAATTAGAAACCTTGCAATTGACTGGATATAAAACTGCAACATCATTTAGTCGCCGCTCTCGAAGTGGTGGCGGTGTCTGCATTATGTTAAAGGACGATATTGATTGTATAGAATGTTATGACATTAGAGATCTAACCATTGAATATTGTATAGAAGTATGTGCATGTACGCTACCAAAACAAAACCTTTTAATAATCATTATGTACTGGAATAGAAGAGAGGAAGAAATTTTTCTTAGTCAATTAAAACAAATAATGAAAATAATAAATAACAAGTATACAAAATTTAACGTCATAATAGGAGGCGATTTCAACATAAATATTTTGGAAAATAACACAAAAACTAACCAATTTATAAATCTCATGCTAGGGTATAAATTTGAACAACATATAAGGGAACCAACGCGTATCTCACAGACCACGTCAACATGTCTCGATCTGATTTTTACAAACTTCAATGACAACAAGATGTACACAACCGTTGATGAATTAGGTTTTTCCGACCACTGTGGGACAATAATGCATATGACATTTAAACAAAAAACTAGTGATCCCGTATGGTTTACCAAGAAGAGACTATTTAACAAAAGTAACATACAAAAATTCAAATCAAAACTAAATACACAAAACTGGAATAATATCATACAACCGAATAAAAGTTTGAACGAAAACTATCAGTCATTTCATGACACATTAACAAATATCTTAAATGAATGTATCCCTACACGTAAAATTAAATTAAGCACGAGACATCAAAATCATTGGCTAACCGTTGGTATAAAACGATCCTGTAAAAATAAAAGGCTATTAAAAATTCTATCCCTAAAAATCAATAATATTATATTTACGAAACACTACAAAAATTATGAAAAAATCCTTAAAAAAACAGTAACAATAGCAAGAAAATTACACTATATAAATAAAATGAATACATCAACAAACAAAGTAAAAACTATGTGGAATATTGTAAAAGAACGAACAAACAAGACAATAAAACGAGATAAACAGAATATAACACTACAAACAAATAACCTGGTAAGTGACCCTAAACAAGTGGCTAATATCTTCAATGATTTCTTCGCATCCATCGGGGAAAACACCTCCCAAACACCTGGCTTCGAAGGAACGAAAACATCAGTGATTAACCCCACTCAAAACACGATGTTTCTCAGCTCAGTTGATGGATACGAAGTTAATAATATCTTAAAAAATCTAAAAAATAAAAATAGCCACGGCATAGATGAACTCCCACCAATCCTTTTTA
This sequence comes from Lithophane socia, assembly GCA_947522985.1. Taxonomy (NCBI): domain Eukaryota; kingdom Metazoa; phylum Arthropoda; class Insecta; order Lepidoptera; family Noctuidae; genus Lithophane; species Lithophane socia. The sequence continues at coordinate 3,996,680 of OX383281.1, read as the reverse complement.
GACAGTGCACCGACGAACTAACCTTACCATTTTTTAAATTGATTAATCAATCATTTGAGGAAGGAAAGTTCCCAGATAAATTGAAAAATGCTTTAATAAAACCAATTCACAAAAAGAATGCAAAAACAGACCCTAATAATTATAGACCAATCGCCCTTCTTCCTACTGCGTCCAAAGTCTTTGAAAAAGTAATGTGCAATCGCGTAAATTCCTTTTGTGAAAAATTTAAGATATTTAATGACTGCCAAAACGGTTTTCGCAAAAATAGATCCACAACGTTAGCAGTATATAAGTACATCCAAGAAGCTTTAAACATAATTAATAATAAACAATATGCAATAGGAATATTACTTGATATGACGAAGGCCTACGACAAAGTGCAATTTCAAATCCTGTTAAATAAATTATACGGTATAGGAATACGTGGAAAAGCCCACGACTGGTTTGCATCATATCTAGAAAATAGAGAGCAATTAGTTGAGGTAGAATTCTACAACAAAAAAACAAAAGAAGTACAGCTCATAAGATCAGATGTCAGATCAATACAAGCTTCAATCCCCCAGGGAAGCGTTATAGGATGTCTCCTATTCCTGATCTACATAAACGACCTTCCCAAAACCATAGAAGGGCCGTGTGTTTTATTTGCGGACGATATTTCAATCCTTACCTCATGCCAAACAAATATAAATCTAAATGAAAAATTAAATAACATTTTTAATAATATAATTAATTGGATGAATGCTCATAATCCAGAAATAAATTTTACGAAAACCAAATTAATAACATTCCATCCACGCCAAAAAAGTCAGATAAATATAAATTTTACAATTAATAAAACTAAATTAGAAACAGTTAATGAATTCACCCTCTTAGGTCTGACAATAGACACAAATATTAATTGGAAATCGCATATACTTAAATTAAATTCCAAAATTTCCAAGTTTTCATACGCCCTCCGAGAGATTAAAAAGACTACCGATCTACAAACCGCAATAGTCACATACTATGCATATGCTCATGCTTGGTTCACTTATGGTATCATTCTATGGGGAAATAGCACGGACGCTTCTTCCGTATTTATCCTACAAAAAAAACTTATAAGAATAATAACGAACATAGAGCAAACAGACAGTTGCAAACCATATTTTAAAGAACACAAAATCCTCACTTTGATTGGTATTTATATTTTGGAATTGTGTAAATTGGTGCGAAAATATCCCGATACATACAAAACACGAGGTGATACACAAACAAGCCATTCGTTGCGCCATAAGAACAGATTAAATTTACCTCAGTCCCATCTTAAAATGCACTCTTCTAGTCCTTATTCTATGTCAATTAAAATATACAATAAATTACCAGAGAACTTAAAACAAATAGAAAAAACAAATATATTTTTAAGCAAAGTAAAACAGTTTTTAATTAATAAAAGCTATTACTCATTAGACGAATTTTTAAATGATAAAATTTAAATATTTTTTTTACTAATAATTTTTTGACTATTTTTTGACTAATAACTTGAATAATTTGACTAATTTGACTGATAATTTGACTAATTTGACTGGAGGATTACCAAACTATTTCTGATTTTTGCCTATTCACTATTATAGTATATTAATAAACAATAAATTATGTAATAGATATATATGACATTTTAAAATAATAAAATATGCATCCACTAAAACTGAAATACAATAATATTACAAATTATAATAACATAAAATAAATATATGAGTGATATAACCAAATATAATATAATATTAAATAATTACTTTCAATAAAAAGCATTAATATAAATATTATTTAATAATCTACCTAATTTCCAATTTACTTTAGGCTTATGGAATAAAATGGTTTAAATAATAAAAATGCACACATTAAACAAAATATAACTGGAATATAACAATATTACAAATTACAAATAGATAGAACAAAAAAACGAATGGTATAATCAAATATATTAATTAATTTCTATGATAGAATTACATTACAATAAAAAACAAAAAGAAGTCTTCCTAATTTAATTGTTACAGGGTAAGGGAAAGTTTATAAAAGCGCTCTTCCTCTCTCCTACCTATTTTTCTAATTTTGCTGTGCCCGAACAGGGTCCATAATTGTTTCTTTTAATTATATTTTACCACCTGTATATGTACATTATGGATTGCAATAAATAAATTGAATTGAATTGAATTGACTTAGTGCTACCCGTGCGAAGCCGGAGCGGGCAGCTTGTAATATAAATAAAAATTAAATGCTGTTCGTTGGTAAGCGTATCACTTGAGAATGGCTGGACCGATTTGGCAAATTATTGTTTTAAAATGTTCGTAATAGTTCGAATAAGGTTCTTACTTTGTTCTGGTTACTTTGAATGTGTGTATTTGTACTATCTTTTTGAAATGTGTGTTGGGGTCGGCTTCCAGTCTAACCAGATACAGCTGGATACCAGTATTTTACATGGAGCGACTGCCTATCTGACTTCCGCAACCCAGTTACTGGGTAACACGATACCCCTTGGCAAGCCTGGTTGTCAGACTTTCGGGCTTTTGACGAACCGACTGTCAAAGATCTAGGAATGACAGCCGGGAGCAACGGCTTAACGTGCCGTGCGAGGTACGGAGGAGTCTCAGTATGTAAAGATGGTCACCCATCCTCGGACCAACCCCGGCAAGCGTTGCTTAACAGAAGCGTTGATTATGTAGCCACGAGCCACAACAAATATTATTATTACTTACTCCAAATGATTTTCCACATACATCACAAACTGATTTTTTTTTTTTTTTCGGCTGTTTTCCCTCGTGGACGGTCTGAATATGTAAGGTCAGACCCCTTTTAGTTTTCCTGTCCTTAAATCAAAACAGATAGTAATTTATAGTACAGATAGTAATTACAGCAGATTAATATAAGCCGTAAGCGATGACCAATGAGCCACGGGGGGGTGCGCGCCGTGCGCGGTGAATCGTTGACCAATGAGCCAAAGGGGGGGGGCACGCCATGAGCGGTGACCAATGATCCACGGGGGGAGGCCGTGAGCGGTGACCAATTAGACACGGGGGGGGGGGGGGGGCGCCGTGCGCGGGGAACAATGAACGACGGGGGGGGGGGAGCGCCGTGAGCGGTGACCAATGAGCAGCCTGCACTGCCACCCGAACCGCGCACATACTCAGGCAAGAAACAGCAGTCGCGGGCAAAATAACTGCCTCGTTGCTCTAAAAAAATCAGCTGTTCCATACATTTGTGTTCACTTAAATCGACAAAATGTATGGAACAGCAGATTTTTTTTTCGCGATTTCAAGATTGGTCCCATAGAAAAAGTTGTTCAAAATCATGAGTACAATGACCCCTTTTCGGGTTTAGCAAAACAAAAAAATAATGTTGTAGATGCCTCACCTTTTTACAAATATCGCAAGTATATTTAACTCCACCAACTTCTTCGACATGATTCTTCAACGAGACTTTGTTTGCAAAATATTTGTCGCAATGGTCACATTTGAGACTGTGGACAACAATCAATAAATCAAAATCAAGTCATTTATTCAAACTAGGCTGAGAATCAGATATTTTCGAACGTCATCATTACATAAGACGCCCGCCCTTCACCACTTCCTAGTGCTTTAGGGCCGGCGCACACCTCGTAAGGCGCAGCGCGGCGCGGTTGTCACTGTTAAACAAATATCAACGTTGCGTGCCTAAAAATAAAGTTGAGAATAGATAACCTGAGACGCGCACCTCTTTCCGCCTACGGCGCGCTCTCGAGCTGATGGAAGTTTATTTATTATCAACTTTATTTCAAGTGCTACAAAGTAGATATTTGTTTGGCAGTGACGTATGCGCTGCGCTGCGCCTTGCCAAATGTGCGCCGGACCTTAGCTGGGAAGAAGAACTGGCGCAACAAACTGTCCAGCAGCTGTCTGTTCAGTTAGAAGAACTTGACAACAAAATTTAAAGCTTGATTTTTTTTTAATGTACCGTCATTTCATGCTGGAACTTCCGTTGTCTTAGCTCATTCGTAAGCTATACAAATAAATAAAATTGAAGAGTCTGTTTGTAAAGTCAAAAGAACAGCTTTTTATTAAATGCATAATTAAAGTACATACGGTACTAATAACAAAACATGTGTCTGTTTGTTCCAGCTAATCTCCGAAACGGCTGGACCGATTTTGACGGGACTTTCACTGGCAGATAGCTGATGTTATAGGGAGTAACTTAGCAAATTATTTTATTTTAGAAAAGGAAATACGATCCACGCGGGCAAATCCGCGGGCAGCAGCTAGTACTTATAATAATCGCGATTAAATGTACTTAAGTAATGTTCCGAAACCCGGGACATCAGTCCCGAAAAAATATTTTGTCGTAAGGCGTCTCCATTTTGTATCAGAGGGCCTAGACAAGTGACAATCGCTTCCAAAGCGTTTCGTATTTCTACAACGACTTTCAACAGGATTGACATAAGCTTTTCGATAGCTTATGTCAGTTCTATATACATTTTTTCCTTTTCCATCATCGTTATCGCTGATAGAATATCACTTTGTCTAGGGCCTCTGTTCTTTTTCGAACTTTAGGTAGATTAGCTCTACCTATTCCGATCACTGATGATAACATTACTAAGTAGTTGAAAGAAAAATACATTAACTGACTCAAAAGAAGTAGGCGTTGAATACATACCCCAGTTTTTCAATGGTGTTATGTTTAAGGCTATTTTTAAGGTGAAACTCATAAAGGTACTTCGACTTGTAGGAGGTCCCACATTCTACACAGTATCCGCCATCTCTCTGGAATGTAAAAAAAAAACTTATAAAACTAAAACCCAACTACAATTGTTTTATAATAAGGGGTATAAAAACACTCATGTGATACTATTATAAACCCACATGAGTGTTTTAATACCTAATTATATACAGTTGCATACAAGATTTTATCTACACCCATGATATGAATCTTCTATAAAAGTTTCTTTGCAATACCAATATCGAACAAAAATGGCGCGGTACGACGTGATTTCGAATTCGAATATGTTTTGTTTTTAAATTACGGTGCTTTGTTAGTGAAAGGCTCGTGAATGACAGTGTTCTTTTTTTAAATGAGTTGCATTATGAAATTCAGTACAACATTATAACACCCGTTTGGATGATATTATGGTTACTATGAAACTGGTTGTCTTAATGTTGGCAATAATGTAGTGTATAACTGTTTCAGAAACTTTTATATAGGATTTATAGCATGGGTGTAGATAAAGATGTAAACAAGACATCGCAGACAGACATAATCTTAAAAATCCGGAGTCACACGTGTTATTATTGGGCATAAATCTAAGATTACGTGTGTTATCTATAATACAGGGTGTTAGGGTAAACACCGTTGTCCTTGCAACCAGTGGTTTGGTTTCATTTATAGAACGTAAAATCAATGGAAAATTACAACTTAATTTTTTTTAGATCTACATTTTACCACAAGAGACGCAAGTTCGTTGCCCTATGCGCTAGGGTAACGAACTTGCGTCTCAACATGGGCGGGGGGTGCGGGATGTGACCTGACCGGCAGCGAGCGCGATCCCTCCCTTAGTCAGTCAGCTGTTTCGCTAGCAAGCACGGTGTCAGATAGAAACTTTTAAAAATCTTTTAATGAAAATAACGTTTTTTTTTTGTTGTGTTCGGTCATTTATTTTTACATTTAAGTCAACTACCCATGGTTTGAATGACAAGAGTGTTTATCCTTACATGCTGTATATACATTTTTGCAATGTGCTAATAAAAAGCCCTTTCATTTGATAGCCAATTTTTACCCGACTACGGCGAAGAAAAAGGAGGGTTATGATTTTGACCGGTATGTCAAAGTCAAAGTCAAAGTCAAAGTATTTATTAGTGTGATTTTTGGTGATACAGTAGGTCTTATAATAAGGTTATGGTAACTCAAAAACCTACCCATTAGGGCATACACTATTTAACAATATTATAAAAATTTAAAATCAATATTAGGTACATACAAATTAACAAAAATTTAAATAGTTAGAATAGGTACAATCAATTTTTATAATATTTAAACATTAGAATACAATTACTTATTATAATAAAATATTCAGAATACAATAATATGTCAAGTTTTGAATTATCAAGCTTAAATACATAATTATCACGCAGTTTATAGCATTTTGTCAAGAAGGAATTCGTCAATGGTGTAGTAGCATTTTTCAATTAAAAAATTATTTAGTCTCCGTTTAAATTGTATCAAATTTAAATCTTTAATGTTATTTGGTATTTTATTGAATATTTTTGGAGCCATGCAGAGGATGCTTTTGTGCATAAGGGCGGTCTTTGAGGCTCTTAAACATAATTCATGACGATATTCTTGTCTTGTCGATCTATAGCGTTGCTCTGAAGCTTTTTTAAACAGTTCACTATTTTTCTTGACGAACAATGCGGTCTCGTATATGTAAAGACAAGGTAATGTTAGTATTTTCAAAGCTTTAAAATGCGGTTTGCAGCTTTCCGTTGGTTTAAGACTACGTATCGACCTAATGCACCTCTTCTGTGCTTTAAAAATGTTATTTTTCTCGCAGGAATTTGCCCATGTATGTATGTATGTTCATCTGTTCCCTCCTATCTTCCAAACCACTTATCACAATTTGACAAATGAGGTATCGTTAGAAGCGTCGTGATTGTCCGCTGGTTATAGGCTATGTGAAGTCACATTAAATTAAAAATGGCGCCCTCTAGAGGACATAAAGTGAGGAACTTAAAAAAATGGTTTAATCGTACCATGTTGGGTATCAAATGAAAGGGCTTAATGAGCGCATTTCAAAAATATATATATTATAACCCCAAAAGAATTAAAAAAAAAATCAAGTAATAAAAACTAAAACCCAACTACGACTTAAAAGGTATAAACAAGACACCACAGACAGACAAATTAAAAATCCGGAGTCACACGTAATCTGTTCGATTTATGCCCTAACACGTGTGACTCCGGATTTTTAATTTGTCTGTCTGTGGTGTCTTGTTTATACCTTTTAAGTCGTAGTTGGGTTTTAGTTTTTATTACTTGATTTTTTTTAATTTTAAGTTCATGACTTTATGTCGCCTTGAGTGCGCCATATTAAATTTAATGTGACATCACATAGCCTTTAACCAGCGGACGATCAAGACGCTTCCAACGATACCTCATTTGTCAAATTTTAATGAGTAGTTTAGAAGTTATGAAGGGAACACATGAACATTGAACATACATACGGTCGCGGTCTGAAAATGTTTACCACCTTAACCCATTCGTTGCGGCGGACGCCTATCGGCGTTTTTTGATTTACTATTCGGGTGCGGAATACGCCCAACGGCGTTTTTTTTAAATTGCTTATATCTTGCCAAAATCTAGTCACAAAAAAATATATTTGCAGTATGTGCACTATTTTTTAAAACACAGCATGGTACTGCTCGCCGTTTCCGGAATTTTAACTTATAGAAAAATTGCGAATTCCTTTCTAGGTGCGGAAGACGCCTAACGGCGTTTTCCAGGGTTTAACAACCTTTGATCCTAAATATATTTAGTTAATATTATTTTTCTATAACCCTTCCCCTGTTGTCTGACGTGCTACGATAGATAAAAAAACGCAGTTGACTGATGCTTTTTGTACCACGGCAGTTCAACTATGGTCCAACTTTTTTGCGATTATCTGTGAAACTAAGCGCCCGATCTCTTTCATTCTTGTGGTATAGTGGGCACGAAAGACAGAGCTAACAATAAAACACGCCATGCTATCAACATTGCACAGAAACAAAATAAAAGCATGGCACAAAGAAATTACTGCAAAGAAAATGGTGGAAAATGGCGGAAATTCGCAAATTTATATTCTTATATTTAATCACTTGAATTAATCATACAAATAGAAGCCATGTCATGCCAAACCGAAGAGTGGACAAAGTCTGAAGCACAACTATGAAGCGTCCGTGCTATGTCGCAACTGATAAAAACAGATTATCCTCATTCATAAAGCTGTGGTGATTTGATTAGGTCTTTACCTATGAAATTGCCGTTCTGCAGTACTGGCCATTTCAAATCAAAATAATTTTTGTTTGGCTAAGAATTCTAATTTCAAATGAATTTTATTTTAAAAACATGGAATTCTTTTTTCAAAAGAAGATTAATGAAGATTAAGAATTAATGATGTGGGTAATCGCAGGCACGAGATATCAAGAATGGTTATGATCATACCACGAGTGATATTGTCACATCCCACCGCTTTAGATTTGATGGAGAGAATGATATTTCTGATCTCTCCCGATTCTACTGGAATGAAACTGAAAGGATTAATATGAGGACGCTTTAGACCAGAGATTAGAGACAGTTTGCTGCTTGGCTAGACGATCCATGGTAGGAACAGTGGAGAAGTGACGGTTGAGTTCGTCTAAGTCAATTGAGTTAGGAAGGTCTAAATGTCGCGATTTGCCGATACCAAGAGTTCCAAGAAATTTCCAAGTATCGACAGAAGAGGAAGAATTTATAGTATCCAGAATGTGGCGGCGTTTAGCATTGCGTATCATCTGATTGCATCTATTTCTTGCGGCCTTGAACATTGTCCAGTTCTCATCACTACGATCCCTTTTAAATTTACGGAACGCGCGGTCCCTACGTCTCATTGCCATCTGTATCCCTCTTGACATCCATGGTGCAGGTGGGCGTTTTATCTTTACTTTTTTGACGGGAGCATGGAATAATAGTAGTATTATAAAAGTAAAAGAAGGTTGACTACCTCTGATAATAATTTATAATGATAATTTAGCCTTTCTTGTCTTTAGAAACTAAAATATATGAGACGGTAGTTTAAAAGTGAAGCACAATTATTTAATTAAAATAATTAACTTACCATTTATCGCCATATTCACCTAATTAACTATTACAGAACAAAAACTGCACAAAAAGACTCCTAATTGATGTAAATTTAGTTTTTTACACCAAATACGACTGTACCGTACCACCCGTATCGCGTATTTCTTGTTTGTCTAAGATTTTATCGTCAGAATGATCCATTTCTTTAAACAGTGCTGAAAACGCCAATCGGCGTTTTATATTATCCTTATGAGGTGCGGAGGACGCGCATCGGCGTTTGCGACGAAAACCGCCCCGCACCTGGCTAGTAAAGGTAATTTTTACTGCCGCAGCGAATGGGTTAAGGTTTATAATTGCATGCACACATCTATGTCACAAGGTCGATGACAATAAAGTGATTTCGGCCTTTCTTCTCAGAGTAGTCAGATATTAAACGCCGACCTCATTTAGTTTTAAAAATGTGATTGACGTTTAAAAGTGTTTGTACAAACCTACTTAAATAAATCATTTATCATTTAATATTTTTTCTCAAACAAATCTTTTTTAACCAAGCGAGGGTGAACTTGTTATTAAAAATGGAAAAATAGACAATTATATAGTAAACATTTTTATTTTTTTATGGAAATTATCAATAATTTATAGTTTTAATAACTAGTATAGCCTCCATCAGCAGCTATGACGGCACGTAGTCTATCTCTCATAGATGAGACAAGCCGCGCGCATAAATCTGTCCCCCTGATATCATCCCATACCCGTGCACAATGTGATCTAAGAGCTTCAGGGTTTCTTTCGTTCTGACAGTCCCAGCGTTGAACCATTATGCCCCACAGATTTTCAATCCAATCAAAATCAAGATATTGTCGCGCAAAATTAAGTCGGGCAGTTTTGTGGTGAGCTTTGAGTTCCACTTTTATAGCATGACGTCTGTAGTGTAGCCCTGCTCCGTGCAAAGCTCGTCGAATCGTCCGAGGACCCACATCATACAAAGCAGCAAAATGACTAGTTGGTGTGAAGCCGCGCTCTTCGTAATGTTGAACCATATCAGTTATTTGCGCGGTGGTTAGTATCGCCCGTCGTCCTGAATTGCTTCTATGATCTGTTATTTGCCCTTCTTCGTCATGGCGTCATGACGCCGAATCCAAAATCTCACGGTGAATCGAGATATATTGAGCTCTCGTGATATCGCACTAATATTCAAGCCATCTTCGTGGAGAAATAATATTTCAGCCCTTTGTTGCGGGGTTATACTAGCCATTTTATTTCTATCAATCTATATTTACTAAAATTCAAACCTATTTTCTTTGTTAAAATGTCATTATGGTTACGGTAATATGTCAACAGGTGTCAACTTTAAAATTAAGAAATATAAAAGTAATACGAAGGAGGTATAGCATTTTATGTCATTATGGTAAAGTGTCAACTTTAAAATTAAGAAATAAAAGTAATAAGAAGCAGATATTTCATTTTAGACTTTACTGCACACAGTGTGGTAAAGAAGCTAGTTTGAAAACTGATAAACATTTTTAGACCGCGATAGTACATACCGGTCAAAATCATAACCCTCCTTTTTGCTTCGCCGTAGTTGGATAATTACAACGAGAGGAGAACGTGGCTAAGTAATAACAGCCGTACGGGTCGATCCATCAGGTTAAGCTACGCTTCTCGGGGCTGGGCCGTGAATGGGTGACCATCTTTACATATCGAGACTCCTCCGTGACTCGGAAAGCACGTTAAGCCGTTGGTCCCGGCTGTCATTTGTGGATCTTTGACAGTCATTACGAGTTGTCAAAAGCCCGAAAGTCTTACAACCAGTCTTACCAAGGGGTATCGTATTACCCAGTTACTTGGTTGTGGAGGTGAGATAGGCAGTCGCTCCATGTAAAATACTGGTATTCAGTTGCATCCGGTTAGACTGGAAGCCGACCCCAACTTGGTTGGGAAAGTGAGTTGGGTAATTACACAAAATGAATTCATGAATAAAAACTTGTTAGCTTACTCTGTCGTTGTGTGTTGTCATGTGAATTCTCAAAGATCCTTGTTTGACAATCTTCTTGCATACAGGACATTCTACCGGCTTTGATTTATGTATATTTCTGAAAGGAAACTGAAACTTTAGGTAACATTCTGGTAACAGTGAATCACTTTTTGAAACGAAGTTCTTTTACGCGGCTTCTAAACTTTGAGAGGCCCTAGAAAAAGTGACAATCTATCAGCGATAACGATGATAGAAAAGGCTGTCAAAAAATCTGAAAAAAAGATTAGTTGACTTTTGTAGTACTCGTTTTATGTATATAAGGAACTCTAATTTCTAATTGAATAATGATTAATTTAATAGTATATAATTTAATTATAATTGATCTAATGATATATAATAATTTGATGTAAATAACATAATGATAATAAGTTGATGTAAATAATATAACTAAGACAATAATTTGATGTAAATAACATAATGATAATAATTTGACGTAAATATTTGCATGCTGAATGGCAAAATATGGCCGATCTTTGTACTGTACTAACACCTATTGATGTATCATCTACCCATATTTGCAAAAATATATTATTCTTATTCTTAAGGCAAAAATGTATAGGACTGACATAAACTATCGAAAAGCTTATGTCAATCCTGTTGAAAGTCGTTGTAGAAATACGAAACGCTTTCGAAGCGATTGTCACTTGTCTAGGCCCTCAGACACGCTTCACTTTCCACTCTGTCCCGCCATTCATCGTGAACTGACAGTTGACATTATGCATGCGTGCATGATGTTTACATATCTATTAAAAACATACACTACACTATTACTAAGACTCCGCTGTCCGTCCGTTTGTCACAGGGCTGTATCTCATGAACCGTTCGAAAACGTTTCGTATTTCAATACTCAATACTCAATATCTTTATTGCTTTACCATAATGTGTACTTAGGTGGTAACTATATAATTTAGATCATTATGGACCCTGTAGGGCACAGCAAAAGGGTAGAAGAGAGGACGCCCTGTTTTATGAGATCATTAAGTTGTTATTGTGGGAAAAAGTTTTTATTTACATAATCAAAATCAGGAGATACTTACTAAAATTTCGCATCTAATATTTAAGTATTATTTTATCTGCAAAAATGTACATAGATATCTTAGATTATTTTTACCTGTACTTCTTATTCTTCCTTATTATAATTATATTTATTCATTTATATAGTTTGTATTTCTACAACGACTTTCAATAGGATTGACATAAGCTTGTCGATAGCTTATGTCAGTCCTATACATTTTTTCCTTTTCCATCATCGATATCGCTGATAGAATGTCACTTTGTCTAGGGCCTCAGCATGGTGTGGTAATGAGCCAGTGTAGTGATATAATCAGCATAAATTCAGGATTAACAGGATTCTACAAATAGCGTATCGTTTTACCCTTTGGGTACGGAACCGTAAAAAGAGCCATACTCACAACACGTGCCTCTTTAACTTATGTTCATTTGAATACATTTTGCCGCATTCGTCACAGCCTATCATCTGTTGATGTGTCTCAAATATATGTAAACTCCTTTCTCGATACGTCCTGAAAGTTATACAAAGAAATTTTTAATACATACATAAACTCACAGATCTTTGACAGTCGTTAGGCTGAGTCCTTAGTGACGGCGCACCGCGCAGGCGGAATGCGGGGCGGATTTATCAGACTGATGTCTAGTGGGAGTCCTGAGTGACGGCGCACCGCCGTAGTTTGTTGCTATGGCACTACCGTTGCCATAGCAACGAACCCAAAGACATAGAATATTAGTCAACGACATCGAGATATAAGTACTAACGTACTAGAGAAGCTACGTCAAATAACTGAATTGTCCTATTCTTCGTATTGAATCTTTAGTTCGCTGCAGCGCTAAAATAATAACAATTCGTCTAAACCGTACCTAATTTACCACAGTGCTAGATTTGCTGCGGAAGTGTATTTATTCTCGGCAAAAAGGTCTTAAGCGCCATGTAAATCACGGCACTACGCGTTTTCTTCGACAAACTGCGGCGCGATCGCCGCAGTTGAACGAGACAAAGTAGGAATTTACGGTGTCTTCTCTAGTACGTTAGTACTTATATCTCGATGGTCAACGATTAATTCGTGTTTTTGAGTGCATTTTTCCAATATCAAGTGAAACTTGGTGCTTTCGAATAATACTCATTGTTATAGTTTATGGATAACATAGTAATTAATGAGGATTATGAATTTGGTTTTTCGAATCTCTTACATATACTTCCATACAAAGTTATCGCGGCATGTATAATGAGAAACGTCAAATGCGCCGTGAAATGCGCGCCGCTCGCACTCCGGACAAGTTCGAACATTTGTTTTATCCGACATTCCGCCTGCGCGGTGCGCCGTCACTCACGACTCAGCCTTACGGGTCGTCAGAAGCCCGAACGTCTGACAACCAGTCTTACCACGGGGTATCGTATTACCCAGTACTGGGTTGTGGAGGTCAGATAGGCAGTCGCTTCATGTAAAATACTCATATTCATCTGCATCCGGTTAGACTGACCGACCCCAACATAGTTGGGAAAAGGGTAGGCAGATTGATTTAGCCTTCCCATTGCAGACACTACAGAACGCCACATGCACGTATAGCATGACTACCGTAGAAATGGGTTTTATCAACGGAAGAATAGACAAAATGACAGATTGTGAATAATTCTGATTGTTCATCTGTCATTTTGTCTATTCTTCCGTCGACAAAACCCGTTTCTACGGTGGTCATGCTACGCCACCTGCTACGATCCTTACCTACATACTCTTTTTGCCTCGTTTATGTTCATACATCTGGTCGTACACGCACGCCGGTTGCGAGTACTACGCACCTGACCTGCTCGCACACACCTTTTTTGACATTTAAAAACTTTATCCCAGTTGGTAGTATTTCCCCAGAATATGATTGCATATCTGAGTCTAGAAGCAACATTACTATGATAAGCTACAAGCAATGTGTTAAGATTGACCTTTTTCGCTAACATGTATAAACTATATGATGACTGTGACACTTTTTTGCAAACAAACTCTATATGACTTTGCCATTTCAAATTGTCATCTATGTGCACGCCAAGAAATTTTGTTTTACTTGTCAATTCAACTTTTTCACCGTTAAATTCTATACGATTATGTAAGGTGTTTTTTGTTTTCTGTTTAAATTGCATTAATTTAGTTTTATCGATATTAATTAATAAATTATTATTTTGTAACCATAGAATTATTGAATTTAAACTACTATTAATATTGTTTTCATTATTGTATACAACAGTGCAGTCATCAGCAAATAGTACCATACGATCTGTAGTAGATTTTGGGAGGTCATTGATATAAATAATAAAAAGTGGTGGACCCAAAACACTACCCTGTGGAACTCCATACTTTATTTTTCTACTCCTGGAGTGTCTGTCATGCTTGACTAATAATAGTGATAATAATATTTGTATTTAATCTGAAATGGAATTAGAATTTTAGATTCTTATTTTATTTAATCATTTGTATGCCCAAGTGGCTGATCATGGAATGAACATTATTAGTATTTTAATTATGTAATGAACACCTGCATGTAACCCATGTATCACAAATAAACGATTTGATTTGATTTGATTTGATTTGACCTTTCTGAAGAACATCACCAATATGGCTACTATATTATGTCAATAAAAATGTAAAATATTTTATGGATACATTTGATTCGGCAGTCGACAAGGTGGAACGATAACTTGGTGAAGGCCGCAGGAGTCCTCCAGATGCGAGAAGCACAGAACTGGTCGAAGTAGCGATACTTCGGGGAGAGGCATATTATGTCCAGCAGCGGACGTCTTTCAGCTGAAATGATGATGAATATGACACGTACTTACTTGAAAACTTTAAAGCATTTCTTGCAAACGAATGTTGATTCTTCATGTTTCATACGAAAGTGGTTCGACAGTTGTACCCGGGTACTGAACCTACCCGAGCACAAATGGCATTCGTATACGCTAAAAAGTAAAAAAAAAAGACATTTTTTTAAAATAAATCGATTTTTATCCAAAAATACAATAGACGCAGATATATTTAGTAACCTATTCCGCTTTACTATTCTTCACTTTGCGTCCAGCGCTCGGTGTGGTAACACGTCGCGTCCTGGTTTGCAATGGTCAATCGTCATCCTGAAGATGCCTCGTTGAGAGGTGAAACACGTGTCGATTACTTACAGGGTTTTTATGACTCTTGAAGAATAGTCAAGCGGAATAGGTTACTACATATATCTGCGTCTATTGTATTTTATAATGGATTTCCGCACAGTCACGCCTGAATCAATTAACTATCTTGATTTTAAACCAGTCTCAGAAAAAGATAGAACATTGGCCAGTCAGCAAATTAGATTAAATTTAAATTCAATGGTGCCGATTCTGTTGTTCACATACAAAACTGAATTTAAGTCGTGCATCTTTTTCTTTCTATTTCTATAAGAAAAGGACAGAAGATACATTTTAGTTTAGTCCTGTCAGGAGCGCCTGTCACTACTCCATAAAAGTTTAGACGTGATTAAAAACTTACCAAATAAAATTACATCAATTTACGTCAGGCGCTGATTAATTTGACAGGACTTAACCAAAATTTATTTTCTGTCCTTTTCATAATGAAATAGAAAGAAAAAGATGCACTTAACTTAAATTTAGTTTAGTTTGTTTACAACAGGTACGGCACCAATGCCTAATAACTCCAGATCTTCGCATAGCTTGTCAAAATGGAACAGCGGGCTTTTTTCCGCGATTGAAAGTTGTTCCATGTTTGAAAGTTGTTCATAATGATAAGTATAATGACCCCGTATGAGAATTTGGTTATGAAAAGATACACCTTATACAACATTATTTTTTGTTTATGCTAAACCCGAAAAGGGGTCATTGTACTCATCATTTTGAACAACTTTTTCTATGGGACCAACCTTGAAATCGCGAAAAAAAAATAATCTGCTGTTCCATACATTTGTGTTCATTTAAATCGACAAAATTTATGGAACAGCAGATTATTTTTTTTCGCGATTTCAATGTTTGTCCCATAGAAAAAGTTGTTCAAAATGATGAGTACAATGTCCCCTTTTCGAGTTTGAAAAAACAAAAAATAAGGTTGTATATCGATACTGGAAATATGAAATAACGTAAGGGACAAACCTAAGGTTTTCAGCGGGGCAATTCCCTAGAACGTTCACATTCGCAATCTGTCAAAAAACTATCAATATATCAACATTTTTGACAAGTTTAACAGATTGAACGAACGAACTGAACGTTTGTGAACGTTTTTTACCCGACTGCCCCAGAAGGAGGGTAATGTTTTTCGAGAGTATGTATGTATGTATGTTTGTATGTATGTATGTCTATTTCTTTGGCACGCTCTGTAGCCTAAACGGCTTGATGGATTTTAACATACGAGGTGTCGTTAGGTTCGTCTTAATTGGGGGAGTGACATAGGCTATATTTTTTTTTAATTCCATCTGGAAACAAAAAAAAAGGAAGGTTTTTTTTTTAAATTACAATATTGGTATCAAATAATTAAGTAAGAAAGTTGGCCCTCAGGAGAGCTAAAATAAGATATATTTTTTACAAAACTGACTATATTTTTTTAACTATATGTTTTATGTAGAGTGTCTACGACAAAGTTTCTTAGATTTCTTCATTATTTTAAGCTGAAATAGCAAAATTTCAATAAAGCCTATAGTTAAAAAAATAGCATGTCCTTTACATTAAATAATAATGAATACGGGTGACATACGCACCTTCGGTGCAACAAAGTCACAACAGCTCATGTTCTAATTTTATAGGAGATGATTTTTTTTTTTTTCGTATTTATTTCCTCATTTCTGGATTACTATTTGTAGTAGGTTTAAATCTTTATAAACTTAATAGTTTATTTTGTTTGCTATAGTTTTACGTTAAAAAAGCTCGTGACTAAGTAATAAAAACCGCTCGGGTCGATACATCAGGTTAAGCTACACTTGCCGGGGTTGATCCGTGGATGGGTGACCATTTTCACATATCGAGACTCCTCCGTGCCTCGGAAAGCACGTTAAGCCGTTGGTCCCGGCTGTCATTTGTGGATCTTTGACAGTCGTTACGAGTCGTCAGAAGCACGAAAGTCTGACAACCAGTCTAACCAAGGGGTATCGTATCACCCAGTTACTGGGTTGTGGAGGTCAGATAGGCAGTCGCTCCATGTAAAAACTTTTTCCAAAAAAAACAACCGACTTCAAAAAAAAACACTAAAAAAGTGAAAAATAACTTTAATTTCGGAAGTCGGTGTCTTTGCTTTTTAATTTTCGTTTTTTGCAACTGTCAAAAAAATGTATATGAATATTTTTTTTTTGCTGACCCTACCGAAATCGTTAGTTTTGACAGCCGTCACAAGATGGCGCGGACTCGGGCACATTCTTAGTTGCAACTTGCAACGCACTATAGGTAATGATTAATACCTACCTATGCGACTCGCGAATCCTCGCGATGCGTACAGAGCTACATACAAACTAACCATAAAAACTTTTTCCAAAAAAAACAACCGACTTCAAAAAAAAACACTAAAAAAGTGAAAAATAACTTTAATTTCGGAAGTCGGTGTCTTTGCTTTTTAATTTTCGTTTTTTGCCACCGACTTCCGAAATTAAAGTTATTTTTCACTTTTTTAGTGTTTTTTTTGAAGTCGGTTGTTTTTTTTGGAAAAAGTTTTTATTTTTCACTTTTTAGTGGTGGTACCTACCCCATACAAGTTACTACCTGCTATGTAAATAACAGTGAAGGAGTCTAATAATGATATCGTCTACATAGACTGTGGGAAAAATACGTAATATTGAAGCTAGCGCAAGAACTACGCAAGCAAACTTAATAAAATTTATATGGGACCATCTCGGGAGTATACCCTTTCGAACTAAAAAATAATTTTTAAAATCGGTTCACAAACGGCGGAGTAATCGGTGAACATACATAAAAAAAAAAAAAAGAACAATCATCCGAACGTAGTACCTCCTCCTTTTTTGAAGTCGGTAAAAATACTGGTACTCAGCTGCATCCGGTTAGACTGGAAGCCGACCCCAACATAGTTGGGAAAAGGCTAGGCAGATGAGATGATAGTTTTACGTTAAAAATCTTATATTGAATTATCAAAAAATCGTAATAAAAGACATAACAAAAAAAGTGTCCTGAATTGTGACTTAGTTGCACCAGGAATGGATCAAATGCCTTTGTAGCTCCAAATTTTTTGTAATTTTATAAACAAACATTCGCGGGCGCGTGGGCACTACTGTGCAATGAAACTTTGTCGGCCCAAAACGCATGGAAAAACCACCAATAACCACAAAGGCACCTGCGCCATCTAGTTGAATTTTGAGGTACTTTCGCGGATGTCTTTGTTGCCCCAAGTATAGGCATGGTTCAGAGACAATTTGGCATACTTACCTCAATTTTGCAGTTTTGTCTATTTGTGACTTTGTTGCACCGAAGGTGCGTACGTTAACAAATTTTGAGATATAAATTAACAGCATTGATGCAAGGGACATTATAGGAAATAAAACTTTAGAGTTTTTCAAAGTAAAGATCTTTTAATGGTGTACTTTTGCTTTTGCTATTTATAAATTTAAAAAATAGAATTAATACATTCATGACCTACTATGCCTATACAATATAGTTTAAAACTTAGAATAATAACGCATAGAAAACTAGTACGAGTGCAAAAAGTGAGGCAACTAAAAGGGCTGTCAGTACTCAAGGTCACATTCCGTCAAACACAGCTCGCGAGTAAATAATTTAAAATGACTGTTTGTAGCGTGAAGGGATGTCATAACACTTCAGGAAAACAAAAAAAATGTGATCAAATTACATTTTGCGTTTATAATATTAGTTATATAATTCCAAATAGGTTTCACAATGAATATTTGAATCTTCTTAATAAGAGTACAACTAAAGATAGGGTCAATGACACCGACGATGATGAGACTGATAAAGATAATGAGTAATTATTTAGACTTTATCAATTTTAGAGCGTTTACGCTGAAAGTTGGCAACGTCGCAAATAACTGTCAAATATTTACCTGTTTTGATTTGGCAGTATTACTGTATGGAAATATGAAATATGGCTAGACAGCTGTCTAAAATATTGATTACAATTAGAATTAGTGAGTACAAAAAAGTTTTGGCCTATTATCTTTGCTTGCGTAGTTGTTTTATTTTCTTCAATATTACGTATTTTTTCCACTGTTTATCTAGATGATATATTCATTTTCTCCTTCACTGTTATTTACATAGCAGGTACCACAACTAAAAAGTGAAAAATAAAAACTTTTTACAAAAAAAAACCGACTTCCAAAAAGAACACTAAAAAAGTGAAAAATCACTTTAATTTCGGAAGTCGGTGGCAAAAATCGAAATTGAAAGGCAAAGACATTTGTATTCACTTAAATCGACAATATATATGGAACAGCTGATCATTTTTTCGCGATTTCCAGTTTTTTGCGAGTTGGGTTGAATGAACCAGAATGGACTCATAGTGCATTATGTTCCTGATATATTTCTAAATTCTTCTGGTAGACATAATTTTGTCAACTTTTTTCTACTGTAATGGGATAGTAAAGCTGGTAACATTTCAATGTACTTTTTTGCAGTAAGTTTGTTGGCTTCTTCATATTAGTCTGGGGCTGACCGTTTGCGACCATCCGGACGAGTTAAACCTTCGTAGGCATTTTTAGGGTTCCGTACCCAAAGGGTAAAACGGGACCCTATTACTAAGGCTCCGCTGTCTGTCTGTCCGTCTGTCACCAGGCTGTATCTCATGAACCGTGACAGCTAGACAGTTGAAATTTTCACAGAAGATGTGTATCTGTTGCCGCTATAACAACAAATACTAAAAACCAGAATAAAATAAATATTTAAGGGGCTCCCATACACCAAACGTGATTTTTTTGCTCGATATTGAAAACGACAACAGGTAGACGCTTGAAATATTCACAGAATATTTAGTTACATATTCACTTTAAAAATAAATAATAAAATTACAACAATACAACAAACGTGTTTTTTTTTTGCCGCTTTTATAGATAATGGTACGGAACCCTTCGTGCGCGAGTCCGACTTGCACTTGGCCGGTTTTTAATTGTGTACAAAATGAATGTTTGACTGATGTCTAATGTTTTCATTAGAAATTGTTGGCATACCTGCCGACAGCCTTCACCTACATTTATAAAATATTCATAAGTAACTGATCGCCTACTCTCTGTATTTTTAGTTTTTTTACGTTTTATATTTGTAGGTTTAGAGGATTGTAATATCCAATCTCGTTTCATTTCATTACTTAACGACCAGTAATGATCAAATATGAACTGTCTTATTTCATCAGATATTTGATAACATTTTCTTAGACACTTATTCTGTACACATGGATTATCCTGTAGCTTCCGATCAGCTATTTGTTTGCCACTATGTGTTATATAAGAATAACCCTTTTCTATCATTTTTTTTTGTGTTTTTCGCATGTTTTCTAGTTTTTTTTTCTTCGTCGGTACTTCATCTTCTTGACTATTATGACTATTTGTTTTTATAACTTTATTTTTCCTCCATCTTGATTTGTTTTTCTTATTATCCGCTGAATTGTATGAAAATTCTTCTTTTTCTGACCAAAGGTCTGTGCTTCCTGAAGAAAAATCGGTTTGTTCTTCGTCAAATTTGATATCCATGCATGATTTTGTAAATTTCGATGTCTCACTACGTTTTCTCTTTGGTCTACTATCTAGATCTTCATTTCTTAAAATATCATCTTCTTGAAGCAAATGAGAAGA
The DNA here is from genome assembly GCA_947522985.1 of Lithophane socia. NCBI lineage: Eukaryota > Metazoa > Arthropoda > Insecta > Lepidoptera > Noctuidae > Lithophane > Lithophane socia. Next base: position 3,976,054 of record OX383281.1, on the reverse strand, counting down.
TGCAACTGGTTTAAAAATATGCATGTTGTCTGGTGAATTAAGGCCTGCTTCTGAAGTAACTCTATGATCTGTTTCATTCACATTGCATTGAAATGATACTGCAGAGTTATTTTGTATATCGTGTGGTAGTGTAAATGGCATATGATTCTCAAGCATCAGTGTCAACGCTATGTCAGGAGACGCGTCTTTATCCTGTTGAATTACATCGCTTGGAATCATTGGATTTGAAAAAGTATCGGCACTGATGTCTGTAACTATTATGTTATCGTTAAAATGTTCCTTTTTAATAATGGTATTAATGTAAGAATAGGGTATTTCAGTAACACACGTGGGACTATTTGATACATAGCTTTTTCCGTCAGTAGAAAAAGATCCAAAACTTTCACGATTTTCTTTGAAAAATGAATGAAATAGAGTTGCGTATTTATAATTTCAAATCCCGTGTCATTTTTTATACTCATCTCATTACTACTATTTGGAATAACGTTTGCGTTTGTTGGTTGATTCTCTATTTCTGTATCGCTATTCTTTAAACTTTCCAATGAATTTATTGCACGTTTTTCATGGTTTATAGAAGAATTACACCTGTTAACAAATAATAAAATGATTGAATACCATCGTCTAAAAACGTAAAGGACTGCGGTGAATTATCTAGGGTTAAAATTTTAACGTAAGGGACTTTCATTATTGTGGATTTCAAATGACAAAAAGTAACTTCAATAAAAAATAGCACATTTTATCGTTATGAAATGAATAGTGTTAAATATTATTATTTTGTAGCTACATAATTTGCATTTATAGTTATAACAATAATAAAATAATGTTTTTATAACAGCAAAAGTTAAGGTAAGGGACGTAGGTAAAGTAAGCCAGATAAAAATTAAAAAAAATTGTTTTTGTGGCTACGTCTGTCGAAGATCTACGAATTATATCTAGAACCGACGACTAGACATGGGTCGTACTTGCAAAATCGAGTACCAGGGCTTCTAACTACTGCCAGGGTTGCGGGTTAGTCCGAAAGGGATACTGGGACCTTGGCAACAGGCAACTGAAGGAACACGGGTGGGTTTTAGTCAGTAAAAGTCTGACACGCCCTTCCGCTCCGCCCAGAGCGGGAGAAGTCATTGGATGATTTCCCAAACTCAAAAAAAAAAAAGCTTACGAATCAATGTTCTATGCAAGTATTTCAAGGCTTGGATTCTATGCAAGTATTTTTCCTTTAAAGTTTTGGAAGTTTTTTTTGTTTTTGTAAACGCGATTGTGCTCTTTATTTATATCAAGTTACGGATCAATATTCTATGCAAGTATTTTTCTTCCCCCAAGGCTTGGTTGGAAGTTGGACGTATCCTTTTTGGCATACGAGATTGTACTCCTTATTTGTATGAACTTACGGCTCTATTTTCCATGCAGAAAGAAAATACTAAGTATTTCGAGCCCTGGTTTTTGGCGCTGGCGTCTAAAGGTGGACGTACTTGGTAGCCCTGTTACTCGATTTTGCAAGTACGACCCATGACTGACGACTTATTCGTGTTTTCCGAGGCACTGAGGAACCTTTGTATAGATCATTCTATCTAAATAAAGTCCGGTCGCGAAGCAGAAAGAATAGGGAATATGCATGTGATTCAAATATGGGTCAAATATTTTTTTTATAAACTATTTTACTTCAGAATTATTTTATTTATTTATTATTTATTTATTTATCAAGTTCAGACAACAATATGGTCCAATTTGTTAGTAAAATATCTTATCACTAGTGTTAGTAGTACACAAAAACATGGACAAGAAAAACTGATGATTGCGGCAAAATGTGCAGAGAACGATAAAGCAAGGAATATGCTAACTGACCATTCTCCCCATATAGTGCCTCAGAAAAGGGGAGTAAGGGCTCTCCACTAATATTTATGGGTTATGCCTCCATCAATATTTTTGAATAAAATTTCTTTTTGAGCGAGAAATTAATTTTTTTAAAGTCCCAAAAAACTGTGGGTAGTTCAAATACTTGAAAAGGCTATGAGCGAATGTGACGTAAGAATCCGGGATAACAATCAAAATGACTTGACAGTTGCTTGTCTGTTTTCACGGACTCTGACGTCACCACACCAAGCGCGCCAAATGGAGGGCGTTTAAATAGCCCGGATCGGTTGGATATTTTTAAACATTTTTTTAACTACTTTAAATTGCTTTTTTGCCGTCGAATTTTTTTTAACTATTATTTGATGATGTAAACTATCGAATAAAAATATTAAAAAAATACATGCATATTCCCTATTTCGTACAATGACCCTTCATTACTTATCTCTATCGCTCGCGCTCAAATGTATTGCCGTCGCGCTCACACATTAGAGGGACCGCCCTTATCGCTTTTATAAATAAAGATCTAGATAGTAGACCAAAGAGAAAACGTCGTGAGACATCGAAATCGAAACTTTTTTTTTTTTTTTTTTTTTTTTTTTTTTAGTATATTTAAATAGTTTTATAAATTTGTTAGCTTAGATGTAAATTCAATTATGCATGCTGTGGTCTCCTGTAAGTGAAGGAGTTCACCTACGTGATACTTTTTAAGTGCAGTCTATTTCACATGATCTGTGTACAGCCTTTGTTGGAGATCCTAAATAAATAAATAAATAAATAAATAAATAAATAAATAAATTTACAAAATCATGCATCGATTTTAAATTTGACGAAGGACAAAACGATTTTTCTTCAGGAAGATCAGATCTTTGGTCAGAAAAAGAAGATTTTTCAGACAATTCAGTGGATAATAAGAAAAACAAATCAAGATGGAGGAAAAATAAAGTTATAAAAACAAATAGTAATTATAGTCAAGAATATGAAGTACCGACGAAGAAAAAAAAACTAGAAAACATGCGAAAAACACAAAAAAGAATGATAGAAAGTAATGAAGGGTCATTGTACGAAATTCTTTCTGCTTCGCGACCGGACTTTAGACCAATTTTTAAATGACTGAACTCCATTCATGAATAAAGAATAATTTACCAAAAGTAGTAATAAATAATTACCTGTTTATGTGATTCCTAATTTTCATCAATTTTTGCCTGCGGGCTAGAAGTGTAGATAACTTTTCATCACTCATGTTTGGAATCCAGATGAAACTTTCATTACTTGCAGTTAGATCAATGAAAACGATGATGGATTATTTAAATAAAGATTTGTGGTGTCACAAAACGTGTTAGGCTAAGAACTCACGGAGCGTTTTCACCCGCGCCCGCAGCTTCAGAAGGATGTAGATTTATATGCGAAAAGTAAGAGCACATTTCACACCCGCGGCTAGCGCGCTTGTTTGCGGGTCCCGCAGCACCGGTGGGCAACTTGTAGAATCGCGCGGGCAGCAGTCGCCCCCCGCGAGTTGCGCCCGCACGCTCTGCGGTCGCTTGACGGGCGACCGCAGTAGCCGGCGGGGCGAGGGGTACCGAAATCCGACGCCATTTTGCACAACCGCCCGTCTTGCGATCATCGCCCACCAAGTTTGCGGGCGATGATGATCGCAATCGCGACGGCTGCGTGACCGCGCAAATCACCGGTCTCGTGAGTTTAGAAATAAAACCGCTCCGTGAGTTTTTAGCCTTATTAAACTTTTAAATGCACGTAAACAATGTTATCGACACGTGGCGCATGATTGCCGGCGAAATACGAAGTAAGGGTCACGACTGCGCAGTCAAAATAACACCCAAAATCCGGACTGCTATCTAGCTCAGACAAGTTGCAACTTTTAGCGTGTGCGACAGAGACGGGTCCATATTGGCTCACCTAAAGTTCTTTACCCGAAATTGTTCTTCCTAATGATTTGTAATCCGAATGATCACTCTTCCTAAAATTTTTCATCCTAAAGTTTTCATTCATACTATTTGTAGTGCTACCGGCGATGTTCATAACACTCATGTTTCCGAAAATTGTAATGAATAATATCATTAATGTAAATATATTTAAAATCCTACTGTTTTTTATCATAACGCTTTTATCCCTAAACACAATTACCATAATATTTTCACTGATATTCAGAAGGTCAGAGTGTCGTCTAGGACCGATTCGGTTCTGGCACTTCGCCGGCCGCTGCCGCGGCACGCTCGCTTCGCTCGCTCGGTTCGTGCGTAGTTGGTCACAGTTCTAACCTAACCTAACCTATGGTTCCCTTCCACAACGTTTTTACGACAAACGGTTAGTCGGAGACAAAAAACACCAAGAGAGAGCCTTATATTTACGCAAAATTAATGTATATAATACTGATTATTATGAATAAAAGGAAATCTACACAAAAAGATATGACTTTGAATAATAGTGTAAAAGATGGTTATGTTGAGAAAATATAGGAAAACAAATAAAAGTATAATAGATGTTTATTGCTACTGACATTATGAAATTGAATGCTTCGGAATTATGAACATTAGAGACAGAGTAGTTAGGAATTGTGATTGTTAGGATGAAAAATGTTAGGAAGAACATTTTCGGATTTCCAATTATCGGAGTTGAAAATTTAGGTGAACTTTGGCGCACCCGACAGAGACGCATAATAATATTCGTTTTAGTAAGTTTTGAGGATTTGTACGGATCACGCAGTCCAGTGTGATGTCCAGTTCAATTATTTTCGATGCTGACAAATTAACGTAAGGGTCAATATGATTATGATAATTTGAGTCGCAATTTAATGTAAGGGACATGGTATTTGTACCTACGCAGGGAACACTAATGTATAATGCAATACTAAAACATCTCAAATTATGGAATAACTTAAGTGACCTGTTGTAAAATGTACTCGATTTTGTTTAAATGTAAATACCAAATACTGTGAGTTAAGAGACTTACATTAGTTTTTATAAAAATATTCATTTAAAATGTCATTATACAACCAGTTTCTAGAAGAAAAATAGTCTAAGCCTGCGGAAAATAAGTGATGTAAGGGACATTTTCCTTGAGATTTTAAATATACCAATCGATAGAGCAAGAAATTCCGAATCTAATATAATTCATTTTTGACAAAATGTCCCTTACGTTATTTCATATTTCCAGTATCAATATTATTATATATATTTGAAATGTGCTAATCAAGCCCTCTCACTTGGTACCCACATAACATAATTGAAAAAAAAAAACATTTTTAGTTCATGACTTTATGTCCTCTAGAGGGCGCCATATTCGATTTAATGTGAGGTTACATACCCTATAACCAGGACAGACGATCAAGACGCTTCCAACGATACCTCATTTGTCAAATTATGATGAAGAGTTTACAAGTTATGAGGGAACACATAAAGAAACATACATACCGGTCAAAATCATAACCCTACTTTTTGCTTCGCGCTAGTCGGGTAAAAACACACTTACATAAAATGCTGCTTGTAATGATTATCCCGCACATTGTCGTCGGCAAATCTTTGTTCACAGATTTCGCAAATGGAGTTGCCTCGCGACTGAAATTAATAGGTACATGTTATTTATTAAATACTAGCTTCCGCCCGCGGCTTCGCCCGCGTGGTATGTCGATAAAAAGTAGCCTATGTCCTTTTCCAAGTCAAGGTCTCCTTGTGCCAAAATTTCGGAAGTCGGTGGCAAAAAACGAAAATTGATAAGCAAAGAGAAATTAAAGTTATCTTTCACTTTTTAGTATTTTATTTGAAAGCCGGTTGTATTTCAAATACTTGAAAAGCTAAGAGCGGATGTGACGTAACAATCTAGGACAACAATCAAAATGTCAATGTCAATAAGTCAATCAGCAAGTGTCAAGTCAATGTCAAACACTCCTACAAAAAGGAGTGTTTGACATCGACTTGACAGTTGCTTGTTTGTTTTCATAGAATGTGACGTCACCACACCAAGCGCGCCAAATGGAGGGCGTTTGAATAGCCCGGATCGGTTGGATATTTTTAAAAAAAAATTTAAGTACTTTAAATTGCTTTTTTTCCGTCGAATTTTTATAACTATTATATGACGATGTATCGAATTAAAATATTAAAAAAATACATGCATATTCTCTATTATGACAAGCTTTAGAGACACTTACTTTATCATCATGTTTCCAATTATGCTCGTCCAAATTTTCTTGACTCTGAAACCATTCAATACATCTCTCACATTTATGTGATTTTGCTTTAAATGCAGGACTTGACCTCTTACTGTCCCGATGCGCGATTACTTCAGTTCTGTTCAAAATTTGCCATTTCGATTCTTTTTGTTCACTGGCAACACCAGAATATAAAACGTGTTGTCTGTCAATAGCAGATGCTTCGCTATTTTCTTCGGGATGACTTGAATTTGGAACGCGCTGTCTTATTAAAAACAGTTCTTCACATTTTGAAGGGGTTGACAGTAGTTTCGTGAGAAGTTCATCGCCATTTTTTCGTCTCACTGGGTCATTATTCACTAACACCGGGTTGATTTCTGCACCCATCACTATGTTTGGATCCTCGACCGTAACGTTGACATCTTCTCTGAACTCTCGATTCTCTATTTGTTCTTTTGATGTGTCAGTAAATAGTTTTTGTGGTACATAGTTGATTCCCGGATCTATGATTTCATCTTTTACCGGGTTTTGGAGAAGTACTTCTAATACGGCCGGCTGGTATAGTCTTGGTATCAGTAGTGGATCTAAAAATGTTAATGATTTGTATAATAATTTTATTCTAGGTACGTTGTCTTCACATATAATTATACAATTAATGTATACTGTACACGCCATGAGAACCCCGCGCGCTGAACCCAACGCGGGGTGAAGAGGAGGGGCAGTAAAATTACACCGAGCGCGGCCTACGCATCCCCGTGACCGCCCGCGCCGCCAGAGCCATCATCGCCACGGGACCGCGCGCACGCTAGTTTAAACCCGCACACAACGCGGCAGTCGCGGCTAGTCCTCCATTTGTTATTACTTTAATCTTTAAGGAATATTATATTTGTACCTACAAGTTTGGGGTTTTATTATTGGTGGCTCTCAACACATCCAACATATACAACATATTGACATACATTTTAAAAGAGTAACTAAGGAGTTTCTTGCCCATTCTTTTCCATACGAAACTACCTTTTGGAAGGGGCAACTAGTGTGCGTTTAATCAAGTAGTCCCTATGCCGTAATGTTGGCTCCACTATTTATAACTAATACGAATACGCTACGCCGCAATGGCGCTACCTAATAGGTCCGTTTTTAAATTTAACAATGGAGCCTACGTTACGGCAAAAGAACTATTAATTTGATGAAACGCTCTCTAGAATCAATTATATTTTATTACCCGACTACGGCGAAGAAAAAAGGAGGGTTATGATTTTGACTGGTATGTATGTATGACATACATGTCTATCATACATATATGACTTTGGCGCTATTTTAAATATTGTAAGTTGTTTGTGTACGAACAAAAAGTTTAGGGTTACTTAATAATAAATCGATTGAAAATGTTTTCAAGTGATGAAGAAGATGTGTTAACACCAGAGTTTATGAAAGAGAGGGCGGCCGATATAGTAGAAAACTTGCTAACCAACAAATCGCGGCTGGTTTACATCAAAGCCCTCGATGACTTTTGCAAATGAAAAAATGAAAATCAAGCTTTTCGGGGGACATTTTCAGTCTGTTTTCCTAGTTGTCGACAAAAAAGAAGTCATCGACATTATGGAGTATGTAATCTATGCTACGGTGTAGGTACTATAAATCCAAGGCATAACATTGACATAACAACATATTCGAAGTTCTTTTTCTCATAGTCATGGTATAAAGTATAGTATGCAACTCTTGAGTAAAACGGATTTATATCGAGGGCCATGAATCACTCGCGTCGTTCAGGATTCTAACACTTGAATCACTCGCTATGCTCGTGATTCAATCATCATGAAGTCGTTAGAATCCTTCACTTGCTCGTGATTCACCTATGGCCTTCGCTTTAAATCCGTCCTTTATCCACTAATTTCATAATATACTATTTTTTTAGTTCATGACTTTATGTCTTCTAGAGGGCGCCATTTTTTTTATTTAATGTGACGTCACATAGCCTTTAGCCAGCGGACGATCAAGACGCTTTCAACGATGAATGAGTGGTTTAGAAGATAGGAGGGAACAGATGAACATACACACATACCGGTCAAAATCATAACCCTCCATTTTACTTCGCCGTAGTCGGGTATATAGACGGAAGACTCACCTGTCTCGGACACTTGCAGTATGGTCGTAGACAGAATCAGTTCATCAAAGTCTTTGATACAATGCTCCTCGTTTTCGTCGGCCATCTTAACCTCTGCTGGTGTGACCACTTTTAACGGTTTAACTACCATATCTTTTAACGATAGTTCTATTATATTTTGTGGTATACTTGGTACAATTTCTGGTAGCATTGGTGGATTTTCTGGTAGCATTGGTAGATTTTCTGGTAGCATTGGTAGATTTTCTGGTAGCATTGGTAGATTTTCTGGTAGCATTGGTAGTTTTTGAGGTAGCATTGGTAGATTTTCTGGTGGCTGTGATAGATTTTCTGGTAGCATTGGTAGATTTTCTGGTAGCATTTGTAGATTTTCTGGTAAATAAAATAATAAAATAATCTTTATTTCGGATAAGAAACATCCATATGGGTTAGTAAACAAAAGAGAACTTATACCTATGTTAGTAAACTTATTAACTATTTGGTAACAAGGCTGTTGTTCGAGATACATCTCCGAACAACATCACCTAATAATGGGGACTCGTACCGCCCCGCTATGGTCTTCAGGACGGAGTTGGAGCTCTCCCGCACTCTGCAGAGCAAAGAAGCCGATTTCCGTCTGACGATGGCGTGGAAGCCATCGACGTGTGTTTGAGCAAACATACCTGATGCACTGCAGAAACGGGGCAGCCCCATCAACATCCTGAACCCATTATTATATTGGACCCGTTGGGCGCTGATAGCCTGCTGAGTACAGTTGGTCCACAGGCTGCACGTGTAAAACACTTGGCAATAAGCTTTAAAAAGCGTAATTTTGACTGCCCTGCTACAGCGTGCAAACCTACGAGCCAACATATTACATCGGACTGCCAGCGGCCTACGTTCCCTCTCAATATCCACTTGGTCTTTAAGGTCGTCGGTTACATAATGCCCCAAGTATTTGAACTGGTACACTCGCAATAAGTCATTCCCATACAGTTTAATCGGGGGTACATACTCAGGACATTTAGCACCGCCAGCCTTCAGACCAAGAATTCGCTTTTCTTAACATTATACAATAGCCCATGCTCTCGAGCATAGCCCTCGCAACAAGTAAGCAGCTCTCTAAGCGCCCTAACCGTAGGGCTCAGCAGCACCATATCGTAAGCGTAGCTGATGTTGTTGACACTGACGTCATCAATGCGACATCCGATTTTCTTGCTGCTGAGCTCAACGATTAGATCGTTTATATAGAGGTTAAAAAGTTTTGGTGATGTAATCCCTCCTTGTCTCACGCCGCACTCTAGCCCATATGACACAGACAGCCCATCGGCCTATCTCACACTGTTTATCTGGTTGTAATACCAATACTGGAAGATACGCAACAGCTCTGCTGGAACTTCTCTCCCGCAGCTTTTCCCACATAACCTCGTAAGATAGATACAAGGTCAAAGGCACGGGAGAGATCTAAAAAGCAAGCATACACTGGTGTTCGACGTCTTGTGTAGTATTGCACCGTATGTTTGAGGCCGAGAATCGCACTTTCAGTGCCAAGATCATAATGATTTGTAAAACAATTTTATTCGAGGTACATTGTCTTCACATATAATAGGGAATATGCATGTGATTCAAATATGGATAATTTTTTTTTTAAATAAACTATTTTACTTCAGAATTATGCCTCCATCAATATTTCTGAATAAAATTTCTTTTTGCGCGAGAAATTTATTTTTTAAAAGTCCCAAATAACTGTGGGTAATTCAAATACTTGAAAAGCTAAGACTGGATGAGACGTAAGAATCCGGGATAACAATCAAAATGTCAATGTCAAGTCAATCAACAAGTGTCAAGTCAATGTCAAACGCTCTTACAAAAAGGAGTTTTTGACGTTGACTTAACAGTTGCTTGTTTGTTTTCACGGACTGTGACGTCACCACACCAAGCGCGCGAAATGGAGGGCGTTCAAATAGCCCGGATCGGTTCGATTTTTTTTTTTTTTTTTAAGTACTTTTAATTGCTTTTTCGCCGTCAATTTTTTTTTACTACTATTTGACGATGTAAACTATCGAATAAAAATATTAAAAAAATACATGCATATTCCCTATTATACAATTACCGCCCTACTAATAAACGTTGTATAGCGCCTGTATAGTTACACAACGCTTTGTCTTCTTCTTTCAAAAGTCAAATTACTTTTGAAAGAAGAAGGCAAAGCGTTGTGTAACTATACAGGCGCTATACAACGTTTATTAGTAAAGCGGTTAATATATACAACATATTGACATACATTTTAAAAGAGTAACTAAGGAGTTTCTTGCTCATTCTTTTCCATACGAAACTACCTTTTGGAAGGGGCAACTAGTGTGCGTTTAATCTAGAAGTTCCTATGCCGAAATGTTGGCTCCACTGTTTAGAACTAATACGAATACGCTACGCCGCAACGGCGCTAACTAATAGGTCCGTTTTTTAAATTTAACAATGGAGTCTACGTTACGCCAAAAGAACTATTAACTCGATGAAACGCAGTCTAGAACCAATTCTATTTTATTACCCGACTACGGCGAAGAAAAAAGGAGGGTTATGATTTTGACCGGTATGTATGTATGACAGACATACCGGTCAAAAGCCCTTTCATTTGATACTCAACATAGCATGATAATTTTTTTATTTTTTTATTCATGACTATGTCCTCTAGAGGGCGCCCTTGTTTTATTTAATGTGACGTCACCAGCGGACGATCAAGACGCATCCAACGATACCTCATTTGTCAAATTGTGATGAGTGGTTTAGAAAATAGGAAGGAACAGATGAACATACATACATACATACCGGTCAGACGGTAGACTCACCTGACTCGGGAACTTGCACTATGGTCGTAGACAGAATCAGTTCATCAAAGTCTTTGATACAATGCTCCTCGTTTTCGTCCTCCATCTTAACCTCTGCTCGTGTGACCACCTTTAACGGTTTAACCACCGTATCTTTTAACGATAGTTCTATTTTATTTTGTGGTATACTTGGTAGAATTTCTGGTAGCATTGGTAGATTTTCTGGTAGCATTGGTAGATTTTCTGGTAGAATTTGCTCAGTTTGTGGTAGTGTGATGCTAATTACTTCGATTTCTGTTACTGTCAGGCATGATAGTCCTTCAATGGTCTAGAACAGAAAGATCTTTACATCACCGCAAATATGGCAAATATTATTAAGATTTCGTTAGATTCGCCTTGCCGCGTCAAAAGAATTCAAGCATCGCATTTCTGTTTCATTTTGACATCTCTGACACACATAATGTCGCAGAGACTTAACTTGATTGTCGTGTAAACGCCATTATAATTGTGCAATTTCGCTCTGCTCAGTCATCTGCCTAGCCTTTTCCCAACTATGTTGGGGTCGGCTTCCAGTCTAACCGGATGCAGCTGAATACCAGTATTTTACATAGAGCGACTGCCTATCGGACCTCCACAACCCAGTAACTGGGTAATACGATACCCCTTGGTAAGACTGTTTGTCAGACTTTCGGGCTTCTGACGACCCGTGACGACTGTCAAAGATCCACAAATGACAGCCGGGACCAACGGCTTAGCGTGCTATCCGAGGCACGGAGGAGTCTCGATATGTAAAGATGGTCACCCATCCATGGACCAACCCCGGCAAGCGTAGCTTAACCTGACGAATCGATCCGTGCGGCTGTTATTACTAAGCCACGAGCTCCGCTCGCTCTGCTCAGTATGGACAGTTTTTCGCGGAAATAAGTATGGTGAAGGCAAATCGAATGAATGAAATCTTTGGTAATAGGGAATATGCATGTATTTTTTTAATATTTTTATTCGATAGTTTACATCGTCAAATAATAGTAAAAAAAAATTCGACGGCAAAGAAGCAATTTAAAGTAGTTAAAAAAATATTTAAAAATATCCAACCGATCCGGGCTATTTAAACGCCCCCCATTTGGCGCGCTTGGTGTGGTGACGTCACAGTTCGTGAAAACAGACAAGCAACTGTCAAGTCAACGTCAAAAACTCCTTTTTCTATGAGCGTTTGATATTGACTTGACACTTGTTGATTGACTTGACATTGACATTTTGATTGTTATTCCGGATTGTTACGTCACATCCGCTCTTAGCCTTTTCAAGTATTTGAATTACCCACAGTTTTTTGGGTCTTTTTAAAAATTAATTTCTCGCTCAAAAAGAAATTTTATTCAAAAATATTGATGGTGGATAGTTTATAGAAAAAAATATTTGACCCATATTTGAATCACATGCATATTCCCTATTGTCACTAACAAGTAACAACTGATTTCTGAAAGAAGAGACAACAAAAAAATAACGAAAGAACTGTCATTTGAAAATAGATTTGATTGGCAGTTGATTGCATTGCAGTCAGCCAATCGCAGTAGCCTAGTTTGACAGTCAGTCAGTGATCAAGAGCAAATATCCGCCTGGCTAGCTACCACTATCATATCCAAGATTTTTTTTTTTGAGGGTTTGAAATCATCGAGTGGCTTCTCCTGCTCCGGGCGGAGCGGGAGGGCGTGTCAGACTTTTACTGACTAAAACCCACCCGTGTTCCTTCAGTTGCCTGTTGTCAAGGGTCCCGGTATCCCTTTCAGACTTTCCCGCAACCCTGCCAGGCAACGGTCCTGGCGGACCCTGCCAATATCATATCCATGTCTGTCGCCATAACAACAATGTTAACAGCATTGTTGTTTGTGTTACGGTAGTTAGAGGTAAGATAGCCAGCTGTTTGGTTGAGAATTCCATCTTCCGCCTGATTATCACTTGCCATCAGGTGAGATGCAGGCCAATAGTTATAGATAATAATGTGTCTATGACCTAAGTTTCTATGACAACTAGATTTAATATTTTGAAAGATTCTTGTTCTGCTAAAGCTATCAATCCTACTAAATAAAAATAAATGTGAAAGTTTGTGTGTTTGGATGTTTGTTACTCAATCACGCAAAAACGGCTTAATGGATTAGGATGAAATTTGGTAAACAGATAGTTTATAACCTAGATTAACACAGGATACTCTTTATCCCGAAATTCCCACGGGATCCCGACTTTTACGCGGGTGAAACCGCGGGGCGCAGCTGGTGAAAATATAAAGCTAATATTCATAAAATGAGAGTTTAATTATTTATCCATACTAATATTATAAATTTGAAAGTAACTCTGTCTGTCTGTATTACCTTTTCACGCCTAAACTACTGAACGGATTTCAACGAAATTTGGCAAGTAGATAAATGCATCCTGGGGAAGGACATAGGCTACTTTTTGTTCCAAAAATAATCCTATAGGGGTAATATAGGGCATGAAACTTTGTGCAAGAAACCTAGCATTTCTTAAGTATTCCCGGTAGTACGTTCCCTTGGGATGATATCTGACATCCACGCGGGCGAAGCCGCGGCCAGGAGCTAGTTTAAATATAATACGAAGAGCACAAAAAATTAAACTAATTGATGTATTGATGAGCTCGTGGCTAAGTAATAACAGCCGCACGGGTCGATCTATCAGGTTAAGCTATGCTTGCCGGGGTTGGCCCGTGGATGGGTGACCATCTTTACATACCGAGACTACTAAATGTTTGTATAAGGTTCATATTCGGTTTGCGCAAATATGACCATGTTTCCGAATTTCGTGTGAAACTCAAGTGGTTACCAATCCGCCTTCGCCGGAATGCTCATATTCTTTCCCTTTTGTTTAATGTGCTTTTTTCCCCTTTCACCCCTCTCTATCTCAAAAATCGTTTCCAGTTTCTTTGTGACTCCCACACAAAATTTTTAAGGTCATCGGATAACTTAAAGCTTAAAATGCCAATGCATTCCTCAACTTTCCTCGACAAATCCTTTGCCGTCCAGCAATGCTATTCTCTAAGGATACAGCCTTGTGGTGCAGCGCTGCCGCAGCGGTGAAAAACAATTTAGTATTCACTAAGCTGCGTAAAGCTACACTAGCGCTCAAGGCTGTGACGGCCGTGAGTTAAAACTACCCAACGTAGGCCGACGGAGGGCAAATTTGACAGTTCTTCATACATTTTGGTATTCCCTAAAAAAAAACAGCGACGAGGACGCTTACAGCCTCGCCCACAGCCTCGCTTAGAACTGTCAAATCCAAAAGCTACTATAATCGTGCGCAATCGTGAGTGTCGTGACAAAAATAATAAACTTATCCTATTCTAATTAGATCTTTCGATTCTTATAAATATCTACTTATTTGAAAAAATGGCAGCTCGGTTAATTATAAAGCTACATTTATTAGAAGAAGCTAAGAAATCTGATGATTTGAAGAAAGCTCGACAGGCGAAACAAATAAGAAAGATTAAAACAATATCCCGTGATACGGAGTTTATCCATATTTACAGGCTCTCTGAGGATTTAATTAATATATTATTAGATGACTTAACTCCGTTTATGCGTCCGCGAGTTCGTTCCAGTGGTTTATCCAAGAGGCTAAAGGTTTGTTTACTGCTATGTTTCTTGAGATAAATATGATCGGTACCTAACCACACACCAACGAAAGCTTATTGAATTCTTTATGTTCCAGATATTATGTACACTATCATTTTTGGCTAATGGAAGTTACCAAAAAATCATTGGAAAGAACGTAGACACGTACATATCTCAGGCTTCTGCCTCTAGGGCAATACACGAAGTTGTTGATGCTCTTAATAATAAGAGCATCATTAGTAAATATATTAGATTTCCGCAAAACCACAATGATCGACATGTGCTCAAGTCAAGGCAAGTACCTACCTATCTAAATTACTTGCATTTTCTTGTACAAGCACTAAGTACATTTGTTTGAAATTTGAATGCTGATTACTTACAGGTTTTATGAGAAATTCAATATTCCAGGGGTGCTAGGATGTGTTGATGGCACCCTGATTTCCATGATACGTCCTAAGGAACATGAGGAGAGGTACTATTGCAGAAAAGGCTATCATGCCAGGAACGTTTTAATTGTAGGTAAACTGTTGGCCCTTTTTAATTAAAATAAAAGAATCCGGTTAATTCATAAACTTATTTCAGATTAATGATGCTGACCTGAACATTTTGCATGTGGATGTGACTTTTGGGGGTGCAACACATGACAGTTTTGTTTTTTCGAACACTAGAGTAAAGGAGCATTTGGAAAATTTAAATAATAATGGAGAAAAAGTGTACTTACTTGGTAGGTTATTATTTACAATACAATGATAATTGATAACACAAAAGTCAAGATTGCACTTAATTCCAGCTTCATTCATTGATTTCAGGTGATTCAGGATATCCTCAAAGGCCTTATTTAATGACTCCCTTTAGTAATCCAGAAACTGAGACTCCAGAGAGCTATTATAACAATTTACACAGCAGTGCACGGAACAGTGTGGAGAGGACCATAGGAGTACTGAAAGGACGGTTCAGATGTCTATTAGTTCACAGGGTATTACATTATGATCTTATAACGGTGGGAAAAATTGTGATAGCTTGCTGTGTTTTACACAACATGTGTAATCGAGCCGGGCTACCAGCTCCTAAGTTAGACCAATGTGACTTAGATGAAGAATCTAGGTTACTTGGAATCCTAACACATCAGGCTCCAACACATGATGATTTAGTGAGTGGGCAGATAAGTAGGCGAGATTTAGTTAATCAATTATGGCGAGCACGTCATATCTAAATTTCATATGCTTTCCTTTCTTTCCAGACAGACAACATGTTTAGATAGGATTATATTCACCATAATTGATTAGATAATCTTGACATTTAAATTTTTAATATGAGTATAATTTGTGTATGTTAAGTATAAGCGCATAGTGTCATGTCATATATTTAAGGTGTGTTTAAGATAGGTATATTATTTTATGAAAAATTATTATACCTTAGGTAGGTATGTATTTATACCATTTTCTCTATTTTTACTAAATTATAAAATGTGCATGCAGTAGGGGGGAGTGAGAAATTAAATAGATACCTACACAATAATGTATTTCTTTTTATTTCCCATTAAAACAAACAAACAATCAATCAAATCAAAAGTCATTTATAACATTATCATAAACTTAATATCTAAACTTAGATTAAAATTCATCCATGTTTCGGGGATTCCCTCTTATGATGGATGCACATAAATCCTGCAGTGCTTGGGTCTGCCTTAACCATGACTCACTTATTCCTTTGAAAGTCTCTAACATCCTCTGCTGGTTCTCAATAAGGAGTCTTTCATTTTCCAAACGCCTCTCTTCAACGGTGACAAAACGTTCAGTCAGGCTCGCCATTTGTGACTGCCTTTGAGAAGGTGGTGAGCGCTGGATCAGACGGCGTCGTGCTGTTCGACGCGTACGAGGTGCTATGAACAGAAAAATGCAACAAATTAAGAAACTAGAAGTATAGGCCACTATGTAAGTAGGTATAACAGCAACACATAACTCTCTCTGGAGGAATAGATATTATAATGTAGACAATGTAGTATACATGTTGATTGAATAAGGGCTGCTGTAGAAAAACCAACAGGAAATCCCAACAAATTGGCAGAATCAAAAGTCACCGACAAGTGAGACAACTACATGGTGCTTTTTACACTAAACCAATAATTTAAAATTATAATAAAGTTAACCTTACATGAAGAGGCGATTGGGGCATTATGAGGCACTGCAGGTGATGATCTAGCCTCAAACTGTAATTTGAAAAAAAAGTTATCTAAATGTCCATTATAACATAAGTATTGTAAGACTTTCATTTAAAACCTCACCACTTGTTCCGTGTTAGGCTGGTTTTGGATTGGTATATTGTCCCTATACCATGATGGGCCTGGTTGTACATCCTGCAAATATATTTATATTTTAACCAGCGTCATCAGCCTTATTTTGAATTTAACATCACAATGTATAGATAATAATATATATTTTATAGAATTAACTTACTGTTAGTGAAGTTGTGGTTGGTTCAGTCTGTTCTACAGGGAGCACATGACTCTACAAAATTAAATTTGAAAAATTATAATTTCCCATTAAACAGTTTTCATAATGATGTAAGTAATTTAAAACTAGTAATACCTGAAGTATACTCTCTGATACTGGTGTTTCATTTACCTCCTCTGTAATATCATGGATACTCTGCAAAAAAATTTTGACTTATTATTACTTTGGGAAGTAAAATAGGCACTTATGTGTAGAATAATATTTCAATAAACATACCAAGAGCACATCATCTGATACTTCAGCATTTGGCACGTCAGGAGCCAAATTAAAACTTGGCCCAGGTTCACTAGCAGGCTAAAAATTAAATTATTGAAAATTAGATTGATACATTACTTACTAAATATTTTACTTCAATAAATAAAATTAAAACAAGCATAACTAAAAAAAGCATGAATACATGAAGGTCAATTTCCAGCTCCCTATCACCAGTAAAAAAGCTTTCGCCACCCATTATTGCAACTATTCTTTCTTCAATTGCAGAGAGAACCCCTTCCTCTAGTTCACCACCACCTGTTCGTTGCCTAGCCATCCGTATTTGACTAGCTTTTTTTCTTACCGCTGACTTCTTATCCTTCCAATACTAAAAACAAATATCCAATGACTAAATATCTCGATTTCGCATAATCATAACATAATAATTATTGCCAATGTATTACTTATTATGTACTGGATATTTAACTTTGTTCCTGACAGTCAAAGTATGAAGATTAATATATGCAAGCTGACGAAGCACACCAGTAATGCAACACGTTATATTATTCATTACATGCAGTTAACAAACCTTTGACCATTGTTTCCAACTTTTAATGCAGCCACTTCCATCACTGTTTAGCTTGGTAGCTACTTCTTGCCATGCTGCTTGTGTGCGGTCTCGAGCATGTGATGTCCGAGGGTGCCCTGTGGCAAGCCAACGTCGCTCTTCCAAACTCTCGATTAGCATCTCTACTTGAACACGGGATGGGACCGTACTTCTTGGCATGGTTAACCGCTTAGAAACTGACACAGCACTATATAATTGGTCACAGAACTAAGCACTCGCTAATACAATAATTATTAAACAATCGTATGCACCTCAAAGTTTTGAAACTATAAATTCAAGTAGTTTTTGTAGCGTCGCGTCGGTGTCGTTCGTTTGTGATTGTTTGTTGTGTAGGTAGGTACTTGAAACTACTTGACTTGTGTTTATTTTTTTATTCGTCGTCGCGCGTTGCTCGAAATAGGCAAAGATATCGTCATTCAACCTTTAAATGTATAATAATTTGCAATTAACTCTCAAAATTATGATATTTGTATATAGTTTTACTCTATTCCTTAAAATAATTATAGATAGTCCTTTAATATATAAATTAAACCCATAAAACTCTCAGTCGAGAATGATCGATTATAATTTAAAGCATTTGTTTCAAGCCCTTAATTCGTTGACGAAACAGCGACGGGAGGGAACAGCCTAGGGTTCGTCGACGACCACAACTACGTTAGTGAATACAGTTTGAATCAGTGCTACACGCTCGGTCGATCTCAAGGCTGTCTCGACGACGAGCTCGTCGTAGCTTACAGCCATGAAATTGTCTTTTAGAGAATAGCACTGCAGGCCGCTCGTTTGTGGAATGCATTGCCAGTTCAAATAAAACGCGCGCAGTCGTTAATAGAGTTTAAAAGACTCGTTAAGGAACATTACTTGTCGTTGTGATCTTGTCTTCGTAACTGTGTAATTATCTATAGTCTTCAATTATTTTTCGTTGCTTATTTATTTATTTCCTATGTATGTATGTATGTATCTATTATTTAGGATATGTATGTATATGTGTATCTATTTTAGCGTATTGTATAGATAACGTATTATTTGCACCTACGACAGCCCCATATTATGTCCAGGCAAATCACTGTCCATTCCAAGGTTGCCTGGAAGAGATCGCGGAAAGCGATAAGGCCGCCCATTGTATATTTTGTAGTGTTTGTTTTTTTTCCCTTTCGTTATATATTTTTGTGGTGTACAATAAAGTATATATAAATAAATAAATAAATACTCCGTGCCTCGGAAAGCACGTTAAGCCATTGGTCCTGGCTATCATTTGTGGATCTTTGACAGTTGTTACGAGTTGTCAGAAGCCCAAAAGTCTGACAACCAGTCTTACCGAGGGGTATCGTATTACCCAGTTACTAGGTTGTGGAGGTCAGATAGGCAGTCGCTCCATGTAAAATACTGGTATTCAGTTGCATCCAGTTAGACTGGAAGCCGACCCCAACATAATTGGGAAAAGGCAAGCAGATGATGATGTATTGAAATCAATTAATGATAGATACTTACAGTTGTTTTGCCTTTAAAGGACAGTTGTAGAGTTTCATCAGCTTTTTTTAACCTGGTTTGAAACCGTTTAATCTTATCAGCCATGTACTCACACTCCCAGCATATAAGGTACCGAGCAGTGTCCTGAATAAAAAGAAAAACAAATTAATTGCCAAAAAACCTTTTAAATACATTACCCTCTCCATTTGTGAGGTCGGTTAAAAATGGATTACTTTATTTGTTTACATTTTTGGCTGAATGAATTTGACTGAGTTGAATTTGACAATAATCTTAGTTTTCCAGGTTTTAATATTGGTTACATTTACATACATATTATTTTGTTAGTAGAAAAAAAACGATGGATGGACTGTGTGAAAGATGCTATGGCTAGAAAGGGGGTGACCAGTGCCGGCGTTAGGGGGGGGCGTGATGGGGCGATGGCCCAGGGCGACAAATTCTGGGGGGCGCCAAGGTCTGAAGTTGGAGTCTCTTGCCTCTCCTGGTGCAAACCCTCAGAACTGTGCTCTACGCTCTGTGCATATGCATATTTTTTATTGAGATTTTGTTTAGATGGATTTTTTGAGGGTTTGTGGTCGAGGAGCGACTCTAACGATATCGTTAGAGTCACTCCTCGACCACACGGTGCTTACGCTTACGATTGGTGCAAACTGCAATACTTCCACCGCCAAACCGATACGTGTGACACGTGGTAGATGGTGGGGATAACTGAACCTTCTATGTTCGAGCGTCGCTCGAATTTATGCAACGCGAAAACCGTCTACAATGTGACTGCTACAGAGGACAGAATTTTTTGTGTTACTAGTTTTCTAATATCGTTCTTCCAGCATCCCAAATCTTTTATTCCTATTTTTTTGTATTCAGGAATACTCCTTCATTTTTCTTTTAGCTATATTCTTTTGACGATTGAGATTTTTCTGGAGTTTTTTTTCTGTTTTATTATTTTTATTTTTCTAAAAATACTTAATATAATTTTACTTGGGATCAGCAAAAAACTAACACTTGATATTGCTTCCCTCAAGTGGGCGCCACAATATTTTCGCCCGGGGTATCAGTGGCCCTTACGCCGGCACTGGGGGTGACTTCCGAGATGACGGCTAATAGAGAATTATGGAAGAAAGAAACATGTTGCGCCGACCACGAATAAATTGGGATATGGACAGGAGAATGATGATTTTGTTAGTAGCAAGAATGAAACAAAAGTACTTGCCTTAGCATTAATAAACATTTCTGGACACAGCCAAGCAAAAACAAACTTGACCTGAGCTTTTAATGGTCTCAATTTCCTGTCCAGCTGTAGGCAAGTGTAACATCTTAATTGACTCATTTTTATGTTAACTTTTCAATGAACACATTAACTTTTTTCTTTTCAAACAAGAGCTTTTTTTGACCCATTTCACCACACCACAGACATTTGTTGACTGACAGATTGGTTGACAGACACTTGACTACTGCTGACAGCACAAAAATTTGACTTGCATGACATTTGACATTACTTCCCTAGTGTTGTTCTTATCAACCGACGAACGAATTTTACGGTTTCTTTCATATTTTTTTTTATCCCGATATAAGTCTTATAGGTTTTACATTTACATCACGTAACCGTAAGTAATCTCAAAAATTGTATGGACTATTGACAGAAAATAGAGATTTCAACATGTTTTGTTTTTAATGTTTCGCCTTACCATGCGTTTGCAACGCATGGTAATTAAGATATACGGTTTAAGTTTTAAAACAGAGAACTTCTTTTAGTTAAAAAAAGCTGTACACAATTTGGGCCATAGCAACAATAGTTTGAAAGATTATTAACCAATGACCATCAAGGTATAATATTGTGCTCAAGAGTAATCGATCACGGAGCATTGACTAGTTGTATTAAGGCAACATGGTCCAGTCATGGTCAATGGTGAACGGTATATGGTTGTATGCAGTCCAAAATTTACGGTTTTTGGCAAATAATAATCAAGATACGAATATTTTTGGGTTTGAGCTGTTGACGTAAACGTAAAATATTTTTTTATATAGCAACACTTGGTAAGGAAGCCATTTTGTGGTGTCGCAGTGCAGAGAATCGTTCTTCATCAATTTTCGTATATTTTACATGGGAGTATTACTTTTTGTTGTGATACGAAAATTAATCACAACAAATAAATATTTTTAAATTAGTTATTGAAAAGTTTTAAAGTAAACGAAATGGAGCAGGACGTAGACACAGGATATAGAACGGTGTGCAGCGCTTGCTTGAGCAGCGATCGAGATTTATACGATTTGAATAATTTACCTCAAGTTAGTCAAGTATTTCGATTACTGATGTATGATTTCGCGGGCGACAGGGTAAGTTCAAATATATTTTTGTTACTTTTATAACATAATAAAACTAAGTTTTGTATTACGTAAATAATAAGGTCAAACTGAAATATATAATCATATATTGTGTGTATATCATTGGCGTGTATATTTCCATTACAACAAATTATCTTATGCGGGAATCAGTCTAAAACTTTTTTGACATCTTTATTAGCTTCTATCAAAATAGTTTTGAGAATATATTGATTCATTTTTAAGTAATGTGTAGAGGTGAAATAGAGAACACGAAAAGTTTAGTTGCGTTTTTAAAATCGCACTGCCTCGGTGGTCTATTGGTCGCAAACGCTACTGCTGAGCATGAGGTCCCGGGTTCGATGCCTAGGTCAGGCAGTGTTATTGGGTTTTTCTATCAGGAATTTCTCAGTAGCAGCCTGGAGTCTGGATTTGTGCCACGTTGATGCCAATAGGCCTTTGTACATCATGGGACTCAAACATAACTGGTGAAATGTTGGTGTACTAGTATTAAAGGTACATCTCTGCCTAACCCTTCGGGGACTACAAACACAATGCTATGTTTATGGTTGAGCTGTGTCATGTTCGTGAACAGGCGCCGTCAGTTGAGACTGGTTATCTCTTGTCTGCTAGGGCTGTTTTTGATTATTTTTCATTTGACATTGTTCTCACACATGTAATATCTATATCCATTTTTAACCGACTTCTTCAAAAAGGAGGAGGTTCTCAATTCGTCTGTATGTTTTTTTTTTTTTTTTTTTTTGTGTGTATGTTACCCGATTACTCCGCCAATTATGAATCGATTTTGATGATTCTTTTTTTGTTTGGTAGGTCATGCTTCAGAGGTGGTCCCATATAAATTTTATTAGTTTTGCTTGCGTAGTTTTTGAGTTAGCTTCAATAATTACGTATTTTTCCCACTGCGTATGTTGATGACATGTTAATTGACTCAGTCACATAGCAGATAACGGTATACGAATTTGTGTGGGGTAGTTACCACAACTAAAAAAAAATCAAGTAATAAAAACTAAAAACCCAACTACGACTTAAAAGGTATAAACAAGACACCACAGACAGACAAATTAAAAATCCAGAGTCGCACGTGTTAGGGCATAAATCGAACAGATTACGTGTGACTCCGGATTTTTAATTTGTCTGTCTGTGGTGTCTTGTTTATACCTTTTAAGTCGTAGTTGGGTTTTTAGTTTTTATTACTTGATTTTTTTTTTAATTCTTTTGGTGTTATAATATATATATTTTTGAAATGTCCTCATTAAGCCCTTTCATTTGATACCAAACATGGTACGATTAAACCATATTTTTTTTTAAGTTCCTCACTTTATGTCCTCTAGAGGGCGCCATTTTTAATTTAATGTGACTTCACATAGCCTATAACCAGCGGACAATCACGACGCTTCTAACGATACCTCATTTGTCAAATTGTGATAAGTGGTTTGGAAGATAGGAGGGAACAGATGAACATACATACATACATACATACATACATACATACATACCGGTCAAAATCTTAACCCTCCTTTTTTCTTCGCCGTAGTCGGGTAAAAAGTGAAAAATAAAAACTTTTTACAAAAAAAAAAACAACCGACTTCCAAAAAAAACACAAAAAAAGTGTAAAATAACTTTATTTTCGGAAGTCGGTGGCCAAAAACGAAAATTGAAAAGCAAAGACACCGAATTCCGAAAATAAAGTTATTTTTCACTTTTTTGTGTTTTTTTTTGGAAGTCGGTTGTTTTTTTTTTTGTAAAAAGTTTTTTTAAAAGAGTGTCCTTGGAGTTTCTTACCCATTCTTCTCCATAGAGATCTACAATTTGGAATGGGCAACTAGCTTCAACTTTTTGACTAACTGACGGACTCTTTGTGCCTGTAAATGGTTTAATTGAAATAAATGCTTTGAGTTCTTCTTTTTTTTTTTTTGAGTAATGTTATGTAAAATTATTTCTTTTCCAGTTTGGAGACTCTATACCGGAGATAGGCCAGCTAGTTTGCTGGGAGTGTCTGGCTCTGATGAAGAGGTTCCACAAGTTTAAATGGCAAGTGCACAGTGCACAGGAACATCTGAGGGTCTTGGCTCTTAGTAGAACACAAGAGGTATGCAGTGATTTTGTATTGTTTGTGGGGAAAAAGTAAAGAAAATAAATAAATTTGACCCAGTCCAAAGCACAGTTTTTTTTTTTGTCCGACTGATGGTCAATGGTTTCCATTTCCCCACTACCCTGTGTATTGCCTTCAATTAATAAACACACACAAAAAACTAACGTGATTATCTGCTTAACTACTTAAATATACACCGTTTCCCAATAGTTGTTCTTCGCACTGTCGTTGACACGACATTATTTCAAAACTTGTTGGCCGAAACTTCGCCACTTCCACGTTGTCGCCGGTGGGAACGCAGAGGTCACTTTGACTGCATGTTTTGAGACACATCATCACCATCATCATTTCAGCCGAAAGATGTGCTGAACTAAGGGCTCGTCCAAGCACCGCCACTTCGACCGGTTCTGTGCTTCCACCATTCACTGTCATCATCATCATTTCAGCCGAAAGACGTCCACTGCTGGACGTAGGCTTCCCACAAGCACCGCCACTTCGACCGGTTCTGTGCTTCCCGCATCCAGCGGATTCCTGCGACCTGCAAAAAGTCGTCGGCCCACCTTGTGAGACACAGAGTGCAGCAAATTATTAAAATAAGAATATTTTTTTACTATTTCAGAGCATGGACCACACATACATGTCGCAATCCCTGTCCTGCCTAGAAATGGAAACTAAAGTGGAATACGACAAGATATACTTTGATTTCTCAGCAGCTCCAGAAGACCAGGGATACATTATAAATAGCCACCCACAGAATGTTAAGAATGAACACTATGATGTGGCTCAGGTTGTCAGGGATAATAATATACTGGATATTGATGATCATATTTTGGAAGGTAAGATACGTCCGTATCTTTTCTATACTACACTAAGAATAAAATTATATGCAATACTGACTATCGCATATAATTTTATTCTTAAAATCATGTAAAGAAGGTCGTTAAAAACTAGAAATAGGAAAGGGCCAAGAATTCGACCTTGAGGCACGCCCATCTTAACTAGTGACCCCGAGGACATGTTTACTTTTTGTTGCTGTTTGATAGATAGGAAAGAACAAGGTTGGCCCCTTGTCCACGAATTCCGTAGTGGTGTAATTTACAGATAGTATATTGTGGTCAACGCAGTCAAACGCTTTCCAAATAGAAGTCCCAGGATGCAATTGGCATTTTCTGTGACCTCTCATAGAAAATGCCAATTGCATCCTGGGACTTCTTCTTCTCAAAAATTTGACAA
The DNA here is from genome assembly GCA_947522985.1 of Lithophane socia. Taxonomy (NCBI): domain Eukaryota; kingdom Metazoa; phylum Arthropoda; class Insecta; order Lepidoptera; family Noctuidae; genus Lithophane; species Lithophane socia. The sequence goes on along the minus strand of OX383281.1, from coordinate 3,951,009 downwards.
ATGAGTTATTTCCCAGTCTAACTTGCAAAAAACGTGTTATGTTTATAATTTATAAATAAATGACTTCTATTTGTTTCAGTTCCAGAGATAGTACTGGAGAATCCAGTAACAGGTGTGATGTCTCACATAGTAGTTGGGACTGATGCTTTAGTGTCTTCAGAACCATTGACACACAGTGTGCAGGGGTCTATGCCGCATCTTACAATAGGGTTAGCTAATATTTTTTATTTACTTCAAAAATACAATAGACGCAGATATATTTAGTAACCTATTCCGCTTGACCATTCTTCAAGAGTCATAAAAACCCTGTAAGAAATCGACACGTGTTTCACCTCTCAACGAGGCATCTCCAGGATGGCGATTGACCAATTGCAAACCAGAACGCGACGTGTTACCACACCGAGCGCTGGACGCAATTTCTTTTGACGTGGAGTTGCGGATACCAGCCCGTATTACCTATGACTCTTGAAGAATAGTCAAGCGGAATAGGTTACTAAATATATCTGCGTCTATTGTATTTTATAATGGATTTCCGCAAAGTCGCGCCTGAATCAATTAACTATATTTTTTATACTTATATATAATCAGCCTATAGTGCTCCCACTGCTGGGACTCAGCCAGTCTCTTCAAGAGGGAACGGGCTGTAATCTACCGGGCCCACTGCGGGTTGGAAGATGTCGCACGTTTTCGAATTTTTGGTTCTAGTAATGGCGGTTTCCTCACAATGTTTTCCTTCACCGTTTTGAGAGCAGTGGTGATGAAATTATTTACACAAAGTAAAGCGCCTGTCTGGGTTCGAGGCAATGACCTATCATTCGTAAGCCGCAGCTGGTACCACTGAACCACTACGCATTATTGCATGCCAATATTGTATCATAAGCCATTCCGTCAGCATTTTATGTACTAAAGTCTATTTTTTAATCTCATAGACTTATTTGACAGATGTATATGTCAAACTCCACATTGAAAAAACAAACAACAATCACTTGAAATGTCAAATTAGTTGAAAAAAACAGACTATAGGCATAATAAAATAGTTCAACTATCTTTTCAAACGTGTTCTCCTATTTCAGGCCACTGACATCTTCCAAGATTGAGACGGTCATAATGTGTCAAAATACAAAGGTTAAAGAAGAAAAGCCGGCAGCCAAATTAGGTTACATAACGGAGTATATGTGTGAAGCTGATATGCTGGCTTGCAGGTAAGACTACATATTTACATACATACCTAACATGAGGCCTGTGTTCCGGGAAGGGGTAGGCAGACGTGTACCTATACTACAACTACATTTCAATTGTAAAACATTTTTAAAAGAGTAACGGTGGAGTTTCTTGCCCATTCTTCTCCACACGAAAACTACCTTTTGGAAGGGGCAACTAGAATCAGTTCTATTTCTTTGTTTTTGACGTTCAAAAGTGCCTTTTATGTGCCTAATTGGAATAAATTATTTGACTTTGAGTGGTGGTGGCAAAAAACCTAAAATTCAAAACTCAAAACTCAAAGCATTTATTTCAATTAAACCATTTACAGGCACTTTTGAATTGTCAAGGAGTCGGTCAGTCAGAAATATGAAGCTAGTTGCCCATTCCAAAGCGTAGTAGGTACCTATGGAGAAGAACGGGCAAGAAACTCCACGGACACTCTTTTAAATCAAAATATTGCTTACATCATTTATGTTGAAATTATACATGTGAGAACAATGTAGAAAGCACGTTAAAAGCGTCCGCAATTATAACATAAAAACAAATCAAAAATTAAAATAAGCCGAGGCAGCTAAGAGATGACCAGTCACAACTGACCTCAACCATTTTGAAGGGAGCTAAATGATCCAACACACGCGCCACCATCAGCGAGACATTTGAGTGAGCATGACATTCCCAGCCGCCAGGGCACATTCAAGTCAATTAAAGACAAATTACCCGGTAAATGGCTCTATAGTACATAGTACTCACACCTGTGCTATGCAGTTATATAATACAAAGGAAATTGAGTTTATACAAACCCAAAGACTTCTAAAGTTATTTTGGACTTTGTAGTGTTTTTTTTAGATACCGGTCGTTTTTTTAGGGTTCCGTACCCAAGGCGGAAAACGGGACCCTATTACTAAGACTGCTGTCCGTCCGTCTGTCTGTCTGTTCGTCTGTCACCAAGCTGTATCTCATGAACCGTGACAGTTAGACAGTTGAAATTTTCACAGATGATGTATTTCTGTTGTCGCTATAACAACAAATACAAAAAAACAGAGTAAGATTAATATTTAAGGGGGCTCCCATACAACAAACGTGATGTTTTTTGGCGTTTTTATGGATAATGGTACGGAACCCTTCGTGCGCGAGTCCGACTCGCTCTTGGCCGGATTTTTTTTTTTCAATAGCCCCAGTCTCCTTTGTAGTTCCATAACTTTTTTGTGCAGAGCTATATTATTCCTAAATTAATATAACGAAGTATCTTTCAGAGAAGAAGCTAAACAGAAGGTGCAGTATGCGAGTTCGGTGTACAAATGTGAGCTGTGTATCATTGGGTTCTACACGCAACAACAGGTCGAAGACCATTTCGTGTCTGCCCATAGAGCGGTAAGCATCCTGATTTGAAACTGTCCAACAAGGCGGCCGTACCCTACCTCACATTTCTAAGCATGGTCCTCCGTTATGCCGAAAATACTGCAGCATTCATTTTGAAATAAATCCTTACTTCCTTACTAATATTATAAATGCGAAAGTAACTCTATCTGTCTGTCTGTCGCGCTTTCACGCCAAAACTACTGAGCCGATTTAAATGAAATTTGGTACACAGATAGTCTAGAGCCTGAGAAAGGACATAAGCTACTTTTTATCGACATACCACGCGGGCGAAGCCGCGGGTGGAAGCTAGTATACATATGTTTAAGTTGAGGATTGATGATAGGTCCTATGTTTGGCGAAAACATAAAAAGCAATTACTTAAACTTTTCGAGGCTTGAGAGCCACCAGCGCCCCACTCCGTCTCGCTTTCACTCAGGCCGCGAGTAGTATGGTGCGAGCGAGATAAAATCTGAGCTAGGGTACGGCCTTAAAACGCTGACAACAGATAAACCGCGGTCACTGTCGGATTACATAGAAAATAAACAGAAGCGCGATGACATAGCGCTTGTAATTTATTGCAAAATGTGAAGCAATTATCGATTTATTAAAAAATGAGTTGAATAATCGAAAATTTAAAACAACCAACTTCTGCATTCAAATTCGTTTTGTTATTAATTAAAAAATACCAACGTACGTTGATATTTAATACAGATATTTTGTATTAGAACTCAAGATAAAAGGTTAGTTTACCATTCATTTAACGGTAAAGTAACCAAAACTAAAAATAAATAACTAAGTAAATTTTTTCAATACATAACTTTTTGGTAAGAAATAACAAAGTTGTGAATGTTCAAGATTAACATACTTATATATATATTTTTTTTTGTTTAATTCGAACCGACTTTTACCATTTGCCTGTTGTGAGCACCTTAATGCTGTGCCTTAACAGGGTCACCCATCTACGGACCGACCTCGCCAAACGTAACTTAATCTGTCCGTGAAACTAGCCAATAACAACCCTAGCTTAGCTCAAGCTATGACAGTGAAGCGTTGTTATTGGTTAGTTTCACACATATCCCTCGCTACGGATCTTCGATCATCTCTGGTGGAAACGCAGCCTTAATCTTCGATCGACCCGTGTGGCTATTATTATTTAGCCACGAGCCAACAAGGACCAAGACCAACTCAAATAACACTTTTTTTCCAGAAACCCGGACAAGTCCCATGCAAAGTATGCTACATATACATAGAAGAGAGCAAGCTACCGACCCACACAGACTCTCACTACCTTCGCTACAACTGCAAACTGTGTGCTCACAGCGAGATGAGCAACAAACTGATCAGACAACACGTGTCTGCTCACATGAGCAAGCAGACTAACAACGCGAGCATTAAGATAGGCGACGTACGGACTAACAAGGTAAGCAAACTGTGTGCTCACAGCGAGATGAGCAACAAACTGATCAGACAACACGTGTCTGCTCACATGAGCAAGCAGACTAACAACGCAAGCATTAAGATTGGCGACGTACGGACTAACAAGGTAAGCAAACTGTGTGCTCACAGCGAGATGAGCAACAAACTGATCTGGCAACACGTGTCTGCTCACATGAGCAAGCAGACTAACAACGCAAACATTAAGATTGGCGACTTACGGACTAACAAGGTAAGCAAACTGTGTGCTCACAGCGAGATGAGCAACAAACTGATCAGACAACAAGTGTCTGCTCACATGAGCAAGCAGACTAACAACGCGAGCATAAGGATACGTTAAAAATCTGCCTAGCCTTTTCCCAACTATGTTGGGGTCGGCTTCCAGTCTAACCGGATGCAGCTGAATACCAGTATTTTACATGTAGCGTCTGCTTATCTGACCTCCACAACCCAGTAACTGGGTAATACGATACCCCTTGGTAAGACTGGTTGTCAGACTTTCGGGCGTCTGACGACCCGTAACAACTGTCAAAGATCCACGACTGACAGCCGGGACCAACGGCTTAACGTGCTTTCCGAGACACGAAGGAGTCTCGGTATGTAAATATGGTCACCCATCCACGGACCAACTCCATCAACCGTAGTTTAACCTGATGGATCGACCCGCGCAGCTGTTATTACCTAGCCACGAGCTCCTCTGATAAGTAGAAAGAGATAAGTATAAAAAGTGATAAGTAAAAAAACATTACCTCCCCCAAAAGGCGCCGCAGTTGGGTAACAATGTTTATGGATGGATTTTTGAATGGTTAGTTCACACCGAGACGCGACGCGCCCTTTTTTATGATCCGATACAATATCGAATTTATTTACTACACAATACACTGAGATGCGCAGCGCGTGTACCTTACACGCGCTGCGCATCTCAGTGTACTTTGACACGTGTCAACACTCGCACTGAAATTATACCTTTTCGTGAAGAAAATAAGTTCGATAATTGTTAAAAAGTGCGCGCAGCGTCGCGTCGCTTCACGTCGCGGTCGCGGGTGAACTGACCCTCAATACTCAATACTTTATTGCATTCCACATGTAGGTATTCTTAGGTGGTAAACTTATAATTAGATCATATGGACCCTATCGGGCACAGCAAAATAAGTGAGTTTAGAGGGAGGAAGCATTTTTTGTTAATTATACAGTATGTTAACTAACAAAGGGCGTTCCCGTTAACCTGCAATAGTATAGCGTGTATACATGCTAAAAAAAATATTATTACTCAAAAAAAAAAAAAATTTTTTTTTTTGTCGTGAAATCTTCACAAAACGATTAAATTTTAACGTAAAAGAAACACTCTGTACACGCACACTTGTATTTCAACGTAGAAAAACAAGTGTGACAAGTGTGCGTGTACAGAAAGTTTATTTTCCGTAACAATTTAATATTTTTTGTGAATAATTTACTACACAAAAACAAAAAAAAAAATTTTTTTTTATGGTATTATTTTTTTTAGCATGTATACACGCTGTTCTATTGCAGGTTAACGGGAACGCCCTTTGTTAGTTAACATACTGTATAACATTACTTATCAAACTAATTATAACCCTACTGCGATGCACCTACAGTAATGATACGATAGAGTTGTCCAGCTATGTTCATAAAAGATTGTTACTCTATTGCAGAACAAAAAAAAGAAAGAAAAGGAAAAAGAAGCCAACGCGTCTCCTCCGAAGCCTGGCGATCTTCGTAAGCTGCTGTCCAAGACTTCCATTGAAGTGTACCAGTGCTTAGAGTGTGACATGTTCTTCAAGTAAGTTATCCATTTCAGACTCTAATCTACATGGTCCTCATATGGCCTGACCAAGATTATGTCTGGACTTTAAAGGAGACGGTGACCTCTGAGTTTGTTTCGGCCTTTCTTCTCAGAGTAGTCAGATAGGAAACGCCGACCTCATCTAGCTTATTTTTACAACTTTTTAATATGACGTGTAAAAGTGATTCCAATATCCTATTTACAGAATAAACAATTTCATTTCATTTCATTTCATTTCATCACTAAATATTACATTTAAAAAAAAAACGACTTCCAAGAAAACACTACAAAGTGAAACATTAAAAAAAAAACATTTATACGAACATAGAACCTCCTCCTTTTTGAACAAGTCGGTTAAAAATAACTTTAATTTCGGAATTCGGTGTCGACTTCCGAAATTAAAGTTATATTTCACTTTGTAGTGTTGTTTTTTGGAATTTGATTTTTTTTTTGTATAAAATGTTTTTATTTTGCCCTCTTTAGTTGTGGTACCTACACCACATAAATTCGAATACCACTACCTGCTATATTAAATAACAGTGACGGGAATTAACGCAAAAACTACGCAAGAAAATTTAATAAAATTTATATGGGACCACCTCTGAAGCATGACCTACCAAACATAAAAAGAACTATCAAAATCAATTCATAATAAGGAATATGCATGTGATTCAAATATGGGTCAAATATTTTGTTTTAGAAACTATATTACTTCAGAATTATGCCTCCATCAACATTTTTGAAATAAATTTCTTTTTGAGCGAGAAATTAATTTTTTTAAAGTCCCAAAAAACTGTGGGTAATTCAAATACTTGAAAAGCTAAGAGCGGATGTGACGTAACAATCCGGGATAACAATCAAAATGTCAATGTCAAGTCAATCAACAAGTGTCAAGTCAATGTCAAACGCTCCTACAAAAAGGAGTATTTGACGTTGACTTGACAGTTGCTTGTTTGTTTTCACGGACTGTGACGTCACCACACCAAGCGCGCCAAATGGAGGGCGTTTAAATAGCACGGATCGGTTGGATATTTTAAAAACATTTTTAAAGTACTTTAAATTGCTTTGCCGTCGAATTTTTTAAAACTATTATTTGACGATGTAAACTATCGAATAAAAATATCAAAAAAATACATGCATATTCCCTATTGGCGGAGTATCCCGTAACAAATACGCAAAAAAAAAAACATACAGTCGAATTGAGAAGCTCCTCCTTTTTGAAATCGGTTAAAAAAGAAGCATCCATACTAATATTATAAATTCGTAACCTTGTTTGTCTGTCTGTATGTTGCCTTTTCACGCCTAAACCACTGAACGGATTTCGACAAAATTCCATACTTATATTATAAATTCGAAAGTAACCTGGTTTGTCTGTCTGTATGTTGCCTTTTCACGCCTAAACCACTGAACGGATTTCGACAAAATTTGACAATGAGATAGATGACATCCCGGGGAAGGACATAGGGTACTTTTTATCGACATACCACGCGGGCGAAGCCGCGTGCGGACGCTAGTTTATAACATAAGTTTATTTTTTGTTTACAGAAACTCCCGCGCCCGTAAGAACCACGTGGCTCGCTTTCACAGAGAAGGTCTACAATGTGATCACTGCAAGAAACGATTCGTTAATAGAACTACTTTAGCTACACATCTCAAGTAAGAATTCATTGTCTATAAACATTACATACATAACATAAGATGTGGCGGTATCTACATCGCCACATGCGAACTACGCATCAAAGACCTGACGTCACAAAAAAATCCTGACGTCACTTAAATCCTGCATCGCGCAATTAGAGTTTACCGCGCGATGGGCATTATACAAGAAATCAACATCAATCAGTGGCCGCCAGACACAACACCCGTCTGGTCGGAGGATCCTCCCTTTTCTATGGTGGATGAGTGAACTTTACACCCTGTTCCTCATACCACTAAAATATCACGCCTGTATCCCCCCAAGGGCTAGGCAGAGGTGTACCTATAGAAAGAAAGAAAGAAAGAAAAATAGGTTTATTTGTCACAGAAACACGTGCATACAAAAAGATCAGCAATTTTAACCAAAATAGATCTAAATACAATAAAAAATAAAAAAAACATATGAGATCAGGAGTATACAGATAAATAATCGGCAGCTGCACGTCATGACTGTGACAAGAAGGCTTCCACTCAGCATGATGCTGCGCTATGGGGACCCACAGCACAGCGCTGATTTTCAGTGGTCACCCGGAAAAAGACGTACGGCAATCAAGTCAGGTTCCACCATTTTTACATTTAATAAACAGGCAATAACATAAATAAAATAAACAGTACTTAGAATATAATATGACTTTAGCAAAGCGAAATAGATGAATAAATATTATTAAATAGGTAACGTGAAAATTAAACCGCAGGCATCACTGTGCGTACATAAATAAATAATGTGGGTACCTAATGATAAAATAAAATAAAAATGAAGTGTTCTGTCTCGCTCCCACCCTTACCTTCGCGTCGTCGCCGTCAGTCGCCAGCGCACGCGCTCACTATATAAAGAGTATAGAACACCCACATCTCGCCAGTTATGTTTAAGTCCCATGTACTAGGGGGCGAGCCTATTGCCATCAACCGGGCACAACTCCAGACTCCGGGCTGCTACTGAGAAATTCCAGATAGAAATACCCAATAACACTTTCGAACCAAGGACCTCATGCTCGCCCCGCGCCAAATGATCCCTGTTATTTTCTACTAGCTACGGCCCGCGACATCGTTTACGTGAAATGACTAGTTTTAGAATTAAATGGAAAAGGATTTTCGAAATCGGCTCAGTAGTTCCGATGAAAACATCTACATACAAACTTAAATTTTACCGCTTTATACAGGGTGGGACAGGGCTCCGCATACATGAACAAGGGGCATTCAGCTCCTTATTTTGAATCATATTCCACCGGAAATTTTCTAATTTTTTTTATCGTTTTTTCAGATATCTAAAATTACATTCTCTGTACGCACTCCATTTATGTAAAAAAAAACAGAAATGGATATTAAAATATTCGAGCGCGCCCCCCCCCCCCCGCACGGGGAGTGCGGCTACGCGGTTTTTCCCACGGTAACGATACATTGCTTGTGAGGTAATAATACAAATCAGGTTTATTGGATTCCCATAACGTTCCTGATTATAATTTCCTGTACCGGTCGTCTTATTATAATATGCTGAATAGGGAATATGCATGTATTTTTTTAATATTTTTATTCGATAGTTTACATCGTCAAATAATAGTAAATAAAAATTCGCCGGCAAAAAAGCAATTTAAAGTACTTAATTTTTATTTTTAAATATCCAACCGATCCGGGCTATTTAAACGCCCTCCATTTGGCGCGCTTGGTGTGGTGACGTCACAGTCCGTGAAAACAGACAAGCAACTGTCAAGTCAACGTCAAACACTTCTTTTTCTATGAGCGTTTGACATTGACTTGACACTTGTTGATTGACTTGACATTGACATTTTGATTTTTATCCCGGATTGTTACGTCACATCCGCTCTTAGCCTTTTCAAGTATTTGAATTACCCACAGTTTTTTTGGGACTTTTTAAAAATTAATTGCTCGCTCAAAAAGAAATTTTATTCAAAAATATTGATGGAGGCATAATTCTGAAGTAACATAGTTTATAAAAAAAAATATTTGACCCATATTTGAATCACATGCATATTCCCTATTCACGCCATCAGCCTGCGGAGGGCTATCCCTTACACCCTGCATTATTATAGTAGGTATAGATTTATTTTCTAAACTATAATTTTCTCCGTTTGCAGATTACACGAGGGTCCCCTACCTCGAGCAGAATGTACGATCTGTCACAAAATGGTGCGCGTCATACAACTTAAATATCACATACAACGACATCAGAACAAGAGTCGTTACGAGTGCGAAGAGTGCAACAAGACATTCTCCCACCTCGCGACCTACCAGGCGCATCTCAAGTACTCTAGAGCACATGCCTCCGACCAAGTGTTCAAGTAAGTAAATCTATGTACGTAAATACAATAGGGAAGCATGTATTTTTTTAAATATTTTAATTCAATAGTTTACATCGTCAAATCATCTGCCTAGCCTTTTCCCAACTATGTTGGGGTCGGCTTCCAGTCTATCCGGATGCAACTGAATACCAGTATTTTACATGGAGCGACTGCCTATCGGACCTCCACAACCCAGTAACTGGGTAATACGATACCCCTTGGTAAGACTGGTTGTCAGACTTTCGTGCTTCTGACGACTCGTAACGACTGTCAAATATCCACAAATGACAGCCGGGACCAACGGCTTAACGTGCTTTCCGAGGCACGGAGGAGTCTCGGTATGTAAAGATGGTCACCCATCCACGGACAAACCCCGGCAAGTGTAGCTTAACCTGATGGATCGACCCGTGCGGCTGTTATTACTTAGCCACGAGCTCCTCTTTACATCGTCAATTGGCGCGCTTGGTGTGGTGACGTCACATTATATGAAAACAAACAAACAACTGTTAGCCAAACAAACAACCTGTCAAACACTCCTACAAAAAAGAGTGTTTGACATTGACTTGACACTTGTTGATTGACTTGACATTGACATCTTGATTGTTGTTCTGGATTGATTGTTACGTAACATAAGCTCTTAGCTTTTCAATTATTTGAATTACCCACAGTTTTTTGGTACTTTTAGAAATTAATTTCTCGCTCAAAAAGAAATTTTATTCAAAAATATTGATGTAGGCATAATTCTGAAGTAATACAGTTTATAAAAAAAAATACTTGTCCCTTACTTGAATCGCATGCATATTCCCTATTGAAGTGTCTGTTTGTAATGTCAACATAACAGCTTGTTTACTAAATGCATATGAAAGTGCATAAGATACTTAATTATAACAAAAAAACAATTCTTAATTTTTTAAGTGAAAACTTCTTCAGGCGCGTTGAGCACTTTTTGGGTGAACAAAAAACATGGAACTCGCGTCATCGTCACTGTTGAAGAAATATTTTTAGCGCCATCTACCGTCTACAGTTTGAATTACGTTGAGGTTACGTATTGTTGCTTAGTTTTCACTTCTATCGGCAGTCCACAAAGACTGCCCCGCATGTTTTTTTTTATGTCTGTCTGTTCCGGCTAATCTCAGAAACGTCTATACCGATTTTGACGGGACTTTCCCTGGTAGATAGCTAATGTTATAAGGAGTAACTAAGCTACTTTCATTTTAGAAAAGTCGAAGCCGCGGGTATCAACTGGTGTACTCTATAAATCCAGACATCCCATATCAATCTGTCAGCCTTTTCCCAACTATGTTGTGGTCGGCTTCCAGGGTAACCGGATGCAGCCATCCGGTTAGCCAGCAGTCATGGGCACTACCGACAAAAGTGAAAACTTAAAACTGGTATTAGCTCCATCTACAGGATGTTAGAGTAAACACCGTTATCCTTGAAACCAGTGGTTTGGTTTCATTTATAGAACGTGAAATCAGTGGAAAATTACAACTTTATTTTTTAAATAAAATCTACATTTTACCTCAAGAGTATTACAGCACCATACGCGCTAAGGCAACGAACTTACGTCTCAACACGGGCGGGGGGCGCGGGACGTGACCTTTCAGGCCGCGAGCGCGACCCCTATTGTGTATTTATCCATGTGTTGTGTAGGTAGGTAGAAGGGGCGCATATCCATGAATTTGCGGACGGTGTCGGATAGAACCCTTTTAAAGTCTTTTAATGAAAATAATGGTTTTTTCTTTGTTGTGCCTCGGTCATTTATTTTTAAATTTAAGTCAACTACCCATGGTTTGAGTGACAACGGTATTTACCCTAACACCCTGTTTTCAAAAGTAAAGCAAAACCGAAATTTTCACTTCAAATACTTTTTTCCGATAGCAAAGTTATTTATATTTATCGTATGTTTTCTTCCAGATTCCCGTGTCCCATGTGCAATAAAGGCTACCCGACTAAGGAGGCGATGCAGGACCACTTCAACTACCAACATCTTGGCAAGACTGTGCACAAGTGTCCTGTGTGTGAGAAGGTATGATTTTACACACACACACACATATATATATAATCTCACGCCCTCTTCCCATGGGGGGTAGGCAGAAACTACAGAATGCCACCTGCTACGATCCTTCCATACTCCTTTAGCCTCGTTTACGTTCATACATCAGAGGCCTTAGTGCGAGTTTCTTTTAACTATCTTCACTTTACGCATCGACCGCGTTCGGCGCTCCGATTGGCCTTCACTGGTGAGGGGACAATCGGAGCGCCGAACGCGGCCGATGCGTATAGTGGTCATACACGCGCGCCGGTTGCGAGTACTAGCAATATCTTATCTTTTTAATTTAATTAATTAAAGTCGCTTTATTTATTTATTTATTTATTTATATATACTTTATTGTACACCACAAAAATATATAACGAAGGGAAAAAAAAAAAAAACACTACAAAATATACAATGGGCGGCCTTATCGCTTTCCGCGATCTCTTCGAGACAACCTTGGAATGGACAGTGATTTTTCTTTATTTTTTTTTTGCTTTTCATGTTTGTCTGTATGTCCGCTTTACTCTTCTAAACCACGCAACAGATTTTGATGAGGTTTTCACGATCGTTTAGAGAACTTATTCGGGAAGGTATACTCGTATGTGTATAATGTGTCAATATTAGTAGTAAGTTACATAAGTTAGTAAGTTAGTTACATATAACTAAGAAAGTTAGTAAGTTACATATAACTAAGAAATCTGGATGTTTTGTCATGTCGTAAAAACCGTGCGTTTGTAATGAATAAACACATAAACTACTGCGCCGATTTCAAAAATTCTTTCACCATTAGAAAGCTACATTCACCCTGAGTAACATAGGCTATAATTTACAAAGACTACACGCGGGCGAAGACGCTGGCGGCAGCTAGTTGGTAATAAAATACTGTTTATATTTCAGCCTATAGCGTCAAGAGCGAATGTAGAAAAGCATATGATGCGAGTACATGGACAGAAGAAAGAGAAGCCACGGAACCATGTGTGTCAGGAATGTGGGAAGGGCTTTACTGTAAGTGCCTAATCTATTTTTATTTATCTACACCCATGCTGTAAATCCTCTCTAAAAGTTTCTGAAACAGTTAGCTTATTGCCAACATTAAAACAACCAGTGTCATAGTAACCATTGCACCCATCCAAACGGGTGTTATAATGTTGCACTGAATTTCATAATGCAACTCATTTAAAAAAAAGAACATTGTCATTCACGAGCTTTTCACTAACAAAGCACCGTAATTTAAAAACAAAACATTCGAATTCGAAAAATTCGAATTCACGTCGTACCGCGCCATTTTTGTTCGATATTGGTATTGCAAAGAAACTTTTATAGAAGATTCATATCATGGGTGTAGATAAAATCTTGTATGCAACTGTAAATAATTAGGTATTAAAACACTCATGTGATACTATTATCACACAACACACACATAAGGGGTATTAAAACACGAATGTGGGTACATTCGTGTTTTATTACACAGTATGTTAACTAACAAAGGGCGTTCCCGTTAACCTACAATAGTATAGCGTCTATACATGCTAAAAAAAAAAAAAAGTTTATTTTTATTTTTACCCGACTACGGCGAAGAAAAAAGGAGGGTTATGATTTTGACCAGTATGTATGTATGTATGTTCATCTGTTCCCTCCTATCTTCCAAACCACTTATCACAATTTGACAAATGAGGTATCGTTAGAAGCGTCGTGATTGTCCGCTGGTTATAGGCTATGTGAAGTCACATTAAAAAATGGCGCCCTCTAGAGGACATAAAGTGAGGGACTTAAAAAAAAAAAATGGTTTAATCGTACCATGTTGGGTATCAAATGAAAGGGCTTAATGAGCACATTTCAAAAAAATATATATTACCAACCCAAAAGAATTTAAAAAAAAAATCATGTAACAAAAACTAAAACCCAACTACGACTTAAAAGGTATAATATAAATAAATACTTAATAACAGACAGACAAATTAAAAATTCGGAGTCACACGTAATCTGTTCGATTTATGCCCTAACACGTGTGACTCCGAATTTTTAATTTGTCTGCCTGTGATGTCTTGTTTATACCTTTTAAGTCGTAGTTGGGTTTTAGTTTTTGTTACTTGATTTTTTTTGTATAGTAAAATATTCACAAAAAATATTAAGTTTTTACGGAAAATAAACTATGCACGCCCACTTGTCACACTTGTTTTTCTACGTTGAAATACAAGTGTGCGTGTACAGAGTGTTTCTTTTACGTTTAAATTTAATATTTTTGTGAACATTTCAAAACATATTTTTATTTTTTTTATTGGTAATATTTTTTTTTGCATGTATACACGCTATACTATTGCAGGTTAACAAGAACGCCCTTTGTTAGTTAACATACTGTATAACAGTGGCATAAATAACTATTATCTCTCACACTTTTCTAATACTATCCATCTTTATAACAGGACAAAAAAGCTCTCACCCAACACGAAGTAATCCACTCAGGCGAGCGTCCCTTATCCTGTGACATTTGCCAACAGACGTTCAAGCAAAAAGCGTCCTTATACACACACAGGAAGCGCGTTCACAAAGTGTTCCCGGCGAAACGACTCGTGGAGTATATGGACGATAACATGCAGCATTGTAAGGTTGAGAGGTTCATTGTGTGAGAGAGACAGGTATATGTCTCAGAAGGTCTTCTTGTAAAGAAATAAATACCATATTGTACACGGTCGTCAAATTACGTTTTTTGGTGTGCGTTTCATACGAATATCAACCTTATATTGTGAGCAAATAATGTTCATAATCGTATAAATAGATGTGAGAAAGTCTTTTATACGAATATGGACCTTATTTTAATTCTATATAAGGTTCATATTCGTACAATATGTAAATTATTTTTAAATCGTCCTGGTTCTCTCATTTAATCGTTGTTAATAATTTTGTAAAGAAGGTTAACGTGTTTTTTTTTATTTCTTAAAATAAAAGTGTAATGGAGGCAATAATGATTATCTTTAGAAAATCGAAATAAAGTCTTGTAAAATAAGGTCGATATTAATGTTTTGATTGTAATGTAAACCAAAATTAAAATACAAAATGGGGACGACAATCCTGACATCCTAACTAATATTATTATAAATGCGAAAGTGAGTTTGTTTATTTGTTTCGTACGCTTTAACGGCTGAAAAGATTTGTATGTAATTTGGCATATGGGTAGACCATGACCTGGATTAGGACATAGGATACTTTTTAGGGTTCTGTACCCAAAGGGTAAAACGGGACCTATTACTAAGGCCCCTCTGTCTGTCCGTCTGTCACCAGGCTGTATCTCATGAACCGTGATAGGTTAGACAGTTGAAATTTTCACAGATGATGTATTTCTGTTGCCGCTATAACAACAAATACTAAAAAATAGAATGAAATAAATATTTAATGGGGCTCCCATACAACAAACGTGATTTTTTTTCCGTTTTTATACATAACTAGCTTCCGCCCGCGTGGTATGTCAATAAAAAGTAGCCTATGTCCTTCCCCGGGATGCCATCTATCTCCCTGCAAAATTTTATCGAAATCCGTTCAGTGGTTTAGGCGTGAAAAGGGAACATACAGAAAGACAGACAGAGTTACTTTCGAATTTATAATATTAGTATGGATAGTACGGAACCCTTCGTGCGCGAGTCCGACTCGCCCTTGGCCGGTTTTTATCCCGATATTCCCACGGGAGCGAGATATATGCGAGTGCAACCGCGGGGCATATTAGTAGGATTGCCGTCTCAACCTTGTATATGTGACGTGGTGTGGGTTTAGTCGGCAATGTCAGTTCTAAGGGCGATTCTGCCTAGTACCAGAGTGCCTAGACAAGTGACAATCGCTTCGAAATCGTTTCGTATTTCTACAACGACTTTCAACAGGATTGACATAAGCTTTTCGATAGCTTATGTCAGTCCTATACATTTTTGCCTTTTCCATCATCGTTATCGCTGATAGAATGTCACTTTAATAAACACAGGCCCATAGATAAATACCTTAACTTAAACATACATATTCTATAAACAAAACTTGTGTTAATAAATAAGGCTTAGACTATGTTAGTAGTTCTTCAATCTGCACTAGCTAGACTTTGTGCTGTCCAGTGGAACTTGTCCGCGAAAACGACGAAACACCACGTCCTGCGGCCAAAAGTCTTCTTCCATGACGAGGGGCAGATAACAGTCTGGCACACGCACGACGAACGAAGTTTACGTTCCGGCGCGATTCAAGTATCTGCACCCTCGGCGCGTATCTCGTCTTTTGGCGCACGTACTCCACGATGTCCTCCGCCTTAGTGGCTTGTCTAGGGCCTCTGGTTAGGCGCTCTCCGCATTTTAGGAATAAAGCTGCAAGTATGCGATGGGCTCGTCTTGTCGGGACAATTCAGTGAGCGTAACATAGTCAGAAGATATAAGAGTTACGCGATAGACAGAGAGGCAACTTGTAGGTGAATATAACTGTAGGTAACTAGCGCTGTGCCACCTGAATTGCACTTTATTGTGTCGTAGCAAGTGTCGCTATTAATTTAAATGATGTTGCGAAGTGAATCTTGTATAAGTAAACAAAAAATTATCGATGGATGGATCCGGGCCCGCGTCGTACATTATGGCCCACTCCTCACAGAGAGGAGGCCTGTGTTCCAGCAGTGGGGACATTATAGGCTGATTATGCTATTAGTGGATCATCATTTCAGCCGAAAGACGTCCACTGCTGGACATAGGCCTCCCCCAAGCACCGCCACTTCGACCGGTTCTGTGCTTCTCGCATCCAGCGGATTCCCGCAGCCTTCCAACGCTACGTCTTCCGGTACGCGGTCGCCACTCCAGAACCTTTCGGCCCCATCGGCCATCTGTTCTGCGAGTAATGTGCCCGCCCACTGCCACTTCAGTTTAGCAATTTATGGATGTTGTTGACTAGACTCATCGTGTATAAAATGTCTCGAAACCGTAATAATAATATAATCGTTGCTTTAAGGAATATTATAATATAATATTTAATAAATCAAGTGCAACTTATGACATTATAAGATATATTTTATTTACAAATAAATTAATGATAAATATTTTATATGTTTCATTTGAAATCACCTTTTTAATACACCGTCTTTGACAGTTGTTACGGGTAGTCAGTAGCCCTAAAAACTCAACCAGTTTTACCAACGGGTATCGTGTTAAACAGTAACTGGGTTGTGGAGGTCAGATAGGCAGTCGCTTCATGTAAAATACTGGTATTCAGTTGCATTTGGAAAGAAGCCGACCACAACATAGTTGGGAAAAGACAGGCAGATAATGACGGGGGTCTTCGAATCTTGAAGGAATAGATTACTTCTATGTAAACGTGAACCATCATCGCTTACCATCAGGTGAGATAGGCGCCTGCCTCACTGCCATCGGTTAACGAGAAGAGATAGAGCTAGCAACTAAAAACGAGTTTGCGAGAAGCGAGGGCGATTACTCACTGGTATGCATATGTACAGTTCAATTCAAACTCAAATGGCGACTCGGAACATGAGGCGAGTCTCTGCGCAGTAACAATTTCATGTGTCAGCGGGGGTGAGGGGTAGTGCGCAGCGAGTATCTAACTCCCGAGCTACCATTAAGTTTGAATTTAACTGTACGAAGCGTGAGTCTCTCAGCGAGTGTCTGCCCGCCAAGTGAGCGTCACAGAGGGAGCATGGATACACGCTATACTATTGCAGGTTAACGGGAACGCCCTTTGTTAGTTAACATACTGTATTTTAAACCTGTCAAAATAAAATAGCATTGAAAATAGTGTAAAATTTTTATTGAAAATTTAAACAATTTCATATTACCTATTTTAAACATGCAAAATGGTTCCTAATCAAAATTGAACAATACAGTATTAGTAATACTTACTATTTACAACAAATATTGTATAAATTATGTATAAACTGTGGTCTTAAAATTACTTCATCTCTTCATCTATATTGCATTTATGTATATGAGGACTTTAAACTCTTCATGGAATACTGGAGCAATGATCTGCAAAACCATTTCTTTTGGTTTTATAAAAAAAATACATTAACTCACGCCCTCTTCCCATGGAGGTAGGCAGAAATTACAGAACGCCCCCTGCAACGATCTTTACATATTCCTTTTGCCTCGTTTACGTTCATACACCTGATCATACACGCTCGCCGGTTGCGAGTACTACGCACCTGACCTTTATGGTTAAAGAAATTTATTTCTCAATAAGAAATTACAAAGATTTCACTTACTTGAGAACATTTCTAAACTTACAATAGGTATAGTTATAAATAACTTTGACTCACAAACTAAGCAGCTATTGTTTTTATATATATATATATATAGAACGAGAGATTTACAAACGTAATAACATGCATTTCGTACGCAAACAGCATTAAGTACACAAAACTTAAATCTTTTCGACCCACCCGCAAAAGAAACAATTAAGTACCTACTGTGGTCACAAATGTTCCTTTCTGTAGAACATCACCGATAAGAGGGCCTAGACAAGTGACAATCGCTTCGAAAGCGTTTCGTATTTCTACAACGACTTTCAACTGGATTGACACAAGCTTTTCGATAGCTTATGTCAGTCCTATACATTTTTGCCTTTTCCATCATCATTAACGCTGATAGAATGTCACTTTGTCTAGGGCCTCTGGTCACATACATCGTCTGTGGAGTTTTGCCAGTAAATGTAATTGGACCTTGTGGATATAGGTGGTATATTTTTTTGCATTAGCAAATATCCATTTAGATTCCTAGCTGAACGAAGACCTCTTTTCATATTTAAAACTCTAGCCTTATTACCAAACCGTGTTTATCAGTTGTTTAGCATAAACACCTTTTAAACATGACATTTCTGTATGGAGTTTGACATAAAACTGACATTACTGTGGTAATGTGTCAATAATGTCAATGAATGTGTCATTGTATCAATATGTAATTTTGTTAAATAAAACCTAAATATTAATTACGGGTATATTCTTTACTACAATTTATTTAACAAAATAATGTGTTTTAGGGGTATGAGGAACAGGGTGTAAAGTTCACTCATCCACCATAGAAAAGGGAGGATCCTCCTACCAGACGGGTGTTGTGTCTGGCGGGCAACTGCCCAATGATTGATATTGGGTTTTTGTATAATTATGTTCACTGCCAATGATATATAAAACTATAGATACGTTGTCCGCACTCTAAAATGACAACATGAAATGAAGCCAATTGGCCACATCGCGCTTAGTTACGCACCAACCTGTCGCGCGACACTACTTTTGTTTTTAATTTAGATATACGAAATTACGTACTAAGATGTATATTTATCTCCCTCTAGCAACAGGCATCCCGCCGTACGGTGTCATATTTTCTTTCCCTTTCTTCATGCGTATAAGTAGCTATCTAGTATTTTTGCCGTTTTTAAGCGCCGTGATGTTGGTTTATGACGTGTCTATATAATAATACGTCATTGTTCACTGCACGGTAAACTCTAATTGCGCGATGCAGGATTTATGTGACGTCAGGATTTTTTGTGTGACGTCAGGTCTTCGATGCGTAGTTCGCATGTGGCGATGTAGATACCGCCAGTGTCAAACGCGTTAAACAAGTGTCAAAGTTTTTGTGGTAAGGCCCATTTTCTCTAACAATTAAACCCATGGTTCCCTTAGCTCTAAGTATTAGCCACTAGCGACCCGCTCCTGTTTCGCATGGTTTTAACGACTTGACAATACATCGAGATTACTTAGTTTTATGTAACTTTAATACTAACGTATTATTCAGGAATAAATTCTCTAAACGATGGTGAAAACCACATCAAAATCTGTTGCGTTAAGAAGAACAACGCGGACAAACAGAAAAACACGAAAAGCGACTTTAATTTATAATAGACAACACAAAATACAAATCTTTTCGTTTTATAATAGTAAATACCTAGATAATTTCAGTTTTATATGTTTAGAAAACCACAGTTTATACATAATTTTAACAGACGTCTTACATTCTAAAACGTGGTCCACATGCCAATAATTAAGGCACTATTATTGCTTAATAATTATTACTATTTTTATAATAAATCATTGTTTTATTATTTATCACAGAAAACGATGACCTGCCGTGAAACATTTTGTTGCAAAATGTTGTTATTTAATTTATATTGAATAATTATTGAACTTATTGTTTACAAGTTATTTAATTTCTTGGCGTCAGTATTTCTTTTAACACATCAATACAGAAAATTGTTACAAATTCTTCTTTTTCACGTAGAGTTTTTATGCCGTCCATGGGCCTCTGACTTGGTTTCACATGCCGTCGAGAAATATCTCTCAGGCACGTACAAGTCTGACATGCCCCTCCGCTACGCCCAGAGCGGGAGAAGTCATACCCATTTCCCACACTCAAAAAAAAAAAAAAGGCACGTGTTTTCAACACAATGTTTTCCTTCATCGTTTTAAAAGCAATTGAATAATTATACAATACGCACATGAATCCGAAAAGTCAGAGGTGCATGTCTTGGGTTTGAACTCGAGACTCGAGTATTATTTTTTACCCGACTACGGCGAAGCAAAAAGGAGGGTTATGATTTTAGTCAGATAGCCGACCTCATCTAGTATTTTTTTAAATGATTGACGTTTAAAAGTGTTAGTACAAACCTACTTACAGAAATAATATAATTTATCATATAAAGCAACGATGATTGGCGCCAAAATTCAGTATGGTTATTCCAGAATAATAACAACAGTTTTATATTCAATTCAATTCATCATATTAGTAGAAAATTTGCTACACTCGACTGGTTAGTCAATATATGTTACTAAATAGTTAAAACATCTCCCAAAAATTACATCACATCATTTATTTTGTCCTTTGACCCTTGACTGCTGCAAATATCTATTAAGGCCCTACCCTACCTCAAATTGCTTAGCATGATCATCCGTTATGCCGAAAATACTGCAGCATTAATTTTTAAATAAACATATTTTAAATTTGAGGATTGATGCTAGGTCCTACGTTTGACGAAAACACCATTACATCAAATTTTCTCGATAGAAAAAAAAAACCAAAGTTCCCTCTAAACCGAACTTTAAACGCTTGGTATTAAAAAAAAACTTCAAATTAGATCATGAAACTTTGCATAATAACTGAACTAACTTTATAGCAGGTCTTATGTTTTTTTTATTACCATTATTGTCACCCTAAAAAGTAATTACCTAAACTATTCGAGGCTTGAGAGCCGCCAACACCCCACTCCGTCCCGCTCTCACTCCGGCCGCGAGCAGTATGGTGCGAGCGAGATAAAATTTGAGGTAGGGTACAGCCTTCAATGTATTTTTGACATCGTTTGAAGTCGTCACGAATTCACAATAGTATAAATTAATTTCTACCTGAAATAATCCAGCCATTTTCCTTTTACTTTTACAATATTTGTATATATCTGACTATCTCTGAGTATTATAATTTTTTAAGCATGCCATTGTATATTTAATTTTAGTTTGATTAGCAGTTCAAGGGTTAAATAATAATCTTAAAATTTAATTAATATCCTTACTAATATACATATATTGTAAATAACGCAAAATCTTTGTACCTTACTTTTTAAATGCAAAAGTGACACACTTAGCACCTATATGTCTATTATGTAATGTATTATAAAATATATGTTTTAACTACAAACCCTTCACTATAGCTTGTCCCTTGCCGTCAGGTTGGCACCATGGCTTATCAATCTTTGTTTCAATACTAATAGAGTTCAAAATGGCTTGTCAAGCAATGGTGGACAAGACGACAGGGGACAAGTTATAGTGAACGCTCACTATAGTTATAGCCAATAGCGGTCATTTATCTTTCCCTAATATCTCTCCGTAGGAAGACAAACATTAAATTATTTATGGTTTTTCAAAATTGGAACATGTTGAACATCACGATAGATAGTGATTTAGGACGTTAAAGGACTTTATTTCAGTTTTTGAAATAAGAAAATGTAGGCGGGTCAATGACCGCTATTGCCGCGCTAAAGTGCGATAACTATACCAGAATACATAGAGGACAATACATGTTTTTGGTTTTTATACTAAAATTCATTTAATTTTATGTTTAGGCCACTTGTGAAATTGATAGCTGGGGTTACACATAACTCATGTTTTACAAAATAAATTAAAAGTAATGCTAACATCAATAGAACGGACTTGAAACGTAAAATAACGGTACGTAGTTCCAGTAACGATAATTTCTACCGTTCCACTCGGATCGTAACTAAATTAATAGTTAAAGATTTCGTTCCGATAGATTTTCGTTAAATTGCAAAGACATTCGTTCGTAAATTGTTACTGAAACTATACATAACGCTATTACGTAACATTATCGTACCTCTAATATGAGTAACGCTTCAAGTCCCTGACCAATAGTAACGGTCATTCTAATACTGGGGCTACATTGTCGCGTTATCGTGAACTATACTTCGCGCGCTCTCTGCTGTTCAGCGAGACGTCGAGCGGTGTGCGAGAGAGACCACGCGAAGTATACCTAGTTCACGATAACGCGACAATGTAGCCCCAGCATAAAGATAATTTAATATAGATATAAAAAGTTGATACATAAGCAGTAAAACTTTTTCCAAAAAAAACAACCGACTTCAAAAAAAAACACAAAAAAAGTGAAAAATAACTTTAATTTCGGAAGGCGGTGTCTTTGCTTTTTAATTTTCGTTTTTTGCCACCGACTTCCGAAATTAAAGTTATTTTTCACTTTTTTTGTGTTTTTTTTTGAAGTCGGTTGTTTTTTTTGGAAAAAGTTTTTATTTTTCACTTTTTAGTGGTGGTACCTACCCCATACAAGTTACTACCTGCTATGTAAATAACAGTGAAGGAGTCTAATAATGATATCGTCTACATAGACTGTGGGAAAAATACGTAATATTGAAGCTAGCGCAAGAACTACGCAAGCAAACTTAATAAAATTTATATGGGACCATCTCGGGAGTATACCCTTTCGAACTAAAAAATAATTTTTAAAATCGGTTCACAAACGGCGGAGTAATCGGTGAACATACATAAAAAAAAAAAAAAAAAAAAAAAAAAACAATCATCCGAACGTAGTACCTCCTCCTTTTTTGAAGTCGGTAAAAAGAAGGATTTTTAATAGTTTAATATAAATTAAAGCTGCATTTTGAACATACGCGGGAAATCTGTGACAATAGGGTATTTGACAGCTATCAAAAATATACATGAACTTAAAAGATGTTACAGAAAAAAAAACGATAATTTTCAATAAAGAGTTATTCTTCCATCCTTGTCACGCAAAAACGCCATTGTGCTAAATGGCGCGAAGTTACTATGGCGTCTTTGTTGTGACGTCAGATCGCAGTAGTTATGTCTCTGTCTAGCATAGACGAACGTTTAAAAGTTCGCCATTTTTTATTTATTTAGTTTTGTCTTTTTTCTTGGGTACAAGAAATCTAATAATGAAGCCTGTCAAGTACTCTATTTAAAAACTTAAAGGTACTATTCCGTAGCCGACCGTAGGCGGTCGATAAAATCAGTCGTGTCGCGGCGACACGACTGGTTTTATGTATTTCCATGAAATACCAAATATATAAATAGCTAGCGACAAGTCGGTTTCATAGCATAACCATAATCAGCCTAAAACGTTCCCACTACTGGGACACAGGCCTCCTCTCTGTGAGAGGGAGTGGGCCGTAGT
The DNA here is from genome assembly GCA_947522985.1 of Lithophane socia. Lineage (NCBI taxonomy): Eukaryota > Metazoa > Arthropoda > Insecta > Lepidoptera > Noctuidae > Lithophane > Lithophane socia. The sequence goes on along the minus strand of OX383281.1, from coordinate 3,927,513 downwards.
CCACCACGCGGGCCTAGTGCGGGTTGGTAGATGTCACATGTCTTCGAATTTTTGGTTCTAGGACATGCCGTTTTCCTCACGATGTTTTCCTTCACCGTTTTGAGAGCAGTGGTGATGAAATTGTTTACACAAAGTAAAGCGCCTGTCTGGGTTCGAACCTACGATCTACAACTCGTAAGTCGCGGCCGTTAACACTGGGCCACCACTGCTAATGCTCATGTTTCATAGAAATACATAGAATACACAGGGCCTAGACAAGTGACAATCGCTTCGAAAGCGTTTCGTATTTCTACAACGACTTTCAACAGAATTGACATAAGCTTTTCGATAGCTTATGTCAGTCCTATACATTTTGGCCTATTCCATCATCGTTATCGCTGATAGAATGTCACTTTGTCTAGGGCCTCTGTCGTATCGCCACGACACGTCGCCTGGAATCGTACCTTTACTCAAAATTGTTGTAATATAAACCTTACTTTTTCACACATTAACCCCAGCCTAAAAAACATTAATATTTGTACAAAAAATCTACCCAAATTCTTACACTGAAAATTTTGAACTACAATTCCCACAACTTTTGACCTGCGCCTCAAACTGCGCCAATCTCTTTTGTAAATGCATAATAGTTGCATCTTTCTGTTTCAGTTGCATTTTTAAAGTTGATATCGAGTCTTCTAGAGCACCATACACTGCCTGAACTTCAGGTTGGTAGCTGAACACCTGAGGCGGTTCATCGAGGCAGAAAAACTCACGTATCACGGGATGATTGGGTAACTTACTCAGAATAGCATTGACGAAGATTTGTAGTCCCCTCACTCGATCTTCTAAAAATGCTGGCTCAAAGTTATCTCTGAACCATCGTTTTCCCGGAAGCGGGAGATTAATATTCGGCTGCTCGGCCTTTATTCTCGAGTAGAGTCTGACAAAGTCTGTATACCGGCGAAATACTAGCCAAGACTGGTCACTATTGTCGTCCTCAACTTTTAACTTATAAATTGTAAATCTGGCGCGTTCTTCCATAATTTCATAACCAACTATGGGTATCTGCAAGGAGTCGAATTTTTTTATATCTTCTCTGTGTAAACTTAAATCTATGTTGCTTATACTGTTTTGGACTGATCGGAAGTCCCTGTAGCCTTCAGTCAAGTTGCCCATGCTTTTGTAATGATTCCTTGACGGAAGGTTTCTATGTCGCGATTCGATTTCATTGTCAGACATCGCAGTCTCATTGCTGTAGTGTTTTTTGTACAATTTTGTGGTGAATCGTTTAACTGGCTCTTGTGTGTCTTCACTGGATGTTGAAGAGACCTCATTGTTCATGCCGTCCCGATGAAGGTTTGAAGTTTGTACCATGTCCATTTTTGTACTATGTGATTTTCTGTAAAGAGAATAAAATTGTTGTTTTACTAAGGTTTATCTATACAGTAGCTGATGCCCGCGGCTTCGTCCCCGACAAATTATATACTAAAACCTTCCTCGAGATCCACTCTATCCATTGGTGTAAACAGCATGAAAATCGGTGCAGTGTTTTTGACTTTATCGCGAAAAGGACGACAGACAGACGCGGCGGAGGACTTTGTTTTATAATAAGTAATAAGGTGGAGGAGCTCGTGGCTAAGTAATAACAGCCGCTCGGGTCGATCCATCAAGTTAAGGTACGCTTGCCGGGGTTGGTCCGTAGATGGGTGACCATTTTCACATATCGAGACTCCTCCGTGCCTCGGAAAGCACGTTAAACCGTTGGTCCCAGCTGTCATTTGTGGATCTTTGACAGTCGTTACGAGTCGTCAGAAGCACGAAAGTCTGACAACCAGTCTAACCAAGGGGTATCGTATTACCCAGTTACTGGGTTGTGGAGGTCAGATAGGCAGTCGCTCCATGTAAAATACTGGTATTCAGTTGCATCCTGTTAGACTGGAAGCCGACCCCAACATAGTTGGGAAAAGGCTAGGCAGATTGATTTTTGATAAGGATATAAGGTGTATCATTTCATACACGAAATCTCTTAAGGGGTCATTGTACTCATCATTATGAACAACTATGGGAACAATCCTGAAATAGGGAAAAAGTTATGCAAAGTCAAATAATTTATTTCAAATAGGCACATAAAAGGCACTTTTGAACGTCAAAAACAACAAAGAAATAGAACTGATTCTAGTTGCCCCTTCCAAAAGGTAGTTTTCGTGTGGAGAAGAACGGGCAAGAAACTCCACCGTTACTCTTTTTAACCGACTTCTTCAAAAAGGAGGAGGTTCTCAATTCGCCTGTTTTTTTTTTTTTTTTTTTGTGTTTGTTACCCGATTACTCCGCCAATTATGCATCGATTTTGATGATTCTTTTTTTGTTTGGTAGGTCATGCTTCAGAGGTGGTCCCATATAAATTTTATTAGTTTTGCTTGCGTAGTTTTTGAGTTAGCTTCAATAATTACGTATTTTTCCCACTTTGCGTATGTTGATGACATGTTAATTGACTCAGTCACATAGCAGATAACGGTATACGAATTTGTGTGGGGTAGTTACCACAACTAAAAAGTGAAAAATAAAACGTTTTTACAAAAAAAAAAAACAACCGACTTCCAAAAAAAACACTAAAAAAGTGAAAAATAACTTTATTTTCGGAAGTCGGTGGCCTAAAACGAAAATTGAAAAGCAAAGACACCGACTTCCGAAAATAAAGTTATTTTTCACTTTTTTAGTGTTTTTTTTGGAAGTCGGTTGTTTTTTTTTTTTGTAAAGTTTTTATAAAAATTTTGTACAATATTTTGTATAAATGAATTATATAATAATATGTGAAGACGATGCACCTACAATAAGATAACTGTACCACAAAAGGTAAAAATATGCGATGCGAACATAAATGTAGAGGACAACTGATATTTTCTTCTGCTTTTTCGAAAAGATTATATATTTTACTTTAACATTACACGGCCAAAGAGATAACACTGCCTCGTATGTCTAAGGATCGCAAGCGCTAGCACGAGGTCCTGGGTTCAATAGGGAATATGCATGTATTTTTTTAATATTTTTATTCGATAGTTTACATCGTCAAATAATAGTTTAAAAAAAAATCGACGGCAAAAAAGCAATTTAAAGTACAACCGATCCGGGCTATTTAAACGCCCTCCATTTGGCGCGCTTGGTGTGGTGACGTCACAGACCGTGAAAACAAACAAGCAACTGTCAAGTCAACGTCAAACACTCCTTTTTGTATGAGCGTTTGACATTGACTTGACACTTGTTGATTGACTTGACATTGACATTTTGATTGTTATACCGGATTGTTACGTCACATCCGCTCTTAGCTTTTCAAGTATTTGAATTATCCACGGTTTTTTGGAACTTTTTAAAAATTAATTTCTCGCTCAAAAATAAATTTTATACAAAAATATTGATGGAGGCATAATTCTGAAGTAATATAGTTTATAAAAATATTTGACCCATATTTGAATCACATGCATATTCCCTATTCCCGGGTCGTGAAAAGTGTTATTGGGTTTTTTCATTGGGAATTTCTCAGTAGCAGCTCAGCGTCTAGATTCGTGCGCGGTTGATGGGAATAGGCTCGCCCCCTATTATAGGGGACTTAACCCTTTATATGGCAGAAACTCACACACACAGCAGTGGGAACATGGCTCATGCCTATAACGTTCCCACTGCTGGGACACAGGCTTCCTCTCTGTGAGAGGTAGTGGGCCGTAGTCCACCACGCGGGCCCAGTGCGGGTTGGTAGATGTCACATGTCTTCGAATTTTTGGTTTTAGGACATGCCGGTTTCCTCACGATGTTTTCCTTCACCGTTTTGAGAGCTGTGATTATTTACACAAAGTAAACCCTGGGTGGGTGAAAAGTGTGAAAACCCACGAACTCGTAAGTCGCGGCCGAACTATGAATACTATAATGTAATTAGTAATCACACTATACATTAATTAGGCTTATAAAAATGTACTGCTTTCTTTATTAAGAGAATGACCCACATTGTATTCATAAAAAGTAAAAAAAAAACGGTGATAAAATTTACTTTCTTTTTGAAAGTCAGTGTGTAAGTGAATTTGTAGAGTAATTAGGTACTAAGAAGTAAATAAACATTATTATTTGCATACATTAAGTAGATTAAAATTAATTATGTGATGTTTCTCAATGAGTAAAATAATGCCCTTACACCTAGCGTGCTCAATCGGCCTGCCTTTTCCCAACTATGTTGGGGTCGGCTTCCAGTTTAACGGGATGCAGCTGAATACCAGTATTTTACATGGAGCGACTGCCTATCTGATCTCCACAACCCAGTAACTGGGTAATAAGATACCGCTTGGTAAGACTGTTTGTCTAACTTTCGGGCTTCTGACGACTCGTAACGACTGTCAAAGATCTACAAATGTCAGCCGGGACCAACGGCTTAACGTGCTTTCCGAACCGCGGCGGAGGAGTCTCGGTATGTAAAGGGTAGCGGACCGCGGCAAGCGTAGCTTAACTTGATGGATCGACACGTGCGGCTTGATAGATAGGACGGGGGTGTTCAGTGGAATTAAAGTGGAATCCTGAGGAATTAATTTTATTCGGTTAATTTTGCACAACCATATGACATCTGTTTTTGACAACTGACCAAAGATAACTCTAAAGTTTATATATCATAGACCATAGACATGAGGTTTAATCACAACACGGCTATTATTACTTAGGCACGAGCTGTCTATTCCTCTATATTATACTTAGTTCAGTACTAACTTATATATATTTTTTATAAAATTTTGTTTAATAATCTTTACTCCTAGCGAGATAATATTTCCAAGTCTTCTTTTAAAAAGATCACAAAAGCAGGTCCTACTATTAATATCAGTAGTTCATACCTTTGACATTCAATAATCTAAATCATCATTTCTATTAATACTAATCATGTTATTGATATTTCAAGTTTAATCTAATGCATTATTAATGTATTTTGTTAGATAATGTATCACGGTTAAAACTGATAACAAATCATCATCATCATTTCAGTCGAAAGACGTCCACTGCTGGACATAGGCCTCCCCAATGCACCGCCACTTCGATCGGTTCTGTGCTTCTCGCAACCAGCGGATTCCCGCGGCCTTCACTAGGTCATCGGTCCACCTTGTGGGGGGCCTTCCAACGCTACGTCTTCCGGTACGCGGTCGCCACTCCAGAACTTTTCGGCCCCATCGGCCATCTGTTCTGCGAGCAATGTGCCCTGCCCACTGCCACTTCAGTTTAGCAATACTTCGGGCTATGTCGGTTACCTTGGTTCTCCTACGGATCTCCTCATTTCTGATTCGATCACGCAGGGAAACTCCGAGCATAGCCCTCTCCATTGCCCTTTAGGTGACTTTCAGCCAGGATAACAAATTATGAACATACAATTGTACAGTCAAGGGTTGCTAGAAGCTCGTGGCTAAATAATAACAGCCGCAGGAGTCGACCAAAGGTTAAGCTACACTAGTCGCGGGCGGTTCGTGGATGGGTGACCATCCATTACATATCAAGGCCCTCCGTGCCTCGGAAAGCCGTTGGTTCCGGCTGTCATTCGTAGATCTTTGACAATCATTATGGGAAGTCGAGACAGAAGCCCAAAAGTCTGACAACTAGTCTTACCAAGAGGTATTGTGTTACCCAGTTACTGGGTTGTCGAGGTTAGATAGGCAGTCGCTCCATGTAAAATACTGATGCAATAGTTAAGGGCGTACCCTACCTCAAATTGCTTAGCATGATCCTCCGTTATGCCGAAAATACTGCAGCATTAATTTTGAAATAAATATAATAATATGTTAAAGTTGAGGATTGATGCTAGGTCCTATGTTTGGCGAAAACACGATTACATAACATTTTCTCTATAGAAAAAAACACCAAAGTTACCTATAAACAGAACTATAAACCGGTGGTATTAAAAAAAATACTTCAAATTACATGTTGAAACTTTGCATAATAACTGAACTATCTATAAAGCAGGTCTTATATTTTCATTTTCCCCATAAAAAGCAATAACCTAAACTTTTGGAGGCTTGAGAGCCGCTAGCGCCCCACTCCGTCTCGCTCTCACTCAGGTCGCGAGTAGTATGGTGCGAGCGAGATAAAATCTGAGGTAGGGTACAGCCTTAAGTACACATTCGCTTAATACTTTGTAGGTTGATATTAGAAGCTTTGTAGATGCAACATTGCGTTGTTTGAACATATAAATTAATTTTCGTAACTTAAAAAAAAAAATGTTAGGTAAATTTTTCGTGACTTGAAATATGGTGAATCCAGTTTAAGTTCTCAACGCCTAAATATTTTATAACATTTGTTCTTGTCAAAACATCACAGGTACATTAGGTATTCCCACGCGGGTTTCAGTTACATGGGAAAGGATGAATTTTTATACTAAACTTCGCGTGAGAGATTATTAGTATTTACATAACATAATCAGCCTATAATGTTCCCACTGCTGGGACATAGGCCTCCTCTCTGAGAGAAGGAGTGGGCACGCGGGCCCACTGCGGATTGGTAGATGTCACATGTCTTCGAATTTTTGGTTCTAGGACATGCCGGTTGCCGGTTTCCTCACGATGTTTTCCTTCACCGTTTTGACAGCAGTGGTGATGAAATTATTTACACAAAGTAAAGCGCCTGTCAGGGTTCGAACCTACGACATACAACTCGTAATTCGCGGCCGTTACCACTGGGCCACCACTGCTCTCCCATTAGTATTTGTAAAAGAAATGTTTTGGATGTATTCAACAACTAAAGTTGTCCTAAAGCCACTTGCGTGATAATCAAGAGACCGCTTTCTTTTACCGACCGCACCTGCTCCCATGTTTGGCCATGGAATAAGACTGATCATAAAATTAAAAAAAAAATCAAGTAATAAAAACTAAAACCCAACTACGACTTAAAAGGTATAAACAAGACACCACAGACAGACAAATTAAAAATCCGGAGTCACACGTAATCTGTTCGATTTATGCCCTAACACGTGTGACTCCGGATTTTTAATTTGTCTGTCTGTGGTGTCTTGTTTATACCTTTTAAGTTGTAGTTGGGTTTTAGTTTTTATTACTTGATTTTTTTTTAAATTCTTTTGGGGTCATAATATATATATTTTTGAAATGTGCTCATTAAGCCCTTTCATTTGATACCCAACATGGTACGATTAAACCATATTTTTTTTTAAGTTCCTCACTTTATGTCCTCCAGAGGGCGCCATTTTTAATTTAATGTGACTTCACATAGCCTATAACCAGCGGACAATCACGACGCTTCTAACGATACCTCATTTGTCAAATTGTGATAAGTGGTTTGGAAGATAGTAGGTAACAGATGAACATACATACATACATACATACATACATACATACATACATACCGGTCAAAATCATAACCCTCCTTTTTTCTTCGCCGTAGTCGGGTAAAAAGAGAGATATAACTTTTTTATATTACATTTAGTTATAGACAGTTATTTTTTATCTTTATTTATTATGACATAAAGTTTACGAGATATAACAATAAACGTTACAACAATAGTATAATAAACTTAGTAACCTATGATTATCAAAAGTTATTTCATTTATAATACCTACATATTATTTAAATTTTTATAAAAATATTTTTTTATGAAATATTAACAGTAATAAAATAATTTCTTCACGGTTTATATTTTCTAACATAAAAATATTTTAACTTCATATGTAAGCAGTTCTTTCCATTTTTTAAATGAAATTTTTACAGTAACATACATACCTATACAACACAGTAAATAACTTGTTATCAATCAATCTGCCTAGCCTATTCCTAACTATGTTGGGGTCGGCTTCCAGTCTAACCAAATGCAGCTGAATACCAGTATTTTACATGGAGTGACCTATCTGACCTCCACAACCCAGTAAATGGGTGATACAGTACCCCTTGGTAAGACTGGAATGTAACACACTATCAATTTCAGAAAATTTTCTTCATTCAATTCTAATTGAAATATTTTATTTCACATCAACATAGATGGGCACTTATGAAACTTCAGAAGCTGGGATTGATTTTTTCCTATAATGAAGAGCCAGCAAGAAACTATATCCATACCTACTAATATTATAAATTCGAAAGTAACTCTATCTGTCTGTCTGCCTGTATGTTACCCTTTCATGGCTAAACCACTGAATGGATTTCGAAAAAATTGGCAAGGAGATAGATGGCATCCTGGGGAAGGACATAGGCTACTTTTTATCGACATACCACGCGGTCGAAGCCGCGGGCGGAATCTAGTATTATTATACTTATTTCTTTACTATCTACTAACTCCTTTTCCCAACTATTTGGTTGGGCTTCAGTCTGACCAAAAACAGCTGAATACCAGTATTTTAAATGGTACCTATGTAAACAAATCTTAAAACATTCTAATTGGTCAGAAAAATCTGTAGAAACTAATACCTTTGTATTTTCGTCTTGCAAAGTCTGGGTTGAAACTATAAACTACTGCGTTTTAATATTTCAAATGGAACTTGCAAAAAAAAATGCAGTTACATCCATCCATCTCTGCATGAAACCTAGTCATAAATTGTATTTTTTTTTTTTTTAATCTTACTATGCAATCTAATCTATGTTAAAAGTGCTTATCATTACTTACTCTATATGTAATTATAATGATGATCATTTTGTTTGCTAATAAAACAGTTGAGTATTGCATTGAAAAAGAAAACAGAGACAATAATATGAAAACAAAATAGATAAATGGCTTTCTTTTGTGTGCCTGCCTTTATGCTAAAGGCTAAAGTATTTGTTATCGTTTGGTATTTTTCACTGCAGGGTTACTTACGTTTTTTTTTAATTCTTTGTATACCAAGAAGATTCCAAATTCAAAAACTTGTAAACAAACTTTTTAACAGAAAAATACTTGGATGTTTTGAAAACAAGCTTCCTAACAAAGCCCAAAAAAAACAAAATTTTCAGCAAACCTAGATCTTTCAAATGTGACAAAGATTAGTCATCACAAGCACCAGGCTGACAGAATTAGTAGGAGACAACCTTCAGGCCAATTAGAATACAATACTTACTGCGCTCTACGTGAATTACTCCGTTACCATATCGTGCACAACAATAACCAATAGTTCTATCAAACCATGTTTCTTGCTTTAGAGCACCGTATTTCGTTAAACAAATTGAGCAATCACTAACTCGATAACGTACTTTTGAGTTTGTACCGTAAAACTCAGCGAAAAATATTAAGTTTAATAAATACAACGACGTTGATGAGTATCGTAAAATTACTGATTTGGACAATTTGACGTTGTGTTGTTGAGTTGACGTTTCGTTTCATTCATTCTTTTGAAAGTTTGGTTGTGTTGACGTATGAATGAATGAAGAATAAAGACGCCAAACGATTTCAAATATTTGGGATTGGGGGATGCGCTAACCGCTAAGGTAGCCTGCGAAATTCTTTCTTGCGTTTTTTGCAATTTACAGGTCATTCGTATTCTGTGCCATTGACAACCATCCCAGCTCCCTCCACAGAACCAGCGTTGCCAACTGCACCGTAATTACGGTAGAAACACCGTATTCAGCATTGATTCACCGTCTACCGTAGTAATTTCATTACGGTGTCAAAAAACACCGTAATTGGGCAGATGGAATATTGCATGTATTTTTGTTGAAAATAGCAGTGAACTGGGGGGAATTCCTCAACCATAGATAATAGTTTGAACCAATAGTAACCTTTTTTATTACCAACTTGCTTTATTCAGATGTATGTACTTTGCGTAATTGCGTTGAAAGGGAATCTGTTTTGCAAATAAATTAAAATGGAAAGTGATCATAATTATTGAATCTGCTGGTGGAAAAAATTGTGTCAACTTTCTGCCGTCAGAAGACATGCTTAGGAGACAAAAATACTGCCTTTTTTTGTCAAATTCCGCAGTTTTTTTTTTTTTTTACAAACAACTTTGTTATTTTGCACGACTTTTAAAAATCTACCGTAATTTTTTTAAATCTATCGTAATTTTAAACTGGAAACACCGTAATTCATTATTTGGAGTTGGTAATGCTGCAAGTGCACAGAACAGTGATAGTCATAGAGTATTAATGAGTATTAATCATCTCTAAGTAGTCTGTGGTATTAATGTTCTGTGGTAGTGACAGCGACGTGACGTCTTGTCATTGAAGTAAATACTACAAAAAAATAAAACACTGATCAATCTGGACTGGACTGGATCAATCTTCAGCACCGATATCTGATCTTCATAGGCAAGATCTGAAAGGCAAAGTTGTGGTACCTCTTCCACAAAAGCCGCTAATGAAAAGTTTAAGTGATTGAGTAAATTGTTCAAAATGGACCCGAACAATTCCGGGTTAGTTGGTTACAACCCGTATCGTTGGTGTATCGTTCCGAAATGCAAGAATTCTAGTGTAAAAACACCGGAAAAGTTATTGATTAGAGTGCCGACTAATTTAGATATGAGAAAGAAGTGGTTAAAACTTGCGTCAAGAGACCCGAAGATAGTGCTGTTATCCAAAAGTCATGTTTACTTTTGTGAAGATCACTTCGATGTAAGTTACAGGACAGACTTTTTTTTTTAAGGTCGGAAGTCATCTTAATGGCTTCTCCCGCTCTGGACGGAGCAGGGGGCGTGTCAGACTTTAACTAACTAAAACCCACCCGTGTTCCTTCAGTTGCCTTTTGCCAAGGGCCCCGGTATCCCTTTCTGACTTTCCCGCAACTCTGGCAGAGTTTTAAGCCCCCTGGAGCCAGTTTATGTATTTCGAACTATAATAAAATTAATTTAAAGTTCAAATTACAAAAAGGGTCCCGGTATCCCTTGCGTCCGTAACTCTGGCAGACAGTACAGACTACAGTCTATCCATTTGTACCCAAATCATTTTAGTTTGTTAAAAGCGGTCATTGCATTGTCGTTACGAGTCGTCAGAAGCACGAAAGTCTGACAACTAGTCTAACCAAGGAGTATCGTATTACCCAGTTACTGGGTTGTGGAGGTCAGATAGGCAGTCGCTCCATGTAAAATACTGGTATTCAGCTGCATCCGGTTAGACTGGGAGCCGACCCCAACATAGTTGGGAAAAGGCTAGGCAGATGATGACTAGTTAATTCATATAAAAATCAAAATAAAAAAAAAATTCAATGCACTGTCTTTTTTTAGAGATTAGAGGCAGGTTTAGGATAAGGTACCTCATCCTTTTATTCTCTACGATGGAGAAAGCAATGTACAGCGAAACTGAAGTGGGGGCAATGACTTCCCAGTCACCGCCGGTGGCGACTGGGAATTTTTATTGCCATTTGCCTCCGGTGGCAATCCCCGCGGGGGCGACTGGGCATGAACGTGTAGTAGGGGGCGAGTCTACATTGCCATTAACTGCAGGCGTAGCATGGCGCTTTCTATCTCTACGAAGAATAGACATAGCTTTTTCTATACAAAGTGACAGTTTGTTTCTTCATTTTTGACATCCACCATAGAAATGTTTCTACAATCTGTCATTTTGTCTTTCATTTCTAACGATCTTTGTCTACGTCTTTTTGTAGGTAGACTATTTCGGAAGAAAGTTTTCTATCCTTACTGTCAAAATCACACCGACAACCTATAAATCCTATGACAAAACCGACAAAACAAAGAATTCTGAGTCAAATTATGTAAAAGAGTGAATTTCGTAAAAAGTGCAGTTGACTCTTTCTACTTTGCTTCAGTCGTACTGTCTACAGGAAACGTAATTTTTGTCTACTGTTCCGGCGACAAAACGGTGCTCATGCTACGCCTGCTGGGCACTAGACCATAACTCCTATATCGGGTGTAAAAAGACACTTAACGAAGCCGAAAGCCACTTGTTATTCCCATCATTGTGATCATTTTTTTCTTCTGGACCATACCTGGGAACCTTCTGGTTACGGAGATATTGAAGGTCAAAGTTCCAACTTTTTCAGAGATTGTATACAGAAAGCAAGTTTTAAATGTTCTAAATTAATTTTTAATACCCCCACAAACCCTGAACTGTTGCATGCACCCATAAACACAATACTTTACGTGCGTTACGTTGCGCACTACCGTAAACAGCGATTTTTCACACCAAAAATAAAAGTTGTTTCCCAGTAATTATTTTTATGCTATGTTACTTAATTTGATGTACAGAATGCGTAGCTGACGGCTATGTGATGGGTCTTTTTACACCCTGTATATGTTTCTAATGTTTGTTTGTTTGTTTGTTTGTTTGTTACGCTTTCACGCTAAAACGGCTGAGCGGATTTGGATGAAATTTGGCACAGGGATAGGCCATGGCCTGGAATAGGACATAGGATACTTTTATCCCGATATTCCCGCGGGATCGAGTCTTACGCGGGTGAAACCGCGGGGCGCAGCTAGATTTACTATAATTCAAATTCTCAATAAACTATTTAATAATGGAATGCAAAACTTTCGAATTGAAGAAGCTGATACTAGGTCATCAGTTTATTCAGATATTGCAGGTCTCCGCCGCACACTAAGTTACTTCAAAGTAAATTAGGTCCGTACTTTAAAAAGTACTCTCGTCACTACCACTCCCACACCCATATAATACCTACTTAAAAAGATCTTAAACAATCTACTGTTCCGGCGACAAAACGGTGCTCATGCTACGCCTGCTGGGCATACCATAACTCCTGTATATGTTTCTAATGTTATGTCTTCTGTTTCAGCTGGAGAATGACATGGAAAACTACAAACAATATAAGAAACAGGGATCAGTTAAAAAAATTCGAATGAAACGAAACTGCGTGCCAACCAGATTTGACTGCCAGAGAAATAGTCGGTCATCCACACCAAGTGAACTTAATGAATCTCAGTCTGGGGTCAGCACGGTAAGTCTTACATACTTCAGTACAGTCCTCTTACGCTTGGTTCCTATAAACAAAAACGAATTGTTTCACTTACCACTAGTAGCATTTTTTATTGCAAAACTGGGCAAATAAATAAATTCATAAGCTAATTTTACCTGTGATATCTACTTCCATATGAAAGGGTCTACTATGCAAAGCAATGAGGTATTTGCTTCATTATTGGTAAAGATACAAGAGCCTTAATTTTAACCAATAGCGTTACGTTACTTTTTATCGACATACCACGCAGGCGAAGCCGCGGCTGGAAGCTAGTATTAGTATATATAAGAGAAATAATTCAATTTCTTTACAGCCAAAAAGTCAGTCAGTTGTGCCACTAGAACAGTCGAAAATGTCTAATTTATTGTCACTGATGAAGACTGAAGACTACAGTCTAAGTGAAGATGTAACGGAGACGGCACAGATTCCAGCATTATTCTGCATTTGTTGTCTTGAAAGGGAAGTTCCAGTGATCAGCTTGTTGACATGTTCTCATGCTGATTTCCTGAACAATTTGAAGATGCCTGAGGTGTGTATTGTTGTATTAAGGCTGTACTCTACCTCAGATTTTATCTCACTCGCACCATACTACGTGTAGGTAGTTGCTTTTTACGATGAAAATAATGGTAATTAAAAAAAAAACAAAAACCAAAGACTTGCTTAATAGATAATTCAGTTATTATGCAAAGATTCATGATCTAATTTGAAGTATTTTTTTTAATACCAGCGGTTTATAGTTCTTTGAATTTTTTTTCTATAGAGAAAATTTTATGTAATCGTGTTTTCGCCAAACATAGGACCTAGCATCAATCCTCAACTTTAAACTTTAACATATATTTATTTGAAAAGTAATGCTTAGAACAATACAGGATGTAAGGGACAGGCCTCCGCAAATTAATAGGGGGCATTCAGCTCCTTATTTTGAATCATAATGAAATGAAATTGTTTATTCTGTAAATATGATATTGGAATCACTTTTACACGTCATGTTAAAAAAGTATTAAAAATAACCTAGATGAGGTCGGCGTTTCCTATCTGACTACTCTGAGAAGAAACGCCGAAACAAATTCAGAGGTCGCAGTCTCTTTTAAAGTCCAGACATAATCTTCGTCAGGCCATATGAAGATCATGTAGATTAATGTGTGAAATGGTCTTTTGAGAAAAGAACCACACAGATTTGAGTGGACCTGTCCAGTCAGTGCAAGGATTTGTCAGTAACCGAGGAGCTCAACTCAGAGCTTAAGGAGCTCAACGACTCGACGAACAATACCAAAGAAAAGACATTTGGGTATATACCACCTGTTTCTCACGATTTTGTTTTAATCGTTTTTTTTCAGTTACTATTCCTTTATTTCAATGTAAAATTGCATTCTCTGTACGCAGCCATAGTAAGCGGTCACACACACTGTGAAAATTTCAAGTCTCAATATGTATTAAGGCTCTTACATACTGGCGCGATTCGCCGCGCGACGCGAATTTTAACAATACATAGCGTCGCGTCGCGCGGCGAATCGCGCCAGTATGTAAGAGCCTTTATGGTTTAAAAGATACAGTCCTGTGACAGACGGACTGTCAGCGCAGCCTTAGTAATAGACACCCTTTTTAACCGACTTCTTCAAAAAGGAGGAGGTTCTCAATACGTCTGTATTTTTTTTTTCCGCCTCCAGTTATGAATCGATTTTGATGATTTTTCTTTGCTTGGTAGGTCATGCTTCAAAGGTCCCATATAAATTTTATTAACTTTGCTTGCGTAGTTTTTGAGTTAACTTCAATAATTACGTATTTTTCCCACTTAGTGTACGTAGATGATATATTAGTTGCTCCGTCACTGTTATTTACATAGCAGGTAGTGGTATTCGAATTTGTGTGGGGTAGGTACCACAACTAAAAAGTGAAAAATAAAAACTTTTTACAAAGAAAAAAACAATCGACTTCCAAAAAAACACTAAAAAATTGTTTTTTTTTTTTGAAAGTCGGTTGTTTTTCTTTGTAAAATATTATTATTCCCATGTCCATTTCAGATAAAGCCACAAAATCAAGTAATATGCTACCAGTGTCATGAAGAGTTAAAGAAAATTAAGCTGTTCAAGCTACAAGTTGAGGAGAGCTTCAAGCTGTTAACAGATGCTAGCACAGTAAGTTAACCACCAGTTAAACTGAGTTCAGTAAGCGCTTCATACGAAAATTAACCTTATTTGTATGGTCTTAATGTGCATATTCCTATAAGCGACTATGATCAAGCGTTTCATGCGAAAATGAACCTTATTTGTATGGATCTAATGTGCATACTCCTGTAAGCGACTATGATCAAGCGTTAAAAAGTTGAAAGTTCATACGAATATAAACAATAAGGTAATACGAATACGGTTCATTTTTGTATAAAACACTATAGTTCTTAGCTTGAGTAAAGTCGAAGTTCGCTCTATAGATCTATTTTAATTTATTAGTGCCAGTTTCAACACCTCCAAGTCTGTTGATTCAATCGACGCGAGTTAATTTTGTCCCGCATTCCGCGCGGGATCCGCTTCAGTTTGGCCACAGCTTATATTATACAGGGAGTTAGGGTGAACACCGTTATCCTTGAAGCCAGTGTTTTGGTTTCATTTATAGTACGTAAAATCAATAGAAAATTAAAACTTAAAAAAAAGGTTACATTTTACCACAAGAGTATTTCACCATACGCGCTAGGGCAACGAACTTACGTCTCAACACGGGCGGGGGGCGCGGGACGTGACCTGACCAGCCGCGAGCGCGAACCCTATTGTGTATTTATTCAAGTGTTGTGTAGGTAAGTGGGAGGGGCGAAGACCTCGGGCGCATATCCATGAATTTGCGGACGGTGTCGGATAGAATCTTAAAAAAAAATCTTTTAAGGAAAATAATGTTTTTTTTTATTGTTTCAACTACCCATGGTTTGAGTGACAACGGTGTTTACCCTTACAGCCTGTATTTAAAATGATAAAATTAATCCTGTCTCAAATTTTCAGGACAGCATTCCAAAATTCAGTAATCAAAGACGCAATTTAATACGCCAAGTATTTAACATAGACATTCCACAGACAAATTTTAATAACATAGAGAATCCTCAGACAATAATAGAAGACGCTAATACAGACTTAGATGACATAATAAAAAAAGAAGAAAAAGATTTGTTTGATGATATAGAAAAGAGTCTTCCAACAAAAAGTTTACAAACTAAAAACATGAAAAATATTGAAGAAGCAATCAGAATAATTAATAGCAATCAAAAAAGTGATTGTATTAACTTTTTAGCTACATCTTTACAAAGTCTCTCTCATTCGTTACTAAGTGACATATATACTAATTTTGATTTAGGAACCATAAATGATACAAATCCTACCGAAATAGTAATTAATGTAAATACTGCTCCTTCTACTAATAATATGCCTCCAGAAAATTCTACAGTAAATGTTACAAATAACAAAAATAAAAATATTGAAAACACTGACATTATAAATGAAGAAACTATTAGTAATATGATAAGAGAAAATGCTGATGTGGATGAAAATGTTGCTGACAACGAATTGAATCAACCAGAGACAGAGGATGATGACTCTATGGATGTTGGTGAAAGTAATAACATGCAGATGGATGAGACACCGATAGACAGTAAGTTATTTGTCATCTCTTTTGGTCAAACACTTCTTCTCTCCTTAAACATCATCATTATACAACATTATTTTTATGCTAACCTCGAAAAGGTGTCATTGTACTCAGCATTTTGAACAACATTTTCTATGGGACAAACTTTGTCAAAAATCGCGAAAAAAAAATCAGCTGTTCCATACATTTTATGGATTTAAGTGAACAAAAATGTATGGAACAGCTGTTTTTTTTTTTAGTATTGTGTAAACTTTTTTGCTTTTAATGTCAAAATCGGTTGAAAGGACTGCATAAAGGTTTGTTTAAATGTCTAATCTTATTTTAAATAAAGTATACATTTTTAGAACTAGCTAAGGGACCGTCACTCGGGTCAAATATAAAACAGCTGACTTTGACAAGAGAACAACTAATGGAAGAGAGAGAAAAAATAGCTACCTCTCCGTCATACCTGCGCGCGCCGCATCGCTGTGAGTCTTGCCTCATTGGGTTCCAGTTTCAGGAGAATTTAGAAGACCATGTCAAGAGGAAACATACTGCTGGGGTGAGTGGTCAAAAAATCAATCCTTAATAATATTATAAATGCGAAACTAACTGTCTGTCTGTTTGTCGCGCTTTCACGCCAAAACTACTGAACCGATTTAAATGAAATTTGGTACACAGATAGTCTAGAGCCTGAAAAAGGACATAGGCTACTTTTTATCGACATACCACGCGGGCGAAGCCGCGGGTGGAAGCTAGTTTCATATATTGTACACACGGCTACACATCAAGCTATAAATTTCCAGTATAAGCTGACCTCTCATTGTACGGAGATTATATACAATGCGAGATCTGTATAAACTGGAAATGTATAGCTTGATGTGTAGCCGTGTGTACATTAGTCATGATTCTCTTGCCCTTATCACAATAATTTAATAACGTTAACTAGGTGGCAGCACTGAGACGGCAGGTCCGGGCACCTGTCAAAAGTGTCAGAACGCCTATATTATCTGTAATCGTGAATGAATGATGAACGAATGATGAAAGTCATCATATATTTTTATTCATTGTCGAAATGGAAGACCTCTTGATAAAGTGGTGCCAACTAGTGACATTGACAGTTCACTCCAAGCTTACTTCACATAAGTTATCACGGTGAAATGTTTTACATAATGTCACTACTGAGGCCACTAGGGCCTCAGTAGTGACATTCTGTTTCGAGTGCGAGTTTCTTTTAACTATCTTCCGATTGGCCCTTCACCAGTGAAGGCCAGTGAAGGGCCAATCGGAGCGCCGAACGCGGTCGATGCGTAAAGTCGAGATAGTTTAAGCAAACTCACACAGGGCCTCTGTCCTGTTTCAGAAACTACAAACGATAGAATGCAGCGTGTGTCTACAGCACGTGGACTGCGGCGGGCGTGGCGGCACAAACCTGCATAAGCACATGTTTTGGCATTACACCAGGTAACATACCTTCCAACCTTAGAGGAATCATAAAAAACCGGCCAAGTTCGAGTCGGACTCACGCACGAAGGGTTCTGTGCAATTATCTATAAAATCCGCGATTTTAGCGATTACTCCGCCAATTTTAAATTGATTTTGATGATTCTTTTTTTGTTTGCTTCAGAGGTGGTCCCATTTTATTAACTTTGCTTGCGTAGTTTTTGAGTTAAATTCAAGTTAGCTTCACTTAGTATATCTGGACGATGTACAGTCACCGACTTTAATTGATGAGCCACCTGGCACTGTTCGTATTTTAGCCGTTTAATGCAAATCGGGTTTATTCGGTTCCCGACACGCAAAGTCATGTCTTCGTATTAGAAGAAGAAAATTATATTTCATATCTTTACCGGTTGGCTAACCTGAGAGCAGAACTAAAAACTTGACAGCAGAGTGACTACCCAAAGTCAACCAATTGCAGGTCTAGTAACAGTAACTTAGCAACGATTGTTTATCGTTGCTAGGTTACTGTTGCGATAGTAACGTTAGCGTACGGATAAATATTAAAAGTCATTTCGACAAGTTCGAAAGTAACGTCTCTGACATCGTTACTTCAACTGTCACTGTCTGAGCTATGATTCAAAGGAGGTCGGTATCAAATAGATTTGATATACTTAATGCAACATTGTATTTATTTTTATCATTTAGAACTTATTAGTCAACCTCTATGGATAAGACTTATTTCCGATTAAAAGTAATTTATTTGTCATCTTGTTTACGAGCGTGCGATTTGAGTTCGTGTTTAATCGTGTAATCTCGTGAATGTATGAAACTGCAAAATTGAAAAATTTTAAAGTGGTTCGTCAATTAAAGTCCGTGACTGTACTTAGTTACTCAGTCACTGTAATTAATCTAAGTAGTCCCCCTAACGGTCTCCCGATAGCAATTTAAAATGTTCAACTTCATTTTTGCTTTTTAGTTCATTTTTGGAAGGACATTTTTTTTTTACTTTTCTTTTTTTTTCTCAGATTCGAATGCGTCGCCTGCGCCGAGAAGTTCACCTCATACGACAAAGCCGCCGTACATTATAGGAAAAAACATCCCAATGTTAGATCTAGCGTAACATTGAAGTGTCCTCATTGTCCGTATATGACTGCGTAAGTTATAAATAATAATTATTATTTACACTTTTTCTGAGTCCATCAATCAATCTGCCTAGCCTTTGCCAACCTACGGTGGGGTCGGCTTCCAGTCTAACCGGATGCAGCTGAATACCAGTATTTTACATGGAGCGACTGCCTATCTGACCTCCACAACCCAGTAACTGGGTAATACGATACACCTTAGTAAGACTGTTGGTCAGACTTTCGGGCTTCTGACGACTCG
This sequence comes from Lithophane socia, assembly GCA_947522985.1. Classification (NCBI taxonomy): domain Eukaryota; kingdom Metazoa; phylum Arthropoda; class Insecta; order Lepidoptera; family Noctuidae; genus Lithophane; species Lithophane socia. Next base: position 3,908,252 of record OX383281.1, on the reverse strand, counting down.
TAACGACTGTCAAAGATCCACAAATGACAGCCGGGACCAACGGCTTAACGTGATTTCCGAGACACGAAGGAGTCTCGGTATGTGAAGATGGTCACCCATCCATGGGATAACCCCGGCAAGCGTAGCTTAACATGATGGATCGACCCGTGCGGCTGTTATTACTTAGCCTCGAGCTTCTCGTACGCTCCCTCGCTCGCTCGTACTTTCTATGAGGCTAATTTGACAAACACACACGTTTGTTATGTATAATTTATATTTTTTTACTAAATAGAAATTAAAGTATATACGGTATTTATAACCAAAATTAATTTAAAAAAATGCTGTCTCTCGATTTACGATAAACGGCTGGACCCATTCTACAGATGCTTGTTTTTCTCTTTTAAGGGGGATGCGCGAGAGTGGCCCGTGAATTTCAAATTTTCTTACGTTTTTTGCAATTTGCAGGTCAGTATCAGGTTGTATGTTGATCTAAATATCATTAGCGCTCGTAACAAATCTGGATTTACAGAATTATAAACATTAGAATCAGCAATACAACTCTCTAAGCTCATGAAAGTGGATTGAATGACTATTTCATGAAATCATGACATTTGGCACTTTCTCTCTCTCTAATGTTTATAATTCTGTAAATCCAGATTTGTTACGAGCGCTAATAATATTTAGATCAACATACAACCTGATACTGACCTGCAAATTGCAAAAAAAGTAAGAAAATTTGAATCTCGCGGGCTACCCTAGCGCATCAACCTTAAGTTATGCGTTTTTGCAGGCGGGTTATTTGTTTTTTAAATAATTTTCTTTTTGTGTGATTTTCCAGCCGAAGGGGCTATTTCACGGAACACTTGAATGCGTATACCAAGTGTAAGTTATGTGGAGTAATGCTTGGATGCGCGACGGGCATCAAGCCAAAGGTCCATATGATGTAAGTATCCTAATAGGGAATATGCATGTGATTCAAATATGGGTCAAATATTTTTTTTTATAAACTACTAGCTTTTGCCCGCGACTTCGTTCGCGTGGAATAGTGACTTCCGACAGATTTTTGGTTTTACCCGCATGGCGCATAGTTCCCGATCACGCGGGATCTCTACAAAAATGAACGGAACCAATTTTAAATTTACGAAACGATCAATCCTCATTCCTCAATTCTACGACAGTACCGAAAACCGAAGCGCTCGGCCGATACCCAACCAAATGCGTGTAACGAAACCATAGCGCGATCTATTTCGATCCCAACGCCATCTATCGAGCATAGTGACAACTCGGATTATTTATCTATACTCCGTTCGGGCATTTTCTTTGTACTAAAAGTTTTATTATATTGATATTATTTTTTTCATACCTTTTTACTATTTATTTACTTTTTTCCGTGAATTAAAACAATAACATGAACCGAACTCGTGTAACGATCGACACCATTGCGCGATCACCAACTCGACATATAGTACTAATAGAATTATCTATACTCCGTTAGAGCATTTTCTATGTACTAAAAGTTGTATTATATTATATTTTTCATACCTTTTTACTATTTATTTACATTTTTCCGATGAATTTTCAGTACTGAATTGATGCCGACTCTTGACCAATAGATGGCGCTGTATGTCCGGAATAAATTTTATTTTTTATTTTATTTTTTGTAATAAAAACTATCCTATGTCCTTTCTCAAGTTCCAAACTATGACTGTACCAAATTTCACACAAATCGGTTCAGTAGTTTAGGCGTGAAGCAAAGACAGACAGACAGAAAGACAGACAGACAGACAGAGTTACTTTCGCATTTATAATATTAGTTTGGATGTTACTTGAGAATTATGCCTCCATCAATATTTTTGAATAAAATTTATTTTTGAGCGAGAAATTAATTTTTTAAAAGTCCAAAAAAACAGTGGGTAATTCAAATACTTGAAAAGGCTAAGAGCGGATGTTACGTAACAATCCGGGATAACAATCAAAATGTCAATGTCAAGTCAATCAACAAGTGTCAAGTCAATGTCAAACGCTCATAGAAAAAGGAGTGTTTGACGTTGACTTGACAGTTGCTTGTCTATTTTCACGGACGGTGACGTCACCACACCAAGCGTGCCAAATGAAGGGCGTTTAAATAGCCCGGATCGGTTGGATATTTTTAAACATTCTTTTAACTACTTTAAATTGATTTTTGCTTTGCCGTCGATTTTTTTTAAACTATTATTTGACGATGTTAACTATCGAATAAAAAGATTAAAAAAATACATGCATATTCCCTATTACAAGCTTTATATTAGCTTGCTCTGTTCGTGTTTGTTTCCGGTTACTCCAATTGTCATCCATTTTTCAAGCACGTCCATTTTTTTTTTTTGTTTTGAGTGTGAGAAGTCATCCTATGACTTCGCCTGCTCTGGGTGGAGCGGAAGGGCGTGTTAGACTTTTACTGACTAAAACCCACCCGTGTTCCTTCAGTTGCCTGTTGCCAAGGTCCCGGTATCCCTTTCGGACTAACCCGCACTTCCTGGCATCACTTCCGCGCAAGCACTTCCTGGCATCCGAATGAGCTGAAACTTGGCATACTTATACAGGGTTATTGGGAAAACACCAACAACCTCTTAAGGAGTCATTGTACTTATGTTCGCATAACCGTCAAAATGTACGGAACAACTGTTTTTTTTTTCGCGATTTCATATTTATTCCCATAGTTAAAATTGTTCATAATGATGAGTACAATGGCTCCTTAAGAGGTTGTTGGTGTTTTACCAATAACCCTGTATAATTACCGAGACATTTTGAAAAAATGATACCGAGGGGCCGGAAGTTGGCCATAGGAACTCCTCAATCAAACAAGATAGCACCATCGTGTTTGGTCTCATTGGCTATGTATTAACAAGTGCTTTGACACTAGGTGGTGTTCAGTCTGATGATGTAGCTGGAAGGTGGCCATGGGAAAATCCTTTTTATTAGTTCATTAAAAGCTTGTTTTTAAAAAGATTTTTAGGTATATTTTTTTATCCATACCCTAACCCAGCCTAGCTTCGCCTGGGTGGCAGAGCTTACACCAGTCTGCATGATTTATCCGACATCTTCAACAATCATAGTCATATTTCTGCCAATTAACACAAAACCATAATGAATTATACACCTAAACTCTCCTCATGAATCATTTCGTCCATTGGTGAAAACCATATGAAAATCCGGTCGGTAGTTTTTAAGTTTATCGCGAACAGACAGACAGATGCGGCGGGGGGCTATGTTTTATAGTATGTAATCTATTCGTTATTTATGCAACTTTTATATTATAATAAGGGGTATTAAAACACGAATGTGGGTTTATCCCTAATATAGTATCACATGAGTGTTTTAATACCTAATTATGTATATACAGTTGCATACAAAATTTTATCTACACCCATGATATGAATCTTCTATAAAAGTTTCTTTGCAACACCAATATCGAACAAAAATGGCGCGGTACGACGTGAATTCGAATGTGTTTTGTTTTTAAATTACGGTGTTCTTTTTTTAAATGAGTTGGATTATGAAATTCAGTACAACATTATAACACCCGCTTGAATGATATTATGGTTACTATGACACTAGTGGTTTTAATGTTGGCTTATTGCCAACATTAAAACAACCAGTGTCATATAGTGCTAACTGTTTCAGGAACTGTTATAGAGGATTTATTGCATGGGTGTAGATAAATATAATTAATTTGAAGAGTTTGTTTAGCTGGAACTACCAGCCGGATTTTAACTTTAATCTCGGAAGTCGGTGGCAAAAAACGAAAATCGAAAATCAAAGACACCGACTTCCGAAATTAAAGTTATTATTTTATTATTCTGTTTACAGGACCTGTGCGAAACTTAATAAAGTGAGAATCAAAACTGTATCAAAAAAAAAGAAAGCTAAAGTTAAACCAAAGTGAGTAAAAGAAACCATTGTTTCTGATTTTGATGTGAAACATCTTTCCTCTCGCTTCAATCTGTGGGAGTGATTTCGTGAAAAGGGACGGAAGTGTGTAACAGGCAGCCGGGGAAGCGCGCGCTATTTGATTTGACCAATGCGCGCGCGGTGCTAGAGTTGTCCGTCAGATAGTACCAACACATTTTCCGAGAGGTTGGTACTGGCAGCCAAGATGTCAGATGTTATACAGACGGACGTATTTGTTTGTATGTATGTGTATGTATAGACTTGTGACCCTCCGCACGGTTTATACGACTTGACGAAACATCGCCATTTCTTTAATATGTAAGTTTAATATCAATGTAGGTGCTACATATTATACACATAGGTAAATCCTACTAATATTATAAACGCGAAAGTTTGTAAGTATGGATGGATAAAAACTTCTGAATGGATTTGGATGAAATTTGGCAAACAGATAGTTTATAACCTGGATTAACACATAGGATACTTTTTATCCCGATATTCCCACGGGATCGAGACTTACGCGTGTGAAACCGCGGGGCGCAGCTAGTAATCAATAAATTCTCTAAATGATGGTGAATACCGTATCAAAATCCTTTGCGTAGATTAGAAAAAGAACGCGGTCGCACAGACGGACAGGAGAAGCGACTTTGGTTTATAATTTTCTTTTATTTATATTTGTTGACAGAGCCGAGCCGATCTTGAATGAATGCAGTGGATTATTTGAAAAATAAAGTAATACAAGCGCTAACAGTGATTACAACATAAAACTTTATTGATTAAAAGTTTATCAGTAATTATTTATTTTGTTTTATTATGACTTACCGTGCGTTTGCACAGGCGAAACATTCACAACAAAACATGTTGATATCTCTGTTTTCTGTCAATGTTCCATACAATTTTTGACAGGAACTAGATAGAGATTTTTTAGGGGTATGAGGAACAGGGTGTAAAGTTCACTCATCCACCATAGAAAAGGGAGGATCCTCCGACCAAACGGGTGTTGTGTCTGGCGGGCAACTGCCCAATGATTGATATTGGGTTTTTGTATATATGTCCACTGCACGGTAAACTTTAATTGCGCGATGCAGGATTTTTGTGTTACGTCAGGTCGCATGTGGCGATGTAGATACCGCTACAATTTCAACATGTTTTGTTGCGAATGTTTCGCCAGTGCACAGATATTATAATACTACGCCAGTGCAAACGCACGGTTAGACTAGCTTTACCCAAAGACTCTGCCCGTGTGAAATTCTGAAAACATAGTCACAAGCTCAAACCAAATAAAAAACTAAGACAGAGCGCTGCGAACAATACAGTGAAGCATGCCAAAACTACACCTTCGCTCTGTGCGTACACGCTCACACACATTTACAATCAAACTACACCTCACTAAGTGCACACATGTTTATGGTACCGGCCTCACGTCACTGTTGACTGCGCTCTTTCTTGGTTTTTTATTTGGTCTGAGGTCACTAGTTAAAAGGCAGATAAGCAACCTATTCTAAGTAGCAGTCCGAATTTAAACGAACTTACAAGTTTACAACATCACTACAGTACGGCAGTCGAGAGAATGCGTTCCCGACACCTGTCAGTTGGACTGTGGGACCAACAACTTGGTCCGAGTTCAACACATGGCAACCAAGGAGGTAACTTACTAGAGATTTTATTTAAATTTCGATTTGGTTTTTCCCTTTGCAGGCCGCGGCAGTAATATACAGTCGAAATCGACTAAATAAAAAAAACTTTTTACAAAAAAAAAAACAACCGACTTCCAAAAAAAACACTAAAAAAGTGAAAAATAACTTTAATTTCGGAAGTCGGTGTCTTTGCTTTTCAATTTTCGTTTTTGGCCACCGACTTCCGAAAATAAAGTTATTTTTCACTTTTTTAGTGTTTTTTTTGGAAGTCGGTTGTTTTTTTTTTTGTAAAAAGTTTTTATTTTTCACTTTTTAGTTGTGGTAACTACCCCACACAAATTCGTATACCGTTATCTGCTATGTGACTGAGTCAATTAACATGTCATCAACATACGCAAAGTGGGAAAAATACGTAATTATTGAAGCTAACTCAAAAACTACGCAAACAAAACTAATAAAATTTATATGGGACCACCTCTGAAGCCTGACCTACCAAACAAAAAAAGAATCATCAAAATCGATTCATAATTGGCGGAGTAATCGGGTAACATACACACAAAAAAAAAAAAAAAAAAAAAAAACATACAGACGAATTGAGAACCTCCTCCTTTTTGAAGAAGTCGGTTAAAAACCAAGACAGAGCGCTGTCAACAGTAACGTGAAGCCGGTTTCGTAAACATGTGTGCTCATATTTTGGTGTAGTTTGATTGTAAATGGTTGTCAATGAGTGCGTTTGAGCGTGTACGCACAAAGCGTTGGTGTAGTTTTGGCATGCTTCACTGTATTGTTCGCAGCGCTCTGTCTTGGTTTTTTATTTGGTCTGAGCAGTCATATTGAATTCTAACCCACCATAAGCTTATTTTCTTACAGACATTCAAATACAATAAGGTCGACATTCGCGTAAACATACATTTCCTTGGTAACGACCTTGTCATCTGCCATTTAATTACACAGAGAATTACCTATCTGTTGCAGTCTCCATCATTGTTAAGAGCTTTAATTTTTTTTTTTTTTTTAATATTATCTAGACATTATAAACGAACATGGTTTTGAAAAAAAAAACATTTGTTCTGATTTATAGTTAATTCCAAAGAGTTTGGATTCAAAATATGAATATTAATACTTTATCTAAAATATTATCTATTGCAACGATGACAAAGGTTACAATTGCATAGATCTCCTACCCGTATTGACATAGATTGCTTAATATTTAAAACGTCCTAAGTGCGGCATGCACTGCAAAGCAGGGAAATCCTTGTTATTTTGATGGTTTCAAACGATTTATCGTCTGATCACTTGACAGAATTAAAATATTAATTATATTACCCTCTGCCAATCTCTTCTGTGAATACGTGGTTGATGTTATGTTACTAAGACGTTTAGCTAAAATCGCTATATTCCTGTTGATCAGCGAATATCGACCAGATAATACAGTGTTTTATGACATGTTGTTAAATTAATAAAACGATGTTATATGAGATGCATAGATTAGGAATTCATGCAGATAGGCCACTTTGATGATACAGTTAATATTTAAAAAACAAACATATAACATTACAGTACTACTATTTTCATATAATTTCCCTCGGCAAAGTTCGTGTTTCGTCAGTCGTCGGATTTCTATCAGAATCAGTTACCCTATAGTGCTCTGTGCCCTTTGCACTTGGTGCAGACCGGACACTCTCAATCGACCAGCAGGCGTAGCATGAGCACCGTTTTGTCGACGGAAGAGTAGACAAAAATGACGTTTCCTGCAGGCGTAGCATGGCGCTTTCTATCTCTACGAAGAATAGACATAGCTTTTTCTATACAAAGTGACAGTTCGTTTCTTCATTTTTGACATCCACCGTAGAAATCTTTCTACAATCTGTCATTTTAATTCTTTTGGGGTTATAATATATATATTTTTGAAATGTGCTCATTTTGCTCATTCATTTGATACCCAACATGGTACGATTAAACCATATTTTTTTTTAAGTTCCTCACTTTATGTCCTCTAGAGGGCGCCATTTTTAATTTAACATAGCCTATAACCAGCGGACAATCACGACGCTTCGAACGATACCTCATTTGTCAAATTGTGATAAGTGGTTTGGAAGATAGGAGGGAACAGATGAACATACATACATACATACATACATACATACCGGTCAAAATCATAACCCTCCTTTTTTCTTCGCCGTAGTCGGGTAACAAAGAATTCTGAGTCGAATTATGTAAAAGAGTGAATTTCGTAAAAAGTGCAGTTGACTCTTTCTACTTTGCTGCCGTCGTACTGTCTACAGTAGCATGAGCACCGTTTTGTCGACGGAAGAGTAGACAAAAATGACGTTTCCTGTAGACAGTACGAGATGGCAGCAAAATAGAAAGAGTCACTCTTTTACATAATTCGACTCAGAATTCTTTGTTTTGTCATAGGATTTATCGGTTGTCAGTGTGATTTTGACAGTAACGATAGAAAACTTTCTTCGAAATAGTCTACCTACAAAAAGACGTAGACAAAGGTCGTTAGAAATGAAAGACAAAATGACAGATTGTAGAAAGATTTCTACGGTGGATGTCAAAAATGAAGAAACGAACTGTCACTTTGTTTAAAAAAAAAGCTACGTCTATTCTTCGTAGAGATAGAAAGCGCCATACTACGCCTGTTGAAAGTCGAAAGTATGTACATCTGAACTTCCCGAAGGGTAAAGATTCGCTAGTTATGGTATGATTCTGAACAATCCTGGACGCAGCAGTGCTGCTGCGGCCGCGTTACTATTTGACCCCTTACATTTACTATGAGTTTATATTCCGAGAGCACGGTAACAATATCGCGCGCGGACTATCATTATCTGCCTAGTCTTTTCCCAACTATGTTGGGGTCGGCTTCCAGTCTAACCGGATGCAGCTGAATACCAGTATTTTTCATGGAGCGTCTGCATATCTGACCTCCACAACCCAGTAACTGGGTAATACGATAACCCTTGGTAAGACTGGTTGTCATACTTTCGGGCTTCTGACGACCCGTAACGACTGTCAAAGGTCTACAAATGATAACCAACGGCTTAACGTGCTTTCAGAGGCACGGAGGAGTCTCGGTATGTAAAGATGGTCACCCATCGACGGACCAACCCCGGCAAGCGTACCTTAACCTGATGGATCGTCCCGTGCGGCTGTTATTACGTAGCCACGAGCTCCTGTCGCGCGCGGACTATACTGGCAAGAAACAGCAGGGCTATTTCTTGCTAGTATAGTGTGTGACATAATGTGGGAGCTCTTACCAGTAATATTGGTCCCGTTAGAAGCCCCTTGGGCTTTGCACTGCTTGCTCGGAAACCTGAAACACTTAATGATAAATTGATAACTTTGAAATATCTGCTGTGTATATTGATTAGGTATTCTACCTAACTATAAGTCTGTTTACTAGCTCACTGACGCAAAAGCGAGCATTATTGTTATCACTTCAATAATAATCCACATGAACACACTAGTTGCGCCCTTGACTCGGCGAGGAAAAGTCGTTCATACTAACCGTAGCATTATATTTGTTGTTTTATTCAGCAAAAATGCAAGAATTTAAACCTACTGGTAAGGTTTTTTTTTAATTTTGTGTGTTTTTGAAGACAATTGTAATAAACTTATATTTTTGTGTGAAATTATTTGTTGTGTTTGTTTTTAATTGATTAGGTATGTGTTCGTTATTTCCTTACGTTTTATGTAGTCGTAGTTATACAATAAACTGTGTAAAAGTCGGGTTCAATTTCGCTAGTTAGCTAGTGGCTATTTATCCACGCGCTTATTTTGATGATTCTTAATTTTGCTTGCGTAGTTTTTGAGTTAGCTTCAATAATGATGTATTTTTCCCACTTTGCGTATGTATAATTATGATATTAATATCTTAGTTGACTCCGTCACTGTTATGGTGGCAAAAAACGAAACAGTCGGTGGCAAAAAACGAAAATTGAAAAGCAGACACCGACTTCCGAATTATTAAAGTTATTTTTCACTTTTTTAGTGTTTTTTTTGGAAGTCGGTTGTTTTTTTTTTTGTAAAAAGTTTTTATTGCAATTTGCAGGTCAGTGTTAGGTTGTGTGTTGGATAAAATATGATTCACGACCGCAACAAATTATATCTTTACAGAATTATAAACATTAGAATCAGCAATATTCTCAAATGCCATGATTTCATGAAATGGCCATTCAATAGGATTATATGAACTTAGTGAGTTGTATTGGCGATTCTAATTTTTATAATTCTGTAACTTATTTATAGGGTTCCGTACGACCGTACCCGAAGGGTGTCAAACGGGACCCTATTACTTACTAAGCCTCCGGTGTGCGTCCGTGATCCTTCCGTCCGTCTGTCTCTCAGCGGGCTGTATCTCATGAACTGTAATAGGTAGACAGTTGAATTTTCACAGATTGTGTATTTCTATTGCTGCTTTAACAAATAATTTAACAAGAAACGTGTTTCTTTCGGCAAACGTGTGCACGCATTTGCGATAGGTAAACTCACGCCCTCTTCCCACGGGGATAGGCAGACACCACAGAACGCCACCTGCTATGATCCTCAAAAACTCGTTTATGTTCATTACTACGCACCTTACCTTTCTGAAGAACATCATCATAAAGGTCACTAAAATAAACATCAGTCACACCAATGATATTATATTAACAGATATGTTATAAGCGCGCAATCGTGAAGACTCGAAAACATTCCAATTGTAACGTTTTTACTTGTAATGAAATGTAAAATGAATGAAACGTGGGTATGTGTGCCGCTGCTGCGCGGAACACTTTTTTCGGTTGTTTTGTGAGTGTATAACATACGAGTATCTATACTAATATTATAAAGCTGAAGAGTTTGTTTGTTTGTTTGTTTGAACGCGCTAATCTCAGGAACTACTGGTTGGAATTGAAAATTCTTTTCGTGTTGAATAGTCCATTTATCGAGGAAGGCTATAGGCTATATAACATCACGCTACGATCAATAGGAGCGGAGTATAAATGAAATATGTTGCAAAAACGGGAAAAATTATTCCTTTTTGAGAGCTTTCGTTGCGTGTGCTGCGTAAACAGTTTATGTTACGTAAATATCATGTATGACGGAATTGTTCCTCTTTAAAAGTTCTAAAAAAAAGTCTGCGACAGCCTATGTCTATCTTTTAAGATTGACTCACTATAACCTTTTTTATGGTAATCAAATTTGTTCGAAATTAATGCATTATTTGCGAAGGAGTTTTATCAAAATAATATTAATTCTTGTTCAAATAAATAGTTTTAACATCAAGGGTATTTATTTAGCAGTAAAATACTTTCGAATCGGACATTTAATTTCGAAGTTATCACGAGTATAAAAATACAATACGCGAACTGTTCGACGCTGGCGCCGCGACGTTCTCTACTCTAGAGAGGAGAGGATGGGCACACGGGTAGAATAGGACATAGGATACGTTTTATCCCTATATTCCCACGGGATCGAGACCTATGCGGGTGAAACCGCGGGGCACAGCTAGTCTGTTAATATAATATCATTGAATATAATATCATTAAAAAAAAACACGTCTAGTTATTATGTTGTTAGACTAGCTTAGGTACCTACCTTATCTACTCTTAACCGGCACCCTATAATAGTGTAACACAATTTCAATCACAATCTGAATGATTTTGAAGGATATTTCTAATCCATTGCTTCATAAGTTCGATAAATGTGTCTGCTCAACAACGTAAATAGCGCAATGAATGGTTGAAATGTCAAAATGAAAGCAATTGCTACTGTAAGCAATTAAAGGGCCTACCCAACCTCAAATATTATCTCGCTCGCACCGTACTACTCGTGGCCTGAGTGAAAGCGAGACGGAGTGGGGTGCTGGCGGCTCCGAGCTTCGAATAGATTAGTAATTTCTTTCACGGTGAAAATAATGGTAATTAAAATTGAAAAAAACATACGACCTGCTTTAAATATCGTTAGTTCAGTTATTATGCAAAGTTTTGAAGTATTTTTTGAATACCAGCGGTTTATAGTTCGGTTGTTTTTTTTTTGTATCGAGAAAATTATACTAGATAGTCGTTTTTTCGCCAAACACGGACCTAGCAACAATCCTCAACTTTAACATATATTTATTTCAAAATGAATGCTTCAGTATTTCCGGCATAATGGAGGATCATGCTAAGCCATTTGAGGTATGTACTTACTCATCCCAAATGCAATTACGATTTTAGCCTTAGACTTGCTCATGATTTTCCTATCTATGAATAGTTATGTTGACAATGTTTATTTACAGTTTATCAGAGGTCTCCGTCATTATCTCATTTGCTTCAGTCTAAGCAAAGTAAGACGCTATAATAGTCCCGGAAGTCTTTGATTAAAGATGATGATTTTAAATGTATGTACCTAAAGTTAAATGAGCATTTAAATTGAAAATGTTGGAAATCCGTAGTGAAACAAAGAATGCTTTAGAGGGGGAGCGCTAAAGGTCGCACGCGAAATTCAAATTTTCTTAAGTTTTTTGCAATTTGCAAGTCAAAATATGATTCACGACCGTCAAAAATATGGCCTTATAGAATTTTAATAGATTAGAATCAGCAATATCCATAGGACATGATAGAATTGACCTCAAATGTCATGTTTTCTTCTTCCATTCACGTGTCAACCGTCACGCTCACTCCCTTCTCTTTCATATCATTCCTCACACAAGGCCTTCATTTTCCTCTCCATCCATCAACATTGATATTCATTACTATTTTAGACCACACCCCTTTAGGGGTATGAGGAACAGGCTGTAAAGTTCACTCGTCCACCATAGAAAAGGGAGGATCCTCCTACCAGACGGGTGTTGTGTCTGGCGGGCAACTGCCCAACGATTGATGTCGGGTTCTTGTGTATGTATGTCCATTGCACGGTAAACTTTGTTTGCGCGATGCAGGATTTATGTGACGTCAGGATTTTTGTGTGACGTCAGATCTTTGATGCGTAGTTCGCATGTGGCGATGTAGATACCGCCACAGCACCACTCACACGTACCACTCTCCTATTCACTCTTTTTATCAACTAAATGGAAATAAAACCACCTAATATTTCCTTCACTACTTTCCTCAGAGCACCAGCACGTGCGCTACAACCCGCTCAATGACGAATGGGTGCTGGTCTCCCCGCACCGTTGCCTTCGACCCTGGAGCGGGCAGACGGAGGCGGAGCCTGAAGACCAGCCTCCAGACCCTCAGAATCCTCTCCTGCCAGGAGCCACCAGGTCTAGCGGACAGGTAATTATTACACCTCACAAATCTTCCAAACATGGCCCTTTGCATTTCAAAAGAGACCATGATCTCACACACTTATTCACACATACACACTAGTTATGGCAATTAATGCGATTTTTTAATAATTTCATTTCATATGAATTCTTGTGTCTTAGCACGATAATTGCTTTTGCTAAGCTAATTGCTAAAGACGATAATTAATGATAATGAAGTATGTAATGAAGTATGTGAATTTTGTTAATATGCGAATTAAAACTTAGGACGTCTCCTATCGTGCATTTACTCGCCGATACCGTTGTATTTGTTTTAGTACACCACTTGCATATTTAATGTGATTAAGTTAAGATTGATCACATAATTAAATATATTTAACAATTTAAAACCTTAAGAGCTCTGATTGCTAATTAGCATTTCACAAAATTACGCAACTACATTTCATTTGCTAATTGCTAAATGATCATTCACAAACTAACAATGAATGCGAATGCTAATTAATCCATCACTAATACATTCTGTATGGGAGAAAACGTTTTTAAGTTTGTTGGATCATCCTAACTACGGAACCTTTCATTGTGCGTGGTTCGACATGCACCTTGTTTAACATTAAATTTACTAATTTCAGCGCAACCCCGGCTATACCTCCACCTATGTGTTCCCTAACGACTTCCCAGCCCTACTGGAGCGTGTGCCAGAACCCCCGCCTTCAGAGAACCCGCTGTTCCGGTCCTCAGCTGCTAAGGGTACTTGCAGGTATATCATCCTCTTCAATGAGTACTCTTTTCGGCAATCCAGCAGGCGTAGCATGAGCACCGTTTTGTCGACGGAAGAGTAGACAAACATGACGTTTCCTGTAGACAGTACAACGGCAACAAAGTAGAAAGAGTCAACTGCACTTTTTACGAAATTCACTCTTTTTACCCGACTACGGCGAAGAAAAAAGGAGGGTTATGATTTTGACCGGTATGTATGTATGTATGTATGTATGTATGTATGTATGTATGTTCATCTGTTCCCTCCTATCTTCCAAACCACTTATCACAATTTGACAAATGAGGTATCGTTTGAAGCGTCGTGACTGTCCGCTGGTTATAGGCTATGTAAAGTCACATTAAAAATGGCGCCCTCTAGAGGACATAAAGTGAGGAACTTAAAAAAAAAAATGGTTTAATCGTACCATGTTGGGTATCAAATGAAAGGGCTTAATGAGCACATTTCAAAAATATATATATTATAACCCCAAAAGAATTAAAAAAAAATCTAGTAATAAAAACTAAAACCCAACTACGACTTAAAAGGTAATAAACAAGAGACCACACACAGACAAATTAAAAATCCGGAGTCACACGTAATCTGTTCGATTTATGCCCTAACACGTGTGACTCCGGATTTTTAATTTGTCTGTGTGTGGTCTCTTGTTTATTACCTTTTAAGTCGTAGTTGGGTTTTAGTTTTTATTACTAGATTTTTTACATAATTCGACTCAGAATTCTTTGTTTTATCATAGGATTTATCGGTTGTCAGTGTGATTTTGACAGTAAGGATAGAAAACTTTCTTTCGAAATGCTCTACATATAAAAAGACCTAGACAAAGATCGTTAGAAATGAAAGACAAAAGATTTCTACGGTGGATGTCAAAAATGAAGAAACGAACTGTCACTTTGTGTAGAAAAAGCTATGTCTATTCTTCGTAGAGATAGAAAGCGCCATGTTACGCCTGCAGCACGAACAATCAATCTGCCTAGCCTTTTCCCAACTATGTTGGGGCCGGCTTCCAGTCTATCCGGATGCAGCTGAATACCAGTATTTTACATGGAGCGACTGCCTATCTGACCTCCACAACCCAGTAACAGGTAATACGATACCCCTTGGTAAGACTGGTTGTCAGACTTTCGGGCTTCTGACGACTGTCAAATATCCATGAATGACAGCCGGGGCCATCGGCTTAACGTGCTTTCCGAGGTACGAAGGAGTCTCGGTATGTAAAGATGGTCACCCATCCACCGACCAACCCCGGCAAGCGTAGCTTAACAGGTCGATCACCTGTGGGGCTATTATTATTTACAAAGCAGTGATAGCCTAGTGGTGTGACCGTCGGACTGCCAAGTCATATAGGTCTCGAGTTCAAACCCAAGCCACGCACCTCTGACTTTTCGGATTCATGTGCGTATTGTATAATTATCTCTTGCTTTAAAAACGGTGAAGGAAAACATCGTGAGGAAACCGGCATGCCTGAGAGATATTTCTCAGCGACATGTGAAGCCATGTCAGAGACCCCTGGGTGGCTGTAAAACTCTGACACCAGAGGTCCTAAACAAAGTGACATTCTATCAGCGATAACGATGGTGGAAAAGGCAAAAATGTATAGGACTGACATAAGCTATCAAAAAGCATATGTCAATCCTGTTGAAAGTCGTTGTAGACATAAGAAACGCTTTGGAAGCGATTGTCACTTGTCTAGGCCCTCTGAACCACACGAAAAACAAGATAATGATTTATTTCATACAATAACAAGTCATTTATATAAATGTGTCGTAGTTAATTGATTCAGGCGTGACTTTGCGGAAATCCATTATAAAATACAATAGACGCAGATATATTTAGTAGTTTATGATATTTTTGCGTCCAGCGCTCGGTGTGGTAACACGTCGCGTTCTGGTTTGCAATTGGTCAATCGTCATCCTGAAGATGCCTCGTTGAGAGGTGAAACACGTGTCGATTTCTTACAGGGTTTTTATGACTCTTAAAGAATAGTCAAGTGGAATAGGTTACTAAATATATCTGCGTCTATTGTATTTTAAATGTGTCTTAATTCGCTGTCTTGTACATTTCAGGGTGATGTGTTTCCATCCAAACTCTACGATGACCATACCTTTGATGTCTATAAACGAAATTATGGCTGTTATAAATGAGTAAGTATGTCTCGTATAATCTAAATTCCAAGAAGTATACTCACGCTGAAGCTGATTGGTATAAACGACCTATCTGGCGATTCCAACCTAAAGTCTATAGATCTATATATATATCTATCTCCTAGACTAATTTGACAGGTGCAAATGTCAAACTCCAAATTGAAAAAACTTTTTACAAAAAAAAACCGGCTTCCAATAAAAACACAAAAATGTGAAAAATTACTTTAACAAGGCGGTCCGTTTGCTTTTCAATTTTCGTTTTTTGCCTCCGACTTCCGGAATTGAAGTTATTTTTCACTTTTTTTTATTTCTTTTGGAAATCGTTTTATTTTCCCCTTTTTAGTTGTGGTTCCTACCCCACACAAATTGAAGTACCACTACCTGCTACGTAAATAACAGTGACGGGAGTAAATTAAAACATCGTCCACATAAATAAACTAAGTGGGAAAAATACGTTATATTGAAGCTAGCTCAAAAACTGCGCAAGCAAAGTTAATAAAATTTATATGGGACCACCACGGAAGCATGACCTACCAGCCAAAAAAAGATCGATTCATAATTGGCGGAGTAATAGCGTAACAAAAATACAAAAAAAAACTTAGACGATTTGAGAACCTCCTCCTTTTTGAAGAACTCGGTTAAAAAACAAACAGACTTTAATCTCTAAACGTCAATTTTTGTTCCAGATGGGTGAACCAGATGCAAGAGCTAGGTCGTCGTTACGCCTGGGTGCAGATCTTCGAGAACAAGGGAGCTATCATGGGGTGCTCCAACCCTCACCCCCACTGTCAGATCTGGGCATCCAGCTATCTTCCCAATGAGCCTAGGGTTAAGGAACGGTTAGTATTAACTTTTCGAAGGAATTTTATTATGGTAAACTCAGACCAAATAAAAAACCAAGACAGAGCGCTGTCAACAGTGACGTGAGGCCGGTTTCTTATGCATGTGTGCACTTAGTGAGGTGTAGTTTGATTGTAAATGTGTACGTTATGTACAAAACGGACGTGTAGTTTTGGCATGCTTCACTGTATTGTTCGCAGCGCTCTGTCTTGGTTTTTTATTTGGTCTGAGATGGTTAACGTTTCAGTCAAACAACATTATTCTTAAGTTATTAATGTTTATATTCGTATGAAACACTTACTCACATTCACAGATACATAAATGAACATTATTTGTTAAAGAATTTATAGAAACGTCATCTCCCCCTTTCCGCCATGTTTCACATCAGCCTTGCGTCTCGTGACGGCCATTTTTTTATTTAATTTGTCTAGTTGATGAAAGGTAGTGCCAATTAGCACTCTAATAGCGTACTAACACAGTTTTTTTAATCACAATCTGAGCGTTTTGAAGGATACTCCATTGTTTCATAGGTTGGAAAAATTCATCGGCTTATCAACGTAAATAACGCAATGGAAGTGGATGAACTGTCAAAATGAAACCCATTGCGATCAATTGTCATTTTATGTGTGTTAAAAAATACAATAGACGTGTAGATATTCAACCTATTCCGCATAGCTATTCTTCAAGAGTCATAAAAACCCTGACAGAAAAAGCACCAAGCGCAACACGTCGTGTTCTGGTTTGCGACTGGTCAATCGTTATCCTGAGGATGCCTCGTTGAGAGGTGAAACACGTGTCGATTTCTTACAGGGTTTTATGACTCTGGAAGAATAGTTAAGCGGAATAGGTTACTAAATAAAATATATCTACGTCTATTGAGTTTTATAATGGATTTCCGCAAACTCACGCCTGAATCAATTAACTATTTTATGTGCCCGATTCCAACTTGGCGACTCGGAACATGACGCGAGTCGCTGCGCAGTAACAAATTCATGGGTAAACGGGGGTAAGGGGAACGCTGCGCAGCGAGTAGCGCGCTTCAGGGGGCTTACCACCACCGCTTACAGCAGTATTGTTTTAATATTACTTCAGTGTAGGAAAGAGATGAAGCTCTACAGGACGTATAGTTCCATCTCTTTCCCCCACGAAGTAATAAAGTAATACTGCTAGTGTTGGTAGGCCCCCTGTAGGTACCACACAGGTATTCTTAACTACATACATGATTTTATTTTTATCAATTTTCAGAACTCAGAAGGAATATTACATCAAATTCAAGCGCCCGTTACTTGGAGATTACGTGAAGCAAGAATTAATCAAGAAGGTACAGAATTGCTAATAAGTATTTAAGTTTACAAAGATTTAAAGTAAGTGCCTCGATCCGTGGAGGCTCCGACATACGACTTGTAGGTCGTGGGTACGAACCCAGGCAGGCGCTTTACTTTGTGTCATCACCACTGCTCTCAAAACTGTGAAGGAAAACATCGTGAGGAAACCGCCAGGTCCGGAAACCGAGAAATTCGAAGACTGTATGTAACATCTACCAACTCGCACTGGGCCCGCGTGGTGGATTACGGCCCGCTGGCCACTCGCTCTCTTAGAGGGGAGGCCTGTGTCCCAGCAGTGGGAACGTTATAAGCTGAATATGCTTATACCAGCTTCAGCCCGCGGCTTCGCCCGCGTGGTACGTCGATAAAAAGTAGCCTATGTCCTTCCCCAGGGTGCCATCTATCTCCTTGCCAAATTTTGTCGATATCCGTTCAGTGGTTTAGGCGTGAAAAGATAACATGAAATGAAATGAAATGAAATGAAATTGTTTATTCTGTAAATAGGATATTGGAATCACTTTTACACGTCATATTAAAAAGTTGTAAAAATAAACTAGATGAGGTCGGCGTTTCCTATCTGACTACTCTGAGAAGAAAGGCCGAAACAAACTCAGAGGTCACCGTCTCCTTTAAAGTCCAGACATAATCTTGGTCAGGCCATATGAGGACCATGTAGATTAGAGTCTGAAATGGTCTTTTGAGGAAAGAACCACACAGATTTGAGTGGACCTGTCCAGTCAGTGCAAGCATTTGTCAGTAATAGTGGAGCTCAACTCAGAACTTAAGTAGCTCAACAGACAGACAGACAGAGTTACTTTCGAATTTATAATATTAGTATGGATTATGCTTATTATTTTCACATTTTCAGGAACGTATAGTAGTCCAGAACGCGGAATGGGTAGCCATTGTACCGTACTGGGCAGTATGGCCATTTGAGACCATGGTACTGCCTTTAAAGGGCCAACCGCAGAGGCTGACAGATTTGAACGATGTTCAGAAGAGGGCGCTAGCAGAGATCATGAAACAGTTGAATATAAAATATGATAATCTGTTTAAATGCAGCTTTCCATACAGTATGGGATTTCATGGTGAGTATTATTGATTTTATAAACAGGGTCAAATAAAATCAGTTAGGGAAACTCCGCAGATCAGAAGGGTATCGATATCAATCAATCTGCCTGCCTTTTCCCAACTATGCTGGGGTCGGCTTCTAGTTTAACCGGATGCAGCTGAATACCAGTATTTTACATGAAGCAACTGCCTATCTAACCTTCACAACCCAGTAACTGGGTAATACGATACCCCTTGGTAAGACTGGTTGTCAGACTTTCGAGCTTCTGACGACCCGTAACGACTGTCAAAGATCCACGATGTCAGGCTTAGCGTGCTTTCCGAGGCACGGAGAAGAATCGCTATGTAAGATGGTCACCCATCCACGAACCAACCCCGGCGAGCGTAGCTTAACCTGATGGATCGACCCGCGCGGCTGATTATTACTTAGCCACGAGCTCGTCTATATCTAAACTGTGGCTGTATCTACGTCGCCACATGCAAACTACGCATCAAAGATCTGACGTCACACAAAAATCCTGACGTCACATAAATCCTGCATCGCGCAATTAGAGTTTACCACGCGATGGACATAATATATACAAGAATCCAATATCAATCATTGGGCAGTTGCCCGCCAGACACTACACCCGTCAGGTCGGAGGATCCTCCCTTTTCTATGGTGGATGAGTGAACTTTTACACCCTGTTCCTCATGCCTCTAAAAAACTAAACCCTTCGGGGATTCCGGGCTGTGTGTTATTTGTTCCTTTGCTTGTTTCAGGAGCCCCAACGGGCCCCTCGAAGGCTCCCGGCGACTCGCCCCACTGGCTACTCCATGCTTTATATCTCCCTCCTTTGCTAAGATCAGCGACTGTCAAAAAGTTTATGGTTGGCTATGAAATGTTGGCGCAGTCACAGCGAGACTTGACGCCTGAACAGGCAGCACAGAAGTTAAGGGAGTGTGACGATGTGCATTATAAGAATAAGAAGTAGGATCGGATAGTTTTCGAACGATGTGTGACCAACAGCGATCGTCCCGTCACGTCACGATCAATAAGTGACATATGAACGCTTTTATGTCACTTTTTGGTCAGCGCAAAATAGTATAGTCCTACCAACTTATCTGTGAACTGAAAGAGGACGCCACCGTCTATTTAGTGTTGCTAATAGGGAATATGCATGTATTTTTTTTATTTTTTTATTCGATAGTTTTTAGCGTCAAATAATAGTTTAAAAAAATTCGACGGCAAAAAAGCAATTTAAAGTATTTAAAAAAATGTTTAAAAATATCCAACCGATCCGGGCTATTTAAACGCCCTCCATTTGGCGCGCTTGGTGTGGTGACGTCACACTCCGTGAAAACAGACAAGCAACTGTCAAGTCAACGTCAACACTCCTTTTTCTATGAACGTTTGACATTGACTTGACACTGACATTTTGATTGCTATTCCGGATTGTTACGTCACATCCGCTCTTAGCCTTTTCAAGTATTTGAATTACTCAGAGATTTTTGGTACTTTAAAAAAAATAATTTCTCGCTCAAAAAGAAATTTTATTCAAAAATATTGATGGAGGCATAATTCTGAAGTAACATAGTTTATAAAAAAAATATTTGACCCATATTTGAATCACATGCATATTCCCTATTGATTGATTATACAAATTATCTAACATTATCTTACATTCTAACATCAGAATGAATGAATTCATCTACATTCTAATAACGATATTAATTTTATTGTGCACTGAATGTAGTAGATACTGACAATCGAATTACTTTCAACATGAAGGCCGTAGTTCCAATTTTCGCCATTTCACAGATAAGTTGGTAGGAGTGTACAAATGTGTTGTAAATGTCATGTTGAAATCTCTTACTGGCGAAACATTCACAACGAGACACGTAGAAATCTCGTCAATGTTCCATACATTTAATTTTTATAGGAACTAGAGAGTTCAAAGTGTTTTGTTGTGAATGTCATGTTGAAATCTTTAATTTCTGCCAATTTTACATACAATTTTTGTACAGGAACTAGAGATTTCAACATGTTTTGTTGTGAATGTTTCGCTAGTGCAAACGCACAGAGAGAAAAGAGAAAGAGTTATGCGAACAAAAACATTCCATAAAGAAAAGTATGTGTTAGCTGCTAAGGCTATTTTGTGATGCTGTTAATTTATTCACATTCGGGTTTCATAGTTATAAAGATTGGGTTGTTTTTAAAATTATTTGAATTATAATAGTACCTAAATAAAATATATTTGTTATAATTGCCTATTTAATTTTATTAATTTATACCTTACGACAAACACTCTGCTCTCAAAACGGTGAAGGAAAAACATCGTGATGAAACCGGCATGTCTTAGAACCAAAAATTCGAAGACATGTGACATCTACCAACCCGCACTGGGCCCGCGTGGTGGATTACGGCACACTCCCTCTCATAGAGAGGAGGCCTGTGTCCCAGCAGTGGGAACATTATAGGCTGATTATGTTATGTATGTTATACCTTACGACATCCTTGGAAATTCCAGTTTACATTGATTTGCATTTTTTACCCAACATACCTACTGGGTTCGAGTCCCAGGTTGGGCAGAGAGCAGTTTTATTCAGTGTTATTGTTCATTCAACAGTGGAATAGAGCTATACACTGAGTTTTACTTCGTTTAACAAAGATTTATTAGAGCTAAAATAAAAGGGAAAAGCGTTTACATTAAAAAAAAACTTTACGTTTACAAGTGCGTTCCAAATACACAGTCAATTCCCATCCTGCTGTTAAGATTTGATCATTGACAGCTGACGTTGACACTTGACGGATTGCTACGACAATGACAGCAAAGCGCTGTCACTGTCACATCACGTTGTTTTCGTTTGTTTGTTTTGCCTTGTTCTATTTTGTTTGCAAAACCATATTTTTCAGTTATTCTCATTTAATTTTAGTTCAAAATGAACACGGATACAAAACCAGTGATAAACTACAAAAAGAAAAACGAGTGTCAAATATGTAACAAAGTTATAATCGGAAGTTCGTTTAAGTTCAAAGCTCATTTGTACAAGCATAGGGCTGTTGAAGCTCGATTTCAATGTGAATATTGCTCAAATGAGTATTTCAGGAAAGATGTTTATGAAAGGCATCTTAGAGCACACACTGGAGGCAAGAAAGTGTTTATTTGTGACCATTGCGATCGAGGTTTCGTCGAAAAACGTAACTTACGACTACACCTGAAAGTTCACGACGAATTCTTCACAGAACAGCAAGTACAATACAAATGTATCGCCTGTGGGGTCAGTTTCTGTGAGGAGAGATTGCTAAAATACCATATAAGGAAGAAACACTTTAATTTCCAAGAAAATGAGCCAACATATGTTCAAAAGCAGCTGAATGAAACTTGGGTGGAGCGCGTTCTGGAATCTGAAGTTTGCGTCGAAATGACTAAAGTAAACAACAATATTATTAACATAAAAAAGAGTTCAAAAGCAGTAAAAATCAAAGAAAATCCAGAGACATCAAGATTTAAAGAGTACATGTCTTCAGTAATTGCAAGCAAAGACAAGTCACAGTATTCCAAAGCTGTATGTGACTATTGCAAAAAGGAGATGCTAAAAAAGAGTTTGTTACCTCACATTAGAGAGAGACACTTAAGATTAAAGAAGTTTTCTTGTGAAGAATGTAAACAAGCCTTCAGCCGGCATTATCAGTTGGTAAATCACATTTGTGGTAAATTTAGAACAAGGATCAGGAAATAACAACACTTGACCTGTTTTAGCAAATATTCATAGAATGCACTTTGACTATACTTTTCAAGTAAGTGTTTCATATGAATGTGAACTTTATAATCAAGTAATTAATGTTGATATTCATTTATGCAAAATGTGTGTGAATGAGGAAAGTTTTGAGTATGAATGTGGATGGCTATAAGAGTAGGGGAAGACTAAAGAAACGATGGATGGACTGCGTGAAAGATGATATTATGGCTAGAAAAGGACTGACTACCAAGATGACGGCTAATAGAGAAATATGGAAGAAAAGGATATGTTGCGCCAACCACAATTAAAATGGGATAAGGACAGGACAATAATGATTTGTTTATCGCAAATATGAGCAAATGCTACATAAGAATGTGAACATTATTGTAATAGGAATATAGTTCATATTCAAATGAGATGGTTACCTTACCTAGCAGTGCATGCAAGCAAATGTTTTGTATGATTAAGAACACTTAAATTTTATGAATATAGTTCATATTCAAATGAGACGCTTACTTAGTGCGGTCTGTGAATCTTGACATAGAGGCTTTAATAAAACCTTGATTATCAAAACTCAGAGTTTGATGGCTAGTATTTGTATTTTTTTACAATGTTTCTGCTCATTTAAAGAACTCACTTGCCGTATTACAAGGGACTAAAAACATTAGAGTGCGCTCAAGATAAGTCTGCGTGCGATTGGTAGCGCTGGCATGCCTAATTCTATACTGTAATATTTAAAATATAAAATCTATTTTAAGAGAAAATAGGGTGAGGTCTCTTCTCCATACAAAAAGTTATAATTCGAGAGAGTGAGAGCTGAACCAATTTGAAAGATATTTTATAAATTGAATAAGAAGGATATTTACTGTGCCCCTATGTTTTTCTTTTTTCATTAATAGTTGTCAAATTTGTACAATAGGCCTCTGATGACAGCGGTCTAAACAGGCAATTTTGAGCATTTTCTGAGGGTTCTAGTGCTTCAACAGATAATGTATCATCAAAACAGAAAACATAGGGCAGAGTATATCCTTTTTATTCAATTTATAAAATATCTTTCAAATTGGTCCAATATTGGAGGAGGAAATAGAGGAGAGACGAACCTCGAATTATGACTTTTTGTATGGAGTAAAGACCTCACCGTATTACCATAATAAATCTCAATATTTTAATAGCAAGATCTGCATCTATAGTTTGTGTAGTAAGTATCTTCTATACAAAAATCTGAAAGTATATCTATTTTGTTATACAAATTCTGTTAAAATACTTAAATCTTTAGTGATCTAGCTTATTTGTTATCCATTATGATTTGCATGTTGACTTGACTCAAGGTCAGTGTTACGTGACTCAAGGTTGACTTGACTCAAGGTCAGTGTAGATGAAAAAAAAAAACTACCGTGTTGATGGATTAAAAATACCGTGTTTCAGACCCAAAATACCGTAGACATATTTGAAAAATACCGTGTAAATTATCGTGTAAAAAGCAAAAGAAAGAACCATGAATATTCAATATTTGTATTAAAAATTATAATTAACCACTTTCTTATTATTATTTTTTTAATATTGATTTTAATTTTGATCATGGTTAGACAAACGGACAAAATAGAAGCCTTTTTGTATTTAGTCGTGTTAAGATTACGTGATTACGTGTGTACAACATTATGGGAATTACACAGACTAATTAGTCTTTATTGGGGAATGACCACGCGGCGGCGTAGTGTAGTATGCAAAGCAACAAAAACTAAAAATGCTTTTTGTTTTACGTATTGGCTTTAATTTTATTAAATTACAGTTACATAAATTACACGGTAGTTAATATTTAAAATTATCGTAGAAAATTACACGGTAGTGAATCATTACCGTAGACCGTGTATTGGTCAAAAATACCGTGCATCTACGGTAATTACCGTGTACCTGGTAACACTGCTCAAGGTTGATGCGCTAGGGTGACCCGCGAAATTCAAATTTTCTTACGTTTTTTGCAATTTGCAGGTCAGTATCAGGTTGTATTTTGATCTGAATGAATGAATGAATGAATGTTTTCATTCATTCATTCAATGAATTTGCTCAGAGACGAAACCCGCGCGTGATACGGGACAAAATTCGCACGCGGCCATTGTGTCAACTTACTTGTATGGAGGTGTTCAAATTGGCGCGAAAAGTCGCGCGTCTTCATAATCATTAAAACAATTGTCGGGTGCAGTCGTGTACCGCAACTCGCGTGGGATTTGTCTCAGTGTAGCGGGATAAAAAATTACGTTTATTAAGATGGCAAGATATATTTATGTTATAAATAGAGACAGCCTCCTGTGTTGGTAACCCCTTTTTCTAAAGTGTTTAAATGGATGAGGGGTGTCCATAAGCTACGTTTTCCTAGAATAGCAGTGGCCACCACATAGCGTCCGCAATTTACCGGCGAATGATGTCACTGTAACGTAATTTATGAAAGTAACTGACTTTTTCAATTGGTGTTTGTTTTTGCGTTTTTTTACATCGTAAAGTCACACCCCGCCGCCATCATTTTCATGACAGCCATTACAGCGACCGTTAAGTGGCGGCCACCGCTCTTGTAGGAAACCGTACCTTTAAATCAAGGTGTCTGTATGTTAGATGTTTACTTTTAAGTAGGTATATAATATTATGTTTCTTTATATTTTAAGTTATAGGCTCGCTCCCTATTACATGGGACTTATACATACATTACTGGCGAAATATGGCTGTACTATAAGTACACCTCTGCCTAAACCTTCGGGAATTACAGGCGTGATGTTATATGTTTAATTTAAGGTTTTCACCTGTTCCCAAGTAAATTTTCATTTCAAGTAAAATGGATTTTTCCACTAACACGTGCCAAGCATAATTTTTTGATATATTTAATTTAATTAAAAAAGGATGGATTTTTGCGACGGCTCATTATGGGTAGAGGATTTTTAATCTCTTACTAATTTGACATTTCAAGTGATTGTATTTTGTTTTTTCAATTTGGAGTTTGACATTTGCACCTGTCAAATTATTCTACGTTAGAAAAACGGAATTGACGGGAAAACGGTTTTATGAGGTTTTAGATTAACATTTTAAGAAATATAGACCGGAACTCACTGATTTTGAAAAAAAAATTAGTACAGTCAGCAAGAAAATGGGCAATTTTCACAAAAACTCTTTTGATGCAAATCGATCCTGTTTCATATAAGGATTAAAAAAAACTATAGACTGAGGTTTGAGCACTAGGAAAGTCAGAAATCGCAAAAAACGTTTACCATACATTTCGTAGCTGATGAGACCTACCAACTTACTCTTTATGATGGAAAGACTAACCAAAGTCAGAAATCGTAACACGGGCAGTGTTGCGATTTCAGTTACTGTTCCTTCTTCCTTATCTCAAAAATCCACCCTTCATAAGTAACAAGTTCATTATCTGTAAATTAATTGTTAATTACCTTTCTAAGCACAATAATGTCTTCCAGTTACATAAAATTAGTTTAAGAAGTGCCTTATAATTAGAATAAATACATATTTTTTCTATGTGTAACATCTTTCCTCTCGCTTTCCGGAAATCTGTGGCAGTAATGTCGTGAAAATGGACGGAAGTGTGTAACAGGAAGCCGGGGAAGCGCGCGCTATTGGATTTGACCAATGAGCGCGCGCGGTGCTAGAGTTGGCCGTCAGATGATCAAAAATCCGCCTAGCCTTTTCCCAACTATGTTGGGGTCGGCTTCCAGTCTAACCGGATGCAGCCGGCAGTTGGCCGTCAGATGATACCAACCCATTTTCCGAGAGGTTATCGACGATGATAATGATTATTGTTCATATCATTTAAACGTCAGCCAAGGCGTCAGATGTTACAAATCATATGCGTAACATCTTATTTTGACATTTATTTAGGTTTAAGACTCTGCAACTTAAGACTGAAGCAAAATAAGCCTTCTATTTTAAATAGACTTGCAGTCTGGCCGCCGAGAGAATGCGTTCTTGACAGCTGTCAGTTTCATACAAACGAATATGTGTTTTCCGAATTTGATCCTTATTACAACTAGAAATTAATAAAACAGGAAGAGTAGCTTTCATAGACTAACTTTTATTCATATAGAATGACACATAACTACATATTGTCTATTATTATTTTAATATAAGGATACATATCAATAGAAATTGTCCAACTGACAGGTGTCAGGAACGCATTCTCGGCGGCTGGACTGTGATTGTACTTTATATGTAGAATTGTATTACTTTTGACTTCCTAATCGAAGTAGGCGTAAATAGGAATGTAATTGACAAGGTAATATGGCGAACATTAACTGTAGGTACAGTTTTTTCCAGTAATCGGGGAACATTAAAAAAAATGATTCCGACGAACTAAGAACCTTTTCCATTTTTGAAGTCTGTTAAAAAGTGGGTAGTTGTGGATTGTTATTCTTTATCTATGGAACAGTAATTAAATTGTGTTTATTAAGTACTTACTTTAGTTTTCATTATTTAGATTATGTTAAATCGTAACGAATAATATAAGTGCGAAAGTGAGTTTTTTTATGTTACACTTTCACGCTAAACCTGGTGAACGGAGTTAGATGAAATTTGGCACATGGGTAGACCTGGATTAGGGCATAGACTCAGACCAACAAAAAAGGAAAGACGGAGCGCGCCGTACATCAAAAGTGAATCCACCTTTTTATCTATGTGTGTGTAAAAAGGGTTGTCATTTGTTAAAGTTTTTCCTTATTATTTGGGGAATAATATTGTATGGGTAGGATAATATTGTACGAGTAAGATATTGTTGAGTGTGGTATTATAACTCGATTGTTAAGAAGGACTTAAATACCGAAACAAAAACAAAAAAAAATACATCGCTATTTCGTATAGCTACTATCCATGATGTTAACTAGACGACGACTCGTGATGTACTAGGAGCGATGAGCATGGTTTTAGTGTAGGTGTGTGCGTGAGCCTGTGTGTTTACTTGCAGGAGCATGGTTTTGTGGCTTCACTTTTGATGTATGGCGTGATCCATCTTCCTTTTTTTTGTTGGTCTGAGGACATAGAATACTTTCAAACCGACCCGTGTCAAAAATAAAAATGCCTTTTAAACTAAAATATTCTTACTTCGAAAAATATAATATTTATTACAAAAAATGCTTCATGTTATATCTAAACTTATACATTTAATTAATTACCTTAGTAAATACATTGTGCCAAAATGGCATCATTAAAAAACAAAAAAAAAATAGTTCATCAAAGCGGGCGCCGTACTCAATTTAATATGACGTCTCATATAACCAGCAGACGATCAACAAGACGCGTCGAACGATACCTCATTTATCAAATTATGATGAGCAGTTAAGAAGTTATGAGGGAACATGAACATACCTACATACTTACATATACATACATACCGGTCCAAAATCATAACCTTCCTATTTGCTTCGCCGTAGTCGGGTAAAAAATAGATGAAAATTTACTATCTCTATAAAATAGATGAAATCAATGGTCTAAAAATAACATGGTAAATCTCTAAATATTGAGCGTACAAACTTATATTTGCAGTTGGAATGTATGTTTTTCAACTACAATGTTATGGTTCTTGTGATAAAGTCATCCCAAATACGGAAACCTGGATTTTGCGTGGACCGACACGCACTTGGCCGGTTTTTTTAAATAAAACCTTTACTAATATTCATTTTCTAAGTTTCCAACTTCATACGATATGTGATCTGCTTCCCTTTCCATTTCTTGACGAGGAGAAACAGTTGGTTTGAGTAAAAACCTCTCTTCTACATCACCTTCTACAGAATTCTTGATATTATGCTGCCTTTCCTTCATCCCCCTTGACTTAATTTTGTGTAGGGAATTTTCTTCAATGCTCATCATACTCTTGCCGTTATCCAAATCTATTATTGGTCGAGTTTCTTCAACACGAACATATTTTTCCGCGCCAAAATTTGACAGTGACATTTTTTCTTCCATTGGTGGTAAAATGTCATTCAAAACTTTTGTTTTCATGGCTTCCGTTGGAAAATGCAAGCCTTCATTTAGTTCATTCAAGACGTTTTCTTTTTTGGGTACGATAACATTCATTTCATTCGACACATCTCCTTTCGTGAGTTTCGTTGTCAAATGCAAGCCTTCATTCATTTCGTTTAAGACGTCTTCTCTTTTCGGGACGCTATCATTCATTTCATTCGAAACATCTCTCGTGGGTTTCTTCGTCAAATGCAT
This sequence comes from Lithophane socia, assembly GCA_947522985.1. Lineage (NCBI taxonomy): Eukaryota > Metazoa > Arthropoda > Insecta > Lepidoptera > Noctuidae > Lithophane > Lithophane socia. Next base: position 3,879,393 of record OX383281.1, on the reverse strand, counting down.
ATTATTCAGAACATCCCTTTTCGTGACGCTATTTATTTCATTCGGAACGTCTTCCCTTTTCGTTTTACGCACAGTAAGGAGGTCCAGTTTCAAAGGTTTATCGGCTTTTGCAACTTTCCTTGTGTTTGGATTGAAACGGCCACAGTCTTCGACACAAATGTAGTTTCTGTTTTTTGCTTTCATTATTCTTGAGTATATTACGTCGTTTGTCGAGTTAATTATCCTGAATATTACGTGTTCTGGTGTTATCTGGGAATTGCGTAAAAGATTATTATTAGTGTCCAAAAGTGTGCCGCTGCGGTCGTTGAGTGCGGCCACCGTTTTTCTAGGAAACCGTAGTCTAAGTAAATAGTTAGGTACTGTTATTTGAAAACTCACCTCATAAGACGTAAAAATTTCGCAAAAATCTTTGTTCTTACAAATAACTCCATCAGATTTCTTCGTCACGCCATACATCTTGGTAAACCTCCACTGAGTCTCAATAGGATTGTCACATGTCGCTGTCAGATCCGAGAACTTGATCACTGAAGGACAGTTATTGGAGACATGTTTGTATTCAGCATAGTTCACTCCGCAAAGCTTCTCGTCGGATAGTACCGAGAAGAATTCATATGGACACGGTGGGGGTTCGTTTTCGATCGTCTAGAAAGAAAATACGTTTATTTGCGGCAAACATTACGCTAAGAAAGGACAAATACACGAAAATAACAAATTGGGGGAAAATGTGCGTCACATTCATACAAAACGGCCGCTCAGCTTAATGCTGCGACCCTACGCAAGACAGAGCCCCAGCGCTGGTTTTCAGTGACAGCCAGCGTTGATGTGATGACGTCAATCAGTGCAGCATATAATCAAATAACATCTGCTAGAAGAAAGCTTTAAGTATTAGTCATGTTAAAATCTTATAAGCTAGTGACAATACAAACGGTTTTTAATCGGAGAGTGGGCCCAACTCTTCTAAAATTTAAAATATTTCTTGTTAAATGCCAAACACTCCTCCGAAACGCAAATCACCGGTCTTAAAATGACGTCATATCATTAAATGAAACCCGAATGGGAATCGAGGGTTTTCATGGAAATTCAACCCACCAGTTGGTGCCACTTTAGGTCTTCCATTTCAATAATGAACAAAATATATTGCTGACGTTCATCATTCGTTTCATTCATTCCATCATTCGGTCACATAGGCGCTTTGACACTTTTGACAGGTGCCCGGACCTGACGTCTCATTGCTGCTACCTAGTGAATGTCGTTCAGAAAACCCTCATTGCCCTTAGATTATGGAAGTTTTGGTTTTGATTATGATCAGTAACTCCTCTATTTTGTTTGTAATTCAACAAGTTTCGTAACAACTCGCGATAAATTGTGTATTTTATAGAACATAACATGACGTCTGTAATCCCCGAAGGTTTAGCAGAGGTGTACCTATATACCTATATGGGGGGGTCTGCCCTTGTACAATTATTTTTAGCGTAGAAATACACAAACAACGGGAATCATAGTACGCTAAATAATGTTCACATCAGACTTACCCACATCCCGCAATTCTGATACTCCTTAGCGTTACCATATATCGGATTATTGCACTTATAACTAACAATTTGCGTTGTATCACCATTCACGGGTGGTATACTCCTCCACGTACGCCAGAACAAGTCCCTTTTATAATTATACTTCATTCCATCCATTGCCAGTAACCGTCGGAAATCTTTCTCAATAGCCCGAATTTTCTTCCATGCTCGTGAAGAACGGTGCTTGATTTTTCTATAATGCGTTATGTCATCTAAAATTTCTGTATTATTTGATACGTAATTATTTAGGACCGTTATTCTTTGGTCCTTTATCGACCTCAACCTTTTTCTTTCTAAAAATCTTTCCCGAAAATCCAAATGGCGGCCCATCACTATTAAAAGAAGAGATGAGGTCAAAACTGTGTGTGTTGTTAAAAACATTACTTAACTTTAAATTTAAATGCGACTACTTTCCAAGGTTTCTTGTTTAGAATGGCGATGTTTTAGAAAATAAAAAAGAGAAACGTACATCCTTTGTTATCGCTTTTAACGACAGCTTTTTTTTTTTCGTTTTATCTGTTGATAAAGGTTCAGGTGCATTCGCCACCTTAGAACTTACTTGACTACGGTTTAGGTTTACAATGATTATGTTCACCACGCTTTCTGAATTTGAAGATCACTTATTAAAAAAATCGGTCAAATGCGAGTAGGACTCGCACTCCTAGGGCTCCGACTTCCGTCTCAAAACTTTGCTTGCCCGTCAGAATTTCCAATTCTAGATTGAAGGACAAACCTAACCATGCGTTTGCACTGGCGAAACATTACAACAAAACATGTTTAAATCTCTAGTTCCTGTCAAAAATTGTATGGATCATTGACAGAACAAAGAGATTTCAACATGTTTTGTCGCAAATGTTTCGCCAGTGCAAACGCACGGTAACTTTGCAGTTGAAAAGGAGCTTATAATAGACCGGAGTGGGCCACTTTGAATGAAATACAGACCAAATATTTCTTCCAGATAGATTTCCGATCCCAGAATTCAAGAACAAACTTAACTTTGCAGTTGAAAAAGATATTTTCCCAATAAGTAGGTACCTACTTATTGGGAAAATATCTTTTTCAACTGCAAAGTAGTTCTAATATCACCATCGATGTTCACTCCAAATGTAAGTTTGTAGGTACATTGAATTCAATTTACTGTTTCTAACACTAAAATAAATAAACTAAATATATTTTTATTAGTACACATGGCTACACATCAAGCTATACAATTTCAGTTTACATATGCTGATCTCGCATTGTATAGGATTTTCGTGTAATGCGAGGTCAGCATATACTGGAAATGTATAGCTTGATGTGTAGCCGTGTGTACAAGTATGTAAAAAAGTAAGGTAAGAGATCATTGGGCATCGAAAAAATTTTCCGCATCGCTGTCACTGAGAAAAGTGCCTAAAATGCTGGCAGCGTTGCCACGATATGGATGGCAATGTCACAGATATTATAATACTACGGCAATGTTGAATGTTTAACCTATTATAGATTATGCTATTTTATTCTACGGAACCCAAAAAGGAGCATTAGTAGCCGATTGGTGGTTTGAACCCAGGCGGGGATGCACTTTACCTACATTGTTCTCTAAAAAACAACGCGGAAGGAAATCTTAGAACCAAACATTCGAAAATATCATGGGCTCGAGAGGCGGATAAAAAATAGCCCGCGAAACTCAAATGTTAGTTAATTACAATAAACAATAAAAATATTATAAACACCGTACATTTCTAAAGGTTGATATTTCATTTTTCAATTTACCGCTAAAACGATGTCTGTGACGGACGACCAACAAGTGCGACCATGGAATTATAAAGTACTATAATACCGACCAATAAAATATCAAATAATGTTAACTAAGTAACGATCGTTTCGTTGGAACGCGACAATGAATGGCGAAAAAAACTCCGCGAGTATTGTTGATGGACGTTTCATTCATTCTTTTTCGTTCATTTCATTCCTCATAAAGTGATGGGAGATGACGGGTGTCTGTCGTAATTTCACAAAAATACCCATTTTGTTCAACTATTTTAGTTACGAAAACATTTTGTGACAAGACTCTGTGAGTTCTCGTGTGTGTCTGTGTTCGATTTGTGTGTTTTTATTCATTTTGAACGACGTTTTTCACTGTATTCGCTGCTCAACGTTATTTGGTATGTATTTTATTTAAATAAATAACTTTTGTTGGGACCCTTTGTTAGATTTTAATATTCTTGATTCGAAATGGAAAGTTAGTTTTGCGTTCTATTATTCATAGAGCTATTTGGTTGAACAAAGATCATCTATTGTAATTAATTATACAATCAGTACTTTGTATTGAATACCACGCCCGTGTGGTGATCTGATCACAGCTATATTTTGAAGACTTGGATTAAATGTTATTGTTTATGAACTTAATAAAAAAAAGTAGATATCAACTTGATGATTTGGTCAAATGGGTGGAATTTCCATGACATGCATGCAAGTAAACTTTGTCCACATAATTTATTACAAAGTGATTGTTTGTAGTTGTAGTTTTAAATTAAATGCATACCTAATCGATTTGATATGCAAGGTAATATAAATTCTCGGTTCCATGGCAAAGTTATATGTGCAACTTTTATGCTATTTAAACTATACATACTCAAATCTATGATTTCTCAGTACCTAAGTACCAATAATTTCAACTTGGTTACTTTTTAGTTGTTGTGTGTATGTTTTACACTGTTATTTGATCTATAACATTGTAATATGAGAATTACTCAACAACTTTCATTTTTTCATTCAGTTGTTACAAGATAGAGTTTTACAAATGCATCAATGAACATTGGATCAAATCCATTGTGGTGAAAAGAAAATAAAAACTTTTGGCTATGACAACATAGGAACAGAACAGACAATAAAATTCTCTGTAATATTTATCTATCAAGAACAAGGCACAAGCACTGCTCACATACAGCCTGAATAAAAACTTCTTTATCTTTGTAACACTTTTTTGAGTTCACATTTCTGGGGCACATGTGTGTGACTAAAAGGAAACTGGCATGAAGCCAATCCTTTGTAAAGGCAAATATAAATGGGTGAATAACATGACAATTATGTATATTTACTCCAAATACATATATGCTGTATGGTGAAATAACTTTGTTTAGACAAAGGTTTCATGATATTTGTGTTGGTCATTACCCTGTCTGTCTCCGTTTAAACTTTAGAAAATTGAAGATAGATATATTGTTGACTTGTAACCACAGATTATATGCAGTATTGTCTCTCCTCTCTTTATAATACATACAAAGGTTGTCTTTAAAAGATCATGCTTAGCAACAAGACTGCCCATTGTGTCACCCTATGTAAAAATTCTACATTTATTTATGTTACTAAATTTTATGGTGTAAATATTAAGAGAATTCTATTCTTATTCCAGTTTAAAGGGTTATAGTTTAGTTACATGCAGGCCAACCTTTTTAAGAATTTTGGTCATTCCAATTCTATTTTGTTAAAAAAAAATATTCAAAATATTGGATGGATTTTAGCAAATATAATTTTATAGGTATCCCAATTTTTTTTTTACCTTTATAACTATTAGTTTCGTAAAATTATGTATCCTTAATATTTTTATTTTCATAACATTAATAATAAATAATATTTTTTTATTTATATAAAATAAAATCTTAGCTCCATTTGCTAGTCAGTACTTAAATAATTTTCATAGTGTACAATTTGATAAGAACTCTCCTCAGTGACCTCCTAGCTGTTCCCCGGCTAGCTTGTGCTCCGTGGCTTGCCATATTGGGAAAAAAAAAAGAAGTGTCTTTGGTCTAGAACTAAAGTCCAAGTCCAATCTTTATAATTTGTCAAACATCCATACTAATATTATAAATTCGAAAGTAACTCTGTCTGTCTGTCTGTCTGCCTGTCGGTCTGTCTGTCTGTATGTTACTTTTTCACGCCTAAACCACTGAACGGATTTTGATAAAATTAGGCAAGGAGATAAATGGCACCCTGGGTAAAGACATAGGCTACTTTTTATCGACATACCACGCGGGCAAAGCCGCTGGCGGAAGCTAGTTGTTTTATAAAAATAGGTGCTTTCTTATGCGTATATACTTTATTAAAAACTTCACAGTAATTTTAACTTAAATCCACATATAAGTCAAATTTATTTTTTTGCTATTTATTTTCAACATAGTGTCAATAAAGTTTATATAAATAAATAAATCAATCAAAAACACTCAAAAAAGCAACAAATAATTATGTAGAACATCAACGAAACTGTAATTCAATGGAATTGCCTGAAACAATAATTATAAAGTTTAATCAAGTACTTAGTCAGAATATTCCATTGTGTCTCATCATGTTTACATTTCATAATGACACTTAGTACTAATCATTTAATTAATACCTCATTAGTCAAAACTGATCACTATGGATGCCATTAAAGTCCTGGTTTTCATTAGCAGTGTATAATTATGTAATGATTATTTTCTTGATTACTTTCAAACACTTTCTTATAAATCGCTAATGAATTTTGTAGGTAATTAGCATAATGAGTTTATAATATTCCTATTGCTAGGACACAGGCCTCCTCTTTGTGAGAGGGAGTGGGCTGTAACCCACCAAGCGGCCACAGTGCATATTGGTCACAAAAAATAAAGTTATTTATTCAAATTATGCTGAGAATTAGCACTTTTATAAATTATATAAGACGTTCCTCCAAAATCTACCCTTCATCACTTCCTAGTTTTTTAACTGGGAAAAAGAAGCCGCGCAATTATAACCTGTTGTAACCGGTTTAAGGTGTAAAAAAGGCATTTGGAAAGTTTCCAATTCCTTTTTTTACAACTAAAACTAAATATTCGGTGTTACGATATTATTTATTGCATTTCATAATCAATATTTTAGACAGTTGTCTAGCCGAATTTCATATTTCCATCTAAGTAGTAATATTGCCAAATTAATCATAACAGCGAAATATTTGCGACATTGCCCACTTTCAGAATAAACGCTCTTAACTTCGAATTTTTAGTTCTAAGACATGCCGGTTTCCTCATGATGTCGACTCACAATTTCGTACGCCAGTGGCTGGAAAATTTTTGCAAAGAGATTTCAATCAAAGTAGACTATTTTAGTGTGTAATAAAAAAGAATACTACTGGCCATATGTGTGGTGTTCTATTAGCACAGTATTATAAAATAACAGTATTATGTCTCGGCAGTGCCCTTGAAATAGTTATCTACGGCCGCTCGGTAATTAAACCTTCCGCGTCCGTGCGTAACTGCCGCGCTCTAGAGACTGTTGCGTACTGATAGATATACCTACACTCAGTGCGTCGTTGCGGCCGTTTTCTATGAACATAATATACTGTTTCTAATTTATACTGTGCCATTAGTTTTAAAGGCATTGTCCGAATGAACTGTTTTGAGTATAAACCAGTTTGGCGAGTTTTTTTTTTGCTTGCTTAATAAGATACTCGCAATAGTGATGTGCTTGTGTGTTATAAAATGTCGATAGTATTTTTATTTCGTGTTTATACATAATCTTTCTAAGAGTCGAACTCAAATCATTCATTTGCTTGAATATGGGTGATATATACATATTACTTATATCAAAAGTTCTGTAAGCCTACCTGAACAGGTGTGCAAATATCTATTATAATTAAAATATTTCTTACATTCATCATTAGTATTCATTAGTCTCTCTAGTAACGTTTGTGTGATTTTTCATATAGTTTCTTTATTGAAAATGAAGCAAAAAACATTTTTTGAATAGTCCACGTAAATAAAACTAATCGGAAAATACTTACGTTATTTGAAACGAAAATTCCTTCGTTTTTATTTACTTTCCCGCCACGTGCCAATATAAAATGCTCACTCTTCAGTAATATAAAACTTCCTTTATTTATTCAGTAAACATTGCATGGCTGTTCCAATTAATGAGTGACGTCATATCGATAACGATAGTGATCTCTATCACAACACTTTGGAAGTCAACTGTTGTTTTTATATGACTTATCTTATAAACACTCCAGTATCTACCTTATTTTCTTGTCCATAAAGTTCATTTCTCCGTAACTGTGGCAAGTCGTTAAAAGCTAAGGACAGTGGGATTTGAATTTTATGTGGTTCGGAATATGGTTGATTTTGTTATAATGTGTGGTGTGTTATAGTAAAGTTTATTTACCTTTAGTTGAACAAAAGAGTATGCAGAGTAGTATTACTATGTTGCTATATTCATGAAAGGGTTCTGGAAGAAGTGGTCGAGATTTTTTGTAATAAATGAGGCGTAGAACTCGGACCAAATAAAAAACCAAGACAGCGCTGTTAACAGTGCCGTGAGGCCGGTTTCGTAAACATGTGTGCACTTAGTGAGTTGTAGTTTGATTGTAAATGTGTAAGTGTCAGCGGAGGTGTAGTTTTGGCATGCTTCACTGTATTGTTCGCGGCGCTCTATCAAACTACACCTCACTAATACTACGGCATCGAGATATAAGTACTAACGTACTAGAGAAGACACCGTAAATTCCTACTTTGTCTCGTTCAACTGCGGCGATCACGCCGCAGTTTGTCGAAGAAAACGCGTAGTGCCGTGATTTACATGGCGCTTAAGACCTTTTTGCCGAGAATAAATACACTTCCGCAGCAAATCTAGCACTGTGGTAAATTAGGTACGGTTTAGACGAATTGTTATTATTTTAGCGCTGCAGCGAACTAAAGATTCAATACGAAGAATAGGACAATTCAGTTATTTGACGTAGCTTCTCTAGTACGTTAGTACTTATATCTCGATGTACTACGGTTACATTTCGCGTTATCGCGAACTTTTCTTCGTGCGCTCTCTGTTGCTCAGCGAGTAATCGAGGGGTGTGCGAGAGAGAGCGCACGAAGAAAAGTTCGCGATAACGCGAAGTGTAGCCGTTGCATAAGTGCACACATGTTTACGGAACCGGCTCACGTCACGGTTGACAGCTCTGTCTTGGTTTTTTAGGTTCCATACCCAAAGGGTAAAACGAGACCATCGAGATATAAGTACTAACGTACTAGAGAAGACACCGTAAATTCCTACTTTGTCTCGTTCAACTGCGGCGATCGCGCCGCAGTTTGTCGAAGAAAACGCGTAAGTGCCGTGATTTACATGGCGCTTAAGACGTTTTTGCCGAGAATAAATACACTTCCGCAGCAAATCAAATCAAATCAAATAATTTATTTGCTTGAATATGGGTACATGAGGTGATACATACAACAAAGTTCTTTAACCGTATTCTACCTAAACAGGTGTGCAAATATCTTTTATAATTATTTAGTACATTATTCGTTAATTTAAAGAATATAAATATTAGATTATTTATGAAATTTACTAATTACAAATATAATTCTATTACTAACCCATACAAAAAAAAATAAAAAAATAATAATAATTACATTTGTCATTTAAATAATAATTAACTTTATAATAAGCTTTATTGACTAGTTATATCTTTGATTTATTTTCAAAAAGCTATGTAAATGAAAGTACAATTAATATCCACGTTACTACATTTAAATTAGTTTGAAATTATTATTATTATTTTTTAAACAATATCAGTTTATTTTTTTTTTTTAATTTATTTATTATTATTATTTATGAATTAAATGTCAAATTTACTAATTAAGTACTTATATAATGTCAAATGCTTATAAATTAAAAAGTCACTAAACACACAAAGTATTGATAAAAAAAATAAAAAATTATGTCATTTATAATTTAAAAATTCGGTAACTGAATAGAAACAGTTGTCCAAAAGCCAGGCAAATATTGTTTTCCTGAATTTATTAGTGGGCAGCACTCGTAGGCGGGGGGGTAAATTGTTGAAAATTTTAATTGCCATACAATTAGAATTCCTGCTATACAAATGTAGTCTCTGCCTAGGTGCAACTAATTTATTCGGACTTCTGCTATTAACTCTTTTGGAATTGTGTTCATACAATGGGAACATGTGCGAGTACTTTTTTATAAATACACAAATTTCAAAAATGTAAAGGCAAGGAAGTGGAAGGATTTTTAGTGCTTTAAATAATGGCTTACAATGTTCCAAATATTCTGCTCCATACACAGCTCTGACACATTTTTTTTGTGCAATGAATGCTCTGTTCACGTCTACTGAATTACCCCATATCACTAGGCCGTAACGCAGCACTGACGAAACATAGCCGTGATATGCATTAAGGGCTGTTTCTTTACTGGCTATGCGTCTCAGTTTTCGAAGAGCAAACACAAATTTGTCAAGTTGAGTGCAGACTTTTTGTACATGTTCCTTCCAATTTAAATTTTTATCAATTACTATCCCCAAGAATATGGTTGATGGTACTGGTTCCAAAATTGAATTATTGTAGTGTATTTGAGGTGGTTTGACTAAAGAATTGTATGTTTGGAATTGTACTAATTTTGTTTTTTCAATGTTTACACGTAAATTATTGGATTCCAGCCATTTCATTGCTTGTAGTATTTCATTGTTAGTGTCACTTTCTAGGGCATTCCTATTTGAAGTTTTTATTGTCAGAGTAGTGTCATCAGCAAATAGTGTACAATTATGTTGTAGGCTCTTGCAAAGGTCATTTATATATATTATGAACAATGGAGGCCCTAATACGCTTCCCTGAGGAACACCACAACTATTAATTTTTAACTCTGAACTATATGTTTTTATTGTGTTATTGTCAATTTTTGATACTACTGTTCTTTGCTGTCGACTCGATAAATAACTTTTAAACCAGTCATACGCCAAGCCTCTTATGCCGTATTTCTCCATTTTGCAAAGTAAGCGAGTATGTGGGACAAAATCAAATGCTTTGCTCATATCTAAAAATACTGATAATACCGACATTTTGTTATTGAGGGCTTCGGATATCAGTTTGACCAAAGTAAAACATGCAAGGGAAGTCGAACTATTCTTTCTAAAACCAAATTGGTTATCAGTAAGTATATTGTTTTTATTTAAGAAATTGATTATTTTTCCGTACATTGCTTTTTCAAAAATCTTAGCTATGATAGGTATTAATGTAATGGGTCTATAATTCGTCATATTTGTGCGGTTACCTTTTTTGTATAGCGGCTTTACTATAGATTGTTTTAATCTAGTAGGAAATGTTCCTGTCTCAAATGACCGATTAATTAAATAACTTAGAGGTGATGCTATGCTTTTACTGCTCACTTTTATTATTTTTGTGGTAATTTCATCGTATCCAGTGGCGTTAGTATCATTCAAAGAGGTGATAATTTTTATAATGTCTTGTTCATTTACTGGAGTCAAAAATATACTGTCAGTGTTACTGGTAATGTCAATGTTACTGACGTTATTGTTATTGCTAAGGTTAGGTTTATGGGTCATTTCTATAAAATAGTTATTGAATTGATTACATATGTCATTAGGGTCATTAATTATCTTATCATTTATTATTAACTCTTTAATGTCGTTTTTATAATTATCGTCATTATTTGTATTATTTTTTATAATAGACCATGTCGCTTTGCATTTATTTTTAGAATTATTCAAATATTTTTTGTTATTTATAAATTGTGAATTTGATATGCATCTTTTTAAAATTCTGGAATAGGTTAGGTATCTTTTTTTAAGAAATTTTTTACTTAGGGCATCGTGCTGGTAACTATAATATAAAGTTCTCTTTTTTATGCATGATCTTTTTATGCCTTTACTAATCCATTTATTTTTAATTGGTTTATTATATTTTTTAATTGTTATTTCGGGGAAACACAGTTTGTAGAACAAGATGTATAGGTCATGAAATGTGTTATATGCTTTGTTGCAATCTGTTTCGTTATATATTTCATTAAAACTTAAAGCTGATGTACAATCAAGAAATTTTTTAATATTGTTTTTGTTGTAATCTCTTTTGACCTCATAAAAGAAGTTTGTTGGTTTCTGCATATTATTAGTTATAGGAAGAAAGAACGTTAATGACTGCCCAGTATCATGATCTGAGAGGGCTAACTTATGTAGACTACTTTTAGTGTCTTTTGTCTTGATATTACTGGCTATCTGATCTATGCAGCTTTTTTTCCTAGTGGGCATTTTAATATGTGTGAATAAGTTGAAATTATTTAAAATAGATATTAATTCTCTAGTTTGTGTAGTGTCTTTTAGGATATCAATATTCCAGTCTCCGCATATTATGATACGATTCCTATTTTTATGAGTTAATTTTTGTAACAATACTTCCATTTTTTTTTTAAATATGCCTGTGTCAGAATCGGGTATTCTATAAACACATACTATTATTAAGTTATGACTCGGAACTTCTATGCCGCAACATTCGAAAGTATAATCGCAAGAGATTTCATTTGTTATTTGTAATGGGCTAAAAAATAACTCTTCTTTCACCAATATGCACGTACCTCCCCGTTTTTTATTGGATCTTGAGTAATTCGCAGCTAATTTATAGTTTGTAATTCTAAGGTTACATTCATGACCGGACTGTATAAAAGTTTCACTAAGACATATAAAGTCTATAACACCTATGTCTTTCGTCAACTCATTAACTGTTATTTCAAAGAAATCTAATTTATTCAATATTCCAGCTATATTTTGATGGAACAATGTAAATTTTTGTATATCATTACTGGCATTGTTTTTAAAGGGTGGGACGAAAAAACTTATTTTGTACATGAGCTTTACTCGTCGGAGTTATTGGTGAATTTTCGTGATCATAATCCAATGGGTAATTTTTGATGTCAACAAGTATGCGACTGAAAATACTTCCAAATATACACTTTATACCTAGTTTATTAAGTTTGCCTGTATTGTATGAGAACATCTCCAAGGAGAGGTCACGATTCGTATCAAAGAAATATGCATAATTATAGTTTTGTATGTCCATGTAAAGTAAATTATTAAACAATGCTACTCTATAATTATGAATAAGGGCTCCCCTTACGTATGACGGAGAGCATACAATCACATTTGTATGGGTTATTTGTTCCAAGGATTGTCTAATTAGTCTAACAAGTTCGATGGAGTCTTCATTATCTTTAAAGTCCTTTTCACCTATCATTACTAAACAATAGTCATCCATATTAAGATCTTGAACCTTGTTCGAAATATTTGCGAGTATTTCCTTCATTTTGCTATTTGGTGACACATAATGACAATACTCAAACTGTTCGCTGAAAGTTTCTTCTATAACTTCAATTGGCCGATAGTAGTTGCAGTTACTAAGGACACACAGTTTTCTGTTTCTTTGCTTCTCTTTTATTATGCGATTTCCGTGTTGGTTCTCCCTTTGTATGATGTCATTGGGTGTTATCGAAACCGCTTTCTGATTAGACATAAATGCAGGCTCTGTTTGTGTTTGTTTGCAGTTTTTTGGATATTTCTTAATTGGAGTTGACTTCTTGTGTTTTTTAATCTCTATCTAGCACTGTGGTAAATTAGGTACGGTTTAGACGAATTGTTATTATTTTAGCGCTGCAGCGAACTAAAGATTCAATACGAAGAATAGGACAATTCAGTTATTTGACGTAGCTTCTCTAGTACGTTAGTACTTATATCTCGATGTACTACGGTTACATTTCGCGTTATCGCGAACTTTTCTTCGTGCGCTCTCTGTTGCTCAGCGAGTTCGAGGGGTGTGCGAGAGAGAGCGCACGAAGAAAAGTTCGCGATAACGCGAAGTGTAGCCGTTGCATAAGTGCACACATGTTTACGGAACCGGCCTCACGTCACGGTTGACAGCTCTGTCTTGGTTTTTGAGGTTCCATACCCAAAGGGTAAAACGAGACCCTATTACTAAGGCTCCGCTGTCCGTCTGTCACCAGGCTGTATCTCGTGAACCGTGATAGTTAGACAGTTGAAATTTTCACAGATGATGTATTTCTGTTGCCGCTATAACAACAAATACTAAAAAAACAGAATAAAATAAATATTTAAGGGGTTTCCATACAACAAGCGTGGTTTTTTGACCGTTTTTATAGATAACTAGCTGCGCCCCGCGGTTTCACCAGCGTAAGTCTCGATCCCGTGGGAATATCGGGATAAAAAGTATGCTATGTGTTAATCCAGGCTATAAACTATCTGTTTGCCAAATTTCATCCAAATCCATTCAGTAGGTTTTACGTGAAAGAGTAAAAAACATCTATCCATCCATCCATCCATACTTGCAAAGTTTCGCGTTTATAATATTAGTTAAATAGATGGTACGGAACCCTTCGTGCGCGAGTCCGACTCGCTCTTGGCAGGTTTTTTTATTTGGCCTGAGGGCGCAGCTAGTTCAATATAAGTCCGCTCAACGACCCGCTGTGGCCGGATATAGGCACAATTGTAGCCAATCAACGGCGGAGACGTCAAGTAATAGAACTGTTTGTTGTTCATGTGGCTTATGTAATAGTTTTATCCAATTGATGGAATGCGGTTCATCATTCTCATCATATGCCTATCATTTTCCCTACGTTGGAGTCGGCTTCCAATCTAACCGGATGCAACTGAGTACCGGTTTTTGTCTCGGTAGATAGGTTAGGTATGTAGGTAGGGAAGGGTAGGTAGGGTAGGGTAGGGCCGTAGATAAGTACTTAGATGCTACCAGTGCGAAGCCCGACCGGGTAAAGATAGTAGGATTAGTACACACGGCTACACAGCAAGCTATACATTTCCAGTATAAGCTGACCTCGCATTGTACGAAAATAAAATCGGAAATATACAATGCGAGATCAGTATTTAATGTATAGCTTGAAGCTTTATGTGTAGCCATGCATCGGCGTACCCAGTTGGGGGCAGAGGGGCGGCTGCCCCCCCTGGAAATCTCGGAGAACATGTATGAACTCGCCTAATTACTAATCAAAGTGTAAACGGGGCCTTATGTTCTAACTTTTAAATAAACCGCGCAGTAGACACTGGCAAAATGCACGGTGCAATTGCCAAAAAACCGCGCGCGAAGATGGCACTATGCATTTCATATACCTAATGTTTCATGTAGGTGTGTTTATGTAGTCATCATCATCATGTCTAGCCTTTTCCCAATGTTGGGGTCGGCTTCTAGTCTAACCGGATGCAGCTGAATACCAGTATTTTACATGGAGCGACTGCCTATCTGACCTCCACAACCCTGTAACTGGGTAATACGATACCCCTTGGTTAGACTGGTTGTGAGACTTTCGTGCTTCTGACGACTCGTAACGACTGTCAAAGATCCACAAATAACAACCGGGACCAACGTCTTAACGTGCTTTGAGTCTCGATATGTTAAAATGGTCACCCATCCACGGACCAACCCCGGCAAGCGTTGCTTAACCTGATGGATCGACCCGAGCTGCTGTTATTACTTAGCCACGAGCTCCTCTTGTGTGTGTTTGTGTAGTGTGTATGACAAAACAGCCGGGGACGATCCGACCTAAAAAAATCCGACTTGCCCCCCCCCCCCCCCGTAAGCCAGAAGCTGGGTACAGTTCGATTCAAACTTAATGGCGGCTCGTAACATGAGGCGAGTCGCTGCGCAGTAACAATTTCATGTGACAGCGGGGGTGAGGGGTGGGGTACTGCGCAGCTAAAAGCTAACTTCCGAGCCGCCATTAAGTTTGAATCGATCTGTACGCTCATGTAGCCATGTGTACGAGTACAAGATCGCTTCAAATTTTGATCGGTCCACACACGCTGAACTTTGAGCTTGTGACCCCTCGTCATCCTACTGTGACAAGTACGTAAGTAGGTACAATAAAGTTGTGACAGACAATACAATTGTTTGTTCCACAACAATTCAATGATGTGTGACATCACTGGCTGGTAAGTGTGATTCACGACCTATCCCGCCCGAGCCACACTTCATTTCATTGTGATTTATAATATGTTTCGCTGTTGTTATGAGTTAGGTGTTCATCTTCAATGTGAGGCTTTTCATGAAAATCACGCCACCAGCTGGCGCCACAAGAGGTCTACCATTACGACAATGAATATAAAATATATAGGGTGACTGCTTAATTAGTAACCGATACTTAAGGGCGCACCCTACCTGAAATTGCTTAACATGATCCTCCGTTATGCCGAAAATACTGCAGCATTCATTTTGAAATAAATATATGTTAAAGTTGAGGATTGATGCTAGGTCCTATCTTTGGCGAAATCACGATTACATAAAATTTTCTCTAAAGAAAAAAATCCAAAGTTACCTCTAAACAGAACTAAAAACCGCTGGTATTAAAAAAATACTTTGCATAATAACTGAACTATCTATAAAGCAGGTATTATATTTTTTTAATTTCCATTATTTTCACTGTAAAAAGCAATTACCTAAACTTTTGGAGGCTTGAGAGCCGCTAGCTCTCACTCGCTCTCACTCAGGTCGCGAGTAGTATGGTGCGAGCGAGATAAAATCTGAGGGATTTGTGTTCACTTAAATCGACATAATGTATGGAACAGCTGATTTTTTTTCCCCGATTTCGTGGTTGTTCCCATAGAAAAAGTTGTTCAAATGATGAGTACAATGACCCGTTTTCGGGTTTCGCATAAACAAAAAATAATGTTGTATATATATATATACCTATATAATTATGTATGTAGGGAACAGCTGATTTCGAAATCTCACCTGGGGGCCTATTACGAACTTTTAAAAAACCTGGCAAGTTCCAGGCAATTCATATCCCTGCATGGTTAAATTTCGTATTATGACATTCATAATTCTGACCGACTTCACGCTGGGTAGTTTGTCTATGGCTGGCTTGTAATTCTCTGCCGTATCATTCAGAAACACAATGACATAATTTATCGGTAAGTTACGATTTTATTCAAATCACGTATTTTATGAAAAATAATAAATAAAAATAATTCTAGTTACTAAAAGTAGGTGAAAATATGAACGCAATGTATATTGTGCTACTTATATACTTAATTCATTTAATAATTTTGTGTGTTTGCAAATTGTAACGCGAGATTAAGTTTCCGAACGTGAAATTCAGCTGGGAATTTGACAACTTCATGGATGTTTATTGTTGTCATTGTTGAACAAAGAAATTATTTTTATTTAATTATAAGTACCTACTAGATTCGAAGTATAAACAAAAATATGGCTAGGGATGGATATGGTGGTGGATGAATATACTTACACCACACAACCGTGTGGTGGTTTTCAAGTGTTTTTAAAATCAGTTTTCATCATAATAGATGATAATATTATTATAATAGAGGCAGTTGTTGACATGTGGAATATGAGCTCGGCTATCATTGCATTGTGCCGATTGTCGGAACGGCCAATGGCCTGGCTGATGGCCGAAAGCCTCGGCCAGCAGCTCTGGAGGCTCTCGTTAGGCAGTTGGATCAAGGGCCTGATTCAGAAGGCAGATAAGGCTCGCATTGTGAGGAGGTTCCTGTCTCTGCAAGTCTGCAACCCTAACCACCGGTAGCTTGGACCCAGCTCCCGATACCGGCGGACCTATTTTTATATTTTCAAATGATGTTTTTAATGACTTTTACAAAATATTTAAAAATGTATAATTAAATATGAAAATAAATAAACGAGATATTAAAAGGCAGTTGTAATTATTATACATAGTTCAGTGGATGAGAGTTTTCGCCCTCGTTGGCGCCTAACTTATGTTCTGTTGGAAAAGTTGTGGGAGTTTTACAATTTTATCGTTTTTTCTATGTGCTACTTTCTAGAGTTTCCAGAAAATCAAACGGTACATATTCGTCACACCTGATATTTTTTTATGTTAACTGGATAACGCTCGAATAATTTCAACAAATAAATCTAAAACAATTCACAATCCATTCAATAAAAGCTGCTTCAGAGGAGCTTATATTGAATGGATTGAGAGGTTACTTATTAACAGTTTTAATATGTCAAGAAATGTCAAACGAACGTTCGTAGTACGGTATTGCTAGGCAATATTCGGGCAGAAGGCGGCCAGGGTGTCACATGACCGCTGACTGGCTGGTTTTGACGATTCATAATACGAAATTGCAAGGCAGTTCTCTTTACGCCGTAAACTGCCTGGAAATAAGAGTTCATAATAGGGCCCCTGAACCACCTGGATTTTTAAACAATATTATAAACAATACCAACACGGTATAGTGACAGTAAATTAACTTGTTTTTCAGAACTATAGAATGCATAATAAATAAACTACTTTACTATTCATTCATAGTTAAACAAACAATACGTTTTCCGTTAGAATGTTGATGTATTGTTGAAAAACGACTGAGGAGTTTGCAATTCTTATGTGAATCATAGATTTGCAATGGACAGGTTGCTATGGTGATGAAGATGGGCTCAAAACCAATAGGTCTTAGGAAGGAATTATACAATACTAGCTTCCACCCGCGGCTTCGCCCGCGTGATATGTCGATAAAAAGTAGCCTATGTCCTTCCCCGGGATGCCATCTATCTCCTTGCCAAATTTTATCGAAATCGGCGTGAAAAGGTAACATACAGATAGACAGACAGAGTTACTTTCGAATTTATAATATTAGTATGGATGGTACCCTTCGTGCGCGAGACTGACTCACACTTGGCCGGTGTTTTTTAGAGTTTCGAATAAATATAATTATGCCGTTTTATTAATTCCGACGTCCGACGTCAATGAGGAACGAGAGTACGCGGCCATAGTAAATGTAGGTACTGTCGCTACTTGAACGTCATCTCGTACACACGGCTACACATCCAGCTATACATTTCCACTTTATGCTGATCCCGCATTGTATAAGATTTCCGTACAATGCAAGGTCAGCTTATACTGGAAATGTATAGCTTGATGTGTAGCCGTGTGTACAGGGGGCCAAGTCTATTAATTGACAAACGTGTCAGTGATCTCGCAATGATGAGTTTTTGACAGATTTTGTATGGCATATCTGTCAAAAACTTATCATTGTGAGACCACTGACACGTTTGTAAATTAGTAGACTTGGCCCCTTGGGTTGACGTCCCGTTTATGATGCGCTGGACAAACGACCTCGCGTTACAATGGAGTACTACGCGCGTACAGAGATCTCTTTCGATGAGTCATCTTCGGTCACGCGAGTGTTATCAACGGGTACGCACACACCCACCATGTTATTATACCTACTTAGTACAATAGACTAGATATGCGTCGAGCACGCATTACGATAAGTGTGGCGTTATTTTTATTATTATGTGGCGTACTGCCGGGTATGGGTATAATCAATCCTGCGTACGCGCAGAATTACCAGAGTCGCATAGTCATAATTTTCCTACCCTTGTTCCATGTCACTTGGGGTCGCTACTGGGGAGTTTTTTGCGCTACTTCTTCTTCCCAGCTAAAGCACTAGGAAGTGGTGGAGGGCGGGAGTTTTGGGGGACTGTCTTATGTTCTGTAATGACATTCGAAAAGCGCTGATTCTCAGCCTAGTTTGAATAAATGACCTTTTGATTTTGATAATTTGGTCGGAGTACCCTCGTTATGTTACTAGATCGTGCTCATATCATAGTTATATTCCTAGTAAGACAGTTATCAATCATATAGCTATATTACGGTACTAGTAGCGCCCCGCGGTTTCACCCGCATATGTCTCGATCCCATGGGAATATCAGGATAACAAGTATCCTATGTGTTAATCCAGGTTATAAACTATCTGTGTGCCAAATTTCATCCTAATCGGTTCAGTAGTTTTTGCGTGAAAGAGTAACAAACATCCATCCATCCATCCATACTTACAAACTTTCGCGTTTATAATATTAGTTAGATTAGTTAGATATAGGTAGCTATATCTCTAGGAATATAACTATATCACGGCTTCAACCATCTTACTGCGACATATACATTTGTCTTTATTCTCCACCAATCAAACGTTATATCCATCAAAACTTCCGAGCCATCAAACATTTTATTACCACTAATGGTTTTATTCGTTCCTCAACTAAGTTAGAAACAAGACATTGTTACCCGTTACAAGTAAACTCGAAGTAGGTCGGGATAGTTAAACATAATCATGGCTCCATGAGCGTCATAACAGGCAATTTTGCCCAATTGACTTGTTGCTTGCGTTTTAGGCTGTGTTTCCACCAGAGATGTGCGAGGATGCGAAGCGAGGGATGTGTTTGTAAAGAACAAATAGAATCGCTTCATTTACCTCGCCTCGGTCAGCACAGCTCTGGTGGAAACGGCTCACCGGAGCTAGATTTTTGCGCATACAAAAACAAGCGAGGGATGTGTGCGAGGAATGTGTACGAGTGATGTGTGCGAGGAATGTGTGTTGAGAAGGATGTGTTGCGAGGTTTGCGCATACTGTACCAACCAGTCCATCCTCGCACCACACATGAATGCGCATTTTCACAGCTCTGCTACACATCCTCGTAGGCACATTTTCATCGCACAGCTTTGAAACCCCCACACATTTTCACAGCACAGCTAGACATCCTCGCACGACACATTTCCATCGCACATCTCTGGTGGAAACGCAGCCTTACGGTGTTCAATGCTTGGAGGCTCGTACAATTCCATAGTGATTGATTTCTATATGTCATTTGAATTGAATGTTATCTAAAGCTAAGGCTGTACCCTACCTCAGATTTTATTTCGCTCGCACCATACTACGCGAGACCTGAGTGAGAGCGAGACGGATTGGAGCGCTAGCGGTTCTCAAGCCTCGAAAAGTTTAGGTAATTGCTTTTTACGGTGAAAATAATAAAAAAAAACATAAGACCTGCATAATAAATAACTGAACTATCTTTATGATAGTTCAGTTATTATGAAAAATTTCATGATCTAATTTGAGGTATTTTTTGAATACCAGCTATTTATAGTTCTGTTTAGAAGTAACTTTGTATTTTTTTCCATCGAGAAAATTTTATTTAATCGTGTTTTCGCCAAACATAGGACCTAGCATCAATCTTCAACTATAACATAATATATTTATTTCAAAAATAATACTGCAGTATTTTCGGCATAACGGAGGATCATGCTAAGCAATTTGAGGTAGGGTACGCCCTTAATAGGTCCATCTGCCTAGCCTTTTCCCAACTATGTTGGGGTCGGCTTCCAGTCTAACCGGATGCAGGTGAATATCAGTATTTTACATGGAGCGACTGCCTATCTGACCTCCACAACTCAGTAACTGGGTAATACGATACCCCTTGGTCAGACTGGTTGTCAGACTTTCGTGCTTCTGACGACTCGTAACGACTGGCAAAGATCCACAAATGACAGCCGGGACCAACGGCTTAACGTGCTTTCCGAGGCACGGAGGAGTCTCGATATGTGAAAATGGTCACCCATCCACGGACCAACCCCGGCAAGCGTAGCTTAACCTGATGGATCGACCCGAGCGGCTGTTATTACTTAGCCACGAGCTCCTCACGCCCTTAATAGGTACTAACTAATATTATAAATGCGTAAATATTATATGCGAAAGTGAGTTTGTTTGTTTGTTCCGCTTTCAAGAAAAAACAACCGACTTCCATTCGTATAACAGCTATCTATGATCTAGATATTCACGATCGCAATTAGAATACCAACATTCAACATGGCGCGGGCTCCGAGATAATTACTCACAAATGTTTTTCCTGTTGGTCACTCTATGGGAATTTCCTTTGGTTACTTTTATCTGTATTTGAGACGAGCTCGTGGCTAAGTAATAACAGTCGCACGGCTCGATCCATCAGGTTAAGCTACGCTTGCCGGGGTTGGTCCGTGGATGGGTGACCACCTTTACATACCGAGACTCCTCCGTGCCTCGGAAAGCACGTTAAGCCGTTGGTCCCGGCTGTCATTTGTGGATCTTTGACAGTCGTTACGGGTCGTCAGAAGCTCGAAAGTCTGACAACCAGTCTTGCCAAGGGGTATCGTATTACCCAGTTACTGGGTTGTGGAGGTCCGATAGGCTGTCGGTCCATGTAAAATACTGGTATTCAGCTGCATCCGGTTAGACTGGAAGCCAGACGACAAAATGACAGATTGTAGAAGGATTTCTACGGTACGATGTCAAAAATGAAGAAACGAACTGTCACTTTGTATAGAGAAAGCTATGTCTATTCTTCGTAGAGATAGAAAGCGCCATGCTACGCCTGCTGATGGCGTTCAGTTACATTGGTAAAATTTGCCCTAAGTTTTGTTAACGTACTAGATTTCTATGCTTGAGTTTCTCTACGTAATCTAATCACAAATGAAGAGATCCGCAGGAGAACCAAGATAACCGACATAGCCCGAAGAATTGCCAAACTGAAGTGGCATTGGGCAGGGCACATTGCTCGCAGAACAGATGGCCGATGGGGCCGAAAGGTTCTGGAGTGGCGACCGCGTACCGGAAGACGTAGCGTTGGAAGGTGGACCGATGACCCTGTGAAGGCCGCAGGAATCCGCTGGATGCGAGACCGATGCGAGGCCTATGTCCTGCTGTGGACGTCTTTTAGCTGTAATGATTTTGATGAATTACTAGATTTTACACAAACACAAAAAAAACACAAAATAGTGAAAAATAACTTTAATTTCGGAAGTCAGTGTCTTTGCTTTTCAATTTTCGTTTTTTTGCCACCGACTTCCGAAATTAAAATTATTTTTCACTTTTTTTGTGTTTATTTTGGAAGTCGGTTGTTTTTTTTTTGTAAAAACTTTTTATTTTTCACTTTTTAGTTGTGGTACCTACCCCACACAAATTCGAATACCACTACCTGCTATGTAAATAACAGTGACGGAGCCAACTAAGATACGAGTAACAATATCGTCTACATACGCAAAGTGGGAAAAAATACGTACTTATTGAAGCTAACTCAAAAACTACGCAAGTAAAATTAATAAAATTTATATGGGACCACCTCTGAAGTATGACCTACCAAACAAAAAAGAATCATCAAAATCGATTCATAAATGGCGGAGTAATCGCGTAAAATACATACAAAAAAAGAAACATACATACGAATTGAGAACTTCCTCCTTTTTGAAGAAGTCGGTTAAAAATGTAGATCATTTTAGAAAACATGACACCAGCCTTATCTGAATTCCCAGTAAAACGTTACCAAGCGGAACAATAATTAACAAGTAAATATGAAACAAATAATCTTCACAGACATTTGCAAACATCATCTAATGTTTGTCGACCCAATTGTGCCTTGATAAGCGGCGCCGTCATTGGCAATAAAATGATATATCATTTGAAAGGGGCCTTCATTGTACGGATTATGTGTCAGTGTCTCTGTCTTGAACAACACATGAGATAGATTTAGGCTATAAATTACCTTAATAACCGACTTCTTCAAAAAGGAGGAGGTTTGTCGGATTTTTTTTTTGTTTGTGGCTCGATAACTAAAAAAAAAAAACAACCGACTTCCAAAAAAAAACACTAATAAGTGAAAAATAACTTTAATTTCGGAAGTCGGTTTTTCTTTTTTAGTAAAAAGTTTTTAATGTGTAACATTTTTCCTGTCGTTTTCCTGCAATCTGCAATCCGTGAGATCCTACAATCTGTGGGAACGATTTCGTGAAAAGGGACGGAAGTGTGTAACAGGAAGACGGGGAAACGCGCTCGCGCTATTTAATTTGACCAATGAACGCGCGCGGTGCCAGTGTTGCCCCTCAGATGGTACCAACCCATTTTCCGAGAGGTTGTATAGGATGATGATGACCAGCGCGATCGCTCTTTTCTCAAAGATCCACGAATGACAGCCGAGACGTGCTTTCCGAGATACGGAGGAGTCTCGGTATGTAAAGATGGTCACCCATCCACGGACCAACCACGGCAAGCGTAGCGTAACCTGATCTATCGACCCGTGCGGCTGTTATTTTAGCACTGCTGCACTTTCTGCACATGCAACTAAGTAAATCCGTACTTCTTACCCTTGACCTCCTCCATTTAAGGCAAGTTTGTGTCATAGTCACAAAACCTGTTTCGTTTTTGCATAATTCCTATAACCAGTACAAAAGAACCGTTTCAACTTTGACCTAGTGACAAGGTCAGGTCAAGGTTAAGCTCTGAATATTTTGTTATATTGTTTAGGAGTATGAGGAACAGGGTGTAAAGTTCACTCATCCACCATAGAGAAGGGAGGATCCTCCTACTAGACGGGTGTTGTGTCTGGCGGGCAACTGCCCAATTATTGATATTGGGTTTTTGTATATATGTCCACTGCACGGTAAACTCTAATTGCGCGATGTAGGATTTATGTGACGTCAGTATTTTTGTGTGAAGTCAGGTCTTTGATGCGTAGTTCGCATGTGGCGATGTAGATACCGCCACAGTTGTAACAATATTTTGATTTAAAAGAGTGTCCGTGGAGTTTCTTGCCCGTTCTTCTCCATAGGAACCTACTACGCTTTGGAATGGGCAACTAGCTTCATCTTTCTGACAGACCGACTCCTTGACAATTCAAAAGTGCCTAAATGGTTTAATTGAAATAAATGCTTTGAGTTTGAGTTTGAGTTACATTTCCAGATTTGTCATGATTTCCTATGTCGCTTCATCATTATCATCTGCCTACCTTTTCTGAACTGTTGGGGTCGATTTCCAGTCGAACCAAATGCAGCTGATGAGCTGAATTCTAGTATGAAAATCCAGTATCCAAATGCAGCTGATGAGCTGAATTCTAGTAGTAGTTTACATTAAGCAACTGTCTATCTGACTTCTCCTACTCAGTAACTTGATAATACGATACCCCTTGGCAAGATTGGTTGTCAGATTCATTAAACAGTCCCTTGCAACTGTACTTATAAGCTCGCGGCTAAGTAATAACAGCCGCACGGGTCGAACCATCAGGTTAAGCTATGCTTGCAGGGGTTGGTCCGTGCATGGGTAACCATCTTTACATACCGAGACTCCTCCGTGCCTCGGAAAGCACGTTAAGCCGTTGGTCTCGGCTGTCATTCGCGGAGCTTTGACAGTCTTCAGAACTGAAGTCTGATAACCAGTCCTTACCAAGGAGTATCGTATTACCCAGTAACTGGGTTGTGGAATGCTTGAAAGCATGCATCCGGTTAGACTGGAAACCGACCCCAACATAGTTGGGAAAAGGGTAGGCAGATGATGAAAATGGACATAATGCATGCAATGTATGTAATGTATGGTATGTCCTTTGTAATGGACTAGTTTACATTAAGCAACTGTCTATCTGACTTCTCCTACTCAGTAACTTGATAATACGATACCCCTTGGCAAGATTGGTTGTCAGATTCATTAAACAGTCCCTTGCAACTGTACTTATAAGCTCGCGGCTAAGTAATAACAGCCGCACGGGTCGAACCATCAGGTTAAGCTATGCTTGCAGGGGTTGGTCCGTGCATGGGTAACCATCTTTACATACCGAGACTCCTCCGTGCCTCGGAAAGCACGTTAAGCCGTTGGTCTCGGCTGTCATTCGCGGAGCTTTGACAGTCTTCAGAACTGAAGTCTGATAACCAGTCCTTACCAAGGAGTATCGTATTACCCAGTAACTGGGTTGTGGAATGCTTGAAAGCATGCATCCGGTTAGACTGGAAACCGACCCCAACATAGTTGGGAAAAGGGTAGGCAGATGATGAAAATGGACATAATGCATGCAATGTGATGATGCATGATTGTGTGAGGAATGATATGAAAGAGAAGGGAGTGAATGATAGCGTGACGGTTGACAGGGGAGAGTGGAAGAAGAAAACGTGTTGCGCCGACCCCAAGTAACATGGGACAAGGGCAGGAAGATCATGATGTCAGGTTTTATCTTGATCAGAATATGATTCGCGACCATAACAAATATGATAGTAACCAGCGCCCAGCGCTCGGTGTGGCAACACGTCGGGTTCTGGTTTGCGACTGGTCAATCGTCATCCAGAGGATGCCTCGTTGACGTATAGATTTCTTACAGGGTTTTTTATGACTCTTGAAGAATAGTTAAGCGGAATAGGTTACTAAATATATCTACGTCTATTGTATTGTACCGAAAGTTTGTATCGAAAGTTCACAAGATCGCCTTCAGCAGCGGCCGGTGCGGCGAGGCGTTTCCGTGGTCTGTGGTGTGAACTGCGAGGCAATTAATGAGGCGTTGAAGCAACTTGAGTCGTCATTTGATAGGCTCACTCTTGTTACAATATACAGTATGTTATCTAACGAAGGGCGTTCCCGTTAACCTAGCGTCTATAAATGCTAAAAAAATATTTGGAATAAAAAGTGACTTTTAGCTTCGTTAAGTGTCTTTTTAACCCCCGACGGAAAAAGAGGGGTGTTATAAGTTTAACGTGTGTATCTGTGTGTCTGTCTGCGCCATCGTAGCTGCCAAACGGCTGAACCGATTTTGATTTTTTTGTTTTTTTTTGAAAGGTGACTTAATCGAGACTCGAGAGTGTTCTTAGCTATGATTCAAGAAAATCGGTTCAGCCGTTTGAAAATTATCAGCTCTTTTCTAGTTGATCAATGGATGTGAGCATCTTCCACAGGTCTGATCGATTGGAAATTTAGAATTCTCTTATTTCAATTATATGAAAAAACAAAGCGTCTAAAAAGTAAAAAAATAATATCATAAAAGTTGTAGGTAATATTTTGATCCAAGCGTCGTCGTGTCGAGGGACGGCTAATGAAAATAGGAAGTTAACAGCAGCTATCCTTTCTACAACAGCATACATTCATTATGCCTAGTGTGTGTTGGCGTTTGCATTAGCCGTCCCCCGACGCGGCGACCCTCGGATCAAAATATTACCTACAACTTTTATGATATTATTTTTTTACTTTTCAGACGTTGTTTTTGAAGGGGGTTTTTTAAATTTTTAATTTTTTTTTTTACACCCGTTATACTATTGAAACAGACATTACACACATTTATCTATCATACGATGTTAGTTTGGTACCTACATGATCTTTACCGAGCAGATAAGAAGTAGATATTGGAGACTGGAGTTATATAATTACGAAAGATTAGGTAGGTACTTATTATCTGAGCAAACAAGCGTTAGTTATTATGTAATATAATAATAGCGTGGAGAAAGAATAGTAAGAACTAAACGAATGATAATCAAAAAGATAACATCGAAAATTTTAGCTTACGTTCGTCTCCTGCTTATGTCACTTTTTGTTTGGAAAATCGGAAAGCGCCCTCTGCCGGCGCGACCACGCGTTTAGGCTCAGGGTCAAAAAGTTCGAACGATCGTGTAATCGCGCGACGATCGAAACATACTACAGTGTAACTGAGTTTTTAACGGACAATTCTTGTCAAACTACCTCGAAATTTTAATTAATTAATTAGTGTTTACATGATATAATTATGGTGTATTGTCTATGACCTGAATTTTAATATTTGTTTGTCTATTTATCTTCGGACCACGATTTTGTTGTTGAATGTAATAATTAAGTTGATATTTTTAATGAAAATTTGAATTTTATATATTTTATTTAATGAGAATGATATAATTAATTTAATGTTTCTATGTATAAGAATTTAAATTTTAACAATTTTATGTAACAAAAATGTTTGCATGCCGAATGGTAAAATATGGCAGAACTCAAGAAAACCTACTACCTACTTATGTATAACCCATATTTGCAAATAAATGCTATTCTATTCTATTCTATTCTATTCTATCGCTTCATCAAAAAAGAAAATAAAGAAAGAAAATTGTTTATTCTGCACAAACTAAACGCACACTACAAAAAAAAAAAATGAATGACAGTCTATTCCAAGTTAAATCAGCCAAAAGCCTCGTATTCGTTAATAACAACCTTTAAAAAAAAGTTCAACAGCCAACCGAAATCTGAAATCAAACAAATACCAGAGTATGACAAACAGAACAACAGATTTTTTGTAAAATTCCCTTTTTGAAGTGCTTCATAGAGTTTGACCGAGATCGCTGTACCGCGCCTGAGATACGTACGCAGCGAGGTGGGGGAGGGGGAGCAGTGCAGGCCGCTCATTCGTCAACGCTCACGGTCCCTCCGCTCATTCGTCAACGCTGCCCATCGTCTCGCCGCGTATTCCCAAGGTGCGGCGGTCTCGGTCAAACTTTAGGTTGCGATTGGATAATTGGACGAGAATTGAGAGTGAAATTTCAAGGACGCGTCACGTTTATGCAAATTTCGTTACAAGAGAGAGAATAAAGATATTACTCTCTCTGTCTCTCACATGAAATCTCTCTTAATCTTTATTTTTTTAAGAAGTTTCACTTCTAATCACGTGTACGGTCGGGAAAGCGCAATTTTTTTTTTTTTCCGTCAGTATTCAATTTTTTTTAGTTTAATTTTTGCGTAGTTCTTTTGGCAGTAGATATTTAGTAGCTGTCATAATCATAATAATACAATTTAAAGGGTGGGGTCTCATTATTAGTATTGGAGTAAAATCATTGTGATTAAAAGTAAATTGTAGTAAAGTAATTAACTCAAGATATCGATTTGTTTATCTCGCACTCCTTCGTGATAAGATATTATGGCGTTATCAGTACCTATATCATAGTAAAAGTAGTCTGGTACGCCACATGATATAATAATTATTATTTATGATATAATAATTATATTTATGATATAATAATTATTATTTATAATATAATTATTATTATTTACTAACTGCTGTCCGCGGTTCCGCCCGTGTGGACCCTAATTTGTTTTCTAAAATAAAAGTAACTCCTAAGTTACTCCTTATAAAATCCCAAGTTATTCTTTATAACATCTGCCAGAGAAATCCCCGTCAAAATCGGTCCAGCCGAGCCGTTTCGGAGATTAGCCGAACAAACAGATAGACAAAAAAATTTAAAATAGTTTTTTGTTATAAGTACCTACCGCATATTATTTTCATAAGCATTTTAGTTTATGCCACCGACTTCCGAAATTAATGTTATTTTTCACTTTTTTTATTTTTATTTATATTTAATTAACAAGTAACAGGACTCAAAAAGTTAGTAACAATCTATCTTATCAACTATATTAGTACACTAACCTACACATTTAACCTAACACTGCCTTAAAGGTATGAGAATCCCTGCTACAAGCTTATACTTTGTAGTGTTTTTTTAGAAGTCGGTTGTATTTTTTTTTGGAAAAAATTTTAATGACTTTCTACAGTGCTGATTCTCATATTAATTTGAATAAATGACTTTTTTTTTGCCTTTTGTTTGAAAATGGAAGCTAGAACGATACCTACCGATACCCCACAATCTTAAGTGCCAGATGTCTAATGCTCAGTTGATTATAGACATTACGTGATAACATCTCAGATAGCCGTATCAAAGATTATGTCCAAGAGGTTACAGACTGATAGCACTCACTACTTGAAAATAACGATACTTATATCAAAGTAGACTCTTTGTACAGTTCGATTCAAACTTTATAGCGGCTCGGAACTTAGCTTTTCGCTGCGCAGTACCTCACCCCTCACCCCCGCTGACACACGAAATTGTTACTGCGCAGCGACTCGCCTCATGTTCCGAGCCGCCATTAAGTTTGAATCGAACTGTAAGTCATAGAGATATACAGGGTGTAAGGGTAAACACCGTTGTCACTCAAACCATGGGTAAGTTGACTTAAATATAAAAATAAATGACCGAGTCACAACAACATTATTTTCATCAAAAGATTTAAAAAAGTTTCTATCCGACACCGTCTGCAAATTCATGGATATGCGTCCGAGGTCGCCGCCCCTCCTATCTACCTACACAACACATGAATAAATACACAATAGCGGTCGCGCTCGCGGCCGGTCAGGTCATGTCCCGCGCCACCCGCCCGTATTGAGAAGTAAGTTCGTTGCCTTAGCGCGTATGGTGAAATACTCTTGTGGTAAAATGTAGATTTTCTTTAAAAAAAACAACCTTTAAATAGAGTGCGCGCAACAAACTGTGAACAGTAGACACGGGTTTGAACAACACGACGTTACTCACCACACTCACTCACTTGTCAGTTCAAGATTCATTCATTTGTATGCCACAGTGAAGCGGTACAAATGTTATTTTGAGTTGTTTTGGTTGTGGGACATTTAATCATTTTGTATCGGACATTTTAAATGTCTCTTGTATGTCAACATACAACCTGACACAGACCTGCAAATTGCAAATAACGTAAGACAATTTGAATTTCGCGGGCTACCCTGAAGCTTTCGCCTTAGCGTGTTTAAACAAATAAACAAACTCTTCAGATTGATTATTATGATTATACAGAGTGTTTGATCCCCCCCGATTGACCCCTTGGTCATGAGAGCACATGACCCCGAATATCCACCATTTTCATTTGGCAACCGATGTACCAAACACCCTGTATTATAGTGTCGATATGGATGATCATAAAACATCACGGTAATATTAAAATTATGTTAATATTCTGTTGCTAACCGTACCTATTTGTTCAGATTGGACGTTTTTACGACCGGATATATTTCGCGCAGGAAGCGCGATCCCGTCCTGTCGACTTAATCATTTTGGGAAGGAATTGATTCCAACTTTAATTTAATGGCAAACAATCAAGTAGGTTTATTGCCTATCCCAAATAGTCGTACACTGCTGGCTGAGTGACTTTATGACACATTTTCCCAAGTTAACAGCTTCGCCGTGCCGAAAGTTTCGTCCCCTCATAGTTTGAAGGTTTGATTCCGAACAACGCCACACGCGGCATTGTTGCGCGTCAGTGCTGCTTGTCGCGTGAAGCCTCGTGCAAACTAGCACGAAGTCGCGAGCGCGGGCGCGACAGGCAGCGCAACCTTTGTCGTGCCCGCGATATCGCGCCTGTTTGTGGGAGCCTTGATTCCGAGCACTGCGTCGCGGTACTGTTGTTCGTGGTTTATTCCTAAACAGTTGTCAACATTCGCGTGTTATCACTGTAATGAATGCCGCACTATTGGTCTGCCGTAGCGGCAGGGCGACACTGCCGCGCAGCGATGACGCGCAGCATTGCTGCCAAAGAGAATTAAAGGCTTTATAGTCATTGATTGCTGCCGTGCTCGGAATCTCGGCAAGGTATACCCGCGGCGAGACGGGGGCTGTTCAGGCCGCTGCGCTCATTCGTCAACGCTCACGGCATCCCGCTCCCCGGTGGTATAGCGGTTTCGGTCAAGCTAAAGCAATAGCCATCAGAAATTAGGGTGCGAGTGCAACCACCTTTAAGTAATTATAGTCGGCACATGAACACAATGATTAAGCGTTTATATTATAAGCAAGCAAACACCTGATATTTTATTAACTGATAAAAAAATGTCAAGTACGTTCACTCCATAAATATGTTTATATAAATATTTGAGTTTTGTTTAACCTATTTTTAGTAACAGCACATTTTGGTCGTTCACAACGACTTTTTTATCAGTCTTCTTGTTTACCGTCTGAGATTGATGTTATTCAACTTTGATTCCAAAGAATAATTAACTATTACTACTTACTACCTGAGGGGCTTGTGGCTAAATAATAACAGCCGCATGGGTCGATCAAAGTTTTAGGGCCTACCCAACGTCAAATTGCTTAGCATGATCCTCCGTTATGCCGAATACTGCAGCATTAATTTTGAAATAAATATATGTTAAAAAAATCAGGTTTATTATATTCCCATAACGTTCCTGAAATAATTTCATGTACCGGTCGTCTTAGTATGACATGCTGAATTCACCCCATCAGTCTGCGGAGGGCTGTCCCTTACACCCTGTATGTCTTCAAAGAAAGTCTTGATATTTTATCGCAACATTAGATCACCTTGGTATTTTCCTTAGGTAGGTACTTACATAGATATCGTATCACATTCAAGCCTACTTTTAATACATATAATCAGACTATTACAAAGTAAATAATAATTTCTTTGAAGAATGATAGTAGAGATAATATTTACAGTTTAACTGTGAAAACATGTCACTATGAAGTGTTTGTTATTTATTTTAGAAATGAATAAAGAAAACAGCTGTTTGTGATAGCGTACAAGTAAAGTACTACATAGCAAAGTGGGAAAAATACGTAATTAGTGAAGCTAACTCAAAAACCACGCAAGCAAAATTAATAAAATTATATGGGACCACCTCTGAAGCATGACCTACCAAACAAAAAAAGAATCATCAAAATCGATTCATAATTCGCGGAGTAATCGCGTAACATACACAAAAAAAAAAACATAGACGAATTGAGAACCTCCTCCTTTTTGAAGAAGTCGGTTAAAAACACCGACTTCCGAAATTAGTTATTTTTTTTACGTTTTAGTGCTTTTTTTGGAGGTCGGTTTTTTTTCGTAAAAAGTTTTTTCAATATATTTTAAAAAATATTGAGATTCTCACAACAAGGACCTTTAATTATGTTCAGCGGTAGCACAAGCGACCATCAGACCAACAAGGTAGTCCCGCGGTATTACTATCGCAATTATCCTAGTGAATTTAACTTTGTACATCCGTCCTCATTAGTTGATAACCTTTTTCCAATCGACATTCACGATTTCCTGCTTGGATGACTTCCCGAACAATGGGAAATGGCTGCTAATTAATAATGATTAAATTAATTAATTAGTAATTAGTCTAACCAAGGAAGTGACGGGCTGGTGGAGTTGCGATATGGCTATCTCGGATCAAGGTCACAGGTTGAGAGTAATCTCTCGGCGTACGTCTCAATCCCGTGGGAATATCGGGCTAAAAAGTATCCTATGTCCTATTCCAGGTCATGGTCTACCTATGTGCCAAATTTCATCCAAATCCGTTCAGCCGTTTTAGCGTGAAAGCGTAACAAACAAACTCCATTTCAAATTTATAATATTACTAGCTGCGCCCCGCGGTTTCACCCGCGTACGTCTCGATCCCGTGGGAATATCGGGATAAAAAGTATCCTATGTCCTATTCCAGGTCATGGTCTACCCATGTGCCAAATTTTATCCAAATCCGTTCAGCCATTTTGGCGTGAAAGCATAACAAACAAACTCACTTTCGCATTTATAATATTCAGTCGTGGCCGCTACCAATAGGTCACCCCTGCATCGCAATACGGTGGCTTCAAATTTCCTAGCATCGTGTAAACAGCTCTAGAATGTGCCAAACCAGAATAATTATTACTTGCTATCCTACCTTCAAAAACTAGCCTCGTGTAACCCGGCCATAAGATCGAAAACAATCAACTGGAATTGTCAATAACAAGTGTAAATTTTTTGTGTGTTTATTGTCAATAGCTTCCATTGTATTTTTAACCCCCGACGGAAAAAGAGGGGTGTTATAAGTTTGACATGTGTATCTGTGTGTCTGTCTGCGCCATCGTAGCTGCCAAACGGCTGAAACGATTTTGATTTTTTTGGTTTTGCTTGAAAGGAGACTTGATCGTGAGTGTTCCTAGATATAAAAAAAAAACCTTTTATTAGATGCTTTTTTTTTGTCGGGGGTTTTTTAAATTTTGACGATCAATTTGCGCATCGATCACATAAACATTGTCAATTACAATTGATCGTTTCGGGGACATTTCACGACCATGTCCTTGATTTAATAAAAACTTGCCAGCAGAAGCCTGCGTACCGTGAAACATCAATTACTGATTATCAACACCCACGTGTCCAAGTACGTTATAATGGCTTTTTCACATGATTTCATTCTGTTGATTGAAATCTGCGGTTACTATCCAGATTGGGTTGTTAACATGATCGGAAAATTCTTCCTTGAATATGTATTAGTGGTTTTATTTAAGGGGCGGGGAGGAGCTCGTGGCTAAGTAATAACAGCCGCTCGGGTCGATCCATCAGGTTAAGCTACGTTTGCCGGGGTTGGTCAGTGGATGGGTGACCATTTTCACATATCGAGACTCCTCCGTGCCTCGGAAAGCACGTTAAGCCGTTGGTCCCGGCTGTCATTTGTGGATCTTTGACAGTCGTTACGAGTCGTCAGAAGCACGAAAGTCTTGACAACCAGTCTAACCAAGGGGTATCGTATTACCCAGTTACTGGGGTGTGGAGGTCAGATAGGCAGTCGCTCCATGTAAAATACTGGTATTCAGCTGCATCCGGTTAGACTGGAAGCCGACCCCAACATAGTTGGGAAAAGGCTAGGCAGATTGATTGATTTAAGGGGCGGTACCCTGAGCAAAACGCCACGCTAGCCGCTTTTTGTGTAATTTTTAGGAGCTATCTACTTGTTATTTAAAAAGAAATATCAAATAATAAAAATATATTTTTCTACATAATCTTGACTCGAAAATTGTGCATTTTTATTTTTTTTAAAGTCATACGTTTCATTAATCTCCTTCCAACGAAACCATAAAAATGAGAAATAATGATTGATAACATGCATCTCCTCGCAGAGTAAACATTTTTTAATTTTGCTAATGACACTAATGGATAGACAATTTAATAATGAACATTTTGTAACGCTTTTTTTTTTCAAAAGACTAACGCTTGATTTTTACCGACTTCAAAAAAGGAGGAGGTACTACGTTCGGATGATTGTTTTTTTTTTTTTTTTTTTTATGTATGTTCACCGATTACTCCGCCGTTTGTGAACCGATTTTAAAAATTATTTTTTAGTTCGAAAGGGTATACTCCCGAGATGGTCCCATATAAATTTTATTAAGTTTGCTTGCGTAGTTCTTGCGCTAGCTTCAATATTACGTATTTTTCCCACAGTCTATGTAGACGATATCATTATTAGACTCCTTCACTGTTATTTACATAGCAAGTAGTAACTTGTATGGGGTAGGTACCACCACTAAAAAGTGAAAAATAAAAACTTTTTCCAAAAAAAACAACCGACTTCAAAAAAAAACACTAAAAAAGTGAAAAATAACTTTAATTTCGGAAGTCGGTGGCAAAAAACGAAAATTAAAAAGCAAAGACACCGACTTCCGAAATTAAAGTTATTTTTCACTTTTTTTAGTGTTTTTTTTTGAAGTCGGTTGTTTTTTTTGGAAAAAGTTTTTTATAGATTTTATTCTAAAATTTGGCCGTATTCACTACCTGTATCTCACCGGGCTTTTCAGTCTGCGAAGAGGGAACAAATGCTCAAGTTTAATTTGCTCAGGGTACCGCCTAAAGTCATGATTGGCGATAAATTTTATTTTGCACAATTTAGGGTTTTTGTTTGTGCTAATAGGGAATATGCATGTATTTTTTTAATTTTTTTATTCGATAGTTTACATGGTCAAATAATAGTTTTAAAAAAATCGACGGCAAAAAAGCAATTTAAAGTACTTAAAAACATTTTCTTAAATATCCAACCGATCCGGGCTATTTAAACGCCCTCCATTTGGCGCGCTTGGTGTGGTGACGTCACGGTCCGTGAAAACAAACAAGCAACTGTCAAGTCAACGTCAAACAAAGGAGTGTTTGACGTTGACTTGACAGTTGCTTGTTTGTTTGTAGGAGCATGTGACATTGACTTGACACTTGTTGATTGACTTGATATTGACATTTTGATTGCTATCCCGGATTGTTACGTCACATCCGCTCTTAGCTTTTCAAGTATTTGAATTACCCACAGTTTTTTGGTACTTTCAAAAAATTAATATCTCGTTCAAAAATAAATTTTATTCAAAAATATTGATGGAGGCATAATTCTTAAGTAATATAGTTTATAAAAAAAAATATTTGACCCATATTTGAATCACATGCATATTCCCTATTGTGGGAGCTCAGGGTATTACTAAAACGATCCGATTATGGGGAAGGGAACGGGAAACGCCGTTGATTATCGTGATGATGGAGCCACAACTTATCGTAAGAATTTGACAACGGCATTATTCACATTGACATTTGAGGCGATAACTACTACTTACTTACCTTACTGGGTTGTGGAGGTCAGATAGGCAGTCGCTCCATGTAAAATACTGGTATTCAGCTGCATCCGGTTAGACTGGAAGCCGATCCCAATATAGTTAGGAAATGGCTAGGCAGATTGATTTTTTGTTTCTGGCGATAACTCGGGTGGCGGCAAATGAACATTGACGTTGACAGTTCAAGTGTGGCCGCTCAGTTTATCACTTTAATTATCGGAATAATTATGGTGTTGTTTATGGCAATGATGGTCATTTACGTTATCCGTTAGTGTGACCCCAGCATTATAGTAGACACAACTTTTGTTTGCTTAGCGAAGTGTTCCTTCGATTGCTATGCAATTGGCATTATATTGCTAAGGGCGGCCAGATTGCGAATAAGTCTGTTTTAGGATTCGGAAGTACCTCTTTCTTTGCCAGTCCCTGACCCAGTGAAACAAAAATTGGGGTCAAATATCTTTTTGAAACCTGCAGCATCCTATATTTTTGATCGTAAGATAGTGTTGGTGCTCCCTCGATGTGACACTTTTGCTGCCACTTCACTTGTTA
Organism: Lithophane socia; assembly: GCA_947522985.1. Classification (NCBI taxonomy): domain Eukaryota; kingdom Metazoa; phylum Arthropoda; class Insecta; order Lepidoptera; family Noctuidae; genus Lithophane; species Lithophane socia. Next base: position 3,843,739 of record OX383281.1, on the reverse strand, counting down.
TCTGCCTTCTACAAATGCTCAGAACATATTATTTGCCGCCATCTTGACGATACATGAAATCAGTTGTGTGCTATTCTGTAGAAATCTCACCATGAAAACTTAGGTGAAGTGAGCTTGGAGTGAACTGTCACTGCCTTATCATCAGTAGGTATTGATGACAATGACAGCTCACTTCACATAAGTTTTCACGGTGAGATGGTTACAGTATCACAATGCAGATATTGTTGCCGAGCCGTCCATATAGGTGGGCGTTTTGGGGGACTGTCTTATATAATTTTGACGTTCGAAAGTACTGATTCTCAGCCTAGTTTGAATAAATGACTTTTGATATTGAATATATTTATGTTCGTGATTATACACAATTTTTCTAACCGCCATTTTTCCCTTGTTCCAGATTCAAAGCCAGCCAATCAAACAAGACTGAATCTACATAAAACTATGTAGCAACGTATACATAACTTAGATATTAAACATTCCAATGCATCAGTACCTAATATTATGAGAATTGGCCGACATTTTGTGTAGCGCGACGAAAACAAGATGGCTTCACCTGTCAAATCTGTTAAGGAAGAGAATGAGGGAGACGAGGCGAATGAGAAACTGCTGGAGGAGAACCAGGTGCTGATTGTACCGTCTTCGGTGCCACAGTCAGATGGAGGCCTGGTTTCTGTTAAGTCTTCGAAAAAAGGTGAGGTCTTTTACATTATTTTAAGTTTTGTGAAGGTGGTGGAGGATATGACATCAGGACAATATTCTGATTTAAAAGATTGTCCGTGGAGTTTCTTGCCCGTTCTTCTCCATAGGAACCTACTACGCTTTGGAATGGGCAACTAGCTTCATCTTTCTGACTGACCGACCCCTTGACTATTCAAAAGTGCCTGTAATTTATTTGAAATAAATGCTTTGAGTTTGAGTTTAACAGTCGGCTTTAGGTCCTCGAAAACGATGAAAGAACGACCATGCCGAAAAGTTATCCCGCGACTTTTGCGGCAAAGGGTTATTAACAATTTCATTTGCAGTTGTTTTTAACCGACTTCTTCATAAAGTAGGAGGTTCTCAATTAGTCTGTATGTTTAGTTTTTTTGTGTGTTTGTTACGCGATATCTCCGCCAATTATGAATCGTTTTTGACGATTCTTTTTTTGTTTGGTAGGCCATGTTTCAGAGGTGGTCCAATATAAATTTTATTAACTTTGCTAGCGTAGTTTTTGAGTTAGGATCAATAGTTACGTATTTTTCCCATTTAGTCTATGTAGACGATATTTTATTTTACTCCGTCACTGTAGACGATATTTTATTTTACTCCGTCACTGTAGACGATATTTTATTTTACTCCGTCCCTGTAGACGATATTTTATATTACTCCGTCACTGTAGACGATATATTTATTTTACTCCGTCACTGTAGACGATATTTTATTTTACTCCGTCACTGTAGACGATATTTTATTTTACTCCGTCACTGTAGACGATATTTTATTTTACTTCGTCACTAAAAATAAATAAATATGTTGGATTGAATATTTGTCATAAAATAAAATACTTACTTACATGAAATAAAAGCAACGGATAGGGGTCGCGAAATATTTCTACATACCGGGCCGTGTCATGAATAAGGTTGAAAAACACTGAATAATGATTCATTGACACAACATGTCTAAGAAACGGTCTGTTCTTTGTGCTAACTAAATAAACAGCATTTATTATAATAATATTTACTAACAAAACTTACTCATTGTTTAAAGTTAGCATTTATAAAGTAACTACATAAAAACACATGGGTGATAATATGAAATGGCTACAATTTAGGTGCAAAGTTTAATAATGAATCGTGTAAAGATGATGCGCTCCACTCCGCGATTATTGAACTGAGGGCCTAGACAAGTGACAATCGCTTCGAAAGCGTTTCGTATTTCTACAACGACTTTCAACAGGATTGACATAAGCTTTTCGATAGCATATGTCAGTCCTATACATTTTTTGCCTTTTCCATCATCGTTATCGCTGATAGAATGTCACTTTGTCTAGAGCCTCTGTAAGTAAGCTGTACATTCTTTTTTTATTTTGAGTGGATATGTTTTTTAGCATGTATTGACGCTTTACTATTGCGGGTTAACGGGGACGCCCTTTGTTAATTAACATACTGTATAATAATATGTTTGAAACATTGACTAAAACAATGAATGTTGTTAAACAGCCAAAATGAAAGCAATTGCTTCTGTAAATTTATTACCCCGCTGCATCAAGTAGATATTGATGTTGACAATTTAAAGAAAGAGAAATAGGTTTATTTGTCGTCACAGAAACACGTGCATACAATAAAACTATTTACAAAAAAAAAACAACCGACTTACAAAAAAAATACTAATAAAGTGAAAAATAACTTGAATTTCGGAAGTCGGTGTCTTTGCTTTTCAATTTTCGTTTCTTGCCACCGACTTCAGAAATTAAAGTTATTTTTCACTTTTTTAGTGTTTTTTTGTGGAAGTCTGTTGTTGTTTTTTTTTGTAAAAAGTTTTTATTTTACACTTTTAAGTTGGGTACCCACAGCACAGCGTTGATTTTTCAGTGGTTCCCGAAAAAAGACGTACGGAAATCGAGTCAGGATCAATGATTTCTACATAATAAATAGGAAAAAAAAATTTTTTTGTCCCGTCTGACGTAAACTAAGTATATTTAAATAAATATCTTTGCCTAAAAGACTCATTTCCCGATTATAAAAACTTAAAATTCACAAACGAAAAAATGTGGGTACAGCGAACTTTTTATTTCGTAGTCATACTTTCGTCTGCTGGCAATTTATCTATTCAGTTTGTAGTTTAAAGTGAAGTGTTGTGTTTAGTGCAAAATTATGGGAAAAAGCAGATATAAGAAACTTAAAGGTATGATTAGAATGTATAATCCATGTAATTAAAATCATTATTCTCCTGTCCTTATCTCAATTTATTCGTGGTCGGCGCAACATGTCCCTTTCTTCCATACTTCTCTATTAGCCGTCATCTCGGTAGTCACCCCCTTTGATAAATGATTTATTTCTGTAAGTAGGTTTGTACAAACACTTTTCCACGTCAATCACATTTAAAAAAACAAAGTTAAAGTAAAAAAATCAAGTAATAAAAACTAAAACCCATACATACATACATACATAAACTAAACATACATACATACATACATACCGGTCAAAATCATAACCCTCCTTTTTTCTTCGCCGTAGTCGGGTAAAAACAAAGTTAAAGTAATAAAAACTAAAACCTAACTACGACTAAAAAGGTATAAACAAGACACCACAGACAGACAAATTAAAAATCCGGAGTCACACGTGTTATAAATCGAACAGATTACGTGTGACTCCGGATCTTTAATCTGTATACATATATACCGGTCAAAATCATAACCCTCCTTTTTTCTTCGCCATAGAAGAGTCACTAGATGAGGTCGGCGTTTCTTATCTGACTACTCTGAGAAGAAAGGCCGAAACAAATTCATAGGTCACAGTCTGTTTTAAAGTCCAGACATAATCTTGGTCAGATCATAATATGATCATGTCATCTTTCGAGCCATAATTATCATCTTTCACACAGTCCCTCCATCGTTTCCTTTGTGGCTTTTTCGTCATATGATCTTCCCGACCGTCACAGATATTATAATACTACGCCACCGTTAAAACTCCCTCTGTGACACGAATCGCGAAGGAAACTTTGGCGATATTTTTCACCTACGATTCGTCATTTAAACAATATTTTTTCTAGAAATTGAAACAGCAACTTGATATTGACATTTTGTTAGATGTAGTATGATTAGATTATTCCTTTACATTTTTAATTATTGATGAGAAATTAATTCATACTTATACTATAAATTCGAAAGTAACTCTGTCTGCCTGTCTGTATGTTACCTCTTCACGCCTAAACCACTGAACGGATTTCGATAAAATTTGGCAAGGAGATAGATGGCATAAGTTTTGCTGCCTTTGGTTTTTCAAAAATACACTAAAATATAGCTAATATAAAAAAAAACGCCGGTCAATAAAGTACAATGCTTCCATCTGTCTTAAAACTTTTTGCGAACGCATATTATTTTAACATAACAAGCCATAGATGAGATATGTTTCATGTGACAAGTTTCGAAACCTATGAGTACAACTATTTTCTTAATGTCCCTCGGCAAACTTCGTGTTTCCTCTGTCGTCGGAATTCTATCAGTTGCCCTTTGCACTTGGTGCAGACCAGACGCTCTCTATATACTTCCAAGTCGATTGAGAGCCTAGCGTCCGGTCTCCACCAAGTGCAAATAGAAATCCAACGACTCATCCAGAGAAAAAAAATCAAGTAATAAAAACTAAAACCCAATTACGACTTAAAAGGTATAAACAAAACACCACAGACAGACAAATTAAAAATCCGGAGTCACACGTGTTAGGGCATAAATCGAACAGATTACGTGTGACTTTTGGGGTTATAATATATATATATTTGAAATGTGCTCATTAAGCCCTTTCATTTGATACCCAACATGGTACGATTAAACCATTTTTTTTTTAAGTTCCTCACTTGATGTCCTCTAGAGGACGCCATTTTTAATTTAATGTGACTTCACATAGCCTATAACCAGCGGACAATCACGACGCTTCTATCGATACCTCATTTTTTTCAAATTGTGATAAGTGGTTTGGAAGATAGGAGGGAACAGATGAACATACATACATACATACCGGTCAAAATCATAACCCTCCTTTTTTCTTCGCCGTAGTCGGGTAATTAGTTATACTGTACTTGTTGAAGGTTTTCTGGGTACAAACGCATAGTTAGGTAGATAGTTATAGATGTCGATAAAGGAAATACACAATTATCTACAATAGACCGGTGATTAGCTATCGTACCATAATTCACCATAATTTCATGCCATTAAATACTAAGAGGGGCTTACTACATAATAACAGCCGCACGGGTCGATCCATCAGGTTAACCTACGCTTGCCGAGGTTGGTTTGTGGATGGGTGACCATTTTCACATATCGAAACTCCTCCGTGCCTCGGAAAGCACGTTAAGCCGTTGCACGTTGGTCCCGGCTGTAATTCGTGGATCTTTGACAGTCGTTACGGGTTGTCAGAAGCCCGAAAGTTTGACAACCAGTCTACGAGTATCGTCTTACCAAGGGGTATCGTATCGTGTTACCCAGTTACTGGGTTGTGTGTGGAGGTTAGACAGGCAGTCGGTCCATGTAAAATACTGGTATTCAGCTGCATCCTGTTAGATAGGCTAGGCAGACGATGGTTCAATTTAGCGAGCGATTTCTTCTCCGTATGAGGAAAATCTAATTTTGCCATTAAACTAAAGCCACCACAGAATTCACGTGACCGTATAAATAGTCATGCTGTCCGTTTGTTTGTATCGGAAACTTTCGTATAAAATATTGTATACAAATGTCAATAACAATAACATAATATACAAAGGTAAAGGGCCATCCATACATTACGTATTTACGTCACACCTAAAGGGGGTGTCAACAAAGTGTGACATACTGTGACAGGGGGCGGTTGAGTCATACTCATAAGCTTCGTCACATGTATACCAGAATCCAAAGTATTATAAATTACAACTTTAACGAAATAAGTTAAAACATTACCAACTAGGCTTTTTTTTTTTGAGGGTTGGAAATCATCCAGTCACTTCTCCCGCTCTGGGCGGAGCGGAAGGGCATGTCAGACTTTTACTGACTAAAACCCACCCGTGTTCCTTCGTTGCCTGTTGCCAAGGTCCCGGTATCCCTTTCGGACTTCCCGCAACCCTGGCACGCAAACTGCTCCTACTTAAGCTACGGTTTCGTAGAAGAGCGGCGGCCGTCATGAAAATCTGTGTTTCTCACCAGTATTTGACTTGACATTATGCTGTCAAAAAACTTACGTATTTGGACAGCCGTTATTGTGTGACCGTTAACCGCTATCTTAGGAAACCAACGCTTATGTTTTATTATTATAAGGTTTAATTTAAAATGGCTATCTGATGTCACTCGGAAAGCTGCCACACTTATATGGAATTGAGCTGGCCAAGTGGCCACATCTGCCGCATGTCAGACGATCAATGGGCTAAATATCGCGGCAAACCCGATGGAGATGGCGGGATGAGCTGGAACCCTTTAACAATGATTGGTCTTTGGCAGCTCAGCAGGCGTAGCATGGCGCTTTCTATCCCTACGAAGAATAGACATAGCTTTTTCTATACAAAGTGACAGTTCGTTTCTTCATTTTTGACATCCACCGTAGAAATCTTTCTACAATCTGTCATTTTGTCTTTCATTTCTAACGATCTTTGTCTAAGTCTTTTTATATGTAGACTATTTCGGAAGAAAGTTTTCTATACTTACTGTCAAAATCACACTGACTACCGATAAATCCTATGATAAAACAAAGAATTCTGAGTCGAATTATGTAAAAGAGTGAATTTCGTAAAAAGTGCAATTGACTCTTTCTATTTTGCTGCCGTCTCGTTCTGTCTACTGTCTACAGGAAACGTCATTTTTGTCTACTCTTCCGTCGACAAAACGGTGCTCATGCTACGCCTGCTGGACAGAGAGAGGTGGAAAGAGCCCAGATGTGGGAGGCCTTGGCCCAGCAGTGGGACAGTAATGGCTAATCCTAACTTAATAATATAAATGCGAAAGTGAGTTTGTTTGTTACGCTTTGACGCCAAAACGGCTGAACGGATTTGTATTAAATTTAACACATGAGTATGACCTGGAATAGGAAAAAGGATATTTTTATCCCGAAATTCCCACGGGACCACTCACGCGGGTTAAACAACGGGGCGCAGCTAATAAAAATAAAAAATGGCTCTAAAAATCATGAAATTCGTGTGGCGTAATTATAGATGGCCCCTTAGGTATGTAAGTACAAAGTACTGAGTTATGTAAACAATGTTACACCAGGGATATCATAATGTATGTTAGTAATGACATGTAATTATGTCATTGGTACTCTTCCACTGATTAGCTTGGTAACAATTAATTACAATGTTAATAGGTGCAATATTCTTCGAAACATTTACATCATACACTTTAACTAGCTTCCGCCCGCGGCTTCGCTCGCGCGGTATGTCGATAAAAAGTAGCCTATGTCCTTCCCCATCGATCTTCTTGCCTTTTGTCGAAATCCGTTCAGTGGTTTAGGCGTGAAAAGGTAACATACAGACAGACAGACAGAGCTACTTTCCAATTTATAATAATACTAGCTTGCACCGGCGGCTTCGCCCGCGTTGTATGTCGATAAAAAGTTGCCTATGTCCTTCCCCGGGATGCCATCTATCTCCTTGCCAAATTTTATCGAAATTTGTTCAGTGGATTAGTCGTGAAAAGGTAACATACAGACAGACAGAGTTACTTTCACATTTATAATATTAGTAAGATTAGTAAGATAAAGTATGGATTAGATAGGATTAAAAAAAAAAATTACATAAAAGTTCCAATAGATAAATGATCATCGATTACTAACAGCTACGCGCCAATGAAGTTATGAAGGTTATGTTTTGACTATCTTGTTGTTACGGCGATTTCACACGTGGTCAGCAACTCGCCTCTTTACTGGACTGGCGTACACTTGATCAGTCAAGTACTACAGGCACAATAATAGTTGGGAAAAGGTTAGGCAGATGATGATGATATAACATCATTGGATTGAACACGGAACTTTCCACTAACTTTTTTGATAAAAAGTCCAGTCCTTTAGCCAACAAACATGATACCATAGAGATATAATTATAGTAGGTATAGAGTGCGCGCAACAAACTATGAACAGTACACACGGGTTTGAACAACACGACGTTACTCACCACACTCACTCATTTGTCAGTTTGAGATTGATTCATTTGTATGTCACAGTGAAGCGGTACAAAATGTTATTTTGAGTTGTGACATTCAATAATTTTGTATGGGTTATTTGAAGTGCCTCTTGTATGTTCTACCCAACACTAATCTATAGCTCACTTCTCTACGATGCGCACTAAGCGATTTGTGCAGTACGCGCACTCTATGTAATATTATATCTCTATGCATGGAGGAGTCACGGCAATATGCCTGATGAAACCACACCTCGACACATCACAGTATTAATAACAAATTGTTCATGTCTATCGGTGTTACTTGTCAGTTATCGTTATCAACTAAATGCACTCGCGTTGTGTTTATAAGTATTATGATAATTATCTTGTTTAGTTGGTTTAATGAGGAGCTCGTTGCTACGTAATGACAGCCGCACGGGGCGATCCATCAGGTTAAGCTACGTTTGCCGGGGATGGTCCGTGGATGGGTGACCATCTTTACATATCGAGACTCCTTCGTGCCTCGGAAAGCACGTTAAGCCGTTGGTCCCAGCTGTCATTTGTGGATCTTTGACAGTCGTTACGGGTCGTCAGAAGCCCGAAAGTTTGACAATGACAACCAGTCTGGCCTGGTATCGTATTACCCAGTTACTGGGTTGTGGAGGTCAAATAGGCAGTCGCTCCATGTAAAATACTGGTATTCAGCTGCATCCTAGACTGGAAGCCGACCCCAACATGGTTGGGAAAAGGCTAGGCAGATGATGAGTTGGTTTAGTGGTCGCAAGCGCTATGCTAAGTATGAGATCCGTTCGATCCCCAAGATAGATTTTCCATTAACAACTCGAGATCTCGCGTGCTTAGTCCGATGCCGATATTGGCTATTCGAGATCTCGCCCGGCAAACAACGGGAACTAGTTTTCGAAATTTTCGAGATTCGTCTATTTGAAAAAACTAAAAATCGTTGAATAAATTAAATTGAGGGCTTGAGGTTTGTTTGGAGAACAGCAAAGCGCCCTCAGGTGACGCCACCACGCGTTCAGGAAAAAAAAGTTCGAACGATCCTTCATTCGCTGGACGATCGCTTTAAAAATCAAATAAGACGCGGGGTTCCGGTTTTCCGAACACATGAACGAGAATGAGTGATAAATGATCGCTACGATCGCTTCTATTATGACATGCCCTAATACTTGATAATAGTGTTCATGTATATATTAACCAATGAGGCGCTAAGTGATCACTCAACGCGTTCTACCGAGAACGCTCGTCTGCTTATAATGTCTTGTTCACACTCTATTAGTGACTCGCTAACTTTATTTGAGACACAAAATGTGATAGTAAACATAATATTTCGGCTTGAAAGGTCATGTTTTTAAGAGGCCGTTTACGTTTTGCCTATTCTGCTAATTTACAGCAGCAGAATCGGTATTAAGACTTATACAATACATTCTATAAGTTTTAATGCACAACATGATAGATCATTTCAATTATGATCGAACAACTTTTTTAAAGTGTGGTCTATGCTGTGGCATTTAACCCTACATACACTTGTACGCGCGAATGGACGCACCCTAATGCGTACTTACGCATTAGGGTGCGTCCATTAATTACGTGAGGCGATTTTAGTGATTTTTTGGCCCCCTTGTTAATATGTTATGAGATTTGGCTCGAACCCTCCCCCCCCCTAATTTGTGATACTTATGTCGTGAGATTTGGCTCGAAACCTTCCCCCTCTAATATCACGTGAGATTTTTCAAAATGTGTATTTTTTGTGTGAATACGTAATTTATGCTTGATTTATTTAAAAAACATCATTTGCTTTTTTTTTTTTAAATACTTATGTAATTTTTAATGATAATAACCCTAGCTGAACTGGACCTACTTATTTGGCGCAGCCGTGACGTCATGTGATACCAAAACCACGCATTTATAGTATTTAAAATTAAATCAGAGCTCGTTACGAAAGGTGACACCATTCACTGTCAATTCATTGCGTAGTTATCAGTAGGTATAATAACAACATAAACAGGAAAATTACAATAATTGAAATACAATAATAATATAATTACTCATACCTTTTAGATCTAGGGCACGTAACCACAGTATGAATAAGTTACAGTATTATGTCTTATGTGTATAACGGTAGCGCAGGGGTAGGACAATTCCATACATTGGCAGATAAGGGGTATTTTTTTTTCAAAATGCGACATCTGTTTTCGCCATCCTAAACAACTAGTTACTTTATGTCGCTGCAGATGGCGACACCATCGATACAAATATAATATGTGACAAAAAAAAAAAAAAAAATTAAATAATAATTGAGCAAATAAAATTTCTTTCTTTCTTTCTTTCTTAATTTCAACTACTAATCATTTTATTAACACGTATTATAATTATTTGCAAATTTTGGTGTAGATTATAAGCCGCGTAATAATTACGATAGCAACACAGCGAATTATTGTTTGTCAAATTGTCAGGTCACAACAAATATGGCGACTGCTCCTTGCGTGTGCGCTTGTTTGTAGTTTTCGTACCATATTTTTTTGCTTTTCTTCGTGAAATTAATCCACCGATCCGTGTTGAGTTGAGTCCTCTCCTCCGTAGTTAAGTGAAAGAATTTTCCGAAGTTATTGTGTGAGTTGAGCTTTTAGTTCCTCCGCCATTCTAGTGCAATCGTTTTTTAGCATAAATAAATAAGTAGTTTAAAAAAAAGACAAGTTGTTTTTCTATGTATCCACTGTGTATCTTTTGAAATTGATGCTTCCTTACTAATTTGCTTGTTTTTAATTTGATAAAGTTTTACTATGATTTTTTAATAAAGAGAAAATTTAAATTAAGTAAAACTTTGTCATATTAAAAACAAGCAAATTAGTAAGGAAGCTTAAGTATAGGCACTATTGAATTTAGCACCTATAGCTAGCTATAGCTATACATATCACAAGTTTGTGGATGGCGATAATAGATGGCGCTATTTATCCGATCAATTGACATTAGCAGTCTTCAATAAATTCTGCGAGTGGGCTCTCTATACCCTATATATAACTTTACTCTATGCGGTAGCGGTACGCAACAGTATCGAATACGCGATAGTTACGAACGGACGCGGAAGGTTTATCTACCGAGCGGCCGTAGGTAGGTAATTATTTCAAGGTCCCTGCCGAATTATAATACTTTTACTTTATTATACTGTGACCTAACTATAATGTATGTGGTGTAGGTACTGGAAGATAACATTAAATAACAACAAGGCTGTATAATACGGCCGATGAATCATGGCCGGTCTGAACCTAGGTTCTCCGAACTTTCGCGCATGTTCACTAAGTCACACTCGCCTCATGTCACCATTTGTGTCCTAAAAAATGTTATTGCGCAGCCGTCTGCGCGAATTTCGGACCGGCCATGATTCATCGCCTGTATTATATACCCCGAAGGTTTGGTTTGAGGTGTATTCACTGTTCTCTTACGCTTACGTTTTACTAGTTATGATAGACTAGCTGTTGCCCGCGACTATTTAAAAGAAGCTAACTGACTAGCTACTAAAATTAAACTATACAGGGTGTTAGGGTAAACACCGTTATCCTTGCAACCAGTGGTTTGGTTTCATTTATAGAACGTAAGATCAATGGAAAATTACAACTTTATTTTTATTTTTTTAAATCTCCATATTACCACAAGAGACGTAAGTTTGTTGCCCTATGAGCTAGGGCAACGAACTTGCGTCTCAACACGGGCGCGGGGTGCGGGACGTGACCTGACCGGCCGCGAACGCGACCCCTCCTTCAGTCTTTCAGCTATTTCGCTAGCGAGCACGGTGTCGGATAGAAACTTTTTAAAATCTTTTAATGAAAATAACGCTTTTTTTTGTTCGGTCATTTGTTCTTATATTTAAGTTAACTACCCATGGTTTGAATGACAAGAGTGTTTACCCTTACATCGTGTATTGATACTGAAAACATCCTTTTAATGACCTAAACACACAATCAAGTACTCTCACACACCCGCACACTCACACACCCTCACACTCACACACCCTCACAATCACCCATACTACAAATAAACTATAAAATTTCGTATGATTCCTTACATTCTGTCAGCTCGCCTAGTAGGTACATAATTTTAGAAATGAAAATGTAAATCAAATCAAATCATTTATTTTCGAGTAGCATTAGACTCATAGAATGGGCATAACTAATAACATTAAATGCAAATCAAATTAAAAACAAAATAATTACAATTAAATTATTAAAATTAAGTTAAAATTATAATGAAGTTAAAATAAAATATAATCAAAATTAAAATTAAATTAACATTAAAATTAGAACTAAAATAAAATTTACAAATAATTAAAGGGATCCTGGTGCCCTGAAACACAGGCCACGAGCCTAGCTTAGGGACCAGTCCCCCACAATATATTATACTTACCTGAATATTGTATCATTGTCGAATCTGACCAATGTAAAATAATTTATGCGTATTGTGGTGAGAAAATAAATTTGATTAATTGATTGATTGATTTAGGATTCCGAACCCTATTACTAAGGAAAAGTAAAAACTAACGATTTCGTATAGTACCTACTAACGCCGTCTGAGCCAGTCCTTACCACTAGCATGCAAGGATATCATACAAAATTGTTTGCGCGCACGCAATGTTTAAGAAGAGGCTAGTTTCAGTTGGTTTCATTAGAATTTGCTCAGTTGTAAACGGTTTAGTGCAATGTGTGATGATCAGAGTAGTTGTCATAAAAAAGAAGGTATGTAAGGAAATTCACTTATATTAAATTAATTCATTCATTCTCTGACAGACAACAACGGAGGAGCTCGTGGCTAAGTAATAACAGCCGCTCGGGTCGATCCATCAGGTTAAGCTACGCTTGCCAGGGTTGGTCCGTGGATGGGTGACCATTTTCACATATCGAGACTCCTCCGTGCCTCGGAAAGCACGTTAAGCCGTTGGTCCCGGCTGTCATTTGTGGATCTTTGGCAGTCGTTACGAGTCGTCAGAAACACGAAAGTCTGACAACCAGTCTATCCAAAGGGTATCGTATTACCCAGTTACTGGGTTGTGGAGGTCAGATAGGCAGTCGCTCCATGTAAAATACTGGTATTCAGCTGCATCCGGTTAGACTGGAAGCCGACCCCAACATAGTTGGGAAAAGGCTAGGCAGAAGAAGATTCTCTGACAGACAACACACACACAGCCTAAAGGGTCGTGGAAACTGGTGCGATATCGCGGGCGCGTCAGGCAGCGCTACCCTTGTCGCGCCCGCGATATCGCGCCTTTTTGTGGGAGCCTTTTAGATAGCTGGTGTGGTGAGGTCTATCTGTAGGCATGTCAAATCCGTTTTGCCGTTACGGCGCGAGGCTTAATTGCGTAACCGATTAAAACTAATTTGTTTCATTTTGACAGTTCAACAAAATTCATTGCGTTATTTACATTGTTGAGCAGATTTTTTTTCGAACCTAAGCAGCAATGGTTAATTAATTTAGTAGTAAATAATAATATTAATTAGGGACTACCTACTTTGATACCTTTGATTCACAAATAAACTCTTGAGATCCGCACAGACCCCATGTGACTCTCAGTGTGATTATTTTGACGCGACTAACTAACGGTTATTCGTTAATCGTTGCAAAAAGTATGTGCCCGCGAGGTTTACTGTTCGTAGAAAGCAAAAATCAATCTGCCTAGCCTTTTCCCAACTATGTTGGGGTCGGCTTCCAGTCTAACCGGATGCAGCTGAATACCAGTATTTTACATGGAGCGACTGCCTGTCTGACCTCCATAACCCAGTAACTGGGTAATACGATACCCCATGGTTAGACTGGTTGTCAGACTTTCGAGCTTCTGACGACTCGTAACGACTGTCAAAGATCCACAAATGACAGCCGGGACCAACTTTTTTAACGTGCTTTCCGAGGCATGGAGGAGTCTCGATATGTGAAAATGGTCGCCCATCCACGGACCAACCCTGGCAAGCGTAGCTTAACCTGGTGGATCGACCCGAGCGGCTGTTATTACTTAGCCACGAGCTCCTCTACTGTTCGTAGAACTACTAGTAGTAATTAGGTATGTATTAATATTAAGTAATTTGTTTCAAAACCGATTCAGATGGTGACTGCTCGTGTATGACGCAATTAGGGTTCTGGGTTAGGTTAGGTTAGATAGGATAAAGGATACTTTTTTATCCCGATAGTGCGTTCCATTGCGATTGCAATTTACAACCACCACGCGGGCGCCGCCGCGGGCATAAGATAGTTCACTAAAATTTTGCCAAATTATAATTAATACATACACCGTTTCACCTTGTACCTCTCTCTCAAATAAATCGCTCGCAGCGTACATTAACTTCGTCTGACTCATACGCATAGACAGCTGTTGATAACACAGTGTGAGGGGCCTGACTTTGTGTGTTGTACTTGTATCTGTTCTTTGTCATTTCCGTATCTATGCCACGGGGAGCTTTGTTGCTAAGCTGGTCGATTTGGATACCTATCTTGATAAAACCTTTTTACAAAAAAAAAAACAACCGACTTCCAAAAAAAACACTAAAAAAGTGAAAAAAGTCGGTGGCAAAAAACGAAAATTGAAAAGCAAAGACACCGACTTCCGAAATTAAAGTTATTTTTCACTTTTTTAGTGTTTTTTTTGGAAGTTGTTTTTTTTTTGTAAAAAGGTTTTATTTTCCACTTTTTAGTTGTGGTACCTACTCCACACAAATACCGAATCGAATACCACTACCTGCTATGTAAATAACAGTGACGGAGTCAAATAAATTATCGTCTACATAGACAAGTGGGAAAAATACGTAATTAAAGCTAACTCAAAAACAACGCAAGCAAAATTAATAAAATTTATATGGGACCACCTCTGAAGCATGACCTACCAAGCAAAAAAAGAATCATCAAAATCGATTCATAATTGGCGGAGTAATCGCGTAAAATACATACAAAAAAAAACCTACAGACGAATTGAGAACCTCCTCCTTTTTGAAGAAGTCGGAAAATGACTTAGTTTACAATTTACATTATTGTTTTAGTTTCTGCTTTGTTGCTCCATTCAGTCATTTCTCCAAGCTGATGCGTTTAAACACGCAAACAGCCTCTAGCCAGCGGGCATAGACAAAGTGACATAGCGATAAATATAATGGAAATCTCAAAAATGTATTGGATTGACATAAGGACGTCGAAAAGCTTACGTCAATCCCGTTAAACGACTGAACGGATTTGGATGAAATTTGGCACATGGGTAGACCATTACCGGGGTTAGGACCTATTAAACCCGATATTATTTTTATCCCGATATTGCCACTGGATCGAGACTTATGCGGGTGAAACCGCAGGCCGCAGCTAGTTTCAAATTAATATGAAAACTGTATAGTCTAAAACTCGTTTCTCTATTTCACGGCCAGAAAACGCATTATGAACAAAAATCAACAATGTAAACAAAGAATTCCGTTCACAAAGAGCTTGGTATTTCAGACGTTATCGTTAACACAAAGGGGTCTGGGGCGATCCAGTCAATTAAATCAAGGCTAAAAATACTAGTCATTTCATATTTTGAAACATACGGGAATGTAGGACGTCGAGCAAAGCGTCGAGCGATTTTGACCAACTCACCAGTCTTGCCAAGGGGTATCGTATTACCCAGTTACTGGGTTGTGGAGGTCAGATAGGCACTGGCAGTCGCTCCATGTAAAATACTGGTATTCAGCTGCATCCGGGTACACTGGAAGCCGACCCCAACTTGGTTGGGAAAAGGCTAGACAGATGATGAATCATACCAACTGCGGGTGTGTTGCAAAAACTAAACGAAATGTTAGAAATGATAGGTGAAGGCACCTAATAAGTAGCAGAGATGATGCTGCAATGAGTTTTCTTATTAAAAAGCCCATTAACAATTCCCTGACCCGGGGGCCATGCCTAACAAACGTTACAACGATAAATCAGAAGGATCACCCAAAGGAAAATTAAGAAATGACAGAATTTTATTTATTATTTATTAAAACTTTATGCACAAGTAAAAAAAATACTTTACAAAGGCGGGCTTAATGCCTGAGGCATTTTCTACCAGTCAACCTTAGGGTGATGAAGAGAAAAACATGGCAGGTGCAACATACGGAATTTTCATGTATGTATTCTGACATTTCGATGTAGGTATGTCATATCAGCAGAATGACAGTTTGGGAGTCCCCTTGCTCCCCGCATTTCACGATTGCAATATGAAAACTCTGCACGTACACAGCTTGTTCGCGTATAAATCGTACGAACAGTTATGAAATATCATACATAGAGTAGTATGACATTTCATAACTGTTCTTACGATTTATACGCGAACAAGTTCGAAATGTCATAGAGAAGAGAATAATAGCAATGGAATGTGTCACAGAAGACCTTGGCAATGTCCATTAAACATAGATGAAATAATTAAACGCGTCTTCCATGACCCATTAAAAACTCTCCACGTTCCGTCTTTGCTAACTGCTCATAAACTTTTTATTACTGAATTCCTAGTCCTACTAATGCCGTGTAGGTACTGTTTAGTATTCTTGTGGTTATTTGTCATAGAACTGTTATTAACCTAGTTCCAAGTGAGATCATGAGCTAATATGAAAGAAAGTTGCCGACTCATTATGTGCCTACTTGTTCCTAAACAATGAAATTAATTTATGCAATTGGTGAATAAAGGACCGATTTAAAGCGAGGGCCATAGATGAATCACAAGCAAGTGAGGGATTCTAACGACTGAATCACGACCATAGGGAGTGATTCAAGTGTTAGAATCCTGAGCGACGCGAGTGATTCATCAAGCAAAAAGAAAAAAGTATAGAAGAACGCTAAGCGAAAAGAAGTAAAAGCGACCCGAGAGAGTTTTATAAAATACTAGCTGTTGCCCGCGACTTCGTCTTTGCGATCCAGGATGAAAAGTAGCCAATAATAAAAGTAGCAAATTTCATCTAAATCCGATCAGCCGCTTTAGCGTGAAAAGCTAACAATAACAAAGAAACAAACCCACTTTCGCATATATAATAGTTATTTTAGTATACAATTGTGGATCTTACGACATCCACGCGTACGTAGTCGCGGGCAGAAACTAGTAAAACATAATCTTTATATCAGCAAAAGTAGGTATAAATGTATGACTAGGATGTTATTATTCACGGTCGCGTGCTTTAGTGTAATATAGTCGGAGGTCAGATTGAAGATATTGTTTATAATACGAAATACTGAAGAAGTTTGGGGCAGAGCCTTGGCATAGTTCTCTGAGGCCCTAGTGTGAGTTTTTTTTTACAATCTCGACTTTACGCATCGACCGCGTTCGGCGATTGGCCTATTACCAGTGCAGGTCAGAGGCCTTAGTGCGAGTTTGAGTTTCTTTTAACTATCTTCACTTAACGCATCGACCGCGTTCGCACTAAGGCCTCAGTGAAGGGCCAATCGGAGCGCCGAACGTGGTCGATGCGTAAAGTGAAGATAGTTAAAAGAAACTCGCACTAAGGCCTCAGTGAAAGGCCAATCGGAGCGCCGAACGCGGTCGATGCGTAAAGTGAAGATAGTTAAAAGAAACTCGCACTAAGGCCTCAGTGAAGGGCCAATCGGAGCGCCGAACGCGGTCGATGCGTAAAGTGAAGATAGTTAAAAGAAACTCGCACTAAGGCCTCAGTGAAGGGCCAATCGGAGCGCCGAACGCGGTCGTTGCGTAAAGTCGAGATGGGCGTCTGTTGTATTCTATGTTTTGCACTTTGCCTCATAACGCGAAACGTTTGAGGCAGTGCATTTACTCTCAACTTGCCAAAAACAAGGCTGTCTTGAACTTTGATTGCTTCTTGATTGGGTAGCTGAATACCGGTATTTTACATGGAGCGACTGCCCATTTGCCATAGTTCTTAGAATACTGTTATTAATAACTAGCTTCTGCCCGCGGCTTCGCCCGCATGCATGTGTGGTATGTCGATAAAAAGTAGCCTATGTCCTTTCTCAGGCTCTAGACTATCTGTGTACCAAATTTCATTTAAATTGGTTCAGTAGTTTTTGCGTGAAAACGTGACAGACAGACAGACCGATAGACAGACAGAGTTACTTTCGCATTTATAATACTTATTATTAGTAAGGATAGTGTGACTTTACTGTGAGGAGCTCGTGCCTAAGTAATAACAGCCGCTCGGGTCGATCCATCAGGTTAAGCTACGCTTGCCAGGGTTGGTCTGTGGATGGGTGACCATTTTCACATATCGAGACTCCTCCGTGCCTCGGAAAGCACGTTAAGCCGTTGGTCCCGGCTGTCATTTGTGGATCTTTGGCAGTCGTTACGAGTCGTCAGAAGCACGAAAGTCTGACAACCAGTCTAACCAAAGAGTATCGTATTACCCAGTTACTAGGTTGTGGAGGTCAGATAGGCAGTCGCTCCATGTAAAATACTGGTATTCAGCTGCATCCGGTTAGACTGGAAGCCGACCCCAACATAGTTGGGAAAAAGGCTAGGCAGAAGAAGAAGTGTGACTTTACTGTGTTCCCCTAATTCCAGTCCCATCTGCTCTTTTAATAAAATAAAATAAATAAAAATGCCCTTTATTCCACTACTTACAATCAAACACAGGTTTAAATATTTTATATAGGTACTTCTAAAAGAAATCGTTAGCTTATCCTATAAATTTTCTGCTGTCTTTTCCATTCTTTTACTAGCATTTGCCATCGCTATTCGTAGTAGTCGCCTCTACGGCGTAGGCCTCCATCAGCAGGCGTAGCATGGCGCTTTCTATCTCTACGAAGAATAGACATAGCTTTTTCTATACGAAGTGACAGTTCGTTTCTTCATTTTTGACATCCACCGTAGAAATCTTTCTACAATCTGTCATTTTGTCTTTCATTTCTGACGATCTTTGTCTAGGTCTTTTTATATGTAGACTATTTCGGAAGAAAGTTTTCTATCCTTAATGTCAAAATCACACTGACAACCTATAAATCCTATGATAAAACAAAGAATTCTGAGTCGAATTATGTAAAAGAGTGAATTTTGTAAAAAGTGCAGTTGACTCTTTCTATTTTGCTGCCGTCTCGTTCTGTCTACTGTCTACAGGAAACGTCAGTTTTGTCTACTCTTCCGTCGACAAAATGGTGCTCATGCTACGCCTGCTGCTCTTTTACTCCAGTTCAAAAACTGGAACTATGCCAATTTGCAGTGATTACGTCTGTAAAAGTACATAATATATTTCTTATTTATTACCACTATTAATCCCTTCTAGGCGAGGCAGTTATAAAAGTAGGTTACGTACTCAAATACTCTCCTTATCTCCATTGAGTATTTAAAAAGGTCACAAACTAAGGTTAGCTTTTCCATGTATCTAAAAAAAAATCAAGTAATAAAAACTAAAACCCAACTACGACTTAAAAGGTATAAACAAGACACCACAGACAGACAAATTAAAAATCCGGAGTCACATGTGGCATAAATCGAACAGATTACGTGTGACTCCGGATTTTTAATTTGTCTCTCTGTGGTGTCTTGTTTATACCTTTTAAGTCGTAGTTGGGTTTTAGTTTTTATTACTTGATTTTTTTTTTAAATTCTTTTGTGGTTATAATATATATATTTTTGAAATGTGCTCATTAAGCCCTTTCATTTGATACACAACATGGTACGATTAAACCATTTTTTTTTTAAGTTCCTCACTTTATGTCCTCTAGAGGGCGCCATTTTTAATTTAATGTGACTTCACATAGCCTATAACAGCAGACAATCACGACGCTTCTAACGATACCTCATTTGTCAAATTGTGATAAGTGGTTTGGAAGATAGGAGGGAACAGATGAACATACATACATACATACATACATACATACATACATACCGGTCAAAATCATAACCCTCCTTTTTTCTTCGCCGTAGTCGGGTAAAAAATGAAGCTCGTCGCTAAATAAAACCAGCCAAGTGCGAGTCGGACCCGCGCACGAAGGGTTCCGTACCATCCAAACTAATATTATAAATTCGAAAGTAACTCTGTCTGTTTGTCCGTCTATCTGTCTGTCTGTCTGTATGTTACTGCGCAGCGACTCGCCTCATGTTCCGAGCCGCCATTATGCTTGAATCGAACTGCAACTGGGTTGTGGAGGTCAAACAGAGAGGCAGTCGTCGGTCCATGTGTAATACTGGTATTCAGCTGCATCCGGTTAGACAGGAAGCCGACCCCAACATTGGGAAAAGACAGGAACTAAACACCACAACGAAATACCACATTATGTTCAATTTCACACCCGTATATTCATACCTCCAGTTCCAAAATTGGCTCCCAGCCAATGAGCCAACCCGTGGGTGCTAACATCTATAAATACTATATTTTTAACTTGGCGTACTGATGGCGTGCTTTTGAATCATTATGGGAGACTAGCTGCGCCCCGCGGTTTCACCCGCGTCTCGATCCTGTGGGAATATCGGGATTAAAAGTATCCTATGTCTTATTCCAAGTCAAGGTCTTCCCATTTGCCAAATTTAATCGAAAGCCGTTCAGCCGTTTTAGCGTGAAAACGTAACAAGCAAACAAACTCACTTTCGCATTTATAATATTACTAGCTTCGGCCCGCGGCTTTGCCCGCGTGGTATGTCGATAAAAATACCCTATGTCCTTCCTCAGGATACCATCTATCTCCTTGCCAAATTTTGTCGAAATCCGTTCATTGGTTTAGGCGTGAAAAGGTAAAATACAGACAGACAGACAGAGTTACTATCGAATTTATAATATTAGTATGTATAGTATGGATTATTACATCGAGGAATGCCCTCCTGAACATAACATCACGCTTTGTTTCCCCGAAGGGTGAGACAGAGGTCCTAGCCTACCTAGCACACATTTCGCCAGTTACGTTAAAGTCCCATTAAATAGGGGATGAGTCTATTGGCAGACACATCTACTAGGGGCGGCTACTGCGAAATTCCTAATGGAACAAACGACTTCAAAAAACAATCACAAAAAAAGTGAAAAATAACTTTAATTTCGGAAGTCGGTATCTGCTTTTCAATTTTCTTTTTTTGCCACCGACTTCCGAAATTAAAGTTATTTTTCATTTTTTTTGTTGGTTTTTTGAAGACGGTTGTTTTTTTGTTTTTTGTAAAAAGTTTTTATTTTTCACTTTTTAGTTGTGGTACCTACCTCACACAAATTCGTATACCGTTATCTGCTATGTAAATAACAGTGACGGAGTGAAATAATTAAATCGTCTACATACGCAAAGTGGGAAAAATACGTAATTATTGAAGCTAACTCAAAAACTACGCAAGCAGAATTAATAAAATTTATATGCGACCACCTCTGAAGCATGACCAACCAAACAAAAAAAGAATCATCAAAATCGATTCATTATTGGCGGAGTAATCGCGTAAAATAAATTAAAAAAAAAAAAGTCACTGACGAATTGAGAACCTCCTCCTTTTTGAAGAAGTCGGTTAAAAACTCAATAACACCTTGCCCGACCTGGGAATCGAACCCAGGATTTCATGCTCAGCAGTAGCGCTAGACCAACGAGGCAGCCATCATAGGCCTCCCCCAAGCACCGCCACTTCGACCGGTTCTGTGCTTCTCGCATCCAGCGGATTCCCGCGGCCTTCAACAACGAAGCAGTGACCTCCTGAAATTTAGACTATGTGGAATATGTCTAGAAAAGTTAGTGCCAAAAAAAGCTGAAGACCGATTTCCGTATTTGGTATTCAGGTTAATAGGTTAGCGCGTCTGAAGTGATGCCAAATAGCACGGAATATAAATGACTGCTATATTTATGGAAACTATAGTAAAGGCTTCTAAGATAAATAATCCTTGAAGCCTCTCCCCCACCGGCGCGTTTTTACCGAGTGATAATAACGCAATCGTTATTGCGATAATGCGTCCCCCTAGACAAAGTGACATTCTATCAGCGATACCTAACGATGATGGAAAAGGCAAAAATGTATAGGACTGACATAAGCTATCGAAAAGCCTATGTCAATTCTGTTGAAAATCGTTGTAGAAATACGAAACTTTTCGGAAGCGATTGTCACTTATCTAGGCCCTCAGATTCCTTGCACACAGCTGAGTTTTTTTCGTGCGATATTTCTAACGTGTTCTCCACCATAGGCGCGTTTTTATTGCGCAACAATACCGCAGGTGTGTAAGATCGCATGCGTCCATAGATAAAATGTTCTAAGAAGACAAGCTGTCAGCTGTATTGTCAATTATATTTATTATGCTCAAGAACTTAGACCAAACCAATAAACCAAGACATAGCGCTGCGAACAATACAGTGAAGCATGCCAAAACTACACCTCAGCTCTGTGCACACACGCTCACACGCACACATTTACAATCAAAATACACCTCACTAAGTCTAAGTGCACACAAATGTATGCGAAACCGGCCTCAAGTCACTGTTGACAGCGCGCTGTCTTGGTTGTTTTACAAGCTTTATATTAACTTGCTCTGTTCGTATGTGTTTCCGGTTACTCCTTTTGTCATCAAATTTTCAAGCACTTTCTGGCATCCGATTGACCTGAAAACTTGGCATACTCATACAACTACCGAGACATTTTGAAAAAATGATACCATGGAGCTGGTCTGATGATGGAGCCGGAAGTTAGGCATAGGAACTCCTCAATTAAACAAGATAGCACCATCGTGTTTGGACTCATTGGTTATGTATTATTTTAGTCTGAGCTCAAGCAGTTTACTAACGTTAACGTTTTGAAGTGTATACTCGTATGAATACATAATACCTATATCTATTATGTTATATATATGCGTTCTTTCACGTACAAGACGCTTGGTCATTTCAAACGAGCAATGAGTCATAGAGCTATAAATTTTGCGGTCCTGCTCTAGTTGCCAAATGTAGTGACTTTGATATTCCCTTTTTAGGAAGATTAGATTGGTTTACTGTTATATGTTTACTCCGGCTTACATTTTAAATGAACGAATGGGTAGAAACCAGTAGTGGACTATAGTTTTTTTATTGACTTTACTCACACGTCACACACCTTTTTTTTTTGAGGGTAGGTAATCATCAAATGACCTCCCGCTCTGGGCGGAGCGGGAGGGCGTGTCAGACTTTTACTAACTAACCACCCGTGTTCCTCCAGTTGCGTGTTGCCAAGGGTCCCGGTATCCCTTTCGGACTTTCGCGCAATCTATAGGACATCTGCGGGGTCTTTGCAACAAAACACTTTAACAACTGCAATTGCATTTTGCCATTTCGACAACATTTATTGCGTTATTTACGTTGTCAGGCAAAATAATTTTTCAAACTTATTTTAATTTCTTTAAAATCCTTCGGATTGTGAAAGGAAGTATGTTACTCAATTGAGGTGAGGCAGTTAATAATTGCGGTGTATCCATCTGCTATCTAATTTTCGTAACCGATTAAGAATATGATTCAATATAACGATGGAATATGATTCAAAATAAGGAGCTGAATGCCCTCTGTTAATTTGCGGAGGGCTGTCCCTTTCACCCTGTATTATTATTGAATTACTAGCAGCGTCCCGCGGTTTCACCCGTGTAAGTCTCGATCCCGTGGGAATATCGAGATAAAAAGTATCCTATGTGTTAATCCAGGTTATAAACTATCTGTTTGCCAAATTTCATCCAAATCCGTTCTCTAGTTTTTGCGTGAAAGAGTAACAGACATCCATCCATCCATCCATCCATCCATCCTCACAAACTTTTCGCGTTTATAATATTAGTAGGTTAGTAGGATGTTTGTAATCAAACACAAGGTCACTAAACTAGACCATTAAATTGTTGTTCAAAGAAACTGCTTCTAACAATTATGTCTCTTTGTCCACAGTAAAGTTGCCGGAAGACTCGAACGCGGTATGCGGCGGCCGGTTTACAATCGGTCCGGCGCCGGAGCGGGACTGGGAGATGGTCCCGCCTGACGGAAAGTGGGGCTGGTGCGTTCTCGTAGGTAATCTGCCACCCGTGGCCCCTGTAACATTAGACTAACGAATGATGGTGCCTATGATGATAAAGGACCGGTTTATAATCGGTCCGGCGCTGGAGCGGGACTGGGAGCTGGTCCCGCCTGACGGGAAGCGGGGCTGATGCGTTCTCGTAGGTAATCTGCCACCCGTGGCTCCTGTAACATTAGACTAACGAATTATGGTGCCTATGATGATAAAGGATCGGTTTACTATCGGTCCGGCGCCGTAGCGGGACTGGGAGCTGGTCCCGCCTGACGGGAAGCGGGGCTGATGCGTTCTCGTAGGTAATCTGCCACCCGTGGCTCCTGTAACATTAGACTAACGAATGATGGTGCCTATGATGATAAAGGATCGGTTTACTATCGGTCCGGCGCCGTAGCGGGACTGGGAGATGGTCCCGCCTGATGGAAAGTGGGGCTGGTGCGTTCTCGTAGGTAATCTGCCACCCGTGGCCCCTGTAACATTAGACTAACGAATGATGGTGCCTATATAGGACCGGTTTACAATCGGTCCGGCACTGGAGCGGGACTGGGAGATGGTCCCGCCTGATGGAAAGTGAGGGCTGGTGCGTACTCGTAGGTAATCTGCCAGCCCCTGTAGCCTTAAGAAGTGTCCAAACATTGAGGGGTAAGAGCTCTCATGCGGCGTTTGCAGGACACATTTCTGCCGCGGTCTAGTTAGGTAAACATGTTTATATAGAAGTGTTCGCGCGCGGCAGTCGTACAATCACAGCGCGGCAGACCGCCTGGTCACGATGGCATGGGTACGATTGCCGCTTTAAGTTTAGACACACCTTAAGATTATATTACTTCAGTCACAGATATTATAATACTTCAGTGTAGAAAAGAGATGAAGCTCTACAGGATGTATAGCTCCATCTCTTTCCCCCACGAAGTAACATTAAAACAATACTGCTGTGGCGGTAGGCCCCCTGATAATTTAATAAAAAGTTACAAATACTTCAAACAAACCTTTTAAAACCCAATCCTGGGGCCGCATTATGACGTATTAATGCCACCATTTTTGTGAGTGAGAGACGGGGCTATACAAGGCCGATAGCACCATAATTTTTTCGCATTATTACTTCACTATCTGATGCTTCGCCCGCGTGGATGTCGGTTATTATCTCAGACCAACAAAAAAGGAAAGACGGAGCGCGCCGTACCTTAAAAAGTGAAGCCACCTTTTTATCTAAGTGTGTGTAAAAAGGTTTGTCATTTTTTAAAGTTTTTCCCTATAATTTGGGGAATAATATTGTATGGGTAAGATAATATTGCACGAGTAAGATATTGTTGAGTATGGTATTATAACTCGATTGTTAAGAAAGACTTATATACCGAAACAAAAACAAAAAAAAAAACATCGCTATTTCGTATAGCTACTATCCATTTACATTTACTTTTTTTTTATTATCCATTTACTTTTAGATTCAGTATTACTTGGAAATCTAAAATATAAATACATAAAAAAAGAAAACAGGAATATAATTACTCGAAATAAGAAATCATAATTTAAATCGGTTTAATCGAATGGGAAAATTTGAAATCACATTATGGCAACCCTAACACGTTATGTCACTGCTTTCATTCGTTCATTCGTTGAGGTTTTTTGTTCCAAGTAACCTTAAATTCATAGTTCATTAAATTAAAAAACGATGTTATTTCAAGTACTTACAAGTGAAAAGTGTTTCCGTGAGACTTTTTATGTGATTTGCTATTTGTTTTTACTACACAGGAAGACATAATTCTATTTTTTTTATTGATGTTAACTAGACGACGACTCGTGATGTACTAGGAGCGATGAGCATGGTTTTAGTGTTGGTGTGTGCGTGAGCCTGTGTGTTTACTTGCAGGAGCATGGTTTTGTGGCTTCACTTTTGATGTACGGCGTGATCCGTCTTTTCTTTTTTGTTGGTCTGAGGTTATTATACAGGATGTAAGGGTAAACACTCTTGTCATTCAAACCATGGGTAGTTGACTTAAACATAAAAACAAATGACCGAACACAACAAAAAAAAACCGTTATTTTCATTAAAAGATTTTAAAAAGTTTCTATCTGACACCGTGCTTGCTAGCGAAACAGCTGACTGACTAAGGGAGGGATCGCGCTCGCTGCCGGTCAGGTCACATCCCGTACCCCCCGCCTGTGTTGAGACGCAAGTTCGTTGCCCTAGCGCATAGGGCAACGAACTTGCGTCTCTTGTGGTAAAATTTAGATCTAAAAAAAATAAAAAAAAAGTTGTAATTTTCCATTGATTTTACGTTCTATAAATGAAACCAAACCACTGGTTGCAAGGATAACGGTGTTTACCCTAACACCCTGTATACTAAAGCGAGGCGGTAAAGCAGCCCAGCTATCAATAAATCTGCCACGCACTTACAAAGAGTCTATTATGATATAAGTATCGTTATTTTCAAGTAGTGAGTGCTATCAGTCTGTAACCTCTTGGACATAATCTTTGATACGGCTATCTCAGATGTTATCACGTAATGTCTTTAATTAACTGAGCATTAGACATCTGGCACTTAAGATTGTGGAGTATCGGACATAAGTTTTATCTTCCAACTAGCTGATGCCCGCGGCTTCGCCCGTGTGGATGGCGCTTATTATATACTAAAACCTTCCTCGAGAACCACTCTATCCATTGGTGAAAACAGCATGAAAATCGGTGCAGTCGTTTTTGAGTTTATCGCGAACAGACAGACAGACAGACGCGGCGGAGGACTTTGTTTTATAATATGTAGTAACTAGCTGCGCCCCGCGGTTTCACCCGCGTCAGTGGGAAGATCGGGATAAAAAGTATTCTATGTGTTAATCCAGGTTATAAACTATCCGTTTGCCAAATTTCATCCAAATCCATTAAGTAGTTTTTACGTGAAAGAGTAACAAACATCCATCCATCCATACTTACAAACTTTCGCGTTTATAATATTAGTAAGCATAAGGGTAATACGGCCCCTGGGTTAAACTGTTTTAATACATGAACCACGTGTCCACAGGTGCAACTCTCGTGAACATCCTAATCCCTGGAACGATCAAATCTTTTGGAGTCCTGCTGGTCGAGTTCAACGATGTCTTTCAGTCGAGTGCGTCGGCTTCCTCAGGGATAGTCGCACTGTGTTACTTCTTGTACAGTAGTTTGGGTGAGTTTTTTTTATTTTAATGACACAAGTGCATGCCCCGACAAGTGTACCACCTGCAGGCGTAGCATGGCGCTTTCTATCTCTACGAAGAATAGACATTGCTTTTTCTATACAAAGTGACAGTTCGTTTCTTCATTTTTGACATCGAACCGTAGAAATCCTTCTGCAATCTGTCATTTTGTCTTTCATTTTTAACGATCTTTGTCTAGGTCTTTTTGTAGGTAGACTATTTCGGAAGAAAGTTTTCTATCCTTACTGTCAAAATCACACTGACAACCGATAAATCCTATGACAAAACAAAGAATTCTGAGTCAAATTATGTAAAAGAGTGAATTTCGTAAAAAGTGCAGTTGACTCTTTCTACTTTGCTGCCGTCGTACTGTCTACACGAAACGTCATTTATGTCTACTCTTCCGTCGATAAAACGGTGCAGCGCATTTTCGCGCGGTGCGAACGGCGAAGCGTCTTGCAACTAAAACAAATGAATAGAAATGTACTCACGGCTACACATCAAGCTATACATTTCCAGTATAAGCTGACCTCGCATTGTA
The DNA here is from genome assembly GCA_947522985.1 of Lithophane socia. Taxonomy (NCBI): domain Eukaryota; kingdom Metazoa; phylum Arthropoda; class Insecta; order Lepidoptera; family Noctuidae; genus Lithophane; species Lithophane socia. The sequence continues at coordinate 3,816,299 of OX383281.1, read as the reverse complement.
CGGAAATCCTATACAACGCAGATCAGCATAAACTGGAAATGTATTGATGTGTAGCCGTGTGTACCATGGAAACTCACTGATAGTCAAATTGCTAATTATAAACCCAACACAAAGTAGCACAATTGTATTTTTTGTCAAAATATATATTATAATTTACTACTGGCTTTTACCCAAGACTTCGCGTTGGACGTCGGAAATTATCCCTCGGGAACGTACTACCGGGATTAAAAGTATCCTATGGCCTATTCCAAGTCATGGTCTACCCCTGTACGAAATTTCATCCTAATCCGTTCAGCTGTTTTAGCATGAAAGCATTTAACAAACAAACGATCTCAATTCGCATTTACAAAATTACTAGCTGCGCCCTCGGTTTAACCCGCGTAAGTCTCGATCCCGTGGGAATATCGGGATAAAAAGTGTCCTATGTCCTATTCCAGGCCATGGTCTACCCCTGTGCCAAATTTCATTCCAATCTGTTCAGCCATTTTAGCGTGAAAGCGTTACAAACAAACTCACTTTCGCATTTATAATATTAGTTAGGATAGTTAGGAAGTTAGCCGACTGCAAAGGCGAATACTTTACCACAGCCACTGCGAATTTAGTGGTGTGATGGCCCAGTAATAACGGCCCCGACTTACGAGTTGTAGGTCGTGGGATCAAACTCAGGCAGGCGCTTTACTTTGTGTTAATAATTTCATCACCACTGCTCTCAAAACGGTGAAGGAAAACATCGTGAGGAAACCGGCATGTCCTAGAATCAAAAAATTCGAAGACATGTGACATTTACCATGTGACATTTACTGGGCACGCGTGGTGGATAACAGCCCACTCCCTCTCGAAGAGAGGAGGCCTGTGTCTCGGGAAAATTATATGCCGTACTGCGAATTTTGACCTTGCTTTTTGTATGTAATCCAAATTACTTCTAAATTCCAGGTCCATTATCATCTATACTGTCAGTAAAATGGTCGTATCGGACGGTGACGCTCATTGGCGGCAGCTTTGCGGCGTTCGGAATGATCTTCAGCAGCTGTGCGTTTTCTATCACCTATCTCTATTTCAGGTGAGTAAAAAAACAACCGACTTCCAAACAAAACAATACAAAGCGAAGAATAACTTTAATTTCAGCAGTCGGTGGCTAAAAACGAAAGTTGAAAATCAAAGACACCGACTTCCGATAGTAAAGTTATTTTTACCCGACTACGGCGAAGAAAAAGGAGGGTTATGATTTTGACCGGTATGTATGTATGTATGTATGTTCATCTGTTCCCTCCTATCTTCCAAACCAGTTATCACAATTTGACAAATGAGGTATCGTTAGAAGCGTCGTGATTGTCCGCTGGGTATAGGCTATGTTAAGTCACATTAAATTAAAAATGGCGCCCTGTAGAGCACATAAAGTGAGGAACTTAAAAAAAAAAATGGTTTAATCGTACCATGTTGGGTATCAAATGAAAGGGCTTAATGAGCACATTTCAAAAATATATATATAACCCCAAAAGAATTTAAAAAAAATCAAGTAATAAAAACTAAAACCCAACTACGACTTAAAAGGTATAAACAAGACACCACAGACAGACAAATTAAAAATCCGGAGTCACACGTAATCTGTTTGATTTATGCCCTATCACGTGTGACTCCGGATTTGCCTGTGATGGCTTGTTTATACCTTTTTAGTTGATTTTTCACTTTACATGTTTTTTTGTTGGTAGTCGGTTGTTCTTTTTTTGTAAAAAGATTATTTCTATTCTTTTTTTTTCCGATTTCTCATGGGATTTCGCCCTGAAGTCCCATCGGTACTACCTTTGTGAGGTTGACAATCATAAGTAAGAAGTCATCTGCCTAGCCTTTTCCCAACAATGTTGGGGTCGGCTTCCAGTCTAACCGGATGCAGCTGAATACCAGTATTTTACATGGAGCGACTACCTATCTGAACTCCACAACCCAGTTACTGGGTAACACTATACGATGGCCAATCATAAGAAGTATTTTATTAATATTTCATTTTCTCCTTCCAGTTTTGGCGCGATGGTAGGCACAGGTGCAGGCCTTGCTTTCCCGCCCACCGTGTACATAGTGACGTCGTACTTCGTGCGCCTGCGCGGGCTCGCGAACGGCATCTGTATGTCGGGCAGCGCGTTCGGAAGCATCATCCTGCCGCCTGTGCTGAGGTACCTGCTGGAGGAGTATGGATACAAGTGAGTACCCGGCTGTAAATATGGCTCATTGGATAGTTTGGTTCTTTGGTAAATATGGCTCTTTGGATAATGTGGCTCTTTGGTAAATATGATTCTTTGGATAATGTGGCTCTTTGGTAAATATGTCCCTTTAGATAATTTGGATCTTTGGTAAATATGGCTCATTGGGTAATGTGGCTTTTTGGTGCATACGGCTCTTTAATAAATATGACACATCGGTAAATATGATCATGTATAATCGGGCAAAGCGTTCGGCAGCAGTATACCTACTGCCACCAGTGCTGAGATATCTGCTGGAAGAGTATGGATACAAGTGAGTACGGGGTGTCTACGACGTATTATTTCCACCGTTTTTCCAGTGTTAGTAAGAGACGGAGCTATACAAGGCCGCTAGCACCATCCTTTTTTCGCAGTGGAATAATGATGGCATTAATACTTCATAGTACAGCCCCTGGATACTACATTGCTGTAGTAGTACAGCTCTTACAGCAAGGATTATTGCTGATTCTAATGTTTCTTATTCTGTATATCAATTTATTTATTTATATTTATATATACTTTATTGTACACCAGAAAATACATTGCGAAAATAAATAAATTTAAAACTATAAAACATACAATGGGCGGCCTTATCACTTTCTGTGATCTCTTCCAGGCAACCTTAGAATGGACAGTGATTGCGTGGACATAAAAAATGGGGTTGTCATTGGTGCAAAATAATAAGTAGGTACTTAAACTTACCAATAGATACAATATACTATAATATTTGTTACGATATTATGTTTGTGAGCAGTCGTGGTAACGGCAGCGTTTTAGGTCGTAGGTTCGAACCCTGATAGGCGCTTTACTTTGTGTAAATAATTTCATTACCACTCTCAAAACGGTGAAGGAAAACATCGTGAGAAAACATGTCCTAGAACCAAAAATTCGAAGACATGTGATATCTACCAACTCGCACTGGGTCCGCGTGGTGGATTACGGCCCACTCCCTCTCACAGAGAGGAGGCCTGTGTCCCAGCAGTGGGGACATTACAGGCTGATTATGTTTGTGTCGGTATTATGACAGATAAAGAATAGTTCTAAATCCCCTTTCTCTCTCTTTCCAGAGGTGCAGTGCTAATACTGGGCGGTATAATGCTGAACGTATGGGCAGCCGCGTTACTCTTCCAACCCGTAGAAGAACATATGGTGAGGAAGTATAAAGAGCCTGAAGAAGATGAGGACGGCCCACAGGTCAGTTGATTGTGAAGTTGGGATGTTTGGCGAAGTTGGAAACCGTTTTGGCGAAGTTCGAAACAGTTTTGGCGAAGTTCGAAACCGTTTTGGTGAAGTTGAAATTGGTTTTGGTAAAGTTTCCAGTTCTGTTGGAGTTGTTTGCTGGAAGCTTCACCGCGAGAGAACGCTGAGTGTTTGTCTCTTGGCAAAGTGGTCTTGAATGAAAAGCGACCAGTCGGAGACATGACAATACATTTAGCGCCATCTCAAGTTTCCAGTAAGAATGTCCATTGGCACTTGAATGAAAGAAACAGACACTTAGCGCCATCTACGCAGAACTAATTTGACAGTTTTCTTCGAAATTGGAAACGTTACGGTGAAATGTTTTGGTGATATCCAGTGGCACCAATGGTTTTGGTGTAAAATCACCAAAAAACATTGTCAAAGTACACCAAAAGTTGAAATATACCTCAATATTCGAAGATTCCAACTTTGCCAACACTCTGGGCAAATTTTCCACGGAGAATAGTTTTACTTTTTTATGGACATCAAACTTTTCTTATGATTTCAGCCATACATTTGGAACCGTATGGTTTTTTTTTTTTCCTATCTTGGGGGATGAATTCAAAGACAGTGACTGTCTAACTTTTATCAGCCCCCAATTTTAACACCATAATTTATTTGTGTTAATAATTACTGATATATTCGCGATTATTACGAATACGTGCTGCATTGAAACTAATCTTAAAACATATTCTTTTTTATACTCGATTTTTCTAAACAGCTTGTGTTTAGGAACTTTAAAAGTCAATGAATGGGAAGACAAATAATTAATGTCAATTAAATGTAATGGAATGTTATCTACATTCCATTCTATACTACATTTCATTGGTTATTTTCTTTATTTTACGGTTTTGAAAGCATGGTCAAATAAACCAGCTGTTAAAACTTTAACTATTCAGCTTTTTGACAGCTGATTTCGGCAGCTATCTAAACTTAATATTATTGCACAGGTAATCTAAGTTTTGACAGTAAATTTCGAATCAGAACTGATTGGTTGACTGCAATAATAATAAAAACGAAAACCCAATCATTTGAGTTGACATGCAACTTTTTAAATTCGGAATTTAAATTCGGATTGCATTGAATCATAAAATAATTTATTCTTTTCTAAAAAATAATACAAATTACTGGTTTAAAAGACTAGTTACTAATGCAGCAATAAATTAAATTAAATTCAAACAAACGCTTTTGTCCGTAATACTCTAATTTTAACCGAAAAACCGCGACATTTCGATATATTTTTTAAGAAAAAAAAGTGTCTTTTTGAAAATGAAACTTGCTCTCACTGAGCTCTTCATGGTGGCATCCAAGCATAAAGTAAGCAATTCATTTTTATTATTTGTTTATATGTGTATATGTTGGTCATAGTTTCCAAAAATGGTCGGTAATAGATTATGGTTTTTGAAGTGATAACATCTTTGGGCATTTGAGGAGCTCGTGGCTAAGTAATAACAGCCGCACGGGTCGATCCGTCAGGTCAAGCTACGCTTGCCGGGGTTGGTCCGTGGATGGGTGACCATCTTTACATATCGAGACTCCTCCGTGCCTCGGAAAGCACGTTAAGCCGTTGGTCCCGGCTGTCATTCGTTGAACTTTGACAGTCGTTACGGGTCGTCAGAAGCCCGAAAGTCTGACAACCAGTCTTACCAAGGGGTATCGTATTACCCAGTTACTGGCTTGTGGAGGTCAGATAGGCAGTCGCTCCATGTAAAATACTGGTATTCAGCTGCATCCGGTTAGACTGGAAGCCGACCCCAATATAGTTGGGAAAAGGCAGGCAGATGATGAATATCTTTGGGCACACTTTTCTGAACAGTGAACGAAACTGAATCGTCACGCTCGGGTACATAACGGTGTGAATCGGGTATGCTCGGCTCCAGTCGGTCGATGACGCTGCATCGGGTATACTCGGAGCTAAATCGGGTAAACTCGGCTCCCCTCGTAAGTTTTCACTTCTCTATTGTGTAGTCATTTCATTAGTACACACTCTTTTTTTCTAATATGAGGTTTTTTAAGGATAACGAAAATAGGGAAAGAAATTTTCAAATAAAAAAAATCAATAAAGATTACTTGCAAAGATTACTGAGTAAAAATAATAAGCAATTTTCAATCAATCAAATTTAAATTTTCATTTTAGTTTAATCCACATACAAGAAACCCAATGACAACATGGGTTTCTCGTATCAATCTGCCCAGCCTTTTCCCAACTCTGTTTTGGTTGGCTTCCAGTCCAACCGAACACAGCTGACTACCAGTACTTTACATGGAGCGACTGCCTATCTCACCTCCACAACCCAGTAACTGGGTAATAAGATATGCCGTTGGCAGACTTTGGGCTTCTGACGACCCGTAACGACTGTCAAAGATCCACGAATGACAGCCGGGACCAACGGCTTAACGTGCTTTCCGAGATACGGAGGAGACAACATTAACACAATAACACAAAATTTGGATTTCTCTAATGTGGATTATAAAGTAAATAGTATTAAGTGAAAGTTTAGGGTTTTGGGAGGATGCCTACAATTTAAATAAATAATTCATTCATTATTTCAGACTAAGAAAATGTCCATATAATGTTAGTAATAAAGGTCTTAAACAACTATGTTAGTAATGTAGCATTCTCGAATTACAAAAATAAAAATAAATCGTATACAGGGTGTTAGGGTAAACACCGTTATCCTTGCAACCAGTGGTTTGGTTTCATTTATAGAACGTAAAATCAATGGAAAATTACAACTTTATTTTTTATTTTTATAGATCTAAATTTTACCACAAGAGACGCAAGTTCGTTGCCCTATGCGCTAGGGCAACGAACTTGCGTCTCTACACGGGCGGGGGTTACGGGATATGACCTGACCGGCAGCGAGCGCGATCCCTCCCTTAGTCAGTCAGCTGTTTCGCTAGCAAGCACGGTATCAGAAAGAAACTTTTTTAAATCTTTTAATGAAAATAACGTTTTTTTTTTGTTGTGTTCGGTCAATTATTTTTATATTTAAGTCAACTACCCATGGTTTGAATGACAAGAGTGTTTACCCTTACATACTGTAGTAAATAATAAAATACTTTCCTTATTTTTGTAGAAGGTACAAAAATGAGGTTCTTAAAATATCTTTGAGAAACTATGACCTGTGATATTTTTTGTTCGTAGTATCTTTGTTTGTCCGTCTGTAGTCGCTTAGTATTTGATGTTAGACAGATTAATTACTAACAAAACTTTGTGTTCATGTCTCTAATGCTGTCTCGTTTCATCGCTTCCGTGAGAGTGAGAGGAAAAATGGTTTAAAGTACAGTTGGGTCGTTTTAACTTGTGGATGTCTTTTTGAGGAGCTCGTGGCTAAGTAATAACCGCCAATCGGGCCGATCCATCAGGTTAAGCTACGCTTGCCGGGGTTGGTCCGTGGATGGGTGACCATTTTCACATATCGAGACTCCTCCGTGCCTCGGAAAGCACGTTAAGCCGTTGGTCCCGGCTGTCATTTGTGGATCTTTGACAGTCGTTACGAGTCGTCAGAAGCACGAAAGTCTGACAACTAGTCTAACCAAGGGGTATCGTATTACCCAGTTACTGGGTTGTGGAGGTCAGATAGGCAGTCGCTCCATGTAAAATACTGGTATTCAGCTGCATCCGGTTAGACTGGAAGCCGACCCCAACATAGTTGGGAAAAGGCAGGCAGATGATGATGTTTTTTTGACATGGATTTTAGATTATTCAATGAATAACAAGTCTGAATTTAGATTTTTGTCTACCTCGTTGGTCTAGTCGCAAGCGCTTTTGCTGAGCATGAGGTCCTGGGTTCGAAAGGAAGGTCCTGGGTTCGGGTCAAGAAAGTAATTTTGGGTTTTTCAGCAGCCCAGTCTTATTTTTTTGAGTGTGGGAAATTTTCAAATGACTTCTCCGCTCAGGGCGGAGCGGGAGGGCGTGTCAGACTTTTACTGACTAAAACCCACCCGTGTTCCTTCAGTTGCCTGTGGCCAAGGGTTCCGGTATCCCTTTCGGACTTTCCCGCAACCCTGGCAGGAGCAGTCCAGAGTCTGGATTTGTGCCCGGTTGGTGGCAATAGCCTCGCCCCCTATTACATGGGACTTAAACATAACTGGCAAAATGTGGGTGTACACACGGCTACACATCAAGCTATACATTTCCAGTTAAGGCTGATATCGCATACTACCATAGGATTCCCCTACAATGCGAGGTCAGCTTATACTGGAAATGTATAGCTTGATGTGTAGCCGTCTGTACAATAGATACAACTCTGCCTAACTGTTTATGTCTTAATACTTTTTGTGATATGCCATAATGGGCTCTAATGCGCCAGAGTAGGGTATTTGAAAAACAATAACCCACCGCAAAAATAGTGTTTAAATATCTAACAAAAATGGCGAACTTGTCGAAATGTCCCTCGGCAAACTTCGTGATTCGTCAGTCGTCGGGTTTTATATCAGTTCCTAGAGTACTTGGTGCAGACTGGACGCTCCCAGCGTCTGGTCTTCACCAAGTGCAAAGTGCAACTGATAGCAATCCGATGACTGACGAAGCACGAAGTTTGACGAGGGACATTAAGAAATAAGTTGTATTATACGCACGTATGTTCGCATATCTCGTCAAAATGTAAGGAACAGTTGATTCGTTTTCGTTGGTCCCATAGTAAAAGTTGTTCATAATGTTGCGCATAATGCTAAGGGGATGCCCATAAATAAATTTTCCCCCTGTATCACTTTTTAACTGGAGGAGCTCGTGGCTAAGTAATAACAGCCGCATTGGTCGATCCATCAGGTTAAGCTACAGTTGCCCGAATTGGTCCGTGAATGGGTGACCATCTTTACATACCGAGACTCCTCTGTCCCTCGGAAAGCACGTTAAGCCGTTGGTCTTGGCTCTCAATCGAGGGTCTTTGAAAGTTACGGGTCGTCAGAAGCCGGAAAGTTTGACAAACGGTCTTACCAAGGGGTATCGTATAACCCAGTCAGTTGTAGAGGTCATATAGTCAGTCGCTTCATATAAAATACTGGTATTCAGCAGCATCCGGTTAGACTGGAAGCCGACCCAACGTAGCTGGGAAAGGGTTGGGCAGATTGATTATTTTTTAACTGGCATTAAAGAAAAGTAGTGTATGTACCTAGTGACTTGCTTTCGGTATACCGTAGTTATCAATAACTTGAAGCCACCTTTGCCTCCATTTATGCTTCGCTTTGAACTCACTAACATTTTCATGAATTCAAAAATAATCACTTTCCTTATCCAGCGCCCTAATTGCGTAATTAACGATCAATAAGAATCGGAATCAGTTTGAAACAAAATGTCTAATCCATTGTTTCATAAGTTAGAAAAAAAAAATCCGCTCAACAACGTAAATAACGCGATGAATATTGTTGAACTGTCAAAATGAAACAAATTAGTTTTAATCGGTTACGAAAATAAGTTACGCAATTAGATAGCTGTATTAGATTATTACTTATGATTGACATTTTTCAACTAAACAAAGCACCCGTCTTAGTAGAAGGAAATTCGTTGAACCCTTATTCTAGTTTCAGATAAGATGGCCGATAGCACAAACCTTTTTTTTTTTTTTGGGTGGGAAATCATCATATGACTTCTCCCGCTCTGGGCGGAGCGGAAGGGCGTGTCAGACTCTTACTGACTAAAACCCACCCGTGTTCCTTCAGTTGCCTGTTGCCAGGGTCCCGGTATCCCTTTCGGACTATTCCGCAACCCTGGCAGGCATCGGTCCTAACGGACCCCGTCAGGTGTGCTGACATCTCTTTGAGGCGCGCGTGGAACACGACGCGCCATCGACCCGGGCCTGGTCCTTATCGGACGGCGAGCTACAGCCCTGTACAACTTAAAATGTTACTTTTGTCTTACTCATAACTATACTCCATTTGAAATAAGATTACACATTTAAATAAACCTTTTTTACAGTCCATTCAACCGATTTTGACAAATGGCAGCTGCAGTAGACAGTTGGTATAGTGTAACCTTTTTTGCTTTTAATGCCATCCTTATGCCTACGGTATAGAAGTCAAAATTGGTTGAACAGACTAAAAAGGTTTGTTTTAATGTCTAATCTTATTTTAAATGGAGTATAGCACGCGTAGCATGACCGCCACAGAAATGAGTTTTGTCGACGGAAGAATAGCCAAAATGATAGACTGTGATTGTTTAACTGTCAATTTGTCTATTCTACCGTCGACAAAATCCGTTTCTATGGCGTCGCAACTTACGAGTTATAGGTCGTGGTATCGAATCCAGACATGATTTACTTTGAGTAAATTATTTCACTGCTCTCACAACGGTGAAGGAAAACATCGTGAGGAAACCGGCATGTCCTAGAACTAAAAAATCGAAGACATGTGACATCTACCAACCCGCACTGGGTGATTACGGCCCACTCCCTCTCACAGAGAGGAGGCCTGTGTCCCAGCAGTGGGAACATAGGCTGATTATGGTTACCTGCTTGTCAAAAGTTCTTTTCATTCATTTGTTTCATGGGCTAAAATATTTTGTATGCAAAGTAGAATCTCCGCGGATGCGGTTACTTAACGGGCCCTATGAATTTTGGATTGTCTGACCAAAGGGTTTTCTAAGTAATAACAGCCCGTACGGCTGTTATTACTCGATCCATCAGGTTAAGCTACGCTTGCCGGGGTTGGTGCGTAGATGGGTGACCATCTTTACATATCGAGACTCCTCCGTGCCTCGGAAAGCACGTTAAGCCGTTGGTCCCGGCTGTCATTTGTGGATCTTTGACAGTCGTTACGAGTCGTCAGAAGCGCGAAAGTCTGACAACTAGTCTAACCAAGTGGTATCGTATTACCCATTTACTTGGTTGTGGAGGTCAGATAGGCAGTCGCTCCATGTAAAATACTGGTATTCAGCTGCATCCGGTTAGACTGGAAGCCGACCCCAACATAGTTGGGAAAAGGCTACGCAGATTGATTGAGCAAATTGGTTTTGAATTTCCTTCAGCTAAGGCTTGTAGGGGCGGTACTTGTATGCTTTGAAGTTGAAATATAGGTTATCATTCATGAGTAATTCATACAGAGTTTTTACATCAAGCTAGTTCGAGTTTTTGTTTCATTTTCAAAAATGCGCATTTTAATTATAAAATAACTGTTATCGTGCTAACGCTGTAACAACGTTAAAATAACTGGTTTATAACGAAAGTGATTATATGTTAATAACGTTTTAGATGGTGTTGCCAGAACTCAAAAATATTTTTAAGTTTAATGTTTTTTTTTGTTTTTTATTAATTATTCAAAATGCATGATTTTAATATGTGTTGGGCCTCTGATAACAATTTGGGATTAGGTGTATACCTTAATGGCGTTATAAAAAAATCTATCCTTCTCTATCAGCTAGAGCGAGAAAGAGACAGTGGTTTAGAGCTGCCAAATGTATTTAATTGAACTTCTAATAATTCCTTAAAATATTATTGAACCCTCTAATATAATGATTGCACCTCTTTTTGTGAAACTCAAATAATTCCTATATTGGGCTCCTAAGAGCTGATTGTTCCAGCGTTATCAATCTTTATCCAAGGAATAATTTTGAATTTCTGACAGTTTTTCCATACAAAATCTGAGACGTCAATTATATTCAACGGCTAGATGATATCTGACGTTGGAAAAATCAGCCCTTTAAATGACCAAATAGCCGAGTAACTACGACCATCTTGGGTTGGGTGTTGTTGCTCACAGTTCCAACCTAACCTAATCATTTATATAATAACTATTTAAAATTTATTGACATATTGATTTACGATCTATGGACATAATTGCATAATATTCTGTTTTGGAGTTCATAATTTATTATTTTTAGCTATATCTGTCATGTTAATTAATGTACAAAATATTTCAGACTCAATGCGAATTGTTATATGAGTAAACAAATAAATAAATAATTAAATAACTTGCTTAGTTACTGCGACTAAACGTGAGAAAAGCCCTGAAAGTAAAAAAGAGGCTCAATTATTTAAAAAAGTGTGCATCATGAGAAGCGCAAAAAGTTTTCAGAGGATCAGTTCAATATTTTCCCAAATTAATTATGTGTTTAGATGACATTGTGAGGTGTTGTTTAAATCTTTTTGTTTAATTTTTTTCCGTCTCTTTCTTGTTCTTTCCTGCACTTAAAATACGAATATCAATAGTTTGAGATTTTTTCAAGATTAAAATAATACCATTTTGAGGCTTTTTAATTGAGTCTGACAACACTAGTCCCTTAACAATAATAAATATAACAGGTGTTAAAAAATTAACTTTACAAAAGGTACTTTACACCCTCGAACTGAATAACTTTTACTATGTGACCCACTTTTAAATCGCGAAAAATAATACAGCTTTTCCATACAGTTTAGAACAGTAGGTATTAAACATTTGTATGGAAAAGCAGCTTTTTTTTTTTCGCGATTTCGAATTTGTACCGTAAAAAAATAAAAGTTATTCATTTCGATACTTAAGCACCTCTTAAAGTTTGTAAAGTTAATTTTTTAACATCTTAAACGTTGAGCTCGGAATCTATTAGAATCGCCTTTGAGCTTGCGAATGTAAATAAATATTCACCTGTATGAAACTTTATAGAATAGTACATTACAGTATTTGTTTTATGTTATAAAAATGTGTACTGATAATTTGTATACCGCGAAAGTATTGCAATATATTTCATAATACGAGTAACTAAAACTCTTTTGCAAGGTTTTCTTTTCCATTTATTATTATAATAATACTTACCTCGTTTATTTAATTAATTACATATAAATTATATGTTTAAATATAAGAATAAAAAAGTATAAAAACATTTAAAAATATAAAAGCTGCCGGCCATTTCAGTCAGTACCCATATTTATTTCAAATCTTAACACCTGCCCGCTTAGCATGACCACAATAGGTATGCGGTTTTGTCGACGGAAGAATAGACAAAATGACAGATAAACAATTACTATCTGTCATTTTATCTATTCTACCGTCTACAAAAACTGTAGAAATGCCGTTTCTATGGTTGTCACGCTACGCGTACTGAGGGTCAATTCTCGTATTTTAAGAACTATCGCATTCTATACTCTCAATCTGTCAAAAATACCTCTAATTGTCATAGATTTCTGACAAGTTTTTGACATTGATTGTCGTTGAGACGACATTTCGACCTGACGGCTTAAACAAGTGACAATCGCTTCGCGTTTCGTATTTCTACAACGATTTTCAACAGGATTGACATAAGCTTTTCGATAGCTTATGTCAGTCCTATAAATTTTTGCCTTTTCCATCATCGTTATCGCTGATAGAATGTCACTTTGTCTAGGGCCTCAGATTTTGCACGTTTTTAACGGGAAATGACCTTCATTTTTCTAACTAATTCAACCAAAAGTTACCACAACCAATAAAATTTCAGGACGACATCCTATTCGAAGAGGAAGAACCAATCGAATCGTTCCAAATGACGGTAACGCCGGAGAAAACCGAAAACGGACACACCCCGGACAAAAAACCGTCTCAGACCAACATACAGAGCATGACATCATCTCAACAACTGCGTCACAACCCTTCGAAACGGAAGCTGTCTTACACTCGTCCGATACCAAAATCGACTTACAGTTCATCATCTATTAACTCTGGGGTCTTAAAAAAACTGGGTTCCCAGGAAGGGTTTGGGCGAAAATTGAGTACAGCTAATGCTGGTCCTAAAAGGAATTTCTCGACGTCGAGTTTCGCTCACGTTTCTGCTACACCTTTCCATGGTTCTACGCTGTCCGCTTTTGAGCAGCCGAATGAGTTCGCTTCACAGTTTTCCCTCAGATCGATGTCTGAAAGTGTAGCAGATGCAGCATATTGCTGTTTTTGCTGCAAAAAGAAAAAATCTACAAAAAAGATTGAAGGGAATAAATTCTTTGATTTAACTCTGTTGAAAGACCCGACTTACTTAGTTATTTTGATTTCGAGTAGCACTGTAGCTATATCGTGCACAAATTTTATTATCTTACTACCCTCTCACGCGCAAAATATTGGTTTTGACAAAGCGAGAGGTGCGTACTTACTCAGTACGGTCTCAGCTCTCGACCTGGTAGGACGTATAGGAGGTTCCGCTCTTTGCGATTTGAACCTGATTCCAAAAAGTTTTTACTTCGTAGGTGGGTTACTGTTCTCTGGGATAACACTCGCTATAATACCGTTTTTACAATCGTATGTAGCTATTAGCGTTTTTTGCGCCTTATTTGGGCTCGCTTCGGGAGTAAACAATAGTGTGACAACCTTAGTAATGGCGGAAGTGTTAGGAGTTGAACGCTTGATGTCGACTTATGGAATAAGTTTATTCGTAAACGGTCTGTTGCAGTTAGTGGGGCCACCAATTTGTGGTCTATGGTTTGAGAGAGATAAAAACTTTTTGAAGATGTTCGTGACATTTGGAATGATTTTTATCGCTGGGGCGGCTCTATGGTTGTTAATGCCTTTTATAAATAAACATAAGAGGGAAAAAGCTAAGAGAGAGGCGGAGAAAAATCAGAAAGTGTAGGATTTGAGGGACAAACTAGGTTCATAGTATGGTAATATGGTTAATATATGTATAAGGTGTTAAAAAAATAACTTGACAAACTTTAAGAGGTGCGTTGAAGCATCAAACTGAATAACTTTTAATATGGGAATACAGCTGTTCCATACAAATTTTTTTTTTTTTTGTTGGTGGGAAATCATCCAATAACTTCTCCCGCTCTGGGTGTAGCGGAAGGGCGTGTCAGACTTTTACTGACTAAAACCCACCCGTGTTCCTTCAGTTTCCTGTTGCCAAGGTCCCGGTATCCCTTTCGGATTAACCCGCAACCCTGGCAGAAGTTTAATACCTCCTGAGCCCTTCAAAAGTTACAAGTCTACACGTTCATAAGTTACCTAGAATGTTAATTTTCGTTAAATTCATAGCTCATCTCCATAATCATAATCGGCCTTAATCTTCCTACTGCTGGTACACGAGCATTAGGTCATCTCTCTCTTTGACCACATTTTATAAAAGAAAATCGAATTTAAAAATTGATTGCGGTACTAAGCACGACACTTGTAAACTTGTAAGACGGAATAGAGAGTCGCCGGACACTCTCAGGATTTGTTATGATTTTCTACAAGTTGTAACTTACAAAGAATTTTTTGATAAACAAAATCACGAATCATCATCTGCCGAGCCTTTTCCCAACTATGTTGGGGTCGGCTTCCAGTCTAACCGGATGCAGCTGAATACCAGTATTTTACAAGGAGCGACTACCTATCTGACCTCCACAACCCAGTAACTGGGTAATACGATACCCCTTGGTAAGACTGGTTGTCAGACTTTCGGGCTTCTGACGGCTCGTAACGACTGTCAAAGATTCACAAATTACAGCCGGGACCAACGGCTTAACGTGCTTTCCGAGGCACGGAGGAGCCTCGATATGTAAAGATGGTCACCCATCCACGGACCAACCCCGGCAAGCGTAGCTTAACCTAATTAGCTTAACAAAATCACGAATAAAAGTGTAAAAATATAAGTACTTGTGAACTAAATAATGACATTTGGTAATACAAGGCTTGTAAGTTTTGATAAACAGGGCACTGATCTAAACTGTATGGGACAGTAGATTTTTTTTTTGCGATTTCCATATTGGTCCCATCGTAAAAGTTGAATCAGTTTGACCGTTCAAATCACTTCTGAAAGTTTGTAAAGTAAATTTTTTAAACCTTATAAAGGGAGTCTGGTTTTGTGCCCGGTTGATGGCAATAGGCTCGCCCCCTATTACATGGGACTTAAACATAATTGGCGAAATGTGGGTGTACTGTGTCATCCTTTTTTCGCATTAGCTAAAAAAGCAAGTTGGCTTAGAATAAGATATTAAACCATGGTGCTTAATTGAGGTAGTATTAGACATTTAGCCAAATGTTACTTTAATAGTTTTTAGAGTTCTTAGGGTCTAGCACGTACGATGAACATAATCAGCCTATAATGTTCCCACTGCTGGGACACAGGCCTCCTCTCTGTGAGAGGGAGTGGGCCGTAATCCACCACGCGGGCCCAGTGCGGGTTGGTAGATGTCACATGTCTTCGAATTTTTGGTTCTAGGACATGCCGGTTTCCTCACGGTGTTTTCCTTCACCGTTTTGAGAGCAGTGGCGATGAAAATAATTTACACAAAGTAAAGCGCCTCTCAGGGTTCGGACCTACGACCTACAGCTCGTAAGTCGTGGCCATTACCACTGGGCCACCACTGCTCTTACGATGAACGCGCGAGGTAAATAAAGGGTTATTGGGATTCCGGCAATCCATTTTTGCATTTAATTATGGGGATGTCTGAGAGGTCATTTACAACCATATGGCTTCTATGCAAATGTCAACCGTTTTCGAATAATTTGATATTTTATACGTTATATTTTAAAATGTAAAATTACAACAAAAAAAAACAACCGACTTCCAAAAAAAGCACTAGAAAAGTGAAAAAAACTTTATTTTCGGAAGTCGGTGTCTTTGCTTTTCAATTTTCATTTTTTGCCACCGACTTCCGAAAAACAAAAAAACATACATGCAGACGAATATATAACCTCCTCTTTTTTGGAAGTCGGTTAATTACTTAAAAATGGTTGGCAGATAATTATTGATTGATAAAGGATAGTTCTATTTTCGATTCAAAAATCGTTCTGTACGTTTATTTCATGCGTTCGAGCTAAGGCTTATTATTGCAAAAGGAGCTGATCCAGTTTTTGTATTTTGAACTTTATTCTGACTTAAGTAAAGTCCTTAATATAAAACTGACAACTTAGGCTAGTTAAGATGTGTCCGTAGCTTTTCAAAGTCATGTGACATCTACCAACCCGCACTGGGCCCGCGTAGTGGATTACGGCCCACTCCCTCTCACAGAGAGGAGGCCTGTGTCCCAGCGGTGGGAACATAGGCTGATATTAATACACGGTGAATATATGACAAAGATATTGCTCAGAAAATAATATACTCGTTACAATTATATTAAATCGAAGATTTTCTGAGTTTTTCAAGAGATATTAACACTAAAATCATGACTTTTAGTTTTCCCATAATTGGGTTAATTGGGAACATTTTCTGATGCTAAATGATTTTGCCCAGCAGTGGGACACAATACAGGATCCAAAAAAAAATGGTTAAGGAACGGTTTTCTAGAAGAGCGGTGGCCGCCACATAGCGTCCACAATTTACCGGCGAATGACGTCACTGTAACGTTAATCATGAAAGTAAGTAGATGTGTTTTCTTATTGACACCGTAATGCAAAACCCCGCTGCCATCATTGACAGCCGTCACTGTGGCCGTTATATGGCGGCCACCGCTCTTTTACGATACCCTAGCTTTACCATTAACGCATGGAAGTGTACTTATCCTTTTAAAATGCACAAAAAATAATTTTGCATAGCAATTATGTATACACTATACAATTTATTTACCTTTTTAAATTTTGACGTCTCGACTTTTTGAATTTGTTCTTAGATATAAGTTTATGCCAATGTTTTAGTGTTAAATTAAATTAAAAATGTCTTAATTATGATATAATTCTTTGAAAATTAAGGCCGAGATTGATGAATAATACTTAGCACGTGCTTCTGCGTCCTATTTTATAGCGATCATCGCGATACTACGTACGCGATCGTTGCGTGCAATAAATAACTTTTTGTTCGGAACACCGTTAAACGCCATCTATCGGCGCGAATATGCGTTCAAGTTCACCGAAAAAAGTGACGTAAATCAAAAGTCATTTATTCAAACTAGGCTGAGAATCAGCACTTTTCGAACGTCAAAATTACATAAGACAGTCTCCCAAATCGCCCGCTCTTCATATAAGCGCGACGATCGCTTTTAAATACGATGATTTGTAACATTTGTTTGTAATGTAACGAGTTATTGTTACGCGTTACGCCGCTTTTATCCGCTTAGAAATTTCGCCGTGTCTGCTGCAGATAGGACCAATTGATCATATGTGTATATGATGAATGATGATATGATGAATGACAAGAATTTTGTCACACCTAGGCACGAAATCCCCCCTGGGGAAGGACATAGGCTACTTTTTATCGACATACCACGCGGGCGAAGCAGCGGGCGGAAGCTAGTACAATATTATAAATGCAAATGTGAGTTTGTTTGTTACGCTTTCACTCTAAAACGGCTGACCAAATTTTGATGAAATTTGGCACATGGGTAGACCATGACCTGGAATAGGACAGTGGATACTTTTTGTCCGATATTCCCACGGGAACGAGACTTATATGGGTGAAACCGCGGGGCGCATCTAGTTACTGATACATTACAAACAAATGTTACATAACAGTCTCCGCATTTAGGCTAAGCATTATTCCTGTCACTGTCACACAACTGTCAAAATACATGTGCGAGATAGAGACGGGAATATTTCTAAGCCAGAGAACGGCTATGGAACGTCTTATCATCTATAATCATTATGACCACACGTTTCAGAAGAAATTGGTGATGGCAGTATTGTGTTAAATAATTATTCGATATTTAAAATTAATACTACACAATAATTTGTTTTAGTAAAAGGATTTTATATGAACTCAGACCAAATAAAAAACCAAGACAGAGAGCTGTCAACAGTGACGTGAGGCCGGTTTCGTAAACATGTGTACACTTAGAGAGGTGTAGTTTGATTATAAATGTGTGCGTGTGAGCGTGTACGCACAGAGCGGAGGTGTAGTTTTAGCATGCTTCACTGTATTGTTCGCAGCGCTCGTGTCTTGGTTTTTTATTTGATCTGAGTATATATTCTGATATTAAAAATGTAACGATTCTTATGCAATTATGTAAACGAAGCAAGATATTATGAAATTATAGCTATACAAATTATAGCCCTATTACATGAGACTCAAACATAACTAGCAAAATGTGGATGTACTATAGGTACAAATGGTACAGACGCCAGCACATCAAGCTACTACAATCTGTCAAATTTCTTTAATAGATTTTCAACTTTATCGCTAAAGCATTAAGGTTCAAGGTTGATTGGGAAAATCTGACAGTTTCGGGTAGCTTGACCTGCTGGCGTCTGTACATGGTACTGCCTAACCGTTCGAGGATTACAGGCGTGATGTTATACTGAAATGTATTGTGTAAATTATACGGGGTGTAAAGGATACTATTTTATTTTGACACCCTGTATATCAAGGGTTACGTAATCCGTACCAAAAATGCACAAAAGTAACTGTAAAGCTCGAAATATCTTTTTAATAAAAATAATAGTGGCTTGTACTGCTTCTACAAAAGTATAAATGTGTTCTGTCAATCTAAAATCGATATTATTTTCATAGACATAAGGACCAATTTCACTAATGAAACTCAATGCGATCAGAACTTTGCTTTGTGTTTTGTCAATCTAAAATCGACATTATTCTCATACTTCTAAGGATCAATTTCACAGATGAAACTCAACACCGTGTTCAAGAGCTGTAAGTGTCAATATTCTATAACAATACATTGACAGTTTTTGAACGCGGTATAAATTGATATGCTGCACGCGTATAGAAACGGGTTTTGTCGACGGAAGAATAGACAAAATGACAGATTGTGATTGTTTATCTGTCAATTTGTCTATTCTTCCGTCGACAAAAAAAACCGTAAACCCGCTTCTACGGTGAGTTTCATTGGTGAAATTCGTCTAGAGTTGATATTTGTATGAATTGCAATAATTTACTAAATAATGCCACTATATTTAGTTCCACGCTACGCACAAATCACACTTATACATATTTTCTTCTTTAATTATATTTGATATATTTGACAATTACAAACGAATTTACCTTTTTAGTCCGAATTATAAGCATTTTCAACTTAAATGATTATTTTTAATTGTATGGTATGTACTTGTTAATGATACTATCCATGTCCTAGAACCAAACATTTGAAGACATGTGACATCTACCAACCCGCACTGGGCCCGCGTGGTGGATTACGGCCCACTCCCTCTCACTGAGAGGAGGCCTGTGTCCCAGCAGTGGGAACATTATAGGTTGATTATAGATAATGGTGGCATTTGTAATAATGTATCGTGTCAGCGGCCCGTAAGCCCCCGTTTCCACAGGCGTAAAATTATCGCGGTGGGTTTTATTGCGCACTGGATTTTCAACTTTTGGTGTTGAGTCGAGGATTGAGAATCATTCGGACCGCATCCCAGCGCGTCAAAAAATCCACCGTTAGATTTTCAACTCTCGGCGCTAGACAGAGTGTTTAAAATGCATTGCGCGAAAAAAAAATCGTGAATACCAGTATTTTACATGGAGCGACTGCTTACCTGACCTCCACAACCCACTTACTGGGTAACACGATACCCCTTAGTAAGACTGGTGGTCAGACTTTCGGGCTTCTGACGACCCGTAACGACTGTCAAAGATTTACAAATGGACAGCCGGGAACAACGGCTTAGCGTGCTTTCCGAGGCAGGGAGGGGTCTCGGTATGTCAAGGATGGTCACCCATCCACGGACCGACCTCGGCAGGCGTTGCTTAACTTAAAGGTCGACCCGTGCGGCTGTTATTATTTAGCCATGAGCTCCTCTAATTAATTAACTTGTATATTTTATAAATTAACTTAAGTTCTTTTTAATATTATTTTTTATTTAAAATGATGTTGTTTTTCTCTTATTATTATTATTATTTATTAGTTAAAGTGAACAAAAGTTACCTTAAGAGGCTTTGAAAATTGTGAATTTAATTTTTATTTTTAACCTAGTATTTATTTTAATTTGGCTTTTTTTTTCTAAATAATAATGTTCTTTAAAATTATGTTAGTTTTGTTAAATGATTATAGTTTGAGTTTCTCACATGTGACATCTACCAACCCGCACTGGGCCCGCGTGGTGGATTACGGCCCACTCCCTCTCACAGACAGGAAGCCTGTGTCCCAGCAGTGGGCACATAGGCTGATTATGCTATTGTGCTATGTTGAGTCTAGTTTTTAAAAACTTTGTCCATTTTTTAAGGCAAGCAGGCGCGAAACTTATTACTATAAAAGGCAAAAATAGAAGTGAAAACATGTAGCCCATAAAAATTCTTAAATTACCTACTGTACTTATGGAATTATTAATTTACATAGATTCATTAAGACATACTCCCGAACCTAAATATAGCCAACCTGCACACAGTCTATAACTTTTAATCTACACCCATGCTATAAATCCTCTCTAAAAGTTTCTGAAACAGTTAGCTTATTGCCAACATTAAAACAACCAGTGTCATAGTAACCATAATATCATCCAAACGGGTGATATAATGTTGTACTAAATTTCATAATGCAACTCATTTAAAAAAAAAGAACATTGTCATTCACGAGCGTTTCACTAACAAAGCACCGTAATTTAAAAACAAAACACATTCGAATTCGAATTCACGTCGTACCGCGCCATTTTTGTTCGATATTGGTATTGCAAAGAAACATTTACAGAAGATTCTTATCATGGGTGTAGATAATGTCTTGTATGCAACTGTAAATAATTAGGTATTAAAACACTCATGTGATTCTATTTAAATACCCCTTATTATATAACAGTTGCATAAATAAATATTTCTTTGACTCATCATTATTTTGGTGTTTTAGGCTTTTATACTTGACAATGGACACAATTTGCATGGTGGTTCGATTTAGCAGTCCAGGAGTGTGTAGTTCATTGATCAATATTTTTGGCTTCGAATAATATTTATTTTTTATAAAAAAGTGGCAATAAATGTGAAAAATACGAAAATTATACTTTCTATTGATAACTTCTTGCCAAATCATTTTATTATTTCTTTTTCTTATCTTTAATTTTTAACTAAAATTAATTAGTGTTTACTTACCTCTAAGTATTCGAAATTGCTTAAAAAATAATTTTAATGTTTCATTCCTTATTATATTCATTCCTATATTTTTCCAATTATTATAATTATTATTTCCAAATAAAAATAAATGAATTTTCTTACAATAAACCTAGTTTTTATACTTACTGTTATATGTTAATTTTGTATTAAGTAGGCAAATATTAGTTAGTAAGTAACTAAATGTATTTTTAAAATAAATTATGTATTTTTTGTAAAACTGTGTTTAATTTTTTTGAAAGTAACAAAAATCGTTCAAATATTTCTTCATGTTAGCGTTGTCTCGGTTAAAGCTGTGGTTTCCTAAAAGAGCGGTAGCCGTCACATAGCGTCCGCAATTTACGACTGAATGACGTAACTGAAACGTTGTTTATGAAAGTAAGTTGGTGTGTTTCCATAGAGACCGCTTTCGACATCGTAAATTCAAATCCCGCTGCCATCATTTTCATGACAGCCGTCACTGCGGCCGTTATGTGGCGGCCACCGCTCTTGTACGAAACCGTAGCTTATTTTTCAAGGACAGCTTTTCTAAAATAAAAATATTCTAAACTTTCTCAATAGGTACTTCAAGACGTTGATAAATGCTCACTGGATTTTCAACCCTAGATGTTAATCCAAGGATTGAGAATCCAACACAGTGCATCCCTTTTCTTTGTTTTGAGGGTGGGAAATCTTCCAAGTGACTTCTCCCGCTCTCTGGGTGGAGCGGGAGGACGTGTCAGACTTTTACTGACTAGAACCCACCCGTGTTCCTTCAGTTGCCTATTGCTAAGGTCCCGGTATCCCTTTCGAACTTTCCCGTAACCCTGGACACAGTGCATCCCACCGTGTCAAACAAAAACACTGTTGGATTTTCAACTCTAGGCTAAGCAGAGCGTTGAAAATCCAGTGCGAGATAAAAATCGCCCGTTGTCACGACGTCCATACGTGCCCATCCGTTTGATCCATCAAGAATTTCACAACATCAATATAATGACATTTTAAGGCTGCGTTTCCACCAGAGATGAGCGAAGATGCGTAGCGAGGGAAGTGTGTGAAACTAACCAATAACATCGCTTCACTGTCATAGCTTGAGCTAAGCTAGCGTAGTTATGGGCTAGTTTTACAGACATTCCTCGCTACGCATCCTCGCTCATCTCTGGTGGAAAGGCAGCCTAAAGCTTGATTGACACATAACATCAGTGAAGCCACCGTTCCGACACAGTACAAAATATTCTTTCATACATTCTCATGCCGGTGTCGGCACTGACACTGAGACACTGACAAATGGGGATGAACGCATCCCCACTTGTAGTCCCCATAGAGAATGTATGAAAGAATACTTTGCACTGTGCCGGTACTGTGTCGGAACGGTGGCTTCACTGTTATGTGTGAATCGACCTTAATTAATTCAAATAATTTAATAATTCATTACTTTTAAATTCTAATGTTAATTTTACTCAACTCATTCGTAAATTGGCGGTCTACCAAAAACACTACAACAACCAAAATATTATCCCATAATCCAAGAAAACTAAAAAATAAACTTTTTAATTTCAGTTGGAACCTTTCATAGAAGAGGATGGTGAACTAGAAGATTCAGACAACCCCAAATTAACTTTCACCCCGGAAGAGCCAACACCAACCCCAGAAAAACACCCCAACGGTTCACCCCCCATATTCAAAAACCAATCAACAGTAAATCTCGATGAAAACTCAAAACAGGACTTCGCAAGATCAGCTAGTGCTGTCCAAGTCACATCGAAAGACGGAGACCGAAACCGTAAATCGACTCCGGTTTCGTCACGACATGGTCTCCAACACATACCAAGTAAAAATCATTTGCCTAGCAATCCGTCGTTGTTAGAATCAGTTCCTGAAGGCAGAAGCAGTCGGGTCAATTCTCAGGAAGCGTTCGGTAAGAAGTTAGGGGTGCCTAAGACGCCTAAACGTAGTCCGTCAACGTCCAGTTTTCAGTACATGTCTACTCCTTTCCATGGTTCCACGCTCTCAGCGTTTGAGAAACCAAGCGAGTTTGCTTCCCAATTCAGTTTAAAATCTGTAACAGACAGTTTAGCTCCTATTTCGTATTGCTGCGGTTGCAAAAAGCGCGCGAAAGAGGACGATTCAAAAAAGGAACCCAGTAAATACTTTGACGTAAATCTTTTGAAAGATCCAATTTACTTAGTAATATTAATATCGAACTGTACTTCTGCGATATCTTATACAAACTTTATTATCCTAGTACCTTCATACGCTAAAGAATGTGGTTTTGATAAGTCCTTAGGAGCTTATCTTCTATCGATAATTTCTGCCTTAGATTTAGTCGGCAGAATCGGGGGCTCCGCTCTATCAGACGTAGTAGTAACACCAAAACGTTATTTCTTTATATTCGGTCTTTTGTTATCTGGTATCAGTCTCTCGATGATGCCATTAGTGTCGAGTTATTCAGCGATTTCGGCCTTCTGCTCTATTTTCGGCCTAGCTTCTGGTATCAACGTGGGTGTCACAGCACTGGTTATGACAGAAATGTTAGGTACCGAAAGACTGATGTCTTCATACGGTATTAGTTTGTTCGTTAACGGTATTTTACAGTTAGTTGGACCCCCTGTATGTGGGTTCTGGTTTGAGTATACGAAATCGTATAAATCTTTATTTGTCACCTTAGGTTTTGTTTTGATATTTGGAGCTGCGTTGTGGGGCTTCGTTCCTATCATACATAGGAGGAGAAGGTTAGCGCGACAAAGGTTAGAAAGTGCAGTTGTGAAAGCGTAATATGAACCGCGGATGCGTTTGCTTCGGTAATTCTTTTTTTTTTAACTCTAATTGGTATTTCTTCTATTTTATATCCAAAAACTTCGTTTCGAATTTAATATAATTTAAAAAAAAACAATTTAAAAAAGTTGAAAATATCAGAAAAATTAAGTTGTAGTGCAAACTGCACTTTATATGCGGGCTTTTTAAGAGTTATTTTTCCAAAAACACATGTTTGGAAAGGGCAAGATAGTATCAATTGGAGGTTTTATTAAAAGAGTTATTGATGCAAACACAAGTGGACGATTCTGTCACTTTTAAGTGTATGTATTGAAATGTCCAATTTGTCTTAGCGAGTTCAAAATAGCGCTATTTGCAAGAAAAATGGCAGCCCTACCATAACACTAAAAAAATATTTTCTGAAAAATATCAAATATCAAATGTTTCGCTTCTCCGAAAACAAAGTTAGTCCGACAAATCGAGAACACCATAAGACGTTTCGTCGAATTAAAAAATAAGACAGTTTCGTTTTAAAAAAGTTTATGGTCATTTTTTACCGACTTCAAATAAGGAGGTTCTATATTCGACCCTTATGTTCGTCTATCAGCGATTTTCTCGAAAACAAATGACTAAATTATTCAGAAAAAATATTTTTTGGCGGTGTGGTAGATTACTGAAACATTTTTGAATTCAGTAAGTTTATCTAAATTAAATTCCTTTTACTCGCTCTCAGCTAAGATATATCGGATAAAAAATATTAGACATACGAACAAGCGCCCGTATGCAGAGTGTAAAAAAACAATGTCCGATTCGAGAGGATATGGATATGAATCATACTGGGAGTCAATTTATGTGGAATTTTTTTGAAAAAAAAAAAAAATTCGCCGCATTTTTTTCCAATAGGGAATGTTTACCTGTTTATCACATGGGACGCGGCCGTCGTCTAGCGGGTGTCTATAAGTCATAACATAATATGACCTCTGTAGAAAATTTGCTAATTTATAATGAAATTGAGGTAATTTAGGTACTAAAAACGTGAATTTTAAATAGTAATAAAAAAACAATTTTAATTACTTTTTAGTAATATTATTGAGCAGTGGTGGCCCAGTGGTAACGGCATTAACATCTGCCGACTTACGAGTTGTAGGTCGTAGGTTCGAACCCTGACAGGCGCTTTTAATCGCCACTGCTCTCAAAACGGTGAAAGAAAACATCGTGAGGAAACCGACATGTCGTAAAACCAAAAAATTCAAAGACATGTGACATCTACCAACCCGCAGTGGGCCCGCGTGGTGGATTACGGCCCACTCCCTCTCACAGAGAGGAGGTCTGTATCCCAGCAGTGGGAACACTATAGGCTGATTATGCTATGCCAATATTATTGCGGTACCTAGGCGCCCCCTTTCGAATCGGACAGGGTTTTTGTTACATTTATATCGAGAATTATAATTATGGGCATATTTTTTATAATCATAGAAAATATTAGTATTATGGCTGGTTACTTCCAAATAGTTTTTAAATCATTATTTTATAAGTCAAAGTTCCCTTATAACGTCACACGGTGTCCAGATTTAGGCTTCTCCTATAAGCTTCTTCTGCTGGACATAGGAATCCAACGGCCGGTCTTAGGGATATCCTAACATCGGGAACGACATAAAACGTTATAATATAAACTGTACCAGTTATAAAGTTTTAAGTTATTATTTACAAAATCCACATAAAATTATGGACTCATATTATACACTATAGCAATATTTTAAAACATATAAGTTTTATAATTTGTATTTTATAGCATAAAGTAATATTTATTTAAACCTACACTGGCCAATTCGAAATGCATAAAGAAATAATAGAAAAAAAATAAAATCATTATTTTCCTAACTATGTTGGGGTCGGCTTCCAGTCTAACCGGATGCAGCTGAATACCAGTATTTTACATGGAGCGACTGCCTATCTGACCTCCACAACCCAGTTAATAATAAATTTATATATATTTATAAAATAATAAATTTATAATCTGTGAAAATAATTTATTTATAATCAGTGAAATCATGAATAAAAAGTATTCAGAATTTTAAATGTTAATGAATATTATTTTAACATTCAACGAAATTATTTACTTACATAAATCGAATTTTAATAAATTTTCAAAAAATACACATAGGTACATACATAACCTCACGCCTTATTCCCATGGAGGTAGGCAGAACCTTTAGAACGCCACATGCTACGATCCTTACATACTCCTTTTGCTTCGTTTACTTTACGTTCATACATCTGCACCCTAATTGCGTAATACACAATCAATCAGAATCTGAATCGTTTTGAAACAGATTGCTTATCCATTGCTTCATAAGTTAGAAAAAAAATCTGCTCAACAACGTAAATAACGCGATGAATGTTGTTGAACTGTCAAAATGAAACAAATTAGTCTTAATCGGTTACGAAAATGTGTTACGTAATTAGATAGCAGAGGGCAGAGACAAGTGACAATCGCTCCAGAAAGCGTTTCGTATTTCTACAACGACTTTCAACAGAATTGACATAAGCTTTTCGATAGCTTATGTCAGTCCTATACATGTTTGCCTTTTCCATCGTTATCGCTGATAGAATGTCACTTTGTCTAGGGCCTCTGCAGGCGTAGCATGGCGCTTTCTATCTCTACGAAGAATAGACATAGCTTTTTCTATACAAAGTGACAGTTCGTTTCTTCATTTTTGACATCCACCGTAGAAATCTTTCTACAATCTGTCATTTTGTCTTTCATTTCTAACGATCTTTGTCTACGTCTGTTTGTAGGTAGACTATTTCGGAAGAAAGTTTTCTATCTTTACTGTCAAAACCACACTGACAACCGATAAATCCTATGATAAAACAAAGAATTCTGAGTCGAATTATGTAAAAGATTGAATTTCGTAAAAAGTGCAGTTGACTCTTTCTATCTTGCTGCCGTCTCGTACTATCTACTGTCTACAGGAAACGTCATTTTTGTCTACTCTTCCGTCGACAAAACGGTGCTCATGCACGCCTGCTGGTCGACGACGCACGCCAGTTGCGAGTACTACGCACCTAAGGTGTCCCCTCCCGGCGTTTCCACTCATATCTGCCTTGTAGATACCTTTTGTTAGTAGCCATCTTCTCTACATGACCAAACTAAAAATTAGTAAAGTATATAAGTACATTAATTGTAACAAAAACAATTTATTAAATTTTTATGTCTGTCTGTTTGTTCCGGCTAATCTCCGAAACGGCTGGACCGATTATGACGGGACTATCACTGGCAGATAGCTGATTTTATAAACTTAGGCTACTTTTATTTTAGAAAAAGAATTGGGGTCCACGCAGGTGAGAGACGCCGCGGACAGCAGCTAGTGTTAAATATCATAACAGCTTTATCACAGTCATAATCGCAATAGCTTTCATTTTGCCATTAAAATACTGTATATTTATGATGATTTGCATTTCACATTAAAAAACAACGCGTTCGATCGATATCGATAATTGTTAATCCCAGAAAAGAATCGATTATCGATTACTTAACTTCCGATTTATACTATTGCTCTAATTGCTAATCTAATTTAATTTAATTTCTAATTTGGCCCCCGATTTTTATAGCTCTTACAATACGGCCGATCCATCATGGATGGCCGCTCTGAACATAGGCTCTCCAAACTGTCGCGCATGTTCACTCACTCACACTCGCCTCATGTCATGTCACCATTAGAGCCTTGTGTGCAATGTTCGAACCGGCCATGATTCATCGGCTGTATTGTATGTCTCAGTTAACCGTCGCAGTCTCAAATTTAATTTATTAATAGCTAAATATACATCTACAATAGTTTTAATAGCAATATTCCGTTATATTTTAATCATGAAACAGCTTATTTTACGTAATTTATTCGTAATTTATCTAATGACAGCTTTTTTAATTTTAATTTTTACTCATCTTTGTTTTCCTAATATTTTAAAGGAATTTGTGTAAACTTTTAACCCATCTTCTGCCTAGCCTTTTCTCTTCTATGTTAGGGTCGGCTTCTAGTCTAACCGGATGCAGCTGAATACCAGTATTTTACATGGAGCGACTGCCTATCTGACCTCCACAACCCAGTTACTGGGTAACACGATACGCCTCACGCATTCCCTTAGCAAACTTATGAAGCAATGGATTTGTAATATCCTTTAAAGTCATTCAAATTGGTGGAGTACATGTACACTGGTTGTTACTGATCATATTCTCCACTCTCAGTTAATTGTTATCATTAATTTAATAAATTTGTATTGCCTTTTCTCTCAAAGCAATCAATTTATCTAGGGAACAATTTAAGACCATGTTTGTCACAATCGTAAGTCTCACAGCGTCTATAGTGTCAAATTGTAACTAAAAATTGTATTTGAATCGTATTTTTATAAAAGACATAGTTTTAAAATGTGGATATGTGCAACTATATACCTAATATACCTTAGCCAACTCGCGATTTCCTTGCGTTGACACTTACAATTGCTTTCAAGTGACAGTTCAAAACGATGACTTTCATTTTTTCTGTCAAATGAAAGCGATTGCGATTTAAGTTGGTCACGCATGGGAATGATTTGGCTGAATATTTGAATTTCTTTTGGGGATTGCTATGTCATTTTAGCAAGCCATTAATCTATATATGGGGATATTCTGATGCAAGCATTCCAAAGCGCCCATGATGGATGTGGGTACACCATATAGATTCTTGGAAATATAGCAATTTTTTTCAACATGTCTACGTTTTAAAACTATTTATTTAAGTAATATATTTGTAAGGGTCGAATGTTATATACTATAGTTGTGATATATAGAATTTGAGGACCTCATTAAATAGTTTTTATACCAATATCTTAAGTTTTATTAATATTTAATTTTTAAAGCCCCGTTATACGTGCAGCACTATCGCAGTATTTATATGCCTTAGGTAAATAATTGCAAATAAAATGTTTATATAAAATATTATGAGAAATTATATTTCTCGTACATATTGAAACACTTAGCTCGCGAATTATGTAATCCGCATTGCAATAAAAATGTTGATCATTTCATTTGTTATAAAAAAAATATTGTACATAACATGTATATTGCGAACTCATACACCAAATTGTTAGTTATCTGAATTTTATATTAAACTTTACAGCCTATCTCCTGGTTTGAGCTTCAGTTTCCCATAAAAGTGGTGAGCGGTCAGTCGGTCACACACTATCGGCTGTCCAAATAGAGAGCATTTTTTGACAGCTTAATGTCAAATACTGATGGAAATGACAGATTTTCATAATGGCCGTTAATGACGGAACCGCTCTTCTCGGAAACCGTAGCTTTACCACGGTGGAGTTCGAGTCAAATCGAATCGAATAATATTTTGCGATTATTCGATTCGATTCATAACTCGAAAGACGGCAAGAGTAAGTATGCCGATTTCAATGTACAGGGAATTCTAAAATTGAAACCACTTTTGTATCATTCATGAAATGATTTTCGTATCGATGCAGAAGTAATAGAAAATTATTTAATTATAAATAATTAGGTATAGTACAAATTTAATTTGCATTTGCATAAATTGTACCTACAAATGTTTTACCATCACTCATTCATTATTGTATGGGTATTTTATTTTCTTTTGTATCGAAGCAACATTAATCGATTTGCATCGATACAAAAATCGTTTCGTGACTTCGATAATTTTAAGTTTAGATTAAGAATTTTTCTACAAAATAGAAATAAACATTCTTCGCTATAACACTCCCGAAATGCAGCGTGCCTCGACTTATGGGATCTCTTACATCGAGACAGGCTGCATTTTTTTGTATAAAGGTCTATGACGTTTTAAACGGTCGTGAATTCAAATTCGGAACAATGACGCCACCAAAATGATGGCCAGTATGTCAGCTTCAAATCTGCATCAAAACTTTTTCATTGACTCATCGTTCTTTTCATGTTTAGGCCTTTATACCTTACACGAAAAATGCAATGCAAATGTGTATTTAAAATTTTAGTTCTAAGTTCATATTGAAACGAATCAATTAAAAATAAAAGCGCTTACAGTAATGTCAATTGAAGAGTGACAGTGCCATTGTTGAAAAAAAAATCAATTTTGCCTTACTTATTCTTAACTTAGGTAGTTATTTCATAAATATAATATCATTTGTACTATGTGAGTTTATTATTTATACCATTTTCTACTATCTCATAGGCCATGGTAAGTTGAAAGAAGACTCTTCGCTCTTTAGAAATGAGTTTCTTGCCCATTCTTTTCCAGAGGAACCTACTACGCTTTGGAATGGGCAACTAGCTTCATCTTTCTGACTGACCGCCTCCCTAACAATTCAAAAAAATGGCGCAATGGTGGATTGGCGAAGTTGCCTTCAGTGCACTTCGTCACTTTTACTGACTAAAACCCACCCGTGTTCCTTCAGTTGCCCGTTGCCAAGGGTCCCGGTATCCCTTTCGGACTTTCCCGTAACTCTGGCAGGCATTGGTCCTAGCAGACCCCGTCAATTGTGCTGAAATCTCTTTAAAGCACGCGTGGAACACGACGCGCCATCGACCCGGGCCTGGTCCTTATCGGACGGCGAGCTACCCATTGCTCGCCGTCCGCAAGCCCGCGCCTACGGTGGCCGGGAATCCGCCTGGGATTCCCGACGCCGAGGGCGTCTCCTGCGGCCTGACTGCCGGCCTGACATTTCATACAAACAAAATAATATTCATTGCATACGACTGATAAAGGCCAAAGAAAGGATCGATGGATTGTGTGAAGACTGTTATGAATGAAAAGGGAAATGATAGCGTGACGGTTGACAGGGGAGAGTGGAAGAAGAAAAAATGTTGGGCCGACCTGAAGTAACATGGGACAAGGGCAGGAAGATGATGGCTAAGCTAAGCCAAGGTGGGTGCGGCTGTTTAGCTTGAAGTTTTCAGTTTTGTTTCCCGGTTGGGTCCACTAAGGTTTTGTGTAGGTGTGTAGCGTCTGTAAGAGGACCTATTATGGAAACGCGGTACTTGGAGATATAAAAGTAAGGGTTAGTAGTATTATAAAACGAATTGATTGTGCAGGGAACAATAAAAAATCCAGGCAGTTGAATCTACCAATAGTGGTAGTAGTGTGGCCCTGTGGCGGCATCTACAGCGCCACATGTGAACTACGCATCAAAGATCCTGACATCACACAAATTCTGCATCGCGCAAGTAGTGTGGGTGCTTTATGCAATTTACTTATTTCATAATCAATGCTCACAAAACAGACTCACAAAGAGTAAACCTGTGTCACAGGCACAGCAGTGAGCACAACTTAAAATAATTCAACTGGGAGCAAAACTTACTTACGTCATCCCAGAATAATTTATTTATTTTCAAACAACATCCTTACCAATTATTCAAAAAATATTGTGGTCAACTGGTGCCTAACCTAAGCCGAGATCTGTATCCCAAGTACATAATTCTGCTCTCTCGTAAACTAAACTAGACAATAATTTACTTATAATTAATTAAAACAATTAGACAATAATTCTACCATTTTGGCATTCAAACATTGGTGCAGTTCATCATCGAACGTACAAAAGGAAGGAATGTTCATGTGGAGTGAGTAGGGGTGCGAGTGTGTGGGTGCGGGTGATGGAAAAGTTGGTGCTTGCTAAACTGGGGTGGATAATTCTAGGGATGGGGAAGTAGGACATATGGCCTTACTAACCAAGCGTTGGGTTCATCAGTTTATGGTTACGAGCCCCATAGACTACTATATTATATAAAATGTACTCTGTGGCAGGCTGGCAAGGATTGGCCGGTCAGCCACAGACACAGACTACTTAGAGAACTCAGACTACAAAGTCGGAATCCAAATTGAACGCAACCCTGACTAGGTACTTTTTTTTTGCTGTTTGATAGATGACAGACGTCAAATTCCAAAGGAGATCACTGACACTTCACAGTTCACACTTGTCAAAAGTAAATAGAACGAAAAAAGTAAACAAACGAAAGTTTTTAAAACAACAGCAAGAATGGAACCAAAAAAACTGTAAGTTATTGTATATCGGAAACTATTGATTAACTCGATTCGTAACAAGTTTGTTTAGTTGACGGTAGGTTTACTTCTCACTTTGTTTAAAAAAATCAAATCGGCTTATTTTAGGGTCATATTTTGTTATATTTTTACAGCCTGAGGAGCACAGCAGCCCAAATAAAGTTCTTAATAAATTACATGTCTACTCATAAGAACTTTGCTAATGCCATTTACGATGCTAATCTCGGCGTAAAGAGTATTGATGAAGAGTGGACGTATCTCCGGGGTTTACTGACACAACATGGTCCTGATAAATCCATTGATCAGTGGAAACAGGTGAGTAACAGCTTAATAAACATCGTGTAAAAAGACCTATCACAATAGCCGTCAACTACGCATTCTGTACATCAAATTAATAAATTGCTGGGAGACGAGTTTTATTTTTGGTGTGAAAAATCGCTGTTTACGATAGTGCGCAACGTAACGCACGCAAAACATTGTGTTTATGGGTGCATGCAACGGTTTAGGGTTAGTGGGGATATTTAAAATTAAGTCAGAACATGTAAAACTTACTTTCTTTAGAAACGTCTGTTGAAGTTGGAACTTTGACCTTCAATATCTCCGTAACCAGAAGGTTCCCAGGTATGGTCCAGAATAAAAAATGATCACAATGACGGGAATAACAAGTGTCTTTCGGCTTTATTAAGAGTCTTTAACCCGTCATATGCCATAATTATAGACACAATTAAAAATGTCTCTACAAGATCTACGTTCCGGCATACCAACTCTAAGTCTATTCAAAATCAGAATTCTTTAAAGAGACAACTACTGGCCGCACATTTTCGCTTTGTCTAGCTCTTAGTATTATGGTCTGTATTCTCTGCACAACTGAATATGGAACGCTCAGTCCATTCTGTCTATGGGTTCACCACAGACCCATGCCTCTGTTTCAGGGAACCGATTGTTTGATAAAAGATCTTTTTGTTGCGGACTTTTCCAGACATGGCGCGACATCAAACGGAAGGCACGTAAAGAACAGGCAGACATAGCAGCCAAGACATCTGTGAAACAGGAGAAGGATCATAACCCTCCTGTAGTTTCAGAGTCAACAATAAAGGTGCTCGACACAATAGGACGGGAGATACCACGCGAGTGTAAAGTTAAAATAAAGCCTATGAGAGAGGTAAGTATGTATTGCAAGTACCCTTACATATATTGTAAAACAAAGTCCTCCGCTATGTCTGTTTGTCGTCCTGAGGCCCTAGACTAGACAAAGTGACATTTTATCAGCGATAACGATGATGGAAAAGGCAAACATGTATAGCACTGACACAAGCTATCGAAAAGCTTATGTCAATCCTGTTGAAAGTCGTTGTAGAAATACAAAACGCTTCTCACTTGTCTAGGCCCTCTGTTCGCGATAAACTCAAAAACTACTGCAGCAATTTTCATGCTGATTTCACCAATGGATAGAGTGGTTCTTGAGAAAGGTTTTAGTATATAATAACCGACATCCACGCGGGCGAAGCCGCGGGTATCAGGTAGTTCAATTATAATACAAGATCTTATAAACTAGCTAAACTTCACACATATGTTACAGGCAAAAAACTGTCTAAACTTGTGATTTCATATAACTAGCGGCCCATCGAAATCACTTGTAGTTACTTGAAAATATAAGTTTAGAAAATCATTTTTGTTTTGTCATCATCCATACATAATATTATAAATTCGAAAGTAACCCTGTCTGTCTGTCTGTTGTAGAGGTCAGTTAGACAGTCGCTCCATGTAAAATACTGGTATTCAGCTGCATCCGGTTAGACTGGAAGCCGACGCTAGGCAGATTGATTTGATTTTTATTAAACTGATATTAATAATATTATTTTTAGGTCAAACATTTGGCTATGCGTCGGCGTCGCCACTACTTACCTCCTGACCCAATTATACCTAAAGGAGACCTATTACAAGTACAGAATCAAACAAATACACTTTTACAGGTAAGAAATACCCACTGAGCTAAGAGACGCCTCGGCGGCCGCTTTTATAGGCTTAACCGATTCTCGTCTGTCCTCGCCCTCATCCAAGTGCTGTTAACCAACCACTGTGAAAATTAGTCTCAGGGCGAATATCTATCTAGAACCTTATTTTTTGTTTATGCTAAACCCGAAAAGGGGTCATTGTACTCATCATCAATCGCGAAAAAGAAATCAGCTGTTCCATACATTTTGTCGATTTAAGTGAAAACAGGGAAAAGCAGATATTTTTTTCGCGATTTCAAAGTTGGTCCCATAGAAAAAGTTGTTCAAAATGATGAGTACAATGACCCCTTTTCGGGTTTAGCATAAACAAAAAATAAGATCGTATACATATAATAAATCTGTAGACGAGGCATTTCTGTACATTGAAAATATTATAAAAAAAAATTAGTTTGGGTGCTAATGAATACAACAGATGCCATTTCTACGATTTTTTAAATTTTTGTCTGTGTCTGTTTAATATGGACTATCAATAATATTAAAGTTACTGGCTGTCTCATGTCTGGTACTTTTACGACGTAACTCCTAGGTCGCCTAGACAGACCACGTGGGTTATGGGACATAGGATACTTTTATCCCGGTAGTACAGTCACGGACTTTAATTGATGAGCCACCTTCAAACTTTTCAATTTTGCAGTTTCATACATTCACGAGATTACACGATTAAACACGAACTCAAATCGCATGCTAGTAAACAAGATGACAAATAAATTACTTTTAATCGGAAATATCCATAGAGGTTGACTAATAAGTTCTCAATGATAAAAAATATAGTAATAAAAACTAAAACCCAACTACGACTTAAAAGGTATAAACAAGACACCACAGACAGACAAATTAAAAATCCGGAGTCACACGTGTTAGGGCATAAATCGAACAGAGTACGTGTGACTCCGGATTGTTAATTTGTCTGTCTGTGGTGTCTTGTTTATACCTTTTAAGTCGTAGTTGGGTTTTAGTTTTTATTACTTTTTTAAATTCTTTTGGGGTTATAATATATATTTTTGAAATGTGCTCATTAAGGCCTTTCATTTGATACCCAACATGGTACGATTAAACCATATTTTTTTTTAAGTTCCTCACTTTATGTCCTCTAGAGGGCGCTATTTTTAATTTAATGTGACTTCACATAACCTATAACCAGCGGACAATCACGACGCCTCTAACGATACCTCATTTGTCAAATTGTGATAAGTGGTTTGGAAGATAGGAGGGAACAGATGAACATACATACATACATACATACTGGTCAAAATCATAACCCTCCTTTTTCTTCGCCGTAGTCGGGTAAAAATAAATACAATGTTGCATTAAGTTTATCCAATCTATTTGATACCGACCTCCTTTGAATCATAGCTCATTAACTCGATAATTATGAAAACATAACTAAAGACAGTGACAGTTGAAATATCAAGATGACAAATAAATTACTTTTAATCGGAAATAGTCTCATCCATAGAGGTTGACTAATAAGTTTTTAATGATAAAAATAAATACAATGTTGCATTAAGTTTATCCAATCTATTTGATACTGACCTCCTTTGAATCATAGCTCATTAACTCAATAATTCTGAAAACTTAACTGAAGACAGTGACAGTTGAAATATCGATGTCAGAGAATTTCTCCGTACGCTAACGTTACTATGCAACAGTAACCTAGCAACAATTGTTTATCGTTGCTAGGTTGCTGTTGCTAGACCTGCAATTGGTTGACTTTGAGTAGTCACTGCTGTCAAGCTTGTAGTTCTGCTGTCAGGTTAGCCAACCGGTAAAGATATGAAATATAATTTTCTTCTTTTATTACGAAGACATATGACTTTGCGTGTCGGGAACCGAATAAACCCGATTTGCATTACACGGCTAAAATGCGAACAGTGCCAGGTGGCTCATCAATTAAAGTCCGTGACTGTACGTTCCCGTGGGATAATTTCCGACATCCACGCGGGCGAAGCCGCGGGCACAGCTAATCAAGAATAACATTTCAGCGTTTATACCATGGTTGTGGTAAATAAATTATTTTGACTTAGCAAACAAAGTTTTAAAGCTATCTCGAACCAAAACCAACCAGCTATACAGCGCGAACGCCCGACTGCTCGAGGCAGGCGCGAGCGACGCGAAACTCCGCAATCGCATGGCTATAGGATATCTAAACATGTTTAAACGCAAACGAGGATTTGATAAGTTCCTTTTTTGGTTATTTTTATTAATGTTTTGAAAATCCTTTAAATCGTATTCAAGGGGGAGTTGGCTGCTACTTCCACCTTCATTTTAATCTTCACCACCCCTACCTCTACCGACCTAGCTATATGTCGCCTAAAAATAGCTATATGTAGGCGGGCACACCCTTTGTGCCTGGAGGCTTTTATTTAGTTAATTTATGTTTACATTTACTTTTTATTTCTGCTTGAGTACATATAGTTCTCGTTTTTTTTTTTTGATTGGTATATTAGCGTGTGCTAGCTGACATATGGCTAATAATTAGATTTATGTTTTGTGTTGCATAATGTAAATGATTTTGCATACTTTTGTATAGAATCATTTTTTTTTTCTAACTGAACAGACAGCTGTGCTGCTGGGGAGTTTGTTGCGCCACTTCTTCTTCCCAGCTAAAGCACTAGGAAGTGGTGAAGGGTGGGCGTTTTTGGGGGACTGTCTTATGTAATTTTGACGTTCGAAAAGTGCTGATTCTCAGCCTAGTTTGAATAAATGACTTTTGATTTTGATTTTTGACCTATTAAAACTGACTTTTAAGATAGAATATTAAAAAAATCATATCTCAAAATGGGCAATTTTTCGTTCACAGGCGTTGTACACCCTCCACTCTCACCCCTTAAATCGATGGATCTTAAAATAAATTCCTACCTCTGATTTTTTTTTCGCGATTTTAGCGGTTGTCCCGTAATGAAAGTCGTTCATAATGATGAGTAGAATGACCCCTTACAAAGATTAAAACGAGTAAAATTTCAACCTGCATGTATACAGGGTTATTGGTAAAACACCAGCAACCTCTTAAGAAGTCATTGTAATCATCATTATGAACAACCTTTTACTATGGGAACAAATATCTTCTTCTTCTGCCTAGCCTTTTCCCAACTATGTTGGGGTCGGCTTCCAGTCTAACCGGATGCAGCTGAATACCAGTATTTTACATGGAGCGACTGCCTATCTGACCTCCACAACCCAGTAACTGGGTAATACGATACCCTTTGGTTAGACTGGTTGTCAGACTATGGGAACAAATATGAAATCGCGAAATAAAAAAAACCGCTGTTCTGTACATTTTGACGAGTTATGCGAACATAGCTGTACGGAACAGCTGTTTTTTTTTTGGTATTTTACCAATAACCCTATATATTTGTTTGTATTTAATGATGACATCGTTTTTTCCAGAAACTATGCGAGTTGATGGCGGAACAAAATTCAGTACTAAAGGAAAGAAACCAGATAGAAAGGAGAAAATTGTAGGTATTTTAAATAGTCAAAATATTTATTCAGACACTTCAATCAGTAACTCAATTAAACTGAAATATGTTTTATTTTGTTCACAGGTTCTATAAAAAGCGGAGAAGATAGTGGAGTTACTGTTGATTTTATTAAATTGTTAGAATTTATAATTAAGTTAAATAATTAATAAATTGTTTTTCACAACTATTTTAATTGGTATATTTCATTTCATCTCGTATCTGCACGAACTACATAATTTTATAGGATGGTGGGGCCTGTTACTATGGATTTAGTACATGATTTTGGACCACCCTGTGTTGAAACTTTTTAAAACGTTTATTTAAAAAAAAACAAGTAATAAAAACTAAAATCCAACTACGACTTAAAAGGTATAAACAAGACACCACAGACAGACAAATTAGAGTCCGGAGTCACACGTAATCTGTTCGATTTATGTAGGGCATAAATCGAACAGATTAAACTAAAAACTAACTGTTCGATTTATGTAGGGCATAAATCGAACAGATTACGTGTGACTCCGGACTCTAATATTTGTCTGTCTGTGGTGTCTTGTTTATACCTTTTAAGTCGTAGTTGGGTTTTAGTTTTTATTACTTGATTTTTTTTTAAATTCTTTTGGGGTTATAATATATATATTTTTGAAATGTGCTCATTTGATACCTAACATGGTACAATTAAACCATTTTTTTTTTAAGTTCCTCACTTTATGTCCTCTAGATGGCGCCATTTTTAATTTAATGTGACTTCACATAGCCTATAACCAGCGGACAATCACGACGCTTCTAACGATACCTTGTGAAATTGTGATAAGTGGTTTGGAAGATAGGAGGGAACAGATGAACATACATACATACATACATACATGCCTACATACATACCGGTCAAAATCATAACCCTCCTTTTTTCTTCGCCGTAGTCGGGTAAAAATAAACAGTCATGGGGACTCCCAACAGAAGTGAAAACTTAAAACTGGTATTAGCGCCATCTATATTCTATAGCCCAGCACTACGCTAATGCATGTTTACCCCCTATACCAAAAAATAAACCCTAAAAAAAAAGACTCCTGGCAGCTACTGAGAAATTCTAGATTGATATAACACGATGCCCGACCCGGGAATCGAACCCATTACCTCATGCTCGGCAATAGCGCTTGCTTGTTGATGTTTTAGGCTGAATCCTGAGTGATTGCGGAGCGCGGAGGCGGATTGCGGAAAGGATTTATCAGTCGGGGCGTCCTGACTAACGGCGCACCGCCATTGTTTGTTACTATGGCACTACCGTTGCCATAGCAACGAAACGAAAGAAATGACATTATAATAACGTCCTGCCAGAATATTAATCAACGCAATTTGGTGCTTTCGAATGATACTCATTGCTCTATTATATGGATAACAAAGTAATTAATGAGGATTATGAATTTGATTTTTCGATCTCTTACGTATACGTTCATACAAAGTTATCGCGTCATGTATAATGAGAAACGTCAAATGCGCGCGCCCGCTCGCACTCCGGACAAGTTCGAACGTCTCGAACATTTGTTTTATCCGCCGTTCATTTCGCTTGCGCGGTGCGCCGTCACTCAGGACTCAGCCTTAATGTGTCGCCACATTAGTAGATTGCACTCAGTGCGATGCAAGAACGGATCAGTACAATAGTAGAAAAAAAAAGTCAAATAATTATCATAATTATATTTTATTGTACTGCATATAAAATACATAAGTATAACTTCATAATATAACTTAAATCTTGGAACAGCATCTGAAAATAAAACAAAAAATATATTTTTATTACTGAATAATACAATATTAAATATAATAAAATACAATAGTCGTAGATATATTTAGTAACCTATTCCGCTTAACTATTCCTAAAGTTATTAAAAACCCTGTAAGAAATCGAAATGTCTTTCACAACGAGGCATTCTCAGGATGACAATTCACGAACATGACGTGTTGCGCTGGACGCAGAGAGTGAGTGTCGGAGAGTGAGTTGGACTCACTCTGCGTCCGGCACGACGACAGGACAGGTCTGTCGGGTCAGCTAGTCTATCTATTATATAAAAATTAACAACAAGCGCTGGATACAGAGACAGACTCTGCCTCCAGCGATCGGTCTGGCAACACGTCGTGTTTTGTTTTGCGACTGGTCAATCGCCCAGCCTCGTTTAGAGGTGAAACACGTGTCGATTTCTTACAGGTTTTTTTTTTATGACTCTTGAGGAATAGTTAATCGGAACAGGG
This sequence comes from Lithophane socia, assembly GCA_947522985.1. NCBI lineage: Eukaryota > Metazoa > Arthropoda > Insecta > Lepidoptera > Noctuidae > Lithophane > Lithophane socia. The sequence goes on along the minus strand of OX383281.1, from coordinate 3,776,510 downwards.
CCGCAGCTACCGTACAACTCGATCGATATCGGCTTCCCTTCTGGAATTCGAAACAAAACCACTCTATCGTCATTGAAAAATGACACAGTCAGTAGTGTTTAAAATGCCTTTTAAGTAATCACACTATAGGTATTTAATACACCATATAATTAAAACTATACAAAACGCCTACATTCAATGTTTTGTCTTTGTTGTCTCCCAACAGCAAAAAAATATTCTCTAAAATAACTCGGCGGCGCGGCTGGCTTATCGCTCCTTCAAAAATCAAGGCGTCATGACGTCACTTCGGTCACGTGACACCCCGGTTTTATACGCTTCGAGCAAGCCGGTCAAATACGAGTTATTGTACCTAAAACGATCTAAACTTGCGTTCGCGTGAACGAGATGCCGCGATATCGGTTCGGTAGTTTTCGTTGAATTTCGTAATGCGTTCGGCTCGGAGTTCGGACAGGACGCTAAACGCTATTGTGTGGTTGCTGTTTGACATAATCGCATTTATAATTTGTTTACACTTGCAGTTAATTTGCATTTTGTTCGTATTATTTATTGAATACATTAGTTTATCAGTTCGAGAATCGTATTAGTAGTATTAGTTTGTTGGTATAAAACAGTGATTAAAGTGTTTTGACTTTAGTGAAAGTGTACGTTGTAATTATGTGTTTGGGGTAAGTAGATAGTTAATAAGTTGAAATTTCTTAATAGATTTGAAAAGTTATTAGTACTATCAGTAGGATTAGACTTTCTAATTAACTACAATGTCTTTTGGCCCGCGTGCGGCCCGTCTGGTAGCTTAGTAGTAGCCTATACATTGTTGTTTAGGATTATTTTCTTTGTGAGGAAACATGCTTTCCAAGGTTAAGACAATTACGTTAGGCCGTGCTCGCTCAGATATAAGTATAAATTACAAACGACGTGATAGTTTTTTCAAACATTCTAATGTTTCCCTTTACGATAAATATGAAAAGCTGACTGGCAGTTGTAAATAAAATAAAATGTATTGTTTCCCTTGTTTACTTTTCTCAGATTCTAGTAGTTTATGTAATAAAGGGGTTTTTACATTCATAATCTGACGATTTTTCGCTAATTCGTTTGAAGCTCTACACCCGCGCGGCCAATTCCCTCTAGTGGCCGTGAGCGAAAACTCTGAATTGTAAAATGCCACTCCCTAAAAATTTCTCGTTAAACGCGCCCTCTGTTTAATTATTTGTGAATTTTTTGAATGGAGATATCTCGTTCTTGTACTGACAAAATGCATTGCTTTTCTGATATTTTCGTTAGATGGCGTTGCGCTATTAGGAGCTTAGTAATAGATCTGCGGTAGTGCGGTTGAAATCACTTGTTGAACTGTGTGAGTGTGCGTGGTTTGTGAAAGCGGGCTTTTTGAATGTGACTTTATAAATAAGTTTGAGAAAAGTACATCAAAATAGGAATTTAATGAAACGGTTTATTGACACCGTTCTTTTGTTAGGTAAACAAAACAAGAAGTAGGTTTTCGCGGCCACAAGGAAGGTCCGAAGTGACATCATAACAAGTATTATTAACCGACTTCTTCAAAAAGGAGGAGGTTCTCAATTCGCCAGTTTTTTTTTTTTTTTTTTTTCTTTTTTTTTTGCTCCGGGTTCCCACCCCCGAAAAATCACCCTTCGCCACTGAATCGGAATATGTTACTAAATATATCTACGTCTATTGTATTTTATAATGAATTTCCGCAAAGGCACGCCTGAATCAATTCCGCAAACAGTCCCGCAAAAACTGGAAAATGGCTCGACCGATTGTGATGAAACTTTAGTAAGTTGTTGTGTGCGCGCGGGAAAAGGTTTCTAACAAAAATACATTAGCTAGTATTTTAATAAAACTGACCATTTCTGAGCCCTCTTCATTGGTGAACATTCCTGTTGAAGCCAGATCAAGTCTTCATTAAGGCCTCTCTGCTTGAGAATGGGCCCCAAATTGTCTAAGACACGTTTGTGGTAAGCGTTGATGTACGACAGCTGCAACAAAATTGTATTAAAATTAATAACTGCCTAAGATTTTAGAAATATAATAGAAAAAGAAATATTTCTTCGTACATGCTTGTATATGTAACCGTGTAAGTATAAACATCATTTGTTTATTTATAATCTTTCTGTATTATTTCTGTTAGATTATTCATTTACAATTTAAGGGCGCACCCAATCACAAATTGCTTAACATGATCCTCTGTTACGCCGAAAATACTGCAGCATTAATTTTGAAATAAATATATGTTAAAGTTGAGGATTGATGCTAGATCTAATGTGAGGCGAAAACACGATTACATAAAATTTTCTCTATAGAAAAAAAATCCAAAGTTACCTCTGCACAGAATTATAAACCGCTGATATTCAAAAAATACTTCAAATTAGATCATGAAACTTTGCATAATAACTGAACTAACTGTAAAGCATGTCTTGTGTCATTTTTTTTAATTACCATTATTTTCACCGTAAAAAGCAATTACCTAAACTTTTCGACGCTTTAGAGCCGCTAGCGCTCCACTCCGTCTCGTTCTCACTCAGGTCGCAAGTAGTATGGTGCGAGCGGGATAAAATCTGAGGTAGGGTGCGCCCTTAACGCATTATTTTTCGATCCTAACTTTAATATTATAAATGCCAAAGTGAGTTTGTTTGTTTCTTGCGTTTTCACGCTAAAATGGCTGAACGGATTTGGATGAAATTTGGCACAGGGGTAGCTAGTAGTTTATAATCTATCCAATGGAAACCGACAAATTGTGAAACTTGCTTGCGACGTAACGCATCTTGCGCTAATACAAATAGCCTACCTAGCTGCGAGCAACTTGGAAGTAGCGTTCGCCAGCCATTGCCGCGCTCGCGTCGCTCGCTCGGCTCGCGCGAGGTTAGTCACTGTTCTAACCTAACCTAACCCATTTCATCCAGCAGGCGTAGCATGAGCACCGTTTTGTCGACGGAAGAGTAGACAAAAATGACGTTTCCTGTAGACAGTACGAGACGGCAGCAAAATAGAAAGAGTCAACTGCACTTTTTACGAAATTCACTCTTTTACATAATTCGACTCAGAATTCTTTGTTTTATCATCGGATTTATCGGTTGTCAGTGTGATTTTGACAGTAAGGATAGAAAACTTTCTTCCGAAATAGTTTACATATAAAAAGACCTAGACAAAGATCGTTAGAAATGAAAGACAAAATTACACGATTGTAGAAAGATTTCTACGGTGGATGTCAAAAATGAAGAAACGAACTGTCACTTTTTATAGAAAAAGCTATGTCTATTCTTCGTAGAGATAGAAAGCGCCATGTTACGCCTGCAGTTCACAATTTTTCTACAGTTTATAATGTAACGGAAATAATACCAATGTGTTATAACCTAACGATTCTCACAATCTTACGGTAACATGTAAAACGTCAAATTAAAACTGGCGAAACAAAGACGTATCGATTTAATATATTTTTTAAAGTGTAACATCTTTCCTCTCGCTTTCCTGCAATATGTGGGAGAGATTTCGTGAAAAGGGACGGAAGTGTGTAACAGGAAGCCGGGGAAGCGCGCGCTATTTGATTTGACCAATACGCGCGCGCGGTGCTAGAGTTGGCCGTCAGATGGTATCAACCCATTTTCCGAGAAGTTAGTACTGTCAGCCAAGATGTCAGATGTTACACATCATATGCGATTGCTGTAAGACTCGCTCGTTTTTTTATATAGAGGTAAAATTTGTGAGTTTGTATGTAGAGGGTAATCTTCGGAACTTCAGAACAGATTCCGAAAATTCTTTCACAAATGTGAAGCTAAAATATTGCCGAGTATTATAGGCTATATATATTTTATTTTATAACAAAAAAAAATCTCTTGTCAAGAAAAACTCTAGTGATATCTTTAAAATTATTTAAAAAATACTCATAATTGAACTGATTTTTTTTTCGCGATAACGATGAGTTGAGATGAGAGAGAGAAAAAAGTTTGGTCAAAATCTCTCTGTATGACACCAAGTCATACAGAGAGATTTTGACCAAACTTTTTTGAGACACCCTGTATAGGTACAGGCAGGCTAAGTGAATCATAACCCACTTTGACGATAAATTGTTTTGAAACCGTCAAAATAACAAAGATGGCAGATGACAAGTTCGTTACCAAGGAAATGTATGTTTACGCGAATGTCGACCTAATTGTATTTGAATGTCTGTAGGAAAATAAACTTATGGTGGGTCAGAATTCACTTCTTCGACTGTACTTACTTCGAAATCGGAGAGCATTTGAACAGCAATGCATTCCTTCTGATGTGGTACTAGAGTGAGCGTGTTGAATCCGAGCACGCCGCGTCCGTCATAGTCACCTTCTAAACCGCTAGCCTGGGTAACAGATAATCTTATTTAATCAATCTGCCTGCCTTTTCCCAACTATGTTGGGGTCGGCTTCCTGTCTAACCGGATGCAGCTGAATACCAGTATTTTACATGGAGCGACTGCCTATCTGACCTCCACAACCCAGTAACTGGGTAATACGATACCCCTTGGTAAAACTGCATTCATAGATATTTAAATAGTTACATTGTTGTTGTATTACATTGGTGGTTGAACTGGGAATCGAACCCGTTACATGAGAAAAATAATCACCCTGTAGCTTTATCATACCGATCGAAAGGCTTCATCATAAGGATTATTTTTGCTAAATAACATAGTGTCACAAATAAAAGGAAGACCATGAATTTTAATTAAAATTCAAATAATGTCTTCTTTCAGTAAAATGTTCCATCTATAATATTCAAGGTACTTTCCCTCCATGTGGCATATCCGTGGGACGCCCTGTATATGTATACGAATATTGCGCATTTTATAAGTTAGGATTACTTAGGATTTTAACAGAAATAACTTACTTTAGGATGTTTCGTGTCCTTAGTAACTTGGATAATTTCCACCAAGTCCTCGTGACGAATGCCAAAATCTCCCACCTTGTAGTAGCCAGGCTCTGAAAACATCATAAAACAATAATACAATATTTTAATTATTAATATTATAAAGAAACAAAGAAAAAGTATTTATTGGAACTCGCACGAGAGATCACAAATACGAATATACATACACATATAAACATTTAAAAAAAAAAAACAAAGTAAAAACTTTTTACCAAAAAAAAAAACAATCGACTTAAAAAAAAACACAAAAAAAGGAAGTCGGTGTCTTTGCTTTTCAATTTTCGTTTTTTGCCACCGACTCCCGAAATTAAAGTTATTTTTCACTTTTTTAGTGTTTTTTTGGAAGTCGGTTGTAAATTTCACTTTTTATTTGTGGTACCTACCCCACACAAATTCGAATACCACTACCTGCTATATAAATAACAGTGACGGAGTCACATAGAACATCGTCCAGATAAACTAAGTGAGAAAAATACGTAATATTGAAGCTAACTCAAAAACTACGCAAGCAAAGTTCGTAAAATTTATATGGGACCACCTTGGGAGTATACCCTTTCAAACTACTTTTTTTTAATTCGGTTCACAATTGGCGAAAATATCGAAGAACATAAAAAAAAAGAGTTTATGGTCTCCAGGATATGCACGTTGAGGAAGTGGCCCACCCTGGACCAGCCTTTTTTTTTTTTTTTTTTTGAGTGTGGGAAATCATCCAATGACTTCTCCCGCTCTGGGTGGAGCGGAAGGGCGTGTCAGACTTCTACTGACTAAAACCCACCCGTGTTCCTACAGTTGCCTGTTGCCAAGGTCCCGGTATCCCTTTCGGACTAACCCGCAACCCTGGCAGGCATCGGTCCTAGCGGACCCCGCCAATTGTGCTGACATCTCTTTGAGGCGCGCGTGGAACACGACGCGCCATCGACCCGGGCCTGGTCCTTATCGGACGGCGAGCTACCCATTGCTCGCCGTCCGCAAGCCCGCGCCTATGGTGGCCGGGAATCCGCCTGGGATTCCCGACGCCCAGGGCGTCTCCAGCGGCGGCGGCGGTTAGGGGCGTGAGGGCGCAAACTTTGCCTCTCCCTCACGCGTTCCGCCTCCTCCTTCGCGAGCATTACTGCTTCGCAGAAGGAGGTGACTGCTTCCCATGCCCTCTCGCTCCGTACCATGGCCTGGACCAGAGCCGGACGCGAGAGGTCACCGCCGCCAATCGCCTCCAAGAGGACACGGCGGGGCTCCGCCCAAGCGGGGCAGACCTCCACCGTATGCTCCACCGTGTCCTCCGGGCGATCCACACAGTGGTGACACCCGGGCGTTTCCTCCCGCCTTATACGAAACAGGAACCTCCCGAAGCAACCGTGTCCGGTGAGGACCTGCGTCAGGCGGAAGGTGAGGACGCCGTGGCGTCTCTCTAGCCACTCCTCAAAGAGGGGACTTATCGCCGCAATTGTGGCGTGCCCAGCACTGGGTTGCGACAATCGCACTCTCCATGCCGCCATGAGATCCTGCCGGAGCTCTGTCCGCTGAGCCGCGATTTCTCGCGGCAGCGGAGTTACGCCCCGGCGCTTCATCTCCTCGCGCCACTCCCAGATGTGCGCGAGGACCTTCGCCTCCAGATCCCATGGCGGTAATCCGACCAGGAGGCTCGCCGCCTCGCGGGAGACCGTGCGGTATCACCGGGCCAGCCGAATGGCCATGACCCTTTGGGACGCGTTCAACCGGCGGGCTGGCCGCAGCCTAAGGGAACGCGCCCACACCGGTGCCCCGTAAAGGGCCATGGACCGCACGACCCCCGCGTAGAGCCTCCGGCAGGAGGCGTTTGGACCCCCCAGATTGGGCAGGAGACGCCCCAAGGCAGCTCCAGCCCGGTCCAGCCTGGGAGCCAAACGTCGGAAATGCTCAACGAAGTTCCACCGGCTGACCCTGGACCAGCCTGGGCCACGTATCAACTTACTATACTAAAGTTGCTCTTACCATTGCTAAGTATCTGTCCAACATTAAGACCGGGGTCGTGAGGGTATGGTCTCCAGGAGATGCCGGACGGACCCTCGTGCACGTTGAGGAAGTGTCCCACACCGTGCCCGGTCCCGTGCGCGTAGTCCAGGCCGACCTCCCACAGGGCGTGGCGGGCGAAACTGTCGAGGACATTACCCTAAAAAGAGGGGCGAATAGGGAGATTCAAATATGGGTCAAATATTTTTTTTATAAACTATATTACTTTAGAATTATGCCTCCATCAAAATTTTTAAATAAAATTTATTTTAGAACGAGAAATTAATTTTTTTAAAGTCCCAAAAAACTGTGGGTAGTTCAAATAATTGAAAAGCTAAGAGCGGATGTGACGTAACAATCCGGGATAGCAATCAAAATGTCAATGTCAAGTCAATCAACAAGTGTCAAGTCAATACCAAACGCTCATAGAAAAAGGAGTGTTTGACGTTGACTTGACAGTTGCTTGTTAGTTTTCACGGTCTGTGACGTCACCACACCAAGCGCGCCAAATGGAGGGTGTTTAAATAGCCCGGATCGGTTGGATATTAAAAAAAAAAATTAAGTACTTTACTATTATTTGACGTTAACTATCGAATAAAAATATTAAAAAAATACATGCATATTCCTTATTGTGTTAAATAATCGGTCAAGTGCGAGTCAGGTTCCGTACCTCCGTAAGCCGGAGGTACGGAACCGGCTTACTTTACCTCCCTTGGGGAATAGGGCTCCCATACAATAAACGTGTTTTTTTTTGCCGTTTTTATAGTACGGAACCCTTCGAGCGCGAGTCCGACTCGCATTAAGCAAAAAAACGCCGAAAAATCATATTTCTTGTAAACTTTATTTTGAAATTGTATTGTGAAATTTTATTTTTGTTTTATGTAATACTAGCTGATGCCAGCGGCTTCGTCCGCGTGGATGTCGGTTATTATTACTTATTATATACTAAAACCTTCCTCGAGAACCACTCTATCCATTGGTGGAAACAGCATGAAAATCGGTGCAATATTTTTTGAGTTTATCGCGAACAGACAGACAGACTTTGTTTTATAATAATGTAAGGAAGTCCTCTGCCGCGTCTGTCTGTCTGTTCGCGATAAACTCAAAACTACTCTACACTACTCGCGAAAAACTACTCTACACTAGCGCCTCTAGCGGCGAATTCAAGCGCGGTTAAACATTATACACAAGAATGCTTACCTTAACTCCCTTAGGGAACAGTGCGCTACCGATCATCATCTGACCTTTGAGAACTCTTGTGAAAGCAGACTTCTCCGTAGGCGTGGGGGCGCGGGCCATGTGACGGATACGAGTAATATCTGTCGTGCCGTCTCTGGAGAACGGATAAAAAAGATGATGAAGAATAAAAACATTTTACAAAAACATACGGGGCAGTCTTCTGGGACTACCGATAGAAGCATATAGCTCATGGAAAGCGTTCGGTGACGATGACGCGAGTTCTATGATTTTTGTTCACCCAACAAGCGTTCGGTGACGATGACGCGAGTTTCATGATTTTTGTTCAACCAACAAGCGTTCGGTGACGATGACGCGAGTTCCATGATTTTTGAACTTTTCACCCAAAAAGTGCTCAACGCGCCTAAAGAAGTTTTCACTTCAAAAACCTATTTAAACCAAATTACATGATTGCCATTACAACTGTAACAAATCTGCATAATTATAATGTCAACAAAAGCCACTAATACTAAGGGGTATCGTGTTACCCAGTACCCAGTAACTGGGTTGTGGAGGTCAGATAGGCAGTCGCTCCATGTAAAATACTGGTATTCAGCTGCATCCGGTTAGACTGGAAGCCGACCAGCATAGTTGGGAAAAGGCTAGGCAGATAATGATGAAAAGCCACTAATAACTAACTTGTACTGTCCACCGGAGTCGAGTAGGAACATATCATCGTTCTCTATGACCTTCTGCACGCCGTCCCTAGAGGGGCTGTAGTGTATGATCGCACCGTTGGCGCCCGCGCCCGGTATGGTCTCAAACGAAGGGCCCATGAAGTCAGCTTCCTCTCTGAAATAGAAAAATAGTTATTTGTTATGCAAGGCTGCAAAGTTGTTTTTTGGCGCGAGTACTTGTATTGAAACCTGAGCGAAGCGAATGGTTTAAATATAGAATCCTTAGCGAAGCGAAGGTTTCAAAGTTACGAGACGCAGAATAACTTTGCTGCCGAGCGAAACAAAAAAGTGTTACTATAATCTAAATGACTTCTTGAATGATACTCTGACATCATAATGTAATTGTAATCGCTCTTTGGTAGTTTGACATTGAATGATACTTTGACATCTGTTTTTTATTTATTTTCTTTGACATCTACATATTTCCATTTTTGTTTATAATAATTTTACTTATGTACCCGATATTTGCACGCCCTACGTGGCAGAATATGATGAGACTATTTATTAATCTAAGACCTTATAATGTACCATATTCCTACAAATAAATGAATTTGAATTTGAATTTGAACACACAACTTTTCACCTCACTACAGCGAAGAAAATGGTAACCTGTCTTTTTGGGCTCTTAACAATAGACAGATTACAAAATATTATATAAATGTAGTAAATCTAACTAAAAAAATTAGCTCAAGCACTTACATCTACGAAGAGTAGTTTAAGAATATATGATAAAGTTTAACATACTATAATAAAAGAGGAAACTATCCTGTGACCGAAAATAAATTAAATATTGTTATAACGTATTTTTAAACAAGAAAGTTTCAACTATAAAAACCCTTTTTACGATTTGTTTACCTTTGTTTAACTACCTAAACCTTTACCGCCTTACTAATAAAGGTTGTATACCGTCTGTATAGTTTACAACTTACTTGCGGAACTCCAGTAGTTTATCAGCCGCCTGTATTTCAGTGATGGTCTTCCCGCCATCGATCTGATCGTGCAGCCATTTCAGAAGGCGACTCACTGCTATCCCATCCCGAATGTGGCATTGGCGGAAACCCTGAAAAAGATTTATGGTATTACTAGCTGAGCCCGCGGTTTCACCTGCTTAAGTCTCGATCCCGTGGCAATATCGGGATAAAAAGTATCCTATGTCCTATTCCAGGTCATGGTCTACACATGTGCCAAATTTAATCCAAATCCGTTCAGCCGTTTTAGCGTAAAAGCGTAAAAAACAAACTCACTTTCGCATGTATAATATTACTAGCTAAAAAGATATAGATTGTCGATAAAAAGTACAAAAGGACAGAGTTACTTTCGAATTTACAATATTAGTATCATTGATATATATATCAATGATTAGTATGAATGATTACCTCTAATTCCACCTCATTTTTGATAAGCTTCATCAAAGCTACGGGAGATATTTCTGATATCAAGTTCAAAGGGGTCTGGACGACATCCATCTGAAAAAAAAAAACAACAAACGGTGAACGAAAATATCGTGAGGAAACCGGCATGTCCTAGAACCAAAAAATTCAAAAACATGTGACATCTTCCAACCCGCACTGGGCCCGCGTGGTGGATAACGGCCCACTCCCTCTCACAGAGAGGAGGGTTATGTCCCAGCAGTGGGAACGTTATACGCTGATGATGGACATAGCTGGTTACAAATAGTACAAAAACACTAGATTGTTTTTCAATTCCTGGCCAAATATGATTTACAAAAAAAAAAAACGAGCGAGCCTTACATTATTCGCATTATGATGTGTAACATCTGATATCTTGGCTGACAGTACCAGCCTCTCGGAAAATGGGTTCATACCATCTAACGGCCAATTCTAGTACTGCGCGCTCAAATCAAATAGCGCGCGCTTCCCCAGCTTTCTGTTACACACTTCCGTCCCTCTTCACTAAATCACTCCCACATATTGCAGGAAAGCGCGAGGAGAGATATTACACTTAAAAATAACGTTTAAATTTCTCGAAATTCGAAACCAAAACCAAAACTAAGATAAATAAAATACTTTATTTATAGATTTTTTTTTTAAGTTTCAATATTTTCTCTAGGGCCATAATTCATCATGAAGTGTTTTTTTAAAACTTCACGCCAACATCGTTCGGTTACAAAAAAATAACATGCGAGGCAGTGTTTGGGGACTGCCGATGAGAAGTGAAAACGTGTGTAACGGTGACGATGACGCGAGTTCCATGATTTTTGTTCACCCAAAAAGTGCTCAACGCGCCTAAAGAAGGTTTCACTTCAAAAAGAGATGGTGCTATCCGTCCTGTATAGCTCCATCTCTCTCTCACACTGGAAAAACCATGTTCTAAACGTCATGACATAGTCTCAGAACTCCCATCTAGAGATGGGTTGTAACAGGTTAAACACGATATCTGTTATCAGTTTATCATTGTGACTGTGACAAAAAATAACAGATCCAAATATCTATTATTAAATCACAGCCTGTTATTGTTGTACGGACGATACTTATTTAAATATCGATCGAATATCTTCTTTATTTCTTTTGGATTAAAGTCGAAAATCGTATCTATCTGTTATTAAATAACAGCCTGTTATTTATGTACGGATGATAAATACTTATTTAAATCTCAATTAATATATCTTCTTTATTTCTTTTCATTTAAGTCAAAAATCGTATCCGAAGTTTTAACAGTAACAGTCGCGGTAACAGTCTTGAGGATCTGTTATTTTAAGTAACAGATATTTTTTATCGTTAGGAGCAATTGCTATCTGCTATTTTTTAATATCTGTGACGATAAATACGCCTCACTCCTAGTCCCATCTCAAAGTTTTTTCACTTACCCCGGCCGCAGCTCGATGTATCGCCTCGCTAGCGTCACTTGAGAGCCAAATTGAATACTTGCCCTTCTGAGACAGCTGTTTCTATAACAATTAAATACATCGTGTAAAAATATATAAGTAAAAATATTTTTTTAAACAAGCTTTTAATTAACTAAACAGGGTTTTCCCTGGGCCACCTTCCGGTTCCATCATCAGACAGTGTCAAAGCATTTGTTAATACATAGCTAATGAGTCCAAACACGATCGTGCTATCTAGTTTGATTGACGAATTCCTATGGCCAACTTCCGGCTCCATCATCAGACCAGTTCCATGTTATAATTTTTTTCAAAATGTCTCGGTCGTTATACAGGGTGTTAGGGTAAACACCGTTATCCTAGCAACCAGTGGTTTGGATTCATTTATAGAACGTAAAATCAATGGAAAATTACAACTTTTTTTTTCATATTTTTTTAATCTACATTTTACCACAAGAGACGCAAGTTGCCCTATGCGCTAGGGCAACGAACTTGCGTCTCAACACGGGCGGGGGGTGCGGGATGTGACCGGACCGGCCGCGAGCGCGACCCCTCTCTCAGTCAGTCAGCTGTTTCGCTAGAGAGCACGGTGTCGGATAGAAACTTTTTTAAATCTTTTAATGAAAATAACGTTTTTTTTGTTGTGTTCGGTCATTTATTTTTAAATTTAAGTCAACTACCCATGGTTTGAATGACAAGAGTGTTTAACCCTTACAGCCTGTATAAGTAGGCCAAGTTTCAGCTCAATCGCATGGCAGGAAGTGCTTGAAAAATGGATGACAATTGGAAACACAGACGACCAGAGCAAGCTAATATAAAATTTGTAGAAAGACCCATCACATAGCCGTCAACTACGCATTCTATGCATCAAATTAAGTAACATTGCACAAGAATAACTGCTGGGCGGCTTTTATTTATTTATTTATGGTGTGAAAAATCACTGTTTACTGTAAGTACGCAATGTAACGCACGCAAAACATTGTGTTTATGGGTGCATGCATAAAATAGGCATCTTGAATCGGCGCGCACTCCACGCGCAGCTTTTTCTAGTCCTCATACCGCATAGGATACACGGCTATTTACACGCCTGTCCCTCCACCAGTATTTTACATGGAGAGACTGCTTGTGACCTGCACAACCCAGTTACTGGGTAACACGATACCCCTTAGTAAGACTGGTTGTCAGAATTTTGGGCTTCTGACTACCTGTAACGACTGTCAAAGATTTACGAATACCTAGATTTACGTTAATAACCTAATAGATTTACGTTACCCAGTAACTTGGTTGTGGAGGTCAGATAGGCAGTCGCTCCATGTAAAATGCTGGTATTCAGCTGCATCCGGTTAGACTGGAAGCCGACCCCAACATAGTTGGGAAAAGGCTAGGCAGATTGATTTTAGAACTTGATACTTACAGCCATCTCGTACAGATGGTCCTCCACGTCTTCCAACGGCAATCCTTGTACTTCCACAGCCTCTTCAGCTAAATGTTCCTTAACTGCCGGACTTAGGTCACTGGCAGTGAACAGAAGCACAGAAGATGGCGTAATGATGAGGTAGGAGAAGAAGACTGGGTTGTACTGGATGTCACTACCACGGAGGTTCAGGGTGTCTGCGGAGATAATGCTGGAATTAGGGTGCGGCCGAAATTAGGGTACGGCTGGAATTAGGGTGCCGCTGGAATTAGGGTACTGCTGGAAAGAGGGTACAGCTGGAATTAGAGTACTGCTGGAATTAGGGTACTGCTGGAATTAGGGTACTGCTGGAAAGAGGGTACTGCTGGAATTAGGGTACTGCTGGAATAAGGTTACTGCTGGAAAGAGGGTACTGCTGGAATTAGGGTACAGCTGGAATTAGGGTACTGCTGGAAAGAGGGTACTGCTGGAATTAGGGTACTGCTGGAATTAGGGTACTGCTGGAATTAGGGTACTGCTGGAATTACGGTACTGCTGGAATTAGGGTACTGCTGGAATTAGGGTACTGCTGGAAAGAGGGTACTGCTGGAATTAGGGTACAGCTGGAATTAGAGTACTGCTGGAATTAGGGTACTGCTGGAATAACGGTAGAGCCGGAATTATTGTACTGCTGGAATTAGGGTACGGCCGAAATTAGAGTACCGCTGGAATTAGGGTACTGCTGGAATTAGGGTACTGCTGTAATTAGGGTACTGCTGGAATTAGGGTACTGCTGTAATTAGGGTACTGCTGGAATTAGGGTACTGCTGGAATTAGGCAAGTACTTGAACTGGGCCACTGATAGATATACGGCACCGCTGTTGAATATGGACTTGCTGGAATTACGCTTCGTCTGGATATAAGGCACCAGTGCTGGATTTAGGCCAATTCTAAAGATTCTTAAGTCTTTACGATTAGGCTCAATCCTGCCGAATTGCTGGACTTAGGTCACTGGCAGTGAACACAGAAGATGGCGTAATGATGAGGTAGGAGAAGAACACTGGGTTGTACTGGATGTGGCTGAAATTAGGTTACGGACAAAATTAGGGTACTGCTGGAATTAGGGCACAAACGGAATTAGGGTACTGCTGGAATTAGGGTACTGCTGGAAAGAGGGTACTGCTGGAATTAGGGTACAGCTGGAATTAGAGTACTGCTGGAATTAGGGTACTGCTGGAATTAGGGTACTGCTGGAATTAAGGTACTGCTGGAATTAAGGTAGAGCCGGAATTAGGGTACGGCCTAAATTACGGCTTAAATTATTTACTCCTGTTGAATTCAACTACTGATTGTTGCTCAATGCTCACGTCTCAATATTACAGTAATATTGGTCTTTACAACTAACACACAACTAACACTATTATTTCCTTGGTACTTATGCCCTATTAACTAAATGATGTAAAATATATACCTTAGATTATACAAATTTCAGTTGTCACTGTGATTTTGACTGATTGAGTAGAAAACTTTCTTGTGAAATAGTCTACATAAAAAAAGTCCTAGACAAAGAACGTTAGAAACGAGAGATAAAATGACAGATTGTAGAAGGATTTCTACGGTGCGATGTCAAAAATGAAGAAACGAACTATCACTTTGTATAGAAAAAGCTATGTCTATTCTTCGTAGAAATATAAAGCGTCATGCTACGCCTGCTGTGAAGTGTTACAAGAGGAAACTTACAAGCGACTTCATCTAGAGCTGTTATGACGAGCGCTGATGCCTTCTTCTCAGACATCTTCTGACGAAGCTCATTAATCTTCTGGCCGGCTGTCTTACCTAGAACACAAAGTTATATGCGGTACAACTCAACTTAGATTTAGCATCGACCAAATTCGTAAAACTGATCATAGCCGAACTGAGTGCGGCTTCAAAATCACTAATCTTTATTATCGTGTAGGCGAAAATGATGTTTATGCAAACGCGATAGCTTGTAAAGCCATATAACAAAATACATTTGTAAAATTGAAGCGTAGATTTAGTCAATGCTACGAAATGAAAAAAAAACGACTCAATATTGCGCCTGCGACTATTTTAAAAGCAAAAGAGTTGTCAACATGTAAACGATTTCTGAGCTATGCGTGCCGTACATCCGGTTTCTCAATTGAGAATTAAAGTTAAGAACTGATATACTTTATTTTATTTAGCACTAGCTGCGCCCCGCGGTTTCGTCCGCGTAAGTCTTGATCCCGTGGGAATACCGGGATAAATAGTATCCTTTGTGTTAATCCAGGTCATGTGCCAAATTTCATCCAAATCTGTCAGCCGATTTAGCGTGAAAGCGAAACAAAATAAACTCACTTTCACATTTATAATATTAGTTAGGATTCGTTACCTTCGCGGACGATACTTTACATGATGAAATGAAATGAAATTGTTTATTCTGTCAATAAGATATTGGAATCACTTTTACACGTCATATTAAAAATAAGCTAGATGAGGTCGGCGTTTCCTATCTGACTACTCTGAGAAGAAAGGCCGAAACCAACTCAGAGGTCTCAGTCGCAGTCTCTTTTAAGGTCCAGACATAATCTTGGTCAGGCCATATGAGGACCATGTAGATTAGCGTCTGAAATGGTCTTTTGAGGAAATAACCACACAGATTCGAGTGGACCTGTCCAGTCAGTGCAAGCATTTGTCAATAATAGTGGAGCTCAACTCAGAACTTAAGGAGCTCAACGACTGATGCTAGTGTACTTACCGGTATACTTGACAGGCAAAGGTATAATAGTACTGTTGGGTCTCTTTGGTGGTGGGTCACCCAACTCACACCTCGCTTCGTCGACCAAATTCTTTGAGACCGGGATCAGTTCCATGTTGTGTTTTGTTAACGCTGTCTGGTAACATAAAGTATAATTTAAAAAAAAACCGGGATCTAAGCCGTGGAGAGACCGACATACAGACATGGTGAAATTATAAGGGTTCCTTGTTGACTATACGCACCCCTGAAAAAACCATGACGCCATGAAACAAATTTTGCACGACGTTTTCGATTTGACGTGATCAATTCCCATGAATTCTTATAAAATGCGTTATTTCAAAAAGTAGTAATGTTATAAAACTAACTTTCCACGATCAACGCAAACAGGTTTTCCAAAACACATTGAAATATTTTCATACGAATTTTTGCACACTTCGTGCAAAATTTCGTGCAAACCAACCAATCGTGAATAGAATATACATAGTATAGTAAGGGCAGTTTGCCCAGAGCTGGGAGTCTGTTACCTGTAGCGGTGTCCACTCGTCTCGAGTATAGGTGTGAGGGTCCACGCCGACCGCGGCGCCCTCTTTGAGATGATGAGTCAACCATTTTTCTATAGTTGGAGTTTCCGATAGTGCTGTGGACAAAAATATCTTCAAATTTACCATCAAGAATAAAAACCGGCCAAGTACGAGTCGGACTCGCGCACGAAGGGTTCCGTACCATTATCTATAAAAAAATCAAGTAATAAAAACTAAAACCCAACTACGACTTAAAAGGTATAAACAAAACACCACAGACAGACAAATTAAAAATCCGGAGTCACACGTGTTAGGGCATAAATCGAACAGATTACGTGTGACTCCGGATTTTTAATTTGTCTGTCTGTGGTGTCAATCAACGCTTCCAACGATACCTCATTTGTCAAATTGTGATGAGTGGTTTAGAAGATAGGAGGGAACAGATGACCATACATACATACATACATACCGGTCAAAATCATAACCCTCCTTTTTGCTTCGCCGTAGTTGGGTAAAAACGGAAAAAAAACACGTTTGTTATATGGCAGCCCCCGAAAATATTTATTTTATTCTGTTTTTTAGTATTTGTTGTTATAACGGCACCAGAAATACATCATTTGTACAAATTTCAACTGTCTAACTATCACAGTTCATGAGATACAGCCTAGTGACAGACGGACAGACCGACAGACAGCAGAGTCTTAGTAATACTAAAAACCGGTTAACGCTTTAGTTTTTATTCAGCGCGGCATCCTCATAAGTAGTCACAAGGTGCAACGCTTTTACCGACATACCGCTCGCCGGTTAAAATAAAGTTCTCTAAACGTTGGCGTTCTTTAGAAAAGTTCGGAGTAAAACCGAAATAAACCGGTATTTTTTTAAACCGGTTCCTAGGCTTGGTTGCGAATACCTACTACGCACCTGACCTTTCTGAAGAACATCACAAATAAAGTCACTATAATATTATTATTATGTTAAAAACTTACATTGCTTCATAAGAGTCCAGAGCTTCAAATCGGCTTCCTTCTCAAACTGCGTGTAGTACCGTCCGTCAGTCCAGACCAACGCTGCTGATGACGTCACCACGGCCGTGCCAGCGGAACCGGTGAACCCGGAGATCCATTCGCGTCTAGCATCTACGGGCGCTATGTATTCGGACTGCATCAGAGAAGGTTCAATTATATTAACTGTAGTAGCCAGCCCCAGTATGCAAAAAAAGCTTGAAACGTAGAAAAAATGGGATGCAAGCGAAGTGAGCTTGAAAATTATAGCACCCCGCCTCGGAAAGGTTTGTCTTTGCGCGCTCGGAAGCTTGAGGCGCCCCGAGCGTTAGGTTTGAAGGGGATCGCGGGGAGGGCCTGTGTGAGCGAGCGAACTGAGCTCGAAACTTGCATCGCCTTGGCTCGGAATTTACTCGGAGAGGTTACGTTTTTATTCGACATATTGATGAATTTATCTTGACCTTGTAGGTATAAGATTTTTTTGTCGATCCACCAGGTGGCCAAGTCTACTAATTTACAAACGTGTGTCTCACAATGATTGAGTTTTTGACAGATTGTCTATGGCATATCTGTCAAAAACTGATCATTGTGAGACCACTGACACGTTTGTAAGAGCCTTAACGCGATAGAAAGAGGGGCAACTTCTAGGTGAATATTACTGTAGGTTCACCAGGGGGCCAGGTCTACTAATTTACAAACGTGTCAGTGGTCTCGCAATGATTGAGTTTTTGACAGACTGTCTATGGCAAATCTGTCAAAAACTGATCATTGTGAGACCACTGACACGTTTGTAAGAGCCTTAACGCGATAGTAAGAGAGGTGAATATTACTGTAGGTAATTAGCGCTATGCGACCTGAATTGCACTTTATTGTGTCGTAGCAACAATCGCTATTCATTTTGCGGAATGAATCTTCTGTTCTTGTACTATTTGTATTCTGCGGTTTCACTTACATTGTGGGCGTCTGCAGTTGGCACGATGTAAGCAGAGAGCGCTTTCGGCTGGTTAGCCATTAGCCCCCGAAGCGTCGTCAGCCGCTGAAGCGACATTATGTGGAAGGCTGTGAAGAAGTGAGAGATTTTTTTTTATTTTAGTAGTTTTCGCCCGCATCTGCGCCTTGGAGGTCGGAAATTATCCCGCGGAAACGTACTACCTGGATAAAAAGTATCTTATATGTTAATCCAGGTTATAAACTATCTGTGTGTCAAATTTCATCCAAATCCTTTTAGCCGTTTTTGCGTGATTGAGTAACAAACATCCAAACACACTGTAGTGTATCTATTTAATTATTGGATGTAAACACTATCTCATGCACGCCAGCAGTGAGGTCGCTGTCACTAATGTCAACTGTCAGTTCACCACGAATGGCGGGAAACAGTTGAAAGTGAGGCGGTGCCTGCACGAGAGGCTTGGTGTGGTGATGAGTCCACATTTATAGTAGGATAGTATGATTGAACCACATGCCATGTGCTCGCCACAGAATTATAATCATTAGAATCAGAAATACAAATCCTTAAGTTCATATAAGTGCCAAATGTCATAATTTCATGAAATAGTCATTCAATGCACTTACATGAACTTAGAGAGTTGTATTGCTGATTCTAATGTATATATATATAACTTTGTCAATCCATATTTGTTACGGCCGCGAATCATATTTAGATCAACATACAACCTGATACTGACCTGCAAATTGCAAAAATCGTAATAAATATGTTATTTCGCGGGCTATCCTGAAGCTTTCGCCTCAATGAAATCTTCGTATAAACAATGCATTACCTTTATCTGCACCAGAATGTCTGTTATCTTCATGCGTTCTTGACTGTGACTTCGCGGCCAAACTGTTGGCAACAATAAAATTACATAAATAACTGTTTCGTTCACAATACTTTGATAAATCAGCGTGATTATCTTTACCCGACTGCCCCAGAAGGAGGGTAATGTTTTTCGAGAGTAAGTATGACTAAACGGCTTCATGGATTTTACCATACGAGGTGTCGTTTGGTTCGTCTTAATTGTGGGAGTGACACAGGCTATATTTTTTTTATATATTTCATCTGCAAATACAAAAAAGAGGTGGGGAAGGTTTTAAAAAAAAAAAAAAATACAACAATATCGGTATCAAATAAAAGCTAGAAATGAGTTAGTTCCAAATAATAATAAAACTAGAAATAATAAAACATAATAAAACTAGAAAGCTTGAAATAAAACAAATTATTTTAAAAAACAATGGTTATATGTTTTTGCAGTCGGGTTTATTGTTTTTTAAATATTTTCTTTTATTTTGTTATTGTTTTGTCTTTATGTATGTAAGAGGCTCACAACAGCTAAAGCGCGGTCACTATCGGACTTCACAGAAAAAAAATTTATTTAAAAAACAAAAAACCCGACTACAAAAACATAAGAGTGAAAAGAGAAAATCAAGCATAGAACTTTGTTTTTTGTAAGGTATTGCAGGGGGCAAACCAATAACCTGAAATATATGGGGTAACCATATATTTCAGGTTATTGGTTTGTCCCCGCCTGCAATACCTACCCTCCTCTGGGGCAGTCGGGTAAAAAGAAAGAGAAGTGCGATGACATAACGCTGATCTTGATAGGACTAAAAAAATAATCTAGATATATTGAATGTGCATAAAACTCAATATTTTTGCGAGTTATGAGCGTTGCCTTATGCTAGCCACACACATAACGATTTACTTGCGCAAAATCGTTGTGTTGGAAATTTGCGCAAATTTAATACAACACACGACACGATAGACTGGCGCAAGCCTAAATTTGCGCGTTACAAACTTCCTAATTCTTACCATGGATTAAATATTTTATTAATAGTATACAAATCGTATGTAGGAAACCAAATCTTTACCAAAGTATCTTGTTTACAAATAAAAAATTAAGGAAACTACTCACTTAATAATACTAAAAAGAAACACACATTTTCGCCACATGATTAATTAAAATCACAGCTTTGCAAAATAATCTTCACTTAGATTTCATAATAAAATTACAACACCACGATTTTTTCCAAATTAGACGCCTTATTTATTGTCAATTTGACAGACTATCAAAAACAAGGCACGCGTTTGACTCGTCCGAAAACGCCACACGTCTGCAGATACATTGACATTCTGAATAGTACAAATAGGAATACAATGGGCTTGGATAAAGGTGCGCTTACAATATAAATAAAAAAAACTGCCATTGATCTTTTACATAGCTTAGAAAAACTTGATAGAAAGCAATTGTTTTTTTGACCCTAAGGTAGCCACACACGTAACAATATGACTTGACTTGCGCAAGTTTATAAGTTTATATCGTAACGTGTGTGGCTTGCATAACCCCTACGCTAAATAAATCGCGAATAATTTGGCTATCGCACCGCAAAATGCTGCAAGTTTTTTTAAGGATAATTTATCTCCCAAAGAAGTGGCACGCACAACATCATGCGTGCCATTATAGGAGGACGTATGGTCGTGGGATCGGTCGCACTTTGTGATGAGGCCCACTAGGCATGGCGGGCTGATACCAGTCGGGGGTGCGGCGCATGTACAAGTATCTCCCGGGCCCCCGACTCATGGTAGAAGTAGGAACAGTGGGGTTTAGTCAGTAGGAGTCCGACATAACATCTATGAGGATTTCCCCACGGAAAAAAAAAAGTATAATTTATCTCAGTATAAATTCTAGCATTCAAACTGGGCCTTTCGCGACGGCTCTGGATCGTCTTCGTTGTGCAAGCAACATCGATATGAAGTCGTACCGCCGAGGGGTTAGCGGCAGACATGTTAGACAGGCGCTCCAGGGCGGTTCATTCCCTGCTAGGGTTGCGAGAAAGTCCGAAAGGGATACCGGAACCCTTGGCAACAGGCAACTGAAGGAACACGGGTGGGTTTTAGTCAGTAAAAGTCTGACACGCCCTCCCGCTCCACCCAGAGCGGGAGAAGTCATTTGATGATTATCAAACCTCAAAAAAAAAATGATAAAAGGGCGGTTAATTTCAACATGGATGATGTAAAGTACTTAGTTAATAAGTATTGATTTAAAAGAGTTATGTTGAGGTCGGCTTCCAGTCTAACCGGATGCAGCTGAATACCAGTATTTTACATGGAGCGACTGCCTGTCTGACCTCCACAACCCAGTAACTGGGTAATACGATACCTAATTACCTACCCCTTGGTAAGACTGGTTGTCAGACTTTCGGGCTTCTGACGACCCGTAACGACTGTCAAAGATCCACAAATGACAGCCGGGACCAACGGCTTAACGTGCTTTCCGAGGCACGGAGGAGTCTCGTTAAGTAAAGATGGTCACCCATCCACGGACCAACCCCGGCAAGCGTAGCATTGATTTAAAAGAGTGCTTGGAGTTTCTTGCCTTGTGCAAAGATGTTATTATGATAGATCTAGATACAGAGTCAAAGCTGTGAGCTCGTCGAAAAAAATAGCGTCCAACAGTTCGCCGCTAGAAAAGCACATTAACAGCATAATGCTGTGGTGCGGTGCGAGTGTACGATGTAGCTGGCTGTCACGCACACCAGTATAAAAAAGTTGGCTAGTGTGTTTTAGTTCTTTTGCAGCGCACTCTGTCTAGAAATAATAATCCATTCTAATAAACTAATCCATACTAATATTATGAATTCGAAAGTAACTCTGTCTGTCAGTATGTTAGCTTTTCACGCCTAAATCACTGAACGGATTTCGATAAAATTTGGCAAGGAGATAGATGGCATCCCGGGGAAGGACATAGGGAACTTTTTATCGACATACCACGCGGGCGAAGCCGCCGGCGGCGGAAGCTACTCGTAGTTGTAAATAATCAAAGGTCTTGTGGTAAATAGGTAGGATGGTAGGTTCCTATGCGGAAAAACTTCTCCATAGGAATCTATCACGCTTTGGAATGGGGAACTAACTTCAACTTGCTGACTAACCAACTTCTTGACAATTCAAAAGTGCCTTTAAATGGTTTAAATTACATAAATGCTTAGAGTTTTCTCTAAACGGTGTGACCGAGTCTTTATTTAACGCTACTGAAGAATGATTTTATACATTAGCCATTTAAAAATCAATTGGATACTCTATTCTTACAGTTCGAAATAAAATAACATGTAATTCACGTTTCTACGTTATTTCGTAGGTAGGTAGGTATTAATTGACTAAATGGAAAGCAAATTGTTTCGTCGTGACACACGTCCTAAAAAAGATATTAGAAATCTAACACAAGGTTTTTGACGTTCGATATATTGTACGCACGGCTACACATCAAGCTATACATTTCCAGTATAAGCTGACCTCGCATAGTACGGAAATCATATACAATGCGAGATCAGCATTAACTGGATAGAATAGAATAGAATAGAATAGAATATATTTATTCAGTATAAAATTGGTAAAATATTAACATAAAATCTTAGAAATAATTTACAAAGGTATTATAATGTTAGATGCCTGTACTAGGATAAACCTGTATCACAGGCGGCATGAGTTCACACTTTATGGTAGTTATAAGGACAATAAAATTCTTAACAATATTTAACAATAAGAAGTCTTGAAATAATGACAAAATTTAATAATCTAATTTATTACCTAATCATATTTTTATAAACCTTGCTTACTTATATACTATTTACCTTAAAAATAAAAAGACCTAAAAAGAGTCTTAAGTACATAATTTCTTATTTAGTTTGCGTAAAATAGTTTCTTGCACTTTATAACCTAGTTAAACACATAATTATGATTTTCCGTCAGCAGAATTTGTAAGTGGGCTAAAGTAAATGATATGATGCAGTAGCAAGATTAGAGTAGATATTAGATTAGAATTAGTTATAGATCTTCTTAATAGACTTGTATTCTACTATTAATAAATAATAGGCCGATAGAATCAGAATCATACTATGAAAATAATATATGAATCATCGTTAAATGTCACAAACTGACAATGCATAATTGCTGTATTAATGATCTGCGTGCAATTTATATTAAGAAATAATTCATCTGTTTGTTAGTTTTCTATGGAGATTCGTAAAATGGTCCAAAATTATGAATTACTTTTGTGTCAATTAGAGGAATTTCTAATGATAGCTGGGAATTCAGGGTATGAATTGCTAATGTCGCCGTTTGAGGCCCCCAGAAAACTTATCAATTTTACAAAATTCATTATCTAGGTACTTTTTATATCTGTTTTCCCTTAGGGGGATCATTTTGTACCACTCTCCCCTAAAATATTAGGTTACCTATGAAATCTGTGTTTTGTATGGGAAATTTTAAAGAAGTTGCATTTTTCGTACTAACATTTTCTTAATTTATATAACCATCATGAACACTAATGTTTTAAAACTTTTATGCACTAATGTTTAAAAACTAAGATATCCTATGCCACTTAGATTAAGCGACAAAAATAAGTTTTGGCTAAGTTATAAAAAAAATTGTGGTCATTTCTGCTAACAAAATCGGGAGTCATTTTTAAGGTATTTTTTATGTTTAGAAAACTATAAGTAATAAGGTTTTTTTACTATTGGTAGTTGTCTATGATGGTCATTATTCGATATAATACCAAGCAATTGATGAATATTTTAAATCATAGAAGTGACGAGGTGAGAAAAAAACGCCAATTTCATAGGTGTGGAACCCAATAAGTGACCTTTTAATGCCGAGTAGGGAGGCATGATTCTCAATCTGCGTACCTACCTATTTGTGTATTTTTTTTCATTTCAAACTATTTACTTACCTTAGAAACACGATTCTAGACAATCACAGATAAATGAATACTGAAGCTACAAAGTCATAAAGATTACGTAATAGATAATAAAAACTGTTTATTTTATCACCGGTAACATCTTATAACTGGTTGCGTTACAAGTATGTACCTAAGTAAATTAAGTACATAATTATGTAACGCTGCGTAGATGCTGCGCTAGCGTCGCGTAGAAGTTTACGTGCCAATATAACACCGCGTAGACGCTTCAACAAAACACAATGTTGGTTTGCTGTTATGAAGTGAGAGAAGATTAATTACTTTTTTATTCAATTCAGGACTTCGCGAGTTGTCCACGCGGTGTCACTGTGGTACCTACTTACGCAGAATAATAACGCCCAGTTGGTGCGTAGGTACTCGAGGCCCTAGACAAAGTGACATTCTATCAGCAATAACGATGATGGAAAAGGCAAAAATGTATAGGACTGACATAAGGTATCGAAAAGCTTATGTCAATTCTGTTGAAAGTCGTTGTAGAAATACGAAATGCTTTCGAAGCGATTGCCACTTGTCTAGGCCCTCTGTACCTACCACAAGCTAAGTGAATTCGTAGCTCGCAAGCAGAGCGGCACCAAACCCTCGCCCTCGATCCGTAAAGTTACCTTTTGACATTTTACTCCACGGCACCTTTAACCCCGGGACGAGCTCTTGGCTAAGTAATAACAGCCGCACGGGTCGATCCATCAGGTTAAGCGACGCTTGCCGGGGTTGGTCCGTGGATGGGTGACCATTTTCACATATCGAGACTTCTCCGTGCCTCGGAAAGCACGTTAAGCTGTTGGTCCCGGCTGTCATTTGTGGATATTTGACAGTCGTTACGAGTCGTCAGAAGCACGAAAGTCTGACAACCAGTCTAACCAAGAGGTATCGTATTACCCAGTTACTGGGTTGTGGAGGTCAGATAGGCAGTCGCTCCATGTAAAATACTGGTATTCAGAGACTGGAAGCCGACCCCAACATAGTTGGGAAAAGGGTAGGCAGATTGATTTGGCACCTTTAACCTACATGTAGGTACACACGGCTACACATCAAGCTATACATTTCCAGTATAAGCTGACCTCGCATTGTACGGAAATCCTATACAATGCGAGATCAAGATAAACTGGAAATGTATAGCTTGATGTGTAGCCGTATGTACCTAGGTCTTTGAAACATTCATCTCACACCCACTTCCATAATTGACATTTTATAAAATATCGATTTAGTCTTTCGTATCGAGAAACGAGCTGGTGAATCGGAAACAATTAGGTCGCTTATTATAAACTTCTTCGAGGATTTGTTTCGAAAGGTGAAAATTGGGCTGTTTTTTTTTGCTTTGCCTGACCTTCTAAGCGCTGCTTTAGTAGTACAGTACGATTCAAACTGAAGGGCGCACCCTACCTCAAATTGCTTAGCATGATCCTCCGTTATAGGCTTGCAGAAAAAATATCGATATATCGAAATATCTTTTATTTTATTTATTTATTTATTTATTAAACAACCAACTTATATTTACAGTTGCACCACACATATAAGTTAACGGTCAGTATCTGTTAGGAATTACATATAAAATTAGATTAACATAACTTATAAACTAGACAAAATTCGATGAAATACAATTATTGAAATTAATCAAGATTAGGTGAAATTAGACAAAATTAGACAACCTTGGTTAAGATTCGATAAAATTAGATAGAATTGGCAATAAATTATTAATAAGTAGCAAGATACACTAGTTTAATTTAGTCACTCCAAAGAGATTGTACTGGGAGTGGCAATGGACTCCAGGTAACGAGTTGCAGTGTTCAGGAATCTCAGTTCAGTACTCGCAAAGATATCTAAGGATTTGTCATACAGCAAAATGTTGTTAATATGGGTGAGGGCTAGGTACAACGGACTAGTTTTGAGGGTTATGCTACTGGTTTGAGGTAATGCGAATAGAGGACGTTGGCGAGGACGAAGTGTGTGCCTAACGGGTAGTGGGATGTTAAAAGAGATGAAATGAAGCAAAAAGGAATTGAAATGGGTACCACGAATTAGGCGGATGAAATATTTGACGAGACTAAGATTTCTTCTAACCTCTAAACTTTGGTAGCCCACCATACCCAGCACAAATGGTGTAGGGTACATGTACGGGTAATAACCATACAGTTTTAAGTAGAGATAGCGGACAAAACACTTCTGAATCTTTTCGATAATCAGTGTATATACTTTCTCATGGGGGTTCCAGATTGCACAGTTAGTCTCTAGCAAACTGCGAATGAAAGAGTTGTACAGTATGGTTAGGGCTTGACGATTAGTAAAAATTTTGGCCTGACGCAAAACAAAACCTAGGTTTTTGCGGGACTTGTTGCAGGTCAATAGTATATGCTGGTTAAATGTAAGCTGTGGATCAAAGTGAGCACCCAAATCGCGTACGGTTAAAACGCGTTTCAAGGGCTCATTGCTCATAGTGTAGATGTTGTGTATGGGTTGTGTGGCTTTTGAGTAGGTCATGACCGAGCATTTACTAATGTTTAGGTTGAGTTTGTTTATAGTGCTCCAAGTGTGAATATTGTCAATGTCTAGTTGAAGTGTGGCCGCATCACTATGGTTTGCTACTGGAAGAGCAAGTTTGACATCATCAGCATACATTATGACTGTGGAGTGTTTTACACATGTGGGAAGATCGTTAACTACGATTAGAAAAAGAAGGGGCCCGAGGTTAGTGCCCTGCCCTATGCCAGAAGTGATATATCGATATTTTTTGTTCGATATATCGATATTTTCCGGCGATATTTATTATTTCGATATATCGATGTATCGATATAAAATATCAAGTATCGAAAATGTATCAAAAACGATATATTTTCAATAGCAACACCGTTGTCGCCGCTGACTAAAACCGCTGGAATTCAGAGCCGTAAAAATTATTAGTACTTTTTTTCCTAGTTTGGTATTTAGATGATTATAAAACTTGAACTACATAAAGTAAAATTTTTTTTTTTTAATTCCACCGATATATCGATATTTTTTTTTCGATATATCGAAATCGATATTGATATTTTTTTTAAATATCGATACGATATATATCTATACTTTTTTACACTTCTTGCATCCCTACTCCGTTATGCAGAAAATACTGCAGCATTAATTTTCAAATAAATATATGTTAAAGTTGAGGATTGATGCTAGGTCTTATGTGAGGCGAAAACACGTTTACATAAAATTTTCTCTATAGAAAAAAAATCCAAAGTTACCTCTAAACACAACTAAACCGCTGGTATTCAAAAAATAATTCAAATTAGATCATCAAAGTAACTAAGTTTTTAATTACCTTCCTACCTAGTTCCTTCATGACACACATAATAGATACCTGAGGTCATCGGAAAACTTGAGACTAGAGATGCCGATGCATTCCACCAGTTTTTATGACAAATCTTTTACTGTCCAAGCAGTACGGTTATGGAATGCCTTGCCCGTGTCGATTAGGCGTGCTCAATCTTTGTCCACTTTTAAAATTCTAGTGAAAAAACACTTCCTCTCTCCTTAAACATGTTTATTGTTATATATATATATATCTAACTATGTATATATTATAAATATATTTATATAGATAAGATAATGCTTTATGTATTTATTGTATATGTAAACGGTACACCACTGACTACCTGCAGTAATGTCTCTCCTTCTTACTTTAATCCATCCAAAGGTTGTCTGTAAAAGATCGCTTTTAGCGATAAGACCGCCCATTGTGTCACCCTATGTAAAATTTCTAATTTATGTCTGTAATTTTTATGGTGTACATAATAAAGAGTATTCTATCTATCTATCTTTTTAATTACCGTTATTTTCATCGTAAAAAGCAATTACCTAAACTTTTCGCCGCTAGCGCCCCACTCCGTCTCGCTCTCACTCAGGTCGCGAGTAGTATGGTGCGAGCGAGATAATTATAGCAATAGGCTCGCCCCCTATTATAAATGGCGAAATGTGGGTGTACTATATGGACACCTCTGCCTAACTTTTCGGGGAATGCAGGTGTGATGTTATGTTTATAAAACATTTCAAAGAACTGGGGCCTGATCAATCAATCATTAACTTAGTCGAAGGCGTCCATTTTCAAAGCCTACAAAATCCCCAGGGATCATCTATAAATACAACAATATTATTGCAACAAATTATTATTAAGAGGACCTGACCTTTCCTACACTGCGTGTGGGCGTAAAGTGGGTCGGAGAAAAGGTTATATTGAATAAGTATTATTACCTATCCCACAGGAATATTGGCAAATACATACCTACATAGGTTAAGACCATAGATGTAAGAATTATATTTCTATGGGTAAGACCGTACCTATAATCCGCAGGAAGCCGGCGGTGCCTAAGCACGAAATCTGAAGCCCTAGTGTGAGTTTTGAGTTTACGCATCGACCGCGTTCGGCGTTCCGATTGGCTCTTCACTGACCTTCACTGGTGAAGGGCCAATCGGAGCGCCGAACGGTGTCGATGCGTAAAGTCGAGATGGTTAAATGAAATTCACACTAAGGCCTCAGGGCCTCTGTAGTCTATACAGGGTGTAAGGGACAGCCCTCCGCAAATTTACAGTGGGCATTCAGCTCCTTATTGTGAATCATATTCCACCGGAAATTTTCTCATGAGTTTTCATTTTTTTAAATGTTTTTTTTAGTTACTATCCCTTTATTTCAATGTAAAATTACATTATCTGTACGTAGCACTCTATTTATGTAAATAAAACAGCTAAAATCAAAAAGCCAGCAATGGATGTTAAAATACTCGAGCGCGCCCCCGACACGGGGAGTGCGGCTACGCGGGTTTTGCCACGGTAACGATACATTGCATGTGAGGTAATAATACAAATCAGGTTTATTGGATTCCCTTTAGGGCTGTCCCTTACACCCTGTATATGCCGAAGTTACGGGCGTTCCCTACTCCGTATCCTGGGAGAGAAACTGCCAGGATACGCGTGTATCACGCTAGACAAGGCCGTCTTTTATCTAAGTATTGGAAGCCTTGGCCAGTTAAAGATAATGGGTCCTACATGCAGGATGCAAGAGCGAACGAAGCGAGCTTGAAAATTGTAGCACCTGGGATAAGTTAGGTATTCTTTCGACAGTCTCTACCTACGACGCTGGAAGGAACTAGGGGGCGCCACGAATCACGGGGCCCCGGGTACTTGCCCAGAGGCCCTAGACAAAGTGACATTCTATCAGCGATAACGATTGTGGAAAAGGCAAAAATGTATAGGACTGACATAAGCTGCCGTAAAGCTTATGTCAATCCTGTTGAAAGTCGTTGTAGAAATACGAAACGCTTTGGAAGCGACTGTCACTTGTCTAGGCCCTGAGTGACTAATGGAAAAGATGGTCTCCAGGCTAAGGGTGCAGCTAGTAGGTGTTAATAAAAAGTAAAACAAAATGTTGTTATTTTAAACTATGTTTATTAAGAAATAAGTAATTTTCTAAACGTAATTTACACATAATTATGAGAGTACAAATTATTTACAACAATTTACAATTTGATATAGCTAGCAATCATTGTTTGGTATGTATATGACATAATGAAGGGTAAACAATGTGTCCATTGACGGACGCGTTGGGGGCACCGGCAATTGATATAACCCAAGCGGTCAATACATAGGTTTACAGCAGGCCTCCTCCCTTTTTGTACAGTCGGTTGTAGGTACAGGCAGTTATAATATAAATTGCAACTACTTCAAACAATTTTGCGAGTTCAGTATTCAACAATCCTTTTACGTCACTCTAGCCATAACCTCAAAAAGTTAAATTACACACACAATCAAAACGAATTTTGGCAGTGTAGCGGAAAATGAATATATTTTGCCTGTATACCAAATAGCATATTCGCCTGTACACACGGCTACACATCAAGCTATACATTTCCAGTTTATGCTGATCTCGCATTGTATAGAATTTCCTTACAATGCGAGGTCAGCTTATGCTGGAAATGTATAGCTTGATGTGTAGCCGTGTGTACCTACGTAACAAAAACTCGAGAGGTGTCGTGGGACACCCGGTTGGTAAGTTCCTTTTACCGTTTATTATGTATATTAAATGATAGGCACACATATTCCGGTTTAACTCGACGGATCAATCAGTTACTCAGTCTGATGTCAATGACCCGTAAATAACCTAATTGTTCAATTAGGGCTTAAGGAAGTAGGTACATAATTAAATTAACATGTTTGTGTCCAAACTGCGTTGTCAAGGAGCTCATGGCTAAGTAATAACAGCCGTACCTACAGGTCGATCCATCAAGTTATGCTACGCTTGCCTGGGTTGATCCGTGGATGGGTCACCATCTTTACATAACGAGACTCCTCCGTGCCTCGGAAAGCACGTTAATCCGTTGGTCCCGGCTGTGATTCGTGGATCTTTGGCAGTCGTTACGGGTCGTCAGAAGCCCGAAAGTCTGACAACCAGTCTTACCAAGGGGTATCGTATTATCCAGTTACTGGGTTGTGGAGGTCAGATAGGCAGTCGCTCCATGTAAAATACTGGTATTCAGCTGCATTCGGGACTGCAAGTCGACCCCAACGTAGTTGGGAAAAGGCTAGGCAGATTGATTGTGTCTATCTGTGTCGACATCAAACCTGCGTTTGTAATTTGTAGGTTTTAATGGAACGAAGTTGCTTATCGCAGATTATAGGTACTCTGCAAACTAGGCCAATTAGCTAGACCGAAGAAGTGGTAAATTTTGCCTGACACGACACAGTTACGTAACAAATGGACGACACCTCTCGGGTTTTGTTTTATAGATTGACCGGGACGCTGTGCCGCGCCTTAGTACTGCGCGGCGAGACCCGGCAGCGTTAATGAATGAGCAGCCTGCACTGCACTACCGGTCTCGCCGCGCACATGCCTTTGGCGCGAAACAGCGGCTCGGTCAAACTACATATATAGTACAATTTAGTTCTCTCTACAAGAAAATCAATTTATCCAGCTCCATATAAATAATTACATAATAATACAAATTAAAACCATGTTAATTGCCAATCACAACTATATATTATTAGAACTTAAATAAAATTAACTAAAACTTTTTTTTTACAAATTGTTTATGAGATGAACTTAATTTTAATCTGTGTAAAAGTACCCCCCAGTCTTGCCAAGGGGTATCGTGTTATCCAGCAACTGGAGGTCAGATAGGCAGTCGCTCCATGTAAAATACTGGTATTCAGCTGCATTCGGATGGAATGCAAGCCGACCCCAACATACTTGGGAAAAGGCTAGGCAAATGATGATACAGTACCTACACAATCTACCCTCGGCTTAGATATAAAAGATGGAATTTTAGGCCAAGCATATGCTGAGACGCAGGTGCCGCCGGTTCAAGCAGTGCAGGGCAGAGCAGATTTTGTACTGACAGCTGGTCGTCACTTGTTTTTGAAACGCAGGTAACGCAGCACCCTGGCAGGGTTGCGGGTTAGTCCGAACGGGATACCGGGACCTTGGCAATAGGCAACTGAAGGAACACGGGTGGATTTTAGTAAGTAAGAGTCTGACACGCCCTTCCGCTTCGCCCAGAGCGGGAGAAGTCATTGGATGATCTCCCATTAAAAAAAAAAAAGTTAACGCTGCACAGCACCCGTCGCGCAGAAATCTGTACCGGCTTTATAACCAGACGCAGGACACATGTCTGCGTCCCACGTGCCTGCACCGCAGCAGCTGTCAGTACGTTCATGCATTACAAAATCTATTCTGCCCTGCGTTGCACGGTCCTGCGTCTCAGCATACGCTAAGCTTTAGAAAGAGGCTCACACAGGTATGTCTGACTGACAGAGAGACGCTCGGCAAACCCGATTTTTTTCGTAAACTCTAGGTGCCATATCTAAGCCTTCTGTAGGACCCTTAAAAATTATTTCATAATCTTTATGTAAGAGGCAGAAGTTAAAATGCCTCATATCATAATTTTTTTCCACCATTTTTCGTAATAATAATCACTCTTTTATAGTAATTTAATTATAATTATTAATATATTCTTGCATTATTGCCGTGTCACGGTAAAAACTATAGTCGTATGAGAATGACCCACACATTACCTCCGCATCTAGCGTAGTTCAAACGTCACCGTCAACGCAGCGTCTATGCACCGTCAACGCAGCATCTTTGAACCGTCAACGCAGCATCTATGCACCGTCAACGCAGCGTCTATGAACCATCAACGCAGCGTCTATACACCGTCAACGCAACATTTATGCACCGTCAACGCATCATTTATGCACCGTTAACGCAGTGTCTATGCACCGTCAACGCAGCATCTATGCCCCGTAAATGTGCCTACCAATGCTAGATGCGAAAACACCTCTTGTAATCATTTATTCTAAGTCAAGTCTAAGCAATGTTACGAACATTAGTTATCAAGTATCTTTGTAGTTAGCGTCATGGACGAGATAAAATGTACGTAATTTAATATATCATCGGCTAGACCTTGGTACAGTTTAATATAAATCATACCTAAGGCTGAGAGTCGCGCTTAAGCGATATGCCTCATTTACATTCAGCCCCTGCCACTGCCCCTCCCGCTGCCGGCAATAATTCCCTGAATACTGCTGCAACAGGATCGAGAGGAGTGTGTGTAAAATTTTGGCAATGGCAGACGTCGAAATAATTACAGCGGCAGCGCTGTGTCTTTTTGCAGTACATAATTATGTTCGGTATATAAAAAAAAATATGGAATACAAAAAAAGAAAGTTCGTCGTAGACGATGTTGGATGATATCTATCCATAGAACTGAGCGACGGAGCAGAATGTAAACACACACGCTCGCGCTGCCGGTCCTTTGACTTCCGCACAAAAAACCGCCTTTATGGGCACGGGCAGCGCGAGTGGCAATGGCAGTGGCATGAGAAGTATGTTTACACACTCGTCCTGACCACTTCCCTGCTCAATTCGGCTGAATGTAAATGAGGCAATAGCGGGAAAAGCGAGTCGTTTGAAGCTATAGCCGCGTCAATGTCGTCGCATCGTGTGTTGCGGCATTGGTGAAATGTCACACATGTTAAAATAACTTCGCCTGGTTGTTTTGTTACTTATTGTATTGCAATTAAGACGATAATTTGTATTAAATTAAAATTTCACTAATCTGTAGCCAGCATAACGTGATGCAAATTCTATGTTGACGGCGCCACAAGCGTTACATATAATGCTCGTGCCGACAGTCGGCTTTTCCATCGGATATCGGTTACTCCGCGAAGACAAAGGAACTTTAGGTGCCAATTTCACTAATGAAAATGAACGCGATCAGCACATCTAAACCGCGTTCAAGAGCTGTCAGTGTCATCATTATTGTGGAATATTGACACTGACAGCTCCTGAACGCAATTTAGATGTATTGATCGCGTTCAATTTTATGATTTTTTTGGTGAAATTCCGTCCAGGGCACACTCGCATGAGGCTTCACACAAATGAGCGCGCTTGATAAGTTTTTCAGTAGCTATTTACACCTACAATATTCGAGAATACATTTATAGCGCTAGCTCATTTGTTTTGAAAATATTTTCTATTTGAATCTCCCGCTCCTCCAAAAGCTCCGCTTGTGCCTCAGGCCGTACCTTTATTGTTATATTAATGTTATATTGCTGGGAGTAATATCAGCTCCTAAATACACGCCCGGACTCCTAAATCAAGCCACCATACAATTCCATGTAGTTAAAAAGGCCATCGAAATATATATGAATCAAAGAAAAAGTTTATTATGCAGTTTTGATGCCAACATACTGGCCATGATTTTGGTGTCGTCATTGTTCCAAATTTGAATTCACGACTCTTTAAAAAGTTATAGTCTATACAAAAAAACTGCAGGGAATTTGAATTCACGACCCTTTAAAAAGTTATAGTCCATACAAAAACTGTATGGTGGCTCGGTTTAGTATTCCAGGAGGTTACATTACAATAAAATAAAGCTTAAATATGCAAATACAGTTGTTTTGTCAGTCATGTTAATAATGTTACTATTTAATAAAAACTATTAGACAAAAAAAAGAAAATTTTATAAATTAGCTAGCAATACACGTGATGGGTATCAATGTCTTAACACAAAGACCTTGGTTACTTACAAGGAAATAATAAATATTATAAAGTAAGAGATTATAGTTAGCAAGATTTGACTAAACACTGGGTTCTAAAAGCCTGATCAATTCCGGTTTATACTATCTTTAATGAATGCGTAAATAGAAGCACTCTGTTGGATTTTTTACTTCCAGCACTAATTCAAGCATTGAATATTCCAAAATTTCAAAGAGTGGGCGTTAAAAATTCGACTTTTGGATTTATGTATTAATTTTCGTGTCGCGTACTTCTTGTGTTATGATCAGTAACCTGCTGTGAAATCTTTTGTTAGCCGATTTTTTGGTTGAACAAAAACTAACTTAAACTAAATTAAATATGCTATTAGAAACCAGAATTTTGTTAAATAAACTACATAAATAAATTGAAAATCTACTATAATTATACAAAAATACAACTATTTCTTACATTAAACATACTTAAATTAAGTTCCTAATCTAAAATCAAGTAAGTTTTCATTGAATAGTAACTCTCAGACTGTCAAAATTATCAGTCAATAACTACACAGTCCACTATACAAGATATTATGAGTCTCATCATGAAGTGCTCAGCCACTTCTTCTTCTCAGGATATTCATTCTGCTATATTAAAATTTGGTTATCTGAAACAAAAAATGTTGAGATGAAAATAAAACCAAAAAAGCTATGTATAAAGAAATCAAATAAATGGGGTAATGAAGGGTTAACAGCAGTTTTAAAAAAATAACTGATTGATAATTTCAACACAATGGGGTCCAGAATCATGATGTAATGAATCCATGGTACCAGGTTGCGCGTCAATGTCCTACCAGCCTGTATATTGACAAGAAATCATTGAATTATTTACAATTTGTGCTCCATAATATTGTATCCTTAGATTATAACACCCAAGTAGTTATCACTGCGCATTTGCGATGGTAGGGATCCCCTACTGAGTGTTAAACAGATATCTGCCAGGACTACACTGTGGAGGAAGTCTATACAGACACACTGACTACACTGACCCACATTTTACTTTGATTTGTGTGGTATGATTGTACCAATGCGTAGCTACAACTAAGTACCCAAAGTGTGCTGTTTTGTGACAATTCTTATCAATATGGATCACTTTGAAGCAGACTATGCATAAAGCTAGTTGACTCTGAAATGATGCACCCCACAACTGCATTACCTATAGAAATCCGCATTACAGTGTGCGTAAATGCAATAGTCGGGCACGTCATTTAAGAGTGGTAAAACTATACTATTTACTTATCATGTAACTATTGGCTGTTCAAAGGAATTTTGAGTACCTAAGTAAATAAGTGCCTTTGAAATTTTAAAGGTCATATTATACATGACTCACACTGTGACTGGAAAATTGAATTTTTAAACAAGTTTTTAAAACATGTTGCTACATGAATTGCAATAGGTGATGACTGTTTTAGAGGAGTAAGTGTTGTATTTTCAATCTTCAGGGCTGAGGCGAGAGTGGTAAATCCAACAGCGCGGAAGAACAGTTGACTGTTACTTTTGATGAATAAACTGGCCGTCAATGATATATATCTACCAGAGAATCATAAGATGGATAGACGTAACAAAGATAAATCTGGTAGCGGTACAGTGACACCTCAAAGTAGACAAACTTGTAGTCCCCTCTCTGTTGTGAAGTAGATTTAAATAAGTAACAAAACATCTTGGCTACGGAAAGGATTCAGCTTTTCCTCCTAAAAACTTAATGAGTTCCCCTTTCCTGCGCTTTACGTAATAACAACATCACGGCTGTCATCACTGTAGTCAGGCAAAAGGTGTAGGTACCTACAGTACACCCTCATTTCACCAGTTATAATGTAAGTCTCATGAAATAGAGGGCAAGCCTTATTTGATAAATAATATAGTTCAATCATTTCAACCTGCCAAAGGAGGATGCTACTTTTGTTATATAACCTCTTAATACCACAGTTCTAAACTGTTTGCTAACAAGACAATATTTGAGTTAAAACATAATTTTCTGTACTTACCTCAGCACTCCATAGGAGCTATAGAATTTGAATTATCTCCGTAACCGCTTAAGCTGCCTTGGAACTCAATCCCACTAATCTGGCTGTCAGCATTGAAGGCATACGAGTCGTTGCTTGGTGCATGTGATGTTTCCAAGTTACCGTCTCCTGAGTCGGCAGCCGCCGCCGCGTCAGGCTCCGCCCAGTTAATCTTAAATCTAGTCACACGGGGTTCAGAAGCGAGGATATTTCTCACTACTTTGTCAAACTGAGGTTTCGCCGGTGGATTTTCACGTAATTCTGGCTCAGATTCTGAGTATTCGTTATTTATGAAGTAACCTACTCTCACGAACTCCTGTCCTCGGTAAGAACATGTTAGAAGCACCACTGTGACGCCGAGAGCGTCGTTTTCTGGGATCCGTGTTACATCAGGTGG
The DNA here is from genome assembly GCA_947522985.1 of Lithophane socia. Lineage (NCBI taxonomy): Eukaryota > Metazoa > Arthropoda > Insecta > Lepidoptera > Noctuidae > Lithophane > Lithophane socia. The sequence goes on along the minus strand of OX383281.1, from coordinate 3,739,986 downwards.
CGGCGCTTGGAATACAAACATGTGCCTTCCTTCAGGTATGGGCCCGACGTAAATTGTGTCTAAAACCTGGTCGTGCTCCTCCGTTTCAGCTGATCCAACGTATATCATCTTCCATTCCAGGTCTTCTTTCAGTTCCTCAATGCATTCGAAGGTTAACTCGAATTGAAAAGGATTCAGAAACGGACTAGGATTGTCCAACACAACAACATTGGTTATGTGCACTTTTGCCATGATTTTGTGTTTTAACTGTTGTTTCACTTCAGGCAAAGGACCAGCACGCGTTTTTGAGTATTTTTAGCAGCAATTACTCTAGAAAGACGAGAAAAATAACCGTTTGCTTTTAACGACAGAAAATTCTGTGGGTCGGCGAAAAAATGACAATAATTTTGGCGGTTGAATTGATCACGTGATCAAAATAAGTATAGATAGCAGCGCAGCGGTGGCAATGACACGTACTAAAATTAAAAAGTTGAAATACTTTGACAGCGACGATGATAATTGAAAATCAAGGTAATAAAATAATCTACTTGGTTTAGCAAAACGTTTCTAAAAGGCAGATCGAAGGATCCGTTTCTTACTGATCCAATAAAATTATGATAACTTACATTTTCCGTAGTTTTCGTATTTGTTTTCCACACTTTATCACCACAAGAAATGTCAACTAAGTTTCATAGACAGTGATGAATGAGATAAATGTTGCCACTTTTTTCCGATTTTTGCAATTTACTGTTCTTGTCTATGCGTATAGAGTTGGAGGTGGATACAAAGGAAAAGTCTGTTTTTCTTGATTTTTCTTGTACAATTTTATAAAACATTTACACGCATTCACGCGATTATTAGTGATGTGTGTGATGATCAAAAGATAATGTGGGGAGCAAAAGATCTTAGCCTTGATTCAATAAATTATTTGCAAAATGGCAATATTATGAGCGCAAATGTCATTAATATAATAATTAATATGGCGTCTTTGCTTTGTGTTCATTGTGCATGTTTTCTGTCAAAAATTGTATTGTGATTTAAAACAAAAGCCATTTATTTCGCAATAGCACTATCAATACGTAAACCGCCGCTATAATAATATAGCATGAAGGTCAAACGTTAAAAACTAAGTTTAAACCGAAGAGAAAGGTGCAAGTATTACGCTCAGGAAAAAAGGTAATCATTTTTTGCGCTTTCTTTTGTATTTATACACATAATTGTTATTTAACGAGTGCATCACAACCCTATCTACGTCTTACATGTGTAGATTTCCGGGTTATTCTAGTAGATTGTGTGTAAATCGAAAGTTTTCACGGCATGCCTTTTACGATTACTTTTGAACAGTTACTTGACTTTTTAAGGATGTACGTGCATAGTTTTGTTCTGAGTCACTGCCTGTGTTGTCCCGTATGCCCTCCGTAATTAATACGAGCGTCAATTGTTGATCGTTGCTGTAGATATTACGTTCAGAACCACAATCAAACATCGTGTGTGCTGCTCATCCTAATTAACTATTTAAGACTAATAATTGTTCAGAAGTTGTAGAACCGTTATGAGTATCGTTTTAACTTGCTCACTTCGTTTTTGAGATCAAGGTAACTTGCATACATTATATTCAATCAGTTTGCAATAGTTTAGCTGGGCTAATATATTCATTTTTAGCTTTGAACACTTAGGACTATGGTAACAAAGTTAGAACTATTACATGATAGAAAAATGAATGGATTGTCTGAAAAATGATTGGTTTGGTACAAACAAGATGATTCCTAATATAGATGAATGGAATTCAAAGATATATTGACCCCAACAAAATTGTAATAGTCCAATATTGTACATGTAAGCACACCTATTGTGGCACCTTATGTTAAATTTTTACATTTATGTTTGTAATTTGCATGGTGTACTATACAAAGAGCATTATATTTTACTAGAGGCCTGTCCCGGCTTCGCACAATTGCAATTTGCATGTGAAGACAATATTATGTTCACTACACGTTGTGCACAAGTTTGAGCAGTAACCTAACAAAAAGTACTAGGCTACAAGTATATATTTTCATTTGTATTATTACATACGTCTTTTTGTATATATTGCCTATTACCATCTGGAACAATGTACCTTCCAAATGGTGAACGAATTTTTTTAATAGGTGCTGCAGATTTTGGATATCACAATACTTTGGAGAAAACCAGATATTTCATGATATCCTTCCTTACTTACTTACTTACATATATTATAAAACAAAGTCCTCCGCCGCGTCTATCTGTCGTCCTGTTCGTGATAAAGTCTAAAACAACTGTACCGATTTTCATGCTGTTTTCACCAATGGATAGAGTGGTTCTCGAGGAAGGTTTTAGTATATAATAACCGACATCCACGCGGACGAAGCCGCGGGCATTAGCTAGTTGTCAATGTTACAATATTTTGAATGTGTCATTGGCTAAATCTACCTCAATGTCCCAGAAAACCTCTGGCGACATCGAGTCAGACCCAGTAGAAGATGGTATGATTCGTCCACACTAGTTCAATTCAGAGAGGAGTGGAAATGAGAACGGGAGGCCCCTGCAGTGGGACAGTGGCAAAAATAAAATACAATATTGAATTATCTCTAATTTATCTTTCCAGCAGCTGAATGACAGCTAATTCAAGATGGCTTCCAGTAGAGATGAAGGCCCTGTCTATTACAGGGAGATACAGAAAAATGCATATCTTAAACGGATACCCAATGACGTAGGAAGCAGTAAACTGAGGCCTCTGGCGAGTAAGGTGAGCTGACGACTTTTCCATACTAATATTATAAATTCGAACGTAACTCTGTCTTTCTGTCTGTCTTTCTGTCTGCCTGTCTGTCTGACTGTCAGTCTGTCTGTCTGTCTGTCAGTCAGTCTGTCTGTCTTTCTGTCAGTGACCTTTTCACGCCTAAACCACTGAATGGATTTCGACAAAAGGCTAGGAGATAGATGGCATCCTGGGGAAAGACATAGGGTACTTTTTATCGACATACCACGCGGGCGACGCCGCGGGCAGAAGCTGGTTCTGCTATAGTTTTGAAAGGGTAGAAGAAGAGACGACCTCGAAAATTATGAATAACACAACATTACGCTCCCGAAGGGTTGTAACCACCGTACAACCAACCATAGTACACCCACACTTCACCAGTTATCTTTAAATCCCATGTAATAGGGGGCGAGCCTATTGCCATAGACCGGGCACAAATCCAGACTTCTGCTGCTTAGAAACCCCAATAACACTGCCTGAATTGGGAATCGTACCCCATGCTTAGCACTCGAAACGTGTGCGGAGCGGGTCGGTAGCGGGAGCCGCGCACGCTTTTCGTGTGCTGACATCGGCGCAACATGTCCCTTTCTTCCTTAATTCTCTATTAGTCGTCATCTCGGTAGTCACCCCCTTTCTAGCCATATCATCTTTCACACAGTCCATCCATCGTTCCTTTGGTCTTCCCCTACTCTTATAGCCATCGACATTCATACCTAAAACTTTCCTCACGACATTTTCCTCATTCCTTCGCATCACGTGCTCATACCATGACAACCGATTTCCGCACAACTTTTATACTCCTATGATAAGAAGCTAGGCTAACCATTGTTTTCAAGTAGCGAAGCAATCATACATACTAACTCATTAATTTTTATGATTTTGATAAGGTTAAGATGCAAGTACATTTAGGTACCGGGTTCTAGCATTGGCACTTACTGTCGGACGCTTTCGAACTTTTTAAAACATGTGCCATATTTACGGATACCTAGTTTTTAGGGTTCCGTACCTCAAAAGGAAAAAAACGCAACCCTTATAGGATCACTCGTATGTCTGTGTCAAACACGGACGTATAACGAAAATAAATGAATTTTGAATATGGAGTGACCCCCAATTTGCCTTTTAGCGGCAAATTAGAAAATATTTTTTTTAAGATAGTTAATTGATTTAGGCGTAACTTTGCGGAAATCCTAACTAATATTATAAATGCGAAAGTGAGTTTATTTGTTTGTTAGGCTTTCACCCTAAAACGGCTGAACGGATTTGGATAAAATTTGGCACAGGGGTAGACTATGACCTGGAATAGGACATAGGATACTTTTTATCCCGATATTCCCACGGGATCGAAACTTACGCGGGTGAAACCGAGGGGCGCAGCTAGTCCATTATACATTACAATAGACGAAGTTATATTTAGTAACCTATTCCGCTTAACTATTCCTCAAGAGTCATAAAAAAACCTTTATTAAATCGACACATGTTTCACCTTAACGAGGCATCAGGATGACGATCGACCAGTTGCAAACTCGAACACGACGTATTGCAACGCCGAACCCTCTTTTTTTTTTTTTTTTGGACCGCATTTACAGGACTTTTTACGACTCTTGGGTTACTAAATATAATCTACGTCTATTGTATTTTATAATGGCCTGGCTGCGCCCCGCCTTTTCACCCGCGTAAGTCTCGACCTCGTGGGAATATCGGGATAAAAAGTGTCCTATGTGTTAATCCAGGTTATAAACTATCTGTTTGCCAAATTTCATCCAAATCCATTCAGTAGTTTTTACGTGAAAGAGTAATAAACATCCATCCATCCATCCATACTTACAAACTTTCGCGTTTATAATATTAGTTAGATTTCCGCAGTACCTCAAACAGATCTAAAATCTATTCACATTACTTTCTGTCTCCTTCCAGAAAGTACCTCTCAAACCGATGTGGACTCAACTGTGCGTGCACAACGGCAGGACGCCCTACTTGGAACAGTACCCAGAAGCCAGCAGCGCGGCCACTATCACCCATAAACCAATATGGCGAGCATGTCTGAGAGCAGCCAGGCATGTGACAGCAAGTGTCAAACCTCACTGTGGGGATCAGTATGATTTCCTGGTTGATACTGATAGTGGTGCTGTCAGGATGCTGGCGCCTGATTGGTAAGCATACATCCTCTGCCTAGCCTTTTCCCAATGTGTGTCGTGACGTGAAATGTTGGGGTCGGCTCAGTGGCGGATTAAATGTCGAGAGCGCCCTAGGCAAGTACCTCATCGACGCCCCCCTTTTTTTTTTTGTGGGTGGGAAATCATCCAATGACTTCTCCCGCTCTGGGCGGAGCGGAAGGGCGTGTCAGTCTTTTACTGACTAAAACCCACCCGTGTTCCTGCAGTTGCCTGTTGCCAAGGTTCCGGTATCCCTTTCGGACTAACCCGCAAATAGACCCTAGATGCAATTTTTTTTTTTGGTCTTTTGTAGTCTACCCGGTTACTGGGTTGTGGAGGTCAGGTAGGCAGTTGTTCCATGTAAAATACTGGTATTTAGCTGCATCCGGTTAGACTAGAAGCCGACCCCAACATAGTTGGGAAAAGGTTAGGCAGATTGATTGGTCTCTTGTTCTCTACATTCCAAGTTTCATCACAATTGGTTCTGTAGTTTATTGCATGAAGTAGTAATGTATACTTATACACACACACACTTTCAAAGTGATAGTATTAGTAGAGATAATTAAGTAGGCCAGGGAATATGTGATGAAAGTGAAGAAAGCGAGAGGGACCAAACGAACATGGAAATCCATTATGCCTCTCTGGGAAACAGATCTCACTGTGTGTTGACAGATGATCGTTGGTTATCATTAATTTAGTATCTTACCCACTTCTTGTATAGAATAAGGTAATGCACTGGGCCGGTTTCTTACCTAACGGGATGCAGCTGAAGTACCTGTATTTTACATGGAGCGACTGCCTATCTGACTTCCACAACTCAGTAACTGGGTAATACGATACCCCTTGGTAAGACTGGTTGTCAGACTGGCGCGATTCTGACGACCCGTAACGACTGTCGAAATATTCACGAATGACAGCCGGGACCAACGGCTTAACGTGCTTTCCGAGGCACGGAGGAGTCTCGATATGTAAAGATGGTCACCCATACACGGACCAACCCCGGCAAGCGTAGCTCATTAGTCTAGTGGTCGCAGGCTTTACTGCTGACCGGTCCAGAGGGCCTAGACAAGTGACAATCGCTTCGAAAGCGTTTCGTATTTCTACAACGACTTTCAACAGAATTGACATAAGCTTTTCGATAGCTTATGTCAGTCCTATACATTTTTGCGTTTTCCATCATCGTTATCGCTGATAGAATGTCACTTTGTCTAGGGACTGGGTTTGAGCAAAGAGAATTCATCAGTTTTTTTCTCATTTGCCACCAATTTTCACAAAAACCTTCAAAGTTCCGGTTTGAGTACCAGGTCGGGAAAAGTGGTATTGAGTTTTTCAATTACAAATTTCTCAGTAGCGACTTGTGAGTCTGGATTTATACCCGGTTGATGGCAATAGGCTCGCCCCCTATTACATCGTACTAATAAATATAAATATGACAGATTGTGAGGATGAACGGATGAATGTTTGTTACTCTTTCACGCAAAAACTACTGAACGGATTTGGATGAAATTTGGGACACAAAGGGCCACAAAAAAAGAAACAAAAAACTTAGACACTTGTTAAACGCGTGTTTAATGTCAGTTTTATGTCAAACTCCATACGGAAATGTCATGTTTAAGAGGTGTTTAGGCTAAACAACTGATAAACACAGGTTTGTGGTTATAAAGAAATAGTTTATAACCTGGATTAGCACGTCGGATACTTTTTATCCCGATATTCCCACGGGATCGAAACTTACACGGGGAAAACCGCGGGGCGCAGCTAGCAATTTTCATAAAAACATTACTATATCCATAATTTTTCCAGGGAATCAATGCAAGACTGGGTATCAACACTCCGCAACACACTCCACGAGCTGAAGATCCTGGGTCGCGGTGAGAACGTGTACTGTGCGGGGCCTGCGCCCCCGCCCCCGCCCCCGCCCCCCCGGGCTGCGGCCAGGGACCCCACGTCACCGTTACCACCAACGCCCCCTACACCACCTGACAGGTATCCAATAGTTAAATGTATTCAGGCGTGACTGCGGAAATCCATTATAAAATACAATAGACGCAGATATATTTAGTAACCTATTCCGCTTGAGTATTCTTCGAGAGTCATAAAAACCCTGTCAGACACGTGTTTCACCTCTCAACGAGGCATCCTCAGGATGACGATTGACCAGTCGCAATGCAGAACACGACGTGTTGCCACACCGAGCGCTGGACGCAGAGTCTCACTCAGAGTTTCTATGACTCTTGAAGAATAGTTAAGCGGAATAGGTTACTAAATATATCTACGTCTTTTGTAATTTAGGTATCCAATCTTTGAAAAAATCCTTGTTTCCGAATTGATGTTACTGTTGAACTATTGAAATAGTAAAAAAATCATCTTCACATACCGAGACTCCTCCGTGTCTCGCTAAGCCGTTCGTCCCGACTGTCATTTGTGGATCTTTGACAGTCGTTACGGGTCGTCAGAAGCCCGAAAGTTTGACAACCAGTCTTGCCAGGTGGTATCGTATTACCCAGTTACTGAGTTGTGGAGGTCAGATAGGCAGTCGCTCCATGTAAAATACACCACTATTTTACATGGAACGACTGCCTATCTGACCTGATTCAGCTGCATCCGGTTGGACTGGAAGCCGACCCCAACATAGTTGGGAAAGGGCTAGGCAGATGATGATTGATATAGTTAAAAAAAAAGGAAAAACGCAAAATAATAACCATCATTGTTTCTTTTTCAGGGTACCCGGAATCGAACTAACGACTGCCCGACCAGCCAACCCGACCTCTCATGAACCGACCCGACCAGAACCGACCCGAACCGATCCCGAAGTTGAAACCACGGCCTCTACAGAAGAAGACATTGATATATCTAACTGGGACACTCCTTTCACGTCCTTACCCAGTACTAGTCAATCTAAGACTGAGCCGAGGAAAAGTGTGGCTAAAATCTGTGGGCAGAATATCTGCTTAGATGATTCTATATTTAAAAGGTATGTTTAATAGTTACTAAGAGCGTTTATTCTGAAAGTTGGCAACGTCGCAAATAACTGTCAAATATTTAGTTTTGATTAATTTGGCAATATTGTTTGTACTGTCTAAAATTTTGATTATGAAATACAACAACTGGGTACTATGATACCCCTTGGTAAGACTGTTTGTCAGACTTTCGGGCTTATGACGACCCGTAACGACTGTCAAAGATTCACAAATGACAGCCGGGACCAACGGCTTAACGTGCTTTCCGAGGCACGGAGGAGTCTCGGACTATCTAGCCTCCACACGCCAGTTACACACAACACGTTATGTTTTGTCAGAAATCCGACGATTGACGAAACACGAAGTTTTTCGAGGGACACTAGGAAAAAAAAAAAAATCAAGTAACAAAAACTAAAACCCAACTACGACTTAAAAGGTATAAACAAGACACCACAGACAGACAAATTAAAAATCCGGAGTCACACGTGTTAGGGCATAAATCGAACAGATTACGTGTGACTCCGGATTTTTTTTTTTAATCTTTTGGGGTTATTATACATATATTTTTGAAATGTGCTCATTAAGCCCTTTCATTTGATACCCAACATGGTACGATTAAACCATATTTTTTTTTAAGTTCCTCACTTTATTTCCTCTAGAGGGCGTCATTTTTAATTTAATGTGACTTCACATAGCCTATAACCAGCGGACAATCACGACGCTTCTAACGATACCTCATTTGTCAAATTGTGATAAGTGGTTTGGAAGATAGGAGGGAACAGATGAACATACATACATACATACATACATACCGGTCAAAATCATAACCCTCCTTTTTCTTCGCCGTAGTCGGGTAAAAAACTAAAACTGTGTACTATACCATGTTACTTTTTCTAGGACAAGTGCAACCGACAGTGATGAAGAGTTTTTTGCTGAAATAGATAGAATGTGTGACGAGGAAGTTGAGGGAGATTATAAGCAGAGAGTCGTGGTCAGTAATGGAGATAAAGACGGCTCGGAGAGTATGAGGTGGGTGGATTTCAAATAGGTTCAAGGGCGGATCCAGGGGGGGGGGGGGGGTCTCAGCTCCGGGAAAGTCCGAAAAAGGAACACGGGTGGGTTTTCGTCAGGAAAATTCTGACACGCCCTTCCGCTCCAGCCAGAGTGGCAGAAGTCATTCGATGATTTCCCAAGATCAAAAAAAAAAAAAAAGTGGGGGTCACCGCTGTGGGAAAGTCTGAAAGGGATACCGGGACCTTGGCAACAGGCAACTGAAGGAACACAGGTGGGTTTTAGTCAGTAAAAGTCTGACACGCCCTCCCGCTCCGGCCAGAGCGAGAGAAGTCATTTGATGAATCCCACCCTCAAAAAATATTAAAGAATCCTCATTTCTCTTTCCTACTCCATCATCAGACCCTCATCACCATCCACCTATTTTTTTTAAACCTTTCCAATTAGCCCAAACACGATACCTCTGCTGTAAGTTGGTGAGGGAGTTGGGTATCCTGGCACATACCAGGTGATGCTGCAGCATCAGTTCAAGGTTACTGTATTTTTCTCATATCATTGAAGTAACAGAATTCTAAATGAGCTGATAATCTTCAAATGGCTGAACCGATTTTTTTTAATCATAGCTAAGATCAATCTCGATCAAGTCGGGGTGCAAACAAAATAAAAAAAATCACTATTGGTTCAGCCGTTTGGCAGCTACGATGGAACAGACAGATACACACGTTAAACTTTTTCCGTCGGGGGTTAAAAATAAGCAACCATAATAATTTGACAACCATTTTACTGTCTTTTTCAGTAACCACCAAGCTACCAACATTACAGTGATACAAGTTTCAAATAAAGAACCGCCACACACAGCCATACCCGTTATGGGACCGGAAACGGATGTATTTGACTTCGAATTTAAACAAAAACTGACCATAACCGACCAACCGAACCCTAACTTCGTAAATATAGTCAATACAGAAGAAAATGAATACGGAACCACTTTCGCTAAAAACGATTCGGATTATGGACACTTGAGTTTGACAACTACTGTAAGTTTATCAGGAACCAATGATGAATTTCAAAGCTTTCCGAGTTCTAATTTTGCGACTGGGAATCAGAATGAGGAATTATATGAAAGACTATGCATGGCTTCGACTTCAAATTCCAAACCGTCACCACTACCAGTAAAAAAGCTAAAAAGTCTTGAAAAAACTCGAAAGTCCTCACTTCCGAATTTAGAAGTCGGAGATTCGACTTATGAATACCTTTTTCTCAGTAATAATAATGCTAGTTCAGTCAATGTGACCCCTGAAGTCAATTGTAATGGGGATTCGAATAGGGTGCAGGTTAATTCAGGGTCAAATAATGATCCCCTGCATAGGCTAAGGTCAATAGAACGGTCTAGGAGTCAGAATGCTTATGATGCTGCAGTGAGAGCGAGAGAGAGTGTAGCTAGAAGAGCACAGAATAATAGTCCGAAGAGAGAGATAAAAAATGGTGAGTAAAACTAAAATTTACTATATTCCGTACCAAAATATGCATAAAGGAACACATAGTCATCTTTACATATTATAAACTAGCTGCGCCCCGCAGTTTCACCCGCATAAGTCTCGATCCCGTGGGAATATCGGGATAAAAAGTATCCTATGTGTTAATCCAGGTTATAGACTATCTATTTGCCAAATTTCATCTAAATCTATTCAGTAGTTTTTACGTGAAAGAGTCACAAACATCCATCCATCCTTACAAACTTTCGCGTTTATAATATTAGTTAGATTAAAGTCGCTTTTCGTGTTTGTCTGTATGTCCGCGTTGTTCTTCTAAACCACGCAACAGATTTTGATAAGGTTTTCACCATAGTTTGGAGAATTTATTCCGCAAGATTATGTGCTCTTTGTACAACTTTAATAGTAACATGTTATCGTTACTATTAAAGTAACTAAGAAATCTCGATGTTTTGTCAAGACGTAAAACCTTGCTTCCCCAGCTTCCTGTTACACACTTCCGTCTCTTTTCACGAAATCACTCACATAGACATAGACAAAAATAGTGGAGTAATATAGATCCTCGGGCTAATTTCAGTGGTGAAATTGGATGTGTAAAATCATATTTTTATTTGTGCATTTTTTATCCAAATGAAGCTAACTTATTTATTATAAATTACATAGTTATCATGTTTTTTACCATCACGCATACTAAAGCATGGTACAAGTACTTTTTATTTTTTTCAGAAAATTCAGAACAAAGTCATACTCAGAACAAGCCGATTTGGAAGCGAGGTCTGACCGAACTATCTTTGCTAACGAAGCTTAAATCTATAGGTCAGACCAAGAAGGAAAGTCCGACCAGGCAAGATGACAATCTGGACAGGTAAGACATAAATAAAAAAAGATTTATGGACTGTGTGAAAGATGATATGGCTAGAAAACGAGTGACTACCGAGATGACAGCTAATAGAGAAGTATGGAAGAAAAAGAAATGGTGCGCATGCGCCGACCCCACATAAATTGGGATAATGGGAGGAGTTATGATGATGGATAAGCTACATATGAAATTCCCACTGCTGGGACACAGGCCTCCTCTCTGTGAGAGGCAGTGGGCCGTAATCTACCACGCGAGCCCAGCGCGGGTTGGTAGATGTCACATGTCTTCGAATTTTTGGTTCTAGGACATTTCTGCCTACCCGGATAGGAAGAGGGCGAGAGGTTATGTATTTATGTATGTTTAATCCATTAATTCCTTGTATTTTTTAGCAGGAGTCCCGGAGTCACGTCTCCGGTTAAAGTGGTGCACAGATCACGGCCTGAAGTCAGAGTAGATTCGACTAGGAGAAGAAGTAGTTCCTTGAGTAATGGTAAGCTTTCGTTATTTGTATTCTACCTTACATTTTCTGCGCCATGTGTATATTTTAGTATGAAAAATGAAAAAAAAAAAAACATACTTATGCCAGTTTATTCTTTGACATGATCTCATAATGTAACATTTGTGCAAAATTACAAAGTGAGCACAACGAAAAGATTTTTGAAAAAGCATCCACTAAAGGGTCTCAATAGGGAATTAAATTTTATATGGAAGTTTGTCATTTGCCTGTGATTTAATACTCAATACTCAATACTCAATATCTTTATTGCTTTACCATAATGTGTACTTAGGTGGTAACTATATAATTTAGATCATTATGGACCCTGTAGGGCACAGCAAAAGGGTAGAAGAGAGGAAGCCCTGTTTTGTGAGATCATTAACTTGTTATTGTGGGAAAAAGTTTTTATTTACATAATCAAAATCAGGAGATACTTACTAAAATTTCGCATCTAATATTTAAGTATTATTTTATCTGCAAAAATGTACATAGATATCTTAGATTATTTTTACCTGTACTTCTTATTCTTCCTTATTATAATTATATTTATTCATTTATATAGTTTGTTTTTCTTTGAATAATTTGATAATGCTATAATTTAGGCGTGAAAGGGACAGAGATACAGACAGAAAGACTTAGAATCTATAATATTAGTATGAATAGGCGCTTTTTAATAGGGATGCGCTAAGGCAGCCTGCGAAATTCAAATTTTCTAAAGTATTTATGCAATTTGCAAGTCAGTATCAGTTTGTTTGTTGATTAAAATATGATTCGCATCCTTAACAAATATGGGCTTACAGAATTATAAACATTAGAGAGTTGTATTGCTGAGTTGTATTTGTTGCGGCCGCAAATAATATTTAGATCAACATACAACCTGATACTGACCTGCAAATTGCAAAAAACGTAAGAAAATTTGAATTTCGCGGCCTACCCTATCGCATAATTAATTCTGGTTGATTCTCGTCGTTCCAAAAGGTAGTTTTCGTATGGAGAAGAATGGGCAAGAAGGAGCTCGTGGCTAAGTAATAACAGCCGCTCGGGTCGTTCCATCAGGTTAAGCTACGCTTGCCGGGGTTGGTCCGTGGATGGGTGACCATTTTCACATATCGAGACTCCTCCGTGCCTCGGAAAGCACGGTAAGCCGTTGGTCCCGGCTGTCATTTGTGGATCTTTGACAGTCGTTACGAGTCGTCAGAAGCACGAAAGTCTGACAACCAGGCTAACCATAGGGTATCGTATTACCCAGTTACTGGGTTGTGGAGGTCAGATAGGCAGTCGCTCCATGTAAAATACTGGTATTCAGCTGCATCCGGTTAGACTGGAAGCCGACCCCAACATAGTTGGGAAAAGGCTAGGCAGATGATGGTAGAAAATGCCTCAGGCATTAAGTCCGCCTTTGTACGGTATTTTTTTTTTTTACTTGTGCATAAAGTTTTAATAAATAAATAAATAAATGATGATGAAGAATGGGCAAGAAACTTCACCGTTACTCTTTTAAAATGTTTTACAATATTTTGTATACATTAATTATAATTATATTTGACTAGCTGATGCCCGCGGCTTCGCCCGCGTGGATGTCGGTTATTATATACTAAAACCTTCCTCGAGAACCACTCTATTCATTGGTGAAAACAGCATGAAAATCGGTTCAGTAGTTTTTGAGTTTATCGTGAACAGACAGACAGACGCGGCGGAGGAGTTTGTTTTATAATATGTAGTGAAGACGATGCATCTAGAATTAAATTACTATACCACAATAGGTAAAATAAAATACATATAAAGCAATGACAGGTAAATTCAAATTCAAACAGGTCAAAAAATGGGGCTTTGTTCAATATTTTTCGACCAGTATGATAGTCCTCGATTTTGTCAAAAACTAGACCAATTTTGTAATGATTTTATAAATTAAATATGTCTATTACCAACAGACACATCCTTCTACACGTCCGCCCCAGCACCTATATCAGCCCCCGGGGCCCTGACACCTCTCCGCGCACGACAGGCCTCCGCCCTGCGAGCCGAACAGAGGAGGGGCGCAGCCCTACCCGCGACAATCAACACGACGCACGCGCCGATATTCACTGACTATCACAATCAAGTGTGGTAAGTTCCTAGAACCATCATCTGTCTAGCCTTTTCCCAACTATTTTTTTGATATCGATACCCGACAAACTCAAATTCCAAGCAATTATTTAACCAATTACAGGCATTTTTGAATAGTCAAGAGGTTGGTCAGTCAGAAAGATGAAGCTAGTTGCCCATTCCAAAGCGTAGTAGGTTCCTATGGAGAAGAACGGGCAAGAAACTCCACGGACACTCTTTTAAATCAGAATATTGTTACAATACATTGGTTACATCATTCATGTTGACAAACCCGCCTGCAAAAACGCATAACTTAAAAGAGAAAAACAAGCATTATAATCTGTAGAATTTTGGTATTTTGGTATTACAGGCGGGGAACAAACCAATAACCTGAAATATGGTGTAACTTTTGTTTGTTCCCGCCTGTAATACCAAAATTCTACAGATTATAATGCTTGTTTTTCTCTGGGGCAGTCGGGTAAAAAATGGTAGGAATTTTAGACAAAATGTAGGTGTACTACTCACAGTGCAGACTTGATTATCATCTGCCTGGCTTGTCCCAACTATGTTGGGGTCCGCTTCCAGTCTAACCGGATGCAGCTGAACAACAGTATTTTACATGGAGTTAGTATATTATCGGTTAGTATAAAACAGTGAAGGAAAACATCGTGAGGAAACCGACATGTCCTAGAACCAAGAATTCGAAGACATGTGACATCTACCAACCCGCACTGGGCCCGCGTGGTGGATTACGGCCCACTCCCTCTCACAGAGAGGAGGCCTGTGTCCCAGCAGTGGGAACATTATAGCACAGATATTATAATACTACGTACCCAATCCCATACAAAGAAATGACACCACCCTAAGTCTGGCTATTGAGCTGGCTATTTTTCGTTCTTCATTTTTTTACCAGATGGCAGCATCAGCGACTCACTAATTGCCAGAGAATGTAGTTTTTTTAACGCCATCTAGGAGTCTTGCCTAGATACTACGCAAGACTCCTAGATGTTTTTCTTCTTTTTTTACGTTTTTTCTTCCTAGGTGTTCAATTTTTATATTTCTAAGTACTAGATTTAAAAAAAATTGTATGATTTTCCTTAATGAAACGACATAAACGCAAGTTTAAAGTGACCCTGTCATCACTTGAGTAAAACGCCATCTATTGCAAAAAAGAGCTCTCAACAAAATGGTTAGCAGTAAACGGCATAATTTAAGTTTTTTGTTGAAAATCCGAGATTTATGAGTGTAAATACATAAACCAGCATTAAACAAAGATGTTTTGATTTTTACTAATATTACCTCAACCAAAATTTGTCGTATAACGCTTTTTAGTGATTGTTAATTTCATAAATTGTTACTTATGCTGCCATCTATGATTTTTTTGTCAAGACTAATTATAATTTGTTCGAGTTGAGACCCCATGATTATAGGCTGATTATGCATTATGCTTATGCTAGTATATTATAGTCATTTTAGAGGCATGAAGAACAGGGTGTTAAGTTCACTCAACCTCTATAGAAAAAGGAGGATCCTCCGATCAGCAGGCGTAGCATGAGCACCGTTTTGTCGACGGAAGAGTAGACAAACATGACGTTTCCTGTAGACAGTACGACGGCAGCAAAGTAGAAAGAGTCAACTGCACTTTTTACGAAATTCACTCTTTTACATAATTCGACTCAGAATTCTTTGTTTTGTTATAGGATTTATCGGTTGTCAGTGTGATTTTGACAGTAAGGATAGAAAACTTTCTTCCGAAATAGTCTACCTACAAAAATACCTAGACAAAGATCGTTAGAAATGAAAGACAAAATGACAGTTTGTATAAGGATTTCTACGGTGCGACGTCAAAAATGAAGAAACGAAATGTCACTTTGTATAGAAAAAAGCTATGTCTATTCTTCGTAGAGATAGAAAGCGCCATGCTACGCCTGCAGACGGGTTTCGTGTCTGGCGAGCAACTGCCCAGCGATTGATGTTGGGATCTTGTATTATATGTTGATCGCGGTAAACTCTAATTGCGCGATGCAGGATTGTATGTGGCGTCTGGTCGCATGTGGCGATGTAGATGCCGCCATATAATAAAGTGTAATTTGTACAGGATAGCGTGGTGGGGCCCTTCTGGAGTCCGTATGAACGGCCGCGCGGGCGACCGCGTGGCCGCGCTGTGCGGGCGCGCGCCCAGAGACGCGGGACACGCGCGGGTGTTAATCAACAATGCTCATTCACACACGGTAAGACATCTATATCTATAATTAAAATAACGATTTCTCTAAGTTTTACAGGATTGTTTTTTTTTTTTTTTCATTTGATATCCCCTGAGGAAAATAAACTGCCAAATGTCATGATTTCATAAAATTGTCATTCAATGCAATTTCATGAACTTAGAGAACTGTATTGCTGATTCTAATGTTTATAATTCTGTAAACCCGTATTTGTTATGGCTGTAAATAATATTTAGATCAACATACAACCTGACACTGACCTGCAAATTGCATAAAACGTAAGAAAAATTGAATTTCGCGAGCAACAATGGCGCATCCACCTTAAAAAAATAATCTTTTTAATTTTTTTTGACTAGACAAACAAACGACGTAAGGTCACTTTATCATCATCATCTGCCTAGCCTTTTCCCAACTATGTTGGGGTCGGCTTCCAGTCTAACTGATGCAGCTGAATACCAGTATTTTACATGGAGCGACTGCCTATCTGACCTCCACAACCCAGTAACAAAAAAAAAAAAAAAAAAAAAAAAAAAAAAACTGGGTAATACGATACCCCTTGGTTAGACTGGTTGTAAGGTCACTTTATATAAGTGTAAATAAAGTTGATTTTAAACTGACTGTTGAAAAAATCATAAAATATGAAGTTGTAAACTGAACCTTACACGTTGGTATTAGTTGTTTTTCCTAAAACTCGTACTTGTTGGTATACTAAATCGTTACGCAGATTACGTTTAATTTTTTTTTTAAATTACTTTCAGGTCGACATCCTGTTCCACAGAGTGCCTTTAGGAAAAATCTACGTCATTAACAAGAGGGATCAAGAAGCTTTAGGCCTGAAGCTGGACAATGAATGCAATATAACGGGCGTGTCGCCTCACAGCGCGTGCGCCCGCGCAGGTGTCCCGCCCCCGGGCAGCTGGGCGCTTACGGAGATCAATAATAGGCCCATTAATCTATTGAAGGTAAACATCTCTTTCTATACTAGGTTTTGCCTGCGACTTTGTTCGCGCAGAAGTCGGAAATTATCCCACGGGAACCCAGGTCATGGTCTACCCATGTGCCAAATTTCATCCAATTCCGTTCAGCCGTTATAGCGTGAAAGCGTAACAAACAAACAAAGTCACTTGCGCATTTTTAAAATCCTAATCCTAACTAATATTATAAATGCGATAGTGAGTTTGATTGTTTGTTACGCTTTCACGCTAAAACGGCTGAACGAATTTGGATGTTTGACACACGGGTAGACTATGACCTGGAATAGGACATAGGATTCTTTTTATCCCGATATTCACATGGGATCGAGACTTACGCGGGTGAAACCGCGGGGCGCAACTAGTAGTTGTTTAAATTAGATCTACGTCGTTAATAAGGGAGAAAGCCTTAGAAGGATATATAGTGACCTTATTGGTTATGTTCTTGGAGGAGCTCGTGGCTATGGCGCGTCCAAGGATGGGTGACCATCTTTACATATCGAGACTCCTCCGTGCCTCGGAAAGCACGTTAACGCCTTTGGTCCCGGCTGTCATTTGTCGATCTTTGACAGTCGTTACAGGTCGTCAGAAGCCCGAAAGTCTGACAATCAGTCTTACCAAGGGGTATCGTATTACCCAGTTACTGGGTTGTGGAGGTCCGATAGGCAGTCGCTCCATGTAAAATACTGGTATTCAGCTGCATCCGGTTAGACAGGAAGCCGACCCCAACATAGTTGGGAAAAGGCAGGCAGATGATGAGAGTTTAGACAAGTGACAATCTCTTCCAAAGCGTTTCGTATTTCTACAACGACTGTCAACACGATTGACATAAGCTTTTCGATAGCTTATGTCAGTCCTATACATTTTTGCCTTTTCCATCGTCGTTATCGCTGATAGAATGTCTTTGTTTAGGGCCTCAGATGTATGAACGTAAACGGGGCAAAAGGAGTATGTAAGGATCGTAAAAGGTGGCGATCTGTAGTTTCTGCCTACCCATATGAGAAGGGTTTAATGTGTTTATCTACACCCATGCTATAAACCCTCTCTAAAAGTTTCTGAAACAGTTAGCTTATAGCCAACATTAAAACATCCAGTGTCATAGTAACCATAATATCATCCAAACGGGTGTTATAATGTTGTACTGAATTTCAAAATGCAACTCATTTCAAAAAAAGAACACTGTCATTCACGAGCGTTTCACTAACAAAGCACCGTAATTTAAAAACAAAACACATTCGAATTCGAAAAATTCGAATTCACGTCGTACCGCGCCATTTTTGTTCGATATTGGTATTGCAAAGAAACTTTTATAGAAGATTCATATCATGGGTGTAGATAATGTCTTGTATGCAACTGTATATAATTAGGTATTAAAACACTCATGTGATACTATTATCACCCACCACATTCGTGTTTTAATACCCTTTATTATATAACAGTTGCATAAATAACTATTATGTATGTCATGGGATAATTTCCGACCTCCAAGCGAGATAAGCTGAGAGCACAACGTACGATAAATAAAAAAAAGCGTACAAACGAATTGAGAACCTCCTCCTTTTTGAACAAGTCGGTTAAAAATGATGACGTGTTGGTAAAATTTCCTTATTTATTTTCACAGGGAGGCGAAGATGATATGAACCGACTTAGTAAGCATGGGACAGAAGTATCAATACTGATACAACCATCAGCGTTCGTGAAAAAACTCCGCTCTTCACTCAAAGGAAATAAGACTTTATTGGGTTTGAGATAAGACTCATTATTATTTATTAATGTTGTATGGATATACGCCGCATTATGGTATTATTTTTGAATGTATATCATGATTTTGACGTTGTAGATTAGCTACGCTAGGTCGCACGTCAATATGGCCGATTCTTATAATATACGCACCGTTATCCGTTAAATTAACCGCTCAACTGTTGATTGGCCTTTTAAAGGCAAATAACAATAGGGAATAAGCATGTAATTTTTTTATTGTTTTTATTCGATAGTTTACATTGTCAGATAATAGTTAAAAAAAATTCGACGGCAAAAAGCAATTTAAAGTACTTAAAAAAAATGTTAAAAATATCCAACCGATCCGGGATATTTAAACGCCCTCCATTTGGCGCGGTTGGTGTGGTGACGTCACAATTCATGAAAACAATCAAGTGTCAAGTTAATGTCAAACACTCCCTTTTGTAGGAGTGTTTGACATTTGACTTGACTGTTGATTGACTTGACATTGACATAATGATTGTTGTCCCGGATTGTTACGTCACATCCGCTTTTAGCTTTTCAAGTATTTGAATTACCCACAGCTTTTTGGGACTTCAAGTATTTGAATTAACCACAGCTTTTTGGGACTTTAATTTCTCGCTCAAATAGAAATGTTTTTCAAAAATATTGATGGTGGCATAATTCTGAAGTAATATGGTTTATAAAAAAAAAATATTTGACCCATATTTGAATCACATGCATATTTCCTATTGTTTAAAAGTGCGCGCAGTGCGCGTCGATTGACGACGCGGTCTGAGCTGACACTTATGAAAGAAAGAAAGAAAAATAGGTTTATTTGTCACAGAAACACGTGCATACAAAAAGATCTTAACCAAAATAGATCTAAATACAATAAAAAACAAAAAAAAACATATGAGATCAGGAGTATACAGATAAATAATCGGCAGCTGCACGTCATGACTGTGACAAGAAGGCTTCCACTCAGCATGATGCTGCGCTATGGGGACCCACAGCACAGCGCTGATTTTCAGTGGTCACCCGAAAAATGGTACTTATGGTACCGTTTACCTGTAGGTAAAGGAATTAGAAAGGAAAGGAATAAGAAATTAAAGGAATAGTGGTAGCACCTATTTGACTTTGGCAAACAAAACATAATAATTATGGCGTATATCTAATACTTTGTATTTTTATAAAAACCCCTTTGCTATTCGCAGTCGGGTAAAATGGTAGCTTGAATTTAGAGGCTTTTACAATGAAGATCGAAAATGTATTTACAAAAATGTTTTTTAAATAATTATGTGAGGATCGTAATCTATAGCGTTCTGTACATTTTGTCTACTTTTGAGGCAAAAGGCCTAAGTTTCAACTGAAGAGATAAGTAAGCTAACTATGTATAGTCTCGGAAATGTATTAAGAAGATTTGATCACTATCTCGAGGAGAGGAGCTCGATGCTAAGTAATAACAGCCGCACGGGTCGATCCATCAGGTTAAGCTACGTTTGCCGGGGTTGGTCCGTGGATGGGTGACCATCTTTACATACCGAGACTCCTCCGCGCCTCGGAAAGCACGCTACGCCGTTGGTCCCGGCTGTCATTCGTGGATCTTTGACAGTCGTTACGGGTCGTCAGAAGCCAGGAAGTCTGACAACCAGTCTTACCAAGGGGTATCGTATTACCCAGTTACTGGGTTGTGAAGGTCAGATAGGCAGTCGCTCCATGTAAAATACTGGTATTCAGCTGCATCCGGTTAGACTGGAAGCCGACCCCAATATAGTTGGGAAAAGGCTAGGCAACGGCTTAACGTGCTTTCCGAGACACGGAGAAGTCTCGGTGTTTAAAGATGGTAACCCATCCACGGACCAATCAAGTGTAGCTTAACCTCATGGATGGACCCGTGCGGCTGTTATTACTTAGCCACGAGCTCATTAATCCATATAAACAATAAGAAATATACTTCAGATGACAATTTCTTGATTTATCTCTTCAATTGACTGTATTATAAAGGGAACAATTTTATTGTATAAATAATAAAAAAAATACTTAGTTTTGTAGGATATGTCTCGAAAACACACAGTTTTTTAGAATATTTACATTTTACACTACTTTAAAATAAGATTTTGATAAAACTTTTTCCAATTAGTAGTATCCGTCGGTCGTCTGTCGTTGGAGTTCATTCCATACTAACGTATGAAATGAAATGAAATTGTTTATTCTGTTAATAGGATATCGGAATCACTTTTATACGTCATATTAAAAAAATATTAAATAAGCTAGATGAGGTCGGCGTTTCCTATTTGACAACTCTGAGAAGAAAGGCCGAAACAAACTCAGAGGTCGCAGTCTCTTTTAAGGTCCAGACATAAGCTTCGTCAGGCCATATGAGGACCATGTAGATTAGCGTCTGAAATGGTCTTTTGAGGAAAGAACCACACAGATGTGAGTGGACCTGTCCAGTTAGTGCAAGCATTTGTCAATAATAGTGGAGCTCAACTCAGAGCTTAAGGACCTCAACGACTATACTATACGTATTCCTTAGTTTTCTCCCGGTATTACGATACTATATGTACATAATTATAATTTAATAACGCTTTTCGTGTTTGTCTGTATATCCACGTTGTTCTTCTAAACCGCGCAACAGATTTTGATAAGGTTTTCACCATCGTCGTAGAGAATTTATTCCGGTGTATAATACGTTAATATTAAAGTTACATATAACTAAGAAATCTTGATGTTTTGTCAAGTCGTGAAAACTATGCTAAGTAGGAGTGGGTCGCTAGTAATGTATGGATTATTAACTTCCACGGCCATGTTCTTAACTTTGGTTTATTATATATATTCCATTCTTTTGAGGGCTTCCGTTCCCAAAGGACAGTTAGACAGTTGAAATTTTCACAGATTATGTATTTCTGTTGCCGCTATAACAACAAATAAAAAAAAAAACAGAATAAAATAAATATTTAAGGGGGCTCCCATACAACAAACGTGATTTTTTTGCCGTTTTTATAGATAATGGTACGGAACCCTTCGTGCGCGAGTCCGACTCGCTCTTGGCAGGTTTTTTTTAATTTATTTAAATACGCCAAAAACAAACCTTTGTGACATGGCAGCGGAGATACATGAACCATATCATATCTTTAAAAAAAGAAATGTTCTAGTATCATTAACCAGCAGGCGTAGCATGGCGCTTTCTATCTCTACGAAAAATAGACATAGCTTTTTCTATACAAAGTGACAGTTCGTTTCTTCATTTTTGACATCCACCGTAGAAATCCTTCTGCAATCTGTCATTTTGTCTTTCATTTCTAACGATCTATTGCCTTTTTGTAGGTAGACTATTTCGGAAGAAAGTTTTCTATCCTTACAGTCAAAATCACACTGACAACCGATAAATCCTATGACAAAACAAAGAATTCTGAGTCGAATTATGTAAAAGAGTGAATTTCGTAAAAAGTGCAGTTGACTCTTTCTACTTTGGGGCCATCGTACTGTCTACAGGAAACGTCATGTTTGTCTACTCTTCCGTCGACAAAACGGTGGTTATGCTACGCCTGCAGAGAGAAATCAGAGGAAACCCTTTCTAAGGAATGAACGCCAACGACTACGTGTCGTTTCTTAATAAACATTAAACATTTTTTATTATTATTATTAATAATGATTTGTAAGTCATGAAAGGTTCGTGCGAGTTTTTAATATTTTCATTATTTGTAATTATCGATTTTTTATGTATTTTAATTATTCTGTTTCTCTCATATATTCTATCGTGAGGTACAATACAACATTATTTTTTGTTTATGCTAAACCCGAAAAGGGGTCATTGTACTCATTTTGAAAAACTGTTTCTATGGGACAAAAAAAGATCAAAAAGAAGAAAGAAAAAAAAAATCTGCTGTTCCATATATTTTGTCGATTTAAGTGAACACAAATGTATGGAACAGCTGATTTTTTTTCGCGATTTCGAGGTTATTCCCATAGAAGAAGTATAATATGTATAATAATAATTATCAGATATTTTACGTTTAAAAGAACTATTCCAAGATTATTTCTATGAGAAAAGTATTATAGGTATGCAGCCCATGATAAAATATTTTGTATCTATGTCATATTTTGAACAAATATTTCGCTTCAAACCTTTTTTTATCGAATTTTGTTTTAATTATAAATAAATTGTGTATAATATGTAATATATTAAATTCGAAGACTGCCTATCTTAATAGGAAAAGGCGAAAATTAAAAAAATAAGCAATCATTATTGTGATATATGTATATATTATTAATATAAGATTTTATATAATCTTTTATAGAGGTTTTAGCATTTCTATGCAGATGGATATAACTTCCGCTATATAACCGTGCAATAAATATGCACGCGCCATGGACGCCGCGTTTGTTTTGATCGTGTTAAGGACAGTGGCGAGTGACAAGTGCAGGTACAGTGGCGCGTACCTGGACTGTGTGTGAGTGACTGCTTACACTACAGCGAATCAAGTAGCAGTTCTCCCTCGCGATGGAGGAGTAACGTCACAATATAACATTACACGCGCTTCGTCCTGATGCCGGCCACTAATACACTGTACTAAATTCGACTGTTTACACAACGCGAAGTGGCGAATCAATTATCGAGCGGTTAACTGAGCGGGCGAGGGAGGGGTGTCACTTGCCCAAAAAATATAAAGTGAATCTATTAGGTGGCACCTATGAAATCAGCGTTTTGTATGGGGAATTTTAAAGAAGTTGCATTTTTCATACTAACATTTTCTTCATTTTTATAACAACCATGAACACCAATGATTTAAAACTTTTATGCACTAATGTTTAAAAACTAAGATAACGTATGCCATTTAGATTAAGCGACAAAAATAAGCTTTGGCTAAGTTAAAAAAAAAAATAGTGGTAAATCTGCTAACAAAATGAGGAGTCATTTTTGAGGTATTTTTTATGTTTGGAAAAAAGCAAGTGATGAATATTTTAAATCATAGAAGTGACGAGGTTCTCTATTTGTGTGAAAAAAACACAAATTTCATAGGTGGGACCCAATATTTGGATCCACTTGTAAGGCAGCTTGCAAGCCAAGTTGACTCGCTACTGTCCGATCAGTTTACATCACCTTAGCGACAATGCCTACATTTTTCGTATCGTTTTAAAATATCGGAATCCATTGGAAGAAGGCGTCAACGACTTTCATTGCAGGGTTATCTGGCGGAAGGTAAATATAGTGTGTAAACTCTATGCTCTATGCCTGAAATAATTGATTAAAAACGAATATTTGTATGTTCTGCATGCGATACGAATTCGAGGTCCAAGTTCCAGTCTTGTTTTTTGTAACTTCTTAGAGCTAATGGGTACCATAACTTAAACCCGATAAAACAAAAAAATACTGATTTTCTCAACTCATATTACAAGAAGTACTTTACCAGCTGTCGTAGACTCTAAACAAAATACCATCAAACTATTTATTGTTTTGTTTTATCATCCCATCACATGTGCGAAGTTTCGCTAATTAATTTGATTTGAACTTGTATATTTATATTTTCCAATTAGAAATGAAATGTTATACCTTTTGATAGTAGACATAATATTATCAAACCAAAATTAAAATTAAACCAAGTCCATAGTTTTAAGATATACAACTCCTTGAATACTTTATTGACGCGATCTCTAATGAATCTAATATCATTCTATTAATTTATTGGCAAAATATTTACTGTATATATGTTTTTTTTTCTGGTGTTAAAAATAGCTACTAAACTTTTAAGATTTGAAGATTCGAAATCTACGATATCAACTTTATTAATTTTATTCATAGTTGATATGTTTTTCCTTTTGTAGCAGCCTAATAATACATGATACGTATAATTTACTAATTTTTGTATGAAGATTATGTCAGGACAACTTGCAACACAAAATCAATAAACACGTTTAACGCTATACGAATTTAAAACATCGTTCCTTTTGTCAACCCTGTACATAAATCGATATTATTATTGGTTAGATGTCGGCAATCCATTAAATGGATGTAGGAGAGGTCATTTACAACCAAATTACCCCTTTTGACCCTATGCAAATGTCAAAAAATTTCGAGTCATTTGACATTTTATATATTTATTACATTCATTTTAAAATGTCAAATTACTTGAAAATGGTTGAAATTAACATAGGGGACATCGGGTCATTTGGTTGCAAATGACCTCTCCTACATCCCTTTAATTGATTGCCGACGTACAGTTATAGTATAACCAATAATCATGTATATACGTTGCTTAAAGTTACGAAATGATTAGCGATACCGACTGTTTAACCATACATTTTTGATGTTTAAACGTCTCTCTACTTTTAGCAACGTTTATAAATAGCATAACATCACGCCTGTAATCCTCGAATGGTTAGACAGAGCTGTACCTAATTACACCCACATTTCGCCAGTCCCATGTAATAGGGGGTGAATAAAGGGGAGAATGTTTTAAATACGTTTAGCGCTGTATTTAGTGATTGAAGGCGCAAGCTTGCCCAGGTTTTGTTTACATTGTGATCTTTATGTTTACATAATTATGTTATATACAGTATACACATATCTTATTATTGTGATGATAGACTTAAGCTATTGAAAGTCTGCAAATACATTTTTAAAATGATTTTTTGTGTTTTATTTTCAACTTTGGTCGGATTCTTTGGAATTTCTTAGTAGCAGCCCGGAGTCCGGATTTATGCCTGATTGATGGCAATAGGCTCGCCCTTTAATAAATGGACTTACTGACGTTTGTAGCTCCCCTCGCTTCCCCGCACGGCGACGGCGCGGGTAGCGGGGGGAGTATTGAGTTCCGAGCCAGGTGCCATGTTAATGCAATTAATGATACAATTGAGTTGTATGTTTGTGTAAAACACAATGAACGCCATGGCGACGTCGCTGGCTACGTAACCATGGCTACCTCTGGCTACCTACCGTAGCCAAATGAGGCCAAGTAACACGCAGGCGTCCGTCCTGGTGATCAGTTGGCCACTGAGTGAGGTCGGCGTAACATACTTTTACTTGTATACAAAATATTGGCGACTTGGCTACGCGTCGCCGTATCCATTCTCCACGTATGGGCCTGTCGGTCGTAGCTACGCGTCCAAATTAGCGACGTCGCCAGGCCGTAGCAAAGTGAGTTAACTGTCATAGCCGGCGACGTCTCATGTCGTCCCAGTACGTTTTGTCAACCAATCTGCCTAGACTTTTCTCAACTATGTTGAGGTCTGTTCCTAGTCTAACCGGCTAGTTGCAAAGCCCCGTATATATTCGGAAAGCGCGAAGGCTTGCTCGAGGCTAAGTAATAACAGCTAAACGGGTCGATACATCAGGTTAAGCTACACTTGCCGGGGTTGGTCTGTGGATGGGTGACTATCTTTACATACCGAGACTCCTCCGTGTCTCGGATAGCACGTTAAACCGTTGGTCCCGGCTGTCATTCGTGGATCTTTGAAAGTCGTTACAGGTCGTCAGAAGCCCGAAAGTCTGACAACCAGTCTTACCAAGGGGTATCGTATTGCCCAGTTACTGGGTTGTGGAGGTCAGATAGGCAGACGATCCATGTAAAATACCAGTATTTAGCTGCATCCGGTTAGACTGGAAGCTGACCCCAACATAGTTGGGAAAAGGCTCGGCAGATTGATATTCGAAAAGCGCGACGGGTTTTCATGTTGCAGGCGACATTTTAGTAACATGCTGATGTTCCGTATCGACATTTCATAACTGACTACCAACCACTGAAAGAAATAGCGAAACAAAGTTAGGGTTCAAAGATTTTTTTCGTGATTTCAGCATTGTTCTGTTTCGACAGTAAGAGGTAAAGATAGCCAGTTCCTCTGTGGTTGAAGATTCCGCGGGTGAAGCTCGCTTACGCCTTCAGCCTGATCATCAGTTACCATCAGGCGAGATGCAGGCCAAGAGCACAATCGTTGTGGCAAAAAAAAAGAATTTTTAATAATTTTTTCTGGTGATGTTGAGAAATAAAAATATACTCATTTAAATAATATTTTTAATAAGTAGTACAGTGGGATAAAAAATCAAAGCATTAATTTGTTCAATAGTAACCTAGGTACAAAATAAATTTTATAAAATTGAGGGTAGGTAATGAAAGGAAATTCAAATTGTTTAAAAAAATTAAATACGTATGAGATTGTATGAACATCTCATCTTTACTTCCCTGGATAACAAATATTTAAATAATAAAAAATAAAAATAAATTGTTGAGCTTATTCACAACAAAAATAAATTTAAATCACATACCTATCATGTGTAAAAATTACGTACTAAAATATAAAGTTAAAAAAAATCACGAAAGCACAATAACAAATTAAGACTAACAGCCAGTTTTTTCATCAAAAGTAAGTCAACTGTTCTACCTCGCTGTTGGATTAACAACCCTCGCCTCAGCGCCGAGGATTGAAAATACAACAGTGCAAAAGAACAGTGGGCCAAGTCTACTAATTTACAAACGTGTCAGTGGTCTCACAATTATCCGTTTTTGACAGATATGTCATACAAAATGTGTCAAAAACTCATCATTGTGAGACCACCACTGACACGTTTGTAAATTAGTAGACTTGGCCCCCTATTGACTGTTACTTTTGATGAGGAAACTGGCCGTATATAAATAAAAGTATCTAAATCTTATGTGAGTATCAAATCGTCAGTTTTTTAATTGTATAAGTAACACAGTTATGGCCGATTCCTATATTTTACGAACCGTTATTGGTTCAATTGAAGACTCTTGTATTTTAACCAATAATGAAGCAAATACCTCATAGCTTTGCATAGTAGACCTCTC
Source organism: Lithophane socia (assembly GCA_947522985.1). NCBI lineage: Eukaryota > Metazoa > Arthropoda > Insecta > Lepidoptera > Noctuidae > Lithophane > Lithophane socia. The sequence continues at coordinate 3,712,455 of OX383281.1, read as the reverse complement.
ATATGGAAGTAGCTATAACAGCTAGTGAAAACTATGATGATGAATATAAATGATAAAATACCTACTTGTGCACTGCTCTTAGACTTAAGTAAGGCGTTCGATCGTGTTGATCATACGCGGCTTCTAGGAAAACTTGAAAGATACGGTATCAGAGGTCCAGCAAAAAAATGGTTTCAATCTTATCTTACCGACAGGAAACAGATAACTAGGGTAACAAAATTAAACGAATTAAGTAACACTTTAGAAGATTTTGATTCTGAAGCACGGACTAATTGCTATGGTGTACCTCAAGGTAGTATCTTGGGGCCATTATTGTTTCTTCTGTACATAAATGACTTGCCTCAGTCAATAAAACATCAGTGTGTATTGTTCGCCGATGATACCACAATTATTATTAAATGTAAATATCTACAAAACTTTGACATTGAAATTAAACAAACACTAAATGACATTATACAATGGTTAGATATGAATAAATTAAAATTAAATTTTACCAAAACGAAAGTGCTTCATTGCAAAACATTTAAAAGTAAACCTATACGTCTTAATATTGCACTTCATAATAATAATATCGAACAGGTATGTAATGCAAAATTCCCGGGTGTAACACTTGATGAACATTTTACCTGGAAGAATCACATCGAAATAATTTCAAAAAAAATCAATCAATTCGTATTTGCTTTAAAAAGAATTAAAAGTATTACATCTTTGCGTACCGCCATTATGGTGTATCACGCTTACGTCTGCTCAGTAATACGATACGGTATAGTTGTGTGGGGAAATTCTTCTGAAATCGCGAAGATCTTCATTGCTCAAAAAAAGTGTATTCGTGCGATGTTCAAAATGCAGTGGTCTGACTCATGCAGGCCTATATTCAAGTCGCACAATCTATTGACGGTCCCTTGCATTTATATTTATGAAGTTGCCAGGTTTGTGAGGTCAAATCTTGAGCTATTTGAACGGAAAGATAACACAAATAAAAGGAAAGCTACACATTTAGATTTCGAAATGCCTGTTCCAAAATTAGAACTTTTTCGGCGGAGCTGCGTTTATATGGCTCCCCTGGTCTACAATGCTTTGCCGAGGTTGTGTTGCGTTGCGGAAGTGGTTGTTGCAAGAGTGTTTTTACTCGGTAGATGATTTTTTTCAAAAGTATCCCTGTAAATTTTATACTTTAAAGCACAGACATATTTGACTGTATCATAAGTGTTAAAACTTGTATACTATTGCATGCTAATATGTTGGCCAAATGTGTGTTACCAAATATTTTATGTAATAAGAACTTCATGTACCTACCATATTTGATGCAATAAATAAATTGAATTGAATTGAATTGAATTGGTAAAAATTGCATACGAATCTCTTTAAATAGCTAGTTTGGCAGTAAAAAATGCTACCATTGGTACAAAGCAAAACGATTCGTTTTAGTATATAGGAAACGACCATTAGTAGGTCATACAGTCGACCTCGTTAATGCTTCACCACTCTAAAGTTCAGTAATGGCACCGTTGGCACAAAAATGGTGCCGATTCTGTTGATCACAAACTAAACTAAATTTAAGTTCTGTGCATTTTTCACTTTCTATTTCATTATGAGAAGAACAGAAGATAATTTTTATATTAGTCCTGTCAAATTTATCAGCGCCTGACGTAATTTTAATAAGCAAGTTTTTAATCACGTCTAAACTTGTATGGAGTAGTGACAGGCGCTGATTAATTTGACAGGACTAAAATGTATCTTCTGTCCTTTTCTTAATGAAATAGAAATAAAAAGATATACTGAACTTAAATTTAGTTTAGTTTGTGAACAACAGAATCGGCACCAATGTCTAATGTCTATTTTCGCTCTAAAACCAATGCCCACTTATTGAAGTTTCAATTATGAACAACATAACATCACGCTGAGGTGTACTTATTGAACACCCACATTTCGCCAGTTATGTCTAAGTCCCATGTAATACACAGCACATTGTGTGTGAGCACTATGTACTTACCTAAGTTCTTTAAAGCTACCATTTACTAGGTACGTCTTTCATTGACTCGAATGTGCCCTGGCGGCTGAAAGTATGTCATGCTCACTTTAATGTCTCGCTGGTGGTGGCGTGTGTGTTGGATCATTAAGTTCCCTTCAAAACGGTTGAGCTGAATGGTGCTGATCCATGCGTCATGTTCGTGAACGGGCGCCATCAGTAGGGACTGGTCATCTCTTAGCTGCCACGGCTTATTTTGATTTATTTTAATTTTTGAATTGTTTTGTATCTTTTTATCTTTTATTTACGGACGCTTTTAACCTGCACGTTTATCTACATTGTACTCACATGTATGATTCCAACATGAATTATGTAAACAACATATTGTAACAATATTTTGATTTAAAAGAGTGTCCGTGGAGTTTCTTGCCCGTTCTTCTCCATAGGAACCTACTACGCTTTGGAATGGGCAACTAGCTTCATATTTTCTGACTGACCGACCCTTTGACAATTCAAAAGTGCCTGTAATTGGTTTATTTGAAATAAATGCTTTGAGTTTGAGTTTGATAGGGGGCGAGCCTGTTGCCATCAACCGGGCACAAATCCAGACTCGGGGCTGCTACCGAGAAATTCCAGATGTAAAACCCAATTACACTTTGCTCGACCCGGGAATCGCTTGCGACAACTAGACTAACGAGGCATTTTTGTCAAAAAATGGTAAAGCAGTTACGAGGTCGACTGGTTGACTATATATTCCACTAATATAATTATCGTGCTATGAACTAAGATAATAACCAGAGGCAACGCGTGGTGCCATCACAAAGGCGAAGTATAACATACGCCTACAGTACACCTACCTACTGACAGTTAAAATAACTTTATAAACTGCCGCAGCAGCAACAAACTAAACCTATTCTGTGAGATAACAGATGCCAAGTAGCTTCTTGAGTGTTTATAATTCTGTAAATCCATCTACAGTCGCGAATCATATTTTCATCAACATTAGTACAACCATTCTTAAGGCCGGCGCACATTTGGCAAGGCGCAGCGCAGCGCATTCGTCACTGACAAACAAATATCTACCTTGTGTCAATTGAAATAAAGTTGATAATAAATAAACTTCCATCAGCTCGAGAGTGCGCCATAAGCGGTAAGAGGCGCGCGTCTCAGGTTATCTATTCTCAACTTTATTTTAAGGCTCGCAACGTTGATATTTGTTTAACAGTGACAACCGCGCCGCGCTGCGCCTTACCAGAGGCTATAGACAAAATCCCTTTTTAAGCGTTAACGCCAACGGAAAGATCAAATTGTATGGAGTTGACATTAGCTTTAGAGATGACTGCTGCTGTCAACTCCATACAATTTGATCTTTCCGTTGGCGTTAACGCTTACAGAAAAGGGATTTTGTCTAGGCCCCCAGGTGTGCCCTTACGTTTTTTTTCAATTTGCAGGTCTCAGTATCAGGTTGTACTTATGTTGATTAAAATAAGATTCGCGACTGTGGATGGAGATACAGAATTATAAACATTAGAATCAGCAATATAACTCTCTAAGTCCATAAAAGTGTATTGAATGACTATTTCATGAATATCATGACATTTGGCACTTTTTCACATAAGATTATCTGAAAATCGCCAAGTGGCCAACGTAGCGCTGTCTCATTCATGTTCTAATTTTTTATAAGATCTGTATAATCTACACAACAATAGCTTTAATCGAAAAAAGAAAATTACCGGTTTAATTAAAGTAAAAAATATATATATACCTACTTAGGTTCCATGGGGAACTTTAAAACAGCTCTGGAATAAATTTTTTTAAACAAATCTGTTTATACAAACAAAATGTAAAATTATTCACATCCAATTATCTGTACTAATATTATAAAGCTGAAGAGTTTGTTTGTTTGTTTGTTTGAACGCGCTAATCTCAGGAACTACTGGTTGGAATTGAAATGATGGATAGTCCATTTATCGAGGAAGGCTATAAGGCTATATAACATCACGCTACGACCAATAGCAGCGGAGCAGAAATGAAAAATGTTGCAAAATCGGGAAATTGATTCCTTTTTGAGAGCTTCTGTTGCGTGCGCTGCGTAACCGGTTTAAGTTACGCAAATATCACGTATGATGGAATTGTTCCTCTTCAAAAGTTCTAAAAAAAAATCCGCGACAGCATATATCTATCTTTTAAGATTGACTAACTATAAGCATTTTTTATGGTAATCAAATTTGTTCGAAACTAATGCATTATTTGCGAAGAAGTTTTATCAACATAATATTAATTCTTATTCAAATAAATAGTTTTAACATCAAGGGTACTTATATAGCAGCAAAATACTTTTTAATTCATTCGAATCGGACCTTTAATTACGAAGTAATCATGAATATAAAAATGCAATACGCGAACCGTTCGACGCCGGCGCGACGTTCCCTATGTTCGCGAGGAGAGGATGGGCACACGGGTAGACCATGAACTGGAATAGGACATAGGATACGTTTTATCCCTATATTCCCACGGGATCGAGACCTACGCGGGTGAATCCGCAGGGCACAGCTAGTAATGTTATAAAAGTAAGTTTGTTTGTTACGCTTTCACGCTAAAACGGCGGAACGGATTTGGATGAAACCTGGCACATGGGTAGACTATGACCGGGAATAGGACATAGGATACGTTTTATCCCTATATTCCCACGGGATCGAGACCTACGCGGGTGAAACCGCGGGGCGCAGCTAATTTGTTTATACAGTAGAGAAGCTACTTGGCATTTATTATTCCCATACCTAGAATAGGTTTTATTTGTTCACAAGTTCACGTTTATAATGTGATTTCTTGATGATATTTGGAAATATGGTATTTCAAAGAATTCTTATGAGCAAATTTTATCGAACAATTATCACATTTATAAGGTTTCTCACCAGTGTGTGTACGAATATGTTTTTTAAAATCGCCCTTTTCATTAAAACTACGCTGACAAATATCACATTTATAAGGTTTCTCACCAGTGTGTGTACGAATATGAGTTTTCAAATTATCCTTTCGATTAAAACTACTCTGACAAATATCACATTTATAAGGTTTCTCACCAGTGTGTGTACGAATATGTTTGTTTAAATCGCCCTTTTCATTAAAACTACGCTGACAAATATCACATTTATAAGGTTTCTCACCAGTGTGTGTACGAATATGAGTTTTCAAATGACCCATTATGCTAAAACTACGCTGACAAATTTCACATTTATAAGGTTTCTCACCAGTGTGTGTACGAATATGAGTTTTCAAATGACCCATTATGCTAAAACTACGCTGACAAATTTCACATTTATAAGGTTTCTCACCAGTGTGTGTACGAATATGAGTTTTCAAACTACTTATTTGATTAAAACTACGCTGACAAATATCACACTTATAAGGTTTCTCACCAGTGTGTATACGAATATGTGTTTTCAAATTACCTATTCGACTAAAACTACTCTGACAAATTTCACATTTATAAGGTTTCTCACCAGTGTGTGTACGAATATGAGTTTTTAAATCACCTATTTCATTAAAACTACTCTGGCAAATGTCACATTTATACGCTCCATCTTTAGAACATACATTATTGTGTCTAAAGATAATATGCCGCTTTAAATCACTACTGTTAATACCATTGTAATTACATACCTCACATTTGAGTTCATCTTTATCAACATTATTACACTGCAATGGAGTACTATTTTCTATGCTTTTCGTGTTTACAATATTTTCTGTATTAAAAATATTATTATTTGTAACTTTAACACTACTTGTAATAGAATTGTTATATGTAATATGTTTTGTGGTCTTACTTATAGTTTTAGATATACTTTTCTTGGTATTTTCAGTATTCTTTGTATGTGCTTGACCGGTTTTCTTAGGCTTTGGCGATATTGAATTTTCTTTATTTTCCTTTTGCAGGTCTAATTTCGGTTTCTTTGCAGCGGGTGCACCTATTGTAAATAAAAATATAAACATTATGTCGTAGGTTGAATTTTTATAAAAATCTGGAGACTAGTGCAGATTCACATCGAAATGTAGATATGTAAACATTTAAACTTAGCCTAGGTGAGTAAAGTCTCAATAAAAGATGACCTATGTCTTTTACAGATTAGCCTAACCTTTTCTAGATTAGTTTCAGACTCGAGTTGCCAAGTAACCGTGGACCAATAGGAGAGTTTGAATCGAACTGTCAGCGGTGGCCTTAGCGGCTGGCGAACAGGGCAATCGCCCGGGGCCTCGCACTTGCAGGGGCCTCGCGTCAAGCAAATAAAAAAAAAACAGATTTTTTTACTATATTTTTTTAAATTTTAAACTTTTGATTTTGATTCTGAATTATTTATGAAGGTTATAACATAACGGTAAATTAAAATAAAGTTAGTTAACTAATTCATTCATTCAAATCACAATTGATAAATTCATTTTATAGTACTTGAATATCGTGCCTCGAAACACTTGAAGATCGGTTTTTTATTCTTTCAATCGAAAATTATTCTTTCAATCGAAAATGACGTAGCTCATTCGTTAGATTATTGTGCTTTAATTAAAGATTTTAGTCTTAGTAAAAGCCGCAAAAATCAATTTTAAAATTTATCATATCTGTATTTGTTAATTTTGTAAATCTTTCAATTAAAGTAAAATATTTTAATACTCAAATTTTATTTATTTGTATAACTTTAGCATTTTTCGTCAAACATAACGAATACAGACCTACTTTCGCATCACATAGGTACTTTTCCGTAGGACAAAGGGCCTCGCAAAGACCTGCTGTCCGGAGCCTCGCAATGGGTAAGGCCGCCGCCGCCGCTGCGAACTGTAACTACTAAATGCCGACGCCTAACCGACCTGGGTGACCTTATCGCTCCTCGCGAGTGAAAACTCATGTAAAGGTACCAATAAAAAGTCTGATCTGAGGAGTTCATCAATCTAATCTAACTAATATTATAAACGCGAAAGTTTGTAAGTATGGATGGATGGATGGATGGATGGATGGATGGATGTTTGTTTCTCTTTCACGTTAAAACTACTGAATGGATTTGGATGAAATTTCGCAAACAGATAGTTTATAACCTGGATTAACACATAGGATACTTTTTATCCCGATATTCCCACGGGATCGAGACTTACGCGGGTGAAACCGCGGGGCGCAACTAGTAAACAATATTTTACCGAATTTCTGAGCATATCCGGGCGGTGAGTTGTACTTGCTAAGGTTGATGTGAAGAGCGTTCGCGAACTCGCTGCCGTAGAACACCATCAGCTCCGTGAAGCGAGGAATTATTTTTATTGTTCTGAAACATTTCGTAGCAAAGGATTATGTAGGTCAAATGTGATGTTTGAACATGTGGCCAGTTGACAGAAGGAATTTAGTACTCATGAAAATTATCAACTTTTACTTTCCTGCTTCGGATCAACTCACTCAACTAAAAATTAAAAAAAACCGACCAAGTGCGAGTCGGACTCGCGCACGAAGGGTTCCGTACCATTATCAATAAAAACGGCAATAAAAAAATTGTTTGTTGTATGGGAGCCCCCTTAAATATTTATTTTATTCTGTTTTTTAGTATTTGTTGTTATAGCGGCAATAGAAATACATCATCTGTGAAAATTTGAACTGTCTATACATATAACTATCACGGTTCATGAGATACAGTCTGGTGACAGACGGACAGACAGACAGACAGACGGACGGAGTCTTAGTAATAGGGTCCCGTTACACCCTTTGGGTACGGAACCCTAAAAAAGTTGTGAATTTCATGAGTATACCAGCTGGCCGAAGGCCTCTCCTTTCAAAGATCGCCACAATGCACGGTCCTGTGCATCCAACCCAATAACAATCAATCTGTTTATTTATTTATTTATCAAGTTCAGACAACAATATGGTCCAATTTGTTAGTAAAATACCTTATCACTAGTGTTAGTAGTACACAAAAACATGGACAAGAAAACCTGATGAATTGATGATTGCGGCAAAATGTGCAGAGAACGATAAAGCAAGGAATATGCTACCTGACCATTCTCCCCACATAGTGCCTCAGAAAAGGGGAGTAAGGGCTCTCCACCACTGTTTTCAGGATGCTATTGTCACTGACCCGCGTTTTACGCATCAGTGATGCGACTTTTTTGCGAATCACTGCATGGAATCCGTCGGTTCGGTACTGAGCAAACATGTCTGATGCGCTACAGAAACGGGGCAGTTTCAACAGCATCCTAAAAACATTATTGTATTGTATTGTGTTAAGCCTTTTCCCAAGTATGTTCATGTTGGTGTCGGCTTCCAGTCTAACCGGATGCAGATTTTACATGGAGCGACTGCCTATCTGACCTCCACAACCCAGTAACCTGGTAATTGGTAAGACTGGTATAATACCCCTTGGTAAGACTGGTTGTCAGTCGTAACGAGCGACTGTTAAAGATCCACAAATGACAGCCGGGACCAACGGCTTAACGTGCTTCCCGAGCCACAGACGAGTCTCGGTATGTAAAGATGGTCACCCATCCACAGACCAACCCCGGCAAGCGTAGCTTAACCTGATGGATCGACCCGTGCGGCTGTTATTACTTAGCCACGAGCTCCTCTCCTCATTAAAAACATAAAGCTGTTCCATTATTTTGATATCTAATAGACAGCTGGACGAAGGCCCCTCCTCTCAAACATCGTCACACTGAAATACAATAGACATAGATATATTTAGTAACCTATTCCGCTTAACTATTCCCCAAGAGTCATAAAAAACCCTGTAAGAAATCGACACGTGTTTCACCTCTCAACCAGGCATCCTCAGGATGACGATTGACCAGTCGCAAACCAGAACACGACGTGATACCACACCGAGTGCTGATGGACGCAGTAGACGCGGTGGGGGTGCCGGTTGATTTGATTCACTCTGCGTCCAGCACGCGTTATGGCAACACGTCGTGTTCTGGTTTGCGACTGGTCAATCTTCATCCTGAGGATGAGAGGTGAAACACTTGTCCATTTCTTACAGGGTTTTTTATGACTTTTGAAGAAAGCTTCCAGCGCTTGGTAAATAATTGTATTTTATAATGTACTAGCTGCCGCCAGCGGCTTCGCCCGGGTGTAATCTTTATAAATTAAGCCTATGTTACTCAGGGTGAATGTAGCTTTATAATGGTGAAAGAATTTTTGAAATCGGTGCAGTAGTTTTTGAGTTTATTCATTACAAATATACACACAAAATTACAAATCTTTCCGCTTTATAATATTAGTGTAGATTAGTGTAGCAAAGTCAGGCCTGAATCAATTAACTATCGTGACAAATGAATGACCGGTCCTGTGCATCCAACTCAAAAAGACTAGGCGTTTAATAAAACATACCTATAATAAAGCTGTCCCTGATACTGGTAGGCGAGAAGGTTCTGTTCGCGCCAGTTCCTCGCGCAGTTGACGTAGCGCATCCAGTTGGAGCGGTCGGCGTCTGCCGCGTCCACCACGTGCGACGGCTTGTGTGAGCGGGAGTAGATCTAGTGGGGACCGAAAATTATAACGTAGGCCTAAGTGGCGGGACCTTAGCAACAGGCAACTGAAGGAACACGAGTGGGTTTTAGTCAGTAAAAGACAAGAACTAAGTAGCGGGACCTTGGCGACAGGCAACTGAAGGAACACGAGTGGGTTTTAGTCAGTAAAAGACAAGAACTAAGTAGCGGGACCTTAGCAACAGGCAACTGAAGGAACACGAGTGGGTTTTAGTCAGTAAAAGACAAGAACTAAGTAGCGGGACCTTGGCGACAGGCAACTGAAGGAACACGGGTGGGTTTTAGTCAGTAAAAGACAAGAACTAAGTAGCGGGACCTTAGCAACAGGCAACTGAAGGAACACGAGTGGGTTTTAGTCAGTAAAAGACAAGAACTAAGTAGCGGGACCTTGGCGACAGGCAACTGAAGGAACACGGGTGGGTTTTAGTCAGTAAAAGACAAGAACTAAGTAGCGGGACCTTAGCAACAGGCAACTGAAGGAACACGAGTGGGTTTTAGTCAGTAAAAGACACGCCCTTCCGCTCCGCCCAAAAAAATTTGGCCTTTTTTTTTTTCTTCACAGGAATTTAATTAGCTTGAATATAGCCCACTGGCAATTGAAGTAACTATCGGTTAAAGTAAACAGTTTGCAATCAAATACCAGAGATTATTTTGATATGCAATAATGGATTCCCTTTTTTTTTCCTATTTTTAAGGATGGGAAATCATCAAGTGACTTCTCCCGCTCTGGGCGGAGCGGGAAGGCGTGTCAGACTTTTACTGACTAAAACCCACCCGTGTTCCTTCAGTTCCCTGTTGCCAAGGGTCCCAGTATCCCTTTCGGACTTTCCCGCAACCCTGGCAGGAGATATTGGATTCCCTGCCTCTGGCAGGGAATCCAATATCTCCAGTAAGTGGGGACTTTATTGTAGTGAAATGAAATGAAATTGTTTATTCTGTAAATAGGATATTGGAATCACTTTTACATGTCATATTAAAAAGTTGTAAAAATAAGCTAGATGAGGTCGGCGTTTCCTATCTGGCTACTCTCAGAAGAAAGGCCGAAACAAACTCAGAGGTCACCGTCTCCTTTAAAGTCCAGACAAAATCTTGGTCAGGTCATATGAGGACCATGTAGATTAGAGTCTAAAATGGTCTTTTGAGGAAAGAATCACACAGATTTGAGTGGAACTGTCCGGTCAGTGCAAGCATTTGTCAGTAATAGTGGAGCTCAACTCAGAACTTAAGTCTTGCTTTCTGCCTCTCATGTACAGAAATCCTATACAATGCGAGATCAGCTTATATTGGAAATGTATAGCTTGATATGTAGCTGTGTGTACCATCAGTATACCTCCGTGCTGGAGACAGTCATCTGCCTAGCCTTTTCCCAACTATGTTGGGGTCGGCTTCCAGTCTAACCGGATGCAGCTGAATACCAGTATTTTACATGGAGCGACTGCCTATCTGACCTCCACAACCCAGTAACTGGGTAATACGATACCCCTTGGTTAGACTGGTTGTCAGACTTTCGTGCTTCTGACGACTCGTAACGACTGTCAAAGATCCACAAATGACAGCCGGGACCATCGGCTTAACGTGCTTTCCGAGGCACGGAGGAGTCTCGATATGTGAAAATGGTCACCCATCCACGGACCAACCCCGGCAAGCGTAGCTTAACCTGATGTATCGACCCGAGCGGCTGTTATTACTTAGCCACGAGCTCCTCTGCTGGAAACAGTAACATTATCAAATATTAGGTACTAGCTTCCGCCCGCGGCTTCGCCCGCGTGGTATATCGATAAAAAGTAGCCTATAGGCTATATATATATGGCATCCCGGGGAAGGACATATATGTCCTTCCCCGGGATGCCATCTATCTCCTTGCTAAATTTTATCGAAATCCGTTCAGTTGTTTAGGCGTGAAAAGGTAACATACAGACAGACAGACAGACAGAGTTACTTTCGAATTTATAATATTAGTGTGGATTTACAGTACCTGCCAACAGTACATAGAGTCAACTTCTTGCGTGCGTACTCCGCAGTACGGACCGAAGCGTACCCCGCGCGGGAGAGTTAATGTGCTGAATACACCCAGCCCTGCCCCTGAGTGACACAATATAAGAATTACCTAATTGAGAACCAAACATTCCTTAATTAAGGGGTCATTCATTGTACTTATTATTGACAACTTTTACTATGGGATCGACTCTGAAATCACGAAAATGAAATCAGTGGCACGATACATTTTATATTCTCAATCCTAACGAGACAAAATGTAGGGAACAGTGATTTTATTTTCAAAACGGTGTGGTTTTTTAAGTGAAATCTTCTTTGGGCGCGTTGAGCGATTTTTGTTAGGGGTAAACATGCTCGCACCGTAGTGCTGTACTAAATATTATAGATAGCGCTAATACCAGTTTTAAGTTTTCACTTCTGTAGGCAGTCCCCATGTATGACTGCTTATTTTTTAAATTCTATGGTAAAATCGGTAGCATACCTGGTATGATGGAGGGAGCTAGGTGCAGGAACACATGCGGGATAGTGAGGGCGGCGCGCGGGACGTAAGCAGGGAACGGGCTTTTGGATGGAACCTAAACAAAGGTGTTAGAGTATACTATGGAAACTCCTTGCTGCTTCTCAAGAGGAAAAATCTAATCATGCTTGGCTATCCTAACCCACGCAACCTAAGCCTAACACTACGATAAAACATAATTATGTTACTTAAAATAACAGATCCTCAAACTGTTACCGCGGCTGTTACTGTTAAAACTTCGGATACGATTTACGACTTTAACGAAAATAATTATAGAAGATATTCGATTGAAATTTAAATACCTACGTACCTATTTATCGTCCGTACAAAAATAGCAGGCTGTGATTTAATAACAGATATTTGGATCTGTTACAGTAACAGTGATAACAGATATCGTGTTTATGCTGTTACAACCCATCTGTACCGAACAGTAGCACGCAGGTTGCATTTCCAGAACGAAATAGAGAGGAAAAGTTCAGATTTCGACCAATCACATGGATTGAAATCCACATGTCATTAATTTCCGCTCAGCGCATGTGTCTGGTCGATTCCTGACCTCGCTTCTCCGCTCCGCTCGCCGCCGCTTCAATGGAAACGCACCCTCATTCGTTTAGGTAAGTACCGACTTAATTCTTTTCCATAATAAAGTATGAAAATGAAAACATATCTGAAATAAAACTACCTTCCGCCAGCGGCTTCGGCCGCGTGATATCTTTATTTAAATTATTATAACCTGTTACTCAGTGATAGGATAGTAGTATTCCACTGGTGAAAGAATTTTTGAAATCCGTCCAGAATTTTTTGAATTTATTCATTACAAACAAAAATGAAAATCTTTTCTCTTTATAATAGTGTAGATTATTTATGCACTAAGTTCAACATAAAAATCAGCACCCTAATTGCGTAATACACGATCAATCACAATCTGAATCGCTTTCAAACAAATTGCTAATCCATTGCTTCAAAAGTTAAAGCCTATATTATAGCCTTCCTCGATAAATGGACTATCCAACACAAAAAGAATTTTTCAATTCCAACCAGTAGTTCCTGAGATTAGCGCGTTCAAACAAACACACAAACTCTTCAGCTTTATAATATTAGTATAGATTAGTTAATTAGATAGCTGATTGAACTTTTTAAATTGTTTTAGAATAAAAATATGTGAGGTCTTACCTTGTCATCAGGTATGACTAGTAAAGGACCGTGTATGGCGCAATACTCGTAGACAAAATCGGCGCATTCATCGCAAACTGACAAGACAACAATAAAATTATGTATAACGTAGATAGTATTATAATCAACATCCACGCGCGGCTAAAGATCTTTGAGCAAAAGTAGTAGGATGGTGACCAAAATCGGAACTAACGCTGCCATCTTTATTTTGAATACAATTCACAATATCTTTACCAACAGACAACGGTGTCATTTGAGTGCCACAAGATGTAGCAGCGAACTAAATAAAGATTTAAAAGAAACCGGTCAAAATCATAACCTGTCTTTGCTTCGCCATAGTCGGGTAAATATCGTTTTTTTTAATAATATCCGCCTGTCTCACTATACGGCAAATGTGCATTTATCACTACATAGCGAATTCCTTTAAATTCATCAAATATATATTTGTACTTACAGATATATTCGTCCAAGCTCGGCTCGTCAGGCTCATAATAACTAATGCGCGGCTTCTGCCGCAAATTGCGACGACTCATCTGCAATAAAGATTGTAGGTAGGTACAGTGCATCAATTTCATTCACAACTACTGAAATGCTCTGTAGTTTCGTCTGGCAGACGGAATTTGTGACTCTTGATTCTTGAATTTCTTGGTTAATTCAATTCAATCAACTTAGCTTATCGCAATCTACTGCTGACTAAGATCAAACAAAATTTATGATCTGACCACTCGGTCATCATAAATCCCTCTCCAAAGTTGAGGCCCACAGCACAGCTTTCCCCGCTTTTACGATATTATCAGTCTGTCCCAGCATAAATCACCCTGCCTGACTGTCTATCCTTATTCACATAGAATTTTACAAATCTATCCAGAAGTACGACAAAAGCAATTAATTACCTTTTTTCTTTCACTGGGCTCGTGTCACGTGTCGATTGATCCGAAGAGAAACAAAACTGAGCTTCCCGCCTATTTTTCCAAAAAATTGGCGCGCTTCCTGTTATGAAACAGAAAACCATAGAGTCCAATTCTGAGGTTGGATACTTGCATTTTCAGCCTTGCTCACTTTACCGTATCTAATGACTATTTCGCGAAATTATGACATTTGAGGCTAATCCTAAATAAGTAGTTTTGAGTGAGGATTCTTATTATTATAATCCTAAATACATGTTTTGTAACGGTCGCGGGTCGCGAATCACAGTTTGATGCAACCTGACCTCACACAGACCTCAAAAAACATAAGAAAGTTTGAATTTCGCGGGTTAAAAAATAATTGTTTTTTATGCAGCCTAAATTTGAATGTGACATGATTTATTTTCCATCCATACAGGGCTCGTAAGGGATGTAAAATAAATATAAAAAATAAATCCAAAGACCAAAGACAAAAACATAAGAAGACTAATTTTTTTTCAATGGGGCTGACGGACCCGGAAACTGCAAATTTGCAAAATAAAAATAAATAACAAATGACAGACGATTCTCTAAATCTGAAAATAATCGATCGGTTTTACTACCTAGTTGCACACTTGCACCTGCAGGCAGTTTGCATTTGGAAAACACTAAATAAGATAAACAGTGTACAAGTCAACTTTTGTGTGCCGCTCTGTTCAGGTAAAATATTTAATGCATTTATCAATATGAAGTGAATAATTATTTCTTGTTATTTTATTAAATTGAGAAAGTACTCTGTGAGTCGCCATCACTCCCTTCTCTCAGATAATGGAGTAAATAGCATTCTAATAATAAGAGCATTCTAATAGGATTCCAATTAGAAAATTAAATCAATCCTCTTTAATTCAAAAGTTATAATTTTTAAAATACTTAGATTTACTTTGATAGAGGTAATAAATAATCTAAAAAAATTAGGTAAATACAAGACGACAAGATGGATGGAGGCAGTGCCAACCAGGATGACAATGATGGTGAAAATACTGGTCAGAGCAGTGGTTCTGTACCACAAAATATAAATTTTGATATCGCTGCATTCACTGTTAGCTTTCCTACTGAACCTGACGAATTAGTGAGTGATAATGAAGACACTGAGGGTCAGGAAAAAACTACTGAAGAAGTAAGTATCTTTCTTACTAATGAAGGGAAAATGGACCGGACCGGCCCACCGGGAAAAGTCCCGGTATGCCCTGGGGCCAGACTGACCCTGATCTTTGTAGTAACTCAACTCAGAACTTAAGAGGATATAGGGTCGGTCCTCTCTCCATACAAACGCTCTCGCCTGTTTTCTCTCTGGTTTATGACATTAGAGTAATGATTTTTTACAGTAAAATAAATATCAACTAGTTCAATGCCCCTATGTTTTCCGTTTTGATGATATATTATCTGTAGAAGCACTAGAACCCTCAGAAAATGCTCAAAATTGCCTGTTTAGACCACCGCTGTCATCAGAGGCCTTTTGTACAAATTTGTCAACTATTAATGAAAAAAGAAAAACATAGGGGCACAGTAAATATCCTTCTTATTCAATTTCTAAAATATCTTTCAAATTGGTCCATTATTGGAGGAGGAAATAGAGAAGAGCCGAACCTCAAATTATGACATTGACATTACAAACTATTCAAAACAATTTTCCTCACAGGTGTGCTGTTTATGTCTCTGCAGTGACAGAAAACTGTATACGATACCACCTCAAAATCGAACCACTTTCCAGGAAGTAATCAACAAACAGATCAATGGGGTAAGTTTCAATGCTATGGATTGATTATTTATCACTACTATAATTATGTATTATAAAACATAGTCCTGTGACCTCGTCTGTCCATCTGGATGCGATAAACTCAAAAGTACTTAAAGGATTTTCATATGGTTTTCACCAATGGATGGAGTGATTTATGAGGATGGTTTAGGTGTTATAATTCATTAAAGTTTAGTAGTAGTAGTAGTTATGTCAATTGGCTGAAATATGACGATGATTGTTGTATCGGAAGAAATCAATGACACACAAATGCCGCCTGGGAGCTTTACTGCCAGTGACTTGTGTGTGTCTGCTCAGAGGCTATAGACAAAATCCCTTTTCTGCAAGCGTTAACGCCAACGGAAAGATCAAATTGTATGGAGTTGACATTAGCTTTAGAGATATCACGTGACTGCTGCTGTCAACTCCATACAATTTGATCTTTCCGTTGGCGTTAACGCTTACAGAAAAGGGATTTTGTCTAGGCCCCCAGGAGCTCTCAACTTAGTGCCGTCCAAGACAAGGGCGAGGTCAGAAGTATGTGTGTTTGTGCGTGTGTATGTGTGTGTGTGGGGGGGTGTGTGTGTGCATGTGTGTGTGCGTGTGCGTGTTTGTATTTTTTGCTGACGCTACTCGCCTTCACGCACACATTCACAGCGTGTTTGTACGCAAGTAAAGCGCGCATAGCTTCGTAAGATAAAAATACTATTCTGCGTACGCAATTTATTTGCCAAACATGTAAACAAACACGAGTTTTTAGGAAACAACTTTAATACATACACAAAAGGTTCAGTTTGCGCTACAACTTCAAATTTTTTTATGATTTTTTCAACAGTACTAGTCAGTCTAAAATCAACTTTATTATCAATCGCATAAAGTTGACGTTTGTGTAAGTGGAAATAACATCAATATTGGAAACAAGGATTTAAATATACCCTACCTATATTATTTTATTCTTTCTTCAGTGTGTGAAGGAGATCGAGTGATACGTCCTGTATAGTATAGCTCAATCTATTTTTTTAACACTTGGTTATAACAAGTAAAACACGCATCGCTTCTAGAGATAAAAGCAATAATTATTATTCTAATCTTACTTCAGTGTATGAAAGAGATGGAGTTATACATCCTGTATAGCTCCATCTCTTTTTTCAACACCTGGTTACCACAAATAAAACGCGCATCGCTTCGTGAGATAAAAGCAATAAAATTATTATTCTAATCTTACTTCAGTGGGTGAAAGAGATGGAGTTATACATCCTGTATAGCTCATCTCTTTTTTTTTTCAGTTGTACGCAGTGTGATAGGTTTAATTATGAGGGTACCTGTCAAATTGGCCAGCTGTATTTACTTGTTTTATATAAAACTACCTACAGTTCTGCTTTGTTTGCTGTTGATATTGAAAATTTTTGTTATAGTTTTACTTATTCTATATCTGCATGCTTCGTCATTTGACGACGATAATTTAAGCTAAAAGTTAAATCTAATTTAAGTGAACTGTATCTTGTTCTTATGAGAAAATAAAGGTTCTTTAAGGGGGATGCGCTAGGGTAGCCCACGAAATTCAAATTTTCTTACGTTTTTTGCAATTTGCAGGTCAGTATCAGGTTGTATGTTGATCTAAATATTATTAGCGCTCGTAACAAATATGGATTTACAGAATTATAAACATTAAAATCAGCAATACAACTCTCTAAGCTCATGAAAGTGTATTGAATGACTATTTCATGAAATCATGACCTTTGGCACTTTCATGAA
This sequence comes from Lithophane socia, assembly GCA_947522985.1. Taxonomy (NCBI): domain Eukaryota; kingdom Metazoa; phylum Arthropoda; class Insecta; order Lepidoptera; family Noctuidae; genus Lithophane; species Lithophane socia. Next base: position 3,694,855 of record OX383281.1, on the reverse strand, counting down.
CTTAGAGAGTTGTATTGCTGATTCTAATGTTTATAATTCTGTAAATCCATATTTGTTACAAGCGCTAATAATATTTAGATCAACATACAACCTGATACTGACCTGCAAATTACAAAAAACGTAAGAAAATTTGAATTTCGCGGGCTACCCTAGCGCATCAACCTTAAACCTAATTGTTTCTATAGGAAGACGGCCAGGGCGAATCACTGCCCCCTCGAGTTTGCTGGGAGTGTAACGCACGGATGACGTCATTCACGACATTCAGGACGAGAGCGATACAAACAAATACCCTGCTCTACTCTCTCATTCGCCCGTTCATCAATGTGAGTGAGCAGTCGACGATTCCGGAGGGGAGCGGAGTTCTCGGTACCTATAATCTGTTCCAAATCTTTTTGATGAAAGTGTAAACATTTTTTTGTTGTTCTTGTGTTTTTTACCCGACTACGGCGAAGAAAAAAGGAGGGTTATGATTTTGACCGGACCGGACCGGAATTTAAAAAGAAAATCAAGTAATAAAAACTACACGTGTTAGGGCGAAATAAATATATAAATCGAACAGATTACGTGTGACTCCGGATTTTTAATTTGTCTGTCTTTGGTGTCTTGTTTATACCTTTTAAGTCGTAGTTGGGTTTTAGTTTTTATTACTCGATTTTTTTATATATAAGATATATTATAATCAAGACGCTTCCAACGATACTTCAATCTGGTAAAAATTAGGGTTTAAGTAGGTATTCAAATAATCAAATCTAAGTACTAAAATTGTAAGTAGCACAACAAATTAGCATCCTTAAGTACGATTTCTGATCTATTTATTTAGATTTTCATCAAATACTTTTGGGACAGAGTATACATATGCAATAATATGCCTATGTATGTATCCTACTTATCTTCATGTATTATGCCCTGCAATAAGTCCTGCATCCTAACCTTTATTGATAAAACCCTTTATTGATGTGAGTTGAGTTTGTTTGTTTATTTATTTGTTTGTTTGTTACGCTTTCACGCTAAAACGGCTGAACGGATTTGGATGAAATTTGGCACGGCGGTAAACCATGCCCTGGAATAGGACATAGGATACTTTTTATCCCGATATTCCCACGGGATCGAGACTTACGCGGGTGAAACCGCGGGGCGCCGCTAGAATGAGTTTGTTTTTTACCCGACTACGGCGAAGAAAAAGGAGGGTTATGATTTTGACCGGTATGTATGTATGTATGTATGTATGTTCATCTGTTCCCTCCTATCTTCCAAACCACTTATCACAATTTGACAAATGAGGTATCGTTAGAAGCGTCGTGATTGTCCGCTGGTTATAGGCTATGTGAAGTCACATTAAATTAAAAATGGCGCCCTCTAGAGGATATAAAGTGAGGAACTTAAAAAAAAAAATGGTTTAATCGTACCATGTTGGGTATCAAATGAAAGGGCTTAATGAGCACATTTCAAAAATATATATATTACAACCCCAAAAGAATTTAAAAAAATATAGTAATAAAAACTAAAACCCAACTACGACTTAAAAGGTATAAACAAGACACCACAGACAGAAAAATATAGTAATAAAAACTAAAACCCAACTACGACTTAAAAGGTATAAACAAGACACCACAGACAGACAAATTAACAATCCGGAGTCACACGTACTCTGTTCGATTTATGCCCTAACACGTGTGACTCCGGATTTTTAATTTGTCTGTCTGTGGTGTCTTGTTTATACCTTTTAAGTCGTAGTTGGGTTTTAGTTTTTATTACTATATTTTTTACGCTTTCATGTTAAAACGGCTGAACGGATTTGGATGAAATTTAGCACAGGGGTAGACCATAACCTGGAATAGGACAAAGGATACTTTTTATCCCGATATTCCCACGGGATTGAGACTTACGCGGGTGAAACCGCGGGGCGCAGCTACTACTAAATAAATGATGGATGGACTGTGTGAAGATGACATGGCTAGGAAGGGGGTGACTACAGAGATGACGACTAATAGAGAAGTATGGAAGAAAGGGACACGTTGCGCCGACCACAAATATGTTGGGATAAGGCAGGCGCGGTCGCTGCCAAAGATCTTGGGCGGGGTCACCAGTCACCATGGGTGCCGAGGAATATTTTTAGGGAAACGTTTACCTAATTGATAAGTACTCTAAAAGAGTAGATAAGTACTCTAAGGGCGAATTTCACCAAACTTTTATACCGAGTATAAGTCTTATCCTGCGAATAAATTTTGAATTTTTGACAGTTTTTCCATATAAAAACTGTCTGACGCCATTTTTATTCCACGTATAAAAGATATCTGACTTTGGTAAAATCAGCCCTAAGAGAGTTACCGCCCTACTAATAAACGTTGTATAGCGCCTGTATAGTTACACAACGATTTGTGTAGAAGACAAAGCGTTGTGTAACTATACAGGCGCTATACAACGTTTATTAGTAAGGCGGTTAGAGTATTTATCAATTACGAGTATTTAGTTTATGCCTGTCGGGGTCACTATGGCTCAAGTACCTACAGTTTTTAGTTAGTAAAGCACGTAAACCAGTCAATCTCTCGTATTTTTGGGGGGGGTCATGATCCCCAGACCCCCCCCCCCCCTCAGACCGCGCCTGCGCGGGTGAAACCGCGAAGCGCAGCTACTACTAAATAAATGATGGATGGACTGTGTGAAAGATGATGATGGCTAGAAAGGGTGTGACCGAGATGACGACTAATAGAGAAGTATGGAAGAAAGGGACATGTTGCGTCTACTACAACTAAATTGGGATGAGGGCAGGAAAATGATGATTTGATGTTTTTTTTCAGCAACGCCTCGATGTGTCTCTCATCGACACCACGCTAGCCGCACACAACCTTACAACAACCCTGCGGACGAGAACATTCCAGGCAGATCACGCAGATTATCATTTTGTGTACTGCAGCGACCGAGACGGCAGCCCGAGGGCCAAGAAGACTAAGCTAAAAACACACGAAATTCAACAAATTACTTTACCTAATTTAGATTTAAGAGACAATGACACACTTACATTTAATTATATAGATTCTAGCGACGATAATATTAAACAAAAAAAAGGAAAAAATACAAAAAAAGTCAGAAAGAAACAAGGTAAAAAAGAAATAAAAAAAGATAAACGTTGCAAGCCAGCGAATGAAGTATTGAATAATGATATTTTTAATATCAAAGACTTAAATCAGGAAGAACAAATGTATGAAGTTAATAAAAGAAAGTTTTCTACTAATTATAAGAATTCAGGATTTAAGTGTAATGAATGTTTTAAAGGGTTTCTGGATAAAGATGCTTATACAGGACACATGATAAGGCATACAGATGTAAGTAACAATTTTGTCTTTTTTTTAATTTTTTTTTTATAGCCTATTGTGTGTCCCACTGCTAGGCAAAGGCCTCCCCTTTTTCCTTCCAAAGCTCTCTATTTTGTGCGATTTCTGGCCATGTTGGCCCCGCAAACATTATTAGATCGTCACACCACCCTCGCCGCGGTCTACCTCGACGGCGACGTCCTCCTTCAGACGTCCAGTGAGTGACGATCTGTGCCCATCTCTCCGGGTGCATTCGTGCGACGTGGCCGGCCCACTCCCACTTCAGCCTGGCTGTTTTTTCTCCAACATCCGCTACTTGAGTTATGGAGTGCAGGGTGGTGTTCCTAACGCGCTCTGTTCGCTTGACACCTAATATGCTGCGCTCCATTGCCCGCTGGCAAATCTTGAGTTTGGACTTCTGTTGTTCAGTAAGTGAATCCCATATATCAGAGTATTAATGAGACCATGCCAAAGAATCAATTGGCATATAATTTACTAATTTCCGCCCGTGGCTTCGCCTGTGTGCTATGTCGATAAAAAGTAGCCTATGTCCTTTCTCAGGCTCTAGACTATCTGTGTACACACGGCTACACATCAAGCTATACATTTCCAGTTTATGCTGATCTCGCATTGTATAGAATTTTCTTACAATGCGAGGTCAGCTTATGCTGGAAATGTATAGCTTGATGTGTACCCGTGTGTACCAAATTTCATTTAAATTGCTTCAGTAGTTTTGGCGTGAAAGCGCGACAGACTGACAGAGTTACTTTCGCATTTATAATACTAGTAAGATTTTTTTTTGAGATTTCTTAACGATAAATTCTAAAATGTTACGATATCTCAAACGTTTCTAAATACAGATGACAGTGTAAAGTATTACTAATTCCCTTTAGTGAGTAATTGCGTATGAATTTAACTTGAACACGGTTTGTTTACATTTTTATCAGATATTTTCAGACCATAAACATGACTTTTTCTTTACTCAACTTTTTTGAGACCAAAAACATATTGTTTCATGTTTTTTCCAGCAATGTGGAATATACAGCTGTGCTATCTGTAAGATTCACTTCAAAAAGTTGCAAGCGCTCAGAAACCATACAACTAGTCATATGCAGAAGTTTAGCTGTCAGAGATGTAACTATGTTACATTTAGAAGGTTAGTAAAATACAATAGACGCAGATATATTTAGTAACCTATTCCGCTTGACTATTCTTCAAGAGTCATAAAAAACCGAGCGCTGGACGCAAAGCACTCTGCGTCCAGCGCTCGATGTGGTAACACGTCGCGTTCTGGTTTGCAATTGGTCAATCGTCATCCTGAAGATGCCTCGTTGAGAGGTATAGTCAAGCAGAATAGGTTACTAAATATATCTGCGTCTATTGTATTTTATAATGGATTTCCGCAAAGTCACGCCTGAATCAATTAACTATCATAGAAGGTTAGTATTAATCTCATCTTATCATCTGCCTAGCCTTTTCCCAAATATGTTGGGGTCGGCTTCCAGTCTAACCGGATGCAACTGAATACCAGTATTTTACATGGAGCGACTGCCTATCTGACCTCCACAACCCAGTAACTGGGTAATACGATACCCCTTGGTAACACTGGTCGTCAGACTTTCGGGCTTCTGAGGACCCGTAACGACTGACAAAGATCCACAAATGACAGCCGGGACCAACGGCTTAACGTGCTTTCCGGGGCACGGACGAATCTCGGTATGTAAAGATGGTCACCCATCCACGGACCAACCCCGGCAAGCGTAGCTTAACCTGGTGGATCGACCCGTGCGGCTGTTGTTACGTAGCCACGAGCTCCTCATCAGGTCAGGTCAGTATTAATCTATATGTATAATAAACTAATAATAAAGCTAAAGAGTTTGTTTTTTTGTATGTTTGTTTGAACGCGTTAATCTCTAGAACACCTTCACGGATCGGACAGGGTTTTTGTTACACGCATCGCATACAAAGTAATTAAAATTGAAAAATATTGCAATACAATTCTATCAAAACATTGAATCAAAATCCATTGTGAATAATAAGTTTGACCGGGACGCTGTTCCGCGCCTTAGGAATGCGCGGCGAGGCTAGCAGCGTTGACGAATGAGCGGCGGGATGCCGTTAGCGGTGATGAATCTTGCACTTGCACTGCCGCCCCGTGAGCCGCGCACATACCTCAGGCACGGAAAAGCGGACGCGCTCAACCTATAGTTCAGAAAATTTGAACGGATGCAAAAAGCGACTTTATTTTATACTACGTAGAGATAAAATTCGATTGTTGATTTTCAGGCATGCAGCTAAACTACATGAGGAATATCATAATGGAACTAAATATGTCTGCCCACATTGTATGGAGAATTTTGAGTAAGTAATTTATCTCAATTTTTTTGTGGTCGGCGCACCATTTCTTTTTCTTCCATACTTCTCTATGTCGTCATCTCTGTAGTCATTCCCTTTCTAGCTTTTCGACTAAGTGCCTTAATTAATTACCCGACTACGGCGAAGCAAAAATGAGGGTTATAATTTTGACTGGTATGTATTGTATGTATGTATGTTCGTATGTTCTCTCATAACTTCTAAACTACTCATCATAATAATTTGACAAATGAGATATCACTGTCGTCGTCTTGATCGTCCGCTGGTTATAGGCTATGTGACGTCATATTACATTGATTATGGCTAAAGGACATAAAGACATGTATTAAAAAAAATAAAAAATAATCGTGGCATGTTGGGTATCAAATGAAAGGGCTGAATTAGCACATTTTCAACAAATATTTAAAAAAAATATTGAAATAAAAATAAAAGTTAGAAAACTAAAACCAATCTACGACAAAAAGTCAACTAAAAAGGTTCTAGAAGCATTGTATTAAATAAAAAAAAATTAAGTAATAAAAACTAAAACCCAACTACGACTGAAAAGGTATAAACAAGACACCACAGACAGACAAAATTAAAAATCCGGAGTCACACGTAATCTGTTCGATTTATGCCGCCCTAACACGTGTGACTCCGGATTTTTAATTTGTCTGTCTGTGGTGTCTTGTTTATACCTTTTCAGTCGTAGTTGGGTTTTAGTTTTTATTACTTAATTTTTTTTTATTACTTGATTTTTTTTTTAATTCTTTTGGGGTTATAATATATATGTTTTTGAAATGTGCTCATTAAGCCCTTTCATTTGATACCCAACATGGTACGATTAAACCATATTTTTTTTAAAGTTCCTCACTTTATGTCCTCTAGAGGGCGCCATTTTTAATTTAATGTGACTTCACATAGCCTATAACCAGCGGACAATCACGACGCTTCTAACGATACCTCATTTGTCAAATTGTGATAAGTGGTTTGGAAGATAGGAGGGAACAGATGAACATACATACATACATACATACCGGTCAAAATCATAACCCTCCTTTTTTCTTCGCCGTAGTCGGGTAAAAAAGTAGTCTATGTCGTTCCCCAAAACATACAGACAGACAGAGTTACTTTCGAATTTATATAAAATGAATATGGATTGTCGATTTCCAGGAAACTATCAACCTACATGAGCCACATTCGCATAAAGCACCCTTCAGACATCGTGTGTCAGCTGTGTGGCTACTCCTTCGTTAGCGAGAAAGGGTTAGGCCTTCATAAGAAGCTGAAACACCGGCTTGATGATCACCAAGTAAGTGTAATACTCAAAATAGACTGAACAAAGACAGTTACAGAACGATTCAAACTTGATGGCGGCTCGGAAGTTAGCTTTTAGCTGCGCAGTACCCCACCCCTCACCCCGCTATCACATGAAATTGTTACGCGACGGCGCGGCGACTCGCCTCATGTTCCGAGCCGCCATTAAGTTTGCATCGAACTACGTAATTGATTCAGGCGTGACTTTGCGGACATCCATTATAAATTAGAATAGACGTAGATATATTTAGTAACCTATTCCGCTTAACTATTCTTCAAGAGTCATAAAAAACCCTGTAAGGAATCGACACGTGTTTCACCTCTAATCCTCAGGATGAAGATTGATCAGTCGCAAACCAGAACACGACGTGTTGCCACACCGAGCGCGGACGCGTTGGGGGTGCCGGGCGATTTGATTCACTCTGCGTCCAGCGGTCGTTATGGCAACGCGTAGTGTTCTGGTTGCCGACTGGTCCATCGTCATCCTGAGGATGCCTCGTTGAGAGGTGAAACACGTGTCGATTTCTTACAGGGTTTTTTATGACTTAAAGAATAGTTAAGTGGAATAGGTTACTAAATATATCTACGTCTATTTTATTTTTCTGAGCAAAGACATCCTTAGTTAGCAGCCAAACAGAACAGACAGACCCAGAAGACAGTTTTCGTCAGCCATGGCACGTACTGGGTAGGCAACACCGTAGCAGTATGGCCTACGCCGTAGCACAGTGCCTGCTACGCCGTAGTAACGAGCAAGCTACGCCGTAGTGCAGTGCAAGCGCCGAACTTTTTACACTTCGCTAACATAAAAATTGGGTTTGTGCAAAGTAACGCATTATTTTACCCATTTTTTTGTGTGTCTTGGCACTAATAGTACATTACTGCAGCGGCCGGCAAAAGAGGTATTGATGGACGAACCTGAAAATACGTGATTTCATCAATGCCTGGTTGCGGCCAAGGCTTGTATTTCCGCGCATTATTAAATAAAAGTACTATGTAGAACATTTTATTTGAAAATTATAAATTTCGGAAATCCCGAATCAATGACGAACACCAATAATTTTAATTTCACTTTAATTTCACACAACCACGCGCCAATATTAAGTTCATTTGTTTATTTTTTACTTTTGCAAGCCAGTTCGAAATTTAAATAAATCTTTGAATAAGTTACCTCCTTGGTTGCCATGTGTTGAACCAAAAAGTTCGTTACATTTTTAAATCCTTACATATTATAAAACAAAGTCCCCCGCTGCGTCTGTCTGTCGTCCTGTTCGCGATAAACTCAAAAACTAGTGCACCGATTTTCATGCTATTTGCACCAATAGATAGAGTGGTTCTCGAGGAAGGTTTTAGCATCTGCTAGTTAAACTATAGTTATGAGTTTACATCATTATTTTTCTTTTGCACACAGAATTAAACATTTTACCAATAATTAATAGATTGTATTTATTCTTTACAGGTCCCTACAGAAGGTCCGTGGTGCACCAAATGTGATGTACAATTTATAAGCAAGGAGGCTTTAGACAGACACGTGCATTTATCAGCAAAACATAGCGATGAAATGTAAGTAAAGAATTTTAATATGTATTCCTAAAGTTTGTGATGCAAGTGTTAACAAACCGTGTTCAGGTTTTTAGAAGTATGAGGAACAGGGTGTAAAGTTCACTCATCCACCATAGAAAAGGGAGATTCCTCCGACCAGGGAGCTTAAAACAGTCACTGTGGCAGAATCATAATAGGAAAATATTATAAATCATCGTAAAATATCACAAACAGACAATTCATGATCTAAGTGCGATTCATATTACGAAATAATTCATCTGTTTGACAGTTTTCTATGGAGAGTCGTAAAATTCCAAGAAAAACTGTCGACTCAACGGGTTCCAACTTTATTCCATTAATTTAACATTGGTAGATAGCTGCCTGACATTTGGCGTTGAAAATTTAATGAGTTTAGTCTTTTTTTCATTGTAAAGAAGATTATTTACATTAAACCAATGCACAACTTTAGAGAGTGCATCGTTAACTTGTTCAAAGTTGACTAACTGACGTTTGATTTTAACAATGAGGGAAGTGTCATTTGCGAATAATACGATCTTGTGATTATCCCTTATGTGGTAAGGCAAGTCATTTGGATATCTTGACGAAATAAAGGCTCTTACATACTGGGGCGACTCGTCGCGCTACGCGACGCCGCCGCCGCATTGTTCGCCGTGAAGTTTTCTCAGAAATTATTTTGTTAAAATACGCGTCGCGCGGCGAATCTCGCCTGTATGTAAGAGCCTTAACTCGTTTCTGTATGCAATATGAACGTCCATCTGTCATGACGTATCGTGTTTTTGACGAATCGCCAATGACGGATTCCGTGTGAATGCGGCCATAGGTAAATATTTATTCTAAATCTTTTTAACAGAAAACCAAGCAAATCACATGACAGTCGTAACTATAGAGATCAACAAACCGGTGAGATTCACAACGAGACAGAAAAGAAAAAGAAACGGAACACATACAAGCCTGAAGGACCCATAGCTTGTGAACAGGTAATCTAAGTTAATATTATAACACTACCTGCTGCCCGCGGCTTCGCCCGCGTGATCCCTAACTCTTTTTCAGAAATTAAAGTATCCTTAGTTACTCCTTATAACATCAGCTAGCTGCCATTGAAAGTCCCATCAAAATAGGTCCAGCCATTGTGGAGATTAGCCTGAACAAACAGACAGACAAAATTTAAAAAAAAATGCTCATATTAGTATCGCATTCGCTAGATGTAATAAAACCCTTAACATTTTAATCTTATTTCAGTGTGACATGCAACTGCCAGACCCTCTGTCATACTACAGGCACTTCAGAAGAGTGCACCCGGACAAGAATCGAACCAACTACCCCTCTATGAAGTCGAAAAGCATGTGCGAAGTTTGCGGAAAAATGTTTCAGGTATATCATCATCTGCTGCATCCGGTTAGACTGGAAGCCGACCCCAACATAGTTGGGAAAAGGCTAGGCAAGCCTTTTCCCAACTATGTTGGGGTCGGCTTCCAGTCTAACCGGATGCAGCTGAATATCAGTATTTTACATGGAGCGACTGCCTATCTGACCTCCACAACCCAGTAACTGGATAATACGATACCCCTTGGTTAGACTGGTTGTCAGACTTTCGTGCTTCTGACGACTCGTAACGACTGTCAAAGATCCACAAATGACAGCCGGGACCAACGGCTTAACGTGCTTTCCGAGGCACGGAGGAGTCTCGATATGTGAAAATGGTCACCCATCCACGGACCAACCCCGGCAAGCGTAGCTATATATTATTGTGAATTTGAAAAACGAAATAGGTACTTGACAAATTATACTTTAAAGATTTAAAGATTTTAATTCATAATAACATGCAATATACATAGTAACAGGTGCCCTGGCTCCCAAACTAGGTTTATTGCCTGTGGCTTGTTCACATAAGTATGTTTAGAAATTGAATACATAGATGATTGCAATCACAACAGTGTGGGTGTGCGCATGCATATCTGTTTGTGTGTGTGTATGTGTGTGAGTGTTTGTATGGGGGTGCGTTGAGGGTGTAGAGAAATGTAGATGTAATTATCCTGCTAGGTTATTGTTTATCATTTTCCCATATCGCTATAACAATCATGTAAGTATAAGTTCCAGTATCGGGCCAGAAACTCACATTTGCAGATGCAAAAACCTGTTCTCCCCACACATTCCGTATTCCCATACATTTTGTATGGGAATACGGAATGTATGGGAGAGAGAACATGTTTTTTTTCTAAAATGTTAAGTTTGTTCTTGCAATAAATTCGGCATACTCTGTAGTTTTAAGCAAAAGCCTAAACAAAAAGAAAAATAAAACGTATTGGACTTACTCGCACTTGCCTATAATGTTCCCACTGCTGGGACACAGGCCTCCTCTCTGTGAGAGGGGGTGGGCCGTGATCCACCACGCGGGCCCAGTGCGGGTTGGTAGATGTCACATGTCTTCGAAGTTTTGGTTCTAGGACATGCCGGTTTCCTCACGATGTTTCCCTGATGGTGGTCCCTGGTGTTTCATTATAGTTCGACAATTTTTGAACTCAAACGATGCTAGTTAATCGATTCAGGCGTGCCGCTTGACTATTCTTCAAGAGTCATAAAAACCCTGTAAGAAATCGACACGTGTTTCACCTCTCAACGAGGCATCTTCAGGATGACGATTGACTAATTGCAAATCAGAACGCGACGTGTTACCACACCGCGCTGCGACGCAAGGCTTTGCGTCCAGCGCTCGGTGGTTTTAAGAGTTTTTAGAGCTTATGACTGTTGAAGAAAAGTCAAGCGGAATAGGTTACTAAATATATCTACGTCTCGTCTATTGTATTTTCAAACGATGCTCTTAGAGTACATGGTTTCGGCCAAGGCTTGTATAGTACTTTTCTCAAACAATGCGCGGAAATTCAAACTAAGTAAATTAATTATAATTTCTAGAATCAATGACGAACAACGATAATTTTTCAAGCGCCAATAGTGTTCATTTGTTTCTTCTTTATTTTAAACAGCTCTATTTGCAAACCAAATCGAAATTCAAATAAAATGTTTGATGCGCTGAAGTAAAAAGTTCGTTCCATTTTTAAACAACACAACAGATATGAGTTTTCATCATCGATCACTAATAAAGACACAATCTCATACAAAAGTTCTCTTAAAAATGTCGCCAATAGGGAATATGCATGTGATTCAAATATGGGTCAATAATTTTTTTAATAAACTATGTTACTTCAGAATTATGCCTCCATCAATATTTTTGAATAAAATTTATTTTTGAGCGAGAAATTAATTTTTAAAAAGTCCCAAAAAACTGTGGGTTATTCAAATACTTGAAAATGCTTGAAGAGCGGATGTGACGTAACAATCCGGGATAACAATCAAAATGTCAATGTCAAGTCAATCAACAAGTGTCAAGTCAATGTCAAACGCTCATAGAAAAAGGAGTGTTTGACGTTGACTTGACAGTTACTTGTCTGTTTTCACGGACTGTGACGTCACCACACCAAGCGCGCCAAATGGAGGGCGTTTAAATAGCCCGGATCGGTTGAATATTTTCAAACATTTTTTTAACTACTTTAAATTGCTTTTTAGCCGTCGATTTTTTTTTAACTATTATTTGACGATGTAAACTATCGAATAAAAATATTAAAAAAATACATGCATATTCCCTATTGTGTTTAGTTAAAATAAATATACATTAATGTAATTTCAACCTTACCTACAACGTTTAAAGTCGTATTCACAAAGCTATTACAAAAAGCAATAAAATTTTACGACCGGTACTCACTGCTCAAGATACATCAAAACAACTTCAACCTTATGTACGCATGCTTTAAAGTAACAATTACTAAGTGCCAAAAAAAAGTAATAAATTTTACAACAGAGGCTCGCCGCTAGGACAAGGAACGAATGGAGACGAACCAGAACAATATTTTTTGTTTGTACTGTAAATTATTATGTATGGTATTTTTAACATTCTTCGGATCTTTGACGTGCTGTAACTGATATCCATTCTCCACACCTCACTGGATCACGAGGAAAGCTAAAAATAATTGAATATTTTCAAAAGTCCCTACTAAAAAACCACAAAAAAAAATACAATATCAAAAAACCCGACTCATAAAAAACAACTAACAAGTTCCAAACAAGTCACTTTTCAAGTAGTCTGGTGCAGTTGGTGGCAGTTATTTTAGGTCAATTATTCATACATAGGCTGATAAACACATTACCCTTCCTTGCGTCGCGCAGTCGGGTAAATAAAATCGAAAATCAAATCTAGCATAAAAAAAAAAGAATTATTATATATAGCGTCTCCAACAAATTGAACAGAGTCAACGTGGATAACCCAAACAATTTAAGTGGGCATGCGCTAGTATGATTAATACGTTTAGTAAGAGTCTTTACAATTTAGCTGCATTATATCGCCTGCTATTTGTTACGACTTAATTTAAAATAAAGTTTTTACGATGATTTCTTGACAAAATATCAGTATTTACAATACAGTGTTAACAATTATATAAAGATAATATTAATACTTACCAAAAATATGAAACTCCATCCTTTTTTAGCGTCCTAGACGTGTGATTTTTGCAGTTTTTAAACGAGCACTGAGGCATGTTTACCGTCGGAGCGTTCGAATGCTACTAGATGAAAAGACCACCCAAATGTTCAAGTGGGCGGTCATTCGGTGAGGACATTTTTTGACGCTGATTGTGTATCTAGTTCTTTATTAGTGATCGATGGTTTTCATAGTAATTTATTTGGCCGCTAAACACGACAGATATGGATTTTCATACTTACTTTGCCGGCCGCATCGTCATTTGTTTTTGAACAGTACGGCAATATCGATTTATCTCGAAGAAGGTTGTCAAAATAATGCTCGAATTTCCAAGCATGTTTGAGAAAAAAAAATCTTTTCATCCCACCTATTCGAAAAGGATGACTTGGTTCGCCTTTAAGTGCTGATGATGGGATGGGATGGGATGGGATGGGGTGGGGTGGGATGGGATGGGATGGATGGATGGATGGATGGATGGTTTTTTTTTCATTTTCTTCCTATTAAATAATAATATTACAATTGATTGAGATAAAAAGTAGAGTGTATCTCTCGGGCGCAAAATATATTTTTGGCTCGGGCGACGTACTTTGAATCCCTCGCTACGTTCAGGATTCCACTAAAGAATCCCTCGCTACGCTCGGGATTCTACTCTAGAATCCCTCACTTCGCTTCTGGATTCAAAAAATCTACTATTTTCTTGTTCCAGAGTCTAGCCCTCTTGCAAGACCACAGCTGGACCCATACAGACTCCAAGCAATTTAAATGCTCGGCCTGCGACAAGCAATTTGTTCGGAAATACAGACTTATTGCTCATCAGCGTGTGCATGGAGCTGCGAGGGGCAATCACACCTGCAGTGTCTGCTCCAAGAGTTTCACTACTGCAAGTAACATGCAGAGGCATATGGTGGTAAGTTATCACTTTAAAATAACATCCTAACTTTATTTATTGATATTATATTATCTAACTAATATTATAAACGTGAAAGTTTGTAAGTATGGATAGATGGATGGATGGATGTTTGTTACTCTTTCACGTAAAAACGGCTGAATGGATTTGGATGAAATTGGCAAACACACACATAGGATACTTTTTATCCCGACATTCCCACGGGTTCGAGACTTACGCGGCTGAAACCGCGGGGCGCAGCTAGTAATAATATATTATATCAGGCCAACCCAGGAAGAGGTAGCGAGACGATCTACACGCGTACAGCAAGGGATCGACGTGGCCCTCGAAAAGGATGGTTGGAAGGATTTAGGGGAGGCCATTCAGCAGTGAGACAGGGTAGGCTAAGAAAAAAAAAAAGGTGTGAGACAATTTAGCTGGAATGGCAACTCAATTGAGATGCTTCATGCCCACAAAAAGCGGCATACAAACTTTAAAAAAAAACTGTCCAAAATGTTACTCTGAAAATTAAATTTCATCTGTCTCATCTGCCTAGCCGTTTCCCAACTATGTTGGGGTCGGCTTCCAGTCTAACCGGATGCAGCTGAATACCAGTATTTTACATGGAGCAACTGCCTATCTGACCTCCACAACCCAGTTACTAGGGAATACGATACCCCTTGGTTAGACTGGTTGTCAGACTTTCGAGCTTCTGACGACCCGTAACGACTGTCAAAGATCCACAAATGGCAGCCGGGACCAACGGCTTAACGTGCTTTCCGAGGCATGGAGGAGTCTCGGTATGTAAAGATGGTCACCCATCCACGGACCAACCCCGGTAAGCGTAGCTTAACCTGACGGATCGACCCGAGCGGCTGTTATGACTTAGCCACGAGCTCCTCCAAAATTAAATTTATTTTATTTATTTATTTATCACAAACACAACTATCATTACAGGCAATAATCCTAATGCGGTAGCGTGTGGTCTTATTTAAATCATCAATTACAAATAATGCTACTAATTATATATTAGCATAAAACAATACAAACAATGTTACCTTTGTGAATTCATTCAGAGAGCAATTAAATAAATCTATCCTATCAGCAGTGTCAGTCAGTGTAATAGGGAATATGCATGTATTTTTTTAATATTTTTATTCGATAGTTTACATCGTCAAATAATAGTTAAAAAAAATTCGACGGCAAAAAAGCAATTTAAAGTAGTTAAAAAAATGTTTCAAAATATCCAGCCGATCCGGGCTATTTAAACGCCCTCCATTTGGCGCGCTTGGTGTGGTGACGTCACAGTCCGTGAAAACAGACAAGCAACTGTCAAGTTAACGTCAAACACTCCTTTTTCTGTGAGCCTTTGACATTCACTTGACACTTGTTTATTGACTTAACATTGACATTTTGATTGTTATCCCGGATTGTTACGTCACATACGCTCTTAGCCTTTTCAAGTATTTGAATTACCCAGTTTTTTGGGACTTAAAAAAAATGAATTTCTCGCTCAAAAATAAATTTTATTCAAAAATATTGATGGAGGCATAATTCTGAAGTAACATAGTTTATAAAAAAAAAATATTTGACCCATATTTGAATCACATGCATATTCCCTATTATCACTATGCCAATCATTGATATGCGTGATGCCAAGTTTTATTAGGATGTATTTTGTAGTTATCAAGTGCCTTTTTCCAACTACGTTCGGATCGGCTTCCAGTATACCCGGATGCAGCTGAATATCAGTATTTTTCACGAGCGACTGCCCATCTGACCTCCACAACCCAGTTACTGGGTAACACGATACCACGCGATAAGACTGGCTGTCGCATTTTCGAACAAAAAATCGAAGCTCATTCGCTCAGCTCATTCTTAACCAATATTTTCTTGTTTTAGAGTCACACCGGTCTCAAACCGTTCAAATGCGAGATGTGCGGCAAATGCTTCAAGCACGCGAGTGAGAAACGAGTTCATGTCACTTACGTGCATCTTAAGAAGCCGTGGCCGAAGCGAGCTCGGGGGAAGAGGAAGGATGATAGACAGGTACACAAAATAATGATTACCCATAATTAAGAGCCTATATATACTACCTCAGCTCGTGGAGCTCGTGGCTAAGTAATAACAGCCGCACGGGTCGACCCTTCAGGTTAAGCTACGCTTGCCGGGGTTGGTCCGTGGATGGGTGACCGTGGTGGGTCTTTACATATCGAGAGTCCTCCGTGTCTCGGAAAGCACGTTAAGCCGTTGGTCCCGGCTGTCATTTGTGGATCTTTGACTGTCGTTACGGGTCGTCAGAAGCCCGAAAGTCTGACAACCAGTCTTGCCAAGGGGCCAATATTACCCAGTTACTGGGTTGTGGAGGTCAGATAGGCAGTCGCTCCATGTAAAATACTGGTATTCAGCTGCATCCGGTTAGACTGGAAGCCGACCCCAACATAGTTGGGAAAAGGCTAGGCAGATTTTTTGTAGAATTCTATTTTATTTGTTGTTTAATTTTGAATGATTCTATTTAATTTTGTATAATCGCGAGTAAATTTAGTTTTGTTTTGTTTTGCTTTTATGATTGTCTCTTATTGTTATTAGCCTATAACTTGTTTTGTTGCTGGTGTTTTACTGTTAGTGTATTTAGTAGAATCCTGAACGTAGCGAGGGATTCAAAGTACGTCGCCCGAGCCAAAAATATATTTTGCGCCCGAGAGATACATAAATATGTTAGTGCAAGTTGGTGATTAATAAATAAATAAAAATATTTCAGTGCGTCTGATCACCCGATTTTTCAGTATACCAAAGTATAATGATCTTAGTATTTTGTTCACAGAATCAAGCCACCACTCCGATGCCTGCATCAGACATTCAACCCATGCACATAGATATACAAATAGAAAATAAGCCAATGTATTATAATATTAAAATGTAACGTAAAATGAACATCACCGCACTTGCAACGTCTCGGAAATTGAATAACGCTAAATACCATTGTTCTGAAACCCTGTTCTATTATCAGATAGTGTTGAGAACAACTTCAAATGTTGCCGGTAAAAAGTTTAAGACAGTATGTTTTGTCTATGCTGCCAGTAAATACAGGGTGTTTGGTGCATCGTTTGCGAAATGAAAATGGTGGATAGGTGCTACCATGCTATCTTTTCTAGCCCCAAAAAACAATATTGGCCCCTCGGGATCATTTAAAAAAGCTAGATTTTACTTGCAAGTAATTTTTATTTTGATAGAACCGTACAACATAAAAATTACTATTAAAAAATATTTGGAGGCTATACCACAATACCTTTTTTTTAATTCAAATTCTAAGGCTGATATTTGTGATTTAAGTTTCGATTATAATATTAAATAATCCCATGTGGCGTGCGGCCTAAGGAGATGTCACATGACCCCTCCTATCCGCCATTTTCATTTGGCAAATGATGCATCAAACACCCTGTATAATATTATAAAGTTTGATCCAACATTTTGTATACCGTAAATATGAGGCTTATTAACTAAACGAAACCGGCATGTTCTAGAACCTAGAATTTAAAGACATGTGACATCTACCAACCTGCACTGGGCCCGCGTGGTGGATTACGACCCACTCCCTCTCATAGAGAGGAGGCCTGTGTCCCAGCAGTGGGAATATATAGCCTGATTGTGCTAACATAAGATGACTTCAGTCGTCAGTATCTTGATCATGTTTTTTTAATATACACCCCTTTATACACCCCTTTGCAAAAAAAACGGGCACCTTAACAGTCATTGGCTTTTGTATGGATAATATTAATATTTTTACTATGTCATTAGCATAAATGACTAGTAATTTGTTATAATCAATAAGAATATAGTATTTTGGCTACTACCCCTCTTCCAGCAGCGCTACAATTTTACTAGCTCTTATTACTTTTTCTACCATTACAATCGACACAAAGATATCACTTTTAAGTCACAATAAGGCTGGATTATGCGACAAACATAAATTATTCTACTAAAAATAACGAGAAGTTAGTTTTAGTTGCCAGGATAACCTTCTAACCGCAAACCTGCAAAATGTTAGTAAAAGCCACAAACGGAAAACGGGATTATTATTGTTTTTAAACAAAAGTTTCGATTTTGAAACTTTTTTTCTTACCTAGACTCTTTATTAAGTGCCAGTAACATAGTTTTGCTATTAAAAGCTCTTTACAACTAAATGATTACCAATAATGTACAAAAATCAAAACCGCCCGTTTTTTTTTGCAAAGGGGTGTATCACGCAGAGCCCGGAATCGCCGCACCGGCATCGTCTAGAGACGATCGTACTAATAAAATTCATGGCGCCGAAAGTGCGTTCAGCGCAGAACTTCTGTCATCTTCGCTCTTCAAAGCCGTAATTCAAATGTTGTGGGAGTAAACGGTGAAACGGAAAGTTTTGACAATGTTGCCTAGCAGCGGCCGCCGAGGCGTCTCCATACTTTGTACCATTACATAATAACTATATACTAGAGTCATAAAATACCCTGTAAGAAATCGACACGTGTTTCACCTCTCAACGAGGCATCCTCAGGATGACGATTGAGCAGTCGCAAACCAGAATACGACGTGTTGCCACACCGAGCGCTGGACGCAAAGCCAGTGTCAACACGTCGTGTTCTGGTGTGCGACTGGTCAATCGTCATCCTGGGGATGGCTCGTTGAGAGGTGAAACACGTGTCGATTTCTTACAGAGTTTTTATGATTCTTGAAGAATAGTCAAGCGGAATAGGTTACTAAATATATCAACTATGTACTATTTAAAGGTTATATAATATCTAACCTAAATTAAATATAAGTGTGTCATTATCTATTCGTAGTCATTTTTCATGTTCCCGATGTCTATTTATTAACATATTTATGCATTTATAATATAAGTGAGAACATAAGATTTGTAGTGAGTAAGGAGCATTCAAATTCAACCAAATTTCTCGTGTCATGTTATTGTTTATCTACACCCATGCTATAGATCCTCTCTAAAAGTTTCTGAAACAGTTAGCTTATTGCCAACATTAAAACATCCAGTGTCATAGTAACCATAATATCATCCAAACGGGTGTTATAATGTTGTACTGAATTTCATAATGCAACTCATTAAAAAAAGAGTACATTGTCATTCACGAGCGTTTCACTAACACCGTAATTTAAAAACAAAACACATTCGAATAATTCGAATTCACGTCATACCGCGCCATTTTTGTTCGATATTGGTATTGCAAAGAAACTTATAGAAGATATCATGGGTGTAGAGAAAATCTTGTATGCAACTGTATATAATTAGGTATTAAAACACTCATGTGATACTATTATCACACTACCCTTTATTATATAACAGTTGCATAAATAAATATTAATTAGTAGGAATGCATATTTTATTTTGCGTTATTTACGCCGCTTAAAGTGAGCCATTCGCCAGCAAAATGTTGGAATAGTCGAGTAGTATTTAAAACTGTTTACTACAAGTAAATTTTTACATAATCAACATAATATCTATATGTACGACAATATTGATTACTTTTCTCTCGGTGTTTTATAATAAGAAAGGTGTGCATTTTTTATTGTATATTCTATTATCTATTATATTATTCTTATTTTATTATCTTATTCTTATTTATGTCCGTAGATGTGTCCGTGGCATCACAGTGGGCCCTATCAGAATATCAGCGCTGCGGTATTTGTTTACTATTTCTCAAATACCGTAGCATTATGCTGAGATAGGAGCCTTTTTGGCATCGCACAGGTTTTCTTTTCCTGTTTCACGTTGTTTTGTTTTATTTTATTCTATTACTTGTTTTACTGATTTTATAGATTTACTGTTTGTTTAGCTATTGTTATATTTCCTGTGCGTGTTCCAAATAAAATATTTTTCTTTCTTTCTTTCTTTCATTTAGTTAATTTAGCACGAACATTGGAAGCAACATAACGTTGATAGGCCCTTGGTACACCAGGCTATGAAAATTTTCGATACTAATTTTGTAAACTTATGTCGTGGATATCTGATAGCGCAAGGATCGTACTCACGACATTGAATCGCAAGACGCAACTCGCGTCTTTTCTGCAACTGTAGGCGTAGCGGCCGACACGGCCCGCACGAATTTAATTTACAAAATGCTCCGCCATCTTTATAATTCTAGAGACGTTTGTAGCGACTGGTGTCGGCGACGAATGAACTTTTTACACCCACGGTCGTGGACCTAACACACAACCGTGGAGTTTCTATAACTAATTTCATTTGACTTTGTACTAGGTTCCCATACAGAACTTGTCTTGCCAAGGGGTATCGTATTACCCAAATAATGGGTTGTGGAAGTCAGATAGGTAGTCGCTCCATGTAAAATACTAGTAGTCAGCTGCATCCGGTTAGACTGGAAGCCGACCCCAACATAGTCGGGAAAAGGCTAGGCAGATGATACAGAAATTGTCCATGACTACACGGTGTGGGACTATTACCTACTATGTATTTTGCCGTAATGTTCGTGCTAAAACCACCTACCTATAAATAGAAATTTAAATAAGCCTTTTTTTACAGTCCGTGCAACCGATTTTGACTTCTATTGCGTTGGTGGTATGACAAATGGCAGCTGCAGTAGACAGTTGGTATTGTGTAACCTTTTTTGCTTTTAATGCCATCCTTATGCCTACGGTATAGAAGTCAAAATCTGTTGAACGGACTGTAAAAAGGTTTTGTTTAAATTTCTAATCTTATTTCAAATGGAGTAGGTATACAGATTTAATGATCATTGAATAAGTATTACACATCTAGTCATAATAAAATCATGTACCTATTTAAGTTAGAATATTACCTTCATGTATTGATGTACTTAGTATGAAAATACATTAAAATGAATAAAAAATTGTCTTTTTTATTTCTAAATGCCTTGTTGGTCTGTGAGGGGTGCAACACACTAGCTCGCCGTCCGATAAGGACAAGGCCCGGGTCGACGGCGCGTTGTGTTCCACGCGGGTCTCAAAGAGATGTCAGCACAATTGGCCGCTAGGGCCGATGCCTGCCAGGGTTGCGGGAAAGTCCGAAAGGGATACCGGGACCTTGACAACAGGCAACTGAAGGAACACAGGTGGGTTTTAGTCAGTAAAAGTCTGACACGCCCTCACGCTCCGCCCAGAGCGGGAGAAGTCATTTGACGATTTTTTACCACGCTCAAAAAAAAAAAGGGGTGTAACACACTATATTTATTTTATTTATTTATTGTGTGACGTGACACTGGCATGGCCACCATCAGGGATTTTAATTTTGATAACACAGAAAATTTGTCGAAAGACTCCGAATATCAGAATTTGTCTGTCACTGGTTCAAAAGTTATAAGGGTCTATAGGTGGCCGAACTGTGGAGCATCTCCCCAGCTTGGCTCAAAAAAGCTAGGACACCTAGCGAAGATCTGTTCAATTTTCTATTAGAATAATAAAACAACAAAATATATTATAATAATTACGCATTTATTACAATTCTTCCAATAAATAACTTCAAACTCACACTCAATAATAAATATACACGACAAGCTCAAGCCTTTATAGTATAGTCCACCGTAATTGCGCTACCACCCTATGGTTGAATGTCTTATCTGTCTGCTTGCACGTAATAAAACCTTAAGATCTATAAGGGTTCCGCACCCTTTTACTAAGGCTCCGCTATCTGTTCGTCCGTCCGCCTGTCATAGGGTTTTATCTTTTGAAACGTAATTGGGAGACACTTGAAATTTTCACTACACCCCGATGCAAACTTAATGGCGTCTCGGAACATGAGGCGAGTCGCTGCGCAGTAACGAATGCAAATTTATCCTACATCTAAGTTGTCTCGTACTATACGCAATTACCCGTGGAAAATCATAATTATATCTATGCTACGAGTATTATAAAATATTCGAAACGTTTCTAGGCCTCAATTTTTACACCTCATTTCTATAATCTAAGAGCCTCTTAAATACATTACTTATAATTTAACTAACACCCAGTTGCAAAGACAATCATTAATGCCACACTGCGTAATGGATCATTAATGCTAATGATTTCATTAATTTCATCAAAGAACCAAATCGAGTCTAATGTTGCTTTCTGCAACAAATTAATGGAAGATTAGTATTTAATGACAGCTTTAAAAATGAAACTTCGTTTCTGCAACTAGCTGTAAATTAAAATAAATTCTCTAGCAGTGAACTATTCACAATATTCTAAAGACATGTGACATCTACCAACCCGCACTGGGCCCGCGTGGTGGATTACGGCCCACTGCCTCTCACAGAGAGGAGGCCTGTGTCCCAACAGTGGGGACGATATAAGCTGATTATTCTAAACTTATGCTATATTCGTATTAAAAATCTATATCACACGCTATATTTCATACAGTTAAAATAAAAACTAGAGCCCGTATACTTACATGGATTACATTTGAGACGTCGCTCTTAAAAATCTATCGAAATGTAAATAAATAACATGAGAATTTCCTAAAGAAAAAAAAATCAGGGAAATCTATCTTTCACGCCAAAAATATAATAAAATTATCTAAATAGGTGCATTTTTGTCGGACTTACATACATCAAAATTTGTATACATAATTCCTACTATTTAGTCATAATTATTTTTCAATTCTTTACATTTGTCACAGTCAGTAATCTAAATAATTGTCTAGTATAAAATATATCCTTTTTCCTCGTTTACGTTCATACATCTGTGCCCTGTTTATCAAAAGTTACAAGTCTACACGTTCACAAGTTACCTAGAATGTTAATTTTCGTTAAATTCATAGCTCATCTCCATATTCATTATCCCACTGCTGGGACACAGGCATCAGGTCATCTCTCTCTTTTGACCACATTAAAAAAAAAACGAATTTAAACATTTATTGCGGTACTAAGCACGACACTTGTAAACTTGTAAGACGGAATAGAGACTAGTCGGACACTCTCAGGATTTGTTATGATTTTCTTCAAGGTGTAATTTATAAATAATTTTTTGACAAACAAAATCACGATTATAAGTTTCAAAATATAAGTACTTGTGAACTAAATAATGACATTTGGTAATACAAGGCGTGTAAGTTTGATAAACAGGGCACTGGTCATATACGCACGCCGGTTGCTAGCACTACGCACCTGACCTTTCTGAAGAACATCACCAATAAGGTATATGACCTCCTAGGGCGTCCCCTAACGGAGTTTCCACTGACATCTGCCTTGTAAAGGAGTATATAGGTGGCTTTCTGTAGTTTCTGCCTACCCCCATTGGAAAAAGGCGTGATTGTATTATATGTATGTAAAATATATCATATTTGTAGGCCCTTCATTATTGAGATCAAATCGATACAATCCTAAGTTATTATAATTTCTAATTAATTATATGTAGCTACTTACAGTATAAAACGTTTTATGAAGCCATTACATTATTAATATAAATTATTTATTACTTAATTTAGACGTTACGCTATAAAATATACTGCATTAGGACTGTTGCTCTAAGTTAGCCTACTGCTATTAAATAGGCTTAATCTTGAAAGTAGAGATTAAATGTTTTTATTGTATAATTATCACTTGTTTTAAAAACGGTGAAGGAAAACATCGTGAGGAAACCGGCATGCCTGAGAGGTATTTCTCGACGGCATGTGAAGCCAAGTCAGAGGCCCATGGGCGGCTTTAAACTATTGACACCAGGTTAGCCACGAACCACACGAAATGAAGAAGAAGAATGTTAAAACATAATCACATCACTATTCGCGTTTTTAACTGTGTTTTATTCGGCTATTGTAGAAGTCCGCATAACTCGGACATGAACTTGTTAAGATCTTTTGAATCATGTAGAGAATAGTTATTTATGCAACTGTTAATAATAAGTACCTAATTATTTACAGTTGCATACAAGACTTTATCTACAGCCATGATATGAATCTTCTATAAAAGTTTCTTTGCAATACTAATATCGAACAAAAATGGCGCGGTACGACGTGAATTCAAAATTTTCGAATTCGAATGTATGTTTTGTTTTTAAATTACGGTGCTTTGTTAGTGAAACGCTCGTGAATGACAATGTTCTTTTTTTTTAATGAGTTGCATTATGAAATTCAGTACAAAATTATATCACCCGTTTGGATGATATTATGATTATGACACTGGCGGTTTTAATGTTGGCAATAAGCTAACTGTTTCAGAAACTTTTATAGAGGATTTATAGCATGGGTGTAGATAAAACAATTTACTGCATCACTGTACAATAACGTCATCAGGTGGAGGACCTAAGTGAAGCACGGGTCCGACCCAAAATTCATAGTTTGTTCCGCGAACTCCATATTTTAATTATCTCTATGGCTCGTGCCTTCTCCGTATGAGAACAGGCCTGTGCCCTGCAGCAGGACATTAATAGGCTGGTATTATAATTATAATATTGGGTCCCCACCTCCTCGTCCCTTCCATGATTTAAAACATTCATCAATTGCTTGGTATTATATCGAATAATGACGAGGTAGGTAGGTAGGTAGGTAGTAGTTAGATAGGGTAGGTAGGTAGGTAGGTAGGTAGGTAGGTAGGGAGGGTAGGGTAGGGTAGGTAGGTACGTAGGGAGGGTAGAGTAGGTAGGTACGTAGGGAGGGTAGGGTAGGTAGGTACGTATGGAGGGTAGGGTAGGTAGGTACGTAGGGAGGGTAGGGTAGGTAGGTACGTAGGGAGGGTAGGGTAGGTAGGTACGTAGGGAGGGTAGGTAGGTAAGGTAGGGTCGGTAGGTAGTAGTTAGATAGGGTAGGTAGGTAGGTATGTAGGTAGGTATGGGTAGGTAGGTAGGGTAGGTAGGTAGGGTAGGTAGGGTAGGTAGGTAGGTATGTAGGTAGGTATGGGTAGGTAGGTAGGGTAGGTAGGTAGTAGTTCGATAGGGTAGGTAGGTAGGTATGTAGGTAGGTAGGGTAGGTAGGTAGGTATGTAGGTAGGTATGGGTAGGTAGGTAGGTAGGTAGGTAGGGTAGGTAGGTAGTAGTTCGATAGGGTAGGTAGGTAGTAGTTCGATAGGGTAGGTAGGTAGGGGTAGGCAGATAGGTAGGGAGGGTAGGGAGGTGCGGCAGTTAGGTTAGGTAGGGTAGGTGGGTAGGGTAAGTAAGTAAGTAAGGTAGATATTTAGTGCTACCCGTGCGAAGCCGGACGGGCAGCTAGTTCTTACATAATATGTACTTCACAGAATCAGTCCTCAATACTAGGGTCATCGCACTTCCAGTCCCTGTTCCTCTGCCGCGCCCGCTTGGGCCACGGCTTCTTGAGATGAACATGCTCAACATGTGCCCTGTGTTCGCCCGCTGTAGTGAAACATTTGCCGCACGTGTCGCATTTGAAAGGCTTCAGGCCGGTGTGGATCTGGGAATAAAGAAATATTATTTTTATTAAAATTGAGGATTTTATTTTATGTTACAAAGTATGTGTGGTGTATATTATACAGTGTGTCCGGACATGGACTAGCGATATTCTACTTAAATATTATATAAACTATTTTATCTCGCCCCATGCTATAAATCCTCTCTAAAAGTTTCTGAAACATTTAGCTTATAGCAAACATTAAAACATCCAGTGTCATAGTAACCATAATATCATCCAAACGGGTGTCATAATGTTGTACTGAATTTCATTATGCAACTCATTTCAAAAAAAGAACATTGGCATTCACGAGCGTTTCACTAACAAAGCAAAAGCACCGTAATTTAAAAGCAAAACACATTCGAATTCGAAAAATTCGAATTCACGTCGTACCGCGCCATTTTTGTTCGATATTGGTATTGCAAATAAACTTTTATAGAAGATTCATATCATGGGTGTAGATAAAATCTTGTATGCAACTGTATATAATTAGGTATTAAAACACTCATGTGATACTTGTATCACCCACCACATTCGTGTTTTAATACTCTTTATTATATAACAGTTGCATAAATAACTAATATAGTGTGTCCGGACATGGACTAGCGATATTCTACTTAAATATAAACTATTTTAAAGCACAATTTTAATGATAAAAAATTTGAAATTATTTCCTGTTTAAGTTCTGACTTTGCGCTTTCGCTATGTTCAAACAACAATAACTCTTAAAGTATTAGGCATACAGTTGTGAATTTTATGTTGTATTGTAGCTTAGCTCAAAATCTGACGATTTTGTAAAAAAAAAAAAATTGTCGGGTGTTTTTGTAGTAATTAACAATTATTGGTTGAATTGCATAATTTTTCGTTAGTTTTTCCAACTTTCTTAGCTTTGTTATGCTATCGGTAGACAATATAATTGCCTTTCAAATAAGCCTATTTTTATCTCAGTATGACTAAAACTTTGAGGAGCTCGTGGCTATGTAATAACAGCTGCTCAGGTCGATCCATCAGGTTAAGCTACGCTTGCCGGGGTTAGTCCGTGGATGGGTGACCATTTTCACATATCGAGACTCCTCCGTGCCTCGGAAAGCACGTTAAGCCGTTGGTCCCGGCTGTCATTTGTGGATCTTTGACAGTCGTTACGAGTCGCCAGAAGCACGAAAGTCTGACAACCAGTCTAACCAAGGGGTATCGTATTACCCAGTTACTGGGTTGTGGAGGTCAGATAGGCAGTCGCTCCATGTAAAATACTGGTATTCAGCTGCATCCGGTTAGACTGGAAGCCGACCCCAACATAGTTGGGAAAAGGCTAAGCAGATTTTTTATGACTAAAACATTGAGAGATGTTTTTTTTTGCATATTTGTGTGCATATTTCGGCCTTTTTAGTGCATATTTTGGCACTTTGTCAGTGCATATAATCCGATGTCTATTTATTACTTACAAACATATGTCGTCTTCTGTTATTGAAGAAAGCGAAGTGTTTCCCGCACAGCGGACACTCGTAGCTCGGTCGTGTGGCACTGTGGACCCTCATATGGAACACGAGGTTTGTTTTTTGAGTAAAGCTTTTAGTGCAGCGGTCACATTTGAAACGTTTTTCGCCGGTGTGAACCCACATATGGTCTTTGAGAAGGGCCATGCTCTGTAAACAAGAAATTTTTGATTTAAAGTGAAGATATTCATTAATCCTTACATATTATAAAACAAAGTCCTCCGCCGCGTCTGTCTGTCGTCCTGTTGACATTAAATTCAAAAACTCCTACACCGATTTTCATGCTGTTTTTACCAATGGATAGAGTGGTTCTCGAGGAATAATAACCGACATAAACGCGGGTGAAGCCGCGGGCATTAGCTAGTTATAGAAATAAATCGCGTGCAGTTCAATAACAAACATAAAAATATTATAATCAGAGATCGGATATTCGGATGCATATTTACCTAAAGTATATTTTTTTGCCAGCAAAGGGTATAAAAATATGGAAGCGGCTTCTTTTTTTCCCGGGTTCGCGGTTATTTCATAAATAACGCAGAGGGTACAAGTATTCCTAAACATATTAACTATTTCTAATGTATGTAAAACATAAATAACGCAGAGGACACAAGTAATTCCTAAGCGTAATAATTATTTCTAGTATGTATATATGTAAAGTTTTACATATTAGAAATAATTATTACGCTTTAAGTGTATTGAAAAATTCCACACATTTTTTTTTAATCTGGGAGCAAATTCGTCGTTCTCGGAAACCGGGACTTTTCCCGTACTGAAGCGCTCTCCATACTAGTTATCATACAAACTTTAGGTAAATATGCATCCGAATATCCGATCATTGGTTATAATAGTTGACTATATACAAGTTTTTTTCTCAATATGTCATGATTTCCTGAAATAGTCATTCAATGGAACAAATCTAACTTAGACATTGTCCAGATGAGGCGTTTTACGCGGGAGTCGCAGACGATAACGCGATTCTGAGGTACTAGTGGTTCATACATTCCAGCCACATGCAGTAGCGCGTTTTGCTCCTCGCGCGTAAACAAAACATGCACAAATCAATTCATACGCGGGAGTCAAGTCGCGCGTAAAACGCCTCATCTGCACAAGCTCTTAGAGTAATTCTGTAAACACATATTTTTGTTTTGATCGCGAATCACATTTTGATCAACATACAACCTTTAGGTAATTTCGATTTCTCGACCGACTGAATCTGTACCACCATTCTACTTGGAGCACTGCCTATCTGAAATCTATAACCCAGTGACTGATAACCGGTAAGACGGACAAAAAAAAGGAATGAAATACATACCTGGAATACATACTTTTTTTTGTTTTTTGAGGGTGCTATATTTTCAAGTGACTTCTCCCGCTCTATGCGGAGCGGAAGGACGCGTCAGACTTTTACTGACTAAAACCCACCCGTGTTCCTTCAGTTGCCTGTTGCCAAGGGTCCCGGTATCCCTTTCGGACTAACCCGCAACCCTGGCAGGCATCGGTCCTAGCGGACCCCGCCAATTGTGCTGACATCTCTTTGAGGCGCGCGTGGAACACGACGCGTCATCGACCCGGGCCTGGTCCTAAGCGGACGGCGAGCTACCCATTGCTCGCCGTCCGCAAGCCCGCGCCTATGGTGGCGGGGAATCCGCCTGGGATTCCCGACGCCCAGGGCGTCTCCTGCATGTGGGTGAACTTGGCAGATCATTTCCCAGCAGAGCATAAAAAAATGTGAGTTCTATTGGCATGCGGCTGAGTTCTAGAGTTCCTTATACTTAAAAAAAATAGTTCTGGCTTTTTTTCCCGAGAAAAGTCGAATGAAAATATGCTCTGCTAACTTCCGTCAGCAGATCAATTTTGCCAAAATTTAAATTTTAAACCTGATTTAGGTGCACAGTGGTGACCTCTATAGTTCCTAATACTTTTCCGAAAGAGTTCTGCCTTCCTAAATTTATAAAAAAATAAATTAAAAATATTAACCAGTTACTAGAAAAAGACAATCATTTTGATAAAACAGTCGTGAATGACGCAGTTTGTGGATTATCGTAGATTATTTTGGGCTATAATTAGTAAACAAGACCCCAGTAACAGAAAAAAAAACTAAAAGAATGCAGAAGTCTCACAAAAGTATCAGCATAGCCTTGTGAAAAAGAAAGGTTAGGAGAAATCGAAATTTCATTCAGTGTTTAAGTTAGTAGGATCAAAAAGGAACTTGAGTAGAACTGAGGAGAAGGAAATCCTCATTTTCTGATGCACCTATAAAAGAGGTATCCGACAAAATGCAATAATAACCCAGAACTCCGACTCAGGGGTAAGCAGAGCATGGTTGAAAAATAAGATTAGTAGAAATTGAGTTTGAAATAAGTGTTTAATACGAAGGATCATAAAATAGAATCAGAACATCTGAGGTGCTGGAACTCCTCTATTCCTGATAAATCTATAAAAGAGCTATCCGAAAATATGAAACATAAACTGAGAACTCCCACTCAGATATCAGCAGAGCATGGGTAAAGGTTTGCGAAAGTAGAAATCGAGATTGAAAATTTGTGTTTAATACAAAGGATCATTAAAAAAAACCGAACATCTGAGGTGGTAGAACTCCTCGATTCCTGATATATCTATAAAAGAGCTATCCAAGAACATGAAAGATAAACTCAGAACTTTCACTCAGATATCAGCAGAGCATGGGTAAAGGTTTGCGATAGTAGAAATCGAGATTTAAAATTAGTGTTTACTACAAAGGATCATTAAAAAAAATCCGAACATCTGAGGTGGTAGAACTCCTCGATTCCTGATATATTTATAAAAGAGCTATCCGAAAACATGAAAGATAAACTCAGAACTTTCACTCAGATATCAGCAGAGCATGGGTAAAGGTTTGCGATAGTAGAAATCGAGATTTAAAATTAGTGTTTAATACAAAGGATCATAAAAAAAAATCCCAACATCTGAGGTGGTAGAACTCCTCGATTCCTGATATATCTATAAAAGAGCTATCCAAAAACATAAAACAGAAACTGAGAACTCTCACTCAGATATCAGCAGAGCATGGGTAAAGGTTTGCGATTGTAGAAATCGAGATTTAAAATTAGTGTTTAATACAAAGGATCATAGAAAAAAATTCCAACATCTGAGGTGTAAGAACTCCTTGTTTCCTGATATACCTATAAAAGATCTATCCAAAAACAAAAAATAGAAACTGAGAACTCTCACTCAGATATCAGCAGAGCATGGGTAAAGTTTTGAGTAGGGTAGAAATTGAGATTAAAATTAGTGTTTAATACGAAGGAACATATAAAAAATTCTGAACATCTGAGGTGCTGGAACTCTTCGATTCCTGATGAACCTATAAAAGAACTGTACGAAAACATGAAAAATAAACTAAGAACTCTCACTCAGATATCAGCAGAGCATGGTTAAAGGTTTGCAAAAGTAGAAATTGAGATAAAAATTAGTGCTTAATACGAAAATTCATTAAAAAAAATCTTAAACATCTGCGGTGCTGGAACTCCTCGATTCCGGATGCATTTATAGAAGAACTACCCAAAAACATAAAACAGAAACTGAGAGCTCTCACTCAGATATCAGCAGAGCATGGGTAAAGGTTTGCGAAAGTAGAAATCGAGATTGAAAATTAGTGCTTAATACGAAAATTCATTAAAAAAATCTAGAACATCTGAGGTACTGGAACTCCTCGATTCCTGATGGATCTATAAAACAGCTATCCAAAAACATGAAAGATAAACTCAGAACTTTCACTCAGATATCAGCAGAGCATGGGTAAAGGTTTGCGATAGTAGAAATCGAGATTTAAAATTAGTGTTTACTACAAAGGATCATTAAAAAAAATCCGAACATCTGAGGTGGTAGAACTCCTCGATTCCTGATATATTTATAAAAGAGCTATCCGAAAACATGAAAGATAAACTCAGAACTTTCACTCAGATATCAGCAGAGCATGGGTAAAGGTTTGCGATAGTAGAAATCGAGATTTAAAATTAGTGTTTAATACAAAGGATCATAAAAAAAAATCCAACATCTGATGTGGAAGAACTACTTGTTTCCTGATATATCTATAAAAGATCTATCCAAAAACAAAAAATAGAAACTGAGAACTCTCACTCAGATATCAGCAGGGCATGGGTAAAGTTTTGAGTAGGGTAGAAATTGATATTGAAATTAGTGTTTAATACAAAGGAACATATAAAAAATTCTGAACATCTGAGGTGCTGGAACTCTTCGATTCCTGATGAACCCATAAAAGAACTCTACGAAAACATGAATAATAAACTAAGAACTCTCACTCAGATATCAGCAGAGCATGGGTAAAGGTTTGTAGAAATTGAGATTGAAAATTTGTGTTTAATACGAAAATTCATTAAAAAAAAACAGAACATCGGAAG
This sequence comes from Lithophane socia, assembly GCA_947522985.1. Lineage (NCBI taxonomy): Eukaryota > Metazoa > Arthropoda > Insecta > Lepidoptera > Noctuidae > Lithophane > Lithophane socia. Next base: position 3,663,667 of record OX383281.1, on the reverse strand, counting down.
TGCTAGAACTCCTCGATTCCTAATGCAACTATAAAATAGCTATCTAAAAACATAAAACAAAAACTCAGAACTTTCACTCAGATATCAGCAGAGCATGGGTAAAGGTTTGCGATAGTAGAAATCGAGATTTAAAATTAGTGTTTAATACAAAGCATCATTAAAAAAAATCCGAACATCTGAGGTGGTAGAACTCCTCGATTCCTGATATATCTATAAAAGAGCTATCCAAAAACATAAAACAGAAACTGAGAACTCTCACTCAGATATCAGCAGAGCATGGGTAAAGGTTTGCGATAGTAGAAATCGAGATTTAAAATTAGTGTTTAATACAAAGGATCATAAAAAAAAATCCCAACATCTGAGGTGGAAGAACTCCTTGTTTCCTGATAAACCTATAAAAGATCTATTCAAAAACAAAAAATAGAAACTGAGAACTCTCACTCTGATATCAGCAGAGCATGGGTAAAGTTTTGAGTAGGGAAGAAATTGAGATTGAAATTAGTGTTTAATACGAAGGAACATATAAAAAATTCTGAACATCTGAGGTGCTGGAACTCTTCGATTCCTGATGAACCTATAAAAGAACTGTACGAAAACATGAAAAATAAACTAAGAACTCTCACTCAGATATCAGCAGAGCATGGTTAAAGGTTTGCGAAAGTAGAAATTGAGATAAAAATTAGTGCTTAATACGAAAATTCATTAAAAAAATCTTAAACATCTGCGGTGCTGGAACTCCTCGATTCCGGATGCATTTAAAGAAGAACTACCCAAAAACATAAAACAGAAACTGAGAGCTCTCACTCAGATATCAGCAGAGCATGGGTAAAGGTTTGCGAAAGTAGAAATCGAGATTGAAAATTAGTGCTTAATACGAAAATTCATTAAAAAAATCAAGAACATCTGAGGTGCTGGAACTCCTCGATTCCTGATGCATCTATAAAAGAGCTATCCAAAAACATAAAACAGAAACTGAGAACTCAAAGTCAGATATCAGCAGAGCATGGGTAAACGTTTGCGAAAGTGGAAATTGAGATAAAAATTAGTGTTTAATACGAAAATTCATTTAAAAAAACCAGAGCATCTGAGGTGCTAGAACTCCTCGATTCCTGATGCATCCATAAAAGAGCTATCCAAAAACATAAAACAGAAACTACGAACTCCCACTAAGATATCAGCAGAGCATGGTTGAAAAGCTAGATTAGAAAAAATCGACATATAATTAAGTGTTCGAGAAAAAAAGAAAAAAAAAATATTGAGTAGCTCTTAGGAACTGGAACTCCTCGTTTCCTGAGACATCTATAAATAAGCTATCGGAAAACATGAAAAAGAAACTCAGAACTTTCACTCAGATATCAGCAGAGCATGGGTAAAGGTTTGCGATAGTAGAAATCGAGATTTAAAATTAGTGTTTAATACAAAGCATCATTAAAAAAAATCCGAACATCTGAGGTGGTAGAACTCCTCGATTCCTGATATATCTATAAAAGAGCTATCCAAAAACATAAAACAGAAACTGAAAACTCTCACTCAGATATCAGCAGAGCATGGGTAAAGGTTTGCGATAGTAGAAATCGAGATTTAAAATTAGTGTTTAATACAAAGGATCATAAAAAAAAATCCCAACATCTGAGGTGGTAGAACTCCTCGATTCCTGATATATCTATAAAAAAGCTATCCAAAAACATAAAACAGAAACTGAGAACTCTCACTCAGATATCAGCAGAGCATGGGTAAAGGTTTGCGATTGTAGAAATCGAGATTTAAAATTAGTGTTTAATACAAAGGATCATAAAAAAAAAAACCATCATCTGAGGTGGAAGAACTCCTTGTTTCCTGATAAACCTATAAAAGATCTATCCAAAAACAAAAAATAAAAACTGAGAACTCTCACTCAGATATCAGCAGAGCATGGGTAAAGTTTTGAGTAGGGAAGAAATTGAGATTGAAATTAGTGTTTAATACGAAGGAACATATAAAAAATTCTGAACATCTGAGGTGCTGGAACTCTTCGATTCCTGATGAACCTATAAAAGAACTGTACGAAAACATGAAAAATAAACTAAAAACTCTCACTCAGATATCAGCAGAGCATGGTTAAAGGTTTGTGAAAGTAGAAATTGAGATAAAAATTAGTGCTTAATACGAAAATTCATTAAAAAAATCTTAAACATCTGCGGTGCTGGAACTCCTCGATTCCGGATGCATTTATAGAAGAACTACCCAAAAACATAAAACAGAAACTGAGATCTCTCACTCAGACATCAGCAGAGCATGGGTAAAAGTTTGCGAAAGTAGAAATCGAGATTGAAAATTAGTGCTTAATACGAAAATTCATTAAAAAAATCAAGAACATCTGAGGTGCTGGAACTCCTCGATTCCTGATGCATCTATAAAAGAGCTATCCAAAAACATAAAACAGAAACTGAGAACTCAAAGTCAGATATCAGCAGAGTATGGGTAAACGTTTGCGAAAGTGGAAACTAGAGCATCTGAGTTGCTAGAACTCCTCGATTCCTGATGCATCTATAAAAGCGCTATCCAAAAACATAAAACAGAAACTCAGAACTCTCACTCAGATATCAGAAGAGCATGGGTAAACGTTTGCGAAAGTGGAAATTGAGATAAAAATTAGTGTTTAATAAGAAAATTCATTTAAAAAAACCAGAGCATCTGAGGTGCTAGAACTCCTCGATTCAGAAAAGAGCTATCCAAAAACATAAAACAGAAACTAGGAACTCCCACTTAGATATCAGCAGAGCATGGTTGAAAAGCTAGATTAGAAAAAATCGACATATAATTAAGTGTTCGAGAAAAAAAGATAAAAAAAATATTGAGTAGCTCTTAGGAACTGGAACTCCTCGTTTCCTGAGACATCTATAAATAAGCTATCGGAAAACATGAAAAAGAAACTCAGAACTTTCACTCAGATATCAGCAGAGCATGGGTAAAGGTTTGCGATAGTAGAAATCGAGATTTAAAATTAGTGTTTAATACAAAGCATCATTAAAAAAAATTCGAACATCTGAGGTGGTAGAACTCCTCGATTCCTGATATATCTATAAAAGAACTATCCAAAAACATAAAACAGAAACTGAGAACTCCCACTCAGATATCAGAAGAGCATGGGTAAACGTTTGCGAAAGTGGAAATTGAGATAAAAATTAGTGTTTAATACGAAAATTCATTTTAAAAAACCAGAGCATCTAAGGTGCTAGAACTCCTCGATTCCGGATGCATCTATAAAAGAACTATCCAAAAACATAAAACAGAAACTGAGAACTCCCACTCAGATATCAGCAGAGCATGGTTGAAAAGCAAGATTAGAAAAAATCGGGATAAAATTAAGTGTTCCAGAAAAATGGATAAAAAAAATATTGACTAGCTCTTAGGAACTGGAACTCCTCGTTTCCTGAGACATCTATAAATGAGCTATCGGAAAACATGAAAAAGAAACTCAGAACTTTCACTTAGATATCAGCAGAGCATGGGTAAAGGTTTGCGATAGTAGAAATCGAGATTTAAAATAAGTGTTTAATACGAAGGATCATTAAAAAAAACCAGAGCATCTGAGGTGCTAGAACTCTTCGATTCTGGATGCAATGGTAAAAGAACTACCCAAAAACATAAAACAGAAACTGAGAACTCAAACTCAGATATCAGCAGAGCATGGGTAAACGTTTGCGAAAGTGGAAATTGAGATAAAAATTAGTGTTTAATACGAAAATTCATTTTAAAAAACCAGAGCATCTGAGGTGCTAGAACTCCTCGATTCCTGATGCATCTATAAAAGAGCTATCCAAAAACATAAAAAAGAAACTAGGAACTCCCACTTAGATATCAGCAGAGCATGGTTGAAAAGCTAGATTAGTTAGATTAGTTTTTGGATAGCTGTTTTATAGATGCATCAGGAATCGAGGAGTTCCAGTACCTCAGATGTTCTAGATTTTTTTAATGAATTTTCGTATTAAGCACTAATTTTCAATCTCGATTTCTACTTTCGCAAACCTTTACCCATGCTCTGCTGATATCTGAGTGGGAGTTCTCAGTTTATGTTTCATATTTTCGGATAGCTCTTTTATAGATTTATCAGGAATAGAGGAGTTCCAGCACCTCAGATGTTCAGAATTTTTTATATGTTCCTTCGTATTAAACACTAATTTCAATCTCAATTTCTACCCTACTCAAAACTTTACCCATGCTCTGCTGATATCTGAGTGTGAGTTCTCAGTTTCTATTTTTTGTTTTTGGATAGATCTTTTATAGGTATATCAGGAAACAAGGAGTTCTTCCACCTCAGATGTTGGAATTTTTTTGTATGATCCTTTGTATTAAACACTAATTTTAAATCTCGATTTCTACAATCGCAAACCTTTACCCATGCTCTGCTGATATCTGAGTGAGAGTTCTCAGTTTCTGTTTTATGTTTTTGGATAGCTCTTTTATAGATATATCAGGAATCGAGGAGTTCTACCACCTCAGATGTTGGGATTTTTTTTATGATCCTTTGTATTAAACACTAATTTTAAATCTCGATTTCTACAATCGCAAACCTTAACCCATGCTCTGCTGATATCTGAGTGAGAGTTCTCAGTTTCTGTTTTATGTTTTTGGATAGTTCTTTAATAGATGCATCCGGAATCGAGGAGTTCTAGCACCTCAGATGCTCTGGTTTTTTTAATGAATTTTCGTATTAAACACTAATTTTTATCTCAATTTCCACTTTCGCAAACGTTTACCCATGCTCTGCTGATATCTGACTTGTAGTTCTCAGTTTTTGTTTTATGTTTTTGGATAGCTCTTTTATAGATATATCAGGAATCGAGGAGTTCTACCACCTCAGATGTTCGGATTTTTTTTAATGATGCTTTGTATTAAACACTAATTTTAAATCTCGATTTCTACTATCGCAAAGCTTTACCCATGCTCTGCTGATATCTGAGTGAAAGTTCTGAGTTTCTTTATCATGTTTTCCGATAGCTTATTTATAGATGTCTCAGGAAACGAGGAGTTCCAGTTCCTAAGAGCTACTCAATATTTTTTTTATCTTTTCTTAATTATATGTCGATTTTTTCTAATCTAGCTTTTCAACCATGCTCTGCTGATATCTAAGTGGGAGTTCCTAGTTTCTTTTTTATGTTTTTGGATAGCTCTTTTATAGATGCATCAGGAATCGAGGAGTTCTAGCACCTCAGATGCTCTGGTTTTTTAAAATGAATTTTCGTATTAAACACTAATTTTTATCTCAATTTCCACTTTCGCAAACGTTTACCCATGCTCTGCTGATATCTGAGTGAGAGTTCTGAGTTTCTGTTTTATGTTTTTGGGTAGTTCTTTTACCATTGCATCTAGAATCGAAGAGTTCTAGCACCTCAGATGCTCTGGTTTTTTTTAATGATCCTTTGTATTAAACACTAATTTTAAATCTCGATTTCTACTATCGCAAACCTTTACCCATGCTCTGCTGATATCTGAGTGAGAGTTCTCAGTTTCTGTTTTATGTTTTTGGATAGCTTTTTTATAGATATATCAGGAATCGAGGAGTTCTACCACCTCAGATGTTCGGATTTTTTTTAATGATCCTTTGTATTAAACACTTATTTTAAATCTCGATTTCTACTATCGCAAACCTTTACCCATGCTCTGCTGATATCTGAGTGAAAGTTCTGAGTTTCTTTTTCATGTTTTCCAATAGCTTATTTATAGATGTCTCAGGAATCGAAGAGTTCCAGTTCCTAGGTGCTACTCAATATTTTTTTTATCCTTTTTTCTGGAACACCTAATTATATCTCGATTTTTTCTAATCTAGCTTTTCAACCATGCTCTGCTGATATCTGAGTGGGAGTTCTCAAATTCTGTTTTATGTTTTTTGATAGCTCTTTTATAGATACATCCGGAATCGAGGAGTTCTAGCACCTCAGATGCACTGGTTTTTTTTTATGAATTTTCGTATTAAACACTAATTTTTATCTCAATTTCCACTTTCGCAAACGTTTACCCATGCTCTGCTGATATCTGAGTGAGAGTTCTGAGTTTCTTTTTTATGTTTTTGGGTAGTTCTTTTACAAATGCATCCGGAATTGAGGAGTTCTAGCACCTCAGATGCTCTGGTTTTTTTAATGATCCTTTGTATTAAACACTAATTTTAAATCTCGATTTCTACTATCGCAAACCTTTACCCATGCTCTGCTGATATCTGAGTGAGAGTTCTGAGTTTCTGTTTTATGTTTTTGGATAGCGCTTTTATAGATGCATCAGGAATCGAGGAGTTCTAGCACCTCAGATGCTCTGGTTTTTTTTTAATGAATTTTCGTATTAAACACCAATTTTTATTTCAATTTCCACTTTCGCAAACGTTTACCCATGCTCTGCTGATATCTGAGTTTGAGTTCTCAGTTTCTGTTTTATGTTTTTGGATAGCTGTTTTATAGATGCATCAGGAATCGAGGAGTTCCAGTACCTCAGATGTTCTTGATTTTTTTAATGAATTTTCGTATTAAGCACTAATTTTCAATCTCGATTTCTACTTTCGCAAACCTTTACCCATGCTCTGCTGATATCTGAGTGAGAGCTCTCAGTTTCTGTTTTATGTTTTTGGGTAGTTCTTCTATAAATGCATCCGGAATCGAGGAGTTCCAGCACCGCAGATGTTTAAGATTTTTTTAATGAAGTTTCGTATTAAGCACTAATTTTTATCTCAATTTCTACTTTCGCAAACCTTTAACCATGCTCTGCTGATATCTGAGTGAGAGTTCTTAGTTTATTTTTCATGTTTTCGTACAGTTCTTTTATAGGTTCATCAGGAATCGAAGAGTTCCAGCACCTCAGATGTTGGAATTTTTTTTTATGATCCTTTGTATTAAACACTAATTTTAAATCTCGATTTCTACAATCGCAAACCTTTACCCATGCTCTGCTGATATCTGAGTGAGAGTTGTCAGTTTCTGTTTTATGTTTTTGGATAGCTCTTTTATAGATATATCAGGAATCGAGGAGTTCTGCCACCTCAGATGTTGGGATTTTTTTTATGATCCTTTGTATTAAACACTAATTTTAAATCTCGATTTCTACTATCGCAAACCTTTACCCATGCTCTGCTGATATCTGAGTGAGAGTTCTGAGTTTCTGTTTTATGTTTTTGGATAGCTCTTTTATAGATATATCAGGAATCGAGGAGTTCTACCACCTCAGATGTTCGGATTTTTTTTAATGATGCTTTGTATTAAACACTAATTTTAAATCTCGATTTCTAATATCGCAAACCTTTACCCATGCTCTGCTGATATCTGAGTGAAAGTTCTGAGTTTCTTTTTCATGTTTTCCGATAGCTTATTTATAGATGTCTCAGGAAACGAGGAGTGCCAGTTCCTAAGAGCTACTTAATATTTTTTTTATCTTTTTTTCTCGAACACTTAATTATATGTCGATTTTTTCTAATCTAGCTTTTCAACCATGCTCTGCTGATATCTAAGTGGGAGTTCCTAGTTTCTGTTTTATGTTTTTGGATAGCTCTTTTATAGATGCATCAGGAATCGAGGAGTTCTAGCACCTCAGATGCTCTGGTTTTTTTAAATGAATTTTCGTATTAAACACTAATTTTTATCTCAATTTCCACTTTCGCAAACGTTTACCCATGCTCTGCTGATATCTGAGTGAGAGTTCTGAGTTTCTGTTTAAGTTTTTGGATAGCGCTTTTATAGATGCATCAGGAATCGAGGAGTTCTAGCACCTCAGATGCTCTGGTTTTTTTTAATGAATTTTCGTATTAAACACTAATTTTTATCTCAATTTCCACTTTCGCAAACGTTTACCCATGCTCTGCTGATATCTGAGTTTGAGTTCTCAGTTTCTGTTTTATGTTTTTGGATAGCTGTTTTATAGATGCATCAGGAATCGAGGAGTTCCAGTACCTCAGATGTTCTAGATTTTTTTAATGAATTTTCGTATTAAGCACTAATTTTCAATCTCGATTTCTACTTTCGCAAACCTTTACCCATGCTCTGCTGATATCTGAGTGAGAGCTCTCAGTTTCTGTTTTATGTTTTTGGGTAGTTCTTCTATAAATGCATCCGGAATCGAGGAGTTCCAGCACCGCAGATGTTTAAGATTTTTTTAATGAATTTTCGTATTAAGCACTAATTTTTATCTCAATTTCTACTTTTGCAAACCTTTAACCATGCTCTGCTGATATCTGAGTGAGAGTTCTTAGTTTATTTTTCATGTTTTCGTACAGTTCTTTTATAGGTTCATCAGGAATCGAAGAGTTCCAGCACCTCAGATGTTCAGAATTTTTTATATGTTCCTTCGTATTAAACACTAATTTCAATCTCAATTTCTACCCTACTCAAAACTTTACCCATACTCTGCTGATATCTGAGTGAGAGTTCTCAGTTTCTATTTTTTGTTTTTGGATAGATCTTTTATAGGTATACCAGGAAACAAGGAGTTCTTCCACCTCAGATGTTGGAATTTTTTTGTATGATCCTTTGTATTAAACACTAATTTTAAATCTCGATTTCTACAATCGCAAACCTTTACCCATGCTCTGCTGATATCTGAGTGAAAGTTCTGAGTTTATCTTTCATGTTTTCGGATAGCTCTTTTATAAATATATCAGGAATCGAGGAGTTCTACCACCTCAGATGTTCGGATTTTTTTTAATGATCCTTTGTTGTAAACACTAATTTTAAATCTCGATTTCTACTATCGCAAACCTTTACCCATGCTCTGCTGATATCTGAGTGAAAGTTCTGAGTTTATCTTTCATGTTTTTGGATAGCTCTTTTATAGATATATCAGGAATCGAGGAGTTCTACCACCTCAGATGTTCGGATTTTTTTTAATGATCCTTTGTATTAAACACAAATTTTCAATCTCGATTTCTACTTTCGCAAACCTTTACCCATGCTCTGCTGATATCTGAGTGGGAGTTCTCAGTTTATGTTTCATATTTTCGGATAGCTCTTTTATAGATTTATCAGGAATAGAGGAGTTCCAGCACCTCAGATGTTCTGATTCTATTTTATGATCCTTCGTATTAAACACTTATTTCAAACTCAATTTCTACTAATCTTATTTTTCAACCATGCTCTGCTTACCCCTGAGTCGGAGTTCTGGGTTATTTTTGCATTTTTTCGGATACCTCTTTTATAGGTGCATCAGAAAATGAGGATTTCCTTCTCCTCAGTTCTACTCAAGTTCCTTTTTGATCCTACTAACTTAAACACTGAATGAAATTTCGATTTCTCCTAACCTTTCTTTTTCACAAGGCTCTGCTGATACTTTTGTGAGACTTCTGCATTCTTTTAGTTTTTTTTTCTGTTACTGGGGTCTTGTTTACTAATTATAGCCCAAAATAATCTACGATAATCCACAAACTGCGTCATTCACGACTGTTTTATCAAAATGATTGTCTTTTTCTAGTAACTGGTTAATATTTTTAATTTATTTTTTTATAAATTTAGGAAGGCAGAACTCTTTCGGAAAAGTATTAGGAACTATAGAGGTCACCACTGTGCACCTAAATCAGGTTTAAAATTTAAATTTTGGCAAAATTGATCTGCTGACGGAAGTTAGCAGAGCATATTTTCATTCGACTTTTCTTGGGAAAAAAAGCCAGAACTATTTTTTTTAAGTATAAGGAACTCTAGAACTCAGCCGCATGCCAATAGAACTCACATTTTTTTACGCTCTGCTGGGAAATGATCTGCCAAGTTCACGCACATGTCTCCTGCGGCGGTGGTTAATGAAATAAACTACATGGTCCTCATATGGCCTGACCAAGATTATGTCTGGACTTTAAAAGAGACTGTGAACTCTGAGTTTGTTTCGGCCTTTCTTCTCAGAGTAGTCAGATAGGAAACGCCGACCTCATCTAGCTTATTTTTACAACTTTTTAATATGACGTGTAAAAGTGATTCCATTATCTATTTATTTATTTAAACTTTTCGCACAAAAAAAAAGGTACAAAGGCGGACTTAATGCCTGCGGCATTCTCTACCAGTCAACCAAGTGTGGTGAAGAGATTAGATGGCAGGTGCTCTAATTGAGAGGAACAAAGAGAAAAAATATATAATATATCGTATTGCATTATAGATAAAACAGGTTTACAGTACATAAATAAGCTATAAACTTATGATACATATACTTACATACATATTTACTATAATAAATACTATATATATATATATATATATATAAAACATACAAATTCAAGGGAGAGAGGTGATGACATGACTCTACTCTATTTATTTTGAAAAAAACTCCGCAGTTTCCGCTTAAATGCATAACGACTGGCGGCCGTCCTGATATCAATATCCTATTTACAGAATAAACAATTTCATTTCAAATACCTGGAATATCTTCCCGCACTGCTCACACATGCACGGTGTCTTCATCGCGGGGTACTTGGTTCGGTTCTTGTCAGGGTGAGCGCGACGAAAGTGTTGCGCGTACACTCGCAGGTCGCGGAGTTGCATGCCGCACTGTAGGAGAAAAGATTTGCTTTGTTTTAGCCGACTTTATGAGAAGAGGAGGTTATGTTTTTTAAGCGTATGTTTAATATACAGGTTGTAAGGGTAAACACCGTTCTCACTCACACCATGTGTGGTTGACTTAAATATAAAAATAAATGAACGAGTTACAAAAAAAAAAAAAACGTTTAGTCATAAAAAAAAAAATTAAAGTTTCTATCCGACCGACATCGTGCGCGCTAGAGAAAACAGCTGGCTGACTGAGGTCTACCTCAGTCAGCCAGCTCTAGGTCGCGCTCGCGGCCGGTCAGGTCACGTCCCGCGCCCCCCACCTGTGTTGAGTCGCAAGTTCATTGCCCTAGCGCATATGTGAACGGGTGAAATACACTAGTGGTAAAATGAAATTTAAAAAAAAATAGTCGTAATTTTCCATTGATTTTACGTTCTATTAATGACAGCAAACCACTGGTTTCAAGGATAACGGCGTTTACCCTAACAACCTGTATTTATACCCTATTTCTAAACCAGAGAAAAACAGGCGAGAACGTTTGTATGGAGAGGGGACCGACACTATTTCCTCTTAACCACCTTTCACCATCACCATCTTTCCTCTTTTCCTATTTCTTTTTTTCCTCTGCAGGCGTAGCATGGCGCTTTCTATCTCTACGAAGAATAGACATAGCTTTTTCTATACAAAGTGACAGTTCGTTTCTTCATTTTCGTTTTTTGTTTTGCGAGAGTAAGTATGCTAGGTTGTCCTCTATTATAAGTTAGTATTTGTGATATTTCTGTTTACTACTGTTTAAATTTCTATGTTAATTAATGTAATTGGTGTTACCGTTTTAATTAACAATAAACAATAAACAATGTTTCATTTTTGACATCCACCGTAGAAATCTTTCTACAATCTGTCATTTTGTCTTTCATTTCTAACGATCTTTGTCTAGGTGTTTTTATATGTAGACTATTTCGGAAGAAAGTTTTCTATCCTTACTGTCAAAACCACAGTGACAACCGATAAATCCTTTGACAAAACAAAGAATTCTGAGTCGAATTATGTAAAAGAGTGAATTTCGTAAAAAGTGCAGTGACTCTTTCTACTTTGCTGCCGTCGTACTGTCTACAGGAAACGTCATGTTTGTCTACTCTTCCGTCGACAAAACGGTGCTCATGCTACGCCTGCTGGGTCAAATAAATTTATTTTCTTTCTTTTGTGGCGGTATCTACATCGCCGCAAGCGGACTACGCATGGAAGACCTCACGTCACACAAAAATCCTGACGTCACAAAAATCCTGCATCGCGCAATTAGAGTTTACCGCGCGATGGGCATTATACAAGAATCCAATATCAATCGTTGGGCAGTTGCCCGCCAGACACAACACCCGTCTGGTCGGAGGATCCTCCCTTTTCTATGGTGGATGAGTGAACTTTACACCCTGTTCCTCATACCTGTAAACTTTCTTTCTTTCTTAACCTCACCTGTTCGCAGTTAACGGGTGCGTGCGGTTCATGGTCACTGTCGCTCGGTAGGCGCGGGTGTATGACCGGCCTTCTCTCAATGCGTCTCATAACGCGACCGTTGCGTTCTGCGTTCATACTTTGTGAGTCGTTCCGGATTCGGTTACTGGGGAAGATTAATTAATAATATTAAGGGCTGATTTTATCAAAGTCAGATATCTTTTATCCGTGGAATAAAATTGTCGTCTGACAGTTATTGTATGGAAAAACTGTCAAAAATTCAAAATTTATTCACAGGATAAGACTTATACTCAGTATAAAAGTTTGGTCACAGATATTATAATACTACGTACAGATACCCAATCCCATACAAAGAAATGACACCACCCTAAGTCTGGCTATTGAGCTGGCTATTTTTCATCCTCCATATTTTTAACAGATGGCAGCACCAGCGACTCACAAATTGCCAGAGACTGTAGTTTTACAACGCCATCTAGGAGTCTTGCCTAGATACTACGCAAGACTCCTAGATGTTTTTCTTCCTTTTTTACGTTTTTTCTTCCTAGGTGTTCAATTTTTATATTTCTACGTAAAGTACTAGATTAAAAAAAAAAGTTGTTTGATTTTCCTTAATGAAACGACTTAAACGCAAGTTTAAAGTGACCCTGTCATCACTTGAGTAAAACGCCATCTATTGCAAAGAGCTCTCGACAAAATGAATGATAGGGGTTCGAATTGAAGTAAACGGCTTAATTTAAGTTTTTTGTTGAAAATACGAGATTTATGACTGTAAATACATAAATCAGCATTAAACAAAGATGTTTTGATTTTTACTAATATTACCTCAGCCAAAATTTGCCGTATAACGCTTTTTAGTGATTGTTAATTTCATAAATTGTTACTTATGCTGCCATCTATGATATTTTTTCAAGACTTATTATAATTTGTTCGAGTTGAGACCCCATGGTTTGGTGAAATTCGCAGTAAGTCGATTAATTAAACCATCGTTTAAAAATGATACAGAAATAAATTTTCTGAAACACAGCCATTATACTCGGACCCCAATGGAACTTAATCTGCCTGCCTTTTCCCAACTATGTTGGCGTCGGCTTCCAGTCTAACCGGATGCAGCTGAATATCAGTATTTTACATAGAGCGACTGCCTATCTGACCTCCACAATGCAGTAACTGGGTAACACGATACCCATTGGTAAGATTGGTTTTCAGACTTTCGGGCTTCTGACGACCCGTAACGACTGTCAAATAACTACAAATGACAGCCGGGACCAACGGCTTAACGTGCTTTCCGAGGCACGGAGGGGTCTTGGTATGGAAAGATGGCAACCTATCCACGGACCAACCCCGGCAAGCGTAGCTTAACCTGATTGATCGACCCGTGCGGCTGTTATTTCTTAGCCACTCCACCGGTCCTCCAGTCGCTCCATGTAAAATACTGGTATTCAGCTGCATCCGGTTAGACTGGAAGCCGACCCCAACATAATTGGGAAAAGGCAGGTAGATTGATTTTATACAAAAGTTGAAATAATATCGTTATACATTTACTTACGGATCATGATCACTGCTATGCTTTGAAGATAACTTCAGATGTCTGTCATGTGCCTCTTCCGACACGAACTTCACGTCACACAGCTCACAATAGGGCCCTTCTAATGTTAACTGTAACATTATAATCTAGATTTTAGTTAACTACACAGGGATATTTCATAATTTAATTTAGAAATATTGATAACTAGCTGCGCCCCGCGGTTTCACCCGCGTAGGTCTCGATCCCGTGAATATATCGGCATAAAAAGGTTTCGCTTTTATAATATTAGAGTTTTTCATAGAGTTGATGTTTAGAGTTTGTTTACTTATTTTAGAAAATACAATAGACGCAGATATATTTAGTAAGAGTGAATTTCTGCGTCCAGCGCTCGGTGTCACACGTCGCGTTCTGGTTTGCAATTGGTCAATCGTCATCCTGAAGATGCCTCGTTGAGAGGTGAAACACGTGTCGATTTCTTACAGGGTTTTTATGACTTTTGAAGAATAGTCAAGCGGAATAGGTTACTAAATATATGTACGTCCATATTGTATTTTTAGTAAATAGATAGATAGAGCGATAGTGGGCTAAGTCTTGTATCTTGCGATGCTTGCCAGTGCCAGTTGTGGTTCCAGTGAGTCGGAACCGGGTGCCGCATTGTTCGCGGTGGGTCGGAACTGTTTGCGGTGATTCCCCAGTGGCTCAGGGTGATGAGGTTGAGGTGATTGATGTGATTCCCCAGTGGGTCGGGGTGATGAGGCTGAGGGTGATGACCAGGAATGCGCGATCGCTGCATGCTGGTGGTCAGGATACCCGTTGACGCCTCGGGTGTTGGCTTGGCTGTGTGACTCGCCTCACTGAACGCTTGCGGGAGTGATGATGATGACGTCACGCTGGAGTAGTTGCACGAAGGCTGCGTTGACGTTCATATTCGGGGTCACCAATTTAGGGGTATGAGGAACAGGGTGTAAAGTTCACTCATCCCCCATAGAAAAGGGAGGATCCTCCTACCAGACGGGTGTTGTGTCTGGCGGGCAACTGCCCAATGATTGATATTGGGTTTTTGTATATATGTTCACTGCACGGTAAACTCTAATTGCGCGATGCAGGATTTATGTGACGTCAGGTCTTCGATGCGTAGTTCGCATGTGGCGATGTAGATACCGCCACATATTTTATAATGGATTTCCGCAAAGTTATGCCTGAATCAATTAACTAACTTATTTTAGACTTATAAATGTGACTTCACGCTGCTTATGACTCTTCCCCTCACTCGTCACACGTATCACGTAATTTATGAATTGGCCCTTGACAGCTATTTGCGACGATGCCAACTTTAGAATGCACCCGTCACCTATTTGCAATGTTGCTCACTTCAGAATGTGCTCCTAATATAATTTGACCTAGTACACACGGATATGAATCACGACAGGGAAACAATTTCATAAACGTCTTGTAGTGCAGGAAAAGGAACAAGAGCACGCGGCAGGTAGCCCATGCGATGGACCGACCAGATTAAATCGGCAGTGGGCGGCCCATTACTCGAATGCATACATGAAACAGCCGACAGAGAGGGATGGCGTCGCATCGTCAGGCAAATCTCTCTGCAACTTGATGACCACGACCGCTCTGTCAAGAGTGTACCGACAAAGAAGAAGTAGTACACACGGCTACACATCAAGCTATATATTTCCAGTATAAGCTGACCTCGCATTGTACGGAAATCCTATACAATGCGAGATCAGCGCACCTCTTCGTCGCCTTGTTGATTCTTACAACGCGCATTCTAAGGAACTGGATATATTTTGTTTATCTAAGCAAAAAGGCTCTGGATATTTTGTTTAGCGAGAAATTTAAGTTAAATTAAGCTAAGCAACATAGTAATATTGGCACTATTGGCGGCGATCACTTGTGGTTTTTTTAATTTTTTGTTATTTTATCACCTGTCTTCAGCACTTCTTTTAATTTTTAGTTAAAACGTGGACAATTCAAATCATTGAATTCGAGTAGCAAGACTCATAGAATGGGCACATATTTACAAATACATTAAATAAAAATCAAATTAAACACAAAATTACAATTAAATTAAATTAAAAAGTTACAATGAAATTAAAATAAAATACAATCAAAATTAAAATTAAATAAAATCAAAATTAAATAAAATTAACATTACAATTACAATGGTGTGGGTTACATGTTTGTTAAATCTTAGTTTAATTATTTCTCTGTATTTTGTAGCATGTAACTTTTTTTTGTCCCTAATAAATAAATAAATCAGTATAAACTGGAAATGTATAGCTTGATGTGTAGCCGTGTGTACTAGTATTAAGATACTGACCGCTTTATCAATCCGATGCTTCTTCTTCTTATGGACAGCTATTCCCTTCTCACTGACAAACGTGTACCCACAGAGTTCACATACGAAATCCGACACATGTTTTATACGAATATGACCCATATATGTTGTTATTTTACTGAAAGCAAAACAAATAGGGTTGTAAAATTGTATTTTTATAATTTCACAAGCTGCGCCCCGCGGTTTCACCCCCGTAAGTCGCGATCCCGTGGGAATATCGGGATAAAAAGTATCCTATGTGTTAATCCAGGTTATAAACTATCTGTTTGCCAAATTTCATCCAAATCCATTCAGCCGTTTTTGCGTGATTGAGTAACAAACATCCAAACACACAAACTTTCACATTTATAATATTTGTAAGATAAAACTGTCATACAAATTAGTTCAGCTCTTTAGGAGTTACGATGCCACAGACAGACAGTAATGAATAGATATAAACAGCATTTTTTTTCTTTTACTTATTATAAACTAACTATATCAAGCGGCTTCGCACGCGTGGCGTTATCTAAAACAAAAGTGAGTTACTCTTTATAGCATCAGCTATCTGCCAGTGAAAGCCCCGTCAAAATCAGTCCAGTCGTTTCGGAGATTAGCCGGAGCAGACAGACAGACAATTTTTTTTTTTTTTGTTATAAGTACCATATAGTGAGGAGCTCGTGGCTAAGTAATAACAGCCGCTCGGGTCGATCCATCAGTTAAGCTACGTTTGCCGGGTTGGTCCGTGGATGGGTGACCATTTTCACATATCGAGACTCCTCCGTGCCTCGGAAAGCACGTTAAGCCGTTGGTCCCGGCTGTCATTTGTGGATCTTTGACAGTCGTTACGAGTCTTCAGAAGCACGAAAGTCTGACAACCAGTCTAACCAAGGGGTATCGTATTACCCAGTTACTGGGTTGTGGAGGTCAGATAGGCAGTCGCTCCATGTAAAATACTGGTATTCAGCTGCATCCGGTTAGACTGGAAGCCGACCCCAACATAGTTGGGAAAAGGCAGGCAGATGATGAGTACCTTATATACTTTCATATGCATTTAGTAAAAAGCTGTTATTTTGACTTTACAAACAGACACTTTAATTTTATTTATTTGTATGTATTGTATGTTTAAAAAGCAACATCCGTCTGTCACTTAATGTGTTTATATCTCAAAAAATTTCATGTGTATTAAAATATCAGAGGCCCTAGACAAAGTGACATTCTATCAGCGATAACGATGATAGAAAAGGCACAAATGTATAGGACTGACATAAGCTATCGAAAAGCTTATGTCAATTCTGTTGAAAGTCGTTGTAGAAATACGAAACGCTTTCGAAGCGATTGTCACTTGTCTATGCCCTCAGAGCCGTGTACAGCTACTAGAGATTATATCAATCTGCCTGCCTTTTCCCAACTATGTTGGGGTCGGCTTCCAGTCTAACCGGATGCAGCTGAATACCAGTATTTTACATGGAGCGACTGCCTATCTGACCTCCACAACCCAGTTACTGGGTAACACGATACCCCTTTGTAAGACTGGTTGTCAGACTTTCGGGCTTCTAACGACCCGTAACGACTGTCAAAGATCCACGAATGACAGCCGGGACCAACGGCTTAACGTGCTTTGCGAGGCACGGTATAATAAACTGGGTACTTACTCAAACTCGCTCGCACAGTGCGGACACTGGTATTTAGTCCCCGCATGCCACTTCTCATGTTCTCTCGCCACACCTCTGAAACAAACGGGTCTCGTAATTAATTATTATTATGCCCGCGGCTTCGCTCGCGTGGACGTCAGACGTTATCACATGGGAACGTACTACTGGGATAAAAAATATCCTATGTCCGATTCCAGTTCTTGGTATACCCATGTGCCAAATTTCATCAAAATCCGTTAAGGGTTTTTAGCGTGAAAGCTTAACAAACAAACTCACTTTCGCATTTATAATATTAAATACTAGCTGCGTCCCGCGGTTTCACCGGCGTAAGTCTCGACCCCGTGGGAATATCGGGTTAAAAAGTATCCTATGTGTTAATCCAGGTTATAAACTATCTGTTTGCCAAATTTCATCCAAATCCATTCAGTAGCTTTTACGTGAAAGAGTAACAAACATCCATCCATCCATACTTACAAACTTTCGCGTTTATAATAATAATTAGATAAATGTTTTGTCGAGTCGTGAAAACCGTACCAAGCAGGGGCAGGTCGCTATTTATATTTGGAACATTATTTAGTGGCAACTCACCGATTTCTAGTGACAAACGGACACCCTTTACAACTATATTGTTCCGTGTGTTGCGCCGTTAGATGTTTCCGTAGCGCTCGACTAGTTTTTAGTCTAGTTTTGCAGATAAAACATTCGTACGCACCGCATTGCTGAAACATAAGAGCTGGTGAAAAAAAAAAAAAAAAAACACACTAGCTTCCGCCCGCGGCTTCGGCCGCGTGGTCGATAAAAAGTAGCCATGTCCTGCCCCGGGATACCATCTACCTCAATGCCAAATTTTATCGAAATCCGTGCAGTTGTTTAGGCGTGAAAAGGTAACATACAGACAGACAGACAGAGTTACTTTCGCATTTATAATATTAGTTATGGTATCGAAATCCGTTCAGTGGTTTAGGCGTGAAAAGGTAACATACAGACAGACAGAGTTACTTTCGAATTTATAATATTATAGTATGGATAAACTTACATGGGCACTTATAAAACGTTAGAAGCTAGGTGCACGGTTCCAATTCCAAAACAACAAACAAACAACCTCACTTTCGCATTTATAATATTACTAGCTTCCGCCCGCGGCTTCGCCCGCGTGGTATGTCGATAAAAAGTAGCCTATGTCCTTTCTTAGGATCTAGACTATCTGTGTACCAAATTTCATTTAAATCGGTTCAGTAGTTTGGCGTGAAAGCGTGACAGACAGGCAGATTTACTTTCGCATTTATAATATTATAATTAAGGATTACTAACTGCACTGCGGTTTCACCCGCATAAGTCCTGATCCCGTGGGAATATCGGGATAAAAAGTATCCTATGTGTTAATCCAGGTTATAAACTATCCGTTTGCCAAATTTTCATCCAAATCCATTCAGTAGTTTTTACGTGAAAGAGTAACAAACATCCACCCACCCAGGCATACTTACAAACTTTCGCGTTTATAATAGTAGTTAGGAAGTAAGGATTTTTTACCTCAGTATGCCTCACAGAATGGGCAGTAAATCGATCCCTAATCTGGAATCCTCGATAACATATCGTACATTTATAAGGAGCGCTCGTGTAGTTGTAACTCTCCTGTCTCTTCAGTATCTCTTCAATCTGCTGGTCGTAAGTTAGTGAAGTGATTGTGAACAACGACTCGTCGAATGCTTCGTTGTTTCGACGGCGTTTTACGTCATTTTTTTTGTACCTAGAAATTGAATAAAATATTTTTGATTTGTCACATCTATAGATGTAAATAAACCGTTTCAAACCAAAATCCGTGGTATAAAAACCGTTTTAAAATTGTTTAAAACGGTTTTTAGACCACTGATTTTGGTTTAAAACGGTGTATTTACAGCTTTAAACCAAAATCCGTGGTTTAAAGACGGTTTTAAATTTGTTTAACACAGTTTTTAAACCACGGATTTTGGTTTAAAACGGTTTATTTGCAACTATAGTCACATCTCTCCTCTCGCTTTCCTGCAATCTGTGGGAGTGATTTCGTTGAAACGGAACTGTGTAACAGGAAGCCGGGGAAGCGCGCGCTATTTGATTTGACCAATGCGCGCGCGTTGCTAGAGTTGGCCGTCAGACGGTACCAACCCATTTTCCGACAGGTTGCAAACAGGATGATAATGATGATGATGAATATTGTTTATGTCATACTAGCTGCGCCCCGCGGTTTCACCCGCGTAAGTTCAATATCGAGGGAATATCGATATATTAATTCCCTTATTTTTAAAAACATTCACATTCGCATCTTATTTACACTTTCATCAAAAAGTTTTGAAACAGGGAGTAGTATACAGGGTGTAAGGGACAGCCCTCCGCAGACTGATGGGATGAATTCAGCATATCATACTAAGACGATCGGTACATGAAATTATTTCAGGAACGTTATGGGATTCCAATAAACCTGATTTGTTTTATTACCTCACGCGCAATGTATCGTTACCGTGGGACAACCACACTCCCCGAGGCGGGGGAGGGCGTGCTCGCACCACGTGATTTAAATTCTGAGCTTCACGCGTCGTTCGCTATAGTATTTCAAAATCCATTGCTGCTTTTTTATTGTAGCTGTTTTATTTACAATTTAGCTGCGTACAACGAATATAATTTTACATTGAAATAAAGGAATAGTAACTGAAAAAATGATTTAAAAAATTCCGGTGGAATATGATTTAAAATAAGGCGCTAAATGCCCCCTGTTAATTTGCGGCGACGGTCACAGTTATAACCTACTCTCGGCGCTCCCGTCTCTCGGGCGCGTATCCATGAATTTGCAGACGGTGTCGGATAGAAACTTTTTTAAATCTTTTAATGAAAATCAGGTTTTTTTTTAGTTGCTATTGGGTCCTTTATATTTATATACCCATGGTTTGAGTGAACGGTGTTTACCCTTACAGGCTGTATAACACATACTTATCACTAGTAGTGTCGGGATCATCTTCTTCCTCAATCTTCTTCGGCTTTACTTTTTTCACAACTTTTTCCCTCTTTTTCTTAACTTTAGGCTTCTCCTTCTTCTCCACATAAACTTCACTCAGCAGCTTATCATCTTCGTCATCAAAATGATCGTATTCTTCAAAAAATATCTCATTACTACTACTTTCATCTTTTATTTCAACTTCATTAATAGGTGCTAGGCTTTTAACGTCAATTTCTTCGGTAATAATCGGTATAATTTCGGAAGAATCCGGTATTTCTTCCGTTTTTATACTAGAGAGGTCTTTGATGCGTAGGTCGAAGTCATCATTTTCATATATCTGATGTATTAGGGTAGAACTGAGGTGGTTGTGTTTTCGGTTTACCGATTTTATGTCGCGGATTTTTATCTGAAATAAACAAGCATAAATTAAAAATTTAAAAACATCCGATGCAAATATTTCCTCATTTCTCTTTCCTACTTCTTCACCCAGGAGCGGTCCGGGGGGGGGGGGGCTCCTGGGGGTCATGACCGCCCCCCAAATCATTCAAGCTGTCGAGAGACTGAATGATTTACGTGCTTTACTAACTAAAAACTGTAGGTACTTGAGCCATAGTGACCCCGATGGGCATATACAAAAAAAAAAAAATCAAGTAATAAAAACTAAAACCCAACTACGACTTAAAAGGTATAAACAAGACACCACAGACAGTCAAATTAAAAATCCGGAGTCACACGTGTTAGGGCATAAATCGAACAGATTACGTGTGACTCCGGATTTTTAATTGGTCTGTCTGTGGTGTCTTGTTTATACCTTTAAGTCGTAGTTGGGTTTTAGTTTTTATTACTTGATTTTTTTTTAAATTCTTTTGGGGTTATAATATATATATTTTTTAAATGTGCTCATTAAGCCCTTTCATTTGATACCCAACATGGTACGATTAAACCATATTTTTTTTAAGTTCCTCCCTTTATGTCCTCTAGAGGGCGCCATTTTTAATTTAATGTGACTTCACATAGCCTATAACCAGCGGACAATCACGACGCTTCTAACGATACCTCATTTGTCAAATTGTGAGTGTAAGTGGTTTGGAAGATAGGAGGGAACAGATGAACATACATACATACATTACATACATACCGGTCAAAATCATAACCCTCCTTTTTTCTTCGCCGTAGTCGGGTAATAAGTTTTTAGAGTACTTATCAATTAGGTAACCATTAGCCTAAAAATATTCCTCGGCACCAATGGTGACCCTCCCCCAAATCTTGGGCTGCGACCGCGCCTGCCTTCACCATCTATCTATAACCTATTCATTGGGAACATTCCAATGAGCCCAAACACGATACCTCTGCTGTAAGTTGGTAAGAGATTTGGGTATCCTGCTAATTCCAGGTGATGCTGTAGCATCAGTTCAATGTTACTATGTTCTAATATCATTAAAGTCATTTTGTTACTTATTAAACTTCAAATCGATAAGTTCTGTGGAAAAGGGCAGTCAGTGGAAACCCGAAAGACTCATAACCAGTCTTACCAAGGAGTATCGATAGGCAGTCGCTCCATGTAAAATACTGGTATTCAGCTGCATCTGGTTAGACTGGAAGCCGACCCCAACATAGTTGGGAAAAGGCAGGCAGATTGATTGATTTACTTACATAAGAGTCTGTCTGCAGCATATCATGTAACAACGCATCGCTGCGTAGCGCCTTATTTCTGAAGCGACACGCCGAGTTTAGACGAGCGGCGCATTCCCAGCACACTCGCTGCGGTAGGCGCTCTTCTGAACTAGCCTTTACAAACAAGACAGGTACACATCAGATCAAGCAGATTATGAAGCAAAGAATAAGCGAGTCAAGAAAGCATAATCAGTCTATAACGTCCCCACTGCTGGGACACAGGCCTCCTCTCTGTCAGAGGCAGTGGGCCGTAATCCACCACGCGGGCCCAGTGCTGGTTGGTAGATGTCACATGTCTTCATAATAGGTGGCGAGACGACCTAGACGCATACCGCAAGGGTTGGGTCGAAAATTTCAACTGTCTAACTATCACGGTTCATGAGATACAGCCTGGCGACAGACAGACAAACAGATAGACGGACGGACAGCAGAGTCTTAGTAATAGGGACAGGGTACCGTTTTACGTTTCTTTGGGTACGGAACCCTAAAAAAAGTGGTTCAAATCTACGACCTATACAAATCGTAAGGTAGGACGTTTCTATTGGGCCACCACTGCTCAAGAAATTAAAAAAAACTCAAGAAAACTAGAAAACTCACCATCAATCCAGTAATCTGCTCATACATTTGATCCAATTTTAGCTCTCTTATATGATACATCTTTCTGTCCATTACGAGGCATATTCTGCACACCTGAAGAATATCATGAAAACTGTCAAACTCAAAGCATTTGATTCAATTAAACCATTTACAGGCACTTTTGAATTGTCAAAGAGTCAGTTCACACCGAGACGCGAAGCGACGCGCACTATTGTATGATCCGATACAATATCGAATTTATTTACTACACAATAAGGTACACGCGCTGCGCAGCACCGCGCATCTCAGTGTACTTTGACACGTGTCAACCCTCGCACTGAAATTATACCTTTTCGTGAAGAAAATAAGTTCGATAATTGTTAAAAAGTGTGCGCAGCGTCGCTTCGCTTCACGTCGCGGTCAAGGCCTAGACAAGTGACAATCGCTTCGAAAGCGTTTCGTATTTCTACAACGACTTTCAACAGGATTGACATAAGCTTTTCGATAGCTTATGTCAGTCCTATACATTTTTGCCTTTTCCATGATCGTTATCGCTGATAGAAATCACTTGGTCTAGGGCCTCAAGACTAATTAGTCTCTGAGCTGACCGTTAGTCAGAATGTTGAAGCTAGTTGCCCATTCCAAAACGTAGATCTCTATGGAGAAGAATTTATTCATTACATATCGAGATCTTACCCTCAATGCGGCTGGTGCTTCAAGATCATCTGCAGAGTGCTAGAAAATAAACGGTAAGTTTAAATATTGGATCATTACCAATGAAATTGGCGTTTTTTCTCACAAATAGAGAAGTTATGAGGTAACTTCTATGATTTAAAATATTCATCAATTGCTTGGCATTATATCGAATAATGACCATCAGAGACAGCTACCAATAGTTAAAAAAACGAATATTAATAGTAGCTTCCGCCCCCGACTTCGCCCGCATTAGTATTATAAATGCAAAAGTGAGTTTGTTTCTTTGATACGCTTTCTCTAAAACGGCTGTACAGATTTGGATGAAATTTAGCACATGGGTAGACCATGACCTGGATTAGGACATAGGACATTTTATTCAGATATGCTCACGGGATCGAAACTTATGCGGGTGAAAACGCGGGGCGCAGCTAGTAATACATGTTAATTTATGTTAACAATTCCTTTTTATTTCTGCTTTAGTACATTATAGCTCTCGTTTTTTTGGTTGGTATATTAGCGTGTGCTAGCTAGCTGACATATGGCTAATAATTATATTTATGTTTTGTGTTCCATAATGTAAATGATTTTGCATACTTTTGTATAGAATCATTTTTTTCTAACTGAAAGAAAGAAAGAAAGAATAACGTTTATTTGGACACAGTTCGTGAAACACAAAATACAAATATAAAAATAAAAAAATGTTTTGACAACAATAGTGTGCTCCTCACGGCTGCGCCAAAAAGGTTCATTTCAGCATTAATGCCAGACAGGTACTGTCTGACGCTGAACTGAACAGACAGCTGTGCTGCTGGGGAGTTTGTTGCGCCACTTCTTCCCAGCTAAAGCACTAGGAAGTGGTGAAGGGCGGGCGTTTTTGGGGGACTGTCTTATGTAATTTTGACGTTCGAAAAGTGCTGATTCTCAGCCTAGTTTGAATAAATGACTTTTGATTTTGATTATGTTCAAGGATATTCCTATTAGATTTGCTGAAATCATACTCACTGTTGTTACAACAGGTACTGCTCCGCACTTTATCTTTCGCAATCCGCCCTTGGTCTCATATATGTCATCACTCCGAAAGTGCTCAGAGCATATGGTGCTCCTGTCTTTGGGCTCCCAGTCAGACATGCCGAGAGCCTCCACCCAAGCAGAGCGGAGGTCCAGCTGTTTCGGGAACCTGTAAAATGAATACAAAAAAATTACCCTTTTTACCGACTTCAAAAAAGGAGGAGGTACTACGTTCGGATGATTGTTTTTTTTTTTTTTTTTTTTTTTTTATGTATGTTCACCGATTACTCCGCCGTTGGTGAACCGATTTTAAAAATTCTTTTTTAGTTCGAAAGGGTATACTCCCGAGATGGTCCCATATAAATTTTATTAAGTTTGCTTGCGTAGTTTTTGAGCTATCTTCAATATTACGTATTTTTCCCACAGTCTATGTAGACGATATAATTATTAGACTCCTTCACTGTTATTATTTCACTTTTCCTTCACTGTAATAGCAGGTAGTAACTTGTGTGGGGTAGGTACCACCACTAAAAAGTGAAAAATAAAAACTTTTTACAAAAAAAAACCGACTTCAAAAAAAACACTAAAAAAAAAGTGAAAAATAACTTTAATTTCGGAAGTCGGTGGCAAAAAACGAAAATTAAAAAGCAAAGACACCGACTTCCGAAATTAAAGTTATTTTTCACTTTTTTTTTAGTGTTTTTTTTTAAGTCGGTTTTTTTTTTGTAAAAAGTTTTATATTTATTTTTTGCTAGCTTCCGCCCGGGTTGTATGTCGATAAAAAGTGGCCTATGTCCTTCCCCAGGATGCCATCTATCACCTTACCAAATTTTGTCGAAATCCGTTCAGTGGTTTAGGCGTGGAAAGGTAACAGACAGACAGACAGTTACTTTTTAATTCACAATATTACTACTTATAGATTTTTGATGCACTGCTGAAAATTCTCACTAAATACCAGAGGCTCTTGATAAAGTGACATTCTATCAGCGATAACGATGATGGAAAAGGCAAAAATGTATAGGACTGACATAAGCTATCGAAAAGCTTATGTCAATCCTGTTGAAAGTCGTTGTAGAAATACGAAACGCTTTCGAAGTGATTGTCACTTTATCAGTGACAACGATGATGGAAAAGGCAAAAATGTATGCACTGACGTAAGCTATCGAAATGCTTATGTCAATCCTGTTGAAAGTCGTTTTAGAAATACGAAACGCTTTCGAAGCGATTGTCACTTGTCTAGGCCCTCTGATCTAGTATCGTAACTATATTCTAGGTATATCGTGTTCATAATTATACTTCATGATTATTTGTTTGATTAAGAGAAGCTTTTGGCTAAGTAACAACAGTCGCACGGGTTGATCGATCAGGTTCAGCTATTCTTGCCACGGTTAGTCCATGGATGGGTGACCGTCTTAACATACTAAGGCCCCTCCATGCCTCGGAAAGCATGTTAAGCCCATCCTGGCTATAATTCGTGGATCTTTGACAGTTGTTACAGATCGTCAGAAGCCCGAAAGTCTGACAACCAGTCTTACCAAGGGGTATCCTTTTACCCAGTAATTGGGTTGTGGAGGTCAGATAGATCAGTCTGGTCGTTCTGGTTTTCAGCTGCATCTGGTTAGAATGGAAGCCAGCCCCAAAAAAGGTGGGAAAAGGCTAGGCAGATGATATTTAATTTTCATGATTATCTAAGTTTATGTTAACAAAATTTTGAAAACAATTTGCACTGACTGGACAGGTCTACTCAAATCTTTGTGGTTCTTTCCTCAAAAGACCATTTCAGACACTAGTCTACACTAGCCTGACCAAAATTATGACTGGATTTTAAAAGAGACTGCCACCTCTTTGTTTTGTTTGGCATTTCTTCTCAGAGTAAACAGATAGGAAAGGCCGACCTCATCTGGCGCGTAAAATTAATTCTGATAATTATCCTATTTACAGACAAATTAATTTCAAAGAATTACAATATTAGTACAGTAGGTATATAAATCTTGTTAGAATTCAATAATTTAGAAGCAAAGCAACTTAGAGAGTTGCATATACTTAGACATAAAGGAAAAGGAGGTAAAAAATCATCTTGCACCATCGAGATATAAGTACTAACGTACTAGAGAAGCTACGTCAAATAACTGAATTGTCCTATTCTTCGTATTGAATCTTTAGTTCGCTGCAGCGCTAAAATAATAACAATTCGTCTAAACCATACCTAATTTACCACAGTGCTAGATTTGCTGCGGAAGTGTATTTATTCTCGGCAAAAATGTTTTAAGCGCCATGTAAATCACGGCACTACGCGTTTTCTTCGACAAACTGCGGCGCGATCGCCGCAGTTGAACAAGACAAAGTAGGAATTTACGGTGTCTTCTCTAGTACGTTAGTACTTATATCTCGATGTCTTGCACTCATTTTATAATCCTTTACACCTTTTAATTAATCCAATAAGTACTCTGTTTTAATCTTAACTATGACTTTGTTTAAGTCTTCCTATCTTTTCATTTTATCTATTCTTGCTGTTGGATATGATGCTAGTCAGTTATAGGAGAGAGAATCGCCGTAGTAGCATGAATAATTACTAACAAGCGGAAGAAAAATTCGTTTGTTGTGATCGAATTTAATATGTATAAATTTCATGGCAACTTACATATGAAATGTGATTCCATGGCTTTTGTTAGTTGTTCTTGTGTCATTAGAACAATTCTGAACACTGCACCTCATGCTTTTTGATAAATATTTATTAAAATGTTAGTTTTAAAAATGTAAACATAGCGTAGTCTTCATGCGTCAAATTTTCGTATATTATGTGAATAAGGTACGGGTTTATTGGTACCATTGCATTATGAGATTATTTACCAATATCTATTTTATGTCATTAATCATCGAATTATTGTTTATTTTATAATAATTCCGTATTTTTGTAAATACACAAGCTGTCAAACATCAAGCGGCCACCATGTTTATTTTTATTTTTTAAATTTTTCCCTCTCTCTGGATCTCCGTCTTTTAGCACTGTCAGTGTCAGTCGCTCTCTTTTAGGGAACGATTTGTCTTTTTTGCCTAATATAAAGTATGAAGTAACATCTCGTTTATCACCTTATTCTTATTAAAAACAAATATTAAAGTGTGTTTAGAATCTGCAAACAATTATTTTCCGGGACTTGTTTAGGAGAATGTAAAATCTCATAGATATAATAGCCAGAGCCTATAATAAAATATCTCTCTGAAATTAGCAGTTACCTACTCAAAAGTTATATGTCGTTTCTTTATGTATGTACAGTCACGGACTTTAATTGATGAGCCACCTGGTACTGTTCGCATTTTAGCCGTGTAATGCAAATCGGGTTTATTCGGTTCCCGACACGCAAAGTCATATGTCTTCGTATTAGAAGAAGAAAATTATATTTCATATCTTTACCGGTTGGCTAACCTGAGAGCAGAACTACAAACTTGACAGCAGTGACTACTCAAAGTCAACCAATTGCAGGTCTAGCAACAGTAACCTAGCAACGATAAACAATTGTTGCTAGGTTACTGTTGCATAGTAACGTTAGCGTACGGAGAAATTCTCTGACAGCGATATTTCAACTGTCACTGTCTTCAGTTAAGTTTTCAGAATTATTGAGTGCTATGATTCAAAGGAGGTCAGTATCAAATAGATTGGATAAACTTAATGCAACATTGTATTTATTTTTATCATTAAGAACTTATTAGTCAACCTCTATGGATAAGACTATTTCCGATTAAAAGTAATATATTTGTCATGTTGTTTACGAGCTTGCGATTTGAGTTCGTGTTTAATCGTGTAATCTCGTGAATGTATGAAACTGCAAAATTGAAAAGTTTGAAGGTGGCTCATCAATTAAAGTCCGTGACTGTACCTCACCCGTAAGGGCGGTAAACTGGCGATGGATGGCGGTGAGAATGAGAACAAGTAATAATATATAGAGTATTTTACTTTGTGTTACTTAGTTGTTAAAATTATTTGGTGACCATCCACAGCCCGACTTCACTCTCTCCTTCCTTTCAATTCTATGCAATTTCACAAACACACTTGGCCTGTTTTTTACTACCCATCTACAGAAATAAAATTTCATTTATCATAGAAATAATAGTCACTGCTGCCCATATTCTTAAGATCAATCAAATCAAGTCAGGCGATCGCAGTCCACCGGTGTGGGCGCGTTCCATTAGGCTGCGGCCAGCCCGCCTGTTGAACGCGTCCCAAAGGGTCATGGCCATTCCGCTGGCCCGGGGATAACGCACGGTCTCTCGCGAGGCGGCGAGCCTCCTTGCCGGATTACCGCCATGGGATCTGGAGGCGAAGGTCCTCGCGCACATCTGGGAGTGGCGCGAGGAGATGAAGCGCCGGGGCGTAACTCACAGAGCTCCGGCAGGATCTCATGGCGGCATGGAGAGTGCGATTGTCGCAACCCAGTTCTGGGCACGCCACAATTGCGGCGATAAGTCCCCTCTTTGAGGTGTGGCTGGAGAGGCGCCACGGCGTCCTCACCTTCCGCCTGACGCAGGTCCTCACCGGACATGGCAGCTTCGGGAGGTACCTGTGCAGGATTAGGCGGGAGGAAATGCCCGGGTGTCACCACTGTGCGGATCGTCCGGAGGACACGGTGGAGCATACGGTGGAGGTGTGCCCTGCTTGGGCGGAGCACCGCCGTGTCCTCGTGGAGGCGATTGGCGGCACTGACCTCTCGCGTCCGGCCCTGGTCCAGGCCATGGTACGGAGCGAGAGGGCATGGGAGGCGGTCACCTCCTTCTGCGAAGCAGTGATGCTCGCGAAGGAGGAGGCGGAACGCGTGAGGGAGAGGCAAGGCCTGCGCCCTCACGCCCCTAACCGCCGCCGCTGGAGACACCCTGGGCGTCGGGAATCCCAGGCGGATTCCCGGCCACCATAGGCGCGGGCTTGCGGACGGCGAGCAATGGGTAGCTCGCGGTCCGATAAGGACCAGGCCCGGGTCGATAGCGCGTCGTGTTCCACGCGCGCCTCAAAGAGATGTCAGCACACCTGACGGGGTCCGTTAGGACCGATGCCTGCCAGGGTTGCGGAATAGTCCGAAAGGGATACCGGGACCCAGGCAACAGGCAACTGAAGGAACACGGGTGGGTTTTAGTCAGTAATAGTCTGACACGCCCTTCCGCTCCGCCCAGAGCGGGAGCAGTCATTTGATGATTTCCCACCCAAAAAAAAAAAAAAAAGGCTATCGCAGTCCACTGCTGGACATGCCTCTCTCAGGCTGCACCACAACACCCTGTCCTCGGCCTTCCGCATCTGGTCTGTCCCAGCCAACTTTTTAAGGTATTCTTAAGTTATTAAATAAAAACTACAAAATGTTAAAATAACATTTAATAAAACTTAATCTAGGTAACATCACTCCTGTTTCGTCCGCAGGGAAAGGCAGACTAGTGTTAACTTTAACATTTTCCAACAGTACAGTGCACGAGCGCTTACAAAAAATTGCGCATTTTCGTTGACCGATTAAAATCAGAAATCCTTGGCAATGTCACAGATATTATAATACTACGGCAATGTCTATAAAATCTTGGAGTTGACGTTAATTAGGAGATAACCAAGAGTTTTAACCCGCACTGGACGTCGAGGGAAAATCTTACAAGGTCAAATAAATTAACTAGCGTAACTCAGCAGATGTGATGGGTATCGATATTTAATGACGATAAAACATAAAAAAATCTGGACTCTAATTAAGGGGTCAACGGCCGGTTGTAGTATTACTTGAAATTATTAGTTAAGAAAGAGCAGTGATAGCTGACTCGTCATATAAAGGGGGATGCGCTAGGGTGGCCCGCGAAATTTAAATTTTCTTACGTTTTTTGCAATTTGCACTCTCTAAGTTCATGTAATTGCATTGAATGACTATTTCATGAAATCATGACATTTGGAACTTATAAAATATGAACTTAAGCAGTTGTATTGATGATTCTAATGATTATAATTCTGTAAGTCCATATTTGTTGCGGCCGTGAATCGTATTTAGATCAACATACAACCTGATATTGACCTGTAAATTGCAACAAACGTAAGAAAATTCCCAAATAAAATATTTTTCTTTCTCTATTTCTCTTAAGATATTAACTTCTCATCAGGCAATTTCTGCCATGCAGATTTTTTTGATGATATTATTGACGGCGTTAGCACAATCTGTTCGACGTTAGTATCTGCTGCTAAACTCTGCTCTTGTTCAGTCGAGGTACTTGTGTTATTATCACTTGTTATTTTAATGTTGTTTTCCTTACACCATCGACGCCACCATAAGTAAACGGAGGTACGCTGAAAAAATAAACATATTTTTTAAACTCTATTATTGGTACAGAAGGTGGAGGAGCGCGTGGCTAAGTAATAACAGCCGCACGGGTCGATCAGGATAAGCTACGCTTGCCGGAGTTGGTGCGTGTATGGGAGACTCCTCCGTGCCTCCTTGTTTTTATTTGGTCTGAGTTATATTATACAGGGTGTTAGTGTAAACACCGTTATCCTTGAAACCAGTGGTCTTAGTCTTTCGCTTAGTCTCGACTTTTTAAAATCTTTTAATGAAAATGATGTTTTTTTTTGTTGTTACTCGGTCATTTATTTTTATATTTAAGTCGACTACCCATGGTTTGAGTGACAACGGTGTTTACCCTTGCATACTGCATAGAAGTAGGATAAAATAAAACTCACTGTAACTCGGAATTGGTTAGCAATATGGGTGACTGACACGCCATTGTTTTTCATCGATATTATTTCTTGTTTGGTAGCCTCATCAACCCTACAAAATAAATAGTACATTACTGTCGCGGCCTGCAACTGGGCTATTGATGGACGATCGTGAAATTGACATACGTGACACACAAACGTGAGTGCATCTATAGCTGGTTGCGGCCAAGGCTTGTATAGTACTTTTCTCAAACAATGCGCGGAAATTCAAACTAAGTAAATTAAGTATTATTTCCAGAATCAATGACGAACAACGATAATTTTTCACGCGCCAATAATGTTCATTTGTTTCTTCTTTATTTAATCAGCTCTATTTGCAAACCAAATCGAAATTCGAATAAAATCTTTGATGCGCTGAAGTAAAAAATTCGTTCAATTTTTAAATAACACAACAGATATCAGTTTTCATAGGAATATATTTGGCCGCTAAACACGACAGATATGGGTTTTCATACTAACTTTGCCGGCCGCATCGTCATTTGTTTTTGAACAGTTCGGCAATTTCGATTTATCTCGAAGAAGGTTGTCAAAATAATGCTCGAATTTCCAAGCATGTTTGAGAAAAACATAATTTTAGTCTTCGATCAACAATAGTTTAAGGATTAGGAACAAAAACAGATCGCTCAAGTGGCCGCGACTGCATATAACTTGAATATAAACCTTAACGCTCCAACATAAAGTTTATTATCGTTTGTAATATACAGCGTGTAAGAAAAACCTGTCCGGTCCGAGAGGGTCTTGTTCAGAATCATACTGAGAGTCTATTTATGTGGTTTCGTATTAAAAAAAAAAACAAAAAAAAGTTCGCCACAATTTATTTTATGGGGAACTAGCTTCCGACCGCGGCTTCGCCCGCGTGGTAAGTCGATAAAAAGTAGCCTATGTCCTTCCCCGGGATGCCATCGATCTCCATGCCAAATTTTATCGAAATCCGTTCAGTGGTTTAGGCGTGAAAAGGTAACATACAGACTGACAGACCGACAGACAGTTACTTTCGAATTTGTAATATTAGTATGGGTTTTATACTTCCTGTTACACACTTCCGTCGCTTTTCACGAAATCACTCCCACAGATTACAGGAAAGCGAGAGGAAAGACGTTACACATAAACAATAAAACATAATTTCTAAGCTATTGCTCAGAAATTATGTTTTGAACTTAAATATTAGGTTGAAAAAACTGTAAAGTGACGTACTTATGACTCCGGCCTGACCTCAGGGGTACACTGACTGCTCTTTTTACTTTAAACCCTGCATTCTGTAGTCGTCTTCTTAAAGTTCTAGAAAAAAAAACGATTCGCGGGATAAATTAGCTAGCGAAACTTTTTCGCTAGCTAATTTATTTTTAGGGTCAAATAAAATAAGCTGGTGAAAACTTCACAGACGTGAAGGCCGATGGGTATTTTTTTATTCTAAGCCCACATTTTCCGACAGCCGCTGCTGAGGTCCTAGACAAGCGACAATCGCTTCGAAAGCGTTTCGTAATTCTACAACGACTTTCAACAGAATTGACATAAACTTTTCGATAGCTTATGTCAGTCCTTTACATTTTTGCCTTTTCCATCATCGTTGCCGCTGTTAGAATGTCACTTTGTCTAGAGCCTCTGGTGTACTTACACCAGCAGTGGCCGTCGGCCCCTTAAGGGGGATGCGCTAAGACAACCCGCGAAAATCAAATTTTCTTACGTTTTTTGCAATTTGCAGGTCAGTATCAGGTTGTATGTTGATTAAAATATGATTCACGACCGTAACAAATATGGCTTTACAGAATTAGAATCAGTAATAAAACTCCTTATGTTAGAATTGTTGAAATGGAACGCAACCAACAACTGTCATCTTGACACTAGTCTGTGGTCGTATCGTATCAAAGATACCCTCTGTAACATTGTTCTTTTCAATATATCAAACTTTTATACCAAGTTCCTAACAATCAGTTTATATCCTACAAGAATAATCCTCAAACGTCATGATTTCATGAAATAATCATTCACCTTACTAATATTATAAATGCGAAAGTAACTCTCTTTCTGTCTGTCTGTCGCGCTTTCAGGCCAAAATTTCTGAACCGATTTAAATGAGATTTGGTACACGGATAGTCTAGAGCCTGAGACATAGGCTGCTTTTTATCGACATACCACGTGGGCGAAGGCGCGGGCGGTAGCTAGTAGGATTATAATTATGAACGAGAGTTGTGTTGATAATTTTATGATTATTATTCTCTAAATAAATATTTTACACGGCCGCAAATCATATTTATATTGATGAGCATACAACCTAATACTGACTTGCAAATTGCAAAAAAAATTAAGAAAACGTTCAATTTCGCGGATCACAATGACGATTCCGTCAAAAAAGTTTCACCATTAAATTTTAACATACTTACTTTGCAGAAATGCCTAATTCCTTAGCCAAGGAGGCCGTATGGACAGTTTGTTCTTGAGCCACCCGCTCTATTAAGAGTTGGTCTTCTTGAGCCGTTGTTTTTCTTTTACGTCCAGTCAGTTTATGATTGTTCATATGACCTTCCTTGCACCAGCGATTCCACCACCTACTAACTGTCTTTCGCTAAAAAAACACATAAAATATAACATCACGCAAGCCTGTATTCTCCGAAGGGTTACGCAGAGGTAGGCAGTTTTTTTGAAGTCTCATGTAACAGGAGGTTTTTTTATTTGAGTGTGGGAATTCATCAAATGACTTCTCCCGCTCTGAGCGGAACGGGAGGGCGTGTCAGACTTTTACTGACTAAAACCCACCCGTGTTCCTTCAGTTGCCTGTTGCCAAGGTCCCGGTATCCTTTTCGGACTTTCCCGCAATGTAACAGGGGTACTATACGGAATGGTAGGACGTGAAGAAAACGGATGAAAAAATAATTCACATAACGGAGATGAGAATGTTGAGATGGATATAAGCAGCGACGACGGAACTGGCTAAAGTAAGAAATGAGTAAGTACTTATACAATCATTTTGAACTTTGAACAACTTTTTCTATGGGACCAACATTGAAATCGCGAAAAAAAAATCAGATGTTCCATACATTTTATCGATTTAAGTGAACACAAATGTATGGAACAGCAGATTTTTTTTCGCGATTTCAAAGTTGGTCCCATAGAAAAAGTTGTTCAAATTGATGAGTACAATGACCCCTTTTCGGGTTAAGCATAAACAAAAACTAATGTTGTATAAGGGGAAGTTTAAAAGTGGCGCCAGTGACAGAAAAGTTGTAAGGTAATCGTTTGGCCTGGTATGGGCATCATGTGACGAGGTGAGAGGAAACGCCTGTGACTAAAAATGTGATGAATATAAATGTTGATGGATGGAGCGGGAGAGGAAGGTCAAAGAAAACATGGATGGATTGTGTGAGGAATGATATGAAAGAGAAGGGAGTGAATGATAGCGTGACGGTTGACAGGGGAGTGTATTGCGCCGAACACGAGTAACATGGGAGAAGGGCAGGAAGATGATGTAACAGGGGGCGAGCCTATTGCCATAAACTAGGCACAAATCCAGACTCCGGGCTGCTACTGAGAAATTCCTGATGGAAAACTCAATAAGAATCGACACATAAGATATATTTTTCATACTCACTGCACAATCTAACAAGTAAGCTATGGTACTGTTAGTCAATCCTTCTTGCTTCAGCGCTATTATTCGCTGTTTTAAATCGTCATGGAGCGCTTTATGCTTGCTGAAATAAAATATTCAATCATTTAAAGGCATTACATTTTACCAGACCATCATGTTATTGCCTCTCCTCGGAATAGAGTATTGAAAAATGGACTTTAAGCTGTGTGGCAGACGGTGCTGGCGATAAACTTTTTTTTATACCACGGATAAAAGATATCTGACTTTGATAAAATCAGCCCTTACACTACATAACATATATTATATAACATTTTTCTATACAGGATGTTAGGGTAAACACCGTTATCCTTGAAACCAGTGGTTTGGTTTCATTTATAGAACGTAAAGTCAATGAAAAAAAAACAACTTTTTTTATTTAAAGAAAATCTACTTTTTTCCACAAGAATATTTCACCCTACACGCAAGGGCAACGTACTTGCGTCTCACCACGGCGGCTGGCGGGGGCTATATTTACTTTTTAAAATCTTTTAATGAATGTCATTTATTTTTATATTTAAGTCACCCATGGTTTGAGTGACAACGGTGTTTACCCTTGCATACTGTATAAAGGTTAGCAAAGTTAAATAATGTGCATGTTTTATATAACAAAAGTTTTTATGTTATATGCCATAATCTGGACGCACCCTAAGGGAGTTTTATTCATTGTAAATCTATTATTGATCGAAGTTGTAAATACATAATTATTTGCTACAGTCGCGAATCATATTATTTCGATCAACATACAATATGATACTGACCTGCAAATTGCAAAAAAAACTCCACTGGGGCAGAGAACAGGAACGGAGCGGAGCTGTGCCAATATTAACCAACAGAATTGCATAAAATGTCCGCTCCGCTTCAGTGGACAGGCATTTGCGAATAAGTTTAAAAATCTTAAAAAACCGGAAAGCGGTGCGGGGAAGCGGAGCTGGGAAACGGAGAACTACCGCCGCCGCTCGCTCAAATTACTCGTCGCGTGAACTCAAACTCAAACCATTTATTACAAATAAACCAATTACAGGCACTTTTGAATTGTCAAGGGGTCGGTCAGTCAGAAAGATGAAGCTAGTTGCCCATTCCAAAGTGGTTTACTCCCTCGCTCCGCTCCGCTGCTTCGCTCCGCGTCAATTAACAGGCCTTAAGAGCGTTTATACTGAAAGTGGGCAACGTCGCAAATAGATGTCAAATATTTCGCTGTTCATTTCATATGGAAATATGAAATATGGCTAACTAGCTGTCTAAAATATTGGTTATGAAATGCACTAATCAATATCGTAACATTAGTTTTAGTTGTAAAAAAAGGATTTGGAAACTTTCCAAATGCCTTTTTTACACCTAAAACCGGTTACAACTTAAATTCAGTGTTATAATTGCAAATCATTATTAATATTCTAGTAAGTTAAATAACGATATTTCATAGTTCTATACAGTAATATTGCCAAAATAATCAAAACAGGTAAATATTTGACAGTTATTTGCGACGTTGCCAACTTTTAGAATCATCGCTCTTAATGAAAATACTAATTACCTAATGTTCGGCTTCTGCCCCATATTCTCCGATCGTTCAGGCTTCTTCATGAGTATATGTTCAAGACCAGCTTGATACAGCCGTCGCCTCACAGTCGTAGAACAAGCCCCCATTTCTTTACCAGCTTCGGGGCTATATTTGTAACCCTGGTCTGAATCACTATCTAGATCTACTATAGTGTGGTTTCGTTCTAGAGCGGTAGATCTACGTAATGTTCTGACCTCAAGCTTATGCCGATGTAGCACGGCGTAAATAGTCGATGGCTGAAATAAGTGAAAAGAAAAATTTTTCCAAAAAAAAAAACAACTGATTTAAAAAAGTGAAAAAATAGCTTTAATTTCGAAAGTCGGAGTCTTTGCTTTTCAATTTTCGTTTTTGCCACCGACTTCCGAAATTTATAGTATATTATGCAATTAGTGAATAAAGGACGGATTTAAAGCGAGGGCCATAGGTGAATCACGATCAAGTGAAGGATTCTAACGACTGAATCACGACCGTAGGGAGTGATTCATCCCTGCCAGGGTTGCGGGTTAGTCCGAAAGGGATACCGGGACCTTGGCAACTGAAGGAACACGGGTGGGTTTTAGTCAGTAAAAGTCTGACACGCCCTTCCGCTCCACCCAGAGCGGGAGAAGTCAATGGATGATTTCCCACCCTCAAAAAAAAAAAA
This sequence comes from Lithophane socia, assembly GCA_947522985.1. Classification (NCBI taxonomy): domain Eukaryota; kingdom Metazoa; phylum Arthropoda; class Insecta; order Lepidoptera; family Noctuidae; genus Lithophane; species Lithophane socia. The sequence continues at coordinate 3,626,740 of OX383281.1, read as the reverse complement.
AGGGAGGGATTCATGATGATTGAATCACGACCGTAGGGAGTGATTCAAGTGTTAGAATCCTGAACGACGCGAGCGATTCATGGCCCTCGATATAAATCCGTTTTATTCAAGAGTTGCATACTATACTTTATACCATGACTACGAGAAAAAGAACATGCAACTTCGAGTATGTTTTTATGTCAATTTTATGCCTTGTTTTTATAGTACCTACACCTTAGCATAGAATACATACTCCATAAGGTCGATGACTTCTTTTTCTTCGACAACTCATTAAAATAAGTCAGGAAAACAGACTCTGAAAATGTGGTTAGCTTGAATTTCATTTTTCCATTTACTCAAACAAACAAACAAACTCACACTCAAACTCATCGTAGGCTTTGATGTGAACCAGCCGCGGTTTGTTGGTTAGCAAGCTTTCTACTATATTGGCCGCCCTCTCTTTCATAAACTCCGGTGTTAACACATCTTCATCACTTGAAAACATTTTCAATCGATTTATTATTAAGTAACCCTAAACTTTTTGTTCGTACAACTTACAATATTTAAAATAGCGCCCATTTACTAATGACAGCAAAGAACACAAAACAGTTTTAATTCTAATGCTAAACTCCTGTTCGAAAATCAAATCAAATAGGAGTTTGTATATCATTGAGATGGAGTTCGAACAAATTGGTGTTCTAAATTCAAACACCACAACAGTGATTAAGAGTGAGCTTAAGAATAAGCTTTTTTTTCACTGAAAACATTTTATAAGGGACCTTTTTTTGTGTTTTTGTTACGCGATTACTGCTCGATTTTGATGATTCTTTTTGCTTGGTAGTTCATGTTTCAGAGGTGGTCCCATATTCATTTTATTAACTTTGCTTGCGTAGTTTTTGAGTTAGCTTCAATAATTACGTATTTTTTCCACTTAGTGTATGTAGACGATATCTTAGTTGACTCCGTCACTGTTATTTACATAGCAGGTAGTGGTGTACGAATTTGTGTGGGGTAGTAGTAGTGGTGCCACATTTATAAAGTGAAAAATAAAAACTTTTACAAGAAAAAAAACAACCAACTTTAAAAAGTGAAAAATAACTTTAATTTCGGAAATAAGTGGCAATAACGAAATTGAAAAGCAAAGACACCAACTTCCGAAATTAAAGTTATTTTTCACTCTTTAGTGTTTTTTTGGAAGTCGGTTGTAGGATACCGTAACTTAATACCAACCGAAACTCCAATTTCTTTGGCTATTGCGGGACCAAAAAGACCCTTTTTCTTCAAAGCAATTATTTTTGCTTTTAAACCCTCGTTGTTCCTGTACGGGAAAAATTACAATGATATTATTAATTGTACATTGTATTAAGGAGAAAGCATCACTGTAGCCCGTGAAATTCAAACTTTCTTACGTTTTTTGCAATTTGCAGGTCCGTGTCAGGTTGTATGTTGATCTAAATATGATTCGCGGCCGAAGATATTAAATATTTATTTAGAGACTAATAATCATAAATATCATCAATACAACTCTCTAAGTTCATGTAGTCCATGTAATCCTATTGAATGAATTATACCTTTTCGTGAAGAAAATAAGTTCGATAATTGTGAAAAAGTGCGCGCAGCGTCGCTTCGCTTCACGTCGCGGTTTGAAAGGGTGCAGCTAGTAGGTGATATTAAAAAGTACAACAAAATTGTGTTATTAAGCTTTTTCTTACCATACAAGTGCTCTTTTTTTCTTAGTCCCAACCTTACTGCTCATCTTGTTCTTCGCCTTACATACAGATACTTCTTCTGCTTCTTTTTCTGATTCTTCTTCTGATTCTTGTTCCGATTCTTCTTCTGAGTCTTCTTCTGCTGTACTTTGTGTATCTTCTTCACTTGAGGAATCGTCCATAATATTACCGATATCATCAAGCTTTGGTTTTATCTCTACATTATCATTGTCTTTTACTATACTGAAGTTGCCATCGTTTATCATCGGGACTTTATTTTGGATATCTTCTCTTAAAATCTTATCATTATTATTAATTTGTACTTCAGTATTTGTTATTTCATCTTCATTATCTTCTATGGGAGAAGTATCCATCAAATGTGTTTGTTCTAAGAGCGTATCGCTTTTTCGATCTTGAAATTGCATATTATTAATGGCTATAGGATCAGATTCTGCCTCAGCTTTCACAGGAACATCTATCAAAGGCTCGTGGTCTCCAAATTCGATCTCTTTTTCCGTCATTCTTATTTTAGTTACTTCTTTTATCTTATCATTGATTATATTATCTATTTCTTTGTTTTCAGAGATAGTATGTTCCCATTCAATATCAGATGAAGTAAATACTGATTGAACAGTTAGGGGTGATTTCAGAGAAGGGTGATTTTGTTTTAAAGTTGCGATTTCAGATTTGGTTATATGTGGATGGACTTTCAGCAGTACATCGCTGAGCAGCGCTTTGTCTCTGAACGCTGCAGCCGCTGTGAGCCGCGCAGCGCACTCCCAGCAAACCCGCTGTAGTATACTGCCTTGTTTGTCGATGGCCTAACACAAATGAAGAATGCTGTCACATGACTACTAGTTTTATTTTTTAATTCAAATAATCCATTCCAAGTACTCGACTTATTTGTAAGTGAAGTCATATTTAATGGAGTTGTGTAGACCATCACAGACCACACACTTTCTCCATGGGATCAATCTGCCTGCCTTTTCCGACCCCAACATAGTTAGCTCAGCTGCATCTGGGTTGTGGACGTCAGATAGGCAGTCGTAATGTAATGGTATGTATTATATATGTAACCATGTAAAATAATGGTATTCAGCTGCATCCGGTTAGACTGCAAGCCGACCCCAATATATGTAGTTGGGAAAAGGTTAGGTAGATTGACTTTTGAAGGGTCACTGCATTCTATTTTTATTTTTTGACTTATTAAACTAAATTGTATGTCCCTAATAATTGTGCAAGAATTAATGTAAAATGAGGTTGACTAAAACAGTAATATAACCAACAACATTGATATACCTACCTACTTATTAATATAAATATTGTACACCCCATGGGTATGTTACAGTGATTCATGAATACTATTGTAAGATCTGACTATTTACCTGTGACAAACAATAAATGAATTTGAATTTGAATTTGAATTGAACTGCATTATGTAGGAGGTAATCCAATTTTATAGGTTTTATGACATTGACTTACCGATATCCCCGTGATATTTTGGAACATTTCACTCAATTTAAAATCTTTCATATTGTACATTTTGACATCTAAAGCAAGGCAAACTCTGCACACCTAAAAAAATAACAGTAACTTTTGAAAAAAAAAATTACTACTCTCTAAACAAATAGGAGTGTGACAGAGAAAACAGCTATAATCTCAAACCTTTTCTATAAAGAAAGAAAGAATAACGTTTACTTGGGCACAGTTCGTGAAACAGAAAACACGTAACTCTCACACACACTCCCCTCCCTCTCTCTCTCTCTCTCTCACTCACTCTAACTGTTTCTAACGCTATAACTAAATGTGCCATATTTTAACCGACATCTAAAAGAAGGAGGTTTTCAATTCGGATGTTTATATTTTTGAAGTGAAAACTTCTTCGTTGAGCACTTTTTGGGTGAACAAAAATCATGGAACTCGCGTCATCGTCACGCTTGAAGTAATTTGTTTTTTATCGCCATCTACCGTCTACCGTTTGAATTACGTTGAGGTTACGCATTGTTGATTAGGTTTCACTTCTATCGGCAGTCCACAACAACTGCCCCGCAATTTTTAAGTCAAAGAATCAGCATTGCCATCCAATGTGGCAATAATGCTGCCAGCCTTTTGGGCACTTTTCCCACTGAAAGCAATGCGGATGATATTTTTTTTTGTGTTTCCTGCCTTAACAAAAAATAACATTAAGTCGGTGGCATTTTATAATCTAACAGAAATAATACTAATAGATTATAAAGTAACGGTTCTCACAATGTTACGGTGACGCATACAACTGGCTTACCTTTAATTCTTCCTGGACAACAGGAGCCATCTGAAAAAAATCTTACAATTATTTATTTTATATTTTTATTTATAAATCCACACTGACAAATTAGTGGCCATTCAAAATGTGGCCGCGCGCTATTCCAAACATTTTATTTACTACTAGCTGCGCCCAGCAGAGTAACTAAATATCTTATACTGTAACTAAATATTTACTGTTAACTTACAATAGTAGGAACTGCTCCACTTTTGACTCTTCGCTGATTCGGCCGTGTGTCATCAAAGTCTTCAGGTAGAAAATGTTCAGAACATATCACAAAACACTTTTTCATTCGACAACCCAGTCTGGCTACGGCTGCTAACCATGCAGCTGAATGGTCTGGATGCCTCGGTAACCTGAAATATACCGTATTTATCAAGCATTAACATGCTTTTATAATATTAACTACATTAAATATATTTATGCATTAAAGCCATTTATGAAACTGTCATCTGCCTGGTCTTTTTTAATGCTGGCTACAATGATGTAGCTGAATACCAGTATAAATATAACATGGAGCAACTATATAACTGAACTACTGACTGAGGCTACTTCGTATACCATGGACCGCCATGAGAATGAATGAATCCAGACCGGAGGAACTCAACATTACCAAGTTTATCTATCTAATTATCTTTATCTAATTAATAAGGTGAATTTTTATTGAATAGCTAATTTATATGACATTGTGATTATTGTATGCCCTAAGGGCGGGACATAGCTGATCAAAATTATCAACTATTTAATAACTGTACCTGTACCTACCTATGATGCACAATAAAATATTTTGAATTTGAAAAAAAAAAAAAAAAGTTATCTACAATATGCCAGGAGCGTGCCCACAGCTTTTTCGGACATATTATGCGTTCACCTAAGCATGGTCTGGAAAGGCTTTTGATACTGGGCCAGGTGGACGGCGCTCTCAATGCAGAGCTCCAGCAAGGTGGTTAGACGCGATCGAGAAGGCTATTGGAGGCAGCATCTACCAAGCCATCACTGCAGAAGACCAAATAGCTTGGAGACGTGTCATATGTGGTTGCGATCCTCAGCATTGTGGGAACAACGAAGAAGAGAGAGCCTTGGGCAACCAGCCCTATGCTCCCTTAGTTAACTTGCTAATTTGACCACAGCAGCCAATCTTAAGATAGAGTGTCATACTTCAAAAAGCACAACCCTACAATCATGAAGATCTAATCAAGCATATTCATTTATCATCATCTGCCTAGCCTTTTCCCAACTATGTTCAATAATCAAGCATATTATCGAGGTTTAATTACAGAGTAAGCAAACTCAGTGGGCTGGCCATGTTTGTCGAAGGACCAATGGCCGGACCTCAGACCAACAAAAAAGGACAAACAGACGAGTTCTGGAGTGGAGTATCGGCAAGCGTATTGTGTGTGGGACTGACTGGATCTAGTAGGCGGAAGACAGGGTGTTGTGGCGCTGCCTGGGATTATTTAAGAAATTACTTCTTATTTAAGAATTTATTGGTTAGGTACTTATGAAATGTGATTCCTTGGCTTTTATTTGTTTTCTTCGAGTCATCATTGAAGCAATTCTGAACACAGCACCTCATATTGTTGTGTTATACACGTTAACACTGCTATGTTTATAACACGCAAACTTAATTGGTTAGAAAATCTGATTTTTCTTTTATTATGTGAAAATGGTGCAGATTAATTACTACTAAATGAACTGCATTATATAGTGCTCTGTGATGAACTGAAAATCAATATTTCACAATAAATAATTCGTGTTTTCTTTCAGTTTGATACAAACAAGAACAACTGTCACAACACAACCAGAGCACTAGGTAGGCTAAAAATATCGATATATCGAAATATCGATATTTTTTGTTCGATATATCGATATTTTCAGGCGATATTTATTATTTCGATATATCGATGTATCGATATAAAATATCAAGTATCGAAAATGTATCAAAAACGATATATTTTCAATAGCACCACTGTTGTCGCCGCTGACTAAAACCGCTGGAATTCAGAGCCATAAAAATTATTAGTACTTTTTTTCCTAGTTTGGTATTTAAATGATTATAAAACTTGAACTACATAAAGTAATTTTTTTTTGAAAATTCCACCGATATATCGATATATCGATATTTTTTTTTCGATATATCGAAATCGATATTTATATTTTTTTTAAATATAGATACGATATATATCGATACTTTTTTACACTTCTTGCATCCCTAGCACTAGGCACTAGCTGTCACTGTCATAATTTGCTGTTCCTGTCATTCAAATCAATAAAAACTTTCTAAAGAAAAAACAAAACAACCGACTTCCACAAAAAACACTAAAATAGTGAGAAATAACTTTAATTTCGGAAGTCGGTGTCTTTGCTTTTCAATTTTAGTTTTTTGCCAACAACATCCAAAATTAAAGTTATTTTTGACTATTTTAGTGTTTTTGTGGAAGTCGGTTGTTTTTTTTTTATAAAAAGGTTTTATTTTTCACTTTTTAGTTGTGGTACTAACCCCACACAATGTACCTAAATAACAGTGACGGAGTCGAATAAAATATCATTTACATAGACTAATAAATAAAATTGTGAAATAAAATTGTCGTCTGACAGTTTTTGTATGGAAAAACTGTCAAAAATTCAAAATTTATTCGCACGATAAGACATAAACTGTATAAAAGTTTGGTGAAATTCGCCTTAGTGGGAAAAATACGTAATTATTGAAGCTAACTCAAAAACTACACAAGCAAAATTAATACAATTATGGGACCACACGGGAAGCACCAGCTTTCAAATAAAAAAAGAACCATCAAAATCGGTTCACTCAGTCGAATGTTATGAGGTACCTACCAAACATTAAAAAAAAACAGGTACAGACAATGACGTATTATTATATAGACACGTCATAAACCAACATCACGGCGCTTAAAAACGGCAAAAATACTAGATAGCTACTTATACGCATGAAGAAAGGGAAAGAAAATATGACACCGTACGGCGGGATGCCTGTTGCTAGAGGGAGATAAATATACATCTTCAGTTACGTCACAGGATAAGTAATAGTCAAATTGCATGCTCATTGGTCGAGCGCATGAGTGACGTAGCGGGCAGAGGCATATGGGGAAAAAAGGACATTCGATTTTCAAGAGTTAATTAAATACCTAGTTGATATACCGTATTACCTACTTTACGAATAAAGTAATAAAATATTAATCTTTAAAATATTAGTGCTGAATTCCGCAACAGTAATTATTGTTACATATTAAATTAAAAAATAAAACCAAATATCTTTGTAGACAAAAAGCCTTTATTTAATCATATAAAAAATATTAACATACTGATAAGCAATCGAACAGTATGGTAATTAAAGTCACAAATTATCGACATATGCTGCAGACACATATTTTTAAATTCCTTCAAACAAACTTAATTTATTTCTTTTTTGCCTCTTATAATTTGATTCAGAGCTTTTGTGTGCGAAATGTAGGCGAACATTGATAAATTTCTCAATGACCGCGCGAATAAGGTGCACCCTATGATCAAATGTGGGATGTTGCTCTAAAGAATGTTGATGTAAAGAACCAAATACGTCATTACAGCTGATAAACGACTTTAAAATACGGTTTTTTAAAATTTGGATATCTTTGTGATCGGGTAGGATAATGTGACCCATTTCTTTAATGTGGTTTTTAATTATAGATTCTGATTTCAGACAGATTTGAAACACATCCTCACTCGGGAAACATAGTCCACCAATATTTTTTAAAATAATTAATTTATGAAACCACAATTTTTCATCACAATACAGACTATCAGTGCATTCCGTACACTTCAATACTGAAGCCAGTTTTCTGGATACCCATCCTGAAATATAACCGATAATCTGTTCAGTGGTTTTTTTAACGCTTTCTTGATTTAACATTGTCGAAAATACTTCGACATTTGTGTTAAAATCATTTTCTACAGCAGTTGTATTTATTAACTCAGAGTCATTCTCAATAGAGTCAATATCCTCATCCATATTTCTTCTACTTACTGTAGAATTAATGTTGTGAACTGCAGACGAACACGTTAATACAGTTATGTCTTCTAATGGTAGGCAGTTTCCTAAAAACGAAGATTTCATTTCCAGGTGTTGAAGGATTTTTTTGAAAATTCCTTTAAACTGGATAACGTTTGGATTATTGTTATAACCTCCGTGTCGCCTGATAGCACCGAACAACATTTCAATATGATCTTGAGACAACCTGTAAGTTGCGATATATCGCAAACGTTGTCCTTCGACCAACGTTGTGTATAGATGTTTTAAACTTTCTATGCAAATGAGGAAGCCCAAAAAGCCTGTTTTATTTTTAGATTCCACAATTTTTTTCTTAATTATTTTTATGGTGATTCGTTTACGAACTTCGCGTCTATATTTAATAAAAATGTATAGGTTCAATATATAAAGTTTCGCTTTTTCTAGAAAAGCTATGATGCCATTGGCGTTTTTTAGAGAAAGTGGTTTTTTCATGCCGTACAAATCGGATGATTTAGAATTAAAAACATCAAATAAATGATTAAAAATTTCTATAAAATCTACCGTCCCTTTAGTGTCCACGAAAAGGGAAGACGTTAAAATCTCATCACACAATTTGATAGCATTTGCAACACTCATGCTCATGATTTGTGTTGCCAATTTCACTTTCATCACTTCATTTCTAAAATAAATGTGACGAGGCGTGATTTTATTAGCAAAATTAAGTCCAACATTTTTTTGCAGCTTAACTAAATTTTCTAATAACTGCCAGCGAATCTTCCTTCCACTCCCGTCAAAAATTTGTCTTTTAGATTCAAATGAATTCCTTACTAATTTAATCATGTGACAAGGGTCAAATATAATTGCAACATCTAAATCACATTCCGGGTGTCTGAAAGTTGTTTTTAGGTTTGATGGTTCTTTAAGATCACAACCTAATAAATTAGCTGCATTTATATTAGATGCACAGCCATCAAATGTTATGGCTACAATGTCAACTCCCACACGGTAGCATTCACTTAAACATGTTTTCAGTAAATTTGCCCTAGTTTCAGCCGACAGTCCGTTAACAAGAAAATATGCTACTGGGATTTTCCAGCTTTCGTTCATACATACTAATATAAAAACATATGCCTGAGTCGCTATTTCACACGATTTTGCTGATCCAGCACCAAAGTCCACGACACCTACAGTCTTTTTTCCTGTCCACGTAGTTTGGTGACGAAGAGCCATTTCATCTGCAATTAACGTGCACAATATTCGCTGGCCACTATGTTTATACTTCTTTTCTAAAACATCTAACGCTTGTTTATTAAACCCAGGATCACCCGAGCTGTTTTCGTACCACTTCCCTATGACACGAGGATGAGGTAAAGATCCATTAAATATCTGTCTTACATATTTGTAGGCAGCTACGGAATAATAGTGCAGGGTAACAGCAAATTTTCTCAACGCTGGGGTATATTTTTGGCGATAGCCTTTAATCTTGCTCTTTTGAGCCAGTCTATTTACAAATTCTACTGTTTCGGCTTTAAGATTCAATTCATTGATCTGGTCAATAGTTAATTTTTTTTTTTTTTGCAGCTCTGAAACTAATTGTTTTAAGTTATTGCATTTTTCTTTTAGCCTTTTACTTTTTCTTACTATATTATAATTTTTAAACTGTAACTTGCGTTTTTCTAAGGAAAGTTTACTGATTTTTTTCTTCATAATAGCTTTCCTTGGCGTTTCAAAAATTGAGCCTTCTTCTGACAGTTGAACATGTTCCAAACTTGTTGGTGATGAAATAATATTTTGTGCTTCTTGCTAAAAAAACAATATAAAACAATCCGGTTATTTCACGAAAAACAATACTTTGCAATAATGTGTTCAAAATGACGTATAATTTTACCGTAATAATAGGAACTGCAGTCTTTTTTATTCTTCGATAATTTTTTTTTGTCACATATGTATCGCTAGCTTGGAAATGTTTCGAGCAAACTTTAGTATAGGGTGTTGGTAGCCAATCGTTTTCACGTCTTTGAACCCTTATTATCTTAAGCCACTTTTCTTTTATTAGCCCATCTGTAGGCAATCTAAAATGAAAAGGAAAACAATAATTAATATTCATAATGTAACAAGTACAATTATTATATTCAAACAATATTATAAATTCTATGAACAAAAATAACACTAGTGTAATAGTGTCCCAACCTCCCCTAACGGCACGTGACTACTAACATCATGCCGGCCGCCATTAGACAGCGGCGTCGAACAAAATAAAATAAAAAAAGTTAGTTTTGTGAACTTACGCATGAAATGACACGTTTTTGTCTTTAACTTTTGGAGTATAATTTGTACATCGTCTGAAAACACATGACGGCATGTTTTTTTTATATTTTGCACAGGTTTACACACACAATATAAATTAAAAACAAACGTAGTGTCGCGCGACAGGTTGGTGCGTAACTAAGCGCGATGTGGCCAATTGGCTTCATTTCATGTTGTCATTTTAGAGTGCGGACAACGTATCTATAGTTTTATATATCATTGGGTACAGACGAATTGATAACCTCCTCCTTTTTTTGAAATCGGTGAAAAACTATGACTCAAATCACATAGCATTGCCAGACCTACGGATTTACGGACGTTAGCACTACTTTTTACCAGACTGTCCCAAAAGGAGGGTAGTATTTTTCGAGAGTATGTACTATGTATGTTTCTGTATGTCCGCGTTGTTCTTCTAAACCACGCAACAGATTTCGATGACGGGTTCACCATCGTTTAGAGAATTTATTCCGGAAGGTTTTACGTTAATAGTAAAGTTACATTTAACTAAGAAATCTCGATATTTTGTCAAGTCGTAAAAACCATGCGAAACAGGAGCCGGTCGCTAGCAAGATAATAAATAAAAACCACAATAATTATGTTAAAATAACATTTAATAAAACTTCATATACTTATGTAACATCACTCCTGTGTCCTCCGCAGGGAAAGGCAGACGAGTGTTAACTTTTACATTTTCCAACTGTACATTCCACGAGCGCTTACAGAAAATTGCGCATTTTCGTTGACCGAAAAAAAACAGAAATCCTCGGCAATTTCTATAAAATCTTGCAGTTGACGTCGGATTCATGTGCGTATTTTAAAATTAGCACTTTCTTCAGAAACGGTGAAGGAAAACAACGTGAGGAAACCGGCATGCCTGAAAGATATTTCTCGACGGCATGTGAAGCCAAGTCAGAGTCACATGGGCGGATTTAAAACTCTGAGACCAGGTTAGTCACTACGAAAAGAAGAAGTTTAAAAACAGTTTTTTGTTGTTTTATTATTAGATATCGATGCCCCTGCCCAATGACATCTGCGGGGTTTCGCTATCCTCATAATATAGTTATTTATGCAACTGTTACATAATAAGAGGTATTAAAACACGAATGTGGGTTTATAATAGTATCACATGAGTGTTTTAATACCTAATTATTTACAGTTGCATACAAGACTTTATTACACCAATGATCTCAGACCAACAAAAAAGGAAAGACAGATCACGCCGTACATCCAAAGTGAAGCCACAAAACCAAGCTCCTGCAAGTAAACACACAGGCTCACGCACACACCTACACTAAAACCAAGCTCATCGCTCCTAGTACGTCACGAGTCGTCGTCTAGCTAACATCACCAAAACAAATATAATTATGCCTTCCTGTGTAGTGAAAACGTGTAAAAACAATACTAAATCACAGAAAAAGTCTCACGGAATCACTTTTCACTTGTAAGTACTTAAAATAACATCGTTTTTTAATTTAGATAACTATGAATTTTAGGTTATTTGGAACAAAAAACCTGAACGAATGAACGAACGAAAACAGTGACATTTAAGGAGCGAGGGTTGCCATAATATGATTTCAAATTTCCCCATTCGATATTTTTTACTTCGAGTAATAATTATATATTATGTCTGTTTTTTTATGCATTTAATATTTTAGATTTCCATGTGATACTGAAAATAAAAATAAATGGATAGTAGCTAATTTACTAACCTATTTATACACATATATATATTTTTTTAACACTCAATTGAAAATTAATGGATAATTCTAAGTGAAAGAGCGGAGTCTCCTAACACAAGCAATTCTTGCTTAAAAGGTGATCTCATAAATACACTTACTTTGTACTTAATTTGTGTTTTATTTAATTTGCAATGTAAAAAAAAATGTTTTTGTTTCGGAATTCTTCCTAAAAATTGAGGAATACCATACTCAATAATATCTTACTCGTACAATATTAGCCTGCCCAAAATATTATTCCCCAAATTATAGGGAAAAACTTTAACAACTGACAACCCTTTTTACACACACATAGATAAAAAGGTGGCTTCACTTTTGACGTACGGCGTGATCTGTCTTTCCTTTTTTGTTGGTCTGAGCCAATGATATGAATCTTCCTTATAAGGTTTAAAATACTAATATCGAAGAAAAATGGCGGGATACGACCCACGTGAATTCGAATTTTTCTAATTCGAATGTCATTTGTTTTTTTTCTTTTAAATTAGGTACGTTGAAACGCGCCTGCATGACAACGTTATTTTATTTTAAATTACTTGCATTATGAAACGTAGTACAACATTATAACACCCGTTTGGATGATATTATGGTTACTATGACACTGATTGTTTTAATGTTGGCAATAAGCTAACTGTTTCAGCAACTTTTATAGAGGATTTATAGCATGGTAGATAAAGATATAAACTATACATCAGGCAATTTCTGCCATGCAGATTTTTGTGATGATATTATTGACGGCGTTTGCACAATCTTTTCGACGTTAGTATCTGCTGCTAAACTCTGCTCTTGTTCAGTCGAGGTACTTGTGTTGTTATCACTTGTTATTTTAATGTTGTTTTCCTTACACCATCGACGCCACCATAAGTAAACGGAGGTACGCTGAAAAAATAAACATATTTTTTAAACTCTATTATTGGTACAGGAGGCGGAGGAGCACGTGGCTAAGTAATAACAGCCGCTCGAGTCGATCCATCAGGATAAGCTAAGCTTGCCAGGGTTTGTCCGTGGATAGGTGACCATCTTTACATACCGAGACTCCTCCGTGCTTCGGCACGTTAAGCAGTTGGTCTCGGCTGTCATTCGTGGATATTTGACAGTCGTTACGGGTCGTCAGAACCCGAAAGTCTGACAACCAGTCATACCAAGGGGTATCGTATTACCCAGTTACGGGTCAGTCATTAGTTCCGAAGATTACACATTACATACAAACTCACAAAACCTCTTTATAATAATAATATAATAAGTTTCAGACCAAATAAAAAACTAAGACATAGCGCTGCGAACAATACAGTGAAGCATGCCAAAACTACACCACCGCACTGTGCATACACGCTCACACGCACACATTTACAATCAAACTACACCTCACTAAGTGCACACAGACATGTTTACAAAACCGGCCTCAAGTCACTGTTGACAGCGTTCTGTCTTGGTTTTTTATTTGGTCTGAGTTATAATATTGGGTCCCCACTTAAGAAATTGGCGTTTTTTTCTCACAAATAGACAACCTCGTCACTTCTATGATTTAAAATATTCATCAACTGCTTGGTATTATATCGAATAATGACCATCATAGACAACTACCAATAGTAAAAAAACCATATTACTTACAGTTTTCTAAACAAATGACAATGACTCCTCATTTTGTTAGCAGAAATGACCAAATTTTTTTTTAACTCAACCTAATCTTATTTTTATCGCTTAATCTAAGTGGCATACGTTATCTTAATTTTTAAACATAAGTGCATAAAAGTTTTAAAACATTAGTGTTCATGGTTGTTATAAAAATTAAGAATATGTTAGTATGAAAAATGCAACTTCTTTAAAATTCCCCATACAAAACGCTGATTTCATATGTGAGGAAATAAAACTTACTGTAACTCGGAATTGGTTAGCTATATGGGTGACTGACACGCCATTGTTTTTCATCGATATTATTTGTTGTTTGGTAGCCTCATCAACCCTACAAAATAAAAACATAATTTTAGTATTCGATCAACAATTTTTAGGGGACAAAAACAGTTCGCTCTAGTGGCCGGGACTTGATTATAAATGAAGTTTATTATCGTTTGTAATATAATTACTTCTTCGATTGAAAAGTAAACGTATTTTTAAAATAAGAACAAAAATATTTATGAAAAAAACGAGCCTTACAGTTGGGTTTACTAATGTTATGTATAAAATTTAATGACATAATTTTATTTATTTATTTATTTTCATACATACATCTATCTTTACAGTTTCCCCAAGGCGATAGAGTAGTAAAATCATAGCATCATCTACATTGGCATATCAAAATTCAGCTTATTAATCATTACGTATAATATTATTAGCTTAAATAAATGTTTTGCCATAATGTTTATTGCCATAAATACTGTTGGAATAATAACAATGAAGCATAATTTTATAAAGCATAATGTTATAGACGCATATAATGATATTTACACATAATGTTCTTTGGAATAAAAATAATAAACCCTATAAGTCATATAAAAACAAACATGTTCGCGGCTCACGGGTGGGCCAAGGGCCACCCCCACCGCACATTAACCTAATCCAATTCCAAAATTATGATAAAAATGTTTATGTTTCTGGTTCATGATTAATATACTCGTAGACGAAATATTATGCCCAACAAATTTATGCAACTCCAAATTATGCCAAAACAAATTAGTCCTAATGACAGTTATGCTAACCTTATGTCAAAGTATTAAATATTCCACAGTATTATTATGCTAATAAAAGTTATGCGAAAACGTTATGCCAAACAAAATTATGCCTTAAAATGTTATGCCAAGAGGGGGATTTTCTTACAGTTAATAAGCAACATTAAGGTGATGCAAGCCATAGACGCACGTTCAAGTAATTTGATCAAACAGGCACCTTCAAACAGTTTTATCAAATTGGCATGAATGTGTTTCGGAAAATTTGATCAAAATGAGTTGTCAAATGGCATGAAGAAATATGAATTTTCGTTTTTCTATTTGATGAAACTGTTTGAACCAAATTGAACGTAAGGGGCGGGGCCTCTTCACGGTCGTTTCTGATGGCCAACTCTAGCACCGCGCGCGCTCATTGCTCAAATCAAATAGCGCGCGCTTCCCCTACTCCCTGTTACACACTTCCGTTGCTTTTCATGAAATCACTCCCACAGATTACAGGAAAGCGAGAGGAAAGATGTAACACATTAACAATAAAACATAATTTCTAAGCTATTGCTCAGAAATTATGTTTTAAACTTAAATATTAGGTTGAAAAAACTGTAAATGAATAAGTGACGTACTTATGATTCCGGCCTGACCTCAGGGGTACACTGTCTGTTTTTTTTACTTTAAACCCTGCATTCTGTAGTCGTCTTCTTAAAGTTCTAGAAAAACAAAACGATTCGCGGGTTAAGTTTCGCTAGCTAATTTATTTTTTGGGAAGCTGGTGAAAACTTCACAGATGTGAAGGCCGATGGGTATTTTTTTTCTATACCCACATTTCCAAGTAAGTACACCAAGCGGCCATCGGCCCCTTAATGAGCTGCAAATTACGACATCAGAAAAATATCGTTCCTTGCACTGTATGTATATTATGTATTAATACAGACAGAGCCATCTATAGTGCGTTTCGTCAAATAGTTCCTATGCCGTGTCGGCTCCGCTGTTGTAGGACCAATACGGATACGCTACGAGCTTTTTTTTTTTGAGGCTGGGAAATCATCCAATGACTTCTCCCGCTCTGGGCGGAGCGGAAGGGCGTGTCAGACTTTTACCGACTAAAACCCACCCGTGTTCCTTTAGTTGCCTGTTGTCAAGGTCCCGGTATCCCTTATCCTATTTCCTATTTATCCTTCGCTTATTTGTATTTTGCTTGCGTAGTTTTTGAGTTAGCTCCCCGTCACTGTTATTTACCTAACAGTTAGTGATATTCGAACTTGTATGGGGTAGGTACCACAACTAAAAAGTGAAAAATAAAAACGTTTTACGAAAAAAAAAAACAACCGACTTCCAAAAAAAAACAAAAAAAGTGAAAAATAACTTTAATTTCGGAAGTCGGTGGCAAAAAACGAAAATTGAAAAGCAAAGACACCGACTTTCGAAATTCAAGTTATTTTTCACTTATTTAGTGTTTTTTTGGAAGTCGGTTGTTTTTGTTTTGTTTTAATTTAACAGTGGAGCCAACATTACGGCAAAGGAACTAAATGATGAAATTCAGTCTAATATAAGTTTTTAGCTAAAAAACTAAAGCTTTTGACACTTGAAAATGTATTTTTCGGGCCGCTTTTTCGTTACCTGTAGGTTTTTTGCCAGTTTACTCCTATCCTACCGGCAATTAAGGCACGTTAAGTGGGATGCGCCAAAGTAGCTCGCGAATTTAAATTTTTCTTAGGTTTTATTTGCAATTTGCAGGTCAGTGCCGGTGCCGGTTGTATGTTCATTAAAATATAATTCGCGACCGTAAAAAATATAACTTTACAGAATTATAATCATTAGAATCAGTAATAAAACTCCAAAAGTTAGAATAATCCTCAAACGTCATGATTTCATGCAATAGCCATTATTTATTCATAATATATTTTATTGTACATCACGAAAATATATAACAAAAAAAATCAAGTAATAAAAACTAAAGCCCAACTACGACTGAAAAGGTATACTTAAACAAGACACCACATACAGACAAATTAAAAATCCGGAGTCACACGTGTTAGGGCATAAATCGAACAGATTACGTGTGACTCCGGATTTTTTATTTGTCTGTCTGTGGTGTCTTGTTTATACCTTTTGAGTCGTAGTTTGGTTTTAGTTTTTATTACTTGATTTTTTTTAAAATTCTTTTGTGGTTATAATATATATATATTTGAAATGTGCTCATTAAGCCCTTTCATTTGATACCCAACATGGTACGATTAAACCATATTTTTTTAAGTTCCTCACTTTATGTCCGTCCGTTTTGTGTTTATATAGAGGGCGACATTTTTTATTTAATGTGACTTCACATAGCCTATAACCAGCGGACAATCACAACGCTTCTAACGATACCTCATTTGTCAAATTGTGATAAGTGGTTTGGAAAATAGGAGGGGACAGATGAACATACTGGTCAAAATCATAACCCTCCTTTTTCTTTCGCCGTAGTCGGGTAAAAAAAAAGGGATTATAGGATTATATGATTATTATTCTCTAAATAAATATTTGACACGGCCGCAAATCATATATATATACGAACATAGGTACAACCTAAAACTGACCTGCAAACTTCCAAAAAACGTAAATTCCGCCAAAAAAGATTTTAACATAATTACAGTGCCGAAATGCCAAATTCCTTAGCCAAGGAGGCCGTATGGATAGTTTGTTCTTGAGCCACCCGGTCTATTAAGAGTTGGTCTTGATGAGCCGTTGTTTTTCTTTCACGTCCAGTCATTTTATGATTGTTCATATGACCTTCCTTGCACCAGCGATTCCACCACTTTTGAACTGTGTTTCGCTAAAAAAAAACACATAAAATATAACATCACGCAAGCCCCTTAAGGGTTACGCAGAGGTGCGTTCATAGGAAACATCATACATCATAGTATCAAAGGGCGAGCCTATTGCCATCAACCGGGCACAAATTCAGACTCCGGGCTGCTACTGAGAAATTCCTGATGGATAAGTCAATAACACTTTGTCCCAGCTGGGTATAGAACCCAGGACCTCATTCTCAGTAGAAGCACTTGCGACCACTAGACCAACGAGTCAGGCATCGTGTTATAGTTTATTAGGGGTGCCACTAGAACTGCACCCCTAATACATGATCGAAACACAGTCGAAATTGAGTGAGTCGACCACCACTCATTGGATTTGGTACGCGTGGATCAGCACCATTTAGCTCAACCATTTTGAAGGGAACCTGATCCATCCATTAAAATAAATGCTTTCGAGTTTGAGTTTACATAAGGTACATTTTTCATACTCACTGCACAATCTAACAAGTAAGCTATGCTACTGTTAGTCAATCCTTCTTGCTTCAGCGCTATTATTCGCTGTTTTAAATCGTCATGGAGCGCTTTATGCTTGCTGAAATAAAATACTCAATCAGTTAAAGGCATTTTATACCAGACCATCATGGCATTGCCTCTCCTCAGAATAGAGTATTGAAAAATGGACTTTAAGTGTGGCACACGATATCTTATGTAGGGCGAATTTTATTAAACTTTTTATTCCACGGATAAAAGATATCTGACTTTGATAAAATCAGCCCTTAATAATATATACTAAAGGTGTGTCCACACTACATAATATAACCTGTTATATAACATGTTTTTACAGAGAGGTTAGCAATTTTAAATAATGTGGATGTGTTATATAACAAAAGTTTTTGTGTTATAATGACATAATCTGGACGCACCCTAAGGGAGTTTTATTTATTGTAAATACATAATTATTAGCTACAGTCGCGAATCATATTTTGATCAACATACAATATGATACTGACCTGCAAATAGCAAAAAAAAAACGTAAGAAAATTTTAACTTCGCGAGAGCTGCTAAAGCTGACTGTCCACTGGGGCAGAGAGAACAGGAAAGGAGCGGAGCTGTGCCAATATTAACCAACGGAATTGCATAAAATGTCCGCTCCGCTTCAGTGGACAGGGATTTGCGAATAAGTTTAAAAAGCGAAAAGCGGTGCGAGCGGAGCGGGGAAGCGGAGAACTACCGCCGCCGCCCGCTCAAATGACTCGTCGCGTGAACTCGGCCTAGCTCGGCACAGTCCGCAACAACAAATAAACCAATTACAGGCACTTTTGAATTGTCAAGGTGTCGGTCAGTCAGAAAGATAAAGCTAGTTGCCCATTCCAAAGTGTAGTAGGTTTACTCCCTCGCTCCGCTCCGCTGCCTCGCCCCGCGTCAATGGACAGGCCTTAATGAAAAGACTAATTACCTAATGTTCGGCTTCTGCCCCATATTCTCAGATCGTTCAGGCTTCTTCATGAGTATATGTTCAAGACCAGCTTTATAAAGCCGTCGTCTCACAGTCGTAGAACAAGCCCCCATTTCTTTACCAGCTTCGGGGCTATAATTGTAACCCTGGTCTGAATCACTATCTAGATCTACTATAGTGTGGTTTCGTTCTAGAGCGGTAGATCTACGTAATTTTCTGTCCTCAAGCTTATGCCGATGTAGCACGGCGTAAATAGTCGATGGCTGAAATAATTGAGAAAGAAATTTTTTTCCAAAAAAAAAAAAACAACTGATTTAAATAAAAACACTAAAAAAGTGAAAAATAAATTTAATTTCGGAAGTCGGTGTCTTTGCTTTTCAATTTTCGTTTTTTGCCACCGACTTCCGAAATTAAAGTTATTTTTCACTTATTAGTGTTTTTTTTGGAAGTCGGTTGTTTTTTTGTTTGTAAAATGTTTTGATTTTTCACTTTTTAGTTGTGGTACCTACCCCACACAAATTCGTATACCACTACCTGCTATGTAAATAACAGTGACGAAGTCAACTAAGACATCGTCTACATACACTAAGTGGGAAAAATACGTAAATTAAAGAAGCTAACTCAAAAACTACGCAAGCAAAGTTAATAAAATTTATAAGAGACCATCTTTTTTTTGTTACGCGATTACTGCGCCAACTTAGAATCGATTTTGATGATTCTTTTTGCTTGGTAGTTCATGTTTCAGAGGTGGTTCCATATTCATTTTATTAACTTTGCTTGCGTAGTTTTTGAGTTAGTATCAATATTACGTATTTTTCCCAATTAGTATTTATATGTGGATGATGTTTTAGGTTACTCCGTTAATGCTATTTACATAGCGGGTAGTGGTATTCGAATTTGTGTGGGAAAGTAGTAGTAGTGGTACCACATTTAAAAAGTGAAAAATAAAAACTTTTTACAAGAAAAAAAACAACCGCCTTTCAAAAAAAACACTGAAAAGTGAAAAATAACTTTAATTTCGGAAATAAGTGGCAAAATTGAAAAGCAAAGACACAAACTTCCGGAATTAAAGTTATTTTTCACTCTTTAGTGTTTTTTTGGAAGTCGGTTGTAGGATACCGTAACTTAATACTAACCGAAACTCCAATTTCTTTGGCTATTGCGGGGGCAAAAAGACCCTTTTTCTTCAAAGCAATTATTTTTGCTTTTAAACCCTCGTTGTTCCTGTACGGGAAAAATTACAATGATATTATTAATTGTACATTGTATTAAGGCGAAAGCGTCACTGTAGCCCGTGAAATTCAAACTTTCTTATGTTTTTTATCTAAATATGATTCGCGGCCGTAGATATTAAATATTTATTTAGAGACTAATAATCATAAATATCATCAATACAACTCTCTAAGTTCATGTAGTTCATGGATTACCTATTGAATGACTATTTCATGCAATCATGACATTTGAGGATTATTCTAACTTAAGGATTAGAACACATTTAGATCAACATACAACCTGACACTGACCTGCAAATAGCAAAAGACCTATATAAATCTAATTTCGCTAGGTACACTGTCGCTTTCGCCTTAGGGTCAATTCACGCCGAGACGTGACGCGACGCGCACTTTTTATGAACCAATACAATATCGAATTTATTTACTACACAATAAGGTTCACGCGCTTCGCAACACCGCCCATCTCAGCGTACTTTGACACGTGTCAACACTCGCACTGGAGTTATACCTTTTCGTGAAGAAAATAAGTTCGATAATTGTGAAAAAGTGCGCGCAGCGTCGCTTCGCTTCACGTCGCGGTTTGAAAGGGTGCAGCTAGTAGGTGATATTAAAAAGTAAAACAAAATTGTGTTATTAAGCTTTTTCTTACCAGACAAGTGCTCTTTTCTTCTTAGTCTCAACCTCGCTGCTCATTTTGTTCTTCGCCTTACATTCAGATACTTCTTCTGCTTCTTCTTCTTCTTCTTCTGATTCTTCTTCCGATTCTAATTCTGAGTCTTCTTCTGCTGTACTTTGTGTGTCTTCTTCACTTGAGGAATCGTCCATAATATTACCGATATCATCAAGCTTTGGTTTTATCTCTACATTATCATTGTCTTTTACCATACTGAAGTTGCCATCATTTATCATCGGGACTTTATTTTGGATATCTTCTCTTAAAATCTTATCATTATTATTAGTTTGTTCTTCAGTATTTGTTATTTCATCTTCATTATCTTCTGTGGGAGAAGTATCCATCAAATGTGTTTGTTCTAAGAGCGTATCGCTTTTTTGATCTTGAAATTGCATAGTATCAATGGCTATAGGATCAGATTCTGCCTCAGCTTTCACAGGAACATCTATCAAAGGCTCGTGGTCCCCAAATTCGATCTCTTTTTCCGTCATTCTTATTTTAGTTACTTCTTTTATCTCATCATTGATTATATTATCTATTCCTTTGTGTTCAGAGATAGTATGGTCCCATTCAATGTCAGATGAAGTAAATACTGATTGAACAGTTAGGGGTGATTTCAGAGAAGGGTGATGTTGTTTGAATGTTGCGATTTCACATTTGGTTATATGTGGATGGACTTTCAGCAGTACATCGCTGAGCAGCGCTTTATCTCTGAACGCTGCAGCCGCTGCGAGCCGCGCAGCGCACTCCCAGCAAACCCGCTGTAGTATACTGCCTTGTTTGTCGATAGCCTAACACAAATGGAGAATGCTGTCACATGACTACTAGTTTTATTTTTGCATTCAAATAATCCATTCCAAGCACTCGGCTTATTTGTAAGTGAAGTCATATTTAATGGAGTTGTGTAGACCATCACAGACTGAACCACACTCCCCATGGAATCAACATCAATCAATCTGACTGCCTTTTCCCAACTATATTGGGGTCGCCTTCCAGTATAACCGGATGCAGCTGAGCTGAATACCAGTATTTTACATGGAACGACTGCCTATCTGACCTCCACAACCCAGTAACTGGGTAGTAATAACAGCCGCACGGGTCGATCCGCCAGGTTAAGCTACGCTTGCCGGGGTTGGTCCGTGGATGGGTGACCATCTTTACATATTGAAAATCCTTCGTGCCTCGTTAAGCCGTTGGTCCCGGCTGTCATTCGTGGATCTTTGACAGTCGTTACGGGCCGTCAAAAGCCCGAAAGTTTGACAACCAGTCTTACCAAGGGGTATCGTATTACCCAGTCACTGGGTTGTGTAGGTCAGATAGGCAGTCGCTCCATGTAAAATACTGGTATTCAGCTGCATCCGGTTAGACTGCAAGCCGACCCCAATATATGTAGTTGGGAAAAGGTTAGGTAGATTGACTTTTGAAGGGTCACTGCATTATGTAAGAGGTAATCCAATTTTATAGGTTTTATGACATTGACTTACCGATATCCCCGTGATATTTTGGAACATTTCACTCAATTTAAAATCTTTCATATTGTACATTTTGACATCTAAAGCTAGGCAAACTCTGCACACCTAAAAAAAGAACAGTAACTTTTGAAAAAAAAAAAAAAACTACTGTCTAAACAAAGAGGAGTGTGACAGAGATAACATCTATAATATCAAACCTTTTCTAGAAAGAAACAAAGAAAGAATAACGTTTATTTGGACACAGTTCATGAAACACAAAACACATAAACTCTCACACACACTCCCCTCCCTCTCTCTCTCTCTCTCTCTCTCTCTCTCTCTCTAACTCTATAACTAAATGTGCCATATTTTTAACCGACTTCTAAAAGGAGGAGGTTGTCAATTCGGGTGTTTATATTTTTGAAGAAATTATTATTATTATCTTGGAGAAATTAATCAATATTAGGCTTCTTAAATATTTAAATAAATATAAAACACTTTCCCCAACACAATTTGGATTTAGGCAAAATATATCCACGGAAGATGCAGTTACTGTTCTGAGCTCGCTGATAGCTAATCAACTTGATGATGGTAATAAATGTTTAACGATCTTCCTGGATCTTAAAAAGGCATTTGACACCGTCTTTGTGCCAATCCTTGTGAACAAACTGGAAAACATTGGTATAAGAGGAACCTCACTCAATCTTCTTAAAGATTATCTCTCTAACAGGAAGCAGGTGGTAAAGTTGGGGCAATACATCAGTGATGAGGCAGAGGTATTATACGGTGTGCCCCAGGGCAGTGTTTTAGGCCCCACACTTTTCCTAACATATATTAATGACCTCTGTAATTATGAAAATTAACAACGCTAGTCTTTTCTTATGCCGACGACACGGCTGTTGTTTTCTCTGAGAGATCCTGGGATGACGTAGAGCGAAGTGCTTCAAGTGGCATGGCCCAAATCGCTAAATGGCTCAATAATAATCTACTGACGTTGAACACCTCAAAAACAAATGATATATACACAACCAAATAAGGACCTCACAATCAAAGTTCACAAATGTGGTGACATTAGAAAAAAAACAGTATGTGCCCTACCATTAATAAAGTCACTCACACCAAATATCTAGGGGTCATGCTTGACCAGAGATTATCGTGGTACCCTCACCTTGAGCAGGTTACTAACAGGGTTCGGAAACTAAACTGGATTTTTAAAACACTGAGGCATATTGTTCCAAAAAATGCTACCAATAAAGATGACCCGCATAGAAATCTATTAGAGGATATATATATCGCCTTGGTGCAGTCTGTATTAGTGTACTGCAACCCTATTTGGGGAGGGGCAGCTAAATCCAAATTTATTGAGGTGGAACGAGTGCAACGAGCCCTCATAAAAATAATGTATTTTTAAAGGACTAGATATCCCACCGAGAGACTTTATCAGGTAAGTGATCTGCTTTCGGTGAGAAATCTTTACATAATTCATACTGTTTTGAAAAAACCATGAGCTTTTAAAAAAAAAATTCATGGTCTTCCTTTTATTTGTGATAAATTTTGTTGAAATTCAAATAATGTCTTCTTTCAGTAAAATGTTCCATCTACAATATTCAAGGTACTTTCCCTCCATGTGGCATATCCGTGGGATGCACTGTATAGTAGTCTATGGCGCTAATACCTTATATACTAAATAGCCTGTCTAGCTGCGAGCAACTTGGACGTAGCGCTCGCGTGCCGCTGCCACGGCACCGCTCGCTTTGCTCGCTCGGCTCGCGCGCGTTTGGTCACAGTTTTAACCTACCACCAAAGTTCCACCCAGTTCCCAATTTCTCGAAAGTTTATAATCTAACGTAAATAATAACGATAGATTATAAAGTAACGGTTCTCACAATGTTACGGTGACGCATACAACTGGCTTACCTTTAATTCTTCCTGGACAACAGGAGCCATCTGAAAACAACTTACTTTTGTTTATTTAATTTCCACACTGACATTTAGTGGCCATTCAAATGAGGCCGCGTGTCACTACCCTATTCTAAACATTTTATTTATTACTAGCTGCGCCCTGCGGTTGCACCCGCATAAGTCACGAACTCACGACCCTGTGGGTATATTGATTAAAAAGTATCCTATGTCCTTTTCCAGGTAATGATCTACACATGTGCCAAATTACATTCAAATCCGTTCACCCGTTTTAGCGTGAAAGCGTAACAAACAAACAAAGGAACAAATCACTTTTGCATTTATAATAACCCGCGGCTTCGCCCGCGTTATATGTCGATAAAAAGTACGGCCTTTCTTCTCAGAGTAGTCAGATAGGAAACGCCGACCTCATCTAGTTTTAAAAATGTGATTGACGTGTAAAAGTGTTTGTACAAAACTACTTACAGAAATAAAATCATTTATCATTTATGTCCTTCCCCGGGATGCCGTTTATCTCCTTGCCAAATTTTATCGAAATCCGTTCAGTGGTTTAGGCCAGTTAAAAGGTAACATACAGACAGAGTTACTTTCGAATTTATAATATTAGTATGGATTAGCTTCCACCCGTGTGGTATGTTGATAAAAGTACCATGTCCTTCCCCATGATGCCATCTATCCCCTTGCCAAATTTTGTTTATTAGTATATTAGTATGGATAAGGAAGTGAGCACTGAGGACTGAGAACTTACTACAGTAGGAACCACTCCACTTTTGAATCTTCGCTGATTTGGCCATGTGTCATCAAAATCTTCAGGTAGAAAATGTTCAGAGCATACTACAAGACACTTATTCATTCGGCAACCCAGTCTAGCTACGGCTGCTAACCATGCAGCTGAATGGTCCGGGTGCCTCGGTAAACTGAAATATACCATATTTATCACGTCTTAAAATGCTTTTATAATATTCAATACATTCAATATATTTCTGCATTAAAGCCATTTATGAAACTGTCATCTGCCTGATCAAGCAGACGAGTTCTGTAGTGGAGACCGCGTATCGGCAAGCGTGGTGTGGGACGCCCCCCAGATAGATGGACCAACGACCTTAAGGTGGCTGGGACTGACTGGATCTATTGGGCGGAAGACAGGGAGTTGTGGCGCTGCCTGGGACTATTTAAAAACTACATAATTAAGAATTCAATGGTTAGGTACCTATGAAATGTGATTCCTTGACTATTATTTGTTTTCTTCGAGTCATCATTGAAGCAATTCTGAACACAGCACCTCATATTGTTGTGTTAAACACTGCTCATCATTGCAAAATAATTGTAAGTTCATAACACGCAAACTTAGTTTTGGTTAGAAAATCTGATTTTTAAGTGAACATGGTGCAGATTAATTATTACTAAATGAACTGCATCAAAAAGTGCTCTCTGATGAACTGAAAATCAATTTTTCACAATAATTATTTCGCGTTTTCTTTCACTTTGGTAAAAACAGTCACAATCCACTGTCACCACCAGCCAGAGCAATAGCTGTCACTGTCATTCACAGAATTAATTAGGTATTCATCTGTCATTCAAAAAAATATGACACAAATCACGTACCTACCATTGCCAGACCTACGGATTGTACGGATTTACGGATGTTTTTGAACTCTACTTTTTGGCCTTAGGGGGGTGCACCAAGATAGCCCGCGAAATTCAAAATTTTCTTACGTTTTTTGCAATTTGCAGGTTAGTACCTGGTTGTATGTTGACCTAATTATGATAATACGCGGCCGTAACACCTATGGATTTATAGAATTATAATCATTAGAACCAGCAAATCAACTCCTTAACGTCGCCAATACTTTGTCGCTACTATTATTGTTATCTGTTATTGTCCCATCCATAATAGGCACAGACAATAATGTACTCTTTGCCTACCATATTCATGGCGGGAAAAGAATGTAATATGGCATGGCATGCGGCTTACCTTTTTGATTTTAGAACTTACAAGCACAGAGTAGGTACATTTTTATCAAGTAGAATCTACAAGCGTTAAATTTTACAAGCTCTATAGATTTTTTTTTTGATACACCAACTTGTAAATGTAAAGTGTAACTTGTGAATGTGTAGACTTGTAACTATTGATAAACAGGGCACTGATCTTTCTCTAAACAGTTTTTATTGTCAATAAATATTTAAAAATACAAAACCTGTGGATATAGTGAAATAAAAGATATATTAATAATTTTACACTTAAAAAGTAATATTTATTATAATATTATTTTCCATATTTATTACAAGTTTTTAATGCATTTAGGTAACATCGTAAGTACTTACTATTCCAGGTTTCTTTCTACGTAATCGCGGCGCGGGAAGCGAGCGGTTAAACGTAGCATGACCACCGTAGAAACGGGTTTTGTCGTTCATCTGTCATTTTATTTATATTTAACCGCCTTACTAATAAACGTTGTATAGTGAAGCTTTATGCTTAAGTAGAAAAAGTACTGTACAAAGGCGGACTTCACGCCTGCGGCATTTTCTACCAGTCAACCTTAGGGTGATGTTGTCTATTTTTCCGTCGAAAAACCCCGTTTCAATGGTGGTCATGCTACGCAAGCTGGTTTTATATATTAACTAAATAAATAATTTGTGAACTTCAGTCACAGCTTATAGGTATGCCCCGGGCATTATTGCAACATTATAAGTGATAAAAAGGTTTCTTATAAACCAAAATTCTCTAAATAAAAATTCTATGTTTTCTACATAATGTTGAAAATTGCCGTAAAATTGCTCGTTGTCGCTAAAACGTCATAGTTATGCAATTGCTGGGCAACTTTAATAGCGCAATCTTGTTTACACATCGGGCACCTTCTGCCATAAAGACTTTTGTGACGATATTATTGACGGCGTTTGCACAATCTTTTCGACGTTAGTATCTGCTGCTAAACTCTGCTCTTGTTCAGTCGAGGTACTTGTGTTATTGTCACTTGACATCTTTATGTTATTTTCCTTACACCATCGCTGCCACCACTGGTAAATTGTGGTACGCTGAAAAAATTAAATTATGTAAAAAAGAAAATACGTTTATTTGCAGCAAACATGACGCTAAAGACAAATATACGAAAAATAACAAATTGGGGGATAATATGCGTCACATTCACGCTCAGCATAATGCTGCGACCCTAATATTGGTATGAGCTTTATGAAAATGGCAATATTTTTGCTGGACTTAAACTACGGTTTCCTACAAGAGCGGTGGCCGCCTCATAACGGCCGCAATAACGGGTGTCATGAAAATGATGGCAGTTGCAAAGATTTAAACCGTTAGATTCGCTCTACCGCGTCAAAAGATAGTCGCATTTCTGATTCGGTTTGACACCTGTGTCCACAATAACGTGTGAATTCACTTGATTGTCATGGAAACGCTATTTAATAATGTGTGAGATCACTCTTCTCAGTATATACACTTTTTCTTAGTATAGTGTATAATCATAATCAGTCTATGACATTCCCACTGCTAGGACACAGGCCTCCTCTCTGTTAGAGGGAGTGGGCCGTAATCCACCACGCGGGCCCAGTGCGGGTTGGTAGATGTCACATATCTTTGAATTGAATTCAGTACTCACCGGCACTCGAAATTGGTTAGCAATGTCGGTGACTGAAACGCCATTTAGTTTCAGCGATATTATTTGTTGTTTGATTTCCTCATCGACTCTGTACAAAAATAAAATAATATTTTAGTGCATAATATCTTCGCCAGTTTTTATTTGGAGGAGTTCGTGGCTAAGTAATAACAGCCAACAGTAGCTTGCCGGGGTTGGTCCATGCATGGGTGACCATCTTTACATACCGAGACTCCTCCGTGCCTCGGAAATCACGTTAAGCCATTGGTCCCGGCTGTCATTCGTAGATCTTTGACAGTCGTTACGGGTTGTCAGAAGCCCGAAAGTCTGACAACCAGTCTTACCAAGGGGTGTCGTATCACCCAGTTCCTGGGTTGTGGAGGTCAGCTAGGCAGTCGCTCCATGTAAAATACTGGTATTCAGCTGCATCCGGTTTAGACTGGAAGCCGACCCCAACATAGTTGGGAAAAGGCTAGGCAGATGATGATATCTTATACACTGTTACAAGAATCTTTTAGCGCTCGAATGACGTTGACAGGGCGGCGCTGTGAGTAAACATTTCGTGCAATTGTTTTGTGGAATGTATTGAAAAAACGAGATGGCGACATTAGTACCAATTTTGACCACGCGCCAATAGAACTTTAGAACGCTATAAACGCCGCGGTGAATGAATAAGTGACTTACTTATGACTGCGACCCGCTTTCAAGGGTACGTAGGCTTTCCTTGTCTTGTTCTTAAAACCTGCCTCCTTCAGTCGATTTGTTAGACACCTAAAAATAAAAAATATTAGTTAACGAATGAGAGTTTATGAAATAAAAAAAACAACCGACTTAAAAAAAAACACTACCTAAATAAAAAGTGAAAAAAAGAACTTTAATTTCGGAAGTCGGTGTCTTTGCTTTGTAATTTTCGTTTTTTGCCACCGACTTCCGAAATTAAAGTTCTGTTTTTCACTTTTTATTTAGTGTTTTTTTTTGTCGGTTGTTTTTTTTTGTAAAAAGTTTTTATTTTTCACTTTTTAGTGGTGGTACCTACCCCACACAAGTTACTACCTGCTATGTAAATAACAGTGAAGGAGTCTAATATCGTCTACATATACTGTGGGAAAAATACGTAATATTGAAGCTAGCTCAAAAACTACGCAAGCAAACTTAATAAAATTTATATGGGACCATCTCGGGAGTATACCCTTTCGAACTAAAAAAGAATTTTTAAAATCGGTTCACAAACGGCGGAGTAATCGGTGAACATACATAAAAATAAAAAAAATAAAAAACAATCATCCGAACGTAGTACCTCCTCCTTTTTTGAAGTCGGTAAAAACTGGACGAGTCGGGCTCGCGCACAAAGGGTTCCGTACAGAAAGGCATTTTAGTATACCTTTTTTATTTTACCACGGTACCACGGTGCCACGGTAACCCTTTCGGAATTTCTCGTGAATACGGGGGGCCATCAGCCGCGGTACATTTTTGATTTATTATCGAAATGACAATTTTATTTCGATAATAAATCAAAAATGTATTATTAATAATAATATAATATATATATATATATATATATTTATTCTGTTAATAGGATGTCGGGTTCACATTTACACATCATATTAAAAATATAAGCAAGACGGAGTCCACATCCTTACTTCCATACTAATATTATAACAAAAGTAAATCTGTCAGTCTGTCGCGCTTTCACGCCAAAACTACTGAACCGATTTAAATGAAATTTGGTACACAGATAGTCTAGAGCCTGAGAAAGGACATAGGCTACTTTTTATCTACAAACCACGCGGGCGAAGCCGCGGGCGGAAGCTAGTTTCCTATAAGTCCAGACATAATCTTGGCCTTAATCATCAGATCCTATCACATCTGTGAAGTTTCGCTAGTTAATTTTAAAATTTTATCTTGTATATTAATACTAGCTGCGCCCCGCGGTTTCACCCGCGTAAGTCTCGATCCCGTGGGAATATCGGGATAAAAAGTATCCTATGTGTAACCCAGGTTATAAACTATCTGTTTGACAAATTTCATCCAAATTCATTCAGTAGTTTCTACGTGAAAGAGTAACAAACATCCAACCATCCATCCATACTTACAAACTTTCGCGTTTATAATATTAGTTAGGAGAATCTAATTCTTTTTTTTCTTCTTGTCTGTATTTATACAGGCTGTAAGGGTAAACAGTCTTGTCATTCAAACCATGGGTAGTTGACTTAAAAATAAAAATAAGTGACCGAACACAACAAAAAAAAAAAGTCATTTTCATTAAAAGATTTTTAAAAGTTTCTATCCGACACCGTGCTCTCTAGCGAAACAGCTGAATGACTGAGGGAAGGGTCGCGCTCGCGGCCGGTCAGGTCACATCCCGTACCCCCCGCCCGTATTCAGACGCAAGGTCGTTGCCCTAGCGCATAGGACAACGAACTTGCGTCTCTTGTGGTAAAATGTAGATTTAAAAAAAAGAAAAAAAAAGTTGTAATTTTCCATTGATTTTACGTTCTATAAATGAAACCAAACCACTGGTTGCAAGGATAACGGTGTTTACCCTAACACCCTGTATGTGTGTGCATAAATGGTTAAATAAATAAATAAATAATTACTTCAAAGAAATGCCAAATTCCTTAGCCAGGGAGGGCGTATGGACACTTTGTTCTTGCGTCACTCTCTCTATTAGGAGTTGGTCTTCTTGAGCCGTTGTTATTCTTTTCCTACCAGGCTGTTTGTGGTTCTGCATATGACCTTCCTTGCACCAGCGATTCCACCACTTATGAACTGTGTTCCGCTAAAAAAAACACATAACATATATAATAATGACAATAGGGAATATGCATGTGATTCAAATAAGGGTCAAGTATTTTTTTTATAAACTATATTACTTCAGAATTAGGCCACCATCAATATTTTTGAATAAAATTTCTTTTTGAGCCAGAAATTAATTTTTTAAAAGTGCCAAAATACTGTGGGTAATTCAAATACTTGAAAAGCTAAGAGCGGATGTGACGTAACAATCTAGGACAACAATCAAAATGTCAATGTCAAGTCAATCAACAAGTGTCAAGTCAATGTCAAACACTCCTACAAAACTTTGATTGTTGTCACAGATTATTACGTCTTGTTACGTGGTTTTTTTGTTTTCATATGTGTTTTTTTTTTGTAAAAAGTTTTTAGCTCACTTTTTCCCGATCTCTGCTTATAAAGCATCCACAGGATAGCCCGGTTAAGCAGCTGACAACCTCCCAGACTGATCTGCAAGATGTCCAAAAATAAAAATAATATACTCACAGCAGTGTTTAACAGGTAAGCTATCCGTCTATTCGACATTCCTTCTTGCTTCAGTGCTATTATTCGCTGTTTTAAATCTTCATGGAGCGCTTTACGCGTACTGAAATAAAATATACTTATAATCATTTATCAGAATAATGTATTTTTCTTTCAACTACATAGTAATGTTATCATTAATCACTACAAAACCGATCACAAAGGACGTATTTTTTGCTTAGAACCAAAATAGTGCAGAAATGTTATATGAAATCTCGTTGTTGCACTGTTTTTCATTAATGCACTCTTTTTATTTAGATATAAATTTACCACAGAGGTTTAATGTCTAGTTTAATATAAAATGTAGGTATGCAGTAGATGCATAAAACCGACTAGGTGAAAAAAAAAACAAATGGCGCATTTTGTACCATTGTAAAACTTTGATACCTACTTCTAAAATAACAAGAAAAGTTTAAAAAAATGGAACTGTCTATTTCCATTTTTAAATTTTCTTACTAAATATGAAGTATCAAAGTAAGTGGTTGCAAGTTATCTGTATACCAAATTGCTTGTTCGACTGTATATAAATGGCTAAATAAATTGATCCGAACTTCGTCCGCCCGGATTTAAAACGTTTCCAATTCGGATGAAACTCTGATCTCCTATAGGGAATATGCATATGATTCAAATACGGGTCAAGTAATTTTTTTTATAAACTATATTACTTCAGAATTATGCCTCCATCAATATTTTAGAATAAAATTTCTTTTTGAGCGAGTTTTTTTTTTTTAAAGTGCCAAATAACTTTGGGTAATTCAAAAACCTGAAAAGCTAAGAGCGGATGTGACGTAACAATCTAGAACAACAATCAAAATGTCAATGTCATGTCAATCAACAAGCAATGTCGAACACGCGTAGAAAAAGGAGTGTTTGACATTGACATGACAGTTGCTTGTTTGTTTTCATATAATGTGACGTCACCACACCAAGCGCGCCAAATCGAGGGCGTTTGAATAGCCCGGATCGGTTGGATATTATTAACATTTGTTTTAAGTACTTTAAATTGCTTTTTTTCCGTCGATTTTTTTAACTCTTATTTGACGATATAAACTTATCATCATCTGCCTAGCCTTTTCCCAACTATGTTGGTGTCGGCTTCCAGTCTAACCGGATGCAGTTGAATACCAATATTTTATATGGAGCGACTGCCTATCTGACCTCCACAACCCAGTAACTGGGTAATACGATACCCCTTGGTAAGACTGGTTGTCAGACTTTCAAGCTTCTGACGACCCGTAACGACTGTCAAAGATCCACAAATGACAGCCGGGACCAACGGCTTAACGTGCTTTCCGAGGCACGGAGGACGATATAAACTATCGAATAAAAACATAAAAAAAATTCATGCATATTTCCTATTCGGATCGGATGCAATGTTCAATTTACCTAGTCTTCGGTCCCACGTCCACAGTTCGTTCAGGCTTCTTCATGAGTATGTGTTCAAGACCAGCTTCACGTAATCTCTGCCTCACTATCGTAGGACAAGTCTCCATTTCTTTGCCAGGGTCTGACTGATTGTTACAATAATTTTGTTGTGCATCACTCTGGTTTGGAACGAGTGCCCTTCGGTATGTATTACCGTTTTTGCGATAACGTCTCCACCAGCAGCTAATAGATGACGTCTAAAAAAAAAATTAAACAGGTTCAAATTAAATTAGTTAGCGGAACTCCGCAGACGTGATGGGTATCAGTATTTAATAATTTGTTTATTTATAAGAACGGACACGTTTACAATAAATACAATAACAGTTTAAAATAGAGCACAGTTGCATATTTGCCTGAACTAGGTTGAACCTGTGCTTCAGGCTAGAAAGTGCATAGATACTTATTTTAATAAATTAACAATGAGTACAAAATTAAAACTAAAGTAAAACTTAGGTACATTAAAACAAAGAGGCACGTTAGCGGTTCTATTTGCAGACAACAAGTAGATCTTCCGTTTGTGCATAATCTAGGGATAGTAAAAAATTAAGTACATTTTTTTTACAGCTAAAGTAATTTAATTTATAGATACTAAGTATTCTATTTAATCTATTACACAAAAATGGTCCTAAAAATGTAAAATATCTTTCTACAAAGACATGTTTTGAGGTTGCATTAGATGTGCACACTATATCATTCCGTCTTTTGTTAGTATTGTCAGCAGTAAACTTAGGCATGGTGTGCTGTTTTAATACTAAGTGCATAATGAAAAGCTGGCGAACCGTCAGTACGTTACAGGATCTATATAGCTCTGTATATCTAATATCTCTAAATATAGTTAATTGATTAAGGCGTGACTTTCAGAAATCCATTATAAAATACAATAGACGTTATACAGGGTATAAGGGACAGCCCTCCACAAATTAACAGGCGGCATTCAGCTTCTTATTTTGAATCTGTTAGCTGTCGTGTCATCGTGTGTCTCCGATGTCGGACCCAGGAGATTCACGAACTTTGAACCACGCTTTTAAAGCTTGAACGTATATCCGCTTTAACCTGTCGTATCGAAACGTAGATCAACGCTTCAAAATAAGTTACAGTATTCGGAGTGAATTTCTACGCCAGTGTTACTCGCGTTACAAATACGCTGTGGGGGCTCCACGAAATTTCTGGTCACAAAGAATCAGTATTTTCGCGGAGTCCCCTCAGAAGCTTTGAGGAGCCCAGTTCCTCAAGAACTAATTTTAGATTTGGCGGCATTTGGTTAATCACGTGTCTATGCAGGATACAATGGTAGTTCCATTGTATCCTGCATAGACACGTGATTAACCAAATGCCAGCAAGTAGGCGCTTTACTTTTAATATGCGATACTGCTCCTACTTTAAAAAAATATTAAACTTGGACCCTGTGAAACAAGTTTTGCAACATCTGAAAAACCGGCCAAGTGCAAGTCGGACTCGCGCACGAAGGGTTCCGTACCATTATCTATAAAAACGGAAAAAAAATCACGTTTGTTGTATGGGAGCCCTTTTAATTTATTGTTTTATTTTAATTTAATTATTTATTTTTAAAGTGAATATGTAACTAAATATTCTGTGAATATTTCAAGCGTCTACCTGTTGTCATTTTCAATATCGAGCAAAAAAGAGCAAAAAAATCACGTTTGTTGTATGGGAGCCCCCTTAAATATTTATTTTATTTGTTTTTAGTATTTGTTGTTATAGCGGCAACACATATACATCATCTGTGAAAATTTCAAGTGTCTAGCTATCACGGTTCATGAGATACAGCGTGGTGACAGACGGACAGACAGACAGACAGCGGAGCCTTAGTAACCCCCCATTCCCATTTACGCCAAATGACTTGCATCGATTCTTAACACAGTTTAGACGGCGCAACTATTATTGTTGTTTCAACTTATGGTATACCAAATTAGATAGCACAGTGTAAATAAGGCTTTAATAGTTATTTATGCAACTGTTATATATAATAAGGGGTATTAAAACACGAATGTGTGATAACTATTATCACACATTCGTGTCACATGAGTGTTTTAATACCTAATTATTTACAGTTGCATACAAGACTTTATCTACACCCATGATATGAATCTTCTATAAAAGTATCTTTGCAACACCAATATCGAACAAAAAGGGCGCGGTACGACGTGAATTCGAATGTGTTTTGTTTTTAAATTACGGTGCTTTGTTTGTGAAACGCTCGTGAATGACATTGGCATTCTTGTTGACAGCCAACTGACGTGGAGGATGCAGGCAGACGACATAAGTGCGAGGCTAAGTAAATCTGCTTATGCTCTTTTCATCTTGGCAAAGAAAGTTAATTTGCAAACAGTACTTATAGCATATCATGGCATTGTTTCATCAGTATTGAGATTTGGCATAATATTTTGGGGCAACTGTGCTGAAAGAGAAACTATATTTAGAACACAAAAAAGATGTATACGATGTATGGTAGGACTAAATACTACAGATAGCTGTGAGCCTGTCTTCAAATCATTAAAAATATTGACTTTCCCATGCCTATATATATATGAAGTAGCAGTGTTTGTCAAATGTAACATTGCGTGCTGCGATAGCAGATACTAGAAAACGAACCACTCAACTTAGATCCAAATACAAAACCATGTTGTGTACAAGTAAATACAAAACAGCACTAGCAAGGAGAAGTATCTTAGGCATGGGTCCGGATATATACAATAAAATTCCAGGTAGCATTAAGAACGAAAATTTGCACAACTTCAAAAGAAAATTAAAGAATTTTTTAATAGGAAAATGCTATTACTCAATCACCGAATATTTGAATGACATGCCGATAATAATGTAATTGTATTGACATTTTCGTTAAAATAAATTATTTCTGTTATTATTTTTATTTAAATTGACATGCTTGTATTGTATCCGTAGACATAGTTATTATTGTAGCCAATGACATTAAAATTTGATGTAATACTATGACATTGTGATTCAAATGATCTGACAAAATTTGTAGGATGGGAATAAGATACTCTAATGTTACTTTAAAATTATACTAATTTAAGATTTGCATGCCCATGTGACGGTAAAACATGGAGAACTTACCTTATAACAACACCTATGTACAAATTTACCCATGTTTGCAAAGGAATAAATGATTTGATTTGATTTGATTTGAAATGTTCTTTTTATTAAATGAGTTCCATAATGAAATTCAGTACAACATTATAACACCCGTTTGGATGATATTATGGTTACTATGACACTGGTTGTTTTAATGTTGGCAATAACCTAACTGTTTCAGAAACGATTATAGAAGATTTATAGCATGGGTAGTGTAGATAAAAAAAAATAGGCATGAGACTTACCGACACTCCAGTTTCTTTAGCTATTTCGGAGACCGAAGTACCGTTATTCTTTAAAGCAATTATTTTTTCTTTTATCCTGTCGTTGAGCATGTATGAACGCCTATAAACAAAACGAAAATATGAATTACATTACTGTCGCGGCCAGCAATTAGAGCAGTGTTTTTCAAACTGGGGGTCGCGAACCCCTGGAGGGTCGCAAAGCCTCTTTAGGGGAGTTGCAAAAGGTTGGGAAAGCTAATGCAGTAAAAAAAAACAAAGTTTAAAAAGATTTATTATAGTAGGGAAGGTAATGATGCTAAATGGGGATTTACTCGAGCGTCGTGGGAACCTATTGGATTGTGAAGATTAGATGCTAAAAAGAAAAAAAGGTTATGTGAAGTATACCCTTTCACTGGTGGGGGGACCGTCTATGGTAGGGGAGCCCTAGCGGGGATTTCAGGAGTTACTCGAGCGCGGCAGAACAACATACGGGGGCAACCTTGTACCTTGTGAAGTACTCCCACCATACCTGAGCCCTGTACATAGGGGCAAACGCCTAGGGCAGCCGATCAGATTAGTAAAAACTCTCCCATTTCCTTATTTCACGCGAAATATTTCTTCATTCTAAAGGGGCCGTGTCATAAAACAGGTTGAAAAACACTGTATTAGAGCATTGATAGACGATCGTGAAAATGTGGGCCGAGACGTAGCCGAGGCGATACGTGAGTTCATCAATGCAGGATTTATGATTTATTTGGCCGCTAAACACGACCGATATGGATTTCCATAGTAACATTGCCGGCCGCATATTCACTTGTTTTTGACCAGTACAGCAATTTCAATTTATCTCGAAGAAGGTCGTCAAAATAATGCTCGAATTTCCAAGCATGTTTGAGAAAAGTTGTGTATATGAAAAGTTGTATGTTTTTTATATTTATGATACAGAGGACGCCAACGTAGCGTTGGAAGGACTCCTAAAGTTAACCGATGATCTTCTGAAGGCCGGAGGAATCCACTGGATGCGGGAACCACAGAACCGGTCGAAGTGGCGGTACTTGGGGGAGGCCTATGTCCAGCAGTGGACGTCTTTCGGCTGAAATGAAGATGATGACGCAGGCGACACGAGAAAAAAAAATTCTTACCTTCCTCTTTTTTTCGAAGCCCCGTCTTCACTGCTCGTCGTTTGCTTAGAATCATTGACAGATACTTCTTCTACTGTACTTTGAATGTCTTCATCACTCGAGCTCTCATCCACAACCTTGCCGATTACATCAACCTTCAATTTTGTACCTCTATCTACTAAAATGATGTTACCATCATCATTTATATACGGAACTTTTTTTTGGGTATCTTCTTTTATATTCTTATCATAGTTATTAATTTGTACTTCATTATTTGTTGTTCCATATTCACTATGTTCTCCGGGATACGTAAAACTATCATTAGAATTTGTTTGTTCTAAAAATGTATCGCTTTTTCGATCTTGAAATGGCGTATTATCAGCTATTGGATCTGATTCTATCTCAGTTTTAACAGGAACATCTATCCAAGCCTCGTCCTGTTCAAATTCTATCTCCTTTTCGTCTTCAATCATTCTTATTTCAGGTTTTTTGTCTTTTTTATCTGACTTGTCAAGGAGTATTTCTTTGTCAATATCATATGAAGTAAATATTGTTGTAACGGAAAGAGGTGATTTTAAAGAACTGTGATTTTGTTTTAATAATGCAATGTCACTTTCTTTGATGTATACTTGGTCTTTAAGCAATGCATCGCTGAGCAGCGCTTTGTCTCTGAACGCTGCAGCCGCTGCGAGCCGCGCAGCGCACTCCCAGCAAACCCGCTGTAGTATACTGCCTTTTTTGTCGATAGCCTGACAAATGAAGACTGATGTCATATGACTTATCGTAATCTCAGTACCATATTATACACAATTTCTAATACACAAATGTGTAACTACAAAGTCGCGAGGAGTGACTCAGGTATTTGAGCATGTGTGACTGTGCAAAGGGGTTTAAACATAGACACCACCTCGCCACTTTGTTTTTTTAAATCTTGCATTATATTATGTAGAGGACACGAACAAACAAAAGATGTGGTGGCTTTAAGTGTCCCGTTGTTGAGATATTTGGAGGTAAATTATCGCGATATTTACCTCCAGCAGGCGTAGTATGAGCACCGTTTTGTCGACGGAAGAGTAGACAAAAATTACGTTTCCTATAGACAGTACGACGGCAGTAAAGTAGAAAGAGTCAACTGGACTTTTTACGAAATTCACTCTTTTACATAATTCGACTCAAAATTCTTTGTTTTGACGGTTTTGTCATAGGATTTATCGGTTGTCAGTGTGATTTTGACAGTAAGGATAGAAAACTTTCTTCCGAAATGGTCTACTTACAATTAAAAGACGTAGACAAAGATCGTTAGAAATGAAAGACAAATTGACAGATTGTAGAAACATTACTACGGTGGTGGATGTTAAAAATGAAGAAACGAACTGTCACTTTGTATAGAAAAAGCTATGTCTATTCCTCGTAGAGATAGAAAGCGCCATGCTACGCCTGCTGGTATCTCGGCAGCGTGACACATTAGGGCACCATATTCCAGAACATGTTAAAGTATTATATTATTTTTAATTATTGTGAATGTGAAGATTATGTGGATCTTTCTTTTCTTTTTTATTATTTATATTTTCTTAATTTTAATTAATCATAGTCTGGCAGTTTGAGTTATTTATGAGGCCTAACCAAATGTCCTTTCTTTGGTATTGTTCGTCAAATCGTTGAGCTCCTTAAATTCGGAGTTGAGCTGCACGATTACTGACAAATGCGTGCACTGACTGGACAGGTCCACTCAATCTGTGTGGTTCTTTCCTCAAAAGACCATTTCAGACACCAATCTACATGGTCTTCACATAATCTGACCAAGATTATGTCTGGACTTTAAAA
Organism: Lithophane socia; assembly: GCA_947522985.1. Taxonomy (NCBI): domain Eukaryota; kingdom Metazoa; phylum Arthropoda; class Insecta; order Lepidoptera; family Noctuidae; genus Lithophane; species Lithophane socia. The sequence continues at coordinate 3,587,886 of OX383281.1, read as the reverse complement.
GAGACTGTGACCTCTGAGTTTGTTTCGGCCTTTCTTCTCAGAGTAGTCAGATAGGAAACGCCGACCTCATCTAGTTTAAAAAAATGTGATTGACGTGTAAAAGTGTTTGTACAAACCTACTTACAGAAATAAAATCATTTATCATTTAACGTGAAAGCTCGCGATATTCAAAATTTATTAGCAAAGCGTAAGAAATGTTGTGTTTAGAGTGCTATACTGCAGGTCCGTATGTAATGCTAGAGTAGTAATTTGACAAGTTGTCAACTACAAATTCTCAATTGAGAAACCGGGTATGTCCTCTACCATAAAGATATAATATTACATAGAGTGCGCGTATTGCAGAAATCGCTTAGTGCGCATCGTAGGCAAGTGAGTTATAGATTAGTGTTGGGTAGGACATACAAGAGGCACTTCAAATGTCCCATACAAAATGATTGAATGTCCCAACACCTCAAAATAACATTTTGTACAGCTTCACTGTGACATACAAATTAATGAATCTCGAACTGACAAGTGAGTGAGTGTGGTGAGTAACGTCGTGTTGTTCAAACCCGTGCCTACTATTCATAGTTTGTCGCGCGCACTCTATACTATAATTATATCTCTATGTCCTCTACCCACATATATCAGAATCAGACACTTCATAGCACACTGCAACTTTGAAGAAAAATCAAAATGGCGATTGATATGGTGATTATGCAACTTCGGTTTTATGCCCTTTTAATAAATGGTTTTTCACAACGATTACTTACCGATATTCCTGTGATGTTTTGGAACATTTCAGTCAATTTATAATCTTTCATATTGTACATTTTTACGTCCAAAGCCAGACAAACTCTGCACACCTAAAAAAATATATAATTAAATAAATAAAAAAATAAAGGCCAAGAAGATAGATGGCATCCTGGGCCAGGATGCCATCTATCTTCTTGCCAAATTTTGTCAAAATCCGTTCAGGCGTGAAACTATTATATATTTATTTTATTCGTTTATAATATTAGTATGGATTTGGCTATACATATTATTATAAGTATATTAGTAGGTATACTACTGGCTTACCTTGAACTCATCCTGGATAACAGGAGCCATCTGAAAAAAACGTTACTTTTATTTTATTTTAATATAAATTGGCCTGCGATAGACTGGTTGAATTGATTGATTTAATGTTCTTGGTACCAGCCGCGGTCCGAGGGGGGGGTGATGACCCCAGGACCCCCCCCTCGGACCCGGGGTCCTGGGGTCAGGACCCCCCCCCCCCCCCCCCCCAAACCATTCAAGACTGAATGATTTACGTACTTATTAATTAACCATTTCCCAAAAAATATTCCTCGGCACCAACGGTGACCCCCCCAAAATCTTGGGCTGCGACCGCATATGCTTGGTACAACTTAGGGACAATTCATATGAAGTTACATATTTGGTATGTTGCTTAGGGTGGTCGCACACCTGACGGAAGATGAGTCCGCGTAACGCCAAAACTGACAAGTAGATAATACACCCCTTTGCAAAAAAAAAAGGGCGGTTTTGATTTTTGTACAGTCACGACTTTAATTGATGAGCCACCTTCAAACTTTTCAATTTTGCAGTTTCATACATTCACGAGATTACACGATTAAACACGAACTAAAATCGCAAGCTCGTAAACAAGATGACAAATAAATTACTTTTAATCGGAAATAGTGTTATCCATAGAGGTTGACTAATAAGTTCTTAATGATAAAAATAAATACAATGTTGCATTAAGTCTATCCAATCTATTTGATACTGACCTCCTTTGAATCATAGCTCATTAACTCGATAATTATGAAAACATAACTGAACACAGTGACAGTTGAAATATCAAGATGACAAATAAATTACTTTTAATCGGAAATAGTCTTATCCATAGAGGTTGACTAATAAGTTCTTAATGATAAAAATAAATACAATGTTGCATTAAGTTTATCCAATCTATTTGATACTGACCTCCTTTGAATCATAGCTCATTAACTCAATAATTCTGAAAACTTAACTGAAGACAGTGACAGTTGAAATATCGATGTCAGAGAATTTCTCCGTACCGTAGACAGAGTATTCTCTGTCTACGCTCCGTACGCTAACGTTACTATCGCAACAGTAACCTAGCAACAATTGTTTATCGTTGCTAGGTTACTGTTGCTAGACCTGCAATTGGTTGACTTTGAGTAGTCACTCTGCTGTCAAGTTTGTAGTTCTGGCTCTCAGGTTAGCCAACCGGTAAAGATATAAAATATAATTTTCTTCTTCTAATACGAAGACATATGACTTTGCGTGTCGGGAACCGAATAAACCCGATTTGCATTACACGGCTAAAATACGAACAGTGCCAGGTGGCTCATCAATTAAAGTCTGTGACTGTACAGTCGCCAGCACATCAAGCTACTACAATCTGTCAAATTTCTTTGGCAGATTTTATACTTTATCATCAAAGCTTTAGGTTCAAGGTTGATTGGGAAAGTTTGACAGTTTCGGGTAACTTGATGTGCTGGCGTCTGTACATTATTGGTAATCATTTAGTTGTAAAGAGGTTTTAATAGCCAAACTATGTTACTGGAACTTTATAAAGACAGACTCTTTATTGTGATAAGTAAGATAAGTGCCAGTAACATAGTTTGGCTAAGGGTAAGAAAAAAAGTTAATTCCAAATTCGAAACTTTTGTTTAAAAACAATAATAATCCCGTTTTCCGTTTGTGACTTTTACTAACATTTTGCCGGTTTGCGGTTAGAAGGTTATCCTGGCAACTAAAACTAACTTATCGTTATTTTTAGTAGAATAATTTATGTTTGTCGCATAATCCAGCCTTATTGTGACTTAAAAGTGATATCTTTGTGTCGATTGTAATGGCAGAAAAAGCAATAAGAGCTAGTAAAATTGTAGCGCTGCTGGAAGAGGGGTGGTAGCCAAAAAACTATATTCTTATTGATTATAACAAATTACTAGTCATTTATGCTAATGACATAGTAAAAATATTAAGTAATACTATCCATACAAAAATCAATGACTGTTAAGGTGCCTATTTTTTTGCAAAGGGGTGTATAACATTCAACCTTACACACTCAACCGATGATGCTGAGGTTACGCCCGAGTCCCGACACAGCTTCTGTCAGATGTGCGACCAGCGACCACCCATAATAAATTAAACTTTACAATACATGGTTGATTTTGAGATGGGGTTGTAAGGGCCAAAGTTTTTGACGTGACAACGTCTAATAAATCGATGAACGCCGGCTGCACGCACGAAAAAGGATGACTCATTGTCCCGTTACGCTCATTGTAACTTCACGAGCGAGCGAAACGCACTTGTTATGACGTCATAACAGACAACCAAATTTTTTGTGATTTATGACTTTTCTAGTAGGTACCTCCGGCCACAAGATTAATCCTCATCCAAAACTGGGAGTCTTCACCCTTATCACAAAGTCCGTAGTTTCAGCCGAAGGTACGGGCGTGTCCAACACCGTATCATTTACGGACATAAGATTAGATCGGACACCGAAGTAAGAATTCATTCTTAGTTTTGGCTACAAACTAATCACTGACAACATGATTTGACAGTTGTCGTTACTCCCGAAGTGTTTTGCTCGTCCGAAAAAGTAAATTAATCGGGTGTAAAGATGGACTGGACCCGTATTTTCGTAGACAGACTTAGAATGTAGGCCCGTGAATCGATTGGCATCATTTAAATAAATTAGGAGTATTGACGTTCAAACTGACTGTAACTCGCATTGTTAGTTTTTCTGTAGCTACAATGTACCTGTCCTGTCCCGAAATTCCACCCTGAATATTCTAAGAGTGAAAGCAATTTCATTTACCTTTTACAGTTTCTCAATAAAATACTACTTTTTTTTAAAGAAATTGTGGAAGACTTACAAAAATATTATAACAGGTGATGGTAATTATGCCTCATACTACTGTTTTATTTGGTATACGGCGTTTAATTCATTGATTAATTATATTGACAAAATATTTACTGTTAACTTACTATGGTAGGAACTGCTCCGCTTTTGACTCTTCGCTGATTCGGCCGTGTGTCATCAAAGTCTTCAGGTAGAAAATGTTCAGAGCATACTACAAGACACTTGTTCATTCGGCAACCCAGTCTAGCTATGGCTGCTAACCATGCAGCTGAATGGTCCGGATGCCTTGGTAACCTGAAATATACCATATTTATCAAGTCGTAACAAGCTTTTATAATAATAACAACAATATTGTATAATGCAATTGAATTAAATTAAAATTAGAATCTATTATCTGCCTAGCCTGCCTATCCCATGTTGGGATTTCGGTGTAACTGGATGCAGCTGAATACCAGTATTTTACATGGAGAGACTGCCTATCTGAACTCCACAACCCAGTAACGGGGCAATATGATACCCCTTGGTACGACTGGTTGTTACGACTTTCGGGCTTCTGACGACCCGTAACAATTGTCAAAGATCAACGAATGACAGCCGTAAGACTGGTTGTCAGACTTTCGAGCTTCTGACGACCCGTAACGATTGTCATTGACAGCCGGGACCAACAGCTTAACGTGCTTTCCGAGGCACGGAGGAGTCTCGATATGTAAGAAAGGTCACCCATCCACGAACCAACCCCGGCAAGAGTAGCTTAAACTGACGGATCGACCCGTGCAGCTGTTATTACTTAGCCACAAGCTTCTCAGTTCCAGATGCATATAAATACGAGTATATTACATGGGGCGACTGTCTATCTGATCTCTACAATATAAAAGATTGCTTTAAATGTTATGTACTATTTGTAAACCTATAATTGGCATATACATCAGAACTACTGGATTACAATTTTTAATGGAAATAGTTTTTTTTTTTTGGAGTATTTCGTCATTCGCCTGGCCTTATCCCAATTTTGTCCCTTTCTATCCATATCATCTTACACACAGTCCATCCATGGTTTCTTTGGTCTTCCCCTACTCTTATAGCTTTTTTGGAGTATCCATTTACAATACTTAAAAAAGGTTTGGACAGCCATTATGACTATTTAGGAATTTGAATGGTTAAGTACTTACTTATGAAATGTTATTCCATGGCTTTTATTTGTTTTCTTCGAGTCATCATTGAAGCAATTCTGTATACAGCACCTCATGTTTCTTTGTGAAACATTGAAAAATAGAGTTACAAATCTATGTTGAAAAATTAAGTTTTATAACGTATAAATTAGTGTTTCGGATTTTTCAAGTGATAAGTGAATAGGGTGCAAATTAATTACAAGATCAGAAAGTATTTAATGCTTTCTTAGTTGAACTGAACTAATTTTTCACAATATTTTGTGTTTTCGTTTCGTTTTTTCAAAGACAGCTGTCAATGTTGTCAAACTAGACCAAGACCAATGACTAATAATAAATCATATAGGTAATCAACTAGACTCATTCAATGAATTCAATCAATAGCACCAAAGAGAATTCTGGGTGTATAGCACAGACTCACAGAACATTAATACTCGCACAGACTACCTAGAGAACTAACGAACGTGTGTATAGCATTGACCTTTATCTAATGTTATTAAGGCTTTCACCAAACTTATATACCGAGTATAAGTCTTATCCTGGGAATAAATTTTGAATTTTTGACAGTTTTTCCATACAAAAACTGTCAGACGACATTTTTATTCCACGGATAAAAGATATCTGACTTTGATGAAATCAGCCCTAAACCATAAAAGTCATTGAAATTGAATAGCACAGACCACAGAGCACTAGATTGAACTCCAGAGTATTATATAGTGCCCTGTGACTCCAGCCGATGTTCTGTGATTGAACTTCACAAATATTTTTCGTTTGGTTTCAAATAGCGGCAATAGAATAGTCGGTAAATTATTATACGTGTGAATTTAGTAACTCTAATCTAAATCAGTGAAAAAAATATCATATAATGAAATATACATTATAAAGTGTCTAAATCACTCATACGTATTTATTTCATAATAATTAATATGAAGGAAAACATTTTAGTGCGTAAAACGAAACGTTCAAAGCTAGACAAATTACAAAATGTCAAAGTGTCAAAACATTGCTTAAATTATTAATTAAATTTCTACGATTTTGTTTTAATTTTTCTTGTAAACCATTTATCTCCGCAACTTAAAACTTTACGTGAAGGCTCTTAATAATATGATGTTTCTGTAAAAAAAATATGGACTCCCAACTCGACGGATGTTAAAGTAAAGCTTAGCCTTTTCTTAACGATTATTTGATAATGCATGCGAATAAAACTTAGGCTTTCGGATTTAAACCACGAATGTAAGTATTGTTCTTTACGGGTCTTATTTTCACAACCTGGCAAAGGTTGTGAAAATAAGACCCGTAATCCCCTTTTATCTCCTTTACACTCTGCAATCATTAATTTCCGTTTATATTTCAGATTATTCCTACATTAATATTATGGCTCTCTGCATAAATTGCAACATTGCAATACGTTCTAATCAGCAGTATGAATATAATGCCTTAAGCATGAGCCCTGAGATAGTCTCACTAATTGAAGAATGGACTGCACAGGAGGTAATGTATTCTTTAACTTACACTAGGTTTTTTTTTTCAATTTTAGACTTATGTTGAAAAAGATTAAACCCTAAGACGACCCATTAACCAACATCAACAGCACTACTTTTAGGTAACAGATGGAGATCGCGTTTGCCCAGAATGCATCAACCTTGTACTAATAGAACTGAATAATAGACACAAGAACAACGTTGGTGACCGCCAGCTGGGTCATCTATCAGTATGTGTGTGTTGTGGCATTTCTATCTCAAGAAGAACAGGCAGGCGCTCTCGTCCCTTACCTGATGGTGACGCTGAGTGGGCTTATATAGCTAGTGTCATCAATCCCCGTCAGGTATATACGTAAATTCAATAAAGAAAGAAAGAAAGAAAGAATAACGTTTATTTGGACACAGTTCGTGAAACACAAAATACAAATAACAAAATAAAAAAAATAAAAAATTTGTAAACAATAGTGTGCGCCTCACGGCTGCGCCAAAAAGGTTCATTTCAGCATTAATGCCAGACAGGTACTGTCTGACGCTGGTTTTCTAATGAACCTTTAGTGACAAGTGACGGGAAGTACAAACAGTTTCAACATACCCAATAAATATTTTAACCATTAGGTACCTATTAATAAATAAGCTAGTAAAAAAAAAAGGAATAAAAAAATAAATAATATAAGTAAATACAACAAGAACCGTCTCAGCAAACCCGTTTAGCGATTAGATCAATCAATGCGTGCACGGTGCACTCACAATGCGCTACAGGCCGCCGAACGCGGCGGACAACCCACCGACAGTTAGGTATTTAGTTTGTCAAAGAAAGAAAATACTGTGAGTGAGAGTGAGAAATACTCATAAATATTATTTTAATTTAATGTTTTTCGGGGGTAAGTGAAGTACCCACTTATAACCATAGATGAAATAGGCACAAGCTTAATAGAAGAAGGTAAGCGTCATTTAATTTTAGTTCGATAAATAATTTTGTACACTTCGCAATATTTAAGTACACTTGATAATTGTATCTCTATGTACCGACCCTGGCTTCGCACAGTTAGCACTAAGTACCTACCATACCTAACTGACTACTTACTTACTTACTTAAGGTTGATGCGCTAGGGTAGCCCACAAAATTCTGTATTGTATTGTAGTGTATTGAATGACTATTTCATGAAATCATGACATTTGGCACTTTCATGAGCTTAAAGAGTTATATTGCTGACTTTAATGTTTATAATTCTGTAAATCCATATTTGTTACGAACGCTAATAATATTTAGATCAACATACAACCTGATACTGACCTGCAAATTGCAAAAATTTGAATTTCGCGGGCCACCCTAGCGCATCCCCCTTAACCTTCCCTACCTACACCTACCTTACGTAAAACCTTGCCATAAGAATATTGAACACAACATTAAAAGAATTATCCACATCGGTCCAGCGGTTTTCGAGTTTTAGCGAGACTAACAAACAGCAATTCATTTTTAGAGTTCCGTACCCAAAGGGTAAAACAGGACCCTATTACTAAGACTCCGCTGTCCGGCTGTCTGTCAGTCAGTCTGTCCGTTTGTCACAAGGCTGTATCTCATAAACCGTGATGGTTAGACAGTTGAAATTTTCACAGATTATGTATTTATTTCTGTTGCCGCTATAACAAAAAATACTAAACAACAGAATAAAGTGAATATTTAAGGGGGCTCCCATACAACAAACGTGATTTGTTTTCTGTTTTTACAAGCTTTATATTAGCTTGCTCTGTTCGTATGTCTTTCGGTTACTAGTATTGTCCCCCATTTCACATTGTCCCCCATGGCACTTCCTGGAATCCGAATGAGCTGAAACTTGGCATACATATACAACTACCGAGACATTTTGAAAAATTGATATCATTATAGCACAGATATTATAATACTACGTACAGCTACCCAATCCCATACAAAGAAATGACAACACCCTAAGTCTGGCTATTGAGCTGGCTATTTTTCGTTCTCCATTTTTTTAACAGATGGCAGCATCAGCGACTCACTAATTGCCAGAGACTGTAGTTTTTTTAACGCCATCTAGGAGTCTTGCCTAGATACTACGCAAGACTCCTAGATGTTTTTCTTTCTTTTTTACGTTTTTTCTTCCTAGGTGTTCAATTTTTATATTTCTACGTAAAGTACTAGATTAAAAAAAAAAAAAGTTTGATTTTCCTTAATGAAACGACATAAACGCAAGTTTAAAGTGACCCTGTCATCACTTGAGTAAAACGCCATCTATTGCAAAGAGCTCTCAACAAAATGATTAGCAGTTTTACTACTTTATCATTCTAAGGGTTCGAATTGAAGTAAACGGCTTAATTTAAGTTTTTTGTTCAAAATCCGAGATTTATGAGTGTAAATACATAAATCAGCATTAAACAAAGATGTTTTGATTTTAACTAATATTAATTCAGCCAAAATTTGTCGTATAACGCTTTTTAGTGATTGTTAATTTCATAAATTGTTACTTATGCTGCCATCTACGATTTTTTTTCAAGACTAATTATAATTGGTTCGAGTTGAGACCCCATGATTATAGATAATGGTACGGAACCCTTCGTGCACGAGTCCACTCGCACTTGGCCGGTTTTATATATAAGGCCGGCCGCAAACGTTCGGTTTCCGCATTAGGTTTGCAGATTCGGAAACCCAGGCACACACGTTCCGAACGGAAAAAAATCCTGATTTTCGTTCGAATCAGGAAAACGAACGTATGCGGGCCGGCCATAAGAATAAGATTACTGGAACACAATAAATGAAACCTTAATTTCAGATCCCTGCGAATGCTCGAGCATGTAATGCCTGCTGGCAAAGGGCCCATAGAGATATTATCGAAGGGATGGAACCACGAAGACGGGCCCGAGTGTCTGATTACAATGTGGAAAGTAGGTGTAGTTCTAAGGCTGAACCTGTAAGTGCACTCAGTTCAGAAATGGATATTGACAATCAATCTGTCTAGCCTTTTCCCAACTATGTTGGGGTCGGCTTCCAGTCTAACCAGTTGCAGCTGAATACCAGTATTTTTCATGGAGCGACTGCCTATCCGACCTCCACAACCCAGTAACTGGGTAATACGATACCCCTTGGTAAGACTGGTTATGTCAGACTTTCGGGGCTTCTGACGACCCGTCACGACTGTAAAGATCCTCGAATGACAGCCGGGACCAACGGCTTAACGTGCTTTCCGAGTCACGGAGGAGTCTCGGTATGTAAAGGTGGTCACCCATCTATGGACCAACCCCGGCAAGCGTAGCTTAACCTGATGGATCGACCCGTGCGGCTGTTATTACTTAGCCACGACCTCCTCAGATATTAACAATGTAGTTCGAAATGAGAACCAGTATGTAGAAATGAGTTGGTTACAACCGAACCGTGGATTCATCAAATCATTGTGGAATGTTTAAGTGTCCATGTACTTGTATTAAAAAACAAATATTAATGGACTATGTTTAAATAATTATAAATTAAAGTCGCTCTTCGTGTTTGTCTGTATGTCTTCTGCATTGTTATGATACGACCGCGAATCATAATTAGATCAACATACAACCTGATACATTTTGACATGCAAATAGAAAATTTGAATTTCGGGGGTTACCCTGAAGCTTTAATTGAGGAGCTTGTGGCTAAGTAATAACAGCCGCACCGGGTCGAACCATCAGGTTAAGCTACGCTTGCCGGGGTTGGTCGGTGGATGGGTGACCATCTTTACATACCGAGACTCCTCCGTGTCTCGGAAAGCAAGGTACCGGCTGTCATCCGTGGATCTTTGACAGTCGTCACAGAATACCTACTAATTAAGAATTTACTCAAGCTAACTACAGTAGCGTCTCATACGAAAATTATCCTTATTTGTATAATTCGCTTACTCTGTTTCATATCTGTCTAAAATCAAGAGTTTCATACGAATATGAATATTAAGGCGAGCTTTTTTCACGCTCCGAAGGTATCAAAGCAGTACCTCAGTCCCCGCCAAATGCATAACCATCGTAACATATTACGAAAACGCTGGCGATGTGCGCGTCTAACACACGCGCACCGCTCCTAAGTCAGATCGCAACACATAAATCAGAACGTACTACACAATCAATAATAAACCTAATCCCACAAAACACAGCGTGCATTTACCATGCGCCGTACATACTCACACTTAAACATAGATACGGCACACTAGATGCATTTTCCGCGCCCACAAAAACATTTGATGCTACGTAATGCACACATGCTCAAAAGGGGCGGGCATTAGAAAGTATAGGTACAGCGACTGAACACTTGTGTGTGTTCAGTCACTGTATCTATACTTTCTAATGCCCGCCCGTTTTGAGCATGTGTGTAACTCTAGGGAAGAGGGGTTGATATATTTATAAATATTTGATCGATAAAAATATCGATGAAAACTGGATACCTATGATGAAAACCGACTGCAAAAAAGTGAAATATTTTTGGGGCGTATTTTGCCATCATTAAAACCAAATTTAAGTAAAATATAATTCAAAAGTCATTTATTAATAAAACTGAAATAAAATGCATAAGTATAAACTCTAAAAAAACTAGATCTATAACTATTATAATAGTAACGGCTGAAATAACTAGATAGAAGTGTACGTACCTACTATGTTTTTTCAAAAAATTATCCGTGTTATTTAGAAGTGTTACACTTCTATAAATTTCACTCCACATAAAATTTCCAAACCGGGGGCCATATGAAAATCGATTCTTGAGTAAACTAAACTCCAATAATATTATTTTATATTAATCAAATGTAAAAAAAAAAAACCGTAATAACAAGTAACGATTACCTACCGATATCCATATCTCAGCGCGGTGGACAAATTGCAGAATAAACTTTCATAGTCATATAAATTCATACGACAATCGACATTATTATCGATAGCCTACGTTAGAAAGTCTCACCAGGACATCACTACCTTACCCCAAGCGGCGCGCCGCACAGTGGTCTGAAAATCAAGCTCAAAAAACTACTACAATAAAGTATTTAATCAATATCGTTTTTAATTATTCTCATCTAAATAGTAATTAGCAGGCTATAAACTAACGATAGTATAAGTAAATCGATCGGCAACTTCATTTAATCACATCAAAGATTTGAAAAATCACATACAGAAAATTCAAAATTTCAAAAATTTGCTACGCGCAAATCGGCAACTGACTGCGTGAATTGGCTGTCAACCTGATTGCCGTGTACAGTGCAATAGCTCGTGTGAGTACCAGCTCTTCAGTTCCATTCTATTCTATTCAAAAAATCTACTTTAAGTGTTTTCTCCCATACAAAAAAACACAAAACTTTTTTTCTCACGCGTGAATCTACTAATACCATCCATATTTTAATATCACGTAAAGTAACCCCTTTACGTGATATTAAAATATGGATGGTACCAGAGAAATTACAATTTTTTTTTAATTTCGTGGCTTAAAGTTTCTATGAGTACGGAGCTCCATTTTCAGACCACTGTGCGCCGCCGCAGGGCGTCCTGTACTATGCGAGCTCACGCTTACGTAAAGTATCGTTTTGTGAGTTTTACATTGCTGGTTTAGTCCCTTAGCGAAACATTTAGGTAGTAGTTAAGAAGCAATGTATTTTCTGCAAAAATAATACAGTCGCTGTGATATTTGAAAACGAAATTAATGTAGTAAAGTATTGTTTTGTGATTTTTACATTGCTTGTCCAGTCACTTAGTGACACACTTAGGTAGTAGTTAAGAAGCAATGTATATACTGCATAAATAGTACAGTCGCTGTGATATTTGAAATGAAAAATAACGTAATAGAGGCAAGAACTCAACCGGCGGGGGTGGCGGGCTCGCAAAAATTGGCACACGTCCGACCTCCAACACGTTCCGCTCGGGACTAAAGGACGCGTGAAACCAATGAAACCACTTAGTTTTGAAATTAGTGGTATAAATATTTTAATATTTCACATTATGTCAGCGCATATTTAACACATTTTTTACGACCTTTATTATGGTATAAGTTTTATTATTCAAAGCCTAATAAAACTCAAATAAAATAAGAAATTAGACCGAAATTAGACTTGTCTTTGCGATTTAATTGGATGCAGTAAAGTGCAAGTAATCGTGTATCGCATAGCCGGAATCTAAAGATCGAAGTATGAATTATGTAATGTTTTTTTCAAAATTTAAATCCGTGCTATCTACGAATAAATCACAATAGAAAACGACGGTTTTTAGGGTAACATCGCCTTAACGTAACACAGATAAGGTTAATTTTTTACCCGACTACGGCGAAGAAAAAAGGAGGGTTATGATTTTGACCGGTATTTATGTATGTATGTATGTTCATCTGTTCCCTCCTATCTTCCAAACCACTTATCACAATTTGACAAATGAGGTATCGTTAGAAGCGCCGTGATTGTCCGCTGGTTATAGGCTATGTGAAGTCACATTAAATTAAAAATGGCGCCCTCTAGAGGACATAAAGTGAGGAACTTAAAAAAAAAAATGGTTTAATCTTACCATGTTGGGTATCAAATGAAAGGGCTTAATGAGCACATTTCAAAAATATATATATTATAACCCCAAAAGAATTTTAAAAAAAAACAAGTAATAAAAAAAAAATCAAATCACAAATTAAAAATCCGGAGTCACACGTAATCTGTTCGATTTATGCCCTAACACGTGTGACTCCGAAGAAGAAGAGAAGAAGTCAAAATCATAACCCTCCTTTTTTCTTCGCCGTAGTCGGGTAAAAAGGTAAAAGAGTTGACTGTAATAATAGTTATTATTGACCAGTAATGTTGCAGCAAATATGGATATTTGCTTACACTACGGGTATTTGTTGCAAATAAATTATAACTCAAGGGCACCCAACCCAAACAGGGAGTCTATACAAGGGTTTCACGCGCGCTGATTAAAGTGCATACGCTATTGACAACAACAACAAATATAAAGATAGTGAGAATCGTAATAATTGTGCTGCTACGGAATCCTTGGTGAGTCCGAGTAGCAGATGTTTTTTTGTTTTATAGTCTACTTGACTTGTTTCGATTCATCGATCCATCAGGTTAAGCTACGCTTGCCGGGGTTGGTCCGTGGATGGGTGACCATCTTCACATACCCAGACTCCTCCGTGCCTCGGAAAGCACGTTAAGCCGTTGGTCCCGGCTGTCATTTGTGGATCTTTGACAGTCGTTAGGGGTCGTCAGAAGCTCGAAAGTCTGACAACCAGTCTTACCAAGGGGTATCGTATTACCCAGTTACTGGGTTGTGGAGGTCAGATAGGCAGTCGCTCCATGTAAAATACTGGTATTCAGCTGCATCCGGTTAGACTGGAAGCCGACCCCAACATAGTTGGGAAAAGGCTAGGCAAATGATGAGTCTACTTGACTTGTTTTTATAATATTTGCCTTACTTAATTGTCTTCACTATTACAGATGCAGATGCTATTTCAAGAAAAGAATTCCAAAGAAGAAGGAGTCTGAAAAGGCATTTTGTTTTAATCAGTCTGTCAGCACATTTTGCCAAGCTCTAAACTGTGTTGCGATTTTTTTAAATCGTGGAGGCATTATATAAATTCATAAAGGTGGAAGGGTCCTCCAAAATTCCCTTATTACTCAGTTGTCAACTATTTGTTTCAAAACATAAATACATGGTACTGTTGGCATTCCTAACATTCTATTTATATTATTTTTGTCTTGCAACACTGTATGTAGTGTCACTGTCGATTTTATCTGTCAAAAAATATAGCACGTTGATTTTTAAGAATGAACACGTTTTTTATTTCACTAAACCTGTTTCTCAATTATATCAGTAAATTCCTTCGAAAAACAAAGATAAACAGATACCAAATGTATTCAATTCATAACGAATTCCAAAACGAATACTCGTGGGGTTAAATACAGAAACCTCTTTTTCACAGTCGGTTAAGTTACTTAAAAGGGCAGTATTCCAAACAATCCTTGGCTCGAAAAACCTCGGCTTAAGAGACTCGGTTTCACAACACTACAAGTGACATGATTTTTCTCTCAAAAACTAGGCGTTTGCGCAGTGTGAAATTTTGGGAAAGCATTCTACATGAAGACTATCTATACGCTATAAAATTGTGAAGCTCCGCACGCGCGGGTGTTAAAGTATAGTGGAGTCATATTTTTTGTTTCGAATTTTTGATCGACAAAAGTAAACATCCCGCGGCTTCGCCCGCGTGGTATGTTAATAATAATAAAAACTAAAACCCAACTACGACTTAAAAGGTATAAACAAGACACCACAGACAGACAAATTAAAAATCCGGAGTCACACGTGTTAGGGCATAAATCGAATAGATTACGTGTGACTCCGGATTTTTAATTTGTCTGTCTGTGGTGTCTTGTTTATACCTTTTAAGTCGTAGTTGGGTTTTAGTTTTTATAACTTGATTTTTTTTGTAGTTCTTTTGGGGTTATCTTAATATATATAAATCTCGTGTCACAATGTTTGTCCTCAATGGACTCCTAAACCACTTAACCGATTATAATAAAATTCGCACACCATGTGCAGTTCGATCCAACTTGAGAGATAGGGTAGGTAGGGTAGGTAGGGTAGGTAGGGTAGGGGTAGGGGTAGGGGTAGGGTAGGTACTTAGTGCTACCCGTGCGAAGCCGGAGCGGGGCAGCTAGTAATATATATATTTTTGAAATGTGCTCATTAAGCCCTTTCATTTGATACCCAACATGGTACGACTAAACCATTTTTTTTTTAGTTCCTCACTTTATGTCCTCTAGAGGGCGCAATTTTTAATTTAATGTGACTTCACATAGCCTATAACCAGCGGACAATCACGACGCTTCTAACGATACCTCATTTGTCAAATTGTGATAAGTGGTTTGGAAGATAGGAGGGAACAGATGAACATACATACATACATACATACCGGTCAAAATCATAACCCTCCTTTTTTCTTCGCCGTAGTCGGGTAAAGTAGTGCCATTGACATGCTAACAAGAATATGTGGCGCCATCTACATCGCCACATGCGAACTACGCGTCACACTGACGTCACGGAAAAAATCCTGCATCGCGCAAACAGAGTTTACCACACGACTAGCACTGGCGGCATCAATCGTTGGGCTGTAGTTCACCAGTATGTCCTTCCCCAGGATGCCATATATCTGCTCGCCAAATTTTGTCGAAATCCGTTCAGTGGTTTAGGCGGGAAAAGTAACAAAGACAGACAGACAAGAGTTACTTTTGGATTTATAATATTAGTATGGATTATGATAAAATTGGAATACTTAAAGGAAATAATAATCAACTTTCACGTAATAATATCGTTTATTTGATATTACATCATTCTGGGTCGACTCTAGTTCACATTTAAATTGACATTGACATGCTAACAAGAATATGTGGCGCCATCTACATCGCCACATGCGAACTACGCGTCACACTGACGTCACGCAAAAAATCCTACATCGCGCAAGCAGAGCTTACCGCACGACTAGCACTGTCGGCATCAATCGTTGGGCTGTAGTTCACCAGACACAACACCCGTCTGGTCGGAGGATCCTCCATTTTCTATGGTGGATGAGTGAACTTTACACCCTGTTCCTCATACCGGTGACCCCGACGTGACCTGAACACGCAACCTCCTCATACATACATCTATAAATACTAACATGTTTTTGTTCCCTATTTACCAATTCTTAGAGTAATTGAGTAATTCCGTAACATCAAAGTCATCAAACTCGTAAGTACTTTCTACATACTTTTACTTAAGCGGCGATTAGATTGTACGAGAATGGAGAGTGAAATTTCAAGGACGCGTCACGTTATCCCATTTCGTTACACGAGTGAGAGGAAAGATGACTGAGACTCTCTCTGCCTCTGTCTCTTAATCTTTATTTAATAAGAAGTTTCACTTCTATCACGTGTACGGTGCTGCAAGCGCAATTTTTTTGTAAATTAAACTTTTCTTAACATCAAACGCGTTCAACATCACGTACGATACGCCCCGGGCCCGTAATATAATCATTTACAGGACAATTCTTAGCAATTTCTATACAATCTTAAAATTGCTGCTAATTGCTTGTGGCCGAGACGTCACACAACTAAAATTGCACAATTCTTTTATCGTGTAAGTGCATCTCAATTCTTAAGGTATCAATTCCACATCAGGCAGTTTCTGCCATAAAGTCTTTTGTGAAGATATTATTGACGGCGTTTGCACAATCTTTTCGACGTTAGTATCTGCTGCTAAACTCTGCTCTTGTTCAGTCGAGGTACTTGTGTTATTATCACTTGACATCTTTATGTTATTTTCCTTACACCATCGCTGCCACCACTGGTAAATTGTGGTACGCTGAAAAAAAATCCTTTTTTTAAATTTTCGTTTCCGTCAACATCATTCTCCTGCCCTTATCCCATTTACCCATCCAATTCATCTATTTCTGTCAACCCATATTTGTTACAGTAGCGAATCATATTTAGTTCAACATACAATCTGATACCCTGATACCGGGCCACCCTAGCGCATCCCCCTTAAGGTTGATGCGCAAGGGTGGCCCGCGAAATTGAAATTTTCTTACGTTTTTTGCAATTTGCAGGTCAGTATCAGGTTGTATGTTGATCTAAATATTATTAGCGCTTGTAACAAATATGGATTTACAGAATTATAAACATTAGAATCAGCAATACAAATCTCTAAGTTCATGAAAGTGCCAAATGTCATGATTTCATGAAATAGTCATTCAATGCACTTACATGAGCCACCCTAGCGCATCCCCCTTAATTGGTTTCTGACAGATTAATAAAAATGTACTCTGTGCCACAGACTAAGTAGCCTCCGAATACGAGGCTTTTGGGTACTAAGTAAATGACATTATTTTATTTTGTAATGTGTGCGTTGGGTTTGTGCAGAATAAACAACCTGCAAATTGCAAAACACGTAATCAAATTTGAATTTCGCGGGCTACCCTAAAGCTTTGCTAAGCCTTGCTAAAATACACATTGATTCGATACCCAAAACAAACACTTTCGTATTCATAACTCTTAACTTCTCCTCTTTTTATTTTTATAATGTGTTTTATTGCATGAACAGCTTATTTCCTAGCAATATTAAAGTTTAGTCATTAATGGTAATCTGTGAACAGCGCTGTGGGCTATATTATTATTTAAGTTATTTATGTTATCATGTTGTAATATCCCATAATGTAGCTGTTTGTTGTTCCAAACTAATAAAATAAAAAATAAAATAAATCATTATTAATTAGCATCGATAATAGTAAGAAACATCGATAATTTCTATCGATTTTTTTTTATATCCTGACAACCCTAGGAATGTCAGTTTGACATAATTATGTCGCAGAGATCAAGCTATCTTTTGTAGTATAGTTGGTAGGATTGAGTACTCACCGGCACTCGAAATTGGTTAGCGATGTCGGTGACTGAAACGCCATTTAGTTTCAGCGATATTATTTGTTGTTTGATTTCCTCATCGACTCTGTACAAAAATTAAATAATATTTTAATACATCATAGTTAACTTATGAAGTTTTGAGACAAATAGCAAGTACGCGGCCGTAAATAAGACACTATGTCAAGGATACCGGTATGACGAACTTGACGCTTGACGCAAAAACCTTTACATTCGGTTTCGTACGCATATACAGGTTTTTTTTTAACCGGTATTTGACAGCGTATTATATAAAGCTTTTTTCGGTTTTACCGGTTTAAATCAATAAAAACCGGTTAATAATTCAGTTGTTATTCAGCGCGGCATCCTCACAAGTTGCAACGGTTTTACCGACATGCCGCTCGTCGAACAAACCGGTTAATTTAGGATAAAATAAGGTTCTCTAAACGTTTACGTTCTGTAGAAAAGTTCGGGGGAAAGCTGAAATAAACCGGTATTTTTTAAATCGGTTCCGAACCTTGGACACAGTGTCACATTGTGTGTGTGTGTCTTAGGGTCATGTTTGCCGAAAATAAACGTAATTTAATTTCTCCATCGAGATATAAGTACTAACGTACTAGAGAAGACACCGTAAACACCTACTTTGTCTCGTTCAACTGCGGCGATCGCGCCGCAGTTTGTCGAAGAAAACGCGTAGTGCCGTGATTTACATGGCGCTTAAGAACTTTTTGCCGAGAATAAATACACTTCCGCAGCAAATCTGGCACTGTGGTAAATTAGGTACGGTTTAGACGAATTGTTATTATTTTAGCGCTGCAGCGAACTAAAGATTCAATACGAAGAATAGGACAATTCAGTTATTTGACGTAGCTTCTCTAGTACGTTAGTACTTATATCTCGATGAATTTCTCTGTTTTGTTTATACATCGGGTATAAAGTCACCGCCTGATTAATGATTTGACAGATGACAGGATGGTGTGCCAGCGATCGGACCACAGATAACATTTTTGATTTTTTATGATGAAGGCTTTCATCTTTAAAGAATGTGATTGGCGTATAGTGCACCAAGTGCCAACTATTATGTGAGCGGTGAGACACGGGAGGTAGACAAAGACCACTAACTCAGTCAGAAAATTTTGTCAATGGCTTTGAATCTCTAATATTCACTGAAACGTTATTTATGAAAGTAAGTCGGTGTGTTTTCCTGGAGAGCGGTTTTGACATCGTTAAGTCAAACTCTCCTGCTCAAAGATTTAAATCGCTAGATTTCACTCACCGTACTTAGTCATGCGAAAGTGTTCGAGCTAAGAAGAGTGAGCATTATTAAATAGCGCTTCCATGTCAATTAAGTCACTGCGTCATTGTGTGTCAGAGGTGTGAAAACGAATATTAAATGCGACCATATTTCGACGCGGTATGATAGGGCGAATCTAACGATTTAAATTTTCGCCGCTGCCGTCATTTTCATGACAGCCGTCACTGCGGCCGTTATGTGGCGGCCACCGCTCTTGTAGGAAACCGTAGCTTTAGGTTCCATGGGTCGTATAAACGCCAGGATACTTTAAATAATTATTAAGTGAATTACTTTTGACTCCGGCCCGATTTCAAGGGTACGTAGGCTTTCCTCTCCTTGTGTTTAAACCCTGCTTCCGCTAGTCGTCTTCGTACACACCTAGAAAGAAAGAAAGAAAGAAAATAATCGCAGGTATGCCAGACCAGAGGGTATACCCATGCATAATAAGCTAATAATGTTCCCAGTGCTGGGACACAGGCCTCCTCTCTGTGAGAGGGAGTGGGCTGTAATCCACCACGCTACTATGTAAAACAATCAATCTGCCTGCCTTTTCCCAACTATGTTGGGGTCGGCTTCCAGTCTAACCGGATGCAGCTGAATACCAGTATTTTACATGGAGCGACTGCCTATCTGACCTCCACAACTCAGTAACTGAGGAACACGATACCCCTTGGTAAGACTGGTTGTCAGACTTACGGGCTTCTGACGACCCGTAACGACTGTCAAAGATCCACGAATGACAGCCGGGACCAACGGCTTAACGTGCTTTCCGAGTCACCCATCCACGGACCAACCCCAGCAAACGTAGCTTAACCTCATGGATCGATCCGTGCGGCTGTTATTACTTAGCCACGAGCTCCTCTCTATGTAAAACAAGCAATAAAATAAATATTTATTTATATTACTCTGGTGAAATGCCCAATTCCAGAGCCAGTGAGGGCGTATGGACAGTTTGTTCCTGCGTCACCCGCTCTATTAGGAGCTGATCCTCTTCAGGAGTGGTTTTTCTTTTCCTCCCAGTCTGCTTCCCGTTCTGCATATGACCTTCATTGCACCAGCGGCTCCACCACTTACGAACTGTGATTCGCTAAAAAAAAAAAGTAAGTAAGTACAGAGCCTGAACATTACTATGCCTGTAGTTGTAAATAAACCGTTTAAAAGGGTTTTTAAACTACGGATTTTGGTTTAAACGGTTTATTTACAACTAGCTGCGCCCCGCGGTTTCACCCGCGAAGTCTCGATCCCGTGGTTTCGGGGTTTAGTTTTTACGTGAAAGAGTAACAAACATCCATACATACTTACAAACTTTCGCGTTTATAATATTAGTTAGATTAGAAATTAGACTATAACTATCTATGCCTCATACCCCGCGTCCTATTAAAAAGCGATCTTCACGCGAATACGCCATCGATCGGATCCAAACGTCACTTTTTACAATAACCCTCGTGCATTAATAACTCACTTTGCGCTCGATGCAACAATCTACGTCAATCATATTATACAAAAAAAACACGTCAATGATATTTTTGGCACTTGATGAGGTCGGCGTTTCCTATCTGACTACTCTGAGAAGAATGACCGAAACAAACTCAGAGGTCAGTCTTCTTTTAAGTCCAGACATAATCTTGGTCAGATCATGTGAACACATGTAGATTGCTGTCTGAAATGGTCTTTTGAGGAAAGAACCACAGATTGAGCGGACCTGGGGGCCTAGACAAAATCCCTTTCTGTAAGCGTGAACGCCAACGGAAAGATCAAATTGTATGCAGTTGACAGCAGCAGTCACGTGACATCTCTAAAGCTAATGTCAACTCCATACAATTTGATCTTTCCGTTGGCGTTAACGCTTACAGAAAAGGGATTTTTTCTATAGCCACTGTCCAGTCAGTGCAGGCATTCAGTAATAGTGGAGATCATTGTGCCGATAGTCGTATCAGCCAAGGGCTTAATTGCCAAGATACGTGGTCGAGGCACCGTGTTGGTGCCTCGACCACGTATCTTGGCAATTAAGCCTAAGGAGGCTCTCGTTGGGCAGCTGGATTAAGGGCTTGATTCAGAAAGCGGTACTCCCGGACACGGCTCGCATTGTTAGAAGGTTCCTCTCTTTGGAGCCCTGACCACCGGTAGCTTGGACCCTGTTCCCGATACCTGTGGGCTACTATCTTTTATATATTTAAATGATTTTATATATTTTTTATTCTAATATGTAAAAATATAATTTATGGAAAATGAAATAATGAAAATAATATAATACTTTACAAAGTAAATATTCATGTCATTGACATATAGGACTCACTTTGTAAACTGTACATTATTTCATACTCACCGAAGTATCGAGCAAGTAAGCTATCCGACTGTTGGTCATTCCTTCTTGCTTCAGCGCTATTATTCGCTGTTTTAAATCGTCATGGAGCGCTTTATGCTTGCTGAAATTAAATAATCACTCATATAACCCTTAGTATGGAACTATGTCCAGCAGTGGACGTCTTTCGGCTGAAATGATGATGATCGAACGAGGATCGACGCGAGCGAGACAAAATGGCTTTTAAGAGGAAATAGGGTCGGTCCCCTCTCCATACAAACGCTCTCGCCTGTTTTCTCTCTGGTTTATGACCTTAGAGCAATGATTTTTTACAGTAAAATAAATATCAACTAGTTCTATGGCCCTATGTTTTCCGTTTTGATGATACAACACTATCTGTAGAAGCACCAGAACCCTCGGAAAATGCTCAAAATTGCCTGTTTAGACCGCTGTCATCAGAGGCCTATTGTACAAATTTGACAACTATTAATGAAAAAAGAAAAACATAGGGGCAGAGTAAAGAACCTTTTTATTCAATTTAAAAAAAAATATCTTTCAAATTGGTCCAATATTGGACGAGGAAATAGACGAGAGCCGAACCTCGAATTATGACTTTTTGTATGGAGAAAAGACCGACCCTATTTCCTCTTAATTACATAACATCAGGCCTGTATTCCCCGAAGGTTTATGTTACCTATAGCACACCCACATTTAGCCAGTTATGTTTAAGTCCCATGTAATAGGGGGCGAGCCTGTTGCCATCAACCGGGCACAAATCCAGACCCCGGGCTGCTTCTGAGAAAATCCAGATGGAAGAACTTAAAAACATTTTGCCCGGCCCGGGAATCGAACCCAGGACCTCATGGTCAGCAGTAGCGACCACGAATAGCTCGACTAACGAATCGACTGGTGTCGAACAGTGATGTCAAATTTTGATTCGGATCGAATGCAGTGCGGAGGAGCTCGTGGCGACGTAATAACAGCCGCACGGGTCGATCCATCAAGTTAAGCTACGTTTGCCGGGATTGGTCCGTGGATGGGTGACCATCTTTACATGCTCCGTGGCTCGGAAAGCACGTTAAGCCGTTGGTCCCGGCTGTCATTTGTCTCCGACAGTCGTCACGGGTCATCAGAAGCCCGAAAGTCTGACAACCAGTCTTACCAAGGGCACAGATATTATAATACTACGTACAGATACCCAATCCCATACAAAGAAATGACACCACCCTAAGTCTGGCTATTGAGCTGGCTATTTTTCTATTTTTTTAACAGATGGCAGTATCAGCGACTCACTAATTGCCCTTTTGTTGTTCCCTAAACTGCCATCTATGTTTTTTTTTCAAGACTAATTATAATTTGTTCGACTTGAGACCCCATGCCAAGGGGTATCGTATTACCCAGTTACTGGGTTGTGGAGGTCAGATAGGCAGTCGCTCCATGTAAAATACTGGTATTCAGCTGAATCCGGTCAGACTGAAAGCGACTTACCTAGTAGTTATCTGTTCCGTGTTTGCATGTCTTTCAGGCTTTTTCATGAGTATGTGTTCGAAGCCAGCTTCATGCAGTCTTTGTCTCACTACTGCAGAACAAGCCCCCATTTCTTTGCCAGGCTCTGCAGCGTTGTAAAGATAATCCTGTTTTGTATCACTTTCGTCGCCCTCTACAGTGGTAGATCTACGGTATGTGTTATCGTTTTTGCGATAGCGGCTCCACCAACGGTCAACAGATGCTATCTAAAAACAAAATAACATTTTTACAGCATGTAACAGAAAAATTTGGTCCTATTTAAGGCCCTACCCTACCTCAAATTGCGTAGCATGGTCCTCCGTTATGCCGAAATTACTGCAGCATTAATCTTGAAATAAATATAATTATGTTAAAGTTGAGGATTGATGCTAAAACACCATTACACGTGCAACCTGTGGGTGAACTTTTCGCAGAGGGCATATAGTGGCCTGCGTATACAATATAACAACACGTTCCGGGTGTTGATGGGGCTGCCGCGTTTTTGTAGCGCGTCCGGCATGTTTGCCGACGCGCACGTTGATAGTTTTTCGGCTATCATGCGCAAGAGATGCGCATCTTTGTTACGCCGTGTTCGCGCCAGCCTCAACATCATTCTTAGAGCGTTGGCTGACAGGTGGGACTATCCGATCTTGGGGCGGTGGATACGACTGCACGCAGTCAAGTAGACATTCCCCAGGATCGGCGTGCCTCACGCAGCTTAGATTTTAATTTGTTACTAACACTAGTTTCATAAGTATACATTGTTACTAACACATATGGAAGTTTTCTGAAATAAACTTTGATTGATTGATTGATTACATAAATTTTCTCTATAGATAAAAAATCCAAAGTTACCTCTAAACAGAACTATAAACCGCTGGTATTAAAAAAAAAAAACAAATTAGATCATGAAACTTTGCATAATAACTGAACTATCTATAAAGCAGGTCTTATGTTTTTTAAATTACCATTGTTTTCACCGTAAAAAGCAATTACCTAAACTTTTAGACGCTTTAGAGCCGCTAGCGCCCCACTCCGTCTCGTTCCTACTCAGGTCGCGAGTAATATAGTGCGAGCGGGATAAAATCTGAGGTAGGGTGCGCCCTTAATAAACTCTGTTTATAAACAGTGTTTCACTATGTTACATCATCTCTGAAAACAGTTTATAAACAAAGGTGATGAAACATTGTTTCATAAACATGTTGCCGTGGACATCGAGCGGAGAGCAAGACGAAACATCTAGTTTATAAGCAAAAATCAACAGATGTGGACGTGTGTTGCGCGAGTTTATGTACATGGAAGTAGTGTGGTCCAACAACCAGCAGGCGTAGCATGAGCACCGTTTTTTCGACGGAAGAGTAGACAAAAATGACGTTTCCTGTAGACAGTACGACGGCAGCAAAGTAGAAAGAGCCAACTGCATTTTTTACGAAATTCACTCTTTTACATAATTCGACTCAGAATTCTTTGTTTTGTCACAGGATTTATCGGTTGTCAGTGTGATTTTGACAGTAAGGATAGAAAACTTTCTTCCGAAATAGTCTACCTACAAAAAGACGTAGACAAAGATCGTTAGAAATGAAAGACAAAATGGCAGATTGTAGAAGGATTTCTACGGTGCGATGTCAAAAATGAAGAACGAACTGTCACTTTGTATAGAAAAAGCTATGTCTATTCTTCGTAGAGATAGAAAGCGTCATGCTACGCCTGCAGGGGGCCAAGTCTACTAATTTACAAACGTTTTAGTGGTCTCACAATGTTGAGTTTTCGACAGATATGCCATACAAAATCTGTCAAAAACTGATCGTTGTGAGACCACTGACACGTTTGTAAATTAGTAGACTTGGCCCCCAGGTTTCGTACAAGTGTAGACTGCCAAGTTTCAGAAACAGTGTTTCCGGTAAACTTGTTAATAAACAGTTTATTAACAAATGTTGCCTTTACCCGGTTTTCAAATAGATTTTTAAACACTAACCGACAATCCTGTTTCCTTAGCTATGGCACGGACAGAGAGTCCGTTTTTCTTCAACCCAATTATTTTTTCTTTGATCTTGTCGTTGAGCCTGTATCAACAAAATATATGTTATTAGTTATGAATTTACAATACAGTTACAGTAATAGCCCGTGGCTAAGTAATAACAGCCGCACGGGTCGATCCATCAGGTTAAGCTACGCTTGCCGGGGTTGGTCTGGGGATGGGTGACCATCTTTACATATCGAGAATCCATCATAAGTAGTAAATTAGGATAATTTTATTTTAGAAATAATTAATAGGGTCCAGGCGGGCGAAGCCGCAGGCAGCAGCTATTTTTTAGAATGCTGTAAACTTTTTATAAATAAACGGCCACGTGCTAGTCGGACTCACGCACGAAGGGTTCCGTACCATTATCTATAAAAACGGCAAAAAAATCACGTTTGTTATATGGGAGCGAGCCCCCTTAAATATTTATTTTATTGTTTTTTAACAACAACAACAGAAATACATCCTTATGATGAAGCCTTTCGATCAGTATGATAAAGCTACAGGGTGATTATTTTTCTCATGTAACGGGTTCGATTCCCAACCAAGAAATTATTTAAATATCTAAATGCAGTGTATATTTTGTTTTTTTAAATTCAAATAATGTCTTCTTTCAGTAAAATGTTATATTCAAGGTACTTTCCCTCCATGTGGCATATCCGTGGGACGCCCTGTATAGTATGTTACCATGTAATTTTTAACCGACTTCTTCAAAAAGGAGGAGGTTCTCAATCAGCCTGTTTTTTTTTTTTAGGGTTTTATACCCAATCCCTAAACATTATATGGTAACATACTACAATCAAATCATTACCATCTTTCTTGCTGGCCAGTTACCACCGCATGAGCTTTTCTCATAAGTTTCCTACACAAATGAAGACCTTTTTACATACCTTACTCTTTTATTCGAATCCCCAACATTACTGCTCTTTTTTAGCTTAGACTTTTTGACAGATAACTCTTTTGTATCTTCCTCACTTGAGGACTCGTCTACAATATCAACGATTACATCAAGTTTAAATTTTTTCTCATTATCATCTACTAACACAATGCTACCACCATCATTTATCATCGGTACGTTAGTAATTCTGATACTATCTTCACTTAAAAACTTATCATTATTATTATTTTTTACGGAATTTCTTAATTCATGTTGTTCACTATCTTCTCTAGATGTAAAAACCTCATTGTAAAGGGTTGGTTTTGTGAATAATGTATCGCTATTTGTCCCTTTGATAGTATTTTCAGCTATTGGGTCAGTTTCTATCTCAGTTTTCATAGGAATATCTATCCAAGGCTCGTACTCCTCAAATTCTATCTGTTTTTCTTCTTCTATAATTCGTAATTCATTTTTTCTTACTTTTACATCTCTCTCATCATCGACTGATATTTCTATTTCTTTGTTTTCAATGATAGTGTCTTCGCATTCAATGTCAGATGAAGTGAATACAGTTTGAACGGTTAGAGGTGATTTTAGAGGATTGTGATTTTGTTTTAATAATAAGATGTCGCTGCGTTTGATGTTAACTAGGTCTTTAAGCAGTGCATCGCTGAGCAAAGCTTTTTCTCTGAACGCTGCAGCCGCTGTGAGCCGCGCAGTGCACTCCCAGCAAACGCGATGAAGTATGCCCTCCTTTTTGTCACAAGCCTGACCAATGAAGGGCATTGTCATGTCATGAGATTTTTCGTAAAGTATGTAAAGAAAGAAAATACATTTATTTAGCACAGACAGGGCACACAACATAATGTAACTACAAGTAAAAAAAAAAAACAATTTAAAAGTATGTAAGAAATTAAGAAGGAAGTTTGCCTCGCGGCTGCGCCAAATAGGCGCAGTTCAGCAAAAATGCCAGACAACTAATGCCTGACGCTGGTTTTCAACTAGACCTGAGGTCAGAGGGCCTAGACAAGTGACAATTGCTTCGAAAGCGTTTCGTATTTCTATAACGACTTTCAATAGGATTGACATAAGCTTTTCGATAGCTTATGTCAGTCCTATACATTTTTGCCTTTTCCATCATCGTTATCGCTGATAGAATGTCACTTTGTCTAGGGCCTCTGGTACAGATGCATATTTACGAAAAACAAATAATAAGTACACACGGCTACACATCAAGCTATACATTTCCAGTTTATGCTGATCTCGCATTGTATAGGATTTCCGTACAATGCGAGGTCAGCTTATACTGGAAATGCATAGCTTGATGTGTAGCCGTGTGTACCAACTTCAAATAGAACCAAAACTCAGTCTTCAATGTCCTTTCTCAGGCTCTAAACTATCTGTGTACCAAATTTCATTTAATTCGGTTCAGCAGTTTTGACGTGAAAGCGCGACAGACAGACAGACCGACAGACAGACAGAATTACTTTCGCATTTATAATATTAGTAAGTAAGGATAAATTACGTATAATAGGCTCCGATCGCGAAAACGCTCTAGGCGTTTGTGGCTTCTATTCGCAGTAGATACCTATATTATTATTTTATTTTCTAAAGCTGTGTTTCGGTATCTCCCGTCGCTACAGCTAATACAGTTCGATTCAAACTCGGCTCCGAAGTTAGCTACTCATTGCGCAGTACCCACCCCTCACCCCCGCTGACACATGAAATTGTCACAGCGCAGCGACTCTCCTCATGTTCCGAGCCGCCATTAAATTTGAATCGAACTGTGCAATAGTCGACATTACTACAACAATGACTTACCGATATTCCCGTGATATTTTGTAACATTTCACTCAATTTGAAGTCCTTCATATCATACATTTTGACATCTAGAGCTAAACACACTCTGCACACCTAAAAAAATAAACAGTTTAGGATAGAATGTCATTTTGTCAGTGTATACACGGCTACAAATCAAGCTATACATTTCCAGTATAAGCTGATCTCGCATTGTATAGGATTTTCGTAAAGTGAGAGGTCAGCTTACACTGGAAATGTATAGCCAGTATAGCTTGATATGCAGCCGTGTGTACAAAGTGACATTCTATCCTATCCCATTCTACCTGCGAAAACTAGGAAAATTTTAAAATGTATAGGACTGACATTAGCTTTTCTGTTGCATAATTATGTCAGTTCCATGAATCTGTGACTTTTCCTCATCGTTATTGACACGGTATAGAAGAGCTTATGTCAAGCCCGTGGAAAGTTGTTGTAGGAATACGAAACGCTTTGAAAGCGATCGTCACTTGTCTAGGCCCGTACGACACAACGATCTTAAGGGCCTTATCATACTGGTGATTTGCGAGCCAGTTATAAATAGAGTCTATGGCGTAATTCGAAATGCGGCCAGTTTAGATATGCATTCCATCAGTTTCACCAAATTCGATTTCACCAATGAAACTGATAGAATGCACATCTAAACTGGCCGCATTCAGAGTTTAGATGTGCATTCTATCAGCTTCATTGGTGAAATCGGCACCTAGTCGTTGGGATACTATTTAGTTGGCTCACCTCTAATTCAGCCTCGGAAGCCATCTGAAAATAAGTTTTTAGATTTATTTATGACTCGTGACTCGTATTTGTGACTCGTTGATCTAGTGGTCGCAAGCGCTACTGCAGAGGTCCTAGGTTCAATTCCCTGGTCAGGAAAAGTGGTATTGGGTTTTTCTATCTGGAATTTCTCAGGATTAGCAAGGAGTCTGGATTTATGCCCGGGTGATAGCGATAGGCTCACCCCCTATTACATGGATCTTAAACACAATTGGCGAAATGAGGGTGTATTTATTTAAACTTTCCAGTTTAAATAAAAAAGCGGCCGCCATGGCCCACGCACAAATGGTCCACCTTAAGGACTGAGTGCGGAAACCAAATCCCTTACATAAAACATAGGCTTTACTCTTTGAGGTATATATTATGTTTGTGTGTATTTTAATAAATATTATTAATGTGAACTCACAAGTGTGGGAACAGCTCCACTTTTGACTCTTCGCTGATTCGGCCGTGAATCATCAAAATCTTCAGGTAGAAAATGGTCAGAGCACACAACAAGCCACTTGCTGAGTCTACAACCCGCTTGGGCTAGGACTTTTAACCAAACAGAGCAGTGGGATGGATCCTTCGGTAACCTGATGTGTAATATCAAGTTTTCTTTTAAGTTTTTGTATGATACAACAATCAATCAAAACACGGTCAAATAAATTATTACATTTAAATACATATTTTATAGCCGATTCCTATAATTTACGGACTGTTATCGGTTAAAATGAAGACTCTTTGATCTTTACCAATAATGAAGCAAAGATCTCATAGCTTTGCATAGTAGACGCTCCCGTATAGGAAGTAGCTATCACAGGATAAAATAAGTAAGCACGAATCTATTTATCTACCCAGTATGGCAATAAAAAATGCTACTATTGGTAGGAAAATGATTGGTTTTTGTTTATAGGAATTGAGCATTTAATTAATTAGATGGTTTGCATCTAACTACCTAATATTATAAACGCGAAAGTTTGTAAGTATGGATGGATGGATGTTTGTTACGCTTTCACGTAAAAACTACTGAATGGATTTGGATGAAGTTTGGCAAACCGATAGTTTATAACCTGGATAATACATAGGATACTTTATAGCCCGATATTCCCACGGGATCGAGACTTACGCGGGTGAAACCGCGGGAGGCAGCTAGTAAACAATAACAAAACATTTTAAAAACCACAACAAGCTTTAATGAAGTTGGCGCGAGCCACTTAGAAATTGATGTTTTTATCATTATTATCGTCAGACACTGAGTTCAGACATTACATATATTACTGGGTCACGGTCATCAAATAAATGGTGTACCTACAGTACTTACAGTTCTTGTTTGGATCGAAATTACTGTTTAAAATTATAATGATTAGGTACTTACTTATGAAACGTAATCCCATTGCTTTTATTTGTTTTCTTCAAGTCATCATTAGTGCAATTCTGAACACAGCACCTCATATTTTTTGATAAAATTAAATAGTTAAAACGTATAAGTACCTATGACCTCTGATTTTTCACATATTATGTGAAACGGGGAACAGATTAATTATAGAATATATACCTATTAATTACACGTACGATTTATTAAAATTAAATGTTTACACAAATCAATCAGAATTTTGTGCAATTTGTGTGTTTGTTGCTTGCTTTGTTGTAAAAACAGCTGTCAAAGTGTCAAACAGTTAAACCATAGATTAAAGAGACTTTATATTACACAGACATAGTCACAGAGAATGTAATATTGTCAATGGTGTCAAACTTATGCATGACGACATTGACGACACAAATCATTTTTTTCATGATGGTAGGTACTGTTGGCTTTGCATTTAAAAATAAGGAAATTGCTTGTTAAATACGGAGAACGTCACTTGAAAGTTGAAACCAACTTGGATTTATAGTAGTGGGTGATAGACGTGCGTGCGTACCTATAGTACGCGACCTTACTCGGCTCGCCGTCAGTGGCATATCTACTTAAGGGTTTGTACACAAAACTGCGAATTCGTGCGAATTCGCAACGCAGAAGGTACCTAAGCGCAGAAGAAAATCTTAGGGTACCGTCGCAGATTTTTGCGATGCGATGTCGCAACGCAGTTTTGTGTACAAGCCCTAAGGTTGTCATTGTCAAATTAGCTCGCGGCGATGACAGACGGGCGAGAAAGCTCGTAGAGCCATATGTACGCGTACTACTTGCTCGCTCGTCTATCACCCCTTTAACGTTTAGGGAAAATAGTATGTAAAGCTTTGATTAAAATGTGGATTTGCAGTTTTTACACAAAATCCATTTTGAAAAATCGCTTTAAAATCTGCAAGCATAAAAATGTACTCTGTGCTGCGAGCTTTGATTGTGACTTATGTTTATAACTTTAAGTACTATTTTGTCACATGTAGTTTTATGAAGAGTCCGTTAGCTGAGGTTTACCGAGCCCAGGATTATTCGAATACTGGCCTTCTAAGCAACTTAACAGACTGTGAAAAAGAGAGGTATTTAACCCAAGAGTATTAGAGTTGGAATTCGTAATGAATAGAATACATTTAGTACCTGTTTCTTAGTATTTCGATGGAAACTGTAATAAAAAATGTGTTAATTCTTATTTAAAACACACGGGCCTCTTTCTTAGTTCGAAGGACCATGTTTTACTATGTATTTAGTGGGAATTTACTGATATAATTGAGAAAGAGGTTTAGTGAAATAAAAAACGTGTTCATTCTTAAAAATCAACTTGCTATATTTTTTGACAGATAAAATCGACAGTGACAGTACATGTAGTGTTGCAAGTCGAAAATAATTTATATAGAATATTAGGAATGCCAACAGTGCCATATATTTTTGTTTTGTGAAATAAATAGTTGACAATTGAGTAATAAGGGAATTTTGAAGGACCCTTCAACCTTTATGAATTTGAAGATTACCTCCACGATTTAACTAATTCACAACACAGTTTAGGGCTTGGCACAATTTGCTGACAGATTCTTTGATTAAAACCACATGCCTTTTCAGACTCCTTCTTCTTCGCATTTCTGAGACTAACGTCTTCTTGAGAATAATAACTTCAGAAATAACTGCACCTGTAAAAGTGAGGACAATTAAGTAAAGAAAATATAAAAAAATAGAAAAAAAAAATATATTAGAAAAACAAGTCAAGTAGACTATAAGTTATTTAAGCAACTGTTATCTAATAAGGGGTATTAAAACACGAATGTGGGTTTATCACACGAGGCGAAGCCGGGTGTGATAATAGTATCACATGAGTGTTTTAATACCTAATTATTTACAGTTGCATACAAGACTTTATCTACACCCATGATATGAATGCTCTACAAAAAGGTTTGCAATACTAATATCGAAGAAAAATGGAGGGATACGACACACGTGAATTCGAATTTTTCGAATTCGAATTTTTCGAATTCGAATATCATTTGTTTTTCTTTTTCTTTTAAATTACGGTGCTTTGTTCGTGAAACGAACCTGCATGACAATGTTCTTTTTTTTAAATGATGGGTGTTATAATGTTGTACTAAATTTCATAATGCAACTATGAAATTTAGTACAACATTATAACACCCGTTTGGATAATATTATGGTTAATATGGCTGTTTGAATATTGGCAATAAGCAGGAACTTTTATAGAGGATTTATAGCATGAGTGTAGATAAAACAATAAACATCTGCTACTCGGACTCACCAAAAATTCCATAGTAGCACAATTATTACAGTTCTCAATCTTTATTTGTTGTTGTTGTCAATAGTGTATGCAATTTAATCAGATCGATTGAGACCCTTGTACAGACTCCTTGTTTGGGTTGGGTACCCTTGAGTTATATTATATTTGCAACAAATATCCGTAGTGTAAGTAAATATCCATATTTGCTGCAACATTACTGGTCAATAATAACTATTATTACAGTCAACTCTTTTACCTTTTGTGATCTGGTTTTCTCAGGCTTCATTTCCAGTGGTGTTGGCATCTACGTTTTTAAACTACTCAGATTCTTTTGCTTTTTCGTGTTAACCAGATCTTCAAAGAGTTTTAGAGGTCTTTCCGTCATTAGAGAAGGTTCCGGAGTGGTAAAATCAATAGTGGTCTCTCTCAACGAGAAAATCAGTTTGCATGCAGCTTGGCTAATCAACATTTCCTTGAAGCCAATTCTCATAGTTCTTTCCAAAATCGATAACATTACATGAGATTTATGCCATCTCTGTTCTCGTGTAAATCTTCGATAAAACTCCGTAAGGGGAACATTATCTTCGCTAGAAAGTTGATCGCACAATCGCATCGAACAAGATTTCATGCTTGAACGAAATATTCTCATTTTTCGATATAACAAACAAGTCCAAATTTACTTGCTATTGTTACTAACACTTAATTCAGTGATGTTGACAAGATAAAAGTTCAAAATTAACTAAATTTTAAACCATTTGGACATTGCTTGCATGCGGTGCCAGGGCATAGCCCCCCACCCGCAGTGTGTCAGCCTCTCTTTGTGAGCGCCTATATCGGTTGGTGTTATTACAGCGCGAGTAGCTGCGCGCGCCCATGTGTAAATCAAATCAAATCAAAAGTAATTCAATCAAACTAGGCTGCGAATCAGCACATCAAAATGACATAGACAGTCCTCCGGCACGCCCGCCCTTCACCACTCCCTAGTGCTTTAGCTGGGAAGAAGAAGTAGCGCAACAAATTCCCCAAAGTTGAGCGATTGCTATTATGTTTCTTCACGACACCTCGGCGGTTAGTCTCCGCTAGGTGAGACCTCCAGTAACCTGGGGGAGGCCCAGCGAGAGACGCCCAGCGACAGAGGTAAGTATGTGGCTCCCGCCCGCCCCGCTCACAGATTTAGCCGGACACGGTCCGAGCTAGGGAGCAGTGGTGAGTGTGTGAGCAGCATCATATAAAAAAAAAAAAAATCTTTAAAAATGTAAGTTCTTGGAATTAGAAATAAACTTTCTTGCCAACAACCATGAGGTAATAGTGACCCGAGTGTAACCAATTAATCAAGTTACTTGACGTTATCCCGGGCGAGTTCTCTCACAAGTTACTTGACGTTATCCCGGGCGAGTTCTCTCACAAACAGCTTTAGCATTGAAAAAACTTGCTGATTTAAAACTCCAAATATTCCACATTCAAATATTCATCATCTGTAGCTTGAGTCTTCTTCACCAGTTTTTTATTTGAATACTTTTTACTAATACGACCTACTTTCAAATTTATATTTTTTAATTTAGCGTCACCTAATGTGTGATCATGGCATATTACTTCTTTTGGTTTTTTTAACACTGTTTTTGAAATCAAGTCTTTATTTGTGTTTTTTAATATAGTTTTTTTATTTTTATTATCACAATCACTAGGTGGTTTCAGGTAGCCGATAATCGTGTTCTTTGTTTCAACACTGGAACAGCCTGGCAGACTGCTATACGCGGAGTGAATTGTATCTTTTCTTAAAGGTATATATTGACTAGAGATAGGAATTGTGTCAAAGACAATATTTCTATTTTCTGCAGGACGAAAAGGATCATATTCTATCACAGTTTCGATAGGAGCTTCAATTATTGATTCTTCTATGACTTCCATTTGATCAATATTTTCTTCAATGATACTTTCATTAAATTCTATCGAATCTTCTGGAAAAGTATTTTGTACTATATCTGTGTCATTGTTGTCCGGGGTAGAGGGTTCCATCTCGTATTCCGCATCTATTTGTACAGGATGAAATACTTCTACGATGCTCAAAGTTCCAGCTGATTTGAGATAATCTTGGTTTTCTTTTATGTAAGTGATGTCGCTTTTTCGTATCTGAAATTTGAAACAAAAAGTGCTTAATATTTATTTTGATGAAATAATTTTCACAAAGTTGAGTCCTGCCTGCGGTTCGACCCTAAGAATTACAACTCGTAGGTCGCGGCCGATACCACTGAGCCAACATTGCTCTTGATAGATGGTAGATAGATATCATTTTTAACCGACTTCTTCAAAATGAGGAAGGAGGAAGAGGTTCTCAATTCGTCTGTTTTGTTTTTTTGTATGTATTTTACGCGATTACTCCGTGATGATTCTTTTATTGTTTGGTAGGTCATGCTTCAGAGGTGGTCCCATATAAATTTTATTAATTTTGCTTGCGTAGTTTTTGAGTTAGCTTCAATATTTACGTATTTTTCCCACTTTGCGTATGTAGACGACATTATTATCTTAGTTGACTCCGTTACTGTTATTTACTAACCACCTTACTAATAAACGTTGTATAGCGCATGTATAGTTACACAACGCTTTGTCTTCTTTTTTCAAAAGTCAAATTACTTTTGAAAGAAGAAGACAAAACGTTGTGTAACTATACATGCGCTATACAACGTTTATTAGTAAGGCGGATAGCAGATAACGGTATACGAATTTGTGTGGGGTAGGTACCACAACTAAAAAGTGAAAAATAAAAACTTTTTACAAAAAAAAAATCAGAAGTCGGTGGCAAAAAACGAAAATTGAAAAGCAAAGACACCGACTTCCGAAATTAAAGTTATTTTTCACTTTTTTAGTGTTTTTTTCGTATAGATTCTCAGGATTATAACTTTCTTTTCAAAACCAAAGGTATTGCAAACGCGTTGCCATCTCGGAGATAAAGCTGGCATCTCATGTGTCTGTAACACAGCACCCATACCCTTCAAACTGGGACACAGCTAAGCTGCTTGGCGGCAGAAATACAGCGTGTAAAAACAACTATCACAGCCGACAACTACACATTCTGTACATCAAAATTAAGTAACATTGCACAAGAATAACTGCTGGGAAAGGGATTTTTTTTTTTGGTGAGAAAAATCGCTGTTTACGGTAGTACGCAACGTAACGCACGCAAAACATTGTGTTTATGGGTGCATGCAACGGTTCAGGGTTAGTGGGGGTATTTAAAATTAAGTTATAACATTTTAAACTTGCTTTCTTTATAAAAAGTCTGAACTGGAACTTTGACCTTCAGTATCTCCGTAACCAGAAGGTTCCCAGGTATGGTTCAGAACAAAATAATGATCACAATGACGGGAATAACAAGTGGCTTTCGGCTTCGTTAAGTGTCTTTTTACACCCGTTATGTATGGAGGTAGTACTCCTTCACAAGGAACTTTACTGCTACTGTTACTTACTTGTTCGTCAACTAAGCCCTGCAGCAAGGCATCGCTGAGCAGCGCTTTGTTCCTGAACGCCGCAGCCGCTTTCAGCCTTCCAGCGCACTCCCAACATAGGCCCTCAAAAGTAGAAGGGTTATTATCGGTCACCTGGTATGAGGAAGAAAAAAAATATTTTATTTGGGACACGCACAGGATATCTGCCTAGAGTTTTCCTAACTATATTGGGGTCGGCTTCCAGTCTAACCGGATGCAGTTGAATACCTTTGTTATACATGGAGCGACTGCCAATCTGACCTCCACAACCCAGTGACTGGGTAACACGATACCCCTTGGTAAGACTGGTTGTCAGACTTTCAGGCTTCTGACGACCCGTAACGACTGTCAAAGATCTACGAATGACAGTCGAATGACACACGCACAAGATATACAATCAATTTTTATGAAAAAACATCCAGTCTAATCAAGGAATAATAAAAAAAATGGTTTAGGAGCTTTAAATTTATTTCAAATCAGCCCAGTTTCTTTAAACCAGTTTAGTCTGGTGATCGCAATCGCTACTACTGACCATGAGGTTCTGGGTTCGATTCCCAGGTAATCGGGTTTTTCCAGTAGGAATTACTCAGATGCAGGCGTAGCCGCCCAGAGTAGATCTAAATCTGTGTCCGGTAGATGGCAATAGGCTCGCCCCCTATTAAATGGGGTCTGCGTCAGGATGACTGGACCAAGGAAGATTTTGGAAGTTTGGGCAATACCAAGTTTTAGTACCTATTTGGTACTATTTGGTACCAGAAGAAAAACATATGTGGAGGTTCCAACGAGGTACTAAATGTTAATGAAAAGATAAACTAATTATAACGCCTACAACTAGGTGAAATCAACGTGCTCCAGATTACATGCAAAATTTCTTCTAGGTCGAACTTTTTTTTGGCTTATCGAAAAAATCTAGGAAAAACATATGTTGAGGTACCAATGAGGTACTAAATTTTAACGAAAAGATGAACTACTTATAACGCCTACAACTAGGTGAAACTTGCTTGGTCCAGCCATTCTGAAGTCAGAATGGCTGGCCACTTTCCTCGTAATAGTTTTCGCTCTTTAGCGAGGTACCAATTATTTGATGTCTGGTACCAAATAGTACCAAATAGGTACTAAAACTTGGTATTGCCCAAACTTCCAAAATCTTCCTTGGTCCAGTCATCCTGACTGACGCAGACTAAATGGGACTTAAACATAACTGACGAAGTGTAGGTGTCCTATAGGTCACAGGTACACCTCTGCCCAACCCCTCGAGGATAACAGGCGTGTTGTTATGTAAAACAAAGACAACAATAACTTACCAGTATTCCAGTAATATTCTGGAACATTTCTCTCAATTCAATGTCCTTCAAATCATACATTTTCACATCCATTGCTAGGCATACCCTGCAAATCTGAAAAATAAAATTTTACACTATATTACGTCATCATTATCACTACATATTATAAAACAAAGTCCTCCGTCGCGTCTGTCTGTTCGCGATAAACTCAAAAACTGCTGCACCGATTTTCATGTTGTGTTCACCAATGGATAGAGTGGTTCTCGAGGAAGGGTTTAGTATAATAATAACCGACATCCACGGAAAAAAAAAACAACCGAATTGTTGTATGGGAGCCCCTTAAATACTATTTTTTTTTCAGATTTTTAGTATTTGTTGTTATAGCGGCAACAGAAACACATCATCATCTGTACACATCATCTGTGAAAATTTCAACGGTTTCACTATCACGGTTCTTGAGATACAGCCTGGTGACAGACAGACAGAAGAGTCCCGTTTTAGTCTTTGAGTACGGAACCCTAAAAATTGAGGGAAAAGAGAGTAAATAACATACTGCTTGTTTCTTGTAAAATTTCTTACACTAGGAGGACTTGATAGGATTAGAAAATGTATTTGACTCACATTAGATTCCAAGAGTGTATCCGAATCATGAACTATATCATCGCCGACGTCATCACAAATAGCAGTATCATCAACCTGAAAAAAGAATAAAAATAAAAGGACTGCGGCGATACATACAAAAAAAATTTTCATACCAATATGAATATTAAATTCATATTCGTATGAAACGCTTGATTACAGACGTAGATATGAAACAGAATATGCAGATTAATACAATACAAATAGGGTTCATTTTCGTATGACACGCTACTGTAGTTAGAAACGCATAACTGAAAAGAGATTACTATTATTATTTCGCGTCAAAAATCTGCCATTTTTTTTTCAAAAACCTGTATTTGGACACTCCCAAGTGTATTTAAGACAAATATAACGATACCTTAACCATCGACATCCATCCAGCCGTTTGGAAGATACGAGGTAATAAAGAAATTTACAAACATAAGTACATACATCTAACTATCTAACTTTTAAGTAATATTATAAAAATGAAAATATACACGTGGATGGATGGATGGATGGATGTTTGTTACTCTTTCACGTAAAAAAACTACTGAATGGTTTTAGATGAAATTTGTCAAACAGATAGTTTATAACCTGGATTAACACATAGCATACTTTTTATCCTGATATTCCCACGGGATCGAGACTTACGCGGGTGAAACCGCGGGGCGCAGCTAGTGCAAGATACGCGCGAAAAACATAACTTTTCCTTGGCAGTCTGGTAAAAAGACCTAGGACTTTTCCAGTGTCTACGCATTCTGTATAACAAACTAAGTACCATTGCCAATGACAGCCGGGACCAACAGCTTAACGTGCTTTCCGAGGCACGGAGGAGTCTCGGTATGTAAAGATGGTCACTCATCCACGGACCAACCCCGGCAAGCGTAGCTTAACCTGATGGATCGACCCGGCTGTTATTACTTAGCCACGAGCTCAAGAAGCGCAAGAATAAGATGAATTAATTCAAGTTTACAATGTTACCAACTCACCCTCGGTTCTTCCACTGGACCGGAATCACCCGCATCAGCACAAGATTCTGTAACGCCCTGAAAAAAAAGTTATTTGTTAACAGTTGTAAAGTACTTCATGGTTCTGGTAATAGGCTCCGAGTTGGTAAATAAGGGGCTATCCATAAATTATGTCACACGTAAGGGGGTGGGAAGGGGTCAACAAAGTGTGTCATGGTAAGTTATTTTTCTTTCAGCTACATAGTAATGTTATCATTAATCACTACAAAACCGATCCCAAAGGACGTATTTTTTGCTTAGAACCAACACAGTGCAGTAAAGTTGTATGAAATTTCATTGTTGCACTGTTTTGCAGTGCAACGATGAAATTTCATATCATCAACTTTACTGCACTGTTTTTAGGGTTCCATACCAAAAGGGTAAAACGGAACCCGGTTACTAAAGCTCATCTCTCCGGCTCTGTCTGAGTTGAGTTGACTTGAGTTGACCTGGCTTGACCTGACTAAGTCAGGTCGACTTGACCTGAATTGAGTTGGTAGTTGAAAGAAAAGTAGATTACACACCTTGCTAAAGTGAGTAATTGATGCACTCGTGTTAATTTAGTGCCCTCGCATAATCTCGGGCACCAACATAACCCTCGTGCATCAATAACTCACTTGGCGCTCGATGCAGCAATCTACTATTTTTTACTTTTTACATGAGCAAGACATGTGAAAAAGTTACGGTTTTGTCAACTCACCCTCAGTTCCTGCACTGGATTGGAATCGGCAAAAGACTCGCCAACATCCTGAAAAAAAAAGGTATTTTTTAACAAATGGTTCTGGACATACTAAAAAAAAAAAAAGGTATTTTTGAACAAATGGTTCTGGACATACTAAAAAAAAAAAAAGGTATTTTTGAACAAATGGTGCTGGACATACTAAAAAAGAAAAAGGTATTTTTGAACAAAATGGTTCTGGTAATAGGCTCTGCTAAATAAGGGGCTATCCATAAAATATGTCATATTTATTTTAAATTGTGGGGTCAAAAAAACCGTGATAACGTAAGTTTTTTTTTTTTACTTTTTTCATTACATGAGCGAGACATGTGAAAAAAAACATTCTCAATAAACCAACTTTTCATTTATTAAATTATTTACATCTAATTCGTTAGCCTAAATATTCAAAATAGCCAGCATTATCGGCTATGCACGCTCTGAACCGTCGGATGAATGACCGTTTTATTCTTCGTGTAAATTCGCTTGCACTAATTTCTTCAATTACTGCCGCAATTTTTAACCGTCTTCTTCAAAAGGGAGGAGGTTCTCAATTCATGTTTGTTTTTGTGTTAAGTTACACGATTCTTCCGCCAATTATAAATCGATTTTGATGATTATTTTTTTGTTTGGTAGGCCATGCTTCGGAGGTGGTCCCATATAAACCATATAAAATTTATTAACTTTGCTTGCGTAGTTTTTGAGTTAGCTTCAATATTACGTATTTGTCCCACTTAGTATAATGTAGATGACGTTTTAAGTGACTATTATTTACATAGCAGGTGGTGGTATTCGAATTTGTGTGCGGTACAACTACTAAAAAGTGAAAAACAAAAACTTTTTACAAAAAAAAACTGCTTTAAAAAAAAACACTAAAAAGTGAAAAATAACTTTAATTTCAGAAGTCGGTTTCTTTGTGTTTCAATTTTCGTTTTTTGCCACCTCAAGTCTGTTATTTTTTTTCTGTCCCTTACACCCTGTAGACAGAAGCCAATTGAATTTGACGTAACTTGAGCAGTGTATTTTTTTTTTGTTGAAGAAGTCGTAGCTCAGGAATATTGAGATCCTCACTTACTCCAGCATCTGGCAAAATAGCGAGCTGATCACAACGTTGCACTTGTCTAGTAGCTGACCTCCAGCAAGACTTTTCAATTTTGACATCTAAAAAAGTAACATGTAATAAATAAATAAATTAATATTATGTATCTAAATTAAACATGTTATTCAAAACATGGGTAAAATAGACTTGATAATAGTATGATTACATCACATTACAATACAATATACTGTTCGGAATACATGATAATGATCGGGCAGTAATTGTATCATCAAAATAGATTAATGCGAATAATGAGTTTGTTTGTTAACTTTCACGCTAAAACGGCTGAACGGGTTCGGATAAAATTTGGCACAGGGGCAGACCTTGACCTAGAGAACATAGTCTACTTTTTATCGACATACCACACGGGCGAAGCCGCGGGCGGAAGTTAGTATTATCTAATACCTACAACATTCTTTATTTGTAAAACCTTCACATATCGGTACAGTATTATCAACACATCTACTAACGATTATTCCCGATGTCCACTACTTGTTTGACGAACACTGGGAGGCAGCGAAACAACTTTTAAAAATACATTCATATTTATATTCATAACATTTCTTCAAGGGTGACGATGACGCGAGTTCCATGATTTTTGTTCACCCAAAAAGTGATCAACGCACCTAAATAATTTTTCACTTCAAAAAATTAAACAAACAAAACTGAAGACAGATGCAATTAAAATCATGAATGAAAAAGTATGTTTGTAACATTTATGAGTTAGCTATCTTCTGTAACATAATTGTAATCAAGAGATGGGACATTCATGTCGTGTCCTGTCAGTTATGTTACAGGAACTGATGGACGGAGTGATGGCGCCAAACAATTGGCTGAATATAATGGGCCGGCTCTATTTAGATTGCCTATTCCCTATCTCAGATTCTATTTAGACATATTTATATAGTAAGCCTTTTTGGCCTCAAACAGCCCGCCAAAATATAGCTGCCAACAGTATCAGGGGGCCTACCACCGCCCGTATTATTTTAATCTTACTTCGTGGGGGAAAGAGATGGAGCTATACGTCCTGAAGAGCTTTATCTCTTTCCTACACTGAAGTAAAATTAAAATAATACTGGTTTATGTGGTGGTGGTAGGGCCCAGTCAGTGTCATTTTGACACACAAAATTGGGTTTATCTATTTGTGAACAACAGTTTTATATATTTCTATAAACAAAATAACTAACACACAGAGTATTGAAAACTAACACCAACCAGTAGGCCTAGAAGCAGCATAATTGTGATCGATATGTAGAGTGCGGCAATACTTGTGTTCAAATTCAGAGCTTGGCTTCTGATTTTCTGGAAAAATATACATAATAAGTTAGTTACCATTTTGTAAGTTATTTGGATTAATGTCAAGCAGAAAGCCAATCATGGGCGTACCCAGCTTCTGGCCTAGGGGGGGGGCAAGTCAGATTTTTTTAGGTTGGATCGTCCGCGGCTGTTTTGTCATACACACTACACAAACACACCTATTACATGAAACATTAGGTATAATAATGTTGTGTAGTGTGTAGGGCAAACAGCCTACTGAAGATTACCGAATACAGCCGTGCATTCGAACGCTCGGCTAGATTCGGTAATCATTGTCCGCCATCGTCGCGCACCATGCATTTTGCCAGTGTCTACTGCGCGGTTTATTTAAAAGGTAGAGCATAAGGCCCAGTTTACACTTTGATTAGTAATTAAGCAAGTTCATACAATGTTCTGTGAGATTTCTAGGGGGGGCAGCTGCCCCCCCCTGGGTACGCCCATGAAGCCAATTATAAAACCTTACCAAAACCCTGAGCAGCATGGATGTGAGTGGATTGTGTGAAAGATGATATGGATAGAGGGGTGAATACTGAGATGCTGGCTGATAGAAATGTATGGAAGAAGACTTGCTGCGCCAACCACAAATAAATTGGGCAGGAGAATGGTGATGATGATTTTGTAAAATATTTATCAGTCACATCACAAAGAAATCTTCACAATAAGTATTACTGTAACAGCTAACAGCTAGGAGTAAGGCGTATTTATCGTCACAGATAGAAATAACAGATATTAAAAAATTGCAGATAGCGATTGCTTGTAACCATAAAAAATATCTCTTAGGTACTTAAAATCACGGATCCTCAAGACCCCCAGCTGTTACTGTTAAAACTTCCGATACGATTTTCGACTTTAAACCAGAAGAAATAAAGAAGAGATTCAATTGAGATACATATTTAACATCCGTACAAAAATAACAGGCTGTGATTTAATAACAGATATTTGGATCTGTTATTTTTTTGTCAGTCACAGTGATAGCAGATATCGTGTTTCACCTGTTACAACCCATCTTTACTAACAGCAACTACAGCAAGAAATTAAAAAAATGTGAAATTTAATGTTTTGATGTTTACTACCCAATCACAAACAAGTATCAGGTGAATGGATTTGTATAAAGATAGGTTTGTGACAGGATCGTTTTTATCGGCTATTATGCATTAAAACTGTCACTATAAGAGTGTAGTATACTTTAGCAATCCGACAATTACCTGAGTTAGAATGTGTTGAAACTCCAGTAGAGATTTCATGTTCAGTGAACAAAGTAGGAAACGCTTGCATCAAAAGACGAGATTTCTGAGTAAGAAACCTTGCCTCAAAATGCTTATGACACACACATTGTTTGCCCAATTCAACTACACTCAAAACACGCAGGGACGCACAGTTTATAGAATCTAACCACATATTGCGTCTATTTGCACAAATTGGGAACTTGTGTAGTAATACAGCGTCCTGTCGCCTAGTATTACAGCCCGGCACACAACACTTGGTATAGCGCATTTTGAAAGAAGCCTCGACGCTAATACGGAGAAACTAGTGCTCAACTCAACGTAATTAGCGGAGAATGAATAAGAATGTGTAATTGCGGAATCACCACGAAAAACAACTTGTGTTCACCGCGAAAATGCCGACCAAAAATGTCATTGTCATTAATGTTAACAAACAACAAGATGGCGGACCGGCCGGCAGACACAGGCGACACAGGGGCATGAAGTTGCAGAGGGGGTACAAACGTCATTTTCCCGCTGTCATTCGTATATTATGGCAACATTTCGCCATTACGTAAATAAAACAAAATTATTTAAAAAACAAAAACCAATAACCCTATGCGCTTAGCCGAGCGCACAAACAAATGATTCATGCAATGCAGGTGCTACCGATAACATGCAATAATAACTAAATCTCTACCAGAAACCAGAATTACTCAAAGGCGTAGTACTCTATTTTTATTTTTATTTTATTTTATTAACGACTACTTAAATGATAAGAATAGTTTGGTCGCTGTGATTAACTCAAGACAATGTTTATGTTCTTTCTCCAGCATCAGCTTACCCACTGATAGGTTATATGAGTTCATATATGTATTTTTTTTATTTGACTGTATAATCAATTTATTTTTAATGTTTTTCTAATTTAATTTATTATTGACATAATCTACTCATTACAATGTTTACTAAATGAGTGAGCTAGTGACCTCGCAAATTGATAAATATTATTTATTTTACTTCAATGGTCCTAGTTTATCATTTATAACTTCCAGTTACATCTAA
Organism: Lithophane socia; assembly: GCA_947522985.1. Lineage (NCBI taxonomy): Eukaryota > Metazoa > Arthropoda > Insecta > Lepidoptera > Noctuidae > Lithophane > Lithophane socia. Next base: position 3,543,949 of record OX383281.1, on the reverse strand, counting down.
AAATATGTAGGCGGGCACGCCCTTTGTGCCTGGAGGCTTTTATTTAGTTACCTAATTTATGTTTACATTTACTTTTTATTTCTGCTTGAGTACATAAAGTAATCGTTTTTTTTTGGTTGGTATATTAGCTAGCTGACATATGGCTAATAATTAGATTTAATAAGTACCTATGTTTTGTGTTGCATAATGTAAATGATTTTGCATAGTTTTGTATAGAATCAATTTTTTCTAACTGAACAGACAGCTGTGCTGCTGGGGAGTTTGTTGCGCCACTTCTTCCCAGCACCCCTTTCTAAAGCACTAGGAAGTGGTGAAGGGTGGGCGTTTTTGGGGGACTGTCTTATGTGATTTTGACGTTCGAAAAGTGCTAATTCTCAGCCTAGTTTGAATAAATGACTTTTGATTTTACTAATTGTAAGTACCTATGTGCTATTAAAACTATATACTTAACTAAAAAGAAGGTCAAAACAGCCAAATGAGACAAAAAATATACTTTGAATTTATTTTAAATGGCAAAAATTTCATACAAATTTTTTTTTTTTACCGAATGGATACTCGCGCGGCCGCGGATGGCCGGTGCAGATTTTTTTCGCAAAATCGCATCGATATTGGAACTTTGTTGCCTATGTCCACTAATTACCCGACTACGGCGAAGAAAAAAGGAGGGTTATGATTTTGACCGGTATGTATGTATGTTCATCTGTTCCCTCCTATCTTTCAAACCACTTATCACAATTTGACAAATGAGGTATGGTTAGAAGCGTCGTGATTGTCCGCTGGTTATAGGCTATGTGAAGTCACATTAAATTAAAAATGGCGCCCTTTAGAGGACATAAAGTGAGGAACTTAAAAAAAAAAATGGTTTAATCGTACCATGTTGGGTATCAAATGAAAGGGCTTAATGAGCACATTTCAAAAATGTATATATTATAATCCCAAAAGAATTTAAAAAAAAATCAAGTAATAAAAACTAAAACCCAACTACGACTTAAAAGGTATAAACAAGACACCACAGACAGACAAATTAAAAAGCCGGAGTCACACGTAATCTGTTCGATTTATGCCCTAACACGTGTGACTCCGGATTTTTAATTTGTCTGTCTGTGGTGTCTTGTTTATACCTTTTAAGTCGTAGTTGGGTTTTAGTTTTTATTACTTGATTTTTTTTTTCAGTATGAGCCCACTGTGCACCGTTGATCTTGATTCCTGTTTCATATGGTTGGACTTCATGTGGTTTTTTTTTTACAGAGAACCCGTTTTAAATTTCTCAATACTTGAGAAAGAAGTTTCAGTCTGTGATTGAGTATAAATACTAAGACGAGTGAAATAGGGCGCTCCTTGCGGTGCTCCACATCGTTGTCAATGCGGTGAAGGAGTCGACTGCCTCAGACACCACGGCCTATCCTGCAGCAAGAGCGCTGGTCGGATGGCACGGCACGCCAGCATTAATGACATTATCCGTCGGGCTCTTGTCACCGCCGGGGTGCCAGCTGTGTTAGAACCCAACGGCTTGGCACGCGACGATGGGAAGAGGCCAGACGGAATGACCATAATGCCCTGGAAGTTGGGTAGACCTTTGGTGTGGGACGCAACCTGTGTTGACACCCTCGCGCCATCCCATCTTCCTAGCACGGCGGGCTGTGCTGGGACAGCTGCTTCAGGAGCAGAAAACCTCAAACGGCGCAAATATAACAACCTTATTGGGAGCTATATGTTTGAGCCGTTTGGGGTTGAAACACTAGGGCCGTGGGGTCCGAGTGCTCATCGAGTATTTCGGGACATCGCTAAGCGATTGGTCGACTCTTCACGTGACCAGAGGGCTGGCCTATTTTTAGCCCAAAGAATCAGCATTGCCATTCAACGTGGCAATGCTGCCAGCCTTTTGGGCACCTTTCCCATTGACAGCGATGCGGACGAATTCTTTGATGCTCAATGAGCCCCTCCCCTTTATTTTTTCTTTTTAATTTGTTATATATGTAATTGTTTTTTAGTTAATTTAGTATAATAAATGTAATGTAATTTAAAAAAAAAAAAAAAATACGTATCGTTGATGTTAAAGATATGATTATTATTCTCATGGGTTGGGCTGCATTCACGCGGAATTCAATCCCGGTGGAGACCAGCCGAGGACTTGACGTCAGTTTAAAGTTAGTCTGTTCATCTTGTGTAGTGTAGTCTGTTCATCTTCGATTTGACGTGTTATCAATAGAGCTACTTCCTTTCTGAAATAAGGTATCTTAACGGCAATAAATTCCTGCTCGTCCCATAAGTTTAGGTTAATAACACGACTTTTCAATACTTTTTCTTTCTTTCTACACTATTTGTTTCATCATCAGATGAACTATAGTCGAACAAAGACGAATACAAAAATGTTTTTTTTTTTTCTAAACCCCTGACTAAAACAAAGCTTCTAAAAAGTTGTAAGTAATATTTTAATCCAAGCGTTGTCGTCGGGTCGGAGGGCGGCTAATGAAAACGCCAAACACACTAGACTTATATCTAGGAATAATCAATGTATGCTATAGGACGACAGACAGACGTGGCGGAGGACTTTGTTTTATAATATTATTATTATTATTATTTAAATGTCTTTGACATATCTCGGGACCCTGGGGTCCCGGACCTTTGGAAGGCGTGCGAGGGGCCGAAGCCAACTCGCAGAGGCCCCTTAGACATTTTTAAGTGTTGAGACACCAACCGACGATTCTCCCTGTATGCACTATGCAAGTGCAGCCAAGGACAACCCCCGATTGGCGTAGGACTATTGCATGATATGGAAACAAAGATATTTGATTATGGGTTTGGGTAGCTTAGTGAACTGGTTATCTTGAACTATGGAAAGACTATGGCCCCTGCCTGACCAATGTTTATAAAAATACACAGATAAAATGGCAGGGGGTGACTTGCACACTCAATAATGGGCCCCCGAAAACGGTCGCTAGCACATAGTGACGTAGCGACAAGGAGGCAACATGTCCTGAGGTGCTTAAGAGGAGTGGAGAGGTATTCCACGGCTATCAGGACAATCCCGGAAGTACGGTCAAGATCCCTACCAGCATCTTACTGAAATACTTCCTTCCTCCGAGCACGTTTGCTCTTGCGAATCTCCACTCAAGCCAGCCAATCAAGGCAAGAATGAGGTGGGAGCTCTGTTCCTCGTCAGTGTTCACTCCAGCCGGCCAATAAAGGCAAGCCAGAGATGAGGAACAAGACATCTCCCGGGAGGTAGGGTCCGTGGGGTCGCTACTGCCCAACAGCTCGCCACAAGCTGCCCTGCGGGTTTTTGTATCTCTCTTGGTCTGGCTCCTCACCCTAGCCCCGTTCCGGCAAAGTAAACTCTGCCGGCACAGACCTAAAGTTCGGAGCGCACAAGCCCCACCACGACGTCAACGTAGAGATACGGCGGTGGGGGTTCGGAGCGCACAAGCCCCACCACGACGTCAACGTAGAGATACGGCGGTGGGGTTATTATTATTATATGATTACATATCTCGGGACCATGGGGTCCCGGTCTTTTGGAAGGCGTACGAGGGGCCGAAGCCAACTCGCAGAGGCCCCTTAGACAGTTTCTCAAGGAATCAGGCACCAACCGACGATTATCCCTGTACGCACTATGCAAGTGCATCCAAGGACAACCCCCGGTTGGTGTAGGACTATTGCAGAACATGGAAAAAACATATTGGGTTATGGGTTTGGGTGGTTTAGTGGAATTGTTACCTATAACTATTGAAGGACTATGTCCCCTGCCTGATCAATGTTATGGTATACACGGATTAAACGGCAGGGGGTGACTTGCACACTCAATAATGGGCCCCCGAACACGGTCGCTAGCACAAAGTGACGAAGCGACAAGGGGGCAACACTTCCTGAGGTGCTTGAGGAGTGGAGAGGTATTCCAAGGCTTTCAGAACAATCCCAGAGCCCGGAAGATGGTCAAGATCCCTACGAGCACTTACTGGAATACTTCCTTCCTTCTTGCGAGTCTCCACTCAAGCCGGCCAATCAAGGCAAGAATGAGGTGGGAGCTCTGTTCCTCGTCATTGTTCACTCCAGCCGGCCAATAAAGGCAAGCCAGAGGTGAGGAACAAGACTTCTCCCGGGAGGTAGGGTCCGTGGGGTCGCTACTGCCCAACAGCTCGCCACAAGCTGCCCTGCGGGTTTTTGTATCTCTCTTGGTCTGGCTCCTCACCCTAGACCCGTTCCGGCAAAGTAAACTCTACCGGCACAGACCTAGAGTTCGGAGCGCGCAAGCCCCACCACGACGTCAACGTAGAGATACGGCGGTGGGGGGATACGGCGGTGGGGTTATTATTATTATTATATTATTATTATTATTAAAACTTTATGCACAAGTAAAAAAAAAAAATACCGTACAAAGGCGGACTTAATGCCTGAGGCATTTTCTACCAGTCAACCTTAGGGTGATGCAGAGAAAAACATGGCAGGTGCAACATACGGGATAGCTAACTCGAAAAAGGATAAATAGTAATACATATACGAATTTGCATGCCGTAAGGTAGAATGTAGCGGTAACCTTCAGCTATTTGTATCATCTTAAACTTGTACCTACATTGATGGCAAATAAATAAATAAATCTAAATCTAAATCTAAATCTATATACTTACATACATACATATAAACAGAATAAACTTTGTCAGGAGAAATAACGATAGGTGGAGGAGAAAACAAGCCCAGCAAATCAGCGCCGCAACGATTCTGCCAACTTCTCACGAATATGTTCACGAGCCGCAACTTTGAAAGATAACCGACTGGCAGCCATCCTGATGTTCAGAGGGAACAGGAGGAGCAGGAGGGAGGGGGATATGTAAGGAAGTAACAGAATTCTTTTCGAATCGATTAGACTTGTGGAAGATGCTCACATCCATTCATCAACTTGATAAGAGCTGATAATCTTCAAACGGCTGAACCGATTTTCTTGAATCATAGCTAAGGACCTAAACACATAACCGCGTTGCGGCGCCGCAATGCAAAAATTAGCGTCGGCACCCTAAGATTTTCTTAGGAAATGGCCCGAAGTCGCCGTTAATTTTTGCGGTTATGTGTTTAGGCCCTAAGAACACTCTCAATCAAGTCACCTTTCAAACAGAATAAAAAATAACAAACTCGGTTCAGCCGTTTGGCAGCTACGAGGGAACAGACAGATACACACGCATCGAGATATATTATATCTCGATGTACACACACACGTTAAACTTATAACTCCCCTCTTTTTCCAAAAAGAAAAGAGAGTGCATAATTTACTGTTTGGTGCAGATATTTGAGAATAAAATGACTTTAATTTATGTACTATTACAGTAAGGTTTAGTTTAAGTTTGGGTTTAGTTTTATGTGGTACTGTAATCGTTATTTTTAAACGGATTTCTTGGTTTGACGATAGTAAACGCCATTCTTGACGTTTATAGGTGAATAGGAGACAAATAAACCACAAACTTGTGATTTATTTGAAGAAGTCAAAGCTTCTTACTAGTATTTGTATAATAAAACAGTAGTTTTTCTTTTATATCCGAAGTACTTTATTTTGAATTAAACAATAATGTAGTGCATACTTAGGAACTATGAAAATCGGCAGTTGAATTTATATATAACAACCAACAACCAGTGGTTTTTTCAGTAAAACAGCTAAAATAAAAAAAAAACAAAAATGGATGTTAAAATACTCGAGCGCCCCCGGACATCGGGAGTGCGGCTACGCGGGTTTTACCGCGGTTACGAAACATTGCGCGTGAGGTAATAATATAAATCAAGTTTATTGGATTCCCATAACATTCCTGAAATAATTTCATGTACCAATTGTCTTAGTATGATATGCTGAATTCATCCCATCAGTCTGCGGAGGGCTGTCCCTTACACCCTGTATATTATAATATAGTCTGAAATGAGCTTAACTCTTTTAAATTACTCATATTTGTATAGCTTGCGAGCAGTGGTGGCCCAGTGGTAATGGCCGCGACTTACGAGTTGTAGGTCGTAGGTTCGAACCCCGACAGGCGCTTTGTGTAAATAATTTCATCACCACTGCTCTCAACACGGTGAAGGATAATATCGTGAGGAAACCGGCATGTCTTAGAACCAAAAATTCGAAGACATGTGACATCTACTAACCTGCACTGGGCCCGCGTGGTGGATTACGGCCCACTCCCTCTCTTAGAGAGGAGGCCTGTGTCCCAGCAGTGGGAACATTAGAGGCTGATTATGTTATGTGATGTCTGTTGTATAGCTTTAATAGATTTTAGAAACAATGTTTAAGAGAAGCTCCCCTTCTGTCGGGTGTCTCACAACATTTTTACTTTTTTGGTTCACATTGTGTAGCTTACCTCCACATATGGTGAAGCAAAACGTCTCAATTTTTTGGACGGGAAGTCCACAAATGCCGATTCCTTAAAATGTTGATGACATAGCATTCTGTGTTCAGTGTGCAGTTTCAACTGAAAGTCCTTGTTTGACCATGGTTTGTCCGGACAGCAATATTTTGCCCATAATTCACAACTGAAATAAATTTAATAAGTAAATACTTTTAGATAAGTACTATGTAAAAGTTATTACTACACTGCTTTGCAAAAAACCTTAACAGTCATTGGCTTTTGTATGGATAATATTAATATTTTTACTATTTCATTAGCATTAATGACTAGTAATTTGTTATAATCAATAAGAATATAGTTTTTTGGCTACACCCCTCTTGCAGCAGCGCTACAATTTTACTAGATCTTATTGTTTTTTATGCTATTACAATCGACACAAAGATATCACTTTTAAGTCACAATAAGGCTGGATTATGCGACAAACATAAATTATTCTACTAAAAATAACGAGAAGTTAGTTTTAGTTGCCAGGATAACCTTCTAACCGCAAACCTGCAAAATGTTAGTAAAAGTCACAAACGGAAAACGGGATTATTATTGTTTTTAAACAAAAGTTTCGTATTTGGAATTAACTTTTTTTCATACCCAGACTCTTTATTAAGTGCCAGTAACATAGTTTGGCTATTAAAACCTCTTTACAGCTAAATGATTACCGATAATGTACAAAAATCAAAACCGCCCGTTTTTTTTGCAAAGGGGTGTATAATACGGATCACCAATCCAACCACAAATCTGGATGAGGGGGCATAAAATGATAAATGTAACAGGTATAGATTGTCTATTAGGGAACATGCGTGCATCTATTAGTACGGTACTAGCGACTCGCCCCTTGCTTCGCAAGGTTTTTACGACTTGACAAAACATCGAGGTTCCTTATTTATCTTTAAGTTTAGTATTAATGTATTATAATTTTAAACCTTCAGGAATACATTCTCTAAATTATGTTGAAAACCTTATCAAATCCGTTGCATATTTTAGAATATCAACTTACAAACAAACGCGGCGACTTTATTAAATAATATGTTTTATAGATTTGAGGAGCACTTACCGGAGAATATTTGTGGAACCAGGTTTGGGAAACCTAAATAATGTGGTTTCGGGGTCATCGACAGGCGAAGAACCACACTTAAAACATTTCCTTTTAATCTCCTTCATGTTTGAAAACACAAACTAACAACAACAACAACAGAGTCACTATCTCGTACAGAATACTCAGATGTTTCGGCACACAACAGACGGAAGAATCACTAGGCTCTACTCAACTTCGTTAATTGCGAGGATAACACTTATCGTTGCAAAAAGAGAAGACGACAAGAAATAACATCAACAATTCAACATGCGATCACGCCGTATGTAGACAATAGTAGACATTAGTCTGCGGAGTTGCCAGGTACATTTGACAAAAGCTTACCTAACTAACCGATGCGTTGCAGAAAAGAAAATAAATTGTTTATTTATTGGTTGGATTTTTTATACAATAAATTATATCAACTAATTTGTTGATTAATATTTGAAACAAAAATGTCGCAAAAACTACCGAATAGTAGCTTTTAAAGATTTATGCACGTGTCAGTTTTATGTTGCCATCCTTAAAAACGTCAATATTAGACACCGAATGTTTTAGGTCTCTCATAATAACACAGATCTTGGCAACATTGGTCAAGCTCCCGTAGCATAAAATAGACAGTAAATGCTTGCTAAGTACCCCATGCATTCCAAGATTTATTCAATGAGACGACCCCGCCTGGGAATGTCAGTCATGTCATGTCAGATGCACAGACAACTACCTATACACTAGGCTACGTTCCGAGTTACGCTGTAATCGATTTGAGCGCGCTAACGTCCGTTCAGAATTAGCGTGAGCGCGTTAACAATGTCCCAGGAATCGTCATAGATGACTGACGTCATGATATACGCCAAAGTGCGAAAATAACTCTGTCTGTCTGTCTGTCGCGCTTTCACGCCAAAACTACTGAATCGATTTGAACGAAATTTGGTACACAGATAGTCTATAGCCTGAGAAAAGACACAGGCTACTTTTTATCGACATACCACGCGGGCGAAGCCGCGGGCGGAAGCTAGTAACTTTATATGTAAACTAAAGTTTTTATTGATGTCACTTTTTAGTTGTGGTACCTTCCCCACACATATTCGTATACCACTACCAGCTATGTAAATAACAGAGACGGAGCCAACTAAGATATCGTCTACATACGTAAAGTCGGAAAAAATCGTAATTATTGAAGCTAACTCAAAATCTACGCAAGTCAAATTAATACAATTTATATGGGACCACCTCTGAAGCATCCTATCAAACAAAAAAAGAATCATCAAAATCGATTCATAATTGGCGGAGTAATCTCGTAACATACACAAAAAAAAAAAAAAAAACACAGACGAATTGAGAACCTCCTTTTTGAAGAAGTCGGCAAGAAAATGATTATAAAGTTGATGAATAGGGAATGTGGCTGTCAAACTGACAGTTGTAATGTGTTGTTTTAAATCATATTATCAGTATTTTTTTAAAATTGATGAATATACTGATGAATTTGTTTTTTTTTTTTAATTTGATGTGTTTAACACAGAAGCACTATAAAATATGAATATCAACAATAATAACAATGCAAGGTTTGAGGTTATGTTTAAGTTACGAAGACTGTGAGCGCGTTCACGAGCGTTCCGAATTGTTGACAGCCCTCAGCTGTCATAATTGTGATATCTAATTCGGTACCTACGCAAGTTATCGCTGTGAGCCCTGTAAGCGATTATTTTCTAATTCGGAAAGCAGCCAAGGAGTGTTTGACGTTGACTTGACCCTAGCTTGTTTCTTTTCATGGAATGTGACGTCACCACACCAAGCGTGCCAAATGGAGGGCGTTTAAATAGCCCGGATCGGTTGGATTCAAATTCAAATCATTTATTGTTTGTTACATGTCAATAGAGATGGATATTTTTAACATTTTTTTCTAAGTAGGTATGTACTTTAAATTGCTTTTTTGCCGACGAATTTTTTTTTACTATTATTTGATGATGTAAACTATCGAATAAAAATATATAAAAAAAATACATGCATATTCCCTATTAATTCAAGTTTACAATGTTGCTACGAGTAACTCACCCTCGGTTCTTCCACTGGACCGGAATCATCCGCATCAGCACAAGATTCTGTAACACCCTGAAAAAAAAGTTATTTGTTAAAAGTTGTAAAGTAGGTACGTCATGGTTCTGGTAATAGGCTCTGCTAATTAAGGGACTCCGGACTATCCATAAATTACGTCACACATATGGATAGGCTTAGTGGACTGTAGACTTTTTTTTGAACATTTTCTATTTTTTTTTTTAACTATCTGAAACTTGTTGAAAGGCCTACACTGTCCTCCCATAACAAATTAACACTGTAATTCGAAAATATTGTAATTATCTTTTAAAAAAGTAACCATGGAGTTTCTTGCCGGCTCTTCTCCATAGGAAACGACCAATTGGAACCGTGCACCTAGCTTCTGACGTTTCATAAGTGCCCATGTAGGCAGGCTTATGTGAAATAAAATATTTTGATTATGATTTTTGGACCTGCACGCGTAGCATGACCTCCATAAAAACGGGTTTTGTCGACGGAAGAATGGACAAAATGACAGATTGTAATTATTTATCTGTCATTCTGTCTAGAAGGGGTCAACAAAATGTGACATCGTGTTTGTTACATGAGCAAGATATGTGAAATAAAAAACATTCTCAATAAAACGACTATTTATTTATTAAATGATTTACATCTTTTATAGAATAGAATACTCTATTTAAACCTAGCCTCTTTTAGCTCTTTTTTTATATAATAGCCTACATTACGGACTCGGACAAATTACAGACCGTCGGATAAATCACAGTTTTATTCTTCGTGTAAATCCACTTGCACTAATTTCTTCTGCTTCTGACCGAATTCTTTGTCATAATTGATCAACAGAAGTGTTCTCTTCTTTGCATACTTTTTCTTTTAGACACCCTCAGCCTCAGTTAAATCCCATGCGAGGTGGCCACAGTAGATCAGTAGGGGCAATATTGTGTGACCATCTTTGTGGATATGTTGCATTTAGGTGCGGGGAGCACCTAAATAAACCTAAACCGGGGCAGCTAGTCAGAGATACAATCAAGTTCAATCTGCCTAGCCTTTTCCCAACTATGTTGGGGTCGGCTTCCAGTCTAACCGGATGCAGCTGAATACCAGTATTTTACATGGAGCGACTGCCTATCTGACCTCCACAACCCAGTAATACGATACCCCTTGGTTAGACTGGTTGTCAGACTTTCGTGCTTCTGGCGACTCGTAACGACTGTCAAAGATCCACAAATGACAGCCGGGACCAACGGCTTAATGTGCTTTCCGAGGCACGGAAGAGTCTCGATATGTTAAAATGGTCACCCATCCATGGACCAAACCCGGCAAGCGTAGCTTAACCTGATGGATCGACCCGAGCGGCTGTTACAATCAAGTGTACTTAAATATTTAATTTCCAATTGCCTGCCTGTTCTTCTTGAGATAGAAATGCCACAACACACACATACTAATAGATGAGACCCAGAGACCCAGCTGGCGGTCACCAACGTTGTTCTTGTGTCTATTATTCAGTTCTATTAGTAAAAGGTTGATGCATTCTGGGCAAACGTGATTCCATCTGTTACCTAAAAGTAGTGCTGTTTAATCTTTTTCAATGTAAATCCGGTTATAACATTTAAAAAAAAAAAACCTTATGTAAGTTAAAGAATACATTGGTGTCGATTCTGTTGTTCACAAACTATACTAAATTTAAGTTCAGTGCATCTTTTTCTTCGTCCATTCCCAGTCGCCCCCGCGGGGATTTCCGGAGATTAGAGGCAGGTTTAGAATAAGTTGCCTCATTCTTTCATTCTCTACGATGGAGAAAGTAATGTACAGCGAAACTGAAGTGGGGGCAATGACTTCCCAGTCACCGCCGGTGGCGACTGGGAATTTTTATTCCTATTTGCCTCCGGTGGCAATCCCCGCGGGGGCGACTGGGAATAAACGTTTTTCTTTCTATTTCATTAAGAAAAGGACAGAAGATAAATTTTAGTTTAGTATTTTGAAAAATGTATTTACCAACATTCCTACTCATTTCTAATTTTAATGGATTATGAATGATTATAATAATTATTATAAACCCAAATGTTTGCATGTCACATTATTATAACTAAGTGTTAAGGATCTGGATTATTTATGTTAAGACCGAAATTGTACCAATACTTACTAGCAAATAAATTGATTTCATTTCATTTAGTTTGTGAACAACAGAATCGGCACCATTACCTCCTGTGCAGTCCATTCTTCTTCAGTGCTGGTAGACGGTTCTAAAATACTTTCGTCCACAGTTGGCTGTCTAATGTCTATTCTGCGTCTGCTTCCTTCCAAATACTGGTCAGTGGGTCGTCTTAGGGGCGGGTGGATCACTCGGAGGAATATGCTTGGGACAGTCCCCTTTTTCAGGAATCTGCGTATTTGAGGATTTCCTGAAAAACAAATAAAATATTTAAAAAGTTCATACAGATTACTTTGTATAAGACTTTTAACACTCTGTAATATGGAGGCACGCGGGATACATGTTCATTGGTTTATTTAAATAAACCCACAGGAAACAAAGTTTTCAAGCAAAACTTGATAACTGGTACCTACAAGCCTACAAGATCATTAAAACTAACCACAGTGATACCAAGAAGTCTCTGTCTGTAATGCTAATGACTGAAATCAACGCTCTTAATAAGTTAAGGGCGCACCCTACCTCAGATTTTATCCCGCTCGCACCATACTACTCGCGACCTGAGTGAGAACGAGACGGAGTGGGGCGCTAGCGGCTCTAAAGCGTCGAAAAGTTTAGGATTACCTAAACTTTTCGACGAAAAAGCAATTATGCTTTTTATGTTGACAATAATGGTAATAAAAAAAAAGACCTATATAAGACTTGCTTTACAGTTAGTTCAGTTATGGTGCAAAGTTTCATGATCTAATTTGAAGTATTTTTTGAATACCAACGGTTTATAATTCTGTGCAGAGGTAACTTTGGATTTTTTATAGAGAAAATTTTATGTAATCGTGTTTTCGCCTCACATAAGACCTAGCATCAATCCTCAACTTTAACATATATTTATATCAAAATTAATGCTGCAGTCTCAGACCAACAAAAAAAGGATAGACGGAGCGCGCCGTACATCAAAAGTGAAGCCACAAAACTATGCTCCTGCAAGTAAACACACATGCTCACGCACACACCTAAACTAAAACTATGCTCATCGCTCCTAGTACGTCACGAGTCGTCGTCTAGTAAACATAAATAAATAGAATTATGCCTTCTTGTGTAGTTTTGTTGTAAAAACAATAGCAAATAACATAAAAAGTCTCACGGAATCACTTTTATCTTGTACGTACTTGAAATAACATCGTTTTTAATTTTTTTAAAATTAATTATCTATGAATTTTAGGTACTTGGAACAAAAAACCTCAACGAATGAAAGCAGTGACATATCGTGGGAGGGTTGCCATAATGTGATTTAATATTTTCCCATTCAATTAAAACGATTTAAATTATGATTTCTAATTTCGAGTAATTAAATTCCTTTTTTCTTCTTTTATGTATTCATATTTTAGATTTCCAAGTAATACTGAATCTACAAGTAAATGGATAGTAGCTATACGAAATAGCGATGTAATTTTTTTTGTTTTTGTTTCGGAATATAAGTCCTTCTTAACAATAGAGTTATAATACCATATTCAACAATATCTTACTCGTACAATATTATCCTACCCATAAAATATTATTCCCCAAATTATAGGGAAAAACTTTAAAAAATGACAACCCTTTTTACACACACATAGACAAAAAGGTGGCTTCACTTTTGATGTACACTTTTTTTATATCCGAATTAGCTATTCTGCTTTTATATTTAATTATTTAAAAATAAAATGATTTAAAATTTTGTACGGCCTACGGTGCGCTCCGTCTTTCCTTTTTTGTTGGTCTGAGGCTGCAGTATTTTCGGCATAACAGAGGATCATGCTAAGCAATTTGTGATTGGGTGCGCCCTTAATAGCTCACCTGTATAAGCTGATTCTCCTACATAATCAGATTCTTGAAAATGATTCCTGCATAACCTGCTATGCTTTGTCGCTACAAATTTTTTGCGACGTGTAGCCTTTTCCCACTTTTTTTTAGTATTATATCTTTTGGAAATAAATGAACACCAGAGGTAGTACATCCTTGTACAGAACATAATTCTAATAATAGGGAATATGCATGTATTTTTTTAATCTTTTTATTCGATAGTTTACATCGTCAAATAATAGTAAAAAAAAAATCGACGGCAGAAAAGCAATTTAAAGTTGTTAAAAAAATGTTTAAAAATATCCAACCGATCCGGGCTATTTAAACGCCCTCCATTTGGCGCGCTTGGTGTCGTGACGTCACCGTCAGTGAAAACAGACAAGCAACTGTCAAGTCAACGTCAAACACTCCTTTTTCTATGAGCGTTTGACATTGACTTGACACTTGTTGATTGACTTGACATTGACATTTTGATTGTTATCCCGGATTGTTACGTCACATCCGCTCTTAGCCTTTTCAAGTATTTGAATTACCCACAGTTATTTGGGACTTTTTAAAAATTAATTTCTCGCTCAAAAAGAAATTTTATTCAAAAATATTGATGGAGGCATAATTCTGAAGTAAAATAGTTTATAAAAAAAAATATTTGACCCATATTTGAATCACATGCATATTCCCTATTGTATTAAAAATGAATGCTAGTGCTAGGCACAGAGCAGTATTACTGGTGCTATATAGGTTACAACAAACACAGATAACTTTAGACAGTCGGAGACAGTTATGACAGTACCTACTATGGTTGACGATTAGTTCCAAAAATATGCGCCAAGCGCTAGTGTCGTAATGTCACCGAGTGATGACCCACAGCTTACTATAAAAGTTGACGATGACCATCCGGCATAGAATATCGATAGTATAGTGATGGGTTATGGAAAATTCTTATAGGGTTAATTTTATTATTTGCAAGGTTCATTATGTTTCTATGGATACATTGAAGATATCGGAAGAAATGTAAAAATAAAACGACTTTTCAGATTTTACTTTTTATTTAATTTTTCCTCTTAACCTATGGGCTTTATATTTCTCAAAGGCAATTTGTTGAGGTGCACACATCTGTTTCACAAGTTTTTGTTGTACACCTCCTTTTAAAATTTTATTTATTATGTTGCACCAATTGTGTGTACGGGTGCGTATCATTAAATAAAGCAACCATTCCTTTACTTCGGTTTTATGATTGGTACACCCCAACCAATTAACATCAAATTTCTAAATTATTCTATTTTTAAATATTTTTTTACACATTTCTGTATGCATACTTATTCAAGTAATCATGTATAAGGCCCGAGATATCCCTATACAACATTAAAAACGTCTTTGATGGATATGTTAAATTTTGATGTTTTAAAAGGGTGTTTTCTCGTTGTTCAATCCATTTATGACACACATCTCATTTTGTTTGGGTATAAGTCTCAGAGCATCTACAATTAAATTTTTTTGTCACTCTCCTGCACATATAGGTACCCTGCTGTATAAGCAGAAGAGTGCACGCGCAATCTTTCGTTCACTGGATGTAATAATTGGTTGCAATTACTGCTGATGTTTTGGGTAATTGTTATGGGTCTACTACATATGTCTACATTTCTTTATCTTCATCCAATGTTGATGAGGAACACTCATCAACATTAGATGAAGATAGTTTTAAAAAATCTACAACTGTGTCTCCTATATCATCCTCACAGTTTGCGTATATTGAATGTGGTCCCATAACGTTGGACATTAGCAGTGATTTAAATGCATTTAAAAAAGTATTTGCATCAGGATTGACGTTCCTGTAGTTGATGGCTCTGATCCTACCAAAAAAAACTCAAGAGGATCCTAAAAAACCTTAATAAAAAAATACAAGTTGGTTAAAAAATAATTACCAGTATTGAGAAATGAAGATGCAGGCGGGTTTGTGGCTGGTATTGAATTTAAATGATCAACTGGATGTTCTAAAATGAGAAAAGGGTACTTATATCAGAATAGAACATAAATTTATACCAAAGCATAAGTAAGATCGAAAAATTAGTATAATTACCTTTTACAACTGAATTTTCCTCGATGTTTTCCTCTTTACTGTAGTTATGATCATGTATATGATCACCTGAAAATAACAAAATAAAGTTTAATTAAATAATTTTAATTAAGAAATAATCATAAACAGGAAGAATAACATCAGAGCATATCTATTTTCTACTAAAAGTTGCAGAAATCCTTCATAATACATGTATTCATTCTATGTTCATTGTTAACTAAAACATGTCATTGTCATTATCATTGTCTTTGCATTTGTGACACAAATGACTGGTTTGATCAAAGACATTACTATTATCACATTATTATTGGCACTACATATGCCTATACCACTTGGTGGATTAACTCACAATAATAGGGATGATGACTAAAAAAATATGTTTTTCCATCTTGTAGATCATTAAAAATAATTGTACACATATTTTTTTCTTTTTTTACTCTATCAAAAGATTACGGCGATACATTGAGTTAAAATGTGCCATGACGTCATGAGTATGTAGATTTTATACTTACTTGTAACGTAGCGACCCCCACTTTAATGTGCCCCCCTAACTTTAATGTGTTATAGCCAAGTCATTTTTTATTAATCATCATCTACCTAGCCTTTTCCCAACTTTGTTGAGGTCGGCTACCAGTCTAACCGGATGCAGCTGAATACCAGTATTTTACATGGAGCAACTGCTTTTCAGACCTCCACAACCCACTTACTGGCTAACTATCTAAATATGTGTCTAATATTTCATTGTTATTTGACTGACGGACTAAATAGAATTTCTTTTTTTTTGACCCAGGCATCATTCCTATTGAGCTTTAATTAAATATAAAAATAATCAGGATTTAAAGTATAGAATACAAAATTGAAACAGCTATAATTTACAAGTGTACCTCTCAGACCAAATATAAACCAAGACTGCAAACAAAACAGTGAAGCGTGCCAAAACTACACCTCCGCTGTGCATACACGCTCACACGCACACATTTACAACCATTTACAATCAAACTTTATACACCTCACTAAGTGCACACATGTTTACGAAACCGGCTTCACGGCTCTGTTGACAGCGCCATGTCTTGGTTTTTAATTTGGTCTGAGGTGTACCTATACATAGAGCAAATACACTTACCAGATAAAGGCACCCCATGCTCGATTTCTTCAGTAGTAAATAGACATGGGTAACCATACTTGAGACGATTACCCTCGTGATCCAGTTGGTATTTGTCGAAGTGCTTTTGGCACACACGTTTATTCACTAACTGATCCTTTGATAGACCAAGAAGTTCAGAATTCACGGGCACCAAAAACGACAGCCACAAAGCCCTAAGTTTATCGTCCTTTGGTAAATTAAAAAGGCGATGAGTTATGTTGGTTGATGTACAACCGACAACACAGCACTTGATAGGAGCCATGGCCGTGGACCAAAGCACCAGAGCACTGCAATATAATTCGTGTCGAACAAGGAATTTGGAATTATGTCTCAACTCAAGCAATAAAGCGAGGAGAACGAATAATACACAAACTAACCCAGAGATTCGACACGAATGACCATATATATAAAAGTACTCTGTGCGAATGACGGAAATTACAATCTGTCAGTTTGACAATAAACACAACAAGCCAAAATGGCTGCCAACAATATGGCTGCCAACAATATGGCTACCTACCGAAAGTAGCGCCGTAGCGCTTTTTTTGGAACTAAAGCTATCGCAGGCCTGTCTGGTCTGGCGGACAGACCACAGATTATATAGTCGTACGTCTGGTCTGGCGGGTCTCACACTGACAGCCACCGTTTCGTTCTGAAATAATGAGCTCCTCGATAAACTATTTACTTTTAACATTCTATTTTATTGCGGTGTTATAAAAATATTGTAAATGCCTGAAGATACTCTTTAGGCACCCAAGAGTTTAAGAATTAGAATTCCCTCTTCTCTAAACATCTTTTTTTTTTTTTTTTTTTTTTTTTTTTTTTTTTTTTTTTTTTTTTTTTTTTTTTTGTTTTGTACAAATTCTGCCTTGATTCCGATTTCGTAGAGCAGCTATCGTGACAGCTGACGGCTGTCAACAATTCAGAACGCTCGTACTCTGTGACATAACCACAGAGCACTTTATGAACCCAAACCTTTGATTATTTATTTACATGATACAGACTACAGGGGTGCTTAGAATGTGGATCGCCCGGAGGACACGGTGGAGCATACGGTGGAGGTCTGCCCCGCTTGGGCGGAGCCCCGCCGTGTCCTCTAGGAGGCGATTGGCGGCGGTGACCTCTCGCGTCCGGCTCTGGTCCAGGCCATGGTACGGAGCGAGAGGGCATGGGAAGCAGTCACCTCCTTCTGCGAAGCAGTAATGCTCGCGAAGGAGGAAGCGGAACGCGTGAGGGAGAGGCAAAGTTTGCGCCCTCACGCCCCTAACCGCCGCCGCCGCTGGAGACGCCCTGGGCGTCGGGAATCCCAGGCGGATTCCCGGCCACCATAGGCGCGGGCTTGCGGACGGCGAGCAATGGGTAGCTCGCCGTCCGATCAGGACCAGGCCCGGGTCGATGGCGCGTCGTGTTCCACGCGCGCCTCAAAGAGATGTCAGCACAATTGGCGGGGTCCGCTAGGACCGATGCCTGCCAGGGTTGCGGGTTAGTCCGAAAGGGATACCGGGACCTTGGCAACAGGCAACTGAAGGAACACGGGTGGGTTTTAGTCAGTAAAAGTCTGACACGCCCTTCCGCTCCACCCAGAGCGGGAGAAGTCATTGGATGATTTCCCACCCTCAAAAAAAAAAAAAAAAAAGTGGTGCTTAGAATATTGTGATATCGTATACTTTTACAACGTTTGAGTGAGCACCATGTATCTATCACATACTAAATTGATTTTTCATTATGTTGCTACATTTTTTATTCTTTTTACATATACAGTAATCGTATTCTAGGTGCATCGTCTTCACATGTTTATAATTATGCTTCAATTATTAATTATTTGACTGACTTTGACCCTTGAATATTTCCCAAAGGAGGGAAAAATATTTTGTGACAAACTTGTTGATGATATAACACGTGCTTGTACAGAAGAACACGCATGTACAGAAGCACGGGTGTTCTTCAACAAGAAACAGGGCTCAAACATTTCGAACTTATAACATTAAAGTACCTAGTGAAAGTGATACCAGTTTTGGTTGTACATGTAATCAAAAAATCATGGCGAGATCCGTTTATACTTTGCTATTTCTATAAATATTATAGATTTAATTTTGCTTAGGTTCATGTAATAAAATAACATTTAAAAAATGTGAGATTTTATTTTTGTTTTTTTAACTTTTCTCGAGTGAGGTGTGGAGAATGGATAAAATATTGCTTTATTACATACACAATTTTTTTAATACATTATATCTAAAAAATATACAAAAAAATATTGGACTGTTCGACTCCTCCAATTCCTGAACCTCGGTCGTAAAACTTAATTTAGTTTTTTGGCAGTTTGTAATTTCGACTTTACGAGATTCGCGTAAGGTTTGTATATGTTTGTTATCCTGTCTGTATCCTTTTATGAAGCTGTATGTTTATGAGTTTGGTTACTTGAAATAAACTAATTTTATTTTATTTATTATTTAATTTGTTTTGATGTAGGTTGACAACCGAGTATCGGTCGTAAAAAAATATTGCTTTCTGTACATAGCTTTGTGAAAACAACTTTGCATTTAAGGTTGAATTTACATTAATTTATATTTATTTGCACTAGAATTACATAGACACAATTGGTAAGAGTTTTAGGAAAACTTTTGCATGGGATTGTGTATCTAGAAATGAAATGAAATGAAATTGTTTATTCTGTAAATAGGATATTGGAATCACTTTTACACGTCATATTAAAAAGTTGTAAAAATAAGCTAGATGAGGTCGGAGTTTCCTATCTGACTATTCTGAGAAGAAAGGCCGAAACAAACTCAGAGGGAGAGAGTTATTTATTATGATCGATGGTATGGGCGTAGAGATCGGACTTCACGGGTTTTTCGACTAATGGACGCTAGTGACATCTAGTTTTCTCCGTTGAGAACTTTATCATGATATAAATGTAGCCTTGAATCTATAGATGCTCAGGTTATTTAGCTTTTTGAGCTTGTTTTTTTTAATGTATGAATTAATTATAATATATTAATGTATAGATTAAATGTTTATAAAAACGACTACTATCGTAATCCACACATTAATTTAAAATATAAAACATCATAAACTCATTAAGTTATAATTTTTATTTTATTTATGAGGCCTTTTACAAAGTTTTTTAAAGAAATTTCTAGCCATTACTTTGCATTTGTCGGTGTCCCTAATAGTTACTTGCTTTCCAGTAAGAATTTTATTTATTGATACTATTGCAATGATTAAATAAATAAAAACTTGAACTAAAATAAAATAAAACAAATATTTAAGGGGGCTCCCATACAACAAACTTGATTTTTTTGTCGCTTTTATAGATAATGGTACGGAACCCTTCGTGCGCGAGTCCGACTCGTACTTGGCCGGTTTTTTTATGATGTGCTGAATTGGGTTTCACCGGTTGAAGCAGTGGCTTCGAATATTTGTTTTTGTTGGCATAACTGTCGTTGACTGGCTAGCTGGTTGGTTGAGGAGCTCGTGGCTAAGTAATAACAGCCGCACGGATCGATCAATCAGGTTAAGCTACGCTTGCCGGGGTTGGTCCGTGGATGGGTGACCATCTTTACATACCGAGACTCCTCCGTGCCTCAAAAAGCACGTTAAGCCGTTGGTCCCGGCTATCATTTGTGGATCTTTGACAGTCGTTACGGGTCGTCAGAAGCCCGAAAGTCTGACAACCAGTCCAAGGGGTACCAAGGGGTATCGTATTACCCAGTTACTGGGTTGTGGGGTTCAGATAGGCAGTCGCTCCATGTAAAATACTGGTATTCAGCTGCATCCGGTAAGACTGGAAGCCGACCCCAACATAGTTGGGGAAAAGGCTAGGCAGATTTATTGAACTGCCGTTGACTGGCTCTGACACAGAGACTTACCTTTAGAAGTAGACGGGAAATGTTGAACACATTTTCAATCGATTTCAAAGGTCTGCTGGCTATTGAAGTGGTAGTGAACTTGAGTGTTGATAGGCCTGTAAATAAATAATCAGTAAAATTTTTAAGTGTGTTAAACCTTTGATAGTGCTCGTTTTTCTGGTTGATTGGTACCTACAACCTCACCTGACATCTCATTTTCCCAACTTTATTCGGGGTCGGCTTCCAGTCTAACCAGACTAGAAGCCGACCCCATACCGGGGCTCCTTCGTGTCTCGGAAAACACGTTAAGCCGTTGGTCCCGGCTGTCATTCGTGGATGGCTGGGCAGATTGATTTTAGTGTTTTAGGTCGGCTTCCCTTGAGGAGCTCGTGGCTAAGTAATAACAGCCGCTCGGGTCGATCCATCAGGTTAAGCTACGCTTGCCGGGGTTGGTTCGTGGATGGGTGACCATTTTCTCATATCGAGACTCCTCCGTGCCTCGGAAAGCACGTTAAGCCGTTGGTCCCGGCTGTCATTTGTGGATCTTTGTCAGTCGTTACGAGTCGTCAGAAGCACGAAAGTCTGACAACCAGTCTAACCAAGGGGTATCGTATTACCCAGTTACTGGGTTGTGGAGGTCAGATAGGCATTCGCTCCACGTAAAATACTGGTATTCAGCTGCATCCGGTAAGACTGGAAGCCGACCCCAACATAGTTGGGAAAAGGCTAGGCAGATTGATTTTAGTGTTATAGGTCGGCTTCCCCTCAACATTAGTCTAATCACTGTGAACTTTACTCACCTGGCAAATTTAATGTTGGCACAGCAATATTGCTGATTCGGTTATAGCGGCAACAATATTTGAGTTCAAAATGCGCATGACAAACTCGCCGATTTTTGAATATATACTCATTACTGAATTTCAAGATGTCCCCACCAATATTAAAGACCCATGACATGAAGCGATTCATATCCTTTGCAGGGTTTGGAAAAAGATGCAGGACAATTTGGGAATCTGAAAAATTCAAGACACAAAATTAATAGAAAATAGAAATAGAAATCATTTATTTGCCAATAATGTAGGTATACAGATATGCTGGTTATTTTGATGAGAGTCCCGATTCATTTTGCCTTACGGCATGCAAAATTATTTACTAAACAAACAAAAAATAAACAAGTAAACACCATTCATTAAGCAATATTACAATCATGAATAAAAATACACATATTGAAAAAAAAATCGGAAATTCGGAATGTCAACAAATTAAAAGAATGTCAGAAGATTCAATTACAAATGTCAACCAATTCAATTTAAAATGACAGTATATCCAGTTACTAATGTCAATAAATTAAATCAATAAAGCTAAGGATAGAAATGTCAGTAAATTAACTCACAAAGAAGAAGTCACACCATTAACAGAAAGTTTTGTCATTAACAAAATCATTAATTGCGTAGTAACACTTGTCCAGTAGCAGTTTTGCTAACTTTTTTTTAAAGAGTTTGATGGGTAATTCTTTTAAGTGTATTGGTAGTTTATTATAAATAAGAGGACCCATGGCTAAAATATTTTAAAGTAAATTAAAAAATTTCATTATGAAAATGATGTTTCTGAAACACATGTTACTTTGACATTACTGTCTTGATACTAATATAGCTTTGTCCTCCAAATAAACTCAAATTAAAACTTAATTCCATAATATTATGTCAATAGCAAGTAAATACTGGTATTCAGCTGCACCCGGTTAGACTGGAAGCCGAACCCAACATAGATGGGAAAAGGCTAGACTTACAACAGTAAGGACTGATAGTAGGTATGTGCATACATTTTTGGACATTCCAACTCAATCAGAGTGTAATAAATACATATAGTTAGTCATAGACAGGTGTCAGTTTTGTTACTGCAGTGATAGCACAGCTAGATTTTAGGCCTCCCTTATATTACACACGGCTACACATCAAGCTATACATTTCCAGCATAAGCTGACCTCGCATGTACGGAAATTCTATACAATGCGAGATCAGCATAAACTGGAAATGTATAGCTTGATGTGTAGCCGTGTGTACAACAATGAATGGTTTTGGCCCACTTGTGCATTATTTCTTAAGTCTCACTTCACCTTTAAAAAATAGGTATTCTGCGATGGCAATATATTTGCCAAACATGTAAACAAACACGAGTTTTAGGAAAAACAACTGTAATGCCTACACATAAAGTTAAGTTTGCGCTACAACTTCATATTTTTTTTCAACTGTACTAGTCAGTCTAAAATTAACTTTATTTATACTTCCATAAAGTTTATTTTTGTTTAAGTGGGAATAACATCAATATTGGAAACAAGGATTTAAATAGACCTTAGTTACCAAGTGGGTGATCTTAGTACTTACCAGAATTCCTAGAGCACCCAGGAACACAGCACTTTTTCTCTGAAGACATGATTATGCGCTTGTCCGACAACAAATAGACAATACACCGAAGTCACTATCTCGATTTCACTCACTGAAGAACAAACTAGTGTCGAATTTACGCCATCATGGCGTAGATTCGACCCTTGTTTGGAGGAGCAGGGGCTCAACTCAACAAACAGCATGGAAACAACACAAGGATATATTGTAATAGGACCAAAAGCACAAAATACAGAAAAATTACGAACCGCACCAAACGATAATCGAAATTTTTCTTCTATGAGCAATGACATAAGACTGACATTGACATAACGACTTATGTGAAAATTAATGTTACCAGTAGCCGTAATTCTAGAATTCTACTACCTCCGTTTGAAAAAAAATGTATAAATATCGACATACGACATAAAATGTTTAAAAAAAACCATTACTTCGTGTAAAAGAGCATTATCTTTCCTCTCAACTTTGAGTATTTATTATTATATAGGTACCTATAGTGTATTTATGTTTATATATTTAAGCTTTATGTATTTATTTAAGTATATGTTAATTTTCTTGCGTATATGTGTAGGTATATTTGTTATTTTTAGTTAAGACTTCGCATATTCATGTTTTTTTCTCTTCTTGTTCTCACACACTATTGTCTACATTTCTGTTTCATTTCTCCTTTCGCAGGTCTGCTGGAAGAAATTTCTTAAGAAATAAGCAGTACCTTTGTACTCATATTTTAATTATGTCGTATCTTTTTGTATTTTACTGTGTGTACATAAATAATAAAATAAATAAATAAATCCAACTAGAAAGGTAAAAAATAATGACAAATAAAAGTATTTATTGATTTTAATTGTTTAAAATTAAATAAGTCCACCTAAACTACCTACCATAAGCAAAGAATAGTGAGAATGTAATAGGGTAGGTAATGATATTAGGAAAATAACCCGTCTAAATTATATTGTCCGTCAAATACTGAACCTATCGTACACAACAATATAATATTCATTATGTCTGTATAATGTTATAGTAGCGACCTCTGTTTCCATCAGACCGGAACTCTCGCGTTATAATACTACTTAATGAAAATATGCTTCGATAAGAAGAGTTTTTATAACATTTGGTACTCCACAATGTTTCAGTATAATGATCCAAGTTCTCCCAGGCCTTCAGTTACAAGTTTGATGATCCTGCACTTGGCCGCACAGTTAAGTGGATGTAACCAGAGTAGAAATCTTTTTAGAATTTGATGGATGACATAACACACAAAAGGACTTTACTGTATATTATTATTTGTAACCGACTTCAAAAAGGAGGAGGTTCTCAATTCGTCGGTTTTTTTTTGTGTGCTTCTTACGCTATTACTCCGCCAATTTTAATTGATTTTGATGATTCTTTTTTTGTCTGGTAGGTCATGCTCCAGAGGTGGTCCCTTATACATTTTATTAACTTTGATTGCGTAGTTTTTGAGTAAGATTTCAGTATTACGTATTTTTCCCACTTAGTATGCCGATATTTTAAGTTACTCCGTCACTGTTATTTACATAGCAGGTAGTGGTGTTCGAATTTGTGTGGGTTAAATACCACAACTAAAAAGTGGCTACTAAAAGCTTCAAAAAAAAAACTTTAATTGCGGAAGTCGGTGGCAAAAACGAAAATTTAAAACCAAAGACATCGACTTCCGAAACTCAAGTCAAGTATTCTTCACTATTAAGTGTTTTTAGGGTTCCGTACCCAAAGGGTAAAACGGGACCCTATTACTATGGCTCCGCTGTCTGTCCGTCCATCCGTCCGTCTGTCACCAGGCTGTATCTCATGAACCGTGATAGCTAGACAGTTGAGATTTTCACAGATGATGTATATCAGTTCCCGCTATAACAACAAATACTAAAAACAAAAATTAAATAAATGTTTAAGGGGGCTCCCATACAACAAACATGATTTTTTTTGCTCGTTTTTGCTAGTTATTGAAAACGACAACAGGTAGACGCTTAAAATATTCACAGAATATTTAGTTACATATTCACTTTAAAAATAAATATTTAATTTAAAATAAAACAAATATTTAAGGGGGCCTCCCATACAACAAACGTGATTTTTTTGCCGTTTTTATAGATAATGGTACGGAACCCTTCGCGCACGAAGGGTTCCGTAAGTTTTTATAGATCCATTTATGGTGTTTTATAGTTACCTTTTGACTCTGAAATGAATGCTGATACATATGTTGAGGAAATTCTGCCAATTGTTCGTCAGTAAGAGGTAAGGCCATCAAATTCAAAGTTGGAATTGCATGTCTTTTTAGACGATTTCCCTTTTTGTTGAAATTCTTTTGTCTAAAGTGTTTAGCACATACATTTCGCTGTTCATGCAGTTTTTCTATTGGTAGATGCACCAGTTCTTCATTACCAACTGCTTTTAGCCACTCTCTGCAGCTGGAAGATACAATATCCGTATAAAATTTTACCATGGTACGTACAGTCAGGCTAGGTGAATCATGACCCACTTTGACGATAAATCGTTTGAAACCGTCAAAATAACAAAGATTTCCCTCCTTTACAGTGCATGCCGCACTTGTGATGTTTTAAATATTAAGTAATCTATGTAAATACGGGTAGGAGATCTATGTAATTTTATCCTTTGTCATCACTGCAATAGATAATATTTTAGAGCATTAATAATCATATTTTGAATCCAAACTCTTTGGAATTAACTATTACTCAGAACAAATATCACTCAGAAATTGGTGTCAATTTTTTTTTTTTAAAAGCTCATAACGAAGATGGAGACTGCAACAGATAATTCTCTGTGTAATTAAATGGCAGATGACAAGGTCGTTACCAAGGAAATGTATGTTTACGCGAATGTCGACCTTATTGTATTTGAATGTCTGTAAGAAAATAAGTTTATGGTGGGCCAGAATTCAATTTTTTCGACTGTACTTAAAACTGACTATGTGTCACTGTGAATTTAGTTTGATTAAAACACCCAATTGACACTATCAGCGTAACTAAATGGAATAGATTATTTCTTAAACCCAGTATTAACACACTAATGTCACAGTTTGGTATATGTATAGACTCTCTATTCTAACCTATATATTTAGCAGTCAACAGTATACTACATTTGAAATAAGATAAGACATTTAAATTAACCTTTTTTACAGTCCATTCAACCAATTTTGACTTCTATTGCGTTGGTGGCATGACAAATGGCAGCTGCAGTAGATAGTTGGTATTGTGAAACCTTTTTTGCTTTTAATGCCATCCTTAAACCCATGGTATAGAAGTCAAAATCGGTTGAACGGACTGTAAAAAGGTTTGTTTAAATTTCTAATCTTATTTGAAATGGAGTATAGTAAGACTTGATTAGATAACAGTAGTAGTTGAATGTTTTAAACCATTTCTTCATTCTAGTGTTTCAACTAAACCTGATTCATGGATCAAGTGTTGTATTACAGAATTTGAATGGTGCTATTAATTTCATATCTGTAAATTAAAATAGCATAGTGCTTTGTGAGGAGCTCGTGGCTAAGTAATAACAGCCGCACGGGTCGATCCATCAGGTTAAGGTACGCTTTCCGGGGTTAGTCCGTGGATGGGTGACCATATTTACATACCGAGACTCCTCCGTGCCTCGGAAAGCACGTTAAGCCATTGGTCTCGACTGTCATTTGTGGATCTTTGACAGTCGTTACGGGTAGTCAGAAGCTCGAAAGTCTGACCACCAGTCTTACCAAGGGGTATCGTATTACCCGGTTACTGGGATGTGGAGGTCAGATAGGCAGTGGCTCCATATAAAATACTGGTATTCAGCTGCATCCGGTTAGACTGGAAGCTGACCCCAACATAGTTGGGAAAAGGCTAGGCAGATGAGTGCTATGTGAGCACAAGATCACATTAGCAATAAAAATCGGTACTCACCGGTTTAAATCCCGTGGAAACTTGGAAAAAAGCAACTTATTTACAGTATCAGGCCGCCCCTCCTTGATTCCGCATACTTCACATCTTCTGTGACCCTTGCCCATGATGTTGGTTCACAAACTTAGAGTCACTGTCTCGTTTTTACCCGACTACGGCGAAGAAAAAGGAGGGTTATGATTTTGACCGGTATGTATGTATGTATGTATGTATGTATGTTCATCTGTTCCCTCCTATCTTCCAAACCACTTATCACAATTTGACAAATGAGGTATCGTTAGAAGCGTCGTGATTGTCCGCTGGTTAGGCTATGTGAAGTCACATTAAATTAAAAAATGGCGCCCTTTAGAGGACATAAAGTGAGGAACTTAAAAAAAAAATAGTTTAATCGTACCATGTTGGGTATCAAATGAAAGGGCTTAATGAGCACATTTCAAAAATATATATATAATAACCGCAAAAGAATTAAAAAAAAAAACAAGTAATAAAAACTAAAACCCAATTACGACTTAAAAGGTATAAACAAGACACCACAGACAGACAAATTAAAAATCCGGAGTCACACGTAATCTGTTCGATTTATACACGTGTGACTCCGGATTTTTAATTTGTCTGTCTGTGGTGTCTTGTTTTTGTTTATACCTTTTAAGTCGTAGTTGGGTTTTAGTTTTTATTACTTGTTTTTTTTTTAAATAGTAATAACAAGGCGTTAACAAGAGTCAAATAACTCGCAAAAAATTTTTTTTTTTTCCTCTTTGGCAACTGAGCCGATGTAGACTATTCTGCCAGCATCATTATTGTGGTGACGGCAATGCAGCAAGTTGAGCCGTCGAACTTAGCACTTTGTGGTAGTTAACTAGTTATTAAATGAGTTTATCTCACATCTCATAGCTATAATTATTACTCGATAAAACTATGTGAGTATAAAAACGTACAAGCCGGTAACTCAAAGTTATACATACAAACACAGAAAATATTCTGATATTCCAAAATAAGATTTTGGAATATCAGAATAATTTCTGTAGTAGTAATTTCCTAGTAAAAGGAAAAAACTAACAGAAAAAATCACAAGAATCACAACACAAACAATAACACGCGAGGACAGGCAGACCATTATGACAGTTGACAGAACTGAGAGACTGATGACAGAACTACAGGTGAGGCGTCTAAAACGTGACAGATAGAAATCTATACTAATATTTTTATAGCTGAAGAGTTTGTTTGTTTGAACGCGCTAATCTCAGGAACTACTGGTTGGAATAGAAAAAATCTTATTGTGTTGGATAGTCCATTTATCGAGGAAGGTTATATATAACATCACGCTACACCCAATAGGAGCGGAGCATAAATGAAAAATGTAGCAAAAACGGGAAAAATTATTCCTTTTTGAGAAATTCCGTTGCGTAAACGGTTTATGTTACGCAAATATCATGTATGATGGAATTGTTCCTCCATAAAAGTTCCAAAAAAAAGTCCTCGACAGCATATGTCTATCTTTTAAGATTGACTCATAGATATAACCTTCTTTTATGGTAATCAAATTTGTTCGAAATGAATGCATTATTTGCGAAGGAGTTTTATCAACATAATTATTAATTCCTAATCAAATAAATAGTTTTACCATCAAGGGTATTTATGTAGCAGTAAAATACTTTTAATTCATTCGAATCGAACATTTATTTTCGAAGTTATCACGAATATAAAAATTCAAAATACGCGAACCGTTCGACGCCGGCGCCGCGCCGCCGCGACGTTCCCTAAACTAGAGAGGAGAGGATGGGCCCACGGGTAGATCATGACCTGGAATAGGATACGTTTCATCCCTATATTCCCACGGGATCGAGACCTACGCGGTTGAAACCGCAAGGCGCAGCTAGTAACAGATATACCGGGCTCGGATCAATCTACCTAATCGCTAACATAGTTTCACAGAGCACTATATAATACTGGCATAGTTTATTATAATAAGTATATATGATCGCTAAGAACAGGTTTTTGCTGGGACATTTCTTATTATTTTCGTTATTTTTTGTTTCTGTAATTGTATTTGTTTTTTATTTATTTATGTATAAGTCTATAGATAAGTATGAAGTATGTTGAAACTGTGTGTACTCCCCGTTTTAGGGGTATGAGGAAGAGGGTGTAAAGTTCACTCATCCCCCATAGAAAAGGGAGGATCCTCCTACCAGACGGGTGTTGTGTCTGGCGGGCAACTGCCCAATGATTGATATTGGATTCTTGTATGTAAACTGCACGGTTAACTTTAATTGCGCGATGCAGGATTTATGTGACGTCAGGATTTTTGTGTGACGTCAGATCATTGATGCGTAGTTCGCATGTGGCGATGTAGATACCGCCACACCGTCACTTGTCCCTAGGGGTTCATAAGAAAACTAGCGTCAGACAGCTTTTGTCTGGCAATAATGCTGAAATGAACCTTAGTAGCGCAGCCGTGAGAAACACATTATTGTTAAAACATTATTTTCACTTTTTTTTTTTTTGTATTGTATTGTTTATCACGAAATGTGTCCAACTAAATAATATTCTTTCTTTATTTAGTTAACAAATAAGAATTGTTCCTAACAATAAAACATACCTTTTTTTTAAAATAACAGAACCATAGGACTGTTACCACGGCTGTTACTGTTAAAACTTCGGATACGATTTTCGACTTTAAGTGAAAAGTAATAAAGAAGATATTCAATTGAGATTTATATACGTATTTATCGTCCGTACAAAAATAACAGGCTGTTATTTAATAACAGATAGATACAATTTTCGACTTTAAACCAAAAGAAATTATTCAATTGAGACTTAAAATTCGTATTTATCTTCCGTACAAAAATAACAGGCTGGTATTTAAGGCGCGTTTCCATTATGCAAGTGATTTGCATACTAGTTGCAAGTTGCATGCAAATTGTATAGTGGAAACAACAACTTGCAAACAAGTTGCAACTTGTATGCAATTAGGTTTAAACTTGTACGCACAATAATCAAGTCGGCACATTTGCACGCAAGTTGCAAGTGCATGCGGTCGTGCATAGAGGATTACTTTGTTTATGACTTTAACTAACTTGTATACCACTAAAATCTTATATGCAAGCTGCAAGTTGAACAAAATCGTGTTTCCAATTCAAATCACTTGCACACAAGTCTGACGTCATACATGTATGCAAACACTTGCATAATGGAAACGCGCCTTTAATAACAAATAATTGTATTTGTAACAGTAACAGTGATAAGTAGCAGATGTCGTGTTTAACCTGTTACAACCCATCTCTACACAGAACATTATTACTCAAAAGAAGAATAACATAAGCCCATAGAAAAAATATGAGACAGGAATTAACGCCATCTAGTGGTTTCCCACTAATCAAACAACGCATTCACTAATATTATGTGTGGACAACTGACACATAAGCGCATTCTAAGTTGGCCGGCCTGACTAAAGTTTGCAGGGACTAAATAGTGGCAGAAGGCGAGGCTATGGCATCTTAGCTACTGTACATGGGCAAACTTTCGTAGTGGCTAACTTCAAGCGCAAACTTGAGTGCGCGTATTGTACAGGTTATAAGCTTCATACCATTTGGGAGTATTTCCCATTGTTGGACTAAGTTATCTTGGTTAGGTTAGAACTATTAATTAGTTACAATTACAAAAAAATATATTGACTGACCTCATCAAATTCTTCAGATGGTACTGCAGTTCTAAAGAGCTTCCGATTGATGAAACATGTCTTTTTGAAATGTTTACTGCACAGCATTTTATGGTCAGAAAACAGTTTTCTTTGGAATACAGGTGATGACCATGGTTCATTCGGGAAGCAGTAATTCGCCCATAATTCACATCTGAAAGGAGTATAAGTGAAAAACTTTTAGCTTCATACAAAAAATAACTATCCAAAAGTAACAAGTAATTATGTAATACCAACACATACCGAAGACTATTTGTTATGCCTGGTCTTGGAAAACGGTATAACGTGATGCTGGCATCTTGTGCAATTGAGGAACCACACTTAATGCACTTTCTTAATTTTTCGTTCATCGTGAAACACGATTCCCAAAAAGATTCACTATCTCAATAAGAGTCGCTATCTTATTTATTAGTTTCTAACACTTGATAATGGAACGGAGGAACTGGATGCTCGACTCAACGTTTTAAGGCACAAAAAGATAATTTGTTTATAAATCATGAACACGAAAAAAACAACCGACCACAACGGAAGACATTTATCTTGTGTGTGTTGCCAAAGAAAACGACCAACAATAACAAGATGATAAAAGAGTCCATTAAATTTTTTTGAAACTGATTGATATATTTTTCTAAATGAAGTTAACTGTCAAATGTAATGAAATGAATGAAAAATCATTAGATTGCTACTTATAAGTTACATACATTGAAGAAAACGCTTTTATAGCACTTCGATAGTTCATTCCACTTTATTTTACATGGTAACATGCATGACATGCCTGTTGGAAAGAGTCGGCAACAAAATCAACACTCGCTGTTCTTGTCACAATTAAGGACCCCGTTGAGTCCAAGGTCACCTAAACATTGTTGGCTGGGCTTACTATGCGTTTGCACCAGAAAACATTTAACATGTAGATGTTTCGAAACTTGTCACATGAAACAAATCTCATTACTTGTTTTGTTGAACTTGCGTTCGCACAGTACGAAACATGAGTAAGTCTTAAGACAGATCTCAAGATTTGCTGTAAACTGCGTTCGCACTGTCTAGAAACATACACAATAGACATGTTTTGTATAGAGATTTGTCACGTTTGCGTTCGCACTGTTGTTTGTTTATGTCAAATTATGTCTCGCAACTTATCTATTGCTTGATGTTTAGTGTTATCCGAGTATGGTGGTAAATATCCCGTGTTTATATCGAAACATAGAGTGGTCCAAAGTAGACACGATGAAGTTAAAGAGCTTTGGCAAGGTTTCCCATGTTTGTGGAATACAAAATGTGTGGACTATAAAAACCGACCAAAGTGTCAAAACAAATCTTACAACATGTTACTAGATAATTTTTGATACAAAATTGGTTTGTAACGACATTTGTGGCGAAACATGTCGAGTGATGTGAAACGTCAAACATGTTTCGCGTCAACAAGTTGCGTGACAATGCCTGTGGACAATGCGAACGCGAGTCGATACATTGACAGAAAACAGAGATTTCAACATGTTTATATGTGAATGTTTCGCCAGTGCAAACGCACGGTTAGGCCGAAATAGGCTGAAACTCAGTCAATTTTCTAGATTAATTTTGACAGCTGTTAGTCGAAGGGGCAGGGGTAACAACCTTTGCAATATGACAGATAAAATGTCATGATTTCAGTTTAGAAGAGTTATGTAGAACTAAACCTTACTTTTAGTTTCATCATTTCATGGGATGTGTTGTTGCAAATGTCATAGTAGGTCTAATTTTGTTATACCTAATCATATTCAGTCTGTCCCTTTATTTCAGGAGTTACTGGCATCTGTAAATTCTTAATAGGCTTCAGTAGGAGTGATTTCAAAGTCGGTAATGCCTCAGCAATCGTTTTTTATAATGTAGTTTACAGAAATAACTTTAACAGAAAGAACCTATAAGCGGGTGATAGACGTGCGAGCAAGTACTTTTACTTAAGGCGCGTTTCCATTATGCAAGTGATTTGCATACTAGTTGCAAGTTGCATGCAAATTGTATAGTGGAAACAACAACTTGCAAACAAGTTGCAACTTGTATGCAATTAGGTTTAAACTTGTACGCACAATAATCAAGTCGGCACATTTGCACGCAAGTTGCAAGAGCATGCGGTCGTGCATAGAGGATTACTTTGTTTATGACTTTAACTAACTTGTATACTACTAAAATCTTGTATGCAAGCTGCAAGTTGAACAAAATCGTGTTTCCAATTCAAATCACTTGCACACAAGTCTGACGTCATACATGTATGCAAACACTTGCATAATGGAAACGTGCCTTTATGGCTCGGCGAGCTTACTCGCCCGTCTGACATCGCTGCTAGCCGCGAGCCAATTTGTGTGTGTCACTCACTGACGACGGCGAGCCGAGTAAAGTCGCGAACTTAAAGACCGCGTACTTTAAGAACAGATCGATTCAAACTTAATGGCGGCTCGGAAGTTAGCTTTTAGCTGCGCAGTACCCCACCCCTCACCCCCGCTGTCACATGAAATTGTTACTGCGCAGCGACTCGCCTCATGTTCCGAGCCGCCATTAAGTTTGAATCGAACCGTACGCACGTTTATCACCCACTTTAGGGATACTTACATATTTACTGCATGGTGGCAAATCTTGTGTCATACGCAGCTTTGCAGTTGCTTTCAATACAGGTCTTCCCCTCATTAATTTACAGTATTGATAGTTTTCTAAATCTTCTTCCAACTGCAAAAAAGGCGTAACATGGTTCTAAGAAAATTTGATACATAAAATTGGGAATTGATGGAGAACACTCATTATATTATTTATTCAGTTATGTAAGTACGATGTACTGGGGTATTTCCGACGGGAATTTTGATGAGATGACTAGGTCTAGATTTCGGTTAGTTATGTAAAGTAGTTTCATATTTACTGTCAATAATATGCGATTTCGATGCGATGTGTAAATATTGTATGCCTTGACTGGGTCAAATTTTCTTTTCTTTCTTTCATTTCTGTTAACTTAATGAAAATTTTTAAAGTTTTAATTACATTTTTTTGGTATAGGAGAAATTACGAACTATCTAGTAGTATCTAGGGGTTATTCCGAAATTATTAAAAAGTCAAAACTTTTGCACTTTGACCGAAGGTTTACATTTCTTTTTCAATCGTATTTACCCCTTAAACGGGTGATAGACGTGCGAGCAAGTCCCCGTACTTATGGCTCGGTGAGCTTACTCGCCCGTCTATCATCGTCGCGAGCCAAATTTTGTCAAATTTTGAGCAAGTTTCACGTGTGTCAACCGACGGCGAGCCGAGTAAGGTCGCGAACTTGAAGACCGCATACTTTAAGTACGCACGTCTATCACCCATTTTTTCAGAAAATATCATGAACTTTAGTAATATAGCATCGCTAATATCATTTCTTATAGATTTGTATTTCGGAATTACCCCAAGAAGAGATTGTGGTTCTTCGCATGTCAGTTTTCGGAATTACCCCAGAGGGGTAATGAACGAAAGAAGATATCAAATATAGCAAGGACGTTGTTTTCTGCTCACGAATTCGATAAAAACTACAAAGTATCGTAAAAACAAGCACTTATTCAAATAACTTACCAGAATTCCGAGACAAATATGTTGGGGGTTATTGCGAATCAACAAATATTGGCGCGAAAAACACTCTTTTGACAAAACTTGACGCTACGAACGTAATGTTAACACTAGCTTCTCATGACGACTGATTCAGCGAGAACATCTAAACCAATATTGCCCGTAGGAAAATATCGCTAAGATTAGTAGAATTTTTAAATTTTCGGAATGTACCCTTTTTCGGGTTTACCCCAGTGCACCTTAGGTAGTTATTGGAGTTTTTCATTAGCGGCCGACAGTAACTACATAATGTACAAATCGTATCGCATGCAAAATGTAACTTACGTTCAAATGATCTTCACAACAGAACAGATGCCGCCCAGAGTACAACTCTGGGCGGCGTCTGTTCTGTTGTGTTCAACATTTGCTTCTTTGCACCATTTCCTTTTTATCGTTTCTTTTACGAATACAAACAATTTGTGACGGCTATTTGTTGTGGTGTTTCATTTAGCACAAGTAGTCTTTGATCGATTCATATTTAATAAGCTTTATCGTTACATTACGGAAAGTCTAAAAATAACAATCACAATATTATCAAACAAACAATCAGAAAATAAATTTGACAGTTTACTAACTGTAACTTTTTCGGCATGGAATTAATAGGTACTATTTTAATTTTAGTTTTAAATAAGTATTAAACGTGGCAAAGATCTTTTTATGACGTCAGTACAAACAAAACTTTAAAAAAAAACTACATCTTGGAAAAACGAAATATTGAAATTAATTGCTAAATCTATAAATTAAAAATACCTGAAAAATACTTTATTTATCGAATTGAACCAAAAAAACCAACTCTGTCGACTCGAGTCTAGTGTTGTTGATTTGATTGACATGACTTTGACATTGACACATGACATTTTAGATTCATTGATTCATTGATTGTTGTAGTGAAAAATTATTTACAAAGAACACTCTAATTTGTATGGTATCCGTGCAATTATTGCTCGCCAGTGTGTATATCTATATTCAGTGAATTTATCTGCCTCAAAATTGCCACAAAACCGATTCTTGAAGATGTATTTCTCATCAATCAAATACTTCCATGGGTTCCGCTCCAAGTAGAATCTAATTTCTTTAAATGATTCTACTTAGTATCCCGTTCTATATTTTAATTTTGTATATTATGTATGTACTTAATTATTTAAGTATGTACTTTTACTTTTCTCGCAGTTATTCTAGTATAAATGATATAAATAGTTAGTTTTGTTTGTGTTCCAAACTACGTGAATATAGAAAATGAAGTGTTGTATACAAAACTGTGGTAATAATGCCAAACTAAAGAAAATAAGTCAGTCGAGTACTTCCATTTCTGAGAGGATCACTTTTCATTCGTAAGTACACATAAATACATAAAACCACGCCTGTATTCCCCTAACTGATAGGCAGAGATGTACCTATTATACACCTACATCTCGCCAGTTATGTTAAAGTCCCATGTAATAGGGGGCGAGCCTGTTGCTATCAACCGGGCTAGTACTGAGCAAAACTAACTATGTTAAAACATAATCCTTTCTCTCACTAGACTGGAAGGTGACCCCAACATGTTTGGGATAAAGCAATTCAAATAATATAAATGTTTAATAAGTCTGACACGCCCTTCTGCTCCGCCCAGAGCGGGAGAAGTCATTGGATGATTTCCCACACTCAAAAAACAAATAAATGTAATGTTAGGTTTATTTCCACACTGCCTTTGATTGGCCTTTAAAAGGCTGATAACAATTAACACACATTTAGCACTCTAAGGCGGCGTCCTAATTGGGAGCGATTGTACGATGGCGCAATGCGTTTTTCATCTCACGATGAAAGTGGTTGTGCGATGACCTAACAGGTGTGTGTAGGTAACCAATTAGGACACTCAAAAGAGATCTGTTGCATGATTGCACAATCAAACGCATCGTACAATCGTTATTAAGCATTTCATGTGCTCGCACGATTACTTGCGAGGTTCAAATAGGATACTCTGATGAAATCTGTATGTTTGAACTCATCGCACGACGAGAACGCATCGTGTCATCGTGCGATCTTCGCCAAATAGGACGACGCCTCAGGGCATTGAAGAGGGCTATGCTCGGAGTTTCCCTGCCTGATCAAATCAGAAGTGTAGAGATCCCACTGATGTATACCTACCTAAATTCGTTCTGTTTTGTTTTTGTCTTTTATAATATTTTTTATGAATAATTTTGTAACAATTATGTAAAAAAAATCCATGTTACTATTATATGCCCTAAGGGCGCGACATTGCTCATTACAATTTAATTATTTTAGACCTGTATTATGTACCTGCCTATAATCCACAATAAAGATATTGATTGATTGAGATTTTTTTTGAGATTGGGAAATCATCCAAAGACTTCTCCCGCTCTGGGCGGAGCGGAAGGGCGTGTCAGACTGTTACTGACTAAAACCCACCCATGCCCCTTCAGTTGCCTGTTGCCAAGGTCCCGGTATCCCTTTCGGACTTTCCCGCAACCCTGACAGGCGTCCCATGCCTACTAACACTGTAATTTGAAAATATTGTAAAAGCCAATTATTTTTATAAAACAAATTATTTAAAAAACAAAAAACCCATTATAATCTGTAGAATTTTGGTCAGACCAAAATTCTACAGATTATAATGCTTGTTTTTCTCTTTTAAGTTATGCGTTTTTGCAGGCGGGTTTTTTTTTTTTTTTAATAATTTGTTTTATTTCAAGCTTTTTAGTTTTATTAATTTATATGTTTGGAATTAACTCATTACTACTCTCTCTCTCTTCTCCATAGAAAACGACCAATTGGAACCATGCACCTAGCTTCTGACGTTTCATACGTGCCCATGTAGGCTTATGTGAAATAAAATATTTTGATTTTGATTTTCATCTAATTTCAGGTTCCCAAAAGATCCAAAACAGCGTGTATCATGGCTAGAGTCCCTTGCCATACCGAACTGGGTGCCCACAAACAGAACGGTTATATGTTCAGATCATTTTAAAGAAGATGACTTCTATTTTACAAAACAAGGAACCAGAAGAATAAAGTATGGAGCTATTCCATCTATTGATGTAAGATTTCACTTATCTAACTTCTAATCTAATCTAACTCATCTGAAAAATCGAAACACCTTGCAAGTTTATGTTTTGTAAGGATTATCAGAAAAATGTGTATATTTAGGAATATATGTCAAATGTCGTTTAATAGTGAATAATATGAGGTTTTCAAATCCTAATGTTAATGTTCTAAATTCAAATTAAATTTTCATAGGTTTCGTTTTTTTTATAACAAGTTATTTTTACCCTGTATGGAGTATGAAGGAAATTGATAAAACACCACAATTAAATGAAAAAAAAAGCTAAGAAACGTTTATTTAATAACTTGTATTCCCTCCCCGAGCTCTTATTACTGCTTCCATACGGTTCTTCATCGATCGGATGAGAGTCACGATCAAATGTTGTGGCATTCCATTCCATTCCTCTTGGATTGCATTTTGCAGCTGGCTAAGAGTTTCTGGGGCAGGATCTCTTGCACGAATTCGTCTCTTTAATTCATCCCATAGATGTTTAATCGGATTCATGTCCGGGCTTCTTGCTGGCCATTCCATAATGGAGATACTGACTTCGGTAACATAATCTCGTACGACCCTCGCGGTGTGAGCCCTAGCATTGTCGTGCATGAATATGAAACCGTTGCCAATAAAATGTGCATAGGGCATCACGTGAGGCTCAAGACAGTGCTCGATGTACCGATGACTGTTTAGTGCAGGCAGACGTGGCCCAGACACAAAGACAAGCTCTGTCTTACCATCCCCACTGATTCCTCCCCAAACCGTCCACGAACCGCCACCATAGCTGACCCTTTCTTCAATGCAGCATTGTGCGAAGCGTTCTCCATCTCTTCTGTAGACCTTGTTCCTTCCGTCGTTGCCATACAGCATAATTTTACACTCATCAGAAAAGAGGACTTTGTTCCACTGGAGGTATGACCAATTTAGGTGCTCACGTGCAAAGTTAAGCCGCGCTCTTCGATGGTCTGCAGTTAATTCGGCCCATTTGCTGGCTTGTGCGGTACCAGTCCACGTTCCTTCATCCTTCTTCTAATTGTAGAGTCACTTACAGCCACCCTACGTACAACATGAAGCTGCTGCTGCAGTTGAAAAGCATTAAGGCGTCGATTTCGTAAAGAAGTTGTTGCAATAAATCGATCATCTCGATCAGAAGTGACCCGATTCCTGCCAGATCCTGAACGGCGCGTAAACAAACCAGTCTCCCGATAGCGTTTGTAGACTCTATGAACAGACGACAGGCTTAGATGCAATCTTTCAGCCACAACACGCTGACTAAGTCCAGAATCGAGCTATGCCACCACTTGGGCGGGCGAAGTATCCATATGTTTTAGAAAAAAACTTTTTCAAACGTCTCACAGTCACGGTACACACACAGTATACAGAACACAGAACAAAAGGTTTTAAGATAAGCGCTAATTTTTAGTTTTCAAAGGTGAAATGTACTCCAACTCTTAACACACATTTGTCTCAAAACAGTGAATCATTTCATTTATACTGCAGTGGTTCTCAAACTTTTTAAATGACGGAACCCTTTTGGGAAGCAAAATACTTGATGGAACCCTACAATAAAACAATTGTTTTTATAAGTGTATTTTTTATTAATCAGCATAATAAAAGTACAATGTAACAGTTACTAATTATTATTTACTTCACCACTTGGCAAGGACAACAATAGAAAACATTAAAAAAGAAAAAATCTAACTAGTGGGAGGTATGAAACTGTTTTTTATTTTTAACCGACTTCTTCAAAAAGGAGGAGGTTCTCAATTCGTCTGTATGTTTTTTTTTTTTTTTTTTTGTGTGTATGTTACCCGATTACTCCGCCAATTATGAATCGATTTTGATGATTCTTTTTTTGTTTGGTAGGTCATGCATTAGAGGTGGTCCCATATAAATTTTATTAGTTTTGCTTGCGTAGTTTTTGAGTTAGCTTCAATAATTACGTATTTTTCCCACTTTGCGTATGTTGATGACATGTTAATTGACTCAGTCACATAGCAGATAACGGTATACGAATTTGTGTGGGGTAGTTACCACAACTAAAAAGTGAAAAATAAAAACTTTTTACAAAAAAAAAACAACCGACTTCCAAAAAAAACACTAAAAAAGTGAAAAATAACTTTATTTTCGGAAGTCGGTGGCCAAAAACGAAAATTGAAAAAATCAAGTAACAAAAACTAAAACCCAACTACGACTTAAAAGATATAAACAAGGCACCACAGACAGACAAATTAAAAATCCGGAGTCACACGTGTTATTAAATCGAACAGATTACGTGTGACTCCGGATTTTTAATTTGTCTGTCTGTGGTGCCTTGTTTATATCTTTTAAGTCGTAGTTGGGTTTTAGTTTTTGTTACTTGATTTTTTTTTTAATAATTTTGGGGTTATAATATATATATTTTTGAAATGTGCTCATTAAGCCCTTTCATTTGATACCCAACATGGTACGATTAAACCATATTTTTTTTAAAGTTCCTCCCTTTATGT
The DNA here is from genome assembly GCA_947522985.1 of Lithophane socia. Lineage (NCBI taxonomy): Eukaryota > Metazoa > Arthropoda > Insecta > Lepidoptera > Noctuidae > Lithophane > Lithophane socia. Next base: position 3,504,270 of record OX383281.1, on the reverse strand, counting down.
CCTCTACAGGGCGCCATTTTTAATTTAATGTGACTTCACATAGCCTATAACCAGCGGACAATCACGACGCTTCTAACGATACCTCATTTGTCAAATTGTGATAAGTGGTTTGCAAGATAGGAGGGAACAGATGAACATACATACATACATACATACATACATACATACATACATACATACATACCGGTCAAAATCATAACCCTCCTTTTTCTTCGCCGTAGTCGGGTAAAAAGCAAAGACACCGACTTCCGAAAATAAAGTTAATCATAACCCTCCTTTTTCTTCGCCGTAGTCGGGTAAAAAGCAAAGACACCGACTTCCGAAAATAAAGTTATTTTTCACTTTTTTAGTGTTTTTTTGGAAGTCGGTTGTTTTTTTTTTGTAAAAAGTTTTTATTCATCAATTGGTTGATTGGAGTCTCATATCAGCTTCGGCGTCCAGTCTATTGCGATATTTTGTTTTCGTGGCTGCGTAGGTAGAGAATCCTGTTTCGCACAAATATGTAGTTGGGAACGGGAGCAGAATATCCAGAGCCATTTGGCCAAGCATTGCATATTCATCTTGGATTCTGCACCAAAAATCATTGAGGCGTCGTTTTGAACAGTGACTCCATACTTGTGTCTGATGACATTTCTAAAAGAGATTCATATATCTCGTTTGACATGTTTTCAGGCTTTTCCAAGTTGGGTAAAAAAGGATTATGAATCCATGAATTCACTTTAATTTTTTTATTGTGTTCTTCGGGAAAATACTTTTCAAAAGATGCGCGCATCGAACTGAGATATTGGACCAATTCAAACACATCATCTTCAAACATTACTGAGTCGTTTTCGCTAACAAACTCACTGAGTAACGTAAAGCTTTCTATTTCTTTCTTACCAATGCAAATGATCCAAAAATCTAATTTTCTTTTAAAAGCAGTTATTTTATTATAGGCCTGAAACACTGTTGTCTGTTTACCTTGCAACGATAAATTCAATTCGTTAAGTTTTTGAAAGATATCCGCCATAAAAGACAATCGGAACAACCAAGTTTTATCATACAAACGGTCCTTCAAATTAAAAGATACTTCTTTTAATTTGAAGGACCTGCTGAAAGAAACATTTGTAACTCGGCTCTAAGTTCAAATAACCTCGTTAAAGTTTTACCCCGAGACAGCCATCGCACTTCTGTATGGAGCAGCAGTGTTTTATGTTTGCTGCCATAATCTTCACACAATAATGAGAACAATCGGGATTGTAGTGGTCGTGATTTGATAAAATTAATTATTTTTACCGCTTCATCCATAACTAATTTTAGATTTGACATCGAGATATAAGTACTAACGTACTAGAGAAGCTACGTCAAATAACTGAATTGTCCTATTCTTCGTATTGAATCTTTAGTTCGCTGCAGCGCTAAAATAATAACAATTCGTCTAAACCGTACCTAATTTACCACAGTGCTAGATTTGCTGCGGAAGTGTATTTATTCTCGGCAAAAAGGTCTTAAGCGCCATGTAAATCACGGCACTTACGCGTTTTCTTCGACAAACTGCGGCGCGATCGCCGCAGTTGAACGAGACAAAGTAGGTGTTTACGGTGTCTTCTCTAGTACGTTAGTACTTATATCTCGATGAGATTTGACGGCATTTGCTTCATCGCAAGTGCTTGTCTATGCAGAATACAATGACTGGAACTACAATTACGCGCTTTATTTTTAATTCGTGACACTGCTCCTGCTGTTTTACCTGTCATCGCCTTGGCCCCATCTCACAGAGTACTTTTACTATATGGGCACCCCATCTGTCCAAATGTCAATGCAATTGTTCCAACTGAGATTATTTTCTTCAAAAAATATATTTATTTTATTAAAAATTTCTTCCCCAGTAGTGTTTGTAAGCAGCGATGAACACATAAGCATGTCTTCTTCAAAAGAACTTTTATATGGATATCTCACAATAACCAGCAGGATAGCCAAACCAGCGACATCAGTCGACTCGTCCATTTGCAAGGCGAATCGTGTATTTTGTAGACGTGTAACTAGTTCTTGTTTGACGTAGCTTGCCAGATCATGGATTCGTCGTGAAACAGTATCGTTTGATAGCGGAACAGTAGAAAGATGCTTTGCAGATTTTTCATCGAGCATACATTTTGTTATGTCTAATACACATGGTTTTATTAATTTCTCAGCGATAGTATGCGCTTCACCTGCTTGTGCAATGCGATAGCTAACTAAATATGATGCCTCCGTGGCCTTTTCGTTGATAGTTTGTGTTACATGCATCATATTTTTTTGACTTTCTAATAACTGATCTTTTTTGCGAACAAAACATTCTTTATTCTTGTCTTTAGACTCGGGGTGTACAGTTTCTAAATGTCGACGCAATTTGGCAGGTGCCATGGAACTATCATGCCGAGATCCGACGGTGCGCCATATTGCGGACGGACACAGACGAGCCCGCACGACGCACCGTGGGAAGAAGGTGTACGTGCGGGGTATAGCAGACATCGGAAGTTCCTCGGTGCGCGGTGCGTGGCGGTCTGTGGTCGTCTGCCGTGCGTGTCCGTCCGCAAAATCGCGGATCGTCGGATCTCGGCATTAGGAAGCAGTTTTTACTACAGAGCATGCAGAGAGGTGAGCCGTTGGAATCAACAAATCCGAAACTGATATAAGATTCATCATACTTCCTTCTTTTCGTCTTTGAAACCGTCGAGCTTGACGTCGTGGCATCATCTTCTGAATCGGTGATTGCTATATTCTCCGCGCGCACTGCTTTTGAACATTCAGCGTCATTAGAAGATGTTGTTGCAACACGTTTAACACCTTTAAGCCAACGTTCCATTCTTCTTTATTTATAATGTTACACGTCAGGATAGTGGGGTTTAAATAATCCACAATCGTTACTGCGTATAAGAGACTAAATTTAGTACCTACGGTGAAGAAATGTACAAAACTGAGACAACAGAATACAGCAGGCAGTAAAACAATGAACACTAGTTTCTCGCTAGCGAGCTTGTAAGTAGGCAGTAACTTATCGCTCCGAACGCTAATCGTCAACTGACGACGGGCGACGCTTTTATACTTAGGTAGTCCTAGACTCGATCTCAAATATTCTCGAAAATACTCGAGTCGGCACCTTTGATAAACAAAAAGCAAAAATAAAAACAGAAATTTAAAAATTGCGTTGTAAACAATATCGACTTGATCCTTTGAAGTTAGAGTCGAAAGTCGCTTGTTGACAACTATAGCGTCTAATTCAGAGGCGGCTTTTATCAAAGAGACTACGCGCTCACAAGTATACTACCCGCTCGTTTTAAGTTTGCCGCCGGCGATAGGTATGACGATCGAAAAGTAGCGTCAGCAAAACATAATATAAAAATATTTTTTATTTAATTGTAACAATAAAAATTGTAATATTTGGGTAAAACTATGACACATTATAAGTTTTGTTGTCACGTGGGGGAGGGTACGCGCATTCCACAGAACGGCAAACTTAGAGCGAACGGGTTGTACAAGTATAAAATTGTTGATACCAAACTTATGAGATATTGTACCAGCTATTGTAACACATGTTTCTACAAATAGAAATAAATAAATAAATAACGTTCATAGCGTTTTGTCTCCGCGCGGCCGCGGAGTCCGCGCGGCCGCGGAGCGACCAGAGAGAGGTGTTTTGATTTTTTTTTCTAAATTCTTACGGAACCCCGACAGAGGTATCACGGAACCCTAGGGTTCCGCGGAACACACTTAGAGTATAGCTGATTTATAGGATAAACAAATGAAATTCTAATTTAGAATTTTCGCTTATCACTGTAATGGCCAAACTGCCAGCTATACAATCATGTGATTTTACTCATGGAATGGAAACTTTTTTGAAACTTTAGGACAGAAACCATAAAAATGGAAGTGTTTCGATTTTTCTGATGAGAAGTGTATTATAAACGCGAAAGTTTGTAAGTATGGATGAATGGATGTTTGTTTGTTTGTTACTCTTTCACGTAAAAAATTCTGAATGGATTTGGATGAAATTTGGCAAACAGATAGTTTATAACCTGGATTAACACATAGGATACTTTTTATCCCGATATTCCCATGGGATCCTTCGGGCACCGGGTTGCAGTGAGTGACCCCTATTGCTATCCCCGAACGATAGTAACTGATACAAGTCATTTGTTTTTTTTTTTTTAGGATGACTGTTACGGACCCGCTGTGTTACGGGTAAGATTCCTTTTTTTTTAATACTAACATAATTGTTATAAAAATACATAATATTACCTCAAACTCAACCATACTCCCTTAAATTTTTATGTTTATTGACAACTAGCTTCTGTCCGTGCTAAATGCATAATGAAAGTACATCTTTGCCATAAAAAACTTCTGCTCCGGCTAATCTTCAAAACGGCTGAACCGATTTTGACGGGACTTTCACTGGCAGATAGCTGACGTTTTAAGGAGTAACTTAGGCTAGGTACTTTTATTTAAAGAAAATAGTTGGGGTCCACGGGGGCGGAGCCGCGGGCAGCAGCTAGTAGACAATAATATTTCTCATTAGTCTTTGTTTTCTAGATCTGTAAGCTTTGCCTTTCATTGGACGGTAAAATGTATCGATTAAAAGACTACGGTTTGGACAAAATGTATGAAGATCTAATGGGAAAGGCGGTGAGTTAATACATAAAAAAACTTAAAAAAAAAGATGCCCAGGTATTTGGTTTCAGTTGATAGGCTTTGGGTTGTTCCAAAGAATATACAGGGTTATTGGTAAAGCACCAACAACCTACCAACCAACAAAAAAACAACAGCTGTACCCATCGAGATATAAGTACTAACGTACTAGAGAAGCTACGTCAAATAACTGAATTGTCCTATTCTTCGTATTGAATCTTTAGTTCGCTGCAGCGCTAAAATAATAACAATTCGTCTAAACCGTACCTAATTTACCACAGTGCTAGATTTGCTGCGGAAGTGTATTTATTCTCGGCAAAAAGGTCTTAAGCGCCATGTAAATCACGGCACTACGCGTTTTCTTCGACAAACTGCGGCGCGATCGCCGCAGTTGAACGAGACAAAGTAGGAATTTACGGTGTCTTCTCTAGTACGTTAGTACTTATATCTCGATGGCTGTACCGTAAATTTTGACGAGTTATGCGAACATAAATACGAAACAGCTGTTTTTTTTTTCGCGATTTCATATTTGTTCCCATAGTAAAAGTTGTTCATAATGATGAGTACAATGACTCCTTAAGAGGTTGTTGGTGTTTTACCAATAACCCTGTATATTATGTTTACTATGACACTGTTTGTTTTAATGTTGGCAATAAGCTAACTGTTTCAGATACTTTTATAGAGGATTTATACCATGGGTGTAGATAAATAATATATGATAATTCCAGCCAATAACGGACTCAAACAACCGACTACCGACGGGTATCTGTTGGGAGTGCACTGCACGGCTGCAGTCAGCCGCTTCATTCAGGTCTAAAGCGCTGTTCAGCGATGCATTGCTGCAAGATCATTTGAAGAACAATGCTAATGTGAGTACCTTTGCTAACCCGTGGTATATATTATTGGTTCTCAACCTGTGGTGGTCCGCAAGAGCTAAAATAACGGGTGTAAAAAGCAATTTATTATTACTTTATTTATGTTCTATGTTATGGGTTTGGTTTCCGCACTTAGTCTCTAAGGTGGGCCATTGTGCGTGGGCCATGGCGGCCGTTGGGGGTTATTCCAACCAACCCACCTCCCTCCAGAAGTTTACTATGTCTCCTGGTTTGTACAGAACCTCCGTGTAAGATCTGGGTGACCCGAGGGTTACAGTTCTAATCTGGGCGACGCTCGTGCATTCAAAGAGCACGTGCGCGATGGTTTCCTCAGCCTCTGCACGCTCTGCATAAAGGACTGTACTTTATTTATTCATAGAAAAACTCCATACAGTTTACATTACAGATTATAATAACATACAAGCACAAAATGTTAGTGTGTTAGTGTTACCAACATATTGTACCAATATACCACTAATATTAGAAATTCGAAAGTAACTCTGTCTGTCTGTATGTTACCTTTTCACGCCCAAACCACTGAACGGATTTCGATAAAATTTGGCAAGGATATAGATGGCATTCCGGGGAAGGACATAGGCTACTTTTTATAGACATACCACGCGGCGAAGCCGCGGGCGGAAGCTAGTAATATTATAGATGCAAAAGTGAGTTTGTTTGTTACGCTTTCACCCTAAAACGGCTGAACGGATTTAGATAAAATTTGGCACATTGGTAGACTATGACCTGGAATAGGACATAGGATACTTTTTATCCCGATATCTAGAGTTACGCAAGTAAAACCGCGGGGCACAGCTAATAAGGTATACATTGTTACTTGCAGATAAAAATAAGCGACATCCATAACATACATCGCACACATACTAATTTAAAATCAACATGGACCGTGCAAGAAGTATTCAAATTCAACAGCCATAATATAGAGGAACATACACCAAACACGTTGATTAAAACTGAAGTTATTGGCATCCCACATAACGAAGAAATCGAAATAGAGGTCCAAAACTTAGTCTCAGACAAAATTACTATAAAAGATGAGCGAAAAAACGAAATCATTGAAGAAACTTATTCTAGCGCTGCCGCCGATGTAAAAACCGAAGTCGATCTAATACCTATAACCGAAATTGAAATCGGCGAAAAAAACGACTCTGAAGATGATGATATTGGTGATATTGTAACAGAAAATATTTATGTGAACGATGCGAAAATAGGTTTCGAAAATGTTGTGTTGTTTAAAAATGAGGAAGAAATAGAAACTATGAATCTCTCTAAAAATAGTAGTGATAATGATGACAATGAAGATATGGATCTCTCTAAGAGTATATACAGTGATGATGAAGATCAAGTAGGTGAAGATGATGACGTTTGTGATGACGTAATGGTTAAAAACGTCGCCAATGAAACAATTGTGTGTATAGATGAGAAAACTACTAAAGTTAAAAAGAAAAAAGGTGCTCTCAAAAGAAAGGCAAAGAAAGATGATGATGTTATTATATGGGTTAAAGGAAGGTAAGTCAACATCTTATAGTTATTTATGCAACTGTTATACAACATTATTTTTTGTTTATGCTAAACCCGAAAAGGGGTCATTGTACTCATCATTTTGAACAACTTTTTCTATGGGACCAACCTTGGAATCGCGAAAAAAAAATCAGCTGTTCCATACATTTGTGTTCACTTAAATCGACAAAATATATGGAACAGCATTTTTTTTTAAGGTTGGTCCCATATAAAAAGTTGTTCAAAATGATGAGTGAAACTTAAACAAACATCAACTTTATGGAAGTTTAAATAAAGTTGATTTCAGACTGACTAGTACCATTGAAAAAGTCAATAAAAAAATATGAAGTTGTAGCGCAAACTGAACCTTTTGTGTAGGCATTACAATTGTTTTTCCTTAAATTCGTGTTCGTTTACATAGAAAACCTAAAAAAAAATGAATTTCTCGGGATACCCTGAAGCTTTCTGATTAAACACTAATTTTAGTTCCAAATTTTCGTTCGCAGACCGAAAAAGAAGAAACAGCCCTATGTAAAACCTACTTTACCGATTGACGAGAACGTGTTCAGCGTCAAAGCTTTGAACCATGATGAGATGAGGCGAGAAGTGCTAGACAGACGGGAATGTGAGAAATATAGACAGGCGCCTTACAAGTGTGATGTCTGTTATAGAGGCTTCCCGACCAAGGACAAACAAGCAAGACATCTGATCAAGCATAGTGAGGTAAATCCATTTTAATCTTAACTAATATTATAAATGCGAAAGTGAGTTTGTTTGTTAGTTCCGCTTTTACGCTAAAACTGTTGAACAGATTTGGGAGTTCGTGGCAAATCTGTGCACGGGTGTTCGTGGCTAAATAATAACATATTTTGAAAAATCTGCCGCACGGGTCGATCCATCAGGTTAAGCTACGCTTGCCGGGGTTGGTCCGTGTATGGATGATCATCTTTACATACCGAGACTCCTCCGTGCCTCGGAAAGCACGTTAAGCCGTTGGTCCCGGCTGTGATTCGTGGATCTTTGACAGTCGTTACGGGTCGTCTGAGGCCGAAAGTCTGACAACCAGTCTTACGAAGCGGTATCGTATTACCCAGTTACGGGGTTGTGGAGGTCAGATAGGCAGTCGCTCCATGTAAAATACTGATATCAAGCTGCATCCGGTTAGACTGGAAGCCGACCCCAACAAAGTTGGGAAAAGGCAGGCAGATTGATTGTCCCAACATCAAAAGTCGGGCAGTTTTATTTATTTTTATTAAGCAAATCGCGCGTCGAACTCGGCTTGCGCGATGCAGGTTTGTAAAATTCATGGTCTTCCTTTTATTTGTGACACTATGTTATTTAGCAAAAAATAATCCTTATGATGAAGCCTTTCGATCGGTATGGTAAAGCTACAGGGTAATTATTTTTCTCATGTAACGGGTTCGATTCCCGGTTCAACCATGTAATTATTTAAATATCTATGAATGCAGTTTAAATTATTTTTTAAATTCAAATAATGTCTTCCTTCAATAAAATGTTCCATCTACAATATTCAAGGTACTTTCCCTCCTTGTGGTATATCCGTGGGACGCCCTGTATATTGTATATACAGGTTGTCAGGGTAAACACCGTTGTCACTCAAACCATGGGTAGTTGACTTAAATACGAAAATAAATGACCGAGTCACAACAAAAAAAAAAGTTTAAAAAGTTTCTATCCGACACTGTCCGCAAATTCATGGATATGCGCCCGAGGTCGCCGCTCCGCCTACCTACCTTCACAACTATACATGTACCTAAATAAACCGTTTTAAACCAAAATCCGTGGTTTAAAAACCGTGTTAAACGAATTTAAAACGGTTTAAAAACCACGGATTTTGGTTTAAAACGGTTTATTTACATCTATATACACAACACATGAATAAATACACAATAGGGGTCGCGTTCGCGGCCGGTCAGGTAACGTCCTGCGCCACTCGCCCGTGTTGAGACGTAAGTTCGCTGGCCTAGCGCTTATGGTGAAATACTGTTGTGGTAAAAGGTAGATTTTCAAAAAAAATAAAGTTGTTGTTTTCCATTGTTTTTACGTTCTATAAATGAAACCAAACTACTGGTTGCAAGGATAACGGTGGTTACCCTTGTACACCTTGTACAAACTGACACTAACCTGCAAACTGCATAAAACGTAAGAAAACATTGAATTTCGCGGGCTACCCATGAGGATCCACCTTAACCTCGATGTGCCATATTTAAGGACAGCAGGCGTAGCATGAGCACCGTTTTGTCGAGGGAACAGTAGACAAAAATGACGTTTCCTGTAGACAGTACGACGGCAGCAAAGTAGAAAGAGTCAACTGCACTTGAAATTCACTCTTTTACATAATTCGACTCAGAATTCTTTGTTTTGTCATAGGATTTATCGGTTGTCAGTGTGATTTTGACAGTAAGGATAGAAAACTTTCTTCCGAAATAGTCTACCTACAAAAAGACGTAGACAAAGATCGTAAGAAATGAAAGACAAAATGACAGATTGTAGAAGGATTTCTACTGTGGATGTCAAAAATGAAGAAACGAACTGTCACTTTGTATAGAAAAGGCTATGTCAATTCTTCGTAGAGATAGAAAGCGCCATGCTACGCCTGCTGGTTCTGTATCCGTTATTTTTTTTTGTTTCAGCAAAGCGGTGCCATTAAGTGTAGCATATGTTTTGTCCGTGTGAAGAAAAGTAGACATTTGCGCGCGCACATGAAAGGACAACATACGACGGAATTTGCCTGCAAACTGTGTCCGTTGGTCACAAGAAATAGGTAATATTTTTCATCCTCTTAAGTGGTCATTGTACTCATCATTATGAACAACTTTCGCTATGGGACTAACCATGAAATCGCGAATAAAAAGTCAGCTGTTCCATACATTTTGTCGATTTAAACACAAATGTAGGGAACAGCTGATTTTTTGCGATTTCAAGGTTGGTCCCATAGAAAAAGTTGTTCAAAATTATGAGTACAATGACCCCTTTTCGGGTTTAGCATAAACAAAAAATAATGTTGTATACAGTATGTGAACTAACAAAGGGCGTTCCTGTTAACCTGCAATAGTATAGCGTCTACATATGCTAAAAAAATATTACCATTAAAAAAAAAATGTTTTTTTTTGTTATAGTAAAATATTCACAAAAAAATATTAATTTGTTACGGAAAATAAACTCTCTGTACACACCCACTTGTCACACTTGTTTTTCTACGTTGAAATACAAATGTGCGTGTACAGAGAGTTTCTTTTACGTTTAAATTTAATCGTTTTGTCAACATTTCATGAAACAAAATTTTTTTTTTTTTTTTTTTTTAATGGTAATTTTTTTTTAGCTTGTATACACGCTATACTATTGCAGGTTAACGGGAACGCCCTTTGTTAGTTAACATACTGTATAATACAACCTTATTTGTTGTTTTGTCGATTTAAGTGAACACAAATGGCACATGGGTAGGCCATGACCTGGAGAAGGACATAGGCTACTTTTCATGCTGGTCCGCAGTGCGGACCACACTTCGTGTGCGGACTCCGCACACGAAGTCGCGGCCAACAGCTAGTTTTTTATATTTTTATATATATTTTTTTATTCTAATATTTAAAAATATAATTTGTGTGTATGAAAAATTAAATAAAGATTATTTATTAATAATTTATTTTTACATTTCCAGAAACGTCGCTCTAGGACATATGAAGTACCATGCGGGTAACAAGTACAAGTGTCCGCAATGTTCCCTTGAGTTCGAGTGAGTATCCATTTCGTAACATTGCTAACATTGTTGCTATGGCGAAAGACTTACATAAGATGGTGGTAGCTAGCCAGGCGGACTTAGAACAAGCTCTATCACCAATCAAATCACCACCTATTTGTAATCTAATTGGACCTTTAAATTGTCATAATGTTACAATAGACGTAGAACCAGAACACAAGGTGTTGCCACACCGAGCGCTGAACGCAGAGTGACAACACGTCGTGTTCTGGTTTGCGACTGGTCAATCGCAATCCTGAGGATGCCTCGTTGAGAGGTGAAACATGTTTCGATTTCTTACAGGGATTTTTTTATGAGTCTTGGAGAATAGGTTACTAAATATCTATGTCTATTGTATTTTATACATTACGGACCTCCGCAAAGTCACGCTTGAATCAATTAACCATCTTTGTTTTATGTTTTTAACAGGAAACAGACAACGTTACTTAATCATCTACGTCTGAAGCACATGTCGGCTTGTGTCTGCGAACTGTGCGGATACACGTTTGTCAGTAAATTTGGTGTGGAAGCCCACAAGCGACTGAAGCATAAATTCTTTGATAAAAATGTGAGTTTTTTTTTATACAGGGTGTATAAAGACCCATCACATAGCCGTCAACTACGCATTCTGTACATCAAATTAAGTAACATTGCACAAGAATATCTGCTGGGAAAGGGATTTTTTTTTTTGGTGAGAAAAATCGCTGTTTACGGTAGTACGCAACGTAACGCACGCAAAACATTGTGTTTATGGGTGCATGCAACGGTTCAGGGTTAGTGGGGGTATTTGAAATTAAGTTATAACATTTTAAACTTGCTTTCTTAAAAAAAAAGTCTGAACTGGAACTTTGACCTTCAATATCTCCGTAACCAGAAGGTTCCCAGGTATGGTTCAGAACAAAATAATGATCACAATGACGGGAATAGCAAGTGGCTTTCGGCTTCGTTAAGCGACTTTTTATACCCGTTATGTGGCCAACAAAGCCTTTTTTTTTTGAGGATGGGAAATCATCCAATGACTTCTCCCGCTCTGGGCGGAGCGGAAGGGCGTGTCCAGACTTTCACTGACTAAAACCCACCCGTGTTCCTTCAGTTGCCTGTTGCCAAGGTCCCGGTATCCCTTTCGGACTTTCCCGCAACCCTGGCAGAGGCCAACAAAGCCTGGATATGAATTTGTGAACAACGCCTTTCCTCCAAGTCCTAACTTTAATATTCTTGTTTGTTTGAAAGAAAGAAAGAAAAATATTTTATTTGGGACACGCACAGGAAAAACAAGCAGTAATATAAAGAAAGTATTAAATTAAAATAAAAGAACAATTAAAACTAACAAAATACTTAAGTGACCTGTGCGAGGCCAAAAAGGCTCCTACCTCAGCATAATGTTTGTTTGTTTGTTACGCTTTCACGCTTAAACGTCTGAACGGCTTTGGATGAAATTTGGCACATGGGTAGACTTTTATCCCGATATTCCCACGGGATCGAAACTTATGCGAGTGAAACCGCGGGGCGCAGCTAGTATACTATATAAATAAGGTGTATCTATTTATACACGAAATCTCTTAAGAGGCCATTGTCTCATTGGCGAATCGTATTACCTAGTTACTGGGTTGTGGAGGCCAGATAGACAGTCGCTCCATCCATACTTCCATACTAATATTATAAATTCAAAAGTAACTCTGTCTGTCTGTCGGTCTGTCTGTCTGTCTGTCTGTCTGTCTGTCTGTCTGTCTGTATGTTACCTTTTCGCGCCTAAACCACAGAACGGATTTCGAAAAATTTGGCAAGTAGATAGATGGCATCCCGGGGAAGGACATAGGCTACTTTTTATCGACATACAACGCGGGCGAAGCCGCGGGCGGGAGCTAGTATAAAATACTGGTATTCAGCTGCATCCGGTTAGACGGTGGAAGCCGACCCTAATATAGTTGGGAAAAGGCAGGCAGATTGATATATAATTAACGAATATGTATATTTTACAGGCTGAATTCAAGGGGCCACACTGTGACGATTGTGATGTCAAATTCCTAACGACAAAAGCTTACGATAGACATCTACGGTTGTCGTCTAATCATATCAAGGAGGATGACCCGTAAGTACCTACATTAGGACCTCTTTTATTCCGTTTTTTTTTTAACTTGTCATTGTGATTTTTTTACTTGTCGCAACACATTACGCAACTAAATTGTCTTTGGCCTCTGGCCCTGACATCAAGCAATTGACAAAATTTGTCAAAATTTTATAAGTTTTTATTAATGAATACGGGGCTTTTGGCTAATTTGTACTTATAATAGAATGTGCAGAATAAACAATTTTTCTTTCTTTTCTTTCTTACACTTTGTTCTAATTATCGATTGCCCCATTGGTTTGAGGTCCTGAGGCCCTAGACAAAGTGACATTCTATCAGCGATAACGATGATGGAAAGCAGCTCATGCAGCAGATGATGGAGGAGCTCGTGGCTAAGTAATAACAGCCGCTCGGGTCGATCCATCAGGTTAAGCTACGGTTGCCGGGGTTGGTCCGTGGATGGGTGACCATTTTCACATATCGAGACTCCTCCGTGCCTCGGAAAGCACGTTAAGCCGTTGGTCCCGGCTGTCATTTGTGGATCTTTGACAGTCGTTACGACTCGTCAGAAGCACGAAAGTCTGGCAACCAGTCTAACCAAGGGGTATCGTATTACCCAGTTACTGGGTTGTGGAGGTCAGATAGGCAGTCGCTCCATGTAAAATACTGGTATTCAGCTGCATCCGGTTCGACTGGAAGCCGACCCCAACATAGTTGGGAAAAGCCTAGGCAGATTGATAACGATGATGGAAAAGGCAAAAATGTATAGGACTGACATAAGCTATCGAAAAGCTTATGTTAATTCTGTTGAAAGTCGTTGTAGAAATACGAAACTCTTTCGAAGCGATTGTCACTTGTCTAGGACCTCTGGGCTCGATTCTCGGGTCGGGTCAAGTTAAAATGTATATAGGAACCACCGCGCAAGCTTCATTTACTTGTATGCAACTGTAAATAATTAGGCATTAAAACACTCATGTGATACTATTATCACACTCGGTTTCGCCACAACATTCGTGCTTTAATACCCCTTATTATATAACAGTTGCATAAATAACTATTATAGTTCTTACATTTAAAAAAACCATACTTACATGAATTCGAACATATAACCTCCTCCTTTTTGGGAAGTCGATTAATTTTTTTTTCACACGCAACACTATGTTTCTTTTTCTCAGTAACCGCATGAGCAATGATCCCTCAATAAAGCAGAGGCGACTCGGTTCGTCCTGGGTGAACGCCGTCAGACGTCCGGTCATACATCGTAAAGACGTCAACAGCGTACCAGCACCGAATGGACCCGTTACTTGTGAACAGGTACGAGATTTCAACATCAACTCACCTTTTTACTCGACTACGGCAAATCAAAAAGGAGGGTTATGATTTTGACCGGTATGTATGTCTGTTCATGTGGTCCCTCATATCTTCTAAACTACTGATCAAAATGTGACAAATGAGGTATCGTTGGAAATGTCTATGTAAGAAAATTTAAATTTCGAGGGGTACCTTAGCGCATGCCCCTTAGGGTGATTTTCCACCACAGATGTGCCATGTTACGTTGCTATGGATGCGTGTGATATCCACCAATCATATTCATTGGGTCCCATATTGGTCCACATAGCCAATGAATATGATTGGTGGATATCAAATGCATCTATAGCATCGTAGCATAGCACATCTCTAGTGGAAAGGCACCCATAAGAACGCGGCGACGGATGAATTCTCCATACAAACGTAATACCTAAATCATTTGCATTAAGCATATTTCGACCATATTTTTGTTGTTATTCCGATAGAGACAGTATTTATCTAGGTTCCGACATCTTTTTTTTTTTTCCAAAAAACCTAACTTGTAGCGATTTGAATTTCGTACATTTTTACAGCGTAAATGACATGTTTTCATATTGTTTTTTCTGTATTATAAACGACAATACTTGTGATATTGTTTCAGCAGAAACATAGCCTATATTATCAAGTTACAAAATAATCGAAAAAAAAAGGAATAAAATTAAGTTTTCAATCATCATTTTTTGTATTACAGAACTCATCAAAATTTATCATAAATTTTCAATAGCTAGCAGCAATCATAAGCGATAGCAATCGCGTCAAGTAAATGTCATGTCAATGCCAATTTGTGCGTGGTCGGACAGTTCACGGTAGCTGTGTGTATCGCTCCGACAGGTACACTAGCGCAACATTTGTAGCACTTGATTCGTAGTTGCGACAGACGCTCCGCCGGCCCCTTAAAACGATGTTTTTCTTTTATTGTTGTGTTACAGTGTGGCGTAGTACTAGAAAGTCTCCGGGTATACGCTGCCCACTTCAAATACGCTCACCCGGGCATCAACCGTACGCAATTTACGGTAACGACGACACCTTACATGTGTGAGCATTGCGGGAAGTTCTTCCTGGTAAGTAATGTAGCCCTACACACGACCATATGGTGGCATCTACACCGCTACATTTGAACTACGCGTCGCACATAATCCTCTGTTATGTCGAAAATACTGCAGCATTAATCCTTACTTAATATTATAAATGCGAAAGTAAATCTGTCTGTGTGTCGCGCTTTCACGCCAAAACTACTGAACCGATTTAAATGAAATTTTGTACACAGATAGTCTAGAGCCTGAGAAAGGCTATAGGCTACTTTTTACCCGACTGCCCCAGAAGGAGGGTAATGTTTTTCCAGAGTATGTATGTATGTTTGTATGTATGTATGTATGTCTATTTCTTTGGCACGCTCTGTAGCCTAAACGGCTTGACGGATTTTAACTTACGAGGTGTCGTTAGGTTCGTCTTAAGAGGGCTATTACAATTTTTCTTGAATTTGAGCGTTTGACGCTAGTTTTGATGTGTGATTATGATTAAGTTATAGCCTCAAACTTAAAAAAAAAATATGTCCGAGGAAGTCTCATTATACAACATGTAACAGAATAAGCGCAAGACCTGAAAGTAGTTTGCTCAGAATCGGCTTCTGAATCGATTTCCATCATTATTTATATGTGTTAATTTTTCATGAAAAAAATCTAGAACCACCGCGTCTTACCAAGGTAATAAGATATTTTATTTAAGGAAATTTAAGCCTTATCTCAAAGGAATAAAGCCTATTCAAATGCATAAACAAATTTGTAATACGCTCATAGCTATCCTATGTTTCATGTTTAGTCAGGAAGTCTATTTTGTAAAAAAAAACTAGGTGTCGTTTAATTAAATTAAATTACAGATATTATTTTAGTCTTATAATTTAATATTCTAATTGGGGTGTATGAGCTCTTGCGTTTATTCCGTTACAGGTTGTATATCTTGACAGTGTTTTAAATAAATATTTCAATTTGTTTACACAAATCAGTAAAAAACTTGTCTTTGTAAAGGATGTTTCATAAAATTTAACTTTTGGGCGTCTTTTGATGCTTTGTTACATCAAAGATACAGTAATTTAATCATTTATAAAAATGTCCATGGTACAACTGTATCTTGAACTTTGGAATGTATAAGTCAATTTTTTTATGTTTCATTTAGTAATACACCAAAAATAATTCCGTAACACAGATAGTTATTGACAATTTTTCGTCCGAAATTCAATTTTTTATCTATGAATTTACTTTCCAAATTTTAACAAAAAGTATTTAATAACATAGGCTACTATCTAATCTTGCTTGAAAAAAAAAATAACTTTTTTTAAAGTAAAATAATATTTTTAAACAATTGTTGTATGCAATGCTAAAAATAACAGTAACACGAACTATAAATAACTGTAACTTAATTTATTTCAAAAGTAAAGTGGAAAGGATCAAGTTGATCACGCCCGGTTTGCATGTGTGCGTAGCGTACTTCAATAGACTCACACGAGCGCATCTTTGCCGCGCCCCGTCAAATTTACCTAAATCTGCACTTCGATTTTGTAATAGCGCTCTTAATTGTGGGAGTGACATAGGCTAGGATAGTTTATTTTTATATTTCATCTGCAAACAAAAAAAAAGGGAGTGGAAGGTTTTTTTTTTTTAAATTACGTTATTGGTATCAAATAAAAGCTAGTAATGAGTTAATTCCAAATATATAAATGAATAAAACTAAAAAGCTTGAAATAAAACAAATTATTTAAAAAACAAAAAACCCGCCTGCAAAAACGCATAACTTAAAAGAGAAAAACAAGCATTATAATCTGTAGAATTGTGGTATTACAGGCGGGGAACAAACCAATAACCTGAAATATGGTGTAACTTTTGTTGGGGCTATATACAAATAGGCTCTTAATAAATAGATAGTTTAGCCCACATATTTTAAGCATATTTTTAGTGGGCAGGGCACATTGCTCGCAGAACAGATGGCCGATGGGGCTGAAAGATTCTGGAGCGCGCCTCGCACAAGGTGGACCGATGACCTGGTGAAGGCCGCGGGAATCCGCTGGATGCGAGAAGCACAGAACCTTTTGAAGTGGCGGTGCTTGGGGGAGGCCTATGTCCAGCAGTAAATGTCTTTCGGCTGAAATGATGATGGTGTTGATGACATATTCTAGGCTTTTAAATATAAGTCAGACAAATGAAATTCTGTCAAGCCCCGCGGCGTGACATTCACGAGAGCTCCACATAATATTCAACAACAAAAAAAATTGCGTTTGTGATTTTGGTTTTGAATTTTGGTTCTGGAGTGGCGACCGCATACCGGAAGACGTAGCGTTGGTAGGCCTGAGAGTCAGGCCATAGAGTGAAACTTCCCACAGATGAAATTAGCCCTTATTTAGCAGTAAAAATAGAGATTTAAACCGCGTGAACCGGCCGTCAAACATGTTAAACAGTAGCTCTTGAAAGACGGGCGATAAAGCGGCAGAAATGAAATGTAGGGAACAGCTGATATATTTTCGCGATTTCAGGTTTGGTCCCATAGTAAAAGTTGTTCATAATGATGAGTACAATGACCCCGACAGTCGGTACCAGACCGTTAATAATGACTTTCTTATCGTTCTTAAACTTTAGGAGGAGCTCGTGGCTAAGTAATAACAGCCGCACGGGCCTATCCGTCAGGTTAAGCTACGCTTGCCGGGGTTGGCCCGTGAATGGCTGACCATCTTTACATATCGAGACTCCTCCGTGCCTCGGAAAGCACGTTAAGCCTTTGGTCCCGGCTGTCATTCGTTGATCTTTGACAGTCGTTACGGGTCGTCAGAAGCCCGAAAGTCTGACAACCAGTCTTACCAAGGGGTATCGTATTACCCAGTTACTGGGTTGTGGAGGTCAGATAGGCAGTGGCTCCATGTAAAATGCTGGTATTCAGCTGCATCCGGTTAGACTGGAAGCCGACCCCAATATAGTTGGGAAAAGGCAGGCAGATGATGACCGTTCTTAAAACTTTCTTTCCCCAGAACACAACCACGCTAGCCGGCCACATGTGGGTCCACACGGGGCAGAAACGTTTCGAATGCGACCACTGCAACAAATCGTTCAGTATGAAAGCGAACCTCGCCGGTCACATGCGCCAGCACGAGCCTGTCCGGCGCACGTTCGACTGCGGCGTCTGCGGCAAACACTTCTCGTTCAGCTTCAACCTCACCAGGCATTTGTTTGTGAGTATATCTACAGGATGTTAGGGTAAACACAAACACCGTTATGCTTGAAACCCGTGGTTTGGTTTCATACAGTATGCAAGGGTAAACCCGTTGTCACTCAAACCATGGGTAGTTGACTTAAATATAAAAATAAATGACCGAGTAACAACAAAAAAAAAACCTTATTTTCATTAGAAGATTTTAAAAAGTTTCTATCCGACACCGTCCGCAAATTCATGGGTATGCGCCAGAGGTTGCCGCCCCTCCTACCTACACAACACATGAATAAATACACAATAGGGGTCGCGCTCGCGGCCGGTCAGGTCACGTCCCGCGCCCCCCGCCCGTGTTAAGACGTAAGTTCGTTGCCCTTGCGCGTATGATGAAATACGCTTGTGGTAAAATGTAGATAAAAAAAAAAAAGTTGGTTTCAAGAATAACGGTATTAACCCTAACACCCTGTATACTCCTTTGGTTT
The DNA here is from genome assembly GCA_947522985.1 of Lithophane socia. Lineage (NCBI taxonomy): Eukaryota > Metazoa > Arthropoda > Insecta > Lepidoptera > Noctuidae > Lithophane > Lithophane socia. The sequence continues at coordinate 3,485,391 of OX383281.1, read as the reverse complement.
AGGTAGTTATCTAAAGGTAAACAAAAAAAAACACGTGACAAGAGAGCTGTCAAAGGCTAGGTCGGAGGTTAACGGACTAAAATGACATTTTTTTTTTGTATGAAAATCTTCCTTTTACCACAAGAGTATGTCACCCTTTCACCCTAGGGCGCTAGGGAAACGAACTTGCATCTCAACACGGGTGGGTGGCGCGGGACGTGACCTAACCGGCCGCGAGCGCGACCCCTACTTCAGTTAATTAGCTGTTTCGCTAGCGAGCACGGTGTCGGATAGAAACTTTTTAAAATCTTTTAATTAAAATAACGTTTTTTTATTGTTACTCGGTCATTTATTTTTATATTTAAGTCAAACTACCCATGGTTTGAGTGACTACGGTGTTTACCAATACAACATGGTTAAAAAAAAAAAAAAACATAGTATTATTTTGTTCTTTCACAGGTCCACACGGGCTTAAGGCCGTTCAAATGCGACGCCTGTGAGAAGACATTCCGTACATCCGGCGAGCTGCGCTCTCACGTCGACTACGTTCATCTGAAGAAGCCGCGACCTAAGCGAGTGCGACGGAAGGGGAAGAAGTGTGAACTGACCAGCTTAGAGTATTGAGGACTGTGACGAAGTGTGAACTGACCAGTTTAGAGTATTGAGGACTGTGACGAAGTGTGAACTGACCAGCTTTGAGTATTCAGGACTGTGACGAAGTGTGAACTGACCAGCTTTGAGTATTCAGGACTGTGACGAAGTGTGAACTGACCAGCTTTGAGTATTCAGGACTGTGACGAAGTGTGAACTGACCAGCTTAGAGTATTCAGGACTGTGACGAAGTGTGAACTGACCAGCTTAGAACATTAGGGATTATGACGAAGTGTGAACTGACCAGCTTTGAGTATTGAGGACTGTGACGAAGTGTGAACTGACCAGCTTAGAGTATTCAGGACTGTGATGAAGTGTGAACTGACCAGCTTAGAGCATTAGGGATTGTGACGAAATGTGAACTCACCAGCTTTGAGTATTGAGGACTGTGACGAAGTGTGAACTGACCATTGTTTAGAGTATTGAGGAGCGTGGCGAAGATGATATGTATTTTCAATTAATGAGAGAAAATAATTTTATTCTTTTGGCGCGTGGTCAAAATCCGATCTAACTCCGCCATCTTGCTTTTTCAATACAATTTCATAAACAATTTAATTCCTAAGATTATTTCATATGTATAAAATTACCTAATTAACGTCAGAGTTTAGGCAGAGGTGTACCTATAGTACAACCACATTTCGCCAGTCTTCGGGCGAGCCTATTGCGATCAACCGGAAACGAATACAGAATATTATTTTCCTTGGAATAGTGGCACTGACAGCTCTTGAACTCGTCTCTCGAACTTGTGTTGTGTCTTCTATGTTTGTACCGAATCGAAGCTCTTGAACTTGTGTTGTGTCTTCTATGTTTGTACCGAATAAATGTTTTATCTATCTATCTATCTAACTCGGTTGCTGGTCAGTGAAGTGGTGTGCTAATCGCGTTCAGTGTCATTGGTGAAATTCGCACTTAGAGAGTGGACCTCTAGTATAGTGCGCGCGGTTGACACTTCTAGCAGGCGCGGCCGCCTGCTCACATACTCGTCTAGTACGCACAGCCTGGGAAATTATCACATAACTTCTCCCGCTCTGGGCGGAGCGGGAGGGCGTGTCAGACTCTTACTGACTAAAACCCACCCGTGTTCCTTCGGTTGCCTGTAAGTTGCCAGAGGCCACGGTATCCCTTTCGGACTTTCCCGCGACCCCGGCAGGCATCGGCCCCCTCCAGTTGTGCTGACATCTCTTTGAGGCGCGCGTGGAACACAACACGCCGTCGACCCGGGCCTGGTCCTTATCGGACGGCGAGCTACCCATTGCTCACCGTTCGCAAGCCCACGCCTACGGTGGCTGGAAATCGGCCTGGGATTCCCGACGCCCAGGGCGTCTCCTGCGGCGTGAGCGCGCGAAACTTGCCTCTCCCTCACGCGTTCCGCCTCCTCCTTGCAGGAGGTGACGGCTTCCCATGACCTCTCGCTCCGTACCATGGCCTGGACCAGGCCCAGACGCGAGAGATCACTGCCGCCGATCGCCGAGTGCTCCGCCCAAGCGGTACCCACAGCCTGTTACCGGAAGGAAGCAGTATAAGTACTACATAAGCTTGTGCGATGACCTTTATTCTGGTGATAAGGGTTTTTATATACCTTTGTGGGTTGACCTCTTCCAATTTTCTTCTATTTTGGTATATTTCTGAAAACCCTTTTCAAGATTTTATGTTTTGTATAAATAGTAGCTTTAAAATAATTTATTGTTATAAAATAAATGCTTTAAAAAATAATCATAATTTTTTATTTGCATTTTAACATTTTTGATGATTGATTATGTACCTATTTAGTACTTTATATATAATAGACAGATAATATTATTATATTGTTTTTTATTTATTGGCTCAAATGAGAGCCATTATCTTAGTATAAGGCAACATTGCCAAGAAAACATAAATTTTTCACTTATAAATAGGATATGGCAAGCACAGAACCGCTCGAAGTGGCGGTGCCTATGGCCTATGTCCAGCAGTGGACGTCTTTCGGCTGAAATATAAAGTCGCCTCTGACCGCCCCATGTGTCATCCCGAATAGACGAACGTCATAATATAGTAGTAACATTAAGTAATTATTTATGAATAAACATAAAAAAAAATATGTTATTTTTTTGCATTTTTAATCAATCCTACCACTTATGCCTATTTTTACCCGACTACGGCGAAGAAAAAGGGAGGGTTATGATTTTGACCGCTATGTATGTATGTATGTATGTTCATCTGTTCCCTCCTATCTTCCAAACCACTTATCACAATTTGACAAATGAGGTATCGTTAGAAGCGTCGTGATTGTCCGCTGGTTATAGGCTATGTGACGTATATATATTATAACCCCAAAAGAATTTTAAAAAAAATCTAGTAATAAAAACTAAAACCCAACTACGACTTAAAAGGTATAAACAAGACACCACAGACAGACAAATTAAAAATCCGGAGTCACACGTAATCTGTTCGATTTATGCCCTAACACGTGTGACTCCGGATTTTTAGTTTGTCTGTCTGTGGTGTCTTGTTTATACCTTTTAAGTCGTAGTTGGGTTTTAGTTTTTATTACTTGATTTTTTTAAACTATCTACCCTGTAGATGATTATAATCTGTGACGATAGCCGAACATGCCAGAGGCTAAAATATGAGGTTTATCCTGACAAAAACGCGGGAAACTGCAACCGGTCACACTGCGGATCACTGCGGTCTGCGGTCACTGGCGGAGTAACCACAGACTAATTAGTCTTGCAGTAACTTTTTTAGGAACCAAATGGTGACATGACTCATGAGTGTGAGCGAAAGATTAGCATTGGTGTATCTCTAAGTAGTCTGTGGCATTGGTTCAGACCTGTCAAGATAACGACCGTTGTACTAAATAAGTTGTCTAATTATCTTGGTTTGCTTTTAAAAACTTCCATTGTAACCTGTAACATCTGTCTTTCTTCCTTTTTTATTCGCATGATCGTACTAAGACTACTGACTCCAGTGGCCGCATTTCAGTACTTTATCCACTGGAATTAAAAAACAATGCCGTCGCTTCTCTTCTTCAAAATATCTTAGTACTTGATTCATTGTTCTGTCTTCACTAGGAATAGTTATATTTTCCTGATCTAGACACTACTACGCTATTTATCTTCAATAGTTACCTATTGAATCATTTTAACTAAACTTGGCCAACGATTTCAACGATCAACGCACGAAATTAAAAAAAAAAACAAGACTATTTGTTCCAAGTAAACGTTATTGCGATAGTTCGTGTTGATAATTGAAATTTTAATTTCAATAAAATTTAAATTTCGCGCGCGTTTTCTGGATCACTATCGTTGGCCAGACTTTAGGTATTTTCTAATGGTCTGTCTGTACTCTTACTCGATCGAATAGCACCGAAGTGTCAATCGATTCCTTAGGCTATGTTCACACAATAAAAATGTGACGTGCGTTTTCGATAATCGAACTATACACGCCGTGTTACTACTTCTTTCACTCTCTTTCACTATAAAAAGTTACAAATTGTTGGCAACTTCGTGGAGCGAGCGCCATCTATTATTGGCGATCGGAACTACAAACGTCGCCTACCTAGTTGTGACGTCAACATCGGACCACCGCTACTGCGGTAGGGGAGGTGACCGGCTGGCTCGGCGCGCCCGCTCTCTTTTTGGTTGGACCGTACGACGGAACACTTGCTTTATTAGCTTCGCTATTTAGAACAGATTATTATTATTTAATTGTTTTTAATCATTCGCCTGATTTAACTAATTAGTTCGTACACTCAATTTATTTTATTAAAAGGTTTTCTTAACGATTAATGTTTGTTGAAAGTTAAGCTAGTAGTTTGATTTATTTGCTAAATAATAGTTAAAATGTACAACATGTAAAATACCCTCATCTTCGCATTAATAAATTGATAATTGTGTATTAATATTGTATTATTTTTAATATCAGAAGTGACACCCACGCGTCATGGGAAAACGCAGGCGCTATCGCAAGCGTGCACAATCGTCGTCAAGCAGCAGTAGCACGACGAGTACAAGTTCCAGAACACCGTCACCTGTACCCAGAAGGAAGTCAAAGGTATCACGTCATAAAGATACCAAAGCTGTGAGTACCTTAAATAATATAATACCGGAGTTTGACCCCTTAAATGATGATATAAATGCATGGCTTAATGTTATACAATCCTATGCGGCAACGTTTGATTGGACCGAAGAAACGATACGTTATCAAGCTCTTAATAAGTTGAAAGGCTCTGGCAAAGTCTGGTATGACTCGTTGTTGCGTACTGATAGTCAGTGGCCTACATGGAAATGGAGTGATTGGAATAGGCGCCTGGCTAATAGTTTTCAAACACGTCGTAATATGTTTGAGTTATTAAAAGAAATTATTAATAAAAAACCGGTAGATAACCAATCACTATACGAATTTTATTTTGATATTAAATGTAAAGTTGACCGATTATCTTTAAACTTTACTGAGCAAGATATTATATCTATAATTGTCGGGAGCATAGGCGATAGCAATATAGGAGCATCTATTGAGGCGAGTAATTTTAAATCTTGCTATGATTTAGCTAGTTACCTTCACGGTCGTACCTACAAAGGCAAAAACTCAAAACAATCCAGTTCGTATAGTACACGTGAAAACCAACATAAAACAGTGGATCAAACTAATAATCCTAGCCAGCCGTCCACGACCGTTAACTCTTCAAATAATAACGCCAATTCTACTAGTGCGCATGATCGTAATCAAACCGGTTCAACACATGTTCAGAAACCTATCAAATGTTACACTTGTGGTGGAAATCATAAAAGAAATCAGTGTGATCTCATTAAATGTAATTTTTGTCAATAAAAGGGCCATGTCGAGGCTGTGTGCCGTAGTAAGAAAAGTACAGGATTAATTAAACCAGAAACTGAGGAAACTAAATTGATCCTTACCTCTGATCCGCGAAGTAAATTTGTAAAAACGATTAACATTGGTCACTTTGTCCACGAGGCATTTATTGATACGGGAAGCAGTTGTTCCCTGATTTCCGAATCGGTGGTAGAAAAATATTCGCTTCAAACTAGTGCACTACCCTCGCCAGTTTTGTTACAAGGTTTTTCTAGGCATAATTCTAAACCAGTCACTCGGAAAGTCACTTTAGATTTAAAAATTGACTGCGTATCTTTAACTGGTGTGAACTTTTACGTTATTGATGACTTAGTAGGTTGTGATATACTTATTGGCCGTAATATAACGGAGCGAAATGATTTGATATATTCACGTGTAGGTAATTCATTCAAGTTTGACTATGCGCAATCACTTAGTGAATTTTGTGAAGCTATACACGAGATGAAGATCGATACTGACACTCACTTAAATGAATTGATTTATTTATTTAGACAATATAAACAGTGTATCGCGTCAGACATAAAAGAGTTAGGGAAAGTGAATAACCACGAGATGGTTATTACGCTGACAGACCCACGACCGGTGCAGTGCAGACCTTTTCGAGCCTCTCATACAGATAGAAAGATTATTCGTGATATGGTGCAGGAATTAGTGGATAATAAAATAATTCAAGAAAGTAACTCTCCTTACGCGAGTCCCGCTCTGCTTGTAAACAAAAAGAATGGCGAGAAAAGACTCTGCATTGATTACCGCGCATTGAATAAAATAACAGTGAAGGACAAGTACCCAATGCCCCGAATCGAGGATCTTATAGATAGACTACAAGGGTATAAATATTTTACAAGTCTCGATCTAAAAAGTGGGTACTACCAAATTAATATGAGCTCACAGTCTATAGAGAAAACGGCATTCATTACCGAAGATGGCCATTATGAATTTCTACGGCTCCCATTCGGTTTGGCTAATGCACCATCTTGTTTCCAGCAGATGATGAATAAGGTGTTAGGTAATTTAAGGTTTGAGAACGTCATTGTATATTTAGATGACGTTTATTTAATTACACAAACTATTGAGGAAAATTTAAAGCTCTTGGAAAACATTTTACAAATATTTAAACATAATGGTTTAACTTTAAATTTAAAAAAATGTCATTTCCTTAAAACTGAAATAGAGTTTCTCGGATACAGAATAAAACAAAACTGTGTAATGCCAAATGAAACCAAAGTGGAAGCCGTTAAGAAATTTCCCGTACCAAAAACTGTGCATCAGTTGAGACAGTTTCTGGGGCTAATTAATTATTTTCGCAAATTTATTAAAAACTGCGCTATTATTTCCGCTCCTCTCACTAAATTATTAAAAAAAGATGCTTCTTGGTCTTGGGGTTCCGTACATGATCAAGCGTTTCAAATTTTGAAAACTAAACTGACATCAGATAGTGTACTATCTATTTTCGATCCAAATAAAGAAACCGTTTTGTATACGGACGCTAGTCGAGATGGCGTTGCGGGTATTCTTGTTCAAGTTGCTGATGAGGGTGAAAAACCTGTATACTACTATAGCCGTCAGACAACTGAGGACGAAAAGAAATACCACTCATTTGAGTTGGAACTTCTAGCAATAGTAAGTTCACTCCAAAAATTTCGTCTTTATTTAATTAGTTCACCTTTCACCGTTATCACAGATTGTAACGCGGTCAGGTATGCGTTGACCAAAAAGAATATTATTCCCCGGATCGCACGATGGGTTCTTTCGACTCAAGAGTTCATGTACGAAATTAAGCATAGAGAAGGTACACGTATGCAACATGTGGATGCCTTGAGTCGAAATCCCGTTCCCTCAGGTGAGAGATCGGAAAGGGAAATAATATTATCGATAACCGAAGGAGACTGGTTACTTTCTGTACAGATGCAAGACCCTGACATTGTGAAAATTAAAACTGTTTTAGAATCCGGTAAACTAGATGAAAATAAAATCATTTTTGACACGTATGAACTGTTAGGCGGAAAAGTGTACAGAAGAACAGCCCAAGGGCGACGGTGGCTCGTACCAAAGAAGTGTATATGGCAAATAATAAGGTACAACCATGATGACGTGGGCCATTTTTCTGTCGATAAAACGGTTGAGAGAATAGGGCACAAATATTGGTTTTCTCGTATGCGTCATATAATAAAAAAATATATTAAAAACTGTTTAAATTGTATTTATTATAAAAATAAGGGTGGTGCTAAAGAAGGAGAGTTATACCCACTGCCAAAATACGCGCAGCCGTTTCATACTTTGCACGCGGATCATTTAGGTCCATTCGTTGAAACACAAAACGGAAATATATACTTACTCGTTTTAGTAGATGCATTCACTAAGTTTGTGTTTATCTGTGCAGTAAAGTCTACAAAAACATCCGATCTTATAAAAGAATTAGATAATATAACTAAAACTTTCGGTAATCCAAAACGAATTATTTCCGATTCAGGGTCATGCTTTACTTCAAACATGTACAAAGAATACTGTAAGAGCAAAAATATCCGCGCGCATATTGTGGCAACGGGTATGCCTCGCTCAAATGGACAGGTAGAAAGATTTAACAAAACAATACTAGAATCATTAAAAACTATTGGGGCAGATACTACTGAAGATAGGTGGGATCAATATGTTAAAATAGTACAGCAAGGTTTAAACAGTACAATCCATAAAACTATTAATGCCGTTCCTAGTGAGGTTTTATTAGGATATCGTTTGCGCGTTGACAATGACAATGTAGAGCCAGAGCTTGATGATGAATCGCTAGTGGACGTAACTGAGTTGCGAGCAAAGGTAGATAAAAATATTAAAGCCAGTGCAATATCACAAAAACTAAGGTTTGATAAAACTCGGTCAAAAGCTAAGATTTACGAAGAAGGAGATTTGGTATTAATCAGAATACAGAGTCAGAGCAACGATGGTCGAAGCAGAAAACTCCTGCCCACCTTCAAAGGACCGTTTCGAGTAAAAAAGGTTCTGAGCAATGACAGATATGAGGTAACAGACCTAAGGGGTTCTGAAAGGAGCAGTAAACTGTACAATGGCGTGGCAGCTGCTGAAAATATGAAGTATTGGATACAAATTGATGACTGGAAATTGGAGTAGGTTATTGATAATAAGGTCCGTGTTGGCAAGTTGCAGTTCTAAAGGTATGTATTGAACTTTCCTTGATGCAGTAAATAATTAATACATACACTGCTTTATAATTTTATTGTAAATAAAATGAAGTGGCTATACAGTCTCACATAATTATAGTATTGCTTATATTTTACTTGCGAGACTAGATAAAACACTTGTACCATAATCCCCGCCAGGATGGAAACACCAGCAAATGTGATTAAAGCTTGGAAAACAACTTGGTACATTTAAGTGTAGCGCATAGCTCTTTAAATGCAAGTGATTCTAAGTGGTAAGCTCTAGGAAAACCAGGACTCTTAAGTGTGGCATGGTCCCTTTAAGTACGGTTGACCTAGCAGTAATAGAGTAGGCATTTGCTGATGTTTCAAAAGCGTATTATGGCTTGTGGTTCATACTTGCAGATAAAAAAACTAGTTCTAATGTTGGTTTTGTTTCAGTGTTTTACCTAGACTCGTGGGGCGCCTGGGACATGCGCCTTGCAGAATGGCCGTGTTGGCAACTTCGTGGAGCGAGCGCCATCTATTATTGGCGATCGGAACTACAAACGTCGCCTACCTAGTTGTGACGTCAACATCGGACCACCGCTACTGCGGTAGGGGAGGTGACCGGCTGGCTCGGCGCGCCCGCTCTCTTTTTGGTTGGACCGTACGACGGAACACTTGCTTTATTAGCTTCGCTATTTAGAACAGATTATTATTATTTAATTGTTTTTAATCATTCGCCTGATTTAACTAATTAGTTCGTACACTCAATTTATTTTATTAAAAGGTTTTCTTAACGATTAATGTTTGTTGAAAGTTAAGCTAGTAGTTTGATTTATTTGCTAAATAATAGTTAAAATGTACAACATGTAAAATACCCTCATCTTCGCATTAATAAATTGATAATTGTGTATTAATATTGTATTATTTTTAATAAAATGCGCATTTACGCACGTTAAAAGGGGTATATCCGTAGATTAGGTAAACGTGTGTTAACTCACTCACCTAACATATGAACTAGGGCTTATTATTGTTTCTGAACTTCTGATTCTGAAGGTCGGATTAGTATTATTTTACAAGGCCAAGCACCAACTCCATAAAGCTACTAAAGCTTGGTAGACGCTGTCCCTTTCCAGTTTACCTATGCTAGTCTAAGTTAGAGCGAGTAAAAACATTGATGTATAGATATGTTTACATACAATGTTATTGTTATGCCTCTAAATTCAGAAGGAGAGTCAATGACAACCGATATTTTCCGTCACTTTCTTCAATGCCAAGGTTTTATCAAGTTGGAAGAGTGCAATGAGTATCATGATCTTAATGACATTTACATCTCTATTTGTCAATGTACTATTTGGCGGCTTGTACTATGACAACCAAATTATTTTACGAATTTTTGCTAAATATTATCTAATCGTCTTGAAATAAACAAAAGCCTATTGCTAAATGTAATTCTTAATTACAAACTGCAAATGTTCTTCTAAAAACCTTTTAAAGAAATGTGTTTTCCACCGAAAAAATGATGTCTTCGCTTGCAACTCTCCGTTGTGATTTCAGTCGCATATTAATTGTGTTTATTGTGATAAATATATATTGAAAATGAGGTGTTGTGTGCCTAGTTGCAAGAATGATTCGAGAAACATATCCAAATCACAGGGAATTACGTTTCATGTGTAAGTCTAAGCGATTTTTTTACACTTATTTCATTGGTAATACTTTTCGCCTACGCGAATTTTAGTCTCATAAATTGCTACTTTATGTAAATATTTGAATGATATTAACTTATTACAGTCTTAATTAATCATATTTCTTGCTACTGCAGAGCACACTACCAGTAAAACAAAAAAAAAACAAAAATATTTTACTTTACAAATAACATTTATTATCAACTCATTTCGCTGTTTACTAGATAAGGCCTCCCACCCTAAACGACTATTGTATCTTGTTTCCAGCTTCCCCAATGAGTCATCACTCCGTAAATCCTGGCTCAAGGCCCTCGGTAAAGAGTCTTGGGAACCGAGGGACAGGAGTGCGGTGTGCTCCGAGCATTTTTTGTGCGAAGACTTGTACGAGACTCAGAGTGGGCTACGGAGGGTTAGGGCTGGGGCTGTACCTTTGATTGTCCAGGTAAAATAAATATAAAACAACAGAAACATAATGAATTGAAGAAAAAACGTTCCAAGTGCGAGTCGGACTCGCGCATGAAGGGTTCCGTACGATTATCTATAAAAACGGCAAAAAAATCACGTTTGTTGTATAGTAGCCCCCTTAAATATTTGTTTTATTTTAATTTAATTATTTATTTTTAAAGTGAATATGTAATTAAATATTCTGTGAATATTTCAAGCATCTACCTGTTGTCGTTTTCAACATGGAGCAAAAATTTGCAACAAAATCACGTTTGTTGTATGGGAGTCCCCTTAAGTATTTATTTTATTTTTGTTTTTAGTATTTATTGTTATAGCGGCAACAGATATACATCATCTGTGAAAATTTCAACTGTTTAGCTATCACGGTTCATGAGATACAGCCTGGTGACAGACGGACAGACAGACAGCGGAGCCTTAGTAATAGGGTCTCATTTTACCCTTTGGGTACGGAACCCTAAAAATGACAGAAAGAAAGAGAAGGATGGAGTTGATTAGATTAACATAGTGGCTTGTAAACATTTCAATCAACAATGAACTCGGCTTATTGCCGTCCACTGCTGGACATAGATAGTCCTCTCCCAGGCTACACCAGGCGGAGGAGAGGTTTTTGCCCTGTCCTCCGCCTTCCTAAGGTTGTTTGTGTAAACTACTCAATTTTGACTTCTCGATAAACTCTCACACTCAATAATGTTTGTGAGGACAGATACATTCTCTTTTATTGATACATTAACTTCGCCCAATAGACATGTATGGAAGAAACAAACATGTTGCACTGACCCCTAAAAAAATTGATATATTTGCAGGAAAATTATGATTCATTAACTTTTATTAACGAGACTCCTCCGTGCCTCGGAAAGCACTTTAATCCGTTGGTCCCGGCTGTCATTCGTGGATCTTTGTCAGTCGTTACGGGTCGTCAGAAACCTGAAAGTCTGACAATCAGTCTTACCAAGGGGTATCGTATTGCCCAGGTACAGGGTTGTGGAGGTCAGATAGGCAGTCGCTCCATGTAAAATACTGGTATTCAGCTGCATCCGGTTAGACTGGAAGCCGACCCCAACATAGCTGGGCAAAGGCTAGGCAGATTGTTTTTTTTTCAACTTTTATTAATTAAAAACATAAGTTTACAGTGCTTACAACCAAATCACTTAAGGTACGTCCAAAAATTGCGCGGCAAGAGCGCGGCAGCAACACGCGGCGTTTGCAGGACACATTACTGCCGCGCTCTAGTGTGGACTAAACCGACGAATGTTTGCGCGGCAGTACTCCGCGGCATATCCGAGATACGCCGTGTGTCGTAACTCTGCTTATAATTCTTGCAAAATGTTTGCTAGAAATGTTTGTGCGCGGCAGGTAGACAGAAGCGTTCGCGCGCGGCAGTCGTGCGCGGTTGCCGCGCGCGGCCTGTCTCGCTTAAACATTTTAGCTACCACTAACTTAAAAACTATAACTAATTTCTATTCAAGAACCCGATTTAAATAGCTTTCAAAGAAAAGGGACGATTTTCTTTTCTTTATTAAAAGTTAGTTAGTTTAGTTTTCCTTTGCTTATAATGTATTTTAGTTTAACTACGTGACATTCTGAATTCAATGTGAATATTTTGCAAATTTTAATTTTGTTATTATCATAATTATAATTCCATTTTAGTTTTTTATTATTGATTATACAAGTGCTGTGCACGCCTATAAGTGACGAATTCACCGCAAAACTGTCGAAATACAATATATTTTTAATGTAGTGATTTAGTGAATAAGTCGTTGGTGTGTCAATAAATAAATAAATAAATAAAATAAATAATCGACTATGACTATACAACGTGTTGTTTTTGATATCCCATAACTCTAGGGTTATATTATTTAAGTAAAAAGAACACAAAATCTACAAGAATAGGTGGTCCAAAAATGCATAGTTTCGAAGATATAAAACAGACTCTCGATGTGTATAGGTATCTAAGTTTCATTGATAAATAAGTGTAATTCATATTTAAAACTAAGAAAATTCGACGTTGTCATGTTTCACGTAAGGGCGTTTTACATTAATAATCGTGACTTTGTCGAATTATTTTGTATGAAAAATGAAAACAAAAAAAAAAGATGATTGAAGAATAATTCATACTCCAGTTGGTTCTTTGATATGGTCTCAATCATACCCTAGCTAGAGTTATGGGATATAAAAAAAAGACATTGTATAGATTTATTTGAATGTGTCCATTAAATTGTAATTTATTACCCGACTACGGCGAAGAAAAAGGAGGGTTATGATTTTGACCGGTATGTATGTATGTATGTATGTATGTTCATCTGTTCCCTTGTATCTTCTAAACCACTCATCACAATTTGACAAATAAGGTATCGTTAGAAGCGTCTTGATTGTCCGCTGGTTATAGGCTATGTGACGTCACATTAAATTAAAAATGGCGCCCTCTCGAGGAAATAAAGTCAGGAACTAAAAAAAAAAAATTGTTTAATCGTACTATGTTGGGTATCAAATGAAAGGGCTTAATGAGCACATTTCAAAAATATATATATTATAACCCCAAAATAATTTTAAAAAAAATTAAGTAATAAAAACTAAAACCCAACTACGACTGAAAAGGTATAAACAAGACACCACAGACAGACAAATTAAAAATCCGGAGTCACACGAAATCTGTTCGATTTATCGTTCGCCCTAACACGTGTGACTCCGGATTTTTAATTTGTCTGTCTGTGGTGTCTTGTTTATACCTTTTCAGTCGTAGTTGGGTTTTAGTTTTTATTACTTAATTTTTTTTAAAATTATTTTGTTTTACTTACAGGATTCCTCAAACTGTGATTATGGAGAACCAGCTAGTTTGAAGGTACATCATTTACATAAATAAACACAAAATATTACTTTTTTTTTATACCACCTGAAACAAAATAAACATGGTGTTGTTAATATGTTTCAGGCTTGCAGAATTTGCCTAGTAATGGATGTAAACTTAGTTCCAATAAGAATCTATAAACTGGAACAAGCATATGAAAATCTCACAGGAATAGCAGTAAGTTATTATTGTGTTTATTTGTTTAATTTTACTCGAGGAGCTTGTGGCTAAGTAATAACAGCCGCACGGGTCGATACGTCAGGTTAAGCTACGCTTGCCGGGGTTGGTCCGTGGATGGGTGACCATCTTAACAACAGACTCCTCTGTGCCTCGGAGAGCACGTTAAGCCGTTGGTCCCGGCTGTCATTTGTGGATCTTTGACAGTCGTTACGGGTCGTCAGAAGCCCGAAAGTCTGACAACCAGTCTTACCGGCAGTCGCTCCATGTAAAATACCTGATATTCAGCTGCATCCGGTTAGACTGGAAGCCGACCCCAACATAGTTGCGTAAAGGCAGGCAGATTGATTTTTTATTTACTTAATTTTATTCTCAAATGATTTTGGATTGGCAAGAAGCTTGCCCCAGCACCCTATTACATGAATATAAAACAAAACCTCCAACCGCTACTGCTGAGCATGAGGTCCTGGGTTCAATACCCGGGTCGGGCAAAGTGCCCAGAGTCTGGATTTTGGATGGATTGATTAGATGTGCCCAGTTGATGGCAATAGGCTCGTCCCCTATTACATGGGACTTAAACATAACTGGCAAATTGTGGGTGTACTATAGGTAGCTTCGGGGAATACAGGCCTGATGTTATTTCATAGAAAAACTCCACACAGTTTTCACAAAAAGTTGGTGTGTTACTAACAAATTATACTAATGCAGAGTCATAATGGTGGCCCAGTTGTTACCACTGGCCACGACTTACGAGTAGGTAAGGTTCGAACCCTGACAGGCGCTTTACTTTGTGTAAATGATTTCATCGCCACTGCTCTCAAAACGGTGAAGGGAAACATCGCGAGGAAACCTGCATGTCCTAGAACCGAAAAATTTGAAGACATGTGACATCTACCAACCCGCACTGGGCCCGCGTGGTGGATTAAAAAGCCCACTCCTTCTCGAAGAGAGGAGGCCTGTGTCCCAGCAGTGGGAACATTATAGGCTGATTATTCTATGCTTATGCTATAGGTACACTCCTGTCTAACCCTTCGGCACAGATATTATAATACTACGTACAGATACCCAATCCCATACAAAGAAATGACACCACCCTAAGTCTGGCAATTGAGCTGGCTATTTTTCTTCCCCATTTTTTTAACAGATGGCAGCATCTTCGACTCACTAATTGGCCGAGACCGTAGTTTTAAAACGCCATCTAGGAGTCTTGCCTAGGTACAAGGCAAGACTCCAGGATTTTTTGTTCCTTTTTTACGTTTTTTTCTTCCTAGGCGTTCAATTCTTATATTTCTACGTAAAGTACTAGATTAAAAAAAATGTTGTTTGTTTGAAACGACTAAACGTTTCAAGTTTAAAGTGACCTGTCATCACTTTAGTAAAACGCCATCTATTGCAAAGAGCTCTCAACCAAATGATTATAGACGGCTACTTTATCATTCTAAGGATTCGAATTGAAGTAAAAGGCTTAATTTAAGTTTTTTGTTGAAAATACGAGATTTATGAGTGTAAATACATAAATCAGCATTAAACAAAGATGTTTTGATTTTTACTAATATTACTATAGCCAAAATTTGCCGTAATAACGCTTTTTAGTGATTGTTAATTTCATAATTGTTGCATTATGCTGCCATCTATGATTTTTTTTCAAGACTAATTATAATTTGTTCGAGTTGGGACCCCATGCCTTCGGGGACTACAGTGATGATGTTATGTTGTTTCAGCTGTGTGAAGAAGACAAATTGCCGCAGAAGCTGTGTCTAGAGTGCGTACAAAGGTTAATGAACTGCAGTCGGTTCAGACTCAAGAGTTTAAGAGCCAACTCCCTTATGCTAGAGGTTATTAAGAAACAGGATTGTGTAAGTATAACAATGAATTACTTAGTTAATTGATTCAGGCGTGACTGCGGAAATCCATTATAAAATACAACAGACGTAGATATATTTAGTAACCTATTCCGCTTGACTATTCTTCAAGAGTCATAAAAACCCTGTAAGATATCGACACGTGTTTCACCTCTCAACGAGGCATCCTCAGGATGACGATTGACCAATTGCAAACCGGAACACGACGTGTTACCACACCGAGCGCTGGCCGCAAAGTGAATCAAATCGCCCGACACGTCGTGTGGATGCCTCATTGAGAGGTGAAACACGTGTCGATTTCTTACAGGGTTTTTATGACTCTTGAAGAATAGTCAAGCGGAATAGGTTACTAAATATATCTGCGTCTATTATATTTTATGAATTACTTCCTATGTTATAAAACTCCAATATCTTTATAAATTAATCGATTCAGGATGAAAAGTAGCCTATCCTTCTCCCGTTCAAGGTCTACCCATGTGCCAAATTTTATCCAAATCCGTTCAGCTTTTTTGGCGTGGAAGCGTAACAAACAAACAAAATCACTTTCCCATTTACAATCCTAACACCCGGTTTCTGATTTGAGAAAAGTAGCAAATCTCAACTGATTATTCTCAAATACATAAGTATGCGCTTTTAAAATCGAATTTCGTTAAACCATAATCAACTGATCATTTACTTGAGTATTCCTGATCAATGCAAACACGTTCCAGTCTTGATTAGAGTTAAAAAAATCTTAATTCAGAAACGAAATTCGATTTTAAAAGCGCATACTTATTTATTTGAGAATAATCAGTTGAGATTTGCTACTTTTCTCAAATCAGAAACCGGGTGTATGTTCCTATTGTGTCTAACTAATATTATAAATGCGAAAATGAGTTTGTTTGTTTGTCACGCCAAAACGGCTGTACAGATTTGTATTAAATTTGGCAAATGGTTAGACCATAACTTGGTATAGGACAGGCTACTTTTCATCCTGGATTGAATAATTTATAAATTAAATAATAAATAGGTTTTTATTCCGATATTCTTACGGCATCGAAACTTATGCGGGTGAAACCACGGGGCGCAGCTAGTTGTTCATAAAAGTATTCATTTCAAGTTAGTTTATTTCCTCTAAACTTATCTGTTTGTTTGACTGTACGCCCCGATTTTATAGGAAATTCGGACGATTTTTGTTGATGTTCGGAGCCGAAATTTCGAAAACATTTTGCCTCAATCCCATATAGGGAGTCAGAAGAAGTCAGAGGGCCTAGACACGTGACAATCGCTTCCAAAGCGTTTCGTATTTCTACAACGACTTTCAACAGGATTGACATAAGCTTTTCCATAGCTTATGTCAGTCCTATACATTTTTGCCTTTTCCATCATCGTTATCGCTGATAGAATATCACTTTGTCTAGGGCCTCTGATATTTCCTAATCGAACCTTAATTTTTTCAGTTAACCGTCCAAAACATAAAAACAATAAACCGATTAAATAACCAATTAACATCAACGTTATCACAGAAACATTTCGAAGTGAACCACTACGATTCCTACATAGAATATGAAGATCAACCAATAGTAATTGACGATAAATGTATCCCTACATGCAATGTAGACATTAAAATAGAAAACGAAATCTTTCTCACGGAAGATATCACAGACAAAAACGACGACGGACTTAACGTAGACGGACTTAACGATCACGGAGTTAACGACGACGGAATTACGGATGTGTTTAACGATAAAGATGACATTTCTGAAAAAGAATACGTGTTATCTGAAAAAGATAACTACTCTTCGGATGACAGTCTTCCTTTAGAAAAATGCAAGACAAAGAAAACGAGAAAAAGAAAGGAGAAAGAAAAAAAACCGGCTAAAACCGTTAAGAGGGTTAAAAAGATTAAAGAACCCACGGAACCAAAGATAGATAGACGGAGAAAACCGTTTTTGAACGATGATTTGAATGAGACTCTTTTTACGATCACTGATTTGACTTTTGAAGAGCAAATAGCTGAGATAGTGAAAAGGCAGGATAGTTCCAATTATAAGAATTCTGTTTATAAATGTACTGCGTGTTTTAAAGGGTTTCTGGATGAAGATGCTTATAATAGCCATATGACTCGGCATACAGATGTAAGTATACATTTTTAATAATAGGGAATATGCATGTGATTCAAATATGGGTCAAATATTTTTTTTTATAAACTATATTACTTCAGAATTATGCCTCCATGAATATTTTTTTATAAAATTTCTTTTTGAGCGAAAAATTAATTTTTAAAAAGTCCCAAAAAACCGCGGATAATTCAAATACTTGAAAAGCTAAGAGCGGATGTGACGTAACAATCTGGGATAACAATCAAAATGTCAATGTCAAGTCAATCAATAAGTGTCAAGTCAATGTCAAACGCTCATACAAAAAGGAGTGTTTGACGTTGACTTGACAGTTGCTTGTTTGTTTTCACGGTCTGTGACGTCACCACACCAAGCGCGCCAAATGGAGGGCGTTTAAATAGCCCGGATTGGTTGGATATTTTTAAACATTTTTTTAAGTACTTTAAATTGCTTTTTTGCGGTCGATTTTTTTTTTTCTATTATTTGACGATGTAAACTATCGAATAAAAATATTAAAAAAATACATGCATATTCCCTATTAGTTATTATATTTTTAGTAGATTATTTGTATATTCAATATTAACAAGCGCTTCTCGCCATCAAACTTTAACGTTTGGCGAGTGAAAATGTAAAAAAACAACAAATAATGTAACTGTTTGAGAATAAAAAAGAAAAAAAAAAAAATATATATGACCCAGTGAATTTCGTACCACTTGAGACAAAATTTCGATTGTTTCGGCTGTTCCTTTTTTCTCCTAAACCACCCCACTATCGACGTGAAAATAACAAAAAAAAATTCAAATCGGTCGAGCCATTTTCAAGTTTTTGCAAGACTAACGCACGGCAATTGAATTTTTTATACATATACTTATATAAAGGGTAAAACAAATAGCGAAGTCACAAAAAAAAATTGATTCCTCATGCCCACGGGTATCCGAAAATACCTCATGTATTCTTGATAGTTTTCGAGATATTGTTATTTTTAATAATGTCTTAAAATTTTCACTCGTTTTCAATCCTTTCGGGGCCTTGACAATTCAAAAGTGCTTGTAAATGGTTTTATTGAAATAAATGCTTTGAGTTTGAGTTTGAGACTACAGGCGTGTAGTTATGATGTGATGAGATTACATTTTACAAGCTTTATATTAGCTTGCTCTGTTCGTATGTGTTTCCGGTTACTCCAATTGTCATCCATTTTTCAAGCACTTCCTGGCATCCGATTGAGCTGAAACTTGGCATACTTATATAACTACAGAGACGTTTTTAAAAAATAACCATACCATGGAACTGGTCTGATGATGGAGCCGAAAGTTGGCCATAGGAACTCCTCAATCAAACAAGATAGCACCATCGTGTTTGGACTCATTGGTCATGTATAATTAACAAGGGTTTTCCCGGGGCGGTGGGAAAACCTTTTTTAGTTCAAAAAAAGCTTGTTTAAAAAAAGATTTTTACCTATTTTATTTTATTCTAATACAGCAATGTGGCGAACATGAATGTGAGATCTGCAAGACACATTTCAAACACCCGCACGCGCTTCGAAAACATATCACAGCGCACCACACACAGAGGTTCAGCTGTAAACAATGCACCTACGTCACGACCCATAGACAAACCGCCAGGCTTCACGAGCGGTGGCATAAGGGCACGAAGTATAGCTGTCCGCATTGCCAAGATGAGTTTGTGTAAGTACATACTATACAGGGTGTTAGGGTAAACACCGTTATCCTTGAAACCAGTGATTTGGTTTCATTTATAGAACGTAAAATCAATGGAAAATTACAACTTCTTTTTTTAAAGAAAATCTATGTTTTACCGTAAGAGTATTTCATCCAGGGGCGCTAGGGCAACGAACTTGCGTCTCTACACGGGTGGGTGGTGTGGGACATGACCTGACCGGCCGCGAGCGCGACCCCTCCCTCCGTCAGTCAGCTGTTTCGCTTCCCTATGAACGAATTTTCGTTGCCCTATGCGCTAGGGCAACCAACTTGCGTCTCAACATGTGCGGGACGTGACCTGACCGGCCCCGAGCGCGACCCCTCCCTCAGTCAGTCAGCTGTTTCGCTACCGAGCACGGCGTCGTATAGAAACTTTTTAAAATCTGTAAATGAAAATAACTTTTTATGTTGTTGTGACTCGGTCGTTTATTTTTATATTTAAGTCAACTACCCATGGTTTGAGTGACAACGGTGTTTACCCTGACAACCTGTATATTTAAACTTCTCAATCCTGCCTTTTCCCAACTCTGTTGGGGTCAGCTTCGGCTTAACCGGATGCAGCTGAATACCAGTATTTGACATGGAACGACTCCCTATTTGCCCTCCACAACCCAGTAACTGGGCAATACGATACCCCTTGGTAAGACTGGTTGTCAGACTTTCGGGCTTCTGACGACCCGTAACGACTGTCAAAGATCCACAAATGATAGCCGGGACCAACGGCGTATGCGGCTCCCAAGTCTAGTAGAAAATTGTAATGTTTGAAAATTGTGTTGTCTTTTTTTTTTGTTGATTGTGGGAAATCATCAAATGACTTCTCCCGCTCTGGGCGGAGCGGGAGGACGCGACCAGACTTTTACTGACTAAAACCCACCCGCGTTCCTTCAGTTGCCTGTTGCCAAGGTCCCGGTATCCCTTTCGGACTTTCCCGCAACCCTGGCAAGAATCTAATTGAGTCTGTTTCAACATATCGTATTATTTACAGTAAATTCACCACCTACATGGGCCACATCCGTATCAAGCATCCCTCAGACTTCGTGTGTGAGCTGTGCGGGTATTCCTTCGTCAGTGCGAAGGGCATAGAGCTACACAAGAAGCTGAAACATCGACTGGAGAATGCACAGGTATGTGACATCTTAATAAACTGTGTTTATAAAAAAATACAGCAGAAAAAATACCACATCGAGCGCTGGACGCAGAGTAAGTTTTCTCTGCATCCAGCGCTCGATGTGATAACACGTCGCGTTCTGGTTTGCAATTGGTCAATTGTCATCCTGAAGATGCCTCGTTGAGAGGTGAAACACGTGTCGATTTCTTACAGAGTTTTTATGACTCTTGAAGAATAGTCAAGCGGAATAGGTTACTAAATATATCAGCGTCTATTGTATTTTATAATGGATTTCCGCAAAGTCACGCCTGAATCAATAGGGAATATGCATGTGATTCAAATATGGGTCAAATATTTTTTTTTATAAACTATGTTACTTCAGAATTATGCCTCCATCAATATTTTTGAATAAAATTTCATTTTGAGCGAGAAATTAATTTTTTAAAAGTCCCAAATAACTGTGGGTAATTGAAATACTTGAAAAGGCTAAGAGCGGATGTGACGTAACAATCCGGAATAACAATCAAAATGTCAATGTCAAGTCAATCAACAAGTGTCAAGTCAATGTCAAACGCTCATAGAAAAAGGAGGGTTTGACGTTGACTTTTTGGAGTTGCTTGTCTGTTGTCACAGACGGTGACGTCACCACACCAAGCGCGCCAAATGGAGGGCGTTTAAATAGCCCGGATCGGTTGGATATTTTTAAACATTTTTTTAACAACTTTAAATTGCTTTTCTGCCGTCGATTTTTTTTTTACTATTATTTGACGATGTAAACTATCGAATAAAAAGATTAAAAAATACATGCATATTCCCTATTAACTATCAAAAACAACAGACTTAAAAATAACGTAAATAAGCGGTTGGATCAAGGGCCTGATTCAGAAGGCAGTACTCCTTGATACGGCTCGCATTGTGAGGAGGTTCCTGTCTCTGCAGCCCTAACCACCGGTAGCTTGGACCCTGCTCCCGACACCGGCGGACTTCTATTTTTTTATATTTTTTAATGTTTTTTTTTAGGTGTTTATAAAAATATTTAAAAATGTAAATATATAAGAAACTAAATAAATAAAGGGCGTAAATAACAGTCACGGAGTCAACTAAGATATCGTCTACATAGACGAAGTGCAAGCAAAGTTAATAAAATGTATATGGCCACCTTACGACCACCTTTGAAGCATGACCTACTAAACAAAAAAAAGAATAATTAAAATCGATACATAATTGGCGGAGTAATCGCGTAAAATACATACAAAAGAAAAAAAAAATTGAGAACCTCCTCCTTTTTTAAGAAGTCGGTTAAAAACTAGCTGCGCCCCGCGGTTTCACCCGCGTTAGTCTCGATCCCGTAGGAATATCGGGATAAAAATGTATGTATGTCCTATTCCAGGTCATGGTCTACCCCAGTGCCAAATTTCATCCAAATCCGTTCAGCCGTTTTAGTGTGAAAGCGTGACAAACAAACCAACTCACTTATAATATTAGTTAGGTCTAGGAGCTCGTGGCTAAGTAATAACAGCCACACTGGTCGATCCATCAGATTAAGCTACGCTTGCAGAGGCTGGTCCGTGGATGGGTGACCATCTTTACATATCGAGACTCCTCCGTGCCTCGGAAAGCACGTTGAGCCGTTAGTCCCGGCTGTTATTTGTGGATCTTTGACAGTCGTTACGGGTTGTCAGAAGCCCGAAAGTCTGACAACCAGTCGTAAGACTGGTTGTCAAGGGGTATCGTATTACCCAGTAACTGGGTTGTGGAGGTTAGAAAGGCAGTCGCTTCATGTAAAATACTGGTATTCAGCTGCATCCGGTTAGACTGGAAGCCGACCCCAACTTGGTTGGGAAAAGGCAGGCAGATGAGTTAGGGCTAGCGACCCGCCCCTGTTTCGCACTGTTTCTACGACTTCACGGAACATTGAGATTTTTTCATTTTATTTGAACTACTTACATTATATTATAACCATTAATTTCTTTATTTTATTTGTCGATAGCATAGACATACTTCTACAAAGAAAAATATTTATTAAAAAAGAGAAATATTTCATTTGAGACACGCTCTGCAGGCGTAGCATGAGCACCGTTTTGTCGACGGAAGAGTAGACAAAAATGACGTTTCCTGTAGACAGTACAACGGCCGCAAAGTAGAAAGAGTCAACTGCACTTTTTACGAAATTCACTTACGTAATTTGACTCAGAATTCTTTGTTTTGTCATAGGATTTATCGGTTGTCAGTGTGATTTTGACAGTAAGGATAGAAAACTTTCTTCCGAAATAGTCTACATATAAAAAGACCTAGACAAAGATTGTTAGAAATTAAAGACAAAATGACAGATTGTAGAAACATTTCTACGGTGGATGTCAAAAATGAAGAAACGAACTGTCACTTTGTATAGAAAAAGCTATGTCTATTCTTCGTAGAGATAGAAAGCGCCATGCTACGCCTGCAGGAAATAAAAACGAACATTAAAAGTAACAAAATTTATTTATTAATTGTTTCAGATACCAGAAGACGGTCCGTTATGTGAACTGTGTAACGTTAGGTTTGTGTCATCAGAAGCTCATAGACGACATCTTAGTGTTTCTGCTAGACATAATACAGGTAAACAAAAATATATTACAACTAGCTTCTGCCCGCGGCTTCGCCCGCGTGGTATGTCGATAAAAAGTACCCTACTTCCTTTCCCGGGATGCCATCTATCTCCTTGCCAAATTTTATCGAAATCCGTTCAGTGGTTTAGGCGTGAAAAGGTAACATACAGACAGACAGAGTTACTTTCGCATTTATAATATTACTAGCTACCGCCCGCGGCTTCGCCCGCGTGGTATGTCGATAAAAAGTAGCCTACGTCCTTTCCCGGGATGCCATCTATCTCCTTGCCAAATTTTATCGAAATCTGTTCAGTGGTTTAGGCGTGAAAAGGTAACATACAGACAGACAGAAAGACAGACAGAGTTACTTTCGCATTTATAATATTAGTATGGATTTAGTATCCGACCGAAAATGGACTGTCAGCCGAAAACGAAAAATACATAAAAACTTTTTACAAAAATAACAACCGCTTTAAAAAAGTTGAACAGCGCCCTGAAACTGAACTGGCGCCCCCTTTCGGATAGGACAGGATTTTTTTAAAATGCTGTATAATGTTATGTGTATTATAATAATGTAAGGACTAAAGGCGAATGAATATAAATACAATGAAGGAAAATTTAATAAACATTTTTCTAACAGGTACTGACAAAGATTCGAGAGAATCCAACAAACCGAAAAAGGGTAGGAAATCGAAAGAATGCAAGGAGCTCGAACGAAGGGCGCGAGAGAAGGACAAAGACTCAGATGAAAAGAGACGGATATATCCCAGTCAGATGCGCAAGGCTGAAGGACCGATACCCTGTGAACAGGTCAGTTGTATTATAAATAAAGAAAAAAATTGTGTGTGGCAGGACCTTATTACAAACCGCTCCCGCCACAATCCGTTCGGCCAATCAGGGCAAAGCTTCTAGATTATTCTAGAAGCTTCATTAAAATACACAGCGCGCTTGACATATTGGTCCAACGTCCGTCAAGTGCTCCGGAGCTGTGAGAATTTAAAAAAACTATATCTTCGACCCAAACCATGTGTTTACATATTATATCTGATGTGTTTATGTTAAAAGTGTTTATGGTAGGGGAGCCCAAGCGGGGATTTCGGGAGTTACTCGAGCGCGGCAGAATAACATACGGGGGCAACCTTGTACCTTGTGAAGTACTCCCACCATACCTGAGCCCTGTACATAGGGGCAAACGCCTAGGGCAGCCGATCAGATTAGTAAAAACTCTCCCATTTCCTTATTTCACGCTTAAATTGTCAGATTATTGAAATGCACACTTTTCTGCATGTAACCAACTAACCTTACCTTAATCTGACGCGCTCGAGTTTTTCTAACGATCGATTTTTTTTTACTAATCTGATCGGCTGCCCTAGGCGTTTGCCCCTATGTACAGGGCTCAGGTATGGTGGGAGTACTTCACAAGGTACAAGGTTGCCCCCCGTATGTTATTCTGCCGCGCTCGAGTAACTCTAAATCCCCGCTAGGGCTCCCCTACCACAGACGCTCCCCCCACCAGTGAAAGGGTATACTTCACATAACCTTTTTTTCTTTTTAGCATCTTATCTTCACAATCCAATAGGTCCCCACGACGCTCGACTAAATCCCCATTTAGCATCATGGCCTCCCCTACTATTATTCTTGCACAAAAATTAACGCAAAACATTTATCTCGATATCCGAGATATTTAATAAACCATCATCCCAACTGTGTTGGGGTCGGCTTCCAGTCTAACTGGATGCAGCTGAATACCAGTATTTCACACAGAGCGAGTCTATCTGACCTCCACAACCCAGTTACTAGGTAATACAATATGCACTTTTCTTTGGTGGATGAGTGAACTTTACACCCTGTTCCTAATACCCATAAACCCCTTAGTAAGACTGGTTGTCAGACTTTCGGGCTTCTGACAACCCGTAACGACTGTCAAAGATCCACGAATGACAGCCGGGACTAACGGCTCAACGTGCTTTCCGAGGCACGGAAGGAGTCTCGGTATGTAAAGATGGTCACCCATCCCCAGAACAACCCCGGCAAGCGTAGCTTAACCTGACGGATCGACCACTGCAGCTGTTATTACTTAGCCACTGGTTAAATACTGAATCATAAGTAAGAAAATACATATTAATTTTGTTTTCCATTTGTTTCAGTGCGGCCTTCAGCTAGAAGACTCTCGTGCATATCACGGCCACTTCAGACGAATGCACCCGGACAAGAATCGAACCAACTACCCCTCTATGAAGTCACCATGCATGTGTGAAGTATGTGGGAGAATGTTCCAAGTGAGTTCTTGTCTATATAGGATGTTATTGTTGGTGATGAAATGTATAAATCTTTGGCCGGATACCGGATATCCCCGATATATCGAATATCCGGCCATCCTATAAGCTGTTCAAACGTATAGGTCTTTGGCCGGGTACCGAATATCCCGGCTACATCGAATATCCGGCCATCCTATAAACTGACCCTGTCAGGGTTGCGGGAAAGTCCGAAAGTGATACCGGGACCTTGGCAACAGGCAACTGAAGGAACACGGGTGGGTTTTAGTCAGTAAAAGTCTGACACGCACTTCTGATCCCAGAGCGGGAGAAGTCATTGGATGATTTCCCACCCTTAAAAAAAAATCCTATAAACTGATTCGCTGAATATCCGGCCGAACATAGCCTGATCTGTATGAGGAAAGTACCCAAATTACATATTGTTTTATTGGTTTTTTGAATTGAATTGAATTGAATCTTTATTTCAGACCTTATAGTCCATTTGGTTAGTATACACACGACTTAGAAACTAGTGTTAGTACTTACATCTACCAGAAAATCAATAAACACTATTAATTATTACGCCACCGTGGCATGTAGGCGTATCCAATGTCCCAGTATGGGGCTGTCCCACCTATCAGCTATCGTTTTCAGGATGCTGTTGGGGCTGGCGCGTACACTGCGCATAATGGAAGCGCAACGCTTGCGCATGATAGCGTGGAAACCATCTATCCTCGCCTCTGCGAACATGCCAGAAGCACTGCAATAGCGCGGCAACCCCATCAACACCCTGAAAGCATTATTGTATTGAACGCGCAGGACGCTGTATGCCCTCTGCGTGTAGTTGACCCACAGACTGCATGTGTAGAACGACTGACAGTACGCTGTAAATAGCGTAGCCTTTACTTCAGTCGTGCATTTTGCAAATCTGCGAGCCAACATATTGCAGCGGACAGCATTGTTTTTGCATTGTCATTTCATTTTACTCAAATCAGCTGTTCCCTAAAATGTAGAAAAAAAAAATGTGCATGAGTAGTAAAAATATACGTCTGATTATTTTTTCGTGATGTCAGTGTTGGTCCAATAGTGAAAGTTGTTCATAATGATGAGTACAATGACCCGTTAAGAGATTTCGTGTATGAAAAAGATACCCCTTACTTATATTGTTCTTTACAGAGTTATGCCCTCCTAAAGGACCATACCTGGGTCCATACCGGCGAACGTCCATTCAAATGCGACTCCTGCGGCAAGTCGTTCAGAATGAAACAGCGCCTCGTGGCTCACAGGAGGGTACACAGTCAGGTGCGCGCCAGCTACGTGTGCGCGCTGTGCGGGAAGCACTTCTCGACGCACAGCAACCGACAGAGGCACATGTTTGTGAGTATACAGTATGCAACAGTGGCGAAGGGTGATTTTTCGGGGGTGGGAACCCGGAGCAAAAAAAAAAGAAAAAAAAAAAAAACTATACTGACGAATTGAGAACCTCCTCCTTTTTGAAGAAGTCGGTTAATAATACTTGTTATGATGTCACTTCGGACCTTCCTTGTGGCCGCGAAAACCTACTTCTTGTTTGTTTACCTAACAAAAGAACGGTGTCAATAAACCGTTTCATTAAATTCCTATTTTGATTTACTTTTCTCAAACTTATTTATAAACTCACATTCAAAAAGCCCGCTTTCACAAACCACGCACACTCACACAGTTCAACAAGTGATTACGCTCCTAATAGCGCAACGCCATCTAACGAAAATATCAGAAAAGCAATGCATTTTGTCAGTACAAGAACGAGATATCTCCATTCAAAAAATTCACAAATAATTAAACAGAGGGCGCGTTTAACGAGAAATTTTTAGGGAGTGGCATTTTACAATTCAGAGTTTTCGCTCACGGCCACTAAAGGGAATTGGCCGCGCGGGTGTAGAGCTTCAAACGAATTAGCGAAAAATCGTCAGATTATGAATGTAAAAACCCCTTTATTACATAAACTACTAGAATCTGAGAAAAGTAAACAAGGGAAACAATACATTTTATTTTATTTACAACTGCCAGTCAGCTATTCATATTTATCGTAAAGGGAAACATTAGAATGTTTGAAAAAACTATCACGTCGTTTGTAATTTATACTTATATCTGAGCGAGCACGGCCTAATTATGTGTTTCTTAATTTCAAAACTTAACCTTGGAAAGCATGTTTCCTCACAAAGAAAATAATCCTAAACAACAATGTATAGGCTACCACTAAGCTACCAGACGGGCCGCACGCGGGCCAAAAGACATTGTAGTTAATTAGAAAGTCCTTGACGAATTATTGCCGCTATCCTAATCCTACTGATAGTACTAATAACTTTTCAAATCTATTAAGAAATTTCAACTTATTAACTATCTACCTACTTACCCCAAATACATAATTACAACGTACACTTTCACTAAAGTCAAAACACTTTAATCACTGTTTTATACCAACAAACTAATACTACTACTACGATTCTCGAACTGATAAACTAATGTATTCAATAAATAATACGAACAAAATGCAAATTAACTGCAAGTGTAAACAAATTATAATGCGATTACGTCAAACAGCAACCACACAATAGCGTCCTGTCCGAACTCCGAGCCGAACGCATTACGAAATTCAACGAAAACTACCGAACCGATATCGCGGCATCTCGTTCACGCGAACGCAAGTTTAGATCGCTTTAGGTACAATAACTCGTATTTGACCGGCTTGCTCGAAGCGTATAAAACCGGGGTGTCACGTGACCGAAGTGACGTCATGACGCCTTGATTTTTGAAGGAGCGATAAGCCAGCCGCGCCGCCGAGTTATTTTAGAGAATTTTTTTTTGCTGTTGGGAGACAACAAAGACAAAACATTGAATGTAGGCGTTTTGTATAGTTTTAATTATATGGTGTATTAAATACCTATAGTGTGATTACTTAAAAGGCATTTTAAACACTACTGACTGTGTCATTTTTCAATGACGATAGAGTGGTTTTGTTTCGAATTCCAGAAGGGAAGCCGATAGGAATCGAGTTGTACGGTAGCTGCGGCCCTGGTATGCAATGGTAAGCACCGTTGTCACTGAAACCATGGGTAGTTGACTTAAATATAAAAATAAATGACGCAGTAACAACAAAAAAAAACCTTATTTTCATTAAAAGATTTTAATAAGTAAATATCCGTCACTGTCCCGATACTCATGGATACGCGCTCGAGAGAGCTGCGAAACAGCTGACTGAAGAGGGGCTGCGCGCTCGCGGCCGGTCATGTAACATCCCGCGCGCCCCGCCCGCCCCGCCCGCCCCCGCCAACCGCCGCCCGCCGTTTTGAGACGCCCTTGCGTATAGGGTGAAATATTCTTGTAGAAAAATGTAGATTTTCTTTGAAAAAAAAAAGTTGTTTTTTTCCATTGATTTTACATTCTATAAATGAAACCAAACCATTGGTTTCAAGGATAACGGTGTTTACACTAACACCCTGTACTACAATAGAAACAAGGTGTAAGGGACAGCCCTCCGCAAATGAACAGGGGGCATCAGCTCCTTATTTTGAATCATATTCCACCGGAAATTGTCTCAGAAAAGTTCATTCTTTTTATCGTTTTTTCAGTGACTATTCCTTTATTTCAATGCAAATTTTAATGTTTTTTTTTTTAGATCCACACCGGTCTGAAACCGTTCAAATGCGAGATGTGTGGCAAAGGTTTCAAGCACGCGAGTGAGAAACGAGCTCACATAACATACGTACATCTGAAGAAGCCGTGGCCGAAACGCGCTAGAGGGAAGCGAAGATCTGACACTAGACAGGTAAGGAGGAAAAGTAACTTTAATGCCTACAACATAAAGTTTTGTTTCCGCTGAACTTTTTATGTTTTTTATCTTGATGATGACCTTTGCAATAGATTGATGACCTTTGTAATATATTGACGACCTTTGTAATAGATTGATGACCTTTGTAATAGATTGACGACCTTTGTAATATATTGACGACCTTTGTAATAGATTGATGACCTTTGTAATAGATTGACGACCTTTGTAATAGATTGATGACCTTTGTAATATATTGATGACCTTTGTAATAGATTGACGACCTTTGTAATAGATTGATGACCTTTGTAATAGATTGACGACCTTTGTAATAGATTGATGACCTTTGTAATAGATTGATGACCTTTGTAATAGATTGACGACCTTTGTAATAGATTGATGACCTTTGTAATAGATTGACGACCTTTGTAATAGATTGATGACCTTTGTAATAGATTGATGACCTTTGTAATAGATTGATGACCTTTGTAATAGATTGACGACCTTTGTAATAGATTGATGACCTTTGTAATAGATTGACGACCTTTGTAATATATTGATGACCTTTGTAATAGATTGATGACTTTTGCAATATATTGACGACCTTTGTAATAGATTGACGACCTTTGTAATAGATTGACGACCTTTGTAATAGATTGACGACCTTTGTAATATATTGACGACCTTTGTAATATATTGATGACCTTTGTAATAGATTGACGACCTTTGTAATATATTGATGACCTTTGTAATATATTGATGACTTTTGTAATAGATTGATGACCTTTGTAATAGATTGATGACCTTCGTAATAATTGTAGTCATCCTGAAATGAACTTAATTTATACAGGAGTAAGGATAAGTATTTATTTATTGAAACCGCTCGCACACAATATGGTACAAAGGCGGACTTAATGGCTTCCCCGCGTCCTATTTAAAAGCGAACATCGCGTGATGATCGTTCGAACTTTTTGTTCGGTGAACCTGAACGCGTGGTCGCGCCGACAGAGGGCGCTTTCCGATTTTCCGTACTAAAAGTGACTTATGCACGCGACAAACCGCATATTTACGCGACAGTCGCTTTTAAATGGGATACGGGCTTAGGCATTCTCTACCAGTCAACCCAGTATGGTGAGGACAAAAGCATTTATTTGTGTATAGTATTTTTATCTCACGAAGTGACGCGCGCTTTCCTTGTGGTAACCAAGTGTCCACACATGCTATGAATGTGTGTATTTCTGTTGCCGCTATAACAAAAAATACTAAAAACAGAATAAAATAAATATTTAAAGGGGCTCCCATACATTAGACATGATTTTTTTGGAGTTTTTTATAGATAATGGTACGGAACCCTTCGTGCGCGAGTCCGACTCGCACTTGGCTGGTTTTTTTATGCCAGATCATGGCCCTGAATGGCCATGGCCATGGCCATGGATGGTGTGACGTCAATAAATAATAGGTTCATGATTCACACCTATTATTTATTGACGTCAGTCCATTGTTTCTTGTGCAACCATATTCAGCTTCTTTTCTTAAATACCACTGTATAATTATCTATAATTATTTTTAAACAAATATCTAATCGAGTTTATTATTATTATTTGCTACACATGTCTATCTATTTTTTATTTAAACATCTACTACACACTATAAAACTGATTTACATCCGTAAGACGTCCTCGCAACATAAGGTCCAGTTGAAAACCAGCGTCAGGTACTAGTGGCCTGACATTCAAAATCAAAAGTTATTTATTCAAACTAGTCTGCGAATCAGCACTTTTCGAACGACAAAATTACATAAGACAGTCTCCCAAAACGCCCACCCTTCACCACTTCCTAGTGCTTTAGCTGGGAAGAAGAAGTGGCGCAACAAACTCCCCAGCAGCACAGCTGTCTGTTCAGTTAGAAAAAAAATATTCTATACAAAAGTATGCAAAATCATTTACATTACGCAACATAAAACATAAATCTAATTATTAGCCATATGTCAGCTAGCACACGCCAATATTCATGCTGAACTGGGCCTGTTTGGCGCAGCCGTGTGGCGCACAATAATATTTTTATTATTCTGTTTTGTGTGAATATTGTGTGCCTTACCTGGTTCAAATAAATTATTTTCTTTCTTTCTAGATACCAGAAGATCAGGACATGGACATGCAGGCCCCCATGTGGCCCCCCTGCGACCCCAAGATGGGAAACATGGGGCCCATGATTGACGATAAACCAGCTTACTATAATTTGAAGATTTAGCTATAAGATCGAAGAGATTGCAGCAGTGAGTGAAATTATTTAAAATATGTGAAGAAATTTATTGAAATTATAAATCACGTTAGTTGAGGAATTTTAGTGAAATTATAAATGACTCATGAGGTATGTTAGTTAAATTCTAGAAAATTCTCCAGATATTTCATTGAAATATCACAGATGTAAGAGATATAAAATGTTATTAAAATTACGAATGTCTCATAAATCATTTCAGAGAAATTCCAAGCCCTAGATTAAAATATCTTGTGGATTTTGGAATTTCAAAGTATTCTTGTTAAATCATAAAAGTCAGATATTTATTACTTAGTGAAATTACAATACAGGATGTTAGGATAAACACCGTTATCCTTGTAACCAGTGGTTTGGTTTCATTTATAGAACGTAAAATCAATGGAAAATGCCATTTTTTGTTGTTGTTTTTTTTCAATTTACCACAAGAGACGCAAGTTCGTTGCCCTATGCGCTAGGGCAACCAACTTGCGTCTCAACATGGGCGGGGGGTGCGGGACGTGACCTGACCGGCCCCGAGCGCGACCCCTCCCTCAGTCAGTCAGCTATTTCGCTTGCGAACACGGTGTCGGATATAAACTTTTTTAAATCTTTTAATGAAAATAACGTTTTTATATTTAAGTCAACTACCCATGGTTTGAGTGACAACGGTGTTTACCCTTACACCCTGTTTAAAGCAATATTTTTCATTGAAATAGTAAATCTGGTACTTAATACCTTTGCATAATCCTTTTAGAATTTTCGAATTTGGACCTGAGGGCCTAGCCTAGACAATTGGCAACAGGCAACTGGTGGGTTTTAGCCAGTAAAAGTGACACGCCCTTCCGCTCTGCCCAGAGCGAAAAGTCATTGGAGGAAATCACACACTCAAAAAAAAAAAAAGTGCCTAGACAATTGACAATCGCTTCCAAAAGGTTTCGTATTTCTACAACAACTTTCAACAGGATTGACATAAGATTTTCGATAGCTAATGTCAGTCCTATACATTTTTGCCTTTTCTATCATCGTTATCGCTGATAGAATGTCACTTTGTCTACCCACTACATAAAAAACTTAAAAAAATGACCTCTTTTTAATAATAATAAGTATAGAAAACGATATTTATGTTTTGTACCGTATCTGAATCAGAGATCTGACATAATAACAATTGTACATAAAATAATAAGTCTAATATTGAATGCTTGGATGGTAATTTCGAGATGATGAGCGAAAGGCGACTAAAAAAAGGTATTTACAAGGCAGATGTGAGGAAACGCCGCGATCGACGCCGTAGGAGGACATATAGCGACCTTATTGGTGATGTTCTTCAGAAAGGTCAGGTGCGTAGAACTTGTAACTGGCGTGCGTGTATGACCTGATGTATGAACGTAAACGTGGCAAAAGGAGTATGTAAGGATCGTAGCAGGTGGTGTTCTGTAGTGTCTGCCTACCCCCATGGAAAGAGGGAAAGTTTATGTATGTAAGCCTAGTAGTTAATATGCTAGAAATATTATTGAGTTATTTTTAACAAATTCTCTTCAAGATTCTGTTTCGCCTGAGTGGTAGTCAACTATACTTTAAAACATACCCTATGACACTCGGCAATAGTGTACAGTCGTAAATCATATTTTGATCTGATGATATTACTGAGTCGGACCCGCAAATTGCAAAAAAAAACATACACAATTTGATTTTGGCGGGCTACTTTTGGCGCATCCACCAATATACTTTTGGTGGTACGGAACCGAGGACACAAGTCCGACTCGCTCTTGGTCGGTAACTACCTAGATCACAAACAAATAATTTATAAAATATTAATTTTAGACGTTATAATTACAGCATAATATTAAGAAATTAACTGTGGACAATAGATCTTGAGAATTATGCAAGAGAATTATAGAATACATAAATAAAATATATATATATTTTATATATATAACGGAGAACCGGGACCATTCGGATTTTTAGAAATCGTGACGTCAGCAGAGCTGACGTCACCATCTCCACCGCTAGGCTCACTCATTGCAAAAATGAATACACCCAATTTATCTACTCACGTTTTTATTCTTATTAGTAGTAAAACACAATTAAGAATGCCTCTAAATCTAAATCAATAATATAAATCGTACTCACAAGATATTTCTAATTAAACACCAGTCGTCTTCACAAAATTCCCCTTGTTAATGTGGCCTCGCAGCGGCTCGCCCTTTCAAATACCAAAAATGGCGTCGTCGTTGCGAAGTCATTACATTTTTTATTTTTCAAATTGTAGGTAACATTGATTAAAGTAGCAAACTATGATTTGTTAATTCATTTTACAATTTTTTAGACTCGTTTGATTAAAAAAAATGCTTAAATGCTTCAAGCAATAAAGAAATTATTGCTTAAAACATTCAAACATCCCTTCAAACACGCGCCATGTTTTTCCGCTTGACCAACAGTAGTTCAATCAACTGTTTCCGTTAAACAAAAGTAAACCAAAAATAATTATTAAACAAACGCATGTCACTTATTAATCAAGAAATGAATTTAGCAATAGATAACTTGTTTTTTAAACCTAAGTTTGAATAAACCCTCAGTTATGGTTTGCTGTTAAAGTAACCGCAAATCATAACACGACTTTTTACATTGAAAAGTAGCTAGCTGACTACAACAATCAAATCTAAACTAATTTAAACCTATCCAGTCATATTTAACTGTTAAATTTTAATTTAAAGTTAATATTTTTAAAGTTAAAGTTAGCCTTGCGTCGACATATATATTTTTCAATATAAATAATTTAATTAATTCTGTCGAAACATTTGCTATTACTGTGTACTTATAGTAAAAAAAAAGTCAATTTACTGTCATTTTGTATACAATCATGTTTATGTCAATTTATTTCAGAAGTTGTGATGTTTTTTTACAAACTTTTGCCTGTTATTTTTACATTATCATGTTCATGTCAATTTATTTCAGAAGTTGAGATGTTTTTTTAAACTTTTGTACGAATATCGAGGCCATCATATTTTTTTATTAGAAGCTATTAGAAGTGTTATTGTTAGTGTATTGAAATGAATTTAGAAAAGTTGTTTTTAAATATTTTTACTAATAGTTGAAGTTCTGTATCAGCTGCTATGTTGTTCACGTTAGCGTTAGGAGTGCTAAAGCAAACTAACTAAGGTAACTATGACATGTTCAGTCAGGGAACTTTGACTACCAACTAAAATTGTCCGTATATTGCAATCACAACTGTCATTTTCTGACAGTTACAGTCTTGCCTATTCTTCTCCATAAGTACCTACTACACTTTGAAGGGACAATTAGCTTCATCTTTCTGACTGACCGCCCCTAATTGTTTTATTTGAAATAAATGCTTTGAGTTTGAGTATATAATTATAGTATAAAGATAAACAATAAATTTCCTGACAGTACATGCAGTAGTTTCCCTAAGATGACTTCAATTTGAGAACTCTGATGTTAGTTCTACTTTCGAGGCGCTGGTGGTGAAAATCAAAATGGTGACTAAGTGTCGATAGTAATGTAAATAAATGTGTGTATAAATCGTAATGTGAATAAATAATGCATTTCTAGACAATATTTTAATATCCAAGTGAATAATTTATTTAATATACGCATATTATAATCTGATTTTGTGTTTTTTTTTTACGGATTAACGCGTGAAA
Source organism: Lithophane socia (assembly GCA_947522985.1). Taxonomy (NCBI): domain Eukaryota; kingdom Metazoa; phylum Arthropoda; class Insecta; order Lepidoptera; family Noctuidae; genus Lithophane; species Lithophane socia. The sequence goes on along the minus strand of OX383281.1, from coordinate 3,450,245 downwards.
AAAAGGCGCCTCAAATATCAAGTGGCACGTTAAAACTTGGCTAATTTAGCACACCTTAACTCAGGGTCACGCCGCGTGCATCATTGAAATCAACGTATGCTTGTCTCTTTTTCTCCAATGATTACGACATGCCGTCCCACTTCCACGTGTCATCTATAATGTGCCGTTACAACTATACCTAATTGCGCGACTGTTAAATAACTTAATTATTTGATTAACTTATCAAATACAATGTACCTACACTTTTAGGAAAATATTTTAATTTAAAATTTAAAACATCTGCCGCAGTATGTGATCGGTGATTAAAAATAATTAATTTGTTGTACGTCTGTAATCTCCAACGGGCTAGGCACTATACCTACCTATGCACACTTACATTTCGTCAGTTATGTTAATGTCAAAGTCAAATAATTTATTTCAATTAGGGCTAATTCGACCAAACTTTTATCCCTATTAAAAGTCTAATCCAGCGAATAAATATTAACCTGCTTACTAATAAACGTTGTATAGCGCCTGTATAGTTACACAACGCCTTGTCTTCTTCTTTCAAAAGTCAAATTACTTTTGAAAGAAGAAGACAAAGCGTTGTGTAACTATACAGGCGCTATACAACGTTTATTAGTAAGGCGGTAAATATTTTACAGATTCTCTATACAAAAACTGTCAGACGTCAATTTTATTCCCCGAATAAAAGATATCTGGATTTGGTTAAATCGGCCCTTAGGCACATAAAAGACACGTCAAAATGTAGTGTTTACCCGTGGTCTCGGTGGGTCGACCCATTAACGGGTCCATGGGTAAACATTACCCGTGGTCCCATGACATAAGGTGTAATGTAAGGTATCCCTGTCCCACAGCCGACGAGAAAGCGACATATCAACGATTTTCGGGATCAAGAAGCGTACAAAAGATTGTAGGTCTCGTGTAGTTAAAAAATCAAGTAATAAAAACTAAAACCCAACTACGACTTAAAAGGTATAAACAAGACACCACAGACAGACAAATTAAAAATCCGGAGTCACACGTGTTAGGGCATAAATCGAACAGATTACGTGTGACTCCGGATTTTTAATTTGTCTGTCTGTGGTGTCTTGTTTATACCTTTTAAGTCGTAGTTGGGTTTTAGTTTTTATTACTTGATTTTTTTTAAATTCTTTTGGGGTTATAATATATATATTTTTGAAATGTGCTCATTAAGCCCTTTCATTTGATACCCAACATGGTACGATTAAACCATATTTTTTTTTAAGTTCCTCACTTTATGTCCTCTAGAGGGCGCCATTTTTAATTTAATGTGACTTCACATAGCCTATAACCAGCGGACAATCACGACGCTTCTAACGATACCTGATTTGTCAAATTGTGATAAGTGGTTTGGAAGATAGGAGGGAACAGATGAACATACATACATACATACATACATACATACATACATACCGGTCAAAATCATAACCCTCCTTTTTTCTTCGCCGTAGTCGGGTAAAAAAGAGATACATATAGTAATAGTTGACATGTGACTGTTCACACTCACACCTCTGGCGAGTACTCGTTTGTAGAAGCGAAAAGGGCTATCAATTGTGAATTGATGGAATGGTTCCTTTTATGTCGAGCCACTTAGGTGAACGGGCGGGACGATCTCTTAAATTAAAAAAAAACAGATGATTTGCTTTCAAAAAATATTAATTTATATAATTTGTTTAAAAAATAAGAAGTAATTTTGCATTTAATTTCGACTTTAACGAAAGAGTTAATAAAACTCCTTATTTAATTGCATGCATGTTCGGCTCAGCATGATTGGACACAGCCGGGTGGCAAAATTTATGTTTGTTAGGGAAGAAGCCGCTCGGCTTAGCTCGAATTAGGCCGACCCGAACATGAGTTGTCCGACCGGAACAACAAGTGTGAAATTATTTTCCAGTATTTGATTAGGGGTTAACTGGGTTGGCGAGGGTGCATGTAAAAATAAAGTTTGCTGATCGGCAAGAGACTTATTATGAAAGCCGAATGTATCGTAATTACTTCGGGTCGGCATTTATGTTCAACTATGTAATAGTGTTGAATCAAATGTACCGACCCTATCACGTGTGTAGTGCCCCTAAAAGTATGTAATTATTATATTTAAATTATTAATGACTTTCAATAATAAAAAAAATAATGCAGGCGGAATTAGCAACGATTTTTAATTTATTCCATGTTCAATATACTTTACCGTATAAATTGTGCATGTTCTTTTAAAATCAATTTATATACGGTTAACTAACTATTCGCTATTTGCTTCTGTGATATTGGTGAAATATAACGACATGTCAGCCAAATTATTGTTATGTAAGTAATATTTTAAATTTAAAAAAATGTAAGCTGTTATCTTGGTATTAGATGAGGGCAATTATTAGATGAGGGGAATAAAACGAAAGTTATACATGTACACTCAAGTCACATTAGTACCTCCCACCCCTTTCAAATCATAGCTCATAATCATGACTGTCTGCACAAAAACGTACCAGATTGCCACTGCTCGCCTATAGAGCAAGTCCCATATCATACCTATCTGGGTTTAATAATTGATAACCGATTCAACTGGAGTTATCAGGTGGAATCTGTGTGCGGCAATTTACGTGCAATACTCACTAAGTTTTCCATTATACAGCACAATATACCGTATAGAACCATTCTTCAAATGTACACAGCTCTTGCCGAGTCGATAATCTCCTATGGACTCACCAGTTATGGACGCACTTTCAAAACTTACCTAGATAAAATACATAATTTGCAAATACGTTTGCTGAAACTTGTAGTACCAAACTATGTAAAAAAGAAATACCGAGATAACTACACGGGGTTATTTAAACATTGCAAAGTATTACCTGTTCTAGCGCGCGCTGAGTATATGTTCCTAATAGATCACTTTGATAACATTGGTATTCAAATTCCAGTAAAATATGATGTGAATACACGACAAGCCAAATCAAAATCACTTCAAGTGCCACGCAAAAGTAACTTCTATGGCAGGCGCACTGCTTCTTTCTTAATACCAAATTTACTAAACCAAATACCTGAAGACATTAGAGACTCAATGAATAGTAAAAATATAAAGCGTAAGTTGAAAGACCATTACATCAACTCGATTATAACTTAGCGCGTTGATCAAATCTCAGCATAGGCTATGGCATGATGCCGCCTGCCAGGGTTGCGGGTTAGTCCGAAAGGGATACCGGGACCTTGGCAACAGGCAACTGAAGGAACACGGGTGGGTTTTAGTCAGTAAAAGTCTGACACGCCCTTCCGCTCCACCCAGAGCGGGAGAAGTCATTGGATGATTTCACACCCTCAAAAAAAAAAAAAAAAAGGAACTTAAAAGGAAAAGGAAAAGGAAAAAAAATTAGGGACCGTTTCGTTAAGAAAATGTAGATAGCTACAGTACTGGGTTAAGCCAGAGTGGGGCCTGCAGCGAATTCTACCTAGGGCTAGGGATAAGTGATTTTATAATTTTATATTGTTTTATTGCTGTAAACACACTGACATTTTTAATACATTTTTTTTCCAATTATCTGCCACATATTTTTTAATTTTTAATTGTAAATCTTTGCATGCCCACGTGACGGTAAAATATGGAGAAGTTTACTATAAAATCACCTATGTACACACGGCTACACATCAAGCTATACGTTTCCAGATTATGCTGATCTCGTATTGTATAGGATTTCCGTATAATGCGAGGTCAGCTTATACTGGGAATGTATAGCTTGATGTGTAGCCGTGTGTACCTATACTACTATACCCATGTTTGCAAAGAAATAAATGATTTGAGAGAGAACTTGATTTATTTTAAGTTCTAAAGTTTAGAAGATACACTAGTCAAATCAATGTTTCTAGATACGTTCAGGGGGCTATCTATGAAGTATTAATGCCATCATTATTCCACCGTGAAAAAAGGATGGCCTTGTATAGCTCCGTCTCTCACTAACACTGGAAAAATGGTGGCATTAATACGTCGTATTATAGGTGTTGTTCCTGTTCCTAAACAATCAAGTAGGTAGGTACTTCAAATGACTGTTTAAAACCTAAAATACACAATTATTTTCAGATACCCTCTGCTTGTTGGCAAACACGCCAATTCTACTATCAGCTCGTACTAGATTATGGTCTAACAAGCCTCAGTTAGACAGTTCCTACGAATCTATGGAAATTCTTCCGTATATATCGTCCAAACTGGCAGACAGGACGAATATCATGACGGAAAAAATCGATGACCAAGACAAAGATAAACTGCTAACTTTGTTCACGAACACTAAGAAAGAGGTAGATGAAAAAATGATGTGGTTGAACAAATTGCACGGGTATTTTAACGCTACGTATGATGCCGTGTTTAATGTTTACTCGTATTATAATAAGTTGAAGACAAGTTTGGGTTTCCTTAGTTACCTTGGATTTAGTAAGCGTAGAGGGTGGAGGAGAAGACGTAGATTTTTGTGATTATTAGTTTATAGAGATGGGACGGATATTCAGCAACTATCCAGTATCCGGTTTAATTTAAATATCTGTCCGGATATCGGATAGTGGATCTATATCCGGCGGGTACCTACCGGATTTTCTCATTTTTTTATTTAGTTCATTTTTGGCCGGATATCCGGTACCCGACCGAACTATTCGTTTCGTCTCTACTTGTCGTAGAGGGTGTTTTCAAAGGTGATTTAACTGCAGGGGTACGGTCGCTCTTTTAGGAATAAAGAACGCGCCCTGTCCGTATAATCATGTACATTTTAGTCTTACATGTGTATGTTGTAAATGACGCTTGATGTTTAGTAGTAATAGTTTTATATACATACCTAACACTTTTTACCTACATTATTTACACAAATAATATATTTAAAATTAACCCAATTTGCCTTGCAGTGGGATGATGTAGGCAATTAAAAAAAAAAATACTGTACCTATTTAAATAAGAAAATTTAAAAGTTTTTTTTTATTATTAAAAAGCCTATAGAAAGTATAAAGTATTGAAGCGAGTTCATTTCTAAAATACATATACAGTGTGTAATACAATAAAAATGAACTACCTAATACCTACTACTACGTTTGAACGGACACCAATAAAACAGTGTTTGAACACGATTTCCAAAACCATTTTTTTATTACGGAATCGAGCTCTGAAAAAAAATCAGCTTGTAATTAATTTGGAATAAAATTGTTTATTCTATAAAAAGGATACCTATCGGAAACACAAGAGTTACACGTCATATATAAAAAAAATAAGCTAGATGGTGTTGTCATTTCTTATCTAACTACTCCTGAGAAGAAATTACGAAACAAACTCGAAACTATATCTACCTACTTCAAAACCTTCATGGTCAGTAAATAAACTTGTTTGTGTTTTTATTTAGTTATTATTTTTTTAGATCATTTTGTAGATAATTATGTCAAACTAATCAATTCAATAGTCTTACTTACATTAACATAGTTTGACACCCAGTTTCTGGAACGAAAATTATCGACGCGTCAAAATTAAACTCCCGTCAAGTGATCTGATTGGTTGTTGGTAATCCAGTCAACCAATACCAGCAGATGTCGCGCATTTGATGCTGGAGCTTCATTGTCGTGTTATCGCGAACTATACTTCGTGCGCACTCTGTTGCTTGGCAAAACTTTGAGCGGTGTGCGAGAGAGAGCGCGCGAAGTTAAGTTCGCGATTACGCGACAATGTAGCCCTAGCATGACAATTTGTTAGCTACTTTTTGTATCGATTTACGCTCCAGAAATCAGGTGAAAGTGGTAGTTTCTAACAGTAGAAATGATGACCGTTTAATGTTTTTTTATACACTTACCTACATAAGTAAGTAGGTATAAAAATATACTTATTATAAGTTTTGTTATTAATTATTATTTATTTATTTATATTTTAGTTTTAAAATAATACATAATAAAAATACATACCTACCTACTACTGCACTCATTTTACACCACAAACAAATTCCAAATTTATAGTTAATGATGTCTTTCATTGTATGTTTGTCATCTTTAACAGGCAGCCATAGTATCTGAAGCCGAAACAACAACCCCGAAACGGGAAGAAATTGGAATAATAAAACAGAAGGTACAATAGGCTATTTTACGTGCTGGCCTACATAAAGTCAGTTACTATAATTCATTAATTATATGCAGTATGTTATATAACGAAGGGCGTTCCCGATAACCTGCAATAGTACCTATAGCGTCTATACCAGCAAAAAAAATTACCTACAATAAAAAAAAAAAGTAAAATATTCACAATTTTTTTAAATTGATACGTAAAAGAAACACTCGTATTTCAACGTAGAAAGACAAGTGTGCGTAAACAATGTTTCTATTTTTTTGTGAATATATCATTAGTTATATAAAAAAAACAGTTCTAATATTTTTTTACCATGTAGGTATGCACGCCATACTATTGCAGGTTAACGGGAACGTCTTCAGGGAGCCTAGACAAAATCCCTTTTCTGTAAGCGTTAACGCCAACGGAAAGATCAAATTATATGGAGTTGACAGCAGCAGTCACGTGACATCTCTAATGCTAATGTCAACTCCATACAATTTGATCTTTCCGTTGGCGTTAACGCTTACAGAAAAGGGATTTTGTCTATAGCCTCTGTTCGTTAACATACCTTATAAAGTCCCACTACTCACACCGTGTGATCGTATCATACGAGTTACATGTACGAGTCATCTTTTTTGTTTTTTTCTCACTACTCTGCATCTCCCATCACACCACAAGGCAGCAGTAAGTAGGTACGAGTACAATGCAAGAGCTCAACAACGCTATGAACGTTGTTGAACTGTCAAAATGACAGCCATTGCTACGGTAAGTTTTGTGTGTTACAATTACCCCGCAGGGGGTCTACTCACCTGCCAGGGCTGCGGGAAAGTCCGAAAAGGATACCGGGGCCCTTGGCAACAGGCAATTGAAGGAACACGTGTGGGTTTTAGTCAGTAAAAGTCTGACACGCCCTCCGGCGGAGCGGAGAAATTTGATGATTTCCAAACCTCAAAAAAAAAAAAAGCTGTCTTTTCCCAAGCACGAAGTCCATAGTTTCGGCCGAAGTAACGGGCGTGTCGTATTCCGAATATAAGACCCTAGCTTCCGCCCGCGTGGTATGTCGATATAAACTAACCTATGTCCCTCCCCGGAATGCCATTCGTTCAGTGGTTTAGGCGTGAAAAGGTTACATACAAACAGACAGACAGAGTTACTTTCGATTTTATAATATTCAGATGCGCTCCGAGGGGGGGTTCCTGGGGGTCCTGACCCCCCCCAAAATCATTCAAGCTGTCGAGAGACTGAATGATTCACGTACATATCAATTAACCATTTCCCTAAAAATATTCCTCGGCACCAATGCTGACCCCCCCCAAAATCTTGGTCTGCGACCGCGCCTGATAATATTAGTATGGATAAGATTAGTTGGGGGGGAACTAAGAATGAATGACAACATGATTTGACAGTGGTCCGTAATCGCGAGAGCTAAGTACCTATTATATATTTTTTGTCTTTACCTCAGGCACTAGGAGACATCGCTTTTATTTCAATCAACCTTTACAAATCAAGTTGACTGTCCCTTTAGTGGCCTCAAGCACTTCTGCCGAGCATGGGGTCCTACAGGACCTATGGGTTTGATAGTTTGTTGGGTTTTTCCATTAAACATTTCTCAGCAGTGCACAGTTATTGATAAATTGATAATAAACTCGCCCAACTACATGGGACTTAAATATGCCTGTAATTCCCCAAAGGGTTGGCACAGGTGTGCCTAAAACACCCACATTTCACCAGTTAATAGGGGCCGAGCCTATTGCCATCAACCGGGCACAAATCCAGTGGTCCAGTGTTAACGGCTGCGACTTACCAGTTGTAGGTCGGAGGTTCGAACCTAGACAGGCGCTTTACTTTGTGTAATTTCATCATCACTGTTCTCAAAACGGTGAAGGAAAACATCGTGAGGGAACCGGCATGTCCTAAAATCAAAAATTCGAAGACATGTGACATCTACCAACCCGCACTGAGCCTGCGTGGTGGATTACGGCCCACTCCCTCTCACAGAGAGAGAGGAGGCCTGTGTCCCAGCAGTAGGAACATTATAGGCTGATTATGCTGAGAAATTCCTCATGGAAAAACTAACACTTTTCCGGCCAGGGAATCGAACCCCAGACCTCATGCTCAGCAGTAGCGCTTACCATTATTGTGAAAGGCCTACATTGTCCCCCCATGCCTACCAACTATTTTTAGATTGTAAAAGCCAATTATTTTTAAAAGGGTAACCATGGAGTTTCTTGCCGGCTCTTCTCCATAGGAAACGACCAATTGGAACCGTGCACCTAGCTTCTGACGTTTCATAAGTGCCCATGTAGGTTTATGTGAAATAAAATATTTTGATTAAACCAACGAGGCAAACATGTCTTGAACTGTCTATATATGGGTGCCCTATACCTGCTTACCCTTCGACGAATACTGTCCTGATGTTCCATCGTATGTTACAGGTAAAAGACGCGGAAGCCTTCCTTTCAGAGATGCTAAGAGTTCTGCAGAACTTATTCGCTAAGAAGTCACAGCAGGAGAATAGCAAGCAAATGTCGAAGCAAAATAATGGACAGAACATCGCCTGGTCTTACTACGATGATCTTGGAAAATAAACACGTATTTTTGTCTATTTTATATCGCGTGTATGTATATAAAACTAGCTGCCCGCTCCGGCTTCGCGCGGGTAGCACTAAGTAACAACCTTACTTACTTCCCTACCTACCTACCCTACCACTTAGGGGTGTATGAAAAAAACTTTTTACAAAAAAAAACAACCGACTAACCGGCAACCGACCGTCGAAAGTCGGTGTCTTTGCTTTTTAATTTTCGTTTTTTGCCACCGACTTCCGAAATTAAAGTTATTTTTCACTTTTTTAGTGTTTTTTTTGAAGTCGGTTGTTTTTTTTTGTAAAGTTTTTATTTTTCACTTTTTAGTGGTGGTACCTACCCCACACAAGTTACTACCTGCTATGTAAATAACAGTGAAGGAGTCTAATAATTATATCGTCTACATATACTGTGGGAAAAATACGTAATATTGAAGCTAGCTCAAAAACTACGCAAGCAAACTTAAAAAAAATTATATGGGACCATCTCGGGAGTATACCCTTCCGAACTGAAAAAGAATTTTTAAAATCGGTTCACAATGGCGGAGTAATCGGTGAACATACATAAAAAAAAAAAAACAATCATCCGAACGTAGTACCTCCTCCTTTTTTGAATTCGGTAAAATTAGATTACGACCGATTCTCAGACCTACCGAATATACATATAAAATCGGTCAAGCCATTTCGGAGGAGTATGGCAACTAACACTGTGACACGAGAATTTTATATACATAGAAGACTAGCTGTGCCCCGCGGTTTCACCCGCGTAGGTCTCGATCCCGTGGGAATATAGGGATAAAACGTATCCTATGTCCTATTCCAGGTCATGGTCTACCCGTGTGCCCATCCTCTCCTCTCTAGAGTAGGGAACGTCGCGGCGGCGCACTTTGGGCTGAAAATCGATCTTCATAGACTTAAGGATCAACTTAGTATTTTTTTTCTTATTTTTGCAGAAATGGGTTTAGGTATCGTATATTGATCAATTTAATGCTATTTCAGTTTTTCAATAAACATTTTTCTTAACTTTATAAAGCACTTGGTTGAAAAAAATGTATGGAGAAATATGTAAAAAAGGATATAATTTGACTTTGGTAAAAGTGCGCCACTTTTCTTTTGGCACGATTATACCCCTTATTTTTCTGCATTTTTTGACATATCGCACGATGCGCGGGCTTGCTAGATTTTGGGAGAAAAAAAAATAAAATGTGTTTTTAGAATATAAAAAAAGGTTTTAATCTGTTTATAATTGACTTATGGTATCCACCTTCCATCTTTCACGAGACAGCGCGTCATGTTTCCAGTTTTGATGGAACCTATCCAGCTCGTCCCGCCATCTCCTACGTGGTCTGCCGCGACCCCGTCTCACTGTCTCAGGGCACCAGTTCTGTGCTATTTGGGCCCACAGTTTGTCCGGCATGCGGCAGATTTGTGTCAATATTGCACAGAAACAGTGTCAATATTGCACAAAAACAGTGTCAACATTGCACAGAAAACAGTGTCAATATTGCACAAAAACAGTGTCGATATTGCACAGAAACAGTGTCAATATTGCACAGGAACAGTGTCAATATTGCACAGAAACAGTGTCAATATTGCACAGAAACAGTGTCAATATTGCACAGGAACAGTGTCAATATTGCACAGGAAGTGTCAATATTGCACAGAAACAGTGTCAATATTGCACAGGAACCGTGTCAATATTGCACAGGAAGTGTCAATATTGCACAGAAACAGTGTCAATATTCCACAGAAAATAATGACACTTAGGGCCCTTAAACGTAGTTTATATGCTGATTGCGTTCAGTTTCTTTGGTGAAATTCGCTCATTGAAAATGAAGTTTGCTATTTATCCATTTTAATATTGAATTTACTATTAGAATTTCTAACACAGTTGGTGTAAGAGGGTGGTAGGTATGTAATGAAAAATCAGCTCTACACAATTTTCATTTATTTAAAAAATAATAAGACAACACTCGCCGTCATCTAAACGCTCAACACAGCTCAACAAACAATAGCTTAACATTACGATTATAATTTAAAATGGCTAAAAACGGTTTATAAAAAAAACACGGTTTCTTAAATAAATGAAACGGTTTTTAAAAATGGGGTTTTATTTTAAAAGGTGACGGGTTTTTTTTAACAGAAAAAAACTGGATCTTTTAAAATAAAACGTTGATTTAAATTAATAAAGCTGCTGTTTGTAAAAAGCGCTTGATCTATGAATCACTACGATAGTGCGTAAGTTACATATATAGTTACACCGAGACAAGTGCACGTTGGGCAGCCCTGGGGCCTACCACCACAATTACAGCAGTATTATTTTAATATTACTTCAGTGTAGGAAAGAGACGAAGCTCTACAGGACGTATAGCTCCATCTCTTTCCCCCACGAAGTAAGATTAAAATAATACAGCTGTAAGCTGTGGTGGTAGGTCCCCTGCCCCACCTTACTGACGCTGGCTAATATTTTTACGGCATGAGATGTTCATATACAAAGTGTGATTCAGTGCGTCCGCTACATACGCGCGTGCGCACACGGCGGGTGCCTCGCGTGTTTGTATTGAACGATAATACGAGCAGCGCTCTCTGGCGCGTGCGACGGGTTTGTACGTTTTGCGGTTTTGCGTGCGCACGCTTAACGTAGCGAACGCCCTAAATTGACATAATTAAAAAACCTTTAATGGTGAAAGCGTCAGGGTAGCCCGCGAAATTCAAATTTTCTTACGTTATGTTCTAATTTGCAGGTCAGTATCAGGTTGTATGTTGATTAAAATATAATTCGCGACCATAACAAATATGGCTTTAGAGAATTATAATCATTAGAATCAAAAATACAACTCCATAAGTTAGAATTGACCACTAATGTCATGATTTCATGTAATAGCCATTGAATATGATAGAGTTGTATTATTTATTTTTATATTTATAAATAAACATTCGTTTCGGTCGCGAATCACATTTAGATCAACATACAACCTGATACTGACCCGCAAATTGCAAAACACTAAGAAAATTTGAATTTCGCGGACTACTCTATCGTTTTTGCCTAGGTTTTCAAAGGCCCTAGACAAAGTGACATTCTATCAGCGACAACGATGATGGAAAAGGCAAAAATGTATAGGACTGACATAAGCTATCGAAAAGCTTATGTCAATTCTGTTGAAAGTCGTTGTAGAAATACGAAACGCTTTCGAAGCGATTGTCACTTGTCTAGGCCCTCTGTTATTTCAATTACACCGTACATAGTTCGTACTACAAAAGCTTGTCTCGTACCAAACCTTTAATTCGAAAAGCCCTAAAGTATCTCAAAGTGATCTAAAAGCGACTTTTTATTTATAATCATTCATTCTGCTCACATAACTGGAAATAATGAACACACTGATAAATTACTGATTTTAATGTAATTGCTCGGTTCCTATAAGTTTAATAACGAGTCGTTTTGCTTACCAATCTTTATTAGAAAAGTTTGAGAAAGCAGTTTTATTTTATATGCCTTTAAAATATCAAAGGATTGTGTGCTGCATTTCAGAATCCAAGGGGTATCGTATTACCCAGTTACTGGGTTGTGGAGGTCAGATAGGCAGTCGCGTCATGTAAAATACTGGTATTCAGCTGCATCCGGTTAGACTGGAAGCCGACCCCAACATAGTTGGGAAAAGGCTAGGTAGTTTTTGTTTTTGTGAAAACTGCATTTCTGTATTTACGAAGTTGTAATAGAGTTATGCTCGGTTCCTATATAAAAACGAATCGTTTTGCTTACCAATTACCATTATTATTATTATTTATTGACAAACTGGTTATGTAAATAGATTCGTAAGTTAGTTTTACCTGTGATAGCCACTTCCATATGGGATAGTCTACTATGCAAAGCTATGATTTATTAGCTTCATTATTGGTAGTCATTTTGGGCTAAATTATGAAAGTGCCGGCCAAATAAAACACAATATATATATTTATTCCGTTAGAACATGTTATTCTGTTCACTTTTCACTATTGGGCTAAACCTGTACGGCAATTCCCTGAGCTGTTATACGATTTTGAAAAATACTGTTTTCAGTACATTTTGTAGTTAAAATAATTATTAGTAATCTAAATAAAGTAATAGCTTGTAGTAATAAAAAATTAAGGGAAAAACGTACTCTTTCGGAAGATTTTCACCTTTAGCATAAAAATGTATGGAAAGTGAATGATCTTCTATCCATTGACGATCCGTAAATTATAGGAATTTTAGGGTTAGTAACCCGTTCGAAAAACGAATAGTAATTTTAACGATCCGTTTTAAAACTTTTAAAAACCGTTCACAAAATTATCGATTTTAAATCTTAAATTATAACATAATAATAATGACATAATTAAAGATATATATGTTAATAAAACACGTTGTTTGTTGTTTTAAATTAAATCATTTCCATCGTGTTTGTTGCGCCTGCGTACTCATCTTGTGCCTCTTCTTCCTCGTCAAACAGTTCGTCGTCATCGACATTTGCCTCCTGTCAAAAATAAAATAATTTAAATAAGCACATACAGGTATTATGTAGGAGCTCGTGGCTCGTGGCTAGTAATAACAGCCGCACGGGTCGATCCAACAGGTAAAGCTACGCTTGTCGGGGTTGGTCCACGGATGGGTGACTAATCTTTACATACCGAGACTCCTCCGTGAATCGGAAATACGATAAGCCGATGGTCCCGGCATTAATCAAAACAGCGAAATATTTAACATCTATTTGCGACGTTGCCAACTTTCAGCGTAAACGCTCTTAATAGGGAATATGCATGTGATTCAAATATGGGTCAAATATTTTTTTCTATAAACTATGTTACTTCAGAATTATGCCTCCATCAATATTTTTGAATAAAATTTCTTTTTGAGCGAGAAATTAATTTTTAAAAAGTCCCAAAAGACTGTGGGAAATTCAAATACTTGAAAAGGCTAAGAGCGGATGTGACGTAACGATCCGGGATAACAATCAAAATGTCAATGTCAAGTCATCAAACAAGTGTCAAGTCAATGTCAAACGCTCATAGAAAAAGGAGTGTTTGACGTTGACTTGACAGTTGCTTGTCTGTTTTCACGAACTGTGACGTCACCACACCAAGCGCGCCAAATGGAGGGCGTTTAAATAGCCCGGGTCGGTTGGATATGTTTAAACATTTTTTTAACTACTTTAAATTGCTTTTTTGCCGTCGATTTTTTTAAAACTATTATTTGACGATGTAAAATATCGAATAACAATATTTAAAAAATACATGCATATTCCCTATTACTGCGACCAATTTTTTGCATTATCCCGGGGCCACACATTGGACATAATTTGAGCCTTGGAGCATTGGCTCCAATATGTGTATCGGGTTTGTACAGGATTTTACTGATTTTTGCTTAACTTTGGATTTGGTGCCAAGTCTGAACCAATGACCAAAGGCCAATGTGTGGGCATTAGAAGCCACATAAAAGGCTGTAGAAAAGGATGCTGTACCTGATACTGCTGGTATTCGGAGATCAGATCCGCCATGTTGCTCGCTGCCTCCGTGAACTCCATCTCATCCATACCCTCGCCCGTGTACCAGTGGAGGAAAGCCTGCAATGTATCACATGTTCGTTAATAAAAAAAATACTTCAGGTTATCAATCATTTTTCAGATAAAACGTTACAAATGCCTGTTTAAACTTAGTCTAAAATAGTAATTATTGAATTTGAGAAATCCTAATCCTAACTAATATTATAAATGCGAAAGTGAGTTTGTTTGTTTGTTTGTTACGTTTTCACGCTACGACTGAACGGATTTGGATGAAATTTGTCACATGGGTATGATATGACTGGGTTAGGACATTTCTTACGGGATCGAAACTTATGCAGGTGAAACCGCGGGGCCCAGCTAGCACTTAATAATACTCATAAGATACTATCGTGAATTCATGCAAGCCTAGTACATCTTGTTAGTTTACTGCTCAGAACTTGTGTACAACTTGTCGTGAACATAATACAGTCTTCATATACCCGTGCCGAAGCCGGGGGAAATTTATAAAACCAGAGGCTCTAGACAAAGTGACATTCTATCAGCGATAACGATGATGGAAAAGGCAAAAATGTATAGGACTGACATAAGCTATCGAAAAGCTTATGTCAATTCTGTAGAAAGTCGTTGTAGAAATACGAAACGCTTTCGAAGCGATTGTCACTTGTCTAGGGCATCAGATGATCCCTTTCAAAGGACAGATTGATAGCTCACCTTTCTCCTGAACATAGCAGTGAACTGCTCAGAGATACGTTTGAAGATCTCTTGTATGGCAGTACTGTTGCCAATGAACGTGGCGGACATCTTGAGGCCGCGCGGCGGAATGTCGCACACGGCTACCTTCAGGTTGTTCGGAATCCATTCTACGAAGTAGCTGAGGACAGAGAAGAAATATTATAGGACATTGACCATCCATATATGCCCGGTTGATGGCAATAGGCTCGTCCGCTAATACATGGGGCTTAAACATAACTGGCACGTTAACCCGTTGGTCCCGGCTGTCATTCGTGGATCTTTGACAGTCGTTACGGGTTGTCAGAAGCCCGAAAGTCTGATCACCAGTCTTACCAAGGGGTATCGTATTACCCAGTAACTGGGTTGTGGAGGTCAGAAAGGCAGTCGCTCCATGTAAAATACTGGTATGCAGCTGCATCCAGTTAAGACTGGATGCCGACCCCAACATAGTTGGGGCAAGGTTAGGCAGATTGATTGAAACATAACCGGCGTAATGTAGGTGTACCTACTATAGGTCA
This sequence comes from Lithophane socia, assembly GCA_947522985.1. Classification (NCBI taxonomy): domain Eukaryota; kingdom Metazoa; phylum Arthropoda; class Insecta; order Lepidoptera; family Noctuidae; genus Lithophane; species Lithophane socia. Next base: position 3,434,827 of record OX383281.1, on the reverse strand, counting down.
CCTGTCGAGTTATATACAGGCTCGCGCCATGTGATTTATCAATGTAAATTCTGAGCTTCACGCGTCGTTTGTAATAGTATTTTAACATCCATTGCAGATTTTTTTTATTTTAGCTGTTTTATTTACATAAATGGAGAGCTGAGTACAGGGAATGTAATTTTAAATTGAAATAAAGGAATAATAACTGAAATAAGATTAAAAAAAAAATCCTGAGAAAACTAAATAACTCCACTGAATAACTTATGAAGAAAAACTGCTTATTTGGGATAAAATGCCCATTTCAAGTACCTAAAGTTAAGTTTTCATTATCACTTAGGACTTAGTTGATTCTTCCACTTACCTCGAATTCTTGTTCTGTACAGCAAGCACCTGCTCATCTACCTCCTTCATGGACATCCTGCCTCTGAAGATGGTTGCCACCGTGAGGTAGCGGCCGTGACGCGGGTCCGCGGCCGTCATCATGTTGCCGGGGTTGAACATCTGAGAGGGAAATACTTGCGATTAGCGCCATCTAGTACTGAGTGGAGGGTACTAGTATGAAGCAAGTTTACAATTACAGACACTTTTGAGTTGTCATCAGTCAGAAATATGAAGTTAGTCGCCCGTTTCAAAGTATAGTAGGTTCCTATGGATAAGAATTGGCAAGAAACTCCATGAACACTCATTTATATCAAATATTGGAACAAGATTTTTATGAGTTGAACATTTAAGGAGAAATAGTTGGGATCAGCGCTATCTAGTAGTGAGTGGAGAGCACTATTTTGAAGGAAGGTTTTACTACAGCAAGGTTAGACATACCCATGACTGTATCTAATGGATTGTTCTCGTCGTTTTTGTCTTGATACGGGATTTAAATAACTATTGTATCATCGGCCAATGAGGAAAATGTCGTGAGGAAAGTTTGGAATGAATATCGATGGCTATAAGAGTAGGGGAAGACCAAAGAAATGATGGATGGACTGTGTGAAAGATGATATGGCTAGAAAGGGGCTGACTGCTGAGATGACGACTAATAGAGAATTATGGAAGAAAGGGACATGTTGCGCCGTCAACAAATAAAATGGGATAAGACCAGGAAAACTGATGAAATGATGAATTATTTCATCACCACTGCTCTCAAAAAGGTTAAGGAAAACATCGTGAGGAAACCGGCATGTCTTAGAAACAAAAATTCCAAGACATGTGACATCTACCAACCCGCACTGGGCCCGCGTGGTAGATTTCGGGCTACGGCCCACTCCCTCTCACAGAGGGGAGGCCTGTGTCCCAGCAGTGGGAACATTATAGGCTGATTATGCCTGTTATGACTTAGCTTAGGTTAGGATTGGATGACAAATTATATTTTAACTATAGATAACTTACTTGACTCATCAGTTCAGGTACGGTTTGTGAACGGAATGTGAGAGCGTTCCTGGCTGTTAGTGGCGCGAATCCTGGAATATAAAGACATTCGTGTTATTAAATTATACCAATCTGCCTAGCCTTTTCCCAACTATGTTGGGGTCGGCTTCCAGTCTAACCGGATGGAGCTGAATACCAGTATTTTACATGGAGCGACTGCCTATCTGACCTCCACAACCCAGTAACTGGGTAATACGATACCTCTTGGTAAGACTGTTTGTCTGACTTTCGTGCTTCTGGCGACCCGTAACGACTGTCAAAGATCAACAAATGACAGCCGGGACCAACGGCTTAACGTGCTTTCCGAGGCACGGAGGAGTCTCGATATGTAAAGATGGTTACCCATCCACAGACCAACCCCGGCAAGCGTAGCTTAACCTGATGGATCGACCCGTGCGGCTGTTTTTATTTAGCCACGAGCGTGTTATTCAATGATGACTGTAGAAAATAGATAGAGAACTAGCCTTGCAAAATAATAATAACAGGGAAGAACTTATGCACTTCAATTCAAACTTAATGGCGGCTCGGAACATAAGGCGAGTCGCTGCGCAGTAACAATTTCATGTCACACCGGGGTCAAGGGGTAGCTACTTCGCAGCGAGTAGCTAACTTCCGAGCCGCCATTTACTTTGAATCGAACTCAAATCAAAATATTTTATTTCACATAAGCCTACATGGGCACTTATGAAACGTCAGAAGCTAGGTGCACGGTTCCAATTGGTCGTTTCCTATGGAGAAGAGCCGGCAAGAAACTCCATGGTTACTCTTTTAAAAATAATTGGCTGTTACAATATTTTCGAATTACAGTGTTAATAAGTATGGGAGGACCGTGTAGGCCTTTCAACAAGTACCTAACAAAATAGAAGATGTTCAACAAATCTACAGTCCACTAAGCCTACATCGTTCTCACATTCACAAAATGGAAAAGAATCTACACAAAAGACAAAAAATTAAGTAATAAAAAAATCAAGTAACAAAAACTAAAACCCAACTACGACTTGAAAAGGTATAAACAAGACACCACAGACAGACAAATTAAAAATCCGGAGTCACACGTGTTAGCCCTAACACGTGTGACTCCGGATTTTTAATTTGTCTGTTGTGTTTTTTTTTAAGTTCCTCACTTTATGTCCTCTAGAGGGCGCCATCTTTAATTTAATGTGACTTCACATAGCCTATAACCAGCGGACAATCACGACGCTTCTAACGATACCTCATTTGTCAAATTGTGATAAGTGGTTTGGAAGATAGGAGGGAACAGATGAACATACATACATACATACATACCGGTCAAAATCATAACCCTCCTTTTTTCTTCGCCGTAGTCGGGTAAAAATAAAAACCTATTCAAACCAAATGACATGATTGCCATTACAACTGTAACAAATCTAAACAAATATCATGTAACATCACTAATAAAGAGTTGAAATTGTAGGTAACTTGTGTGTAACACATGAACATAACCAACCTGGCATGAAGAAGTGCAGCCTGGGGAATGGCACCATGTTGACAGCTAACTTCCTGAGGTCAGCGTTCAGTTGTCCCGGGAAGCGGAGACACGTGGTCACGCCGGACATTGTGAGCTGGAAGTTTTGAGAACATTAGCGTATGTTATTGAACACACAACTCACCAGGGGGCTTCAAACCAAATCAAATCATTTATTGGTCGGAATATGGGTACATACAATAAAAGTTCTTTAAACCATATCCTACCTAAACAGGTGTGCAGATATCTAGTAAAATAAATAAAACTTAAAAGCTTAAAACAGTCACTTTGGCACAATCATAATAGGAAAATATTATGAATCATCGTAAAATGACACAAACTGACAATTCATAATAATATGATCTGCGTGCGATTCATCTGTCTCTTTTGGCCACTTTTTAAAATAGAAAATCGAATTTAAACATTTATTGCGGTACTAAGCAACACTTGTAAACTTGTAAGACGGAATAGAGAGTCGCCGGACACTCTCAGGATTAGCTATGATTTTCTACAAGTTGTAACTTACAAAGAATTTTTTGCTAAACAAAATCACGAATAGAAGTGTAATTTAAAAAAAAAAAATGTAATAAAAACTACTTCTAAAAACGTATAAACAAGACACCACAGACAGACAAATTAAAAATCCGGAGTCACACGTGTTAGGGCATAAATCGAACAGATTACGTGTGACTTCGGATTTTTATCCGGCATTTAATGTGACGTCACACAGCCTATAACCAGCGGATGATCAAGGCGCTTCCAACGATACCCCATTTGTCAAATTGTGATGAGTGGTTTAGAAGATAGGAGGGAACAGATGAACATACATACATAATATACATACATACCGGTCAAAATCATAACCCTCCATTTTTCTTCGGCGTAGTCGGGTAAAAATATAAGTACTTGTCAACTACGTAATGACATGGTAATACACTCTTGTAAGTTTTGATAAACAGGGCACAAGTCATCGGTCCATCTTGTAGTTAATAAACTCACCGATATCAAATGGTTCAAGTCCCCATAGCTGGGGCTTGCGAGGCGCAACGTCCTGAAGCAGATGTTGTAGAGCGCCTCGTTATCGATACAGAATGTCATGTCCGTGTTCTCGACCAGTTGGTGCATCGATAATGTGGCGTTGTACGGCTCCAGGACCACCTCGCTGACCTGGAGAGAGAGTTCATTGATTAATCAATAACTAGCGACCCACACCCGGATTGTATGACTTGACAATACATCGAGAGAGCTCACTTAAACAGCATGTAAGAAAAACCCTGTCCGATCCGAAAGGGGCACATAGGTAATGCAATAATATTACTAGAAAAAAAAAATTAAAATAATAAAGTTATTGCAATTGTAAATTCACATTTTTAGTACCAATTTCATTATAAATTAGCAAATTTTCTGCCCGCCCCTATACGATTCGATCCATACTTCCAGGGACACCCTGTAGATATAGATGACTAGCTTCCGCCCGTGGCTTTGCCCGCATGGTATGTCGATAAAAAGTAGCCTATGTCCTTTCACAAGCTCTAGACTATCTGTGTACCAAATTTCATTTAAATCAGTTCAGTAGTTTTGACGTGAAAGCGCGACAGACGGACAGACAGAGTTACGATAGTTAATTGTTTCAGGACTTTGCGGAAATCCATTATAAAATAAATATTTATATTTTGCGTCCAGCGCACGGTGTGGTAACACTTCGCGTTCTGGTTTGCAATTGGTCAATCGTCATCCTGAGGATGTTTCGTTAAGAGGTGAAACACGTGTCGATATCTTACAGGGTTTTTATTTTTTATGACTCTTGAAGAATAGTCAAGCGGAATAGGTTACTAAATATATCTACGTCTATTGTATTTTAGACAGAGTTCCTTTCGCCTTTATAATATTAGTAAGGATGACTCACCTTAGGCGAGGGTACAACACTGAATGTGCTCATAATCCTGTCCGGGAACTCCTCACGGATCTTGCTGAGCAGCAGTGTGCCCATGCCGGAGCCGGTGCCGCCGCCGAGTGAGTGAGTCAGCTGGAATCCTAGAGAAGACGAAGAATATGGTTAGTCATCATCTGCCTGCCTTTTCCCAACTATATTGGTGTCGGCGTCCAGTCTAACCGGATTCACCTGAATATCAGTATTTTACATGGAGCGACTGCCTATCTCGACCTCCACAATCCAGTAACTGGGTAATACGATGTTGGCAAGACTGGTTGTCAGACTTTCGGGCTTCTGAAGACCCGTAAAGACTGTCAAAGATCTACGAATGACAGCCGGGACCAACGGCTTAACGTGCTTTCCGAGACACGGAGGAGGCTCATATGTTATGGATGGTCACCCATCCACGGACGAACCCCGGCAAGCGTAGCTTAACCTGATGGATCAACCCGTGCGGCTGTTATTACTTAGCCACGAGCTCCTCGAAGAATATAGTTAGTATAAATGAATAATTGCGCCTGTGTCAAAAGAGCTGTCGAAATTTCTAGAAATGAAAAGTTTTATTCTTTAAATAGGATATTAGAATCACTTTTACACGTCATATTATAAAATAGTAAAAAATAAGCTAGATGAGGTCGGCGTTTCCTATCTGACTACTCTGAGAAGAAAGGCCGAAACAAACTCAGAGGTCACCGTCTCTTTTACAGTCCAGACATAATCTTGTGCAGCTGCTATTATTAACCCATGTACAAATATTATTAGTTTATTACCTTGTAAGCAGTCGCAGCCCTCCGCCTCTTTCCGAATGACGTCCATTACGGAATCGACGAGCTCAGCGCCCTCTGTGTAATGACCCTTGGCCCAGTTGTTACCTGATGAAGTAATGTAATGTTATACATACGAAAAATAATAAAATTGGTACGGAAAATGCATGGACCCTTAAATATTTTTTTATTTTAATTTTATTTTTTAAGGTGGATATATTACTAAATATTCTGTGAATATTTCAAGCGTCTACCTGTTGCCGTTATCAATATCGAGCAAAAACGAGCAAAAAAATCACTTTTGTTGTATGGAAGCCCCCTTAAATATTTATTTTATTCTGTTTTTTAGTATTTCTTGTTATAGCGGCAACAGAAATATATCATCTGTGAAAATTTGAACTGCCTAACTATCACGGTTCATGAGATACAGCCTGGTGACAGACGGACAGACAGACAGCGGAATCTTAGTAATAGGGTCCCGTTTTACCCTTTGGGTACGGAACCCTAAAAACAGACGAAGCATACTATGGTCGCTATCCGAAAAGTGCGCAGTTCTCATGTGCGTTTTGTGTAATTATCACCTGCTTAAAAGATGGTGAAGGAAAACATCGTGAGGAAACCAGCATGCCTGAGAGATATTTCTCGACGGCATGTGAAGCCAAGTCAGAGACCCATGGGCGGCTTTTAAAACTCTGACACCAGGTTAGTCAGTAACCAAACAAAAAGAAGTGATGGTCGTTATGTATCGAAACAAGTAATCAATACTAATAATTATAAATTCGAAAGTAACTCTGTCTTTTTGTATATTACCTTTTCACGCCTAAACCACTCTTAAACATTTATTACTTAAAAATTTATTCATTATTGCTCCATTTATAATTCTTTTTACCTTTCGTAGTACAGTAATCTTATTGTAGGTGCATCGTCTTCACATATAATTATATAATTAATGTATACAAAATATTGTAAAACAGTTTTAAAAGAGTAACGGTGGAGTTTCTTGCCCATTCTTCTCCACACGAAAACTACCTTTTGGAAGGGACAACTAGAATCAATTCTATTTCTTTGTTTGACGTTCAAAAGTGCCATAAATGTGCCTATTTGAAATAAATTATTTGACTTTGAAACGGATTTCGACAAAATTTGGCAAGGAGACAGATGGCATCCTGGGGAAGGACATAGGCTACTTTTTATCGACATACCACGCGGGCGAACCAGCGGGCGGAAGCTAGTAATATTATAAATACGAAAGTGATTTTGTTTGTAACGCTTTCACGCTAATACGGCTGAACGGATTTGGATGAACTTTGGCACAGAGGTAGACCATGACCTGGAATAAGAGCTACAATATTTTTTATCCCGATATTCCCACGGGATCGAGACTTACGTGGGTGAAACCGCGGGGCGCAGCTAGTTATGTATAATCAATCAATCCTTACTTACTAATATTATAAATGTGAAATTAACTGTCTGTCTGTCGCGCTTTCACGCCAAAACTACTGAACCGATTTAAATGAAATTTGGGACACAGATAGTTTAGAGCCTGAGAAAGGACATAGGCTACTTTTTATCGACATAACACGCGGGCGAAGCCGCGGGCGGAAGCTAGGTATTAATATTATAATAGCAAGTTTAAACAACATGTGATCTTTCCTCATCATGTATAATGTGTCCGGTACCTTAGCATAAATTCTCAAGAAACAAAAGAATATAATATTATTGTATGAAATAAGTAAGTCGTAAGTCATTTATACATTTTTGTTTAACAAAGGTACAATAATAATCTTTTTTTATCTATATAAACTAGCTTACACACGCGGCTTCGCCCGTGGTATGTCGATGAAAAGTACCCTATGTCCTTCTCCAGGGTTCAAAGTATCCCCATACGAAATTTCATAAAAATCGGTTCAGCCGTTTAACCGTGAAAGCGTAAAAAACAAACATACAAAAAATCAATTCTTTTCTCTTTAATATTAGTTTAAACTAGCTTTTGCTTGCGGCTTCGCCCGCATGGAGGTCGGAATTTATCCCACTCGAACGTACTATCGGGATAAAAAGTATCCTATGTCCTATTTCAGGTCATGGTCTACCCATGTGCCAAATTTCATCCAAATCCGTTCAGCCGTTTTAGCGTGAAAGCGTAACAAACAAACTCACTTTCGCATTTATAATATTAGTAAGGGTATTACTAGCTTCCGCCCGCGGCTTCGCCCGCGTGGTATGTCGATAAAAAGTAGCCTATGTCCTTCCCTAGGGTGCCATCTATCTCCTTTGTCGAAATTCGTTCAGTGGTTTAGGCGTGAAACGGTGACAGACAGACAGTTACTTTCGAATTATATATATAGTTAGGATGTAAGTGAATCTTAAATTAGGTAAAACAAACGAATTCTTTTGCGAAATACTCATTTTCAAATCATCTAAGTAAATCCTTGAGCAAGTGTTCTCAATTAATAGTTAAGCACTAATTGCATATAATAACCTGTCACCAACGATATGCAATCTGGCCAATAAATATACCACAATATGACTGCATCAGAATTTATAGAATACAGTCATAGATGACACAAATAAACCAATTAGTTCAGCTATTCACCGCTAGATGGCGTTACTTTGTGGCGCAACTCTGCTCGAATAGGAAATTACCATTATGACATCATTTTCATGCCCTTATTCCAATTTATTTGTTGTCGGCGCAACATGTCTTGTTTTTTCCATACTACATACATAATATTTCTCTATTAGTCGTCTTCTCGGTAGTCACCCCTTTTATAGCCATAAATCATCATTTTTCACGCAGTTTATGCAGCGTTTCTTCGGTTTTCCCCCAGTCTATAGCTACCCACATTCATACACAAAACTTTCATCTGCATTACATGCCCACACCATGGCAACCGATTTCCAAACAAGTTTTTCCGGTTCCTGACACATCTAAACAAATTAGTTCGGCTACTCGTCGCTAGATGGCGTTACTTACCGGCTCCACTTTGGCCGAACACGAAGTTGTCGGGTCTAAAGAGCTGTCCATATGGCCCCGCCCTGACTGCGTCCATGGTACCAGGTTCCAGATCCACCAACACCGCGCGAGGGACATATCTGCCTAAAAGAAGAAAAAAAAAACAACTTTTAATTTATTGAAATGATGTGACATTTTCACACGTTTTTTGGCGAATATATCAAAACTAGAAATGAAATGTGTTTAAATGAAATAAATGCTTTTTTAACACATTTTAGTTACACCGACGTAGGTTTTTAACAACATATAGCCAATGTTTTGTAATCTAGAAGGTATAATTGAAAAAGCTGAAAATTTCTGAAGAGGTCATTGTACCTAACCTACCCATAGTTCATGATAAACTTTGAGTTAGAGACCAAAATTTAAATTTAATTTCGCATAGCTCGACAGAATATTGGGAACAGCTGCTTTTTTTTTAATGTTCGTTTTGTACTTAATTTCATGGTTGGTTCCACAGTAAAAGTAGTTTATAATGATAAAAACAAGTTGTTTCAATTGCACTTTGTATATTTTATACCAGTATTCTATAATGTAACATTTCTATTTATATAAATTAATTATACAGTAAGTTATCATAACAGTCTTATCTTACCGCATAATATTATGCGTTGCAATCCTATAAATACTCAATTACATCATCTGCCGAGCCTTTTCCCAACTATGTTAGGGTCGGCTTCCAGTCTAACCGGATGCATCTGACCTCCACAACCCAGTAACTGGGTAATACGATACCCGTTGGCAAGACTGGTTGTCAGACTTTCGACCCGTAACGACTGTCAAAGATACACAAATGACAGCCGGGACCAACTGCTTAACGTGCTTTCCGAGGCATGGAGCAGTCTCGATATGTAAAGATCACCCATCCACTGACCAACCCCGGCAAGCGTAGCTTAACCAGATGGATCGACCCGTGCGGCTGTTATTACTTAGCCACCAGTTCCTCATAAATACTCAATTACATAACAGACATTTAATATACAAAGGCACAATTTTCATTTTGACGCGTGACCGAAATCGGAACTAACGTCGCCACCTTGTTTTGTCAATACAGTTTCTGTGACAATTTCACAAATGTTTACAAACAACGCCCTCCTGTCAATGTCATTGAGGCGCTAAAAGATCCTTGTAGAACTCTAGTACGTTCTCAATAGTTACTCATGTGTATCATACCGTGGAGAATAGCGTATGCGTCAGCGCCATAATTATTACATCATCGCGTTGCCTAGCAACAGACTTGTTTACATCACGATGATGCCACGCGGAGTGCAACTAGTGCAGGTCAGTGATGTTGAGTCAGTGTTTTGTGCGAGGTTTAAATTTTAAGAAAAGGTATGTTTTTAGTTGTATAAGAATAACTGAAAGGACTGTAAACATTCTACCGCAGAAACATAATTAGCCTATAATGTTCTCATTGCTGGAACACAGGCCTCCTCTCTTCGAAAGTCAGGCTTAATCCACCACGCGGGCCCAGTGCGGGTTGGTAGATGTTACATGTCTTCAAATTTTTGGTTCTAGGACATGCTGGTTTCCTTCACCGTTTTGAGAGCAGTGGTGATTAAATTATTTACAAAAAATAAAGCGCCTCCTGGGTTGGAACCCACGCCCTACAACTCGTAAGTCGGGGCCGTTACCGCTGAGCCACCACTACTCTATATTATCATTCTACCGATCTCATAAGAAATAGCCGTTTCACGTGACAACGCTACGCTAAGTATGAAATATGAATCACTACTGTTCAAAATAAAAATTATATAGGTACTCGTAGTAGAACAGTTACGTCATGTTACGTTATATTTCTATGAGCTAACACATTTATGTGGAGTTAGTAACGCAATTCAATGACACATATTATTATGAGAGATTATTATAAACAACTAACTGACCCGACAGCGGTTGTCCGTCCAAAGGTCTGAGTTCATATAACAATGGACGTTCAGTTTTTACCGATTCGGGGAAACTTTTCCAATTTATCTTTTCATAAAAACCTAATTCGGACTATTACGAACATTTTAAAACAAAAAGTAGCCAAATTGGTCTAGCCGTTCTCAATTGAGGCGCTTAACAAGGAACAGCATTTCATTTTCATTTATATCGGTGCGTCATTGCATTGCATAATCTGCCTTATAACGTTCCACTTCTAGGACTCAGGCGTCCTTAATGTGACAGGGAGTGGGCGGTGGATAAACAATGCGGGCGGGCCCAGTGTGGGTTGGTGGACGTCTTCGATCTTTGTTCTAGAATATAGAACATGCCGGTTTCCTCACGATATTTTCCTTCACCGTTATGCGTTCACTGGCGGGGCCGGTATATTTTATTTGTTTTGTGTTGACAGGTGCAATAACCCTACTTTTTGTCGGCTGTCGGGCAAAAATAGGCCACCCCTCAGCCCTCATACACGTAATCTGTACGATTTATACCTTATAATTACATGACTCAATCATCGCGTGTGGTGCGACACCGGCTATAATATGAAAACCGATATGAATCTATATCGATGTCTTGTTTATACTTTTTCAGTTGGCGTTTTTGTCGTAGATGGGTTTAAGTTTGTAACTTTATTTTTTTTCTTTAGAGTAGTTTAGAGTATAAATAGCCATATAGGTACCTAATAATGTTAAATTAAATGCGGAGTCTATGTCTGTTGCATACGTTTTCGCGACTTGTCTGCACTCACTGACTCATTATATAGACTACTATACACTATAATTACTTATTGAATATTGATAGGATCGTATTATAGAACTTGAATCAAGAATTACTTGAAATTTCAACAAATCAAATGGCTTTAAATCCATGGATAAAGCCGTACCGTGAGGAAGGACTTAAGTGAGGTGAAATGGTTTGTTGAAGTTCGTATAGGAAATTCAGAAATCCAAGCCGACAAAATTACGGACAACAGCTAGTATCATAATGAAGAATTTTCTATTTTTTTTTGGTCGTTAACGCCTTAACGTTAAACAACGTCCCTTGGAGATATGGGTTAAGCAATTTATCAATTTACGCTACCAAACAGTACTAAGTAGGCTCAAGGTTGTCATAGTCGTCATCCGTCATCCAATTAGCTTTTTCACAGCAAGGTTGACCGGAATATGACCTATAAGACCCAATTAAGAGCTTGGTGATATTAATATACTAAAGGTTTTTTTCTGGTTGGCTGTTTGCAGGGCAGGTCAAGATGCCAGTGAGCCTATGTTCGCAAGGGGTAACCATTATGTCAATTTCATCAAAAGTGGAAGTTATGTTTCTTTTATAAATTCGGGGGCTAGGTGCGGTCGCTTTAGGGGCTGTTTATTAATTGCAACTTTAATTACAAATTTTTACCACTTTCTGACCCCTCCTCCCCCCATTTAAAAAATCATAATGACTAGAGAAAAGCCTAAAAAAAAAATAAGTTGTAAAATAAGTTAGTGCAGAGTGAACTTTTGTTTTCCAAACAGATATTTGCTTACATGTTTGGCAACTAAACTTTGAATGCAGTTTAGTCCGCAGCACCCCACCCCTATATTACAATAACAAAAAGCATAAATAAATCTCTCACCTGTGGATGCCTCATTGTAGTACACGCTTATGCGTTCCAGCTGCAAATCGCTCTCCCCAATGTAGTAACCGTTAGGATCTACCCCATGTTCATCCGAAATTATCTCCCAAAACTGTTGAAAAGAAGTATATTATAATTTATTTTATATTTGTAAAAGAAAGACCTCAAAAAGACTTGGAGAATAATAATTTTAAAGGACAAGTTTTATTCATAAAATATTATCCAATAATATTTTATGAATAAAACTTGTCCTTTAAAATTATTATTCTCTTAATCAAGCAAATACCTATTGCTCTCTATAAAAAATCAGGCCCTATTATTTGTCCTTGTCATTTTATTTCATTGAAGTGAGAGGGAATTATTCTATTAACATTGTTTCATTTATAAAACGTTTATAAGGAAAATTGTTTTGTTATTAATTAACAAAACAATAGAACATCAATAAGTAGATTTTTTTCGTATCCTTCTAGATGTTACGCAAGTTAGTTCACCTACTCGATAATAGATGGCGTTAAATTGAATTGCACTGCAACGCGGCGTAATGCGACAAAAACACGTTTCGATTCATGCAAGTTCTTGGAAAGTAGGTCAACCAATAATAATATTAGGGGTTGCATTGCATCTGCATTACAAACCGGCGGATAACCATCTAGCAATTTCTATAAAAGTACATGTTTATCTGAGTACCCGGCATGGATTATTTCGTAATTATCAGTATTTGTGTAGGTAGCTACTAACTAAATGACCTTGATATTTAATTTACATCCACGCCCCGTTATTGATATCAAAATTAAGCCCTTTGAAAAATTGTCGTTAGGCAGAATACGGTATTTTCAATGACAAATTCTGACTTGTTATAATATGGGCCACGCACATCACACGATGGTCCATCTTGGGTGCAGTCATTTTTTCTTCACGAGTATTCATTTTCCATGCAAATTGAATTTCGAACGATATTAAAGGCATTTCTTGTCTCCTACGACAGATAGCGCTGCTAACCACTTTGTCTTTAGAAATTATGCTGGAAAAAATTATAAAATATACTGGAAAAACTACTGACCTTGGATCCGATCTGATTCCCGCATTGTCCAGCCTGTACATGCACTATTTCACGCATTTTGATAAACTTTTAATTCGGTTTTATGAACCTTTTGGTTTAATAGGTTCGAAACCGCACGTTGTACAAATACGAAGTGAATTAACAAACTTTTTATCTCATATCGTTCAGTTCGCAGTAGTGTTGATTGTCGAGTGTTGCCGCGTAAGAAACCTTCGCCGTTTTCAGGAGAAATTTAATTTAGTAGCCAGGTGTAATATTTCGTTTTAAAGTTTTAAAATCGACTAAAAGGTGTAGTTTTAGTAGATTTTGCGTTATATATAATGAAAAATTGTCACTTTATCGTACAAAAAGTGTTTTTATCGTGTTATATAAAATGAACAGTAGGTTTATATAAGTAAATTACATTCTTTTTCATATATTTTTTATCTCTAGTCGTTTTCAGACTGTATATTGTTTTTTGTTGTGCGCCAAATCAAAGGCTACTACCCCAATTTGAAGTAAAAAGTAGATAGACTTATCATTAATATTTTTTGTATGATAAATAGGTAAAAAACGTTAGGAAGTAGATTTGGGTGTAAGAGTTAGCAACCCAAGCTGATAGCTAATGCAGCGACTGATAATGATATGTGATAAGGTTTCAGGTATTAGAGCCATAGCCAGCGACGTTGATCCCTCCGTGCAAATAAAATATTTGAAAATAGAGTTTAATTCACACTAGTTAAGATAACCAAAGTCTTAGATCTTCGCGTTCAAAGAAAATGTTTCTTTGAAGAGTTCAAGTTATAATGGAGGTTTAGTAATTCATTTGAGTCAACATTTCAATTAAGGTGTGGCTTTGTATAAATACCGTTTTCTTGTATTTCTGAGATTAAAATCTTGTATTTTGTCGTCTAGGAATGCCGCTAAGCCGGTCTTTTCTACTGTAATTGGTCGGAGGGAGGCATTTGATAGGTATTTTTCTGTTTTAAAGGTCTAGGTATCCACACTTAACAGGGCCGTGCCCGGGTCGTGGACGGTCAGTGTGCACATTTTGAATTCGTTCACACAAATCCGGGTCCGGGCCGGCGACGGAGCTTTAGTGCCTGCCTTGTGTATACCATAAACCTACCTGTTTCGTCTCGGGCACGGTCGTGATGTGTGTGGATAGACATCATAGTGCTCATAATCACAGAAAGGACACTGCCCAGGGTACCTATTGTCACCAATCGGATCCATCGCATACGAACGTAACCATATCGGCGGAAATGGGAATTGAGTTTTCTCCAGACTATTTTATCGACAGCATTTTTTAAGCCAATATTTGGCCGGTTAATTTATTATATTATGAAAGTGAAACTAGAACTATACTTACTACAACAGTATTGTGAATGTGACGTTACTGCTTTAGTATTGTGAGTGTTACTGCTTTCTCATTATTTTTATTCGTGGGACATGCGAGGTTTTGATGTAAAAAATTGTAATCTAATAACAGTGCTAGAGGCTGCAGCTGTAGGTGTCTCAAGCTTCGTACAACAACAACATTCAATTTATTTATAAGGAGGTTGAATAAACTAAGATGTGGTTGTTAAAGTTATTACCTGTGCTAGGGATACGGAAGATTTTTTTTAAAACAACACCGCCAATCTAATGTCATTTTGACATCACCAGTGCTGAGTGCGTTTGAAAACCAAGTTGAATAAAAATGTTTCACAGAAGTAAAATAAGTTTATACGACTGAGTAATCTTACTTATTACTTAATTGCAGCAAATAAATTATCTGCATTGAATGTTTTGACTTTTTTAATTCTCTGGAGCTGGACTACTAGCATACTCTTTTTTTATTCTTGTAATAAAATTCGTCCGCTGACGCGCTGAATCTTCTGAATAAACCATACATTCGAACGCAACCAAAACATTCAGTCAAGCGATCAAGTGTCAGTGTCACAGAGTACATTTTTTCAACAAAAAAAAAAAAAAGTATATTGTTATCGTTAGATAGCAATAATTTAATAACTATAGTCTTATTCTCTAATTAAACTATGTAATCATCAAATCTAATTACATATACAAACTAAACCACCCGTATAAAAACCATAAAATGATCAATACAACTCAAAAAATGGTGAACAAAACATAAACATGAAAGTTTTAAAAGTTATCCTCACTTTGGCAATCATTTTTACCGCTTACATCGGAGATCTTATTGTATTTCGATCAAAATATTCGAATTCTTTAACATTTCGCGCTATTGCAGACAGTTTGGTGCATGCAAGCCTTGGGTTATTATCTTCGTTAATATTTTTCAGCCATGATAACAATTTAAATTTACAAGCCAGTGCGTTAAATGTGACCTTTTGTACGATCGTGTCATGTATAATAGATGTTGACCATGCTTTTGTTGCTAGATCTATTTATTTAAAGGTGAGTTCATAGTTTCAAATTACTCAGTTGTAGATTAACTTTAGTGATAAGTAAGTACTCATTTTTCGGTGTAGGTACAGTAACAACTTTTAGTATAATCGAGAAAAAATAATCAGCTGTCCCAAGTCCCAAACATTTGAGTTTAGTAAGTATTCATCATCTGCCTAGCCTTTTCCCAACCATGTTGGGGTCGGCTTCCAGTCTAAACGGATGCCGCTGAATACCAGTATTTTACATGGAGCGACTGCCTATCTGACCTCCACAACCGAGTAACTAGGTAATACGATACCCCTTGGTAAGACTGGTTGTCAGACTTTCGGGCTTCTGACAACCCGTAACGACGGTCAAAGATCCACAAATGACAGCCGGGACCAACGGCTTAACGTGCTTTCCGAGGCACGGAGGAGTCTCGATATGTAAAGATGGTCACCCATCCACGGACCAACCCCGGCAAGCGTAGCTTAACTTGATGGATCGACCCGTGTGGATGTTATTACTTAGCCACGAGTTGAGTAAATTAAGTTTTGTATTTATTTAGATAAACAAAACAATATATTATACACTAGCTGACACCCACGGCGTCGCCCGCGTGGATGTCGGTTATTATATACTAAAACCTTTCTTGAGAACTGCTCCATCCATCGGTGAAAACAGCATGAAAATTGGCGCAGTAGTTTTTGAGTTTATTGTGAACAGACAGATGCGGCGGAGGACTTTGTTTCATAATTATGTAGTCATTAAGATAAACAATATACACTTCTCATCAGAAAAATCAAAACACTTCCGTTTTATGGTTTCTGTCCTAATTTAACACAAAAAAGTTTCCATTCCATGAGTAAAATCACATGATTGTATAGCTGGCAGTTTGGCCATTACAGTGATAAGTGAAAATTCTAAATTCAAAATTAGAATTTCATTTGTTTATCCTATAAATGAAATGATTCACTGTTTTGTGACAAATCGCATGCTTAATGGAATACTGACCCATTAATAGATAGGTCAGAATTGAGTTACGTACAGATACAGGCTTCTTTTAGGGCCATCTACCGGCGTCCGATCGAATAACGTTGATATTAAGCACTATTGCCACCCAAATGATTTATCGGTCTCTTTCACTCTTGTGGGATCTCTCATCGTGTTTTCGTCGAATAGCGACTCATGCCAGTTTGTGTCCGACATTTGTATAGTGAGGCTATTATTATTTCATAGAACAAAGACCCAATCGTCGTTGAGTGCGTTTACGACTAAATTCAATTTGAATAAAGTGACCCAATCTCTAAATGTGTTTTAATAAAGTAATCATAAACAGACTAAATTCTGAATTAGTCATTATAATTAATACCTTATTCAAACTGAAACAGGCTTAAAACTTAATGAAACATTTGCATTTTAAAATATTTGCTTTACTTTTTATAAAAAACTGACTTAACTTTGAATGTACTTTTTAAAATATTTTTTAAAAATAGATGGAAATTATTTCCCGTTTTTTTTTTAACTCATACCTCATCAATAATTAATCATAAAAGTTCAAAATACAAGCATTCATAATTAATATAAATCAGTTTTATTTTTATGCATCAACAAGTAGAATAAGTCCTCATAGCAAGATCTTCTTTTGCGATTTCCCAAAAATCGTCTTTTTTGAGTTAAGTCAGTATTCCATTAAGCATGCGAAATGTGTGTTTAGAGTTGGAGTACATTTCACCTTTGAAAACTAAAAATTAGCGCTTATCTTAAAACTTTTTGTTCTGTGTTCTGTACACTATGTGTGTGTGACTGTGGGACGTCTTTTTTCTAAAACATATGGATACTTCGCCCGCAGAAGCCGCCCAAGTGGTGGCATTGCTGGATTCTGGACTTAGTCAGCGTGTTGTGGCTGAAAGATTGCATCTAAGCCTGTCGTCTGTTCATAGAGTCTACAAACGCTATCGGGAGACTGGTTTGTTTACGCGCCGTTCAGGATCTGGCAGGAATCGGGTCACTTCTGATCGAGATGATCGATTTATTGCAACAACTTCTTTACGACGCCTTAATGGTTTTCAACTGCAGCAGCAGCTTCATGTTGTACGTAGGGTGGCTGTAAGTGACTCTACAATTAGAAGAAGGATGAAGGAACGTGGACTGGTACCGCACAAGCCAGCAAATGGGCCGAAATTAACTGCAGACCATCGAAGAGCGCGGCTTAACTTTGCACGTGAGCACCTAAATTGGTCATACCTCCAGTGGAACAAAGTCCTCTTTTCTGATGAGTGTAAAATTATGCTGTATGATAACGACGGAAGGAACAAGGTCTACAGAAGAGATGGAGAACGCTTCGCACAATGCTGCATTGAAGAAAGGGTCAGCTATGGTGGCGGTTCGTGGACGGTTTGGGGAGGAATCAGCGGCGACGGTAAGACAGAGCTTGTCTTTGTGTCTGGGCCACGTCTGCCTGCACTAAACAGTCATCGGTACATCGAGCACTGTCTTGAGCCTCATGTGATGCCCTATGCACATTTTATTGGCAACGGTTTCATATTCATGCACGACAATGCTAGGGCTCACACCGCAAGGGTCGTACGAGATTATGTTACCGAAGTCAGTATCTCCATTATGGAATGGCCAGCAAGAAGCCCGGACATGAATCCAATTGAACATCTATGGGATGAATTAAAGAGACGAATTCGTGCAAGAGATCCTGCCCCAGAAACTCTTAGCCAGCTGCAAAATGCAATCCAAGAGGAATGGAATGGAATGCCACAACATTTGATCGTGACTCTCATCCGATCGATGAAGAACCGTATGGAAGCAGTAATAAGAGCTCGGGGAGGGAATACAAGTTATTAAATAAACGTTTCTTAGCTTTTTTTTTCATTTAATTGTGGTGTTTTATCAATTTCCTTCATACTCCATACAGGGTAAAAATAACTTGTTATAAAAAAAACGAAACCTATGAAAATTTAATTTGAATTTAGAACATTAACATTAGGATTTGAAAACCTCATATTATTCATTATTAAACGACTATATTCCTAAATATGCACATTTTTCTGATAATCCTTACAAAACATAAACTTGCAAGGTGTTTCGATTTTTCTGATGAGAAGTGTATTATACATAACACAACTAACTATTAATTAACTAATTAAATCCTGATTATCTTTTCGCGATTAGGTACATTACGCTGTTGTTGTACAAACTTGTTCAGTTTTATGGTATGGACCACACCCTTAAATATGACCACATATTTCTGAAACACGATGTATATTCGTAGTATAGTACACTAACATTTCGCCAAGTCCCATGTAATAGGGGGCGAACCTATTGCCATAAACTGGCCACAAATCCAGACTCATGGCTGCTACTGAGGCTTGTTGTCCGATAAGGACCAGGCCCGGGTCGATGGCGCGTTGTGTTCTACGCGCGCCTCAAAGATATTTCAGCTCAATTGGCGGGGTCCGCTAGGACCAATGCCTGTCAGGGTTGCGGGAAACTCTTGGCGACAGGCAACTGAAAGAACACAGGTGGGGGTTAGTCAGTAAAAGTCTGACACGCCCTTCCGCTCCGCCCAGAGCGGGAGAAGTTATTTGATGATTTCCCAAACTCAAAGAAAAAAAAGGGCTGCCACTGAGAAACTCCTAATGGAACACTTTGCCTGACCCGGGAAGCAAACCCAGGACCTCACGCTCAGCAGTTACCCTAGCAACCATAGAACAGACAGCTGTGCTGCTGGGGAGTTTGTTGCGCCACTTCTTCTTCCCAGCTAAAGCACTAGGAAGTGGTGAAGGGCGGACGTTTTGGGGGACTGTCTTATGTAATTTTGACGTTCGAAAAGTGCTGAGGCTCAGCCTAGTTTGAATAAATGACTTTTGATTTTGATTTGATAGGCAGTCTTTGCAGTGATTCTTAATACAAACATTTAAATTCATTTCTATTTTGTTGCAGGACATGATGAACTTAAAAAACAGAGGAATCTTCCACTGTACCACCTTCTGGATGCTAATCACTTCTCTCATACTTTTATACAGTTATTTGGCAAAGAAGTTAAACCTATATCTTTTATCCTTCATGCTGATCCTTGCCTACAGTAGTCATCATTTAAGGGATGCGAATCGGAGAGGTCTATGGTTCTACCCCTTTGGTAGCTCTCCGCCCATAGAGAAGAATCTGTATCTTTTTTTATTGGCAGTGTTGCCACATGTAATAGCTTGTTTTTACCATAAATGTAAGGGTAGCTTTACTAAAACCTTTGTGGTTGATTATAATCTGGTTGTTTAGGATTTTTGTAAATATTATTCAGGGGTATCCTGTTACCCAGTAACTGGGTTGTGGAGGTCAGGTAGACAGTCGCTCCATGTATGTATCTACTAGCTTCCGCCAGCGTGGTATGTCGATAAAAAGTAGCCTATGTCCTTTCCCAGGATGCCATCTATCTCCTTGCCAAATTTGATCGAAATCCGTTCAGTGGTTTAGACATGAAAAGGTAACATACAGACAGACAGAGTATCTTTCGAATTTATAATATTAGAAGTATGGATGGACTTTTGGCTTTGTTAATGTAACTTTTGAAGCACAACTCAAACAAGCGATGACCAAGATTTTTTTTTTTATGATGGTTAATCATCAATTGACATCTCCGCTCTGGGCGGAGCGGGAGGGCGTGTCAGACTTTTACTGACTGAAACCCACCCGTGTTCCTTCAGTTGCCTATTGCCGAATTCCCGGTATCCCTTTCGGACATGACCAAGACTTAAATTGGCTACTGAGCAGTCCAGCACGCACATTAAGTTTTTGTAGTTAGGTGCCTTCTTCTTAGAGCAGTGGTGGCCCAGTGGAAACAGTCGCGGCTTACGATTACGTTTCGAACCCAGACAGGCACTTTTTTTGTGTAAATTATAACCACTGATCTCAAAACGGTGAAGGAAAACATCGTGAGGAAACCGGCATGTCCTAGAACCGAAAATTCGAAGACATGTGACATTTATCAACCCGCAACGGCCCACTCCCTCTTATAGGTAGGCCGGTGTCCCAGTAGTCGGAAACTTATAGGCTGATTATGGATACGTTTTTTGGTGGCTGTACTTTTCTAGTGAATAGATTTGTATGAAATTGAAGATATCAATTATTATTTATTACTACTACCTAAGCGGAAATTTTATTTTTTGTATTTTAAAGCATGCTATATGCATTTATTTATTGAATTAATAAACTATATGCATTTATATATTGACATTGAATAGGTAGGTGGCATTTCAGATTATGTCCTAAAACTCAAGGACAAGTAGTAAACGGAGTTCGCAAAACAACTAAGTAATAAAAACTTTTTACAAAAAAAAAAAACATCCGACTTCCAAAAAAAAACACAAAAAACGTTAAAAATAACTTGATTTTCTGAAGTCGGTGGCAATGTGGCAGTGGTATTCGAATTTGTGTGGGGTAGGTGCCACAACTAAAAAGTGAAAAACATTTTACAAAAAAAAAACAACCGACTTCCAAAGTCGAAGTCGGTGGCAAAAAACGAAAATTGAAAAGCAAAGACACCGACTTCCGAAATTTAAGTAATTTTTCACTTTTTTTTTGTTTTTTTTGGAAGTCGGTTATTGTTTTTTTGTAAGAAGTTTTTATATTTCGCTTTTTAGTTGTGGCACCTACCCCACACAAATTCGAATAGGTACCAGTATCTGCTATGTAAATAACAGTCCAGCCCTTCCGACTTGTGGAAGTCGGTTGTTTTATTTTTTGTAAAAAGATTTTTCTACTAACTCTTGGGTCACAGACAGGAATGGTGCTATACTGGTTTTCCAGTCAGTAAGGATTTATGAGCAGATAATGTAATATTTTTGTAAATAATACTGTAATTAGAAATAATTACTTGCTAACAGTTATAAAGGTCAATTTAACCTTTTCATCCAAATAAAATTGTTATAAAAATAATCACAGTGAAAATGTTTACTTCTGTATTTTAATAAAAAACTGTTAATAGTTACTAAAATGCATTATTTTATTTTACACTTTCATAAAAAATGATAAGGTAGAGTCTGACCAACGAAAGTTGTCCAAGAAAAAAGGCGGCAATTTAAAAAATCAAGAACTTGTTATACACTGCATAAACGGAGTCGATACTATTTATTATTCAAGACATATTATGCGATAATTACACCAGTATTTCATTATTTATATAATAATTAGACATGTAATAATGTTACTTAGAAGCGAAGTAAAATATTCCACAGATAATAATTCGTGGACAGCTTTCGTTGGTCAGACTTCTACAGTTAGTAACAAAAGTAGTTTAACACCAACTGAGTGTTGGATGTGTTCACGTGATGTGAGTGAGTGTGGTCACGTGAGTGTGATCACATGAGTGAGTGATCACGTGAGGAGTGTGGTCACTAGAGACACGAATTCAAAAAGTTTAGTTTAAACCACCTAACTCCTACAGTCTAGCCATCAGGAGAATGTGTTCTGCCAGTTTTATACTATCGAATATGTGTTTTGCGAATTTGATCCTTATTACTAGAGTGTGCCCAACGAAAGTTAAGCCTGAAAAAACGCGAATTGAAAAAAAAACAAGACTGTGTGTCCCTGTACCTACGTAGTGCAAATTCGTGTTGATCAGTACTTGAAATTTTATTTCATTTAGTACCTATCAACACGAATTTCAGGCTCGACTTTCGTTGGCCACACTCTACTGTAATTGTCCAACTGACAGGTGTCAGATTCGCAAACTCTCGATGGCCAGAGTGTATAGTATTGAAACAGCTTAAAGAAGGTCGTAAGTCAAGTCGACATGACATGCCATTGCTTTCCGAGATTAACAATCCACTTTTGAACTGTATAGTACAAACCCGTGCGCATTAACATGGCACCTGGCTCAATGACGTTTGGAGCTCCGGTCGCTTCCCCGCACGGCGACGGGGCGGGGCGCCGCGCGGGTAGCGGGGGGAGCATTGAGTTCCGAGCCAGGTGCCATTGGGTTGTAGGTACGTAAACTCCACCCCTGAGTCAGTAAAACAACTTGCGGTATAAATAAAACACTTTTACTATCTTTAAATACTATTTATTTAAATCTTAAAAACCTATTTAAATCTATGTATCACTGTCCAGGCCACACTACACTCTCGATCCAGTCGATATAGCTCGAGATCCTGGTGTAAACAGCGGGTCTGTCTATTTCTGCGCATTTCTTGCCGAAAGATGTCACGCCCACGATGTGAAAGATACAGGAGTTCTCTCTGGAAACCACTTGGATGGGAGCGCCCGAGTCACCCTGAAATGTGGAAAGTAAAATGAGTTGATATTTTTATCCGACTACGGCGAAGCAAAAAGGAGGGTTATGATTTTGACCGGTATGTACAGTCACGGACTTTAATTGATGAGCCACCTGGCACTGTTCGCATTTTAGCCGTGTAATGCAAATCGGGTTTATTCGGTTCCCGACACGCAAAGTCATATGTCTTCGTAATAAAAGAAGAAAATCATGTTTCATATATTTACCGGTTGGCTAACCTGAGAGCAGAACTACAAACTTGACAGCAGTGACTACTCAAAGTCAACCAATTGCAGGTCTAGCAACAGCAACCTAGCAACGATAAACAATTGTTGCTAGGTTACTGTTGCATAGTAACGTTAGCGTACGGAGAAATTCTCTGACATCGATATTTCAACTGTCACTGTCTTCAGTTAAGTTTTCAGAATTATTGAGTTAATGAGCTATGATTCAAAGGAGGTCAGTATCAAATAGATTGGATAAACTTAATGCAACATTGTATTTATTTTTATAATTAAGAACTTATTAGTCAACCTCTATGGATAAGACTATTTCCGATTAAAAGTAATTTATTTGTCATCTTGATATTTCAACTGTCACTGTCTTCAGTTATGTTTTCTTTATCGAGTTAATGAGCTATGATTCAAAGGAGGTCGGTATCAAATAGATTGGATAAACTTAATGCAACATTGTATTTATTTTTATCATTGAGAACTTATTAGTCAACCTCTATGGATATTTCCGATTAAAAGTAATTTATTTGTCATCTTGTTTACTAGCTTGCGATTTGAGTTCGTGTTTAATCGTGTAATCTCGTGAATGTATGAAACTGCAAAATTGAAAAGTTTGAAGGTGGCTCATCAATTAAAGTCCGTGACTGTAAGTAGTACCTAGGTGTATGGTGTATGTAAGTATATATACAACATTATTTTTTGTTTATGCTAAACCTGAAAAGCTCAGCGAGTAGTCGATGGGTGTGGGAGAGAGAGCGCACGAAGAAAAGTTCGAGATAACGCGAAGTGTAGCCGTAGCATTAGAAGTCGTCCTACCTGGCAAGTGTCCTTCCCGCCCCTTAGCTCTCCAACACACATCTGCGAATCTATGAATCCGCTCATCCAGTTACGATTGTGAAACATCTTCAGTGACTGATTACAGGCGCTGACGTCTAGAATAGACAGCGAAACTTTCTGTAGCTCCTTGGCAGTCTGCCTAGTATCTGCAAAAAAAAAAAGTGAAGACTTAAAACTGGTATTAGTGCCATCTATATTTTATGTTACAGCACTACTAAACAAAAATCGCTCAACGCGCCGAAAGAAGTTTTCACTTCTAAAAGGTTTTTGTTATATTTGTCCATCATGTTCATAGCCTTTTCCCAACTATATTAGGGTCGGCTTCCAGTTTAACCCGATGCAGATTTTTATATGGTTAATTTAACCCTATTTTTACCCGACTACGGCGAAGAAAAAAGGAGGGTTATCATTTTGACCGGTATGTATGTATGTATGTTCATCTGTTCCCTCCTATCTTCCAAACCACTTATCACAATTTAACAAATGAGGTATCGTTAGAAGCGTCGTGATTGTCTGCTGGTTATAGGCTGTGAAGTCACATTAAATTAAAAGTGGCGCCCTCTAGAGGACATAAAGTGAGGAACTTAAAAAAAAATGGTTTTGTCGTACCATGTTGGGTATCAAATGAAAGGGCTTGATGAGCACATTTCAAAAATATATATATTATAACCCCAAAAGAATTTAAAAAAAAATCAAGTAATAAAAACTTAAACCCAACTACGACTTAAAAGGTAAAAATATAGTAATAATAAAAACTAACTACTTTTTTTTTTATATTTTTAAATGTTTTGTATAATTTTTTAGTCTAATATTTAAAAATATAATTTATAAGTATGAAAAATGAAATAAAACCCAACTACGACTTAAAAGGTATAAACAAGACACCACAGACAGACCAATTAAAAATCCGGAGTCACACGTGTTAGGGCATAAATCGAACAGAGTACGTGTGACTCCGGATTGTTAATTTGTCTGTCTGTGGTGTCTTGTTTATACCTTTTAAGTCGTAGTTGGGTTTTAGTTTTTATTATTACTATATTTTTTAAGTGGTGTGTTTGACCATAAAAACTTACGAGGATTGACAACCCCCCATCCAGTCGCGATGACCGTCTTATGACCGCCCAGGTCATGCTGGGTCCAGAGACAGGCAGGTCGGATGGCTGGCCCGAACTTGGCGTTAAACACTAACTCGAGTAGGGCTATGTCATGGTAGACTTTCGGGGAACGGTAGTCTGGGTGCTGGTGGATATGCCGGATTGCTACCTGTAATAAGGAAATTAAATTATTGTCGATGGCTTTATGAGTAGGGGAAGACCAAAGAAACGAAGGATGGACTATGTGAAAGATGATATGGCTAGAAAGGGGGTGACTACCAAGATGACGACTAATAGAAAATTATGGAAGAAAGGGACATGTTGCGCCGACCACGAATAAATTGGGATAAGGGCAGGAGAATGATGACCAAGAGGGGCTGAGTCAAAGGCTGTTTGTGAGTAGGGGAAGACCAAAGAAACGAAGGATGGACTATGTGAAAGATGATATGGCTAGAAAGGGGGTGACTACCAAGATGACGACTAATAGAAAATTATGGAAGAAAGGGACATGTTGCGCCGACCACGAATAAATTGGGATAAGGGCAGGAGAATGATGACCAAGAGGGGCTGAGTCAAAGGCTGTTTGTACCAGGGATGTTGCGAATATTCCGCATCGATTTGGACATCTGCATCCGCATCCGCAATAATTAAGGCGCGACAAGAAATAAAATAGGCGGCGACGGTGACATGCGCGAGCCGTACGCACGTGCTCGTTGGCCAATAACAGCGAATATTTCGTTCGGCCGACGCGTTTGTTATTGTTCACTTGTTTCTCGTAAACCTCGAAACATGTTGAAATCTCTAGTTCCTATCTAAAATTGTATGGAAAATTGACAGAAAATAGAGATTTCAGCATGTGTTGTCGTGAATGTTTCGCCACTTCGCCAGTGAGACCGCACGGATACCATGTTTACGATGATTCATAATATTTTCGTATTATGATTCTGGTAAAGTGACCGTTTTAAGCCCCGGTTTGTACACTTGGTCACCAACACAACAACAAGTAAAACGCGCGTCACTTCATGAGATAAATATACCGTAACTACATAACAGCCGCCGCCCGCTGACCCCGAAATCAGCTGTGCAATACGGTCGGTATAACTTGGCAGTTCCGAATTTTGCGCAGAGGCCTGTGTGGTAACATTTTTTAGGAACCAAATGGTGACATTAGGCGAGTGTGAGTCCGAAAGCGATACCGGGACCTTGGCAACAGGCAACTGAAGGAACACGGGTGGGCTTTGGTCAATAGAAGTCTGACACGTCCTTCCGCTCTACACAGAGCGGGAGAAGTCATTGGACGACAACCCACCCTCAAAAAAAAAAAGGCGAGTGTGGGTGAGAGAACATGCGCGAAAGTTCGCAGAGCCTGTATAATTATATTCAGAGGCCCAAACAAAGTGGCATTCTAAAAAATAAATGCGTTTATTGGCATTGTAACAGAAAAATACACCTTAAAACTATAAAAACAGAAAACAATCATTATAATGCCAAAATAAGGGCCTCAGCTCAGCATAATGTCAGATGGCAACACACGGTGTACCACCTGACGCGGCTGATCATCGTTAACGATGATGGAAAAGACAAAAATGTATAGGACTGACATCATCTGCCTAGCCTTTTCCCAACTATGTTTGGGGTTCGGCTTCCAGTCTAACCGGATGCAGCTGAATACCAATGTTTTACTTGGAGCGGAACTGCCTATCTGACCTCCACAACCCAGTAACTGGGTAATACGATACCCCTTGGGAAGACTGGTTGTCAGACTTTCGGGCTTTTGACGACCCGTAACGACTGTCAAAGATCCACAAATGACAGCCGGGACCAGCGTCTTAACGTGCTTTCCGAGGCACGGAGGAGTCTCGGTATGTAAAGATGGCCACCCATCCAAGGACCAACCCCGGCGTGTAACTTAACCTGGTGATCGACCCGTGCGGCTGTTATTACGTAGCCACAAGCTCCTGCCTTACTGTATAGGACTGACATAAGGTATCGAAAAGCATAAGTCAATCCTTTTGAAATTCGTTCTAGAAATACGAAACGCTTTTGAAGCGATTGTCACTTGTCTAGGCCCTCAGACCTGCCAAGTTATATCGGCCATATTGTAGCTACTTAATATAATGAATTTGAAAGAAATCAACACGTGATTCACCTATCAACCAAGCATCCTCATGATGACGATTGACCAGTCGCGAACCAGAACACGACGTGTTGCCACGTGTTGTTTTTTGGTCACATCTGTGTAGTTCCACCAGTTAATTTTTGATTGTATTTATAACAAAACTTACATCATCAGGATCGGCACCATCCCTCACATTGGTATCAATATTCTGATCTCCTAGCCTGACTATGACGGGTTCAGGTGTCTGAGCTGAACTGTCCCTGCTACAATGTGCAGCTGTCACCACAAATCTTGGGCTGATGAGTGTCCCACCACAGCTGAATTTGTAGCCCCCGTTGAAATCTGCCCAGCCAATGGCTGCCTGTAAAGAGAAAATGATATGAGTTTAAGAAACGTTTTTGGATGGCAAACAAACTCGTCGCTGCGAGCAGTGGTGCACAATCAGGCTATATTGTTCCCACTGCTGGGACACAGGACACCTCTCTGTGAGAGGGAGTGGGCTGTAATCCACCACGCGGGCCCAGTGCGGGTTGGTGTAGCAGTGGTGGCCCAGTGGTTACGGCCGCAACTTACGAGTTTTAAGTCTCAGGTTCAAATCCAAACAGGCACTTTACTTTGTGTAAATTATTTCATCACCACTGCTCTCAAAACGGTGAAGGAAAACATCGTGAGGAAACCGGCGTGTCCTAGAACCCAAAATTCGAAGACATGTGACATCTACCTACCCGTACTCGGCCCGCGTGGTGTATTACGGCCCACTCCCTCTCACAGAGGGGAGGCCTGTGTCCCAGCTGTGGGAACAATATAGGCTGATTATGGTTATGGTAAGCAGTCGCTCCTTGTAAAATACTGTAATCAGCTGCACAAGGTTAGACTCCAAGCCGATTCCAAAATACTTGGAGAAGATGATGGCAAAAGCATTCTATAATGGTCTAGCATTCTATAATACTGCTGGGACGCAGGCCTCCTCGCTGTGAGAGGGAGTGGGCCGTAATCCACCACGCGGACCCAGTGCGGGTTGGTAGATGTCACATGTCTTTGAATTTTTTGTTCTAGGACATGTTTTCCTCACGTTATTTTTCTTCGCCGTTTTGAGAGCAGTAGGCTGATACTGAGAATTTTAAACTCACCATATGCGGGAACTCCCCAGGCTTAGCGTTTTTCCCTCCGACTATAAGTTCGACTCCAGTGTATTCACAATTTGCTTCGGTTACTGAGAACGCTTCTGGGTCGGGTATCAGTGGTATATAACCTACTTTTTTTACGACACTACGGCTGTATTCTTCACATTCTGAAATTAAAAATGATTATTAGCTATGTAAATGATAAATAAATGATAAATGATTTTATTTCTGTAAGTAGGTTTGTACAAACACTTTTACACGTCAATCACATTTTTAAAACTAGATGAGGTCGGCGTTTCCTATCTGACTACTCTGAGAAGAAAGGCCGAAACAAACTCAGAGGTCACAGTCTCTTTTAAAGTCCAGACATAATCTTGGTGAGATTATGTGAGGACCATGTAGATTTGTGTCTGAAATGGTCTTTTGAGGAAAGAACCATACAGATTTGAGTGGACCTGTCCAGTCAGTGCACGCATTTGTCAGTAATCGTGTAGCTCAACTCAGAACTTAAGGAGCTCAACGACTCGACGAACAATACCAAAGAAAGGACATTTGGGTAGGCCGCCTATAGTACGTACTCAAACTGCCAGATAAATAAAAAATATGATCCACATAGTCCTCAAATTCACAATAATTAAAATAATAATAATATTATACTTCACAAAGTAAATATTCATGTCACTGTGTAGGTATATAATAAAATAAAAAGTTACCAAAAATAACAAAACTCGTAAGTAAGTAATTTAAAACCAAAAATAAAAAAAAATATAAATGTACAAATTGGAGCAGCTCAATCCCAAGCCTTTTTGTCCTCAATGTAATCTTTAATGGTATAAAACGCTTTTTGGCACAACTTACGTTTAATGAATGTTTTGAATTTATTAAGGCTTAGATCTTGTACGTGGCTTGGAAGCTTATTGTAAAAGCGTATACGTTGACATCTGAACGAGCCACCTATTTTCTTGAGCCTTGTTGTACTAAGTTAAGGTACAGTATAACTATTTTCTGTCGTCGGATTTTTGTCTGATACAAATTAATAAATGGTAGAAATCCGACGACTGACGAAACATGAAGTTAATACCAATAATTTTACTGTAGTATGAGAATATTTTAGCGCCTCTGCTTAGTGCTAACGGGAAGGCGATGTTGTGATACATTAAAATAAGTAAAAATGAAGAGGGAAGAATGGCACTCACTTCTTTCGCTGACTCTTCTGCGATCATTTAAATCACCAGCGTTGCCCCAGATAGGCCGGTCACTGTGAAATAAAAACAATACACAGGGTGTTAGTGTAAACACCGTTATCCTTGAAACCAGTGGTTTGGTTTCATTTATAGAACGTAAAATCAATGGAAAAAAACAACTTTTTTTTAAAAGAAAATCTACATTTTTTTTCCCAAGAATATTTGCAAGGTCAACGACCTTACGTATCAACACGGCGGGCGGCGGTTGGCGGGGGCGGGCGGGGCGCGCGGCACGTTACATGACCGCGCTGCCCCTCTTCAGTCAGCTGTTCTCTCGAGCGCGTATCCATGAGTATCGGGACAGTGACGGATATTTACTTTTTTAAATCTTTGAAAATAAGGTATATTTTTTTTTTGTTGTTACTGGGTCATTTATTTTTATACTTAACCCATGGTTTGAGTGACAACGGTGTTTACCCTTGCATACTGTATTAACCCTAGGCTGCTTCAAGACCCGACTGGACAGATTCAATACCTCCAACCTAAAGATTCGCCCTACCGCCGCATCAAAAGATATAATAAGTACCTAGTCGCGCTTTTGTTTCGTTTTCAAACATCTGACCCCGCGTCCTATCTACAAGACGGGCCGCGCGCGTGCCAAAACTTAACTTATGCTTGAAGAATTAAAAGTGATCATCGCGTGAATACACGATCGTTCGAACTTTTAGTTTGGTGAACCTGAATGCGTGGTCGCACCGACAGAGGGCGCTTTCCCGTTTTCCGCACAAAAAATGACTTAAGCAGGCGACCGCTCACGTATTCGCGCGACGATCGCTTTTGACGCAGCCTGACACAATGACGCATTGACTGGACTTTAAGGCTGTACCTTACCTCAGATTTTATCTCGTTCGCACCATACTACTCGCGACCTGAGTGAGAGCGAAACGGAGTGGGGCGCTAGTGGCTCTCAAGCGTCGAAAAGTTTAGGTAATTGCTTTTTACGAATGGTAATAAAAAAAAAAAACTAAAAACGTAAGACCTGCTATATAGATAGTTCAGTTATTATGCAAAGTTTCATGATCTAATTTGAAGTATTTTTTTAATACCAGCGTTTTATAGTTCTATTTAGAGGTAACTTTGGATTTCTTTTCTATCGATAACATTTTATGTAATCGTGTTTTCGCCAAACATAAGACCTAGCATCAATCCTCAACTTTAACATTATATTTATTTCAAAATTAATGCTGCAGTATTTTCGGCCTAACGGAAGATCATGCTAAGCAATTTGAGGTAGGGCAACTATAACAAGTTCACAACCCATACTCACTCTGCAACTTTAGGTGGAGCTGCATTTAGAATGTTGGAGCCATCTCGACAACAGACTATCCTGTCGCCGAACGCGCTGTACGAGCAAAATGTTGGAAGAATTCGGCTTTCACTGGAAAAAGTAAAAAACAAAATGGTTAGGTATGTCAATTCTGCAAAATACGAAGTCAAAGTCAAAGTCAAATAATTTATTTCAAATAGGCACATATATGGCACTTTTGAACGTCAAACAAAGAAATAGAATTGATTCTAGTTGCTTCCTTCCCAAAGGCCCTTGACCCTTCCAAAAGGTAGTTTTCGTATGGAGAAGAATGGGCAAGAAACTCCACCGTACCACGAGTAGTAGGTACCAACTCCGGCCACCGAGAATTTGAGTTCTGTCACCTCTGAGTTGGACACGATTAGGAACGAATCCTAACTAATATTATAAATGCGAAAGTGAGTTTGTTTTTTACGCTTTCACGCTAAAACGGCTAAACGGATTTGGATGAAATTTGGCACAGGGGTAGACCAAGACCTGGAATAGGACATTGGATACTTTTTATCCCGATATTCCCACGGGATTGAGACATACGCGGGTGAAACCGCGGGGCGCAGCTAGTAAAGTATAATTTCGTTTTATTTGTACAAAACTGACAGTGACAGGTGTCAGGATCGCATTCTTTTGGCGGCCGGAATACAACTTATCAGTCCTTCAAGTTATTTAAGTACGTAAATCATAAAACAAATGAAATCTCGAAAACACATCACTGTTTTATTTGTGATCGCGTTGTTGTAATAAAATCCTCAATACTTGAGAGCAGTGGTGGCCCAGTGGTAACGGCCGTGAATTACAACTTGCATTGTAGTTGAAAAACTTGTTCTTCCATACATTCTGTATGGGAGAACAAGTTTTGCAACTGCAAATGTAAGTTGGTCGACTATTACTCGGTAACTTGTGGAGCCTATGATAGTTTTCCTTATACTACTACCGTGAATTTTTTCACATATCCACTACCATCCATTTAGCTGGCAGGCCCTTGCCACTTGCACAATCAGCCTATAATGTTCCCACTGCTGGGACACAGGCCTCCTCTCTGTGAGTGGGCTGTAATCCACCACGCAGGCCCAGTGCGGGTTGGTAGATGTCACATGTCTTCGAATTTTTGGTTCTAGGACATGCCGGTTTCTTCACGATGTGTTCCTTCACCGTTTTGAGAGCACTGGTGATGAATTTATTTACACTAAGTAAAGCGCCTGTCAGGGTTCGAACCTACGACTTACAACTCGTAAGTCATGGCCGTTACCACTGGGCCACCACTGCTCCCTCACCCTGCCACTTGACTCTAACAAAAATTAGCACTTTAAAGCTTAATATTTCGCAAACGGATCCATGAATCCAAACATGGTTTTGACAAACTCAAACTCATTTTTTAAACGACCTTTCCAAAGATACCCAAAACCATGGGATTGACAAGAAGAAAATAAACATCACCAATTTACAATTAGGGGAGGTACCTATCTTAAAAAAATATTTATCACGGCTTTTATTTTACCAATTTTTCGGCGTGATTTATATCCCTATCAAATTACAGCTTTCTAGTACTAAGAGTCTCTGAGCTAAGCCGCGGACAGACAGACAGACGGACATGGCGAAACTATAAGTGTTCCTTGTGAACTACAGAACCCTAATAAAAAGGTAAGTAAATGAAAATAGTTGTATGCAATGATATTATATTAACAGATATGTTAGACACTCACAAAACAACCGAAAAAAGTGTTCCGCGCAGCAGCGGCACACATACCCACGTTTCATTCATTTTTACATTTCACTACAAGTAAAAACGTTACAATTGGAATGTTTTCGAGTCTTCACGATTGCGCGCTTATAACATAATTATCTGTTAATTTTAATTTAATATCTTTGGTTGTATGTCTTACAGAAAGTTTTTTCTCGCTGATTCACATCGACTGATCACAGTGCACCTTCCAACTGAGTTCGAATATTCATCTACACACGGCTCTCCCTCTGGAATCAAAGAAAAACAATTGAATTTAGTAACCGACTTCTTCAAAAAGGAGGACTCGTCTATGTTCGTATGTACATTCTATGTTTGTATATATATGACCTTTTATGTACACACGGCTACACATCAAGATATACATTTCCAGTTTATGCTGATCTCGCATTGTGTAGGATTTTCGTACAATGCGAGGTCAGCATATACTGGAAATGTATAGCTTGATGTGTAGCCGTGTGTACCATATTTTATGCAAAATAAAGATATATTCTATTCTATGTATTTTTTTGTTTATTTTCCCGAGGTTATCCCCTATAAATTTTATCAACTTTGCTTGCATAGTTTTTGAGTTACAGTCAATATTGCGTATTTTTCCCACTTAGTCTATGTAGACGACGTCATAAGTGACTCCGTTACACTGTTATTTACATAGCAGGTCGTGGTATTCAAATTTGTGTGGGGTAAATACCACAACTAAAAAGTGAAACATAAAAACTTTTCGTTTCTAACTACTAACGTTAATTTCGGAACTCGGTGTCTTTACGTTTCAATTTTCGTTTTTTGCCACCGACTTCCGAAATTAAAGTCATTTTACACTTTTTAACCACCGACGGAAAAAGAGGGGTGTTATAAGTTTAACGTGTGTATCTGTGTATCTGTGTGTCTGTCTGCGCCATCGTAGCTGCCAAACGGCTGAACCGATTTAGATTTTTTTGGTTTTGTTTGAAAGTCGAGAGTGTTCTTAGCTATGAATCAAGAAAATCGGTACAGCCGTTTGAAAATTATCAGCTCTTTTCTAGTTGATGAATGGATGTGAGCATCTTCCACAGGTCTAATCGATTGGAAGTTTAGATTTCTCTTATTTCAAAGATATGAAAATAATGTAGTAACCTTGAGCTGATGCTGCAGCATCACCTGGAATTTGCAGGATACCCAACTCCCTCACGAACTTACAGCAGAGGTATCGTGTTTGGACTCATTGGAAAGGTCTCAACAAATAGGTTACAGATAGATGGTGATCAATCTCTGATGATGGAGTAGCCGTCCCCCGACACGACGACGGTTGGATCAAAATATTACCTACAACTTTTATGATATTATTTTTTTACTTTTTAGACGCTTTGTTTTTGTCGGGGGTTTTTTAAATTTAAAATTTAATTTTTATTTAGTGTTTTTTTGGGAAGTCGGTTGTTTTAATTTTTGTCTAAAAAAGGATTGAAGTGAGTAGTGGTGGTCCAGTGGCAACGGCCGCGACTTACGAGTTGTAGGTCGTAGGGTCGAACCCTAACAGGCGTTATACTTCGTGCAAATAATTTCATCACCACTGCACTCACAACGGTGAAGGAAAACATCGTGAGGAAACCGGCATGTCCTAGAACCAAAAATTCGAAGACATGTGACATCTACCAACCCGCACTGGGCCCGTGTGGTGGATTACGGCCCACTCCCTCTCACAGAGAGGAGGCCTGTGTCCCAGCAGTGGGAACATTATAGGCTGATTATGTATGTACTAAAGGATTGAAGGTAAACAAGATGGAAGGATGGTATCACGTTGCCCGGTTGAGGCTAGATAGGCAGTCGCTCCGTGTAAAATACTGGTATACCGAATCCAGTTAGACTGGACGCCGGCCCCAACATAGTTGAGAAAAGGCTAGGCAGACTGATCTAGTGTAGACGCTGCTTAATTACGAAAATAAAATAAAAAAACTAGGTACTAAGCGAATTAAATAAACACTTTGCATGCCAATCAAGTGATTATTATTACGGAATTTAATTTAATAATAAATAATGTTTTTTATCGTATTAGGTATTTAATTTTCCTTATTCGTTATAATACTCGTATATAATGATGCACCTTATCCTTTGCGTCGAACTTTTTGACTCGGGCTGTTCAATTCAATGTCATTGAACATCATTTGGCTTACCCGGCAATATAAAGTAGTAATCATAAAGTGGGTAGCAATTTCAGGATGCGTTCGGACAACAAACCGGGTAAAATATTTTTAAGCGACGCGCGTTTTACTTTTGGTAGCCAAGTGTACAAACACGCTGTGAATGTGTGCGTGAAGATTTGTAGCGTTTAGCACATACTTATCACATACACGTACATAAACACACGTCAGACTTCGCCATTGCCTCACACGCTACTGAGAGCTCCAACGCTTACACATACACACACATTCACAGCGTGGTTGTACACTTGGCTATCATAAGTAAAGTGCGCGTCGCTTCGTGAGATAAAAATACTTTACCCGGTTTGTTGTCCGAACGTAGGTACCCTGAAGTCGCTACCCACTTAACGGATTACCGGGTCAGCCAAATGGTGTTCCATGACATATTGGGGCAACTAGGGGGTTCCGTATCATCCATACTAATATTATAAATTCGAAAGTAACTCTGTCTGTATGTTACTTTTTCACGCCTAAACCACTCAACGGATTTCGACAAAATTTGGCGAGGAGATGGCATCCTGGGGAAGGACATAGGCTACTTTTTATCGACATACCACGCGGGCGAAGCCGCGGGCGGAAGCTAGTTATCTATAAATCGGCAAAAAATCGCGTTTTGTATGGGAGCTCCCTTAAATATTTATTTTATTTTGTTTTTTAGTATTTGTTGCTAAAGCGGCAACAGAAATACATCATCTGTCTAACTATCACGGTTCATGAAATCATGAGATACAGCCTGGTGACAGACGGACGGGCGGATAGCGGAACCTTACTAATAGGGTCCCTTTTTACCCTTTGGGTACGGAACCCTAAAAAATAACATTGTGTAGGTAACTTTCTATCCTATATGAGATGCATTTAGGGAAAATGCTCCTATGATGACATGACGTGTGTACCTTTTTTATAGATGACTGAGATGCATCTACGTCACGACCACCTAGGACCTAGGGGACATCCCTACGTGTTGGTAAATGCATTTTGCAGCCGATACTTAGAGCAATGTTTAAAACAAGACTATTCTTAAGAGGAAACGCGAGGTTTTTCTTTTCTCCATACAAACGCTCTAGCTTGTTTTTAAAACATCAAAATATAATAGACGTAAATATAATAAACACGCCTTTGCAAAAAAAACTGGCGGTTTTGATTTTTGTACATTATTGGTAATCATTTAGTTGTAAAGAGGTTTTAATAGCCAAACTATGTTACTGGCACTTAATAAAGAGTCTGGATAAGAAAAAAAAAAATTCCAAATTCGAAACTTAATCCCGTTTTCCGTTTGTGTCTTTTACTAACATTTTGCAGGTTTGCGGTTAGAAGGTTATCCTGGCAACTAAAACTAACTTCTCGTTATTTTTAGTAGAATAATTTATGTTTGTCGCATAATCCAGCCTTATTGTGACTTAAAAGTGATATCTTTATGTCGATTGTAATGGCAGAAAAAGCAATAAGAGCTAGTAAAACTGTAGCGCTGCTGGAAGAGGGTTGTAGCCAAAAAACTATATTCTTATTGATTATAACAAATTACTAGTCATTTATGCTAATGACATAGTAAAAATATTAATATTATCCATACAAAAGCCAATGACTGTTAAGATGCCCGTTTTTTTGCAAATTTATTAGCGTTATTTAGTAACCTATTACGCTTAACTATTCTTCAAGAGTCATAAAAAACCCTGTAAGAAGACACGTGTTAAACCTCTCGAGGCATCCTCAGGATGACGATTGACCAATTGCAAACCAGAACACGACGTGTTGCCACACCGAGCGCTGGACGCAGAGACATACGCTCTCTCTGCGTCCAGCGCTCGGTGTGTCGATTTCTTTACATGGTTTTTTATGACTCTTGTGAGGGAGCGGAACCCCCCCCCCCCCCTCGCCAAGCGGCGGGCGCGCCAGCGCCAGCGCTCGCACAAAAAGCATAAACACTTGAGAAATACTAAACGCACTTCATTATAGTTAATTGGTTTGGGTTCTTGAATAAATAGACTACATACTTATGTATAAACAATAAGCGGGTAACTAAAATAGAACTTACAAATAGAGAATGTTACGTTGACTTTGTTTTTTGTTTTGACCGTATCTCTAAAACTACTGGATCGATTTTTATGAAATTTTCGCAGGTTTTATTATAAATACGTAAGTAATCTAACAACAATAAGAGATTATGACATTATCAGAAAAAAATAAACAGAAGTCACGGCAATTTTGACGTGACACACGCGTCAATCTTCAACAATAAAAAAAAAAAAAAAGAAATTATGGTTTTTAATGAGTAAGCCGACTAGAATATCTATCTGCCCATAGACTTAAATTGCCACAGACGATAAAAACCCTTATTTATAAGTAGAAATAGAGATTTTTACCGCGCGAAACGCGCGAACCCGCTGGAACGATATCGTTCCAGTGGGTCTTTACGCCGATTGCCGTTTGGCTCACCGGTGACCCGCCCGCATTCTTACTTCTTCTATTTCAAAACATAAAAAAATGATCGATGTAGCCTCCTCTTCCGATTTTTTTTGATCGAGTGATGTTTTCGATATCGTGTTTTGAACCACAAGTACATATTATAGTAAACTACAATATATTCTGTTTATTGGCTTTAAACAATCATGTAATGGGATGTAAAATTGGGAATACCTGGCCATAAGGGGGATGCGCTAGGGTGGCCCGCGAAATTCAAATGTAAGTTTTATTATTCAAATGGAATGAAAATTTCATGAAATCGTCATTCAATGCACTTACTTGAACTTAGAGAGTTGTATTGCTGATTCTAATGTTAATAATTCTGTAAATACATATTTGTTACGAGCACTAATAATAAGATCAACATACAACCTGATACTGACCTGCAAATTGCAAAAAACTTAAGAAAATTTGAATTTCGCGGGCCACCCTAGCGCATCCAAAGACCATTTCAGACTCTAATCTACATGGTCCTCATATGGCCTGACCAAGATTATGTCTGGACTTTAAAGGAGACGGTGACCTCTGAGTTTGTTTCGGCCTTTCTTCTCAGAGTAGTCAGATAGGAAACGCCGACCTCATCTAGCTTATTTTTACAACTTTTTAATATGACGTGTAAAAGTGATTCCAATATCCTATTTACAGAATAAACAATTTCATTTCATTTCATTTCATCAACCTTAAGCTGTTAACGTTAACTGCCCGGGGAGGAATAAAAGTTTCGAGTTCTTTTTTCTCATTCTCGTTATGGTTTTTTACTCACCTATTCCAAAAAGGCAGACAAACCGGTAGCGGAGTTCTTTTTGTAGACCCGACTTAAAGTCAAAACAAATGTCTAATACATTGCTTCATAAGTTAAAAAAAAAACCGGCCAAGTGCGACTCGGACTCGCGCACGAAGGGTTCCGTACCGATATAAAAATGCCCACGCAAATGCCTATTTCCCTTGGTCACGCCATCACGTGTGAACGGCTGAACGGATTTGGATGAAATTTGGCACAGGGGTAGACCATGAACTGGAGAAGGACATAGTATACGTTTTATCCCGATATTCCCACGGGATCGAGACTTATGCGAGTGAAACCGCGGGGCGCAGCTAGTTATCTATAAAAACGGAAAAAAAATCATGTCTGTTATGGGAGAACTTTTTAAGTATCACGGTTCATGAGATACAGCCTGGTTACAGACGGACGGACAGCGGAGTCTTAGTAATAGGGCCCCTTTTTACCCTTTTGGTACGGAGCCCTAAAACATCTTCTCAAGAACATAACACGAACTTTTGAAGCAACGGATTACACATTTGTTTCGAACCGATTGCAATAATGATTAATCGTGTATTACGCATTTGGTTGCAGATGCAGCTGAATACCAGTATTTTACACGGAGAGACTGCCTATCTATTCTCAACCCCAGTTACTGGGCAACGCGATACCTTGCCTATCTGACCTCCACAACCCAGTACTGGGTAACACGATACCTCTTGGTAAGACTGGCTATCAGACTTTCAGGCTTCTGACTACCCGTAGGCCGTAACGACTGTCAAAGATCTATAAATCACAGCCGGCTTTATGAGGCACGGAGGGGTCTCGTTAAGCCCTACCCTGATTTTAACTCGCTCGCACATTCTACTCGTGAACTGAGTGAGAGCGAGACGGAGTGAGGTGCTGGTGGCTCTCAAGCCTCGAAAAGTTTAGGTAATTGCTTTTTTTTACAGTGCAAATAATGGTAATTAAAAAACATTAGACCTGCTTTATCGTTAGTTACGCAAAGTTCATGATCTAATTTGAAGTATTTTTTGAAGACCAGCGGTTTACAGTTCGGTATAGATGTAATTTTGTTTTGTTTTTCTATCGAGATTATGTAAACGTGTTTTCGCCAAACATACGACCTACTCGTAGCATCACTCCTCAACTTTAAACATACATAAGTAATTATATTTATTTCAAAATTAATGCTGCAGTATTTTCGGCATAACGGAGGATCATGCTAAGCAATTTGAGGTAGGTGCCTTAAGTAATGGATGGCCACCCATCCACGGACCGACCTCCGCAAGCGTTGCTTAACCTTGGCGAAGGACCCGTGCGGCTGTTATTAGGCACTTATTTAGCGACAAGCCCACCCAATTAATACGTATTAAGTAAAAAAAAGAAATAGACTAACCTCTCTGCCCTCTTGTTGATGTCAAGAGGAAAATAAACAGGAAAAATATCCGCTGCATTTTATTGTCTGTGGTCTCTGATGACTCCAAAAGGATTAACATACCATAATATTTACTCAGGATCTGAAATCAACAAAAAAAACATGTTAATTTAGGGTTGTTTAAAATGCTTGATTAATTCGATAATCGAAGCGCAAATAATTCGTTTAGAATGCATGATTTTTAAAATGTTGAATTTTTATATTGGCTTCTATTCTTTGGAAGCTGTAAAAAGAGGAAAAAATAGTAAAAAAAAATAACAATACAATTATTTATGGTTATTAATTAAAAAAAAAAAAATATGTTTATTACCAGTAGGTAATAAACATATTATTTTTTTTTTTTTTGATAGAGATCAAGCTTTTATTTGATATCAATATTGTTGTAATTTATTTAAAAAAAAAACCTTCCCCTCTCTTTTTTTTTGTATTTGGAGATGAAATATATAAACAAAATATAGCCTATGTCACTCCCACAATTAAGACGAACCTAACGACACCTCGTATGTTAAAATCCATCAAGCCGTTTAGGCTACAGAGCGTTCCAAAGAAATAGACACACATAGGTACATACAAACATACATACATACTCTCTAAAAACATTACCCTCCTTCTGGGGCAGTCGGGTAATATATAGATATGTGATACTATTATTATCTATCACACTCGCCTATAACAGATATATTGCTAATTCATTGCTTCATAGGTACTTATGAAAAATTCGTCTGCTTAAAAACACAATGAACGCAGGTGAACTGTCAAAATTAAACCCATTGCGATCAATTGCCATTTTACGTGTGATATGCAATTACCCCGCAGAACGTTCAGTCGAAATTGCGGTTACGACCATAAACCAACGAGTCAGTCTGGAAATTATAATACTTTAGAAGAAGCTATCAATCTGCCTAGCCTCTTCCCAACTATGTTGGGGTCGGCTTCCAGTCTAACCGGATGCAGCGGAATACCAGTATTTTACATGGAGCGACTGCCTATCTGACCTCCACAACACAGTAACTGGGTAATACGATACCCCTTGGTAAGACTGGTTGTCAGACTTTCGGGCTTCTGACGACCCGTAACGACTGTCAAAGATCTACGAATGACAGCCGGGACCAACGGATTAACGTGCTTTTCGAGCCACGGAGGAGTCTCGATATGTAAAGATGTGGATGGGTGACCACACCCATCCACGGCTAGCGTAGCTTAACCTGTTGGATCGACCCGTGCGGCTGTTATTATTTAGCCACGAGCTCCTCCTCACTTTTGTAGAAGCGATAAACATCAATTTGAAAGCCTCATTATAAGATTCTCATCTCCAGTTTACAAAAGGGTCAAATTGCAGTGACATAGTTTGAATTTAAACAAGGTGCATTTAGGACACAGTATAAATAAGTAACAGTAATAAATCTACATAGAAAACGGCCGAAACGACGCGCTTTGAAATCTCAGTTAGTGTCTGGTACACACGGCTACACATCAAGCTTTACATTTCAAGTATAAGCTGACCTCGCATTGTACGGAAATCCTATACACTGTGAGATCAGCATAAACTGGAAATGTATAGCTTGATGTGTAGCCGTGTGTACTAACTGAGATTTGACCTGTGCTGCTGGGGAGTTTGTTGCGCCACTTCTTCTTCCCAGCTAAAGCATTAGGAAGTGGTGAAGGGTGGCCGTTTTGGGGGACTGTCTTATGGAATTTTTGACGTTCGAAAAGTGCTGATTCTCAGTCATTTATTCAAACTAATAAATTACTTTTGATTTTGATTTCAGTATACTGAGCCATTTCGTGAAAAAAGGCCCATATTTATGGAAAAAGTACTGTCACAAGTATACTTGATCAGTACTCAACATTATCGAGTGCGCGGTAGTTACGCACGGACGTGGAAGGTTTATCTACCGAGCGGCCGTAGGTACCTAATTATTTCAAAGTCAACGCCAACACATAATACTGTTAATTATTTATACTGTGGCGTGGGTAAGCGCACGAAATACGCATTATGTATCTAAATAAAGAGCCAGGGATCTTAGTACGAGATATCTTGGGCTAAGCGTGATGACAATAAATTTATGACGCAGTATGAGAATACTGATAAAGCTCCTACTTCTATAGATATTTAATCAAAATCAAAAGTCATTTATTCAAACTAGGCTGAGAATCAGCACTTTTCGAACGTCAAAATTACATAAGACAGTCCCCCAAAACGCCCACCCTTCACCACTTCCTAGTGCTTTAGCTGGGAAGAAGAAGTGGCGTAACTAACCCCCCAGCAGCACAGCTGATGCAGCTGATGCAGCTGAATGTAGGCTTGAAGTTAAGTTATATTTTTGTGAGAGTCCGTATAGGAATGGGATATAATTTAACTGAGGGCCTAGACAAGTGACGATCGCTTCGAAAGCGTTTCGTATTTCTACAACGGCTTTCAACAGTATTGACATTTATATGCACGATAGCATATGTCATTTT
Source organism: Lithophane socia (assembly GCA_947522985.1). Lineage (NCBI taxonomy): Eukaryota > Metazoa > Arthropoda > Insecta > Lepidoptera > Noctuidae > Lithophane > Lithophane socia. The sequence goes on along the minus strand of OX383281.1, from coordinate 3,392,993 downwards.
ATTTTTGCCTTTTACATCATCGATAACGCTGGTAGAATGTCACTTTGTCTAGGCTCTCTGATCTTCTAAAAATTTATTGACCTTAATAATAGACACCTTTTTAAATTAATGAACCTCAAAAAGCTTTTCGGGCTTCTAATGATGCAAACCTTTTTTTAACAAAAGAGGCTTTTTTTATTTTCTCATATTTGAACGCGTGGTCTCGCCGGTAGAAGGCGCTTTTCGGTTTTGAACTGCCATCTTCAGGATGATGATTGACCAATTGCAAACCAGAACGCGACGTGATACCACACCGAGCGCTCTCGGTTTTCAGGCAGTAGATAGTCGACTGACCGTCTACTTCCGGAAAAGAATGACGTTATAACTATGCAAATAATTATTGTTATAATGAAACTTTAAGCATTTGGAAACCAGTTTTCAAAGGAATGTTCGCAAAAAATGCTATTTAAGCTGCATTAAACGTTTCTTAGTTTTTTTAACAAGAACCAACAGAATTTGGTTTATTTTCCTCAGTGATTGATTAGTTAGGTATTATGTTAAACTAACCTCTAAAAAATAGACGGAAAGTACAGTCAGGCTAAGTGAATCAATGACCCACTTTGACAAAAAATCGTTTGTAACCATCAAAATAACAAAGATGGCAGATGACAAGTTCGTTACCAAGGAAATGTATTTTTACGCGAATGTCGACCTAATTGTATTTGAATGTCTGTAAGAAAATAAGCTTATGGTGGGTCAGAATTCAATGTTTTCGACTGAACATCATTCCATATAATATTGTGCCAATGACGACCATTAATAACTGCGTAGCTTTTGCCAACTATATTATTTTGGGGTCGGCTTCCAGTCTAACCGGATGCAGCGGAATACCAGTATTTTACATGGAGTGACTGCCTATCTGACCTCCACAACACAGTAACTGGGTAATACGATACCCCTTGGTAAGACTGGTTGTCAGACTTTCGGGCTTCTGACGACCCGTAACGACTGTCAAAGATCTACGAATGACAGCCGGGACCAACGGATTAACGTGCTTTTCGAGCCACGGAGGAGTCTCGATATGTAAAGATGTGGATGGGTGACCACACCCATCCACGGCTAGCGTAGCTTAACCTGTTGGATCGACCCGTGCGGCTGTTATTATTTAGCCACGAGCTCCTCCTCACTTTTGTAGAAGCGATAAACATCAATTTGAAAGCCTCATTATAAGATTCTCATCTCCAGTTTACAAAAGGGTCAAATTGCAGTGACATAGTTTGAATTTAAACAAGGTGCATTTAGGACACAGTATAAATAAGTAACAGTAATAAATCTACATAGAAAACGGCCGAAACGACGCGCTTTGAAATCTCAGTTAGTGTCTGGTACACACGGCTACACATCAAGCTTTACATTTCAAGTATAAGCTGACCTCGCATTGTACGGAAATCCTATACACTGTGAGATCAGCATAAACTGGAAATGTATAGCTTGATGTGTAGCCGTGTGTACTAACTGAGATTTGACCTGTGCTGCTGGGGAGTTTGTTGCGCCACTTCTTCTTCCCAGCTAAAGCATTAGGAAGTGGTGAAGGGTGGCCGTTTTGGGGGACTGTCTTATGGAATTTTTGACGTTCGAAAAGTGCTGATTCTCAGTCATTTATTCAAACTAATAAATTACTTTTGATTTTGATTTCAGTATACTGAGCCATTTCGTGAAAAAAGGCCCATATTTATGGAAAAAGTACTGTCACAAGTATACTTGATCAGTACTCAACATTATCGAGTGCGCGGTAGTTACGCACGGACGTGGAAGGTTTATCTACCGAGCGGCCGTAGGTACCTAATTATTTCAAAGTCAACGCCAACACATAATACTGTTAATTATTTATACTGTGGCGTGGGTAAGCGCACGAAATACGCATTATGTATCTAAATAAAGAGCCAGGGATCTTAGTACGAGATATCTTGGGCTAAGCGTGATGACAATAAATTTATGACGCAGTATGAGAATACTGATAAAGCTCCTACTTCTATAGATATTTAATCAAAATCAAAAGTCATTTATTCAAACTAGGCTGAGAATCAGCACTTTTCGAACGTCAAAATTACATAAGACAGTCCCCCAAAACGCCCACCCTTCACCACTTCCTAGTGCTTTAGCTGGGAAGAAGAAGTGGCGTAACTAACCCCCCAGCAGCACAGCTGATGCAGCTGATGCAGCTGAATGTAGGCTTGAAGTTAAGTTATATTTTTGTGAGAGTCCGTATAGGAATGGGATATAATTTAACTGAGGGCCTAGACAAGTGACGATCGCTTCGAAAGCGTTTCGTATTTCTACAACGGCTTTCAACAGTATTGACATTTATATGCACGATAGCATATGTCATTTTATTTTTGCCTTTTACATCATCGATAACGCTGGTAGAATGTCACTTTGTCTAGGCTCTCTGATCTTCTAAAAATTTATTGACCTTAATAATAGACACCTTTTTAAATTAATGAACCTCAAAAAGCTTTTCGGGCTTCTAATGATGCAAACCTTTTTTTAACAAAAGAGGCTTTTTTTATTTTCTCATATTTGAACGCGTGGTCTCGCCGGTAGAAGGCGCTTTTCGGTTTTGAACTGCCATCTTCAGGATGATGATTGACCAATTGCAAACCAGAACGCGACGTGATACCACACCGAGCGCTCTCGGTTTTCAGGCAGTAGATAGTCGACTGACCGTCTACTTCCGGAAAAGAATGACGTTATAACTATGCAAATAATTATTGTTATAATGAAACTTTAAGCATTTGGAAACCAGTTTTCAAAGGAATGTTCGCAAAAAATGCTATTTAAGCTGCATTAAACGTTTCTTAGTTTTTTTAACAAGAACCAACAGAATTTGGTTTATTTTCCTCAGTGATTGATTAGTTAGGTATTATGTTAAACTAACCTCTAAAAAATAGACGGAAAGTACAGTCAGGCTAAGTGAATCAATGACCCACTTTGACAAAAAATCGTTTGTAACCATCAAAATAACAAAGATGGCAGATGACAAGTTCGTTACCAAGGAAATGTATTTTTACGCGAATGTCGACCTAATTGTATTTGAATGTCTGTAAGAAAATAAGCTTATGGTGGGTCAGAATTCAATGTTTTCGAATGAACATCATTCCATATAATATTGTGCCAATGACGACCATTAATAACTGCGTAGCTTTTGCCAACTATATTATTTTGGGGTCGGCTTCCAGTCTAACCGGATGCAGCGGAATACCAGTATTTTACATGGAGCGACTGCCTATCTGACCTCCACAACACAGTAACTGGGTAATACGATACCCCTTGGTAAGACTGGTTGTCAGACTTTCGGGCTTCTGACGACCCGTAACGACTGTCAAAGATCTACGAATGACAGCCGGGACCAACGGATTAACGTGCTTTTCGAGCCACGGAGGAGTCTCGATATGTAAAGATGTGGATGGGTGACCACACCCATCCACGGCTAGCGTAGCTTAACCTGTTGGATCGACCCGTGCGGCTGTTATTATTTAGCCACGAGCTCCTCCTCACTTTTGTAGAAGCGATAAACATCAATTTGAAAGCCTCATTATAAGATTCTCATCTCCAGTTTACAAAAGGGTCAAATTGCAGTGACATAGTTTGAATTTAAACAAGGTGCATTTAGGACACAGTATAAATAAGTAACAGTAATAAATCTACATAGAAAACGGCCGAAACGACGCGCTTTGAAATCTCAGTTAGTGTCTGGTACACACGGCTACACATCAAGCTTTACATTTCAAGTATAAGCTGACCTCGCATTGTACGGAAATCCTATACACTGTGAGATCAGCATAAACTGGAAATGTATAGCTTGATGTGTAGCCGTGTGTACTAACTGAGATTTGACCTGTGCTGCTGGGGAGTTTGTTGCGCCACTTCTTCTTCCCAGCTAAAGCATTAGGAAGTGGTGAAGGGTGGCCGTTTTGGGGGACTGTCTTATGGAATTTTTGACGTTCGAAAAGTGCTGATTCTCAGTCATTTATTCAAACTAATAAATTACTTTTGATTTTGATTTCAGTATACTGAGCCATTTCGTGAAAAAAGGCCCATATTTATGGAAAAAGTACTGTCACAAGTATACTTGATCAGTACTCAACATTATCGAGTGCGCGGTAGTTACGCACGGACGTGGAAGGTTTATCTACCGAGCGGCCGTAGGTACCTAATTATTTCAAAGTCAACGCCAACACATAATACTGTTAATTATTTATACTGTGGCGTGGGTAAGCGCACGAAATACGCATTATGTATCTAAATAAAGAGCCAGGGATCTTAGTACGAGATATCTTGGGCTAAGCGTGATGACAATAAATTTATGACGCAGTATGAGAATACTGATAAAGCTCCTACTTCTATAGATATTTAATCAAAATCAAAAGTCATTTATTCAAACTAGGCTGAGAATCAGCACTTTTCGAACGTCAAAATTACATAAGACAGTCCCCCAAAACGCCCACCCTTCACCACTTCCTAGTGCTTTAGCTGGGAAGAAGAAGTGGCGTAACTAACCCCCCAGCAGCACAGCTGATGCAGCTGATGCAGCTGAATGTAGGCTTGAAGTTAAGTTATATTTTTGTGAGAGTCCGTATAGGAATGGGATATAATTTAACTGAGGGCCTAGACAAGTGACGATCGCTTCGAAAGCGTTTCGTATTTCTACAACGGCTTTCAACAGTATTGACATTTATATGCACGATAGCATATGTCATTTTATTTTTGCCTTTTACATCATCGATAACGCTGGTAGAATGTCACTTTGTCTAGGCTCTCTGATCTTCTAAAAATTTATTGACCTTAATAATAGACACCTTTTTAAATTAATGAACCTCAAAAAGCTTTTCGGGCTTCTAATGATGCAAACCTTTTTTTAACAAAAGAGGCTTTTTTTATTTTCTCATATTTGAACGCGTGGTCTCGCCGGTAGAAGGCGCTTTTCGGTTTTGAACTGCCATCTTCAGGATGATGATTGACCAATTGCAAACCAGAACGCGACGTGATACCACACCGAGCGCTCTCGGTTTTCAGGCAGTAGATAGTCGACTGACCGTCTACTTCCGGAAAAGAATGACGTTATAACTATGCAAATAATTATTGTTATAATGAAACTTTAAGCATTTGGAAACCAGTTTTCAAAGGAATGTTCGCAAAAAATGCTATTTAAGCTGCATTAAACGTTTCTTAGTTTTTTTAACAAGAACCAACAGAATTTGGTTTATTTTCCTCAGTGATTGATTAGTTAGGTATTATGTTAAACTAACCTCTAAAAAATAGACGGAAAGTACAGTCAGGCTAAGTGAATCAATGACCCACTTTGACAAAAAATCGTTTGTAACCATCAAAATAACAAAGATGGCAGATGACAAGTTCGTTACCAAGGAAATGTATTTTTACGCGAATGTCGACCTAATTGTATTTGAATGTCTGTAAGAAAATAAGCTTATGGTGGGTCAGAATTCAATGTTTTCGACTGAACATCATTCCATATAATATTGTGCCAATGACGACCATTAATAACTGCGTAGCTTTTGCCAACTATATTATTTTGGGGTCGGCTTCCAGTCTAACCGGATGCAGCTGAATATATTTTACATGAAGCGACTGCCTATCTGACCTCCACAACCAGGGTAACACCTTGGTAAGACTGATTGTCTGAGTTTCAGGCTTCTGTCGACCCGTAAAAAACGACTGTCAAAGATTTACAAATAAAAGACAGCCGGGACGTTGGCTTATGGCCATTGGCCATTTTTTGCCGTTTTTATAGATAACTAGCTGCGCCCCGCGGTTTCACCCGCGTAAGTCTCGATCCCGTGGGAATATCGGGATAAAAAGTATCCTATGTCCTATTCCAGGTCATGGTCTACCCCTGTGCCAAATTTCATCCAAATCCGTTCAGCCGTTTTAGCGTGAAAGCGTAACAAACAAACTCACTTTCGCATTTTTATAATTTTTGCATTTTAATAACAAATACATTTTTAATTACCTACTTACGATTTGGAATCAACCGTTTGAAGGTCTGTGAACTTTGGCTTAAGATTTTTCCTTCAAGATTATGACATTGGGTTTTTCATCGTTAATTTTGGAAAGAGGAAATAATCATTGATACTTTTATCCTTATTACAAGAACGGTACAATTAGAAGGAAAGGTTATGAATAAAGACGGATTTTATGCAAATACATGCTTGCAATGCATATTTTGTTTTTTTTTTTATGCACCTGAATTATTTTACATGAAGCGACTGCATAATTGACCTCCATAACTCCTACTGGGTAACACGATCCATCAACATCATCATCATTACTTCAGCCGAAATCCGTCCACTGCTGGACATAGTCCCCCATTTATCATACAGCTGTGAAACAAGTGGTGAAGATTATCGATATATTTATTAATCTCAAACACCCCTGATAGTGCGTAGATGAGGAACGTACAGACATGGGCAGTTGGTTATGGAAATAACTGTTAGAATTCGGATGTACCGGTTAAAATGAAATGCCATGCCATGATTCATCATTTCAGCATAAAGACGTCCACTGCTGGACATAGACTTGTTCCAAGCACCGCCACTTCGACCGGTTGTGCTTCGCGCATCCAACGGATTCCCACGGTCTTCACCAGGTCATCTGTCCACCTTGTGCGCCTTCCAACGCTACGTCTTCCGTTACGCGGTCGCCACTCCAGAACATTTCAGCCCCATCGGCCATATGTTCTGCGAGCTATGTGCCCTGCCCACTGTCACTTCAGTTTGGCAATACTTCGGGCTATGTCGGTCACCTTGGTTCTCCTACGGATCTCTTCATTTCTGATTCGATCACGCAGGGAAACTCCGAGCATAGCCCTCGCTAGGTAACACGATACTCCTTGGTAAACTCACTGGATGCTTGTTTTGTCCAATCTTTTATGTTGCCGTGCCCTAACCGGGTTTCATGTTGGATGTTACTTTGTTTGTATACCTAACCGTGCGTTTGCACTGGCGAAACATTAGAACAAAACATGTTTAAATCCTCCTGTCAAAAATTGTATGGAACATTGACAGAAGATAGAGATTTCAACATGTTTTGTCGCAAATGTTTCGCCAGTGCAAACGCACGGTTAGTAACAGCTGTTGTACACATGAATGCAATACAGAATTTGAGTTTGAGTTTTTTTTTAATACAAAAACGCAAAATCTTCGTATTTACTGAGCATTTGGAACTGTACTTGATTATATTCGTATTCAAGAACAAAAATGATAATATCTCGCTAAAAATGTCGTATGGTTAGGTAGAGTATGTTGGGGTAAGTTCGGCGATGGGATAAGACCGTACCTACTGCTAGTTATGCTGCCAAACCCAAATGTATTGTTCTTCGAATCGTTGAGCTCTTTAAGTTCTTAGTTGAGTTGCACGATTACTGACAAATGCGTGCACTGACTGGACAGGTCCACTCAATCCGTGTGGTTCTTTCCACAAAAGACCATTTCAGACACCAATCTACATGGTCTTCACACAATCTGACCAAGATTATGTTTAGACTTTAAAAGAGACTGTGACCTCTGAGTTTGTTTCGGCTTTTCTTCCCAGAGTAGTCAGATAGGAAACGCCGACAAAATATAGTTTAAAAAAAAAATTGATTGACGTTTTTAAAATTATCTTAACTACTAACATAATGATATGTTTACTAACAAATGAGTCATGGTTTCGTGATTAAATAAATTGAATTGAATAAACCAACTTAAAGACAAAATTATTTTAGGTATCATTTACCTTACACATGCCTCTTGCAACTTTTTCTAGCATAAAACCTTTGGTATTTTAACCTACATTCTAAAACACCCACTTAATAATCGCTTTTTAAAATTTTGAATAATATACGGGCTACATTTTTTGCATGATTTTCCTTAAAAACTGACACAGGCAGGCTATGTTAAAAAATTTGTTTGTTTTTAAAATAAAATATTAAACCGGTATACCTATGTAGGTACTGGATATGAGGTACTACCGGTTTTTGACATTTTGGAGTTTTTTCATAGCTTTTTGCTTGGTCTTATCTTATTAAAAAACCATTAATGCTGATATTTTGTTAATATTATCAGTTTAGATAAACAGTATGTTAAATTCTTTGTTTTCGGCCGCGTTGCTTAGTTGTAGGTAGGAGGGGCTCTTTTGCGAGGAGGTGCATGCAAAGGAGGCAGCGGAGAGGGAGAGAGAGCATACCTCTCATTCCACCCGCACCAGAAGAGCAGCCGGGCGTCGAAGGGCGCTTAATGATCTCCGGCCACCATAACGAGGGGCCTGCGGGCGGCGAAATTGGGGGCTGTGTCGTCGCCCGAACAGTCAGGTCCAAAGAGGTGGCACGCAAAACATCATGCGTGCCTTTATAGGAGGACGTGCGGTCGTGGGATCGGCCGCACTTTGTGGTGAGGCCCGCTAGGCAAGGCGGGCTGATACCAGTCGGGGGTACGGCATGTGCAAGTATCTCCCGGGCCCTCGACTCATGGTAGAAGTAGAAACAGTGGGGTTTTAGTCCGTAGGAGTCCGACATAACATCCATGAGGAATTTCCCCAAGGAAAAAAAAAGAAAGGATAGTAGGGGCTCGTGGCTAAGTAATAACAGCCGCACGGGTCGATCAATCAGGTTAAGCTACGCTTGCCGGGGTTGGTCCGTGGATGGGGATCATCTTACTTATCAAGACCCCTCCGTGCCTCGGAAAGCACGTTAAGCTGTTGGTCCCGCTGCCATTTGTAGATCTTTGACAGTTATTACGGGTCGTCAGAAGCCCGAAAGTCTGACAACTAGTCTTACCAACGGGTATCGTGTTACCCAGTAACTGGGTTATGGAGGTCAGATAGGCAGTTGCTCCATGTAAAATACTGGTATTCAGCTGCATCCGGTTAGAATAGAGCCGACACCAACGTAGTAGGGAAAACACATGCAGATAACTTTACGAGTTGTAGGTCGTAGGGTAACGTCCCACCTGCCAGGGTAGCGGGAAAGTCCGAAAGGGATACCGGGGACCTTGGCAACAGGCAACTGAAGGAACACGGGTGGGTTTTAGTCAGTAAAAGTCTGACACGCCCTTCCGCTCCGCCCAGAGCGGGAGAAGTCATAGGATGATTCACCAAAGCAAAAAAAAAAAAAATGGTAAGTTCCCTCCTGGCAGGGTTGCGGGAAAGTCCGAAAGTGTCACGTTCACTCATTTTTACCCGACTACGGCGAAGAAAAAAGGAGGGTTACGATTTTGACCGGTATGTATGTATGTACCTATGTATGTATGTATGTATGTATGTTCATCTGTTCCCTCCTATCTTCCAAACCACTTATCACAATTTGACAAATGAGGTATCGTTAGAAGCGTCGTGATTGTCCGCTGGTTATAGGCTATGTGAAGTCACATTAAATTAAAAATGGCGCCTTCTAGAGGACATAAAGTGAGGAACTTAAAAAAAATATGGTTTATTCGTACCATGTTGGGTATCAAATGAAAGGCCTTAATGAGCAAATTTCAAATATATATATATAAAAACCCCAAAAGAATTAAAAAAAATATAGTAATAAAAACTAAAAACCCAACTACGACTTAAAAGGTATAAACAAGACACCACAGACAGACAAATTAACAATCCGGAGTCACACGTGTTAGGGCATAAATCGAACAGAGTACGTGTGACTCCGGATTGTTAATTTGTCTGTCTGTGGTGTCTTGTTTATACCTTTTAAGTCGTAGTTGGGTTTTAGTTTTTATTACTATATTTTTTTTACATTTCACTACAAGTAAAAACGTTACAATTGGAATGTTTTCGAGTCTTTACGATTGCGCGCTTATAACATAATTATCTGTTAATTTAATATCATTGACGGAACCCTAAAAAAGGGAAGGTAAATAGGTACTTAATTAAAAGGATATTTTGCAATCATCATGGAAATTAACAGTGTACCTATTAGAGGAGGATATGGAGGATGCAGCTGTCCACTTAAGTATCTGAATCCTCTTGGGGTAATACCCAATTAGGTAAACTTTTACATTCACGTACGCGTACGGGGAAAAACCGCTGATAAATAAACGAAATTATAATTAATCCGTCTCTTTGGAAATTTCTCTCCAAAACTGCTCAACATAATTTGATGTTTTTTTTGCAAAAATACAAGGTGGAGACGACAATACGACAAAAAATGAAACTTCGTATATCTAATGACGTTCTCGGTCTACATACAAAAAAATAATCAAATATATCCAATAGTTTAGTTACGATAGCTAGTCAAAGATCGGCACACCCCATACTTGGCCCATCACTACTATTTAGTTTGTTTGAAAAAAATACTTTTTTAATTTCCATGTTAGGATTTATTTGATAGTTCCAAAATACTCTTAGGCATCAGTATTGCCAGTGTTTTCATTTATTGTTGTATTGTAGTCTCCACATTGTATATCTATAAGTACTTACTTACCTATTAATAATAATAATAATAATTCCCCATCTACAACACAAAAAAAAAATAAAAAAAATAAAAAGAGGATATCTAATATATTTTTTTAGTTGTGTTTTTGCTTGTACCGAATAGGCTCCGAAACTACTGGACCGATTTTAATTTTGTCATTGTTATTTACTAAATAGATAGTGAATTTGTGTCGGGTAGCTATCACAAATAAAACAAAAAAAGTTAAAAAAAAAAACAACCGACTTCCAAAAATATAAACGCTCAATCTGCCTAGCCTTTTTCCAACTATGTTGGGGTCGGCTTCCAGTCTAACCGGATGCAGCTGAATACCTGCATTTTACATGGACCGACTGCCTATCTGACATCACAACCCAGTTACTGGGTATCACGATACTTCTTTGTAAGACTGGATGTCAGACTTTTGGGTTTCTGATTACCAATAACGACACGAATGACAGCCGGGGCCAACGGCTTAAATTAAGGCGAAAGTTTCAGGGTAGCTCGCGAAATCTAAATTTTCTTATGTTTTTTGGAATTTGCAGGTCAGTATCAGGTTGTATGTTGATCTAAATATGATTCGCGGCCGTAACAAATATGGATTTACAGAATTATAAACATTAGAATCAGCAATATAACTCCATAAGTTCATGTAACTGTATTGAATGACTATTTTGTGAAATCATGACATTTGGCACTTATATGAACATAAGGAGTTGTATTGCTGATTTTTTTAACTTAGAATAGAATGTTATTCTTTTTTTTTTTGCAATGTGCGTTTAGTTTATGCAGAATAAACAATTTTTTTTTTTCTGTTTGTTTTTTAATCTTTTTGTTTCTGTAAAGTAAAATATTAGTATAGAAGTTGATGTAACTAAATATATGAAGCGGATATTGAATAACTAGCACAAAATATATTATAATGTATTTAAATGGCATTTTTTTTCACTATCAATGAATATCTTATGACTAAATTCTTTTGCCTAAAAAAGATGTAAAAAAAAGTCAAAACGGGATCGGAATGACCTTCACACAGAAAAGTAGAAATAATAAGTACCTAAATAAAAAAAAAACGAAATATTAAGTTCAAAACACAGCTCCTAAAAAACTTTACCTGCGTAAATTCCAGTTTTTCCTGATATCACAGATGCTATCATATCTTGATAACTTATATAATAATCGAAAATTAAAATAATAATAACAAAATCACTCACCTATTACGAGAATTTGATTTAAAACAATAACTTTATGAACTTGCTACACGTCTTATGTGACAGAAGCCTGACGACGTACTAGTTTATAAAAAGTCAATATAACCGGATTTTCAAAGCAACATAATATTATTACTTACAAATATAAAGCTAAGAGTACATTGAGGAAATAAATTATACAGACTATCATCTCAAAGCAGGTTTTTCAAGTATTTTTTACTACATAATGGTACATTACGCTTGTGTTTTAAGAAGGGGGTGGCAGATTGTGGGTGCTACTTGTGCTAGTTAGTAACTTATTTTTCGAAACGGAACTTCAGGGCGAAAACTGAAACTAGGATAGACTTCAGGGCGAAAACTGAAACTAGGTTATAATTCAGGGCGAAAACTTAAACCAGGTTAGACTTCAGGGCGATTAAACCAGATTAGAATTCAGGGCGAATACTTAAACTTGGTTATACTTCAGGGCGAACAGGGCGAAAACTGACCTGCCACGGTTACGGGTTAGTCCGAAAGGGATACCGGGACCTAGGCAACAGGCAACTGAAGGAACACGGGTGGGTTTTAGTCAGTAAAAGTCTGACACGCCCTTCCGCTCCACCCAGAGCGGGAGAAGTCATTGGATGATTTCCCACCCTCAAAAAAAAAAAAAGGGCGAACACTGAAACTAGGTTAGACTTCAGGGCGAAAACTGAAACCAGGTTAGACTTCAGGGCGAAAACTGAAACCAGTACTTATCCTAATTGCGTAATACACGATCAATAATCATAATTGCTTATCCATTGCTTGATATGTTCGAAAAATATGTCTGCTCAACAACGTAAATAACGCAATGAATCTTGTTGAACTGTCAAAATGAAACAGATTGTGATTGATCGTGTGTTACGTAATAGGGAATATGCATGTGATTCAAATATGGGTCAAATATTTTTTTTTATAAACAATGTTACTTCAGAATTATGCCTCCATCAATATTTTTGAATAAAATTTCTTTTTTAACGAGAAATTAATGTTTTAAAAGTCCCAAATAACTGTGGGTAATTCAAATACTTGAAAAGGCTAAGAGCGGATGTGACGTAACAATCCGGGATAACAATCAAAATGTCAATGTCAAGTCAATCAACAAGTGTCAAGTCAATGTCAAACGCTCATAGAAAAAGGACTGTTTGACGTTGACTTGACAGTTGCTTGTCTGTTTTCACAGACGGTGACGTCACCACACCAAGCGCGCCAAATGGAGGGCATTTAAATAGCCCGGATCGGTTGGATATTTTTAAACATTTTTTTAACAACTTTAAATTGCTTTTCTGCCGTCGATTTTTTTTTAACTTTTATTTGACGATGTAAACTATCGAATAAAAATATTAAAAAAATACATGCATATTCCCTATTATGGTGCAGGCACAGATTACGTGCTGGTTACACTTCAGGGCGAAAACTGAAACCTGGCCAAACCTCGATTTCGGAGAAAATTAAATTATTCATTTCGGTCCGTGGATATGACCATCATACTATCACCTACCTACATATCAAGACTTCTCCGTAACTAGGGATCATTCGGCTGTCATTTTGTTGATCTTTGACAATCGTTACTGTAGTCAGAAGCCCGCAATTCTGACATCCGGCCTTACCAAGAAGTATTACCCAGTAACTGGTTTGTGGATGTCAGATAGGCAGTGGTTCCATGAAAAATACCAAATTGGTATTTAGCTGCATCCGGTCAGACTGGAAGCCGAGACTCCAACATATTTAGAATATAGAATATCTTTATTTTGCATAAAATATGGTATATAAAAGGTCTTACATATAAGAAGTCCCACATATTTTGCCCACTTATACATTTGAGCATGCAAAAAATACCTTATAAAATTAGGAAAAGATAATGTGTTCTGCTGCTGCCCGCGGCTTCGCGTAGACCCTAATTATTTTTCTAAAATAAAAGTATCCTTAAGTTACTTCTTATAACATCAGCTATCTGCCAGTGAAAGTCCCAAGAAAATCGGTCCAGCTATTTTAGAGATTAACCAAAACAAAGAGACAGATTTTTTTTATTTTTTTTTTACCTACCGCTTATACTTTCGTACCTAATCATTTAGTAAAAATCTGTTTTTTACATTACAAACAGACACTTTAATTTTATTTATTTGTATTTTATGTACATGAATGTATGCCCCTCCCACTTTTCATACTTCGTTGTTCCAACAGTGTGGCCTATTCCTTACAAATTACTTATGCATACAATAGTATGATCTGAGTACCTACATCAGGGCTATTCGTTTTCCTATGGCAATATAAACAATAAATTGTAGCTAGATCAACGACATCTGAGTAAAAAGGTATCTAGTACTCGGGCGTAAATAATTTATTAATAATTTGTTTATTTATAAGAAGGGACACGTTTACAATAAATACAATAACAGTTTAAAATAGAGCACAGTTGCATATTTGCCTGAACTAGGTTGAACCTGTGCTTCAGGCTAGAAAGTGCATAGATACTTATTTTAATAAATTAACAATGAGTACAAAATTAAAACTAAAGTAAAACTTAGGTACAGTCACGGACTTTAATTGATGAGCCACCTTCAAACTTTTCAATTTTGCAGTTTCATACATAGACGAGATTACACGATTAAACACGAACTCAAATCGCACGCTCGTAAACAAGATGATAAATAAATTACTTTTAATCGGAAATATCCATAGAGGTGGACTTTATTAGTTAATAACTTAACCTCTATGGATATTTCCGATTAAAAGTAAAAGTAATTTATTTGTCATCTTGTTTACTTTCATACATTCACGAGATTACACGATTAAACACGAACTGAAATCGCAAGCTCGTAAACAAGATGACAAATAAATTACTTTTAATCGGAAATATCCATAGAGGTTGACTAATAAGTTCTCAATGATAAAAATAAATACAATGTTGCATTAAGTTATCCAATCTATTTGATACCGACCTCCTTTAAATCATAGCTCATTAACTCGATAATTATGATGAAAACATAACTGAAGCCAGTGACAGTTGAAATATCAAGATGACAAATAAATTACTTTTAATCGGAAATATCCATAGTCCATAGAGGTTGACTAATAAGTTCTCAATGATAAAAATCAATACAATGTTGCATTAAGTTTATCCAATCTATTTGATACCGACCTCCTTTGAATCATAGCTCATTAACTCGATAATTATGAAAACATAACTGAAGACAGTGACAGTTGAAATATCAAGATGACAAATAGATTACTTTTAATCGGAAATAGTCTTATCCATAGAGGTTGACTAATAAGTTCTTAATGATAAAAATAAATACAATGTTGCATTAAGTTTATCCAATCTATTTGATACTGACCTCCTTTGAATCATAGCTCATTAACTCAATAATTCTGAAAACTTAACTGAAGACAGTGACAGTTGAAATATCGATGTCAGAGAATTTCTCAGTACCCTAACCTAGCAACAATTGTTTATCGTTGCTAGGTTACTGTTGCTAGACCTGCAATTGGTTGACTTTGAGTAGTCACAGCTGTCAAGTTTGTAGTTCCGCTCTCAGGTTAGCCAACCGGTAAAGATATGAAATATAATTTTCTTCTTCTAATACGAAGACATATGACTTTGCGTGTCGGGAACCGAATAAACCCGATTTGTATTACACGGCTAAAATGCGAACAGTACCAGGTGGCTCATCAATTAAAGTCCGTGACTGTACATAAAAAAAATCAAGTAACAAACACTAAAACCCAACTACGACTTAAAAGGTATAAACAAGACACCACAGACAGACAAATTAAAAATCCGGAGTCACACGTGTTAGGGCATAAATCGAACAGATTACGTGTGACTCCGGATTTTTAATTTGTCTGTCTGTGGTGTCTTGTTTATACCTTTTAAGTCGTAGTTGGGTTTTAGTGTTTGTTACTTGATTTTTTTAAAAATTCTTTTGGGGTTATAATATATATATATTTTTGAAATGTGCTCATTAAGCCCTTTCATTTGATACCCAACATGGTACGATTAAACCATTTTTTTTTTTAAGTTCCTCACTTTATGTCCTCTAGACGGCGCCATTTTTAATTTGATGTGACTTCACATAGCCTATAACCAGCGGACAATCACGACGCTTCTAACGATACCTCATTTGTCAAATTGTGATAAGTGGTTTGGAAGATAGAAGGGAACAGATGAACATACATACATACATACATACATACATACCGGTCAAAATCATAACCCTCCTTTTTTCTTCGCCGTAGTCGGGTAAAAAGGTATCTAGTACTCGAGCGTAAATAATTAATTGATAATTAATAATTTGTTTATTTATAAGAACGGACACGTTTACAATAAATACAATAACAGTTTAAAATAGAGCACAGTTGCATATTTGCCTGAACTAGGTTGAACCTGTGCTTCAGGCTAGAAAGTGCATAGATACTTATTTTAATAAATTAACAATGAGTACAAAATTAAAACTAAAGTAAAACTTAGGTACATAAAAACAACGAGGCACGTTAGCGGTTCTACTTGCAGTTCTATAAGATGATTGATTGACCCTATGCACAGAGGGGTCTCTATAATATGTAGGTAGGTAATAGAAAGAAAGAAAACACCGGCCAAGTGCGATTTGGACTCACGCACGAAGGGTTCCGTACCATCCTTACTAATATTATAAATGCGAAAGTAACTCTGTCTGTCTGTCTGCCGCGCTTTCACGCCAAGACTACAGAACCGATTTAGATGAAATTTGGTACACAGATAGTCTAGAGCCTGAGAAAGGACATAGGCTACTTTTTATCGACATACCACGCGGGCGGAAGCTAGTTATCTATAAAAAACGGCAAAAAAAACATGTTTGTTGTATGGGAGCCCCCTTAAATATTTATTTTATTCTGTTTTTTAGTATTTGTTGTTATAGCGGCAACCGAAATACATCATCTGTGAAAATTTCAACTGTCTAACTATTACGGTTCATGAGATACAGCCTGTTGATATACGGATGGACAGCGAAGCCAGTAATAGGATTTACTCTTTGGGTTCGGAACCCTAAAAAGAAAATAAAAGAAAGATAGAACAAAGAAAGAAAGTCCAATAACATTTGACCCAGGCCTGGGTTAAATGTTGTTTTCTTTAAAAATATTTTAATTGAGGCACGCACAGGAAATACAAACAGTAATAAAAAGTAAGTAATTAAAGTAAATGAACAATTTAAAACCAACAAAATACTTAAATAACGACCTGCCTGCTGAGGCCAAAAATGCTCCTATAGCATAATGACGCGACATAAAAAAAAAAAATCGCAGCCCAGAATATTCACAATTATGATGGTCACCATCACCACCGACAGAGCAGTAGGTAGTGGTATCGGCCCCGACTTACAAGCTGTAGGTCTTGGGTTCGAACCAGGCAGGCACTTTACTTTGTGTATTTAATTTTATCATCACTGCTCTCAAAACGGCGAAGGAAAACATCGTGAGGAAACCGGCATGTTCTAGAACCGAAAATTCGAAGACATGTGACATCTACCAACCCGCACTGGGCCCGCGTGGTGGATTACGACCCACCCCCTCTCGAAGAGAGAAGGCCTGTGTCCCAGCTGTGGGAACATTATAATCTATACATACGTACATAATATATAAATAGTGACTACACTAACTGCGGTCGCTGACCCCACAAAGAAAACAATTTTTTTTTTGTATCATTTTTCTCTAGCTAATTCAATTTAGAGAGCACAAAAATGTCATACTAAATATTTTAACTACATGTAGGTTCATAATTATTTATATTGTTTCCGCGGTTTCACCTGCGCAAGGCTCGATCCCGTGGGAATATCGGGATAAAAGGTATTCTATGTCCTTCTCCATGTCATAGTCTACCCATCTGCCAAATTTTATCCAAATCCGATAAGCCGTTTTAGCGTGAAAGCGTAACAAACAAACTCACATTTAATATATAATTGGATAATTTAAAAAAAATATTGAAAGCGACAAAATTGTCGGAATCAACAAAAGTTATGTGATTCCGGCCAGGATCGAACTGGCGGCCTTCTGCGTGTAAAGCAGATGTGATAACCACTACACCACGGAACCCCTATGAGATTACGGTTGAAATTAACAATCATTAACTAAGACAATTTATGGATAGTCTTTATGACGTCACAATGATGTCCACGTTGCTTTCGATTATTTTTGCGTAATCTATAACTTTGAAGTTATGTAACCATGTGAGTAAAAATTACATAAATTACGGTAAAGTTATTTCACTTTTAACTTTTAAAATTCTAGCTAAAATACAAAGAGTTTTTTTTAAGAGACCACTAATTTTCACAGTAGGTACTTTGAATTTTACTGTTGTTCTACGTCTTGTTTATATTTTAATAATAATTATTATTGAAAGTATGTGTCTTTCAATTTACACGAGTATTCCTGGTAACGAGGAATATAAATAAAAATACATGAAAGGCGGTCCATTTTCATGTATTTTTATTTATTTTTAGTATAAACTTAATTTAGCGACATCTACTGACGTATCAGCAAAAGTATTACAAAAGTATCAAGTTTGTATTCGTACAGCTACTCAATACTAGATGGCGTTGCTATAACTAAAAATAGTTTGTATTACTTCTTTCGTGAAATGAAAATTCAGAATACAACAATTAAAAAAAAAATAACATCGTGCTCAGTGCTATTAGGATGACGCTCCGTGGGTCTTTTTTTTTTAATAAAAACTTTTTATTTCTGCTACACTGAAGTTATTTATATTTGCACACCAGAATTACAATGAGTCGGAAAAATGTGTACAGCGGACAGAATTTTGTGGGTTGAATACCGCTTGCAAAGCGAGCAGTTTTATTTATGTACATGAAATCTTTAATCAGCAAAAAAAGTAGTATAAGTAAAAAGTAGTATAAGCTAGATTTCAGTAATGCTTTTAATACTGTTGATTTCGATGTTCTGCTTGGCATTCTATGCTCTCTTAATATATCTCCATCGGTAATTGACTGGTTTCGTACTTACCTGTTCGGTCGCCGGCAACGTATCTGCATCGGCGAGACCTTGTCTTCCTGGAGTAATACTTCTGCCGGTGTACCACAGGGAGGCGTTCTATCCCCTTTACTTTTCGCAGTGTTTATTAACTCAATCTCCGACGAACTAATTTCCTCCTACCATCTTTATGCAGATGATTTACAAATTTACTCGCGAGCTCCACTTGGTAATCTTTCCGAGGCTATCTTAGTGATTAATCGCGATCTAGCCCGTATATGCGACTGGAGCAAGAGGTTTGGACTTATGGTCAACCCCATAAAGACACAGGTTGTTGTGGTTGGCAGTTCTAGGACGGTCTCAAGAATTGATTGGGCGACTCTTCCCCAAGTTTTTTTTGACAACTCTGTTATTCCCTTCAGCGAAAAAGTTAAAAACTTGGGGATATTCATTGACAAGAACTTCTCTTGGACTGCGCAGCTACAGGAAGTTAGCCGCAAGCTATTTGTATCCGCTGCATCTTTGAAGAGACTACGCAATTTTCTACCGACTGCCACTAAGATTGCGCTTGCACAATCACTTCTTCTACCCATCCTTGATTATGCTGATGCCAGCTATCTTGACCTTACTCAAAACCAACTCGATAAACTTGAGCGGCTTCAAAATGTTTGTATAAGGTTCATATTCGGTTTGCGCAAATATGATCATGTTTCCGAATTTCGTGTGAAGCTCAAGTGGTTACCAATTCGCCTTCGCCGGAATGCTCATATTCTTTCCCTTTTGTATAATGTGCTCTTTTCCCCTTCCACCCCTGTCTATCTTAAGACACGTTTCGAGTATCTATGCGACTCCCATACGAAATTTTTAAGGTCATCAGATAACTTGAAGCTTAAAATGCCAATGCATTCCACAAATTTCTTCGACAAATCCTTCTCTGTCCAGGCCGCTCGTTTGTGGAATGCATTGCCAGTTCAAATAAAACGCGCTCAATCGTTACCTGTATTTAAGAGACTTGTGAAGGAGCATTACTTGTTGTTGTGATCTTGTTCTCATAGCTGTAATAATCTGTACTCGTCATTTATTTTTCGTTGCTTACTTATATATTCTTTTAAAGTCAGTATGTATGTATTTATGTATCTATTATATAGCATATATATATAAATATATATATATATATATATATATATCTATTATAGTATATTGTATCTATTGGTAAGTTTAAGTATCTACTTATTATTTTGCACCAATGACAACCCCATTTTTTATGTCCACGCAATCACTGTCCATTCTAAGGTTGCCTGGAAGAGATCACAGAAAGTGATAAGGCCGCCCATTGTATGTTTTATAGTTTTAAATTTATTTATTTTCGCAATGTATTTTCTGGTGTACAATAAAGTATATATAAATAAATAAATAAATATGAGTTAAAAAATGATTTATGTTTATGTAAGTTCCTGGGAGTGAACAATAGTAATTTATACTACAAGTGCGGAGAGTAAGTAAAATCATCTTACGCATGTGTATCATACAACGTTCTATTACACATTGTGCAAGGAAATAAAAAAAAAATTGAAAAATTAATATATTGAGAAAAATCTAAAAGTACTAAGTACTTATTAGTTTTATTCGGGGTCGACCGCGCACGGCGGTCGCCACCCGTCAGGAACGAAGTTCCTTCTCACGTATGATTTAAAATAAAAACAACGTCGGGATGACGAAGTAGTTAAAAAAAACAACTGAAAAGTAAACAGCACTAGTGCGGAAAAGTGCTACTTTCCGCACAATTTGGCTGCTTTGAAAACGCTCTTTTCAAGCACATGTATTGTAAAACTAATTTCCATTCATAGGTATTTGTACCAACTGACACCATTTCACATGTTCTCTATGATGACGTACCTATTTAATAACTGTGTGGTACAGACCATTAAACTGTACAACTTCTTTCATTAGACCAACATCGTAATCGAAAAATTATCAACTGTTCCATACAAAACTTCAATACTCTCGACCCAAATATTAGGTCCCCACCTATGAAATTGGTGTTTTGTATGGGGAATTTTAAAGAAGTTGCATTTTTCATACTAACGTTTTCTTAATTTTTATAACAACCATGAATTCTACTGTTTTAAAACTTTTATTTTTTTTTAAACTTTTATTGTATTAACTTTTATTTTTTTCTTTTATTTATTATATGTCTCTTAAAAACTCCTGTATTATTTTAGTCCTTAAAAATAAAACAAAAACTACCATAAAATTTTAAACTCTTTATTAATTCTCAAACATTATACATAGGTAATAATAATTATTTTCTAAAAATTGTTCTACAGTTTCAAATATTATATTATAATAAGTTCTGAGAATGTTTTCATACAATAAAGTTCTAAAATGCATTATTTTTTTAATATTTTTTATTAAATTATAACATTTAGCTTTAGTATTAATTATATTTTTAAAAATTATACTATTTATTTATTATAAAAATGGCTCTACGAAAATCAATTTTATTATCTATTTAGCTGTTAGGTACTGAATTTAATTATAAGATAATAATTATTATAAACTACTGTTCTAAAGAGGCAGATAGGGTGAGCCTAACTGAGCTCATACCTCAGTTACTGGGTAACACGATACCTCTGGTAAGACTGGTTGTCAGACCTATTCAACTTCTGACTCCACCCGTAACGACTGTCAAAGATCTACGAATGACAACCGGGACCAACGGCTTAATATGATTGCCGAGTCATCTCGGTATGTAATGGATGGTCACCCATCCACGAAGTGACCCCAGCAAGCATTAGCGCTACCTTCGATCGCTCATCCGGATGTTTTTAGCCATTAGCCTCTCCTTGTCACAAATTATTAAATAAATAAAATATTTTGAATTAAATTACTAAATGAAGATGCTACTTTTTCTTCCTGCCTAATAACTCATACTTAGTCTAAATTGAATATTTATATAAAAATAATAAAATAAAATAATGCTTTTTTGCTCACTCTAAACACAAGCTATTATTATAATTACTTCTTATGCTATTTTAATTAAGCTTTAATTCAAGCTTTTATTCACAGAATGAACAGACAATGTTCGATCAATGGCTAATTCAATTATTTTTGTGGTTCTTACTCTTGAGCACAATTCATCGTCATTTACCTAGCCTTTTCCAAACGATGTCGGGGTCGGCTTCCAGTCTAACCGGATGAAGTTGAATACTACTAGTATTTTACATGGAGCGACTGTCTATCTGACCTCCGCAATCCAGCTAGCTACTGGGTAATACGATTCTTCGTACCCAGTAGCTAGGTAAGGTAATAATAATGCTGGATAACTTGAGCACAGTTATTGATATTGACAAATAAATAAAAATCAAAGTAGACCGTTGGCGGTATTATGATCCTTATAATTATGATTTAAAGAGCTACGTTTTAAGGGAATAGTTGGAGTGAACATCTTCCCAAGGTTGCTGGTAGCAGCTGTATGGGCGTAGCCGCAGATAAAGTTAAATGACGTGCATTGGAGAGGCCTATGTCTAGCAGTAGACTGTTATAGGCTAATCATAATGGTGTAAGTTACTCAAAAGCTTGAGCATTGTCGTCCAATTTGAGCAAACTGATAAATTTTATTCAGATTTTGAGCTAGTTTTTTTTGAGCAACCATTTATTTGAAAAGAGCAAAAATGTTACACGATTTCAAACTTATATATTTTTTTACTATTTTTTATTAGGGACTTATATAGCCGCAATCCGTACGAATGTCGCATTGTAGCTCACAAACGGACAGACCGAATACAATTAGATTTTTCTCACTAGACATAGTTGTTTTATATATTTTTTTTTACAAAAAAATACTTCTGTCTGTTCATTCTGTAAAACAATGAATTAATCTTAATTTATTTTTGATATTAAAACTATTTACATTAAACTTACAAATAATGGACGTATATTAATTCTCTTTTATTATTTAATTTATTTAGTCTAAGCAATTTTAGTTTCTTTTCATTTAAAAGCTAAGATATGTGTTTGTACTAAATTCTCAAGTGGAAATAAATGAATAAATTCGCAAATATATTTCAGCTTTTACGGCTTTTTTATTGTAAAATTTTATTTTACATATATCTTTTTTTAAATTATTGCTAAAAACTCGTGAATTATAATCTATAAATAACCCTATATTTGGAAAATCCGGTACCTAAGTATTCATAAAGATTAATTAATGGATTGTTTTTGGACTTTCTGATTGCATAATCAGCCTATAATGTTCCCACTGATGGGAAATAGGCCTCCTCTTTCTGTGAGAGGGAGTGGGCCATAATGCACGGCTGGCCCAGTGCTGGATGTCACATATCTTCGAATTTTAGGTTCTAGGACATGCCGGTTTCCTCACGATGTTTTCCTTCACCGTTTTGAGAGCAGTGGTGATTCAAGAATCTCACAGAGTGGAGGTATGTGTGCCTGTGTCCCAGCTGTAAGCTGATTATGCTAAAGATTTTGCTAAAGTGCCTGCTTGGGTTCGAGCCCACGACCTACAACTCGTAAGTCGCGGCCGTTACCACTGGGCCACCACTCCTCTCGATTTCTGTACTTTCTAATTACATATTCCGTAAATAAAATATAAATTTCGCTTTTTGATTTTTTTAATTGTTGGGAATTTCATTTGTTATAGTCCGGATTTCCCAATGGTATTAAAAACGTGATGGTCACAAATAGGTATGAAATGAAATCAGTGAATTAATTAAATTAATAAGCTAAGATTTTTCTTATGCATGATACCAGGAAGATGGCTAGAAGGGACGTCTTCAGAATATCGGCAGCTGAAATAGAAAAACAAATTAATTTCATTTAATTAAGTACCACAGACCAGATAATAAACCAAGACAGAGCGCTGTCAACAGTGACGTGAGGCCGGTTTCGTAAACATGTGTGCACTTAGTGAGGTGTAGTTTGATTGTAAATGTGTGCGTGTGAGCGTGTATGCACAGAGCGGAGGTGTAGTTTTGGCATGCTTCACTGTATTGTTCGCAGCGCTCTGTTGGGATGTAACCACCGGTTTCTAGCAAGTGCGAACGAGACAAAAAATAACCAAGTTTACTCCGGGACAATGTGGCATTTGTACTAGCTAATTATTTCTCATTTTCTCCTCCCAAGAAATTAAATTAAACATTTAAAAACCCCCGACAAAAACAAAGCATCTAATAAACGATTTTTTTTTATAGCTAAGAACACTCACGATCAAGTCACCTTTCAAACAAAACCAAAAAAATCAAAATCGGTTCAGCCGTTTGGCTAGTACGATGGCGCAGACAGACACATAGATACACACGTTAAACTTATAATCAACGCCACTTACCGTTGCAAGTATGCTCCTTCTCAGTGAACCCAGTCTCGGCATCACAGAGGCAGATCTTCTCCGACGGCGCATGCACTCTGAGGTGCAGCGGTGCAGTGCCAGTGATGTTCGGAGTGCCACAGATCAGTCCGTCGTTACATTCGTCGCTATTGGCGCAGACATGGTAGAGGGCTGTGGAGAAGAAAAGGAAGGTTGAAAGGTTGGAAGTCACTTTGTTACAGGCAGGGGGCTTAAAACGGTCACTTTAGCAGGATCATGATATGAAAATATTATAAACCATCGTAAAATGTCACAGACTGACAATTCATAATTATGATCTGCGTGTAATTTATATTACCAAAGAATTCATCTGTTTGACAGTTTTCTATGGAGATTCGTAAAATGGTCCACAAATTATGAATTGCAGTTGTGTCAAATTAGAGGAATTGCTAATGACAGCTGGGATCCAGGAAATGAACTGCTTTTGGAGGAATTGCTAATGTGGCCGGTTTAGACCCCTTGGCTTGGCATAAAGATTGGTGATACTATTCAAGCAATGATAGTCTTCTTTTTTTTTTTTGAGGGTGTGAAGTCATCAAATGACTTCTCCTGCTCTGGACGGAGCTAGGGCGTGTCAGACTTTTACTGACTAAAATCCACCCGTGTTCCTTCAGTTGCCTGTTGTCAAGGGCCCCGGTATCCCTTTCGGACTTTCCCGCGACCCCGGCAGGCATCGGTCCTAGCGGACCCCGCCAATTGTGCTGACATCTCTTTGATGCGCGCGTGGAACACAACGCGCCGACGTCCCAAGCTGATAGTCTAGTGGTGTGACCCGACTAGGTCTCGACTTCAAACCCAAGACACAGATCCACCTCTGACTTTTCGGATTCATGTGCGTATTGTTTATCACTTGCTTCAAAAACGGTCGAGGAAAATATTGTAAGGTAACGCGGACAAATCGTGGCGTAATCTAGGGACCCATTGCGGGTTGGTAGATGTCACAGGTCTTCGAATTTTTGGTTCTAGGGCATGCTGGTTTCCTCACGATGTTTTCCTTCACCGTTTTGGAGAGCTGTGGTGGAACTCCATTGCCATGTATTCATGGCAGCGAGTAAACCATTGGTAGAGGATTTACTGAACCGGTTTTCACTCGATGAAATTTTTTTAATACGTTTACGCAAACGTGACGAAAAATGTTAATAATTCCTTCTCTAGGACTTTTCCTGGCCCTTACAATATTTCTTTGGTTTTTTAATAGCCAACCTTCATGCCTCTTATTAATCTTAACCTCGATCACACGTCACCCTATTTAATTCTTACAGGATCCAAACTACGTAAACTCATACCACAGTACAATAGAGAAATGGTATTATATCTCGGCAGTGACCTTGAAATAATTATTACCTACGGCCGCCCGGTACCTTCCACGTCCGTGCGTAACTGCCGCGCACTCGATACGCTTGTGTACAGAAGCCCTAGACAAGTGACAATTGCTTCGAAAGCGTTTCGTATTTCTACAACGACTTTCAACAGGATTGACATAAGCTTTTCGATAGCTTATGTCAGTCCTATACATTTTTGCCATTTCCATCACCGTTATCGCTGATAGAAGGACACCTTGTCTAGGGCCTCTGGTAAACTGAGATTTCGAAGCGTTTCGTTTCGGCCATTTTCTATGAAGAGATAATACTGTTACGTATTTACACTGTGCCCATACCAGCCCTGATAATAACATTAAACCATTATAATGAACAGCCGAACCGACCCTGAAATGTTATCCGGACCAATTTAAAGAAAATTGTGCGGCGTTCGTGTATTATTGTAAGCATTCAAACCTTACGTGTCAAACATAAATAAAAGATCGCAATCAAATATAAGTACTAAGTAAGAGTTCTAATTTAAGTTATAATTTACCCGAAAGTAGCTACAATTATGATTTTCAAACATGAAACGTTGCTGAAGTGGGTTTTTGAAAGGTATTTTATATAAATTGTTGGGCTTGATAAGGGTTAAGTACGTTTCTCAGTGTTAAGGTAAATGGGAGGCAAAAGCGTCAGGATAGCCCGCGACCTGTCAGGGTTGCGGGTTAGTCCGAAAGGGATACCGGGACCTTGGCAACAGGCATCTGAAGGAACACGGGTGGGTTTTAGTCAGTAAAAGTCTGACACGCCTTTCCGCTCCGCCCAGAGCGGGAGAAGTCACTGGATGATTTCCAACGCTCAAAAAAAAAAAAAAAGTGTATCCCGCGAAATTAAAATTTTCTTAGGTTTTTTGCAATTTGCAGGTCAGTATAAGGTTGTGTGTTGATTTAAATATGATTTGAGGCGAGCAGCCAAGGAAAGTGCCACTTTTTCGCACTAGTGCTTTTTACTTTTTTTTTTTCCTTCGTCTACCCGACGTTGTTTTTGTTTTAAATAATTCGAGAGAAGGAACTTCGTTCCTAATGGGTGTCGACCCCCGTCACTCCCGTCAGGAACGAAGATCCTTAGCAATAAAATTAATACTTCATTAAACGCGTTATTAATTACCTACTCTAGATTTAGATATTCATCTTTTTTTTTATTTCCTCGCACAATGCATAGTAAAACGTTGTTTGATACACGTGCGTAAGATGATTTCCGACTCCTATCGGCTGATACACTCGCTCGTGAATCAAAACGCCAGTCGTCGGAAATCACCTATTTCCCGCACTTGTATCATAAAAAACTAATGTTTACCTTTAGTCTGCGAGTCGCATTGCCCATTCACAGGTGGCTGGTTGTCCCCACACAGGCAACGAGTGATCGGGTCGTAGTGAGTGCGCACGCATGAGCTGCTGCTGATGCCGGCGCATTCCGCCTGCCTTGAGCATGGTCGGGCTAGAACATAATACACGAAAGAATAAGCAAATTGGAACGGACTTCATTAAATAAATATGACCCTTATTACCACAACACCGTGTTTATCAGTTGTTTAGCGTAAACACCTTAATACATGACATTTCTGTATGGAGTTTGACATTAAACTGACATTAAAGACACGTTGAACAAGTCTTTACGTTTTTGTGGTAAGGCGCTATATGTTTATATTCTAGATTATTTTACAAATTAAACCTAGGCTAGTTTTTAGTACAAATGAGATACGCATCTGTAGCTGAACTAGGCCAAACCTGTATTTTGGCTATCAGCGCCAATACCCTCGGATATTTTTACATTTTATCATAGCTATTAGCATTAATTTTTGCAGGAAAATTAACAGTAGTGTTATTTTACAAATATTAATAATTATAATAAAATATTATATATTTTATTATAAAAAAAAAAAAATTAAATGTTTTTTTTAAATAATTTTATAAAAATATTTAAAAATGTAAATAAATAAACGAAATAATAAAATAAAATAAATATTAATAATAAATAAAATAAATAAATAATAATTGTTATTAATATTTATTTTATTTTATTATAATTATTAATATTTGTAAAATAACACTACTGTTAATTTTCCTGCAAAAATTAATAATTATTATTATTTATTTATTTATTTTAATATTTTTAATTATGATTATACTGACTTTA
This sequence comes from Lithophane socia, assembly GCA_947522985.1. NCBI lineage: Eukaryota > Metazoa > Arthropoda > Insecta > Lepidoptera > Noctuidae > Lithophane > Lithophane socia. The sequence goes on along the minus strand of OX383281.1, from coordinate 3,365,474 downwards.
ATTATGTACCTAAGTACCTACTAGCGTTCTTGCATACTAGTGGCAGATACCTAATATTACTGTCTATAAAATCTATCTAGCTACATAACTCTACTTATATGTATTACTCTAATTCTAATCTAATGGATGGACAATAGAAACATATTATTATCTTGTTATATACAGGCTGTAAGGGTAAACAGTCTTGTTATTCAAACCATGGGTAGTTGACTTAAATATAAAAATAAATGACTGAACACAACAAAAAAAAAAACGTCATTTTCATTAAAAGATTTTAAAAAGTTTCTATCTGACACCGTGCTTGCTAGCGAAACGGCTGACTGACTAACGGAGGGGTCGCGCTCGCTGCCGGTCAGGTCACATCACGTACCCCCCGCCCGTGTTGAGACGCAAGTTCGTTGCCCTAGCGCATAGGGCAACGAACTTGCGTCTCCTGTGGTAAAATTTAGATCTAAAAAAAATTTAAAAAAAGTTGTAATTATCCATTGATTTTACGTTCTATAAATGAAACCAAACCACTGGTTTGAATGACAAGAGTGTTTACCCTAACAACCTGTATGTATTACTCTAATTCTAATCTAATGGATGGACAATAGAAACATATTATTATCTTGTTATATATACAAGGTGGAGACGACAATACAACAATAAATGAAAACACTGGCAATACTAATGCATAAGATTATTTTGGAACTAACAAATAAATCCTAACATCGAAATTAAAAAAGTCATTTTTTCAAACAAACTAAATAGTAGTGATGGGCCGACTATGGGATTTGCCGATCTTTGACTAGCTATCGTAACTAAACTACTGGAAATATTTGATTAATTTTTTGTATGTAGATCGAGAACGTCATTAGATATACGGAGTTTCATTTTTTGTTGTATTGTCGTCTCCACCTTGTATACAACAATATTTTTTGTTTATGCTAAACCCGAACAACATTGAAATTTGTGTTCACTTAAATCGACAAAATGTATGGAACAACTGATTTTTTTTTCGCGATTTCAATGTTGGTCCCATAGAAAAATTTGTTCAAAATGATGAGTACAATGACCCCTTTTCGGGTCTAGCATAAACAAAAAAATAATGTTGTATATAATTACGTTGCGTTCATCTTACGTACTGGTGCAGAAGAGGGTGTCCCAAACAGACAAAGAGATGGATATTGCTGAGTAGTCAAAATTAAAGCCATTACTGATTTAAGACATTTAAGGTCGACAATTGACAATCATCTAAAATACACACCCAGTTACTGGGATGTGGAGGTCAGAGCAGTTGCTCCATGTAAAATACTGGTATTCAGCTGCATCTGGTTAGACAGGAAGCTGACCCCAACATAGTGTGGAAAAGGCTAGGCAGATTACCTACTTTTACACAACATAATGGTTTGTAGACCTTTGTATAAATTTCACTATGTACCTACATATTTATTTTAACCATACCACATACCAACATACACATCCGATCCACCTCTATTAATGCCAAGATAACGTCATCTATATTTATGTAAAATGTCTGGCACAAACATTTGTCCCCAACACCAACGGCCAAGAGCTAACATCGCGTGCCGAGATATGCAAATGACGGGGGCATAACGTAATATATGATAGGACTCCAAAGGTTAGCAGGAGGACCATAAATGCTTAGTAACGTACACTGTCTCGCAGTTTTTTATTGGTTTTTGTTACCGAGGTTGCACGAGCCTTGGGTTAAAAATAATCTGGGTTGGTAAAGTAACAGTAAATGGTTCCTGGTGAATAATCAATAGGACGTATGAAGACCAAGGGGGTTAATCGGCACTTTAGCAGATTCATAATATGAAAATATTATGAATCATCGTAAAATGTCACAAACTGAAAATTCATAATTTAATCTGCGTGGTAATTACCTATATTACGAAATAATTCATCTGTTTGACAGTTTTCTATGGAGATTCGTAAAATGGTACATACATTATGAATTGCTTTTATGTCAAATTAGAGGAATTGCTAATGACAGCTGGGATTCAAGAAATGAACTGCTTTTAGTGGAATTGCTAATGTAGCCGGTTTAGGCCCCCAGGAGTGATGAATATAAGCGATGAATGGAGCGGGAGAGAAGGCCAAAGATAAGATGGATTGTGTGAGGAATGATATGAAAGAGGAGTGAATGATAGCGTGACGGTACACAGGGCAGAGGAAGAAGAAAACGTGTTGCGCGTACCACGAGTAACATGGGACAAGGGCAGGAAGATGATGACATATGGAGAGCAGCACGATTTTGAGTTGATAGGGCAAAAAGTTTTTACTGGCGTTGTCAAAATCAATCTGCCTGCCTTTTCCCAACTAAGTTGGGATCGACTTCCAGACTAACTGGATGCAGCTGAATACCAGTATTTTACATGGAGCGACTGCCTATCTGACCTCCACAACCCAATAATCTGGGTAATACGATACCCCTTGGTAAGACTGCTTGCCAGATTTTTGTGCTTCTAGAGCAGGTAGACAGGCATACATAACTACATAATCAGCGTATAATGTTCCCACTGCTGGGACACAGCCCTCCTCTCTGTGAGAGGGAGTGGGCAATCCACCACGCGGGACCAGTGCGGGTTGCATAAGAAGACAATATACAAATGTTGTGTGATATTACAGGTGCCTTTCAGTCATGGTTAGAAATCGCATAAATCAAAAGTTTGGGAACGAGAACCGAGACCAGGCCTCTAAAAGCTATTTATTTCTTGAATTCCGAGCTGTCATTAGCAATTCCTCAAATTTTACATAAAAGCAATTCATAATTTGTGGACCATTTTACGAATCTCCATAGAAAACTGTCAAACAGATGAATTATTTCATAATAGGAATACACGCAGATCATAAATATTACCTATGAATTCATAATATTTTCCTATTATGATTCTGCCAAAGTGGCCGTTTTAAGTCCCCAGAAAGGTAGTTAAAATATGTTAGTAAAAAAAAAGTCCGATAAATACCCAAACGCATGGTATTCTTATACAAAATGGCGTTTTAAGAATACCTGTGCATTTTTTCTAGCTACAAGTTAATGTAGGCGTTCACCAGTAGTGTTAGCAATTTATTACATAGACTTTAGGTAGGCTAGCCAGTTATGTATATATTTTACTAGCTATGGCCGCGGCGCAGTATATTTGTCTCAAACAATCAAAACAATCAAAAAGGCTAGCCTTTTAATTATTTGGACTTGAAAGTTCATATAAAAGGGGCTACTTTTGGATTCTACATGGAACTAGGACAAGCGAAAAAATCAATCAGCCTGCCTTTACCCAACTAAGTTGGGGTCGGCTTCCAGTCCTACCGGATGCAGTTTAATATCAGTATTTTACATGGAGCGACTGCTCTGATCTACACAACCCAGACGACTGTCAAAGATCTACGAATGACAGCCGGGACTAACGGCGATGAAATCTTAGGGGGTATTACACTGCAATGGTTAGCTCGCCGTCCGATAAGGGCCAGGCCCGTTCCACGCGCGCCTCAAAGAGATGTCAGCACACCTGACGGCGTCCGTTAGGACCGATGCCTGCCAGTGTTGCGGAATAGTCCGAAAGGGATACCGGGACCCTGGCAACAGGCAACTGAAGGGACACGGGTGGGTTTTAGTCAGTAAGAGTCTGACACGCCCTTCCGCTCCGCCCAGAGCGGGAGAAGTCATTAGATGATATCCCACCCAAAAAAAAAAGGGTATTACACTATCATAATAATATCTATGACACTATCCTAACTATGATCATAGATCTATGATCAACGATATATTTAATGAAATTGTAACGTAGACATAATATTATGGGTAATTTATGAGCTTCTTAGATAGATAAATGATATAATGATAGTGTAGGGGGATATACCCTTACCCCTTTACAATATCATTCTATCTATGACTCATAAATCTATGATCATAGATAATTATGATAGTGATTACCCACCTTACTGAGATTGGATTTGTTAGGTTAGGTTAGCTCAATGTTATTAAAAAACCGACAAAGTAGGTACCTACCTATAACTTTAGTGATGTTTATGAGTTGTTATTAGATGCAAGTTATAAATAAGAGCTGTAGCAGCCCTGATTAAAACAACAAACGCGATATAATTACCCGTTAACAAACGATTACAAGCCTTAACCACCAATAAATAGAGTCTATTCTAGTACAATATGCTGTTGTATTCAAATTCCGATTAAAATTTCAAATCAGCAGATACAGTGGCCGGTTGCAGGCAAAGAAACCATTTTAAACTGACCTCCGTATCCCTTTTAACAACGTCTATCAAGAGATCGAGATAAAATGGTGATTGCTACGTGTAAATCTAAACTGCTTCCGATAGCTATCGGACAGCGCCATCTATTACCGAGTAGCGGAACTAGGTTGGTGAATAATTTAACTTGGAGGGCGTTTTAGTTGGATTGGAGTAAAAATAGAGCGTGTTGCGTGGTTGGACAATTGCGTGGGGTTGTTATTTTAGGTCATAAGGTCATGTTACGTAATTTATGAAGGATCCTAGGGGGCAAATCAAACAACTTCCTCTTATACCTACACAGTTCAAAAACTGTGTGTCCGGACGAAGTTGCTGGCATCAGCTAGAAACTGAATTGCGAATTCGAAGTTGAGAGCCAACATCTATACTTATTATAAATTAAAGTAGCTTTTTTTGTTTGTCTGTATGTCCGCGTTGTTCTTTTAACAGATTTGAATGTGGTTGTCACCATCGTTTAGAAAAATTTATTCCGGAAGGTTTACGGCCATAAGTTGGGTGGGACAGACTGGATGTGGAAGACGGAGGACAGTTTGTTTTGGTGCAGCCTGGGAGAGGCCTGTGTCCAGCAGTGGGCTGCGATAGGCTGAGTTGATTGATTGCATGAAAAGTAACTCACTCAAACTAGGCTGAGAATCAGCACTTTTCGAACGTTAAAAAGGGAACTGCAGATTTTTTTTTTCGCGATTTTAGTTTTGGTCCTATAGTGAAAGTTGACACAATGACCCCTTAAAAGATTTCGTGTATGAAAAGATACACCTTTTAAACATACAAATTCATCATGACCTGGGGTAAGACATAGCATACCTTTTATTCCGATATTCCCACGGGATCGAGACGTGTCAAACCGCGCTGCTAGTCCATAAAACAATTTTATTTTATATAAATACCTATTTCTTTTATTGTATTCACGATGAATAAAGTACAATTTAGTACAATTCCACTAGCTAGGTAGTTTTATGTTATTTTAAGTAGTTATTTTATCTGCATAATTGTACTTGAACTCGAGTGTTTTAAAAGAAAATTACCACTCTTTAATCTGATTTACTGTCGAGTTTCATTTTAAAATTGCAGCTTTTAAGCTTTGAATTCAAGGAGAAGGACTTTAGCACTATTTTAAAATGGAGATTATTTTATTTTCATACCGACCGACTGATACCGTCATCTTTACATACCGAGACTCCTCCGTGCTTCAGAAAGCACGTTAATCCGTTGGTCCCGGCCGTCATTCGTGGATCTTTGACAGTCGTTACGGGTCGTCAGAAGCCCGAAAGTCTGACAACCAGTCTTGCCAAGGGGTATCGTATTACCCAGTTACTGGGTTGTGGAGGTCAGATAGGCAGTCGCTCCATGTAATACTGGTAGTCAGCTGTATCCGGTTAGACTGGAAGCCGACCCCAACGTTGTTGGGAAAAGGCTAGGCAGATGATGATTTTATTTTCATTATCATACTTTGAACATTGAACCTTTTGGCCATACACTTCCGAAACTAAATGCTTTATTAACAAAAACCACTTGTTTTCTCGTTTTTTTAGGGTTCCGTACCCAAAGGGTAAAACGGGACCCTCTGTCTGTCTGTCTGTCTGTCCGTCCATCCGTCTGTCACCAGGCTGTATCTCATGAACCGTGATAGCTAGACAGTTGATGATACTAAAAACCAGAATAAAATAAATATTTAAGAGGGCTCTCATACAACAAACGTGATTTTTTTGCTCAATATTGAAAACGACAACAAGAAGACGCTTGAAATATTCACAGAATATTTAGTTACATATTTACTTTAAAAATAAATAATTAAATGAAAATAAAACAAATATTTAAGGGAGGCTCCCATACAACAAACGTGATATTTTTGCCGTTTTCTATAGATAATGATACGGAACCCTTCGTGCGCGAGTCCGACTCGCATTTGGCCGGTTTTTTATTGTTTGTAATGTGCGTTTTTTGTGCAGAATAAACAATTTTTATTTCTTTTTTTTATTTCGAAAACTGAAGTTCTGTGAAAGACTGATTGGTTAAGATATTAACTGCACGCAGTATGCGTGTTACATTCAGCGTGAAAACTTTCACTATTATCGCCGCGTAGCTGCGAGCTACGACGTAGTGCGTCGTAGCAGAGTCGTAGCCGTGGCGTAGCAGCGCCGTAGCCGCGGTGTTGACATTCCGTAGGCTATCTATTCTACCGTCAACCGGTGTTTATAGTATAAAAACAGTTTTAATAATTATTTGATTGGACAAAATTGCATATTATATCTGATTTATTAACCGACTTCAAAAAGGAGGAGGTTCTCAATTCGGCTGAATGTTTTTTTTTTGTATGTTTTTTAAGCGATTTCACCGCCAATTATGAATTCATTTTGATGATTTTTTTTTTGTATACCCCTGCACAGTGTTCTAAATTGTATGGGACAGATGTTTTTTTTTTTCGCGGTGTCAAAGTCGATCCCATAGTAAAAGTTAATTCAGTTTGATGTTCTAAAGCACGTTTTAAAGTTTGTAAAGTTAATTTTTTAAAACCTTATACAGGATGTAAGGTACAGCCCTCTGTAAATTAACAGGGGCATGGGGTCTCAACTCGAACAAATTATAATTAGTCTTGAAAAAAAATCATAGATGGCAGCATAAGTAACAATTTATGAAATTAACAATCACTAAAAAGCGTTATACGACAAATTTTGGCTGAGGTAATATTAGTAAACATCAAAACATCTTTGTTTAATGCTGATTTATGTATTTACACTCATAAATCTCGGATTTTCAACAAAAAACTTAAATTAAGCCGTTTACTTTAATTCGAACCCTTAGAATGATAAAGTAGCAATCTATAAATCATTTTGTTGAGAGCTCTTTGCAATAGATGGCGTTTTACTCAAGTGATGACAGGGTCACTTTAAACTTGCGTTTATGTCGTTTCATTAAGGAAAATCAAACAATTTTTTTTTTTGAATCTAGTACTTTACGTAGAAATATAAAAATTGAACACCTAGGAAGAAAAAACGTAAAAAAGGAAGAAAAACATCTAGGAGTCTTGCGTAGTATCTAGGCAAGACTCCTAGATGGCGTTAAAAAAACTACAGTCTCTGGCAATTAGTGAGTCGCTGATGCTGCCATCTGTTAAAAAAATGGAGAACGAAAAATAGCCAGCTGAATAGCCAGACTTAGGGTGGTGTCATTTCTTTGTATGGGATTGGGTATCTGTACGTAGTATTATAATATCTGTGACAGGGGGCATTCAGCTCCTTATTTTGAATCATATTCCACGGGAAATTTTCTCAGAATATTTTTATTTTTTTATCGTTTTTTCAGTTAATATTCCTTTATTTCAATGTAATAATATAGCGAACGACGCGTGAAGCTCAGAATTTGCATAGATAAATCACGTGACGCAAGCGCCCCCCCCCCGCACGTGGAATGCGGCTACTTTGCGTTGTGCGTGTGAGTAGTATAAAATAAATCAGGTTTATTGGATTCCCATAATATTCCTGCAAAAATTTCATGTACCTATCGTCTTAGTATGAAATGCTGAATTCACCCCATCAGTCTGCGGAGGGCTGTCCCTTCCACCCTGTATATTGTGGTGTCTTATATACGACTTCGACGCGAACGAAATCGCGGACAGAAACGTTATAAACTGGTTATAACCCCTTGAAGGAATTTAAGAACGAATTGAAGGACATAATACAAGTATTTGTAATACTATCGATCGCCACATTGTACCCAGAGTTCATTGTTATGTTAATATATATTCGTAACGCAACCGTTTTGGCAAATCATCGTGAATAATTTGAAGGAAGGTAAAAAGCATGCCTTGTTTGAATAGCATTTTTTTTGGGTTCCGTAGCCAAAGGGACCTATGACTAAGGCTCCGCTGGTCGACCGTCCGTCCGTCTGACACAGGGCTTTATCTTTTGACACGTATCAGGCTAAGCGTATGCTAAGACGCAGGTCCACGCAGCACAGGGCAGAGCACCCCTGCTCTGCCCTGTGCTGCGTGGACCTGCGTCACCTATGCGTATAGGCGGGGGCCTAAACCGGTCACATAGCAATTCCTCTAATAGCAGTTCAATTTCCTAAATCCCAGCTGTCATAAGCAATTCCTCTAATTTGACATAAAAGCAATTCATACTTTGTGGACCATTTTACGAATCTCCATAGAAAACCGTCAAACAGATGAATTATTTTGTAATATGAATTACAAGCAGATCATATTATGAATTGTCAGTTTGTGGCATTTTACGATGATTCATAATATTTTCTTATTATTATTCTGCTAAAGTCACCGTTTTATGCCCCCAGATTTAGTAATGCATGAACGTATTGACATCATAACTCTCCTTTTCTGCTTCGCCGTAATCGGGTAATCAGAACTTTGATTTACCCATAGACACAAATAACTGCGTGTTTTTTTCTACGAAGGCATATGCCGCGTCGAATCAAAGATTTATATGACAGCTCTAATCTATAAAAAATACAGCTATAATTTTTCCTAAGCATGCAATATAGTTTTTTATGCTTTCTGTACCATATTGTACCATTTGGTAACCCATAGACGTTCTTAGCAAAGAGAATTTACCTCTAAAAGGTCTTTGTTTATGGTTCTCGTTTGCATTTCGAACAGAGTTTAGTATCTACGCACTTGAATATAGATTGTTTATGGTTTTTGTACAGGCTTTGGTATTAGTGGGGAGTCTAGTTTTTTTTATAGGTAAGTAGTTATTAGACTATTACGTTATTTTATGGGTAGGAACTTTATAGACCAGAGAGCCTTGACAAGTGTCAGTTGCTTCGAAAGCGTTTCGTATTTCTACAAGGATATTCAACAGGATTGACATAAGCTTTTCGATAGCTTGTGTCAGTCCTATACATTTTTGCCTTTTCCATCATCGTTATCGCTGATAGAATGTCACATTGTCTAGGGCCCTAGTCACGACAGGTTTTTTTCATAGCTCAGCTAGTACTTTATAGCCGTTTAATGCTCGAATTTACTGCAATGACACAAAATAACTTGGTTTTATTTTTCCGTCCCGCGTGGTGGAACGCACTCCCTAGCACATAGAGGCCTCTGTCCCAGGGATCGTAATAGGCGATTAATTGATTATTATTATTATAAATAAATAAATAAAAATCGTTATTGCAGACCACAGATCCATAAAAAAACACAATTAAAAAAAAACATATGATAATAGAGCAGGCGTGGTTATTAATCAAATACTATGAAGGTTATTTACCCTTTTTCCGTTGGTACCCACGAAACTAAAGATCATATCGTGAATACATAACAATTTGAGTATCATATTTCATACTAGACGTCAGTAGTTAGAATAAATTTGAAGGTTCGTAACGAAACAATTGACGGTATAATTACGAGCGATCATTTGTCAAAGTGACAGTTATGTAAGAACACAAATTATTGTTTTGAATTTTAGTGGCTCAATTAACAAAAAAGACAAAAAGTAGTTTGACCAGCGTTCCGTCCCTACTTCACACGAGTGCAATGGTTACATGTCACACAAAAACTATGTGCTATCTATCAATCAATCTGCCTAGCCTTTTCCCAACTATGTTGGGGTCGGCTTCCAGTCTAACCGGATGCAGCTGGATACCTCATACCAGTATTTTACATGGAGCGACTGCCTATCTGACCTCCACAACCCAGTAACTGGATAATACGATACCCCTTGGTAAGACTGGTTGTCAGACTTTCGGGCTTCTGACGACCCGTGTAACGACTGTCAAAGATCCTTTAATGACAGCCGGGACCAACGGCTTAACGTGCTTTCCGAGGCACGGAGGAGTCTCGATATGTAAAGATGGTCACCCATCCACGGACCAAACCCGGCAAGCGTCGCTTAACCTGATGGATCGACCCGTGCGGCTGTTATTATTTAGCCACGAGCTCCTCTATAATTAAATTCTATATTTATATTTAAAATAACGTGTGCTATACTTATTTAAATTAAATATAATATATGTAATACACACAAACCTTCCGGAATAAATAAATAAATAAATGAATTAATTGTGAAAACCAACAAAAATCCTTCGTAAATATTAGTTCTTGTGCTTTGTATTGACAGCTCACTTCACCATGTCCTCACAGCGAGATTTTAACAAAATATATCGACTTTCGGACCGCCATTGAGAAATTCCTATTGTAAAACTACAATGAAACTGTCCGACTCAGGGATAATGAATAAAAACGTGTTGGTACTTGGTAATCTCATCTTAGATACGAGCTAAAATATTTGGTAGGTTTATTTCAAAGATTCTTTTTTTTTGTAATCCAACTTAGTTTTTGTTAAGAAAAAGAACCCATTCAGTTAGGTACACACGGCTACACATCAAGCGATACATTTCCAGTATAAGCTGACCTCGCATTGAACGGAAATCCTATACAATGCAGATCAGCATAAACTGGAAATGTATAGCTTGATGTGTAGCCGTGTGTACAAGAAACTCCACATATTGTACTTTTTTAAATTTGCTTCCAAAAATCTTCAATTTTGAACTTCGAACTATCGCAACTCTATTATCATACAATTTTGAAGTTCGAATTAAAATAACTCTCTTATCATACTTACAAGGGCGAGGAATTGTTGGCGCCACGGTTGATCCAGCAGTATTACTGTTCCCGAAAGTTAACGCAAAGTTAAATAGGGCATGAGATTGTCCAGTCATCCAGCCAGTAAGAAGCAGCGATAAAATGGCCGCGGGCTTTTGTTGACACCACATCTCAACGCGCGAAAAAGCACGCTTTTCAATTTTGGATACACAACTTTTTCAAACTTTTTTTGTCTATGGTTGAAATAAAGGCGGGCAATTTTTGAATGAAGAAATTTGGTTTTTTGTTTTCTATTTTATGCGGTTATTTTTTTTTATGAATTTTATTTCTTCTCAATATGTTCGAATTTCGCTGCAAGTGAATTTTGTAAAGCTATTATATAGGTAAGTTGATTTGAAATATAATTAAAAATAAATCAAGATGGATGACGAATAGTGCTTGGATGTGGTTAAGGTATCTCGTCAGTATTGTTATGTTTAGAAAATTTTGTGGTATGGATTTCGGAACGGAAAGAAGCAGGGCCGTGCCTTACGAAATCAATCAACCAAATCGCGTATCCGAATTATTTGTATAATAACTTTTACAGTTACTTTTTGATATTTATATGACCATTAAATAACAGTGAGTCTCCCGAGTCCCGCTGCAAATTTGCGGTGAGACCATCACACGTATTTTGTAATGCTACGGCTACACTTCGCGTTATCGCGAACTTTTCTTCGTGCGCTCTCTGTTGCTCAGCGAGTAATCGAGGGGTGTGTGAGAGAGAGCTCACGAAGAAAAGTTCGCGATAACGCGAAGTGTAGCCGTAGCAAATCGGAATGAGATGTATGAATTACCGCGCACTGCAGTGAAAATAACGCACCGCGACACCGACCAAGCAGTGGATATTATCCTTTTGGTTTTTGGATACGCCCGTCAATCTTTATAGCTTACGAAAAAGTATACCTTAACAGGCCTTAACACTGTTAGTCCACCGCACCGTGAACGGGACGTCAACGAGAAACGAGACGCGGCGATAGTAAATGTACTGTCGATAATTCGGCGTTGACGTACGGGACGTCACGTACGGTGGGGTGGACATGGACAAACAACCCAAGGCCATCAAGGGATGCAAACAGGGTACGAAAAACGTGCATTTTTCACTGCTAGTGCGCGAACCCGTGACTGCGTTTGATAAACTGTACGGCAGAACAACGCACCACATTCCGCGGGACTGCAGTGCACGCTAGCCCTTTATTTAGCAACGGTGACAATCATGTCAAAACATCGAGCTTCTATTCTAAATCTAAATTAAATATAAACATGAATTCCGGAATAAATGCTATAAATTATGGTGAAAGCACCAAAATCCATTGTGGTGTACAGCTTGGCAAAAAAGAGTTTGGAAAAAATTAGGGCGCCACTACCGCATATAGGTCACTCCAAATGGGAAATGAGTAAACGAATTTAAACAAATAGTTAAAAACGCTGCTTGTACTGACTCAAAAACCTACTAGCACTTGTCGGCAAAGTAGTGCCAACATCATAGGTCTGCAACCTAAGTAAAATATTTAGTTTCATCTGTCACCGCATCATACTCTTTTTTGCCAAGCTGTCCGAAATCCTCTGTCCTAACAGAGCTCTATGGCGGGCAGTCACTAACGTGACAGCCTGTCAAGAGGTCTGGCACTTTGACATATACGACATGAGCTTGCCAAGAGGCCCGGACATGGGCAGGTTTTGCTTTTCCAAATTACTATAGACATTGGCAGAATGGACGACACAGGCTTTGCTTGCAAAAAAAACTTGCTATAATAAATATAGTTGCATCCAGATAAACTGGAAATAACATAATTGGGAAAAGGCTAGGCAGTTGGATGATATCGACTGTAAAGTAAAGTCTGTTTTTTTAATCTCGTAGACTAATTTCACATTTCAAGTGATTGTTTTATCAATTTGGAGTTTGACAGTTGTTCCTGTCAAATTAGTTTATGAAATTAAAAAAACAAACTTTAGTAAAATTATCTATACCCGTACATTTACTTCTTGATCTACTTACATTCTAAAATACCTACTGCCTGATTAACAACGTGTCCATATAATCGAAAAATACCTAGGTATTGCCTGATTAACAACGTATCTAAGTCTAAACAAAACACTGCCTATCTAAACACATTACATACTAAATAATTCATTAAAACAGGATTTTTACTTACACTGGCTGAAATAAATAATATTACACAAGTAATTTGAAAAAGGAACAACTATAAAAGTGCAATAATATTTTACACCATAGAGAATTTTAACAAATTCCTTTTCGCTATTTTATGAGTAGGTTCACTACATTTCTTTACGGTTTTCAATGGTTATGTTGTTTTGTTTTATTATTTAATTTCTCATAATTAGCCATAAAATTCAAATTAAAGTATTGCACGATGTGGACAAGTTTTATTGTAAAAGTAGCCATTATGCTATGTATTTAATTAAAGTTCATACAATAATTCGACATGCTATTTATGTTTCCTTTGGAGTAGAATAAAAAATGGCTGCTGGTTTAAAAAGGTAAATAGAAAATAATTTATCTTTCAAGGAGTTTTTTTTATGATTATCAAGGTTTACTTTCCGAGCTGTTCCAAATGAGTATAGGACAGAATTTCGACAGAATAAAAAAATATGAAATCCCGTCTTTTTATTTGTTATTTACTTGTATACCAACACATTTATGTATTGTAAATAATGTTCGATATGTGGTGGAGAAAATAAACGTTTTGTTTATTATTATTATTCCAAACAATTTTTTTTTTAATTTGTTAATATTCTCTATGCTGAGGTGGATTAGATTATTTGCCATTTATATGTGTGCTCTTGCATTGAATGTGCAATATTTGAAACGTGCACAAATGTCTTAGAATGAAGAAAAAGCATTCACATTGTCAAACACACAAGTTTAAGGAGAGTAACTTTAATTCGAATTTAGGTATGTCTAAGCGAAAGTTTTGCTTAATGTAAAACAACGCCTGTATTCCCCGATGGGCAGAGTTGTAGCCCGAGTTGTCAATTGTGTCAATCCCAAGCATCAGGTGGAATGACGGCTCACTTTGCTCACTACACCTAAGTTTACACGGTGACATTTTTACAGAAGAGATCGACAAATGACCCATTGAGACTCATAATAATAATGAAAACATGTTTATTTTTAAATGTTTTGTTTTAATGTTTTTTTATAAAAATACTTAAAAATGTAACAAAATAATATGTATTTAAAAAGAAATAATGAAAAAAAAAACGTACTTGGTACCTACACTCGCGACAATATATGAAGTCTGTTTTGACGTTTCGTTCTCGTAACTTGTAATAAGCCTTTTTTTTTGAGGTTTGGGGAATCGTCCAATGACTTCTCCCGCTCTGGGCGGAGCGGAAGGGCGTGTCAGACTTTTACTGACTAAAACCCACCCGTGCTCCTTCAGTTGCCTGTTGCCAAGGTCCCGGTATCCCTTTCGGACTTTCCCGTAACTTTTGATAGGCCTTGAGAATCAGTTTTAAGCAATGTCAATGTACATAAGTCGTTGATTACAAACTCTATTAGTATGTTTCATCGATATGTCTCGAGAATCAGTATATAAGAAACAATTTTTTTTTTAATTCTTCACAAAGGATTTTTACGGAAAACGGGCTTCTTCGATTGTCGCGAGTCTAATCTCATCTTATGAGCCAAAATATTTGGGATTGTAGGGAATGTCTTTCTCTTTTAATGATCCAACTGAGTTTTTTTTATATAAAAAAACAAAAATATTCAATTTTGAACTTCGAACTATCGCAACTCTCTTAACATACAATTTTGAAGTTCGAATTAACGTAACTCTCTTAGCATACTTACGAGGGGCCAATGTTGGTGCCACGGTTGGTCCTGCAGTATTACTCTTCCCGAAAGTAGTTAGGGCATTAGATTGTCCAGTCATCCAGCCAATAAGAAGCAACGGTAAAATTACCGCAAGCTTTCGTTGACACCACATCTCAACGCGCGAAAAAATACGCTTTTCTATTTTGGCTTCACTATTTTTTTAAGCTGTTCTTTTTGTCTATGGTTCAAAATAAGGCGGGATTTTTTTAAATGAATTATGTTTTTTATATTTTTTTTATTTAGGTGGTTATTGTGTTGTTTATGAATTTCTTCTCATCAATGAGGTCGAATTTCGCTACAAGTGAATTTTGTAAAGCTATCTAAGTTGATTTTAAAGATATTTACAAATGGTTCAAGATGGATATCGAATAGTGCTTTAATATGTTCCCAGTATTGTTTAGACAATTTTGTGGTATGAATTTCGGAAAGAAAAGAAGCAGGGCCAATTGCTTTATAAAATCAATCAACCAAATCACATATCCAAATTATTTAAATAACTTTTACTGTTACTTTATTTATATATTATTTAGGTAATACACAATTGTTAAGATGTGGTGTGGTGTCAGTAATTTTTAAAGTGACGTAATTTATATAGCAGGACATTTTTGTTGTATCGTTTTCTCGTTGCGTTGTCTGATATTTTTGTATGTTTTGTGCGTCAGAATTTTGTATTGTTTTGTTTTTAGACGTTTTCAGTATATCCGGAGTGTCCCCGATTGCTGTTGAACGTATTTCTGTCAAAGAGTTCCTTGGAAATACACCTTAAAAGTAACATAATCCTAAAACATCGACAAACAAGCTTTTTTTTTTATTCACAGCATTGTCTCATGCTTATTGAACAGCAGTTGTATGTGTGTGTATGTGAGTGTATGGAATTCTTATGTTAAAATGTATGAAAGCTTGTTGTTTGTATGAAATATATTGTTTTAAATTCTTACCCGGGGCGGCGGAAGTTGTCGCAGGTTTTGGTGGATCTGTATTGGCCTTCCCAAAGGACGAGATACCAAACCCATCTGTGCACTGTATGTTTAGCCAACCGACTATAATAATAGGCAATAAGGCGAACATTTGCCTCCTGTACCACATTTTTTTACACTGGTAATACCTTGCTGTGTTTTTCTAATTTGTTTTGATAATAAAAAAAGGTTTGTAACAGTTGTCTATGGAAAAAAATGTATAATTATGTTGACTATGGAATAAAGATGGCTGACTTTTGGCGCCAATTTGTTTGTCAAATGGTCGTATTACCTAATGTGATGCTAAGCAGTGTTTTTTCTTGAGCGAGACGGCTAAAATGTTGTAGTGTATCAGCCTAAATCAATATAAATGGTATTTTGTATTAAAAAGACGTCTACTTTGTGTCTTAATATTCCTCTGAATCACAAATTAAAGTACCTATAATTATTTCTCTGAAATTATAGCTGCGGTGCAAGTACAGATCTTTTTATCCGACATCGACAGATTTAACAAAAATTATTCGACTAGATGTGGATAAAACCACTGACCCCAAAAATATAAATCGTTAAATTGGCGTTCTTGCGTTAAAAGATGATCGCGTTTCTGTTTCATTTTGACATCTTTGGCACACACAATATCACATGCTGTCATGGAAACGTCATACACAAGATGTGTGAGCTAACTCATCACAGTATCAATTGATACTTTTCGCACGACATAAATACGGTGCGTACATATACAAAGATCATCAACAGCAACATCTTTGACCAAACTTCGATGATTTTAGATTTTTTGCGGCTCGTTAAAGTTCCGTTCTTGCACCGCTGTTCTCTATGTTTTTAATTTGCAAATTGTGCTAAAAATAATCAATACCTAAAGTAATAAACTTTTTTCGCTTTGTAATCAGAGGAATATTGTGTGTCGTCAACTAGGTTCTAAAGAGTAAAAGTGAATAAAGTTGTTATAAAAATGGATGGCGTGTGTGAGTCTTCTGTTGTTGTTAAATTTTTCGTTGTGACGCCGCCGTTTCTGTATATTTATATAATGAGACTAATAGACGATTATTATACAAGTTAATAAATAAGTTAAAATTTTGAATATAATAATATTAACAATTTTGAACATTGTATAAACACTTACTAATACGATAAAAAAATTAAAACGCAGATATTTACAAGCCAGACACAAATTACAAAAATATGTATGAAATAATACAAATATTTATTGTCTTTAAGTTTATTTAATCTGTACAAGTCAATTTATTTAGATTATTATTTTAATATGGAAGAAAGAAGGTCCCATTATATAAAAAAAAGCTTACCCGACGGCGGAGTAGGCGCCGGTGTTTTGAGAGGAGGATCAGTTTTAATAACGCCAAAAACAGGACTAAATGCTCCGAAACATTGTCCAATCAGCCATAAGAACACAAAAATAGACAAAAAACTACGCTTCCTGTACCACATTTTAATTTTTTAAACCGATTCTGCAAATAAAACCGTTAATTTCGAATTTGGAAAAAAAGTGTAAAGAATTTGTGTAAAAATGTTATGTATGTACAATATATACAGATTGATTAGTGTTTTTAACGTTATTAAGTTCTTTTGTGAATAAAGCTTAGTAGGTTATTTCAATTCATGTAAACCTACATTGTTTATTTCAAAGGTCGTCTAGTGAATCGCCTGTGCATGTTGGGCAAACATTTTTTTTCATATAATGGGACAAAAATATCCTCTGTATGTACCTGTAAGTATTAAAAATAACCACTCGTGCTTCTAACACTCAAAAACATGACACATAATGTGTAAATAAAAAATGTGTTTTTTTCAGAACCATGTTTTTTTTAAACAGTGATCAGTGTTTTTTTTTTCTAGTCCAATCTGTGGATGTGCAGTGTGATGTCCCATTATATAAAAAAAATATATTTACCGGGTGGTGCTGTAGGGGCTGCCGACGGCGCTTTCGTGTTGGAGACACCGAAAGTGCTGAGTGCTTCGGAGGAGTAACCAGTCAGCGATGCCAACACAAGTGGCAGAATGAGAGCGGCAACTTGCTTCCGGCACATCTCAAAAATTCCAAACATTTTCGTTTTTTGAAACGCAACAGTTTACGTTCACGAAAATCGGATGAGCGACGGATGGTTACGTTTTATGTCCTTGTTTATGGTATGGCGGTTCGAATTTGGAACTGCGATTTGATTTCTTTTTTGTTTTTGTTATGCGGAAAATGCGTCAAAGAGCCTTTTTGATTTTCGAACCTAGTTATTTATTGTCTGTTTAGAAAAATAACTTTAAGATGTGACAAAAAAGCAAAAAAATAATTTGGCGCATTTTACTCACATTTCATGCCAATATCGCATAATTTTTGTCAGAATTAGTAATTTACAAAAAAATGGTATTACCCGATAATGACATCTTATTAGTGGAAGTTGATTTCAATTATTCTGACAGCTACGTCCATATATCAAAATGGCAAATCAAAAAAAAAGTAGCCATTGACTCGAAATTTGAAAGTCAACCAGAAGCCCTATAATTACTAAAATAGCCCTTCAGCTTAGTTCATTCTTTTCATGGGCCTTTTTACTAATAGCCCGCGTAACAATAAGCCACCATTTTGAATATATTAGCTGTCAGAATAATAAATGAACGTTATATAAAAATGGTGGGCGATGGTGATATTAATATTTTTTTAAATAAAGAACGAATTTTTATTGAGGTTTAGGTTGTTAGCTAGACCAAAAATGTTAAATGAGTCTTTTTTGCCGGATTTAGATCGTAGGCATAGATTTCAACTGTAGTAGGTACTATTCTGTAAACATATCACCGTGAAAACTTAGGAGAGGTGGGCTTGAAGTGAACTGTCATCCCATCTGATGCTAGGATTGACAATATTGACGACTCACTTCACATATGCTTTCACGGTGAGATTACAGAATAATCAATAAAGATATTGAGTATTGAGTATTGAGAATACTTAAATAATAGGCAGGTCGTTATTTGGAGTATTTTTAAAAACAACAAAAAATATGGTTTTTTTCGTAGAATATATTCTATGATTGAAATATTATTATATAACGTTGAAAACTGAAGTTGTGAATACATAAATGGTCTAACTACAATAATTGTTAGAAGGCTTGATCAATATATTTCAGAACAAAATACGTGAATGCGATTTATTGGGACACAAAAGCATAATTTACAAATCTCTGTTATGTAAATATTACAGAAAACAAAATGTTTTGAATCTAGATCTTGAAAAAGATAGATGAGAAGTCTTGTAATTATTTACTTTCTTTTGTTTAAAATCCGTTTTTTTTGTAAACACAAGAAGGTGCAAGCATTCAAGAATACATTTTAGAAAATGGAATTCACTGTCCCCCGCGATATTATATGAGGGCAGACAGAAGGATCCTGTTAATGAACTATCTTCTGATCAATATATATATAAAGAAAAAACCATCTACGTAAATTAATTTAAATTAATATTGATCAAACCTCAAAGGATTAGGTACTTATTTGTTAGAAATAATTAAAATATTATGACCACACACGTCAGCCAAATATTTTGTCTCTGGTTATGAAAAAATAATATCGAATAAAGCAAAAGTGTGTTTATTTAGCTAGTTTTTCTTAGCAATTATATTAATAAAATAAAATAATACGCATTTGAATAATAATGGAACTATTCAAGACGTAGAGTGCCACTGTTATTTTGCTCGGAAAGCATTATGACTTTGGCACTTATACGGCCCCAAAAATCGTTTTGGTTACAGAATTTCCTTTGGAATAACGTAAAGGATACTACCAGTTCCCACTTTTTTTCAAAAAGTAGTTCTTGTCTCCTAAGTAATCTAATGACTATTTCTCTATCCGAATTAAGTATCGTGGTTATGCTATATGACACGACGCGTCGGCTCGTAAAACTCACAACTCCAGAATAGCCGAGTTTGGCAGTAAATGTTAATCAGTGCATACTTCGATGACATTATCTGTACTTGATATAATATTACTATAGATGTAAAATTGAGAGTTTGTATGTAGGACCCCCTACATACAAACTCTCAATTTTACATCTTCAGAACTACTGAATGGATTCCGAAAATTATTTTACTAATGGGAAGCTACAGTACTGCCGAGTGTCATATGACTCTTTCACGCGGTCGCGGGCAGAAACTACAAAGTTACTGATAAAATTGAACTCTAAGGCCACATATTGATACAACATTCTGTCGCTGTCATCTCCAAAAGATTGATAGAAATAGATGTTTAAATTCGCTGTTATACTCATTTGTGTTGCAAGTGGGACGCGATGCCTTATCACATCAATGTGGGTTAAACAGTAGCAACCACAAACTCAAGAAACTAATGAATTTATCTACATTGCAGCATAATCAGTGTATAATGTTCTCACTGCTGGGACACAGGCCTTCTCTTTGAGAGGGAGTGGGCTATAATCCACCATGCTGGCCCAGTGTGGGTTGGTGGATGTCACATGTCTTCAAATTTTTGGTTCTAGAACATGCCTCACGATGTTTTCTTTCTCCATTTTGAGAGCAGTGGTGATGAAATAATTTACACAATTAGTAAAGTGCCTGCTTGTTTTCGAACCTACTCGTTTACCAAGTTGCGGCCATTACCACTACTGGGCCACCTTAGACTTAGTCAAA
The DNA here is from genome assembly GCA_947522985.1 of Lithophane socia. Taxonomy (NCBI): domain Eukaryota; kingdom Metazoa; phylum Arthropoda; class Insecta; order Lepidoptera; family Noctuidae; genus Lithophane; species Lithophane socia. The sequence continues at coordinate 3,345,143 of OX383281.1, read as the reverse complement.
AAGTTTCATAAGAGAGCACGCAGAATTATATGATTTCGTTTCGTATACATACATCAAGTTTTTTTGAACATTTTCGTTCAAGAAACTTCTTATATCGCAAAGTTAAGGGGGATGCGCTAGGGTAGCCCGCGAAATTCAAATTTTCTTTCGTTTTTTGCAATTTGCAGGTCAGTATCAGGTAAGGTTAGGTTAGACAGCAATACAACTCTCTATGTTCATGTAAGTGCATTGAATGTTTATAATTCTGTAAACCCATATTTTTTACGAGCGCAAATAATATTTAGATCAACATACAACCTGATACTGACCTGCAATTTGCAAAAAACGTAAGAAAATTTGAATTTCGCGGGCTACCCTAGCGCATCCACCTTAATGTGGCAAATTGTCAAGTGCGCGTAAACTGCTGCGATTGGTTAATGACTTACTTATCAACTTTTTTTTTGATCGGGAATCTGGCCCAATGGTAACCCACGGGACTCTCTTACGAAAGTGAATGCGGTCTGTCTATCTGTCCGTCCGTCTGTCACAAGATTGTATCTTTTTAAACGTAATCGATTGTCGGTTGACATAAAAATGTGTTTTAGGAATTACGTATGGCTAATACGTTTACTAAAACAAACACACTTTACTTCTTTGGTTTAAAATAATGACTTTATAAATCAAACATGTGTGTAGCCATAGAAAATATAAGAAATTTATAAAATTATATATATCCGTTTTATTTATACTTAGCTACAATATTTAACTTTTTCTTTGATTGATTGATCAACTAATAATAACGGAAATCATGTTTAATATTTACCAAAGAGGAAAATAGTGTCTTTGGTAAATACAATAAGAAAATATAAGGTCTACGAACTTAGGCTTAAAAACATTACCCTCCTTCTGGGGCAGTCGGGTAAAAAAATTTTTTTTCGTTGATCAACCAAAAATAAGATCGATTTGTGTTTGAGTTATTTACATTGGTAGATAAATATATTTATCAGTGCAAAAAGCAGCGGTGATTAGCATAAAACAAGCTTTTTAAGAAATATCTTTTGAGACTGTTATAAAATTATTGCTTAACTTTTTTTGGTTTAGAGATACAAGGATAAGCTTATTTTTCATAAATCACATTATAAAAATGTATCTAAACATTAAAACAAATGTTGAAATAATATTTGTTATTCAAAGTAAGTAACCGTTTCTTAAATTTTTCAACTTTTTTTCTTTACACATACACATTGTTAAAAAAAGTACAATAAATACACACAGAAAATAAATTAATATTCCGTGGGTGGAACAGGATAATAATCTACGCTCAAAAAAAGAACGAAACCAAAAACAACAGTGCAAAAGCGTGCGTTCGCATTAATCAACAACGATTTAAAACATTCAATTTTAGAATTCCATTTTTTAGACAAACGTTTTTCTTTTTTTAACTTTCTCTGTTTAGTTTTGGCCTTTTTAGTTAACTTTTAATTCACGTTTAGACTATGTGGTGTCTAAAATGAGACTGAGTTCAGATATAGTTACAGTTAGCTCTTGCGTCTAAGTTGCACGATGCTTGCCGCGGTACTAAAGACCAAGGTAGAACGCAAGGTTGCTTTAGTTTCTTCATATACAGGTCGTTTGAATTTTTTTTTTGTAAGCAGTTTTTTTTTCGTTTTTTTTTTTTTGACATACCTTGTTTCTCTTTTCGGACCACTCAACATAATAAATTAGCAACGGAAAATCCTATAATTTGCACCTTAACAGAGTTTTATTTTTAAAATCACACTTAATTTATCACATAATTAAATGAAGTGAAACATTATCGAGCTCATGAAGGTTTCAAACAGAAAAAGGTCAAGATATTTTTATTGTTGCAGGTCTTATACTACCTGACCAGTATCTAACATGGAGCGACTGGCTGTCTGACCTCCACAACCCAGTTACTGGGTAATACGATACCCCTTTTGATAAGACTGGTTGCTAGACTTTCGGGCTTCTGACTATCCGTAACGACTGTCAAAGATCCACGAATGACAGCCGGGACCAACTGCTTAACTTGCTTTCTGAAGCACGGAGGAGTCTCGGTATGTAACGATGGTCATCCCCGGACCATCCCCGGAAAGCGTAGCTTAACCGGATGGATCGACCCGTGCGGCTGATATTAGTTAGCCACGAGCGAAGAAAAAAGAACTTTTAACAACAACCTGTGTATGGTATAAAATTAGGGGTCGCCCCCACCGCTGTATATTATATCCGACGTTACGTTTCGGGGTCAAAAGGGGGGGGAAAGGGGGAAAAAATAATTCTTATGTTATCGTACCTCTTTGTTACAAACCTACTGCGTAGCAAGGAAGTGTTGTGTGTTTTTTAAGTTTGCCATATACCTACTCGCCTTTAAAAATAAGAAAAATATAATGTTGTTCGTTGGCAAGTGCATTACTTGAGAACGTCTGGCCCAATTGTTTTTTTTTTGTTATTTTAAAATGCTCCTGGTAGTCCGATTTATTTTTTAAATTTCCCCCTATCGTTAATTTATAACAATAATTCAATAAATATACATTTAACACTAAATTAATAATAATATGTACAAGTATATAAGAAAGGGGGGAAATATTCACTATAGTGCATCAAAAAATTCGTCTGCATCGCTGTCAGCAGGAAAAGTGCCCAAAAGGCTGGCAGCACTGTCACGTTGTATGGCAATGCTAGATTTTTATTGAAAAAAAAAAATCAATCATGTTCAAGGGCTGTCTTAACGAAGTCCGAATTAGGTTCTTACGAAAAGGAGAAAATTTGAGTCTGACAACCAGTCTTACCAAGGGGTATCGTATTATCCAGTTACTGGGTAGTTGAGGTCAGATAGGCAGTCGCTACAAGTAAAATACTGGTATTCAGCTGCATCCGGTTAGACTGGAAGCCGACCCCAACATAGTTGGGAAAAGGCTAGGCAGATTGATTGGAAAGGAAAATTTGAAAAGTTGCCAGGAAAATTCGAAAATTCGAAAATTCGAAAAAACTGAAAGTGCATTTTATATGGGAATTTTGTATGAATAATTGAAATTGGACAGGGCAACGTCTGTCGGGTCACCTTAGTTGCTAATCTAACTCTAACTAATATTATAAACTAATCTAACTCTAACTAATATTATAAACGAGAAAGTTTGTAAGTATGGATGGATTGATGGATGGATGGATGGATGTTTGTTACTCTTTCACGTAAAAACTACTGAAGGGATTTGGGTGAAATTTGGCAAACAGATAGTTTATAACCTGGATTTATACATAGGATACTTTTTATCCCGATATTTCCACGGGATCGAGACTTACGCGGGTGAAACCGCGGGGCGCAGCTAGTATATGTATATTTTGTTAGTTTGTCTGCAAATATAGAGGAGCTCGTGGCTAAGTAATAAAAGTCGCTCGGGTCGATACATCAGGTTAAGCTACGCTTGCCGGGGTTGGTCCGTGGATGGGTGACCATTTTCACATATCGAGACTCCTCCGTGCCTCGGAAAGCACGTTAAGCCGTTGGTCCTGGCTGTCATTTGTGGATCTTTGACAGTCGTTACGAGTCGTCAGAAGCACGAAAGTCTGACAACCAGTCTTGCCAAGGGGTATCGTATTACCCAGTTACTGGGTTGTGGAGGTCAGATAGGCAGTCGCTCCATGTAAAATACTGGTACTCAGCTGCATCCGTTTAGACTGGAAGCCGACCCCAACATAGTTGGGAAAAGGCTAGGCAGATGTCTGCAAATATAGTATGTCGTCTTTTTTCCCGCCCGTGGGTTTTGAAATACGATGAAAAAATTATATCAAGGAAGGGTTTTATTCACCTGTTCCATGGCACCGCCGAAGATGAAGCAACTAGCTATCGACTATCTATGATTGATCGCTGCCATCAGTACTGTACCTATCATTTTTTTCTTTTTTTGAGGGTGGGATATCATCAAATGACTTCTCCCGCTCTGGGCGGAGCGGGAGGGCGTGTCAGGCTTTTACTGACTAAAACCCACCCGCGTTTCAATTGCCTGTTGACAAGGGGCCCGGTATCCCTTTCGAACTTTCTTGCAACCCTGGCAGTGCACTGCCTATCTGACCTCCACAACCCAGTAACTGGGTTGGTACAGTAACCCCTTGGTAAGACTAGTTGTCAGACTTTTGGGCTTCTGACGACCCGTAACGACTGTCAAAGATCCACAAATGACAGCCGGGACCAACGGCTTAACGTACTTTCCGAGGCACGGAGGAGTCTCGATATGTAGAGGCGAATGCGGCAAACCAAAAAACATAAAAAACCTTCATTTTAAAACCATTGTTGCTTCAATAACACCTTAGTCTTGAACTCTCTAAGCCCATAAAACGAATGTAGGTGTAGGCCTGCCTATATTGGGAGCACTTTGCACTATAAATAACACGAAAACAGTATTATTGTAGGAATAAAGCCTTTATAATGTATATGACGTCGTTAAGGCGTGGTCGCTGTGAGAGGGATTCTTCAAAACATAGTTTTAAGGCTCTCTACATCTACCTTTCAAAGCCTGCTGTAAAAATGTCACCGTGAAAACTTAGGTGACGTGAGCTTGCAGTGAGCTGACATCCTGATGTTAGGGATTGGCACTATTTACAGATCACTTCATGTGAACGGGCCCTTAGGTGAAATGATCTGTCATTTCACCTGTTGTTAGGGATTGACACTAATGACAACTCACTTCCCCTTTTAGTTTTCACGGCGACATTTGTACAGAATAGACCAGCAGCAGGCGTAGCATGACGATTTCTATCTCTACGAAGAATAGACATAGCTTTTTCTATACAAAGTGACAGTTCGTTTCTTCATTTTTGACATCCACCGTAGAAATCTTTCTACAATCTGTCATTTTGTCTTTCATTTCTAACAATCTTTGTGTAGGTCTTTTTGTAGGTGGACTATTTCGGAAGAAAGATTTCTGTCCTTACTGTCAAAATCACACTGAATTCTGAGTCGAATTATGTAAAAGAGTGAATTTCGTAAAAAGTGCAGTTGACTCTTTCTACTTTGCTGTCGTCGTACTGTCTACAGGAAACGTCATTTTTGTCTACTCTTCCGCCGACAAAACGGTGCTAATGCTACGCCTTCACGCAGAATTGCGCACATCGTGAAGTGCCCGAACATTTTTATGAAAATGGTAGTTTTTCATGAAATAATACACTGTCTGTCGTATACCAACGCTATGATGTGCCCTAAGATTTTCTTGATTGAATTCGTGGTCGATATTATGAACCCATTTCTTTTTTCCATTTTTGCAACGGTGAAATCCATTGGCAGCTGAATGAAGGTAACAAATACTTAGCACCATTTTCCCAACTAATTTGTCGATTTTCTTCCCATAGCTGATAATTTACATCACCCATCTTACCTTCACATCTTTCCTAGGGAACCGCTTACGTTACCGCTTCGCTAAGACTGGGACAACACTTTAGGTAGTAGCTATTGGTCTCACTAACTAGTAAGCGCCATGCAATGTATTGAAGTACATTACTAATAACGTTTAGTGTTTAATTTGTATCCAAGAAGTTACATTCTTGTAGCCATATGTACTATAAGTACCGTAGATTAAACAGGCTTCCACGAGTGCAACCAGCCAATCTCTTCTGTAAAAACTTTCACCGTGAAAACTTAGGTGAAGTAAACTGTCAATAATCTGTCATTTTGTCTATTCTTCCGTCGACAATACCCGTAAAAATCCCGTTTCTATGGTTGTCGTGCTACGCGTGCACGTGGAATGACAGCTCATTTCACCTAAGGACCCGTTCACACTTACCACAACCACACTCCATCGTAGCGACTAAATGTGAGCAAGCCAGAGGGCCTAGACAAGTGACAATCGGCTTCAACAGCGTTTCGTATTTCTACAACGACTTTCAACACGATTGACATAAGCTTTTCGATAGCTTATGTCAGTCCTATACATTTCTGCCTTCTCCATCGTCGTCGCTGATACAATGTCACTTTGTCTAGGGCCTCTGTGGTTTGGGAAAGTGAATTGTGTCGCTGCAACTTCTTTTGTTGCGTTGTCGCTAGTAGTTATGTTGTGGCTATATATAGTGTTTACGCTTACAGAATAACCCAATAACACTTTCGTCTTGGGTTCGATTCCTCAGCAGTAGCGCTTGCGACTGTTGTTTTTGTCCAGCGAGGCAGCAAGGCTTCTAACATAATTATTTCTAAGTTTATTTTATCGTACCATAGTATTTCTACTACAAGGAGCTTGTGGCTAAGTAATAACAGCCGCGCGGGTCGATCCATCTTGCCGGAGTTGGTCCGTGGATGTGCGACCATCTTTACATACCGAGACTCCTCCGTGCCTCGGAAAGCACATTAAGCCGTTGGTCATTCGTGGATCTTTGACAGTCGTTACGGGTCGTCAGAAGCCCAGAAAGTCTGACAACCAGTCTTACCCAAGGTATCGTATTATTATTGACTGGGTTATGGAGGTCAGATAGGCAGTCGCTCCATGTAAATTACTGGTATTCAGCTGCATCCGGTTGGACTGGAAGCCGACCCCAACATAGTTGGGAAAAGGCAGACAGATTGATTTAATAGTATTTCTACTAGGTATAGAAACTTCTGGAGACGCTGTAGATTGTACGAACGAGCAATTATTCTTCAATCGCCATATTGTACGCTCTACATAAAGAAAACTTCACTAAACAATTACAGTCGGACCACGCTTGCAAAGTGTTAGTACATGAGTGTATTGCATGCGGGTAATAACTTCAGGTTAGTATTACGTCATGGGGTAGGTAGAAATCTATAACTCACATGTGAAAATATCCTTACTGACGTTGTTGTAATTAAAGAAAAAAAAAACATTTTTACAACAAAAAAAAAATAACAGACTTCCAAAAACAACACGACAAACTTTAATATCGGACGTCGGAGTCTTTAGATCTGTTTTTAGTGTTTTCGCCACCGACTTCCGAAATTAAAGTTTTTTTTTTCACTTCGTAGTGTTTTTTTTTTTGAAGTAAGTAAGTAGGTAGGTTTATATTGTTTTTGTAAGAAATATTTTTATTTTTCTTTCACTTTTTATTTGTGGTACCTACCCCATAGCCCCATACCGATTCGAATACCACTACTTGCTATGTAAACAACAGTGACAGGAAGTATTTTATCATCATCAAGATACACTCAGGGCAAATTTCACCAAACTTTTATACCGAGTATAAGTCTTAACCTGCGAATAAATTTTGAATTTTTGACAGTTTTTCCATACAAAAACTGTCAGACGCCATTTTTATTCTACGAGTAAATCCACTTAGGGCTCAAAGTCAGTTGACTTTGGTAAAATCAGCCCTAAGTGGATTAAATACCCATAATCGAAGCTTAATCAAAAACTAACCAAGCAAAGTTAATAAAATTTATAGAAAACGACCGCCTAAACTTCTTCTACTAAATGAAAGAAAGAATTTTCAAAATTAGTTCTGTATTTGTAATTGGCTGAAATATGACGGCGATTGCGGGAACCGTCGGAAAAAAATAAACATGCCGTCTGGGAGCTTTACTGGCGTGCGCCGCGTAAACCAAAAGAGATAAATGAAAACAGTATTACGGAACTATTCCCGTTAAAAATTACATTTGCTTGGGATCATTTCCGACATCCACGCGGGCGAAGCCGCGGGCGAAAGCTAGTATCAACGTAACTTTATCAATATTACCTTTAAGAGTAAATAGGGTGAGGTCTTTTCTCCATACAAAAGTCATAATTCGAGGTTCGGCTCTCGTCTATTTCCTCCTCCAACATTACTGAAACTATTCATGAAAAAAAAAAATTGGTCCAATATTGGAGGAGGAAATAGACGAGAGCCGAACCTCGAATTATGACTTTTTGTATGGAGAAAAGACCTCACCCTATTCCCTCATATCCCCAAAGTGGAGTTCAAAATTCCAGATCTTATTAGCGCCATGACCATTAGCAAAACGAAAATAAGTATCGCATAAAACGCCCTTCAGTTCTATCGTCCAAAAATAGATCAAGAATATTTCAACACCGGTACAACACTTAAAATAATTGCACTACAAGCTTCTTTAATCAAACATGTCGGAGCGCGGGAATCTTGACAGCTAGCGGCCATGTTTGCGAATCCAAGTTGGCGGGAAAAGTACCATAGACTACAATAATCATTTATTCGGTACTGGCTGTTAGTCGTGGCTTTACTCGCATCATAGGCAAGCTATTTGTCATCATCTGCCAGACTGTGATGATTTCCTTCAGCATCTAATTTTAGCTTAACAATAACAGACTTCAAGCAATAGGGAATATGCATGTGATTCAAATACGGGTCAAATATTTTTTTTTATAAACTATGTTACTTCAGAATTATGCCTCCATCAATATTTTTGAACAAAATTTCTTTTTGAGCGAGAAATTAATTTTTTTAAAGTACCAAAAAACTGTGGGTAATTCAAATACTTGAAAAGGCTAAGAGCGGATGTGACGTAACAATCCGGAATAGCAATCAAAATGTCAGTGTCAAGTCAATGTCAAACGTTCTTAGAAAAAGGAGTATTTGACGTTGACTTGACAGTTGCTTGTCTGTTTTCACTGAGTGTGACGTCACCACACCAAGCGCGCCAAATGGAGGGCGTTTAAATAGCCCGGATCGGTTGGATATTTTTAAACATTTTTTTAAATACTTTAAATTGCTTTTTTGCCGTCGAATTTTTTTTTACTATTATTTGACGCTAAAAACTATCGAATAAAAAAATAAAAAAAATACATGCATATTCCCTATTTACTTATAATTTGTGGACGGTTTTAATTCTCAGACAAAACAGCTGAATTCTCTGTCAAACAGATGAATTGCGTAATGAGAATTGCACGCAGTTATGATTTGTCAGTTTGCGACATTTTAAGATGATTCATATTTATTATCATGGTATGATTCTGCCAAATTGGCCGTTTTTGGCCCCCAGGATTGAGTAACAAACATCCCAACTTTCACATTTTTTATATGAATAGGTAGGTATTTACTTACGATAACCTTTTATGTGAATGAAGAACCCACAAAACCTCAAGATATTAACATTAAAATTAATTACATTGCGAAGTTAGTTTAAGTCTGTAGAAATGGCAATGATATTATATTTAATATCATTGAGAAATGGTGTACCTAATGGTGTATTTTCAAATTGAATGTAATGCCTTTGACCTTTCATTCTGACAAGGCAGTATAGGACATTGGCAATGTCGATTGGTTTTTTTCAAAGACATCGATTTAATTATGTACCTAGTAGATTATAGGTTAATAACCTAAAAGTAATCGTTGTTAGGTTCACTAGGAGCTTTCATAATCGATAATACCTACTCTAATCGCGAAATAAAAGTACGAAAAATGTAAGAATTTTTTAAATGAATCAGGTTGTATGTTGATCAAAATAAATGCATTTCCATGAAATGGCTTATCGCGGAAAATTTAAAACGCTGGTCAATTTGCTTAAAAATTAATTCCCCTGACTGTAACTAGGTACTATCGAAGAAACAAATATCGACACACCGTAAGGACTATTTTTGCTTGCAGCGTTCGGCCGCTATGGAAATCTCATCAATGCATCAGACTTTTGCCGAGTCCCTTGTTTTTGTAAATGAAAAAAAGATAGTAAAAAACCAGCTGAGCTGGCGCGTTTTTTTTTTTCAATGGAAATAAATATCAATGGGATCTTCAAACACAGCAGTTTCGAGTAGATAAATAAATTGGGAGCTTACTCATGAACCACATAATTATGTAGGATGTTGTATTTTACTAAAACAGATTACATTTTAATTTTTTGGGATACTCTAATACCCCGTTATGGCATTCCATAATTTATACAAATAATGAGTATGATAAAAAAAGATCAATTTTTAATTTGATATGTTACATATGATACTCATTATTTGAAAAAAAATAAGTATTTGAAAATTATTTTTATTATTTGAAAAATAGGTGCGCATTTCAGGTAATCTGAAATGCGCACCTTTTATGCTTTTATACCTTTTCTTCTCTGTCATGTAAAGAAATGTGCCTAAACGTGACGCGTCCTTGAAATTTCACTCTCAATTCTCGTCCAATTATCGAATCGCCGCCTAAGAAATTCCACTTCAAAAATGTTTCAAAGTATTTCTTTCCGTAACCAGGAACAACGGTTTTCCAATTAAAGTCAAGTAAACGATTCAACCGTTAAAAATTCATTCCCCTTCACTAAAGAAAGGGCATAATATGCCTAACGATCTGACCTTTGGCATAACACGACACATGCTTTGCACTGCCACTGATTTAAAAAAATAAAACACTACCAACGTTCCGCGCGCAACTGTCAAACTTACCACAGGTAACACAGAGCTTATTTTCGCGGGTACAAAGGAGGTTTTTCCTACTACAAGTAACCTTCCTTCGTGCCACGGCGTGCGTGATTGCCCTTTAGTTAGTAATTAGGAATTTTCGACTCGTATTATAGCGCTAAGTTACTAGGAGTAATTTCAGGAATGGAGTACATATCAAAAGAAATAAAGAAATATAATTTGAGAATCGAATTTTTTTGTCGGTAGAGGTTGGAGGTGGTTTTTGACATTGTATTAAGTTCGTTGGAATGTAAAGAAGTTATTTTTATAATGGAAGCTAGTTGATAACATTTTTAGATACATAACATTACATTTTACTTGATTTTAACCAAGGAAAGCCTTGAAGTGGTCAGTTCACATATTACCGTCTCTGATGACGATGACTTTATGAATTTTACGCATAACTTAGGCAATCAAAGACAAGCCACATTCAGGTGTGCATCGAACTCAGAGTCTTATTGATTCGAGCTTTACCATTTACTGTGTGTTTTTTTCCTCCAAAGACAATTTCAGACACCAATCTACTAATCTATGGTCTTCTCATGATCTGACCAAGATTATGTCTGGAATTTAAAAGGGACTGTGATTTCTGTGTTTGTTTCGGCCTTTCTCCTCAGAGTAGTCAGATAGGAAACGCCGACCTCATCAAGTGCCAAAAAACTGTGGGAAATTCAAATACTTGAACAGCGACGCTATTGGTAAGAGCAGAGCGGATGTGACGTAACAGACTATGACAACAATCAAAATGTCAATTTGGTTTGTAGGAGTGTTTGACATTGACTTGATACTTGTTTGTTTGTTGTCATAGACTGTAACGTCACCACACCAAGCGCGCCAAAGGAGGGCGTTTAAATAGCCCGGGTCGGTTAGATATTTTATTTAAAGTTAGTAGTACCTACTTAAAAAAAATGTTTTTTTTTTTTTAAGTAGGTAGGTAGGCTTTAAATTGCTTTTTTGCCGTCGAATTTATTTAAACTATTATTTAGGGCTGATTTTACCAAAGTCAGTTATCTTTTATACGTGGAATAAAAATGGCGTCTGACAGTTTATGTATGGAAAAACTGTCAAAAATGCAAAATTTATTCGATTTAAAAGTATAAAATATAAAAGTTTAAACTCGATATAAAATTTTATACTTACTCGGTATAAAAGTTTGGTGAAATTCGCCCTTAGTGATGTAAACTATCGAATAAAAATATTAAAAAAATACATGCATATTTCCTATTACCGAGTGCAGGTGAGCGCCCTTGATTTGTGCAGGAAAACCGACACTGTTCCGAAGTGTGACGAATCGTAGCGAGCGATCCCGAGTGGTGGCAAGACACGCCTAACGAACCTACACGTTGGCGCTCGCTTACACTCAGCCAGGCAGGCGAGCATCGACGAGCAATGGCGAGGCTAGACCTCAAATGGGCTGTCTATAATTTGGTATTCACCTTCGCTTGGGTAGGCCCTTAAGGTAGGTACCCCTTGGCACCTTTACCTGCCGTTTTCACTACTGTTAAACGTTTCCAAAGGCCCAGTTTGTTGATAAGCTACCACAGGCCGTCCCTACAAACTTCCGGTCGATCGATTAGACTCAGATTAGCTTGGCACGCAAGCTGCTCATGTTACCGAAAAGGTCAGGAGTTCAGGAGCTTTGAGTATTCACGCTAGGATCTAAGGAGGTCGGTAGAGGGATTTCAAATCCATGGAAATAATGGAACCTCTATTATTTCTCATTTCGCGCTCGTAAAAATGTATTACAAAAAAAAATTATACGTTCGTAAAATATAATGTGTAGTAGTAATATATTGATTGCGCCTCTTTTTGTGAACCTCAAATAATTCCTATTTTGGGGTCCTAAAGCCAAATAACTGCGACCAACTTGGATGTAGCCTTCGATGCCGGCTTCCCAGGGTGCGCTCGCTACGCTCGCTCGGCTCGCACGCGGTTTGTCACAGTTCTAACCATAGACTACTATTATATATGAGAGTTCTAACCTAACATTACCCATTTAATCGTGCCCTAGTTTAAATAATGCGATCAACTGACAAAAAAGGAGATTCAATGATTAAAAAAACGTATGCATGATAGAAACGCAAAATGATGTCGAGAGAATACGTTCTTGACACCTGTCAGTTTCATACTAACGAAGATTTGTTTTGCTAATTTGATCCATATTACTACTAGAAATTGTCCAACTGTCAGGTGTTTGTAACGTATTCTCATAACGGCCGGGCCCGACTGTAGTCATGATATCTTTTTAACTGACTTCTTCAAAAAGGTTCTATGTGTGGGGTAGGTACCACTACTAAAAAGTGAAAAATAAAAACTTAAAAAAAAAACTACAGAATTCCAAAAAAAAAGTGAAAAATAACTTTAATTTTGGAAGGCGGTGCGGTGGTGAAAAACGAAAATTGAAAAGCAAAGACACCGAATTCCGAATTTAAGTAATTTTTCACATTTTTTGTGTTTTTTTTGGAAGTCGGTTGTTTTTTTCGTTGTAAAAAGTTTTAATAAAGGATTTCGAAATTCTCCAAATAAAGTTTGTATCTAAACGAACGTATCCCGCGTCCTATTTAAAAACTACCGTCGCATTCTTAAGTTACTTTTTGGTCGCAAAACAGGAAAGCACCCTCTGTCGGCGCGACCAAGCGTTCAGGGGGGCAGTTTACTAATTTACAAACGTGTCAGTGGTCTAGCAAATGATGAGTTTTTGACAGATATGCCATGCAAAATCTGTCAAAAACTCATCATTGCGAGACCACCACAGAGCACTTTATAATACTGGAGACCATGACTGACCACTGTAAATTAAGTAGATTTGGCCCCCAGGTTCAACGAATAAAAAGACGCATATTCGCGGGACCATCCCTTTTAAAAATAGAACCCGGCCGTAGGTAGTTGTTGGCAAAAGCTATGAAGGTATAATTAAAGACAAACCTTGTACCCCTAATTGATATTTAATCATATTTATGCATGAAAATGTCAAATTATGTGTTTCTCTATAATTAATTACAGAACAAAAAGTATATTAAAAATGTATTAGAGATTCTTTAAAATGATAAGAACGTAAAAGACGGCGGCGGTTCAGCAAGGTACGAGTAGGTATATTAATTTAAAAATTTGTATGAAGAAATGGCAATGACCTAAAAGGAATTATTATTATGAATTATTATAATTTTTGACGGAACCTTAGAATGATCAAAACCGTTCGACGCTTTTTTCAGATGTTGCAAAACTTGTTTCACAGGGTCCAAGTTTCATTTTTTTTAGACGTAGGAGCAGTATCGCGTATAAAAAGTAAAGCGCCTACTTGTAGTTCCATTGTATCCTGCATAGACACGTGATTAAGCAAATGCCGCCAAATCTAAAATTAGTTCTTGAGGAAACAGGGCTCCTCAAAGCCTCTGTGGGGGCTCCGCGAAAATACTTGTTCATTGTGGGGGCTCCGCAAAATTATTCGTCACAATGAACAAGTATTTTCGCGGAGCACACTTTGAGTAAGTATTAGAGAATAATTGGCTTTAATTAAGTACTGGTTTGTGGAGGTCAGATAAGCAGTCGGTCCATGTAAAATACTGGTATTTTGCTGCATCTGGTTAGACTGGAAGCCGAGATGATGAAAAGCCATGATCATCATGATGAACGTCTTTTTGCCTTTATTTATTTATTTTATTATATATACAAGGTGGAGACGACAATACAACAAATAATGAAACTCCATAAATCTAATGTCGTTCTCGGTCTACATACAAAAAAATAATCAAATATATCCAATAGTTTAGTTACGATAGCTAGTCAAAGATCGGCAAACCCCATAGTCGAACCATCACTACTACTTATTTAGTTTGTTTGAAAAAATGACTTTTTTAATTTCGCTGTTAGGATTTATTTGATAGTTCCAAAATACTCTTATGCATTAGTATTGCCAGTGTTTTCATTTATTGTTGTATTGTCGTCTGCACATTGTATACACCAACTTTCTTGACGAAATAAAACACAAATATATACAAATAAAAAGTGTTGAGTATATTTACAAATTAAATTAATCTTACAATAGGTACCTAAGTATATCTCCATCTGTCTGTTTTGTTGTAGTTTTGTGCGTTATTTTTTTGCAAGAATAAATAATTTTTGTATATTTATTCTTGTTAATAATTATTGCACCGCACTCAGCCACTTGACATAATAATAATTAATCATTAACGTTAGTTGAACAGCATCCATACTTACCTAACATAATAAATATGAAAGTAAATCTGTCTACCTGTTTGTCTGTTACCTTTTCACGCCATACCGGCTGATTTCTACGGTATGAATTTCTGTTTATATGTAGTACATACTAATTCCATGCATGTTCACAAATGTTTACCATGCAACGCACCCCTGTCAATGTCATTCAGGCGCCAAAAGATACTTGTAGAGTGCGTTTCATCAAATTATTATGTTGGCTCCACTATTAAAATAACGGACCTATAGCGCCGTAGCATACCGAGACCCCTCCGTGCCTCGGAAAGCACGTTAAGCCGTTGGTCCCGGCTGTCATTTGTGGATCTTTGACAGTCGTTACGGGTCGGGTCGTGTCGGGTCGAAAGTCTGACAACCAGTCTTACCAAGGGGTATCGTATTACCCAGTAACTGGGTTGTGGAGGTCAGATAGGCAGTCGCTCCATGTAAAATACTGGTATTCAGCTGCATCCGGTTGGACTGGAAGCTGACCCCACAAAAGTTGGGAAAAAGCTAGGCTGATGATGATGAATTGATGACCTATAGCGCCGTAGTGGCATAGCGTATTCGTCTTGGTCCTACAACAGTAGCGCCAACATTGCGGCATAACGGCGAACTACTTGATGAGACGCACTCTAATGTAGGTATAATTTATTTATTTATTTATTTTATTATTTATGCACACACAGTAAAATACAAAAAGATACGACATAATTATAATATGAGTACAAAGGTACTGCTTATTTCTTAAGAAATTTCTTCCAGCAGACCTGCGAAAGGAGAAATGAGAAAGAAATGTGGACAATAGTGTGTGAGAACAAGAAGATAAAAAACATGAATATGCGAAGTCTTAACTAAAAATAACAAATATACCTACACATATACGCAAGAAAATTAACATATACTTAAATAAACTACATAACATTTACTTACTTAATTTAAGTCTATCAGTAATGCATTATCCGAGGTTTTATTTTAAAGTAACAAAACGTAATACAAGCCAAAGACTATTGTGAATACACTGCTAACTGCAACAGATGCTGACGAATCTCCGGGGCCGGAGCCATAACCGTCGACTCCGGCTGTAACAAAAAGAAAGAATTCTTAGGGCCTGATTACCGAGTACCGAGTTACTGGGTTAAGGAGGTCAGATAGGCAGTCGCTTCATGTAAAATACTGGTATTCACTATTCAGCTGCATCCGGTTAGACTGGAAGCCGACCCCAACATAGTTTGGAAAAGGCTAGGTAGATGACTTAGGGCTCGAATAGACGTACCACAACCACACCACAACGACAACACGTGGTCAGGCGCTAATTTGTATGAAAATGAATCGTTTATTCACACGGACCACATTTGACCAGATAGTTAATTGGTTCAGGCGTGACTGCGGAAATCCATTATAAAATACAATAGACGTAGATATATTTAGTAACCTATTCCGCTTAACTATTCTCCAAGAGTCATAAAAAACCCTGTATGAAATTGACACGTGTTTCATCTCTCAACGAGTCATCCTCAGGATGACGATTGACCAATTGCAAACCAGAACACGACGTGCGTGTTGCCACACCGAGCGCTCGGCTCTGCGTCCAGCGCTCGCGCTTGTCGTGTTCTGGTTTGCAATTGGTCAATCGTCATCCTGATGATGCCTAGTCTATTCTCAGTAATAAACAATTTTAAAGATACTTACTGCAAGTATGAAGCTCCTCCGAGTAAGGGAAGTCGAAGGAACATTGACAAATACTGTTCCTGCACTGGACTCGGCTAGTAATGTCGCCAAGGTAACATTCGCTACTTCTGGAACACGTTTCAAATAAACCTGGGAACAAATGGTAGAAATTTTAGAACTACATTGCAATGATGCAGCGGCGTAGCTAAAAGGCCTTCAGGCCTTACTTCGTGGGGGAAAGAGATGGAGCTATACGTCCTGTAGAGCTTCATCTCTTTCCTGTAATATTAAAATAATACTGCTGTAGGCGGTGGTAGTAGACCTGCAGGTAAGTATCAAAATAACGGGTGTTAAAAGACGCTTAACGAAGCCGAAAGTCACATGTTATTCACGTCAGTCATTGTGATCATTTTTTTCTTCTAGGCCATACGTGGGAACTTTCTGGTTATGGCCATGCTTGGGAACCTTTTGGTTACGGCCATACTTGTGAACTTTCTGGTTACGGCCATACTTGGGAACCTTCTGGTTACGGCTATACTTTGGAACCTTCTGGTTACGGCCATACCTGGGAACCTTCTGGTTACGGAGATATTGAAGGTCAAAGTTCCAACTTATTCAGACGTTTTTTAAAGAAAGCAAGTTTTAAGTTATAATTTAATTTTATATACCCCCACGACCCCTGAACCGTTGCATGCACCCATAAACACAATGTTTTGCGTGCGTTACCGCTCTGTCTCACGCGGAAACGCGGCAATTCCGTTACGATTCGCGATGATACGCTAGCGGAATAATCGCTCATTCGTGGAGATTACCAGCGGATCCGTCGCGATTCTCTCACTCGTGGAGTTGGCACCTTTGGTTTAATCCGTTCAACAACAACATTAACAACAACAACAACATTATTCTAATCCGTCGCTATTTTCTCGAGGAGGAGGACGAAATTAAGTATCCCAATTAGATAATAGCTGGGCTAATTTGGCGCAGCCGTAAGGCACAGTACAGTAAAAGAGTAACCATGGAGTTTCTTGCCGGCTCTTCTCCATAGGAAACGACTAATTGGAACCGTGCACCTAGCTTCTGACGTTTCATAAGTGCCCATGTAGTTTTATGTGAAATAAAATATTTTGATTTTGAGTACTAACCAGTCTTAGGCCAACACCGTCCGTCTCTGAAGTGGTGGTCGTCACTACAAACGCAGGTGTTGTTCGTGCAGTTGCTGCCACTGCCCAGCAGCTCGGTACATTGCAGGGTCACGATGCAGTCCTCAGTGTGTTCGGCTAGTGCTGGAAACAAAGGAAGATCGTGAGTAAATCATTTTTTCACCTCACAAGCTCGGAAAGAGTTTGTTTATCATTCGAAATCTGAGTGCAAAAGGGCATTTTATTCGCTAGCGTGGAAAGAGTTTTTAAAATTCGAACCTTTATACACCGGGTCCACTGATAATGCATGAATACTTATTTCATGTTAGTGCGCCAACCTCATTTTTAGAATAATCGCACTGGCCAGCACGAAAATAATCGCTCAAAGCGCCTAAAGAAGTTTTTACTTCAAAAAACTTTATATAATTTTCTTCTGTATATTATGTATTAATGTACTTTCCATCATTTTGGTTTGTTTAGCAGTGGCAGAGTTAGTGCAAGCGGTACATAATGCCGAATTGAGCTTTCTTCCGGAAAATTGCGCAAAAAGTGCATAAAAGCGTACCTACAATATTTGTTCAATGCATGGAGACACCATTTTCCTCGCTGTAGTGAGGTGAAAAGTTGTGTTTCGCTCGGCAGCAAAGTTATTCTGCGTCTCGTACCTTTGAAACCTTCGCATCGCTCAGGATCCTTTATTTGAAACCATGAGCGAACTTCGCTTGCTCAGGTTTCAATACAAGTACTCGCGCCAAAAAACCACTTTGCAGCCTTGCATAACAAATAACTATTAAATGAGAAAACTGATTGTGGTTAGTTCCAAAAGTGTCTGGTAAAAGTTTAAACAAACTCTGTTCGGGTTAGATTCTTACGCAATCACTCAAAGGAAATAAGTTACACATGCATCTGTAGTTACAAGGTTACAATTTTATATCTTACCACTTTCTCCGTCAACTATTGATTGTGTAACATTTTAAATGAAAAATTATTTATTGATGAAAATATTGAGGTTAGAAAATTAACCTCAATAGGGAATATGCATGTGATTCAAATATGGGTCAAATATTTTTTTCTATAAACTATGTTACTTCAGAATTATGCCTCCATCAATATTTTTGAATAAAATTTCTTTTTGAGCGAGAAATTAATTTTTAAAAAGTCCCAAAAAACTGTGGGTAATTCAAATACTTGAAAAGGCTAAGAGCGGATGTGACGTAACAATCAGGGATAACAATCAAAATGTCAATGTCAAGTCAATCAACAAGTGTCAAGTCAATGTCAAACGCTCATAGAAAAAGGAGTTTTTGACGTTGACTTGACAGTTGCTTGTCTGTTTTCACGAACTGTGACGTCACCACACCAAGCGCGCCAAATGGAGGGCGTTTAAATAGCCCGGATCGGTTGGATATTTTTAAACATTTTTTTAACTACTTTAAATTGCTTTTTTGCCGTCGAATTTTTTTTTACTATTATTTGACGATGTAAACTATAGAATAAAAATATTAAAAAAATACATGCATATTCCCTATTGTCAAATGAACAAAACATCTTTATGGATCAGACTCAAATAAAAACCAAGGGTAGTTGACTTAAATATAAAAACCAATGACCGAGTAACAACAAAAAATAACGTGATATACATTAAAAGATTTTAAAAAGTTTCTATCCGACACCGTGCTCGCTAGCGAAACAGCTGACTAAGGGAGTGTTCGCGCTCGCGGCCGGCCAGGTCACGTCCCGCGGCCCCCGCCCGTGTTGAGACGCAAGTTCGTTGCCCTAGCGCATAGGGCAACGAACTTGCGTCTTTTGTGGTAAAATGTAGTTAAATAAAAAAGAAAAAAAAAGTTGTAATTTTCCATTGATTTTACGTTCTATAAATGACACCAAACTACTGGTTTCAAGAATAACGGTGTTTACCCCAACACCCTGTATTGTTCGCAGCGCTCTGTCTTGTTTCTATTTGGTCTGAGCATTATAGTGCTTTAAAACACACATGAACGAACTCAAAAGGATTTTCCCATAGCCACCTTCCGGCTTCATCATCAGACCCTGAACATCACCTAGTGTCAAAGCACTTGATAATACATAGCCAATGAGTTCAAATACGATGTTGCGATCTTGTTTGATTGAGGAGTTTCTATGCCCAACTTCCGGATCCATCATCAGACCAGCTCCATGGTCTCATTTTTTCAAAATGTCTTGGTAATTGTATAAGTATGCCAAGTTTCAGCTCAATCGGATGCTAGGAAATGCTTGAAAAATGGATGACAATTGGAGTAACCGGAAACACATACGAACAGAGCAAGCTAATATAAAGCTTGTAATAAGAGAGATCTAATGTGAGAGACAGAGAGAGATATATTTTTGTTCTCTCTCGTTACAAAACTTGTCGCGGCACTTTCAATTCTCGTCCAAATATCGAATCGCTATCTAAGAAGTTTAAACTAAAAAAAAAAAAAAAAAAAACAGGTTTTTATGTTATGTGAACTTACCAGGCCAGCATGTATCGCTGTATTCCAAAAAGTTTCCATCACACTGACAGGTCAGGACGTCCGTGTTGTTGAAGCAGACCGTATGCTCTATGGCACAGTCAGTATCTAGCAGGCATGGACTGCTGATTGCTGGGAAGGAAAGAAAGATGTTAGTGCGATGTTGTGACCCTGGTGCCATACATGGCTTCGGTACGCAAATTCCAGCAGTCTCGATGAGTAGTAGCACAACATACAGGAATTTGAGGAAATAAAAAATAAACATAAAAAACATAAACATAATAAGCCTATAATGTTCCTACTGCTGGGACACAGGCCTCCTCTCTGTGAGAGGGAATGGGCCGTAATCCACCACGCGGACCCACTGCGGGATGGTAGATGTCACATGTCTTCGAATTTTTTGTACTAGGACATGCCGGTTTCCTCACGATGTTTTCCTTCACCGTTTTGAGAGCAGTGGTGATGAAATAATTTACACAAAGTAAATCGCCTGTCAGGGTTCGAACCTACGACCTACAACTCGTAAGTCGCGGCCGTTACCACTGGGCCACCACTGCTCTGCAATAAAAAATAAAATAACAAATAATAATAATATTATAAATTCGAAAGTAACTCTGTCTCTGTATCTGTATGTTACCTTTTCACATTTAAACCACTGAACGGATTTCAACATTTGGCAAGGAGATAGATGGCATCCTACATGTGGGCAAGGACATAGGCTATTTTTACCGACTTCAAAAAAGGAGGAGGTACTACGTTCGGATGATTGTTTTTTTTTTTTTTTTTAATGTATTTTCACCGGTTACTCTGCCGTTTGTGAACCGATTTTAAAAATTATTTTTTAGTTCGAAAGGATATACTCCCGAGATGGTCCCATATAAATTTTATTAAGTTTGCTTGCGTAGTTTTTGAGCTAGCTTCAATATTACGTATTTTTCCCACAGTCTATGTAGACGATATAATTATTAGACTCCTTCACTGTTATTTACATAGCAGGTAGTAACTTGTGTGGGGTCGGTGCCACAACTAAAAAGAGAAAAATAAAAACTTTTTACAAAAAAACAACAACCGACTTCCAAAAAAAACAAAAAAAGTGAAAAATTACTTTAATTTCGGAAGCCGGTGTCTTTGCTTTTTAATTTTCGTTTTTTGCCAACGACTTCCGACACAAATTCGAATAGGTACCAGTATCTGCTATGTAAATAACAGTCCAGCCCTTCCGACTTCGAAGTCGGTTGTTTTTTTTTTGTAAAATGTTTTTTAGTTTCAAAAATAATCCTATAGGGGGTGATACAGGGGATGAAAGTTTGTATAAGAAACCCAGCATTTCTTAAATATCCCGGTAGTAAGTTCCCGTGGGACGATATCCGACATCCACGCGGGCGAAGCCGCGGAAAAAAGCTAGCTATTTATAAATGCTAAAGTGAGTTTGTTTGTTTGTTACGCTTTCACGCTAAAGTAGCTGAACGGATTTAGATGGCACATGCGTAAACCATGACCTGGAATAGGACATAGGATACTTTTGATCCCGATATTTCCACGGGATCGAGACTTACGCGGGAGAAGCTGGGCGCAGCTAATAGTTTATAATAATTTAATGATTTTGTGTTACTTACTAGGAGCGCAGATATCGTCGCGTTCTTGATATCCAACGCCACAGGAACAACGTCCTCCTTCACAGACAGTGTGTTCAGTCTCCGTACACTCCTGGGTCGCCTGGCACTCTTCACCGAGCGCTGGAAGAAACAAAACAATTCAAGTAGGTGTGAACACTAGGTTCACATTAGGTCGACAGTTTTACCGGAACGACAAAGGTGTCGGAAGCAAATTGGGATATGTATTTCAATAGCGCTGTTCACATTAGAGCGATCCCATAAAACTGTCGGCAACGACACATTTACCGGACATTCAGCCACGATTTCTGTCGGATCGGGTATAATATTGGCATATTGCTTTGTATAGCGCCGTTCACACTTGTCGGCTCCTAGCGGCGAAGCCAAACGCCCAGCTCTCGCCATATATATTTCCTTTTTCTTTTATTCTATTTAAATACCACATTACCATTAGTACCATAGTCCATTGTGCACAGAAACCAACTCACAACTGACAGTGACAATTGCTTTGTGGCGAGCCGGGCAACGGATAACGATGGAAGTGTTCACATTAGGTCGGACCGGCAGCTTATAGTGTGAACATCATAACCCGATAGTCGGCCATCGGTAAAATTGTCAGTCCGACCTAATGTGAACCTAGCCCCAAACAAAATGGTGGCTGTGCCTGTTCGTAGCCCTTCGTAGCAAATTGGCTACGCGTGCTACGAGAGGGTCTACGAAGGTGCTACGCTCGCTACGGCGACGTGTTTTGTCTATGCAACGCATATTACGCGACGTAATTTGGGCTTAAGAGGAAATTGGGTGGGTCTTTTTCTCCATACAAAAAGTCATAATTCGAGGTTCGGCTCTCGTCTATTTCCTCCTCCAATATTGGACCAATTTCAATATTATATTTTAAATTGAATAAGAAGGATATTTACTTTGCCCCTATGTTTTCCGTTTTGATGATACATTATCTGTAGAAGCACTAGAAACCTCAGAAAACCGCTGTCATCAGAGGCCTATTAACAACTATAAATGAAAAAAAGAAAAACATAGAGGCACAGTAAATATCTTTCAAATGTGTTTTTGCTAGCTAATTTTACTTACTTTACAATATAATAATGTACTCACATAATCCAGACGTAAGACATAATCCATCGATGTTAATGGTACCTTCGGGACAAGTACATATGCCCTGACCCTCGTCGTTCGTGATGCACAGGATCTCCAAGTTACCTGCCAAGCAGTCACTATCTTCTGCACAGGTTTCGCCAATTCCTGGGAAAGAATACATACACATTGTTATCATGTTATCTAACGAAGGGCGTTCCCGTTAACCTGCAATAGTATAGCGTCTATACATGATTTAAAAAGTTTTTTTTGTTTTTTGTAGAATAAAATATTCACAAAAATGATTAAACTGATACGGAAAAGAAACACTCTGTACACTTGTACACGCACACTTGTGACACTTGTCTTTCTACGTAACATAATTTTCATTACGTTAATACAAGTGTGCGTGTACAGAGTGTTTCTTTTACGTATCAATTTAATAGTTTTGTGAATATTTTACTACAAATACAAAAAAAAAAAAACAATATTTTAATATATTTTTTTAACCAAAATCCGGGGTCACACGTAATTCTTCGATTTATGCGCCGCAAAAACTGTGAAAGGACTGTGAGACAATGAGTTAGACCTTTTTTTTTTTTGACGTTGGGATATCTTCCAATGACTTCTCCCGCTCTGGGCGTAGCGAACCTTTTAGTGACTAAAACGCACCCGTGTTCCATGGTGGCCGGGAATCCGCCTTGGATTCCCGACGGCCAGGATGTCTCCAGCGGCGGTGGTTAGGGGCGGGAGGGCGCTAACTTTGCTCTCCCTCACGCGTTCAACCTCCTCCGATGAGCCTTGGGCTGCTAATATGAACTTGACAGTTACCAGCAAATAGTCTGCACATATTTCTGTCAGCATCCCACACTGCCTGCTCTGGGATACATTCGCAGTTGCGGAAGTACAATATTTCCTGCGGTTCACCACAGCGCGTGGCGGCGCCGAACGTATGGCACATCTGATCGTCCACGCACGAGTCCGTGATGCGACGAGTTGCTGGGAAAAATATATTGGTTAAAAGGAGATGCTTTTATTGATAAATGATAAATTATTTTATTTCTGCAAGTCATAATCAGCGTATAACGTTCCCACTGCTGGGATACAGGCCTGCCTCACTGTGAGGGAGTGGGTCATTATCCACCACAAGGGCCCAGTGCGGTTTGGTAGATGTCACATGTCTTCGAATTTTTGGTTCTAGGACATGCGCGTTTCCTCACGATATTTTCCTTCACCGTTTTGAGAGCAGTGGCGATGAAATAATTAACACAAAGTAAACCGTCTGTCAGTGTTCGAACCTATACCTAACCTACAAGTGGTAAGTCGCGGCCGTTACCATTGGGCCACCACTGCTCTCGTTTTCTTTAAGTAGGTTTGTACAAGCACTTTTACACATCAATCATATTTTTAATTAAAAACTAGATGAGGTCGGCGTTTCCTATCTGATTACTTTGAGAAGAAAGGCTGACACAAATGCCCACTGCTGAGCAAAGGCCTCCCTCAAATCACTCCAAGCATCCTTTTCCAGGACCTCCTCGACCCAACCCTTGCAGTACGCGTCTAGATCATCTCGCCACCTCTCCCTGGGCCGGCCTCGGCGGCGCCGTCCATCCTCGGGCACCCACCGTGTGGAGACGGTTGCCCAGCGGTCGCTATGCATGCGGCTGATATGACCCGCCCATTTTAGCTTAGCAGCCTTTTTACCTACGTCTAGGATCCCCGTGATGTTTCGTATTCTGTCAGTTCAGTTTACACCCAGAATTATTTCACATAATGAAATTGAAAAGAGAGCGTTAAGCCGTTGGTCACGGCTGTCATTCGTGGATCTTTGACAGTCGTTACGGGTCGTCAGAAGCCCAAAAGTCTGACAACCAGTCTTACCAAGGGGTATCGTGTCCAGTAACTGGGTTGTGTAACTCAGATATGCAGTCACTTCATGTAAAATACTGGTATTCAGCTGCATCCAGTTAGACTGGAAGCCGACCCCAACATAGTTGGGAAAAGGCTAGGTAGATTAATTTTTGAACTGAAAACTTCCTTAGTCGCATTGAGCACTTTTCACGCTTGAAGAAATGAATGAATGTTAAGTGAAAACTTCTTTGGGCGCGTTGAGCACTTTTCGGGTGAACAAAAATCATGGAACTCGCGTCATCGTCACGCTTAAAGAAATGAATGAATGTTACTTAGTTTTCACGTCTATCGGCAGTCCCCAAAGACCCCCGAAGTCCCCAAAGTTGCCCCGCATGTTATTTCCTTTTTAATATTGAAAGGTCGTTTCTCACCTTTAACACAGTCCCTCATGTTCTCATGGAAGTACACATTAGCGGGGCAGCCACACACGCCATCTGTTACTTCAGCTAGGAAACCATCGCATTGCTCCTCAGTAGAAGTGGTGCCGAGCTCTGGGGAAATAATAAAAACATTAAAAAAAAAACACACAAAGAAATGGCGAGTTTATAGGGTGATGCAAAAGAAAAATGGTCCCTTTTTTAACTGACTTCTTCAAAAACTTTTTCTTTGTGTTTGTTACGCGATTACTCCGTGAATTAAGCTTAAAACTTTAATGAAATAACTTTAATTTCGGAAGTCGGTGACAAAAAACCGAAAATTGAAACCAAAAGACACGGTTTAGTGTTTTTTTTTGGAAGTCGGATGTTTTTGTTTTTGTAAAAAGTTTTTAATTACACTCGTGACAATCTAAGAAGTCCGTTTTGACGTTTCGTTCTCGTACTTGTAATAAAACGATATGCCTTGAGAATCAGTTTTAAGCAATGTAGATAAGTTGTCGATTACAAACTCTCTAAGTATGTTTAAACGATATGTCTCGAGAATCAGTTTTTTTTTTCATTGCTACACAAAGGATTTTTGTAACTGTCAAAACGGACTTCTTAGATTGTCGCGAGTTTAGTGTTCCGATTTATTTTGAAAGCAAAAACGGAACCTTTACAAGATAACTTTCTTGTTACAAAATGTATTAAATTGATAATATTGATATTTGTGAAGTAATTATTACATCGCGTCTGGGGGCCTAAACTGGCCACAAATTAGCAATTCCTGTAAAAGCAGTTTATTTCCTGAATCCCGACTGTCATTAGCAATTCCTCTAATTTGACATAAAAACAATTCATAATTTGTGGACCATTTTACAAATCTCCATAGAAAACTGTCAAACAGATGTATTATTTCGTAATATAAATCGCCCGCAGATCATATAATGAATTGTCAGTTTGAAAATTTTTCCGATGATTTATAATATATTCCTATTATGATTCTGCCAAAGTGGTTGTTTTAAGCCCCATATAATAGGGGGCAAGCCTATTGCCATCAACCGGGCACCAATCCAGACTCCATGCTACCACTGAGAAATTCCTGGTGGAAAAACAGTTGCGACCAACGAGGCAGTTAGTTTGTGAAGTACGTTACTAAAATACATGCACACATTTTTTTTTGCTTTCCTACATCGTGTCCCACTGCAGGGCAAAATCTCCTTTCTCTGTCCAAACCACTCTATCTAGTGCTGTCTCTGGCCATGTTGCCAAACATTATCACATCGTCACACCACCTTCGCCGCGGTCTACCTCGACGGCGATGTCCTCCTTCATGCGTCCAGTGAGTGATGATCTTTGCCCATCTCCGGTAACGGTGGAGTTTCTTGCCCATTCTTCTCCATACGAAAACTACCTTTTGGAAGGGGCAACTAGAGTCAGTTCTATTCCTTTGTTTTTGACATTCAAAAGTGCCTTTAATGTGCCTAAATCTCCAAAGGGCTGTTTGACACTTCCCGTGACCCAAAGGCTGGCTTTTACCTTGGTCAGAGGCTAAGCATTGTCATTCAACGTGGCAATGACGCCAGTCTCTTGGGTACACTACCAGGACAGCAATGCGGAGGAATTTTTCGACGCCATATTAGTTGTTTATTAAGTTAATATTAAGTAATATTAGTTGTTTATTTGTACAGATAGTTTTATTTAATATTAGTTAGAAAATGTGCCTATTTGAAATAAATTATTTGACTTTGACCGGGTGCACTCGCGCGACATGACCCGCTCTCTCCTTCAGCCTGGCTGTTTTTTCTCCAACACTATAACCTTTAAAAGTAAATTTAAAAAACTGTTCTTACCAGCAAAACACGTGGTACCAGCAGCATTCGGATAGTATCCTCTCGGACACACACAGAAACCGAACGTAGAACACAGGAAAGGTTCCGGACACTCGTTGGTGACGTCACAGGTGTTGCCGTGGCTTCTAGAGAGAGATTTAGGGAGAGTTCTAGCGGTGACGTTGGTTCTTACGACGTGTGAGAATGTGGTGGCTGGAAGGGAAAATTACGGTTAGTATTTTTGAAAGCAATAATACAGTATCTTATCTAACCCGTTCCCGTCAACCTGCAATAGCATAGCGTCTATAAATGCTAAAAAAATATTACGATAAAAAAATAAAAAATATTATAGTAAAATATTCCCAAAAAAATGTTAAATTGATACGTAAAAGAAACACTCTGTACACGCACACTTGTCTTAAATACAAGTGTGCGTGTAGGTACAGAGTGTTTCTTTCATGTATCAATTCAATATTTTTTCAGAATATTTTAAGACATGTTTTTTTTTTGTGTTAATTTTTTTTTTTATCTTTATACGCTATACTATTGCGGGTTAGCGGGAACTCCCTTCGTTAGTTAACATACTGTTTATCTGAGTCTTAAGTTAGGTAAGTATGCCAAGTTTCAGCTCAAAGTGATGCCAGGAAACGTTTGAAAAATGGATTAACCGGAAACCAGATGAACGAATTAAATTAATAAAAATCTTAACATAACACTTATCATAACATCACGCCTATATGTATATCTTTTTATTCACTTTGAAAACAATATAATTATTATACAACTAACTATTATTAATTCTAATTAAATCTTTTCTTTTTAATTTTGATATATAATTGTACATACATTAACATAACGTGTTTGTATAGTTAATTTTATTTATATGTATATTATATTCTATGCTTAATTTTCGTTAAAGAAACCGGGTGTTAGTGAACTACCAAGGTAGATACAAAAGTATTGTGTGTACTTACGGCTTGTACTGTCAATACAGATGAAGTTAAACGGGTCACAGACTCCATTGGTGAACTGACAGTCCTCATTCAAGATACAGCCGTCACCAACAGCTGTAAATAGAAATACGAGTTAGGTATTACAGGGTGTAAGGGACAGCCCTCCGCAGACTGATGGGATTAATTCAGCATATCATACTAAGACGATCGGTACATGAAATTATTTCAGGAACGTCATGGGAATCCAATAAACTTGATTTGTTTTATTACCTCACGCGCAATGTATCGTTACCGTGGCAAAACGCACGTAACCGCACTTTCGCGGCACGTGATTTATCAATGTAAATTCTGAGCTTCACGCGTCGTTCGCTATAGTATTTTAACATCCATTGCTGTTTTTTTTTAATTTAGCTGTTTTATTTACAGGAATGGAGTGCTGCGTTCAGAGAATGTAATTTTACATTGAAATAAAGGAATAGTAAATGAAAAAACGATTTAAAAAAAACTCTGAGAAAATTACCGGTGAAATATGATTAAAAATAAGGAGCTGAATGCCTCCTGTTAATTCGTGGAGGGCTGGCCCTTACACCCTACTGACATATTTAGTAAGTAATAGTAAGTATATAGGAGGACTTTGGTTAGAAAAACCAATGGAAATATAAATTGGTGCCAAGTTTTTGCATAGCTCTTTAAAACAAAGCCAAATTAATGTAGGTGCCTAAGGCGCGGGATATATACACAAGAGGCGAGCGGTTCGGGCGAGGTGACGGTGTGGCGCGGGCGTTGCGCCGATCCTTTCATACTTCATACAAAATGTATAGATGCGGCGCGGGACATACGCAGGCGGCTCGGCGCGGGCGAGGTGCGTATCGGCGTACGTCTGTCACGCGTGCGATATACATTTTGTTCTATAGAGCACCATACTGCGACGCTGACGTCCGCGAAGCGTACTACGTTGTACGCGTACGCGACCGAAAACGGCGTAAGAGGAATTCAGGCCTAATAGAAAATGAGTTATGAGGGAGTCAAAAGTCTCTAACTAAATGTTCGTTTATTCAACACACGTCCGGTTCGTCGCCATTTTATTGTCCGAACTTGGATTAACGCAACATCCTGTTTCGCGCTTACACAAGAAAATTATCGCAACTTCACAATCTGCACCACAGATTTTAATAATATAAAGTACACTCACCATAGCCAATTTTCCTGCATTCTCCTCTCTGCCTTTCATAGTACCCGCTCGAACAGGTACAAATGCCCTCCTCACAGGCCATGTTGTAGGGATCCCTGAGGGCCCCGAAGCACTCCTCATTCCTATCACAGGTACCTCCAAAGTCAACCGTCCTCCAACAGCGGCCGATGAAGTAATGGTAACCTGGTTGACAGTCGCATTGACCTTCTGAAAAGGAGAAGATGATTTCAATGTTTATTTCTTTTTATCTTGCGTGATAGACATGTGCGGCTCGAGGCTAAAGCCGTATATCGATCGATCAAAGTTAAGCATCTCTTGCCGAGATCGGCCTCTGATGGATGGGTGACCATCCATTTCGTACCGAGACCCCTCCGTACGTCGGAAAGCACTATTCGTAGATCTTTGACAGTCGTTACGGGTAGTCAGAAGCTCGAAAGTCTGACCAACAGTCTTACCAAGAGGTTACCCAGTAACCGTGTTGTGGCGGTCAGACAGGCAGTCTCTCCTTGTAAAATGCTGATATCTGCATCTGGTTAGACTGGAAGCCGACCCCAACGTAATTGGCAAAAGATTAGACAGATGATGATGATTCAACGATATTCTAAAAGCCGATAAAAATAACGTCAAAATTACATAAGACAGTCCCCCAAAACGCCCGCCCTTCACCACTTCCTAGTGCTTTAGCTGGGAAGAAGAAGTGGCGCAACAAACTTCCATATAATGATACTCTTATACTACGCATATTTATGGGTATTCGTCTGTTGTCATGATATGGGTATGTGATGCGAAGGAATGAGGAAAATGGCGTGGAGAAAGTTTTGGGTATGATTGCCGATGGCTATAAAAGTAGGGGAAGACCAAAGAAATGATGGATGGACTGTGTGAAAGATGATATGGATAGAAAGGGGGTGACTACTGAGATGACGGCTAATAGAGAAGTGAATCTGCCTAGCCTTTTCCCAACTATGTTGGGGTCGGCTTCCAGTCAAACCGGATGCAGCTGAATAGCAGTATTTTACATGGAGCGACTACCTATCTGACCTCCACAACCCAGTAACTGGGCAATACGATACCCCTTGGTAAGACTGGTTATCAGACTTTCGGGCTTCTGACGACCCGTAAAGACTATCAACGATCCACGAATGATAGCCGGGACCAACGGCTTAACGTGCTTTCCGAGCCACGGAGGAGTCTCGGTATGTAAAGATGGTCACCCATCCACAGACCAACCCCGGCAAGCGTAGCTTAATCTGATGGATCGACCCGTGCGGCTGTTATTACTTAGCCATGAGCTCCTCCACGAGGCTAATAGAGAAGTGTGGAAGAAAAAGGCATGTTGCGCCGACCACGAATAAATTGGGATAACGGCATCGGCAGGAGAATGATAAATGTTATTCCTAGACTCACCTTCTGCATTAGTTGCACCTTCATCCCGACGACATTGGAAGTTGGTGAGCAGATTCGAGCACTGAAGGTCATCCATACATGGTGATGTTAAGTACGGTGCAGCTGTAGGAATAAAATGTTTAATAAATAACAATTTCGTAGAGGTTGCGCTAGGGTACCCCGCGAAATTCAAATTTTCTTACGTTTTTTTGCAATTTGGTCAGTGTCAGGTTGTATGTTGATTTAAATATTATGTAAATATGACTCGCAACTATAAAGTCAGTAGATAGATAGATCACACAGACAGGTTGTATGTTGATTAAAATATGATTAGCGACCGTAAGAAATATGGCCTTACGTTTAGTGCCAAATGTCATGATTTCATAAAATAGTCATTCCATACACTTATAAGAACTTAGAGTTGTATTGCGAATTCTAATGATTGTTTTTGTCGAAAGTGAGTTCGGTTGTTTGTTACGCTTTCACGCTAAAACGGCTGAACAGATTTTGAAGTAGTTCGGCACATGGGTAGACCATAACCCGCAGAAGGAAATAGGATACTTTTTAACCTGGCTCGCAGGAAAATGCAAAACCTCAGACACCCCATCTGATTTTTAATTCAATTGACCTATTAACCGGGGTTGAAACCCTGGGGTCCGAGTGCCCACTTGGTTTTTCAAGACATCGCCAAACGCTTGGTCGACTCTTCACGTGACCAGAGGGCTGGCCTATTTTTTGGATAAAGAATCAGCATTGCCATACAATGCTGCCAGCCTTTTGGGCACTTTTCCTGTTGACAGCGATGCGGACGAATTTTTTGATGCCCTTTGATAATTTTCCCTTGTATATAATTATTATTATTATAGATATTATAAGTCTTTAAGTTTAATTATACTAAGTTTTATATAATTAACCTATTTCAGAGAGAGAAAAAAATCACAAAAAAAATTGTAAAGGTTTTATGTGCTGTTCAGTTTTGGAAGATTCGAATTTGCATTGAAATAAAAGCTATTATTATCCCGCGTATGAGAAAATTTAAATTGGTCTACAACAATTTGTGTTTGTTTACCTATTTTGGCGGGTTTGCGCATGTGATGGCTTGTTCTATTATTAATAAATAGACATGGCAACGTTTTGAACGAAGATTTTTTGAAAAATGTGACCTATTTTCAAAAGTAGTTTAATTGATTCTGATCGTTATTCTGATCAAACTATTTTCAGGTTTTGCGCATTTAAAAATAAGTCAGACCAGTTGGTTAAAGCAGAAGAATATGTCTTACGGCTAGCACACGTGGTTCCGCCCAGAACCAACTGCTGTCCACTCGGACAGACGCACATCCCGGATTGACAGACAGACCCTGACGGTGAAGAGCAGTCTGTGTCCTCGGTACACGACCAGATTGACAGCACCGAGTGACTGTGCAAGATGCAGGCTGTGGAAGAAGAAAGGGTTAACCCAAATTATAAGGCTTGAATTCTTCCTACGCTGATATCGGTCGCGTACGTTGGTCACGCGTGCTTATACGAGTATACTGTACTTATATTGTGTTCTATAAAGCTCCATACTGCGGAGCTGACGTCCGCGGCACGTACTACGTTGCTACGTTGCGTACGCGACCGACTTCAGCATTGGAAGAATTAAAAAAAAATCCTTTTTGATGACGTATTGTGACATGTAGGGGCTGTAATTGTTCAGTGCAAGAGCGAGATGCAGTAACTAAATCCGTTTCATTTTTCAGGTTAATCCTACTTAAGTATCATAAATGTGAAAGTTTGTACGTTTGGATGTTTGTTATTCAATCACGCATAAACGGCTGAACGGATTTGGATACATAGATAACCTGAGGGCGTAGACAACTGACAATCGCTTCGAAAGCGTTTCGTATTTCTACAACAACTTTCAACAGGATTGACATAGGCTTTTCGATAGCTTATGTCAGTTCTATACATTTTTGCCTTTTCCATCATCGTTATCGCTGATAGAATGTCAGTTTGTCTAGGGCCTCTGAGGTCCTAGACAAGTGACAAGTGACAATCGTTTCGAAAGCGTTTCGTATTCCTACAACGACTTTCAACAGGATTGACATAAGCTTTTCGATAGCTTATGTCAGTGCTACACATTTTTCCCTTTTCCATCATCGTTATCGCTGATAGAATGTCACTTTGTCTAGGGCCTCTGGATTAACAAAATTTGTATTTCGCGGGCTACCCTGATGCTTTCGCCTTAAGGTCGTCGGATTGTTCAGCTTTTGAATTGAGCTTCTCGATGTTTGGCTCATTAGTGTCAGGACAGGTAATCTTGTGTGGTTCTTTTCTCAAGGAACTTCCTCTTTTTTCTCAAGTTAAAATTCAAAATTCAAATTCTTTATTGCTAACTATGTGTACATAAATAAAGTTCTTAACAGAGGATAGCAGTTCTTAGAACATAGTGGCCCTGTTAGGGCATTGCAATTTCATCATGCATATATGCTTATAATTGTAACAGTAACAGTTGAACATGCATTATTTACATTCATTAATTAAAAAGAAAAAAGTTATAAATATTAAATTTTATATAGACATGTGTAGAATATCGATGTCTATCGTTACAATAGACATCGATATTCTACACACTGGGTAGGCAAGTCCAGCATAGCAGGGCCGCAGCTACCGTACAACTCGATTCCTATCGGCTTCCCTTCTGGAATTCGAAACAAAACCACTCTATCGTCATTGAAAAATGACACAGTCAGTAGTGTTTAAAATGCCTTTTAAGTAATCACACTATAGGTATTTAATACACCATATAATTAAAACTATACAAAACGCCTACATTCAATGTTTTGTCTTTGTTGTCTCCCAACAGCAAAAAAATATTCTCTAAAATAACTCGGCGGCGCGGCTGGCTTATCGCTCCTTCAAAAATCAAGGCGTCATGACGTCACTTCGGTCACGTGACACCCCGGTTTTATACGCTTCGAGCAAGCCGGTCAAATACGAGTTATTGTACCTAAAGCGATCTAAACTTGCGTTCGCGTGAACGAGATGCCGCGATATCGGTTCGGTAGTTTTCATTGAATTTCGTAATGCGTTCGGCTCGGAGTTCGGACAGGACGCTATTGTGTGGTTGCTGTTTGACGTAATCGCATTATAATTTGTTTACACTTGCAGTTAATTTGCATTTTGTTCGTATTATTTATTGAATACAGTTACAATTGAATACAGTTTATCAGTTCGAGAATCGTAGTAGTAGTATTAGTTTGTTGGTATAAAACAGTGATTAAAGTGTTTTGACTTTAGTGAAAGTGTACGTTGTAATTATGTATTTGGGGTAAGTAGGTAGATAGTTAATAAGTTGAAATTTCTTAATAGATTTGAAAAGTTATTAGTACTATCAGTAGGATTAGGATGGCGGCAATAATTCGTCAAGGACTTTCTAATTAACTACAATGTCTTTTGGCCCGCGTGCGGCCCGTCTGGTAGCTTAGTGGTAGCCTATACATTGTTGTTTAGGATTATTTTCTTTGTGAGGAAACATGCTTTCCAAGGTTAAGTTTTGAAATTAAGAAACACATAATTAGGCCGTGCTCGCTCAGATATAAGTATAAATTACAAACGACGTGATAGTTTTTTCAAACATTCTAATGTTTCCCTTTACGATAAATATGAATAGCTGACTGGCAGTTGTAAATAAAATAAAATGTATTGTTTCCCTTGTTTACTTTTCTCAGATTCTAGTAGTTTATGTAATAAAGGGGTTTTTACATTCATAATCTGACGATTTTTCGCTAATTCGTTTGAAGCTTTACACCCGCGCGGCCAATTCCCTCTAGTGGCCGTGAGCGAAAACTCTGAATTGTAAAATGCCACTCCCTAAAAATTTCTCGTTAAACGCGCCCTCTGTTTAATTATTTGTGAATTTTTTGAATGGAGATATCTCGTTCTTGTACTGACAAAATGCATTGCTTTTCTGATATTTTCGTTAGATGGCGTTGCGCTATTAGGAGCGTAATCACTTGTTGAACTGTGTGAGTGTGCGTGGTTTGTGAAAGCGGGCTTTTTGAATGTGAGTTTATAAATAAGTTTGAGAAAAGTAAATCAAAATAGGAATTTAATGAAACGGTTTATTGACACCGTTCTTTTGTTAGGTAAACAAACAAGAAGTAGGTTTTCGCGGCCACAAGGAAGGTCCGAAGTGACATCATAACAAGTATTATTAACCGACTTCTTCAAAAAGGAGGAGGTTCTCAATTCGTCAGCATAGTTTTTTTTTTTTTTTTTTTTTTTCTTTTTTTTTTTTTCTTTTTTTTTTGCTCCGGGTTCCCACCCCCGAAAAATCACCCTTCGCCACTGCAGCATAGTAATTACACTGCACAAGCATAAGCATAATCAGCCTATAATGTTCCCACTGCTGGGACACAGGCCTCCTCTCTGTGAGAGGAAGTGGGCCGCACTCCACCACGCGGGCCCAGTGCGGGTTGGTAGATGATGTTTGTTTCTAGGACATGCCGGTGAAAGAAAACGTCGTGAGGAACACGACGTTTTCCTTCACCGTTTTGAGAGCAGTAGTGATGAAATAAATTACACAAACTACTGTGCTTGTCTGGGTTCGAACCCACGACCTACGACATGTAAGTCGGGGCCATATCCACTGGGCCACCAGTGTTCCCAACTGCTCCTTGCTGCTGCTTGTAATTTTAGTAATCACTATACAAAAGTTATAAGTATTAATTTTTACAGTCCTCTACAGAAAACAGGCCAGTGCTAAAAAATTCAAATTAGTATAGGTACACTTTGGTTTCTGTTGATTCATGATGACTATTGATGACACATCCAAAAATGACGTTACACACTTTTGTTACTTAGCGTATACAATATGTAAAGTGATAACGATATTACAGTCCGACGCGACGGTCGAGAGAATGCGTGGCTGACACCTGTCAGTTGGACTATTTCTAGTACTAATCTTTGCAAAACATGTTCTCGATGGCCGGACTGTTTTAGTTAGTTAGTTATTGCTTAAGCCTGAATTCCACTTATGCTGGTGGCGGTCGCATACGGTCGGTCGCGTACGCGTACAACGTAGTACGCGCCGCGGACGTCAGCGTCGCAGTATGGTGCTATAAAGTACTCAATGTATATACGCACGCGCGACCAACGTACGCGATCGACATCAGCGTAAGAGGAATTCAGGCCTTAGGGCCGGTATAAACACATAATCGGGGCAATACTAATCGGCACAGCCGAGCGGCTAAATGGAATGTCCGCAGTATAGCTTCAGGGCCCCTACCACCACCTCTTACAGCAGTATTATTTTAATATTACTTCAGTGTAGGAAAGAGATAGCGTCATCAGTCGGCTTTGTTGTTCAACGAATACTGCTGAATTCAATGTGGCAAGTCGAAAAAGTGTGCACGCGTTAGGTATCTTGTGGTTACTTGGATTTGTTAAATAACTAAGTAATATACTTAGTAACTCGCTGTATGCTATGCTGAAGCAATAAACAAAATATTTGCAAACTTACTGTGCGTTTGCACTGGCGAAACATTCACAACAAAATATGTTGAAATGTCCATGAATTCTGTGAATGTTCCATACAATTTTTGACAAGAACTAGTGTTTTGTTGTAAATGTTTCGCCAGTGCAAACGCACGGTTAGGTACAAATATTTCTATGTTCTATGTTACAGAGTTTGGTTTCCACACTTAGTTCTTCAAGTGGACCATTGTGCGTGGGCTAAGACGGCCATCGGTGGTTATTCCAACCAGTCCACCTCCCTCCAGAGTTAACCACGTCTCGTGGTCTGTTTGAGAACATCTGTGAAAGATCTGGGTGCCATTTTATTTGGTTGCATTTGTTTTTTCGCTTGTCAGCTGTTTGTGGCGGTCTTCGCTAAGTTTTCCGATACACTCCTCTCAAGGACTCATTACTCAAAAGGCTTTATTCTTATATAGTCCTCCAGACCGTATTTCGATCACGGCAGCCAATCTCAACGGAGACTCGCCTTCGGCGTGGGAGATATTAAGGTGCACAAGTGTGTGCGCAGACACAGTTGCACTCTCTCTTCCCGCACTCTCATAGTCCGATAGGACGACAATCCGACACGACCGGAGAGAGATCAGGCGCAGGACCAACGGCTTAATGTGCGCACCGAGCCACGGGGCTATCACACCGCCAACTTCCAAACTCCGGGCTGTTACTACGAAATTCCTAATGCAAAACCCAATAACACTTTGACACTTTGCTAAGTGTTATTCTTCAAATAAATAGAGCCCGGAGACGCTTTGGCGGCCGCTGATATAGTAATTGTCAATACTTTCCGTATAAACCAACAGTGTTTTTCACCGTTTACTCGCACAACGACACTAATGAAGTATGGAAACTGACAGCTTTGAAGGCGGTCCGTGACAGAAGTATGCCACCATTAGGCGATCCACCATTAGGCGGAATCCGACGATCGGCAATATTGTAGACGGACATGCACGGCAGACGACCACAGACCACCACGCACCGAGCATCGAGGAAATTCCGATCTCTGCGATGCCCCGTACACCTTCCCACGGTCCGTCGTCCGGGCTCGTCGGTGTCCGTCCGCAAAATCGCGGATCGTGGGATTTTGGTATAACGCACTTTCATCACCACGAATTTGATTAGTATTGGCGGCTTGGCGATTCTGTGCTTTGTGGTCAAATAATTATTTTAAAAAACTCACCTAATATAAAAAATACTTTTTCGGACACCATTTTTATAAATTACTATTAACTATTAATTTAACTAATTACATAAATATACTCTAAACACCCTGAGGCGAGACACGTTTTAATAATAAGCCGAATAAAGAATTATCATTATATCGATAATACTAATATTTTAGGAGATAATCGTGTAGTTCGCCAGAGATATCGGAAGTTTTAGACTGGGCTCTGATTAAAGATATTATGATCTGTTTTTATTCCGTATCGGAACTCGACACAAGTGAAACGAATCCTAACTAATATTATAATTGCGAAAGTGAGTTTGTTTGTTGGTTACGCTTTCACGCTCAAACGGCTGAACGGATTTGGATGAAATTTGGCACAGGGGTAGACCATGACCTGGAATAAGACATAGGATTTTTATCCCGATATTCCCACGGGATCGAGACTTACGCGGGTGAAACCGCGGGGCGCAGCTAGTTTGAAATAATATTAGCGTGATATTAATTATCCTATCCTATCCTTCGTCAATAATTGGGCTATCGAA
Source organism: Lithophane socia (assembly GCA_947522985.1). NCBI lineage: Eukaryota > Metazoa > Arthropoda > Insecta > Lepidoptera > Noctuidae > Lithophane > Lithophane socia. The sequence continues at coordinate 3,307,742 of OX383281.1, read as the reverse complement.
TTGATTTTTGCCAAAACCAAAACGGTGTCTCCTAACTCCGAACTTGACACGACTTAATTTTGTCACCTATATGTCACAAGCTGTCAATATGTGTTAAAGCAACGAATTTTTGTGTCGTTTGAGAGATGAGATAATTGTAATCGAATCAGAAATGAAGAGATCCGTAGAAGAACCAAGATAACCCACCATAGCCCGAAGAATTGCCAAACTTAGTGGCAGTGGGCAGGGCACATTGCTCGCAAAACAGATGGCCGATGGGGCCGGTTTTGGAGTGGCGACCACGTACCGGAAGACGTAGCGTTGAAAGGCTCCCTACAAGGTGAACCGATGACCTTGTGAAGGCCGCAGGAATCCGCTGGATGCGAGAAGCACAGAACCAGTCGAAGTGGTGTTGCCTGGAGGAAGCCTATATCCAGCAGTGGACGTCTTTAGCCTGAAATGACGAATCATGGCATAGCTTTTCATTTTAACCGGTAAATCCGAATTCAAACAGTTATTCTCATAACCAAACGCCCATGTCTGTACGTTCCTCAGTCTACGCGCTATCAGGCAATTATGCAGGTGTTCCAGATTACTAAATATATCGATAATCTTCACCACTTGTTTCACAGCTGTATGATAACAGCTTATCAGTGATACAATGTATCAAACTCACGCATGATTCCGATGTGAATGAATCACGGATGTAAGCTTTGCATTCAAAAGATCGATTCTTTTTATCAAGAAATATTTTTTGAAAGACTTTAGTTTTGCTCCCCGATCGGCTATCGTATCAAAAATCATCATCATCGGCCTAGCCTTTTCCTAACTATGTTGTCTTCGGCTTCTAGTCTAACCGGATGCTGCTGAATACCAGTATTCATATGCAGCCACTGCCTATCGGGGGCTTAAAACAGTCACTTTGGCAGAATCATAATAGGAAAATATTATGAATCATCGTAAAATGTCATAAACTGACAATTCATAATATGATCTGCGTGCGACTCATATTACGAAATAATTCATCCGTTTGACAGTTTTCTATGGAGATTCGTAAAATGGTCCACAAATTTTGAATTGCTCTTATGTCAAATTAAAAGAATTGCGAATGACAGCTGGAAATTTGGGAAATGAATTGCTTTTAGAGGAATTGCGAATGTGGCCGTTTTAGGCCCCCAGACCTCCTCAACCCGGTAACAGGATATACAGGAAAAAAAAAAGTAATAAAAACTAAAACCCAACTACGACTTAAAAGGTATAAACAAGACACCACAGACAGATAAATTAAAAATCCGGAGTCACACGTGTTAGGGCATAAATCGAACAGATTACGTGTGACTCCGGATTTTTAATTTGTCTGTCTGTGGTGTCTTGTTTATACCTTTTAAGTCGTAGTTGGGTTTTAGTTTTGATTACTTGATTTTTAAAAAAATTCTTTTGGGGTTATAATATATATATTTTTGAAATTTGCTCATTAAGCCCTTTCATTTGATACCCAACATGGTACGATTAAACCATTTTTTTTTTTAAGTTCCCCACTTTATGTCCTCTAGAGGGCGCCATTTTTAATTAAATGTGAATTCACATAGCCTATAACCAGCGGACAATCACGACGCTTCTAACAATACCTCATTTGTCAAATTGTGATAAGTGGTTTGGAAGATAGGAGGGAACAGATGAACATACATACATACATACATACATACCGGTCAAAATCATAACCCTCCTTTTTCTTCGCCGTAGTCGGGTAAAAACAGTTACATGCTACAAAATACAGATAAATAATTAAACTAAGATTTAACAAACATGTAACCCACACCATTGTCCACGTTTTAACAAAAAATTAAAAGAAGTGCTGAAGACAAGTGATAAAATAATAAAAAAAAACAACAAGAAGTGATCGCCGCCAATAGTGCTAATATTACTATGTTACTTAGCTTAACTTATCTTAATTTAACTTAAATTTCTCGCTAAACAAAAACGCACACAAAAGACAGCACAACATACAAAAACACGGTTAAATAATAACTAATTACATTAATAAATAGGTGCAAGGATAAACCATTAACATTTTGAATTGTCAAGGAGTCGGTCAGTCAGAAAGATGAAGCTAGTTGCCCATTCCAAAGTGTAGTAGGTAACTATGGAGAAGAGGGGGCAAGTACCTTTGCCTTTTTTACCCGACTACGGCGAAGAAAAAAGGAGGGTTATGATTTTGACCGGTATGTATGTATGTATGTATGTATGTTCATCTGTTCCCTCCTATCTTCCAAACCACTTATCACAATTTGACAAATGAGGTATCTTTAGAAGCGTCGTGATTGTCCGCTGGTTATAGGCTATGTGAAGTCACATTAAATTAAAAATGGCGCCCTCTAGAGGACATAAAGTGAGGAACTTAAAAAAAAATATGGTTTAATCGTACCACGTTGGGTATCAAATGAAAGGGCTTAATGAGCACATTTCAAAAATATATATATTATAACCCCAAAAGAATTTTAAAAAAAATCAAGTAATAAAAACTAAAACCCAACTACGACTTAAAAGGTATACACAAGACACCACAGACAGACAAATTAAAAATCCGGAGTCACACGTAATCTGTTCGATTTATGCCCTAACACGTGTGACTCCGGATTTTTAATTTATCTGTCTGTGGTGTCTTGTTTATACCTTTTAAGTCGTAGTTGGGTTTTAGTTTCTATTACTATATAATATATATATTTTTGAAATGTGCTCATTAAGCCCTTTCATTTGATACCCAACGTGGTACGATTAAACCATATTTTTTTTTAAGTTCCTCACTTTATGTCCTCTAGAGGGCGCCATTTTTAATTTAATGTGACTTCACATAGCCTATAACCAGCGGACAATCACGACGCTTCTACAGATACCTCATTTGTCAAATTGTGATAAGTGGTTTGGAAGATAGGAGGGAACAGATGAACATACATACATACATACATACATACCGGTCAAAATCATAACCCTCCTTTTTTCTTCGCCGTAGTCGGGTAAAAAAGGCAAAGGTACTTGCCCCCTCTTCTCCATAGTTACCTACTACACTTTGGAATGGGCAACTAGCTTCATCTTTCTGACTGACCGACTCCTTGACAATTCAAAATGTTAATGGTTTATCCTTGCACCTATTTATTAATGTAATTAGTTATTATTTAACCGTGTTTTTGTATGTTGTGCTGTCTTTTGTGTGCGTTTTTGTTTAGCGAGAAATTTAAGTTAAATTAAGATAAGTTAAGCTAAGTAACATAGTAATATTAGCACTATTGGCGGCGATCACTTCTTGTGGTTTTTTTTTATTATTTTATCACTTGTCTTCAGCACTTCTTTTAATTTTTAGTTAAAACGTGGACAATGGTGTGGGTTACATGTTTGTTAAATCTTAGTTTAATTATTTATCTGTATTTTGTAGCATGTAACTGTTTTTTGTCCCTAATAAATAAATAAATAAATAAATAAATAAATAAACGTTTTATCTATCTATCCTAACTAATCCTAACTTAATATACAGCATGTTAACTAACAAAGGGCGTTCCCGTTAACCTGCAATAGTATAGCGTCTATACATGTTAAAAAAAATATTAATACTAAAAAAAAAAAAAAAAAAATTATGTCTTGAAATGTTCACAAAAAATTAAATTTAAACGTAAAAGAAACACTCTGTACACACGGCTATACATTTCCAGTATAAGTTGACCTCGCATTGTACAGAAATCCGATACAATGCGAGATCAGCATAAACTGGAAATGTGTAGCTTGATGTGTAGCCGTGTGTACACGCACACTTGTATTTCAACGTAGAAACCAAGTGTGACAAGTGGGCGTGTACAGAGAGTTTATTTTCCGTAACAATTTAATAATTTTTGTGAATATTTTACTATACAAAAATTAAAAAAAACTTTTTTTTTAACGGTAATATATTTTTTAGCATGTATACACGCTATACTATTGCAGGTTAACGGGAACGCCCTTTGTTAGTTAACATACTGTATAATACATAGTAAGTTTGTTTGTTTGTAACGCTTTCACGCTAAAACGGCTGAACAGATGGCACATGGGTAGACCATGACCTGGACATATGATACGTTTTATCCCGATATTCCTACGGGATCGCGACTTATGCGGGTGAAACCTGGGGCCGCGCTAGTTTGAAATAAATGCTTTGAATTTGAGTTTATAATACTCCCTTGTAATATAACCGCCTTACTAATAAACGTTGTATAGCGCCTGTATAGTTACACAATGCTTTGTCTTCTTTTTTCAAAAGTCAAATTACTTTTGAAAGAAGAAGACAAAGCGTTGTGTAACTATACAGGCCCTATACAACGTTTATTAGTAAGGCGGTAAGTCTTTAAGGGCTATCTCGCGCACTAGACCGTGGCCGGCCAGTGGCATTATGATGTGCGGGTAGGTGGCCGTTGGTTGCGACCAAGCGCGATGCGTATCTGTTTATCAAAAGTTACAAGTCTATACGTTCACAAGTTACTTAGAATGTAAATTTTCATTAAATTCATAGCTCATCTCGATATTCAAAATCAGCCTTAATGTTCCCACTGCTGGGACACAGGCATCAGTACATCTCTCTCTTTTGACCGCATTTTAAAAAAGAAAATCGAATTTAAACATTTATTGCGGTACTAACCACGACACTTGTAAACTTATAAGACGGAATAGAGAGTCGCCGGACACTCTCAGGATTTGTTATGATTTTCTACAAGTTGTAACTTACAAATAATATTTTGATAAACAAAATCTATACATATAATAAAATCGTAAACGGTCCGTGTCTGTTCATTAAAGATTTTTGCAAAAAAAGTGCTGGAAGCCGCGAGAAATGAGTAATAGAAAGTAAAAAAACATTTTTTGAAATTTTTGTCTGTTTGTTTGTTCGTTTGTGAGCGCATCACGTAAAAGCCACTCATTGGATTCCAAATTGAATTACTGAACAATAAGAAGCTTTATTGTCTGTCTTAGTCTTTATTTCATAAAAATCGACCTGCAGAATCAAAAGATATATGGATTTAACACTTATGATTTTTTTTTTTTTTATCCAGTTTTTAAATGCATCTTGACGGTATTCTGTTCACAAGAATTGAATGAGAATTGTGCAGTTTCCGAGCTGTAACCTAACAAAAAGTACTAGGCTTGCATGAATTCACGATAGTATTAACTAATAGGATTTCAAATAGTTGTAACTAACAAGAAGTACTAGGCTTGCATGAATTCACGTTTAGATTATTTTAAGTACATGACTGTTATCTATAAATAAAAAAAAACAATTGTCGCCTGTATGAAAGAAAGTTCATCACTAGAGAATGGCTCGGCCGATCTGGCTAACTTTTTTTTGTTGTATTCGTATCTGGACAAGGTTTGTATGAAAAAATTCACCGGAAAAGTCGGAATTACACCCGAGCGACGCCGGGCACGAACAGCTAGTCACGAATAAAAGTGTCAAAATTTAAGTAACTAACTAACTTGTGAACATTTGGTATTTGACATGACATTATGACACATTATGACATTTTATGACATTTGACACATTATGACACATTATGACATTTGGTAATACAAGGCTTTTAAGTTTTGTTATACATGGTACGACACGGTCGCGACATCCCTGTCTGATTATCGGGTTACTGAGTACCCGCGAAATTCTACGTGAATAACAATAAGGTATTAAAAAGTTTTGGCAACTCATCGCCAAATCTCCTTTGTTGCAGGTGTCTATTCAACAAACTGTTATCACCAGGTGGATAGTGGACCTGCTTGTCTATAGATAATAATTATTGAATGCCTACTTTCATGGCCACGACTTTGAACATAACAGAAAAAAAAGTAAGCTGTTGCTAATCCATACTTCCATACTAATATTATAAATTCGAAAGTAACTCTGTCTGTCTGTCTGTATGTTACTTTTTCACGCCTATGAATGGATTTCAACAAAATTTGGCAAGGATATACAGGGTGTTAGGGTAAACACCGTTATCATTGCAACCAGTGGTTTGGTTTCATTTATAGAACGTAAAATCAATTGAAAATTACAACTTTTTTTTTCTATTTTTTCAATCTACATTTTACCACAAGAGACGCTAGTTCGTTGCCCTATGCGCTAGGGCAACGAACTTGCGTCTCAACACGGGCGGGGTGTGTGGGATGTGACCTGACCGGCCGCGAGCGCGACCCCTCTCTCAGTCAGTCAGCTGTTTCGCTAGAGAGCACGCTGTCGGATAGAAACTTTTTAAAATCTTTTAATGAAAATAACGTTTTTTTTTTGTTGTGCCCGGTCATTTATTTTTAAATTTAAGTCAATTACCCATGGTTTGAATGTCAAGAGTGTTTACCCTTACAGCCTGTAGATGGCATCCTAGCGAAGGACATAGGGTACTTATCGACATACCACGCGGGCGAAGCCGCGGGCGGAAGCTAGTCATTTAATATGAAAGAAAGAAAGAAAAATATTTTATTTGGAACACGCACAGGAAATATAACAATAGCTAAACAAACATTAAATCTATAAAATCAGTAAAACAAGTAATAGAATAAAATAAAACAAAACAACGTGAAACAGGAAAAGAAAACCTGTGCGATGCCAAAAAGGCTCCTATCTCAGCATAATGCTACGGTATTTGAGAAATAGTAAACAAATACCGCAGCGCTGATATTCTGATAGGGCCCACTGTGATGCCACGGACACATCTGCGGGCATAAATAAGAATAAGATGATAAAATAAGAATAATATAATAGATAATAGAATATACAATAAAAAAATTATAATATAATAAACACAAAGCAAAAATACCACAATAAAAATACCATAATATGCATACCGTGTTTAAGTTTTTTAAATAATGAAATTGTTTTTTTTTTTAATCAGTCTGCCTATCCTTTTCCCAACTATGTTGGGGTCGGGTTCCAGTCTAACCGGATGCAGCTGAATACCAGTATGTTACATGGAACGACTAATTGACAAATGAAATTGTTAATTCTGTAAATATGATATTGGAATCACTTTTATACGTCAAATTAAAAAAAATATTAAATATCCTAGATGAGGTCGGCGTTTCCTATCTGACTAACTTGAGAAGAAAGGCCGAAACAAACTCAGAGGTCGCAGTCTCTTTTAGAGTCCAGACATAATCTTGGTCAGGCCATATGAGGACCATGTAGATTAGCGTCTGAAATGGTATTTGTACTTTTGCAATCCTAACAATAATAAAAACCAACAAAAAATAAATGCGAAATAATACGCCAAAACCTTTTTTATTTTTCACTTTTTAGTGGTGGTACCTACCTCACACAAGTTACTACCTGCTATGTAAATAACAGTGAAGGAGTCTAATAATTATATCGTCTACATAGACTGTGGGAAACATACGTAATATTGAAGCTAGCTCAAAAACTCAAATCAAATCAAATCAAATCAAAGAGTTTATTTGTGATACACAGGTAAAATAACATAGGTCTTACATACAATATAGGATAAGTTCATGCTGTGATCAGCCCGTTGGGCATACAAAATAAAATAGTAAATAAAATAAACAATCATATTAACAGTTAACAGTGCGCTCAACCAAACATTAACAGTAACACTTTGTCGAAGCAATAAACAAGACAATGAAATGAAATAAAAAAAAATTATTTCAATTCTAAGAATTCCTTAACTGAATAGAATGAGTGATCGTTTAAAAATTTAAATAATTTATTTTTGAATTTAAAAATACTGTTACTATCTCTAATATCCTTAGGAATTTTACTGAATATTATTGGCGCCATGGCAAATGTACTGTTCCTATATAGAGCGGTTTTATATTGCGTACTTACTTTTGTAAATACGCTAGTTCTGTTGCGTGACCTCGACACTATTTCAAACAAATGTGGATTTTTCCTGATCTCGATCATCGAACTACGCAAGCAAACTTAATAAAATTTATATGGGACCCTTTCGAACTAAAAAAGAATTTTTTAAATCGGTTCACAAACAGCGGAGTACTCGGTGAACATACATAAAAAACAATCATCCGAACGTAGTACCTCCTCCTTTTTTGAAGTCGGTAAAAATATTATAAATGCGAAAGTGAGTTTTTTTATTACGCTTTCACGCTTAAACGACTGAACGGATTTGAATGATATTTGGGACATAGGTAGACCATGACCTGGGTTAGGACATAGGATTCTTTTTATCCAGCAGGCGTAGCATGGCGCTTTTTATCTCTACGAAGAATAGACATAGCTTTTTCTATACAAAGTGACAGTTCGTTTCTTCATTTTTGACATCCACCGTAGAAATCTTTCTACAATCTGCCATTTTGTCTTTCATTTCTAACGATCTTTGTCTAGGTCTTTTTATATGTAGACTATTTCGGAAGAAAGTTTTCTATCCTTACTATCAAAATCAAACTGACAACCGATAAATCCTATGATAAAACAGAATAATATAATACAAATAAATAAATCTTATCTTATCTTATCTTATCTTAAAACAAAGAATTCTGAGTCGAATTATATAAAAGAGTGAATTTCGTAAGAAGTGTTTCTCTCGTAAAAACTCTTTCTACTTTACTGCCGTCTCGTACTGTCTACTGTCTACAGGAAACGTCATTTTTGTCTACTCTTCCGTCGACAAAACGGTGCTCATGCTACGCCTGCTGGTAGTAAGTTCCCGTGTGATGCTCTCCGACCACCACGCGGGCGCAGCCGCGGGCAAAAGGTAGAAGTAAATTTATATATATAGGCTTTTTAGTTATTATTGTATAAATTGGCAGTACATTATTATTTCAACTACCAGACATGCTATATATCTACTATAATAATATTATAAAGAGGAAAGATTTGTATTATTGTGTGTATGTTTGTAATGAATAAACTCAAAAACTACTGCGCCTATTTCAAAAATTTCACCATTAGAAAGCTACATTCACCCTGAGTAATAATAGGCTATAATTTATTAAAGATTACACGCGGGCGAAGCCGCTGGCGGCAGCTAGTAACTAATAAAATACCGGTTTCTCACTGATTCTTTGGTCAAATATTAAATTATTTTCCCGTATAATAATACGTTTCCTTCCATAAATTATAACCTCTTGCCGCGAGTTCACCCTCTTTTGTCTATAAATCAAAAATAGCGTGAAACTAAAAATAGCGCGCGAAATCATTATTTAAATAAAATACACGCACTGCTGACGTCATTAACTTAACTGTTTTGCGTCATTTTAATGTGCAGCAGGCGTAGCATGGCGCTTTCTATCTCTACGAAGAATAGACAAAGCTTTTTCTATACAAAGTGACAGTTTGTTTCTTCATTTTTGACATCCACCGTAGAAATGTTTCTACAATCTGTCATTTTTGTCTTTCATTTTTAACGATCCTTGTCTAGGTCTTTTTATATGTAGACTATTTCGGAAGAAAGTTTTCTATCCTTACTGTCAAAATCACACTGACAACCGATAAATCCTATGATAAAACAAAGAATTCTGAGTCGAATTATGTAAAAGAGTGAATTTCGTAAAAAAGTGCAGTTGACTCTATCTACTTTGCTGCCGTTTCGTACTGTCTACAGGAAACGTCATTTTTGTCTACTCTTCCGTCGACAAAACGGTGCTCATGCTACGCCTGCTGGTAGTAAGTTCCCGTGGGATGCTCTCCGACCACCACGCGGGCGCAGCCGCGGGCAAAAGGTAGAAGTAAATATAAATGGTTCATAATGAGGAGTTCAATAAACTCTGTAGGCTTTTTAGTTATTATTGTATAAATTGGCAGTACATTATTATTTTAACTACCAGACATGCTATATATCTACACTATAATAATATTATAAAGAGGAAAGATTTGTATTTTTGTTTGTATGTTTGTAATGAATAAACTCAAAAACTACTGCGCCTATTTAAAAAATTTCACCATTAGAAAGCTACATTCACCCTGAGTAACATGGGCTAATTTATAAAGATTACACGCGGGCGAAGCCGCTGGCGGCAGCTAGTAACTAATAAAATACCGGTTTCTCACTGATTCTTTGGTCAAATATTAAATTATTTTCCCGTATAATAATACGTTTCCTTCCATAAATTATAACCTCTTGCCGCGAGTTCACCCTCTTTTGTCTATGAATCAAAAATAGCGTGAAACTAAAAATAGCGCGCGAAATCATTATTTAAATAAAATAGGTTATACACGCACTGCTGACGTCATTAACTGAACTGCTTTCGCGTCATTGTAATGTGCAGGCCCATATTAGTAAGACATTAGTAATAACGTACATTATAGAAGTGTAGAATTTAGTGCTTGCGTGTTACACTAACTTCAGCACCATATTTGTTGCAATCAGAGAATTTTGAAGGATATTACTAATCCATTTGCTTCATATGGGTATATGTTAGGTTAGGTTTTCGTCAGCTTAACAACGTAAATCAGGCAATGAACGTGTCTGAACTGTCAAAATGACATCCGCACCTATAACACGACGTATTAATGCCACCATTTTTCCAGTGTTAGTGAGAGACGGATCTATACAAAGCCGCTAGCACCATCCTAGTATACTGTAGCATCCATAGTACAGCCCCTGGGGGCTGACTATGAAGTATTAATGCCATCACTATTCCCCTGCGAAAAAAGGATGGTGCTAGCGGCCTTGTATAGCTCCGGCTCTCACTAACACTGGAAAAATGGTGGCATTAATACGTCGTAGTAGGCTGCCAGTTGTCATTTTTAACTGACTTCAAAAAGTAGTTCTCAAATTCGTCTGTATGTTTTTTTTTATGTTTGTTACGCAATTACTCCGCCAATTTTGAATCGATTTTGATGATTCTTTTTTTATTTGGTAGGTCATGCTTCAGAGGTGGTCCCATATAAATTTTATTAACTTTGTTTGCGTAGTTTTTGAGTTTGCTTCAATATTACGTATTTGTTCGCACTTATATGGATGATGTTTTAAGTTCCTCTCGCTGTTATTTACGTACTGGTATTCGAATTTATTTGGGGTGGGTACCACAACTAAATATTCAAAAATAAAAACTTTTTACAAAATAAACAACCGACTTCTAAAAAATGTCTAAAAAAGTGAAAAATGACTTTAATTTCGGAAGTCGGTGGCTTTGGTTTTGAATTTTTGTTTTTTGCCACCGACTTCCGAAATTAAAGTAATTTTTCACTTTTTTTAGTTTTTTTTTTAAAGTGTTGTTTTTACTTTTAGTGTTGTTTTGGTTGTCTGTTGTTTTTATTGTCTGACGATTTTTGACAAAGCTAAATGAAGTTGAGGAAAATTGAGGCCCTAACACAACCCTAGAACGAACGCAGGAAGTAAACGTAACTAAATTCGATCGAATGAATAGAGAAAACTACGACAGTTGCTACAAAAATTAAAATTCGTAGCCCCCCAAAGCTACGCATAGAGCTACGCCGCAGCACGCACTGCTACGCTCGCGTGGTCACCTCGCTTTGTAGGTGGAAGGTGTTTGGAAATTTGTGATTGATTGAATTATAATAAACTCGCTGATGCCCGCGGCTTCGCCCGCGTGAATGTCGTTTATTATATACTAAAACCTTCCTCGAGAACCACTCTATCCATTGGTGAAAACAGCATGCAAATCGGTGCAGTAGTTTTGAATTTATCGCGAACAGGTGCCGTATTATGAATTATTAATGCCACCATTTTTCCAGTGTGAGAGAGAGACGGAGATAGACAAGGCCGCTAGCATCATCCCGTTTTCGCACTGGAATAATGAAGGCATTTATACTTCATAATACTACCCCAGGACGACAGACACGGCGGAGGACTTTACTTTTACCCGACTACGGCGAAGAAAAAAGGAGGGTTATGATTTTCACCGGTATTATGTATGTATGTATGTATGTATGTATGTATGTATGTTCATCTGTTCCCTCCTATCTTCCAAACCACTTATCACAATTTGACAAATCAGGTATCGTTAGATGCGTCGTGATGGTCCGCTGGTTATAGGCTATGTGAAGTGACATTAAATTAAAAATGGCGCCCTCTAGAGGACATAAAGTGAGGAACTTAAAAAAAAAAAAGGTTTAATCGTACCATGTTGGGTATCAAATGAAAGGGCTTAATGAGCACATTTCAAAAATATATATATTATAACCCCAAAAGAATTTTAAAAAAATCAAGTAATAAAAACTAAAACCCAACTACGACTTAAAAGGTATAAACAAGACACCACAGACAGACAAATTAAAAATCCGGAGTCACACGTAATCTGTTCGATTTATGCCCTAACACGTGTGACTCCGGATTTTTAATTTGTCTGTGTGTGGTGTCTTGTTTATACCTTTTAAGTCGTAGTTGGGTTTTAGTTTTTATTACTAGATTTTTTTATACTAAAACCTTCCTCGAGAACCACTCTATCCATTGGTGAAAACAGCATGCAAATCGGTGCAGTAGTTTTGAATTTATCGCGAACAGGTGCCGTATTATGAATTATTAATGCCACCATTTTTCCAGTGTGAGAGAGAGACGGAGCTAGACAAGGCCGCTAGCATCATCCCGTTTTCGCACTGGAATAATGGAGGCATTTATACTTCATTAGACTACCCCAGGACGACAGACACGGCGGAGGACTTTGTTTTATAATATGTAAGGATACTTACTTACAATACTTTGTCTAATTTCTACTTCCCATAGTATACCACTCCCGCCCACTCCCTCTCACAGAGAGGAGGAGTGTGTCCCAACAGTGGGAACATTATAGGCTGATTATGCAGCACTGACTGGACAGGTCCACTGAAATCTGTGGTTCTTGCCTTATAAGACCATCTCCATCTCAGACAGTTATCTACATGGTTGTCATATGACCTGACAAAAATATGATCCGCCGTTATGCCGAAAATACTGCAGCATTAACACTTTGCCGGACAGTAAACGCACATAGACGTAATAACAATTAAACTTCAATTGTGTCTCATTCACTGTCTGCCAAAGTGTTAATTTTGAAATAAATATACGTATGTTAAAGTTGAGGATTGTTGCTAGGTCCTATGTTTGACGAAAACACGATTACATAAACTTTTCTAGATAGAAAAAAATGCAAAGTTACCTCTAAACCGAACTATAAACCGCTGGTATTAAAAAAATACTTCAAATTAGATCATGAAACTTTGCATAATAACTTAACTAACTATTAAGCAGGTCTTATGTTTTTTATTTTATCATTTGCCAGCACACTCCGTCTCGCTCTCACTCAGGCCGCGAGTAATATGGTGCGAGCGAGATAAAAAGTGAATCAAACTCAAACTCAAAGCATTTCTTTCAAATAAATCAATTACAGGCACTTTTGAATTGTCAAGGAGTCGGTCAGTCAGAAAGATGAAGCTATTCCAAAGCGTAGTAGGTTCCTATGGAGAAGAACGGGCAAGAAACTCCACGGACACTCTTTTAAATCAGAATATTGTTACAATATATTGTTTACATCATTTATGTTGGAATTATACATGTGAGTACAATGTAGAAAAACGTGCAGGTTAAAAGCGTCCGTAAATAAAAGATAAAAACAATTCAAAAATTAAAATAAATTAAAATAAGCCGTGGCAGCTAAGAGATGACCAGTCCAGTAGGCCCTTAAATGATGACGTAGTGTGACGTAATAACTCTTACGTATGCGGCAAAATGACGTGGTATTTTTATTGCCTAAGGTTAGAAGCACCTTGGGTTATTTTCATTTAGATCTAAGATAAGAACGGTACGGCGGATATGATGGATCATTTTAGCTGTCAAGGTATGTAATTTCCAGTCATTCAATAGGGCTTTAGTTGAGTAATTCTTTTCCGATTTTGGTAGGCCAAGGTGGTATTAGTAATACGAGTCTGGGATCTTCGAACTAAAGGGCAAAGCACTCGAACAGTGGCGGATTAAATGTCGAGAGCGACCTAGGCAAGCACCTCATCGACGCCCTCTAGCGGCCATACGTACCTCATCATCTGCATCAATTTATGTCTGTAATTTTTATGGTGTACATAATAAAGAGTATTCTATCTATCTATCTAGCCTTTTCCCAAATATGTTGGGGTCGGCTTCCAGTCTAACCGGATGCAGCTGAAGACCAGTGTTTTACATGGAGCGACTGCCTATTTGACCTCCACAACCCAGTTTCTGAGTAACATTATACCCCTTGGTAAGACTGGTTGTCAGACTTTCGGGCTTCTGACGACCTGGAACTAACAACTATCAAAGATCTACAAATGACAGCCGGGACCAACAGCTTAACGTGCTTTCCGAGACACGGAGGGGTCTTGGTATTTAAAGATGGTCACCCATCCACGGACCAACCGCGGCAAGCGTAGCTTAACGTGATTGATCGACCCGTGCGGCTGTTATTTCTTTATTTTTACCCGACTACGGCGAAGAAAAAGGAGGGTTATGATTTTGACCGGTATGTATGTATGTATGTATGTATGTATGTATGTATGTATGTATGTATGTATGTATGTATGTATGTTCATCTGTTCTCTCCTATCTTCCAAACCACTTATCACAATTTGACAAATGAGGTATCGTTAGAAGCGTCGTGATTGTCCGCTGGTTATAGGCTATGTGAAGTCACATTAAATTAAAAATGGCGCCCTCTAGAGGACATAAAGTGAGGAACTTAAAAAAAAAAATGGTTTAATCGTACCATGTTAGGTATCAAATGAAAGGGCTTAATGAGCACATTTCAAAAAAAAAAATATTATAACCCCAAAAGAATTTAAAAAAAAATCAAGTAATAAAAACTAAAACCCCACTACGACTTAAAAGGTAGAAACAAGACACCACAGACAGACAAATTAAAAATCCGGAGTCACACGTAATCTGTTCGATTTATGCCCTAACACGTGTGACTCCGGATTTTTAATTTGTCTGTCTGTGGTGTCTTGTTTCTACCTTTTAAGTCGTAGTGGGGTTTTAGTTTTTATTACTTGATTTTTTCTTGGTATGTAGGTAGGAGGGGCTTGTCCCTCCTACCTACATACCAAGTTTCATCACAATCGGTTCAGTACACACACACACACACACACTTTCGCAGTTATAATATTAGTAGGGTTAATTCGGTAGGCTAGGGAATTTAAGATGAAAGTCATGAAAGTAAGAGAGGGACCAAACGAACATAGAAATCCATTATACCCTGGGAAACAGATCTGACTGTGTCTGACAGATGATTGTTTGTTACCATTAATTTAGAATAGACAAGACTAGAATCGATAAATCGGTCTGTGCGCAGGTAAACGGCCAGTGTATATTTTTACGTGACAGGGCTAGTACCTACAGTAGAGATAGTATAGATAGAGACAGTTACTGTTACAAAAAAATAACAGATCCAAATATCTATTATTAAATAACAGCGTGTTATATGTATGGTTGATAAATACGTATTTAAATCTCAATTGAATATCTTCTTTATTTCTTTTCGTTTAAAGTCGAAAATCGTATCTGAAGTTTTAACAGTAGGTACCTAACAGGTAACAGGCTCGGTAACAGTCTTGAGGATCTGTTATTTTAAGTAACAGGTATGTTTTATTGTTAGGAACAATTGTTATTTGTTATTTTTTAATATCTGTTACGATAAATACGCCTCACTCTTACAGTACAGTCTTCTACATATTGTACTTTGGAAAGTGTGCGCAGGAGCTCCATGACATGAAGAAACCTTCATCCTGTTACTACCGGACTACCAGACGTGCTCGTCGCACTTGGTCGATATACCGTCTAGTCGTAGTCGCTTCTCTTCCACATTTATTATGCGCACGGCAAAAGTGTGGAACTCTCTGCCAGCGTCTGTGTTCCCTTCTGAGCCTGAGTTTGTTTCGGCCTTTCTTCTCAGAGTATTCAGATATGAAAACGCCAACCTCATCTAGCTTATTTTTTTTTTAAATATGACGTGTAAGCGTGATGCCCCATTAGTGCGTTGCGTTGCGTCGTCGCAACGGATCAACGCATTGTATGCTATCGTATGCATTGTATGCATGTCATAAAAAATATATGAAAAACGACGCAGCGACGACGCAACGCAGCGCAACGCACTAATGGATCCTCGCTCTAAAAGGGATTGCGATATCCTATTTACAGAATAAACAATTTCATTTCTTCCACATACAGTATGTTAACTAACAAAGGGCGTTCCCGTTAACCTGCAATAGTCTAGCGTGTATACATGCTAAAAAAAATATTAAGACTCAAAAAAAAAAAATTTTTTTTTAAATTTATGTATTGAAATTTTCACAAAAAGATTAAATTTAAACGTAAAAGAAACACTCTGTACACTCACACTTGTATTTCAACGTAGAAAAACAAGTGTGACAAGTGGGCGTGTACAGAGAGTTTATTTTCCGTAACAATTTAATATTTTTTGTGAATATTTTTCTATACACAAATAAAAAAAACTTTTTTTTTTTTTAACCGATATATTTTTTTTAGCATGTATACACGCTATACTATTGCAGGTTAACGGGAACGCCCTTTGTTAGTTAACATACTGTATAATGTATATTCCGTCAACCTTCAAAGCAAGAGCGAACAGGCATCTTCTAGGCTTGCTCGTTCCATCATAGTCCACCATATTGCAACCCATAATACATAAAAAATAAAAACATCTAATTTTTTTTTTTTTACGCTCGCCTGCTGAACCCTCCAGCCGCTAAGCGTTATATTTACCCAGTAGGTAGGTACAGTTTAACCCTGATAAAATCACGAGAACCGCGTAGTAAAGCTAAATCGATCAAGATAATCGTTTACAAGTAAAGGTTCGGGTTATCGTGAAATAAGAAAGGGCAGAGCACGCGAGGGTTTGTTTTTTTATTTATTTGAATTAGTTATGGGGCGAGCGGATCGAGTATCGCCTCCAGAATTTTGGCTTTTATACAGGCTACACACGGTATGATATACTTGCGCAAAATTTGACTTGCACAAAATATAACGGGTGTGGGATGAATTAGCACAAATATCCGAGCCATTTGGTGTCACACAGACTTGTGGAAGTATATCGTAGAGTGTGGCCCGCTTTTGGCTAGGCGCAAACGAGTCGCAGGCCATAACCACCGATGGCTGTCGCCTCCTGCTGCGGTGCTGAGTACTGGCGGGGAGGCCGCCATCACACAATGTCGTTAAGTGACTGACCACTTGACAGGCTGTCATGTTACTCACAGGACATGGTTAGGACGGAGAAGGTCATACACCGCTATATACCTACTCTTTCGTTTATTATCATTAGAAATACCTATTTACCACTAAAGATTGACATATTTATCATCAACCTCAGTCATCAACGTGATATGTATAAAAAAAATGTGTTCTGTAGGGACTGGAGGCATTACGCACGAATACAATAAAGTAGGTATGATACATGGTTCAATATCACTAACACGCAGTAAATAAATAGTAAGTATGTATACCAATACGCAAAATTGCGTGTTTCTCGGAAAGAGAAATACCTTGTAATTTATTAGTGTTTGGACTTCTACCGCCATCTAGTTGTTCTTCTCGTCATCATTTCTCCGTCTATGTTAGTTTAGCTACTCGACACTAGATGGCGATAAACAGCTACTCTTTTCTATAAATCCATTTGACATTCGTGATTGGGAGATAAATAATTCTTGCAATTAAATAAAATTGTCATGTATTATTAAAAATATAGAAAGTTATTGTATTTGGAACAAATAATTAACAGTGTCTAATCACGCTTGGAATCTTGAATAACGAAACGTTGATCATGATAACAAACGACAAAGTCAAGTCACGTCACATTGACATAAAACGTGTTGATAGAAAAGGTTAGATTTTTAATTTTTACACAAAATCTAATCATGGCAGCAGATCCACTGGACGAAATACTCCAATTCTTAAAGCTTGAATCACGGATAGACTTAAAACACATAGCGGTGGACCATTTAGTGGGACTATCAGGTAGTGAAGATGGTATTAACACATTACTATCGCGCGAAAAAATAATACAAAGTATTCTTACTTTAACCGACGATAAAGTGGAAGTAATCGCTAAAAACACCCTACTAATACTAGTTAATATCACAGCGAGTGCAAAAGGAGTTATAGAGCTCCTCAAATTCAAATCAGACGAAAATAGAAACATAGTAAAATTGTTTATAGGTTATGTTTTGAATCCAGAAAAAAAAGATGCTGATGCCGCAGCTATGATCTTGTCAAACATTACTCGGGTAGAAACAGAACTAGATACGATACTAGATACATTTATGCCATATTTAAACGACATTTTAAATGCCTACGTGAACATAAACTTTAACAAAAAAGGATCAAACTTAAATTTCATTGGACCAATGATTTCAAATCTGTCATGCTGCCATCGCATACGCAAATGGTTGACAGAAGAAAACCCTCACATTCCATTAATAAAACTGCTACCATTTTGTAGCTATGAGCTTTCAAACATAAGGAGAGGTGGTGCAATGGGGACGCTTAGAAACTTGTCTTTTGACCCGGAATTTCATGACTTTTTACTAAGCAATGACATGGAATTATTAACATACTTATTAAACCCTATAATGGGTGGTGAAGAATATGACGATGAGGAAATGGACACGCTACCAATTTCCCTACAATATCTGCCTAAAGAAAAACAGAGGGACAGCGATATAGATGTCCGCAAAATGATTTTGGAAACTCTTAACAAGCTATGCATGAGACGTAAAGGTAGAGAGATTTTAAGAGACAATGGAGTGTATTATATTCTAAGAGAATATCACAAATGGGAAAAAGATCCGAAAGTGAAACTGTCTTGTGAGAACGTAGTTGATATTTTAATACAAAAGGAGGAAGAGGTTGGTGCAGAAGATTTGTCAGCCATAGAAGTGCCAGAGGATATGAAGGAAAAGTTTGAAAAGATGGACGAAGATTATATAGGAGATAAATAATAAAAAAACTTATTTAAATTTTTTGCTTTTTTATTTTATTTGACTAATATTTCGGCTCATTTTTAGCAATCACCAGCTAGAAGGACATTTATTGACGTTATGGTGATGTCCTTCAGAAAGGTCAGGTGCGGAATACTCGCAACACGTGCGTGTATGAACAGATATATGAACGCAAACAAACCACAAGGATACAGTCCTTGTGGTTTGTTTGCGTTCTAGTTTCTGCATACCCCCATGAGAAGAAGGCCGAGTCTGCTATGTATGTCCCCATATTCAAGGACCAAGCCTTTAGTTTGTAGTGGTTTATTCCGTTGATCAGCATAGTACTACAAAGGGTTATTCAGTTTATCCACCATAAGGTGGATACTCTGAAACGTATGTCCGAGAATCCACCCAAGGCCTAGTTTTGGATAAACGGAATTTATAGGCTTAGGGTGGATTCTCGGACATAGGTTTCCGAGTATCCACCTTAGGGTGGATAAACGGAATAACCCTTTGTAGTGCTATGATTTATTATAGCAAAGTCAAGAAAGGTATCACCAGCAGCCCACTGCTGGACATAGGTCTCTCTCCATGTCTCTGCAACTCTCATCCAGTTGCTACCAGCCACCCTGAGACGTCGCTCCACCTAGCCTGAGAGCGTCCTACCATACAAAGGGTGGTTAAGAAAGTTTAAATCAAACAAATGCTACATTATAATTAGATATTTATTTCAAAATATGGTAACTTCTGATTGAAATAGTCACTACATCTTACAACATTTAAATGTGTCAATAATGATATCCCCGCGACATACAATTTTAAAGCGATCGCGTCGCGCAAATACACGATCGTTCGAACTTTTGTTTGGTGAAACTAAATGCGTGGTCGCGCCAACAGAGGGCGCTTTTCGGTTTTCCGAACAAAAAGTAACACGCACGCGACAAACCGCGTATTCACGCGACGACGATCGCTTTATTAAATAGGACGCGCTGTTATGAGAAAAAATATTAAAAGTAAAGGATTATTTCTGCTAAACCAACGAAATAATTACAAGTACGTACATATTATTATTTTATATATACATATTTTTATGCGTTTGAACGCATGTCATGTAAGCTAAGGTACTTAATTTTATAATATGCAACTTAAATTTAAAAATATCTTAGTACTTTTGAAGTATAGGCCTAGATCACATTTTTGTAAAAACATAAAGGCTCCCGCAAACAGGCGCGTCGCGACTTTAACAAAACAATTTCTGAGAAAACTTCACGGTAGACCAATTACCGGTGTCGCGTCGCGCGACTTGTCGCGGTAGTCTACACGAGCCTTAAAGCACACAGAACAAGTAGGTAGGTGGTATCAAAAACAAAAATCTAAAGCCGGGTCCAGACGTGTGTAATGTAATGAAACGGGAATTCTGCGTGGGGATGGCACTACGAGCATTACATGTAACGCTTGCACTGTTCCATCGGCCGTCGGTTTTTAGCGCGAACACAAAGGCTCTCGCAGTCGAACATATACAAAGATTCGAAATGTGTTTGTGTGCCGTCCACACTATTCGCATTACATTACATAACTCACGTCTGAACCCGCCTTAACTTGCAACTAATTTTAAAGTGCGTTATGTTGTGAGTGTACTTTGGAGTCAATTCTTTTACATCAGTATGTACTCTCTTAAGTATGCCATAAGCTTTAAAAAAACATATAACATATTGCGTATATGTGTAGGTATATTTGTTATTTTTAGTTAATACTTCGCATATTCATGTTTTTTCTCTTCTTGTTCTCACACACTATTGTCTACATTTCTTTTTCATTTCTCCTTTCGCAGGTCTGCTGGAAGAAATTTCTTAAGAAATAAGCAATACCTTTGTACTCATATTTTAATTATGTCGTATCTTTTTTGTATTTTACTGGGTGTACATAAATAAATAAATAGGCAGTCTGGGGACTGCCGACAGAAGTGAAAACTCTAAGTTGGATGTTGTGTTGTGATATCTTGACGCAGTGTCAACTGTCAACCAATCAAAAGTCACTGTGTTATGTCGTGGTCTTCAACAGATTCATTTGATTGGTCTGTCCCGCGCCACGACACAATACAATACAACATATTAAATGTGCCGTTCGGCCAACAAAAGTGAAAACTTTATGCTCTTACTGCTGGCCAAGCGCCTCATACGCATAGTTACAGATATACTGCCAACATTGGCATGTCGCTAAACGCGCCTGAACTAGTTTTCACTACAAAAATGAGCAGTACTACTATTTTCTTAATGTCTCTCGGAAAACTTCGTGTATCGCCAATTTCTATCAGTTACCCTTTGCAATTGGTGCAGACCGGACGCTCTTAATCGACTTCTTAGTCTTTGTCGGCTGACGAAACACGAAGTTTGCCGAGAGACGTAAAGAATATAGTTGTACTGTACTGGCTGTGTAGTGGAAATATTACTATTTTTGTCCGTATACTAAATAATTTGTGCAACTGTACATTGATAGCCCTTTTACTAGTACCGGATGACGCCTGGGTAAAAAAAAAACAAATTCTGTTTGGTCCGTCATGACATGACAGATAGATAATAAAAAAAATATTAGACAAGTATTTTTTGCTTTATCATATTAATAAAAAATTACTTAGATAAAACGTTTAAAAGTTTGGGAGCTCGCCACGTCACAATTCAGTATAAAATCTAGCAACGCGTGAGTCATGCCACATTTTAACCCAATGTCGCCGTACTGTTTTAATTACGTAAAAAAACAAAAAATACCTGTTCAATATTTGTTAATAATCTACGTGACGGACAAAAAAAAAGATTTTGGTAGAATTTCACCAAACTTTTATACTGAGTATAGGTCTTATCCTGCGAATAAATTTTGAATTTTTTTCCACAACAATTTTATTCCACAGATATCTGACTTTGATGAAATCAGCCCTTAGTGTATCATCCCTATTAGACATAATAACACACATTCGAACATCTTCGCGGTACTTAAACTACTAAAATTGAGGCAGAAAAAAAACTATTTACATTCGAAAATTATATTACAATATTACATTAATCATTGAAAAAAAAATGAAAACATATCAATTTAGATAATAGACATAAAAAAAAGATATTCTAAAGAAAAATATTGTCAATGTATGTACATAATTAGCAGTTATGGGAAAAGGGTGAGTTAAATCTACTTAAAAGTTCAAAGAACAGAGACAAAAAAAGTGGAGACTTCCTTCCGACTAAAATATTTTTTCGGGACTTATGCTTGGTAAGTTTATGAATTTTACATGACTTTTAAATTAAACTATTCTTGATTAATTTTCCAAATTCGAACAATTTTATTCAAAAAATTTTTGAAAACTGTAAAAATCATGCATACTTTTTTTTTTAACAGAAACAGGCAATAGTCGTTTTACTTTAAGGTTGATGCGCTAGGGTGGCCCGCGAAATTCAAATTTCCTTACGTTTTTTGCAATTTGCAGGTCAGTATCAGGTTGTATGTTGATCTAAATATTATTAGCGCGCGTAACAAATATGGATTTACAGAATTATAAACATTAGAATCAGCAATACAACTCTCTAAGTTCATGAAAGTGCATTGAATGAAAATTTCATGAAATCGTCATTCTAATGTTTATAATTTCGCGGGCTACTCTAGCGCATCCCCGTTATATTCCAAAACCCGACAAGTAGTAAATATTTTGTCGTAAGGCGTCTCCACTTTGTCTCTGTTCTTTTTCGAACTCTAGGCATTTTAGCTCACCTATTTAGATCACTGTTAAACATTGACAATGTACTTAATTAGTTAGGTAACTGACGCTAACTCTGTTAGCGGAATGCAGGGTGTTGCGTGACGTCAGTGTGATGCCTAGTTCGCATGTGGTGTTGTAGATGGCGCCACAACTAAATACATTTTAACTCCTAAAAGCATATAAGAGCGTTTATTCTGAAAGTGGGCAACGTCGCAAATAGATGTCAAAATATTTCGCTGTTTTGATTAATTTGGCAATATTACTGCATGGAAATATGAAATATGGCCAACTAGGATTATGAAATGCAATAAATAATATCGTAACACCGAATATTTAGTTTTAGATGTAGAAAAAGGATTTGGAAACTTCCCAAATGCACTTTTTAGACCTAAAAGCGGTTACAACTTAAATTCAGTGTTATAATTGCAATTTTGAATGTACTTGTACCGTATATTTTGGTTTTCGCGTGTGCCACCCGGTGCCGCGATATTTCATAGTTCCATACAGTAATATTGCCAAAATAATCAAAAACAGGTAAATATTTGACAGTTATTTGCGACGTTGCCAACTTTCAGAATACCCGCTCTTAAAACATCACTGTCAGTTTCAAACGATTGTCAGAAACACGACAACGTTTTAAATTCGTTAAAGTTTTGATTACAGAAGAAAGCGGTGATCGATCGGTCACACAATAACGGCTGTCAAAACACGGAGTGTTTTTGACACTTTAATGTCAAATACTAGTGGAAATGACAGATTTACATGACGACCGTTATTAAATGACGGCACCGCTTTCCGGTACAAGTTTGTGGGCCTTAAAGGCGAAACCGTCAGATAACCCGGGAAATTCAAATTTTCTTACGTTTTTTGCAATTTGCAGGCCAGTGTCAGGTTGTATGTTGATCTTAATGATTAGCGGCCGTAACAAATGTTTATTTGTAGAATTATAATCATCAATACAACTCTTTAAGTTGAGGAGCTCGTGGCTAAGTAATAACAGCCGCGGGTCGATCCATAAGGTTAAGCTACGCTTGCCGGGGTTTGTCCGTGGATGGGTGACCATCTTTACATACCAAGACTCATCCGTGCTTCGTAAAGCACGTTAAGCCGTTGTTGGTCCCGGCTGTCATTTTTGGATCTTTGACAGTCGTTACGGGTCGGCAGAAGCTCGAAAGCCTGACAACCAGTCTTACCAAGGGGTATCGCATTACCCAGTTACTGGGTTGTGGAGGTTAGATAGGCAGTCGCCCCATGTAAAATACTGGTATTCAGCTGCATCCGATTAGACTGGAAGCCGACCCCAACATAGTTGGGAAAAGGCTAAACAGATTGATTTATTGCTAGTTCTAATGATTATAATTCTATAAAGCCATATTTTGTTACGATAGCGAACCATATCTATACCTATATTATTATATAAAAATAAATCCCTATTTCCCTTGGTCACGCCATCACGCTAAAACGGCTAAACGGATTTGGATGAAATTTGGCACATGAGTAAACCATGACCTAGAGAAGGACATAGGCTACTTTTCATCCTGGTCCGCAGACGAAGTCGCGGGCAACAAAGTAAAAAAAAAAATGAATTTCGCGGGCGCATCCCTAGAGTTTTATTTCAGATATACATTTTATTCCATAGGTTTATAATTCTTGATACCCTCCATCCGAGCCTTGCGACGCTCTGAAGGGGTAGCCCCCTTGATTTTCTGGATCACGTGAGCCCCCTTTTTCGAGAAGTCTGGCTTGTAAGTAGTGTGGTGTGGCTCCTGTGAATAAAAATGATTATAATTTAGATATAGACTTAAAAATATCCATAAACGTTATGTTACTGCACGCCTTTACTAATTAAAGTGGTAGGCAGAGCAGGGGGCTAAGTCTACTAATTTACAAACGTGTCAGTGGTCTCGCAATGATGAGTTTTTGACAGATTTTGTATGGCATATCTGTCACATAGCCGTCAACTACGCATTCTGTACATCAAATTAAGTTATATTGCACAAAAATAATTGCTGGGAAACTACTTTTATTTTTGGTGTGAAAAATCGCCGTTTACTGAGTTTATGGGTGCATGCAACGGTTCAGGGTTTGTGAGGTTATTTCAAATTAAGTTATGACATTAAAAACTTGCTTTCTTTAAAAAAACGTCAGAGTTGTAACTTGGTATGGCCGGAACCAGAAGGTTCCCAGGTATGGCCGTAACCAGAAGGTTCCCAGGTATGGCTGTAACCAGATGGTTCCCAGGTATGGCCGTAACCAGAAGGTTCCCAGGTATGGCTGTAACCAGATGGTTCCCAGGTATGGCCGTAACCAGTAGGTTCACAGGTATTGCCGTAACCAGAAGGTTCCCAGGTATGGTCCAGAACAAAAAAATGATCACAATGACGGGAATAACAAGTGACTTTCGGCTTCGTTAAGTGTCTTTTTACACCCGTTATTTACCTTTTAAGACTTGATAAAATATCTAGATTTTTTTATTTATTCTATTTTAGTTTCGTTAATGTTTTATACACATACCGCATCAAAATCTGTTGCGTAGTTTAGAAGAAAAAACGAGGTCATAGGTATGACCTCGTTTTTTCTTCTAAACTACGCAACAGATCGCAAGCAAATTTAATTTATAATTATGTATAGAAGACAGTCCCCGGCACGCCCGCCCCTCACCACTAGTCCTTTAGCTGGGAAGAAGTGGCGTAACAAACTCCCCAGCAGCACAGCTGTCTGTTAATTAGGTTGCTAGATGGTAATGAACCTATCAGGGCCGCAGCTACCGTACAACTCGATTCCAATCGAAATCCTTCTGGAATTCGAAACAAAACCACTCTATCGTCATTGAAAAATGACACAGTCAGTAGTGTTTAAAAGCCTTTTAAGTAATCACACTATAGGTATTTAATACACCATATAATTAAAACTATACAAAACGCCTACATTCAATGTTTTGTCTTTGTTGTCTCCCAACAGCAAAAAAAAAATCTCTAAAATAACTCGGCGGCGCGGCTGGCTTATCGCTCCTTCAAAAATCAAGGCGTCATGACGTCACTTCGGTCACGTGACACCCCGGTTTTATACGCTTCGAGCAAGCCGGTCAAATACGAGTTATTGTACCTAAAGCGATCGCATGAACGAGATGCCGCGATATCGGTTCGGTAGTTTTCGTTGAATTTCGTAATGCGTTCGGCTCGGAGTTCGGACAGGACGCTATTGTGTGGTTGCTGTTTGACGTAATCGCATTATAATTTGTTTACACTTGCAGTTAATTTGCATTTTGTTCGTATTATTTATTGAATACATTAGTTTATCAGTTCGAGAATCGTAGTAGTAGTATTAGTTTGTTGGTATAAAACAGTGATTAAAGTGTTTTGACTTTAGTGAAAGTGTACGTTGTAATTATGTATTTGGGGTAAGTAGGTAGATAGTTAATAAGTTGAAATTTCTTAATAGATTTGAAAAGTTATTAGTACTATCAGTAGGATTAGGATGGCGGCAATAATTCGTCAAGGACTTTCTAATTAACTACAATGTCTTTTGGCCCGCGTGCGGCCCGTCTGGTAGCTTAGTGGTAGCCTATACATTGTTGTTTAGGATTATTTTCTTTGTGAGGAAACATGCTTTCCAAGGTTAAGTTTTGAAATTAAGAAACACATAATTAGGCCGTGCTCGCTCAGATATAAGTATAAATTACAAACGACGTGATAGTTTTTTCAAACATTCTAATGTTTCCCTTTACGATAAATATGAATAGCTGACTGGCAGTTGTAAATAAAATAAAATGTATTGTTTCCCTTGTTTACTTTTCTCAGATTCTAGTAGTTTATGTAATAAAGGGGTTTTTACATTCATAATCTGACGATTTTTCGCTAATTCGTTTGAAGCTCTACACCCGCGCGGCCAATTCCCTCTAGTGGCCGTGAGCGAAAACTCTGAATTGTAAAATGCCACTCCCTAAAAATTTCTCGTTAAACGCGCCCTCTGTTTAATTATTTGTGAATTTTTTGAATGGAGATATCTCGTTCTTGTACTGACAAAATGCATTGCTTTTCTGATATTTTCGTTAGATGGCGTTGCGCTATTAGGAGCGTAATCACTTGTTGAACTGTGTGAGTGTGCGTGGTTTGTGAAAGCGGGCTTTTTGAATGTGAGTTTATAAATAAGTTTGAGAAAAGTAAATCAAAATAGGAATTTAATGAAACGGTTTATTGATACCGTTCTTTTGTTAGGTAAACAAACAAGAAGTAGGTTTTCGCGGCCACAAGGAAGGTCCGAAGTGACATCATAACAAGTATTATTAACCGACTTCTTCAAAAAGGAGGAGGTTCTCAATTCGTCAGTAGTTTTTTTTTTTTTTTTTTTTTTTTTTTTCTTTTTTTTTTTGCTCCGGGTTCCCACCCCCGAAAAATCACCCTTCGCCACTGGAACCTATTTGTTTAAATTTTTAGTGAAGGGGATGATACTAATAAGGTAATAGAACAGTCGGTAAACAAGATGAAAGAAAATACGTTCATTTGCGGTAAACATGACGCAAAAAAGAAAATAAACACAACAAGAAAAAAATAAGAAAGGGTTGGGGGAAACACGCAAAACGGCTATCGCTCAGCATTATGCTGCGACTCTATGCGAGACAGAGCCCCAGCGCTGGTTTTCAGCGGCAACCGACGCTGACATAATGACGGTGCGGCAAACTATTATTAGGACACTGTACCGTGTACGTTACCCCAGCAAGAAAGTGTCTCCTAGAGTTATATGAGTAGAACGTATAATTTGTGCCTTATTTGCTGTAAATGTGCCCCCACATAAAAAATGTGTGCCCCCTGTCGTTTCGGAAAAAAACGGAAAAAACGATTCTTGCTGGGGTAACGTTTTTCTAGCAGGAAAATTCTAAACGAATGATCGGAGAGAGAAAAATTATGCATGGCCATAGAGCTTATTTGTGTGCCAAAATGTGCCCCCAAAAATAAAATCTGTGCCCCTTCTGGTTTTCGAGATATTGCATTTCCTGCTGGAGTAACGTTTTGATGAATCGTATATCTCTAAAACCATTGCATGTGCCCCTGTAGAATAAACATACACGAGTAGCTCTTAATGTGTGCCCCTTAGTGCCCCAATTAGATTTAAGAAAATATTTATAGTTTTCAAGTTATCGCGGTTTTATGAAAACCCAAAAAAACATCGCAGCGCTTAAATGAGACAAGGTATAAGTTCGCTGAAAACTGTATTCGGTCCTTCTTAACGCTAATAATAACCATACAAAGTTTCAAAACTTCACATGCATGCGTTTTTGAATAATCTTGCTAAAAGTCAAAACGATGGTGTCATAACTTTGACGGCAAAATACAAGGAACCGGCTCAATCCCAGATGTGTAGGTGTAAACCAAAATCTTGTGCCTTTAGTCAAAAATATATGGTGAAAATATTCAGCTTGGAATGTTTCGCATTAAGTAAATATTAACAAAAAACCAAAATATGTAAGCAACGGCTGGCTATCCGACCAAATATGAATGACTACTAAAAAGCGACGGATTCATACATATATTCCAAGGTAAGCTATCTTCTCCATTCTAAATTTCATTAAAATACATCCAGTAATTTATTTATGAACGAAAGAAATACATCCAGATATTTGCCATTTGGCAGGTCTTTGACCAAAAATTTGATTGGTCCCGATGTTTAAAAAAAAAAATGTAGTTCATGAAATGTGTGATGAATGTGAAAATGATGAAAATAAAACTACTAAAAATAGGTAGCTCTTTTTTGTATATAAATAAAAAGCCCGTATTTGTCTTTATATATATATATATATTTATTGATAAGCCGTAGGTTAGATAAATTAACAGTAAGTCGCGGTTGTAAGACGTAAGTAGTTACAGAATTATAATCATCAAAATCACCAATACAACGTCCAAGTTCATAAAGCCGTAGGAACAAAAACAAAAAATAATTCTGACGTGGTGTCG
The DNA here is from genome assembly GCA_947522985.1 of Lithophane socia. Taxonomy (NCBI): domain Eukaryota; kingdom Metazoa; phylum Arthropoda; class Insecta; order Lepidoptera; family Noctuidae; genus Lithophane; species Lithophane socia. The sequence goes on along the minus strand of OX383281.1, from coordinate 3,279,193 downwards.
CAAGGAGTCGCTTTGTCTAGCTTGGAGAAAGTGAGACAGCTAGCACGCGTACGGTGTTAGTGTGACAGAGACAGTTACGTGTAAGTCGCTCTATTTTGAATAATAGGTACGAAGTGTTTGTTGACTAGGAAGTGCGTTTATTACTTTAAGAATTAAAATTAAGGGAATAAAAATAATAATTTCCACATCAACAAGCTGTTTCATTTATTCTAGTCACAAGGTGCATTTAATATATATTTTAATTAGCCCCAAAACTTTTGAACGCGACTGTACGGACAACAGCTTAGGTATAATACGCCCAATAAAGAAGGTCATCGATATGTATGAATCCGTCGCTTTTTAGTAGTCATTCATATTTGGTCGGATAGCCAGCCGTTGCTTACATATTTTGGTTTTTTGTTAATATTTACTTAATGCGAAACATTCCAAGCTGAATATTTTCACCATATATTTTTGACTAAAGGCACAAGATTTTGGTTTACACCTACACATCTGGGATTGAGCCGGTTCCTTGTATTTTGCCGTCAAAGTTATGACACCATCGTTTTGACTTTTAGCAAGATTACTCAAAAACGCATGCATGTGAAGTTTTGAAACTTTGTATGGTTATTATTAGCGTCAAGAAGGACCGAATACAGTTTTCAGCGAACTTATACCTTGTCTCATTTAAGAACTGCGATGTTTTTTTGGGTTTTCATAAAACCGCGATAACTTGAAAACTATAAATATTTTCTTAAATCTAATTGGGGCACTAAGGGGCACACATTAAGAGCTACTCGTGTATGTTTATTCTACAGGGGCACATGCAATGGTTTTAGAGATATACGATTCATCAAAACGTTACTCCAGCAGGAAATGCAATATCTCGAAAACCAGAAGGGGCACAGATTTTATTTTTGGGGGCACATTTTGGCACACAAATAAGCTCTATGGCCATGCATAATTTTTCTCTCTCCGATCATTCGTTTAGAATTTTCCTGCTAGAAAAACGTTACCCCAGCAAGAATCGTTTTTTCCGTTTTTTTCCGAAACGACAGGGGGCACACATTTTTTATGTGGGGGCACATTTACAGCAAATAAGGCACAAATTATACGTTCTACTCATATAACTCTAGGAGACACTTTCTTGCTGGGGTAACGTACACCACTGTACCGATAAAGCGTATTTTAAGAAAAATAATATAATATAATTTAAATGAGAAAAAAAACATGCGGGGTAGTCTTTGAGGAATACCGATAGAAGCGAAAACTACAACAATGCGTAACCTCAACGTAATTCAATCGGTAGACTGTAGATGGCGCTGAAAACATTTCTTCAAGCGTGACGGTGACGATGACGCGAGTTCCTTGATTTTTGTTCACCCAAAAAGCTCTCAACGCGAAGTTTTAGGCTATGAGAATATCATCCTCAATAAACGTTTTACGAGAGAAAGAAGAAAGAAAATACGTTTATTTGCGGTAAATATGACGCAAAAAACAAAAAAAGAAAATAACCACCAAGTAAAAATAAAAAAGGTTGGGGCAAACATGCGTCACATCCACGCAAAACGGCTATCGCTCAGCATTATGCTGCGACCCTATGCAAAACAGAGCCCCAGCGCTGGTTTTCAGCGACAGCAGGCGCTGACGTAATGACGTCGATCGGTGCGGCAAACCATTATCAGAACGCTGTACCGGTACAGCGTACTGTAATAAAAAATAAAATATATTATATTATTATCTAATAGTATAAAAAATATATATATGTCGGAGCTGCCGAGACGGTTATCGGGCTCACAATCATCATCAGAAGGGTAATTATTAATTAAATTGTTCATTATGTAACTATCTGTCTACTTCGTGGCCAAAGGAAACGCGTATAAGCACTCTAACTAGAAAAGTCTAAATTAATTAGAAGGGCGCAACGAGTCCGAGGGTCGCGCTCAGCCTCGTGGTCTGAATGGAACTGACTGCCTGGTCCAGGCTCCTCTGATGCTTAACTCTTATCGTCTTAAAACGTTCTCACGGTAATACCAAGCCGACCCCCGGCCACGTTCGACGTAATTAGGTTTACGTCGTCGCCTTTCTTATCGGAAACAATAATTCATTATTTAATATCAACAAGCTCTGCGCGCTAACAAAGACCACAGTGATCTTGAGAGTTAGCCGAGGTGTGACTGACGCCTTCGTCTCACGCTGATAAGGAACTGGACGAGGTGTGAGTTGACACCATCGTCTCGCGCCACGACATATATATATAAAAATAAAAATAAATAAAAGAAATGAGAGAAGATGATGTTGTCCTCACCCGAATACCACTCATTTGAACAGCTACCTTCTAAGAAGATTCAAACTAGTTGAACTAGTCTTTCATACTCACATTGTCCCAGTCATCTGCTGCAAAGTCGTTTTGGTTAGAATGTATGACGGGCACGACGGGGCGGGTGTCGTCATCCATTACGTACAGCTGTGTGTCCAGCATGTGTCGTTTGGGGCAGGTTGATACATGGTACTGTGGGCCAGAGAAGGAAACATTATACAGGGTGGATTTTTGAGACGGAGCAGTACAGATTTGGGAAAAAGTTTTTGCGATTTCTGGCTTTTCTAGTAATCTAACTTATGTTGGTCTGGAAGAGTTTTTTAATCCTTAAACGAAACTGCATCCACTGGTATCATTAAAAAAAAAAAACTTTTTACAAAAAAAAAAACCGACTTCCAAAAAAAACACTAAATAGTGCCCACAAAAAAAAAGGTAGTGGTATTCGAATTTATGTGGGATAGGTACCAAAACTAAAAAATAAAAACTTTTCCAAAAAAAACAACCGACTTCCAGAAAAAAACACCAAAATAGTGAAAAATAACTTTAATTTCGGAAGTCCGTGTCTTTGGTTTTGAATTTTCGTTTTTTGCCACCGACTTCAGAAATCAAAGTTATTTTCCCCTTTTCATAGTATTTTTTACCGACTAAAGGAGGAGGTTCTCAATTCGTCTGTATGTTTTTTTTGTATGTATGTGTTGAATTCGATGCTCGAGTCAGGGTGAGGGCTGCTGCCTCCTCTTCCCGTTCGTCTTCGGATTTGGGTTTAGGTACTTCAATGATTGATTTTATTTGATTGTAGAAAGGCATTTATTGTTGCACATTCGTACATTAGACGGACACATATAATAATATCTTTAAGTAAAAAAATGGAGGCGCGAGAAGTATTTCGAATTATATGACATGCGAAAAATCAAGACGTCTGAAGTAGGTGGGAGACGCTCTGCGATGATTGGCCGACATGCTTGACGCTAATTGGAAGATGACATTTCCCAAACACACGGTCAGCGGCAACTTCAGGTAGCCATCTTGGTTCTTTATGCCGATAGATGGCGCAGGCGTTAACATAGGCCCGGCCTTGGAAGTCGCAGGTTCCAACAGGATCAGCAGGATGGCACGTCAGATACTGACAGCGGCACTGGCAGCGGGCATATTTTTGAAAATGCTCTGCGTGTGACGCCTGAAGTAGTGAGTAGGTCAGCCACTCTTGAGATTCCATCAGCACCCGGATGAATTCGTATAATCCTTCCTAGTTTCCACCTGAGTGGAGGCAGGTTATCGTCTTTGATTAGAGCGAGTTGATTGAGCGTAATGGAGTCTTGATGAGTCTTCCATTTAGTCCGCGTCTGCAGCTCCGACACATATTCTGTTGCCCATCGCTTCCAGAAGCTTTGCCTGATCTGCTCGATCACTTCGTAGCGCTGTAGGCGATGACTCGGTGTATCAGTCAAGTCTTGGTGGACTGGGGCGGTCAGTGGCCGGCCGATAAGGAAATGGGCAGGGGTAAGGGGCTGTAGGTCGTTAGGATCTGTGGACAGAGCTGTTAAAGGACGGGAATTCAGAATGGCTTCAGTTTGTGCTAACACCGTACTGAATTCCTCGTAAGTGAGATTAGTGCCCCCCACTACTCGTCGCAGGTGGTGCTTACAAGATTTCACCCCTGCTTCCCACAAACCGCCAAAATGAGGAGCGTACGGAGGAATGAAGCTGAATTTAATATTGTTATTTGAAGCGAAATCACTAATATCCTTACTATTATTTTCAATGAAAGAAACAAATTCTTTTTCAGCCCCCACAAAATTCTTACCGTTATCTGAAATTATCTCGGCTGGCTTACCCCTACGTGATATGAAACGTTTTAATGCGAGTATGTAATCCTTTGTTGAAAGACTTGTAACTAATTCGAGATGAATGGAACGGGTACATAAACAAACAAATAAACATATGTAACCTTTAGTTAGACTGGCCCCCCTGCCCCTACGGCTCAAAATCATCACCGGCCCGGCGTAGTCAACGCCGCAGCGCATAAAAGGGAAGCCAGGTTCCAGGCGTTCAGCTGGCAAGTTACCCATGAGCGGCTGTATAGTCTTCCCTTTGATGCGTGTGCACGTGACACAGTCGTGTACCGTTTTCCTTGCTAGGTTTCGTCCTCCGAGCGGCCACCAAGCCTCACGCACACAAGCCAACAGGAGCTGAGGTCCACCATGCATCAATTGTTTATGTTCGTGTAAAAACAACAACACTGTGAATCTATGCTTACTACACAATAGCACTGGATGTTTTTTATTATTATCGAAATATGACGAGTTACTTAATCTTCCCCCAACGCGTATTAATTTAAATTTATCAAGAAAAACATTTAAACCTATTATTCTTTTAGATTTTATTACTGATCGCTTAGTTAAATCATTATATTCGTTGTAAAATGATTGCATTTGCGCGAGCCGTGCGAGTACTACAACTGAGGCGTCTAACTCATCAACAGATAACGAACCGGTTCTGCGATGTTTTTTACTCACACGCGTGTTACCGATAAAACGTAGTACATAGGCTGTCGCTCGCCGTAACCGATTAAATGAGGAGAATCTGTTAAAATCTATTAGACCAGCATTATCATTTGAATTACTACACACCATACTAAAATGTTGTGCCTTTAATTCGGGTAATTGATCTATATCTATGGAAATATCGCTTGAATAATTGAATTTATGCTGTCGTAAAAAGGCTGGCCCGTGCCACCACGTATTATTGATTTGAAGCTCGTTTAGAGGAAGACCTCTCGACACAATATCAGCCGGGTTATCTTTACCGTTAACATGCAACCAAATTGCATCACCTGTAAGCTCGTTTATTTGTGAGACACGATTCTGAACAAAGGTTTTTAAACTATGAGGTGACATTCTGATCCAGCCCATGACAATGGTGGAATCAGTCCAGAAAACTACTTTAGTGAACGTCAGTCTTAATGAATGTATAATTTTGTGATATAACCGTGCGCCCAGTAAGGCGCCACATAACTCAAGTCGCGGAATGGTGCATACAGTTTTGACTGGCGCGACCTTACTCTTAGCACATAACAACTTCGTTGCTATAGATGAGTCGTCCGTGTAAGTACGTACGTATGCGCAGGCACCGTACGCGTCTTGTGAAGCGTCAGTGAAAATATGTAACTCACTATTATATGTACATTCACTCATGACGTAACGAGGGACACGAATATTGCCTAATGAGGATAAATCTTGAAGGAATTGATTCCACAAGCATTCGATATCGTTAGGAACCGAATCATCCCAATCGATTTTACATAGCCACAATTTTTGAAGTAATATTTTTGCTATGATTACTGTCGGCGACAAAATCCCTAGTGGGTCATAGATTTGTGAAATAACCGACATCATACTTCGCTTAGTAATTTTATTAGATTTATTTTCTAAGTTGGTGGTAAAATAAAGTTCGTCTTTATCAACTTGCCAACCTAAACCGAGAGTTTTATTTTGGCAATGTTCCCCGATAGCTAACTCCTTAGATGCTTCCATGTTTACGTCATAACTGAATGTCCACTTCCGCAAAGGAAAGCAGGCCGATTTTAGAACCTCCGCAGTTTTTTCGCATGTATTTAACAACATTTTGGGATCGTTATCACCAGTAATTAAATCATCGACAAAGAAATCTTCGTTTATGACCTTAGCAATGACCTTATCTTCCGTTTCCTGTGCGAGTTGACGTAAACAACGCATACTTAGGTATGGAGCAGACGCGGTTCCGTAGGTAACCGTGTTGAGTCGGTATACATTTAATTCATCCGATGCATTTTCCCGCCATAATATTAACTGAAGGTTGCGCTGATCGTGATGTACCAGTACTTGCCTGTACATCTTCTCCACGTCAGCGCAGGCGACATATTTATATTGCCGAAACCGAAGTAAAATAGAAAAAATATCGTTTTGAAGAGGAGGCCCTATCATCTGTATGTCGTTCAATGACTTATTTGAAGTAGTTGTGGCACTAGCATCAAACACTACACGCAATTTTGTAGTCGTGCTGTGTTCGCGGAATACTCCGTGATGCGGAAGAAAATAGTGTGGCCATGAGTATTCGTTTATTCGAGACATGTGCCCTAGTTCAATATATTCCCGTATAAAGTCACGGTACAACATTTTATAAGCAGGAGATCGATCTAACTTGCGTTCTAATGACATGAAACGGGATTTTGCGTTTTCGTATGAATCACCGAGCGCGTCAGCTGATTCTTTCAATGGAATTCTGACTGAGAACCTACCACTACTATCTCGTGTAGTAGTGCTAACAAAACATTCTTCACACTTACGATCTTCTTCGGTAAGAATAGAACCTGAACTCACAAGTTCTTCTAGTTCCCAAAATTTACGTAGTTGTGTATCTATATTCGATTGCTGTACAAAGTTACACTGAATATTATTAACATTTGATTTATTATGAACGGGTCCCGAAATTAACCAACCTACTTTTGAATTCTGTAGGTATGGACCATTGGATAGTCGGATCCGATCCATATCCAACAAATCCCAAAACACGTCCGCACCAATCAGTACATCGATCTCTGACGGTATGTTGAACGTAGGGTCCGCAAGACATACGTCGTCCGGGATGTGGATTGTGTCATAGACAATATGAGTTGCCGGCAAACTCGTCGTAATGCACGGCAAAACAAAACATCTAAGATCAATATTAAAGTTGCTCGTTTTTGATCGCATGTTGATATCGCATAATTTATTCGATTGTGAGACGGATTGTCCCACGCCTGATATTCGTATAGTGGACTGTATTACGGACACGTTTAAACGTTTACAAAGCTTTTCAGAAATAAAGCAATTTTGGCTACCACTATCTATCAGTGCTCGAGCTGTAAGATATTTCCTATTACTATCCATGACTTCGACTAGTGCAGTGGATAGTAATACCTGTGGTAACGGTACGGAAGGCGCATGATCGAGTAGCAAATTATTCGCACATGTTACGACAGAGACCGGTTTTTCATCAGCACTCGCCGCTGATGTTGCCGGTATGGTTGCCATAACATCGTTATTTTCGTTATGCAGTAAGGTATTGTGTTTTTCCTGGCACTGCTTGCACGGCCCGAATATGCACTCGGTAATTAAGTGACCGGTACGTAAACAATTACGACACATGTCCTTGGCATTATCAATGAATTTAATTCTGTCCGGAACTGCCAAGTTTAGGAATTTAAAACAAATAAATAACGGGTGATTTTGCCCACACAAAAAACAGGACTGTTTTGATGTTTCAGATGTACCGGTATTTTTACGCGTCGACACATAGCTATGTGATTGGTGTACTGCAGGACTCGTGTGCCTTTTATTATTATCATATTTATTGTTAGGTTTATTCTCCTGTGTACTTCGAGTATGGTTACTATGAATCATATCTAACATATCGGCGCGATTACGTAAAAAACACAACAAATCATCTAATTTTGTTTTGGTTTTATGAATACCAGTAGAAATCGAGCCTAAGTAATTCTCCCACTCACGCGCGGTAGAAGAATCTAGCTTCGATACTATAATGTGAATGACTAAAGTATCCCACGTTTCGGTGGGCTCGTCAAGGGATTTGAGCGCTCGTAGGTTACGTAACACTACATCGATTAGTTCTCTGATTAACGAAGGGGATTCTTTGTTAATGGATTGTGCAGTAAACAAAGCTTTCACATGGTTGTGAATTAACAGACGATTATTATGGTACCTATTCTCCAACAACTCCCATGCGTGGGTATAATTAGCGGCGGTAAACTCTAATGCACTTATAACCTGGAGTGCTGAACCGCTGAGAGAAGACTTCAGGTAATGGAACTTCTGAATTGCGTCTAAATCACTTCGTTTATGAATCATAGATAAATAGGAATTTTTATACTCGAGCCAGTGATCATATGAACCGTCGAAGGAGGGGAGTGTAATCTGCGGTAATTTAATAGTACTGCAATTACTATATTGCACACTTGAACGTATAACACTATCACTCGCATCTCTTATTTTTACAACATCGGTTAAGCATTTTGCAATGGACATGATACTAAAATATTGATCCTCAAAAGATGCCCTATACTCTATTTGTTTATCTAATTCACTGTCATCTAATATTTGTTCAATTTTGTCTTGAATTTTAGTAAACGCGATTAGCACACTGGAGACAGACTCCATGCGTAAGAGAAGTTCTGCCTGCTGTCGTTCAGACATCTCAACGTTTTCATATTTGGCAATATATTTTTCAAATAAAGTTAGTCGACCTTTTAGTGTACCCCTTTGCTTTTTAAGATCCCCTATATTCGACATATGACCAGCTTCACTGTAATCGTCGTCACTCATCTTAACGGCTTATGAAAGACAGAAGCTACTTACGGTTAAACACCAACAGCTGAACAAAATGGCGACACGTGTTGCGAACTTTGCGCGATGTATTTTAACTGGAATTTCAAAATCACAGTACTGTATTAGACAATGCAAAATGGGATGGGAAGAACAGGAACGACTGGCCTGACCGTTTCTTGCTGATCCTCGATCCGATGCGAAGATCCGTCTCGATAGGACCAATGTTGAATTCGATGCTCGAGTCAGGGTGAGGGCTGCTGCCTCCTCTTCCCGTTCGTCTTCGGATTTGGGTTTAGGTACTTCAATGATTGATTTTATTTGATTGTAGAAAGGCATTTATTGTTGCACATTCGTACATTAGACGGACACATATAATAATATCTTTAAGTAAAAAAATGGAGGCGCGAGAAGTATTTCGAATTATATGACATGCGAAAAATCAAGACGTCTGAAGTAGGTGGGAGACGCTCTGCGATGATTGGCCGACATGCTTGACGCTAATTGGAAGATGACATTTCCCAAACACACGGTCAGCGGCAACTTCAGGTAGCCATCTTGGTTCTTTATGCCGATAGATGGCGCAGGCGTTAACAGTATGTTACGCGTGAATCGATTTTGATGATTCTTTTTTGTTAGGTAGGTCATGCTTCCGTGGTGGTCCCATATAAATTGTACTAACTTTGCCTGCGTAGTTTGAGTTAGCTTCGATAATTACGTATTTTTCCCACTTAGTCTATGTAGACGTTATCTTGACTCCGTCACTGTTATTTAAATAGCAGGTAGTGGTAAAAGTCTGACACGCCCTTCCGCTCCGCCCAGAGCGGGAGAAGTCATTGGATAAATTTCCCACCCACAAAAAAAAAAGGTAGTGGTATTCGAATTTATGTGGGATAGGTACCACAACTAAAAAATAAAACCTTTTTCCAAAAAAAAAACAACCGACTTCCAAAAAAAAACACCAAAATTGTGAATAATAAGTTTCATTTCAGAAGTCAGTGGCAAAAAAACGAAATTGAAAAGCAACGACACCCGGTAAATTCATGCATCAAGATTGACAAGCCTAGGCGTGGCTCTGAATGCTTAATTTTCCTCTATATGATAAGAGGCCTTTGTCCTCCGATGGAAAAATTACCGACAGATACAGTAAATAACAAAAATATCCTTAAACTGCATCATTTTTTGTTAAACCACAGCTGCAAAGTGTCTATAAGGAAAATCAGTATTTGTTAGTTGTATTTTCCTTAAACAAGTAACAATTTGTGTCCAGATTATATTGACAGTTGGGCAGTCACGAGTTCACGACTATAGTTGTAAATAAACCGTTTTAAACCAAAATCCGTTTTAAATTTGTTTAAAACCACGAACGACTACTTGGGCCCTACATTGATTGACTGACAAAGGCTGGCAAGTACGAGTATGCTAAACAGGTAGAGATCAATCAATCTGCCTGCCTTTTCCCAACTATTTTGGGGTCGACTTCCAGTCTAACCGAATGCAGCTGAATACCAGTACTTTACATAGAGCGACTGCCTATCTGACCTCACAACTAAGTTACTGGGTAATACGATATCCCTTGGTAAGACTGGTTGTCAGACTTTCGGGCTTCTGACGACCCGTAACGACTGTCAAAGATCCACAAATGACAGCCGGGACCAACGGCTTAACGTGCTAAACCAAGCGTGTTTAAACCCAAGTTTTATAAGAAACTAGCTGATGCTCGCGGGTTCACCCGCGTGGATGTCGATTATTTATTATATACTAAAACCTTTCTCGAGAACCACTTTATGCATTGGTGAAAACAGCATGAAATTCGGTGCAGTAGTTTTTAGGGTTCTGTACCCAAAGCGTAAAACGGGACCCTATTACTAAGGCTCCGCTGTCTGTCTGTCTGTCTGTCACCAGGCTGTATCTCATGAACCGTGATAGTTAGACAGTTGAAATTTTCACAGATGATGTATTTCTGTTGCCGCTATAACAACAAATACTAAAAACAGAATATAATAAATATTTAGGGGGGCTCCCATACAACAAACTTGTTTTTTTTTGCACATTTTTGCTCTATATTGATAACGGCAACAGGTAGACGGTTGAAATATTTACAGAATATTTAGTTATATATTCACGTTAAAAATAAATAATTAAATTAAAATAAAAAAAATATTTAAGGGGGGCTCCCATACAACAGACATGATTTTTTTGCCGTTTTTATAGATAGTGGTACGGAACCCTTCGTGCGTGAGTCCGACTAGCACTTGGCCGGTTTTTTTCACAGACAGACAGACAGACAGACGCGGCGGAGGACTTTATTTTATAATATGTAAGGATACTCACATCCAATTCCACTTCATTTACCACATGTGTCGCATCGAACGGGCAGTTAACTTTCCCGCTGTTTGGATGCTGTTTCCGGCACTTTTGTAAATGGATATGCATTCGATAGTGCTCCACCTGGTGCGCCATGTTGTAGGGGCAGGAGATCATGTCATGCGGCTGGGGCTCCATTGTCACTGCGGCAAAAAATAAAACAATTAAAATAAATTGAGACCTGAGAGCATAGAAAAAGAGGAGAAAAGGCACTCATCCTAACTAATATTATATCCTGAATTCCTTAATCCTTACATCCTAATACTAGCTGCGCCCCGCGGTTTCACTCGCATAAGTCTCGATCCCGTGGGAATATCGGGATAAAAAGTATCCTATGTGTTAATCCAGGTTATAAACTATCTGTTTGCCAAATTTCATCCAAATCCATTCAGTAGTTTTCACGTCCATCCATACTTACAAACTTTCGCGTTTATAATATTATTTAGGAAGTAAGGATATAATATTATATTATTATATAATTTATTTATTTTTTATATTAATAATAATATTATAAATGCGAAAGTAACTGTCTGTCTGTCTGTCGCGCTTACACGCCAAAACTACTGAACCGATTTAAATGAAATTTGGTACACAGATAGTCTAGAGCCTGAGAAAGGACATAGGCTACTTTTTATCGACATACCACGCGGGCGAAGCCGCGGGCGGAAGCTGGCTGCAAGAGGTCCTGGGTTCGAATCCCGGATCGGGAATGTGTTATTGGGTTTTACCATCTAGAATTACTCAGTAGCAGCCCGGAGTTTGGATTTGTGACCAATTGATGGCAATAGGCTCGCCCCCTTTTACATGGGACTTGAACATAACCAGAGAAAATGTGGGTGTACAGTCACAAGCACTAATATGTATACACTTAGCAACTTTTAAAAGTGATTTTCTCCTACTGTATTGATTGTAACTTTATGATATTACGAATATAATATTTTGGAACCCCTATTATTATGAAAAAATTATCATCTCAAAGTTACAATTTTAATTCCACGAGAAAATCGTTATTGAATTTTGCTGAGTGTATACATATTTTTGCTCGTGACTGTACACCTCTGCCTAACCCCTCGGGAAGTTACCGGCGTGATGTTGTGTGTTATTGAGACAAGAATGATAAATGCAGAACTAACAATTACAATATCACTCAGAGTCAGACACAGTGTATTCTGCTGCATCCGGTTAGACTAGAAGCTGACCTCACCATCGTTGGGTAAAGGCTAGGCAGATTGAGTCAGACATAGCGTAGCTAGTCTATAACCAGGCACGGACACTTGACAAATGAGCAGTGAGCATTTGTTTGTCTGATCTAAATAAACATCTCTACAAGCATTATGCAAGAATTACAATTCTTGTTTGTTGTCATTCTTGCTTGTGTATTATTTTGGTGTAAATGATGAAAACAAATTGTCATTTAAGTACAACAAAAAGCAACAAACAACAATGCTCTGTACATTTGTTCTAGCTCTATATTCATTTGTCTAAATCCAAATCTAAACCTACCTAGTTCTGCATTGTAGTGAAACCAATTATCGTACCTTCGGTGCAACAAAGTCACAACAACTGATTTTTTAATTTTACTATTTCTGACTTTGTTGCACCGAAACAAAAGTCAAAACAGCTCATATTTTAATTTACTATTTGTGACTTTGTTGCACCGAAGGTGCGTTATCTTGTTTCAAGATACAACTCAATAAAAACTATGATTGTTTTTAAACATTTCAATGTCAAAATCAATGTGTTAAAGCTGTCAATTTATCAATGAAAATGCAAACCTGCTACAAACAATTTGTGATACAAAAACTACTAAGAGTTTATTAAAGGAATTATAATTACCAGACTTAGCAGATGACTTTTATTGATGATTGAATTGAATGTTTATGTTGTTATCACTGTTTCTAAAAAGTTTAACCACAACTAATGCGATAAGACCGCCCATTGTGTCACCCTATGTAAAATTTCTAATTTATGTCTGTAATTTTTATGGTGTACATAATAAAGAGTATTCTATCTTTCTATCTATCTATCTAATGCCACTTACACTTCCACTACTACTTTCACTTCCTATGGCATCAGCCACAGAAATTCCTTTGCCAAACTATGATGGTAACACTAAAAGTTTAAATGAAACCAAAGATTCTTATCCGTAATTTGCAGTATTATTTCAAAAAACTGTACAAAAATGCGTAATCTTAAAACTTATACATGGTGTAGTATTATAATATCTGTGACATGGTCTAAAATCGCGATATTTTGCAGAAAAATGTCGAAGTGTGTACGGCGCAGGTCGAAACGAGGGTATATAGGGGGTGGTATACGGTGCAGGTCGAAACTAGGGTATGGTAAAACGGCGCGCGCTAGTGTGACGGATCAGAACCGGGACAGGTAATAACCCTGCACTTTTATTCCCGATTTTCGTAACAAATTCTTAGCCAACATCAAAACATTTCATTACTTTCAGATGCTGGTGCGAACGTGAAGAAATTGCTGATAAATTAAAGTATCATAGGCTTTATTAATACAGCTTTTAGGTTTCGCAGTGCTGTAAGAGTATTGATATGACGTGGCCTTGTGGGGTGGTGAGGGGCTGTGCGATAACCCGGTAGTAGGCACAGGAAAATCGTCGCATACACCAAAAATAGGGATTGATGCACATATTCTGATGTAAAAACAATGGATGTCACCTAAATTGTCATGGTTTCGACGCCCAATTCTAGTAAATGGTACTGGTAAACTTGTAAAACTTATCACAATACTTTTTGCTGTGCTTCGAAGATTTTCTACCCGCCAAAGCGCTAATATCCCAAACAAAGCAATCTTTTTTGACCTTTGAATTTCTAGTAAAATATGATGATTAATATTTAAATAAATTGTTTTAAACTTACATGATAAATTGCAGTGTCTCAAAGAAATAAATAAAATAGTAAAATGTGATTATTTTTGTCGAAAACTAGCACCGTCGTCCTTCAATCAGTCGAACTTTTTTTGTCTATTTGACAATAAAATTTTGACAAGTTTATTTCTGTGAGCGAGTGAAAGAATGATTGAATTGCACTATTATTCATTGACTAGACTACAGGGCTTTTAGGCCATTGGCAGTTTAAAAACATTCATACGGGAAAAAGGGCGTTATATTCAATCATTCATTACTCGAGTGAAAGAATAATTGTTGGCGAATGAATTGCATTATTATTCATTGACGAGACTACAGGGATTTTAGGCCAATGGCAGTTTAAAAACATTAATAAAGGGAAAAGAGCGTTCTATTCAGTCATTCATAACTGAATGAATGATTCAATGTCGAAGTTGGATTAAAAGCCAAGAGACTAAACTATTTAAAAAAACATGAGATAATCACCCACCATTCATTCACAGAGAGGCAAAATCAAAATGAAGAAATATAAAGAAGCTATTGGAAAAGTACTTCCATAGATTACTATTATATTGGGTGTCTTTTTTAATTAATTTCGGAAGTCGGTGGCAAAAAACGAAAATTGAAAAGCAAATAAACCGACTTCCGGATTTAAAGTTATTTTTCAGTATAAATATGTATATTTTAATCGGATTTGTTCCAGCACTTATAATTCGAGAACTGCTGGACCGATTATCATGGTTTTTAATTTGTTGGATTCGTCTCGGTCCCGAATAGCAAAATAACTATTAAAACATCAGAAAAATTCTCGAAAAAAATTAATAAGGAAATTCATTTTCTCATACATTCTGTATGGAATGGCTTTTTGTATATCTCGGTAGATAGGCAGGTAGATAGGTAGGGTATGTAGGTAAGTAGGTAGGGTAGGTAGGTAGGTAGGTAGGGTAGGGTAGGTAGGTAGGTAGGTAGGGTAGGGTAGGTGCGCCGTAGATAGGTACTTAGTGCTACCCGAGTACCCGTGCGAAGCCGGGGCGGGCAGCTAGTTAGTTCTAAAAGAAAAACAATACAGTATGAAGTCAAAAATTTTAATTTCAAAAATATAAAAATCTAATTTTAGTCCAACAAACAATATTGTAATGACTAGGTTTTCATAGATTCTTTGTTTTATTCGTTGGCAGAGAAAATACATTATTAGTCTATGCCATGGTCTTATCTATGGGCACAGATATTATAATACTACGCTATGGGTCAGCACATACAGAAAAATGCTCGAGCAGTTTTTAAATTGATCAACAGTAACCGATAATTAACTAAATCAGAACTGATTTAGAGTTGAAAATAGCTTGCAAATAATTTCTTGTGGTTTGTTTTCGCGTATATTTTACTCAATACCTGACAACAAAAAGAGATCATTTACATGCTCGAGCGTTTTGCTGTCTAGTGGGCAATCAGAGACAGTCATTTCAAAATGAGGTTGGCCGGTAAAAACTTTAGATAGATGGCGCTAGCATAGCTTTCACCTATCATGTTTGTGTTGTGTTTTGGCTTGCTTTGTCGACTGCGTTTTTTTAAAGTGAAAACTTATTTAGGCGCTTTGAGCACTTTTTGGGTAAACAAAAATCACTCGCGTTATCGTCACGCTAAGTGATTTGTTTTTTTAGCGCCATCTACCGTCTACCGTTTGAATTACGTTGGGGTTACACATTGTTGCTTAGTTTTCACTTCTATAGGCAGTCCCCAACGACTCCACCGCATGTTTTTTTAATAATATTGAAATAAGACTTCCAGCGGTCAGTAACGACATTCAATAGAATTTAAATTATTATCGCCTTGTAAAGGCCAATCGACAGTTGAGCGGCAGTTTTGAAAACATGTATTCGACATGGCGGATATCACGAAACGATGTGCATCTTTAAGAGTAAGGAGAGCAGACCATCAAATCAAATGTTCCTAAAATTCATAGACTATTTTGGTTAAAGCTATGCAAGCGCCACTTTGACAGTTACAGCTAGGCAAAAAAGAGTTTGGAAATAGTTAAAAACGCTGCTTCTACTGACTCAAACCTAATAGCATTTGTTGGCAAAGTAGTGCCAACATTATACACAGGTCTGCATTACTCAAGTAAAATATTTAGATTCATTTGTCACCGCATCATACTTTTTTGCCAAGCTGTACCAACCCCATTGTCAAACTCATAACAGTTCGATTCAAACTTAATGGCGGCTCGGAAGCGAGTTTCTTGCTGCGCAGTACCCCACCCCTCACCCCCGCTGACACATGAATTCGTTACTGCGCAGCGACTCGCCTCGTGTTCCGAGCCGCCATTAAGTTTGAATCGGGGTATACAATCATAACTCTCCTTTTATCTTTGTTATTGCAAAAATACGCTTATTCATATAATCATTCACTTGTTGACCCGATAGATGTCTTCCACAGTTCAATATAATCTTGAATTCATAAAAAATCATATAGAAAAAAGGACGTTCAGTTTTTCCCAAATTTGAATATTTTCCAGGAAAATTTTCTAATATTGCCTTCTTAAAAAACCCAATTTGGACTATAACGAACATTTTAAAACTTCGTACGTAAATAAAAGACTATGTGGCTGTAGTTACCGAGTTTGCGAATTGTCATTTTGTCGTATAACACTTAAAAATATTCCAAAAGGTAACCTCATTGGTTTAAAATATGGTATATAAGTAACAAAAGTAATACTTAAGATTAAATGTATTAAAAAAAAAAACTTACAACTAATAGTCTCAAATTAGAACAGAATCTTTCTGTAACCTAAACTAAATACAAACTCCCACAGTTGAAAGAGTAAGATAGCCCGCGAAATTCAAATTTTCTTTATGTCATACTCAGACCAACAAAAAAGGAAAGACAGAGCGCGCCGTACATCAAAAGTGAAGCCACAAAACTATGCTCCTGCAAGTAAACACAGGCTCACGCACACACCTACACTAAAACTATGCTCATCGCTCCTAGTACGTCACGAGTCGTCGTCTAGTAAACATCAATAAAAAAATAGAATTATGCCTTCTTGTGTAGTGAAAACTTGTAAAAACAATAGCAAATCACATAAAAAGTCTCACGGAATCACTTTTCACTTGTACGCACTTGAAATAACATCATTTTTAAATTTAATTAATATGAATTTTAGGTTACTTGCAGGGGTAGGACAATTCCATACATTGGCAGATTTGGGGTATTTTTTTTCAAAATGCGACATCTGTTTTCGCCATCCTAAACAATTAGTTACTTTATGTCGCTGCAGATGGCGACACCATCGATACAAATATAATTTGTGACAAAAAATAAAAATAAATAAATATTAATTTCAACTCTAATCATTTTATTAACACGTATTATAATTATTTGCAAATATTGGTGTAGATTACAAGCCGCGTAATAATTACGATAGCAACACAGCGAATTATTGATTTTTTATTGATTGTCAAATTGTCAGGTCACAACAAATATGGCGACTGCTCCTTGCGTGTGCGCTTGTTTGTAGTTTTCGTCCCATATTTTTGTGCTTTTCTTCGTTAAATTAATCCGCCGATCCGCGTTGAGTTGAGTCCTTTTCTCCGTAGTGAAGTGAAAGAATTTTCCGAAGTTATTGTGTGAGTTGAGCTTATAGTTCCTCCGCCATTCTAGTGCAATCGTTTTTTAGCATAAATAAATAAGTAGTTTAAAAAAAAAGACAAGTTGTTTTTCTATGTATCCACTGTGTACCTTTTGAAATTGATGCTTCCTAACTAATTTGCTTGTTTTTAATTTGATAAAGTTTTACTATGATTTTTAGATAAAGAGAAAATTTAAATTAAGTAAAACTTTGTCATATTAGAAACAAGCAAATTAGTAAGGAAGCTAAAGTATAGGCACTATTGCATAGTAGCACCTATAGCTAGCTATAGCTATACATATCACAAGTTTGTGGATGGCGATAATAGATGGCGCTATTTATCCGATCAATTGACATTAGCGGTCTTCAATAAATTCTGCGAGGGGGCTCTCTATACCCTATATATTACTTTACTCTATGGTTACTTGGAACAGAAAACCTCAACGAATGAACGAATGAAAGCAGTGACATAACGTGAGAGGGTTGCCATAATGTGATTTCAAATTTTCCCATTCGATTAAACCGATTTAAATTATGATTTCTTATTTCGAGTATTTATATTCCTGTTTTCTTTTTATATTTTAGATTTCCAAGTAATACTGAATCTAAAAGTAAATGGATATTAGCTATACGACATAGCGATGTTAAAATGTTTTGTTTTTGTTTCGGAATGGAAGTCCTTCTTAACAATTGGGACATACTACCATACTCAACAATATCTTACTCGTACAATATTATCCTACCCATACAATATTATTCCCCAAATTATAGGGAAAAACTTTAACAAATGACAACCCTTTTTACGCACACATAGATAAAAAGGTGGCTTCACTTTTGATGTTCGTAGTGCTACGTCTTCCTTTTTTTGTTGGTCTGAGATGTTACAATAAAAAAGGCCTTTATGAAAATCTGTCTTTTTCACCAGTATCTGACATTATAAAGTGTTAAGAAACGCTCTGTATTGGCAGCCGTTCACCGCTTTCATATGAAACCAAAGATTTAGTTCCGATTTTAGTCACGCCCCAAAAGGTCGCTGTACAGCTCAACTACCCATGGTTTCAGAGACAACGGTGTTTATAGTTATACCTTGTATACAGTAATTAAACCTTTTTTATAACAGACACCTTTTTTCGTTTCCCATCCCCGTCTTCAAGAACTTCTAAACATTTAAACTGGCTCGTCAAATCTTTAATACAAATGATCTCGTCTCTACTCAAACCCATTGGCAAATCGAATTTAGCAAAGTCATTTCTTGCCGCCAAATCTTGACACATGTCAGCGACGCCATTTTTAAAGTCGTCATCGACAGTGTAAACTACTTTTTTTTCAACCTCAGGCGCGTTACTTAGGGCCTTACGCCACATAACCTTCTCATTTACCGCAGACCTTTTTGTTTTCTCGTCTAATTCTGCCAGACATTGACCGATTTCTTTATTTTTTGGCTCGAGTTTTAGCGCTTTTTTGTAGCAAGAAATTGCTTCATCAGTCTTGCCTAACAATTCGTAAGCTCTGCCATAGTAAAAGATTCCCTTACAATGTTTATTGATGTCGATACACCTGTCAATATGTTTACACATACCGATGATATATTTTGGTTTTTTTATTTTATAGTAACAAATGGCTAGGTTAACATATATTGTGACTTTCAGATCTTTGATTTCCGTTTCTTCTCTTTCATTTTCCGGGCGAGAGAGTGAGAGGACAGACAGAGCTTGTTGGTAACTCTTTATGGCCTGCAAGTACTTGTGTCTGGTGAACAGGTCTTTGGCTTCTGCACGTATGTCTTTTATTGTTTTAATTGTCGTTTCGAATTTTGCTTGTTCTGCTTTTGGAAGGTCGTTGAATCTGTGGATAGAATGTTTATGAGTTTAAAATCTTACACTGCATTAAACGGCTTTTTGAACTCATGGACAGTCAATAAAAGCGTTACAGATACACAAGGAGATGACAATGCGACAATAAAATAAAACGGGTAGGTAATATAAAAGCAAAAGGAAAAAACGTTGTGTGTCTGTCTGTCTGTCATTTGCCCCGAATCCAATGGACCGATTAAGTTGAAAGGTACACATATGTATATCTGTGACCCAAAGCCGGACTTGTAACAAAAATAAATGCATTTTGAATATGAGGGTCACATTTAGGGGCCAATTAGAAAAAAAAAATAGTTTTTCAAACTATACCGTGTGACAATATCAAATGAAAGGGCTCGTTGCGAGGATCTCAAATAGATGTTTTTTTTTATAATTTTTTAAATAAATACTTTTAAAGATATTTAAGAAAATAGATGAAAATAGACCATTCCCACACTCGTTTCCGAAACTACTGAAAAAAAAAAATACAGAATATAGCTTTATTAATAAATTACAGGAAAACCTTTAAGAAGTCTATGGTCGTAAAAAACATGTTAAATTCATCCCAACTACGAAATCCTTCATTGTGTGTAGTCCGACACGCACGTGGCCGGTTTTATTTTTGAACGTGTCACCATCAGCGAGACATTGTTTCAACTCAAATAATTTCCTCACCTAGAGCCAGCATCAACGCAGCGGACATCGTACAGCGAGATCGTTAACAGCACGGGTTTACGTTGTATCAGTGGCAGTACGCCCCGTGGGCCCCAGGCCGCAGCTGGTTGCAAAAGTAGGTGGAATCGAGCCTTGGGGCCCTTGACATGCGTCAGACCGATTTCTATGCCCGGTAGCATCTTCCCGACACCCATGCGGATACGCTGAAAAATCGAAAAAAAAAATGGTGAATTATTCAGACTAAATTAGTTAGCTAAAGTCTGTTTTTTAATCTCGTAAATGTCAAAATCCAAATTGAAAAAACAAGAAACGATCACTTGAAATGTCAAATTAGTCTACGAGATTAAAACAGACTTTAGATGATAGACAAAGCGACAGATTGCGATTGTTTTTCTGTCATTTTGTCTACTCTTTCGGCGACAAAATCCGTTTTTACGGTGGTCATGCTACGCGTGCTGAGGGAGGACATCGCCATCGAGCTGGACCACGGCGAAAGTTGTTTGACGATGTGATAAAATTCGCAGGGCCAGCATGGCCAGAGATCGCACGAGACAGGGAGGTTTTTAAGGCATAAAAATAAAAGTTATAAAAACTGAAACTAACTATGCCAAAAAAGTTAACTAAAATAGTTATTTCTATATACGGAAAGCGATTGTCCGTGAGTTGCCCGCACGGGTCGGAAGTCATACAACGTTTTACAAAGCATTGCGCGAGGAAATAAAAAAAATATATTGAGTTAATACCTATATTGATGAAAATCTAAATCTAGAGTAGGTAATGAATAACGCATATAATGAAGTATTAGTTTAATTGCTAGGGAACTTCGTCCCTGACGGGGCTCGCACGCACACGGCGCCGCCCCCCCCTCGCCCCATTTCAAGTATGATTTCAAACAAAAACAACGTCGGGCTAACGACGGAGACAAAATAAAAAATAAAACTGAAAAGTAAGTAAAAAGCACTAGTGCAAAAAGGTGGCACTTTCTGCACAATAGGGAATATGCATGTGATTCAAATATGGGTCAAATTTTTTTTTTTATAAACTATGTTACTTCAGAATTATGCCTCCATCAATATTTTTGAATAAAATTTATTTTTGAGCGAGAAATTAATTTTTAAAAAGTCCCAAATAACTGTGGGTAATTCAAATACTTGAAAAGGCTAAGAGCGGATGTGACGTAACAATCCGGGATAACAATCAAAATGTCAATGTCAAGTCAATCAACAAGTGTCAAGTCAATGTCAAACGCTCATAGAAAAAGGAGTGTTTGACGTTGACTTGACAGTTGCTTGTCTGTTTTCACAGACGGTGACGTCACGACACCAAGCGCGCCAAATGGAGGGCGTTTAAATAGCCCGGATTGGTTGGATATTTTTAAACATTTTTTTAACAACTTTAAATTGCTTTTCTGCCTTCGATTTTTTTTTTACTATTATTTGACGATGTAAACTATCGAATAAAGAGATTTAAAAAATACATGCATATTCCCTATTTGGCTGAAACGCTCTTTTCGAGCACATGCATTGAAAAGACCTCACAATTCAAGACAAGACCCTAATGAGAGTAAATCTGGATACTCACAAGTGGCTGTCCCCTGTTCGTCGTTAGCGTAGTATCGAAGGGAATGTCCGATCGTTCGTAATAAGCTGCATGGTGGATTACCACTTCTGCATTAGAAGGTACCAAGGGACCATCTCCTGTAAAAAAAAACTGGGTTTAATATAACATCACGCCTGTAATCCCCGAATGGTTAGGCAGAGCTGTACCTATAGCACACCCACATGTCGCCAGTTATGTTTAAGTCCCATGTAATAGGGGGCGAGCCTATTGCCATCAACCGGCCACAAATCCAGACTCCGGGCTGCTACTGAGTAATCCCAAACAGAAAAACATGCGGGGCAGTGTTTGGGGACTGCCGACAGACGTGAAAACTAAGCAACAATGCGTACTCTCAACGTAATTCAAACGGTAGACGATAGATGGCGCTAAAAAAACATAGTACTTCAAGCGTGACGATGACGCGAGTTCCATGATTTTTCTTCACCCAAATAGGGCTCAGTGCGCCTAAAGAAGTTTTCACTTCAAAAACCAATAAAATTTTGCTCGACCTGGGAATCGAACCTAGGATCTCTTGCATAGCATGACCGCTTGCGACCACTAGACCAACGAAGGATTCTTTAGTTTAGTAGTCTAGCTAGTATCAGTCCTGTATCTAGATTCACAGCAGTATTTGTACACTTGGTTACCACAATAAAAGCGCGCGTCGCTTCATGAGATAAAAGTACTGTCCAGTACCACTCTTTTCTTAATGTCCCTCAGGAATCATCGCATTTCAGAATACAAACGAATGCTAATTTAAATGTCAATCAATTATTAGATTTATCGTGTATAATGATTTGAATTCAGAACTAAGTACTTTATTGCTGTTTTGATTTCCGTGAGAACTATTATAGAGCTGTATTTCCCTTAAACTATTCTCTCCCATTTTTAAAATAAATTACATTTATTTAAAAGATTATTAACAACTCTATATACTTCCAAATCGATTGAGAGCGTCTGGTCTGCACCAAGTGCAAAGCGCAACTGATAGAAATCCGACGACTGACGAAACACGGAGTTTGCCGAGAGAAATTAAGAAATAAAAATATAAGTAAAAATATTTTTAAATACAAGCCTTTAATTAACTAAAAATGATTTGGCCACCTTCCGGCTCCATCATCAGAAACTGAACACCACCTAGTGTCAAAGCACTTGTTAATACATAGCTAATGAGTTCAAACACGATCGCATCATGCTATATAGTTTGATTGAGGAGTTCCTATGGCCAACTTCAGGCTCCATCATCAGACCAGCTCCATGGTATCATTTTTTCAAAATGTCTCAGTAGTTATATAAGTATGCCAATTTTCAGCTCAATCAGACGCCAGGAAGTGCTTGAAAAATGGATGACAATTGGAGTAACCGGAAACACATACAAACAGAGCAAGCTAATATATTAGGTCCCCACCTATGAAATCAGCGTTTTGTATGGGGAATTTTAAAGAAGTTGCATTTTTCATACTAACATTTTCTTAATTTATGGAACAACCATGAAGACTAATGTTTTAAAACTTTTATGCACTAATGTTTAAAAACTAAGATAACGTATGCCACTTAGATTAAGCAACAAAAACATGTTTTGGCTAAGTTAAAAAAAAAATAGTGGTAATTTCTGCTAACAAAATGAGGAGTCGAGTGAGAGTCAAATGAGAGTTGCCGTGCCCTAACTGGGTTTCATGTTGTATCTTACTTTATTACCCGACTACGGCGAAGAAAAAGGAGGGTTATGATTTTGACCGGTATGTATGTATGTATGTATGTATGTATGTTCATCTGTTCCCTCCTATCTTCCAAACCACTTATCACAATTTGACAAATGATGTATCGTTAGAAGCGTCGTGATTGTCCGCTGGTTATAGGCTATGTGAAGTCACAT
This sequence comes from Lithophane socia, assembly GCA_947522985.1. Classification (NCBI taxonomy): domain Eukaryota; kingdom Metazoa; phylum Arthropoda; class Insecta; order Lepidoptera; family Noctuidae; genus Lithophane; species Lithophane socia. The sequence continues at coordinate 3,255,668 of OX383281.1, read as the reverse complement.
TAAATTAAAAATGGCGCCCTCTAGAGGACATAAAGTGAGGAACTTAAAAAAAAAAATGGTTTAATCGTACCATGTTGGGTATCAAATGAAAGGGCTTAATAAGCACATTTCAAAAATATATATATTATAACCCCAAAAGAATTAAAAAAAAAATCAAGTAACAAAAACTAAAACCCAACTACGACTTAAAAGATATAAACAAGGCACCACAGACAGACAAATTAAAAATCCGGAGTCACACGTAATCTGTTCGATGTATGCCCTAACACGTGTGACTCCGGATTTTTAATTTGTCTGTCTGTGGTGCCTTGTTTATATCTTTTAAGTCGTAGTTGGGTTTTAGTTTTTACCCGACTACGGCGAAGAAAAAGGAGGGTTATGATTTTGACCGGTATGTATGTATGTATGTATGTATGTATGTATGTAAGTATGTATGTATGTATGTATGTATGTATGTATGTATGTAAGTATGTATGTATGTATGTATGTATGTATGTATGTATGTTCATCTGTTCCCTCCTATCTTCCAAACCACTTATCACAATTTGACAAATGAGGTATCGTTAGAAGCGTCGTGATTGTCCGCTGGTTATAGGCTATGTGAAGTCACATTAAATTAAAAATGGCGCCCTCTAGAGGACATAAAGTGAGGAACTTAAAAAAAAAAATGGTTTAATCGTACCATGTTGGGTATCAAATGAAAGGGCTTAATGAGCGCATTTCAAAAATATACATATTATAACCCCAAAAGAATTTAAAAAAAAATCAAGTAATAAAAACTAAAACCCAACTACGACTTAAAAGGTATAAACAAGACACCACAGACAGACAAATTAAAAATCCGGAGTCACACGTAATCTGTTCGATTTATGCCCTAACACGTGTTGTATTTACCTTCTTCAATAATCAGTAGTTTCACATCACCGTTGGGATCGCACTCAATCATCTTAGAAGCTAGCTGTTCAAATGAGTGGTATTCGGGTGAGGACAACATCATCTTGTCTGCAGACTGTTCTATTACCTTCATAGCATCTTCCCCTTCACTGAAAAAAAAAAAAATTGGTTCATTACCATCTAAGGGCCGGCGCACACCTGGTAAGGCGCAGTTAAACAAATAACAACGTTGCGTGCCTAAAAATAAAGTTGAGAATAGATAACCGTGCGCCTCTTGCCGCTTACGGCGCGCTCTCGAGCTGATGGAAGTTTATTTATTATAAACTTTATTTCATGCGCTGCGCCTTGCCAAATGTGCGCCGGCCCTAAGGTCTATTTAAATCCTTGTTTCCAATTGATGTTATTATCACTTAAACAAACATGAACTTTATGACAGTGTAAATAACGTTGAAAAAATCATACAAAATATGAAGTTGTAGAGTGTTGTTACAGTTGGTTTTCCTAAAACTCGTGTTTGTTTACATGTTTCGCAAAAATCAAAATCAAAAGTCATTTATTCAAACTAGGCTGAGAATCAGCACTTTTCGAACGTCAAAAATTACATAAGACAGTCCCCAAAAACGCCCACCCTTCACCACTTCCTAGTGCTTTAGCTGGGAAGAAGAAGTGGCGCAACAAACTCCCCAGCAGCACAGCTGTCTGTTCAGTTAGAACAATTTGATTCTATACAAAAGTTTGCAAAATCATTTACATTACGCAACATAAAACATAAATGTAATTATTAGCCATATGTCAGCTAGCACACGCCAATATACCAACCAAAAAAAAAGAGAATAATATAAAAAAAAAACGAGAACTATATGTACTCAAGCAGAAATAAGTAATAAATGTAAACATAAACATAAATTAACTAAATAAAAGCCTCCAGGCACAAAGGGCGTGCCTGCTTACATTAGCTATTTATAGCTGCAACTGGAAGTTATAAATGATAAACTAGGACCATCAAAGTAAAATAAATAAAAATGAATTACTAATAATATAATAAATTGCGAACGCAGCAAGACCCTAATTAGGAGCCTACACTACCTCAACTTACTACTACTCGCGGACTGAGTGAAAGCGAGACGGAGTTGGGTGCTGGGCGTGCTGGCGGCTCCAAGGCTTGAATAGTTTAGGTAATTGCTTTTTACGGTAAAAATAATAGTAATAAAATAAAAAAATTGAATACTAGCGGTTTATAGTTCGGTTTAGAGGTAACTTTGGATTAAAAAACATTGTGAGAGAACTGGCATGCCAGACAGATATTTCTCAGCTTTAAAACTCTGACACCAGAGGGCCAGAGTGACATTCTATCAGTGTTAACGATGATGGAAAAGGCAAAAATGTATAGGACTGACATAAGCTATCGAAAAGCTTATGTCAATCCTGTTGAAAGTCGTTATAGAAATACGAAACGCTTTCGAAGCGATTGTCACTTGTCTAGGCCCTCAGGATAGTCACTAACCACACAAAGAGAAACAGAATAAATACTTTTTCTTGGAGATCTGCATTATTGTCTACTAGCTTGCACCCGAGGCTTCGCCCGCGTGGTATGTCGATAAAAAGTAGCCTATGTCCTTCCCCGGGATGCCATCTATCTCCTTGCCAAATTTTATCGCAATCTGTTCAGTGGTTTAGGCGTGAAAAGGTAACATACAGACAGACAGACAGACAGAGTTACTTTCGAATTTATAATATAAGTATGGATAGATATTATGGTAGGTAGAAGTGTATACTACCATAAATAGACTCTATATGTATGGTAGAATACACCTCTACCTAAATGTTGGGGCATTTCAAAGGAAAAAAGTGTAAACAAGTATATTTACCTGAAATCCTCATCATCATCATCAAAATTTAACGAAATTCCTTTTTTCTTTTTGAAATCCAAGTCTATAGAGAACTCAGCAGGCTTCCCCTCCATTAGTTGTCTGAAACACAAAACAAATAATAAGATTTAAAGTTTTAGGGGCATGAGGAACAGGGTGTAAAGTTCACTCATCCACTATAGCAAAGGGAGGATCCTCCGACCAGACGGGTGTTATGTCTGGCGGGCAACTGCCCAACAATTGATGTCAGATTCTTCTTTTTCTGGATTTTTGTGTGACGTCAGGTCTTTGATGCGTAGTTCGCATGTGGCGATGTAGATACCACCACAAAGTCATCAAAGTCATTGGGGCAGGCCCAGATGGATATGGTGGGATAAGCTGGATTCCTTTAATAAAGATTGGTCCTTGGCAGCTCTGGACTGAGAGAGGTGGAAAGAGAATATGGAGGCTTTTGCCCAGCGGTGGGACAGTAATCCTAACTAATATAAAAAATGAGAAAGTGAGTTTGCTTGTTTGTTACGCTTTGACGCTGAAATGGTTGAACGGATTTAGATGAAACTTGGCACATGGGTAGACCATGACCTGGAATAGGACGTTGGATACTTTTTATCCCGATATTCCACGGGATCGAGACTTACACGGGTGCAACCGCGGGGTTCAGCTAGTAGGTAATAATGTTATCTAAGTTTTCTCGACTTTGATTTGATAATAATGTATGAGAGTCGCAAATTGTGTCTACGAGCCGCATACTACTCGCATGCCGCGCAAGTCTTAACATTGATAGGCCGGGTACATTATGAGGTGCGTATTTCATAGAGTTAAAATACATAAATTTAAAATAATAAGTAAGTAGCATTGGAGGTCGAGAGAGGCAATGTCGGTTTCCTAACACATTATGTACAACTAATTGCTTTTGTAAGCATTAACGTGCTCAAATGAGATTTGTAAAAGGTCTACCAGTGAATGAATGTTACCTGATATTTATCCCTTCAGACAAACGTACGGGTTCTTCATCATCCATCTTTGCAGCGACAGTCGACTGAAGAACTGATAGATCTGTAAAGTGTAAATTCCTTCAAATTGCAAAATACCGCGCGTACAAACAAAACACAAAAACACAAATTCAACAGGCCGGTTTTTTGACTTTTTGTTTGTTTGACTTTGACAGTTGACTTGACACTATTTGATTGTTTTTTACTTTTTGAGCTGCGTTTAGGAATGTTACCAACGAATTTTGAGATTCCGTAGTACATACGTTGTAAGATTTCTTAAAAATCTCCGTCACATACAACATACAACCATACTGACTAGCACATCGCTTAAGATTGCATAAGTAAGAAAATGTTAATAATATCCTGGTGCTTACGCCCTTTAAAAAAATGTACACTGTGCGCCTGATGATTGACTTTGACCGTAATAAAAAGCAAAACCTAAATCTGGCATCTTGTCTTTTAGGTTTTAAATCAACTTTGATAAAGGTAACCGCCAGACACGCGAGTCGCGAATCTTAAATCAAATATTTTAACAAGTTTATTATAAAACGCCCCTAAAAAACTTTTTACTTGCCGACATAGTACGGTAGACAAAGACATCGGATTCCCCAAATGATGACAGGTGTACAAAACACACATGATTGAAAAGTCTAGTCGAAATGAGGCGAAACCTCATAAAATCATATTGTGCTTAACATGATTGAATATTCGCGCGTATTCGATAGTTCAATAGATGCAACATATCGAAATCGCTCTACATTGACCGAGAACTTTCCGTCAGTGGCCGCTGCTCGAAGAGAGTGCACTAGTGCAATTTCATATTTCAGCTTTAATTAATGCAAATCTGAGACTTTGAAATTTTGTCTTCAGACGCATAAAAACTTGTAAGTTATAAATAAGTATTTGTATTTTTTTCGTTTCAAATTAATTTATTGCAATCTTAACACAGCTTTTATGATAAACATTGGCGCGCAAAAAATCGTTCTATTTTCAAAAACATAAAGTGAGCCTGATCTATCAAATCAAAGCTCAAAACAGGAGTCATCCACATTTTTTAATTACTTATAAGTATTTATTTTTATTTACCAAAGGTCGGGGGTTATTGATTCACTCTTTACGCATGCGCCTTCCACACACAGCAACCAACACTTTCCGAAGGCCACGCGAGTCTCATCTCACAGCACTCATTCTATAAAAATAATTTAACGATACTCGAAAACATAAAAACTGTGCTAAATATAGTAAAAAAGTTATCTCTGTGACGAGCCACCGTGAAAACGCCATTAGGTAAATATGTTTTGTGTAATTTTCGTGGTAAAATTTGAACAAATTCCGCGCAATACGAGTGCCGCTATACTGCGGTTTCGAACACTACTCGGAAGTGCGGCGGTATTTCCCTGCTTTATATAGGTCGGTGCCTGCGTAATCGTTGTGCGTCTTTTTGACCAACATTAGGGTCGAGCATGCGATGCGCAAGTCGCACTGGGCCTGCGTGGTAGTTTACGACCCAATGCCTCTTTGACTGAAGACTTGGGCCCCAGCGGAAGGGACATTTTATGCTGATTAAGTTGAAAGTATGCGTTGCGCCGCGCCTTTGAGTTTTCCGAAGATTTGGTTCTTGGAACGCGCGTTATGTAGTAGATGTATTATCAAACGGCCCACTACCGCGTGAACAGATCGGCAACTTATTTGAATAATAGACTAACATTTAGTTATGTGAATTTATTTGTAGTAAACCTTAGTAAGCAAACGGGCGAAGCCGCAAGCCACTTTAGCGGACATTGAATGAGACACAATTGAAGTTTATTGTTATTACGTCTATGTGCGTTTACGGTCCGCCAAAGTGTTAATTAAAATAATGTAGGTAGGTACCTACTATCGTTATAGTTTGATAAATACTTACTAGAGTCCGTTTACCTATTCTCGTAGGCTAATTTGATATTTCAAGTGATTGTTGTTTGTTTTTCAATTTGGAGTTTGATATTTGCACCTGTCAAATTAGTTTACGAGATTTAAAATTTTCCCTATGATGTGTCTGTTACCTTTTCATGCTTAAAACACTGAACTGATCGTTATTAAAGACAGTCTAGGGCTAAGGTAGCCTAGGACCCGGCGAAGGGCTTCTTTTCGTCCTGGAAATTTGTATTTAAAAAATATGAAATACAAAGCAGACGAATTATTGGGCAACAGCTAGTAATGTGAACATAAGTATTTTTTTTTTGTTTGTTTGGCTGTCTGTTACCTTGTCACGCCTTATTGGCTCAATGGATTTCCGGCGCTGCATGCACAGTAGCAATGGCTTTCATTTTGACAGTTCAACAACATTCATTGCGTTATTTACGTTGCTGAGCAAACAATTGTTTTCGAGCATAAGAAGCAAGCGATTAGCAGTATCCTTCAAAATCATTCTGATTGTGATTGAAAGTGTGTTACGCAATTAGGTTGCAGATTTTCTTTTTACGTCTTAGGGCGCACACCAGGCCAGGCGCAGCGCAGCGCATTCATCACTGCCAATCAAATATCAACCCTGCGTTTGTTGAAATAAAGTTCAAAATAAATAAACTTTCATCACCTCGAGAGCGCAACTAAGCGGAAAGAGGCTCGCGTCTCTGGTTATTTATTCTCAACTTTATTTTTAGTCACGCAACGTTGATTTTTGTTTGACAGTGAAAAATGCTCTGCGCTGCGCTCCGCCATAAGTGCGCCGGCCCTTAGCATGATCTTGACATAACGAAGAATTAAATTCTAGACATTTTCTTTACAGATCCCACGATGGCATCGGGAAACGAGGATACTTGGAAGAAAATAGTTAACAGCATCACAATACAGGGAAATGCATTAGACGATAAATATAACGCGACCTCCATGGAAATGTTTATTGACCAACGCGATCGCGAACTTATCTTGACGACAAACAACAGAACTCGCAGCGAATTTGAAGATTTAAAACTACAATCCGACATCAAGCTGGCCATCTTCTATTTCAAACATAACAGATTCCCTGAAATGGTCGCTAGATGCCGAAAAATGAATAATGACTTTCCTGCGGAAATGCTTCACAAATACAAATTGATTTAAATTAGTACCTACCCATCTGTTTATTTACTTCATAGTACAGAAGGTCGCACGTCTGTGGTAACATAACCTCCGTATATTGAAACTCTGTAGCCAGTTCCAGGTAGTGTTACCACTAACGTGCGGGTCACTGTACTCAACTAGTTTTTTTTATTCATGTCTTAATGTGATTTTTTTAGTGACGAATTTGGACACCAGTATAGTGTTAATGCAATTGCAGCCTAGGCCTCTAATTATGGCTTACCTATTCCGTTTATCTACCCCAAAAAATCCACCCTAAGTTGGATACTCGGAAACGTATATCCGAGAATCCACTCTAGGCCTAATTGGATAAACGTTTATAGATTTAGGGTGGATTCTCGGACATGTGGATAAACGGAATAACCCCTAATTATGATTAAATAAATAAGTCACAAGAGATCATCTACAAATCCGCTTTAAGCCAGCGCACATCTGGCAAAGCACAACGCAGCGCGGTTTTCACTGGCAATGAAATATCAACCTTGTTAAATTGATATAAAGTTGAAACTCCCATCAGACCGAGAGAACATCCATCGCATTGTAGTCGACGTTATTCTATAAGACGCAATGTTGATATTTGCTTGTCAAGGAAAACCACTCGTAACATGGGACAAGGGTAAGAAGATGAGGGAAAACCGCCCAAGCTCACAAGCTAGATACAGTCGCAGGGTCGGTACATACAGTTTTTATTGGTTTCGTAATATAAACATAATTTTACTATTCTACTCTACCATCAAATGTTTAGAAATAACAAAATCCGTTATGTCTGTCTAAACTTTTAAAAGCTGAACTTAGTCCTCACGCTCAAGAATACCAATAAATATTTTGATGTGATTATTGAGTTGTGTTCTACATTATTTACCTTGAATTAGTAGCTTGCTTAAACCATTGCAGACTCTCTTACCATGCATTTCCACTGGCGAAACATTTAAGACAAAATAATTATGTTGAAATCATAAATTACATGGAACATTGATAGAAAATAGAGATTTCAACATGTTTCGTCGTGAATGTTTCGCCAGTGCAAACGCACGGTAAGACTGCTTGCTACTTAACAAGCAAATGGTTATGTGGTTGGTTACTTTGTAGCGCTCAAAAGCCTAGGTGCCAAAGTATGATAAAATTAACATAAGTTGTACAAAGATCTTTTGCCCTGTGTCCAAAATTTAAACTAACGCCGCCAACCATAGTCTTGTTTATTGTTGTCATTCAAGTACCAAAAGATCCTTGTAGTCCTCTACATTCGAGTTAAAATTGTATGGTAAAAATGCAGTTTGGAATATAATGTATTGTGGTAGTTTTTATATTGTGAAAGTAGCGAAACGAAACACCTTGAAAAGAAACACAAACGTCTTACGTCAAACGTCAATGTCAAAAAGTAAATGACGTGACGTGTAGGAATCCCAGCCAGGGTATCTTTTGAAAACGTTTGCGAAACACGTCGACATACGGTGAAAATAGCGTAACATATTATCAATACATCGATTCGATAAGGACATTATCACCCAAATTCCACGTCAGAAGTTTACTTACACAGGTAAAATTAATATTCCATACATTTCTTTCACACCGAATTAAAAAGTAAAAAAAAAGAATACATAATTTTATAACTAAATCCTTGCCTTTGCTTGTCGCGGTAAATGTAAATTCAAAAAAGTTGTTTGATAGGTTCTTTTGGCTGTGAGCTCGTGCGGTAATTGTGTTATTTGATTTTCAGATATAAAATGTTGAGATTTTTATTCTTGGCTGCATTGCTGCAGTGCACCATATCTCAGCAATATCAGCAAAAAGTAGCCCCAGGAGTACCTCCACAGAACTATCAGGTTAGTTTAAAAAAGTTTTTATGTCATAAATACCATTGGTATGGGCAGAATGTCCAAAAGTGTTGTGCATCTGAAAGTGAAAAAGTGAAAGTGGGCATGATGGTAGGTGGGTCTATGTACGAAGATTCATAACCTAAGAATGAGTACTGGAATCCTAGGTTTATTTTCTTTAAAAGTATATAAATGAAGTGGTAATCTCTATCATGTTCTTAAGAACTTTATGACCAGTAGGTACTTACTATAATTTTATTTTCCTTATTACATTAGTTATGTACAGATTTTTACTCATATGAGTTCATGACCTGTTATTCCATGTTTGAATATTAGATTTTTTTTTATTAGAAAACGTTTTTTTTTTTAAATCTTTACTGCTATCATAGGTATTGCTGTCACCACGAAAACATGCCTTTATTTTAGCTTAGGGCATTTAAAAGGTGTCTGTAAAATAAAAAGGTACTTACAGTGAAAAATAAAATTTAATTAACACTCCAATTGTTAAAATCTTAATTATTGAGCTAAATATTTACTTAAAATTAGAACAGAAGTAAATACTGCCTAGCCTTTTCCCTACCATGTTGGGGTCGGCTTCCAGTCTAACCGGATGCAGCTGAATACCAGTATTTTACATGGAGCGACTGCCTATCTGCCCTCCACAACCCAGTAACTGGGTAATACGATACCCCTTGGTAAGACTGGTTGTCAGACTTTCGGGCTTCTGACAATCCATAACAACTGTCAAACATCCACAAATGACAGCCAGGACCAACAGCTTAACGTGCTTTCCGAGGCACAGAGGAGTCTCATTGTGTAAAGATGGTCACCCATCCATGGGCCATCCATGGGCAAGTGTAGCTTAATCTGATGGATCGACCCGTGCGGCTGTTATTACTTAGCCACGAGACGAGCTTCTCCATACATCTTACATATTTTCATACTCGCAAATAAATCAAAAACTATGGGGTACCTACTTCCCGTTGACCTAAAATCATGAAATTTGGCAAAAAGCAAGGTCTTACAGCACAAGTAAAGGAAAAAGTCCGAAAATGGTTCATTTGTAGTTTTATCACATAAATTAAAACCGGCCAAGTGCATGTCAAACCACGCACAATGAAGGGTTCCGTACTTGGGATGAATTTATCCAACAAACTTAACATTGTAGTTGGAAAACATGTTCTGCCATACGAAATGTATGGCAGAACATGTTTTTTCAACTGCAAATTTAAGTTGGTCGATTATTACTCGGTAACTTGTGGAGCCTACGTAGCGGTGATAGTTTTCCTTTTAATTTCGTTATATATACTACTGCCGTGAATTTTTTCACATACCCAAAACCAACCATTTAGGTGGCAGGGGACACTTGACTCTAACAAAAATTAGCATTTTAAAGCTTAATATTTCGCAAACAGATCCCTGAATCCAAAAATGGTTTTCGCAAACTCGCATTATTTTTTCGACCTTTCCAACGATACCCCACACCATGGGATTGACGAGAAAAAAAAAACCATCCCCACTTTACGTGTAGGGGAGGTAACCTAAAAAAATATTTTGTACGATTTCCTTTTACCACTTTGTCAGCGTGATTTATATGTATACCCATACCAAATTACAGCTTTCTAGTACCAACAGTATCTGAGCTAGGCCGCGGACAGACAGACAGACAGACGCACGGACATGTCGAAACTATAAGGGTTCCTTGTTTACTACGGAACCCTAAAAAATAGGTAAGTATTTTTTTTCGATCACAAACTTACATTTTGCAGTTGGAGAATTGACTGTGACATATGGGAGAACATGTTTTTGAAACTGCAATGTTAAGTTTGTTTTTTGGGAAAAAAACATGGCAACTAAAGAATCCATGATAGTGCGTGGTCCGTCGAAAAGAGATTAAAAAGAATCTATTTAATAATTATAACAAATTCAGCTTATGTTACAATTAGTTCCAACTGATAAAAAAGTGTGAGCATGGGTGCTATTGATTTCCTACGAGTAACTCGTAATATAACAGCGACACCGCACGAGTGAAGGTCACGAGACGCTTGTCGCGGTCGGTTCGTGGATACGGGATCATCGATCATTACATATCGAGACTCATTCGTACCTCGGAAAGCATGTTGTGGCGGCATCTACATCGCCACATGCGAACTACGCATCAAAGACCCTGACGTCACATAAACATCCTGACGTCACATAAATCCTGCATCGCGCAATTAGAGTTTAGCGCGCGATGAACATATACACCCCTTTGCAAAAAAAACGGGCGGTTTTGATTTTTGTACATTATCGGCAATCATTTAGTTGTAAGATGTTTTAATAGCCAAACCATGTTACTGGCACTTAACAAAGAGTCTGGGTATGAAAAAAAGTTAATTCCAAATTCGAAACTTTTGTTTAAAAACAATAGGTAATAATCCCGTTTTCCGTTTGTGACTTTTACTAACATTTTGCAGATTTGCGGTTAGAAGGTTATCCAAGCTACTAAAACTAACTTCTCGTTATTTTTAGTAGAATAATTTATGTTTGTCGCATAATCCAGCCTTATTGTGACTTAAAAGTGATATCTTTGTGTCGATTGCAATAGCAGAAAAAGCAATAAGAGCTAGTAAAATCGTAGCGCTGCTGCAAGAGGGGTGTAGCCAAAAAACGATATTCTTATTGATTATAACAAATTACTAGTCATTAATGCTAATGACATAGTAAAAATATTAATATTATCCATACAAAAGGCGTTTTTAACAAAGCAGTGTATATACAAGAATCCAATATCAATCTTCGCGCAGTTCCACAACACCCGTCTAGTCGGAGGGTCCTCCCTTTTCTATAGTGGATGAGTGAATTTTACACCCTATTCCTAAATTGGTGACCCCGAATATAAACGTCAACGCAGCCTTCGTGCAACTACTCCAGCGTGACGTCATCATCATCACTCCCGCAAGCTTTTGTTAGGCGAGTCACACAGCCAGCCAACACCCACGGCAAGCACGTTGGTCCCGGCTATCATTCGTAGATCTTTGACAGTCGTTATGGGTAGTCAGAAGCCCGAAAGTCTGACAACCAGTCTTACCAAGGGGTATTACCCAAGGGTTGTGGAGGTCAGATAGGCAGTCGCTCCATGTAAAATACTGGTATTCAGCTGCATCCGGTTAGACTGGAAGCTGACTCTAACATAGTTGGGTAAAGGCACATGATAATGATTCAAATTTGGACAGAATAACGTCGGTCAGTTACTTATACATATTTATTAATATTATGTATTCTGCATAATTACTATGTCACCGAATGAGGTTGACGTCATAATGTATGTAAGTTCTATTCATCTCCTTGTTTCCAATTAATGTTATTTCCACTCAAACAAACATCAACTTTATCCAAGTGTAAATGAAGTTGATTTTAGACTGACTACCTAGTACTGTTGGAAGTTATAAAAAATATTAATTTTTAGCCCAAACTGAACCGTATTCGTTGGTATTACAGTTGTTTTTCGTAAAACTCGTATTTGTTTACATGTTCGAAAACTAAATCGCGAACGCAGATTAAGTAACAATATGCAAATGAAATCTCTTCATAAAATTATGCATGCTTTGAATAAAACCTACTAAGACAGCAATTTCTGAAGAATGTTATGTGATGATACGATATTTCTTATTTTGTCACGTTTAATCTCAAGGTTAGTTAAAGAAAATTAAAAAAAAAATATAAGTAGGTACTGTAGAGGTTTTATGCGATATGCAACCTCACGTTGGGCTGGCTGGTAAGGCAGCAGTGTAGTTTAAATATTGACAGGTATGTCTTTATTTTTTAGTGAGGATCAGATCAGACTGGACCCTTGAAATGTATAAACGTGCCTTCTAATTAATACACCCTTGGAAAACCTCCTCCTCTTTGAAATTACCTCCACCACACCCCTCACATGTCCAGGCAACGCCCCTCAGGCATTACAGTACCTACAACCAAATATTATGTTAGCATGAACAAGTAGTTTGCAATGTCTATTTTCATGACCGTAATAATAAAATTGTATTTGATATTGATACTATGAAATACAAAATTAATATTTAAGTCTGCTGAAAAATAACTTGGCTTTCAGACTGTCAGACAGACAGACAGATGGACTGACAGACAGACAGACTGTCAGACAGACGGACTGACAGACAAATAAACTGTCAGAAAGACGGACTGACATGATACTATTGATGTTCTAAATCTAAGGGTTTCTAGTTTGAATATGGAACCTTTATTCAAAATTGAAGAAGTTAGTTTTTAGAGAATTAGCTTTATTATCTAAAATAAAAAAAAATCAAGTAATAAAAACTAAAACCCAACTACGACTTAAAAGGTATAAACAAGACACCACAGATAGACAAATTAAAACATTTGATACCCAACATGGTACGATTAAACCATTTTTTTTTTAAGTTCCTCACTTTATGTCCTCTAGAGGGCGCCATATTTAATGTGACTTCACATAGCCTATAACCAGCGGACAATCACGACGCTTCTAACGATACCTCATTTGTCAAATTGTGATAAGTGGTTTGGAAGATAGGAGGGAACAGATGAACATACATACATACATACATACATACATACATACATACATACATACATACATACATACATACATACCGGTCAAAATCATAACCCTCCTTTTTCTTCGCCGTAGTAGGGGGTAAAAAAAACATAAAATTAGTAATTAACTTATCAATTAGTTCTATGATTTATGTCAATTTAATGGTTTCGTTAATGGTCTAATAAACTAAAAACATCATTTAAATTGACAACTTATGCAATAAAAAAGAATGTTATCTTTTAAACTGTTTGTAGCCACTAATGTCAATTCGCCAAATATTTAAATGTTTATTCATTTGTATTTTACAGAATTATCAGCAGCCACCGCCACCGCCCCCGCAACAAGTAAGTTTTTAATTCTAACATTATTTTGTCTCATTATCACCCTATAATATTCCCACTACTGGGACACAGACACAGGCATCCTTTCGGTGAGAGGGAGTGGGCCGTAATCAACCACGCGGGCCCAGTGCGGGTTGGTAGATGTCACATGTCTTAGAATTTTCGGTTCTAGGACACGCCGGTTTCCTCACGACTTTTCCTTCACCGTTTTGAGAGCAGTGGCGATGAAATAATTTACACAAAGTAAAGCGACTTATTTACTGAGATCTTTTCAATGATAAATGATAATGATAAATGATTTTATTTCTGTAAGTAGGTTTGTACAAACACTTTTACACGTCAATCACATTTTTAAAACTAGATGAGGTCGGCGTTTCCTATCTGACTACTCTGAGAAGAAAGGCCGAAACAAACTCAGAGGTCACAGTCTCTTTTAAAGTCCAGACATAATCTTGGTCAGATTATGTGAAGACCATGTAGTTTGGTGTCTGAAATGGTCTTTTGAGGAAAGGACCACACAGATTGAGTGGACCTGTCCAGTCAGTGCACGCATTTGTCAGTAATCGTGCAGCTCAACTCCGAATTTAAGAAGCTCAACGATTTGACGAACAATACCAAAGAAAGGACATTTGGTTAGGCCGCATAAATTACTCAAACTGCCAGACTATGATTAATTAAAATTGAGAAAAAATAAATAATAAAAAAGAAAAGAAAGATCCACATAATCTTCACATTCACAATAATTAAAAATAATATAATACTTAATCCTCTTTTAAGCCTCGCGCAAACAGGCGCGCTATCGCGGGCGCGACAGGCAACGCAACCCTAGTCGCGCCTCTTTGTGGGAGCCTTTACTATTTTCAACTTAAAAATATGTTGTTAACGATTATTATTCAATACTTTTCCAGCAACAATATCAACAACCACAACAGCAGTACCAGCAGCCTCCCCCTCCCCCTCCTCAGCAACAGTACCAGGTTCCTCCCCCTCAGCAACAACAACAACAGTTCCAACAACAACAGCAGCCGCCTCAACAACAGTTCCAACAACCGCAGCAGCAACAACAACAACAACAACAACAACAACAACATGGACATGCTCATCATGGAGGTAATGTATATACTCAATTATTTTTATATTGGAGGAGCTCGTGGCTAAGTAGTAACAGCCGCACGGGTCGATCCATCAGGTTAAGCTACGCGTGCCGGGGTTGGTCCGTGGATGGGTGACCATCTTAACATATCGAGACTCCTCCGTGCCTCGGAAAGCACGTTAAGCCGTTGGTCCCGGCTGTCCTTTGTGGATCTTTGACAGTCGTTACGGGTCGTCAGAAGCCCGAAAGTCTGACAACCAGTCTTACCAAGGGGTATCGTATTACCCAGTTCCTGGGTTGTGGAGGTCAGATAGGCAGTCACTCCATGTAAAATACTGGTATTCAGCTGCATCCGGTTAGACTGGAAGCCGCCCCCAACATAATTGGGAAAAGGCTAGGCAGAAGATGAGGCAGATGAAGATGATATTGGTGCCGATTCTGCTGTTCACAAACTAAACTAATTTTAAGTTCAGTGCATCATTTTCTTTCTATTTCAATAAGAAAAGGACAGAAGATTAATTTTAGTTTAGTCTTGTCTAATCAATCAGCGCCTCGCCTGCAGGCGTAGCATGGCGCTTTCTATCTCTACGAAGAATAGACATAGCTTTTTCTATACAAAGGGACAGTTCGTTTCTTCATTTTTGACATCAACCGTAGAAATGCTTCTACCATCTTTCATTTTGTCTTTCATTTTTAACGATCTTTGTCTAGGTCTTTTTGTAGGTAGACTATTTCGGAAGAAAGTTTTCTATCCTTACTGACAAAATCACACTGACAACCGATAAATCCTATGACAAAACAAAGAATTCTGAGTCGAATTTCGTAAAAAGAGCAGTTGACTCTTTCTACTTTGCTGCCGTCGTACTGTCTATACGAAACGTCATTTTTGTCTACTCTTCCGTCGACAAAACGGTGCTCATGCTACGCCTGCTGAGGTAGGGTTATTTTTAATTATTGTGAATGTGAATATTATGTGGATCTTTCTTTTCTTTTTTATTATTTATTTTTTCTTAATTTTAATTAATCATAGTCTGGCAGTTTGAGTAATTTATGCGGCCTAACCAAATGTCCTTTCTTTGGTATTGTTCGTCAAATCGTTGAGCTCCTTAAGTACATAAATCATACTAATGTTTTCTTTTCTTTAATTCCAGATCCCCAGCTGTTGAACCCCGCTAATATTAACCAGGAGAGAGAGTAAGATTTGACATTGTTTATTTATAAGAAAAAAAAAATATTCATAATTCGGCTATTTTTTAGGGTTCCGTACCTAAAGGGTAAAACGGGACCCTATTACTAAGACTCCGCTGTCCGTCCGTCTGTATGTCTGTCCGTCTGTCTGTCTGTCCGTCTGTCACCAGGCTGTATCTCATGAACCGTGATAGTTAGACAGTTGAAATTTACAGATCATGTATTTCTGTTGCCGCTTTATCAACAAATACTAAAAAACAGAATAAAATAAATATTTAAGGGGGCTCCCATACAACAAACTCGATTTTTTTGCTCGTTTTTGCTCGATATTGATAAAGGCTATAGGTAGACGCTTGAAATATTCACAGAATATTTAGTTACATATTTACTTTAAAAATAAATAATTAAAACAAATATTTAAGGGGGCTTCCATACAACAAACTTGACTTTTTTGCCGTTTTTATAGATAATGGTACGGAACCCTTCGTGCGCGAGTCCGACACGCACTTGGCCGGTTTTTATCGACATACCACGCGGGCTAAGCCGCGGGCGGAAGCTAGTAATATTATAAATGCGAAAGTGAGTTTGTTCGTTTGTTAAACTTTCACGCTAAAACGGCAGAACGGATTTGGATGAAATTTGCCACAGGGGTAGACCATGACCTGGAATAGGACATAGGATACTTTTTATCCCGATATTCCCACGGAATCGAGACTTACGCGGGTGCTACGGGACGCAGTTAGTAATAAATATTTTTTACTAACTGCGTCTTTTACTAAAATTAATTATTCCCTTTACAGCCATATCCAAGAACATATGGAGGTACCCATAGATACATCAAAGATGTCGGAACAGGAGCTACAGTTCCATTACTTTAAGATGCACGACGCGGATAATAACAACAAGTTGGATGGATGCGAGCTTATAAAGTCTCTTATACATTGGCACGGTGAGTCATGTTTATAATTACCTAATTAATATATAGGTATAGTTTGACCGATAACGCTGTACCTCGGGTTGCCATCTTTTTTTATATCAAATATAGTATTTCTGAAGCTCTGAGCCATTGTCTCTAAAGTATAGCCGAAGGCGAAAAAAAAAATGTAGGTATGTTTCAAAACATTTTTATTGTATACATATATGCATATTTTTACTACTTTGTGCTTAAGATAGTTAATTGATTCAGGCCTGACTTTGCGAAAGTCCATTATAAAATACAATAGACTTAAATATATTAAGTAACCTATTCCGCTTAACTTGAGTTAAAACATGCCATTAATTTAGCTTTTAATAAGATTAATACTGGCCCTGTTGCGATCATCTCGCCATTTTGTATTGAAATATATAAGCCTCTATGTGTCTGTATTTAGGCCTCTAATATAGCAGGATACGAAATTATATAATACGGTTGGCAACCCTAGCCTTGGCAATGTGCGCGGCGAGACGGGGGGGCAGTACAGGCCGCTCATTCGTCAACGTTCACGGCGACCCACTGCTTATTGGTCAACACTTGGCCTAGCCTCGCATTCCTAATGCCTTACTAAGACAAGGCGACCCCACCAAGAATTACACTCCTTTTTGGACAGTCGTGCAAAAACTAGATAAGCATCAGTCGCAGAAAAAATATATGAATCTAGAGCGCTATTGCTGGGCATGAGGTCCTGGGTCCGATTCCCGGGACGGACAAAATGTTATTGGGTTTTTACATCAGAAATTTCTCAGTAGCAGGCCGGAAACTGGATTTGTGCCCGGTTGATGGCAATAGGCTCGCCCGCTATTACATGGGACTTGACTTGAAATGTCTAGCGAAATGTCGGTGTACTATAGGTACGCCTCTCTCTAAGGCGTTTTACGTGCGTAAATAATCCAGCATATTTAAGACACCGGGTCAATGCATTCCGTCCAAAAGCACGTTTTTTTACGCGCGTTATATACGCGAGTCCAGATAATCAGTGCTCCTTGTTGCGTTACGCGCGTAAAATAACAACGTGTTACGCGCGTGGTAATATACGCACATAAGGGTATGCAGTAAGGGACGTCTGCATACCCTTTTTATATCTATCAAAATATATCAATTTTGGCAAGTTTACAGTCGGACATTTTTCATAAAAAGCAAAAATATTTATTTCTTAGATTAGGTATTTACTTTTTTCTACTTTTTAAATTTATATTTTCATCTCTGTTTGTAACTTTTAGTCGTCCTTTAGTCCTTTTATCCTTTGATTTGTTTACTTGTTCTGATTTAGTCTTAGAGAAATTTGTTTGTTTTTATTTTTATTTTCAGTTTAGTTATTTGTTTTATGTTGGGCTATGGTAGTTGTACGGGCAAAGAATGGTTACATGTTATGCTTTAATGGTACCTGGTTAAAACTAAGGAAATTAAATACTTTCCTTAAGCAAAAAAAAATATTTGTAAGGAAAATATTTTTTTTTTATTAGAAGAAAACATTTTTTTTTAATAAAAAAAAATATTTGTAAGGAAAATATTTTTTTTCTATCACGATTATTTTTGTTCTTTTTTACAGACAAAAACCTTTTTCCTAATGAAAAAAAAAAATTGCAAAAAAAAACATTTTTAGATATTTATGTATATTATAAAAACTCATTGTGTGTTTGTCTCCTTTTCTATGTGTGTCGTCGCTGCCGCTTGGGGTCGTATCATCATTCGGTCGCCATCTTCGTTTCGGTAAACAATATGGGTATTTTTAATTAATTATACCTTTATTCTTAACCTATTTCGATCTAAATTAATGAAAATGTATATATTTTTAACAATATTGTATTATGTATATGTCAAATTGTGTGTCATTAATTTACGATACTACATTAACTACTAAAATAAATTGTGACAAAAAAATAAAAAAAAACAATAACCTGTTAATCTTAAAACAAAAACAACGCGTAATCTTGAACATCAACACAAAACGGTCTTTCACTGTCACTTTGACATTTAAAAAAATCTAAATTCCCGCCTTCCGACCTGTCAATTTGACATTTCATCTTTTTAAAACTCAGAGCAAGGCCACAAACAGGCTCCACAGGCCGGTACGCCGCCCGTAGGCGAAAAAATCTTCGGAGATGACGAATTAGTTAACTTAATAGACCCTATTTTAAATATGGATGACCATAACAGGGATGGATACATAGACTATCCGGAATTCGTGAGAGCGCAGCAAAAAAGCCAGCAAAAGGAGGGCGGAAAATAAATTTTAAAAATCTTGTGTAGTGGGGCTACGTAGCATTTAAAGCTCTGTTTCTCAGGTGTCCTAGGAAAGCAGTTCCGTCATAAGCATGTAAGAAAAACCCTGTCCGATCCGAAACGGGCGCCTAGGTACCGCAATAACATTAACAAAAAGTAATGAAAAAAAATTTTTTTTTGAAAATAAGATATTGCTATTTAAAATTCTGATTTTTAGTACCAAAATTACCCCAATTTAATTATTTAGCAAATTCTCTACAGAGGTCATATTTTATGTCTTTTAGACACCCGCTAAATGAAGAGTGTCCGCGCCCCATGTAGTAAACCGGCGAAATTCCACATTGAAAAAAAAATGGGACGATTTTTTATTCTTTTTTTAAAAAAAAAAACAAAACTCATAAATAGACTCTCAGTATGAGTCTTAACAACACCCTCACGCATTGGACAGGGTTTTTGTAACACGCTGTATAAGCCGCTGTCATAAAATCTGCCATTTTCACCAGTACCTATATGAGATTAAAGGTATCAAAAAACGCTCCGTAATTTTGTGACCGTTCACCGCTTCTCAGGAAACTAAAACTTTTTGGTAGAAACTCATTTGAAAACAGAACGCGTGGCATGACCACCGTAGAAATGGGTTAGTCGACGGAAGAATAGACAAAATGACAGATAAACAATCACGATCTGTCATTTTGTCTATTCTTCCGTCGATTCTTGGTCCTGGCTGTTTCACACGCATTTTAAGGTTACCTTATAAACCCGGACGAAAAGTATCCTATGTTGTAATACATGATGTGTTCTATCTGAGTGCCAAATATTATCTGAATCCGTTCAGCTTTTTTGCGTCATTAATTGTCATAATTAATTTGATCAATGGACATAATCCTTTTCTGTCCAAATGTGAAAGTAACCAAAAAAAACTGGTTAGAACTTATCCGTCTAAGTATTTTTTATTATGGCAACAAAGCTGTTCGGCTATAGGCCTTGGTTTTATCCGACTTGGTTTCATCGTCTGTTAAAAAAAAAAATATTAAAAAGAAAAAATATTTTTTTCTGTTTGTAATGAATAAAAATCTAGTTCCTTCTATATTTTTTAGCCCTCGCAATGCTATTTAGTCCCAACTATACCGCTCTACATTCCGGAGAAAAAATGAACTGAACATGTTTGAGATTTGTATAAAATACTTTTTTGATGCAGTTTTTAAATGAATAAGAATTTTTGATATAAGAATGAGAACATGATATAAGACTAATTCACGATTGACACTTGCGACTTTTTTTGTCGATGTTGTGCGCGCTACCTAATTATCTTGTTTTCTGTAAATGAATATTTTTGTTTACTGGCATTTAAGCGATACTCGAAATATTTATAATACTATGAGCCAGCCAAGCATACGACTTTTCACAGTTATTTTAAAATAAGAATACTGTCCGAGGTAAAATTACTGTGAAAGAACTGTAGTATAGTCCGTGACAAACTTAAGCTGACTTTGACAGATAGCTGTCAATCTGACAGTTATAGACAAGAAATAATTATATGTCTTTTTCCCACACGTGGACATTGTAATAGCAGAATTTTATTTAAAAAATATACTGCCATATCTAATCTATTTCATGGTAAACATTTGTAATTACTTAGTTAACTAAAAGGTACATTATTCATGATAGTTGTGTGCCAACCAAACAAGATCAAGTCAAGAAACAAAAAAAAATTGTTCAAATTTTATTTTTTCTAAAATATTTGTATATTTTGTCTCTAAATCCTGCTCAAAAATGATCTTCCAATTTATTTATTGTTATTTCGGCCATAGACGTACCATAATAATTATACAATGATAATAAACATAATATGGGCATTAGGGATGTTGACATTTTTTTGATTTCAAACAAAATAAAAATTGTTTACAAATAGTGCAAACAATATTACACAAAGTTTAAAATCTTAAAAAATACCAAGTTATAAACGTTTTAAAATAACTCATAGACAAAGACGGCACTATCACAGAAGTGACAACATGACTGTGTAACTTCATACGACAGTCGCGGTCGCGAGAATGCGTTCTGGCACCTGTCAGTTTCTTACTAACGATATAGGGGCCTTCCCACAAAAACTTAGACACTTGTTAATTTGTCAGGGACATAAAGCTCCTTTAATAAATACTTAAGGGGGATGCGCTAGGGTAGCCCGCGAAATTCAAATTTTCTTACGTTATTTGCAATTTGCAGGTCAGTATCAGGTTGTATGTTGATCTAAATATTATTAGCGCTCGTAACAAATATGGATTTACTGAATTATAAACATTAAAATCAGCAATACAACTCTCTAAGTTCATGAAAATTGCCAAATGTCATGATTTCATGAAATAGTCATTCAATACACTTTCATGAGCTTAGAGAGTTGTATTGCTGATTCTAATGTTTATAATTCTGTTAATCCATATTTTTTACGAGCGCTAATAATATTTAGATCAACATACAACCTCATACTGACCGGCAAATTGCAAAAAACGTAAGAAAATTTGAATTTCGCGGGCCACCTTAGCGCATCCCCCTTGAGGGACATTTATTACAAAATAAAAAGTCAAGGGCTTTCTAAATAACTACATGTCTTTTGGCCCGCGCGCGGCCGGTGTGGTCGTGTCTACTGTCAGTTTTATGTCAAACTTCATACAAAAATGTCGTGTTTAAAAGGTGTTTAGGCTAAACAACTGATAAACAGGATTTTGTGGTAGTAAGATCAGTGTTTTGCGACTTTGATCCATATTACTACTAGACATTGTCCAACTGGCAGGTGTCAGGACAGTATTATCTCGACGGCCGCACTAGTACCGCGCGACAAGGACGGGAATCGTCCCTTTAAAAACGTGTAGTTTCTCCATATTTCCATCGATTTTTTTGAATAACTCATTTTACTATTCCTTCTTTGAAATTACATAATTTGTTCGAACATTTCTATTATTAATTTAATCACCATCCCTAATGTGTAACCGATTTGTCAAAACCACAGAGGAAGCAATACATGGAGTTCTAATTAAAAAAATATATTATTAAAGTAATCGAAATTAATATATTAAATTCGATTAGTTTAATATTCTTTTTATTCTCAAATACGAAGTTCTCTTTATAAATATATCGAATTAATAGATCTGTTTCTTTTGTGATTATTAAATAGTTGGTTTATTTTTCTGTAATTATTCATAAAAAATAGGTAATGCAAAGTTTTAATTTTATTTTTAAACGTACCTTCTCCACTATGTCTAGTTAATTCTTTTTAAATACTTATTTTTTTTCTTATTTTAATATTTTTGCACATAAGATGTGTTTAATAAATAAAGTCTCAAAAAATACTTATGTTGATATGAAACTCGATTTTTTTTCTTATGTTTTGTTCTAGCCATTGTGAATGTGTAAAAAATGTATAAAGTAGTCTTCCATAATATGAAATTAAATTATTAATTATTTTTCTATCAACTTTTTATAATAAATCCTGGGTATGAAAAGGCTTTAACCCATTTTTTTTTTAAAGAAAAAATACCTTTTTTCTTCAATTCTTCAGTTTTATTTTCCCAACTGTGTGATAAACGAGTGTTATATATTTTTTTGTTTTCATATTCTCTTTTTTATTGGTTGTGTAACTGTAAGTAATAGTGTAAGACGGTGTCAATATCAATAAAATTTGTATTGATTTAATTGTTTTTTCCTTTCATCTGTAGATAGATTTGTTTACTCTTAAAAGCAAGTATGTAAGTACTATGATTTTTTTTGTTCAAACATCTGTTTTAGTAGCGTTTTTTTTTACAATTTCTGTTTATTATACACTTTCGCTGTTATACTTACACAAAACATATTCGGGGACACTAAATTATAATTTTAATATACAGGGTGTAAGGGACAGCCCTCCGCAGACTGATGGGATGACGTCAGCATATCATACTAAGACGAAATGAACTAAGACGATCGGTACATGAAATTATTTCAGGAACGTTATGGGAATCCAATAAACCTGATTTGTATTATTACCTCACGCGTAATGTATCGTTACTGTGGCAAAACCCGCGTAGCCGCACTCCCCGTGTCGGGGCGTGCGCGCTCGAGTATTTTAACATCCATTGCTGGTTTTTTTTATTTTAGCTGTTTTATTTACATAAATGGAGTGCTGCGTACAGAGAATGTAATTTTACATTGAAATACAGGAATAGTAGCTGAAAAAACGATAAAAAAAAAAAAAAAATAAGGAGCTGAATGCCCCCTGTTAATTTGCGGAGGGCTGTCCCTTACAACTTGTACTTATTGTAAATTAATTTTCTCAAAAAAGCTTCGAGTGTCTCAAACCGTGAAAGACTAATAACTACAATAATATTTTACCCAATTTCAGTCGAAGAAAGCAAAGATATGATTGTATTAAAAGATAATGAATTGGAAGCCATGACAGATAGAACGATGAAGAACATGGATACAAACGATGACGGGTACATATCGTGGAGAGAATATAAGAAACGTGTCGATGAACGCGAGAAAGTACCTGGAAATAATAAGCATTGAATAAAAAAAAATCCATTTTTTTTATATATTTTAAGTCTAAGGGCATTCTGAAAGCTGGCAACGACGCAAATAGCTGTCAAATACTTACCTTTTTTGATGGAAATATGACAATAATAGTGCACTACAATATTGATAAAAGATTGCAATAATTAATATCAACAGATACACACGGCTACACATCAAGCTATACATTTCCAGTTTATGCTGATCTCGCATTGCGAGGTCAGCTTATACTGGAAATGTATAGCTTGATGTCTAGCCGTGTGTATAAATACTTGACAGCTATTTGCGAAGTTGCTACCTAAGAATGCACGTTCGTTATAAAGAAGTACATTAATAAGATTGAGTTTAGTTGAAAAATTAACAAATAACAAAAGTTATTAAACCTTAGAGAATAGTAGTAGTAATTATGCCCAATTTTCAAAAAAAAAAGATCCTCTTTAGTTTCGAAAAAAATAGCAATCTAGAAAAAAAAAGTCGTGTGCGGTCGGGGGACCCCCGTCATGAACGAAGCTCCGCACGCACGCACACCTATATAATAGAAAGAGACAGAGAGTGAAAGAGAGAAAGTCGCGTGAAGGGGGCATAACGCTCTTTCCTTACGTGACGATTTCTACCAGTTAATTCCTACCGCAAGTCGCGTTATGGTTCCAAAAAAATGAGCATTTATAATGATTCCTAGGAATAATATCATTGCTAGGAACACTGGGAATAGAACATCACACTGGTTCGTGGTTTTGGACATTGCAAAATGTAAGCATGTTTTTGTCTATGGTAAATTAGGCTGCACGTCAGTGGTAACAATTAAAAAAGCCAGTTTAAGGTGGACACGTAGTAATAGCCCGCGAAATTAAAATTTTCTAATGTTTTTGTCATCAGGTTAGTGTCAGCACGCGTATCATGACAACCATAGAAACGGGTTTTCTAGATAATGTCGACCGAAGAATAGACAAAATGACAGATAGTGATCGTGTATCTGTCATTTTGGCTATTCCTCCGTCGACAAACCCGTTTCTATTGTGGTCATGCTAGGAGTGCAGGTTGAAATTTGAATTTCGCGGGCTACCACTGTGGATCCACTTTAAGCTGGCCCCTTAATCCCTCATTGAAACTCCAAACTACGTTAGGCCAGCTCAAGTTCAATGTGTTACCACCGATGTGCGGCCAACTGTACATGTCTGAATAAAGCCATTTACACGCGTCAGCATACACGTGTAAAAGTATGTTTGGTTTTTGTCGCTTTGTAATTCATCCTATAATATTATAAGCAATATTTATAAATAATTATATTCCTGTATACAGGGTGTAAGGGACAGCCCTCCGCAGACTGATGGGATGAATTCAGCATATCATACTAAGACGATAGGTACAGTCACGGACTTTAATTGATGAGCCACCTTCAAACTTTTCAATTTTGCAGTTTCATACATTCACGAGATTACACGATTAAACACGAACTCAAATCGCAAGCTCGTAAACAAGATGACAAATAAATTACTTTTAATCGGAAATATCTATAGAGGTTGACTAATAAGTTCTCAATGATAAAAATAAATACAATGTTGCATTAAGTTTATGCAATCTATTTTATACCGACCTCCTTTGAATCATAGCTCATTAACTCGATAATTATGAAAACATAACTGAAGACAGTGACAGTTGAAATATCAAGATGACAAATAAATTACTTTTATTCGGAAATAGTCTTATCCATAGAGGTTGACTAATAAGAATTATGAAAACATAACTGAAGACAGTGACAGTTAAAATATCAAGATGACAAGTAAATTACTTTTAATCGGAAATAGTCTTATCCATAGAGGTTGACTAATAAGTTCTTAATGATAAAAATAAATACAATGTTGCATTAGGTTTATCCAATCTATTTGATACTGACCTCCTTTGAATCATAGCTCATTAACTCAATAATTCTGAAAACTTTACTGAAGACAGTGACAGTTGAAATATCGATGTCAGAGAATTTCTCCGTACGCTAACGTTACTATCGCAACAGTAACCTAGCAACGATTATTTATCGTTGTTAGGTTACTGTTGCTAGACCTGCAATTGGTTGACTTTGAGTAGTCACTCTGCTGTCAAGGTGACTCTCAGGTTAGCCAACCGATATGAAATACAATTTTCTTCTTCTAATACGAAGACATATGACTTTGCGTGTCGGGAACCGAATAAACCCGATTTGCATTACACGGCTAAAATACGAACAGTGCCAGGTGGCTCATCAATTAAAGTCCGTGACTGTACATGAAATTATTTCAGGTACGTTATGGGAATCCATTTAACCTGATTTGTATTATTACCTCATGCGCAATGTATCGTTACCGTGGCAAAGCCCGCGTAACCGCACTCCCCGTGTTAAGGGAGTGCGCTCGAGTATTTTAACATCCACTTTTTTGATTTTAGCTGTTTTATTTACAGAAGTGGATAAAGGATTAGTAACTGAAAAAACGTATAAAAAAATGAAAACTTTCCTGAGAAAATTTCCAGTGGAATATGATTCAAAATAAGGAGCTGAAACCCCCTGTTAATTTGCGGAGGGCTGTACCTTACACCCTGTATATTTGTAATATTATATATTTGCAATCTAGGCGATAAATATAATATACGAGGGCGAAAAATCGTTCAAGCTAGGTCTCATATCTGGGAAAATTCGTTTTCTATTTTCCCAGGCTTGGGTATGTGATACAACGTTGGTATACCTGGACGATATGTTTATTTATTTTCACCTGAGCAGAAGCTCGGGCGACCAGGTTCTACCTAAGTGTAATTTAAGTAATAAGCCTTTATTGTGAGCGTCCATCTCTAGTAAAGAGTAAATCTTACTATTTATTTGAATTAAATAAAAAACTTCTATTATTACATTATAAAACATTAAAATATTATAAAAAAGTTAATTTTGTAATAAACTGGCTCATTATTGTCTGCACTTTTCGTGTCACAGAGTAGCACGTAAATGGAGTGCTCAAACGCGAAAAAAAAACGTATTTCGACAAATAAATACCTTCTCAGTTGACACCGATTTTTGCGCTGCCACTTACGATGCTGTGGAAGTGGCGAAGTTTTCAACAAAATTTGAAATATTGCTAATTTTTTCAATATTTGAGTCATTGGATGGCGGCAGACGCGACGACTAAGTAAATTAGACAATCGATATCCTTGATGCTACGGCCACATTGTCGCGATAAAGCGAAGATTAGCGTCCTCGCGACACATTTGGACAACCTATCGCGAATCATTCAGGCTAATTCTTATGCGGAACTGTGCAGGTTTTTAACAATGTGGCCAATAAGGTTCGTCGTAGATCGAACACGTACTTAGTTTATTGCGACAAAGTGCGTGACACGAATCTTTGCGCGAGAATGTGACTTAGCATCACAAATATAACGGATACGTTAAAGGAACGTAGAGCCTAGCCGATGCCTAAGTCTAATTGTCGTCAGCTTTTAAAATATCTACAAAAAATAATATCTATTTACGATTTAAAAACATCGTAAAAGTGCATTTATCATTTCGTGTAAGGGCGGGCCATACATCTGTCAAACCATGAATATAACATGAGACAGAAAATGTTTTGTGAATGTATATGCATGAATGAAAACCCTACATGGGACTGGGGTAAGTAATGTCATAATCATTTATTATTTTGTTTGTAAGTTATAAGCATGATATTCAATAAAATATTATAGGGAATAACGCACAACGCGTACGAATGTAGGTATTTATAGTGCCACAAACTTATCTGACCTGGCGGCTGAAAGTGGAACTAACGAAATCACTGTTAGGCGCTATCTCCACGGGCGAGAGAATCGCGGTCATAGTCTCGCGGTGCCATCAAATTCTCGCCGCGATAAAATCGCCGTTTGTAGATTTCATACAGTTTCTATTGAATTTGATGCCACGGCGCCGCGGCTTTTCCCAACTATGTTGGGGTAGACTGGAAGCCGACCCCAACATAGTTGGAAAAAGGCTAGGCAGATTGATTTTTGCCACGGCGCAATCGCAAGGCAGGGATACTCTCGCCCGTGCAGAAGGGACCAGCGAAAATTATCTAAAAAAATAATGTGACAAAACTGCTGGTATTGGTTGAATGATTTATCAACTGCCAATCTCAATTTGTGACATTAATTTAGCGGTAATTTTCGTCCGAGAAACTGGGTAGCTCTTTCTTTGTTCACCGACATCTATACAGTAATTTATGAATGACACATCGAGCATTAAAAGGCACTGTCACACAGCGGGATAATTGGATAAACACCTTTAATAAAATGACAATAGGTGACTGTCAAAATGAAACTTTGTTTCATTCTGACCATTCAAAATACAGATAAATAATAAGTAAACAGAAAAATAAAAGTCATGAAAACATCAATTACTGTCGCGGAGTCAAAATTGACTCGTCGACAATTGGGTGATTTTTGATAGGAGTCAAAATTGACTCGCTGACAGTGGCGATCAATTATTGATAGCAATAGGTTTCATTTTGACAGTTCACCTACGTTTTAAGGTATTTACAGTGTTGAGCAGACGAATGATTCAAACCTATGAAGCAAAGCTCAAAACTCTCGCATTGTGATTGAAAGTGTGTTACGCAATTAAGGTGCAGGTATGAATGAAGGGGGTGACGCTCTGCAAATCTGAACTTTTTATAAAACTCGGTGTGCCTGTGCCATATTTTTTTACCATAGAGTATAAAGTAGAGTATCCAAATACGTAAAACCGCAGACAACGGCTGTTGACCTCTTTTCAACCTTATGCTTTTAGTAATAAGTTTGAAAATTGTTCAACCATTTTATTGGTTATGTTTCATTTTTTTGTTTTTCTCGATCGTCATATTTTTATTTCATAATTTCAGGACAAGTGGACAAAAACCATCAGACATATACAGACGAACAGCTGGAACAACTGCTTGAACATGTGTTCAAACATACAGACATTAACAAGGACGGATACGTTGACTATCTGGAGTATAGGATCAGTGATTACAAGGCTAAAAAGGCTGAGAAAGAGAAGGAGTTGTCTGGGGCTAGATAAGAGGATTTATTGATTGATTCACACATATCAGTGAAGCCACCGTTCCGACACAGTGCAAAATATTTTGACGTGACAACGTCTAATAAATCGATGAACGCCGGCTGAACGCACGAAAAAGGATGACTCATTGTCCCGTTACGCTACGTGTCCCGTTACGCTCATTGTAACGTTACGATCGGAGCGAGAGCGCTACACGAGCGAGCGAAAGGCACTTGTTATGACGTTGTTGTCACGTTAAACTATTGTCCGTAAACCGACTTTACAGACAACAATTTTTTTTTTCATAAATTCTCATGCCTGTGACGGCACTGACACTGACAAGTGGGGATGCGTTCATAGAGAATGTATGAAAGAATATTTTGCACTTTGCCGGAACTGTGTTGGAACTGTGGCTTCACTGATGTGTGAATCGACCTTTACGCCGAGCCGTCGCCTTTTACAATACAATCCGACAATAAGACCCCCCGGTGTTATCTTCCCTTCCTTTCATATTCCGATGGGGGCTCGCTACATTTCTATCACGCACCGATCCATCTCCTGACGCTACAAGCCCGCACTCACAGAGCGGCTTTGATGATCCCGCAGTCCCGCACCAAACCCCGCTCGAACAAATACCTCATATTATAGAAAGAGTATCTATGTAGGCACATAAATAGAGCGTAATCATTGAGTTCAGTAGGTACATCATTCTAGACCCACCAACCAACGTTCCAATTTTGAATGAAAACGTTTTACCTATTTTATTTAAAAAAAAAAACAATCTGCCTTGCCTTTTCCCAACTATATTGGGGTCGGCTTCCAGTCTAACCGGATGCAGCTGAATACCAGTATTTTACATGGAGCGACTGCCTATCTGACCTCCACAACCCGTAACTGGGTGATACGATACCCCTTGGTAAGACTGCTTGTCAGACTTTCGAGCTTCTGACGACCCGTAACGACTGTCAAAGATCACCGAATGACAGCCGGGACCAACGGCGTAACGTGCTTTTTTTATACGAAAAAAAAAAACTTTTTGAGTCTAGATTCTAGAACCATGTACTTAATTCATGATAAGATTGCGCGTCGATGTACTTAGTACAGTGTAATCATACCCCTTCAATGTTGTTGACATTTGCCCTTTATGTACCTTCTTCTTCAATTGGTCCCTCATTACTGAGGATCGTGGTCACTGTACACACGGCTACACATAAAGCTATACATTTCCAGTATAAGCTGACCTCGCATTGTACAGAAATCCTATACAATGCGAGATCAGCATAAACTGAAAATGTATAGCTTGATGTGTAGCCGTGTGTACCCCTTTAAACGGACACTCTGCCTTCATCGACTCCGGTCCAAAGTTGCCTTAACCACCTGCTGAAAGCTTGTGACGTAGCTTCTTTTACTTGGTCGGACCATCGTGTTGGCAACCGGCCTCGTGCTCGCTTTCCTTCATTGCCAACAATGACCATCTTTTCAAGGCTATACTACCCTTCGCATTATGTGGCCGAAAAAGGCTGTAGGCAAACAATCGGGTCTTGATATCGAGCTGGGAAAGGATAGACATAAATTCGGAGCATCTCCTACAGCACCACATTTCGAATGCATATGCATCTATCTTCTGTAACTGTTTATGTGCCAACTTAATCTGCATCTGTTTTATTTTCTTATATTTAAAATAAATTAATAATTTTCATCACTGTTTTTTTTTATTGTACAATACAGCCGATATATCTTCGCAGGTCTAAACATAGGCGCTTAATATCTTTCGCGCAGGTTCTCTCACTCACACACACTATAGCCATATAACCATTTGGTTCCTAAAAAATGTTACTGCGCAGCCCTCTGCGCGAAGTTCGGAACTGCCAAGTTATATCGGTCGTCTTGTAAGTACTTACAATTCCGTTACAGGCTCGTTACAAGTTATAAATAATCGTAATGATTCTTGGTGAGTATTTTATACCTAAACTATAAGTAAACTTCCCCAATGTAATTTGTTCTTCAGCCAGCCTCATGCAGGTAGCGATAGTAATGAAAAAATCTTGCTAGTCCGATATTTATGTATGGGTGGGAATGAAAGTTATTTTTCCATAAAGTACTTATTATTTTATAGGTTTGGAATAGTTATTTATGATATAAGTGCGGAAAGTTAGTGATTTCCGATGAGTGGCATTTTGATTCACGAGCGAGTGAAGCGAGCGAGAGCGAGCAGCCGACACGAGTCGGAAATCATCTTGCACACGTGTATCCTACAACGTTTTACTATGCATTGTGCGAGGAAATAAAATTAATATTTACATATATTGATCAAAATCTAAATCTAGAGTAGGTACCTAGGTAATTAGTAACGCGTTTATTGAAGTACCTAAGTATTACCTAGTTTTATTGCTAAGGAACTTCGTTTCTGAAGGGTGTTGAATGCCGTGTGAGGTCGACCCCCGTTAGGACCGAAGTTCCTTCTCACGTATGATTTAAAACAAAAACAACGTCGGGCTGACGAACGAGTTAAAAATATAAAAAAAGTAAAAAGCACTAGTGCGAAAAAATGGCACTTCCAGCACGATTTGGCTGCTTTGAAAACGCTCTTTTCGAGCACATGCATTGTAAACTCAGTATGGGTCACTACGGGTATAAAGGCCACTTTATAGCGGCACACTGCTAAGCTACGCACATGAACAGGCTAAGTGAATCATGACCCACTTTGACGATAAATCGTTTGAAACCGTCAAAATAACAAAGATGGCAGATGACAAGTTCGTTACCCAGGAAATGTATGTTTACGCGAATGTCGACCTAATTGTATTTGAATGTCTGTAAGAAAATAAGCTTATGGTGGGTCAGAATTCAATTTTTTCGACTGTACCTACCTACTTAGCTTCACTTTGTATGAAAATGTAGGCGGGTCGTCCACTGCGACTGTGACTCTGTGACCACTGACCACGCTACGCACGAATGCGGGACTGGTAAACAAATGAACCGCGCAGTTAACGTGGCAAACCATGGTAACCACGGAGTAACCATGGAGTTTCTTGCCGGCTCTTCTCCATAGGAAACGACCAATTGGAACCGTGCACCTAGCTTCTGTCGTTTCATAAGTGCCCATGTAGGCTTATGTGAAATAAAATATTTTGATTTTTGATTTTGATTTTGAAACCTCTCCGTGCACATCACACGTACTTTTATATGTGCACATCCTACGTAGCAGAGGACGGTCGACCTACTGAACGTTGTTTTCTAAAGTCTGGTATAAAATCTCGTAGACTAATTTGATAGGTGCAAATGTCAAACTCCAAATTGAAAAAAACAAAGAACAATCACTTGAAATGTCACATTAGTCTACAAGATTAAATAAAATACAGACTACACTCGCGACAATCTAAGAAGTCCGTTTTGACGATTCGTACTTGTACTTGTAATAAAACGTTATGCCTTGAGAATCTGTTAAGCAATGTAGATAAGTCGTCGATTACAAACTCTCTAAGTATGTTCAATCGATATGTCTCGAGAATCAGTTTATAAGAAACCATCTTTTTTTTTCATTGCTACACAAAGTATTTTTGTAGCTGTCAAAACGGACTTCTTAGATTGTCGCGAGTTTAGTGATTTTTTAAACACTGGTCTTTATTTTGTTGAAAAGTCTGCTCTATGGTTTAATTTTTTTCAGAAGCTGACAAAGACAATGGTATAACTTACAAAGATACTGACTTGGAGGAAATGGTGGAAGGAGCATTGAAACAGACTGACAAAAATAATGATGGGTTTATAGAGTACTCTGAGTTTAGAGCTGCTACTGATGTAAATGTGGTACCATAATATTTTGGTATCACTAAAAAATTACTAAAATCTCTCTTTCTTTATTCGTTTTTATTACATAAGTGTAAATACTTTGCAGTTTTTTATTTTACTCACGCGCATTACCATCGCCTGCCTAGCCCAAAGTCTTTTTCCAATTATGTTGGGGTCGGCTTCAGTCTAACGTCTAACCGGATGTAGCTGAATATTTTAATAGTATTTTAAAGTGACTACCTATCTGGCCACCACAACCCAGTTACTGGGTAACCTATACTTCGTTGGTTATGGAGTTTGGTTTCCGCACTTAGTCCTTAAGGTGGACCATTGTGCGTGAATATGGCGGTCGTCGTGGTTACTCCAACCAGCCCAACTCCCTCCAGAAGCTAATTAAAGCTCCTGGTCTGTTCAGAACATCTGTAAAAGATCTGGGTGCCCCGAGGGTTTCTGTTCTAATCTGGGTGACGCCCGTGCATTCAAAGAGCACGTGCGCGATGGTTTCCTCAGCCTCCATACATGCCCTGCACAGAGGATTGTCCGTTATGCCTATTGTGTGGAAGTGTTTATTTAGGGAGCAGTGCCCCGTGATGGTCCCCGCAGGCCGTACCTACTTGTCCAGGCGCAGTAAACGCCTGGTTAGCCTGCTATCCAAGGATGGCATAGCTTCCCTGGACTGCCTGCAGCCCGGTGTCGAGGTCCACCAGCTCTCTGCCTGTGTGTGGGTGAACTCCTGTAGCCACCTGCGTATTTGGTTGAAAGGGATGGGTATGTTAGGCTCGGGTCCACAGACTGACATGCTGGGTACGTAACAAATGTGATGTTTGTCAGTGTTGTTTTACTCAATCATTTTCATACATATAAGTATGAGACATATTCAAACTCACATTAAAAAAAAATAGGTTATAAACAAGCTTTTAATGAACTAAAAAGGGTTTTCCCAGGGCCTTCCAGCTCCATCATCAGACCCTGAATACCACCTAGTGTCAAAGCACTTGTTAATACATAGCTAATGAGTCCAAACACGAAAGTGCTATCTTGTTTGATTGAGGAGTTCCTATGACCAACTTCCGGATCCATCATTAGACCAGTTCCATGGTATCATTTTTTCAAAATGTCTCGGTAGTTATATAAGTATGCCAAGTTTCAGCTCAATCGGATGCCAGGAAGTGCTTGAAAAATGGATGACAATTGGAGTAACCGGAAACACATACGAACAGAGCAAGCTAATATAAAGCTTGTAATAACGAAACGAACGGTATTGGTGAAATACCTTACAAATGTAATGTACTTAGCGAAGTTTTTTGAGAGTTATTTTTGACGTTCGAAAAGTGCTGATTCTCAGCCTAGTTTGAATAATTGAATTTTGTTTTTTTTTAGTAGACTTTTTGTCTTTGGATTTTTTTTTAATGGCGGCTCGGAACCTGAGACTTGTCGCTGCGTAGTAAAAATTGCATGTGTCAGCGGGGATGAGGGGAACTAGCAACTAACTCCCGAGCCGCCAAAGTTTGAATCGAACTAGCATCTAGCTTTTATTGGATTCGATCACAATGAAACTCATTTTTTGTAAAATACTATTTAGTTTAATTGTATGATTTGGCATCAATTATTTAGGCTTTAAAAAAAAAAACCTGCCTACTATGCGTTTGCACCGGCAATTTTTTTTTACACATGTTGAAAGATCTATTTCCTGTCAAACATTATAAGGTATATTGACAGAAAATAGAGATTTCAACATGTTTATATACGTGAATGTTTCGCCAGTACAAACACACAATCAGGACAACAGACATAACACTTTTACGTAGGTACATAAATATTTAGATCGTAAATTCTAACTAAATAATCACACATCTATAAAATTAGGTACTATCCTATAGTAATTTCATTACATTTAAACAAATTATGTATAAATTAAACTGGCTCATTTACACAATTTATGCAGTTTCTCGCTTCGAAAGAACGATTATCGAAAGAAGAAACTTCGAACCTATATAAACTTCTTTTAAGATAGCTTGATTTTTGCGATAGCTGTCATTAAAATGAAACAAAGACTCAAATGAATCAAATGAATTCAAATTGAACCAAATGAATTTCACATTTGAATGATTGTGATCATCATGATTTGGATTGATTTTGAAATCATTTGAATTCAATTGAATGAATTCTAGGAATGTCAGTTTGACATAATTATGTCGCAGAGATCAAGCTATCATAGATAGGTAGTATAATTCAAATGTGACATTTATATGTTTACTTGTCACTTTTGATGTAAAATCGCGGGTATGATAGTTTTATTAAACCCGCGGTTTCTGAACTTCGAAATTTAAAACTTGTCAAAGTTTACTTCAGCGTTACTTACAGTCAAGCTGTCGAGAGAATGCGTTCTTGACACCTGTCACTTGGACAATTTCTAGTCAAGGATCAAATGTGCAAAACATTCGTTTCGTTAGTATGAAATTGACAGGTGTAAAGAAAGCATTCTCTCGACAGTCGGACTGTACGGCTGCCATCAGACGGACTGCATCGCAGCAACCGCGCGCAGTCGATATATTCAACTGCATGCAGTTGTACGTTCCACTTCGTTCAGTCATGACTCAACTCCACGCGATAGACTGCAGTCGTGTAAAGTCAATATTAACTGCATACAGTCGTAACTTCAACTTTACGCGGTCGGCTACAGTTGTGCAGAGCATAACTGCACACTAACTTTATGCGGTTAGCGATGGTCAGCGTGCGTCGCTGCGATGCAGTCCATCTGATGGCAGCCCAAGTGCCTGCGATATTCAATTTTTTTTGCGAATTTGTACAGTAGTCTGCTGCCATTTGTTTTGCGACAATTTCGTACGTCATAATATATTTGTCAAGTCCTTCTCAACTTGATCACCAATCGAGAGTATTCTGATTGGCCTCCCTAAATGATACACTATTAGGGCTATAGAATTGTGAGAACCAACTCCTGAAGGCACGAATCGTCTTGTCCGTCCGAACGTACGCAGGGGCTGAGACGAAACGTTTGCTGTTCCAGATTAAGATGTCGCGTTCGAACTGTGGAAGAGTAAATTAGTTTTAAAGTTTATCTTTTCGTATAAAAGAGTGTCGGGGCGATAGGCAATGCACAGTCTGTACCGTATTCTTTACCGCACGAAGCGACACGCGTTTTACTTGTGGTTACGAAGTTTTTAAAACTCAAAAGTCATTTATTCAAACTAGGCTGAGAATCAGCACTTTTCAAACGTCATAATTACATAATGCGGTCCTCCAAAACGCGCGGGCGTTTCACCACTTCCTAGTGGTTTAGCTTGGGAAAAGAAGTGGCGGAAAAAACTCCCCAGCAGTGTACAAACACGTTGTGAATGTTCGGTACCCTCCGGGACGCCCTAGGAGGTCACGCCTAATAGTGACCGTATTAGTGATGTTCTTCAAAAAGGTCAGGTGCGTAGAACTCTTAACTGGCGTGCGTGTATGACCAGATGTATGAACGTAAACGAAGCCAAAGGAGTATGTAAGGATCGTAGCAGGTGGCGTTCTGTAGTTTCTGCCTACCCCCATGGGAAGAAGGCGTGAATTTATGTATATTTTGTGGATTGGAAGCCAACCCCAACATGAGAGGGTAAAAAAACAGGAAGAAACTTTTCTGTGGCGCACATTGCCACACTAGTGCGGTAATATAAAGTAAAACGCACTCGTGCTTAATATATTGCATTATGAACCTAAAAGCGGTTGAATAAGAGCAACTTTACGAGCAAGTGTGTTGAAAAATTATTTGTCTCAGAAGAAGGATCTCATTTAAACTTACTAAATTGTACACACGTAAGTATTAAAGATTTATAAAAACACAAAACTCACCATATCCCCCTCAGATTTGACAGACATAGCTGCAAAGGGCGCGTTGTATGTTGGCGAGAACATTCGATGTATGACTCTCTGTAGCAACGGGCCGAGTGGCGTTACTGATTGAGACACCAGGATCGGTCCTACTGGAGTTTCCAGCATGAGGCGGACGTGGCCAGGACCAATCTGAGGAAAGGAAAGATTTTCAAATTTAGATAAAGATTGATCAAGAACTTTCACTATGGGACTAAACCTGATATCGTGAAAAAAATCTGCTGTTTTTAATGTTTTTTTTTTTATGTGAGTCGTTCATTTATTTTTATATTAAGTATAAGTATAAGTATAATTTATTTCATAAAAAAGTGGTACAGTCTGTTACAAAGTAGAATGACAACATAGGAATAGTTTACATCTGAGATGAGTAGGTAACAATACAATTTACGATCTGATGTCCTAGCTAGGTTACTTAGTAGCCTGTATTAAGGACAATCAGACTTCATTTCCCGAAAATAGGACAAGGGTTTTTCTTAGACTGTAACATAATTATTATTATCACATAAAATAATTTTTAACAAATAAAAGTACAGTACAAGAATATGAAAAATATTTTAGTCAACTACCCATGGTTTAAGCGACAACAGTGTTTTTACCTCTAAGAGTATTTCACCCTTTCACCTATGCGCTAGGGCAACGAACTTGCGTCTCAACACGGGTGGGGGCGTGAGACGTGACCTGACCAGCTGTGACCCCTCCCTCAGTCATTCAGCTGTTTTGCTAGCAAGCACGGTGTCGCATAGAAACTTTTTAAAATCTTTTAATGAAAATAAAGTTTTTTTTGTTGTTAGGTACTCGGTCATTTATTTTTATATTTCATTCAACTACCCATGGTTTGAGTGACAACAGTGTTTACCCTTACACCCTGTATATTATGAACTGCTGCATACCTGCGTAACTTTGACATCAACATGGCCAAGGTCGTACTTCATTATCCTGTAGTCGTGAGTCAAACTCATGTTCGCTGTGTGATCTTCATTTCTGGACCAATTCGCTGACCATACGTGATAACCTGGAATAATAATAACACAGAATTTTTATACCATAGGCAAAAAGTTGAAACTCATAAAATCACAAAGATAGAGCCAGAAGGGGCATATAACAGCCATTTTGGCAGAATCATAATATTAAAATATTATGAAATGTCACAAACTGACAATTCATAATATGATCTGCGTGCGATTCTTATTACGAAATAATTCATCAGTTTGACAGATTTATATGGAGATTCGTAAAATGGTCCACACATTATGAATTGCTTTTGTGACAAATTAGAGGAATTGCTAATGACAGCTCACCTAAAAAACCTTAAGCCTTAAGCCAGTGACCTTAAGGAGCATACGGTTTCTTAGTTTTTAAACATTCGTGCATAAAAGTTTTACAACATTAGTGTTCATGGCTTTTATATAAATTAAGAAAATGTTAGTATGAAAAATGCAACTTCTTTACGACCAACTACTCGCAGCGGGCCTACAATGCTCTCAGAGTTCAGTATAACAACGCCTTTAGGATTCTGGTGCCGCTACCTCGATTTTGTAGTGCCTCGGGTATGTTTGCCGACGCGGGTGTCGATGACTTCTACGCTATAATGCGCAAAAAGTCAGGGACACTAATTCCCCATACAAAACGCTGATTTCATAGGTGGGGACCTAATAATTAGTGTTCAGGATTTTCTGTGGGCCTACAGAAAAACGGTGAGTATACTATGCATCATGTATAAGTATATTATGTATAGCATTGCTTACCTATTAAATCATACAACAATGGATATTTTTCATTTTTCATTCCTAAAGTTGACAATAATGATGGCGAATGTACCGCATTCAAGTGGGCGACATCGGCGCCATTCTCCGGTATCTCCTGGAATTATAATTATTAATTGTCAGTACAGATAATATGATGTCATGTCGAGATGGCGGATAAATAATCTCAGAACCCCTGAGATCCCACTTATCGGGTTATTCCGTTTCATCATCTGCCTAGCCTTTTCCCAAACCAAGTTCGGGTCGGCTTCCAGTCTAACCGGATGTAGCTGAATACCAGTCCCTATTTTACATGGAGCGACTGCCTATCTGACCTCCCCAACCCAGTAACTGGGTAATACGATACCCCTTGGCAAGACTGGTTGTCAGACTTTCGGGCTTCTGACGACCCGTAACGACTGTAAGACATCTACGAATGCTTTCCGAGGCGCGGAGGAGTCTCGATATGTAAAGATGGTCACCCATCCACGGACCAACCCCGGCAAGCGTAGCTTAACCTAATGGATCGACCCGTGCGGCTTTTATTAATTAGCCACAAGTTCTTCGGTTTATCCACCCCAAAAAATCCATCCTATGTCCGAGAATCCACCCTAACCCTATAAATTCGGTTTATCCAACTAGGCCTAGGGTGGATTCTTGGCCGTACGTTTCTGAGTATCCACCTTATGGTGGATTTTTTGGGGTGGATAACCGGAATAACCCCTCATAACCAGGTTTCACCTTACTATGTATTTATTGTAAAGTCTGACAACCAGTCTTACCAAGGGGTATCGTGTTGTAACCGAGTTGTGGAGATCAGATACAAATAGGCAGTTGCTCCATTTGAAATACTGGTATTTACCTGCACCCGGTTAGACTGGGAGCCAACCCCAACATAGTTAATAGATTCAGGCGTGACTTTGCGGAAATCCAAACTAATATTATAAATGCGAAAGTAACTCTGTCTGTCTGTCTGTCTGTCTGTCTGTCTGTCTGTCTGTCTTTGCTTCACGCCTAAACTACTGAACCGATTTGTGTGAAATTTGGTACAGTCATAGTTTGGAACTTGAGAAAGGACATAGGATAGTTTTTATTACAAAAAATAAAATAAAAAATAAAATTTATTCCGGACATACAGCGCCATCTATTGGTCAAGAGTCGGCATCAATTCAGTACTGAAAATTCATCGGAAAAATGTAAATAAATAGTAAAAAGGTATGAAAAATATAATATAATACAACTTTTAGTACATAGAAAATGCTCTAACGGAGTATAGATAATTCTATTAGTACTATATGTCGAGTTGGTGATCGCGCAATGGTGTCGATCGTTACACGAGTTCGGTTCATGTTATTGTTTTAATTCACGGAAAAAAGTAAATAAATAGTAAAAAGGTATGAAAAAAATAATATCAATGTAATAAAACTTTTAGTACAAAGAAAATGCCCGAACGGAGTATAGATAAATAATCCGAGTTGTCACTATGCTCGATAGATGGCGTTGGGATCGAAATAGATCGCGCTATGGTTTCGTTACACGCATTTGGTTGGGTATCGGCCGAGCGCTTCGATACTGTCGTAGAATTAAGGATTGATCGTTTCGTAAATTTAACATTGGTACCGTTCATTTTTGAAGAGATCCCGCGTGATCGGGAACTATGCGCCATGCGGGTAAAACCAAAAATCTGTCGGAAGTCACTATTCCACGCGAACGAAGTCGCGGGCAAAAGCTAGTTCATTATAAAATTACATTACATTATGTAGATATATTTAGTAACTTATTCCGCTTAACTATTCTTCAAGAGTCATAAAAAACCCTGTAAGAAATCGACACGTGTTTCACCTCTCAATGAGGCATTCTCAGGATTACGATTGACCAGTCGCAAACCAGAACACGACATGTTCTGGTTGACACCGAGCGACACGGACCGTTGGACGCAGAGCGAGTCACTTCTTCCAGGGTTTTTATGACTTGAAGAATAGTTAAACGGAATAGGTTACTAAATATATCTTACGTCTATTGTATTTTTTTACCCCAACATAGTTGGAAAAAGGCAAGGCGGATGATAATGATGAAGTATATAAAGGGCAGTAATAAACTCATGACTAACCTGTATATGAGCACTGACAGTGAACTCATTACTCCCCCTGTACCCCCAGTGCCTCAGTTCTGGCACCTCAGTCATTTTCCACAGCGGCTCTCTGTTCTCTGCGTCGTACCAGATCCAGATGGCGCCGTCCATCTCAACTGTCGTCCACTGTTTTATTGATACGCCTTTTGGAGCTGTGGGAGAAGAGTAATTTTTCATGTAGGGAAACAGCACTATGGGGAAAACGCGCTGCATCCGCTGCATCTGGTTGGACTGGAAGCCAACTCCAAGATAGTTGAGAAAAGTCTAGGCAGATTGATTGATTTTTGATAGCTTCGTTTGGTGACAGTAGATAGTCGAAATTATTATTGATGTGGACGAACGACTGAGTTACACCAGATGATAATAATAGATGCCAGCGTAAACAACTTACGATGGCATCTATTATCATATGGCACCTATACTTCCCCACCCTTTGAATTGGACCACAATAAAACTGGGAGGTGCCAGCAATATGAGTACCGGTCGAAACGAAAGGTTTCTCTAAGAGCTTCACTAACTTCTAGGACTACATGGACCTAAGGCATGGACCTACTTATAGAGTGACGTTCTTTTGTACTAAGGCTGATTGAGTTCTATTTTTAAACCATTTAGAGTGAGTTTAATGAGTTCTTAAGCCGTAATGTTGGCGCTACTGTTGTAGGACCAATACGAATACGCTATGCCGCTATGCTGCTAGGTCCGATTTTAAAATCAGAACCATTTGATAAAACGCGCTACAAGGATCTTTTGGTGCCTGACAGACATTGTCAGGGGGGCGTTGTTGGTAACATATTTTGTGAAATTCTTACAAAAAACAAGATGGCGGCGTTAGTTCCGATTTTGGCCACGCCGCAAAAGCCCCTTGTCCGCTACAAGGTAATTAGAACTTCGTTGTCGGAATAGAGTTCGAAATTCAAAACCTGAAGAATTATGTAGCGTTGTACTAACCATGTTCGACTCCCGGCACACTAACACACGCGCCATCTTCTCCAAACCTCCACTTATGGAAGGGACACTCGATGCAGTTCCCGCAGACACTGCCACCGACTGCTAAGTTGGCCCCCAAATGGGGACAGTAGGCGTCCACGACGCGAGCGATACCGTCTTCTCCGCGGTAAACACAAAGGTTTTGGCCTGAAATACAACAAAAGAAATCTGTAGAACTAACTAAATGCAATGCTTACCTACATAAGAACGAAAATAAATGACAGTAAATTATTGTGAACAGCTCTAGAAGAGGGTCGTTCTGTTAGTCGTAAGTTATTTTTTTATTGGTATTTTTTTAAGAAATATGATAAAAACAGGACAATATATTTTGTTTTTAGTTTTTTGCTACTCGATAATAGATGGCGCTACTGACTCGAGCACATCACAAAAAATATTTTATAGCGGAACTCTCTAACCTTAATATAAATGAGATATTTAAAATTAATATTAATATTTTATTCATTCACTAAACTGGGTTAATTGTCTCTTAGTTTGTTTTCACAAAAATTATTACCAAAAAGCTTCCGCTATTTAACAACAGATGGCGTAACTCACCTACGGCATCAACGGCGCTAACCCCGCCTACTTTCAGTTCTCTGCTCTCTGCCACTGCAAACCATCCATTAGGATAAGGAGGAGGTATCTTACTACCCATCCGTCTTGTAGCCTGAGCTCTAGATATCTGTCTGTCACGGT
Source organism: Lithophane socia (assembly GCA_947522985.1). NCBI lineage: Eukaryota > Metazoa > Arthropoda > Insecta > Lepidoptera > Noctuidae > Lithophane > Lithophane socia. The sequence continues at coordinate 3,213,804 of OX383281.1, read as the reverse complement.
CTGGACCCGATGGGATGTGCTCGAAACCAATTTCTGTTAATTCCTGAAAAATGGTGTTTTAAATATTTAAAAAGGGCATTTATAAGACCGTTCTAATGTATGTGGTTTGACCGTCCATTTTTTGAGAATCATTATTAATTATCTTACTTATTTATGTACATATTATTAGGAATAGCAAATACCTATTGGGAATATCTTATTGTTCGAACGTTCAATCGGTTCAATGTAAGTTTATTATGACGACATAATAATATGGGGCAACTATCCGGGGGCCTAAATCGACCACATTAACAATTCCTCTAAAAGCAGTTCATTTCCCGAATCCCAGCTGTCATTAGCAATTCCTCTAATTTGACATACAAGCAATTCATAATTTGTGGACCATTTTACGAATCTCCATAAAAAACTGTCAAACAGATGAATTATTTCGTAATAAGAATTGTCAGTTTGTGACATTTTCTTCATCATAATTTCCTATTAAGATTCTGCCAAAGTGGCCGTTTTAACCCCCTGTAGAGCATAGGTAGGTATATACCGAATTCTGATTTCGAACAGAAAAATCAATGATTTATCACCGACACTCGGACTTGTGACCTCACTATCCAGCGGCTCTTTGAATAGTCTGAGAATCGAACTCAGACCACACAATCGGCAGCCACTGTTAAAACTACTGCACCAAAGAGAAATATACTCACTTTTTTATAAAACACAGGATTGATATAACTTTTATAAATAATTAGAATTAAAAAATATATAACCACAGCGCAAACTATAAACACACTATTTTCACAAATAAAATCAAAAACACTTTTTAAAACTATAAATACTAAATTCACATAAAACAAAATAAAATCTTTTTTAAATTGTCTATTCTGCATCGCACTTTGACATTCGGAAAATGAGAGTTCGTTTTTCAAAAAACCGTCAGCGGTGTCGCAGAAGTCGGCCATTTTGAATTTGTGTTTTTTTATTGGTGGAGTGAAGAATTCTTTGCATCTGAAAAGAGGAAATTTATTATATAATTTTTTTTACAGCAAGATAAATGAGACGACAGCCGGTACAGGAGGAGGTTCTCAATTCGTCTGTGTTTTTTTTTAATGTTTGTTACGCGATTACTCCGCCAATAATTTTATTGTGAATCGATGTTGATGATGTTTTGCCTGGTAGGTCATGCTTCCGAGGTGGTCCCATATAATCTTATTAACTTTGCTTGCGTAGTTTTTGAGTTAGCTTCAATATTACGTATTTGAAAAGCAAAGACACCGACTTCCGAAATTAAAGTTATTTCAATTTTCACTTTTTAGTGTTTTTTTTGGAAGGCGGTTTTTTTTTTGTAAAACCTTTTTATTCAATGTTGTAAGATATTGTTATACCTACTTAATCAATTTATTACCCGACTACGGCGAAGAAAAAAGGAGGGTTATGATTTTGACCGGTATGTATGTATGTATGTATGTATGTATGTATGTATGTATGTTCATCTGTTCCCTCCTATCTTTCAAACCACTTATCAGAATTTGACAAATGAGGTATCGTTAGAAGCGTCGTGATTGTCCGCTGGTTATAGGCTATGTGAAGTCACATTAAATTAAAAATGGCGCCCTCTAGAGGACATAAAGTGAGGAACTAAAAAAAAAAAATGGTTTAATCGTACCATGTTGGGTATCAAATGAAAGGGCTTAATGAGCACATTTCAAAAATATATATATTATAACCCCAAAAGAACTAAAAAAAAAATCAAGTAATAAAAACTAAAACCCAACTACGACTTAAAAGGTATAAACAAGACACCACAGACAGACAAATTAAAAATCCGGAGTCACACGTAATCTGTTCGATTTATGCCCTAACACGTGTGACTCCGGATTTTTAATTTGTCTGTCTGTGGTGTCTTGTTTATACCTTTTAAGTCGTAGTTGGGTTTTAGTTTTTATTACTTGATTTTTTTTTAGGCTTAATATGTACCACAACTACAAAGACATAAGTAGGTAAGTAATTTCTTCGATAACATTATTTTTATTACAAAATTGATTCCGTTTACGGCAATTTATCATTGAAACGCCATTGTAAGTTTATGGTAAAAAACAAGTAATAAAAACTAAAACCCAACTACGACTTAAAAGGTATAAACAAGACACCACAGACAGACAAATAAAAAATCCGGAGTCACACGTAATCTGTTCGATTTATGCCCTAACACGTGTGACTCCGGATTTTTAATTTGTCTGTCTGTGGTGTCTTGTTTATACCTTTTAAGTCGTAGTTGGGTTTTAGTTTTTATTACTTGTTTTTTTTTAAATTGTTTTGGGGTTATAATATATATATTTTTGAAATGTGCTCATTAAGCCCTTTCATTTGATACCCAACATGGTACGATTAAACCATATTTTTTTTTAAGTTCCTCACTTTATGTCCTCTAGAGGGCGCCATTTTTAATTTAATGTGACTTCACATAGCCTATAACCAGCGGACAATCACGACGCTTCTAACGATACCTCATTTGTCAAATTGTGATAAGTGGTTTGGAAGATAGAAGGGAACAGATGAACATACATACATACATACATACATACATACATACATACATACATACATACATACATACCGGTCAAAATCATAACCCTCCTTTTTTCTTCGCCGTAGTCGGGTAAAAACAATGGATCACATTGGCTATGGTTAATGGTTTATAATAAAAATGAAATGTTGTTCATTGGTGAGCGCATCACTTTAGAACGGTTGGACCGATTTGGCTTTTTTTGTTTTTAATGTTCGTTCTTATGACTTGAATTCCTCTTACGCTGATGTAGGTCGCGTACGGTCGGTCGCGTAGCAACGTAGTACGCGCCGCAGACGTCAGCGTCGCAGTATGGTAGGTACTATATAGAACACAATGTCCTACCTAGGTGTTAGGGTAAACACCATTATCCCTGAAACCAGCGCGTGGTTTAGTGTTAATTATAGAACGTAAAATCAATGGAAAATAACAACTTTTTTTTTTTAATTACTTTTTTCCCACATTGTATTTCACGCTTTCACCCTATGCACTAGCTAGGGCAACGAACTTGCGTCTCAATACAGGTGGGGGGCCCGGGACGTGACCTGACAGGCTGCGAGCGCGACCCCTCCCTCAGTCAGTCAGCTGTTTCGATATCGAGCACGGTGTCGGATAGAAATTTTTTAAATCTTTTCATGAAAATAACGTTTTTTTTTTGTTGTGACTCGGTCATTTATATTTATATTTAAGTCAACTTCCCATGGTTTGAGTGATAACGGTGTTTACCCTTACACCCTGAATATATACGCACGCGCGACTGAAGTACGCGACCGACATCAGCGTAAGAGGAATTCAGGCCTAAATGTCCGAATCTCTTACGGAAAGAAAAATTGGAAAGTTGTCGGGAAAATTGGAAAATTCGAGAAAACTGAAAGCACAAAGGGCTTTTTAAAGCAAAATTGAAGGATAGGACAACGTCTATCGGGTTAGCTAGTAGTAAATAAAAAACCGGCCAAGTGCGATTCGGACTCGCGCACGGAGGGTTCCGTACCATCCAGACTAATATTATAAATCCGAAAGTAACTCTGTGTGTCTATCTGTCTGTATGTTACCATTTCACGCCTAAACCAATGAGATAGATGGCATCCTGGGGAAGGACATAGGCTACTTTTTATCGACATACCACGCGGGCGAAGCCGAGCGCAAAAGCTAGTTATCTATAAAAACGGCAAAAAAATCATGTCTGTTGTATGGGAGCCCCTTTTAAATATTTATTTTATTCTGTTTTTTAGTATTTGTTGTTATAGCGGCAACACAAATACATCGTCTGTGAACATTTCAACTGTCTAACTATCACGGTTCATGAGATACAGCCTGGTGACAGACGGACAGACAGCGGAGTCTTAGTTATACTAAGGGTCCCGGTTTACCCTTTGGGTACGGAACACTAAAAACGGACCTATTAGGTAGCGCCGTAGCGGCGTAGCGTATTTGTATTGGTCCGATAACGGTGGAGCGAACTACGGCATAGGAACTATTTGATGGAACGCACTCTAAATAGCTATGTTGACACTTTTCTGCAAAACCCGTGTAAGTGTCAAGTGTCAAAAACAATGTAAGCAGCTGAATTATAGGTAAAATGGCGACCTTGCACACACTGCTAAATTGCATATTATTTATATGTATATAGGTCATGTACTTGATGCACTGATAAAATTTGATGATGATAAATGATATTTACTTCTATAAATAACGTAACATAATATCACGTACTCCCCAAAGGGTTAGGGCTCCAATCGGATCTAGAGATGGGTTGTAACAGGTTAAACACGATATATCTGTTATCACTGTAACTGTTACAAAAAACTAACAGATCCAAATATCTGTTATTAAATAACAGCCTGTTATTTTTGTACGGACAATAAATACGTAAGTAACAGTCTTGAGGATCTGATAATTTATGTAACAGATATGTTTTATTGTTAGGAACAATTATTATTTGTTATTTTTTACCCGACTACGGCGAAGAAAAAAGGAGGGTTATGATTTTGACCGGTATGTATGTATGTATGTTCATCTGTTCCCTCCTATCTTCCAAACCACTTATCACAATTTGACAAATGAGGTATCGTTAGAAGCGTCGTGATTGTCCGCTGGTTATAGGCTATGTGAAGTCACATTAAATTAAAAATGGCGCCCTCTAGAGGACATAAAGGGAGGAACTTAAAAAAAAATGGTTTAATCGTACCATGTTGGGTATCAAATGAAAGGGCTTAATGAGCACATTTCAAATATATATATATTATAACCCCAAAAGAATTTAAAAAAAAATCAAGTAATAAAAACTAAAACCCAACTACGACTTAAAAGGTATAAACAAGACACCACAGACAGACAAATTAAAAATCCGGAGTCACACGTGTTAGGGCATAAATCGAACAGATTACGTGTGACTCCGGATTTTTTATACCTTTTAAGTCGTAGTTGGGTTTTAGTTTTTACCCGACTACGGCGAAGAAAAAAGGAGGGTTATGATTTTGACCGGTATGTATGTATGTATGTATGTATGTATGTATGTATGTTCATCTGTTCCCTCCTATCTTCCAAACCACTTATCATCACAATTTGACAAATGAGGTATCGTTAGAAGCGTCGTGATTGTCCGCTGGTTATAGGCTATGTGAAGTCACATTCAATTAAAAATGGCGCCCTCTAGAGGACATATAGTGAGGAACTTAAAAAAAAAATGGTTTAATCGTACCATGTTGGGTATCAAATGAAAGGGTTTAATGAGCACATTTCAAAAATATATATATTATAACCCCAAAAGAATTAAAAAAAAAATCAAGTAAGTAACAAAAACTAAAACCCAACTACGACTTAAAAGGTATAAACAAGACACCACAGACAAACAAATTAAAAATCCGGAGTCACACGTAATCTGTTCGATTTATGCCCTAACACGTGTGACTCCGGATTTTTAATTTATCTGTCTGTGGTGTCTTGTTTATACCTTTTAAGTCGTAGTTGGGTTTTAGTTTTTATTGCTTGATTTTTATTACTTGATTTTTTTTATATCTGTTATTTCTATCTGATACGATAAATACGCATCACCCGTACTCGGTTCCAGCTTGGAGTCGGGATTTGTGCTCGGTTGATGGCAATAGGCTCGCCCTCTATTACATACGACTTGAACATAAACTGGCGAGATGTGCGTGTCCTGTAGGTACACCTCTGTCCTACCTTTTGGGGAATACAGTCGCGATATTATGCTATAAAAAACTTTTGTTTTGGTTCTGATCTCTACAAAACAAGGGATGTGTTGTTTCGATTTTTAATATTATTTGAATTTCAAAAGTGACGCAGGGGACTGCGATGGCTGTTTTTTTTGCATCACGCACGTCATCCTAGGAGGTTGTCTTAATCTGCCCTGTGGGTGTCTGAATTGGCTGTTTTTTTTGCATCACGCACGTCATCCTAGGAGGTTGTCTTAATCTGCCCTGTGGGTGTCTGAATTGGCTGTTTTTTTTGCATCGCGCACGTCATCCTAGGAGGTTGTCTTAATCTGCCCTGTGGGTGTCTGAATTGGCTGTTTTTTTTTGCATCACCCACGTCATCCTAGGAGGTTGTCTTAATCTGCCCTGTGGGTGTCTGAATTGGCTGTTTTTTTTGTTTTTTTTTGCATCACGCACGTCATCCTAGGAGGTTGTCTTAATCTGCCCTGTGGGTGTCTGAATTGGCTGTTTTTTTGTTTTTTTTGCATCACGCACGTCATCCTAGGAGGTTGTCTTAATCTGCCCTGTGGGTGTCTGAATTGGCTGTTTTTTTGTTTTTTTTGCATCACGCACGTCATCCTAGGAGGTTGTCTTAATCTGCCCTGTGGGTGTCTGAATTGGCTGTTTTTTTTTGCATCACGCACGTCATCCTAGGAGGTTGTCTTAATCTGCCCTGTGGGTGTCTGAATTGGCTGTTTTTTTGTTTTTTTTTGCATCACGCACGTCATCCTAGGAGGTTGTCTTAATCTGCCCTGTGGGTGTCTGAATTGGCTGTTTTTTTTGCATCACGCACATCATCCTAGGAGGTTGTCTTAATCTGCCCTGTGGGTGTCTGAATTGGCTGTTTTTTTTTGCATCACGCACGTCATCCTAGGAGGTTGTCTTAATCTGCCCTGTGGGTGTCTGTATTGGCTGTTTTTTTTGCATCACGCACGTCATCCTAGGAGGTTGTCTTAATCTGCCCTGTGGGTGTCTGAATTGGCTGTTTTTTTTTGCATCACCCACGTCATCCTAGGAGGTTGTCTTAATCTGCCCTGTGGGTGTCTGAATTGGCTGTTTTTTTTGTTTTTTTTTGCATCACGCACGTCATCCTAGGAGGTTGTCTTAATCTGCCCTGTGGGTGTCTGAATTGGCTATTTTTTTGTTTTTTTTGCATCACGCACGTCATCCTAGGAGGTTGTCTTAATCTGCCCTGTGGGTGTCTGAATTGGCTGTTTTTTTTGTTTTTTTTTGCATCACGCACGTCATCCTAGGAGGTTGTCTTAATCTGCCCTGTGGGTGTCTGAATTGGCTATTTTTTTGTTTTTTTTGCATCACGCACGTCATCCTAGGAGGTTGTCTTAATCTGCCCTGTGGGTGTCTGGATTGGCTGTTTTTTTTGCATCACGCACGTCATCCTAAGAGCTGTGGGTGTCTGAATAAATTAAGGCCTCCAGGCAGGGCATAAAACTTATAATCTTAGCGACTATATACACGCTAAGGGCTTGTGGGGTACAGACCACGGCTTAGAGCGTCTCTCGGGGGAGGATAGCAAGGGACAAGCTGGATAGGATTATCGATTGCATATAACTACAGGCAAAAAGAAACTAAAAAAAAAATACACAAGCAACAATACAACAGTGTTTACAATGTAAATACTGGCAGGCTGTCGCATAAAACTAACTTTCACTACCCAGGAACTTAGGTACACCTTGGTAAGACTGTTTGTCAGATTTCCGGGCTTCTGACCGTAATGACTGTCAAAAATCTGACTTTTAAAAGTTAAGAAAGTGAAGTAATTATACTAAGGTCCATCTACTTGCTACTAAACTTGACTATTCTTACTAAATCAAAATCAAAAGTCATTTATTCAAACTAGGCTGAAAATCAGCACTTTCGAACGTCAAAATTTCATAAAACGGTCTCCCAAAACCTTCACCACTTCCTAGTCCTTTAGCTGGGAAGAAGAAGTGGCGCAACAAAATCCCCAGCAGCACAGCTGTCTGTTCAGTTAGAAGAGCTTGATGCTTTATTAAGTAAAGTGATGAACATTATGAAACAAAACATTAAAAATTATTTGCCATGGGAAGTCAGTTAGCACACGCGTAGCCACTGTCTTCTGCGTTGTGGACACGAGCTACATACCTAGATGAGCTGCTGGCGGTCTATAGGCGATAGGCCGAGTGGATTGATTGACACTTGTATCATTTCGGTCTGATCTCCGTTCCGTGGCCTTGTATTATTATCGCATGTTTATACGGACGTATTGTAAAATGATACGTATTCATGTAATTTTGCGTTCGATATCGTAACTCTAGCGATAATGATAAGATATTATTATGATGATGATGGAGGGACTCGTGCCCAAATAATAACAATCGCACGGGTCGATCGAAAGTTACCTCTATGCTACCCTTGCCGCGGTCGGTGAATGGGACTGTTCGTTTTCAAACTCAAAGCATTTATTTCAATTAAACCATTTACAGGCACTTTTGAATTGTCAAGGAGTCGGTCAGTCAGAAATATGAAGCTAGTTGCCCATTCCAAAGCGTAGTAGGTACCTATGGAGAAGAACGGGCAAGAAACTCCACGGACACTTTTAAATCAAAATATTTCTTACAGGGTTTTTATGACTCTTGAAGAATAGTCAAGCGGAATAGGTTACTAAATATATCAGCGTCTATTGTATTTTATAATGGATTTCCGCAAAGTCGCGCCTGAATCAATTAACTATCAAAATATTGTTACAGTAAATGGGTTAATCATTAATGTTGAAATTATACATGTGAGAACAATGTAGAAAGCACGTTAAAAGCGTCCGTAATTATAACATAAAAACAATTCAAAAATTAAAATTCCCCATGGCAGCTAAGAGATGACCAGTCACAACTGACGGCGCCCGTTCACGAACATGACGCATGGATCAGGGGCCCTACCATCAACTTTTAAAATACTTGCCAAGTACATGACAGGTCAACTTAGCAGGCTAACCTGACAGGTTTTCTATTTGTACCATGAGCATTTCCGTCTGACCTGCAATGTATCAACTTCAGACCTGCTACGTGACCGTTGACCGGTACGCCATATTATAAACAAACGTTCGGAAATACTTTTTCGCAATGTTACCGGTTTTACGGTTTAAAGAACTAGATTAAATTAATTTAATAACAGTTTATAATGATCAAGGGATTTCTTAAAAAAACTATGTTTCGTAACAAAATATCTTATTTAACACGAATACGACATTGGAGACCCTTTAAGATACTTATGAAAATAATCTTGAAAGTTACCAAAGTTATTGCTATTTTCGAACGACTATCCCAGCCATTAAGTATAAAAAATATAGTTTTTGATTGCTTATCAGTTTGACTCTAGTGATGTTACTCAGTCACTAACGATCAGGCACTCGATTGTTCCGATTATGTAATTCAAGTACTTAATTCAAGTTGAATCTAAGGTAGTTACTAGGGAGGTTTCCAACAGCTTCGCACGTTTGAAACGCACACAAAAAAACAGAGAAAAGAATCATAGCCCGATCCAAAATACAGCAACCGTTCCATATTGGTATATTGGGGTTTAAGTCAGTGACATTCGGGTAAGATCGGCTTTGTTTGACTTTGTAAAAAGCGCTTTCTCCACATTCCACTCTCAATCTGATAATCAATGATGATACGATGATGATTTTAATGACAAATTACAAGTTATCAACAGAAATCATTGACCCACAGTACATATACTTTCACTCATCTTATTAAAACTCTTTGACTCTACACAACATAGTATTTTGGTACCTTGAGAGAAAATGTAATCGAGTTTTTATTTAATACAATGCAGTATCGAGTTAAACAAAGTTTAGCCGCATCACTATCTGACACTGTCAGAAAGACAAATCAAGTCAAGGGACAACAACACTTCATATTTTTTCAGTTTCTTTCGAATTGCATCAATTTCATATATTTCTTTTTTGCCTGTGTATTATTGAAGGATTATAATTAGTATGGAATCTTCAAGATGGTACAGCATTTACTCCAGATGGATGTTGTGTTATTTGTTCTGTGAGATTCCAACGCAATGTGCGAAGACATAGTTCGAAGCTACAGATGAGCGGTGGAAGCTTTTGTATCAAATGCACGTCGTATAAAGATGAGAGGTGGAGCCTGGTGGAGCAACCAGCATCTTTACTAGATAAAATAATATCTACTTCTAAGTCGTCGGACGTTGAAATTGATACTTAATACGTAATAAAAATGCTTTGTTTACATAATGTGATTTTTGCTTTCAATAACCGTTTAAAACACCCTACGTTTACGTTTTACTACTCCTTACTCTTACGTATTTTATTTTAAATTAAAGAAAACAGTTCACTAAAAGTAAGTTTTACACGCCTGCTTTAATATGACTGCGGCAGTTCAGTAGTCGAGTGTTTACATGTCAAAAAGGACTTGATGGTACAGCGTAACGCAGGTCAGACCAGTGAAATGTTGTCACGTGACCACTGACCGGCTTTAGTCACGTGATCGCTGGCTTGCCTGTTATTTGACATGTTCACGGTACAAAATAGCCCGACAGTTCACTTTCCGTCGAAAATTGACCTGCTATAAGAGTTCATGGTAAGCCCCCAGCACCATTCAGCTCAACAATTTTGAAGGGAGCTAAATGATCCAACACACGCGCCTCCATCAGCGAGACATTTCAGTGAGCAAGACATTCCCAGCCGCCAGGGCACATTCAAGTCAATGAAAGACAAATTACCTGGTAAATGGTGGCTCAATAGTACATAGTACTCACACCTGTGCTATGCAATTATATTTTTTCATTACGACACACTCGTTTTTTAACCGACTTCTTCTAAAAGGAGGTTCTCAATTCGTCTGTATGTTCTTTTGTGTGTATGTTACGCGATACTCCGCCAATTATGAATCGATTTTGATGATTATTTTTTTGTAATCATCATGCTTCAGAGGTGGTCCCATATTTTTATTAACTTTGCTTGCGTAGTTTTTGAGTTAGCTTCAATTTTACGTATTTTTCCCACTTACTAGACGATGTTTTAAGTTACTCCGTCACTGTTATTTACATAGCAGGTAGTGGTGTTCGAATTTGTGTGGGGTAGGGACCACAACTAAAAAGAGAAAAATAAAAACATTTTACAAAAAACAACCGACTTCCAAAAAAAAACTAATAAAATAAAAAGTGAAAAATAACTTTAATTTCGGAAGTCGGTGGCAAAAAATGAAAATTGATAAGTAAAGAAACCGACTTCCGAAATAAAAGTCATTTTTCACTTTTTTTGTCCTAGGGCTGATTTTATCAAAGTCTTATCCGTGTAAAAGTGATTTTATAAAATCTTTTATTCGTGGAATAAAATTGTCGTCTGACAGTTTTAGTATGGAAAAACTGTCAAAAATTCAAAATTTATTCGTAAGATAAAACTTATACTCGCTATAATAGTTTAGTGAAATTCGCCTTTAGTGTAAAACCGAAGTTTTTGAATTAGCTGGATTGGAGTCTGCGGCTTCGAGCACGATATGACTCGAACTGCGTGTCGGCTGTACGATGAAGCGCGCCGGCTGCGCAGCCCGATACCCGTCAGCTGTGCAGCCGGCTGGTCGTCGTCTGCAGGATCCTACCAGTGTCGGCTGCTAAGCTGACGAATACTTAATAGATTCAGACGTGACTTTGCGGAAATCCATTATTAAATACAATAGACGTTGATATATTTAGTAACCTATTCCGCTTAACTATTGTTCAAGAGTCATAAAAAACCTTGTAAGACATCGCCACGTGTGTCACTTCTCAACGAGGCATCCTCAGAATGACGATTGACCAGTCGCAAACCAGAACACGACGTGTTGCCACACCGAGCGCCGAGCCTTTTCCAAACTATATTGGGGTCGGCTTCCACTCTAACCAGATGCAGCTGAATACCAGTATTTTACATGGAGCGACTGCCTATCTAACCTCCACAACCCAGTAACTGAGTAATACGATACCCCTTGGCAAGACTGGTTGCCAGACTTCCGAGCTTCTTACGACCCGTAACGACTGTCAAAAATCTACAAATGATAGTCGGGACCAACGGCTTAACGTGCTTTCCGAGGCACGGAGGAATCAAATCAAATCAAATCAAAATCAAAAGTCATTTATTCAAACTAGGCTGAGAATCAGCACTTTTCGAACGTCAAAATTACATAAGACAGTCCCCCCAAAACGCCCACCCTTCACCACTTCCTAGTGCTTTAGCTGGGAAGAAGAAGTGGCGCAACAAACTCCCCAGCAGAGGAGGAGGAGGAGGAGTCTCGGTATGTAAAGATGGTCTCCCATCCATGCACCAACCCCGGCAAGCGTAGCTTAACTAGTTGGATCGACCCGTGCGGCTGTTATTACTTAGCCACGAGCTCCTCGATGCTTTACTTGATCAACCGATCAATACAGGTCAAGGCGTTATCATTATGGTACCTACTTTAGTTAGCGGTATGAGGAACAGGGTGTAAAGTTCACTCATCCACCATAGAAAAGGGAGGATCCTCCGACCAGACGGGTGTTGTGTCTGGCGGGCAACTGCCCAACGATTGATATTGGATTCTTGTATACAGGGTTATTGGTAAGCAGTCACCTCCTTCTGTGAAGCAGTAATGCTCGCGAAGGAGGAGGCGAAACGCGTGAGGGAGTGGCAAAGTTTGCGCCCTCACGCCCCTAACCGCCGCCGTTGGAGACGCCCTAGGCGTCGGGAATCCCAGGCGGATTCCCGGCCACCATAGGCGCGGGCTGCGGGCTTGCGGACGGCGAACAATGGGTAGCTCGCCGTCCGATTAGGACCAGGCCCGGGTCGATGGCGCGTCGTGTTCCACGCGCGCCTCAAAGAGATGTCAGCACAATTGGCGGGGTCCGCTAGGACCGATGCCTGCCAGGGTTGCGGGTTAGTCCGAAAGGGATACCGGGACCTTGGCAAGAGGCAACTGATGGAACACGGGTGGGTTTTAGTCAGTAAAAGTCTGATACGCCCTTCCGCCCTTCCGCCCAGAGCGGTAGAAGTCATTGGAAGATTTCCCACCCTCAAAAAAAAAAAAAAAAAAGGGTTATTGGTAAAACACCAACAACCTAGGAGTCATTGTACTCATCATTATGTACATAAGGAGTCATTGTACTCATCATTCTGAACAACTTTTACTATGGGAACAAATAAGAAATCGCGAAAAAAAAACAGCATTTCCGTACATTTATTTTCGCATAAATCGTCAAAATGTACGGAACTGCTGTTTTTTTTTTCGCGATTTCTTATTTGACGCCCTTTGTTAGTTAACGTAACTAATCAAAAACATAAATAAATGTATATTAGCGAAAAAATTATCAACTGTCCCATACATTTGGCTCGAGAAGGTATTGAAGTTTTGTATGGGTCAAATGATATTTTTTTCGCGATTGCGTGAATTAGTTTTAGGGCAGGTCAGAGGGCCTAGACAAGTGACAATCGCTTCGAAAGCGTTTCGTATTTCTATAACGACTTTCAACAGGATTGACATAAGCTTTTCGATAGCTTATGTCAGTCCTATACATTTTTGCCTTTTCCATTATCGTTATCGCTGATAGAATGTCACTTTGTCTAGGGCCTCAGATGGTTTTTAAACCTGTAACAAACCTATTGATCTTGTAGATAACATCTACTATCGGTGGCCGCGAAAATTTATTTATTTTTTCATAGTGCTGAATCATATAATAATAGACGTCATATCGCACTGTGCGTATGTAATCTGTATCGCAGGTGAGTAATATTTTTTCGTTATCGAAAAGCGCCGAAATTTGTGACAGGATGACACATTGACATCGATCGATAACATACAAACAAACATACCTACTTCTATAGTAGCATTATGTACTTAAATCCAACTTTAAATATAATAAATGTGAAAATTGGTATGTTTGGATGTTTGTTACTCAATTCCGCACAAACGGCTGAAGGGATTTGGATGAAATTTGGCACACAGATAGGTTTTTGGATGAAATTTGGCACACACATAGGATACATTTTATCCGCCACATACGAAGCCGCTGGAAAAAGATAGATGAAAATAATAATAAGTAAGTAATAATACGAAAATTTTCTGTCTGTTTGTGACGTAGTCAAAGATAAACCGTTGAAACGATTTGGATGAAATGACGTATTAGACAGTCGGATTATAGTGACGAATTATTCCACCGGACCTCATTAATGGGATAAAAGTCCTATGTCCATACCCAGGTCATGGTCAACCCTTGTGCCAAATTTCATTGAAATCCGTTCAGTCGTTAAATAAGGCGTGAAAAGGTAACAAATAGACAGACAGCGTGACTTTCGCATTTATAATATTAGTATTATGATGGAGTATGGATATAGGGATAGCTTACGATAATTATAATCAGCCTTTAATGTTCCCATTGTTATATAATGTAAAACTTTGTTTAGGGGGGCCCGGTGACCTGACAGGTTTTGTAAAAAACTTAGTTTAGCCACCAGCAGGCGTAGCATGAGCAACGTTTTGTCGACGGAAGAGTAGACAAAAATGCCGTTTTACTGTAGACAGTAGACAGTACGAGACGGCAGCAAAATAGAAAGAGTCAACTGCACTTTTTACGAAATTCACTCTTTTACATAATTCGACTCAGAATTATTTGTTTTATCATAGCATTTATCGGTTGTCAGTGTGATTTTGACAGTAAGGATAGAAAACTTTCTTCCGAAATAGTCTGTCTACATATAAAAAGACCTAGACAAAGATCGTTAGAAATGAAAGACAAAATGACAGATTGTAGATTGTAGTAGAAAAAAATTCTACGGTGAATGTCAAAAATAAAGAAAACGAACTGTCACTTTGTATAGAAAAAGGTATGTCTATTTTTCGTAGAGATAGAAAGCGCCATGCTATGCCTGCAGTCTTCCACAAATTAATTATTTTGTCTCTGTAGACTATTAAATTACTTTCTCTGTAATTTGTAGTAAGAAAATAAATAAAATAGACCTCTCTGTGAGAGAGAGTGTGCCGTAATCCACCACGCGGGCCCAGTGCGGGTTGGTAGATGTCACATGTCTTCGAATTGCTGCTTCTAGAACATGCCGGTTTCCTCACGATGTTTTCCTTCACCGATTTGAGAGGTAGTTTGTTTGGTCATTTTTTCTCAAGGGTAGTCAGATAGGAAATGTCAACTCCAGTCTCCAACTGAGTAATTTATTACTTTTTTTATTTTATAATTCGTGTTCTTAGATGTGATTTTGATATCCTATTTAGAGAAGTGATACGTCAAAGTCAAAGTCAAATAATTTATTTCAAGTAGGCACATTAAAGGCACTTTTGAACGTCAAATACATAGAAATAGAACTGATTCTAGTTGCCCCTTCCAAAAGGTAGTTTTCGTATGGAGAAGAATGGGCAAGAAACTCTACCGTTACTCTTTTAAAAAAAAAAAATGTTTTACAATATTTGGTATAGGTACATCAATTATATAATTACATGTGAAGACGATCATCGAGAATACAATTACAATAGGTAAAAAGAATTAAAAATTAAAAATGGAGCAATGACAAATAAATAAATTAAGTAAGTGATAGGTACATGGTGCTCACATATTTACAAACATTAAAGTATACGATAACACAATATTTCTACAAACTTGCAAGTAATACTAATAGGACAGTGTGTGAGATTAATTATCATAAAATGTAAAAAAATCGATGATATAAAAATAATAAATTTTACAACTAGATTAGCAACCAGTTTGATTTTGTCCAGCCTCGAATTTGTCCTATGGAGCAAGACCAGCATGTTTCCAAGCATTCTTATCTTGGATATAATCCTCTAATTGTGGCAATCCCGCCAGTCTCTTGGGTCCATTACCAGCCGATGCGGAGGAATTTTTCAACGCCATATTTTAGTTATTTGTATAGTTAGTTTTAATCAGTAATTTAATTTAGTATATAATGTAAATATAAATTGTATCTACAGTGATACAGTGACATTTGAATAAATAAAAGTTTTTGAGCACATGTCGGAAAGTATATTTTTTTTTTTAGAAAATACTATTTTTTTCATTTCTTCGCGAGAAAAAGTACTGAATTGTAATAAAATATAATCCTACTACCTACTTATAAGGTAGGTACTACAGTTCTTATTATCTACAAGGTTTTTATCACATTTATAGTATTTTTATCGACGCCGTATTTTTAAATTATCTACGTTTATGAAGTATAGTAAATATTACTAAGTATAGGTAATCATTATTTATCAAAAAAAAGGTAACGCGTGTGGTGATGTCATTTCTTAAAAAAAAAAAGAATAATGTCAAAAATAGTGTTACTTACCTAATTTTTTTAAGCATAGATACTCACATACATAATATTATCAATAAGTTTTTCTATGGGACCAACTCCGAAATAGCGAAAAAAGATCATCTGCTTTGATTCTGATTGGGCCGCGTTCAATTTAAAAGAAGAATTCCCAGAACTGAAAGCATTGATCCAAGAAGAGTGAAACTCTATAGGTACTTCTGCCAACCTCTTTTAGAAATGCAGGTGTGATGTTATACATGCACACAACACAAAACAAAGCTAAACAACACGTAAATAAAAAAATAAGTAAAAAAAATCATACCTGTCAATACGCCATCTTTACCGGAAAAGCGCGCGAAAACACAGATAACGTCAATTTAAAAAATATAGGGCATAGACATGCGTGCGCGTTCAACCAAGGCTCGCGGCGTACTGTATACATCCTTGAATCGATTCTCTGATTTATATTCGATAGGTTTTTTACAGTTTCAGTTCCGAAGCAAGGAGTTTGGTTTCTGGTTTATGGGTTTTAGATGGAGGTCCTCGGTTTAGGTCTTGGTTGTTTCAAGTGGGCAGTTTGTTTATTTTTTTGTTTATTGTGGTAGGCTGCATGCTGCTGCGTAAATTAGTGAGAGAGTTCCAATCTTATCATGTATAAACGCTTGTAAAAATATGGTAACTCACGTATGATTCAGAATACATTAATAGAATAGGGGTTTTTTTTTTTGAGGTTGGGAAACCAAATGACTTCTCCCGCTCTGGGCGGAGCGGGAGGGCGTGTCAGACTTTTACTGACTAAAACCCAACCGTGTTCCTTCAGTTGGTTGTTGCCAAGGGTCCCGGTATCCCTTTCAGACTTTCCCGCAACTCTGGCAGACTTTCCCGCAACCCTGGCAGGCTTTCCCGCAACACTGGCAGGCTTTCCCGCAACCCTGACAGGCTTTCCCGCAACCCTGGCAGTCAATATAGAATAGGGGTAATCAGGAAATTGTAGGATCCGCAACATCACCATGGCTTTTTCCCAAGTATGTCGGTTCCAGTCTAACCGGATGCAACTGAAAACGACGATTGATGGATGTCGGGACTTTGTCGCAGGATTATATTATAATTTGATTTTTCGCGAAAACCCTAGGGATATTGCTAAATCACGGAAAATTTGAAAATGGTTAAAAAAATCTGCAAGCAGCTTGGAAGTAGCGTTCGCCGGGCGCTGCCGCGGTACCTGCGCCTGCGACTATTATAATGATTCGTCATAATGAACGGTTAAGTTAGGGTAGAACTGTGACCAACCGCGCGCGAGCCGAGCGGGTTATCAAATCACCCTGCGATATTATATTATTATATCTGAAAGAAAGAAAGAAAAGAAAGAAAGAAAATACATTTATTTAGCACAGGTACACAGACAGGGCACACAACACAATGTTACTACATGTAAACGAATAAAAAAATATAAATAAAAGGAACAATTTCAAAGTGGAGGTACCTAGAAAAAAAAAAAAAAGTGTGCCTGACGCTGGTTTTCAACGGTGACAGATGAAAAACAATCTTATAATACAGCGTGTGTGTATACATAATTAAAAATAAATAAATTAGTGTTAGATATTAATAATAACGAAAAAAATAAAAAAAAGTAAGAAAAACAAACCGAAAGCGCGTTTATGTCGCAATAAAACCTGCTTTGTAAGGATGCCAGACTTCCGCGTTCAAACCAATTAATCAATCCGTGCACCTGTCACCTAACCGGCAACCTGCTTACGCGTACCAAAAAATCCGGGCCATCTAGCTCGCGATTGCAAAAATAAAGGGTCGTCCTTGTTCATGAAATTGACACTGGACCTCGGAGCGGCCGCACTCATTAAAACTTGTTAAACGATCGACTCGAGTGGCCTAGCATAGTTTTGTTTACTTTTGTCTTTTTTTATTTTACAAGCTTTAATTATTAGCTTATTCTGTTCGTATGTGTTTCCGGTTACTCCAATTGTCATCCATTTTTTAAGCACTTCCTGGCATCCGAATGAGCTGAAACTTGGCATACTTATACAAGTACCGAGACATTTTGAAAAAAATATACCATGGAGCTGCTCTGATGATGGAACCGGAAATTGGCCATAGGAACTCCATAATCAAATAAGATAGCAGCATCGTGTTTGGATTCATTAGCTATGTATTAACAAGTGCTTTGACACTAGGTGGTGTTCAGGATCTGATGTTGGAGCCGGAAGGTGGCCATATGTGTTTCTAGTTACTCCAATTGTCATCCATTTTTAAAGCACTTTCTGGCATCTGATTGTGCTGTAACCTGTAACTTGGCATACTTATACAAGAACCGAGACATTTTGAAAAAATCATACCATGGAGCTGGTCTGATGATGGAGCCGGATGTTGGCTAGTGCTAATAGTAAGTCAATAATCATATGTGGTGATTTTAATATTAACTTATTAGAAAATAACTCTAATACTGTGAGATTATTAAGTCTTTTTAGGTCATTTGATTTGTCAAATGTTTTTGTTGAACCAACCCGAGTGACAGCTTCTTCTGCCACTTGTATAGATAATATTTTTTGTAATTGTGATTACTTACATAAAGAAATTGTAAATAAGTTGCCATCTGATCACACTGGTCAAACAATAACATTTTGCGCCTACATGCCTTTACAAAAAATTCAAATTAGGTTTAGGCCAATTACATGTAAAAACTTAGAGAATTTAAATACTTCTTTGGCCAGTAAATTATGTGTTCAGAGTTTTAATAATGTCTGTGACCCAAATGAGTTCTATGCCGATTTCTTTTCATTAATAAATAAGCAATTTAATGACACTTTTCCACTAAAAACTAAAACTATTTACACAAAGTTCCTATTTAGTGATTGGGCGACTCCAGGTATTCGTAAAAGCAGGGAAAATCTTTTTGAACTTTATGGCCTAAAGCAACATATGAATAATACATCCTTTCATCAGTATGTTGCAAAATATTCTAAAACTTTTAAAAATGTTTGCAAAATAGCTAAAGCTCTTTACATTAGCAATAAAATAAAATCAGCTGATGATAAAATAAAAACTACCTGGCAAATAATAAATAATGAAACAGGTAGGAAAAAACAGCGTAGTACTGAATTCAATTTAGAGACTGAAAATGGCCTCATCAACTCAGATGTAGAAATAGCTCAGGAATTTGAAAACTTTTTTGGTAATATTCCCGTTAAAACTACTGAAGCTTTAAATTCTTCACCCACGCTTTCTGCTGCCTTACTTAGAAAGAATGTAAAGGCATGCCCTTTGGAGTTTAGGTTTCAGCATACAAACCCCCAGGCAGTTATAAAAGCTTTTAAAGATCTTAAAATTAAATCAACAGAAGATCTATGTGGAATGTCTGTAAAAGTCTGTAGGTCTATCATCGAAACCATTGCGCCTTATTTAGCTTTCTTATTTAACACCAGTGTAGACCAAGGAGTCTTTCCGGATCTCATGAAACACAGTAAAGTAGTTCCTTTGTTCAAATCCGGCGATAGTAAGGAACCTAACAATTATAGGCCTGTGTCAATTCTGCCAGTTCTCAGCAAAGTGTTTGAAAAGTTGATGCTTAATCAAATGTTACGTCACTTTAATAAAAATTCCATCTTTCATGAACAACAGTACGGTTTCACCAAAGGGCGTTGTACCACTGACGCCGGTGTCTCCCTAATAAAGAACATTTTTAACGCCTGGGAAGAAGCATAAGATGCCATTGGAATCTTTTGCGACCTCTCGAAGGCGTTCGATTACGTCGACCATGAGACACTTCTGCTGAAACTAGAGCACTATGGGATTAGGAATACAGCTCTTGATTTACTAAGATCATATCTGAAAGATAGAAAAGTTAAATTTCAAGTAAACGGCGTAAACTCATTGGGGTCTGAAATGGCAATGGGCGTTCCACAAGGTTCGATATTGGGTCCATTCCTCTTTTTAGTTTACATTAATGATTT
This sequence comes from Lithophane socia, assembly GCA_947522985.1. Classification (NCBI taxonomy): domain Eukaryota; kingdom Metazoa; phylum Arthropoda; class Insecta; order Lepidoptera; family Noctuidae; genus Lithophane; species Lithophane socia. Next base: position 3,193,791 of record OX383281.1, on the reverse strand, counting down.
ACCCCAATTACTACTAAATCAACCGAAGATGGTGTTATTTGCAGATGACACATCATTGATTTTTAAAATAAACCGACGGTCGCAAAATCTTGACGACGTGAATAGCGCTATTCTTCAGGTCCAAGATTGGTTTACGGTAAATAATTTGGTACTAAATAAAAAAAAAAACAAATGCATTCGATTTAAATTACCTAATGTTAGAAGTAGCGAATGTGACATCATATTGAATGGAGAAAAACTGGAATTTATTAATCAAACAGTTTTTCTTGGAATCACGCTAGACGAGAAATTACAATGGGGACCCCATATAACATCTCTTGCGGGGTGGCTAAGCTCGGCCGCTTATGCTGTTAGAAAGATAAGACAGTTAACAGATGTAGAAACCGCTCGTTTGGTCTATTTCACGGGGTCGGGCTGCTGACATTGAATCCATCTTTGTTTTGCAAAAGAGAGCTGTTAGAGCCATTAATAATCTATGTCGCCGCGAATCTCTCAGGGAACTATTTAAAAGGATTAATATTATGACGGTACCTTGCCAATTCATTTATGAGAATATTATGTATGTAAGAAAAAATCTAAATCTTTTTAATAAAATAAGTGATAGACATAATTTTAACACTAGAAATAAAGATAAAATAGATCAACCATTTTTCAGACTAGCTAAAGTACAAACATCTTTTATGGGGTACTGCGTTAAATGCTATAATAAAATACCTAGTGATATATTGCAATTAAATGAAAGAAAATTTAAAACTCATATTAAAAATACACTTTGTAAACAAGCATATTACAAATTAGAGGATTATATCCAAGATAAGAATGCTTGGAAACATGCTGGTCTTGCTCCATAGGACAAATTCAAGGCTGGACAAAATCAAACTGGTTGCTAATCTAGTTGTAAAATTTATTATTTTTATATCATCGATATTTTTACATTTTATGATAATTAATCTCACACACTGTCCTATTAGTATTACTTGCAAGTTTGTAGGAATATTGTGATATCGTATACTTTAATGTTTGTAAATATGTGAGCACCATGTACCTATCACATACTTAATTTATTTATTTGTCATTGCTCCATTTTTAATTTTTAATTCTTTTTACCTATTGTAATTGTATTCTCGGTGCATCGTCTTCACATGTAATTATATAATTGATGTACCTATACCAAATATTGTAAAACATTTTTTTAAAAGAGTAACGGTGGAGTTTCTTGCCCATTCTTCTCCATACGAAAACTACCTTTTGGAAGGGGCAACTAGAATCAGTTCTATTTCTATGTATTTGACGTTCAAAAGTGCCTTTAATGTGCCTACTTGAAATAAATTATTTGACTTTGACTTTTGACTTTGGCCATAGGAACTCGTCAATCAAACAAGATAGGACCATCGTGTTTGGACTCATTAGCTATGTATTAACAAGTGCTTTGACACTAGGTGGTGTTCAGGGTCTGATGATGTGACCGGAAGGTGGCCCTGGGAATATCCTTTTTAGTTCATTAAAAAGCTTGTTTTTAAAATGATTGTATGTATGTATGTATGTTCATCTGTTCCCTCCTATCTTCTAAACCACTCATCACAATTTGGCAAATGAGGTATCGTTGGAAGCGTCTTGAACATCCGCTGGTTAAAGGCTATGTGACTTCACATTAAATTAAAATTTTGTTTAATCGTACCATGTTGTGTGTCAACTGAAATTTAAAAAAATTAAAGTAATAAAAACTATAACCTAACTACGACTTAAAACGACAAATTAAGAATCCGGAGTCACACGTAATTTAAATTTGTCACGAATTTTAATTTGTCTGTCTGTGGTGTCTTGTTTATAGGTACCTTTTTAGTCGTAGTTGGGTTTTAGTTTTTATTACTTTAATTTTTTTAGTCGTTACACTAAAGATGTGAATCAACTCCTGCACAAGCTTTTGGAGGCCTTATCGAGAATATTAGTAAAGGCAGTGGGAATTTCATAAGGATTGATTGCCTATTAGGTCTACTGCTGAACATGAGATCTTGGGTTCGATTCCCGGGTCGGGCAAAGTCTCTTCTTCTTCAAAGTTTTTATGCCGCCCATGGGCCTCTGACTTGGCTTCACATGCCGTCGAGAAATACCCCGTCGTTCTTGGGCGTAGGGTAAAGTGTTAATTATAGCATATTCGTAGGTAAAATATGAAAGAGCTTATTTGCAAAGACGTATATAGGTCTTGAATTGTTCTCAAGCGTTTCCTACTATTACAAAAAATAAAAGTTACTATAAACAGGCTGTAAGGGTAAACACTCTTGTCATTCAAACCATGGATAGTTGACTTAAATATAAAAATAAATGACCGAACACAAAAAAAAAAACGTTATTTTCATTAAAATATTTAAAAAAGTTTCTATCCAACGCCGTGCTCTCTAGCGAAACAGCTGACTGACTGAGAGGTCGCGCTCGCGGTCGGTCAGGTCACATCTCGCACCCCCCGCCCGTGTTGAGACGCAAATTCGTTGCCCTAAAACATAGGGTAACGAACTTGCGTCTCTAGTAATAGTTATAATTTTCCATTGATTTTACGTTATATAAATGAAACCAAACCACTGGTTGCAAGGATAACGGTGTTCACCCTAACACCGTGTATACAAATGTTAAAAACTAGAAATAAAACGTTTTTTTCGCTTCCTGTAAAGTCTTGGTTTTGTAGTTATTAGATATTGATACTACATCGTCGATATATACCTATTCATCGCGAGGTGATCTACTTGCACGTTATACGATTTTTGCTGTTACGTCAGTGTGTTGCGTAGTTCGCATGTGACGATGTAGATGGCGCCACTACGTAACTGTCTAAATGGGGCGGACTACGTGACTAATACGTTTTTATTTTGTTATCAAACCCAGGAATTTACTTGTACCTACCAGGATTACATATCAATCTATATAACCGATATTAATAAAAGCCGATGGCCGTGACAATTATTGATTATCTTACCAAATATTTACACCGATACTGTACTGATAGTAAAAGATAAAAGGAATTTGGAAGAAGTGGCTGTGTTATCTAACGGAGCGATATTATTCATTTATTTATTCAAGTAACAATGATTCATACACTAAATAAATACATTACACATACGACAAACAATCGTACAATACGATAACAGTCGTTAGAAGCCCGAAACTCTGACCACGAGTCTTACCAAGGGGTATCGTATTACCCAGTTACTGGGTTGTGGAGGTCAGATAGGCAGTCGCTCGATGTAAAATACTGGTATTCAGCTGCATCCGGTTAAAACGGAAGCCAACCCCATCATAGTTGGGAAAAGGCTAGGCAGATTGAGTACTATAGCTTCTTCTAAATGCCTTTGACACTCATAAATCTTTAAAATCTCCTTCTTTGTTCGAATCTCCTTTTCTTTAAATGCAGGTTGCTCCAAGATGCTAGTTTTTTCTTGAAATGCAGGTTGCTTCAAGATGCTAGTTTAGAAAATTGAAAATAAATCAATAAATACCTAATAAGGTAATTAAAATTTCTTCATAAAACGAAAACGCAAACCGTATTTGAAGCGGCAAGCTGTATATTTGCTATGATCTTATAAAAATACCCACGGAGGTTACATGGAAACGCCAATCAGAGGCCCTAGTAGTGTGACCATCATCAGCATCAACCGCGTCCGGCGCTCCGATTGGCCCTTCACTGGCCTTCACTGGTGAAGGGCCAATCGGAGCGCCGAACACGCTCGATTCGTAAACTCACACTAGGGCTTCGTATCTCCTTAACTTAGTAGCTCAGATTAGATTAGTATAAATCTATCAGTTTTGTTCTATTTCCACAGTCTCAAATTGAGATTCATGCATGATCAACGTTCTAGATAGCCAGTAACTAAAAATTAATTCAGAAAAGGCCTCATATGATTGCATTAAATTGGTTAAACTAAACATATGTAATAATTCAGTAACTGTAACTTCAGTCAGTTCGTGCGTCCCGAATAAATGCATAAATTTACCGCCATATTGTAAAATTAAATTGGCTGACACTGTTTTGAACGCTACCGTTAGGACGCCATGTTGGATTTTCGAATGCGCTCGGCTAGACGTAAGAATTTTAAATATTATTTTTCTTAATTTGAATTTAAAATTACTTAAAAAAATTCCATGGGTGTTGCTTTTGTTTTATGCAAGGATTTTAGGCACGGTTAGGTCCATTTAAGGAGAGGAAAGGATCGCTTTGAAATATACCGACAAGTTTAGGGTTAGGTACCTACTAAACCGATTCAGATTCAGATTTATTTGCAAACAATGTAGGTACAGATATAAGATGGTACATTACTAGGTGTTTCCGCTACATTCTACCTTACGGCATGCAAAGTCGTGAAAATTAAAACAAAAATAGAATTTAAATATAAATCATGCAGTCTTAGAAACCAACGATACAATCTTCATCTAGATTAACAATTATTAATTAAGTCAGTTTAATAACAATTATTAATTAAGTCAGTCAAATATAATAATATAAATTCTCGTATGTCATTTTAAATTCTTAATTCTTATACATAAGTATATGTATATTTTTATCATTTAAAAAGTCTTTTATACAATAATAACATTTTTCTAATAATAATGCAGTCAGCTTAGATTTAAATACTCGTATAGGATATTCTTTAAAATTGTTCGGAATGTTATTGTATATTATAGGCCCCATTACCATAATATTTTTTCTAAGAAGTGCTGTTTTGTAATTGCCTGTATGTAATAAATTTTTATAATGCGTTCTCATGGGACCTGAACGAGTCCTAATATCGGCTAATGATGGAAATAAATTTAAATTCAATTTAATAAAGATTGCAACTTCCAAAATATACAACGACGGGAAGGTCAGTATTTTCAGAGACTTAAACATAGGCTCACAGGTATCTGTAGTTTTCAGATTCGACATTGATCTTATGCACCGTTTTTGGGCTTTAAAAATCTCTTCCCTATGACTACAGTTGCCCCAAAAAATGACTCCAAACCTTAATATTGGCGCGTGTCATTGCTTACTTTATGCGATAAGTTATACAGCACATATGCTGACCTGCTCAGTTTATTGCAAACGTCTTCAGCATGAGGTTTCCAAGTGAGACTGCTGTCAATTAAGATACCTAAGAATTTTGCAACATCTGTTGAGTCCACATTTTGTCCATTATAACTAACCACTACGTTAGGTGGCTGTCCGTTGGTAAAAGTGCATTACTTTTGTTTTTTTTAAGATTAATAACTAAGTTATTAATGTCAAGCCACTTAATAATACCTTTTAATGTCATATTAATCTCTTCTTCATAATCTATCATGTCATTACATTTTATTATGACCGTACTGTCATCCGCAAATAACACCATAGGATGTTGCGTATGTCGTAGTAAATTATTAATATATAGCAGAAACAATGGTGGCCCCAGAACGCTACCCTGTGGTACACCGCATTTGACTTCTCTACAGTCTGACGTGTATTTAAACTCGTGTTTGGTTTTAGAACATATTCGAGATATATCTGTGTACTGCTTCCGGCCAGTAAGATAAGAGGTTAACAGCTCCCCCTTATGCCGTAGGAGTAAAGTTTTTTTAAAAGGACGTCGTGACTTACGTAGTCGAACGCCTTAGTCATATCCGTAAATATAGCACATACAGGCACTTTCTTATCCACATGCGTCATAATATTAGTTAAGAGATTGTATATTGCCATATTAATATTTTTGTTTTTTCTAAATCCCATTTGTTCATTGCTCAGTATATTATATTTAGTCAGATATTTATCCAGTGCCTCGTGAATAATCTTTTCAAATACCTTGGACAGTATTGAAATCAATTCTATTGGCCTATAGTTGATTATATCTTCTTTGTCATTCTTTTTATGTAGGGGCTTTATTACAACTGTTTTCAGGCTACTAGGGAATATACCAGAGGCAATACTAACGCTCACAATGTGACTCAAAGGACCAGCTATAACATCGCTGACAAATTTAACAACATTGGTAGTTATACCGTCGTAACCATGACTTTGTGTGTTTTTAAGGCTTTTGATAACTCTAACGATGTCGTCTGGGACGATCGGTGACATAAATATTGAATTCGAGTGGTTGTTAATGTCAATATTTCCACCACATTTCCAAAAAAGTCGTTAAATGATGTTGCTATTTCTTTAGGATTCTCAATAGTCACATTTTGATTTTTAATTTTTAAAATAGGTTCTTTTTTATTTTTATTTCCTTTATTTCATTTTTCATACTTATAAATTATATTTTTAAATATTAGACTAAAAAATTATATAAAACATTTAAAAATATAAAAAATAGTAGCCCACCGGTATCGGGAACAGGGTCCAAGCTACCGGCGGTCAGGGCTCCAGAGAGAGGAACCTCCTAACGATGCGAGCCGTGTCCAGGAGTACAGCTTTCTGAATCAAGCCCTTAATCCAGCTGCCCAACGAGAGCCTCCTTAGGTGTTGGTCGAGGCTCTTGGCAATTAAGCCATTGGCTGATACGACTATCGGCACAATGATCGCAGAGTCCACATCCCACATGTCGACAACCTCGTGAGCCAAGTCAAGATACTTGATTTGTTTATCTTTCTCGGCCTTCACGAGGTTCCCGTCATGCGGGACTGTTATGTCAATGATCATTATTTTTATTATTATTAGTGATTATTTGCCACGCAGCCTTAGATTTATTTTTGGCTTTGTTGATTAAGTTATTATTTTGTGCCCTTTGTGTGAGCCTGATGACTTTTTTGAACCTTTGGGAGTATGTTTTGAATGTTTTTTTATTTTCGCCTGAGGGATTGAATCTGTATTTCCACAGTAAGCTTCTTTGCTTCCTACTACAGAGTTTAATGCCTTTAGAAATCCATTTGATTTTATCTTCTGATCGAATTTTAATCCATTTAGTAGGAAAACATTGATCATAAAGGAGTTTAAAGATCTCCATAAACATGTCATATGAATAATTGGGGTTACTCTCACTGTACACGTTTAGGAAACATAAACTTTTTAAAAGATAAAGAAATTTTACTAGATTTTCCTTTGAAAACCGAACTGCAAAGCTCAATTTTAACGCATTTCCTCAATGGGTACATGGATAAACCCAATAACACTGAACTGGGTATTGAACATAATATTATGCTCAGAAGTTGCAGCAAAGGGACAATGAAGGCTGAAAAAAGCCATGAGGCTGGCCCTCTATTGGCAATAGACTCGCATCCCATTACATGGGACTTAAAGTACTAGGACGGGGTGAAGGCCAGGCGTTTTGGGGGACTATCTCATAAGATAGTCCCCCAAAACGCACTTTTTGAGCGTCTATTACATATAATAGACGCTCAAAAAGTGCTGATTCTCATCGTAGTTTGATTAAATGACTTTTGATATGGAATGGAACGTACCTATGAAATTTGTGTATGGGTAGGTACATTAGTTCACTTCTCCCAAACTTTTCGGGGAGGGAAAATACGTGGATGTTGTTATGTTGTGAGTACCCTGAACTTTACTTATAACATTGAACCTAAATAAAAAAATGTGTTTTCTCAAACATGCTTGGAAATTCGAACTGTATTTTGACAACCTTCTTCAAGATATGAAATCGAAAATGCTGTAGGTACTGGTCGCATACATATATATGCGAGCGGCGGCCGGCAATGTTTGTATGAAAATCCATATCTGTCGTGTTTAGCGGCAATTTAAAAACTACTATGAAAAGTTCTGTAAGCAAACAGGATGTCTGTCGCAAAAATAGAAGACTAGACTTATATAAATCCAGCCAAGTGCGTGTCAGACCACGAACAATGAAGTTCCGTAGGTGGGATGAATTTATTTATACCAAAAACAAACTTAATATTGTAGTTGAAAAACATGTTCTCCCATATTACCCATATACCATATTAACATGTCGATTACGTCACGGTCAATTCGCAACTGCACATGCAACTTTGTAACAGCAAAAAAAAAAAGATAAAACCTCAGATCAAATAAAAACCAAGACATAGCCCTGCTAATACAGTGAAGCATGGCAAAATTACACCTCCGCTCTGTACATATATACGCTCACACATATCACATATCACTTCAACTGACGGTTGTCAAAAAAGTCTAGAAAATTGACTGTTTTTCGGCCTAGTTCTGCCTCACGGCGCCAATCAGACTCGGTCAACGCTCTGTAATTATTGTAAGAAAGTCAAAGTTGCCTAGCTTGAGAGTCATTTTGCAAGTTTGATTAATGACGTATTACAAACGCTTAAATGGTTCCAACAGATTAAATATTACCACTTTTTAACAAAACCACAAAGCAGTCGACCACTAAAGACGTCACTCACAAGAAAAACTAAAATTCTATGGTTCATCATTGTTGATTGATTTTAATAAAAACTATATTAAATTAGCTATAAATTAAAAGCAGTTCTATTTGTGTGATTAATTCAAGTGATTATAATATAAGAATATAAATTTCCGTTTACGAAACCGGCCTCACGTCACTGTTAACATTGCTCTCTCTTGGTTTATTTTATTTTGAGGATAAAACTACTATATATATAGACTTATTACTTTACTTGTGCTGTAAGACCTTGCTTCTTGGCTTTCATGATTCTAGGTCAACATATTCTAGGTCAAATAGGTATAGGTAGATTTTGATTTATTTACGAGTATCAAAATGTGTCGCATAAATGGCTGTATTTTTTTTAAGGAGCTCTTAGGTCAAGGTGCCATAGTTCTGCGTATTTGATATTAATTTCAACTTGATACCTCCACGCGTTCCTCGAAAAAGGGTCTTGATAGACTGACAGACAGACCGACAGACAGACAGACAGACGGACAACGAAGTGATCTTATAAGATTTCCGTTTTTCCTTGTGAGGTACGGAACCCTAAAAAGTAACTAGGTACAAAAATATTTTATCAATTCACCACTCATACGAATATCCGAACGAAAAACATCATATTACAATATGGATGACATTCGTGCGTCACTGTCAACCGTAATGAATAGTCTATTCTGAGTTTTTGAATTTAGAACGCGGACTGACGTTTGTTCACAGCCAATATTTTTTGACCGTGAATTATTACCTGTTTTCTTCTTTTTTTTTCGTTTTTTGTGTTTTGTTTTTTTAGGACTTTCTTGGCTACCAGCTTTAGCTACGCTTGCCGCGGTCGGTCCTTGGATGGGTAAAAGTATCCCTTTCATACCGAGACTCATCTGCGCCTCGGAAAGCACGTTAAGCCGTTGGTCCCGGCTGTCATTCGTAGATCTTTGACAGTCGTTACGGGTCGTCAGAAGCCCGAAAGTTTTACCAAGGGGTATCGTACTACCCAGTTACTGGATTGTGGAGGTCAGATAGGCAGTCGCTTCATGTAAAATACTGATAATCAGCTACATCCAGTTAGACTGGAAGCTGATCCCAACATAGTTGGGAAAAGGCTAGGCAGATTGGGTACTATAGCTTCTTCCAAATGCCTGTGACACTCATAAATCTTTAAAATCTCCTTCTTCGTTCGAACCTCCTTTTGTTCTTATTTTTTTTTTCGTTTGATGTAGGTGTTAGTGTTATGCAGTCTTGTCCTTGGCTTTGACTGTGACATCTTATTTTTATCTATAGCTGACGTATGTTATTTAAAGAGGGGCTCCTGGCTAAATAAAAACCGGCCAAGTACGAGTCGGACTCGCGCACGAAGGGTTCCGTACCTTATCTATAAAAACGGAAAAAAAGTCACGTTTGTCGCATGGGAGCCCCCTTAAATAGTTATTTTATTCTGTTTTTTAGTATTTGTTGTTAAAGCGGCAACAGAAATACATTATCATCATCATCATCATCGCATCGTCATCTGTGAAAATTACAACTGTCTAACTATCACGGTTCATGAGATACAGCCTGGTGACAGAAGGACAGACAGACAGACAGTCAGACAGACAGACGGACAGGGGAGTCTTAGTAATAGAGTCCCGTTTTATCCTTTGGGTACGGAACCCTAAAAACTTTAAACAAAAATAAAAATAAACCGATTTCCAAAAAAATAAAATTTATAAAGTGATAAATAATTATAATTCGGAAGTCGAGTCGGTGGCAAAAAACGAAAATACTAAACCAAAGTTTTGTTTAAGGGCTGATGGCCGGTAAAGCAGACGAAACCAGGGATTAGAATCTGTAGATTTATTGAACATCTTCTATTTTTGTTAAGTACCTGGTACTTACTTGTTGAAAGGCCTACATTGTCCTCCCATGCCTACCAACACTGTAATTTGAAAGTATTGTAAATGCCAATTATTTTTAAAAGAGTAACCATGGAGTTTCTTGTCGGCTCTTCTCCATAGGAAACGACCAATTGGAACCGTGCACCTAGCTTCTGACGTTTCATAAGTGCCCATGTAGGTATAAGTGAAATAAAATATTTTGATTTTGATTTTGAGAGGCCCTAGACAAAGTGACATTCTATCAGCGATAACGATGATGGAAAACGCAAAAATGTATAGGACTGACCTAAGTTATCGAAAAGCTTATGTCAATTCTGTTGAAAGTCGTAGAAATACGAAACGCTTTCGAAGCGATTGTCACTTGTCTAGGCCCTCTGCGAAGTGTGGGAGCAGCCCCCAATAATGAACCAAAGAACTTGGCCGGGACAGACTGGATGCGGAAGGTGGAGGACAGGGTATTGTGGCGCAGCCTGGGAGAGGCCTATGTCCAGCAGTGGACTGCGATAGGCTAAGTTGATCATATAGGTACTGGTTTAGCTAGCCAACCCTACTATTTAACAACTTCATGGCAGTGTAAATAAAGTTGATTTTAGACTGACGAGTACTGTTGAAAGTCATAAACAATATGAAGTTGTAGCGCAAACTGAATCTTATGTGTAGACATTACAGTTGGTTTTCCTAAAACTCGTGTTTGTTTACATGTTTGGCAAATAAATTGCGAACGCAGTATAGGTACAAATTCTCCAAAATTGATGCCTAATGTAAAAACTAAGTTAAACCCATAAGTAATATAATATTATGTGCATAAAATACTAAGTCGAAACGTGAGCAAAATATACGACACGTTTATTTATAAAATCTTTCTAATCATTTGCTAATATGGCTTGTATTAGAAAATGGTCTACAGTCGTTTGGCGATGTGAGGAGCTCGTGGTTACGTAATAACAGCCGCACGGGACGATCCATCATTTAGCTACGCTTGCCGCAGTTGGTCCATGGATGGGTGACCATCTTTACATACTGGGACTCCTCCGCGCCTCGGAAAGCACGTTAAGCCGTTGTTCCTGGCTGTCATTTGTGGATCTTTGACAGTCGTTACGGGTCGTCAGAAGCCCGGAAGTCTGACAAGCAGTCTTACCAAGGGGTATCGTATTACCCAGTTACTGGGTTGTGGAGGTCAGATAGGCAGTCGTTCCATGTGCTGGTATTTAGCTGCATCCGGTTAGACTGGAAGCCGACCCCAACATAGTTGAAAGCCAATCTAGAAAAAGCCTTGACGGACTCCAATGTTGACTTGTAACTATGGGGAAATCCAGAGACTAACGCATTTTTCTAAAAGCATATCAAAGTATTCGAAAAGACGCAATTTAAAATCTACTAAATTCATGGAAGAAAAAAGAACATACAATCTTTTGCTATAGCAACAAGTTCGATAGGTAATAAACACAATATTCTAAACATAAAATAAATAAATTACCAAAAAAAAAAACTGTCAAAAAAACCAGGCAACACGCAGTCTTCCTTTAAAAACATGGTTGCATAAACAATTTTTTTTGTTTTTTTTTGGGACTATTTCGCGCGTTCCGTCTTGCCGGGAAGGTCGGCGGCTGTTAGCATATTCATGTACTTTTGAACATGGTTTCCGCGTAAAATTGCGATTTTTGGAGATCCTTATGTAAGTAACCCTGACGGGATGAGCAGCGGCGGCGTCATTATGCCTGTCAATAACAATTTACCGCGAAAGTACAGCATTTAAGGTTGATGCGATAAGGTAGCCCGCGAAATTCAAATTTTCTTATTAAAATTTTCTCGTTTTTTGCAATTAACAGGTCAGTATCAGGTTGTATGTTGATCTAAATATTATTAGCGCTAGTAACAAATATGGATTTACAGAATTATAACCATTAGAATCAGCAATACAACTCTCTAACTGCATGTAAGTGCATTGAATGACGATTTTATGAAATTTTCATTCCATGCACTTTTCGAATTGAAAATTTGAATTTCGAGGGCCACCCTAGCGCATGCCCCTTAAGCAGCGCTGCTTGGTGGCACCAATAGTCAATGGGTAAGAGGTAAGTGCTTATTTCCTGGGACAAGCTTCATAAGGACCTCAGCCAGTCAATTAATTAAAAATCTCATCGTGAAAATAACGTATGAAGTGTGCCTGAATTGAGCTGTCAATAGTGTCAATTCCTAGCATCTGGAATGACAGCGTAATTCAAGCTCACTTCACCTAATGTTTCACGGTGAGAATTTTGCAATATCTGTTTTGAAGGGTATGGGTGCCAGTGGACAGGGACAGGAGACATTCCAGCTTTGTCTTTGGGGTTGGCACCGAACCTGCAAAGCTTCAGGTATCGCAGATGTCACGGGATGTTTTCTTGTTTACACCCATCATCAGCGGTGTATTTTAAGATTTAGCGCCCTGGGCCTGAAAGGTTTGCCGCCCCATAATTTAAAGGAAAAATACAGCAACGAAACTGGTCACGAGTCGCGATGGAGTCCGACCGACCGACACCCCGCCGGTTAGTAAGGGCCGAGTCACACCGGAATGGCAGCGGCCGGCAGCGGCCGGCAGCGGCCCCCGGCGTCGACGCTGGCGGCCTAGCTCGACCTCTAGACCCCACGCGCCTAGTTTCCTCTTGACTAGTTTAGTTTGTACACTCGGCACGCAGCCGCCCGCGGTGCCGCGAGCGGCCTCGCGTCGCCGCTGGCAGCCGCAGGCAGAACCACTGACAAGAGGCGCGTGGCGCGCGGCCGCTCAACAACCAAATGAGTTTTAATTTTCGTTAAGTAGGCTTATATAGTAAGCGCAGCCTACCGCCCCGGGCCATGGCCCTTTTGGCCCTAGGGTAAATACACCACTGCCCATCATCATATTCCTGTCCTTATCCCATTGCAGTAGTGGTCACTTTAGTAGGCTACCCTCGAAGTTTCTTTAACGCATAAAAAAAACATGCATGGCAGTCACTTCGACTGCCGATACCAGTGAAAACTAAGTAACATTCATTCATTTCTTCAAGCGTGACGATGACGCGAGTTCCATGATTTTTGTTCAGCCAAAAAGTGCTCAACGCGCCTAAAGAAGTTTTCACTTCAAAAATTCGGCGGTGGACGCCTATCTTAGTATTAAACCCTTTCAATCAAATTACTATGAACCTAAATAGTCTACAGAACCCACTTATTCAAAGTCAAAATGGTCAACCAAAATATTCCGGCGCTTTTTTTTCTCAAATTCGACCGATCTGAATAAATTGGGTCAACAGTATGGCTGGACACAAAAAACATATTACATTTACATCCGGTATTCCAATATACTGCGTCTCGTTTTTGATAACTTATCAATGATTTGTTCTAAAATCGATTTCGGCTATTTGTGAACTGTCAAAAACAGTAGCCACGTAGCGTAGATATAGACAATTGTATAGATTAGCTGTCAGAGTCTCGTAGCTAAGATAGCGAGTCTTTGACAGTTATATACTTGTAAACAGAAGACCATTTCTCGAACATAAATAAAACAAATCATTTAAAAAACAAAAAACCCGACTGCAAGAACCTATAAATAACAGAAAAGAGAAAAACAAGTATTCAACTTTGTTTTTTGTGAGATAATGTAGGGGGACAAACAAAAGTTACATCATATTTTTTTTTCACGATTTCAAGTTCGTTCCTGTAGTGAAAGTTGTTCATAATGACGAGTACAATGGATTAAGAGATTTCATGTATGAATAAATAAGTACACCTTATCTAGGTAAACTTTGCTTGCGCGATGCAGGATTTTGCATGACGTCATTGCGTAGTTCGCATGTGGCGATGTAGATGCCACCACAGAACAAATCCGTATCTTATAATGCGATGGGTGTTTTGTGTGGGTGTGACGCATATTTCCCCCAACTTGTTATTTCCGTATATTTGTCATTTTTGCCGCCAATAAACGTATTTTCTTTCATTCTTTGTTTATAATATTAAATTTGCTCGTTCAGGAACTCGTGGCTAAGTAATAACAGCCGCACGGGTCGATCCAACAGATTAACCTACGCTTGCCGGGGTTGGTCCGTGGATGAATGACCTCGATTTTTACACACCGAGACTTGGAAAGCACATTACGCCGTTGGTCCCGGCTGTCATTCGTGGATCTTTGACAGTCGTTACGTGTCGTCAGAAGCCCGAAAGTCTTACAACCAGTCTTACCAAGGTGTATCGTATCGTATCGTATTACCCAGTTATTGGGTTGTGTAGGTCAGATAGGCGATCGCTCCATATAAAATACTGGTATTCAGCTGCATCCGGTTAGGGTGGAAGCCCACCCCAACATAGTTGGGAAAAGGCTAGGCAGATTGATACTATGCTCTTTAAAGTGTGGCCACCATTTCATCACTGTCAGAAATGTCCCGTGTTACTCTTGCGTAAGCACATACACGCGTCTAGTTACATGTGTAACTGCCCTATTTCTATTATTTATAGGTTAGTGGAGTAGGGTATGAAAACAGTTAAAGGTTACAAGGATGTATTTGAGATTTTAACTTTATAATTTCTTAAAGAAGTCCTTCAATGCAGACAATAAAATGAAATTGTTTATTTTTTGAGCCTTCTAGCTGCGCCCCGCGGTTTCACCCGCGTAAGTCTCGATCGCGCGGGAATATCGGGATAAAAAGTATCCTATGTCCTATTCCAGGTCATGGTCTACCCCTGTGCCGAAATTCATCCAAATCCGTTCAGCCGTTTTAGCGTGAAAGCGTAACAAACAAACAAGCAAACATTTAATCAAATCACTTTCGCATTTATAATACTAGCTTCCACCCGCGGCTTCGCCCGCGTGGTATGTCGATAAAGTAGCCTATGTCCTTCCCCAGGATGCCATCTATCTCGTTGCTTTTTATGGAAATCCGTTCAGTGGTTTAGGCGTGAAAAGGTAACATACAAACAGACAGACAGACAGAGTTATTTTCGAATTTATAATATTAGTATGGATTACTTAGGATTAGGAAGTTACGATACTTACAACCTCAAATCGCTTAACACGACTGCACGATCCTCCGATAAGTCGAAAATACTGCAGCATTCATTTTAAAGTAAATATATGTTAAAGTTGAGGATTGATGCTAGGTCCTATGTTTGACGAAAACACGATTACATTATCTCTAAGTATATGAAAAAAAACCAAAGTTACCTAGAGGTAACTTTGTTTTTTTTTTGTTTTTTTTTGGTTTAGAGACCGACCTATAAACCGTTGGTATTCAAAATATATTTCAAATTAGATCATGAAACTTTGCATAATCTGAATTAACTATAAAGCAGGTCTTGTTTTTTTTTTAATTACCATTATTTTCACCGTAAATGCAATTACCTAAACTATTCGAACCTTGAAGCCGCCAGCACCCCACTCCGTTTCGCTCTCACTCAGTACGCGAGTAATAAGGTGCGAGCGAGACTAAAAGTGAATTTGAGCTGAGGTAGGGTAGGCTCTTAAATAGAATGTTGAATCACTTTTACAATCTAGATTTTTTTTAATCGGTTATCGGCCGATAACCGATTATCCGTTGATTCGCACGGATCTACTTGGCCGAAACGGGCGAATCGCCGATTTTAAATAATATTCTTTTTTAACCGACGAAAAAAACGGAGGACGTTCTCAAGTCGACACGTATTTTTTTTTTTTTTTTTTTTTTTTTATGTATGACCACGCATAACTTGTTAATGAGTGGTCCGATTTTTTTTTTATGGGACCTCGAAGTTAGTCCCATTTGAAATTGAAAACTAAAATCCACCCCTAAGGGTAGAAAAAATGGGGTTGATTGATTTTTCACCTACTGTATTTTTTCTGTAGGCGATTAGCCTGAAATACCGTGTATTAGGCAATTGGCACATTTTGTTGAATTTGATGCAATAAAGTTAAGAAAAAAGTACACTAGAAACTACATTTACTTACTAATTATCACATAGAATACTTTTCTTCCCGGTAGAAGGTTCCCATAGGATAATTTCCTACATCTACAAGGGCAAAGCCGCTGGCAAATCTTCGTTTCATATAAATCTGTCCGACTCGGCTAGCCGCCTTTACACGACACGCGCTTTCACGCGTGAAAGGCCTTTCACGCAGGAAAGAACGGGCGTGTAAAGATAGAAAACGAGAACGAGAAAGCACGCGCGCGCCGCCCGCTCGCGCTTTCACGCGTTCAAGTCTGTGCGCTTCGAACATAATTCAAGGCACATAAAAATGGATAAAAACAATCACACACGATTGCACGTGCAAGCTTTCCCGCGTTCAATCGTGCACACTCCGATCGCCAGTGAAAGTGCGTGTCGTGTAAAGGCGGCTAATGATTGAGTACCTATATAGGTAGAATAGGAAAACCAGGAACCTCCACGCGGGCGAAGCCGCCAGCACAAGCTAGTGAGTAAATATAAAAGAAAATGTGCCAATTGTAACGTATTTCTGAGGGCCTAGGCAAGTGACAATCGCTTCCCAAGCGTTTCGTATTTCTACAACCTGTCAATCCTGTTGAAAGTCGTTGTATATACATTTTTGCCTTTTCCATCATCGTTATCGCTGATAGAATGTCACTTTGTCTAAGGCCACTGATGGCACGATCTCCCGGAATTTAACCCAAGACCTCGCGTTCAGAATCGCTCCTTGTAACCACAGCACCTACTTGGCATATTCTTTGTTCCCAATATAGGCCAATTTTCAAGACAAAGGAGATATAACAAGTGTTTACAACTAACGGAATTGCGACCTACTCTCAGAACAGTCTAGAAAATATTTCAATGACAAGATTTCAACACCTACCTCTCATTCCATTCATCATTTGAGATCTTGCATCTCTTCTTGACCCCTTAACTTCGTATCGTCATCCCTCTTATGCGCAAGAGTTAGGAAATTGAACTAGATTTAGAAATTCGCTTTTTCCGAATGTATAATTGATGTGATTTATTTCTGTAGAACGTAAACAGTTTTTGGAAATGTCGAGGGAAATGCTAGTGGGGTAAAAACAAGGAAAGATTGATGTTTCTCTGTTGTTTGACGTCATTTCAGCTTGTTTATGGATGCTTCGACGAATTTTATTGGTCGAATTTGGGGAAGTGATGGAGAAATTTATTTTCGCACGTTGTCGCAATAATCTATACAATAAGGGTGAATCGACAACTTCAGAGGCCTAGACAAAGTGACATTCTGTCAGCGATAACGATGATGGAAAAAGCACAAATGTATAGGACTGACATAAGCCATCGACAAGCTTGCAAAAATGTATAGGACTGACATAAGCTATCGAAAAGCATATGTCAATCCTGTAGAAAGTCGTTGTAGAATTTAAACTGATATTGAAACGCGTGATATTAGGAGAAAAAACACAGTGTATACAATAATTTGTCTTAATTATAGAGAAAAGACGATTTTTGAAAAACAAGAAGAAATGACATCTGCTTTTTACCCGACTACGGCGAAGAAAAAAGGAGGGTTATGATTTTGACCGGTATGTATGTATGTATGTATTTACCCGACTACGGCGGAGAAAAAAGGAGGGTTATGATTTTGACCGGTATGTATGTATGTATGTATGTTCATCTGTTCCCTCCTATCTTCCAAACCACTTATCACAATTTGACAAATGAGGTATCGTTAGAAGCGCCGTGATTGTCCGCTGGTTATAGGCTATGTGAAGTCACATTAAATTAAAAATGGCGCCCTCTAGAGGACATAAAGTGAGGAACTTAAAAAAAAATATGGTTTCATCGTACCATGTTGGGTATCAAATGAAAGGGCTTAATGAGCACATTTCAAAAATATATATAATATAACCCCAAAAGAATTAAAAAAAAAATCAAGTAATAAAAAAACTAAAACCCAACTACGACTTAAAAGGTATAATCAAGACACCACAGACAGACAAATTAAAAATCCGGAGTCACACGTAATCTGTTAGATTTATGCCCTAACAAGTGTGACTCCGGATTTTTAATTTGTCTGTCTGTGGTGTCTTGTTTATACCTTTTAAGTCGTTCGAACGCCCTTTGTTAGTTTACCTGCTGTATATACCTACTGGGCTTTATAGGAGCCCATTGCCAAATTATGGTTTTTTCTCTCAATTCCTTAGATAAATAATAGTTAGGTAATCACTAAATTCTTTGTTTACATACAAAAAAGTGAGACCAAGAATCCTTGCGCTCTTTCTAGTAGATTGGGGCCGGATTTACAATAGCGCATACAAAGCCGCATGGTAAAAAACGTGACAGCTTTAATTCAGGACCGAGAGGCATGTGTATTGAAGTCACATGTTGCAGACAGGCACGTGCCGACAGATGAGTCATTGTGGGAATGGGGTACTAGGGCACGTATTGAAAAGGCGAGGAATTGGACGATAATGGGGAATAGGAAACACAACAAAATCTGCCTGCCTTTTCCCAACTATGTTGGGGTCGACTTCCAGTATAACCAGATGCAGCTGAACACCAGTATTTTACATGGAGCGACTGCCTATCTGACCTCCACAACCCAGTAACTGGGTAATACGATACCCCTTGGTAAGACTGGTTGTCAGACTTTCGGGCTTCTGACGACCCGTAACGACGGTCAAAGATCAACGAATGACAGCCGGGACCAACGGGACCAACGGCTTAACGTGCTTTCCGAGGCTCGGAGGAGTCTCGATATGTAAAGATGGTCACCTATCCACGGACCAACCCCGGCAAGCGTAGCTTAACCTGACGGATCGACCCGTGCGGCTGTTATTATTTAGCCACGAGCTCCTCTTACTCATCAACAACATCTGCCTGCCTTTTCTCAACTATGTTGGGGTCGACTTCCAGTCTAACCAGATGCAGCTGAATACCAGTATTTTACATGGAGCGACTGCCTTGAGCAGCGGTGATGCAGTGATTTCGGCCCCCGATTTACGAGTTATGGATCGAATATCGAAGGCGGACTTTGTGTAATTTATTTCATCACCACTGCAAAACGGTGAAGGAAGACATCGTGAGGAAACCGCCATGTCATAGAATCGAAAATTCGACGACATTGTGACATCTACCAACCCGCACTGGGCCCGCGTGGTGGATTACGGCCCACTCCCTCTCACAGACAGGAGGCCTGTGTCCCAGCAGTGGGAACATTTATAGGCTAGGCTAGGAAGTGGTGAAGGGTGGGCGTTTTTGGGGGACTGTCTTATGTGATTTTGACGTTCGAAAAGTGCTGATTCTCAGCCTAGTTTGAATAAATGACTTTTGATTTTGATTTTGATTTTGCTAATTGTGCAAACTTAAATCTACTTAATAAAAATGTAGGTACACACGGCTACACATCAAGCTATCCCCTGCCCCTGCCTGCCTGCCTGCAATCGCCTGCGCTTGCGTCCCCTCGTTTGTCATAGACTAGTTTGTAGCATAGACAAGCGATGCTGGAGCGGGTGTGGGTCGACCGTAATATTTAGTTTATCGGTTTTCATATTTTTACTTTGTGTTTATTATATTATAATTTTTTATTGTATATTCTATTATCTATTATATTATTCTTATTTTATTATCTTATTCTTATTATTTATTTTATGTCCGTAGATGTGTCCGTGGCATCACAGTGGGCCCTATCAGAATATCAGCGCTGCGGTATTTGTTACTATTTCTCAAATACCGTAGCATTATGCTGAGATAGGAGCCTTTTTGGCATCGCACAGGTTTTCTTTTCCTGTTTCACGTTGTTTTGTTTTATTTTACTCTATTACTTGTTTTACTGATTTTATAGATTTCATGTTTGTTTAGCTATTGTTATATTTCCTGTGCGTGTTCCAAATAAAATATTTTTCTTTCTTTCTTTCTTTCTATACATTTCCAGTTTATACTGTATATACTTTCCGTACAATGCGAGGTCAGCTTATACTGGAAATGTATAGCGTGATGTGTAGCCGTATTATGTACCATAATATAACATAACATCACGCCTGTATTTCGCGAAGGGTTAGGCAGAGCTGTACCTACAGTACACCCACATTTTCTTATAGGAGGCGAGCCTATGGCCACATCAACTGGGCACAAATCCAGACTCCGGGATCGGAATATTACTCCCTGCCAACCTATTGTCTCAGGTGTGCTTATCACGTTCCGGGACACATGAATATTTGCAAATGCAAAGTCAAAGTCAAAGTCAAATAATTTATTTCAAGTAGGCACATTAAAGGCACTTTTGAACGTCAAATACATAGAACAAAAAAAAAAAAAAAACCCATACATTTTATCACACCGTCTACAGCCGTACTACCGGCCGTAGGTACCCGCCGTGACACTAAATATCAACATCACTGTACTTGTATGGCTCAGTCTACGCCTGTCGGCGGTGTGAATGTGTCATACATAAGACACTGCATATGTATGTGTTGAAAAAATACTTGAAAAGAGTTTGCCGTGACACCTACGAACGATTGAAGTCGCGTGATGTGACACTAGATCATGTGCTTCCTAGGAATGTTATGGGCAAGCAACGGCTATCGACGGTTTGCCAAATTACATGAAATAAAATTGACCGCCCTTAGCCGTACTGTCACGTAACGATAACGTCGAGAGGCGGTCAGTCCCAGAATGTGTTAAACCTGTGCAAACGTGACACACGGCATGTGGATGTGGATGCTGCCCTAATTCTAAGTCAGGTAACAACGAGGTCGTAGCCTACATTATACGCACAAATCGAGGTGGTTGGAAAGTTTATTAATGTCTATCCTCTGTTAGGCACGAGTCAATCTGCCTAGCCTTTTCCCAACTACTTAAGTTGGGTGTAAAGTATAGACATCTAATTACCTTATCCCTTCGACTGACAGCTGTCAAAATTAGTCTTCGAAACGGTCTGACTTTCGGCCTCGCGGCGCCAACCCGACACTCAACGGTCTGTAATTATTGTAAACATGTCAAAGTTGGCTAGCTTGAGAGTCATTTTGCAAGTTTATACAAACGCTTTTAAACATGACATTTCTGTATGGAGTTTGACATTAAACACGCGTTGTTGAACAAGTATCTAACTTTTTGTGGTAAGAGGGTGGGAAATCATCCAATGACTTATCCCGCTCTGGGTGGAGCGGAAGGGCGTGTCAGACTTTTACTGACTAAAACCCACCCGTGTTCCTTCAGTTGCCTGTTGCCAAGGTCCCGGTATCCCTTTCGGACTAACCCGCAACCCTGGCAGACCTGTGGTAAGGCCCCTGTGACCTGTTTATCAAAACTTACAAGCCTTGTAGTATACCAAGTGTCATTACACTCATTACCTATTTAGTTCACAAATACTTATATTTTTTTACACTTTCATTCGAGATTTTGTTCATCAAAAATTCTTTGTAAGACACAACTTGTAGAAAATCATAGCAAATCCTGAGAGTGTCCGGCGACTCTTTATTCCGTCTTACAAGTTTACAAGTGTAGTGCTTAATACATACGCAATACATTTTTAAATACGATTTTCTTCTATCAAATGTGGTCTCGCTTTTCGGCAATCTGTGGGAGTAATTTCGTGAAAAGGGACGGAAGTGTGTAACAGGAAGCCGGGGGAAGCGCACGCTATTTGATTTGAGCAATGAGCGCGCTTCTAGGGTTGGCCGTCAGATGGTACCAACACATTTTCCGAGAGGTTCGTACTGTCAGCCAGAAAACAGATGTTACACATCATATGCGACTACTATCAGGCTCGCTCGCTTTTTTTAAAATTAGAACAGCTTTTTTTTTATTACGGTTCACCAATGTATACAGTGTACCGGGGGCCTACTTCGACCACATTAGCAATTCCTCTAAAAGCAGTTCATTTCCTGAATCCCAGCTGTCATTAGGAATTCCTCTAATTTGACATAAAAACAATTCATAATTTGTGGACCATTTTACAAATCTCCATAGAAAACTGTCAAACAGATTCCGCATTTCAAAATAGCGATGTTTTTCAAGGTAGGTGGTAAGTATGTAGTTAGGTAGGGCAGATTTGTAGGTAGGTAGGGTAGGTAGGGTAGGTAGGGTAGGTAGGGTAGGTAGGGTAGGTAGGGTAGGTAGGGTAGGTAGGGTAGGTAGGGTAGGTAGGGTAGGTAGGGTAGGTAGGGTAGGTAGGGTAGGTAGGGTAGGTAGGGTAGGTAGGGTAGGTAGGGTAGGTAGGGTAGGTAGGGTAGGTAGGGTAGGTAGGGTAGGTAGGGTAGGTAGGGTAGGTAGGGTAGGTAGGGTAGGTAGGGTAGGTAGGGTAGGTAGGGTAGGTAGGGTAGGTAGGGTAGGTAGGGTAGGTAGGGTAGGTAGGGTAGGTAGGGTAGGTAGGGTAGGTAGGGTAGGTAGGGTAGGTAGGGTAGGTAGGGTAGGTAGGGTAGGTAGGGTAGGTAGGGTAGGTAGGGTAGGTAGGGTAGGTAGGGTAGGTAGGGTAGGTAGGGTAGGTAGGGTAGGTAGGGTAGGTAGGGTAGGTAGGGTAGGTAGGGTAGGTAGGGTAGGTAGGGTAGGTAGGGTAGGTAGGGTAGGTAGGGTAGGTAGGGTAGGTAGGGTAGGTAGGGTAGGTAGGGTAGGTAGGGTAGGTAGGGTAGGTAGGGTAGGTAGGGTAGGTAGGGTAGGTAGGGTAGGTAGGGTAGGTAGGGTAGGTAGGGTAGGTAGGGTAGGTAGGGTAGGTAGGGTAGGTAGGGTAGGTAGGGTAGGTAGGGTAGGTAGGGTAGGTAGGGTAGGTAGGGTAGGTAGGGTAGGTAGGGTAGGTAGGGTAGGTAGGGTAGGTAGGGTAGGTAGGGTAGGTAGGGTAGGTAGGGTAGGTAGGGTAGGTAGGGTAGGTAGGGTAGGTAGGGTAGGTAGGGTAGGTAGGGTAGGTAGGGTAGGTAGGGTAGGTAGGGAAGGTAGGGTAGGTAGGGAAGGTAGGGTAGGTTTTAAGCCCGCAGGGCATTAAAAAATACTTACCTAAGTACATATATTATTTTTTACGGTCTCTCTGTCCCTTTAACATTGGAAAAGTTGTAACGGTTGTTAACTTGTGAAGTTTGCATTTGCGTCATTAAATTAACATAATAAGGACTGGAGTTGGGAATACATTATGAATGATTTGCCTTCATCATTTCAGGCGAAAGACGTCCACTGCGGGACATAAATAAAATAAAATAAATAAATAAAAAAGCCATTTACTCTACTAACCAAATTACAGAAAAAAAAACCACTGCTCGACATAGGGCTCCCCCAAGCACCGCCACTTCGACCGGTTCTGTGCTCCTTCCCACACCCAGCGCATTCCTGCGGCCTTAGTGAAGGCCATCGGTCCACCTTGTGCGGGGCCTTCCAACGCTACGTCTTCCGGTACGCGGTTGCCACTCCAGAACCTTTCGGCCCCATCGGCCATCTGTTCTGCGAAATGTGCTGCCCACTGCCACTTAAGTTTGGCAATGCTATGTCGGCTACTTTGGTTCTCCTACGGATCTCTTCATTTCTGAACGTACTTAAACCATAGTACAGACAATTTATGACGTCACTAGGTTCTGCCAGCGTCAGCTCGCGTGATATCTTGATAAATTATAGCCTACAAGCAGCGCCCCGTGGCTTCACCCGCGTAAGTCTCGATCCCGTAGGAATATCGGGATAAAAAGTATCCTATGTCCTATTCCAGGTCACGGTCTACCCATGTGCCAAATTTCATCTAAATACGTTCAGCCGTTTTAGCGTGAAAGCTTAACAAACAAACTCACTTTAGCATTTATAATATTAGTTAGTTACTTAAAGTACACCCATATTTCGCCAGCTATTTAACCGCGTTTATGGTTTAGTCGTTATGACCACCTGTCTCAGACCCAGAGGTCCCGGTTTGATTTCCAGTGGGGGCATAATGTTTTGTTCGGTTCTGTTTGTGAAAGGACTAAGCTAGCTTTCCCGTAGTGGTTTTTTTTTAATTGTTTTTAGTCCCGTGTAGGAGGCGAAGCTATTGCCATCAATTGAGTACAAATCCAGACTCCGAGCAGTTGAAGGAAAAAGAGAAAAAGTTTTAAAATTAGAATTAAAAAAAATCAAACATGGCTAACATGAGCGCGAAGACCAACTAATACATTTTCATTACAAAATATTTATTACCTGGCAACACCTTCGGATAAACGTCTTTTTATTCAAACGTTTTTATTGACAATTTAAATAAATACATAGTTATTCATACACAAATATATTTACTTATTTAAAGTATTGTGGTCGAAATTTTCCATTCTTTTATTTATTAGATATTTAGGCAAAGTATTAGCATTCTAAAAAAAACTTTTTGAAAGCTTTAAGTTTCAAGAAAGCGGTGAATTGTCACCCAATAGCGACTGTACAAATGTCGCTTTGGTTTGAGGAGCCATATAACGCAGATATCAATATGTAGCTAGATCTTTTCGAAGTATTCACCCTGGGTATGTATACACGTACGTCTGAACCAAATGGAAAATACCTCTGACCACTCTTCTCTAGACACCTCAGCAATCTTGAAATTAAAGGCAGTTTCTGCATTATTTATTTATTAAAACTTTATGCACAAGTAAAAACTTACTGTACAAAGGCGGACTTAATGCCTTGCATTGTTTGCTTTCAAAACTATTCCCCTTTAGTTACCCGACTGCCCCAGAAGGAGGGTAATGTTTTTTGAGAGTATGTATGTTTGTATGTATGTATGTCTATTTCTTTGGCACGCTCTGTAGCCTAAACGGCTTGATGGATTTTAACATACGAGGTGTCGTTAGGTTCGTCTTAATTGTGGGAGTGACATAGGCTATATTTTTTTTTAATTCCATCTGAAAGCAAAAAAAAAGGGAGGAGAAGGTTTTTTTTAAAAATAAATTGCAATATTGGTATCAAATAAAAGCTAGTAATGAGTTAATTCCAAATATATAAATTAATAAAACTAAAAAGCTTGAAATAACACAAATTATTTAAAAAACAAAAAACCCGCCTGCAAAAACGCATAACTTAAAAGAGAAAAACAAGCATTATAATCTGTAGAATTTCGGTATCTCAGGCGGGGAACAAACCAATAACCTGAAATATGGTGTAACTTTTGTTTGTTCCGCGCCTGTTATACCAAAATTCTACAGATTATAATGCTTGCTTTCCTCTTTTAAGTTATGCGTTTTTGCAGGCGGGTTTTTTGTTTTTTAAATAATTTGTTTTATTTGTCTTTGTTTCTTGGAAACAGTTAAAAATAACAAGGCGCTAGGTCAGGGGGTCAGGGGAATATGGTGGGTGAGGGAGGATAGATACATTTTTGAGTAAATAATTTGAGTGTTTTGGCAGACGTGTGAAAACCGCATTTTCGTGGTCGCTTGTCACACCAAGTTAGTATTACTGTTTGAGAACAAACTGTTTTAAATATGTCAATAAATGATCAGCCTATACGATAGTGAATAACTTGCCAGTGTCAAACAAATGAGTAAAGAATATCTAACTTATTTTGGCATGACCCTCGTAAAACCCTTAAAAAGTTACAAGACGTAAGGTGGTGTCCATACGGACACTGCAATTATAGTGAAGCGCTAAACAAAGTTTAGCGCTAAACATATTAAGGGCAAAGGAGAATGCCATATTGTCGTACCAACAAAGGAGCTAGAGTGTCACAACCAAATGTAGTTTATAAAATTACTCCTATTTTTTAAATCAGATATACGATTTTGTTTTGAAAACGATTCCCGGCTTTCGGACACCAAGAATAAAAGTCTTTTTTTACTTTTGTGGTACGTATTTTCCGCTTATGTCACTGACATTGCATTTCATTTCCGAATGTTGCCACTATGTTAAAAATATAGGTGCCTACCTGTCAACGAACATTAAAAAATGAAGAAGATAATTGTACCAATTTGGCATTTTATATTAGGATACAATATATTTTTATGTGTGTGCCAAAAAACATCTTTAGGTCACGCGTTACATCGTAATAATTTATTATTATTTTTTTGGAATACATTGCAAATACATTCATTTAATGAAAAGAGGACCTATTCAAAAAAGTAAAATGTCATTTGTACTGTGACGTATTGCAATAATTATTATGTGGCGCCGTCATGGATGACGTTACTTTCAATATTGGTTTCATCTGAACTATTTGAATAATAATTTATAATACATATTAACAAAAACGGGGGTTCAGGTGCGTTTTCATAACGTAGTCTTTGTGTAATAATCCTTAGCGATGCCCTCAACTAGAGTAAGACATCGGCCAGCAAATCGGCGTCGCCGATGTATCCTAAACCGTTCACTAGTATTGTTAGAACAATTTAGAATATATTACATAGAAAATATATCCGTGGATATGATCGTGTTTTAACATCATAGATTGTACCGACGCGACGCCTGTAATTATTACCTCACCTAGTAGAAGCATGTATATTCTAATTAGCTTCTAAAGTACCTACCTACTTCCGGGACTATTTATTCAATTTAAGGATTAAAAAACAGTTTTTATGCTTTCAGATCAATCCTGGTAGTTCCTATTCATAATGTTACAAATGTTTCGCATTGATACAAGAAAAACTCCCTGAGATTCCAAACTGATACCTGAACTAACACTTGGTCACAATGTGGAGTGATGTGTGCTTTGGATGTGGACAGTCCATGCTACGTGTTGCAACAGTTGCAAGGCGTTCCCGAGTGCCACCCAATTGTCCTACCTATTGTTTTATTTGTATATTTCTTTTCTCTGTCCTGGTAGCGGTCGAGGTCATAAAAGTTATGTAAATATGAATATACCTTAACAGCGTTTTTCATTTTTGATAAGTACCTTATTAGGTACTAACAACATTATCACCTTATTATTATTTACTAACATGTGAAGTTCGAGAAGTGGGTGTACTATATAGTAAATACAACTCTGCCTAACTCTTCTGGGAAAACAGGCCCGCTGTTATGTTAAGATTTCAAGATATTAGGAATCAGTAAACACAGTACTAAATTGATTACTTATTCAGACTACCAGCTGCACATATCCATTATATATAAAACCTGGCACCAAGAATTATTATTGACTATCGGTGATGTATTGTATAATCATCCATCAGGAAACAAGCGTCAAATCAAGAATAAAAAGCAACCGATATTAGGTACCGCTTCATTTGTCATCTACTTCACCATTTCGAGCCTGTCACTTTCTCGAACTTAACCTCAAAATATGAAGTAGATAAATGGTTAATAAATACGAATTGCGGGAATCCATGTAAAAAATAGTTAACAATATAAGAAGAGCATTGAATTCTCCTCTAAATACACTAGGTTTGGTTGTGACAGGCGGACTTTTCGCTTGGTACAGGGTGCCCTACAATTCTGGTCATTCTCCTTTCACCAAACTTTTATCCCAAGTATAAGACTTATCCTGCGAATAAATTTTGAATTTTTGACAGTTTTCCATACAAGATAGTTAATTGATTCAGGCGTGACTTCGCGGAAATCCATTATAAAATACAATAGACGCTGATATATTTAGTAACCTATTCCGCTTGACTGTAAGCGGAATAGGTTACTAAATATATCAGCGTCTATTGTAGTTTTCCATACAAAAACTGTCAGACGACAATTTTATTCCTCGGATAAAAGATATCTGACTTTGATGAAATCAGCCCTTAGTTATATAGTTTTGATTTCCTAAGAAATCGGTGTATACAAAGTGCTTTTTGACACCTATATGTGAAAATACTGGTGAAAATTACAGACAACAAATTTAAAAATGTGCTCAACAATTACAGAAGCTGGGCAACTAATTATAAATCCATACTAATATTATAAATTCGAAAGTAGCTCGTGTCTGTCTGTCTATCTGTCTGTCTGTATGCGGATGCAGCTGAATAGTACTTTACATGGATCGATTGATTATCTGAACTCCACAACCCAGTTATTGGGTAACGCGATACCTCTTGGTTAGACTGGTTGTAAGACTTTCTGGGCTTCTGACTACCCGTAACGATTCTAAAAGACCCTTCCGACCATATAGGAAATAATACAGGCAAATTAATGATACATCCATATCCATAATAATATTATAAATTCGAAAGTAACTCTGTCTGTCTGTATGTTACTTTTTCACGCCTAAACCACAGAACGGATTTCGACAAAATTTGGCAAGGAGATAGATGGCATCCTGGGAAAGGACATAGGGTACTTTTTATCGACATAGCACGCGGGCGAAGCTGCGGGCGGAAGCTAGTAAGATATAAATGACTATTTTCGACATTATTTTGCAGGGGTAACGCACACCCTAGAAATCCGTAGCTTTATTGGTCCAAGCTGGCTTTATAAGACAAAAAAGAAAAAATAAATGAAAACAATAAAATCGAACGTGCAAATCAAATAAAACAAAACTTTACTTTCATTCTCCAAATTTAAATCCCCATAGATGTTCCTCTACATTTTGACACAAACAGCAGCAATTGCAATTTGTAAATTCAAAATACGAATGCAAATTTCGCGCGCCCACTATAAATATGGCCGCCCTCACAACCACAAGTCAGTGCTGCCGGACTAGCCGTTCCCGCCACCGGTGTAGCCACTCTAAAAAATCTTTTTCTAAAAAATCAAGATGTTGAGTGCACTCTTTTTGATAACCGTCTTCTTAATAGCGGTCTACAAAATTTATTTTAATAACACCGTTACTTGTAAAAAAGTTACGAAGTACGGTGAAAATAAAACTGTGGTTTTGAAGGAGGCTCCGGGTCCAACACCTTTGCCTATTATAGGTAATTTACACCTGTTAGGCACGCACGAATCGCCATTCCAGTCCTTCACGGACTTGGCTAAAGAATATGGCGATATTTTCAGCCTGAGAATGGGAACTACTAAATGTCTGGTGGTAAATAATCTAGATTTAATTCGAGAGGTCTTGAATCAAAACGGCAAGTTCTTCGGTGGTCGTCCTGACTTCATACGCTTTCATCAGCTTTTCGCAGGAGACAGGAACAACTGTGAGTATTCATTTTCTGTATTTTTTTTGGTTTTGTTTTGGATACTAATTTGACGGACGTTAAGTAGGGTCGGTCCCCTCTTCATACAAACGCTCTCGCCTGTTTTCTCCCTGGTTATATCTTAGAGTAATGAATTTTTACAGTAAAATAAATATCAACTAGTTCTATGCCTATGTTTTCCGTTTTGATGATACAGTATCTGTAGAAGCACTAGAACCCTCAGACACACAGACAGAGACACAGACAGACAGAGGTCTAAACAGAAATTGTCTGTTTAGACCTCTGTCATCAGAGGCATATTGTACAAATTTGATAACTGTTAGTGAAAAAAATAACTTAGGGGCACAGTATAATAAATTTATAAAATATCTTTCATATTGGTCCAATATTGGAGGAGGAAACAGACGAGAGCCGAACCTCGAATTATGACTTTTTGTATGGAGAAAAGACCGACACGACAATAAACACAATGATTGATTGATTGATTGATTGGTTGACCCTATTTCCTCTTATGGCGCTGAACAGGCATTGGACAATTTGGAATCGCATGGAAATATAGCGCGCACGTAAGCGAAAATCCGAGATTTCTTTAAGATTCCAAATTGTCCGCGGACAAATTTAAATGAAGCTGCCTAGCCTTTTCCCAACTATGTTCGGGTCGGCTTCCAGTCTAACCGGATTTAGCTGAATATCAGTATTTACCTGTTTCTCATATATGTGAGTGTAAAATAGTGCATTCTCTAGGATTGGATTAAACAACAATTGAACAGCTTCTGTCAATTTTGTTTCCAAAATTAATTTTAGAAAGCTCTAGATAAATATTATAACTGTGATATTTAATTTTCACTATCTGGTTTCAAATAAAATGTATGTATACATATTATAAATTAAATTCGCTTTTCGTGTTTGTCTGTATGTGCGTTGTTCTTCTAAACCACGCAACAGATTTTGATAAGGTTTTCACCATCGTTTAGAGAATTTATTCCGGAAAGTTTATGTGTATAATACGTTAATAAGTTACATATAACTAAGAGATCTCGAAATTTTGTCAAGTCGTAAAAACCGTGCGACCCAGGAGCGAGTCGCTAGTTCATGTATAAAGCATTGTTCTTTACGTAAAAATGTAAAAGCAAAATTCCTGCCCAGAAGTTTTTTAGTTACTGAACGCATCCAAGTCTTAAATGACCAAAAGCTTAGACAAGGCTTTTTCAACTCGAAAAGCAATGGTCTTAAAGCCTATACAACCTCAAAATTGCTTAGCATGATCCTCCGTTATGCCGAAAATACTGCATCATGAAGTCGGTAATTAATTTTGAAATAAATATAATGTTAAATTTAAATATTGATGCTAGGTAGTGGGTTGTGGAGGTCAGATAGGCAGTCGCTCCATGTAAAATACTGGCATTCAGCTGCATCCGGTTAGACTGGAAGCCGACCCCAATATAGTTGGGAAAAGGCAGGCAAATTTTGAATCCTACAACAACTCGTCGGGATGTATAAAATATTTAAAAACTACATAAAATAACATCACGCCTGTAATCCCCGACGGGTTAGGCAGAGGTACACTTATGTTACACACACTTATGTTTCACCACTTTTGTAAAGTCCCATGTAATAGGGGGCGAGCCTATTGCCATCAACCGGGCACAAATCCAGACTCCGGGCTGCTACTGAGAAATTCCAGATGGATTTTCTTAATATTTAAAAAATACTATGAAAATTTTGTGACAACATTCTTCCGGCTATCCCAGTTGGTCTAATAGCTGTGACTACTGAGCTATTTGAAGGATTTGAAGAAAATTCCTAATTCATTGCTAATGCAATGCAATGAATGTGGTCAAATTGTCAATATGAAATACATCGCCGTAACGTAAATTGTGTCGACGTTAATATGAAACGTAAGTCAAGGGATCCGATTGGCTGTTGATAATTTATTCAACCAATCACAGCAGTTGAGCAATTAGTTAGGTAGTTCATTTTTGGGTTGATTTTCGTTCCAGAAACCAGAGGGCCTAGACAAGTGACAATCGCTTCGAAAGCGTTTCGTATTTCTACAACGACTTTCAACAGGATTGACATAAGCTTTTCGATAGCTTATGTCAGTCCTATACATTTTTACCTTGACTCGCACTTGGCCGGGATTTTTCTTTGTAACCATTAATTTTTCTCACGTTACCTAAGCTACACCTCTGCTTAACCGGCAAGGCGTAATGTTATGCTTTAATGACACCAATTACACACTTAGGCATCTTTTATTTATCAGCCGAGACGTAACATTTATATCACACATATCCGGTTACTAAATACGTTATTATACATTAGACATAATACATAAATAAGTTAGAATCTGCAATTTACTTAATACTTGTATATTTTGCAAAACACGTTGCGTTTCATTCATGAAGAAAATTTTATGCATTGTATGCCACAATCTATCTGCCTAGCCTTTTCCCAACTATGTTGTGGTCGGCTTTCAAGTCTAGAACCGGATGCAGCTGAATACCAGTATTTTACATGGAGCGACTGCCTATCTGACCTCCACAACCCAGTAACTGGGCAAGACTTGGCAAAACTGGTTGTCAGAATTTGGGCTTCTGACTACCCGTAACGACTGTCAAAGATCCACAAATGAAAGCCGGGACCACCGGCTAAACGTGCTTTCCGAGGCACGGAGGAGTCTCAGTATGTAAACATGGTCATCCATCCACGGACCAACCCCGGCAAGCGTAGCTTAACCTGATGGATCGACCCGTGCGGCTGTTATTACTTAGCCACGAGCTCCTCCCGCTCCGCTATTATTTGAAGAAAATGCTTGAAATCACTATCGTTCTTGTTACTACTAAACGTAGGACTTTCATATTTATTAAATATAGTGCCATACTATCTTATTGTCCGGCCCAAGTTACAAGATAAGGTGTAACTTTTCATACTCAAAATCTCTTAAGGGGTTATTGTACACATAATTATAAATAACTTTCACTATTGGACCAAACCAGAAATCGCAAAAAAAAAATCAAAGAGCCTAGAACGGCCACATTAGCAATTCCTCTAAAACCGATTCATTTTCTGAATTCCCAGCTGTCATTAGCAATTCTTCTAATTTGACACAAAAGCAATTCACAATGTGTGGACCATTTTACGAATCTCCATAGAAAACTGTCAAACAGATGAATTATATCGTACTAAGAATCGCACGCAGTATATTATGAATTGTCAGTTTGTGACATTTTACGATGATTCATAATATTTTCCTTTTATGATTCTGCCAAAGCGGTTGTTTTAAGCCCCCTGCTGGTCCCTACATTTATGTTCGCATAGCTCGTTGTGGAGCCAAAATTACCTTACAATAGGAACTATTTGATGAAACGCACGCTAGGCGATATTTTTTGACAAACTGCCTCGTAGTCTAGTACTCTAGCTAGCTGGTTACAAGTCGCTAGCAAGATGCCCATTTTTTTTTTTTTGTTAGGCTGGGCAATCATTAAATGACTTCTCCCGCTCTGGGTGGAGCGGAAGGGCGGGTCACACTTTTACTGACTAAAATCCTCCGTGTTCCTTCAGTTGCCTGTTGCCAAGGTCCCGGTATCCCTTTCGGACTTTCCCGCATTTCGGACTTTCCCGCATAGCAAGATGTCCTGGGGTTCGATTCCCAGATCGCTCAAGGTGATAATGGGTCAGGAATTTCTCCATAGCAGACGAGGTTCTAGATTTGTGCCCTGTTGATTGCAGAAGGCTCATCCCCCATATTTTGTATTATAGATGCGAGAGTAATCCTTTTTTTTTTCTGAATGTTGGAAATCATGCAATGACTTCTCCCGCTCTGGGCGGAGCGGCACGGCGTGTCAGACTTTTACAGACCACCCGTGTTCCTTCAGTTGCCTGTTGCCAAGGTCCCGGTATCCCTTTCGGACTTTCCCGCACCTCTGGCAGGACGAGAGTAACCCTGCCTGTCTGTTACCTTTAAACGGCTGAACGGATTTCGATGAAATTTGGCACACAGGTAAACCATGACCTGGGTTAGGAGACAGGATACTTTTTAACCCGGTAGTACGTTCCCGTGGGATAATATCCGACCTCTTCGCGGGAAACCGCGGTCAGAAGTTAGTAGTAAATAAAAAACTCATAGACCAATTTTATTGTACTAAAAATCTCTGCTCACTCCTTCAAAACAGGCGTGATTATAATATTTTTTCGCATTCGACATTTAAAACTAAGCTGTCGCTATGAATGTCAGTGCCAAAAAAAGTGTAATTCAATACGCACATTGTTTATGGTACACTTCCTACTTTTATTAGCATTCTGTGCGAAATATGAATCCTGCGCACAGAATGGTATTTAACTTGACACACATTTTATGAAATGCTTCATTTTGAATTTAGAATAATATATTTTGAGACGTAGTTCGTAGAATAGGTATCCTATGATACTATGACGCTAGTTTTCGCCGAAAGGGAGCAATAGTTTTATAATAATACCAACCTATTATTTTCCAATTGCTAAGTCGATCCATCAGGTTAAGCTACGCTTGCCGCGGTTGGTCCGTGGATGGATGACTATCTTTACATACTGAGACTCCTCCGTGCCTCGGAAAGCACGTTAAGCCGTTGGTCCCGGCTGTCATTCGTGGATCTTTGACAGTCGTTACGGGTCGTCAGAAGCCCGAAAGTCTGACAACTAGTCTTACCAAGAGGTATCGTATTGCCCAGTTACCGGGTTGTGGAGGTCAGATAGGCAGTCGCTCCATGTAAAATACTGGTATTCAGCTGCATCTGGTTAGACTGGAAGCCGACCCCAACATAGTTGGGAAAAGGCAGGCAGATTGATTGAGGTCCATGGGTTCGGTTCCCGGGTCGGGCAGTAAGTGTTATTGAGATTTTCCATCAGGAATCTCTCAGTAGCAGCCCGGAGTCTGGATGTGTGCCCGGTTGATGGCAATAGGCTCGCCCCCTATTCCTACGGCAGTACCTCATAGATGCGCAACGGAAGCTAGACATGGTTAATACCAATATTTCTTTGTTATAAGTATGGTATACCTATTATTTACTGACGACAGTTCATTGTTTCTTGTGCAACCATAATATCACTCTGCTCCTTTTCTTAAATATCCATCTACCTATCTATAATTATTTTTATAAAATATCTAATCGAGTTATTATTATTATTTGCTACACATATCCATTTTTTTATTTTTGTTTTTTTATTTAAATATCTACACACACTATAAAACTGATTTACATCTGTAAGACGTCCTCGTAACATAAGGTCCAGTTGAAAACCAGCGTCAGGCACTAGTTGTCTGGCATTCACGCTGAACTGGGCCTGTTTGGCGCAGCCGTGAGGCGCACAATACTTTTTTTTTTATGTTCTTTGTTTTTTTCTATAAATATTGTGTGCCTTACCTGGGTCAAATAAATTTTTTTTTTTCTTCTTTTTTTTTTTTCTTCTATTACATGGGACTTAAACATAACTGACGAAATATAAGGTGTACTATAGGTACAGCTGCCGAACCCTTCGGGTATTACAGGCGTGATGTTATGCTATACATAATATGATTATTATCTGTCTTACTGTGCGTTGTCTGTCGGTCAGCCACGGAACTGCATACGTGCAGATAATGCAGTGCTGTAATCTTTATTTACAAGTTTACGACTCATTAATTCTCTTAATTGATTTGAACTTGCTTGGAAAAAGTTTAAAAGAATCAGAGCGTAAGTAGTGTATGAATAAGTAGCTATTTATGTTAACGTTAGCTTAAATTATGCTTAGTTAGCTTTATTTACACCATGCATTGCCTATTTAATATCTGTAGTAAATTGTTTTGCATGATACAACATGTAAAAAAGCCGGCCAAGTGCGTGTCGGACCACGCACAATCAAGGGTTCCGTAGTTGGGATGTTTATTCAAAAAACAAACTTTATTATATTTGAAAAACATGTCTTCCCATCCATTCCAACTGCGAATGGAAGTTGTACGCACATTATTGAGAGATTTACCATGTTATATTAAGACACAGACTTCAAAGGTTTACTTACCTGTAATCTATGAATAAAGCACCATTCTCAGTATTTTCTTCAAAATTTTAGTGAAATAGTTTCGGAGATTAGGGAGTATTGGGCAATTTTCATCTATTTTCTTACCACCCAGGCTTCTCTCTGAGATGTCCCTGACCGAGCACTTTATGATTATCAATCTAAATTTTCTTTTCTTTGTTACAGCATTGGCGCTCTGTGATTGGTCAAACTTGCAACTACGCCGAAGAAACTTAGCGCGTCGTCACTGTGGTCCGAAACAACACACAGACAACTTCGCTAGAATCGGCGACGTCGCCACATTCGAGTCCATAGAACTAATGCAGACCCTAAAAGGTATTACCAGGACATCAGATGCCAGCATCAATCTAAAACCAATCTTAATGACTACAGCAATGAACATGTTTTGCCACTACATGTGCAATGTCAGATTCGACGCAGATACTGACCAGGATTTCAAAAGAATCGTTGATCATTTTGATGAAATTTTTTGGGAGATCAACCAAGGTTATGCTCTTGATTTCTTGCCTTGGCTGTCTCCATTTTACAAGAAGCATTTGGATAAGCTATCAAATTGGTCCGCGGACATCAGGTCATTCATTCTATCGAGAATTGTCGAGCAGAGAGAGCTGAATTTAGACATGGAAGGTCCAGAAAAGGATTTCTTAGATGGTTTACTCAAAGTTCTTCATGAAGACCCGACTGTTGACAGGAATACTATCATTTTTATGTTAGAAGACTTCTTAGGCGGTCATTCTTCTGTTGGCAATCTCGTCATGCTGTGTCTGACGGCTGTAGCTAGAGATCCAGAAGTTGGCAGGAAGATAAGATCAGAATTGGATTCTCTGACGAAAGGAAAGCGGCCAGTAACACTTCTAGATAGACAAAGCTTACCTTACACTGAAGCGACGGTTCTAGAATGCCTCAGATACGCGTCATCACCAATCGTTCCCCACGTCGCAACAGAAAACGCAGCAATCTCAGGATACGGAGTAGAAAAAGGCACAATAGTCTTCATCAACAATTACGAGCTAAACACTTCAGAAGAATATTGGAATGAACCCGAAAAATTCGACCCCGCACGGTTCTTAGAAAAAACCAAAATCAGAGTGCGAAGAAATTCTCTCTGTGACTCAGGAATGGAATCCGACGGTGAAAGGCCAACAGCGACAAAGCATGCTGATACAGAAAAAGAGGTGTGGTCAGTAAGGAGGAACATACCTCATTTTTTACCTTTTAGCATAGGGAAGAGGACCTGCATCGGCCAGACTTTAGTCACGACGATGAGTTTTGTAATGTTTGCGAGTATCATGCAGGAATTTGAAATAGGGGCAGAGCATTTGGAGGACTTAAGGCAGAAACCAGCGTGTGTGGCTCTCCCAAAAGATACCTATAACTTGTATCTAATACCGAGAAAACATTAAGATGTAATGTAAATTATTTGGGCTTGATTTTTATGTGTTCTTTGGAAGAGATGCAGCAACTACTTTTTTTTCCAATACGAAGGATTTGAAGAAAATTCCTAATTCATTGCTAATGCAATGCAATGAATGTGGTCAAATTGTTAATATGAAATACATCGCCGTAACGTAAATTGTGTCGACGTTAATATGAAACGTAAGTCAAGGGTTCCGATTGGCTGTTGATAATTTATTCAACCAATCACAGCAGTTGGGCAATTAGTTAGGTAGTTCATTTTTGGGTTGATTTTCGTTCCAGAAACCAGAGGGCCTAGACAAGTGACAATCGCTTCGAAAGCGTTTCGTAAGTATTTCTACAACGACTTTCAACAGGATTGACATAAGCTTTTCGATAGCTTATGTCAGTCCTATACATTTTTTCTTTTTCCATCATCGTTATCGCTGATGGAATGTCACTTTGTCTAGTCTAGGGCCTCTGGCTTAGTTAGATTTTTTGTTCTCGCGTAATGTCAGCTATGTCAGGTTCAATGACAGTAGGTGTATTTACTTTTTTTAAATTTTAAAATCACAATAGTATTTGAAGTAAATTAAAATAGGAGGTCAAATAGAGGTACCCAAATATAAAATTCTTTTTTTTTCTCGATTTTTAAAATGTTTACCTAGTAAAAAAAATAGTTCATAGGTGAAAAGAAGAATGTTGTTTAGTAGTTAGTAGATTAGAGAACATTTACACCTAAATAAGTAGAAAAAAAAAATACTATTTACATGGGTATTTTGGCTCAGCATATTTTCGATTTGCCAAATTGCCATTGTTTTTTCGTTTTGCAGACTTTGTAAAGTACTTCATTTACTAGATTTTCCTACCATAAAAATCTTTTTTTTTGTTTATTTTAATTTTTTTTTTGTTTATGGACGTGTCTTCTCTATATGCTATTAGGCCTTTGCCCTGTAGAGGATAGAAATAGGCTGGTATTATTATTTTGGCATTGCCATTCTGTCTAGTTATCGACAACTTTGACCTACCCTGTGACAAAACATCGTGAGGAAACCTGGACTTATACTAAGTGAATATATGTTTGAAATCGCAAACCCGTCTTGAGCAGGCGTGGTGATCAATGCCTGTACGAGAAGAGGCCTCTGCCCTGCAATGGGACCATAATAGGCTGATAATATTACCTAAGCTGTAACACTTCTTCCCAAAGAACATAGAAAAACCAAGGAATACTCGCTCAAACCTATTTATTTCTCGAAATAATTGATTTTTTAAGTTATTTTTTTGTATATTTTTGGTAACTTACTGATTTTCTAAATTCAAACATTTAAAAAAAATGGCTCGTAATAAAACGTTCTTGTTAGTCTATGGAAATGGATGTACTGATAAAATAAGGTTCACTGTTCACAATTATTAATGTTTAAAAATATTTACGTAAACTTTTAGTTTGATATTTAGAACATCATGTTTTTACATTATTGCAAAGTTTAGAAATAGTTAAGTAGGTATTTACGTTAAAATATATTAAACGTAGATAATTGGGCTCAGAAACTAAACAAACGACTGTATTTTGCCTGGTGGATTATCGTTTATCGCTTGTGTAGTCGGGAAAAAAATACTTTTCGTGACTATTTTTTCCCTCAAAATTATTTTGCGAATAGGAAAATTTTGTTAAGTTATTAGTCATTAGCAATATTTTTTAATTGGCACCTTAGTCACGGAAATGTATTTTTTTTCCTTAGAAATTGTAGTATTTTAGTTTTCATTTTATATAAAGTAGTGAATCGATCATCTGTTATTAGTTCCTTTTCTTGTTTTATAGAATTTCTCGTCAAAATCGGCTGTTTATACTAAATTTGACCGAAGAATAGTATTTTTAATTTAGTTAATTCGAAATGCCTCGAAATTTTTAGTTTAGCGACATCTATTAGCGAGTAGATTAAACTTTTTTTAATTAATTATATTTACTTTTCTTCGGTTATTTTTCTGTGATTCAAGAGTGTTTGATGTGATTTTTACTTATAGAACTGGTAAAAACATTAGAAATAGAAATAAAAGATAGACTTAATAGGGGAAATATTGTAAAAAACTCTTATAATCAAGTAGAACATAATAAAATAATTAAAATAACTAGATTCTTCATAAAAGACGATATTATTTTTAGTTTGAATGATTTTATTTTTGTATCCAAAGCTATGGCGGGTTTCCAAAGAAATGTATCGTAATTAGTGTTTATAATTGTTAGATTCAATTTCCAAAGTAATAATTTACGCTTTATAGAATCAAAATACGCCATCTTGTTTTGAAATTAGATTTTAAATCTTGAAAAATCATTGTAATCTTATTAAAATTAGTGACAGATAAATTAAAATTAATGTATTTGAAATGAATATGAGTGAATGAAATGAATATTTTCGATTATACGAAATAAAAAAAGCTAAAATGCCTGACTTGATAATCGATGTAGTTGATGTAGTTCTTAGATGTAGAACATTGTGATCAATAGACAAATTAGAAATGAAATTATAGTTAACACTTGCAAATGATTTGACGTTTTTTATTTTATCATCATCAACATCAAAAAAGTCCTGAAATACCAAATTTTATACCTCATATTGATTGCTACAATGAACGATCAATTTATTTAATTATCCTTCCTTACATATTATTATAAAACAAAGTCCTCCTCCGAGTCTGTCTGTCGTCCTGATCGCGATATACTCAAAAACAACTGCATCGATTTTCATGCTGTTTTCACCAATGGATAGAGTAGTTCTCAAGGAAGGTTTTAGTAAACAATATAACATCACATACGTTTATAATATAACATCACATCACGCCTTGTTTCCCCGAAGGATTAGGCAGAGGAGTACCCATATCAGGTAGATACATCCACATTTTGCCAGTTATATTTAACTCCCATGTAATAGGGGGCGAGCCTATTGCCATCAACTGGGCACAAATCCAGTCTCCGGGCTGCTACTGAGAAATTCCAGATGGAAAAACCCAATATCACTTTGCCTGACTTGGGAATCGAAACCAGGCCCTGATACTCAGCAGACTTGCGACCACTACACCAACAAGGCAGTATTTTTTTTTTTTTTAATAAAACGGCAGTCTGCCTAATACAATAACTAAAGATATATTTACTAATATTAGACAAAAATATTCTACTAAATAATAATAGTCACACGGGTCGATCAATCAGGTTAAGCTACGCTTGCCGCGGTTGATCCGTGGATGGGTGACCATCTTTACATACCAAGACCCCTCGGAAAGCATGTTAAGCCGTTGGTCCCGGCTGTCATTTGTAGATCTTTGACAGTCGTTACGGGTCGTCAGAAGCCCGAAAGTCTGACAACCTGTCGTACATACCAGGGGGTATCTGGCAGGGTTGCGGGTTAGTCCGAAAGGGATACCGGGACCTTGGCAACAGGCAACTGAAGGAACACGGGTGGGTTTTAGTCAGTAAAAGTCTGACACGCCCTTCCGCTCTACCCAGAGCGGGAGAAGTCACTGGATGATTTCCCACCCTCAAAAAAAAAAAAGGGGGTATCGTGTTACCCAGTTACTGGGTTGTGGAGGCCAGATACGCAGTCGCTCTATGTAAAATACTGGTATTCAGCTGCATCCGGTTGACTGGAAGCCGACCCCAACGTAGCTAAAAAATTCTAGGAAGATTGATTGATTAGACAAAAATATTCATACACTGAACAGAATTCCAAACATACTGTCATGATCGTCTTCTGTTCATACGCGAACAAAAAGCTTGCAATAATTAGTGTTTTAAGTGGACTCTGTTCCAAGTGGGACCATAGTTTGACCAGACCGCTGAGGGCCTAGACAAGTGACAATCGCTTCCAAAGCGTTTCGTATTTCTACAACGACTTTCAACAGGATTGACATAAGCTTTTCGATAGCTTATGTCAGTCCTATACATTTTTGCCTTTTCCATCATCGTTATCGCTGATAGAATGTCCCTTTGTCTAGGCCCTCTGTACTCCGCCTTAGAAATGCGCGGCGAGGCCTGGCAGCCTTGACGAATGAGGGCGGGACGCCGTGAGCGTTGACGAATGAGTGGCTTGCACTGCCTCACCGTCTTTCCGCGCACATACCTAAGGCGTGATACTGGAGGCCTACTCTCTAAGTCGGTCATTAAAGATACGGGCCCATCCGAAAATAATTTGGAAACTTCGGAGTGAACTCTAAACCAAATTAATGAATATTTTTGGACGGGGAAAAACATATCGGCAACAGGGACAACTGTCAAATCATGACGATATTCATTCTTAGGGCGGGCCTCAAACTAATCTTAAATCCGTAGGTGAAATAGCTCATAACTTTGGCCTACCAAGTACCTACCTACTGTATTTTCATTTGCTTATATCTCGAAAATGGTGTGTCCTATAGCAAAAATAATGAAAAATGTCGACTTGTAGGAAACCCATACACCCCTGAGACTCAACATAATGGTATTTTTTTATTTTTCCATGTTTTCCAAACAAAAAGTGAAAAATTCCAATAAAAAAAAAAACCCGTCGAAGCTGCTGTCACTACGCGCCTCCGGCTCTAAAAATAAATAAATTCACGGGGTAGGGAAAACCAAGTGCCAAGTGAAGGCGCGATTGTCAAATTCGATTCTAGTTGTGTCGAAATATATATATTTTTTGTCAGAATAGAGTTAAGATTCTCATAACCAAAAGTAAGGATTTTAGTAGTAGTTTAGTACCCTGGATTTTGTAATATCTATATCCATTTTTAAAAGAGTGTCCTTGGAGTTTCTTGCCCGTTCTTCTCCATAGAGATATACGATTTGGAATGGGCAGCTTCAACTTTTTGACTAACTGACCGATTCTTTGACAATTCAAAAGTGCCTGTAAATGGTTTAATTGAAATAAATGCTTTGAGTTTGAGTTTGAGTGTACAAGGGAATAGGCACCATTGTCTATTCAGTATTCAACCTCCACCGCTGCCCACCACATCACGTTTGAAACCATAGTCATGAATACAACTCGACGGTTGTTATTGTCCCCCAAAATTTGAATTTCATATTGGCGTTCGTACAGTTTGCGTCAAGCATTAACATTTACAAAATGTATTATTGATATTGATTTCAACTTTTCTTTTGTTAGGATTAGAAATTTGATGGAAGGACATGACTTGTTTGTTGTATTACATCAATCTGCCTAGAATTTTCCCATCTATGTTAGAGTCAGCTTCCAGTCTTACGGAATGCAGCTGATTAACAGTGTTTTAAATGGAGCGCCCGCCTATCTAACCTCCACAACCCAGTAACTGGGTATCACGACACCCCTTGGTAAGACTGGTTGTCAGACTTTTGGGCTTCTGACTACCTGTAACCGAACGACTGTTTGTTGTGTAGATAACATACTGCCCGCTATTCTGTAAAAATATCACCGTGAAAACTCGTGAAGTGAGATGTCAATTCCTAGCTGACAGGTGGAATGACAGCTAGCTCACTTCAAGCTCACTTTACCCATAAAGAATAGACCAGGTAAGTTGTAGACACCTTTTTTTTTTTTTGAGGTTGGGAAATCATCCAATGACTTCTCCCGCTCTGGGCGGAGCGGAAGGGCGTGTCAGACTTTTACTGACTAAAACCCACCCGTGTTCCGTCAGTTGCCTGTTGCCAAGGTCCCGGTATCCCTTTCGGACTAACCTGCAACCCTGCCAGGCATCGGTCCTAGCGGACCCCGCCAATTGTGCTGACATCTCTTTGAGGCGCGCGTGGAACATGACGCGCCATCGACCCGGGCCTGGTCCTAATCGGACGGCGAGCTACCCATTGCTCGCCGTCCGCAAGCCCGCGCCTATGGTGGCCGGGAATCCGCCTGGGATTCCCGACGCCCTATAATCCATGATCCATCCGACACCCTATAATCCATGGATCATAATGTTTTATTAATGTTGAATATAATTGATAAAAAAAAAAAAAAAAAAATTTTTTCTTTTGTTACCATTTGAAATTGAATGGAAGAATAACTTGAATTGTATGTAGGTACTGAGGTCAGATTCTTTTATGCTTATATTGAAGTAGTGACGAAGACAAACCTGTATTTAATATTTTTTGAAAAAAGTATTTGCTACGAGCTGTACGAACGAGTCTGATACCGAAAATACAGCGTGTTAAAAAAATCCTGTCCGATCCGATCCGTGAGGGTGTTGAAGAATCATACTGAGAAAAAAAATTGCCGCATTTTTTTCAATCGGGAATTTTACCGGGTTATTATTTCTTGGCTAAACTTGGCTGACATAACTAATCTTAATGTTTACGACAATGAAAACAATAACTAATATCACTATAGTTTACAGCTAGCGCCATCTAGTATCGGGTAGCGGAACTTCATCTGAATTGTTTGCTGTTGACGAAAATATAAAAATAGATGGCGTGATTAACAATTCCGTTTACCACCTTTCTTGTACCGCAAAACTTCATAACATCAGGGTCCTAAAAATAATCGCAAAAATCAACAAGAAACACAAACAGGACATTATTAACGTGCGGTTAATGTATTATTCAATAAAATAGACGGTCCTTATCATGAATTATTAATCTTAGCCTAACGTCTTGTCGTATATTGTCCTTTGAATAACCTTTTCAAGACTTGTTGTGGTAGATCAGTTGCTAACTAAATGCACATTTGTAAGTGAATCCAGACGATTCCTGTTTCATAAAACATTTTGCAAACAGTAATGTTTATTCTTAGATACTTACTACTTATCTAGTTATTGTTTCAGTATAATTTATTACCTACTATAAAAAGTAGCCTATGTTCTTCCCCGAGGTACCATCTATGTCCTTGCTAAATTTTGTCGAAATCCGTTCAGTGGTTTAGGCGTGAA
The DNA here is from genome assembly GCA_947522985.1 of Lithophane socia. NCBI lineage: Eukaryota > Metazoa > Arthropoda > Insecta > Lepidoptera > Noctuidae > Lithophane > Lithophane socia. The sequence goes on along the minus strand of OX383281.1, from coordinate 3,150,420 downwards.
AAGGTAACATACAGACAGACACGAGTTACTTTCGAATTTATAATTAAGTATGGATATGGATGTATCAAATGTCTGTATTATTTCCTACTAGCTGCGCCCCGCGGTTTCACCCGCGTAAGTCTCGATCCCGTGGGAATATCGGGATAAAAAGTATCCTATGTGTTAATCCAGGTTATAAGATATCTGTTTGCCAAATTTCATCCAAATCCATTCAGCCGTTTTTGCCTGATTGAGTAACAAACATCCAAACACACAAACACACTAACTTTCACATTTATAATATTAGTAGGATATTATGGTCGGAAGGGTCTTTGAGAATCGTTATGTGTAGTCAGAAGCCCAGAATGTCTGACAACTAGTCTTACCAAGAGGTATCGCGTTACCCAGTAACTGGGTTTAGGAGGTCAGATAATCGATTGATTATCTGACCTGATCCATGTAAAGTGCTATTCAGCTGCATCCGGTTATGTAGATTGGAAGCCGAACCCACACTAAAGTACTTAAAAAAAAAAACAACAACTACAAACAACAACAACAACAACTAAGCTAACAAAGTGAAAATATTAATATAGCATAAGCTTATGTAAGTATAATCGGCCTATAATGTTCCCACTGCTGGGACACAGGCCTCGTCCCTGTTAGAGGGAGTGGGCCGTAATCCACCACGCGGGCCCAGTGCGGGTTGGTAGATGTCACATGTGTTCGAATTTTTTGTTCTAGTACATGCCTTCCTCACGATGTTTTCCTTCACCGTTTTGAGAGCGGTGGCGATGAAATTATTTACACAAAGTAAAGCGCCTGCCTAGGTTCGAACTCACGACCTACAAATCGTCGTCCGGTTAGACTGGAAGCCGACCCCAACATATTTGGTAAAAGGCTAGGAGCTTGAATAAAAATGTTGAAAGAGAAAGTATATCATTCAGGAGGGCTAAATTATGAAAGTGCCGGCCAAATAAAAAAATGATTATATTCCGTTAGAACATGTTATTATCTTCACTTTTCACTATTGGACCAAACCTGTACGGCGATTCCATGCCCTGTTATACGATTTTGTAAAATACTGTTTTCCTTATATTTTGTAGTTAAAATAATTAATAGTACCTAATCTAATTATAGTATACTACTCAATACTCAATTTTTTATTGCATTCCATATGTTAATAATAGCTTGTAATAATAAACAATGAAGGGAAAAACGTAGGTACTCTTTTAGAAATATAGTTTTTTTTTTAGTTTGGGCGGTGAATGATCTCCTTTCAAGCTACTGAAACTGAAAACTGATGTCAAATTGTGAAATCAAAATGATTCAGCTTTTGTTATTACAAATCCAGTATGTAGTCATTGCAAATTCTAGAGAATGCTCTGAATCTTACTACATTTTTGGCGCAAACCCAAATATTTGGGTGTAGGTACGAGGTGTCCTAATCACTGAAAGTTAGTTTTGTTATTGTGATTTACCTACGCATTATTTTCAGAATTGCGATGGGTTTTCGCGATGTGTGGTCTCCACTCCACGGGGTCTACTTTCTAAGTTCGATAACAAAGATACGCGCCCGTCCGAAAGTAGTTGATCTGTCAAACAACAAGTGACAAACTCAATTTTTCGGACGGGCATATACACGTCACTGGTAGGGACAACTGTCAAATCATGTTCCATTCTTTAATAGTCTCGTAGTCGGGCGTCGAACTAATTTCAAGTGAGATAGGAAATTTCTGGATCTTCGGCCTAAAATCGGACTTAGGGACCCTTTGAAAATCAAAAAAATAAAAATAAAAATATTTTATTTCACATAAACCTACATGGCCACTTATGAAACGCCAGAAGCTAGGTGCACGGTTCCAATTGGTCATTTCCTATGGAGAAGAGCCGGCAAGAAACTCCACGGTTACTCTTTTAAAAGATAATTGGCTATTACAATATTTTTGAATTACAGTGTTAATAGTTATGGTAGGACGGTGTTGGCCTTTCAAAAAGTTTCGGGTAAAAAAAAGTCTACAATCCAATTTCCTCTTTTCCTTCTTCTGCCCTAGGCATCTGGGCGGAGCGGGAGGGCGTATCAGACTTTTACTGACTAAAACGCACCCGTGTTCCTTCAGTTGCAGTCCCGATATCCCTTTCGGACTTTCCCGCAACCCTGCCAGAGGGAGTAGACCCCCTAAAGTAGAGGCACTATGAAAAGTGATTTTGCCGAATACAGAATACTTCTTACCGTATTTGGCCACGCTCTCAGCTGAAGCGCCGAATATTCGGCGGCCGAATGTTCGGCAAAACACGATCTGTCTCATTGCGGTGCGTGAGGTAGCGACACCGCAGGCGTATTTTGTTTCATTTGCGAGTAATTTGTGTCACGACACGTATTATTTGTTCATTGTTACTGTATCCAATTGTGTTAGTAATAGTCCATCTATCTTTATAATATATCTATATATTATATAAAAAATCAAGTAACAAAAACTAAAACGTGTTAGGGCATAAATCGAACAGATTACGTGTGACTCCGGATTTTTTATTTGTCTGTCTGTGGTGTCTTGTTTATACCTTTAAGTCGTAGTTGGGTTTTAGTTTTTGTTACTTGATTTTTTTTTAAATTCTTTTGGGGTTATAATATATATTTTTGAAATGTGCTCATTCAGCCCTTTCATTTGATACCCAACATGGTACGATTAAACCATTTTTTTTTTAAGTTCCTCACTTTATTTCCTCTAGAGGGCGCCATTTTTAATTTAATGTGACTTCACATAGCCTATAACCAGCGGACAATTACGACGCTTCTAACGATACCTCATTTGTCAAATTGTGATAAGTGGTTTGGAAGATAGGAGGGAACAGATGAACATACATACATACATACCGGTCAAAATCATAACCCTCCTTTTTTCTTCGCCGTAGTCGGGTAAAAAGCTGTTATTTTGACATTACAAACAGACACTTCAATTTTATATTATTTGTATGTTTAAATTCTAAATATGCCAACTGTATCATTTTTCATATTCATACGGCATTACATAGAGAATTTACTAGATCTATTGGCGTGTATTTTCGTGAGTCGAAAATATAATCAAATTACCACCAGAGGTCATTTTCTATAGATAATGACCCGGGTAGGACAAATACTGACTCAGTGAGTACCTAGTGTGTGTCGAGTTTGTTGGCAAATGATATTGTTTGTTTCTCAGTATCTTTTATTATTAGCTTTTAGTTTTACCACCAGCGGGTGGTAAGGACCCCATCTTACCAATTGACGACATTTTCCTTATCCTACTAACCTAAATCCCATGCTAATCAATCAAATCTGCCTAGACTTTTCCCAACTAAATTGGGGTCGGCTTCCAGTCTAGCCGGATGCAACCCGTATTTTACATGGAGCGACTGCCTATCTGACCTCCACAACCACAACCCAGTAACTGGGTAATACGATACCCCTTGGTAAGACTGGTTGTCAGACTTTCGAGCTTCTGACGACCCGTAACGACTGTCAAAGACCCACAAATGACAGCCGGGACCAACGGCTTAACGAGCTTAATCCTATGCTAATCCTAACTATAAAATATTATAAATGCGAAAGTGAGTTTGTTTGTTTGTTACGCTTTCGCGTTAAAACGGCTGAACGGATTTACATGAAATTTGGCTCACGAGTAGACCATGACCTGGAATAGGACATAGGTATACTTTTTAGCACGATAATCCTACGGGATCGAGACTTATGTGGGTGAAACCGTGGGGCGCAGCTAGTAATATTATAAACGTGAAATTTTGTGAGAATGGATGGATATTTGTTACTCTTTCACGCAAAAACTACTGAACGGATTTGGATGAAATTTGGCACACAGTTTATAACCTGGATTAACACATAGGAAACTACTTTTATTCCGATATTCCCACGGGATCGAGAATAATGCGGGTGAAACCGCGAGGCGCTGGCTTCATGTTTGGAAAATTCGTCTGCTCAACACTGGTGTTGTGTTGTTGAACTGTCAAAATGAAAGACATTACGATTGCTAGTGTGTTACGCATTACTCCGCTGAATTACATGAAAACTAAAATAATAAAATAAATATTTTTTTATTGCATAAAACAAAATCACATTGCACTGCATACATTCAGTTGACGCTATTCAATACAACTTTAGCATAGGAGTACAGTAAATTTCAACTTTATCCCTTAAACTAGGTCAGGCCTGTATCTTAAGAGATAGGGTTCAGCCATAACTTAACTTAAGGCTCCCACAGACAGGTGCGACGCGACCCCAGTACCACGAACACTACACGGTATCTATCTATTACTAGTAACCGTGAGTTTGCACTGGCGAAACATAGATGAAACGTAAATGTTTCACCAGTGCAAACGCACAGTAACGCGACACGGTGCGACGCGGTTCTGTTAGAACAATTTTTAAGAAATTTTCATAGAAATTGTTGTGCGTCGCACCGTGTCGCGTCGCGCCTGTTTGCCCTTTAAACAGAAAAGGGAATGGTGACTGATATCTTACCATTTTTATCTATTTTTATTTGTCACATGTTAGTATTGAATCTAGAATCAATATTTACATACATATGTTAGTTTTTTTTCGTTTTGAATATAATCTGTGAGTCAATTTCCTGTCCATATAATAAAAAAAATAAATAAAAAATGTTTTATTGACATAAAAAGGTGTTACATTCTAATTTGAAGCCCTGACTCCTGAGCTAGGTGGAACCTGTGTTACAGGAGCCAGTGTCTTCACCCGTTTTTTTTTTTTTTAACCATAGACTTGTCATTGATAAAAAGTACCTAACCATTCATTCATACTTATGATAATATTCATTCATTCATAGTTTCATACCGAAGGTCCTATTATTACGTAGGTACCCATTCATCATTTTCTGCTCAGCCTTTTACCAACTATGTTGGGATCGGCTTCCAGTCTAACCGGATGCAGCTGAATACCAGTATTTTACATGGAGCAACTACCTATCTGATTTCCACTACCCAGTTACTGGGTTACCCTTGGTTCTTACCAAGAGTTATCGTGTTATCCGGTTGTCAGACTTTCGGGCTTCTGACGACCCGTAACGACTGTCACAGATCCACGAATGACAGCCGGGACCAACGGCTTAACGTGCTTTCTGAAGCACGGAAGAGTCTCGGTATGTAAATATGGTCATCCATCTCCGGACCGACCGCGGCAAGCGTAGCTTAACCTGATGGATCGACTCGTGCGGCTGTTATTACTTAGCCACGAGCTCCTCATATCGCATATTGTATGTATATCTTATATATATATAAATAAATCCCTATTTCCCTTGGTCACGCCATCACGCGTGAACGGCTAGACCGATTTCACTAATTCTTTTTCTGTTGTTTGTTATTTTCAGGAGAAGGTTCTTATGAAAGAAAAAATTACGAAAATTTTGCGGAAAATTAGAAAATGTAAAAATAATTAACCACCATATAAAATTATTTCTAATCTAACCTTAGCACTTTGACAATATAAACTTTTTTAATGTAAACTTATGACGTTTGACATAAGAATTGACAGAATGCGTAATTGTTGACAGGACAACGTCTGTCGGGTCAGCTAGTATCAAAATAAAAACATCTATCAGTCTCGCAAGCAATGATCCATAATCCGAGATCATAATAATCATAAAGGTATGACATGGTTATTACCTCCGTATTATAGTTAGTTCCAAAACTATCCGAGGAAAGTGTAAACAAACCCTGTTCAGGTAAAATTCATACGCAATCACTCACTAAAAGGAATTACAAACCTTTCATCTGTATTTACAAGGTTACAACTTAATAATTATCTTCACCACTTTTTGTTGTTTGAATAATAACATTATTAAATTATAGTTGAAAAATCATCAACGAAAATTGAGGTTATCAAATGAAACTCTATTACCAAATGGAAAACATTTATTTAATTAGATCTCCAAACGGCTGTTTGACACTTTCCGTGACCCAAGGGCTGGCTTTTACCTTGGTCAGAGGCTAAGCATTGCCATTCAACGTGGCAATGCCGCCAGTCTCTTGGGTACACTACCACCCGACAGCGATGCGGAGGAATTGTTTGACGCCATATTTATTCAATTGTTTATTTGTATAGTTAGTTTTAATCAGTAATTTATTTAATATATTATATAATGTAAATAGTTATTACTTACCTAGTAATTATGTTAGACTTAGATTGTATATTTTATTTAAAATTGTAAATTAAACACAAATAAATGAGCCATGAAATGGAAAACATAAAAATTAGAATTTCGGATTTGATTAGAATACTTAATCAAATCAAAGCACTCAACTTGAAAGTGGCACTAAAAATTAATTAGCATTCTACAGGTGGACTCTTCATGTGTTTACATTTTAATCAGATACTTTTGGAACAGATAATACTTCCATGTGCATGACACATTAACAATAGACAATAGAATTATGTTTATCAGATTGTCAACCAACCATTTAGCGTCACTGGAAAAAGAATCATACCTACATAGAATAAGGTTAGTTTCATCTAGGTGCAAATAAAAATAAAAAAAACAAAGTCAAATTGTTGTTATTTTGTGTGTGCACCATAGTTTACCTAGTTATAACCTAGGTTAGGGTTGCTCATTGTCTATTTACATGTTTAATCAGCCTATAATGTTCCCACTGCTGGGACACAGGCCTGCTCTCGGTGAGAGGGAGTGGGCCGTAATCCACCACGCGGGCCCAGTGCGGGTTGGTAGATGTCACATGTCTTCGAATTTTTGATTCTAGGACGTTTTCTTACGATATTTTCCTTCAGTATTTTTTTAATACCAGCGGTTTATCGTTCGGTTTGGATTTTTTTTCTATCGAGAAAATTTTATGTAATCGTGTTTTCGTCAAACATAGGACCTAGCATCAATCCTCAACTTTATCATATATTTATTTAAAAATTAATGCTGCAGTATTTTCGGCATAACGGAGGATCATGCTAAGCAATTTGAGGTAGGGTAGGGCCTAAAAGCCAACATAACCTATCCGAGGTAGGGTGCTAGACATTGTCCATCACATAACTACCAGCAGGCGTAGCATGAGCACCGTTTTGTCGACGGAAGAGTAGACAAAAATGACGTTTCCTGTAGACAGTAGACAGTACGAGACGGCAGCAAAATAGAAAGAGTCAACTGCACTTTTTACGAAATTCACTCTTTTACATAATTCGACTCAGAATTCTTTGTTTTGTCAAAGGATTTATCGGTTTTCAGTGTGATTTTGACAGTAAGGATAGAAAAATAGTCTACCTACAAAAAGACGTAGACAAAGATCGTTAGAAATGAAAGACAAAATGACAGATTGTAGAAAGATTTCTACGGTGGATGTCAAAAATGAAGAAATGAACTGTCACTTTGTATAGAAAAAGCTATGTCTATTCTTCGTAGAGATAGAAAGCGCCATGCTACGCCTGCAGATACAACACGTGTGTACAAGAGATGAGCCATTTTTTATCAGTAACTAGTACCTTATCATTATCACATATCAGTTTACTATCTCAAGTAGGTACCTTATGTAAGTACATACAGTAATTCAAGAAGTTTACACGTGCTCTTGAAGGCATAGTATTATTTTGTCACAAAAACGTTTTATCATCTTATTGTGCTATCTAAATCAATCTGCCTGCCTTTTCCCAAGTTCTATGTTGGGGTCGGGTTCCAGTCTTACCGGGTGCAGCCAGTACTTATTTTATATCGAGCGACTGCCTATCTGACCTGCATAACCCAGTTACTGGGTTGGAATGTAAACCCCTTGGTAAGACTGGCTGTCGGACTTTTCGGCTTCCGACAACCCTAACTACATTTAATTTCAAATAATAAAAAAACTATATATTGAATGTGTACCATTAAAAATGACTTATTAAAAGTAGGTACCTACTTAATTCAACAAAATAATTAAAATTATGAGCGATTTAAGAATAATATCTTACAAATATTTTCATTTTACTCTGTTTATAGCTTAATTGAAGTGCCAGCTACGATACTTATCATATTTATGTTGTTTTTTTTTAATTTGGAATTAATTAAAATATCTCGCAAACTATTGAATTTCGTCCATACATATGGGGGGTTCCATTTGTTGTATTCTGGACCCTATCAGCTCCTGAGGGATTTAAGTTTAATTACAAGTAACCCTGTATGTCCATCACGCGGTAAACTCTAATTGCGCGATGCAGGATTTTTATGTGATGCGTAGTTCTCATGTGGCGATGTAGATGCCGCCACACGAGTCCATTATTATATTCTGTGACACGAGGGTATAGTGCACCTGCGGGAAAGTCCGAAAGGGATACCGGGGCCCTTGGCAACGGGTGACTGAAGGAACACGGGTGGGTTTTAGTCAGTAAAAGTCTGACTTCTCCCGCTTCGCCCAGAGCGGGAGAAGTCATGATTTCCCACACACAAAAAAAAAAAAATTGTATATTGCACAAGCCAGCGGGCTAAAGGTGAAAACCTTTCGAATTGTGCGCGCTCACTTGAGTAAGGGTCTAAGTGAACTTTACAAATAGCACAAAAATAATCGAAACAGGAAGAAAGTGTCTGGTTATTAGCACTCTGTTAGATACTTACTATGGTAATAATATTTTATTTATAAATCGAGTTGTTTTGTAGATAAACTCGTTATTTCCTCAACGGAAATCAGATTAATGTAGTTTGTTGCTGAAATGAAATGAAATGAAATGAAATGAAATGAAATGAAATTGTTTATTCTGTAAATAGGATATTGGAATCACTTTTACACGTCATATTAAAAAGTTGTAAAAATAAGCTAGATGAGGTCGGCGTTTCCTATCTGACTACTCTGAGAAGAAAGGCCGAAACAAACTCAGAGGTCACCGTCTCCTTTAAAGTCCAGACATAATCTTGGTCAGGCCATATGAGGACCATGTAGATTAGAGTCTGAAATGGTCTTTTGAGGAAAGAACCACACAGATTTGAGTGGACCTGTCCAGTCAGTGCAAGCATTTGTCAGTAATAGTGGAGCTCAACTCAGAACTTAAGGAGCTCAACGACTCGACGAACAATACCAAAGAAAGGACATTTGGGTAGGTCGCATAAAGTTCTCAAATTGCCAGACCTTCGCTAAAACTAACAGGACGAAAAATAAATATCCACATAGTCCTCACATTCACAATAAAACAATACTTTACAAGTAATCATCATGTCATTTTTTATATAATATTCAATAATGTCAATTTGTATATAAAACTGGTAGGTATATTTTTATGGTTTTCCATAATATTCAAAATGTCACAATGCTTAGCAGAGCGAGCAGCTCAATCCCATGCATTTTTGTCTTCTAAATAATCTGAGATTTTATAGTACCCTTTTTTACAAAGTTTGGTTTTAATACAGCTTTTAAATCGTTTAATGGGTAAGTTTCGAATATCAATGGGAAGTTTGTTGTAAAAGCGTATACATTGACCCATGAACGAGTTGCCTACTCTGTGGAGACGAGTGCGATGTACAGCAAGATTGTGTTTATTCCTGGTATTTAAACTATGAATATCGGACATTTTCTTAAACTTTGATATGTTTTTGTGTACGTACAATAGGTTTTCAAATATATATTGTGAGGCTACAGTCAGAATATCTATTTCTCTGAATTTTTCTCGAAGGGAATCTCTTGGACCTAGGTTGTAAATGGCTCGAACAGCCCTTTTCTGTAAAACAAAGATAGCATTAATGTCCGCACAGGCTCCCCAGAGAAGAATCCCATAAGACAGAAGACTATGAAAATAACTAAAATAAACAATTCTGGCTGTATCTACGTCAGTTATCTGTCTAATTTTTTTAACGGCATAGGCGGCCGAACTAAGCCTACCTGACAATTTTTCTATGTGTGGGCCCCATTGTAATTTACCGTCAATGGTTATTCCAAGAAAAACTGTCGATTCAACGGGGTCCAACTCTATTCCATTAACTTTAACATTGTTAGATAGCTGCCTGACATTTGGCGTTGAAAATTTAATGAGTTTAGTCTTTTTTTCATTCAAGAGAAGATTATTTACATTAAACCAATGCACAACTTTAGAGAGTGCATCGTTAACTTGTTCAAAGTTGACTAACTGACGTTTGATTTTAAAAATGAGGGATGTGTCATCTGCAAATAAAACGATCTTATGATTATCCCTTATGTGGTAAGGCAAGTCATTAATATAAATGAGAAATAAGAAAGGACCTAGAATTGAACCCTGCGGAACGCCCATGGTGACCGAAGATCCTGCAGATCTCTTGCCATTAACATCGACCCTCTGAATTCTGTTGTTCAGATAAGAAGTCAGAAGGTCGAGAGCCTTGTCCCTCATACCATAGTGGTACAGTTTCCTGATGAGAGTATCATGATGTACGCAATCGAAAGCCTTGGATAAGTCGCAGAAAATGCCAAGAGCATCCTGCGACTCCTCCCAGGCCTCGAAAATGCTTTTCAGTAATTCCACGCCCGCATCTGTAGTTGAACGACCCTTTGTAAAACCAAACTGTTTTAGATGGAGTAAATTATGTGCATTAAAATGTCCTAACATCTGTTTAAAAATTAATTTTTCAAAGATTTTGCTCAACGTAGGTAAAATCGAAATAGGCCGAAAATTCGAGGGATCAGTTGTGCTGCCAGACTTGAACAGTGGAATCACTTCTGCTGACAGATAGAACCCAGTATGTAGCTTATAAAGGATAGTAGGTAACGTAGTATTATAATATCTGTGGTAGGTAAGGAGGAAAATGGTAAAAAAACTGTTCTTTGGCTTAAGCGTGCACCTAGCTTTTCATAAGTGGCCATGTTAAGTATTTGTCGAGGATTGGGCGGTTTTACCAACCAGTCTTATCTTATCCAGCCGCACGGGACGATCCATCAGGTTAAGCTACGCTTGCCGGGGTTGGTCCGTGGATGGGTGACCATCTTTACATATCGAGACTCCTCCGTGTCTCGGTAAGCACGTTAAGCAGTTGTCATTTGACAGTCGTTACGGGTCGTCGGAAGCCCGAAAGTCTGACAACCAGTCAACACGATAACTCTCGGTAAGAACCAAGGGGTATTGTGTAACCCAGTTACTGGGTTGTGGAGGTCAGATAGGCAGTCGCTTCATGTAAAATACTGGTATTCAGCTGCATCCGGTTAGACAGGAAGCCGACCGCAACATAGTTGGGAAATTTAATGTGACGTCCCATAGCTATAACCAGCGGACGATCAAGAAGCTTCCAACGAAACCTCATTTTTCAAATTGTGATGAAAATTTTAGAAGTTATGAGGTAACAGATGATCATAGAATACATAATGCTGGTCAAAATCATAACCCTCCTTTTTGCTTCGCCGTAGTTGGGTATAAATATAATATGACCAATATAATATAAATATTATATTGGTCATATTATATTTATTAGGAAATCGTGGTGAAAATCAGAGTGATTCGTCAACTCGTCCCACATGCCTACGGCCCATTTACGACGACTTGGAGAAAATCAAAAGAACGTCCTAAAAATGGGCCGTAGGCATGTAGGATGAGTTGACTCGAAAATCATGGTATTTTTCTTCTTAACGCTAGTACTTGTTAACTCATAGAAAAATCAGGTTGGAATTTAACGAAGAACATTGTGCTCTTTACTGCACTGCATAGTTTTTGTCTGAGCAGGAAATCTAACCCATGGCCTTGGGCGCTGTGAATGCTATGAACAATGGACTTGGATGAGTCGTAGGCGAAGTTAATTATTGTTACTTTATTTTTGCAAAAAGAAAAAGATGTGAATGCATGAAAAACAGAGAAAAATAGTTTTATTTGTCATAGAAACTTATCCTTTTTGTATGCCCATAGCATCCGAAACAAATAAGTGAACTCGATTAAAAGAAATAAAAAAAAAAAACAATAGAGATTATTGTTATAGTTAATTAGTCCTTTTAGCTTATTTAAGTAGTATATTAAGTTACCCAATTTAAAAGAGATTTATATAAGTAATCAGAGCATAAAACAGAAATGAGTTAAGTATATTTTACTTAGAATAATAATTATTATTCTAAGATATTTTACTTATTTTTTATGCAACAAAGTGAATTGTTTTATATATTTAAAAAACGATGTCTACATCTCTTTTTATTTATTATCCCATCGATGGCACATAATGCTGAAGATTTATTTACAAATAAGGATCATGTAGGACCAGTCGTTTTCCGTTCGTCTTCTTGTCTGTTATATGTCTACTTATCAAGCTGTTTCTGCTTTTTTTTCTTTCTTTCTGTTAAATAAATAAACAATATTTATTCAGTTGTTTTTTTTTTTTCTTCTTGGCAATTGAGCCTGTGTCGACCATTCTGCCAGTGTCAATTCAGTTGATTGCTAGCGCGGCAATAACCTATTGGCAAATGGTTTCTAGTTGTGGTTGTCAGTAACTGTCACAGTTGACAGATAATTCATCACCGTTGCCAATCTGAAAAGAAACGCAAAATTTTAATTGTGTGTTATTCAAATCTCCTCGCCAAACTGTCGCGAGTAGACTAACTAGCATGTTGAATCATTCTCACTTATATACAACAATAAACAGTTCAATCAACCGGCTAAACAAACCAAAAGCGACCTTCAATCTAATTGTCACATACACCGTTCTTATCTACAGCAAACAGTCCACAGCATCTGTCATTCGGTCTTTTTAGATTCGCTGAACGAATGATTCGTGGATTCAGTACGTATTCTAACTTCAAGGAGACTACACGCTTGTCTGAATAAAAAATCGTGAGTGTTTTTTTAATTTTATTTTATTGTTTATACAGTGAAATGTTATTTGTAAATGTTAGTGTTTTTTTTGTGCTATTATTTTAATATTTTTGGTTTATTAACATTATTTTGTTGTCGGTTTCGCGAAGAAAGTTTCGGAGGCATTTTAATTTTCTCTCGCGTGTTATTCGGCGAACTATTGTAATTTTTGTTTAGAGTTATTTTTTTATGTTTTAAAATATATTTATGGAGTTATTTATTATACCGTATGTTAATTAACAAAGGGCGTTCACGTTAAACTGAAATAGTATAGCGTCCACAAATGCAAAAAAATACCACAAAAAAAATAATATAATGTAGTGAAATATTCAGAAAACTATTAAATTGATACGTTAACACTCTATACATGCACACTTGTATTTCAACGTATAAAGACAAGTGTGCGTGTACAGAGTGTTTCTTTTCCGTAAAATTTAATATTTTTTGTGAATACTTTACAATAAAAAAATTAAAAATCTTTTTTTTTATGGTATTTTTTTTAAGCATGTAAGTATACTATTTATACGCTATACTATATTGCAGGTTAACGGAAACGTCCTTCGAACGCGCGTCTATTTACATAAGGACATACATTATTAATAACAAGTATGTTTCACGCGAATTTACTAGGATTGCAGTTTCATAATAAAATATATTATGATAGACAGTTCAATTTACCTTATTGCAGTTAGTTTTAATCAGCTATTTTACAAAATTGCAGTATTCTATCTCTACCTATGATTACAAAAAAACATTTTCGAAAAAAAAACAACCGATTTCCAAAAAAAAAACAATAAAAAAACTTTTTACAAAAAAAAAAAAATAACTGACTTCTCGTTTTTTTTTTTCTAAAAATTTTTTATATAGACAGTACACAGTTACACACTAGGTGTGCAAATTTCAATCGTCTATCTATTATGGTTCAAAAGATACAGGCCCGTGACAGACCGACGCCCGTCCGTCTGTCTGTCACGGGCCTGTATCTTTCTCAGCTCACTGGATATACTATCTGGATATGCTCACTGGATATGCGCAAGGATATGCTCACTGTGGAGCCCGAGAATCGGGAGGCTCTAAACAATGTGACTTTACTAGTCGCGCTTCACCACGTGAGGTGCGACGTCGAAGCCCATTTGGATCGCGGAGATCGATGCTGTCCGTTTAACGCGTGCATTACGGCTCCGAAGGTCCGAATTTACCTCAGCTCAGCATATTGTCAGATGGCAACACAAAGTGTACCACCTGACGCTGATTTTCAGCTGCAACCCACGAGTGTCATACGCTAGAATAATAATATAATAAATTAAAACTGATAACTACATAAGATAGAAGAAATACAATATATAAAAATACCTAATAATTGTAAATGTAAATAAAATATAATATTTAAAATGGCAACATTCCGTTAAATTAGTCTACGAGATAAAAAAACAGAATTTACTAGGTACTCTTTATTCGCAACAATCACAACGACTGTACCAAAAGTACGATAGGCCGTTGGTGCCGGCTGTCATTCGTAGATCTGTGACAAACTCAAACTCAAAAAACTCAAAGCATTTATTTCAAATAAACCAATTACAGGCACTTTTGAATTGTCAAGGGGTTGGTCAGTCAGAAAATATGAAGCTAGTTGCCCATTCCAAAGCGTAGTAGGTTCCTATGGAGAAGAACGGGCAAGAAACTCCACGGACACTCTTTTAAATCAGAATATTGTTACAATATTCACACATATTGTTACAATATTGACAGTTGTTGCATGTAGTCAGAAGCCCAAAAGTCTGACAACCAGTCTTATGAACGGGTATCGTGTAACATAGCAACTGCTGGGTTGTCAAGGTCAGATGGACAGTTGCTCCATGTAAAATACTGGTATTTAGCTGCACCCGGATAGACTGGAAGCCGACCCCCACATAGCCTACACAAGGCTAGTCATCAAACCAACAAAAAAATACGGAAAACCTAGCAATAAATTTGCGGAAATCAGAGCGGTTTTTCCTGTAATTGTTGACAGTATAGATGTACTTTATATATACCTAGATTAAGTAATTGGTGGGAACTAGAAAAACTGGTCACCCTGTATAATATATTGTGGTACACACGGCTACACATCAAGCTATACATTTCCAGTCTATGCTGATCTCGCATTGTATAAGATTTCCGTACAATGCGAGGTCAGCTTATACTGGAAATGTATAGCTTGATGTGTAGCCGTGTGTACAGGAAAAATAGAAAGACATTTTCCAAGAGGTTGTAAACAGAATGATGATGATTATAATGAATATTGTATAATTATCAATACGTCAACCAAGATGTTATATGTTACGTATCATAAGCGACTACTGTAGGTAGGGCTCGCTCGTTTTTTTAATAGTGTTGGCCACAGTCAAAGCTCAAAAAAATAAACAGTTAGCATAACCACAGACCGCCAGTGCTGTAGTTTAAGGATAAGACATAATCAGTCTTTAATGTTCCCACTGCTGGGACACAAGCCTCCTCTCTGTGAGAGGGAGTGGGCTGGGCCGTAATCCACCACGCGGGCCCAGTGCGGGTTGGTCTAAAAAAGCATTTAACATGTGCCAAATAAATCATCGTAAAATGAAGAAAATGATGATTTCTCGATTTGTTTAGAATCGTACATTATTAGCTCATATTTTTCGATTTTTGTTTGAAATTCTATCAATTTTCATCACGAAATACTGAAATAAGCATCTTTTACTCTGGTTGCTGTAAACAGACATTTTTTCTTGTCGCTCATTGTGCGTTGCCTAGCAACCGTGACAAACAATCATGGCGTCTGTCGTGGTTGGTAATGTCATGCGTCACGCCCTGAATAATGATGATTCATTGTGATAGGTAGTAGATATTATAATATGCTATACCTTTTTCTGTACAGGTAAATAATACATGCAAACCATAATGGTCAATCCATAAGGTTAAGCTACGCTTGCCGTGGTTAGTCCGTGGATGGGTGACCATCTGTACACACCGAGACTATTCCGTGCCTTGGAAAGCACGTTAAGCCGTTGGTCTCGGCTGTCATTCGTGGATCTTTGACAGTCGTTACGGGTCGTTAGAAGCCCGAAAGTCTGACAACCAGTCTTACCAAGGGGTTCACAACAGGGGTAAGGGGGTACAACCCAGTTACTGGGTTGTGGAGGTCAGATAAATATCTTTGCTTATCGAGACTCAGGGTAACGAAGCTTGCTGCTAATCCAAAAATAATAGAAAAAGTATTCTCGATTCTTCCAAAACGAGTCTCGATTACTTACACGATTATTTTATCTTTGTTTATTGTGTCAGTGTCAGGTCGTATGTTGATTAAAATATGAATCGCGACCGTAACAAATATGGATTTACAGAATTAGAAACATTTAAATCACCAATACAACTCTCTAAGTTCATATACAATGTGGAGACGAAAATACAACAATAAATGAAAATACTGGCAATACTAATGCATAAAACTATTTTGGAACTATCAAATAAATCGTAACATCGAAATTAAAAAAGTCATATTTTCAAACAAAATAAATAGGTATTATTGATGGTTCGACTATGGGGTTTGCCGATCTTTGACTAGTTATCGTAAATTCGTAACTAAACTATTGGATATATTTCATTAACTTTTCGTATGTAGACCGAGAACGTCATTAGATATACGGAGTTTTATTTTTATTTTTAAACCTTTGACATGTGTAGTATTCTGAATTTTTAATTAACTATATTTTAATTTTATATTTTGAGTATAATAATTTTGTAATGTTATTTTAATAATTATTTAATTAGATTAATAATAATGCAAATATTTGCACACCATAATAGGTAATGATACAGAGTACTTTAAATTTATTTGTAACATCTGTTTATACCTACCTGTATTGATTTGATTTGATTTATTTTCTGTCGTATTGTCGTGTATTGAATGTTTATTTCATGAAATTATGACATTTGGCACTTACATGAACTTATGGAGTTGTATTGCTGATTCTAATGAAACCTGACACTGACTTGAAAATTGCAAAAAACGTAAGAATTTTTTGAATTTCGCGGTTACCTTAGCGCATCCCCCTTAAAGCAGTACTTACCTAAATCTACAATGCGTCGATAATATAATAATATTGTTGAATACTAAGTTACGTTTCGTAATTTATAAGACCAAATTTTCACAAAAATAGATTTTGAGAACAGTGTCAAATTAGAAACTTTTTAACTACATAGTTAACTAATTTACTTACCTACCATTAGAAAAACGTCATTAATTATGCCTCTACTATAAAACGTCAATAATCATGCCTAGTACCCGCATAAGTAGGCTTAAGCAATTAAAATACTTAATTTTACATTGAAATCGTAGTAATTCGAAGGTTTTTTTTTATTCATTTTGGTAATAAAGAAAAGCACAGTAAGTACCTACCAGACTTTTGGCCCAAACCTACATTCAATTCCGCGCCATTATCAATGTTTGAAAATAGAACACGCATCGACACGCACGCATCTTCCCATAAAATGTAAATGAGTATTTTTTATTTCAAATACTTACAGAATCTGTTTTCAATTAGGCACAGAGGCACACGCTACTGTACAATCATTGATGCGTGTCTGTTTTCTGTATCTTTTTCACACGTAGTTGGAAAACGCTTAGTTGATTATTTGCCAACTACAAAATTAAGTTTTTCTTTTTTTAATTTCTGTCCTATACATTTGGATCCAGTCGATGAGTCGAGTAGGTATTGATGTTTTGTAGGGGACAGTTGCTAATTTTTTTGCGAGAAAGTTGTTCAGTTTGTCGGTCTACCAACCACTTAAATACCTAATGACCACATTTCTGGTACATGCTGCATATTCCTGGAGGAACCTAAGATACTAACTAAACTAAAAAGAACTAAAAAGTGAAATAATAAAAACTTTTTACAAAACAAAACAAGGAAGGTGCAGGAAGTCGGTTGTTTTTTTTTGTAAAAAGTTTTTATTATTTCACTTTTTAGTTCTTTTACTTTTTAGTTGTGGTACCTACCCCACACGAATTCGAATACCGCTACCTGCTATGTAAATAACAGTGACGGAGTAACTTATAACATCGTCCACATATACTAAATGGGAAAAATACGTAATATTGAAGCTTACTCAAAAACTACGCAAGCAAAGTTAATATAAGGGACCACCTCTGACGCATGAGCTACCAAACAAAGAAAGAATCATCAAAATCGATTCATAATTGGCGGAGTAACCGCGTAATAAAAACAAAAAAAAAAAACATTCAGACAAATTGAGAACCTCCTCTTTTTGAAGAAGTCTGTTAAAAATCACCCATCCATAAAAACAGACCGCAGAAAGTGCAAGTTCAGCTCACAGACAAATAAACATGAAATAAAAAAAAACTCGATACGAATCAGAGCTGCATTTGTTTTTTTTTGTTTTTTTCCCTCTAAAGTAAAATACATCTGCCTTCCAAGGGCATCCAGATATCAATTGCTGTTCCTGCCTCGCTCACTCTTTTGCGAATTGTACTGCTGTCTCTTTTGCTCGGTGTATTTTTTCGTCTCTTTTCAAACGAATCAGGTTTTGTACAAATGTTGTAGATAGTCTATTATTTATTAACGTTTGCAGATAACATTAAATTTTAGTTGCTATGCAATGGGTATAATACTGTCGTCTATTTTTGTTTTTTTTGAAATTCATCTATCAACCAATCAATCTGCCAAGCCTTTTCCCGCCTATGTTGGGGTCGGCTTCCAGTCTAACCGAATGCACCTGAATAACAGTATTTTACATGGAGCGACTGCCTATCTGACCTCCACAACCCAGTAACTGGGTAATACGATACCCCTTGGTAAGACTGGCTGTCAGACATTCGGGCTTCTGACGACCCGTAACGACTGTCAAAGATCCTCGAATGACATCCGGGACCAACGGCTTAACGTGCTTTCCGAGGCACGGAGGAGTCTCGATATGTAAAGATGGTCACCCATCCACGGACCAACCCCAGCAAGCGTAGCTTAACGTGATGGATCGACCCGTGCGGCTGTTATTACTTAGCCACGAGCTTCACCTCCTCCTCTTTCCTTTGAAATTCATCTATACTATACATTATAAAGTCGCATTTCGTGTTTGTCTGTATGTCCGCGTTGTTCTTCTAAACCACGCAACAGATGTTGATGAGGTTTTCACCATCGTTTAGAGAATTTATTCCGGAAGGTTTATGTGTATATTACGTTAATATTAAAGTTGATGAAATCTTGATGTTTTGTTAAGTCGTAAAAACCGTGCGACACAGGAGCGGGTCGCTAATTTAAAATAGAAATCATAATTAATTTGAAATATGACTGTGGGAAAGAACAAAAAAAAAAACGATTAAAGCGTGATTAAATTTATATAACATCCTTTTAAATTCGGCTACGTATATAGGCTCTTACATACTGGGGTGATTCGTCGCGCGACGCTACGCCGCCGCATTGTTCGCCGTGTAGTTTTCTCAGAAATTGTTTTGTTAAAATTGGCGTCCCGTGACGAATCGCGCCAGTCTGTAAGAGCCTTTAACTGCTAAACTGCTACACCAATTTTGATGAAATTCTTTTTATTTGACAGATAATGCCTGAAGTACACCCAGCGTTTGCAAACTCTGGAAAGAGGGCAGGTTTAGAAGTATGGAGGATAGAGGTATGTACCCTTGTTCTTCGTTACTTGTATTGCAAGTCGTAATACACGGCACCGCGAACCGCCGCCGCCGTAGGCAGTGTCATATACAACGTGTAACAGAATAAGCGCAAGACCTGAAAGTAGTTTGCTCAGAATCGGCTTCTGAATCGATTTCCATCATTATTTATATGTGTTAATTTTTCATGAAAAAAATCTTTTCTTTAACTGAAATTAGAACCACCGCGTCTTACCAAGGTAATAAGATATTTTATTTAAGGAAATTCAAGCCTTATCTCAAAGGAATAAAGCCTATTCAAATGCATAAACAAATTTGTAATACGCTCATAGCTATCCTATGTTTCATGTTTAGTCAGGAAGTCTATTTTGTAAAAAAAACTAGGTGTCGTTTAATTAAATTAAATTACAGATATTATTTTAGTCTTATAATTTAATATTCTAATTGGGGTGTATGTGCTCTTGCGTTTATTCCGTTACAGGTTGTATATCAACTAGTTCTAGCCCCTATGTTTTCCGTTTTGATGATACATTATCTGTAGAAGCACTAGAACCCTCAGAAAATGCTCAAAATTGCCTGTTTAGACCGCTGTCATCAGAGGCCTATTGTACTTTGACAACTATTAATGAAAAAAGAAAAACATGGGGGCACAGTAAATATCCTTCTTATTAAATTTATAAAATATCTTTCAAATTGGTCTAATATTGGAGGAGGAAACAGACGAGAGCCGAACGACGAATTATGACTTTTTGTATGGAGAAATGAGCGACCCTATTTCCTATTAATCGCCTAGTCGCGGACGTTACCACTGGGCTGTACTTATTTGGACACCCGTTTGTTATCGTTCACGCCGTTTCCTTGTGAAACCAGAGCTTACACCCATAGGGATATATAAATGCCACCTTACTATAAACGTTGTATAGCGCCTGTATAGTTACACACCGCTTTGTCTTCTTCTTTCAAAAGTCAAATTACTTTTGAAAGAAGAAGACAAAACGTTGTGTAACTATACAGTATAGAGTGCGTGCACCAAATTATGAACAGTAGACACGGGTTTGAACAACACGACGTTACTCACCACACTCACTCACTTGTCAGTTCGAGATTCATTCATTTGTATGTCACAGTGAAGCGGTACAAAATGTTATTTTGAGGTGTTGGGACATCCAATTTTGTATGGGACATTTGAAGTGCCTCTTGTATGTCCTACCCAACACTAATCTATAGCTCACTTGTCTACGATGAGCACTATGCGATTTGCGACGCGCACTCTATGTAATATTATATCACCGTTGAAAGATTTCAGTATAAAAACATTTTAACGACTAATCCGTCTTTCAACGAACGAATGAAAGTTCGTATAATGTATGATTTCAAACTATTTTTAACGTCATAAATCAATGAAGCAGTACATCTTGCTGTCGACTCGGTTTTACTTATTTGACACACAAATAGGTTTTATTATACTCAGATGTTATTTATTTACTTCTTCAAAATATCGCAAGAGTAAGTATCTCTCGTAAAATGTTTTAAATAGATGGTCTAAAATACTAAGTAGTTTGGATACAATGGAAGTTCGCAGTTATTTTGTAGCTAGCCAAATGTTTAAAAAAAAAAACGGACAATTGAAACTCAAACTCAAAGCATTTATTTCAATTAAACCATTTACAGGCACTTTTGAATTGTCAAAGAATCGGTCAGTTAGTCGAAAAGTTGAAGCTAGATGCCCATTCCAAATCGTAGATCTCTATGGAGAAGAACGGGCAAGAAACTCCAAGGACGCTCTTTTAAAAATGGATATAGATATTACAAAATCCTGGGTACAGTCTTCTTGGTGCTTCTATATGTGAGAACAATGTCAAATGAAAGATACTTAATCAAAAACAATTCAAAATGTAAGATTAAAAATAAACCCTGGCAGATGAGAGATGACCAGTCTCAACTGACAGCGCCCGTTCACGAACATGACACGTGGATCAGCACCATCCAGCTCAACCATTTTGTAGGGAACCGAATGATCCAACACACGCGAGTCGGACTCAGGGAATTGCGAGTCGGACCACGCACAATGAAGGGTTCCGAAGTTGGGATGAATTTCTCCCATGAACAAACTTAACATGTTTTTGCAACTGCTTGAAGTTGGTCCATTATTACTCGTTAAGGGCGCACCCTAGCTCAAATTGCTTAGCATGATCCTCAGTTATGCCGAAAATACTGAAGCATTAATTTTGAAATAAATACAATATGTTAAAGTTGAGGATTGATGCTAGATCCTATGAATGGCGAAAACACGATTACATAAAATTGTCTCTAAGTATAGAAAAAAAATCCAAAGTTACCTCTAAACAGAACTATAAACCGCTGGTATTAAAAAAATACTTCAAATTAGATCATGAAACGTATATATAACTGAACAAACTATAAAGCAGGTCTTATGTTTTTTATTTTTTTTAATTACCATTATTTTCACCGTAAAAAGCAATTATTACCTAAACTTTTCGAGGCTTGAAAACCGCTAGCGCCCAACTCCGTCTCGCTCTCACTCAGGTTGCGAGTAGTATGGTGCGGGCGAGATAAAATCTGAGTTAGGGTACAGCCTTAAAGCTTAATATTTCGCTAACGGATCCCTGAATCCAAAAAAGGTTTTTCACAAGCTCACAGTATTTTTGTGTCGCTCCTATTATGGGGGCTTAAGCATAGCGTGGGGCTTAAGCATAACGAACGAAAGCTGGATGTACTATGTACATCTGGGGGCGTAAACCGGCCACATTAGCAATTCCTCTAAAAGCAGTCCATTTCCTGAATCCCAGCTGTCATAAGCAATTACTCTAATTTGACATAAAAGCAATTCATAATATGTGAACCATTTTACGAATCTCCATAGAAAACTGTCAAACAGATGAATTATTTCGTAATGTGAATTACACGCAGATCATTATTATTTATTGTCAGTTGACATTTTACGATGGTTCATAATATTTTCATATTATGAGTCTCTTAAAGTGACCGTTTTAAACCTCATGTATCGAAACCTTCGAGAAATCCAGACGTGATATAATATTTTATGTGACCACACAGCAGCTACTACCATTTTCATTGCCCACACGCGGGCCTCTGTAGCTAAAACAGGTATAACAAGACATATTTTCGTCCCGGACGAACTGACGGGACGAGACATTAATAAAAACCTATTTTTAGTCGTCTTACATCTTCTATTTTGGTCGTTACTGAGAAAAAATATAAAATACTGCTAGATGCAAGTAATTGTCCGTGACAAGATACAATTTTTTAGTTTTATTACTGTCGTTTCATGAAGTTTTGAGACATAAATTAGGCGAAGCTCACGCCAATTACGTTTTAAATAACTCATAGTTATAAACAACATCAAGTCCTGTTTCCCCGAAGGGTTACGCAGAGGTGTACCTATAGTCAATCGAGAAAGAAGTCAATCGTCGAATCCGACCAGTGTGTGATACCAGTGATGACCTATGGCACTGAAACGTGGTCGCTCACAATGGGCCTCATTAGAAGGCTGGAAGTCACTCAAAGGGCAATGGAGAGGACTATGCTCAGAGTTTCCCTGCGTGATCGAATCAGAAATGAAGAGATCCGTAGGAGAACCAAGGTGACCGACATAGCCCGAAGTGTTGCCAAACTGAAGTGGCAGTGGGCACATTGCTCGCAGATGGCCGATGGGGCCCGAAAGGTTCTGGAGTGGTGACCGCGTACCGGAAGACGTAGCGTTGGAAGGCCCCCACGAGGTGGACCGATGACCTGGTTGAGGCCGCGGGAATGTGCTGGATGCGAGAAGCACAGAACCGGTCGAAGTGGCGGTGCTTGGGGGAGGCCTATGTCCAGCAGTGGACGTCTTTCGGCTGAAATGATGATGATGTACCTATAATACACCCACATTTCACCAGATAAGTTTATGTCCCTTGTAATATGCATCTCTCTCATAGTTATTTACTTAGTCGACAAGCCGTCTCAAACCAAGACATTAGCACTGCGAACAATATAGCGAAGCATGCCAATACTACACCTCGGCTCTGTGTGCATACACGCTCACACGCACACATTTACAATCAAACTACACTTCAATAAGTGCACTATTGTTTATGAAACCGACCTCACGTCACTGTTGACAGCGCTCTGGCTTGGTTTTCTATTTGGTCTGAGGTCAATTTTTGACACTTCCTTAGTCATATTCGCTAATAGAATGTCATTTTGTCTACCCCCCCGTATCTATCTACTTAGAGGCCTATTTTCTTTTACAACTCATAGAAATAGAAATCATTTATTTGCCAATAATGTAGGTATACAGATAATGATGGTTATTTTGAAGAGAGTCTCGATACATTTTGCCTTACGGCATGCAAAATAATACATGATCACTAAACAAACCAAAAATAAACAAGAAAACACCATTAACTAAGCAACATTACAATCATGAATAAAAATACACATATTGAAAACATTCGGAATGTCAACAAATTAAATTAAAAGAATGTCAGAAGATTCAATTACAAATGCTGCAAATTGTCTTCTGGGCACGTTTCCGGATGACAGCGATGCGGACGAATACTTCGACGCCTGAGGGTCCCTTTGTTTTTATATCTATAAGTAAGTCCTTTTAGTTTTAGTTTTTTTTTGTTAGTTATTAATCCTATACTTAAATATATTTAAATAAATTATTGATAAGCGTATAAAAGGTTTTGAACAATATTTTATATGTATTACAAATGTCAACAAATTAATGTCAGAAGATTCAATTACAAATGTCAACAAATTCAATTTAAAATGATAATATATCCAGTTACAAATGTCAATAAATTAAATCAATAAAACTAAGGATAGAAATGTCAGTAAATTAACTCACAAAGCAGAAGTCACACACCATTAACAAAAAGTTTTGTTATTAACAAAATCATTAACAAAGCCAGTGTATTTAAATGTACCGAGATTTATGATGACTGGATCTAGATAACGTTCTGGAATACAACATGGCGCCCAGCGGGGCAATTCGCTTATTCACATTCGCAATCTGTCAAAAAACCATCAATTTACCAACATTTTTGACAAGTTTGACAGATAGATAGAGAGATAGAATACTCTTTATTATGTACACCATAAAAATTACAGACATAAATTAGAAATTTTACATAGGGTGATACAATAAAAATAAAAAAATACTGGTATTCAGCTGCATCCGGTTAGACTGGAAGCCGACCCCAAGATAGTTGGGAAAAGGCTAGGCAGAAGAGACATAGGGTGATACAATACGCGGTCTTGGACAGATTGCGATTTGAATGTGAACGTAAGAGATTTGGCCCTCTGTTCCAAATTCAAACATTTACATAACGCAAATCGCCTTCACACATGTTTCAATTTTAAGTACCTGAGAACTTCAATTGTTAGCAGAAAGTGTAAAAAAATAGTGTTAGCATTAAAAATCTATAGAAAGACCTCTTTTATCATTGACATCAATCTAAATAACTCGTAAAAATAAGAATAATCTTTTATGCATATCTACTTGGCACAAACTATAGAAAAGTTTTTATCACTATTTTTGTAGTCTATTCATAGATCAAGAAAAAAAAATACGACCACACATTCTTTGTTGTTGAATGTTTTCGAATTTCGAAAACATTTGTTCGTCTTGTTTTCTCAACAGACTGTTCAATACAACATGTTTCAGTATAGGCAGAGATGTCTAAAGATCCTACACCCACATTTGGCCAGATATCAAGCAATAGGAGGCTAGCCTAGCCTATTACTTTATACATACATACATAAATTATAGAACGCCACCTGCTACGATCCTTGCATACTCCTTGTGCCTCGTTTACGTACCGAGGGCCCGTTTTTTTTTTCTTTCGAAACTAATTGAGACTTATTGGGAAATTAGTTCAGGTTAAGCTACGCTGAACCGTTGGTCCGTGAATGGGTGACCATTTTCACATATCGAGACTGCTCCGTGCCTCGGAAAGCACGTTAAGCCGTTGGTCCCGGCTGTCATTTGTGGATCTTTGACAGTCGTTACGAATCGTCAGAAGCACGAAAGTCTGACAACCAGTCTAACCAAGGGGTATTGTATTACCCAGTTACTGGGTTATGGAGGTCAGATAGGCAGTCGCTCCATGTAAAATACTGGTATTCAGCTGCATCCGGTTAGACTGGAAGCCGACCCTAACATAGTTGGGAAAAGGCTAGGCATTTTTTTTTTTGGGAAATTAGTTAAAAATAGTAAAAACTTAAAGCAATGGTCCATAAATTTCTTAAACGTGAATATTTTTTTTTATGAACAAATGACTTGGGGTCTCAATCCAGACGCTTGCATAAAGTGGCATTGCATACATCTCGGAAAGTACTATCAAAAAGATCATGTCTGTTGTATGGGAGCCCCCTTAAATATTTATTTTATTCTGTGTTTTAGTAATTGCTGTTATAGCAGCAACAGAAATACATCATCTGTGAAAATTTCAACTGTCTAACTATCACGGTTCATGAGATACAGCCTGGTGACAGACGGACAGAAAGACAGACATACAGCGGAGTCTTAGTAATACTCGTAGGGTCTCGTTTTACCCTTTGGTTACGGAACCCTAAAAACGAAATTACATAAAATCATGAAAACTTATTCGTTATCAATTTTGGTTACTATAGTACTATCTACAGATTTCATGAATATTATAATAACAATGTTAATGATTAACATTTAATTTTAATTAATATTTTTTTATATTTTTAAAATAATGACCCGATAGCGTTGTTAATTAGGAAAAATTACGAGAAAAATGTAACATAAACGGGTAAAATATAAATAAATAATTTATTATTTTTGCTAGCAATAATACCTATCATACATTTATGAACCTAAACCGGGTAACTAATCTTGCATCTAATATTTTCACAATAATTATGATACTAGCTGCGCCCCGCAGTTTCACCCGCGTAAGTCTTGATCTCGTGGAAATATCGGGATAAAAAGTATCCTATGGCCTATTCCAGGTCATAGTTAAGTTAGTTGCCAAGTTTCATCCAAATCCGTTCAGCCGTTTTAGCGTGAAAGCGTAACAAACAAAGAAACAAACAAACTCACTTTCGCATTTATAATGTGGCGGTATCTACATCGCCACATGCGAACTACGCATCAAAGACTTGATGTCACACAAAAAAATACTGACGTCACATAAATCCTGCATCGCGCAATTAAAGTTTACCGTGCAATGGACATATACTTAAACAAGAACCCAATATCAATCGTTGGGCAGTTGCCCGCCAGACACAACACCCGTCTGCAGGCGTAGCATGAGCACCGTTTTGTCGACGGAAGAGTAGACAAAAATTACGTTTCCTTCAATCGTTGGGCAGCAAAGTAGAAAGACTTTTTACGAAATTTACTCTTTTACATCATTCGACTCAGAATTATTTGTTTTGTCGGTTTTGTCATAGGATTTATCGACTGTCAGTGTGATTTTGACAGTAAGGATAGAAAACTTTCTTCCGAAATAGTCTACCTACAAAAAGACGTAGACAAAGATCGTGAGAAATGAAAGACAAAATGACAGATTGTAGAAAGATTTCTACGGTGGATGTCAAAAATGAAGAAACGAACTGTCACTTTGTATAGAAAAAGCTATGTCTATTCTTCATAGAGATAGAAAGCGCCATGCTACGCCTGCAGGTCGGATGATCCTCCCTTTTCTATGGTGGATGAGTGAACTTTACACCCTGTTCCTCATACCCCTAAAATAATATTAGTTAGGATGAGCTAATAAATACCTATTATCATCATCGCCTAATCGGATGCGAAAAACGTTGTGTCACATGTAGTACGGTGGTACGGAACCCTTCACCTAGCCAATTTTTTTTTCAGAATATGTCTTTTTCCTTGCGATGTTTTTCTTCAAAGATAAAAAAAAAAAAATGTTTTTTTATTGTTTCAGAACTTTGAACCCGTCCCAGTGCCTGTGTCACATCAGGGAAATTTCTACTCTGGCGATTCCTACATTGTTCTAAGCGTAAGTATAATAATCCATTCTAATTATTACCTACTAGCTATTGCCTAAATTTGTTTATGTACACCCATGCTATAAATCCTCTATAAAAGTTTCTGAAACAGTTAGCTTATAGCCAACATTAAAACATCCAGTGTCATAGTAACCATAATATCATCCAAACGGGTGTTATAATGTTGTACTGAATTTCATAATGCAACTCATTTAAAAAAAACAACATTGTCCTTCACCAGCGTTTCACTAACAAAGCACCGTAATTTAAAAACAAAACAAATTCGAATTCGAAAATTTCGAATTCACGTCGTACCGCGCCATTTTTGTTCGATATTGGTATTGCAAAGAAACTTTTATAGAAGATTCATATCATAGGTGTAGATAAAATTTTGTTTGCAACTGTGTATAATAAAACAGTTGCATAAATAACTATTTTTATTATCGTAAACTAATTTGACAGGTGCTAATGTCAAACTCCAAATCGAAAAAGCAAACAACAATCACTTGAAATGTCAAATTAGTCCACGAGATTAAAAAATAGACTTTATGGGAATATAGGTAACTACTAACTAGTAGGTAGCACGGCTGTGTGACCTGAATTACACTTTATTGTGTCGTAGCAAGAGTCGCTTTTTATTGAAATGATTTTGTAAAGTGAATCTTCTGTACTATTCTGTAGCCACACCTCGACGCCTGCTGTCACTGAAAACCAGCGCTGGGGCTCTGTCTAGCATAGGGTCGCAGCATTATGCTGAGCGATGGCCGTTGCGTAAATATGACGCATAGTTTCCCCCAATTTGTAATTTTTCGTGTATTTGTATTTTATTAGCGTCATGTTTGCCGCAAATAAACGTATTTTCTTTATTTTTTTTATTTCTTTATTTTCTTTTTTCTTTCTTTCTTTTTCTTTCTTTTTTCTTTCTTTCTTTTTATTTTCTTTCTTTCTTTACATCTCAGTAACAAATCTTTTGACCTAGTCCAAAATGGCCATTGTTCGTTCTAGACCACCGGTGATGAATCTCGCTTTTCCTGGGACATTCACTTCTGGATCGGCTCCAAGACGTCTCAGGATGAAGCTGGTTCCGCAGCAGTCCTCACAGTTAACATGGATGATGAGCAGTTTCATGGTTCTGCTGTCCAGCATCGAGAGGCTCAGGGTTACGAGTCGAAGCAGTTCCTGGATTATTTCCAACCTGGTAAGCAAAGCTTTCGTACTAGCTGCGCCCCGCGGTTTCACCCGTGTAAGTCTCGATCCCGTGGGAATATCGGGATAAAAAGTATCCTACGTATTAATCCAGGTTATAAACTATCTGTTTGCCAAATTTCATCCATATCCATTCAACCGTTTTTACGTGAAAGAGTAACAAACATCCATCCATCCATCCATCTATCTATCCATCCATCCATCCATCCATCCATACTTAAAAACTTTCACATTTATAATATAAGTAGGATAGGATTTTCTACACACACACAAAACAGACATGAAGAAAGGATCAGAAAAATACACAAGAAAAATATTTCGTGTATGAAAACAAAAACCTTCCATGTATATGCTGCAGGCGTAGCATGACGCTTTCTATCTCTACGAAGAATAGACATAGCTTTTTCTATACAAAGTGACAGTTCGTTTCTTCATTTTTGACATCAACCGTAGAAATCTTTCTACAATCTGTCATTTTGTCTTTCATTTCTAACGATCCTTGTCTAGGTCTTTTTATATAGACTATTTCGGAAGAAAGTATTCTATCCTTACTGTCAAAATCACACTGACAACCGATAAATCCTATGATAAAACAAAGAATTCTGAGTCGAATTATGTAAAAGAGTGAATTTCGTAAAAAGTGCAGTTGACTCTTTTTATTTTGCTGCCGTCTCGTACTGTCTACTGTCTACAGGAAACGTCATTTTTGTCTACTCTTCCGCCGACAAAACGGTGCTCATGCTACGCCTGATGGACGAGAATTTCTTTAGAAATTAGCTTCTTTCTAAAGAAATTCTCGTCCAGCATAATAAATATAAGGTGTTTCTTTTCATACACGAAATATTTTAAGGGGTTATTGTACTCATATTATTAGAACATATTATGAACTACTGTCACTATGAAACCAACCATGAAATCGCGAAAAAAAATTAGCTATTCCCTACATTCTGACGAGCTATATATATGTAAACTAGCAGGGACTTACGAGGAGCATTGGAACCCAGACAGGCGAGGCGCTTTACTTTTTGTAAATAATTTCACCACTGCTCTCAAAACGGTGACACCAACTAAAAAGTGAAAAATAAAAACTTTTTACAAAAAAACACTACGCAGTGAAAAATAACTTTTATTTCGGAAGTCAGTGGCAAAAAACGAAAACACAAAACTTTTTTTGGAAGTCGTTTTTTTTTTGTAAAAAGTTTTTTCACTTAGTAGGGCGAATTTCACCAAACTTTTAAACCGAGTATAAGTCTTATCCTGCGAATAAATTTTGAATTTTTTTTGGTAAAAAGGTTTTTTTTTCATCAATTCAAATACCTACTGCCGAATCGAATGATGTAACATGTGTGTAGCATCCCTCACTATTACCATACCTTTAACCCGAACCAGTATTAATTTATGCGCGATTCATATCGGGCTAACTTTAAACAGGTTTGTAACTAATTTCGTGCAACCGCAGGCGCCATTTAGATTTATTTTTAACGGCAGATTTTGATGTTACTCTTTCATGTGTGAAATCCATTCGCTTCTGATGAATAAACATGCTATAATTTTTCGTTTATTTTTTAAATGTTTTGATGTGTTTATGCTCAGTAGGTAAAGAAGCGTTACATGATTTAGATGGACCACCTCATCGCATAACCTGCTTTTTTAGAAAAGTATGATGTTTTAAATTTAGTACCTAGTGTATGTTTAAATAATAAAATTATCAGATAGAGACATTATAAGGTGTAAAAAAAATTACTTTGCCTACAAACTATAAGAGGTACTTTAAACCATCGAAGTGAATAACTTTTAGTATGGGACCAACTTTGAAATCGCGAATAAAAATTCTGCTGTTCCCATTGATTTATATAGTAATATATATGTCAATGGCTGTTCCTAAAGTTTAATACATACTGTTTTAAGCTGTATGGGACAGCTGTTTTTTTCGTGTTTGTGTGTTCCAAAATAAAACTCGATTTATTTCTTCCTTAGCTATCAGATACTTGGACGGAGGCCACGCTTCAGGCTTCAACCACGTCACAATCAACGCTGGAGCCGAAAAACGGCTGTTCCAGATTAAGGGGAAGAGGAATGTTCGCGTAAGGCAGGTCTGTGGTAGAAACCTATTATATATTATTTAAGTAGACCCTAGGTTACTACCAGGGACCGAAGGATATGCTTAAGCTCCTATTTATTTCATGCTGATGGCCCGTTATGTTCAGGAATGTTCAAGCGTGGCGGCTCTGTGGTACAAAACTGTTGTATGTTATTAAAATAAGTCCAGAGGTATTACCAGGGACCGAAAAATATGCATGAGCTCTTACATTTTTCTAAGTAAGGAACAAATCTGCGCGAGATTCGATTAGTCATAGCTAAGAAAATGCATAACCCGACAAACAAAGGTGGTGGTTAGCGACCGGCAAAGCTGTATCCGTTTTGGTATTAAACCAGCATCTTCACGGTTTTAAACCACCAAGGTCACCTATGTTGTGACTTGTGACGCGGTTGGCGACCGTGTAGCAAGCAGTCAAGCACTACTGTGTAACGCGATACGCCCCCACCACAATTTTCCTATAAATATTCTCACAAACAAATCGAGTATGTTTACTTCGTCGATAATTGATCAACTACCTATGCAGCGGTTCTCAAACTTTTTTGGCGACAGAACCCTTTTGGAAAACTAAATTTTTGACGGAACTTTAGAATAATCAAAACCGTTCGTCCTTTTTCCAGATGTTGCAAAACTTGTTTCACAGGGTCCAAGTTTCATTTTTTTTAGACGTAGGAGCAGTATCGCGTATAAAAAGCAAAGCGCCTACTTGTAGTTCCATTGTATCCTGCATAGACACGTGATTAAGCAAATGCCGCCAAATCGAAAATAAGTTCTTGAGGAAACTGGGCTCCTCAAAGCCTTGTGGGGCTGCGAAAATACTGGGTCACTTTAGCAGAGTCTTATTATGAATATATAAGTAATGAATCATCGTAAAATGTCACAAACTGAGAATTCATAACATGATCTGCGTGTAATTCATACTACGAAATAATTCATCTGTTTGACAGTTTTCTATGGAGATTCGTAAAATGGTCCACAAATTATGAATTGCTTTTAGGTAAAATTAGAGGAATTGCTAATGACAGCTGGGATTCAGGAAATGAACTGCTTTTGGAGGAATTGCTAAGGTGGCCGGTTTAGGCCCCCAGTAATTTCGCAGCACACTTTGACTAACACTGAACTATAGGATCAAAATCTATACTATTTCAGTCCACATGACGTAGACAGTTTTCAAAACACTGGCTTAACGATCAACCCATCAAATAGGATCAAAGTAAATCTTGCATTTCTTCACTACATTGGAATGGGCGATATTTCTTCCAATACAATGTGCCAATCAAATTGAATGATGTCTACACTAATATTTTAAAGAGAAAGATTTGCATTTTTTAATGTTTGCTTCCGTCGAATTTTCTCACCAAAAACCCAGGAATTATTTTTGCACAACTTAGTTTGATGTGTTTAACAACACCCTCACGGATTGGACTTTGGGTTTTTTTTTTAAAAACCACATAAATAGACTATTCTTATTAAGAATCATACTGAGACTCTATTGATGTGGTTTTTTTTTTTGGAAAAGCAGGTTTTGTCTGTGTGCTAATTTATAATGAAATTGGGGTAATTTAGGTAATAAAAATGTGAATTTCAAATTGCAATAAATTTTTTATTTTTTTTTGTTTGGTAGGTAATGCTTCAGGGTTGGTCCCATATAAATTTTATTAACTTTATATAGACGACATCTTATGTGACTTCACTGTTATTTACATAGCAGGTAGTGGTATTCTAATTTGTGTGGGGTAGATACCACAACTAAAAAGTGGAAAATAAAAACTTTTTACAAAAAAAAAAACAACAGACTTCCAAAAAAAAAAAGTGAAAAGTAAAATAATTTCGAAAGTCGGTGGCAAAAAACGAAAATTGAAAAGCAAAGACACCGACTTCCGAAATTAAAGTTATTTTTCACTTTTTTAGTGTTTTTTTTTTAAATCGTTTGTTTTTTTTTTTGTATCTTTTCCTGTGCGTGTCCCAAATAAAACATTTTTCTTTCTTTCTTTCTTTCTATAATATTAACATTTTCTGTCACTAGGTGGCCATCAGCTTTGACTCTCTGAACAAAGGAGACTGCTTCGTCTTGGACTATGACCATGAGATATACCTGTACGTAGGAGAAAATGCCAAGAGTGTGGAGAGACTGAAGGCTATACAAGTAGCCAATCAGGTCAGAGATCAGGATCACAATGGAAGGGCCAGCATCGAGATCATTGGTGGGTTTCTTAATCTCTCTTACTGACATGACTTATACTAAAATAGATGCCTTGAACAGATTATGAGTTGATTTATAGGGAGAGGTCGAGTTTGTTCAAAAAATACGACAAAGTATACTTAATCCTAACTAATTCATACTAATATTTTAAATTCGAAAGTAACTCTGTCTGTCTGGCTGTCTGTATGTTACCTTGGTGATAGTGCTAATTCCAGTAGTAATAAACATTCTAATCAAAGTAGTTCAAATGTCAAATTGCCACAAATTAGTTTGCCTAAGTTCTCGGGTCTCTATTCTGAATGGGTTACGTTCCGTGATTTATTTACATCACTGATTCATAAAAATGATGCACTGGATGACGTTCAAAAACTTCACTATTTAAAGAGTCACCTCACAAGCGAAGCAGAACAGTTGCTTCGACATATACCAGTGACTGCGTCTAATTATAATGAGTGTTGGTCAATCCTAAATAAACGATTTGACAACAAAAGGTATTTAGCGAATTGTATACTCAAGCGGCTTGTCCATCAACCGTCAATTAATAAAGAATCGTCAACAAATGTTAAAGCGCTGTTAGACACGACGGTTGATTGCTTACATGGGTTACGCTGTCTAGGCATCAATGTGAGCTCCTGGGACGCAATTGTTGTCTATTTATGCTCCGAAAAACTTGATGCCGAGTCTCGTAAACTGTGGGAACTACGAATTAGTTCAAGTTCTAATGAGGATTTACCTACGTTTGATGAGTTTAAAACTTTCATGGAGTCTAGATTTAGAGCCTTAGAGTATTTGGATCCTAAAGCTAATAAGCAGAATAACGCTCGTGATAATCATGCCAAATCTTTCCATGTCACTTCTCTAAATTGTGTATTATGTTCTGGAGATCATAGATTGTGTCACTGCAAAGAATTTTCAAAGAAAAACTGTGAGGAACGTCGTGAATTTGCCCGAGTCAGTAAGCTTTGTTATAACTGTCTTGGAACCAATCATTCTGTATATTCTTGCCGTCAATCTACCAGATGTCACCTTTGCAAAAAGAAGCACCACACACTACTTCACCCAAAAACAACTGCCAATTCTGCTGAAATTGTTAATAGTTCAGCAGACAAGGATGTTGCGGCTGCTAACGCAGCTACTTCATCCAATCAAAGCGAGATTACCAAACCCATTTGTTGTTTTGCAGATGTTCACAACCAGGGTCTGTTAGCCACAGCCTTGGTCAACGTTGAGTCAAGAACTGGGACTGCTCTTGTTTTAAGAGCTCTGATGGATCAGGGCTCTCAGGTCTCTTTTATTACAGAGGCTGCAGTACAGTTGCTTGGATTGAAGAAAACACCTGCTCACACCGACATACTTCGACTAGGCGATGATGAGGGAAATACAATGCCCTCAAAGTGGATAGTTCGATTCAAATTGCAATCACGCCTAGATCCCACTTTTGTTTTATATGTCGATGCTTTTGTCTTGAATAGGCTCACATCACATCTTCCTGAAAGGAAGATCGTAAAGGTATTGCCTTTATTTTCATCTTTAGAATTAGCAGATCCGTCCTTTGATATGCCTGGGAAAATTGATTTGCTGTTGAGTACGCGTGTGGTCGGAGACGTTTTATTGGATGGTCTAGTCAAAGGTCCGCCTGGAACTCCAGTCGCTCAGAAGACTAAACTAGGATGGATTCTGTCTGGTGAGATCCACACATCCTCTATCTCTAGGCCAGTTTGTTATAACGCTATGGTCAGTTCAGATGTAAACCTTCTACTGAAGAAATTTTGGGAGTTAGAGTCAGAGCCGTCAGCTCATAAGGCTATGTTGACAGAAGAAGAGCAGAAATGTGAAGACTTTTTCTCTAACACAACCAAAAGAGATGAAACAGGGCGATATATTGTCAAATTGCCGTTTAAGTCTGATCAACCTAGTAGTAAGTTTGGTGGATCAGAGGTTATCGCTCGTAAACGGTTTCACATGCTGGAGAGAAGACTGATGAACAATCCTGACTTTAAAATGCAATATACTGCTGTTATCAACGAGTACGTTCAGTTAGGACATGCTAAAGTAGTTCCTCAGGAGGATTTAGGAAAGGATGCTGTTTATTTGCCGCATCATGCCGTAGTACGCAATGATAGAAGTACTACTAAGGTTCGGGTCGTCTTCGACGCTTCTTGTTCGGGATGCAATGGAGTTTCGTTGAATGATGATTTAATGGTTGGCCCGAGATTACAATTAGATTTACGTCAGATTATTATGCGGTGGCGCCGCCACCCCATAAGTATAGTAGCGGACATTGTGAAGATGTACCGCCAGATAAAGGTAAATGATGAGGATATTGATTTTCAGCGCATTTTGTGGCGTGACAACCCTGATTCGCAGTTACAACATTTGCAGTTGTTGCGTGTCACTTTTGGTACATCCTCTGCTCCTTACCTGGCAGTACGTTCTTTGCAGCAAGTTGCTCGTGATGAAGGAACATGTTTTCCTTTAGTGTCAGATCGTATTCTTAAGGATTTTTACGTCGACGATTTCTTGTCTGGTTGTGAGTCTGTTGATGAAGGTGAGCAAATTTATCAGCAGATGAACGAGTTATTAAGTCGAGGAGGTTTCCAGCTTCAGAAATGGTCCAGCAATAGTGAAGAATTATTTAATAAAATAAAAGACAGTTCATCAAATGAAAACTTGGAATTTAAAACTGATACAGTTATGAAAATTTTGGGTTTAACCTGGGATAGAGATACTGATCATTTTAAATACACTGTCCATCTTCCTTCACTTGAAGCTCCAGTGACCAAACGAAAGGTGATTTCTGACATTGCCCGTTTGTTCGATCCTCTTGGTTGGCTTGCTCCAGTTATTATGACAGCTAAGATGTTCATCCAACGTCTATGGCTTGCAGGCATCGACTGGGATGATGAACTTCCAGATCATCTTTTGAAAGATTGGCTTCATTATAGAGACAACCTTCATAACCTCAGTAATTTTCAATTACCTCGATGGATTCGCACAAGTCGACACGATACCCTTCGAGAACTACAAGGATTTTGCGATGCTTCTAACAACGCCTACGCGGCTGTTGTCTATATTCGTTCTGTCGATTCCAACGGTCATGTTCACAACAGTCTAATAGCATCTAAAACTAAGGTGGCCCCTGTCAAACAGGTTTCCATACCTCGTTTGGAATTATGTGGTGCTGTGCTACTCTCAAAACTTCTTTGTGAAGTCTCGGACACCTTAGAAATTGCGAAAGAGAATGTACATGCGTGGACTGATTCTTCAGTGGTACTCGCTTGGTTGAGTAGCCACCCAAGTCGATGGAAGACATTTGTCGGAAACAGAGTTTCTGAAATACTTACCTTCATGGACAATCATCAATGGTCGCACGTTCAGTCTAAAGACAATCCTGCAGATTGTGCGTCGCGAGGAATAAACCCTTCCGAGTGTGCAGAGCTTGAATTGTGGATGCAAGGACCTAGTTGGCTGAAAAACAAAACTATAGATTATAGCAAAAGAGAGTTTGAGAAAACTAATCTAGAAGAAAGAAAGATGTTAGATGTTGTCTGTAATACTGTAGTGAAAGAAAAAGAAGAAAATAATATAATGGTTAAATATTCATCTCTTAGGAAGCTAACTAGAGTCATTGCATATTGTAGAAGATTTTTAAAATCAAGGGGCAATGAATCTACTACGATTTATTTAAATTTTTCGGAAATTAATCAAGCGTTACTTACATGCATTAAATTATGTCAAAGGGGGCACTTTAAGGAAGAAATAGATAGTTTAAAAATAAAAGCAAAAATAGATAAAAAAGGGATACTTACCTCACTCAATCCTTACCTAGATCAGGAAGATATTTTGAGAGTTGGCGGAAGGTTAAATAGAGCAAGCATTCATGAAGACATGAAACATCCTATAATCATTCCACACAAGTCACACTTGACACAACTTTTGATAGCTGATGCTCACGAACGTACGTTGCATGGTGGACCTCAATTAGTTCTCAATTATTTAAGATCCAAATACTGGATCATCAGTGCGAAGAGTGTCATAAGACAATATGTACGCAAGTGTGTGACTTGCCTCCGTCATTCCGCTAGACCTGTAGCACCTTTAATGGGTCAGTTGCCATCTGCTAGGGTTAATGCTAACCGACCATTCTATAAAAGTGGCGTAGACTATGCCGGTCCTATTAGCATCAGACCCACAAAAGGTCGCGGTTATCACTCCACCAAAGGCTACATTTGTTTATTTGTTTGCATGGCTACTAGGGCCGTGCATTTAGAAGTCGTAAGCGACATGACATCGCAAGCCTTTTTAGCCGCCTTCAAACGCTTCACAGCGAGGAGGGGCCATTGTGGTGAAATGTGGAGCGACAACGGCACTACCTTTGTAGGAGCCAATCGGGAGTTAAGAGCATTGTTCACCCACGAAAAGTCTGGTGTAGCACCAGACATTGCAGAGTGGTTAGCAACCAATGGTACAAGTTGGTACTTTATTCCACCTCATTCGCCAAACTTTGGAGGCCTATGGGAGGCTGGAGTAAAGTCCAGCAAACACCACCTCAAACGAGTGATAGGCAATAGCACTCTAACTTTTGAGGAGTTAACGACAGTTTTAGCTCAAATTGAAGCCTGTCTGAATTCCAGGCCAATCTCGACTATAAGTAGTAATGCGGAAGACCCATGTCCTCTGACACCCGGACACTTTTTAATAGGCGAGCCTTTGCTGCTTGCGCCGGAATCCAACTTTGAAACGTCAAATATTAGCACTTTAAAGAGGTGGCATTTGACTCAACGTATGGTCCAAGATTTTTGGCGTAAATGGTCCCGTGAATATCTTGTTCAGTTCCATCAAAGGAACAAATGGTCTCATCAAACTGCAGAACCAAGCGTGGGTGACGTGGTTTTGGTGATAGAGGATGATTTGCCTCCTGCTAGATGGCTATATGGTCTCATTACTGAAAAGCATACTGGCTCGGACAATACAACACGAGTTGTTTCATTGCGTTGTAAGGGTTCTATTATAAAAAGACCTGTGTCAAAGTTAATATTGCTTCCTGTCACTACTTGATAGTTTATTTTGTTGTTTTTTATTTTTGTTAATAATTAACTAAGAATAGTGATTAATATGAGATGTCATTTGGTTTAGATTTAAGATGTCATTACATACTATGGTTTTATACTTGTATATACATAATACAGTCCACTAATGTTTTTTTCGTCCCCCATCAATTTTTTGTGTATTGCTTCATGGTGGGCGGTTTATTTAAGTTCTTGTGTATTGTTAAAATAATTTCAGTTTTGGACATTCTGTCCATGGTGGGCGGGATGTTTGAGTGAGAGCTTCCTCAAAGCTCGATAGATGGTGTTGTACCATTTTCTAAATCTCGCTGTTAAGATTTTCCGTCAATGTGATGTAGGGAATCGTTTTTTCAATACATATTGTACTCGCTTGGAAACTTTGTTTTATTTGGTTTATTGGGCAGTTGTCGGGTGCACTAACAATTACTTTCCAATTTATAATATTAGTATGAATTTATAATATTAGTATGAATGTATAATATTAGTATAAATTTATAATATTAGTATGAATTTATAATATTACTATGAATATTTAAAATAATGAATATTGTTGTACAGATGCCGATTCAAAGGAGAGTGACTTCGAGAAGTTCTTCGAGACATTAGGATCTGGTGACAAGGACTCGGTCGCCGAGGCTGCTGAAGGCGGGGACGATGAGGTCAGTACCTATACCTATCAGAGAGCCTGGTAAGAACACGAGGAGTAAACCTAACGTAAAGATTTTAAATGAAAATACTCAGGTCGCAAATCATTTGTTTCCTTTATTACCCGACTGCCCCAGAAGGAGGGTAATGTCTTTCGAGAGTATGTATGTATGTTTGTATGTATGTATGTCTATTTCTTTGGCACGCTCCGTAGCCTAAACGGCTTGATGGATTTTAACATACGATGTGTCGTTAGGTTTGTCTTAATTGTGGGAGTGACATAGGCTATATTTTTTTTTTAAATTATCTGGAAACAAAAAAAGGGAGGGAAAGGTTTTTTTTTTTTTTTAATAAATTACAATATTGGTATCAAATAAAAGCTAGTAATGAGTTAATTCCAAATATATAAATTAATAAATATAAATAATTATAAAACTAAAAAGCGTGAAATAAAACAAATTACAGGCGGGTTTTTTATTTTTTAAATAATTTAGCAAATTCATCGTAATCCTAACTAACATTATAAATGGGAAAGTGAGTTTGTTTGTTTGTTACGCTTTCACGCTAAAACTGCTGAACGGATTTGTATGAAGTTTTGCACAGGGGTGGAATAGGACATAAGATACTTTTATATCCCGATTTTCCCACCGCGAAACCGCGGTACACAGCTAATTATAAATAAATAAATAACGTGAAAATCAGCAGTTCGTCTTATTTCAATCAGCTTCCGCCCGCGGCTTCGCCCGCGTGGTATGTCAATAAAAAGTACCCTATGTCCTTCCCCGGGATGCCATCTATCTCCTTGCCAAATTTTATCGAAATCCGTTCAGTGGTTTAGGCGTGAAAACGTTAAAAGAAAGAAAGGTGAAGATTATGTCTGGACTTTAAAGGAGACGGTGACCTCTGAGTTTGTTTCGGCCTTTCTTCTCAGAGTAGTCAGATAGGAAACGCAGACCTCATCTAGTTTTAAAAATGTTACTGACTTGGACAAGTGCTTCTACAAACCTACTTACAGAAATCATTTATCATTTAAAATACAGACAGACAGAGTTACTTTCGAATTTATAATATTAAGGATGTAACTCAAGTCCTCCGGGGCAACCATTTGATTATTTAAATTGGATCTAACTTAATACTATGTCCAGCAGGAATTCGAACGCGGCGCCAACGTGGAGGTGTCTCTGAGCGAGATCTCTGACAGTTCCGGCTCCATCAAGATCACTAAACTACCTCCTCCCCTGACTCAAGAGTTGCTTAATACTAAGGTAAGAAATCAAATCTGTTACAACCCGTGCGCATTAAGGCGGTACCCTGAGCAAAACGCCACGCTAGCCGCTTTTTATGTAGTTTTTAGGAGCTATCTACTTGTTATTTTAAAAGAAATATCTAAATAAAAATAATTAATATACATTAAATTTCTACATAATCTTGACTCCAAAATTGTACATTTCTTTTTTTTTTAAGTAGGTAATATAATTATGTTTCATTAATCTCCTTCCAACGAAACCATAAAATGAGAAATAATGATTGATAACATGCATCTCCTCGTAAAGTAAACATTATTTAATTTTGCTAATGACACTAATGGATAGACAATTTAATAACGAACATTAAAAAAAAATGTTTTTTTCAAGAGACCAATTCTTGATTTTATAAAGATTTTATTCTAAAATTTGGGCGTATTCACTACTGCATCTCACCGGGCTTTTCAGTCTGCGAAGAGGGAACAAAATGCTCAACTTTATATTGCTCAGGGTACCTACCGCATGACGTTTGTAACTCCCCCTGCTTCCCCGCACGGCGACGGCGGGACGCCGCGCGGGTAGCGGGGGGAGTATTGAGCTCCGAGCTAGGTGCCATGTTAATGCGCACGGGTTGTAGTGCAAAACACTTGTTCATTGCTGGTTTTAATTTGGTAATCCCTATAAAGGCCATTCTCACACCAAAATAAAACCAGTTTTTAACGCCAACACATAACCAATCGAGGCAAAACTTGTGTTACATTGAAATTATTTCTATAATACATACATTATCTAGATTAGATAACAATATTTATTTACTAACACAGTCAAGTATTTTACATTGAAGTGGACAGCGTGTGTAAAGCTTTTTGACGTATACTTGAAATAGGGATAAGATAACATCCGATAGTTATACAGGGTGGCCTTTGACAGTCGTTACGGGTCGTCAGAAGCTCGAAAGTCTGACAACCAGTCTTACCACGGGGCAATTATTATTTATTTATTTATTTATAGTTAATTAAAACGGCACAAGTCCAATTACATTAATTAACATAGAATTATAAAGATTACAATAAAATAAGCATTCAAATAACATACAATACAAAAATTAATTTCAAATTCAAAGATATACAATTCGTGGATGTATAAAAAAAAAAAAAAAAGTATTCATAATTAATTGCATAAATGGTTAAATAAATAAATTGAAAAAACATCATAAACTAACATGTAACAGTGGACACCCTCGCGTATTGTCTCTCACAAAACACCAGACAAGCACGCATCATTTTCTTCCAATCATCAGCAAACACATCACATTCAGGGTCGGTAGTCAGGAGGGCGTTTAGCATCCTTAGGGTTCGACATACCGGGGATTGAGCTCTAGCAACAGATCTAGATAGCGGTAGTGCGAACAGGTATTATATTCAGCTCCATCCGGTTAGACTGGAAGCCGACTCCAACATAGTTGGGAAAAGGCTGGGCAGATTGATTGGCCATTGTCAGAATCAGAAGGGAGAGTCCAGGGAGTTTCTTGCCCGTATTTCTCCAAACAAACCTACAAACTGCGCAAAGCTTCATGTTTCTGACTGACCGAATCCTTGACAATTCAAAAGTCCCTGTAATTGGTCCTTTTTTTTTTTGAGGGTGGGATATCATCCAATGACTTCTCCCGCTCTGGGTGGAGCGGAAGGGCGTGTCAGACTTTTACTGACTAAAACCCACCCGTGTTCCTTCAGTTGCCTGTTGCCAAGGTCCCGGTATCCCTTTCGGACTAACCCGCAACCCTGCCAGGCATCGGTCCTAGCGGACCCCGCCAATTGTGCTGACATCTCTTTGAGGCGCGCGTGGAACACGACGCGCCATCGACCCGGGCCTGGTCCTAATCGGACGGCGAGCTACACATTGCTCGCCGTCCGCAAGCCCGCGCCTATGGTGGCCGGGAATCCGCCTGGGATTCCCGACGCCCAGGGCGTCTCCAGCGGCGGCGGTTAGGGGCGTGAGGGCGCAAACTTTGCCTCTCCCTCACGCGTTCCGTCTCCTCCTTCGCGAGCATTACTGCTTCGCATTTTCATGTTTTTGATTGACCGACTCGTTGACAATTCAAAAGTTCCTGTAATTAATTGGTTTTGAGCCAGCCATTGATCTGTATTGGATTTGAACTAAAACATGTTGATATTTCCAGGAATGCTACATCTTGGACACTGGAAGCTACAGCGGTATCTATGTGTGGGTTGGAAGAGAATCTAATGAGAAGGTAAACATTTCAATATTCTTCATTTTAATTCGTTTCATCATTTCATTTCATCTTTACAACATTTTATATTTCATCATTTCATTACCTATATTCTTTCATTTTTAACCCCCGACGGAAAAAGGGGTGTTATAAGTTTAAAGTGTGGTCTGTCTGCGTCATCGTAGATGCAAAAAGATTGAACCGATTCAGATTTTTTTCGTTTTGTTTGAAAGGTAACTTGATCGAGTGTTCTTATCTATAAAAAAAATCGTTTATTAGATGCTTTGTTTTTGTCAGGTATTTTTTTTAAATTAGCTTGTATCATTTCATTCCATCATTTCATTTTATTACATCATCACATTTCATTTCATTGAATTGTATTATTTCATTTCATTCCATACTTTAATTTCATTTTGTCATTTCACCATTTCATTTCATCATGTGATTTGAACATTTTATTTCATAATTTCATTTTGTCATTTCACCATTTCATTTCATCGTGTGATTTGAACATTTTATTTCATAATTTCATTCGATTTCAAATTCTAGACCGATCTAGAATCTCTAACCGAGTATTTTTTTAAATTTTTCTTTAGGAAAAGGCTGAAGCAATGAAGAAGGCTGAACAGTACCTGAAATGGCATGACTACCCAGACTGGGTAAGTACCTGCTCAGCATCCCGATTACGTAATACAAATTCAAATTCAAATTCAAAATCATTTATTTGCTAATATTTTATTGTTTATCTAATTTTGTTAGAACTCTTCATATTATATTTATACCTATATTAGGATTTTAAATGAGTCATTTTTAATTTGCCTTACTGTTCTCAAACAACGGTGGCACAACATGGGCACAATTTATATTTTTTTAAGCTAAATGGTAAGCAGAGCAGTGGTGGCCCAGTGGTAACAGTCGCGACTTACTAGTTGTAGGTCGTAGGTTCGAACCCTGACAGGCGCTTTACTTTGTGTAAATTATTTCATCACCACTGCTCTCAAAACGGTGAAGGAAAACATCGTGAGGAAACCCGGATGTACTAGACCAAAAAAAAAAAAATTGTGACATCTACCAGCCCGCACTGTGCTCGCGTGGACCGAGAAGAGGCCTGTGTCCCAGCAGTGGGAACGTTAGAGGCAGTACAAAAAGGTTCACCAAGGGTTTAGAGCGATGAACTATCCGCCAGTGGTATATAACCTTCATGTGTTTAGGCGCCGCCATATCGATCCCGTCTGAAACTGAAAGGAACGCCCTTGAATTGTACAGATAAACATAATTCTATAGATAAATACTGGCTTAGGGAGAGTGGATGACGTAATAATATGCTTCTATACTCCGTTCCAAAACAATTTGATAAAAATGTAAACAAATGGGTCAGAAAAGTACCTACCTGTGGATGGTAAACTTTAATGGCACTTACAAATTGAGTCATTTGAATATATCCTCAATTCTTGTCGACGATTTTTCAATTTTTTTTTACTTCTATTTTTTTATTGTATAACATTTTTTTTTTTTACAATAATTCAATAATAACACATCTAACACTAAAATAATAATAATATGTACAAGTATATAAAAAGGGAGGACAAATAATCACTGTAATCAAAAAATTCGTCCGCATCGCTATCAGCAGGAAAAGTGCCCAAAAGGCTGGCAGCATTATTGCCACGTTGTATGGCAATGCTGAAATTATTCAAACAGAATTTCACAGAATGATATTACTATGTCCCAATGAATTTCAATTACGTACAATTTAGTAATGTTATTTAAAAAATAATTGTTCGAAATTGTAGTGAGAATGGGAGTTTACAAAGTACATTCAGTATCAATGGGTTAATAATTCCATTTAGCTTTGCGTAAGAATTTCACCTGGTTTGTTTGCAGTTTCATCACAAACTTTTGGAACGGACCATAGATACTTAATGATTCCCACTAACTTAGTGAAAGTAGATGACGTAATATGAATTTACTTATAGAAGTTTTATAAGCAGTCTTCAGCGAAAAAATATTACAGCTATTTGCGACTTTGCCAGCTTTCAGAATACATCCTCATGTAATAATTTTGTGTAGGGTTCTGGAGTTTATAAAAAGTAATAACTATTTTCATTTTTTTACAGGTACACGTGACCAAAGTGCCTGAAGGCGTCGAGCCAACGGCGTTCAAACAGAATTTCGC
Organism: Lithophane socia; assembly: GCA_947522985.1. Taxonomy (NCBI): domain Eukaryota; kingdom Metazoa; phylum Arthropoda; class Insecta; order Lepidoptera; family Noctuidae; genus Lithophane; species Lithophane socia. The sequence goes on along the minus strand of OX383281.1, from coordinate 3,106,145 downwards.
AGAATGGAACTAAATTATAAGATATTACTATGTCCCAGTGAATTTCGGCAAAGATAGTACAACGGAGTTAGGTACGACAGCGATGATATAATACAGTATGCAAGGGTAAACACCGTTGTCACTCAAACCATGGGTAGTTGACTTAAATATAAAAATAAATGACCGAGTAACAACAAAAAAAAACCTTATTTTCATTAAAAGATTTTAAAAAGTAAATATCCGTCACTGTCCCGATACTCATGGATACGCGCTCGAGAGAGCTGCGAAACAGCTGACTGAAGAGGGTGTAACGTCCCGCGCGCCCAGCCCGCCCCCGCCATCCACCGCCCGCCGTATTGAGACGCAAGTTCGTTGCCTTTGCGTATAGGGTGAAAAATGTAGTTTTTTTTTTTTTAAGTTGTTTTTCCCCATTGATTTTACGTTCTATAAATGAAACCAAACCACTGGTTTCAAGGATAACGGTGTTTACACTAACACCCTGTATAGTGCCGCACTCGGAGACTTCACTCAAAAATAATATGAATAATTAACTTTAGATACATACAACTGTTACACATTACACTTTTTTTATGATCTGATACAATATCGAATTTATTTACTACACAATAAGGTACACGCGCACCGCCCATCTCAGCGTACTTTGACACGTGTCAACGCTTGCACTGAAATTATACCTTTTCGTGAAGAAAAAAAGGTCGATAATTGTTAAAAAATGTGCAGCGTCGCGTCGCTTCACGACGCGGAACTGACCCTAAAAGGACTTTAGGTCCGTCATTAAAAATAACGCACTCATTTGTTTTTAAGTTAGTTGCCCCATGTAAAATGCTGGTATTGAGCTGCATCGGGTTATACTGGAAGACGACCCCAACATAGTTGGGAAAAGGCTAGGCAGATTGATATTGGCTGGCAAACGGCAATGGCTTTGAAAGATTGAACTCTGAAACTTTATACTCATTAATTTAAATCCCGTTGCACTATCGTTGCTCCCCAACTAAGTGAAACTTAAGTTGGGTGAACCGTTTATCTATTTTGTAAAAACCTCACCCTGAAAATTTTGGTGAAGTGACAGCTCACTTCAAGCTGAAGTTAGCTGTCATTCCACTTGATGACATTATTGACAGCTCACTTCACCTACGATTTCACGGTGAGATTTTTACAGAATAGATCAGCGGGAGTACTAGTAATGCGTAGAAAGAAACATACAAAATCTGTCAAAAACTGATCATTGTGAGACCACTGATACGTTTGTAAATTAGTAGACTTGGCCATCTTTTACATAGTCTTTAAAACGTTTTTACCAAGGAGTATCGTGTTACCTAGTAACTGGGTTGTGAAGGTCAGATAGGCAGTCGCTCCACGTAACACACTGGTCTTCATTTGCATCCGGTTAGACTGGAAGCCGACCCCAACATAGTTGGGAAAAGGCTAGGCAGATAATGAGAAAGAAAAGATACATATAGCCTGTAATTAAGGCGCGGGCCACGCAGAAGAGACGTCAGATGGGACGCAGACTTTATCTGGCACAAAACGTATAGAAAAGACAAGACGCAGGCGCGTCGCTTTTCCATCTGCATACTATGGCCGCGTCTGCGTCCCGTCCCGTCCTCCTCTCACGTCTTTTCTGTGTGGCCAGCTCCTAAGGCTTCAATTTTCGAATGAATAGGTTACTTCTATGCAAGCAAGCACCATTGTCGACCACATCATGGCTTACCATCAGGTAAAATAGAGGCCAAACACAAATCTAAAAACAAAAAAATCAAGTAATAAAAACTAAAACCCAACTACGACTTAAAAAAGGTATAAACAAGACATCACAGACAGACAAATTAAAAATCCGGAATCACACGTGTTAGGGCATAAATCGAACAGAGTACGTGTGACTCCGGATTGTTAATTTGTCTGTCTGTGATGTCTTGTTTATACCTTTTTTAAGTCGTAGTTGGGTTTTAGTTTTTATTACTTGATTTTTTTAAATTCTTTTGGGGTTATAATATATATATTTTTGAAATGTGCTCATTAAGGCCTTTCATTTGATACCCAACGTGGTACGATTAAACTATTTTTTTTTTTAAGTTCCTCACTTTATGTCCTCTAGAGGGCGCCATTTTTAATTGAATGTGACTTCACATAGCCTATAACCAGCGGACAATTACGACGCTTCTAACGATACCTCATTTGTCAAATTATGATAAGTGGTTTGGAAGATAGGAGGGAACAGATGAACATACATACATACATACATACATAGATACATACATACATACATACATACCGGTCAAAATCATAACCCTCCTTTTTTATTCGCCGTAGTCGGGTAAAAATGCTATTTGAACGAAGTTCTGTAACGCGACTTGCGATAGGAGTTGACTGGTAAAAATCGTCACGTAAGAAAAAGCGGTTATGCTCCCTCCATGTGACTTTCTCTTTCTCTAATTCTCTCTCTCTCTCTCTCTCTTTCTATTATATCCGAGTGTGTGTGTGTGTGTGCGTGCGAGTATCGCTTAAGGAACTTTGTTCTTGACGGGGGTCCCCCAACTGCATATTTTTTTTAATCTTTGCGCATTGCTAGTACTCTTCTAATTAATATTATCGAATAAGTTTATGTTTACTTAACAATTTTTGTATTATTTTCTGATAATGTTTAATTTATAAATAAAAATAATTATAATTTAAATGACTTTTTTTTTCTCTTTGACAATCTTTTAGAAGCTCCTTTTTGTTAGGTTGTGTACTTCAATAAGGTCACACAGGCGGAGGACACTATAGATTTTTGAAAGGAACTCTTTTAAGATATATAACTTTAAATTAAAATTCTATTGTGTCTCGTTAATGACAGTTGGCGTGATGTTAATAACATCATTATATATCCTATATTTTCCGAAGGGTTAGGCAGAGGTGTACATACACCCACATTTCACCAGTTATGTTTAAGTCCCATGTAATAGGGGGCAATACTATTGACATAAACTGGGTAAAAATTCAGACTCCGGGCTGCTACTGAGAAAATCCTGACGAAAAACCCAATAACAATTTACCCGACCCGGGAATTGAACCCAGAACTACTAGACCAACGAGGTGGACGCCTCAAAAAAGAACTATTAATGCCATATAAACGCACTGGCCGGTTGCTATAATTAGAAATAACGAAATCGACAATGAAATGGGACAAGGTCTGTCATTTTTTGTTGATTGATAGCCCCAGATGGGCTTATAGGACACATAAGAATGTATGATAAGATAACTCATCGAGGTCAATTCTTTTTACCCAAAAAAGGAGTTGTATATCTCGTATTTTGCCCCATTCACAACAACAACTAACATAAATGGTCCAAAAATGTGACCTTGTGGCACTCCATTTGAAATGTTCTATAATTAACTTTATTATAAGCATCATAAGCTTGTTTGAACTAAAATAATGTTTTAAGATCAACAGATATACGGTTCCGAATGCCATAGCCTTTGGTGTTTTGTTCAAAGTAACTGAGTATGATTCACTTAATCAAATGTCTTAGGAAGATCCAGAACAATAGCTAAATCTCTCCTATATAGTAACAACCATAATAATATGAATTTGTGTTTTTGGCTTCGAGCAATGCGACTGACGTCAATAGTCGCGCGCGCGTCTACTGTTACCATTTGTCGCTACGCGCAGTCGCATCGCAGTGACTTGGTGCATATTCTTAACAATTTCTTCATTATTTAGTCGCTGTCGCAAGACGCGTGTCCCTTGAACGTGTAGCTCGTAGCCACGGGATTAAGTTAGTCGTTTTTGGGGCTGCTTTTTGTAACTTTTGAAGTTTAAAAAGTGATGATTCTTAACCATAATACCTATATTTTTGTAGCGCCTACGAAAAGGTGATCGCAGTAAGTTGCTGTGTATTTAACGATAAATCGAAGAGAGAGTCTAAGCACAAATCCAAAAATACGCCTCGAGTCAGAGAGGGATAGACTTTTAATGATTTAATGATGAAACTACTTCCCCGGACGCTTCATAACATCTGCGTTTTTATAGATAACTAGCTGTGCCCCGCGGTTTCACCCGCATAGGTCTCGATCCCGTGGGAATATTGGGATAAAACGTATCCTATGTCCTATTCCAGGTCATGATCTACCCGTGTGCCCATCCTCTCCTCTCTAGAGTTGGGAACGTCGCGGCGGCGCGGCGCCGGCGTCGAACGGTTCGCGTATTGCATGTCTCTCTCGTGATAACTTCGAAATTAAATGTCCGATTCGAATGAATTAAAAAGTATTTTACTGCTACATAAATACCCTTGATGTTAAAACTATTCATTTGAATAAGAATTAATATTATGTTGATAAAACTCCTTTGCAAATAATGCACTAATTTCGAACAAATTTGATTACCATAAACAAAGGTTATAAAGAGTCAATCTTAAAAGATAGACATATGCTGTCGCGGACTTTTTTTTAGGACGTTTAAAGAGGAACAATTCCATCATACATGATATTTGCGTAACTTAAACCGTTTACGCAGCGCACGCAACGGAAGCTCTAATATGGAGCTCTAAAAAAGGAATATTTTTCCCGTTTCTGCAACATTTTTCATTTATGCTCCGCTCCTATTGGTCATAGCGTGATGTTATATAGCCTAAACCTTCCTCGATAAATGGACTATCCAAAATATTTTTTTAATTCCAACCAGTAGTTCCTGAGATTAGCGCGTTCAAACAAACAAACAAACAAACTCTTCAGCTTAATAATATTAGTATAGATGGTACTGGACTCGCAGTTGACCGGTTTTTTAATAAGATCTCTGATATTCTTAATTAGTTAAAAACAACAGAGGTTTAATGAATAACAAAAAATAAGTCAGTTTTGTAACTAATTTCTATGAATTGTATTTATCGGTAAATATTTTAATCAAATTACACTTGAAATAGATTATCTCTCTCTGGAAGACATTACAAGGGTTATTCTCATTCTTTTCTCATTTTCACATTTTATGCATCAATAAAATTCAAATTTTCTCTTATATACTTTAAACGAAATACTGGTATTAAGCTGCATCCGGTTAAATTGGAAGCCGACCAACATAGTTGGGAAAAGGCTAGGCAGATGAGATGATACTTTGAACGAAACGAAAACAGAATCTAAGGCCTGAGTCCCTAGACAAAGTGACATTCTATTAGCGATAACGATGATGGAAAAGGCAAAAATGTATAGGACTGACATAAGCTATCGAAAAGCTTATGTCAATCCTGTTGAAAGTCGTTGTAGAAATACGAAACGCTTTCGAAACGATTGTCACTTGTCTAGGCCCTCAGAATTCCTCTTACGCTGTTGTCGGTCGCGTACGCGTAGCAACGTAGTACGTAACGTAGCGTAAGAGGAATTCAGGGCTAAGAAGGATCGTAGCAAATGGCGTTCTGTCGTTTCTGTCTACCCCCATGGGAAGAAGGCATGAGTTTATGTATGTGAGTGAGTATACTTTATTAGAAGCCCTAAGAGGAAATAGGGTCGGTCCCCTCCCCATACAAACGCTCTCGCCTGTTTTCTCTCTGGTTTATGACCTTAGAGCAATGATTTTGTACAGTAAAATAAATATCAACTAGTTCTATGCCCCTATGTTTTCCGTTTTAATGATACATTATCTGTAGACGCACTAGAACCCTCAGAAAATGCTCAAAATTGCCTGTTTAGACCGCTGTCATCAGAAGCCTATTGTACAAATTTGACAATTTTATTAATGGAAAAAGAAAAACATAGAGGCACAGTAAATATCCTTCATATTCAATTTATAAAATATCTTTCAAATTGGTCCAATATTGGAGGAGGAAATAGACGAGAGCCGAACCTCGAATTATGACTTTTTGTATGGAGAAAAGACCGACCCTATTTCCTCTTAAGCTGTGTGAGCAGTGGTAGCCCAGAGGTAATAGCTGGAACTTCCGAATTGATGGTCGTAGGTTCAAACCCAGACAGGGAGAGAGACTTTACTTTGTGTAAATTATTTCATCTCCACTGCTCTTAAACCGTGTCTCAAACTCCCTCTCTGTGCACTCTTGCTAGTTGAAGTGAGGGAATCTCACCGGACATCGTTAGGTAGTGTAGGATGGTAAGAACAATGAAAGTCGACTGGAGATAACTGTTTAATAATTCACATTCACATTTCAGGCACTTTACAAGATTATAGAATTATATCTATGTTGCGGACAAATAAAAAGCCTCAGCAAGCTCCAAAGATGTAGTGTCCACAAGACTCGGTTACTGCCAAATGCTTGCACTGACTGGACAGGTCCACTCAAATCAGTGTGGTTCTTTCCTCAAAAGACCATTTCAGACGCTAATCTATGTACATGGTCCTCATATGGCCGGACCAAGATTATGTCTGGACCTTAAAAGAGACTGCGACCTCTGAGTTTGTTTCGGCCTTTCTTCTCAAAGTAGTCGCCGACCTCATCTAGCTTATTTTATATTTTTAATATGACGTGTAAAAATGATTACGATATCCTATTTACAAAATAAACAATTTCATTTCACTGAAAAATGAGAGTGCATGAGAGTATGTGGCGTTCTGAATTTGAATTGACGATATAATGATAATGGGGCCTGACATAAAAAGATTGCCAGCAATAAGTGATCGGATGAGTAAGGAAGAAAGGACCTCGTCACAACCGGTGAATGAAAAAATCGTAACAACTGTCAAAGATCTACGAATGAGCCGGGACCAACGGGTTAGCGTGTCATGTGCCTTAAGGGCGCACCCTATTTCAAATTGCTTAGCATGATCCTCCGTTATGCCGAAAATACTGCAGCATTAATTTCGAAATAAATATATGTTAAAGTTGAGGATTGATAGGTCCTAAGTTTGGCGAAAACACGAGTACATAAAATTTTCTCTATAGAAAAAAATCCAAAGTTACCTCTAAACAGAACTATAAACCGCTGGTATTAAAAAAAATACTTCAAATTAGATCATGAAACTTTGCATTATAACTGAACTATCTATAAAGCAGGTCTTATGTTTTTTTTTTTTTAATTACCCTTATTTTCACCGTAAAAAGCAACTACCTAAACTTTTCGACGCTTTAGAGCCGCTAGCGCCCCACTCCGTCTCGTTCTCACTCAGGTCGCGAGTAGTATGGTGCGAGCGGGATAAAATCTGAGGTAGGGTGCGTCCTTAAATACCTACGTGACAGTACAAGCATAATCACTCTGACTAAGTACAAACAAATTAATTTTCCTATTGTGTGCCCATTTTTGAAGTTTTATGACCACATTTCTCTAAACCGAGGAAACAAACAAACGACAAACTCATTTAGGTACCTATCTAATTAAGTTTATTGAAATTAGTCACAATTATTGCAGAATGACACATCTGCCTGCTGTGGTTTCCTTCGATACACTTTTAACCTTTTAGCAGTAATTACTAAATCGTAATAATGTTATTATACAATGGAAGGTTTGTCTGCATATTCGTTGAGTAAATAAAAAAAATCTTCTGGGGGTAGGCAAAGATATAAACCGCTGAATTCAAATTGTAAATTTTTATTTGTGTATGTAACCTACTAACACTAGAACTTAAGAAGGCAGTTTGAAATAAAATATTTCCATTCTATTCTATTCTATAAATACCTATGGCTAGATTGACAGTCGAAGATGTGAAATCGTCGAAAAAAAATAGCGTCTAACGGTTAGTCGCTTTATACACGCACACTAGAAAAGCACATGACAGCACAATGACGTGTCCCGAGTGTAAGACGTAGCTGTCACGCACACCAGCTTAAAAAGTTGGCTTGTATGTTTTAGTTCTTTTGCAGCGCGACACTATATACAGGCATAAATAATGAAAGAGGGTGGGCAATGAGAATTTAAAAAAAATCAAGTAACAAAAACTAAAACCCAACTACGACTTAAAAGATATAAACAAGACACCACAGACAGACAAATTAAACATCCGGAGTCACACGTGTTAGGGCATAAATCGAACAGATTACGTGTGACTCCGGATTTTTAATTTGTCTGTCTGTGGTGTCTATCTTTTAAGTCGTAGTTGGGTTTTAGTTTTTGTTACTTGATTTTTTTTAAAATACTTTTGGGGTTATAATATATATATTTTTGAAATGTGCTCATTAAGCCCTTTCATTTGATACCCAACATGGTACGATTAAACCATATTTTTTTTTAAATTCCTCCCTTTATGTCCTCTAGAGGGCGCCATTTTTAATTTAATGTGACTTCACATAGCCTATAACCAGCGGACAATCACGACGCTTCTAACGATACCTCATTTGTCAAATTGCGATAAGTGGTTTGGAAGATAGGAGGGAACAGATGAACATACATACATACATACATACATACATACATACATACATACATACATACATACATACCGGTCAAAATCATAACCCTCCTTTTTCTTCGCCGTAGTCGGGTAAAAAAAGAGGTAAGTCTAATTTAGCCAAGTTTTCTTAATTTTGTCTCTTTTTCGCTCCCGATAATTACGACATGCCTAATTCCACGTGTCATGCATGTAATGTTTTTGAAGATCGAACAATATTGTGACGTTTTTGAAGATCGAACGTTAATTAGGTAACCTATCTAGTATCTACGTCTGTTTACTTATAATTTTGGAGATAGATAGTTAGTTAACTAGATTTGTAGGTGCCTACTGCCAAATAACACGGCCTGAAACAAAACAAGCAGATCCATTCTGTCAAAATCTCATCGTGAAAACTTAGGTGAAGTGAACTGTCAATGGTGTCAATCAGGCATCATGGTGGAATGACAGCTCACTTCACATAAGTTTTCAAGATGAGATTTCAGTAGAATAGACTGGCTGGTTATGATAAGTTATGTCATCATCGACTGCCGAACCTTTTTCGGGGTCGGCTTCAAGTCTAACCAGATACAGCTGAATACCAGTGTTTTACATGGAGCGACTGCCTATCTGATCTCCACAACCCAGTAACTAGGTAATACGATACCCCTTGGTAAGACTGGTTGTCAAACATTCGAGCTTCCGAAGCTACAAATGACAGCCGGGACCAACGGCTTTACGTGCTTTCCGGGTCTTGGTATGTAAGAATGGTCACCCATCCACGGACCAACCGCGGCAAGCATAGCTTAACCTGATTGATCGACCCGTAAGGCTGTTGTTAAGGCTCCCACAAACAGGCGCGATATCGTAGGCGCGACAGGCTGCGCTACCCTTGTCACGCCCGCGATATCGCGCCTGTTTGTCGCCTTTATTTAGCCCCCCTCAAGATATGATAAGTTAGTTAGAAAAATACAAGCAAACTCGGGTCCCATAACTAGTCAAGAAGGAACAGATGGTTGACGGTTAAACCAAATGATTGTATTTGTCAACAATTATAAATTAGTTCACTTTAAACCGCAATTTAAAATAATAATAATTCCAAGTACTGTTATGATACTAATACATTTATTATTAATGTGTACTATTATAATTTGTCTGTATGTTTGTGAATTAAATTTGAGAGGAGCTCGTGGCTAAGTAATAACAGCCGCTCGGGTCGATCCATAAGGTTAAGCTACGCTTGCCGGGGTTGGTCCGTGGATGGGTGACCATTTTCACATATCGAGACTCCTCCGTGCCTCGGAAAGCACGTTAAGCCGTTGGTCCCGGCTGTCATTTGTGGATCTTTGGCAGTCGTTACGAGTCGTCAGAAGCACGAAAGTCTGACAACCAGTCTAACCAAGGGGTATCGTATTACCCAGTTACTGGGTTGTGGAGGTCAGATAGGCAGTCGCTCCATGTAAAATACTGGTATTCAGCTGCATCCGGTTAGACTGGAAGCCGACCCCAACATAGTTGGGAAAAGGCTAGACAGAAGAGATGTTTGTGAATTAAAAATGAAGTGTAAAATATTCATAAAAAATAAAATATACTTAACATCACGCCTGTAATTCCCGAAGGGTTGAAGAGGTGAATATAATAGTACACCCACATTTCGCCAGCTATGTTTAGGTAAGTCCCATGTAATAGGGGGCGAGCCTATTGCCATCAACCGGACACAAGTCCAGACTCCGGCTAGCTACTGAAGACGACGCCGATGCGACGTCCCGGACTTTGGACTGTGATTTAAAATAAAAACCACAATTTTTTGTAAAAGTGAAGGTAACGTATCGATAAAACTGTCTAAATCACAAAACAATATCCACCCACCAACTAACCAAAAAAAAAACTCAGATTTAACTAAGCAGGACACGCGAATACCCATTCTAAACGACTAATAAAGAAAGACAGTTGTACCTAATAGTCAATAAAGGAAAAATAAACTTAACAACAGGCAATCCCACGCTTCTTTGTTATGCTATCAAAGCACGTAGGTCTATAAAACCAGTAATATAGACCGCCATCTTAGGTCAAACTGTCAGTTGTCATCGCGCAGTCAAACAGCGCATGCGTGATTAAAGTAGTGACAACAATAGTTATTTTTTTAAAACGTGAGTAAAAACTTTTTTGTTTTGATTTTAATTAAATGTGGGGCGCGTTCTATTTATGAAAAGGTATTCCTTTTTTTTTTTTTATTTGGGGGTGTTCGTTTTAGTAATACTTACTAAAAGTTTAGAAGTAGATATAATGTTTAATATATTTTATATATGTTAATAAAATAAACGTATAATGTTTTTTTTTTTCTAGTGAATCGTAGAATTAGTAACGGAAAAACCTAACGGCAAAAAACTCTTTTATAATGGGTTTAATACTATAATAACAAACCATGTGTGTTATGTTTATGTCTAACGATAGTATTATATAAACAATTTCCATCATTCCATTGATAAACCGGATAGTATTAGATACCATAATGGACAGGTCCACCATATTCTGTGTGGTTCTTTCCTCAAAAGACCATTTGAGACTCCAATTATTCTACATTCCTACATAGTCCTCACATAATCTGACCAAGATTATGTCTGGACTTTAAAAGAGACTGTCATCTCTGAGTTTGTTTCGGCCTTTCTTCTCAGAGTAGTCAGATAGAACGTGCCGACGTCATATATGATTGACGTGACAGAAATAAAATCATTTACCATTTAGAACAACATTAATTTACCGGCTTGCTGTAAGCAAAACTGGAGATCCTGTCTTTTAAAATACTTACCTACGTACTTTCTGTTCCTGTGATCAAACATCAGAGGGCCTAAACAAGTGACTATCGCTTCGAAAGCGTTTCGTATTTCTACAACGACTTTCAACACGACTAAGCTTTTCGATAGCTTATGTCAGTCCTATACATTTTTGCCTTTTCCATCATCGTTATCGCTGATAGAATGTCATTTTGTCTAGGGCTTCTGACCACCATGAACACTAAATTAACTTTCGAGCGTTATACTAAAACATGTTTATAACTAAAACCGGTTTTCATTTCAAGTTCTAGTTTGAATAACTGTACGAAATCAAACATAGACTCATACATGTATAGATTTGTTAGACAATTCCTTTGACAGGCCTAGATTGTCCTCCCATACCTATTAACACTGTAGGTAATTTAGAAACATAGTAAAAGCCAAAAATCTGCCCTGTCTTTTCCCAACTATGTTGGGGTCGGCTTCCAGTCTAACCGAATGCGGCTGAATACCAGTATTTACATGGAGCGATTGCCTATCTGACCTCCACAACTGTAAACATAGTAAAAGCCAGTTATTTATGAATTAGTAACGGTGGAGTTTCTTGCCGGCTCTTCTCCATAGGAAACGACCAATTGGAACCTTCCGTCAGCTTCTGACGTTTCATAAGTGCCCATGTAGGCTTATGTGAAATTAAATTTTAATTTGATTTGAATCAATACTACCTTTCTAAGTAACTTTTCCAATCTCGTCATCATCATCAGCCTACAGTAGTCCACTGCTGGACATAGGCCTCTCCAATTGCACGCCATTCAGCTCGATTCTCGGCAACTCTCGTCCAGCTGCTACCAGCCACCCTGCGAAGATCGTAGCTCCACCTAGCCCGAGGGCGTCCTACCTTACGTTTGCCGATTCGCGGTCTACACTCAAGAACACGTCTACCTCAACGGTCATCAGTTCTACGACTAATATAGCCGGCCCATTGCCGCTTCAGCTTGCTTATGCTGTGAGTTATCTGTGAGTCAGATCTGTAGGCCTAAAACGGCCACATTAGCAATTCCTCTAAAAGCATTTCATTTCCTGAATTTCCAGCTGTCATTAGCAACTCCTCTAATTTGACACAAAAGCAATTCATAATTTGTGGACCATTTTACGAATCTCCATAGAAAACTGTCAAACAGATGAATTATTTCGTATTAGGAATCGCACGCAGATCATATAATAAATATATATTATGAATTGATTTATTATGAATTGTCAGTTTCTGACATTTTACGACGATTCATAATATTTTCCTATTATGATTCTGCCAAAGTGACTGTTTAAAGCCCCCTGGACCATGTAGATTTTCCCTAAATGGTATATAATGATGTTATTTAAATTATATTGATATTAAATCTTTAAAACTTTTGACTAAAACGTGAAATAATCGCTGTCTTATCATTTTGTTTACATTTTGTTTATAGAAGCTGATAAAATATTGATGTTTTACTTACAAACTCCAATGACCTATGACATGATATTTTGATATATGTTTACCTACTAGTTTCATGGAATTTCAAAGAATTTGATAGTATTTTGTTTTCAGGTTTTACTCATACTAACGTACCTAGTATTTAACTGTCTTACTATCACGGTTCATGAGGTACAGCCTGGTGACAGACGGACAGACGGACTGACAGCGGGGTCTTAGTAATAGGGTCCAGTTTTACCCTTTGGGTACGGAACCCTAAAAAATATGTCGAATTGAGAACCTCCTCTTTTTTGAAGTCGGTTAAATAGGCCTGAAATTTGACATAGGTAAATGCCGAAATTATAATATGGGTGCAGTATATATATCTTTTTCTATCCTGTCGGGGAATAAAGTCCTAATGTTAAAGACATGCCTCCGACGTATTGAGAACATCCTATTTTTATGACGTCGGTTAAAAATTTAATTATTATGTAAAAAATTATTTATACATTTATTGGTATAGTTAGTTAGTCCTTTTAGTTTTTTAGTTAATTTAGTATTGTTTACCCAATGTATACTTACAACCTTATTTTTTGTTTATGCTAAACCCGAAAAGGGGTCATTGTACTCATCATTTTGAACAACTTTTTCTATGGGACCAACTTTGAAATCGCGAAAAAAAAATCAGCTGTTCCATACATTTGTGTTCACCGACAAATTGTCGACAAACAGCTGATTTTTGAACTGGACGATGGTCCCATAGAAAAAGTTGTTCAAAATGATGAGTACAATGACCCCTTTTCGGGTTTAGCATAAACAAAAAATAATGTTGTATAGGTATTTTATCTTAGTAATAAAAACTTAGTTCATTGAAATAATAAAGTGCTAGGAATATTGGTACAACAAAACAATTCTAAACGATTGTTTGTCTTACTTGATAACGATACATGCATTGAATGCTCTGATTACGGAAAATAATCATTCAGATATCTTAACCGCGTCAAAATGATCTAATTGCTATATTTACATGTAAACTGTCGGTCTGTGAGGGCGATTACCGACTTGGCGTTTTTTTAAAACGACTTTACAAGGAGCGTTTATAAAACGCAACATCTGTAGAAGAAGTTTCAAATAGGTTAATTTTATTGTAAACATGTCGTCAACATAACTTGTCGAGTTTTCATTAGCGGAAAAGCGTCAGAATTATCTCATTTTTACCAAGGGTTTTGTGATCTTTTTCATAGTTGTAAGGCACCATTTTGTAAACTGCCAATGGTAGATCATGTTTTTCCACTTATTCTCGTTAAATAAACCTGTAAAAGTATCTACACCAAAACTGAAATTTCTAAAAATAATGTACACACGGCTATACATCAAGCTATACATTTCCAGTTTATGCTGATCTCGCATTGTATAGGATTTTCGTATAATGTGAGGTCAGCTTATATTGATGTGTAGCCGTGTGTACAATTCTTGAAAAACAAATGCACGAACAAAACGCAAGGAAAACTAGGCATATAAACAGTCAAGTCCGTACATACCCTTAGACATTCATAACCTCTTCCTTATTAGTCAACGAACTACCAAGGTGAGTACATCGTTAGTCACGGCACGGCTAGTCGCACAGTGAGTAATCATTGTTTATAATGTAACAACATGCGTAAGAGTGCGGAGTGAGGAGCTCGTGGCTAAGTAATAACAGCCGCACGGGTCGATTCATCAGGTTTAGCTACGCTTGCCGGGGTTGGTCCGAAAATGGGTGATCATCTTTAGTTACATATCGAGACTCCTTCGTGCCTCGGAAAGCACGTTAAGCCGTTGGTCCCGGCTGTCATTCGAGGATCTTTGACAGTCGTTACGGGTCGTTAGAAGCCCGGAAGTCTGACAAAAGCAGTCTTACCAAGGGGTATCGTATTACCCAGTTACTGGGTTGTGGAGGTCAGATAGGCAGTCGCTCCATGTAAAATACTGGCATTCAGCTGCATCCGGTTAGACTGAAAGCCGACCCCAACATAGTTGGGAAAAGGCTAGGCAGATTGATTGATGCGTAAGAGTGCCTCTTTGGTCTCGTGGTCGCACGGGAGACTGCTGAGCGTGGGTCCTGGGTGGGATTCCTAGGGCGGGCAAAGTTTTAGCGTTGGAAGGCCCCCCACGAGGTGGACCGATGACCTGGTGAAGACCGCGGGAATCCGCTGGATGCGAGAAGCACAGAACCGGTCGAAGTGGCGGTGCTTGGGGGAGGCCTATGTCCAGCAGTGGACGTCTTTCGGCTGAAATTATGATGATAATGATTGAAGCTAACTCAAAAACTAACCAAGAAAAGTTCTCTACCTATTCCGACCTCTGATAATAACTGGTGGCCCGTGTGTTGGATCATTTAGCTCCCTTCAAAATGTTTGAGCTGAATGGTGCTGATCCATGCGTCATGTTCGTGAACGGGCGCCGTCAGTTGTGACTCGTCATCTCTTAGCTGCCATGGCTTATGTTTATTTTTGAATTACTTTTTGTTTTTATTTTATAATTGCGGACGCTTTTTACGTGCTTTCTACATTGTTCTCACATGTATAATATCAACATGAATGATATAACCAATTTTTTGTATTTTGATTTAAAAGTGTGTCCGTGGAGTTTCTTGCCCGTTCTTCTCCATAGATACCTACTACGATGGGCAACTAGCTTCATATTCTAACTGACCGACTCCTTGACAATTCAAAAGTGCTTGTAAATGGTTTAATTGAAATAAATGCTTTGAGTTTGAGTTTGAACCCAATCTGTCTTCTTTCTTACAGCATGAGGGTGTTAGCCATCCTCGTTCTCCTTGCTGCAGCGGTATACGCCAGCCCCCGCAGTGCCACAAGAACCCAGCCTGTCACTTCGCATATCACCTCCCTTACTGACAAGGTTAGTATAACTCATAGACATACAGAATAGACTGAGCGTTCCATATTCAGATGTGAGTGAATACAGCCCTGCCCTAGACTAAATGACATTCTACCAGCGATAACGATGATGGAAAAGGCAAAAAAGTACAGGACTCACATTTTTTTTTCACGCTGGGATGTACTCTGTTGGAATCCCAATGCTTGGCTCAACACTTAGAGTTGAAAATCGAGTGCGCGAAAAAAAATTCGCACGTGTCAAGCTATACATTTCCAGTATAACCTGACCTCGCATTGTGCCGAAATCCTATACAATGCTAGATCAGCATAAACTGGAAATGTATAGCTTGACGTGTAGCCGTGTACCTCGGCTTACCTACCGACTTTTATTTACGTCATGTCCTTGCCCAAGTCATGGTCATTCACATTTAGATCACCTCGTAAATCGTAACATGTTACAAGATAATGACGTAATAGGTACGGCGGTGATTAAAAAATAAGGTCATGACCGAGTTGATCTCGCTGGGCTTGGGTTCCGTATCAAATTGAGATCATCCTAACTAATATTATAAACGCGAAAGTTTGTAAGTATGGATGGATGGATGGATGGATGGATGTTTGTTACTCATTCACGTAAAAACTACAGAATGGATTTGGATGAGTTTATAACCTGGATTAACACATAGGATACTTTTTATCCCGATATTCCCGCGGGATCGAGACTCGAGGCGGGTGAAACCGCGGGGCGCAGCTAGTTATCTAATATAATAATACAGTATGTTAACTAACAAAGGGCGTTCCCGTTAACTCGTAATAGTAACTATAGCGTCCACACATGCAAAAAAAAAAAAAAATTTTTTTTTCATATTCACTAGTATGAAAAAAAAAATTAAATATTCACTAAAGTATTAAATTGATACGTAAAAGAAACACTCTGTACACGCACACTTGTATTTCAAAGTAGAAAGACAAGTGTGCGTTTACAGAGTGTTTCTTTTCCGTATCAATTTAATATTGTCGAGTTGGCTTCGGCCCCTCGTACGCCTTCCAAAGGTGCGGGATCCCAGGTTCCCAGGATATGACAAACACATTTTTTTTATGTCGGTTAAATCCGAAAGCTGAAAGAAATAACATAACGATTCGCACCTACAATTTTTTTTTTTTTATTCTAAAAATAGCATCCGAATAGCTTCCAGTCGGAATCCACATGTTTAAACAAAATAAAACTGTCTAGGATTTAAGTAAACAAGTATGCGATATTATGTCTTTGATGAAATTACTCCTTAGCTCGAGTTTATTGACTACATATGCCATCTGATTCTGGTTTTATGACGCATCAACATTAGAAAGCTCAGGCAATGTCTGACAGCTAATGAACATAAAAATGTAGCATTTTTGTGTTCATTAGCTGTTCATTTTTTTTTTTCATATTAGTAAATATGAAAAGAAATGTGTGTGAAAAAATGGATTACTTATATTTTTTTTAGCATGTATCGACGCTATAGGTACTATTACGGGTTAACGGGAACGCCCTTTGTTAGTTAACATACTGTATATATTTACTGTATATACAATGTGGAGATCACAATACAACAATAAATGAAAACACTGACAATACTAATGCATAAGAGTATTTTGGAACTATCAAATAAATCCTAACATCGAAATTAAAAAAGTCATTTTTTCAAATAAACTAAATAGTAGTGATGGGCCGACTATGGGGTTTGCCGATCTTTGACTAGCTATCGTAACTAAACTATTGGATATATTTGATTATTTTATTGTATGTAGACCGAGAACGTCACTAAATATACGGAGTTTCATTTTTTGTTGTATTGTCGTCTCCACCTTGTATATTACGAGTATATTAGATAACTAGCTGCGCCCCGCGGTTTCACCCGCGTAAGTCTCGATCCCGTGGGAATATCGCGATAAAAAGTATCCTATGTGTTAATCCAGGTTATAAACTATCTGTTTGCCAAATTTCATCCATATCCATTCAGCCGTTTTTACGTGAAAGAGTAACAAACATCCATCCATCATCCATACTTACAAACTTTCGCATTTATAATATTAGTTAGATTTGCCTGTCTTTTCTCAACTATGTTGGGATCGGCTTCCAGTTAACCGGATGCAGCTGAATACCAGTATTTTACATGGAGTGACTGCCTATAGGACCTCCACAACCGAGTTACTGGGTAACACGATATCCCTTGGTAAGACTGCACCATCAGCCTATAATGTTCCCACTGCTGGGACACAGGCCTCCTCTCTGTGAGAGGGAGTGGGCTGTAATACACCACGCGGGCCCAGTGCGGGTTGGTAGATATCACATGTCTTCGAATTTTTGGTTCTAGGACATGCCGGTTTCCTCACGATGTTTTCTTTCACCGTTTTGAGAGCAGTGGTGATGAAAGTAACAAAGTAAAGCGCCTTGGTAAGACTGGTTGTCACACTTTTGGGCTTCTAAATACCCGTAATGACTGTCAAAGATCTACGAATGACAGCCGGGACCAACGGCTGAATAGGTAACTAACTAAAAAGGTAAAACAAGACATCATAGACGGACAAATTCAAAATCAGGAGTCACACGTGTTAGGGCATAACATACATACCTATATGCCATCTGGTTCTATAATGCATCAACAAAGAAGACTCAGGGAATGACTGACAGTTGTAGCATTTTTATGTTATTGGTTCGGAAGCAAGCTCGTAGCTCGTGGCTCGTGACTCTTGGCTAAATAATAACAGCCGCACGGGTCGATCGAAAGCTTAGCAACGCTTGTCGAGGTTTGCCCGTGGATGGGTGATCCATTACAAACCGATACTCCTTCGAGTCTTAAAAAGCACGTTAAGCGGTTGGTCCTGGTTGTCATTCGTGGATCTTTGACAGTCGTTACAAGTAGTCAGAAGCCAGAAAGTCTGACAACCAGTTTTGCCAAGAGGCTTACCAGTAACTGGGTTGTGGAAGTCAGATGCCTCAGTCGCTCCATGTGAAATACAAAGTAGCGCTTCTAATTGCACAATTATTTTAAAAGATTTGTTTTGAATAAGTATGTACTCGTGGCAACTATATAAAAACGTCTAGATAAATCAGTTTTTATCAACACTCGTTTCGTTAATATAAAACATATGTTCGATAAGGCACAGCGCACACTAAAACATAACAGTTTTATATTGTAAAAATAGACAGTATTTTTACAATATACTGTTATGTTTTATTACCCGACTACGGCGAAGAAAAAAGGAGGGTTATGATTTTGACCGGTATGTATGTATGTATTTATGTATGTATGTATGTATGTTCATCTGTTCCCTCCTATCTTCCAAATCACTTATCACAATTTGACAAATGAGGTATCGTTAGAAGCGTCGTGATTATCCGCTGGTTAGGTATAGGCTATGTGAAGTCACATTAAATTAAAAATGGCGCCCTCTAGAGGACATAAAATGAGGAACTTAAAAAAAAAATGGTTTCATCGTACCATGTTGGGTATCAAATGAAAGGGCTTAATGAGCACATTTCAAAAAAATATATATTATAACCCTAAAAGAATAAAGAAAAAAACAAGTAATAAAAACTAAAACCCAACTACGACTAAGGTATAAACAAGACACCACAGATAGACAAATAAAAAATCCGGAGTCACACGTAATCTGTTCGATTTATGCCCTAACACGTGTGACTCCGGATTTTTAATTTGTCTGTCTGTGGTGTCTTGTTTATACCTTTTAAGTCGTAGTTGGGTTTTAGTTTTTATTACTTGATTTTTTTTGCCTATGAAAATTATTTGTTGGATGTGTGCGCCCCATCAGGCCATGTCTTAATTTATGCGACAGTCATGGCCGCGTGATTATGCGCTCGTTTGTTTCATTCATTTTCATTCGTTCGGAAAACCGGAGCTTTTAGTTACAAAAACGATCGACGCGCAAGAACGTGATCGACGCGATCGTTTGTATGAATTTTGAGGTACAAACGCGACTTGATCGATCGCGTGACTGTCATGTTCAGATCAAAGAGCGCTATGATCGCATACAAGTAATACTCGCGCGATGATCGCTTTTGGTTAGGATGCGACGGAAGGCGCTCTCTCAAAATTATCGCGACGATTGAGTATTCGCATGACAGTTACTACAAGGACATGGTGTCATTATTTTCATACAGCCATTAGCCACTAGCAGTCCTTACTTCAAATATTTAAACAATTATTTGAAGACTTTAAAAGATGGGATGGCAAAGTCCTAACGGTGCGTGCAAACTTTGCACACATGCTTAAATACATCACACATTGTAAGTATTTGAGTATTTGTAGCAGTTTTTATTAATTATCCGGGTTAACTGGGTAAGGCGGTTTGTCCACCACACCGTGAACGGGACGTCAACGAGAACGAGATGACGACGACGCCGAAGTAAAGACAGTACATTTACTTTGGACGCGTAATCTTGTTTCTCGTTGACGTCGGACCAGCAGTGATTAGACAGTCTTGCCTCAGTCTGCGCACAGCCTTATATTTAATAAATCATCTACGATAATACCTACTACTTATTACATTTTCATTTTATCGCTCCGTATGTCTATAAATATGACCCACTTGACTGTAAGAGGCGATTTAAATTATTTAGATACATTTTAGACGTGATGGTCCATCAAAAAAAAAACTCAAAGCATTTATTTCAATTAAACCATTTACAGGCACTTTTGAATTGTCTAGGAGTCGGTCAGTCAGAAATATGAAGCTAGTTGCCCATTCCAAAGCGTAGTAGGTACCTATGGAGAAGAACGGGCAAGAAACTCCACGGACACTCTTTTAAATCAAAATATTGTTACAATATATGGGTTACATCATTCATGTTGAAATTATAAATGTGAGAACAATGTAAAAAGCGCGTTAAAAGCGTCCGCAATTATGACATACAAACAATTCAAAAATTAAAATAAGCCGTGGCAGCTAAGAGATGACCAGTCACAACTGACGGCGCCCGTTCACGAACATGACGCATGGATCAGCACCATTCAGCTCAACCATTTTGAAGGGAGCTAAATGACACACGCGCCACCATCAGCGAGACATTTAAGTGAGCATGACATTCCCAGCCGCCAGGGCACATTCAAGTCAATGAAAGACAGATTACCCGGTAAATGGTAGCTCAATAGTACATAGTACTCACACCTGTGCTATGCAATTATTACAAAGGAGATTGAGTTTATACAATGCAAAGATGATGATGATCTTAAAATCTTCAGCAGCTCCAACTGTATGTTCGAATGTTAATTAGTTAGTTATGATTGTGGAGCAGGACCAGCATTAAGCCAAGCATTTTTATCAGAGATGTAATCCTCCAAATTATAATATGCCTGCCTGCATAGTGTGCGTTTTATACAAGTTTTGAATTTCGTCTCATTCAATTAAAGTATGTGGAGAGGAATTTTATTGTAACATTTTAAACAGAATCCCATGAAAGATGAGTCTACTTTAGCCAGTCTGAAACCTGGTTGAACTAATAGGGCCCTATTTCTAGTACTGTAATTATGTCTATCACCTCTTTTACTAAAAAGATGTAAATTTTTTCTTGCTAGTTTTGCTAGTGCATGCTAGTTTAGTTGCTATGCGAAAATAATCGGACTTCGGTACTTATTTCTTTTATTTTTCGTGTGTGTAGTGACTAACCTAGTGTCCGCCTAGAACCTGCTTCTTCAAGCAAACTCCCTAATGCCGTTATACCCATCGCACCGTAAACGGGACGTCAATGAGAAAAGGATGACAACGCCGAAGTAGTGACAGTACATTTACTATGGCCGCGTCATTTCTCGTTGATGTCCCGTTGACGGCGAGGTGTACAAACAGTGTTACACGATATCCCTTGGTATTTCTTATCATTATAACACCTAAAATAAATGACATTTACTTTTTTGCCGTTCCCCTGAAATTGTTATCAGCCTATGGGAATCAGACAGCCATTTATCAAAGCTTACATCACCATGGGGTGCGGTGCCCCCTAGCCAGCTGAAAGGTCACGCCATGACCGACTTTATTGATTCAATTCTGTAATGGATTGTCTGTGAATAAAGGTCATCTATATGTATAAAAGGAGAAACTGACTGACTGACTGACTGTTGATATATCAACACACAGCCCAAACCGCTGGTCCTAGAGACATGAAATTTGGAGGGTGTGTTCTTTGTGAAGAGTAAGTATCCACTAAGAAAGGATTTTTGGGAATTCCACCCCTAAAGGGGAAAAATAGGGGATGGAAGTTTGTATGAAACTCCGTCAGTTTTGAAGTTAGGATCTTCAAATTTTGATTTTAGACTGACGATTGAAAATTAATCAATACGTATCTCAACGTTTTTGATAATTCTACCCCCGAAGGGTTAAAACGGGGGATAAAGTTGAAAATCCTTAATTTTCGAAGAAAAATCATTACTATCTAACGCAACGGTGTTGTTAGTATTTCAACCCTTAAGGGGGTGAAAAGGGGGATGAAATTTTGTTTTTAATTAAAGTTCTTTATTTTTTAATTTAAAATCACTAATATGTCGGCTTATGGTTGGAAACTAACACAACCTAAATAATTTGTTTTTTTTTTTTTAATTTCAACCCACAAGGGTCTGAAAGGGGTATGAAGTTTTGTATTGAAGTTGTTCATTCACAAAATTTTGTATTCAAGTAAAAATAATATTTATAAGTACACGTGTACTGTTTCTAACTTTACAGTATTTTACATGGAGCGACTGCCTATCTGACCTCCACAACGCAGCAGTTATTAGGTAATACGATACCCCTTGGTAAAAATGGTTGTCAGACTTTCGGGCTTCTGACTTCCCGTAACGACTGTCAAAGATCCACGAATGACAGCCGGGACCAACAGCTTAACATACTTTCCGAGGCACGTATGGGTCTCTGTATCTAAAGATGGTCACCCATCCATAGACCAACCGCGACAAGCGTAGCTTAACCTGATCGATCGACCAGTGCGGCTGTTTTTATTTAGCCACGGGCCCCTCTCCCGGATAACCCCCTCCACCCCCTTCTCCGGGCGAATCAATATAGATATAAATAGATTAGGATAGTTAGGATACGAACAGAATGCAATTCTGCTCATGTTTGAATTTAAAAGATTGCAGTTCCCAATCAAGGTTTGTTTCGCGATGACTATTAATAAGTCACAGGGACAAACTCTAAAATTTGCTGGAGTTGATTTGCGGCAAGACTGTTTCTCCCACGGCCAATTTTATGTGGCTTGCTCACGTATTAGCTCTCCAACTAGCCTGGTTGTTTTAGTGCCCGCTTCCGAATTAGTGAAAAACATCGTATATAGAGAAATACTGTGAAGGATTTAGGTAGATACCGGTCCTTTACAGCAGGTATTTTCTTTACAGTATTCCTCAAATATCACACGTAGTAGAGGACAATTAGCCATGAAGAAAGGTCTATTGTTATTGTTATAATACCTAATTCATAATTATCTAGAAAAAAAGAATTTATACTCTACGCAGACGACGTAAAATAAAATAGTAACGAAGTCAAATATTACATTGAATATTCGAGTCTGATGTTGAATATATAGTTTTTTGAATTTTTGGTCTGTTTGTTCCGGCTTGCACAAACACGGATGAGCGGATTTAGATGAGATTTGGCACACAGATAGTTTATAACCTGGATTAACCTATAGATTATTTTTTAATCCCGATTGTACGTTCCCGTCGGATATTTTTCGACATCCACGCGGGCGAAGCCGCGGGCAAAAGCTAGTTAGTATATGTATATAGCGTGTAATGCAGGTACAAGCTGTGTGCCTGATGGGATTTCCGCTAGACAAGAATGACGAACTTTCATCCCCTCGTGGGGTTCGTGGTAATCTATGGAAACCGAAGCTTTAGAGATGAAGTTATAAGGTTCCATTGTACTTTATTTCGGCCTAAAACCTAAAACGGCCACTTTGGCAGAATCAAATGAAATCGTAAAATCGTAAAATGTCACAAACTGACAATTCGGGATCAGCGCTGCGTGCAATTTCATTACGCAATTCACATATTCACATCTGTTTAACAGTTTTGCATGAAGATTCGTAAAATGGACCACAAATTGTGAATTGCTTTATTGAAGTTTTATGCTAAATTATTACCTACGGTCATTTTATAAGTCATTTTGATGCAGCAATATTTACACCAAATAGGATGTGAATTGAATTGAGTACCCAAATAATAAGATGATTCAGTTAATGTGTCCATAACCATTTAGTGTCAAATTAGATGAATTGCTAATGATTCAGGAAATGAATTGCTTTTAGAGGAATAATTTATTGCTAATGTGGCCGTTTTCACAGGTGTTTTTTTTTTAGATATCAGACGAAAATAAAATTAACATCCCTTTTATGGACATAGTATTTGAATACGTATTTTATTTCTTGTTACAGGATGCAAGAAGTAAAGCGAGAGTGCATCCCGCTTTCGCCAACGCCGGTCGCGTCGCTGGCGTAGAAGTGTGGAGAATTCAAGTGAGTAGTGACATCTCTCGATGAGTAGCGTAACTAATTTATAATTGGAATTTAACAGAGCCAGGTATTTAAGGTTTATTTAAATATATTTAAGTATAGGATTAATAACTAACAAAAAAAAACTAAAACTAAAAGGACTTACTAATAGATATAAAAACAAAGGGACCCTCAGGCGTCGAAGTATTCGTCCGCATCGCTGTCATCCGGAAACGTGCCCAGAAGACTGGCAGCATTGCCACGTTGAATGGCAATGCTAATTCTTTGGCCAAAGAACAAGCCAGCCCTCTGGTCACGTGAAGTATCGACCAGTCGGTGAGAAATTTCCTTAAAAAGGAGACGCGCACTCGGGCCCCATGACCCGAGCGTTTCGACCCCAAACGGCTCAAAACTGTAGTTGCCCACAAGGTTACAGAGCCATCTATTAGAGGGTAAAAGAACTACAATATGTAAAAATAGCGACGTATGAGTAGCCGAACTAGTTTCGATAAAATCCGGTTTCCATTAATTTTTATAAAGTTTCTTTGATCATTATCTTAGTTGATGTATGAAGCTATTCAAACGAATGTTTTCAGGACTTTGAGCCTACTCCGGTAGCTGCAGGCGACTTTGGTAAATTCTACAAAGGAGATTCCTACATTGTACTGAAGGTAAGATCTTTTTAATTTCTACTCGACGTACTTCCATTTTTGTCAGAACGAAGTAAAAAAAAAACCTAAAACAATTAAAAATATAAGAATAAAATTAAGAAGATTTATTCTCTTGTGCATCAACGTGGTTAATTGGCAAGGTAGCACATATAATTTATTTGCATGTTGTACTCTTTCACATAAAACGTATTTTTTTCACTACAACAGACAACAGCAGACAAACGCAACAACCTTTCCTGGAACATCCACTATTGGATCGGCAGCGAGTCCACACAGGACGAGTCTGGAGCTGCCGCCATTTTAACTGTTGGTCTTGACGACAAATTCAACGGTGCCGCCGTTCAGTACAGAGAAACTCTGGGCCAGGAGAGCCAGCTCTTCAAAGGATATTTCCCCTCAGGTTAGTAGTGACATCTGTTGGTGTTATGTGGAAGTTTTGGTGGTAGAAGTTCCGCTACTCGCCAATAGATGGCGGTAATTTTTATTTGTAGTTCATTGTAAAAAAAATATTGTGTTAGTGTATAAATCAAATATGTAAACCTTAAGAAATCGGTACAATAGAGAAATCCTCAATTCTTTTGTGTATGAAAAGGAACCTTTGTTCCTGTAGTGTCTGTCTATTGTAAGTAACTAATGTAGGTACCTAAGTCTGCTAAACGTGCTGGTCTATTTTGAAACAACACATGACGACACCATAACAACTACTTCCTTGTTCTAACTGAAGCTGATAATTACTTCTAATTGAACTTCAATCATCAATTGAGATTCAATTGAAACAACAAAATAATTGCTACCATTCTGATCTACAATCTAATTGATCAAGATCTATTACTAGTGTAAAATGTCTATAGTCTGTTCCAAAACTATTTGATTAAAATGTAAATAAATGGATCAGAAAACGTACGTACCGGTAGATTTCAATTTGTAGTGCCACTTAGGTACAAATGGTGTGTTTTGATTTATTTATTTGAATACATAACACGCGAAATTCTAATTTTAAATCAAAGATGTTTTTCATTTGAAAATAGGGGTTAATTTTAAAACCTCAATAATTTTCGTCGATAATTTTTCGATTTCTATTAATGTAATTCAAACAATAATTGTTGGAGAAAGTGGTGAGATACACCTATAGTTGAAACCTACTTCACACAGATGAATGTGTCACTAATCCCTTTAGGGCGAATTCGACCAAACTTTTATTCCTAGTATAGCGAATAAATATAAATTTTTTGACAGATTTTCGATACAAAAACTGTCAGACGTCAATTTGATTCCCCGAATAAAAGATATCTGACTTTGGTTAAGAATTTAACCTGAACCGGGTATGTTTACATGTCGGATAATTTTGGAACAGATATGACAATTTTTTTTTGTAATTCTTTATTTGTTTATTATGGTGTTTCTTTGATAAAATCCTTTTTCTTTTACTCTTCTTTTTATAATTCAATATCTTCGTTCGCAGCCCTCCAATACTTGAGCGGGGGCCATGCTTCAGGATTCAACCATGTCGTCACAAATGCGGGCGCTGAAAAACGCTTAATTCAGGTTAAAGGCAAGAGAAATATCCGAACCAGACAGGTAAGTTTCTGCTTATTAAAAAAATCAATAAATACTTTTTCTTTCTTTATTTATTTCTTTATTTCCTTCTTTATTTCTTTCTTTATTTTTTTCTTGTTTTCTTTCTTTCTTTCTTATTATGTGAATTAATTTTATGAAACAGAAGGTGCTCGTGGCTTAAATAACAGCCGCAAGACCATTTTCGAGGAATTTGACATTTGATAAGTAAAAATGTATGAAATAAAAATTTAAACTGTCAAATGACTCGAAACTTATTTACATTTACGTAAGAGTCAAAACGGGTAAGTAATTTGGTTGTAAAATACCTCTCCTACATCCCTGTAATGGATTGCCGACAAATAACCAAATACTGTATATTTATTTCCTCTCTCTATTTCCAGGTGGACCCTCTAATCTCCTCAATGAATAAAGGAGACTGTTTCATCCTAGACGTTGGCAACGACGTGTATGTGTACCACGGTGAGAACTCGAGACGTGTCGAACAACTCAAGGCTATCTCCGTCGCGAACCAAGTCAGAGACCAGGATCACAATGGGAGAGCGAGAGTTGAGATTGTGGGTGAGTGAGATGATGAGATATGTTTGTGATTGTGCCATGTCTAAACAACTTCAGAAACTGAGGGTCTGTATTTAACAACCATGAACACTAATGTCTTAAAACTTTTATGCACTAATTTAATTATTATTTTTTGTATTAATAAAGTGTAAAATTAAATACCCCACACAGACCCATCGCATAGCCCCGTCAACTACGCATTCTGTACATCAAATTAAGTAACTGCACAACAATTTGTTAAAAGTTAAAACTTATTCTCAAGGCATAAAGTTTTATTACATGTACGAGAACGAAACGTCAAAACGGACTTCTTAGATTGTCACGAGTGTAGTCCAGACATAAATATTTGACACTTTGTTTACAGACCAATACTCCAGTGACGTCGACATACAGAAGTTCTTCACTGCTCTAGGATCTGGCACCAAGGACCTGGTGCCCGAACAGAGTGCGGGTGGAGATGACCAAGTAACTATTGAATATTCCCACAGTACTTACTAACTAAAACTCGAAGGAGCTCGTGGCTAAGAAATAGCAACCGCACGGATCGATCCATCAGGTTAAGCTACGCTTGCCGGGGTTGGTCCGTGGATGGGTGACCATCTTTACATATCGAGACTCCTCCGTGCCTCGGAAAGCACGTTAAGCCGTTGGTCCCGGCTGTCATTTGTGGATCTTTGACAGTCGTTATGGGTCGTCAGAAGCCCGAAAGTCTGACAACCAGTCTTACCAAGTCGGGTATAGGGTATCGTATTACCCAGTTACTGGGTTGTGGAGGTCAGATAGGCAGTCGCTCCATGTAAAATACTTGTATTCAGTTGCATCCGGTTAGACTGGAAGCCGACCCCAACATAGATGGGAAAAGGCAGGCAGATGATGACTTACTAACTAAAACGATCCTTGTTTAACCGACTTCTTCAAAAAGGAGGAGGTTCTCAATTCGTTTGTATGTATTCTTAATTTTTTTTTGTGTGTTTGTTACACGATTACTCCGCCAATTATGAATCGATTTTGATGATTCTTTTGTTTGGTCATGCTCAGAGGTGGTCCATATACATTTTATTAACTTTGCTTGCGTAGTTTTTGAGTTAGCTTCAATATTACGTATTTTTCCCATTTAATAATGTCGACGAGCGACTGCGACGTTTTAAGTGACTCCGTCACTGTTATTTACAGGTAGTGGTATTCGAATTTGTGTGGGGTAGATACCATAATTAAAAAGTGAAAAAATTAGGGTTCCGTATCCATAGGCTACCAAACGGAACCCTTTTACTAAGCCTCCGCTGTTCGTCTGTCTGTCAGCGGCCTGTACCTCAGGAACCGTAATAGGTAGACAGTCGAAATTTTCACAGATTGTGTATTTATCGATTCCGCAATATCAAAAAAAAAAAAAAAAGTAAAATAAACATCCGAATTGATAACCTCCTCCTTTTAGAAGTCGGTTAGAAATCAAAGAGCCACAAAGAACGTGTTTTTTTTAACATTACACAATATATTTTTTGGGTCATTAGATAATAGATAATTAATCACTTTGTTCATGTTTTTATTTTATTACTATTCTATCACTATTTACACTATCACTATTTACACTATCAGTATCACTATTTACACTATCACTATCACTATTTACACTATCACTATTTAGCTAACTCAAATGGTTCAGTTCTCTTAAGGCCTACGTACTGTATAAATATTCGTGTTCTTTAAAATGTTCTAACCAATCAACATTGCTTACAGACTTTCGAGCGTAATGAAGAACAATCCGTCATTCTGTCAGAGGTATCTGACAGTTCTGGAAAAGTTAAGGTGACAGCTCTCGCCAAACCGTTTAGACAGGAACTACTCAAACCACAGGTAAGAAAAGATTAAAAATAATAAAATTTAAGTAAAAATCTTTTTTAAAACAAGCTTTTAATGAACTAAAAAGCATTTTCCCAGGGCCACCTTCCGGCTCCATCATCAGACCCTGAACGCCACCTAGCGTCAACTGTCAAATCACTTGTTAATACATAGCTAATGAGTCCAAAACACGATGGTGCTATCTTGTTTAATTGAGGAGTTCCTATGGCCAATTTCCGGCTCCATCACCAGACCAGTTTCATGGCATCATTTTTTCAAAATGTCTCGGTAGTTATATAAGTATGCCAAGTTTCAGCTCGATCGGATGCCAGGAAGTGCTTGAAAAATGGATGACAATTGGAGTAACCGCGAAAACACATAAGAACAAAGCAAGCTATTAAAAAGCTTGTAAAAAGAAAGAGAGTGCTCTTAGACTCCCTCATTTGTGTAGTGATCGGAAAGTGCTACAGCTGAGTATAAAGTCCTGGGTTCGACTCCCAGGCCGGGCAAAGTGTCATTGGTTTTTTCCAACAGGAATTTCTCAATAGCAGCCCGCAGTCTGGATTTGTGGCCGGTTGATGGCAATAGGCTCGCCCCCTATTACATGGGACTTGAACATAACTGGCAAAACGTGGCTAGACTATAGGTACAGCTCTGCCGAACACATCGGAGATTACAGGCGTGATGTTATCTTAATGATCTGAGAAGAATAAATTGCCGAATTCACCACGCCTCGTTCATCATAATCAGCATATATATAATGTTCCCACTGCTGGGACACAGGCCTCCTCTCTGTGAGAGGGAGTGGGCCGTAAACCACCAGTGCGGGTTGGTAGATGTCACATGTCTTCGACCACGTGGGCCCAGTATGGGTTGGTAGATGTCACATGTCTTCCACCACGCGGGCCCAGTATGGGTTGGTAGATGTCACATGTCTTCCACCACGCGGGCCCAGTATGGGTTGGTAGATGTCACATGTCTTCCACCACGCGGGCCCAGTATGGGTTTAGATGTCACATGTCTTCCACCACGCGGGCCCAGTATGGGTTGGTAGATGTCACATGTCTTCCACCACGCGGGCCCAGGATGGGTTAGTAGATGTCACATGTCTTCCACCACGCGGGCCCAGTATGGGTTGGTAGATGTCACATGTCTTCCACCACGCGGGCCCAGTATGGGTTGGTAGATGTCACATGTCTTCCACCACGCGGGCCCAGTATGGGTTGGTAGATGTCACATGTCTTCCACCACGCGGGCCCAGTATGGGTTGGTAGATGTCACATGTCTTCCACCACGCGGGCCCAGTATGGGTTGGTAGATGTCACATGTCTTCGAATTTTTGGTTCTAGGACATGCCGGTTTCCTGGTTGATACCCCCCAGGGGAATGTTATGTTATGAATTTAATGGTTTCATTCTCTTTTTACAGGAAAGTTATATCTTGGACACGGTCAGCGGCAGTGTATATGTGTGGAATGGCAAGCAAGCCACACAGAGGGTATGTCTATAAACATTTTATTTTAATATAATTACAGTTTTAATCAAAGTGTTTGGGCTCCACAAAGACTGTGTGGGGGCTCCGCGAAATTACTAATAACAATGAACCAGTATTTTCGCGGAGCCCCCACAGAGGCTTTCAGGATCCGAGTTTCCTCAAGAACTAATTTTAGATTTGGCGGCATTTGCTTAATCACGTGTCTATGCAGGATACAATGGAACTAATATGTTGGTAAATTGCCTCCACAACTCAGTTCAACCGACATGCTAATTTTACAGACCACTGTTCTTTCAAAGTTTTTTTTTTATTGTTTAGTTACACTTTTTTTTTTTTTTTTAGGAAAAGACTGAAGCTCAGACGAAGGCGCAGGCGCTGTTGACCGCCAAGAACTATCCTTCATGGGTGAGTAGTAAACATAAAAAAATGTTTTTACAAAAGAAAAATACAATCTACTTACGAAAAACGCTACAAACTGAAAAATTATTACTTTAAATTCGGTTTGTTTTTTCGTTTTTGCGACCAACTGCTGAAATCGTCATCCATCGCAACATGTCTTTTTCTTCCTTACTAAGGCAGGTCTAGCCATTATCATCTTTCCCACAGTCCATCCATCATTTCTTTGATCTTCTCCTTCTCTTATAGTCAATTTGACTTCCGACTCTGAACACTCTCTGGCCTCTCTTCCGACTTGCTGTTGTGTTCAGAGTTGGAAGTCAAATTGGATATAAGAGTAGGAGAAGACCAAGATTGGTTGTCAGACTTTCTGACGACCCGTAACGACTGTCAACGATCCACGCATGACAGTCGGGACCAACGGCTTAACGTGCTTTCCGAAGCACGGAGGAGTCTCGGTATGAAAAGATGGCCACCCATCCACGGACCAACCCCGGCAAGCGTAGCTTAACCTGATTGATCGACCCGTGCGGCTGTTATTACTTAGCCACGAGTGGTACGTCGATATAATACCAAAAACTTTTTTTACTTCCTCAGGTGCACATCGTATCGATTCCTCAGGGTACCGAACCTGCTATCTTCAAGCAGTACTTCTCTACTTGGAGGGATGTTGGCATGTCCCACTCAAGAATTGTATAAATCATCTTCAACATTCATCAGTCTCCTGCGCATATCCCAATTTATTTGGGGCGGCACAACATGATTTTTTTTCCCATACTTTTATACTTACTAAAAGAAACTAAGTGCCACCATTGTGAGAACTTTATTTGTGCTTATAATTTTATAAAAAGACTATAATTAAATATTATTTTGTAATATACTTGTGTTTTATTTTTAGGGTTCCGTAGGTACCCGAAGGTTGCCAAACGGAACCCTATTACTAAGGAATCCATAGGACCATAGCATATCATAATCAGCCTATAATTTTCCCACTGCTGGGACACAGGCCTCCTCTCTGTGAGAGGGAGTGGGCCGTAATCCACCACGCCGGCCAGTGCGGGTTGGTAGATGTCACATGTTTTCGAATTTTTGGTTCTAAGACATGCCGGTTTCCTCACGATGTTTTCCTTCACCGTTTTGATGCTCTCAAAACGGTGGTGATAAAATAATGTACACAAAGTAAAGCAGGCCTGCCTGTGTTCGAAACTTCGAACCTACGACCTACAAGTCGTAAGTCGCGGCCGCTAACACTCGGCCACCACTGCCCTCGCCACGACCAACGGCCGTTGGCTGCATCTACATCATACTGTGGCGGTATCTACATCGCCACATGTGAACTACGCATCAAAAGATCTGACGTCACACAAAAATCCTGACGTCACATAAATCCTGCATCGCGCAATTAGAGTTTACCGCGCGATGGACATTATACAAGAATCCAATATCAATCATTGGGCAGTTGCCCGCCAGACACAACACCCGTCTGGTCGGAGGATCCTCCCTTTTCTATGATGGATGAGTGAATTTTACACCCCTAAACACGATACGATACCACTAGATGGCCATGACTGGCCGGAGTCACGGCCGTTTGTGCGCGAGATCCCGGTTGCAGCTCGCTTGCAATCAGACGGACGGACAGCGGTCCGTCCGTCTGATTGCAAGCGAGCTGCATCTCATATAACCAACCTTGTAATCTACAAGGTTAGTTTCAGCATATCAGAGGTCACTGACCCAGAGACCTCGATCTATCAATATGTAAAAAACCTGTCCGATCCAAAAGGGGCACATAACATTAATAAAAAGTAGGTAAGTAATAAATTTAAAAAAATCATAGAAAAAACACACATTTTTTGTACCTAAATTACCTCAAGCCCATTAAAAATTAGCAAAGACCGCCCGCGAACCACGTAAAATGCGGAATTGAAAAAAAAAACTTTTTTCTGAAAATTTGCTCGGATTGGACTTACATAAATACGTAGGTACATAGGTACACACGGCTGCACATCAACCTATACATTTATCCAGTAAAAGCTGACCTCGCATTGTACAGAAGTCCTCGCGAGAATCTTCAATGCGAGATCAGCATAAACTGGAAATGATTGCTTGATGTGTAGCCGTGTGTACATAAATATAATCAATAATCATATAATCTGTCGAGGCTTTGCCCAACCCTGGTAGTGTCGGCTTCCAGTCTAACCGGTTTCATCTGAATAATTTCACATGGACCGAATGCCTATCTGACCTCCACAACCCAGGTACTAGATAACACGATACCCCTTGGTAAGACTGGTTGGCAGACTTTCGGGCTTCTGACGACCCGTAACGACCGTTAAAGATCTACAAACGATAGCATAAACACAACAAAACATGACATGTCATAACTTATGCATGTTTATTTTTGCAACTTTGGAGGTATTTACAATTTATAATAAAACTAGCTGTGCCCCGCGGTTTCACCCGCGTAGGTCTCGATCCCGTCGATAGGGATAAAACGTATCCTATGTCCTATTCCAGTTCATGGTCTACCCGTGTGCCCATCCTCTCCTCGCGAACATAGGGAACGTTGCGCCGGCGTCGAACGGTTCGCGTATTGCATTTTTATATTCATGATTACTTCGAAATTAAATGTCCGATTCGAATGAATTAAAAAGTATTCTGCTGCTACATAAATACCCTTGATTTTAAAACTATTTATTTGAATAAGAATTAATATTATGTTGATAAAACTCCTTCGCAAATAATGCATTAGCTTCGAACAAATTTGATTACTATAAAAAATGGTTATAGTGAGTCAATCTTAAAAGATAGACATATGCTGTCGCGGACTTTTTTTAGAACTTTTAAACAGGAACAATTCCATCATACATGTTATTTGCGTAACTTAAACCGGTTACGCAGCGCACGCCACAGAAGCTCTCAAAAAGGAATATTTTTTCCCGATTTTGCAACATTTTTCATTTATGCTCCGCTCCTATTGGTCGTAGCGTGATGTTATATAGCCTTATAGCCTTCCTCGATAAATGGACTATCCAACACAAAAAGAATTTTTCAATTCAAACCTGAACCGTAGTTCCTGAGATTAAACAAACAAACAAACAAACAAACTCTTCAGCTTTATAATATTAAGTAAGTATAGATATACAATCTAACACTAACATAACTAACTATTACTTAACTAATGGAATCTTAACTAATATTAATTAAACCTAACTATACAAATAAACAAATAATATCTAAAATATGGCGTCGAAAAATTCCTCCGCATCGCTGTCGGCTGGTAGTGTACCCAAGAGACTGGCGGCATTGCCACGTTGAATGGCAATGCTTAGCCTCTGACCAAGGTAAAAGCCAGCCGTTGGATCATGGGAAGTGTCAAACAGCCGTTTCGAGATTTCATTGAACGATGCATTGAATTAATAAGGTATTATCATTTTCCTTAAACAGCAAATAAACCCAGAAATTATTAATAGTGAGTATTTAAAGTTTATACATATATTGTCTATGCTAATGATGCAGACTTTATAAAAACAAGTTTATCACTTGTTTTTGTAAAGTCTTGTTTATGATAGTGCTTAAATATTAACCGACTTTGAAGACGACAGTGGTCAGTATGTCTTTCGAAATAGTTGAAAAGGTTTTTTTTACATTTCCTTCGGACTTCTGTCTCCATATTCGCGCAGATGACCACGAGACAAATACATTTCATATCATTATTTTAGCTCGTGGCTAAGTAATAACAGCCGCACGGGTCGATCCATGAGGTTAAGCTACGCTTGCCGGGGTTGGTCGGGGATGGGTGACCATCATTACATACCGAGACTCCTCCGTGTCTCGTAAAGCAAGTTAAGCCGTTGATCCCGGCTGTCATTCGTGGATCTTTGACAGTCGTTACGGGTCGTCAGAAGCCCGAAAGTCTGACAATCAGTCTTACCAAGGGGTATCATATTACTCAGTTACTGGGTTGTGGAGGTCAGATAGGCAGTCGCTCCATGTAAAATACTGGTATTCAGCTGCATCCGGTTAGACTTGAAGCCGACCCCAACATAGTTGGGAAAAGGCAGGCAGATTGATTTTGATTCGTCTTCTTCTCTGGAATTTCTCAGTAGCAGTCCGGAGTCTGGATGTGTGCCCGGTTGATGGCAATAGACTCGCCCCCTATTACATGGGACTTGAACATAACTGGCGAGATGTGGGTGTACTAAAACTTCACCTCTACTACGGCGCGGGCGTAGCACAGTACGCTGTAGCAAAGACTAAGTGCTACGGCGTAGCACAGTACGCTGTAGCAAAGACTAAGTACTACGGCGTATGACATTGCTTACGACGACTTAGTGCAGAGCGTACTATGGCGTAGCACAGTGCGTACTACGCTGTAGCATAGACTGAGTGTTGCGACGTAGCACAGTGCGTACGACGACATAGTGCAGAGCCTACGGCGTAGCACAGTGCGTACTATGCTTAGCAGACTGAGTGCTACGGCGTAGCGCAGTGCGTACAATGACATTAATTATGAAGAGCGTACTACGGCGTAGCACAGTGCGTAGTACGGCGTAGCACATAGTTTGCACTACGACGTAGTGCAGAGCGTACTATTACGTAGGACAATGCGTAGGCGCTGACCTGCTTCTATCCTATTTATTTAATAATAAAATATGCTCTAAACTAACGATAGATCAGTTTTCGAAAATTCATTATATTTAAAAATAATATAATTATTTGTAAATATAATGAATTTTCTGCGACCTTTTGACTAATAAATAATAGATAAACCACTAACCACAGCATGTTCTGCACACAGTTTTGTTTTGACAGAGACATAATGACGTTTTAAATTCGTTTACGCTTTGTGATGCAAGTGAATGTACATCGGAAATATCCTACATCTTATACCACACCTTTACATCATAATATTATGTACAAAAACACAGGAAACCAGTACAAACACGGACTGGCGACCGGACAGTTCACAAACAAAAAATGATTTCTACAAAAATGTTAATTAAAAGTTTTTTCATTTTAGTTTTATTTAATTATTGCAGTGCACAATATTTTATTGGTAACAATCATTTTAGTGACATGAAAGAAGTGTTTTCGTGGAAGCAAATAGGTTACAATTTCGATGGCGTAAAATGTAAGTAATTTTTCAATATCATATCAGTAGCTGCGCCCCGCGGTTTCACCCGCGTAAGTGTCAATCCAGTCAAATCCAAATATCGGGATAAAAAGTATCCTATGTGTTAATCCAGGTTATAAACTATCTGTTTGCCAAATTTTATCTAAATCCATTTAGCCGTTTTTGCGTGATTGTGTAACAAACATCCAAACACAGTAGGATATAATTATAATATAATATAATATAATAATATACCATTTATTTCAGGCGACACAGGCCCATAGAAAAATACCTTAACCTAGACATACATACTTTTATAAAACTTGTGTTAATAAATAAGGCTTAAGACTATGTTAGAAGCACCCAATGTGTATTTATGAACCCGGTGCGATAAATAAATCAATTGTCTATCCTTTTCCCAACCATTTCGGGGTCGCCTTCCAGTCTAACGGCTGCATCTGAATACCAGTATTTTACAAGGAGCAACTGCCTATCTGACCTCTACAACCTAGTTATTGGGTAAGATGATACATTTTGCGCAGACATTATGATGACGATCTAGTCACCAATTCTTTAATTAAAATGCATTTGACATTTAAACCAGTTTTTATTATTTTTAATGCCACAGGCGTACCACTAAACATTATTTTACTCCTATATTTAAATCTTAAATTCACTGACACAATGCACAGCCTTATTTGCTACATATATATATACAGCCATATTGCAAGGTCTCGTTTTGCGCAAGAGTTCCTTATTTATAACCTTATTTTATCCCTTACATTTATAGTTCCTATAACTACTGTTGGTCGTTGTGTACTTATTCATACAATTCAAGAGTTGTAGAAGGCCAAATTAATTACAGTGCGTGCGCTGAGAGCATGCCCATACAGTACATTTTTAGGGTGCCGTACCCAAAGGCTAAAACGGGACCCTATTACTAAGACTCCGCTGTCTGTCTGTCTGTCACCAGGCTGTATCTCATGAACCGTGATAGTAACACAGTTGAAATTTTCACAGATGATGTATTTCTGTTGCCGCTATAACAACAAATACTAAAACACAGAATAAAACAAATATTTAAGGGGGCTCCCATACAATAAAACGTGATTTTTTTGCCGCTTTTATAGATCTCCCTGCCAAATTTTATCGAAGTACGTTCAGTGGTTTAGGCGTGAAAAGGTAACATACAGACAGAGAGACAGACAGACAGACAGACTGACAGACAGACAGAGTTACTTTCGAATTTATAATATAAGTATTGATGGTACGGAACCCTGCGTGAGCGAGTCCGACTCGCCCTTGGCCGGTTTTATAAGAATGCCTTCATGACATCTGTCAGTTGGTCATGACTAGTGATGGGAAATAAATATCACTATTACTCGTTAACTTGTAAAGTCTACTTAGCTGTGATAGTTTTTATTATTACAAGCTTTATATTAGCTTGCTCTGTTCGTATGTGTTTCCGGTTAGGCGGTTACTCCAATTGTCATCCATTTTTCAAGCACTTCCTGGCATCCGATTGAGCTGAAAATTGGCATACTTATATAATTACTGAGACATTTTGAAAAAATGATACCATGGAACTGGTCTGATGATGGATCCGGAAGTTGGCCATAAGAACTCCTCAATGAAACAAGATAGCACCTTCGTGTTTGGACTCATTGGCCATGTAGGTTGTAACAAGTGCTTTGACACTAGGTGGTGTTCAGGGGCTGATAATAGAGCCGGAAGGAGGCCCTGGGAAAACCCTTTTTAGTTCATTAAAAGTTTGTTTAAAAAAAAAAAATACTTAAATTTATTTCTTCGATAAACAGGGTGTTATTGAATTCATGGGCATCCCATTAAGGGGTCATTGTACTCATGATTATGAACAACTTTCACTATTCGACCAACCATGAAATCGCGGAAAAAAAATCAGCCGTTCCTTGTATGTGCGCAAACTCAAAATATATAGGGAACAGCTGAATTTTTCAAGCGAGCCCAAAAACCAAGGTAAGCACTAAGAAGGGTTTTGAATTCATAACATCACGTGTAAAATAGTAAGTAATAATCCTTACTTATACTCTGTCTGTCTGTATGTCTGTTACCTTTTCACGCCTAAACCACTGAACGAATTTCGATGAAATTTGGCAAGGAGATCGATGGCATCCATAGAAGGAAGGACATAGGCTACTTTTTTATCGACATACCACGCGGGCGAAGCCGTGGGCAGTTGGGCAGTACCTAGTATGAAATAAAACCAAGAAAATTCATAAAATCACGGGTAAAATAGGAGATGAAAGTTTGTAATTCCATCGGAACCAACCAGTCTTACCAAGGGGTATCCGTATTACCCAGTTACTGGGTTATGGAGGTCAGATAGGCAGTCGCTCCATGTAAAATACTGGTATTCAGCTGCATCCGGTTAGACTGAGCCGACCCCAACATAGTTGGGAAAAGGCAGGTAGATTAATTTGGCAATTCCGTCGGGCATACGGCTTGTTATTTACAAGTCATTGAACAAATGACATTCGATTAAGCAGGAGGAGGAAAACTTTTTGAAAAATAAAATTCGTATAAAAAGATTTTGGCAAATATAAAAGATTTTAACGACAAGGTCATTCTAACTAATCCATACTAATATTATAAATTCGAGAGTAACTCTGTCTGTCCACCTGTATGCTACCGTTTCACGCCTAAACCACTGAACGAATTTAGATAAAATTTGGCAAGGAGATAGATGGCATCCTGGGTAAGGAGTTAAGGGCATAGGGTACTTTTATCGCCACGCAGGCGAAGCTGCGGGCGGAATCTAGTAACATTATATATGCGAAAATGAGGTTGTTTGTTGCGCTTTCACGCTAAAACGGCTGAACAGATTTGGATGAATTTTGGCACATGGGTAGAATATGACCTGGAATAAGACTTAATACTACTTCAAGACTACTAAAATAATACTTCAAGACTTATGCGGGTGAAATCGCGGGGCGTAGTTAGTTTTCACATATTTTAACAGTTGACCCGTCCGTGCTTCGCACGGCCGCAATGGCAACATGTCATGACGTTCCATTATTTTACCTAAGTTAACTTAAATATATTTAACGGGTCCTCTAAAAAACTTATTGAACTTGTAATGATAGACACTTTTTTTTAATGAACGAACTTCTAAAAACTTTTTGTGCTTCCAATGATGCAGTTTTTTTAAATAATTGAGCCTCTTTTTAAATTTCTGGTTTTTTCTCATTGTTGGTTGACTATAGATGCGCAATCATTATATTAGAGATTCAATAATATTTTTAGGAGCGCAAAAATTGGAATCATTTCGATTTAAATCATGCCTTTTACTATTAATAATACAATACGCTGTATTGTACACATTATTAACCTATAATATCCCACTGCTGGGACACAGGCCTCCTCTCTGTGAGAGGGAGTGGGCCATAATCTACCACGCGGGGCCCAGTGCGGGTTGGTAGATGTCACTTGTCTTCGAATTTTTTGGTTCTAAGACATGTTTCCTCACGATGTTTTCCTTCACCGTTTTGAGAGCAGTGGTGATGTAATTATTTTCACAAAGTAAAGCGCCTGTCTGGGTTCGAACCTACGACCTACAACTCGTAAGTCACGGTCGTTACCACTGGGCCACCACTGCTCTCTACTATAGTATTGTACACAATGCTACACTTGAGGAGCTCGTGGCTAAGTAACACCAGCCGCACGGGTCGATCCATCAGGTTAAGCTACGCTTGCCGGGGTTGGTCCGTGGATGGGTGGCCATCTTTAGTTATCGAGACTCCTCCGTGCCTCGGAAAGCACGTTAAGCCGTTGGTCCCGGCTGTCATTCGTGGATCTTTGACAGTGGTCACGGGTCGTCAGAAGCTCCAAAGTCTGACATCCAGTCTTACCAAGGGGTATCGTATTTCCCAGTTACTGGGTTGTGGAGGTCAGATAGGCAGTAGCTCCATTAAAATACTGGTATTAAGCTGCATCCGGTTAGACTGGAAGCCGACCCCAACATAGTTGGGAAAAGGCTAGGCAGATGATGATGGATGACACAATGCTACACTATTATTGTATTGTAACCACCATTCTGTCAATTTCAGATGTCAAAGATGAGTCTCTCCAGAAGGTGGTAGGGGGCATCTTCTTTCGAGAGGAGCCAGAAGAAGAAGAAGACAAATTCTTTACACAGTACAATAACATACCTATAGGATTTGAAGTTTACCAGGAGAAAGTGTTCATCACCGTTCCTAGGAGACAATACGGTTAGTTTAAAGGAAGTGCCTGCGCCGATTGTTGAATTTGCTGCCAGCACCGGTTGCTGAGTTGGCTGTCGGCACCGGTTGCTGAATTGGCTGCCAGTGCTGGTTGCTGAATTGGCTGCCAACGCCGGTTGCTAAATTGGCTGCCAGCGCCGATTGTTGATTTGGCTGCCAGCGCCAATTGTTGAATTGGCTGCCAGCACCGGTTGCTGAATTGGCTGCCAGTGCCGGTTGCTGAATTGGCCGCCAGCACCGGTTGCTGAATTGGCTGCCAGCACCGGTTGCTGAATTGGCTGCCAGCGCCGGTTGCTGGATTGGCCGCCAGTGCCGGTTGCTGAATTGGCTGCCAGCGCCGGTTGCTGAATTGGCTGCCAGCACCGGTTGCTGATTTGGCTGCCAGCGCCGGTTGCTGAATTGGCCACCAGCGCCGGTTGCTGAATTGGCCGCCAGCGCCGGTTGCTGAATTGGCTGCCAGCGCCGGTTGCTGAATTGGGTGCCAGCACCGGTTGCTGAATTGGCCGCCAGCACCGGTTGCTGAATTGGCTGTCGGCATCGGTTGCTGAATTGGCTGCCGGCGCTTACTATGGTTGTCAATTTGGCATATGGAGTAAATAAGCTGGGAGGTACTACAGTACTACCCGGAGCCGAACTATTTTTATTCGGAAATAAATTACAGAATACCCCACGTCTCGCTCTCACTCAGGCCGCGAGTAGTATGGTGCGAGCGATATAAAATTGAGGTAGGGTACGGCCTTAATACGAGGCTTGTGGCTGCTTTAGAATGAGTGTATTTTTTTGTATTGTCCGTTTTTTTTGTGCAGATTAAACTAAATTACAATAGACGTACATATAACCTAATATAATAAGTAACCTATTCTTCAAGAGTCATAAAAAACCCTGTAAGAAATCGACACGTGTTTCACCTCTCAACGAGGCATCCTCAGGATGCCGATTGACCAATTGCAAACCAGAACACGTTGTTTCCACACCGAGTGCTGGACGCAGAGTTACTCTGCGTCATCCTGAGGACAATCATCATCCTGAGGATGCCTCGTTGAGAGATGAAACACGTGTCGATTTCTTACAGGGTTTTTTATGACTCTTGAACAATAATTAAGCGAAATAGGTTACTAAATATACCTACGTCTATTAACTATCAGAATAAACAATTTTTCTTTCTTTTGCTTTCTTTCTAAGTCCTTATTTTTTCCAGGAATACCCTCGACCCTGAACTACGTGGATCTCTCTTCTGGACCCGATTCTCCACTCCTCAAGCCATACCCAGATGCCGCTAGCATCAGTAACTTTGTATCCGTCTACCGACCAAGAGTGGATACGTGTGACAGACTGTGGATGGTCGATACGGGGCTATTGGAAGTGCCTAGTGAGTTGCCTAATGCCTTTAGTATTCCTTGTTGCTTAATGCCTTTAGTATTCCTTGTTGCCTAATGCCTTTAGTATTCCTTGTTGCCTAATGCCTTTAGTATTCCTTGTTGCTTAATGCCTTTAGTATTCCTTGTTGCCTAATGCCTTTAGTATTCCTTGTTGCCTAATGCCTTTAGTATTCCTTGTTGCCTAATGCCTTTACCTAGTATTCCTTGTTGCCTAATGCCTTTACCTAGTATTCCTTGTTGCCTAATTAATGCCTTTAGAATTTCTTTGCAATTTGAAAATCAGTGTCTGTATTCTCTCTCTCTCTTGTACCTGTATTTTTTTTAAGTTAAAGATCATTTATTTGTTCAAAATATGAGTATACACACACATGGCATGCAAGATGTTACAATTTAATTATCACAGATTATCAATTATCATTTTATTTATATCTTACAGACAACTTCGTACAAAAAAGGCCACCACACATCATAATATACGATTTGAAGACCGACAAGGAACTACTGAAATACGAGATTCCATCTGATGTGTTAGTAAATGGAACCACTTCAGGTAAATCATCGTCACTAATTACTAAAATGTCTGTAATTCTTGTGGTACCTATAAAAATAAAAAGTATTCTATTTACCTATTTATCTAATAATATAAATGCGAAAGTGAGTTTGATTGTTTATTTGTTACACTTTCACGCAAAACCGCTGAACGGATTTGGATTAAATTTGGTAATTGGGTAGATCATGACCGGGAGAAGGACATAGGCTATTTATCATCATGGAGCGCAGACGTAATCGCGGGCAACAGCAACAGCTAGGTACTAATATTTATCAGAAGGACTAAACTAAAAGTACTCTTCCGAAGGCGACCGCCATCGCAAACCATGAGCGGCAACGTCGCCAAATCGCTGTGACAGTCCGCAGCGACTTTTAAACATCCATCCTTGTGCAAAAGGTTTTTTTTGATAGTGCGTTGTCTGTCAATGAATGAATGAATTTAAATAATATATTGTTACTAATAAAAGTAGTTTTTTTTTAAGGAGCTCGTGGCTGAGTAATTACAGCCGCACGGGTCAGTCCATCAGGTTAAGCTAAGCTTGCCGGGGTTGGTTCGTGGATGGGTGACCATCTTTACATACCGAGATTCCTCGGACAGCACGTTAAGCCTGTGGCGGCATCTAAATCGCCACATGCGAACTACGCATCGAAAATCTGACGTCACACAAAAATCCTGACGTCACATAAATCCTGCATCGCGCAATTAGAGTTTACCGCGCGATGGACATTACACAAGATTCCACATCAATCATTGGGCAGTTGCCCGCCAGATACAACACCCGTCTGGTCGGAGGATCCTCCCTTTTCTATGGTGGATGAGTGAACTTTACACCCTGTTCCTCATACCCCTAAAAGCCGTTGGTTCCGGCTGTCATTCCTGGATCTTTGACAGTCATTACGGGTTGTCAGAAGCCCAAAAGTCTGACAACCAGTCTTACCGACGGGTATCATATAACCCAGTTACTGGGTTGTGTAGCTCCATTTAAAATACTGGTATTCAGCTGTATCCGATTAGACTGGAAGCTGACCCTAAAATAGTAACGAAAAAGCAAGCAGATTGATAGAGTTTCTTTTTCCAGGTCTTACTTCCATAACAGTAGACGTGACTGCTACAGCTTGTGACGACGCTCATGCGTACATTAACGATCTAGCGAGGAATGGTTTGATAGTGTTCTCTCTGAAGGAGCTATCCAGCTGGAGGTTCAGCCATACTTCCTTCAACTACGACGTTGGAGCTACTGACTTCATAGTCGCCCGTAAGTCCTACTGTCTTCTGTTCCAAAGGTTTATGATCAACATGTAAACAATTTAAAAAAGAAACATGCGAGGTAGTCTTTGAGGACTGCCGATAGAAAACTAAGCAACAATGCGTAACCTCAACGTAATTCAAACGGTAGACGGTAGATGGCGCTAGAATAAACAAATCACTTCAGGCGCGACGGTGACGCGAGTTCCATGATTTTTGTTTACCTAAAAAGTGCTCAACGCGCCTAAAGAAGTTTTCACTTCAATAAATTCGTATGCAACTATGAAATTATTTCGGCTGAAATGATGATAATGATGTAGGTCTGTCTTTTCATAAATGCCCTTAGAGGTTTGTGGCGGCATCTACATTGCCACATGGAAACTACGCATCAAAGACTTGACGTCATACAAAATCCTGCATCGC
The DNA here is from genome assembly GCA_947522985.1 of Lithophane socia. Taxonomy (NCBI): domain Eukaryota; kingdom Metazoa; phylum Arthropoda; class Insecta; order Lepidoptera; family Noctuidae; genus Lithophane; species Lithophane socia. The sequence continues at coordinate 3,062,781 of OX383281.1, read as the reverse complement.
GCAATTAGAGTTTACCGCGCGATCAACATATCACTACATATTTTATAAAACAAAATCCTCCGCCGCGACTGTCTGTTCGCGATAAACTCAAAAACTACTGCACCAATTTTCATGCTGTTTTCAGCAATGGATAGAGTGGTTCTCGAGGAAGGTTTTAGTATATAATAACCGACATCCACGCAGGCGAAGCCGCCGGGCATCAGCTAGTATTATATAAAAGATTCCAACATCAATCGTTGGGCGGTAGACTTGGCCCTCTGGTCGGAGGATCCCTTTCTATAGAGAATGAGTGAACTTACACTCTGTTTCTCATACCTCTAAAGGTTTATGTGAAATATAATATTTTGAATTTGATTTGAATTTTGAATTTCAGATCAAACAATCAACTGGCGTGATGGTCTCTTCAGCATCGCTCTGTCAGATCCCGATAGTGCTGGCAAAAGGACTGCTTACTATCACCCTTTTATCTCAACACAAGAGTTTTCTGTATCCAACGAAGTCTTGAAAGACAGGTCTGCTGATTTAGAGGCCAATTTTAAGGTATTAAAATATGGAATGTAGTTCATCAAATCTCTAATAATTCATATTTTGCGCTCTTTAAAATATTATTGAACAATCTCAATCAGGCTGCCATCAGGCGGACTGCATTTCAACTGTTTCAACTGCATGCAGTTACCTGCTAACCGCATTCAAACTGCAAGAATGCAGTCAGTCTCATTGCAGCCTCACTCTGCCTAGCATTTTCCTAACTATATTGGGGTCGGCATTCAATCTGGTCAGTCTAGTTGATTCCGGTTGATAGCAACACTAAGACTTTCCCCTATTACATGACACATATTGATTCGGAGTTCGGACAAAACAGAGGAGTGCAAAATTACGTATTCGGCTGCCATCAGACGGACTGCATTCTTGCAGTTTGAATGCAGTTTAGTACGGCTGCAATACTCGTAATGTACTGGTAATACCTGCATTCGAAGTGCAGTTGAATCAGTTGAAATGCAGTCCGTCTGATGGCAGCCTTAGGCCTGAATTCCTCTTCCGCTGACGTCGGTCACGTACGCGTAGCAACGTAGTACGTGCCGCGGACGTCAGCGTCGCAGTATTGTGCTATATAGAACACAAAGTATATACGCACGCGCGACCGACGTACGCGACCGAAGTACGCGACGGACGTACGTGACCGACGTATGCGACCGACGTACGCGACCAACATCAGCGTAACTGGCTTCTTTTCAGCTCGAAGGTGTCAGAGGAGCGTTTTCTCAGAGTGGATCCCACGACTTCCATAGTCGGACCCAAACGCTGCTGTACGCCAACGTGGCCCAGGATGGTATCATGTGCTGGAACACTCAAGTGCCTCTGACGAGCAAGATGGCGGCGGTAGTGGCTCAGAGCCATTCCAAACTGGTTTATATATCAGGTACAGTTGTGTGGCAAAAGAGGCATGAAAGTGCAAAATAAAAGTTATAAAACTATACCTAACTACGTCAAAAAGTCAACTAAAAAATAAACAAGACATCACAGACAGACAAACTAAAAATCAGGAGTCACACGTAACACGTCAGACTCCCGAATGTGACTCCTGGTCATAAATCGAACAGATTACGTGTGACTCCGGATTTTTAATTTTTTCGTCCAGCGCTCGGTGTGGTGTGGTAACACGTCGCGTTTTGGTTTGCAATTGGTCAATCGTCATCCTGAGGATGCCTCGTTGAGAGGTGAAACACGTGTCGATTTCTTACAGGGTTTTTTTATGACTCTTAAAGAATAGTCAAGCGGAATAGGTTACTAAAATATACAACGTGTAACAGAATAAGCGCAAGACCTGAAAGTAGTTTGCTCAGAATCGGCTTCTGAATCGATTTCCATCATTATTTATATGTGTTAATTTTCTAATAAAAAAAAAATTTCTTTAACTGAAATTAGAACCACCGCGTCTTACCAAGGTAATAAGATATTTTATTTAAGGAAATTTAAGCCTTATCTCAAAGGAATAAAGCCTATTCAAATGCATAAACAAATTTGTAATACGCTCATAGCTCTCCTATGTTTCATGTTTAGTCAGGAAGTCTATTTTGTAAAAAAAAACTAGGTGTCGTTTAATTAAATTAAATTACAGATATTATTTTAGTCTTATAATTTAATATTCTAATTGGGGTGTATGAGCTCTTGCGTTTATTCCGTTACAGGTTGTATCTACGTCTATTGTATTTTATAATGGATTTCCGCAGTCACGCCTGAATCAATTAACTATCTTTCACGTGCTTTCTACACTGATCTCACATGTACTCGTATAATTTTAACATGAATGATGTAACCAATTTTTATTTTAAAGAGTGTCTGTGGAGTTTCTTGCCCGTTCTTCTCCATAGGTACCTACTAAACTTTGGAACGGGCAACTAGCTTCATATTTCTAACTCACCGACTCCTTGACAATTCAAAAGTGCCTATAAATGGTTTAATTGAAATAAATGCTTTGATTTTGATAGGGGCAGAACGATGAAAATTTATATACCTACATATTTACTTCATTTCTCTTTTCAGATCTGAAGATCATAGACGACGACGTGTGGGTCTTAGTTAATCAAATACCTACGTTCATATACTCACAGTTAAATACTACTGAACCAAACTTCTATGTGCATAAGTAAGTTTTTATTTAAAAAAAAAACAACTGCAAATCAGGGGGCATAAAACCGGGACCTTGGCAAAAGGCAACTGAAGGAACACGGGTGGGTTTTAGTCAGTAAAAGTCTGACACGCCCTCCAGCTCCACCCAGAGCAGGCTAAGTCATTGAATGTTTTCCACATTCAAAAGAAAAAAAGGTAGTGCCTAAAACGGCCACATTAACAATTTCTCTAGAAACAATTCATTTCCTGAATTTCCAGCTGTCATTAGCAATTCCTCTATTTTGACACAAAAGCATTCATAATGTGTGGACCATTTTACGAATCTCTACAGAAAACTGTCAAACAGATGAATTATTTCGTAATATGAATCGCACGCAGATCATATTATGAATTGTCAGTTTGTGACATTTTACGATGATTCATAATGATATGGGGTATCCGAAAAAAAAAACATTGCCCTTTTTCTCGTTCGTAAGTAGAAAATTCGCAAAAAAGAAAAAAAAAATCATATCTCGAAAACAATGAACATACATATGATTCGGATACCCCACGACACGAGGGCCCAAAATTTTTTTTTTGACCTTCATTTTTCCGGCCAACCTTTATATCGGTCCGGAATGCCGTAGGTCATTATTTCAATGTCACTGCCGTGAACTAATACTGTTAATTTATTATACTGTGACCCAAGTCACTCCATAGAGTAATTTGTTTTTTTTTTATTACAGGGGTAACGTTCAAGATCTTATCAAAGGGACCGTATGCGAGAAGAAGTAATTTCATGTTATTTTTTTTAAGAAGTACCCACATTATTATTATTAAAAATTAATATAAAATTCAAATATAAATTTTATTTTTAAAATTTAAAAAATATTATTATTAAAAAAAAACGTAGTGTTGTTTATTTATACCAGCACCCAATTACGTAACACACTTTCAATCACAATCCGAACAATTTTGAAGGAAATTGCTAATTCATTCGTATGTATGATCTGACCAAGATTATGTCTGGATTATAAAAAATCTATGACGATTTCGGCTTTTCTTCTCAGAAAGAGTCGGATAAGAAACGCAGACAGATTATAAAATTATAATAATTATAAAATTATAATAAACTAGCTGTGCCCCGCGGTTTCACCCGCGTAGGTCTCGATCCCGTGGGAACATAGGGATAAAACTTATCTTATGTCCTACTCCAGGTCATGATCTACCCGTGTGCCCATCCTCTCCTCTCTTCTCTAGAGTATGGAAAATCGCGGCGGGGCGGCGCGGCACCCGGCGTCGAACGGTTCGCGTATTGCATTTTCATACTCGTGATAACTTCGAAATTAAAGGTCCGATTCGAATGAATTAAAAAGTATTCTACTGCTACATAAATACCCATGATGTTAAAACTTTTTATTTGAATAAGAATTAATATTATTTTGATAAAACTCCTTCGCAAATAATGCATTATTTTCGAACAAATTTCATTACCATAAAAAGGTTATAGTGACTCACTCTTAAAAGATAGACATTATGCTGTCTCGGACTTTTTTTTAGAACTTTTAAAGAGGAACAATTCCATCGTACATGATATTTACGTAACATAAACCGTTTACGCAGCGCACGCAACTGAAGCTCTCAAAAAGGAATATTTTTTCCCGTTTTTGCAACATATTTCATTTATGCTCCGCTCCTATTGGTCGTAGCGTGATGTTATATAGCCTATAGCCTTCCTCGATAAATGGACTATTCAACACAAAAAGATTTTTTCAATTCCAACCAGTACTTTCTGAGATTAGCGCGTTCAAACAAACAAACAAACTCTTACGCTTTATAATATTATAGTATAGTATAGATTATAATATTAGTATAGATGTAAACAACTGGCAGCTATTTTATTCAACTTAAAGACTTATAATATCTATAATAATAATTATGTACAAGGGAAAATTATCAAAGGATATATTAATAGTTATTTATGCAGATACAAGATTTTATCTACACCCATGATATGAATCTTCTATAAAAGTTTCTTTGCAATACCAATATCGAACAAAAATGGCGCGGTACGACGTGAATACGAAATTTTCGAATTCGAATGTGTTTTGTTTTTTTTACGGTGCTTTGTTAGTAAAAAAGCTCGTGAATGCCAATGTTCTTTTGAAATGAGTTGCATTATGAAATTCAGTAAAACATTATAACACCCGTTTGGATATATTATGGTTACTATGACACTGTTTGTTTTAATGTTGGCAATAAGCTAACTATTTCAGGAACTTTTATAGAGGATTTATAGCATGGGTGTAGATAAAATAATTTATTATCTAAGGCAGACATCATCTAGTTTTTAAAATATGATTGACGTGTAAAAGTGTTTGTACAAGAAGCCTACTTATAGAAATAAGATTTTATTTCTTACTAGCTCATACCCGCGGCTTCGCCCGCGTGGATGTCGGTTATTATATACTAAAACCTTCCTCGAGAACCACTCTATCCATTGGTGAAAACAGCATGAAAATCGGTGCAGTAGTTTTTGATTTTATCGCGAACAGACAGACAGACGCAGCGGAGGACTTTGTTTTATAATGTGTAGTGATTCTCATTTATCCATTGCTTCATAATTTGTTTAATTTAAATTCGACAAAACAAGATTCAATATTATGGCGGTGCCTTAAGATTTCGCGGTGCCTTAACCTTTCGTATTTTCGTCGTAATTACAGAACCAATTAATAAGTCAATTGTGTCTGGCGCAGATCTGCGTTCAATGTCAAAGGTTCAAGGTCAAAAGACGTTTAATGTCATAATATGTGGCTTACAAAAGGTTAAAGGTCGGAAGGCGTTTAGTGAAATTCCGTTCTCAATAGTAATCGTACTACAGATAATAATAAACTTAAATAGAAAAGTTAGAGTTACCCATTACGATAACCATAAACAAGCAACGCTAAGGGCCATAGTGATGTGACAATGTTGTTTTTTCGATAAATCTATTATATCGATAACAAACGGCTGACGACGCAAGACGGGTACAAATGTATGATTTATTTTTAGGCTTCCGTACCCAAAGGGTAAAAAGGGACCCCTATTACTAAGACTTCGCTGTCTGTCTGTCCGTCTGTCAACAGGCTGTATCTCATGAACCGTGATAGTTAGACAGTTGAAATTTTCACAGATGATGTATTTCTGTTGCCGAACAACAAATACTAAAAAACAGAATAAAACAAATATTTAAGGGGGCTCCCATACAACAGACATGATTTTTTCTCCGTTTTTATAGATAATGGTACGGAACCCTTCGGGCGCGAGTCTGTCTCGCACTTGAGCGGTTTTTATGTCAACATGCGGCTGACCATGCCCGACCCAGTCCCACTACTCTTGAGCTTAGCGGCTTTCTGAGTAACGTCCGCCGTCCGTGAACTTGGACCTTTGCTGAAGTGCCAAAGACCAGGTTTGTCCACAATATGTGACAATTGAGGAGCTCGTGGCTGACTAATAACAGGTGCACGGGTCGATCCATCAGGTTAAGCTACGCTTGCCGGGCTTGGTCTGTGGATGGGTGACCATCTTCACATATCGAGGCACCTCCGTGCCTCGGAAAGCACGTTAAGCCATTGGTCCCGGCTGTCATTCGAGGACAGTCGTTACGGGTCGTCAGAAGCCTGAAAGTCTGACAACCAGTCTTACCTGTTGGTATCGTATTACTCATTTACTGGATTGTGGAGGTCAGATAGGCAGTCGCTCTATGTATAATACTGGTATTCAGCTGCATCGGGTTAGACAGGAAGTCGACCCCAACATAGTTGGGAAAAAGGCTAGGCAGATGATGATGGGGAGAATACACATGTCCATTATTCTCCGATTGAGACAACTATGTCTCGAACGGTTCTAAAAGACGAGTTTTTATTGACTAATAGCTCCTCCAGGCGATCTCGGTGATCTCATTATAATATTACTCTATAGCAACCATACTCAAAGTGTGCTCCGCGGAGCCCTGGGGCTCCACAAAGCTTCTGTGGGGGTTCCGCGAAAAGCCTATGGCATGTCCAACTGTAGACTACATTGCTTTGTGGTATTTTAGCTGCTTCAGAATCATCCTAATGTCGTACAAATAATTTCTATAGAAAACCGACTACCTTAAAAAAATCAAGTAATAAAAACTAAAACCCAACTACGACTTAAAAGGTATAAACAAGACACCACAGACAGACAAATTAATCCGGAGTCACACGTGCTAGGGCATAAATCGAACAGATTACGTGTGACTCCGGATTTTTAATTTGTCTTTCTGTGGTGATTTGTTTATACCTTTTAAGTCGTAGTTGGGTTTTAGTTTTTATTACTTTTTTTTTTTTTTAAATTCTTTTGGGGTTATAATATATATATTTTTGAAATGTGCTCATTAAGCCCTTTCATTTGATACCCAACATGGTACGATTAAACCATTTTTTTTTTTAAGTTCCTCACTTTTTGTCCTCTAGAGGGCGCCATTTTTAATTGAATGTGACTTCACACATAGCCTATACTCAGCGGACAATCACGGCGCTTCTAACGATACCTCATTTGTCAATTTGTGATAAGTGGTTTGGAATATAGGACAGATGAACAGGAGGAACAGATGAACATACATACATACATACCGGTGAAAATCATAACCCTCCTTTTTTCTTCGCCGTAGTCGGGTAATAAAAGGTCTTAAATGTAAAGACTCCCACATATTTTATTCATTTCAGCATGCAAAAAATACCTTATAATAAATTAAACTTAAACAAAAAACAATTGGAAGAGGGACAAACAATAAACAAGGACAAACTTCGGTTGTTGTAGGACTATTGCATGATATGGCAACAAAAATAATTTTGGATTATAAGCTTGGGTAGCTAAAGTTATTATTATCCTCCAGCCTGCAACGGCATTACGGAATTTTACTGCATCTCAGTCTAGTCACAAACTTGACCGACGACAATGCTGTTTGCGCTGCTTATGTCAAGGCTAACCAGTTACGGAAGATACGTTTATATTATGTTGCTATGGTTTGTTCCAAAAGTGTCTGATTATTACAAAAAAAAAACAAACTACTTCCAAAAAAACACTAAAAATTCGGAAGTCGGTGGCAAAACACGAAAGGCACCGACTTCCGAAATTAAAGTTATTTTTCACTTTTTTAGTGTTTTTTTGGAAGTAGGTTGTTTTTTTTTTCATCATCATCATCATCAGCCTATAGCAGTCCACTGGTGGACATAGGCCTCTCCAATTGCACGCCATACAGCTCGATTCTCGGCAGCTCTCATCCAGCTGCTACCAGCCACCCTGCGAAGATCGTCGCTCCATCTAGCCTGAGGGCGTCCTACCTTACGTTTGCCGATTCGCGGTCTCCACTCAAGAACACGTCTACCCCAACGGTCATCGGTTCTACGGCTAATATGGCCGGCTCATTGCCACTTCAGCTTGCTTATTCTGTGAGCTATGTCAATAACTTTGGTTCTCTGCCGGATTACCTCATTCCGGATTTTATCTCTCAGAGATCCAAGCATAGCTCGTTCCATAGCTCGCTGAGCGACCTTGAATTTATGGACCAGCCGTACCGTGTCCACGTTTCGGCTCCCTTTTTTTTTCAAAAAGTTTTTATTTTTCATTTTTAGTTGTGGTACCTACCCTACATAAATTTGAATACCATTACTTGATAGGTAAATAACAGTGACGGAGTAACTTAAACAAAACAACGATTTTAAAGGCTAAGTGGGAAAAATACGTAATATTGAATCGATCTCAAAAACTTCGCAAGCAAAGTTAATAAAATTTATATGGGACCAACTCTGAAGCATGAACTTCCAAACAAAATAAAACATAAAAATCGATTCATAATTGGCGGAGTAATTGCGTAACAAACACATATAAAAAACATACCTACTGACGAATTGAGAACCTCCTCTTTTTTGAGAAGTTGGTTAAAAATATAAACAAATGGATCAGAAATACCAATTTTGAGTACACGTACGAATTGTGTACTTTGATAATTTGATTTAATTATTTGAATGGTAGTAATTTGAAATCACCTGGTACTAATAGGTACTAATTTTAATCAGATATTTTTCATTTGACAATTGAGGTTATTTTTATAACCTCAATTATTATCGTCGATGATTTTTCAATCCTGACTTTAATAATAACAATACGAAAGTGAGTTTGTTTGTTACGCTTTCACGCTAAAACGGCTGAACAGAATTGGATGTGCATATGGGTAGACCATGACTTAGGTTGGGCCATAGGGTACTTTTTAACCGACTTCTTCAAAAAGGAGGAGGTTCTCAATTCGTCTGTAGGTTTTTTTTTATTTTTTTATATGCATGGTACGCAATTACTCCGCCAATTATGAATCCATTTTGATGATTCTTTTTGTTTGGTAGGTCATGCTTCAGAGGTTGTCCCATATATTTATTAACTTTGCTTGTGTTGTTTTTGAGTTAGCTTCAATAATTACGTATTTTTTCCACTTAGCCTGTGTAGACGATATCTTATTTGACTCCGCCACTGGTTATTTACATAGCAGGTAGGTAGTGGTATTCTAATTTGTATAACAATAAAGTTGAGAAAAGGCTACGCAGATTATGATAAAATGTATTTGTTCAATACAATTTGCAAAAATAAATATCATTTATTATACAAAATTAAGATAAAATACAAAAAACTATCGACAGCGTACATCACTTGTGCAGTATCTGGGGTCATCGATACACAAACATTAGAATAACACATCATATAGTAGAACACGCTTGTCCTAGACAGACGTGTTCTTATTGTTAATAGTATTGTAATAATAATGCAATAATAATTATTAATTTAAAAATATAGATTTGTAAATCAGTGATGTGGAAAAGTGATTTTATTTTTTAAATTGTTGAAATAAATTGTAAAGATAGGTAAGTGGATTGTTATTTTTATTCTTGCCCGCGGCTTCGTCCGCGTGGATGCCGGTTATTATATACTAAAACCTTCCTCGAGAACCACTCTATCCATTGGTGAAAACAGCATGAAAATCGGTGCAGTAGTTTTTGAGTTTATCGCGAACTGGACGACTGACAGACGCGGCGGAGGACTTTGTTTTATAATAATGTTATAATTTTTAATATGTAAGACGGTATTCAGTTCACGAAACATTGTGCACAAGTTCTGAACAGTAATCTAATCAAAAAGTACTAGGCTTGCATGAATTCAAAATACCTATTATTCTATTAGTATAATTAATTAGGTCATTATTTTTGTATATGTTTACATAATATATAGCCTATGTCCATTTGGAAGAATGCATCTTGCTTAATGGTGAAAGAAGTTTTAGAAAATGGGAGCTGTTGTTTCGGAGATTACCCTCCACAAAAACAAACCACCGGCGCATTTTGATCTCGCGATAATAACGCAAGCGACATTGCAATATCTGTTTTCAGAGGCCAAAGTGACATTCTATCAGCGATAACGATGATGGAAACGGCAAAAATATATAGGACTGACATAAGCTATCAAAAAGCTTTATGTCAATCCTGTTGATAGTCGTTGTAGAAATACGAAACGCTTTCGAAGCGATTGTCACTTGTCTAGGCCCTCTGTACATTTTGTATTCGGACGGGCACGAAGTTACACACTACTGCGATAATAACGCCGCAATAGGAGTAGGAGGCCCGTTTCAAAAAACTTTGTACCCTCATCTTTTCAAAATATTGAATAAAAAAGCATATTAAAATAACAAATAATAATAATAATGGCGCGCAATGATCATTGACATTACGGTCCCGCATGACGGGAACCTCGTGAAGGCCGAGAAAGATAAACAAATCAAGTATCTTGACTTGGCTCACGAGGTTGTCGACATGTGGGATGTGGACTCTGCGATCATTGTGCCGATAGTCGTATCAGCCAATGGCTTAATTGCCAAGAGCCTCGACCAACACCTAAGGAGGCTCTCGTTGGGCTTGATTCAGAAAGCTGTACTCCTGGACACGGCTCGCATTGTTAGGAGGTTCCTCTCTCTGGGGCCCTGACCGCCGGTAGCTTGGACCCTGTTCCCGATACCGGTGGGCTACTATTTTTTATATTTTTAAATGTTTTTTTTATTCTAATATTTAAAAATATAATTTATATGTATGAAAAATGAAATAAAGAATAAAAATGTAACTATTTAGTGAGAATTATTTAGAAAAACCGGCCGAGTGCGAGAAGAACTCACAAGAAAACAAGTGTGGTATGACTCCCTTTAATTATTAACTTTATTTAATTTTTCTTATTTTCACATATCGAGACTCCTCCGTTCCTCGGAAAGCACGTTAAGCCGTTGGTCCCGGCTGTCATTTGTGGATCTTTGGCAGTCGTTACGAGTCGTCAGAAGCACGAAAGTCTGACAACCAGTCTAACCGAAGGGTATCGTATTACCCAGTTACTGGGTTGTGGAGGTCAGATAGGCAGTCGCTCCATGTAAAATACTGGTATTCAGCTGCATCCGGTTAGACTGGAAGCCGACCCCAACATAGTTGGGAAAAGGCTAGGCAGAAGAGAAGATTTAATTTTTCTTATTAGTTGTCGAACCGTCTGTCTGTCAGCGGGCTGTATCTCATAAACCGTAATAGACAAACAGTTTAAATTTTCATAGATTATGTATTTCATTTGCCGCTTTAACAACAAATAATAACAATAAAATGAAGTTAAAAATTTTAGGGGGTCACGAGAAACGTGTTTTTTTGCTAATTAATGTACGATGGTAAGGATCCCTTAGTCTGCGAGCCCGACTCACACTTGGCCGGTTTTTTTATTTCAAGCTAAGTCAAGGTTACAACAACAATCAGAGTCTTGCAAAACCTCACGAAACAAAACAAAGCGAAAAACTGGTTTTCTGTACTTTGCAATCACTTATTTAGCGTATCGATGGCAAAAAGTTTAAATATACACAAACATACCTACAATTTTGTATTGTCACAGATTAATACAGATGTTTCACTCCGCAAAATCATTTTAATAAATACACACATACCGGTCAAAATTATAACCCCCCTTTTAGGGTTCCGTACCCAAAGGGTAAAACGGGACCCTATTACTAAGGCTCCGCTGTCTGTCTGTCTGTCCGTCTGTCACCAGGCAGTTAAAATTTTCAAAGGTGATGAATTTCTGTTGCCGCTATAACAACAAATACTAAAAAACAGGATAAAATAAATATTTAAGGGGGCTCCCATACAACAAACGTGATTTCTTTGCTTGTTTTTGCTCGAAATTGAAAACGACAACAGGTAGACGCTTGAAATATTCACAGAATATTTAGTTACATATAAACTTTAAAAAGAAATAATTAAATTAAAATAAAACAAATATTTAAGGGGGGCTCCCATCAAACAAAACATCACATCAAACGTGATTTTTTTGCCGTTTTTATAGATAATGGTACGGAACCCTTCGTGCTCGCACTTGGCCGGTTTTTGCTTCGCCGTACTAAGTAACTCTTGCTACGACACAATAAAGTGCAACTCAGGTCGCACAGCGCTAATAACCTACAGTTATACTCACCTAGAATTTCTCTCTTTCTATCGCGTAACTCTTATATCTTCTGACTACGTTACACTCACTGAATTGGTCCGACAAGACGAGCCCGCCGCGTACTTGTAGCTTCATACCTAAAATGCGGAGTGCGCCTTCTGTACTATTCTGTGGTATTGTCAAGGAGTCGGTCAGTCAGAAAGATGAAGCTAGTTCCCCATTTCAAAATCAGAATCAGAAAATTTGCTATGAATGTAGGTACGGGTATAAGATGTTCCTGGCAGGGTTGCGGGTTAGTCCGAAAGGGATACCGGGACCTTGGTAACAGGCAACTGAAGGAACACGGGTGGGTTTTAGTCAGTAAAAGTCTGACACGCCCTTCCGCTCCGCCCATAGCGGAGAATGAATTTGATGATGGCCCACCACCAAAAAAAAATAAAGGGAGTCCAGGACCAAGCCGTTTGTGCTTTCCAACACACGGAGGGTTGTCGATATGTACTGGATGGTCACTAGCCAGTGGTGACCCATCCACAGAGTGAACGCGGCTACGGTAACTTAACTTAGACCGAACGACCCGTGCTGCTGTTATTTCTCAGCCACGAGTCATACACGGTATTTAAGTATTTATATTTTATTTTTTTGAGGGTGGGAAATCATTAAATGACTTCTCCCGCTCTGGGCGGAGCGGAAGGGCGTGTCAGAGTTTTACTGACTAAAACCCACCCGCGTTCCTTCAGTTGCCTGTTGCCAAGGTCCCCGGTATCCCTTTCTTACTTTCCCGCAATCGTTATACAAGGTCTAACACGATGTTCTTGTTTTACAGATAAAAATGAAACAGTTTTTCCTGACCGTCACATTCTTGGCACTGCTGACGGTACCGTCAAGATGTCAGAACGGACGTACCGTCGGCAAATTCGACGAAGTTTTCTCCTGGAGACAAATTACATATGACATCAATGGTATTCAGGGTATGTGAATATTATTTACAACTAGCTGTATCCCGCGGGAATATCGGGATAAAAAGTGCCAAATTTCATCCAAATCCGTTCAGCCGTTTTAGCGTGAAAGCGTAATAAACAAACAAACTCACTTTCGCATTTATAAGTATCTTCCGCCCGCGGCTTCGCCCGCATGGTATATCGATAAAAAGTAGCCTATGTCCTTCCCTAGGGTGCCATCTATCTGCTTGCCAAATTTTGTCGAAATCCGCTCAGTCGTGTCAACTTGGCTACCAACTTATCGTTTTCTAAAATCGCTTACGCCGAGGCGATAGCAGTGTGAGCAGTGGTGGCCCAGTGGTAACGGCCGCGACTTACGAGTTGTAGGTCGTAGGTTCGAACCCCGATAGGCGCTTTACTTTGTGTAAATAATTTCATCACCACTGCTCTCAAAACGGTGAAGGAAAACATCGTGAGGAAACCGGCATGTCTTAGAACCAAAAATTCGAAGACATGTGACATCTACCAACCCGCACTGGGCCCGCGTGGTGGATTACGGCCCACTCCCTCTCATAGAGAGGAGGCCTGTGTCCCAGCAGTGGGAACATTATAGGCTGATTATGATGATTATGAGGCGATAATGATTGTAGAAAGAGATTCGATACGAAACGTTTGTAACTTGGCTAGGCCTACAGTAGTTTAGGCGTGAAAAGGTAACCTACAGACAGACAGAGTTACTTTCGAATTTATAATATTAGTATGGTTGGTACGGAACCCTTAATGCGCGAGTCCGACTTACACTTGGCCGGTTTTTATTTCAATTTCGATGCTCAGACGCTGATAAAAAATATAACACGGTAATTTTTTTATCTGTGTCTTAACCCAAATATTTTATGTTAAATTAATCAAAAGTGAAAGGGTATTTAGAAAACTATAATTAATCACCTTAACCACTTTCGACAATGTCCAGATTAAAATAAATTCAAAAACAAGTCAAGTAACAAATATGGCTTTACAGAATTATAATCATTAGAATCTGCAATACAACTCCTTAAGGGGGCTGCGCTAGGGTAGCCCGCGAAATTCAAATTTTCTTACGTTTTTTGCAATTTGCAGGTCAGTATGAGGTTGTATGTTGATCTAAATATTATTAGCGCTCGTAACAAATATGGATTTACTGAATTATAAACATTAAAGTCAGTAATACAACTCTCTAAGCTCATGAAAGTGTATTGAATGACTATTTCAGGAAATCATGACATTTGGCACTTTCATGAACTTAGAGAGTTGTATTGCTGATTCTAATATTTAGTAACGTGAGGCCGGTTTCGTAAACATATGTGCACTTAGTGAGGTGTAGTTTGATTGTAATTTGATTGTAAAGGGTTGCGTGTGAGCGTGTATGCACAGAGCGGAGGTGTAGTTTTGGCATGCTTCACTGTATTGTTCGCAGCGCTGTCTTGGTTTTTAGGGTTCCGTACCCAAAGGGTAAAACGGGACCCTATTACTAAGACTCCACTGTCCATCCGTCTGTCTGTCTGTCTATCTGTCCGTTTGTCACCAGGCTATATCTCATGAACCGTGATAGTTAGACAGTTTAAATTTTCACAGATGATGCATTTCTATTGCCGCTATAACAACAAATACTAAACAACAACAGAATAATATAAATATTTAAGGGGGCTCCCATACAACAAACGTGATTTTTTTGCTCGTTTTTGCTCGATATTGAAAACGACAACAGGTAGACGCTTGAAATATTCACAGAATATATAGTTACATGTTCACTTTAAAAATAAATAATTAAATTAAAATAAAACAAATATATAAGGGGGGGCCCCATACAACAAACGTGATTTTTTACCGTTTTTATAGATAATGGTACGGAACCCTTCGTGCGCGAGTCCTACGTGCATTTGGCCGGTTTATTATAGATAACTAGCTTCTGCCCGCGGCTTCGCCCGCGTGGTATGTCAATAAAAACTAGCCCGGGATGCCATCTATCTCCTTGCCAAATTTTATCGAAATCCGTTCATTGGTTTAGGCGTGAAAAGGTAACATACTGACAGACAGAGTTACTTTCGAATTTATAATATTAGTATGGAGTATGGATGGTACGGAACCCTTCAAGCTCGAGTGCGACTCGCACTTGGCCGGTTTTTATTTGCTCTGAGCCTACAATATGGAATCCGCACAGCCGTTACCACTGAGTCACTGCTAGGGTCGCAGTTATTTGATATGTGCGGTGAGGACGATACTGGAACCTACCCACTGGAATTTTCCACTAAAGAACAAAGTTGTTTTCTTAACCGCAAGCAATAAAATCTAAGAATTATGTATTTGATGACCTATACATAACAGTACTTAGTCACGACACGATCTTCTGCCATTTCAATAATTATTATGATAAATAAAAGAACCATTGATAGGTAGAAATAAACAAATTAATGACCAGCCAGTCTTAAACCGCTATTAGACGAACGACACTTAGTTAATATAGTATTTATTTTATTTTTATTAATTTTTAATTTAAATGATTTTTAATTTAATTTATATTTGATTAATTTAAATGATTGATTAATTCATTATGTGCTGCATCTATTGACGTCATGACGTCAACGCTTGCTGTCACTGAAAACCAGCGCTGGGGCTCTGTCTCGCATAGGGTCGCAGCATTATGCTGAACGATGGCCGTTTTGCGTGGATGTGCCACATATTTTCCCGCAACTTGTTATTTTCGTTATATTTGTTCGTTTCTTAGCGTCATATTTGCCGCAAATAAACGTATTTTCTGTCTTTCTAGACGCCTCTGTTTTTAACCCCCGACGGAAAAAGAGGGGTGTATAAGTCTAACGCGTGTATCCTATGTGTCTGTCTGCGCCATCGTCGCTGCCAAACGGCTGAACCGATTTTGATTCTCCGCTATAAAAAAAATATCTTTTATTTTGCTTTGTTTTTGTCGGGGTTTTTTTTTAAAATATAATTAGCTTGTTGTACATGTCTGTTCTTTCATTCGGCATTTTCCACTCGAAACGTCAACACAGATGAATCATAATAAAAAAAATCGGCCAAGTGCGTGTCGGACCACACAATGAAGGGTTCCGTAGTTGGCATGAATTTATCTCAGGAACAAACTTAACATTGTAGTTGAAAAACATGTTCTTCCATACAGAATGTATAGGAGAACAAATTTTTGCAACTGCAAATGTAAGTTGGTCGATTATTACTTAGCTGGGATAGTTTTCCTTTTAATTTCGTTATACCTACTTATAAATAAATATATTACTCGGTAACTTGTGGACCCTACGTAGCGGTGATAGTTTTCCTTTTCACCCACAGGTCATTTTCTGGAACAATAAAACCTACAAGTTAAAGCAACCTTTTCCAAAATTCCACTCACGGGTCACAATCATCAATAAAGAAAACTGAGTAAATTACTACTGCCGTGAATTTTTCACATTTCCAAAACCAACCATATAGCTGGCAGCAGGGGGGACACTTGACTCTAACAAAAATTAGCACTTTAAAGCTTCATATTTCGCAAACGAATCCCGGAATCCAAAAATATTTGTGGATTTTATACTCAAGATTGCTATTGCCGGATCAAGGTTGGGGTGTTGTTCTAGATCCAGAGCTTTTCCGAAGCAGTCCCGCGGGATCCCGCTCAATTTTCGATTGCATTCCCTACCTGTGACCGACGGACAGACAGACACATCAGTGATCCTATGAGAGTTCCGTTCCGAACCCTAAAAATAGTTTTGGTGATAGGACTTCCCCGGACGAGGTCCTTCACCAAATAGTTTTGGTGATAGGACTTCCCCGGACGAGGTCCTTCACCAAAGAGCTCGGTATTGAGTACAACTTTCGCAAGAAAACAAGCTTCGAATCTATACGTACTATTTTTGTCTGGCAAAATTACCAATCAGTAAAACAAATAAGGAAAATGTTGAGTTTCTTGTAAACATTGCATTAAAATATTTATAGGTACTGAGAAATGTTACGAGTTTGTACATAGTAAGAAGAATTTATACATAACTAGCTGATGCCCGCGGCTTCACCCGTGTGGATGTCGGTTATTATATACTGAAACCTTCCTCGAGAACCACTCTATCCATTGGTGAAAACAGCATGCAAATCGGTGCAGTAGTTTTTGAGTTTATCGCGAACAGGACGACAGACAGACGCGGCGGAGGACTTTGTTGCAAATAAGGTACATCCTGTCGCTGCCAGTCGCTGAATTGGCTACCAGCGCCAGTCGCTGAATTGGCTACCAGCGCCAGTCACTGAATTGGCTACCAGCGCCAGTCGCTGAATTGGCTACCAGCGCCAGTCACTGAATTGGCTACCAGCGCCAGTCACTGAATTGGCTACCAGCGCCAGTCACTGAATTGGCTACCAGCGCCAGTCACTGAATTGGCTACCAGCGCCAGTCGCTGAATTGGCTACCAGCGCCAGTCACTGAATTGGCTACCAGCGCCAGTCACTGAATTGGCTAACATACTAGACAAAACAGAAAAAAAAAAGTTAGGGTTAAGTAAGGAGTTAGACGGGGTTCCGGCGGTGCCAGCAGCTGATGTTTTTAATCTCGGCTGCCGACACCGGCAGTAATGTCGGTTCAAAAAGGCGTTATTTTTGACAGCGGAGACATTCTCAAATAAAAAATAAGATTTGATTTTTTTTCTTTGGGGGTCGACCTCTGTTAATTTGATGTTTTTTTTGGGGTCAACGACCGTTGTTGTTAGTTATGTAAAAGAACATAAGAGTTGAAAAAAAAATCATTTCTTTACACCAAAAATATATAATTATAATTATGTCAACTATACTGCGGTTGATGAGGAGCTCGTGGCTAAGTAATAACAGCCGCACGGATCGATTCGTCAGGTTAAGCTACGCTTGCCGGGGTTGGTCCGTGGATGGGTGACCATCTTTACATATCGAGACTCCTCCGTGCCTCGGACAGCACGTTAAGCCGTTGGTCGCGGCTGTCATTTGTGGATCTTTGACAGTCGTTACGGGTCGTCAGAAGCCCGAAAGTCTGACAACCAGTCTTACCAAGGGGTATCGTATTACCCAGTTACTTGGTTGTGGAGGTCCGATAGGCAGTCGCTCCATGTAAAAACTGGTATTCAGCTGCATCCGGTTAAACTGGAATCCGACCCCAACATAGTTGGGAAAAGGCTAGGCAGATGATGATACTGCGGTTGATGATGATTTATTATGATTCCGATCTCCAGTAACTACAGTTTACAAAAGCAGACTTCTAAACACCCCCCCCCCCCCTCCCCAACCCTTTCTCGTTGATGTGCCAGCCCGCGCCGAAGCTGGGCCTGTAGCTTTAAATTCCTGATAAGAAAACCCAATAACACTTTGCCCGAACCGGGAATCGAGCCCAGGACCTCAAGCTCAGCATTAGCGTTTGCGACCACTAAACCTATGATAGCTAAATTACAGAAGATATTTGTACTCAAATATTACATAGCCGTTAATTAGTAGATTACATCATTGTCTGCGGTTTGCGACTCTATAAGTAGGTAAATACAAATAATAGCGGTCTGCCTTATATTATTAGTTATTACATGTTTTTCCGGTTACTAAGACTTATTGTTATGTATTCCTAGTCAATTTCATAAATACATAACATCAAGAAATGAAATGTATTTTTTGCAAGAGTTGTAGTACATTACAGATGGTCATGTTTTTAACAGTTTCTAACACAATTCGCTAAAACTAGCATGCAAAAGTAAATGAATGAAGCTAATATAATTGGAACATACACCATAGTTATTATAATTATCAAGAATGTCAATCATTTGTCAAAATACAATAGTATTTCTTTCAAGCCAGTATTTCTGTACCTACCTAGAGTATACAATGGTGCCGATTCTCTTGTCACAAATTCTCTAAACTAAACTAAAAATCACTAAAATTTAGTTTATTCCTGTCAAACGACGATTTCTTATTCTGAAAATAGACTAAAGTGACACAACTTAACTATAATTTAGTTTGACAGCATTAAGATGGTACTGAGTTTTAATTTAGTCAAAATGCTATTCTGAATTTGACGTTTTAACCAAAATTTTTGTTCTATATCTAAAATCCTCTAACTAACTCTGACTATTTTTAATCACGATTAAAAATGTGTGGAATAAAATTAGATGTCATGAACTAAAATTCAAACCAACACCTCGAATTCAGTTGCAAAACGGTACTGTATCTTTTTTTTATTTTCTTTTGCTTATATCTCGAAAACGGTGTGTCCTATCGCAAAAATAATGAAAATTTTGACCCCCTTTGTAACCCGCAAACCCGTAATACTTTACATGTTGGTAATTTAATTTTTTTGTTTTCTTCCAAAAAGTGAAAAATTCCATATAAAAATACGTCGAGACGGCCACATTGCGCGCCTCTCCGGCTCAAAAAAAATCACGTGGTAGGGTACCAAGTGCAGTCGCGATTGTCAAATTCGATTTTAGTTCTGTCAAAATAATTTTTAAATTTAGAGATTTTTGTTGGCAGAATAGCTCTAAGATTCTCATAGTAAAAAGTAAGGAATTTTAGTGATAGTTTAGTTAGTTTAGTTCGGTGTACAAGAGAATCGGCACCAGTATGTTATCTAACGAAGGGCGTTCCCGTTAACCAGTAGGTATAGCGTATATACAACAAACACACAAAAATATGAAAGAAATATGAAATCGCGAAGAAATACACAGCTGTTCCGTACATTTTGACGAGTTATGTGAACATAAATACGTAGTACGGAACAGCTGTTTTATTTTTCGCGATTTCATATTTGTTCCCATAGTAAAAGTTGTTCATAATGATGAGTACAACGACTCCTTAAGAGGTTGTTGGTGTTTTACCAATAACCCTGTATACATGCAAAAAAAAAAACATAAAAAGAAAAAAAAATATAGTAAAATATTCACAAAACATATTAAATTGATACGGAAAAGAAGTGCGTTGTTTGTCTCGTACGTGTAGAAATACCAGTGAGTGTTTCTTTTACCCTGAAATGTGCCCTGCCCACTGCCACTATGATATGCCATACATTGCCCACAACGTCGAGTGTATAGTGTAGCGTTTCCGATCTTCATGAGATTAGGTGCTACACCAGGCATTGACATGACCTTTGTTTTGTCCATATAAAATACAAATATGAAACAAGTAGGTATCGTAAAAGTGCTAATAACCATGCAAATTATGGAAAACTTCCAATAATAGTAAGTTTTTTGTGTATTTATTTATAAACAAGTGTATAGATAACCTACAATTTAACGTTTGAGTGTCAATTATTTCCCACGCGAGGCACAATAGTGTGATGTCATAGAATAGGAATGCTAAAAAAAAACCTTGTAAGAAATCGAGACGTGTTGTCACACCGAGCGCTTTGACCCAAAGCGCTCGGTGTGGCAACACGTCGTATTCTGATTTGCGACTGGTCAATCGTCATCCTGAGGATGCCTCGTTGAGAGGTGAAATACATGTAGATTTCTTACAGGGATTTTTATGACTCGTGGAGAATAGTTAAGCGGAATAGGTTACTAAATACAGGGTGTCAGGGTAAACACCTTTATCCTTGAATCCAGTGGTTTGGTGTCATTTATAGAACGTAAAATCAATGGAAAATTATAACATTTTAATTAAGTACATTTACCACAAGACTATTTCACCCTTTCACCCTATGCGATAGTACAACGAATTTGCGTCTCAACACATTTTCTCTCTATTGTCTATTGTCTATTGTATTTTAGATGGCGTGACCGCAAACACATTTGACTAGTTTTTTTCGTTATGCAGTCACATAACCTTTGTACAAAAAACGCGTTAAATCGTTCGTAAACGTTTTCTGATTATTATTTCCTTGTTTCGAAGTTTTAGAAATAATTTTGTGTTTATTAAAGGTTGATGTGGTGATGGATTTGGGATTTGGGGCATCCCCAAGACCCATATCCGTAATGACACGTCAAAATCGATCGCTAAACTCATTTTTAGGGTTCCATACCCAAAGTATGGAAACTAGGACTATTTTTTGAAATAATAACCTAAGTTCCATTTAAAAAAAGATCGCGGCGACCACTCGTCTCGATAGTACGAGAGCCCACGACCAAAACCATGTCGCATCGTCAAAAAATGTAACCGATCTATCTCATAGCAACCAGGTTCAATTTTCTTTAAAATCTTTTTAGGGTTCCGTATCCAAAGGGTAAAAAGGGACCCTATAGCTAAGGCTCCGCTGTCCGTCTGTCACCAGGCTGTATCTCATGATATCATATATTGACAGAGGTTGGTAGGTAAATAATTATTCAATACCTACCTATCAAAAGGTTTTTATCCTGCTCAGCAGATAATGAGGAAAAAAGGATTATTCATCATAATATTATTATCTCTTAACAAGTTTAGAAGATCAGTCTCTGAGGTATTGGATTGCATAAAATAACCTATAAATAATATTAGTTATCTCTCACTCTCTTCTACCTTTTCTGGCAAAGTTTTATATTTTTTAATACATAGGTAATCTATATATTTTGTATTTTGTTTACTTATTGTATTGTATGTTATGTTTCTTTCAACTTTTATTTTTATTTTATTACTATGTTGTTTTGTGGCAAATGCTGTGTATACCTATAATAGGCATTCATACCAGTATATTTTTATCTTACTGTTCCCATTGAATTGTTTTTACCCGACTACGGCGAAGAAAAAAGGAGGGTTATGATTTTGACCGGTATGTATGTATGTATGTATGTATGTATGTTCATCTGTCACATCATCACCGAGTTTCTTTTAACTATCTTCACTTTACGCATCGACCGCGTTCGGCGCTCCGATTGGCCCCTCACCAGTGAGGGCCAGTGAAGGGCCAATCGGAGCGCCGAACTTACAAGAAACTCGCACTAAGGCCTCCGAAGGGACACGGGTGGGTTTTAGTCAGTAAAAGTCTGACACGCCCTTCCGCTCCGCCCAGAGCGGGA
Source organism: Lithophane socia (assembly GCA_947522985.1). NCBI lineage: Eukaryota > Metazoa > Arthropoda > Insecta > Lepidoptera > Noctuidae > Lithophane > Lithophane socia. The sequence continues at coordinate 3,040,751 of OX383281.1, read as the reverse complement.
GAAGTCATTTGAGGATTTCCCAACCTCAAAAAAAAATAGGACGTCATGCTCAGCTGTAGCGCGGCCACTACACCAACGAGGCAGGTACCTACATATTATTTATTTATTTATTTGGTACACCAACAGCAGTACATACAAAAAAAAATCAAGTAATAAAAACTAGAACCCAACTTCGACTTAAAAGATATAAACAAGACACCACAGACAGACAAATTAAAAATCCGGAGTCACACGTGTTAGGGCATAAATCGAACAGATTACGTGTGACTCCGGATTTTTAATTTTGTCTGTCTGTGGTGTCTTGTTTATACCTTTTAAGTCGTAGTTGGGTTTTAGTTTTTATTACTTGATTTTTTTTTTAATTCTTTTGGGGTTATAATATATATATTTTTGAAATGTGCTCATTAAGCCCTTTCATTTGATACCCAACATGGTACGATTAAACCATTTTTTTTTTAAGTTCCTCACTTTATGTCCGCTAGAGGGCGCCATTTTTAATTTAATGTGACTTCACATAGCCTATAACCAGCGGACAATCACGACGCTTCTAACGATACCTCATTTGTCAAATTGTGATAAGGGGTTTGGAAGATAGGAGGGAATAGATGAACATACATACATACATACATACCGGTCAAAATCATAACCCTCCTTTTTTCTTCGCCGTAGTCGGGTAAAAAGTAGCCTATGTCCTTCTCCGGGATGCCATCTATCTCCTTACCAAATTTTATCGAAATCTGTTCAGTGGTTTAGGCGTGAAAAGGTAACATACAGACAGACAGAGTTACTTTGTATATTATTAGTATGGATTTAAGTTTTGCAAACTGTCATTTAATTTGATTACGAAATCATAATAATGTAGGTAGTTAATGGACTTATTTTTTTGTAATGCATATTAATTAAATTGATTGTTCCTTGAAAATATGAGCAAGATTTCTAAAATGTTTTAAATACTTTATTATTCAGGCAAGCAAAAACCCCTCTTATGTGAGGGTGAAGGACTCCTCTAGAGTTTTCCATTTTATTTCTATCTTTAGCATTTGTTATCCAGTTTTGACCTGCAATTAAAAAAAAAATGTTAATTACATTTTATATAGAAAAAAATGTATTGAACTGATACTAAATAAATCCATACTAAATGTCCTTCATCACACTATACATGTAACAGATGACAATTACGTATATCAATAATTTTTTAAAGTTTATTAATGTTTTACTTGCAGTGGTACAGGACCGTTTCTCTGAAGATGACTTGGCTGGACGAGACAAGAGAGCGACGCCGACCGACGAAATCCATTTCAACGATGATGCCGATGCTGCTGATGAAAAAAATTGGAATCACAGTGAGATAATATATCCTCTTGACGGTTGCCGCCATTTTGCCAACATCTGTCAACTGTCACGACACTTCTGGGTGGAGATTATAATGACGATAACTCTAAACTTTTTTAACGGAGGTGTTTTCAAACAATGATATCGTTGGAATCGTTATGATATAAGCTATCACATTAAAAATGAATAATTTGAGTTTGGCTTTGTAATCATTAATACATTTTTTTTCAATTTATCGTCAAATAAAAAAAAGAGAAAAAAATCAAAAAAATAAATTCAAAATGTTTTTAACATAAATATTTATACACTATTTAACACTAATAAATAAAGAAAATACACCTCACCATACATTTTTTTTAAACCATTAGCTAAATAATGCTGTTACTTCATGGGGCCGGCCCCTTTCTGCCTACCCCCACGGGAAGAAGGCGTGAGTTTATGTATGTATGTATGTCACTCTCATAGTCCGATGGGACGGCAATCCGGCACGACCGGAGTGAGGGAAGAGAGAGGCACCTGTGTGTGCGCACACACGTATCTCCCGCGCCGAAGGCTAGTCTCCGTTGAGATGGCCGCCGTGGCGGAAATACGGTCTGGATGGAGGACTATAAAATATACTCGTATTGTATTTTCATCATCTTTTCCCAACTATGTTGGGGTCGAAATCCAGTCTAACCGGATGCAGCTGAAAACCAGTGTTTTACATGGAGCGACCTTCAAAACCCAATTAGGTAAGACTTCTGACGACCCGTAACGACTGTCAAAGATCCAAGTCGTATTACCCAGTAACTGCAGGGTTGTGGAGGTCAGATAGGCAGTCGCTCCATGCAAAATACTCGTATTCAGCTGCATCCGTTTAGACTGGAAGCCGACCCCAATATAGTTGGGAAAAGGCAGGCAGATGATCTTCTCTGCACACCACGCGTGGTATACCAACTAAGTATTTTATGAACTAACTCCGTGCTATAATTTTCAGGGCCCCCAGGTTATATAAATGGTAATCCCATTGACACTCCGAGTCTTGCAGCTGTTGATCCAAATAGTAAGTTATTTATTATAGTACTACTACTTATTCCTCGATATTTTCGTCAATAGGGAATATGCATGTGATTCAAATATGGGTCAAATATTTTTTTCTATAAACTATGTTACTTCAGAATTATGCCTCCATCAATATTTTTGAATAAAATTTCTTTTTGAGCGAGAAATTAATTTTTTTAAAGTCCCAAAAAACTGTAGGTAATTCAAATACTTGAAAAGGCTAAGAGCGGATGTGACGTAACAATCCGGGGTAACAATCAAAATGTCAATGTCAAGTCAATCAACAAGTGTCAAGTCAATGTCAAACGCTCATAGAAAAAGGAGTGTTTGACGTTGACTTGACAGTTGCTTGTCTGTTTTCCATACTGTGACGTCACCACACCAAGCGCGCCAAATGGAGGGCGTTTAAATAGCCCGGATCGGTTGGATATTTTTAAACATTTTTTTAACTACTTTTAATTGCTTTTTTGCCGTCGAATTTTTTTTTAACTATTATTTGACGATGTAAACTATCGAATAAAAATATTAAAAAAATACATGCATATTGTGCACCTACTTTGTTTTTTTTTCTAACCGACTTCTTCAAAAAGGAGGAGGTTCTCAATTCGTCTGTATTTTTTTTTTGTTTTTTACGCGATTACTCCGCCAATTATGAATCGAGTTTAATGATTCTTTCTTTATTAACTTTGCATGCGTAGTTTTCGAGTTAGCTCTTCAATATTAAGTTTTTTTTTCCACTTAGGTTATCTAGATGATGTTTTAATTTACTCCTTCACTCGGATTTACATAGCAAGTAGTGGGATTCGAAATTGTGTGGGGTAGATACCACAAAAAAGTGAAAAGCAAAGACAGACTTCCGAAATGAAAGTAATTTTTCACTTTTTTTGTCCTTTTTTTTTGGAAGTCGGGTTTTTTTTTATAACAAGTTTTTTTTTTCTCGGTTTTCCCATTTATATAATATTATGAATCATCGTAAAATGTCACAAACTGACAATTCATAATACGATCTGCGTGCGATTCATATTACGAAATAATTCATGTTTGACAATTTTCTATGGAGATTCGTAAAATGGTCCACACATTATGAATTGCTTTTGTGTCAAATTAGAGGAATTGCTGGAAATTCAGCAAATGAATTGTTTGTAGGGGAATTGCAAATGTGGCCGTTTTAGGCCCTCAGGGCCTATTAGGTCTAACGCTCTAGTACTTACACATACAGAAAAAAAAAATACATTCAGACGAAATTAGAACCTCCTCTTTTTTTAAATTGGCTAAAAATTCAGTGAATGATAGGTAACTGTTATAACACTTTCCAGGTGAGATTGGCAGGTTCTTCATTCAGTACAACAACGTTCCGATGGGTGCCGAGAAGGTTGGCAACCGACTGTTTGTCACGATACCGAGGAGGAGATTCGGTGAGACTCTATGGACCATTTAGAGGGGGCCAATACCCGAGACAATCCACTAAGCCAGTGTTATTCAAAGTGTGCTCCGCGGAGCCCTTGGGCTCCACAAAGACTGAGAGCTCCGCGAAATTACTGGTCACAATGAACCAGTATTTTCGCGGAGCCCCCACAGAGGCTTTCAGGAGCCCTGTTTCCCCAAGAACTAATTTTAGATTTGGCGGCATTTGCTTAATCACGTGTCTATGCAGGATACAATGGAACTACAAGTAGGCGCTTTACTTTTTATACGCGATACGAGTACTGCCTCTACGTCTAAAAAAATGAAACTTGGACCCTGTCAAACAAGTTTTGCAACATCTGAAAAAACGACGAACGGTTTTGATTATTCTAAGGTTCCGTCAAAAGTTTCGTTTTCCAGAAGGGTTCCGTCGCCAAAAAAGTTTGAGAACCGCTGCACTAAGCCAATCTATAGCATCGTGTAAATAGAGACAGTCCACTGCATTGGATTGAACTGGATTTGATTGGCTCAGTTGATTGTCTCGGGGATTCTGTTGTACACCGAACTAAACTATGACTAAAATTCCTTACTTTTGTCTATGAGAATCTTAAAGCTCTTCTGCCAAAAAAAATCTCTTATTTTGACACAACTAAAATCGAATTTGACGATCGACTCCACTTCTTGGTACTTGTTTGCCCTACCCCGTGAATGTTTTTTTGAGCCGGAGGCGTGCATGGATGGCATCCGCAACGTGTTTTATAAAGAATTTTTCACAAAAGCGAAAAAATCCTTATAAACACGTCGATAATGAAATTTCTCAGTAACAGCCCGGAATCTGGAGTTGTGCCCGGTTGATGGCAATAGGCTCGCCCCCTATTACATGGGACTTGAACATAACTGGCGAAATATGGTTGTGCTATAGCTACACCTCTGCCTAACCCTTCGGGAATTACAGGCGTGATGTTATGTTAAGTTTTCGATACATTAAAGTTTACAATGTACATCTCTGTTCCAGGTATTCCAGCGACACTGAACTACATAGACCTCTCTCGCTATGGAAGCACCCGCTCCCCGCCCCTCACCCCGTACCCTGACATGGCCAGATCCAGGTCTTTGATATCCGTGTACAGGACCAGGGCTGACGAGTGTGGAAGACTGTGGACCGTTGATACAGGGACAATTGAGATACCTAGTGAGTTTCAAGGTTATTTGTATGTATCTGTGGTGTACCTGTTGCTTAGCTGTGGTACACGTGTTGCGTAGAGTGCGTTTCATCAAATAGTTCATTTGCCGTAATGTTGGCTCCTCTGTTAAATTAAAAAACGAACCTGTAGCGGCATCTACATCGCCACATGCGAACTACGCATCAAAGACGACGTCACATAAAAATCCTGCATCGCGCAAGTAGAGTTTACCGCGCAATGGACATATATACAAGATCCCGACATCAATCGTTAGGCAGTTGCCCACCAGACATGATACCCGTCTGGTCGGAGGATCCTCCCTTTTCTATAGAGGATGAGTGTTATTGTACAAGCTCTTTCTCCGCAGACAACCCTCGCTACCTGCAAACGCCAGCCATCGTGGTGTTTGACCTGAACACTGACAGACAGATCCTGCGCTACCAGCTCAAGAGCTCAGACCTGCCCGCCAATAATACTCCGACTGGTAAGCCATGTCATTATAAGTTCTAGTCGAACTGAAGGGAATTCCGCGTGGTATTATTTATCATTGAAGTGAAAACTTCTTTAGGCGCGTTGAGCACTTTTTGCGTGAACAAAAATCATGGAACTCGCGTCATCGTCACGCTTGAAGTGATTTGTTTTTGTTAGCGCCATCTACCGTCTACCGTTTGAATTACGTTGAGGTTACGCATTGTTGCTTAGTTTTCTCTCTATCGGCAGTCCCCAAAGACTGCCCACTGCGGCATCAAACGCTTAAATTTAAAGAGCTTATTAAAATATCTCACGCTTTCAACAGGCCTTGCTTCAATATCAGTGGCGATCAAGAACGGTGACTGCAGTGACGCCTACGCGTTCATCTCCGACGTTGTCTCGTATGGAATTATCGTGTTCTCTCTCAAACAGCGAGACAGCTGGAGACAGCAGCATAATTACTTTCATTTCAATCCTACATCTGGAAATTTGAGGGTTGCAGGTGAGTTTATACTACAAGGTGTAAGGGTTAACACCGTTGTCTCTCAAACCATGGGTAGTTGACTTAAATTTAAAAATAAATGACCGAGTCACAACAAAAAAAAGAACATTATTTTAATTAAAAGATTTAAAAAAAGTTTCTATCCGACACCGTCCGCAAATTCATGGATATGCGCCTGAGGTCGCCACCCGACATGAATAAATACAGAATAGGGGTCGCGCTCGCGGCCGGTCAGGTCACGTCCCGCGCCCCCCGCCCATGTTGAGACGTTAGTTCGGTGCCCTAGCACTTATGGTGAAATACTCTTGTGGTAAAAAGTAAATTTTCTTTAAAAAAAAAGTTGTAATTTTCCAGTGAGTTTACGATCTATAAATGAAACCAAACCACTGGTTTCAAGGATAACGGTGTTTACCCTAACACCCTGTATACTAGCTTTTGCCCGCGGCTTCAGCCGTATGGAGGTCGGAAATTATAAGAAAGTCACTTTGTCTAGGGCCTCAGGTCAATCAATCAAGGTAAAGTTATCCCCTACGCTTACTGAGGTCGTTCATTTCATACGAGACTCCCGGCTGTCATTTCGTACCTAGATCTTTGATATTCAGAAGCCCGAAAGCAGTAACTCTAACTGGGTTGTGGAGCTCATATACAGCTACGCGCCTTATTCCCATGGGGGTAGGCAGGAATAACAGAAGTACTGCTACCATATACCTACATACTTACATATTTATCTACAAATATTCGAGTTTTCCGCATGTATCATCATCAGCATCATGCCTTAAATTGGGATGCAGAAGAATGATAAGTCATCAATCTGCCTAGCCTTTTCCCAACTATGTTGGGGTCGGCTTCCTGTCTAACCGGATGCAGCTGAATACCAGTATTTTACATGGAGCGACTACCTATCTGACCTCCACAACCCAGTTACTAGGTAGAGTCTGTCAAGCGAATCATGTCCACGACCATTTAGCTGATTTCTTATAATGGCAATACTATTATCTGTCAAACGGATTGTCATTTGTCACAAGTTCTAGTATACAACATTTTGATACTTTTAGCTCAATTACCGAATTTTATTTAGGTACATATTTTACTGTGATTTGATCACGATTTCGGATTTAGATTCAGACATCTTAGTCATGAATATAAAGTAAGGGACAGGATAACCGAAACGGAGTTGGAACCCTTCATCATTTCTGTGCGTAATGACTAATGATGATACTTACAGTGATTTCTCTTATGAAGGCATTGAATTTCTAGATTCTGTTTTTAGTTATGATTGTGATTAATAAATACCTTCATCCGGGGACTTACCGGGGATGTAGGTACTTGTACCTTATATTTGTGTCTTCGGGATTCCAAACCGGTACCTTGGAGGATGCGCTTTTGTAATTTATACCAAAGATTTCTACAAAAATTCAAGTATCAAACCAGTTTTAAGCGTACTATATCAGTGTTGACCCCTGTAAATTTTTTGAATTTACCGCCTTTTTCATGGGACAAGACTCGCTTGACAGACTCTAACACGCCCCCCTTGGTAAGACTGGTTGTCAGACTTTCGGGCTTCTGACGGCTCGTTAAAACTGTCAAAGATCTACAAATGACAGCCGGGACCAACGGCTTATCGTGCTTTCCGAGGCACGGAGGGGTCTTGGTATGTAAAGATGGTCACCCATCCACGGACCAACCGCGGCAAGCGTAGCTTAACCTGATTGAGCGACCCATGGCTGTTATTTCTTAGCCACAAGCTCTCGAGTTTTCCGCATACAATCATATTACTTTCTTCCTTCAATTCCAGGTCAATCCTTCACTTGGAACGACGGAGTCTTCAGCGTGGCTCTAGGTCTGGAAGGACCCGATGGCTGCAGACCCACGTACTTCCATCCAATGGTCAGCAGTCAGGAGTTCTTAGTGTCTTCCTGTGAGCTGGAGAGTCGACAGGCCAACCAGACCGCTTACAGTGTGAGTACCTAGATTATGAGAAATATATACAACATTATTTTTTGTTTATGCTAAACCCGAAATGACCCCTCATTGTACTCATCATTTTGAACAACTTTTTCTATGGGACCAACCTTGAAATCGCGAAAAAAAATCAGCTGTTCCATACATTTGTGTTCACTTAAATCGACAAAATGTATGGAACAGCCGATTTTTTTGGTATTGACCCCTTTTCGGGTTTAGCATAAACAAAAAATAATTTTGTATAGTGTGACAAAAAGTTTGCATGGCAAGGCAGAGGTGTTTTTTAATTGAACCCAGTACTTCAGAGGCCCTAGACAAAGTAACATTCTATCAGCGATAACGATGATGGAACAGGTAAAAATTTATAGGACCGACATAAGCTTTTCGATAGCGTATGTCAGTCCTATACATTTATTATTAAAAGCAAAAATGTATAGGATTGACTTATGCTTTTCGATAGCTTATGTCAGTCCTATAAATTTTTACCTGTTCCATCATCGTTATCGCTGATAGAATGTTACTTTAGACCCGTGCGGCTGTTATTACTTAGCCACGAGCTCCTATATCGGTACCAACTAGTAAATAATAATTATTTATTTCAGGTTTTAGGAGACCGCGGTTCAAACAGCCAATCTACAAGCCATGATCTCCACACCGCCACCAACGTGATATTCTTCGCTGAAGTGGGAAGAGATGCCGTATCTTGTTGGAACACGGAGAGACCTCTAAGTCCTGATAACATGGAGATGCTGGCTCAGGACAGTCAGAGACTGAGCTATCCATCAGGTAAGGCTATCAATCCTTAGGAAAAAGTGATGGATCTGAGGCCCTTGACAAAGTGACATTCTATCAGCGATAACGATGATGGAAAAGGCACAAATGTATAGGACTGACATAAGCTATCGAAAAGCTTATGTCAATCCTGTTGAAAGTCGTTGTAGAAATACGAAACGCTTTCGAGGCGATTGTCACTTGTCTATGCCCTCAGTTTTAGGTAGGGTTGCCATCTCTAAAACTTGGCAACCAGGACAAGACGCTTGAAAACCGCGGAACGTAGCGTAGGTAATAAAAAACAGTTGATATTAATGTCATAAATCACCTTTTTATTTATTTTCAGACCTTATAATTAATCTCTTATCTTTCATCATCTTTTATCCTTTAAATGAACCCGGACTACAAATAAAATAAAAAGTAAAAAACATTTATTTCAGGTAAATCCCATATCAGAAAATGTCATACAACCAAAAATATCATCAAAATAATACAAAATAATCAAATACATACAAAATAATCAAATTCAAATTCATTATACTTAAAACAACAATTTCATTACAATTACAATAGTCTCTTATGTGCGACACTATAAGTAACTTGCCTGCCACAGCAGTGTCGCAAATAATGAAGCTCCGCCCGGACGCTCCCCGGATGCCGTCTAAACTAGGAGAAATCCGGGGAAACTCAGATGGATGGCAACCCTAGTTTTAGGGTGAATGCACGGGGTAGCCCGCAAAATTGTATTCTTGTAACATTTATGATAATTCTCCTGCCCTTATCCCAATTTATTAGTAATCGGCGCAACATGTCCCTTTCTTCCATATTTCTCTATTATCCGCCATCTCAGTAGTCACCCCCTTTCTAGCGATATCATCTTTCATACAATCCATCCATCGTTTCTTTGGTCTTCCCCTAGTCGCTTCCGTCTGTGGGACAGTCGCATAAATGGGGTGCTAATCTAATTAAGTAATTGTTGCAAATAGGTGACAGTAATTTAACGTAACGTACGGTAAAGTGAATCTATGGTAATTTTGTCGAAGGCACTTTTTTTTTTTTTTAATGGAATTTAAAAAAATGTAATGCCAGTGTATACAAAACGATGTAACTTTTTAAACTAAATGATCTAACACGATGAAACAAACTCCGTAATGATTGGAAGTAATTCATAAAATGAAAATTGTGTGCCCTCAATTGAAAATAAACATGTTTTTTTAGCAAAAATCGTTTTTTTTTTTTCATATCTTTTACAATAATCGTAAAATTCTCATTAAGACGAAGATATTTTTGCTAATATTAATATATTTTTAATATGTTTCCCGTCGATGATAGATTCCCTCATATCGATATCTGCACACAATATGAAGAATCACAGTGTGTCAATATGTAAGTAAGTCATGTTTTTTTTTCTGTTTCAGATCTTCATGTAACTGACGATGAAGTGTGGGTGACGGCGAATACCTTACCTCGATTTATTTACTCAAGGCTGGATACAAATGAATATAACTTTTTTATATACAGGTACGACTAAAATGTTTTTAATTACATTTGACAAGCTAAACGTAAGGTTTCCTGAAGAGCGGTGGCCGGCGCTGGCCGCCAATTAACGGCCGCAGTGGCTGTCATGGCAATGATGGCAACGGCAGGCGCGGTCCGAGGGGGGGGGGGGGGTCCATGACCCCCCCCAAAATCATTCAAGCTGTTGAGAGACTGAATGATTAACGTGTTTTACTAACTAACTGTAGGTACTTGAGCCACAGTGACCCCGATGCATATACTAAAAAAAGTTTTTAGAGTACTTATCAATGTAGGTAACCATTTCCCTAAAAATATTCCTCGGCACCAATGGTGACCCCCCCCAAAATCTTGGGCTGCGACCACGCCTGGGCAACGGGGTTTCACGTTCGCATTCGCATGTCATTCGCAATCTGTCAGAAATATAATCAATTTACCAACATTTTTGACAAGTTTGACAGAAAAATCTATATAAAAATACCGGAAACCAAAATATTTTAAATACATAAAACCTCAGACCAACAAAAAAAGGAAAGCCCGCGAAATTCAAATTTTCTTACGTTTTTTGAAATTTGCAGGTCAGTTTGATCTAAATATTATTTGCGACTGCAACAAATATGGATTTACAGAATTATAATCATTACCTATTGCATTAGAATCACCAATACAACTGCTTAGGTTCATGTAAGTGTATTGCATGACTATTTCATGAAATAGAGAGTAATTTTTTTTTTCATTTTTCCAAATAATCCCACGTTAGGTATACTCTCAGTAGGTATGATTCTTAACGACACCCTCACGGACCGGAAAGGTTTTTTTTTACACGCTATTATTATGTTTTTTTTGTTATTTCAGAGCAAAAGTACGAGACTTGATATCGGGAACCGTTTGTGCTGGCAACACCAGACCTTCACCAGGATTCTCACACCCTTACGGAGGCGGCTCTAACAGATATTGATAATAATAATTATAAGGATGAATATTGTTTTGTAAGATGTAAAACATACAATAGACTTACTTAGATATATTTAGTAGGTAACTTATTCCGTTTAACTATTCCTCAAGAGTCATAAAAGACCCTGGATGACGATTGACAACTCACTCTTTGACTCTGCGACCAGCGCTCGCCGTAACAACACGTCGTGCTCTGATTCGCGACTGGTCAATCGCCATCCTGAAGATGCCTTGTTGAGAGGTGAAACACGTGCCAATTTCTTACAGGGTTTTTTATTACTCTTGAGGAATAGTTAAGCGGAACTAAATATATCTACGTCTATTGTATTTTACAATGGATTTCCGCAAACTCACGCCTGTATCAATTAACTATATAGATGTAAAAAAAAAAAAAAAAATCTGCCAATTTTATATAAATACTAAAATAAATCTTTCATTTCTGTGATAATTGATTTTCTTTGTACCTAACTCGCTGAACCTACGGTATCCTAAAAGAGCGTAGGCCGCCACATAGCGTCCGCAATTTACCGGGTAATGACGTCAAGTTCAAGACGTAAGTATAGATGTAAATAAACCGTTTGAAAACCAAAATGCGTGGTTTAAAAACCGTGTTATACAAATTTAAAACGGTTTATAAACGAAACCAATTTAAAACGGTTTATTTACAGCTTTAAACCAAAATCCGTGGTTTAAAAACCGTTTTAAATTTGTTTAACACGGATTATAACCACGGATTTTGGTTTAAAACGTTTTATTTACCTATAAACGTAAGTGTAAATTACTTTAAAAAAAAAAACTACTTATTTTTGTCTTTTAAATAATTTTTTTAGAGTATTGCTTATTTGTTGGGGTTCTGTACGCAAATAGGATGCCAAAGGGTAGTTCTTAAAAAACCCTGTCTGTCCGTTTGTCTGTCAAAGGGCAGTATCTGCAAAACGGTAATAGGTTGAAGAAAAATACATGTTACTGTTTAAAATATTTTTATTTATTTCTTTTGAAAAACATATCCGACCCCATATATTTGTTAGGCAGCCGGTACTTGCCTTAAAAACTAGACAACATAGATGAATGTCAGTAACTCAGTAACATAACATAACATCATGCCTGTATTCCCCGATGGGTTAGGCACAGGTGTACATATAGTACATCCACATTTAGCCAGTTATGTTGAAGTCCCATGTCATGTCATCAAACCTAGGACCATAATTATGTTTAGCAGTAGCGCTTGCGACCACGACAGAGGGCCTAGACAATCGCTTCTAAAGCGTTTCGTATTTCTACAACGACTTTCAACAGGATTGACATAAGCTTTTCGATAGCTTATCATCATCTGCCTAGCCTTTTCCCAACTATGTTGGGGTCGGCTTCCAGTCTAACCGGATGCAGCTGAATACCAGTATTTTACATGGAGCGACTGCCTATCTGACCTCCACAACCCAGTAACTGGGTAATACGATACCCCTTGGTTAGACTGGTTGTCAGACTTTCGTGCTTCTGACAACTCGTAACGACTGTCAAAGATCCACAAATGACAGCCGGGACCAACGGCTTAACGTGCTTTCCGAGGCACGGAGGAGTCTCGATATGTGAAAATGGTCACCCATCCACGGACCAAACCCGGCAAGCGTAGCTGAACCTGATGGATCGACCCGAGCGGCTGTTATTACTTAGCCACGAGCTCCTTTTCCTTTTCGATAGCTTATGTCAGTCCTATACATTTGTGCCTTTTCCATCATCGTTATCGCTGATAGAATGTCACTTTGTCTAGGGCCTCAGGGGCCTTTAGTGAAGTATAATTAATTTTGTAAGAATGTTTCAACCGTGTTAGGTTTTGAAGATAATCTTAAGAGATGTGCTGTCTGGTCAGGGTAGGCGAGCCAATCGCGGGAGCCCCGGGAGGTCATGAGTCGCCCGACCAACCACCGCATTAGTTCCAACTTGTCAACTACTGTTTGAAGTTTTCTGCAAAATAAAGAAAAATATATAATACTAGCTGTGCCCCCTGGGTTTCACCCGCGGGCGGGACGTTACATGACCGGCCGCGAGCGCGCGGCCCCTCTTCAGTCAGCTGTTTCGCAGCTCTCTCGAGCGTGTATCCATGAATATCGGGACAGAGACAGATATTTAATTTTTTAATGAAAATAAGGTTCTTTTTTTTTGTTGTTACTGGGTCATTTATTTTTATATTTAAGTCAACTACCCATGGTTTGAGTGACAATGGTGTTTACCCTTGCCTTGCATACTGTATACAATTATACTCACTTATAAAGTGGCCCTGTAACATCATATTCTTCGAACTGGTGGCCTGCTTCTCTCATGTCCCGTTGCTCAGTGAGCTCTCTGTCCCATTGTATGCGAACAGCCGCTAGCTCCGCCTCCTTCTCCTCCTCAACCACCAGCAAGTGACGCAGCTGCCGCTCTTGTTCGCGAAACTCGTGAAGACTTTTCATTATTTGTCTGGAATAACATAATTTTAAAGTTACTTATAATATAATTATATATGAGTAAAAAAGCGAAAGGGTCAGGGAAGCCTACAAAATTCAGATTTTATTTGCCGCGTCTGTCTGTCGTCCTCTTCACAATAAACTCAAAAACTACTGCACCGATATTCATGCTGATTTCACCAATGGAGAGAGTGGTTCTCGAGGAAGGTTTTAGTATTATAATAACCGACATCCACGCGGGCGATGCTGCGGGATTGTTGTTGAGTTTGTTTGATACGCTTTCACGCTAAACCGGCTGAACAGATTGGGATGAAATTTGGTAGTACACACACGTCACATGGGTAGACCATGACCTGGAATAAGAAATAGGATACTTTTTTCCCAATATTCCTACGGGACCAAGACTTACGTGGATGTAAACGTGGGGCACAGCTAGTTATAAATAAATAAAGAAATCACTTACCTTTTCCGTTCCATCATCACTGGGTCCAAGCTCTGGTCAGGTGTGGTCAGCAGAGCTTTCACCGCGTGTGTCTGTGTCAGTGACTTTGCTGTATACTGTTCTAGCACCTTCCATTGAACTAGGTCTCCATACTCCTTGCTTGAGTCTTCTGATCTTGGCTGTGCTGTGATTTGTGGTAGTGCTAAAAAAAAAGTTTTAATCAGACCTTTGATGCTCTATGGCAGGAATGCTCTTAGAAACTACTTATAATTCGTAATTTTTTCTGTACAAGAGGGGACGCGACGTATAGAAACTGAAAGCCGAAGCGCCGTAAATGCAAAAAAAAAACTACCTATGTTTGTTTTTTTTATGTTGTAAAATAACAGAAAAACGTAGGTGAAACATGTTCAACACTTACCAGATAGTGGTTTTGCTTTCAAAAGTCTTAATTTAGACGTGAAAAAGGTTAAATCCTGCAACCTTTTCGATAACTCATCTTCGAAGGAATCTCCGATTTTTGCCGAGTTTAACTCCGTTGATAAGCTCCGCAATTGTTGCTCGAAGTTGTTACTAACATCTTTTAATTGTTTAAATGCGTTTAATATCATTTTAAATTATAATAACAATCTGTTTTTGTTTAAAAAATTATAATTCACAAACCAAAAGCCGTTTTCAACTTTTCGAATTGTGATTGTTTGTTTGTAAACTCTTGTCTGTCAGTGTCAGAGTTGTCAGTTGTCTCTAGTTGTCTATGCCACTCTCTGGTTCATTTTTCAAGTTTATCCTGGAACTCACTGTCGAGTTTTGCATGAATGATGAAAGTATTCACATTGCACGAGCATGAAAATGTCGGTCCTTTGGGGAGGCGTTTGTCCAGCAGTGGATGTCCTTCCGCTGAAATGATGATGATCATGGTTGCATCCGATGAGTATGTTTGTGGTAAACTGTATATTAAACAAATGCAAATTGTATAATCTGTGCAATCAATGACAGTGACAGCCAGCCAGCAAAAAAATAATTGTATTAGTGTCAAACAAAAGTCAAAACGTTTGTTTACAAGTTTGCTATTCACCGAATTTCTGCGCAAAAGAAATAAAAACCAAAATGTCACCATGAAAATACATAAAAACTGAATAACACGTCCACTAACCCATAACCAAAGCTCTAAAAGACAATAAAAATGTCAGACGACAGCGAAATAACTTGCCATATGTATTCTTTACCTACAGAAATTTTATTGAACATTTTCATTTATTTACCGGCTAAAGACTTAACGAAATGCCGTGAGGTGTGTATACGATGGGGTTTGATCATCGACGGGCTGGCTAGAAGCGATGACTTGTGGTCCAAACACTGTAAGGAAGATTTCAGTAATATTTACACAGTCGCGCGTAAAAAGGCGAAGCCTGGACTGCTGTGGTACAATTTATACCGGTCTTTAGCTCTCTGGCATAGAATAGCCGTGTCTAGAGAAGAGTCTGACGAGTTCTCTTCAGCTTCTTGCTTGGACGAGGAGATTCGGAGCTTTGAAATACTAGGCAATGGCGTTTTAGGCGTACATAAGAAAGCTTCAATCGTATATTATGACATCGACACCCTACAAGAATCTAAACGCGGTGCTATTTCCGGCGACTACTCGAGGTATACAGAGAATGATAGTGTGATTGTTATTCTGAGTTACCACCTACACTGTTTTTTGATACGGAAAGCTCTATTCGACAAATATGAAGAGGAGAGTAATGTCACATTTGATAATGTAAAACTCTATACACTGACTGAAGATGCACTGTACTTCGTTAACTTAGACGATGAAATATTTGTATGCAGTTTTGATGATAAAAAATTACGAGCTGTATTTTTGAAGCATTCTGGAGATGGTATTATGTCCGTGGGGTACAGTGATGGACACCTCAACGTCCTGACTTTCCAACGTGATATATATACCATTATCGGTAATGAACTTGTATACAAGTGTTCTCTTGGTCCCGACTCCAATTTACTCCACCAACTACAGAAATTCAACTTTCTAGAACAATTAGATTGGAGAGTCTATTTTCAATGGATGTACGTGCTAAATCATGCCATTCCTGATGGACCATTACGAGACATAATCATCATACGGCCATACGGTGACGTGTACTTCGTTGGATCGAACTGGGGAGTGTTACGCATCTACTACGCCCCGTACTCAGCAGGAGAATTTAATATTTTCAACACGCAGCCAGTGAGGCAGTACAATTTTATGGAACGGTCAGACTGTCCCGTACTCTCTATGTGCCCCATATTGCAAGTGGACGTGTTTGAAGTGGAAGATGGCCACACAGTACTGGTGGCAATGCCGAAGAAGATAGCGGTGCTGAATTTCACTCATACCTTCAAACGGACAGCTTCGCTTGCAATGCTGACGAACAGCGAAATCCAAAAAGTTAAGTGCCTGAAGATAAGTAAATGTAAATAATTTTCAATACTTAACACTTTAACTGCTTAAAACAATATTGCAGTGCTGTTTTTCAGTATTATTTACCATAAAGAAAATAATTAATTAATCTGCATTAAAAAGTTACTGATTTCATTATTACTTATAATATTAACTGAAGTGATAACTGTGTTAAATTTAGCCAATCATTATGCTTAAATTGTATATTTATATTAAAAAAAAACTGAAACTATATATGAAATTAAACCAATTTAATTAAATTAAAATTGTTGTTCTTTTTACATTTGCAGTACTAATTAATTTAATTAAAGACAGTAGCTAATCTACCAACTAACTTGCACAATCTTATTTAGCTAAGCAGTCAAAGTGTTATTTATTAAGTACTTTTACTACATATTCAGCAAACTTGTAGCAAACTAACTTGTGCAATCATACTTGCAGGATTTGTGGAAATACCTTGCACAAGATGATTAATATGTATTGTGCAAGACAATGTCTTGTTAGTACAGATCATGGAGATCTTGCGCAAGCATACTTGCTAAATATGCAGTACCTAAGTTTTGTGTGTATGGCTAACATCCATTTTAGAGTAGCATAGCGGAAAGAGAGAATGTACTTATAGTGTTTAAAAGTACAACTGACTTCTAGAAAAAAAACTACAAAGTGAAAAAAAAATCATCAATATAGGTACACAAAGTGAGTGTAATGTATTATTGAAGCTAACCCAAAAACTGAGGAATCAGTGTAATACATAGGTACAAAAAAAAAATACGCCGTGCATAACCTCCTTTTCTGGAAGTCGGTTAAAAGATGGCCATCTTAAAAACATTACAACAAAACATGTTTAAACCTCTTTCCTGCCAAAAATTGTATGGAACATTGACAGAACATTGATAGAGATTTCTACATGTTTTGTCGCAAATGTTTCGCCAGTGAAAACGCACGGTAAGAGCATAGGTACCTACCTAATATATTATGCATTGTCGAGAAAAATATCTATCAAAGCCATTATCTACTTGCGAAACAATAAAATACAATAGACGCTGATATATTTAGTAACCTATTCCGCTTGACTATTCTTCAAGAGTCATAAAAACCCTGTAAGAAATCCTCGAAGAGATTGAAGACTCTTGAAGAATAGTCAAGCGGAATAGGTTACTAAATATATCAGCGTCTATTGTATTTTATAATGGATTTCCGCAAAGTCACGCCTGAATCAATTAACTATCTTGCGAAACAATCTAAATTTTTCGAACCAATCTAATTTTTCAATCATTCTGTGAGGAATTATAAAAACTGTATTACATACAATAAAATTAAACTACTCTATAGATCTCTCCAGCAAGCGTAGCATGACCACCGTAGAAACGGGTTATGTCGACGGAAGAATAGACAAAATTGTGTTTGTTTATCTGTCATTTTGTCTATTCTTCCGTCGACAAAACCCGTTTCTGCGCTGGTCATGCTACGCGTACAGCTACACTCTGGGAGTCTGTAATTGGTTTTAGCTAACTACACTGCCAGTCCCACTGCACTGCTGGAAATTTGTACCTGTATTACCCATTCCCTTTAATTTTTAGAATATTTTATTTCGTTTCATATTTCGAATATAACATTTTTGATTCGGGGCGTATGATACACCCAATAAATCAATCTGCCCGCTCGGCTTCCAGTCTAACCGGATGCAGCTGAATACCAGTCTTTTACATGGAGCGACTGCTTATCAGACCTCCACAACCCAGTTACTGGGTAACATGAGGTCCTAATCTTGTCTTGATGGCATAGTAGTCAGTAGTTTACTATATCCCCAATATATGAATTTAAACATGTATTATTATTAGGCGGGTAGTTTTAATAAATTGGTCTCAAATGTGTAGTACTTCCACTCGTGACAATCTAAGAAGTCCGATTTGACGTTTCGTTCTCGTACATGTATTATAACGATATGCCTTGAGAATCAGCTTTAATCAATATAGATAAATCGTCGATTACAAACTCTCTAAGTATGATCAATCGAGAATCAGTTTCTAAAGAAACCGTTTTTTTTTTTCATCAGTAAACAAAGTATTTTTATAGTTGTCAAATCGGACTTCTTAGATTGTCGCGAGTTTAGTTCCTATGAAAAAAAAACCTGTCAGTTTTGGTCGAAATATTAAATAAAGAAGCAAACGGTTACCTACGGTTTTTTGTGTATCTATGTTTTAGATAATTTTTATTTTTATTATAGAGTACCTAATACAAATATTAAGAGCAAAGCTCATTGAAACAGACTATATTTCTAATTAATTTTGTATTATTTGTACTAACAAAAGAGCGCACTATTAAAAAAATTATAAACTTAGTTTTGAGTATGCATCTCATTAATTTTATGATCTAGAATCTAGATCAAATTATAATCATTAGAATCAACAATACAACTCAGTAAGTTCAAATAAGTGTATTGAATGACTATTTAATGAAACCATATGAACTTATGGAGTTGCAGTTTGCAGGTGATGATGAACTTATGGAGTTGTTTTGCCGATTCTAATGATTATAATTTTGTAAAGCCATATTTGTTATGGTCGCGAATCAAATTTTAATCAACATACAACCTACAAATTGAAAAAAACGTAAGAAAATTAGAATTTTGCGGGCTACCTTAGCGCATCCCCTTTAAGCTTAGATGGTTAGGTCACGTTGAGAGAATGAATGAAAGGCGACTACAATTTACATGGCAGATGTGAGTGGAAACGCTAGGGGGACGCCCTAGAAGGACATAATTATTGGTGAAATGGTGATGTTCCTCAGAAGGGTCAGCACGGGTAGCATGGCCCTTCACTGGCCTTCACTGGTGAAGAGCCAATCGGAGCGCCGAACGCGGTCGATGCGTAAAGTGAAGATAGTTCAAAGAAACTCGCACTAGGGCCTCAGATGTATGAACGTAAACGAAGCAAAAGGAGTATGTAAGAATCGTAGCAGGTGGCGTTCTGTAGCTTTTGTCTACCCCCATGGGCAGAAGGCGCGAGTTAAGCTTTGTATGTATGCAATATTGTCACAATATTGCAATTGTAAGAAATATTAGAAGAAATACTTAGCTCCCTGAAAAGATCAGCCATAAAAATAACAATAGTCTCCGAAAGTATAGTCAAGTATGCAATATACCAACAACTTGCTTAGTTTCAAAACATCTACTCCTTTCCAATTATTTTCTTGTACATAAAATTACTTAGGTACCTATAGTTGTAATTACTGTAAAACGCGCATACGCATACCTGCGGACAGCAAGTCACTTGTGATTTCTAATTACCTATTGCTACTTGCAGTATACAAATTAAATAAGTGCGCATTATTTTAAAATTAAACTTTGTAGAAATAACATTTTATTTAATACTAGCTTCCGCCCGTGGCTTTGCCCGCGCGGTATGTCGAGAAAAAGTAGCCCATATCCTTCCCCAGTGTGCCATCTCCTTGCCAAATTTTGTCGAATTCCGTTCAGTGGTTTAGGCGTGAAAAGGTAACATACGGATAGACAGAGTTACTTTCAAATTTATAATATTAGTATGGATTATAAATCGTATGGATTTTACGCAGTCATTTAATTTTACCCAGTTATTAAAAGACTAAATAATTGAAAGTTCAATGTTGTCGATTTAAAACCTAAAATGCAACGCGTGATTCTAAAACTATTTCTCCTAAAGTATTGATAAATATTTGGTGTTACAAGCAAAGTAATACTATTGAAACCATACTACGGTATGAGAGGTCTGTTTCTAAAAGTTGCAATTATAATTTCACATGAAAAACGCTTTTGAATTTAGCGTAATTGTAAAGACAGCTGGTCCACTCTGAAATGATGGGCCCCACACTACCGGCTTACCTTACCTAAAATTACCCTGTATAGCATCATCATATTTTTAATATAAATTAGCTGGGCTCAGCTAAGAGTCGGTGTAGTGTCACGGGAAACAGTGATTTCTGTCATACCCCGTGACACCACCAGAACGCTTAGCATGACCACAATAGAAACGGGCTTTGTCGACGGAAGAATAGACATAATGACAGATAAACAATCGCAATCTGTCCTTTTGTCTATTCTTCCGTCGACAAAACCCGTTTCTATGGTTGTCAGTGCAGTTTAGTGGTGTTATGAGGAATGAACGAGGTATGCTCGTAACTGTACCTACAAAAACTTAAGACAAGGACAACATTGGTGCCGATTCTGTTGTTCACAAACTAAACTAAATTTAAGTTCAGTGCATCTTTTTCTTTCTATTTCATTAAGAAAAGGACAGAAGATAAATTTTAGTTTAGTCCTGTCAAATTAATCAGCGCCGGACGTAAATTGACGTAATTTTAGTAGGCAAGTTTTTAAATCACGGCTAAACTTGTATGGGCGCTGATTAATTTGACAGAACTAAACTAAAATTTATCTTCTGTCCTTTTCTTAATGAAATAGAAAGAAAAAGATGCACTGAACCTAAATTTAGTTTAGTTTGTGAACAACAGAATCGGCACCATTGTGAATCTTATCATAAATAATGTGGAGATAATAAATGAAATACTACGACAATAGGTAAATGAAAATACTACACTGTACTACGTTAAGGCCTGAATTCCTCTTACGCTGATGTCGGTCGCATACGCAGCAACGTAGTACCTACGCGCCGCGGACGTCAGCGTCGCAGTATGGAGCTATACAGAACACAATGTATAATATACGCACGCGCGACCGACGTACGCGATCAACATCAGCGTAAGAGGAGGCTATTGCTATATTTACAATGCTATGAGTGGGTATTTTGGGACTATTGTATATTTTCGTTGAATTTTCTTATTCAGACTGCGAACGGCATTAGATTATAATATACCTACGCAGTTTAAATAACTGGCGTTTTGTCATCTCCATCTTGTAAATGAGAATAAAATCACGCGTAGGTATTACGTACTTTACAGGATTTTGACAAAAGTAGCCGCAATTTTAGTTTGTGTAATTTAGTATTAAATTGCTTTAATGAAAATCGATATGAAATTATTTATTGAATAGTTAAAATACGCTATTGCTTAGCTTATGCATAGTTTGGGCTGTAATAGGCTAGTTATACATGATTAAAGAATGGAAATCAACATTGTTTTTTTATTACTTAATTATTTATCTTCCTAAAGGTGACTGTAGCTGAGTTTTGAAAGCTCGCTTCATTAAGTGCTTGGCCAGACTGGCAGTGTGGTGCGGGGAGCGACGCGGTTGCCGGAACGCGCGCGGTTTGCAGGCCTGTCCGCAGTGGACCGCGGCTGCGTTCCTCGGTCAGCTCGAACTAGTTGTGAGATCCCGCTGTATGTCGCCCGGATTCCCGCTTACCGCCTGCGCAATCACTGTAGCCACTTATAAGAACGAGCTATGGCGTGTGTTGCCCGCGCTTTCCCCGCGCCGTTGCTGCAGTCTGGTCAAGCGTCCAATAGTCAAATCAAAGCACTCAATTTGTAAGTGGGACTACAAATTGGTATCCGCAGTTTTCTTATCTATTTGTCATTTTTACCCGACTACGGCGAAGAAAAAAGGAGGGTTATGGTTTTGACCGGTATGTAGGAATGTATGTTCATCTGGTTAACGTCAGAATCGCCGGTCAACAGTCGTATTTAGCTTTGAAATTGTGCCTAAAAATTACTTATTAATTGCTTATATTTGCTTACCATGATGAGAGAATTGCTTATTTCCTATGTTAAAAGAATCGCAACATTTAAGATTGACCGACCATTCTGATGTCAGAATGGCTGGTCAATCTTTGTAGAGTAGTAACTATGTGGAATTATTGAAATTTTCATGGGCCAACAATTGCTTATTAATTGCTTATTTCACAATTTGTAAGCCTAACCCTGTTATTCTTTCTTTAGCTAGCCAAGAGTTTAAAAACCCCTGCGCCTGATAAATATATGAGAGCAAAGTGACGTATGTTGAAAATTGTGTTTATATGTCAAAAGGCACTCGTATCTTTATTTTCTGTAATAACCAAAATGGTGGCTAGTTTCTATATTATTTTTAATTATGGCTGTATTTATTAACTATGTATATTTTACTGATAGAGAATGTAAGCTGGGAACAAATAATCGGACGCATCCGTAATCCGCGGCTGACAATTGCGGCTTATTTGTATCTGGATAGTACAGTCACGGACTTTAATTGATGAGCCACCTGGCACTGTTCGTATTTTAGCCGTGTAATGCAAATCGGGTTTGTTCGGTTCCCGACACTCAAAGTCCTGTGGCCCTAGTGAAAAAGGATCTAAGTCCAAAAATGCAACTTCACAGGAAACGCAAAAAACACTTCGCGCACTTCGAATTGCGTGTTTGCCTCGTGTGACATTTAAACCACTACCAATTGAAATACATGTGATGTTTTTTATAGGTAAACAATTTATGCTCTTTATTATTATGGAGTTATTTTTTATGTAAAGTAATTCGTTTTTAAGATAGTGACTTATACTAACCACAAAATGAATTCCTTGAGGGTGAAAAATAAATTATACCCCTTCTCCCATATGTTAAATGTTAATTCACACAAGTGAAAATGGATACGCATTTGGAATGATTATGTTCATACTAATCCCAATAGAGTTTCTTTGATTTTTTTCCTTTATGGTGGTGAAAACGGATTTATGTCTAATAATATCACATTACTCACTAAATCATTTTTAAGAACCAGGTGTTGTTGTATTGATAAACACCAACCAAATTAAAACGTGGGTAATTTATGTTAATTTAGATTAAAAAACACAAAATGCATTTTTTTTTTTTCGTTTAAAAGAATACAAAAGTACTTGAAACCGACTTTTGAATTTTTTTTGGTGTCAGTTGGACCCTTTTACACAAGGTAACTTCTTTATTTTTAGAGATAGCTTAGATCCGTTTACACCGAACGATAGAGCATTTTTTTCTGATCACTTCTGTATACTTAACTCATTTTCTACAAAATCGGACTTATACCCCTTTTCACTAGGGCCACAGTGTCTTCGTATTAGAAGAAGAAAATTATATTTCATACCGGTTGGCTAACCTGAGAGTCACCTTGACAGCAGAGTGACTACTCAAAGTCAACCAATTGCAGGTCTAGCAACCGTAACCTAGCAACGATAAATAATTGTTGCTAGGTTACTGTTGCGATAGTAACGTTAGCGTACGGAGAAATTCTCTGACATCGAAATTTCAACTGTCACTGTCTTCAGTTAAGTTATCAGAATTATTGAGTTAATGAGCTATAATTCAAAGGAGGTCAGTATCAAATAGATTGGATAAACTTAATGCAACATTGTATTTATTTTTATCATTAAGAACTTATTAGTCAACCTCTATGGATAAGACTATTTCCGATTAAAAGTAATTTATTTGTCATCTTGTTTACGAGCTTGCGATTTGAGTTCGTGTTTAATCGTGTACAGTAGTACCCAACTGATATGGCTTACCGATGTACCTGCGCAGAAGATGAATTTTGAAAGCGCGGGAATTACTATTGACCAATCGGCACGCTCCACGCACCGCGGTTCTTTTTTCCTGGACCGCTATTGGTCGGCAGCTGCCGCCATGTTAGCGCGCGCCGCGTGGCATGTTAGTCAGCCGCCATACTTGCGAGTGAGACGGGAACTAATAGCTGCAGTGTATTATGAACCTTATAGTAGTGAACTAAGGTTGATTGTAAGTTTTAAGTTCTTTCGTTAATCTTCGGGGCCATACTTTCTTTTCTGTGCGAACGATGATTCACGACGCGCCTTATCTGTTGGGTACCACTGTAATCTCGTGAATGTATGAAACTGCAAAATTGAAAAGTTTGAAGGCTCATCAATTAAAGTCCGTGACTGTACCTACATTTGACATGACATTCTAACATTTTGACTTGTACTAGCATTTAAATACGTGCGTGGATTAATGCATTTTTAATTGCATTTTTATTATTTCCACAATGAAAAGAGGAAGGAAGTTTGTGAATTCCTTGGAGGAACAAAAAAAAGCGTTTTCACCATATAAAAACTTATTTCAAAGTATCAACAATCTTCCTGCAGCAAGTGACCCAGTGTTTACAGAAATAAAAAGTGCGTTACCTAGGCCGATTACTGAACAAGGACTACATATTTCTGCAAAGAAGAATTTTAATTATTTCTTTGATGTACCCGAAATAAGAGATGACAGTTTCAGGTATAACAGTGGTACTACACAAAATAAAGAAAAGTGCTCTTCAAGTAAGTCGACAAACTTTGATTTTATGATTGATTTATATCAATGGGAGAGAATCCAACCGTTAAGTAAGCAATTTAAAGTTACTCAAAATTCAAAACCTCTTATTACACAAAAATACCGTTTACCAAAACATATGTGGGCTCATATGTTGCGTGAGGAAATATGGAAAGCAATGAAAAGTCCTTGTTCTTGGATTTTCAAACAATATACCATTAAAAATGAGGATCGAATCACTTGCAAAGGTTTATGTAAACAATGCAGAGCATCGATAAATATTGTGATTTCCTGGCCTGTCGATAAAATAGCTCACTGTATGTGTACTATAATAAATTTCGATGCATCATTTATTCATGTTGCCGGAAAAAAGATTAAATTATCACCAGCAAAACGCGTTGAAATGTCAAAGGAACTAAAATATGAATCTGCTATCTCCTATCGTAATCAATTAGCTAATGAACTCATGGATGCTGATGACACTGAACCACCACATATGCCGACTGTTGGATGCTTGAGGCAAATTAAACATGAAAAAAAACATAGTTCATTTTATGATAAAAATCCAGCACTATCTTTGTGGATAATGATGATTTCATCATATAAAGAAGCCATAAAGCAAATATCTTTGTGCCCTTTTTATGTTTTTTATTGGACTCACATACAAGAAACCTGCTGTAAAAAAATTAAGAAACTTGATAAATTAGTTCTCAGTGTCGATGCTACCGGCAGCATCTTTAAAGAATTTGGTCCGAACAATAAAATGGTAGTAACTAAACATATATTTTTATATGTATTGATTATGAAAACTCAGGAAAACCGAAGTTCCGTCCCAGTCTCACAAATGATATCCGAAAGTCAAACAATGGATACAATATTTAAGTGGCTTCATGCTTGGAGTAAATGCAATACTGTTCCCAATGAGGTCAACTTAGACGACTCTTCCGCTTTAATTGGAGCCACAGTAAAGGCGTTTTCGAAATATAATTCTACTGCTGAATATGTCGAAGAGTCATACATAAGATTAGAGCATGGGCAAAAATGTAATGATTCATGTTACATACGCATCGACACAAGTCATTTTATAAAAATTCTATTTAACTTGACCTGTTTTAAGCATACCGATAACAGAGTGAAATTTTTTTATATAAAATGTCTAATTGAGTTAAAAAATTGCGACGATTATCTCAAAGCGAAAGATATCATATCAGATTTGATTATTTTATGCTTAAATCAACGAGATGGTATGAACAATCGTGGAAATCCTTCAAGGTGCGAAAATTCCAAGAGCAAATTAAAAAAACTTTCATCATTTCGTGAGAAGGATACTGAAATCAAAATCGAAGATAGTGATCAATTGAACGCAAACATTGCTGATCCAAGTAAATCATTATTTAAAGACACTATCAACGCTACTAACCGTGACAATACAGCATTATCTGAACAAAAATCTCCTCAATGGTTTTACGATAAAATTGATGCTGAAAAGTTAATTATTACTCTAAGTGATGACAATGATTTAGGGAATCACGAAAACCTGTACTACTTTCCAGCTTTTATTGTTGTTTTATCACGTTTAATGAGCCAGTTTCCATTATGGTCCAATGTAATGAAAAATCTTTATGGATCAAATATAAACAAACCTACATCTTCTAACGTAGAATCTTATTTCAAGAACATGAAAAGACTTCTTTTTAAAATCGATAGTAAATCGCATAGATTACGGGTTGATGAGTTTATTATGAAGCATCTAAAATATCTAACCGGAGAATTGAAAATCGCAAACAGTAATATAGCAGCTACAAAGAAAACGCCAAAAATTCAACACAAAAAAGCAAAAACGGAAAGTAAAAAAGTAAATAAAATGGTACTGAAATTTACTGATGACTCGGTTTTTTCAGATAATCCAAGTCTGATAGAGAATTGGAAAGGCCTAGGTATGGTAAAAAATAAAAAATATCAGACTAAACCAAAAAGAAAAGTTTTATTGCTCTCGAACGGCGGCAGATTTATAGTTGATAATGAAATTATAGTTACTACAAATACATGTGCACTGGACTCCGTGTGCCAAGCCTTAGCTTTGTCATATATTGATGGAAGTACTATAAATCAATTAATACAAGAAAGTGAGCACATGCTTTGCCAGCTCATCAAATGTATGTGTGAAAAGAATGATAAAGACGTTTATGAAATTAGAACATCCTTAGCTAAAACTTATTTTAAAAAAGTTCAAAAAGGAGCTACTATTGAAGTTGATTGCGAATGCAATGTGTTTTATATTTTTGATCGAATTCTAGTTGACTGCCATCTGTACAGTGCGGAAGAAAAAGAGTCTTGCACCGATTTTGACTGTCCTGTAAATAAAGTAACGAGAAAAATTTCTGTTTTACGTTTACACGATAAACGTGCAACTGAAATTCAAGAAGCTGCAAATACATTACTAAATAATACCGAAATGACACTATGTCGTCGATCTGCTTGCAAAGGTATAAAAACATTTGAACTGGTCCTACGCAATCTTATAAGTTTTGAAATATCAGATGAATGTGTTTCTGTGTATGAAGTACCTGAAAAATTAGTTTTAAAGGACAATGAATACGAGCTGCTTTCAATTATAGAATTTGTTCCGCCTGTTGTTGGTAAAATGGGCCACTATAAAGCACACTGTAGGCGTGAAAATATATGGCAATGCTACGACGATCTAAGTACGAGAATCATACGAAGTACCAACAAAATAGTGATTCCACATTGTATTGTTTATGTTAGGAAATAAATGTCATATAATTTATTTGCACAAATCAATGTAGGTACATAAATAAATAAGAATAATTATTATATGTATTTCAATAAAAAAAATCCTTGAGTGTAAATTTAATATCTTTAGCTCACATTTTTAGGGTTCCGTACCTCAAAAGGAAAAACCGGAACTCTTATAGGATCACTTTGTTGTCCGTCTGTCTGTCTATCTGTCAGTCTGTCTGTCTCTCAAGACCCTTTTTCTTAGGAACGCGTGGAGATATCAAGCTGAAATTCATACCAAATACTCAAGTCTACTGTCCCTTGGAGCTATGAAAAAATTAAACAAGCCAACGCAATCAAAAGATACAGCAGTTTATGCCGAAAATTTTCGACACTCGCAAGGGAATCAAAACCTACAGGGTATTTCCCGTGAACTCAGAATCTTGAAATTTGGTACAAAGTAACGTCTTACAGTACATATAAAGGAAAAATCGCGAAAAGCATACATATTTAGTTACATCATTTAATAAAAATATTTTTAATAATTTTAAACTTACTACCCCATTCCTCATGAACGCGTAGTGGTATTATATTGAAATTCATATCAAATACTCAGGTCTATAATACCTTTAAGCTGTTACAAAATCAAACTTGTATGTCAACGTAATCAAAAGAAACGGCAATTTAAGCCGCATATTTTGAAACTCGCAACTACTCGCAAGGGAATCCAAACCTTAAATTTTTAGTTACATCACATTTTTTTTTTATATTTATAAACTTATTACCCTTTTCCTCATGATTTTGCAATAAAAATACCATTATAACTTTTACTTAAATACCTACAAGTTTGTACGGAACCCTCGGTGCGCGAGTCCGAATCGCACTTGGCCGGTTTTTCTAATTAATGATTCTGGTCTGGATAAAGCAATTTTTGTGCGTTTATATTGTTTTCGCATCCTCGTCAAATATTAAAAGTACGTACCGCGTTTTTTATTATAAAAAATTAAGCAATAAGCAACCTTTTGATGATGATAACACAAATTTAAAAGTCTTTGTTAAAAGTATGAGAGCAAATTCAAGTATGTTGCTCTCATACTTTTAACAGGCTCAGGGGCTTTTAAACTTTTGGCTAAAAACGAATATAGAAAGAATAACAGGGTCTAGGCTTATAAAATGTGAAATAAGCAATTAATAAGCAAGCGAGTGCCTTTTGACATATAAACACAATTTTCAACATACGTCACTTTGCTCTCATATATTTATCAGGCGCAGGGGTTTTTAAACTCTTGGCTAGCTAAAGAAAGAATAACAGGGTTAGGCTTACAAATTGTGAAATAAGCAATTAATAAGCAATTGTTGGCCCATGAAAATTTCAATAATTCCACATAGTTACTACTCTACAAAGATTGACCAGCCATTCTGACATCAGAATGGTCGGTCAATCTTAAATGTTGCGATTCTTTTAACATAGGAAATAAGCAATTCTCTCATCATGGTAAGCAAATATAAGCAATTGATAAGTAATTTTTAGGCACAATTTCAAAGCTAAATACGACTGTTGACCGGCGATTCTGACGTTAACTTCATCTGTTCCTCGTATCTTCTAAACGATCTCATCACAATTTGACAAATGAGGTATCGTTGGAAACGTCTTGACCTTCCGCTGGTTATAGGCTATGTGACGTCACATTAAATTAAAAATGGCGCCCTTTCATCAGATAATTTTGGAACAGACCATAAACAATAGCTACCAAACAAGGAATTAATTTAAAAAAATAAAACCTATAAGTCAGAGGCACAGTGTTTTTATTTGTTTTCGCCGAGCACGCGTAGCATGTCAACCAATGATATTATATTTAACAGATATGTTATAAGCGCGCAATCGTGAAGACTCGAAAACATTCCAATTGTAACGTTTTTACTTGTAGTGAAATGTAAAATTAATGAAACGTGGATATTTGTGCCGCTGCTGCGCGGAACACTATTTTCGGTTGTTTTGTGAGTGTTTAACATGATGACAACCTTAAAAATAGACAAAATGACAGATAGTGATTGTTTACCTATTTGTCATTTTGTCTATTCTTCCGTCGACAAAACCCGTTTTTAAGATGGTCATGCTACGCGTGCTGTTGTCTTATCAAAGACCTGTTTACATTAAACGGTTCTAATCTTCACCTTTTAGTACTAGTTCCACTTGCACTGTAGTCTACAAATAGGCCAAGATCGTAGTCTTCCATCAGAGTCGATGGCGACGGAGGGCGCGACGCCCAGTTGCTCTGGTCCCATACCTTGGACTTTTTATTCGTTTCATAGTCATAACCGACGACTTCCAAGGAATGATTTGATTCTTCCATTTCGTATTCTCTCTCCACAAAGATCTTACGCTTCTTGTATCTCGTCCTGAAGTAAGGGTTAAAAGTGGAAGGATCCAGACGGGTTTCAGGGTACTCATTAGTTTGCTTTCTGTTATGTTTAGATAACACTCTACGTCGCTTGAATTGACATACGTGGACGTCTCCCTCGCTGGGCCTTTTTGATGCCCTAAAATCTATGGCTTCTTGATAGCGTCTCTTGTTTTTCGCTATAACTTTCAGAGCTTGGTAAAAGTTCTGTGGTTCTGTGTACGTGTCTGCCGTCCTTTGTAACTGCTCTTTTAGTGAATTGATGAAGTCCAGTTTTCGGTTGGTTTTTTGTGTTTTTCTCTTATTTGGTATTGGCAAGCTAGAGGTATTAGGTATTTGTTTTGCCTTCCTATAGTTGAACGATTCAGATTTCAGTTTTCGCCTTTTTTTAGGCGTCTCCTCCGTGTATTCCTTGCTAAAGTCCGGCTGGAAATGTTCTAACAGCTGCCTATCGTCCCACTGTTGATTTTCATCTGGCTGAATGCTGTAGAAATACCTGGACGAAGGCTTCCGCGATATGTCAGAAACCTCTTTGTTATTTTGCATACTAATAAGTTTTCCGGCAACCGATTCGTTAATTTCTAAACCGACTTTAGAAGAGTTTGTGCTACGTGGTAGTTCTTTACTGAATTCTGCGTTCACATTATACACACTTAAACTAGTTTTAAGAACGTCAACAAAGAAATTATAAAAATTTTCATCAACCCTCTTTGGAACTTCTGCAACCATCGTATTCGGTTCGTCGTCAACAAGTCTGACTTTTTTGCTATTAGTTGCTATAGAAGCAGTCGTATCTCGATTCTCTTGGTCTAGTGGTGGCAAGCTCTCTGCCCATCTGAGAGTAGCAGGGTCCACATAAGTGCTGGCAGAATTTTTATCTCGAATGCATTCAGAGTTATTGGAAGGAGTTTGTGCAATATCTTTAGTTGATTGTAACACTACAAGGGGCTCTACTTCAGGTTCGTCATAGATATTTAAAACTCTGGATTTGTATTTTGTTTTCCTTTTTTTAATATTTGGCGTTGCGACCGAAACTTCTTGGATATCTTCTTCGTCTCTCCTCTGCTTTCGTTTATTCATTGTTTTGTCTGTTTTCCTGAGTCTGTCAGTGGTGTCTGGGCATTGGGTCCCAGCGGTAGATTTCGATAGAATGGTCAGTACGGATGCCAGGAACCGTTTTCTACCAGGACGGGGAATGGGGCGAGGGGCCCTTGGCTGCGGTTTATTTCTTAGCACTGAATAAGAAGAAAAGTAAATAAATAAAAAAAATTGCACATTAAGGGCTTTAGGGGATTTGGGAAATAGGGAGTACAGATGCAGGAAGAATGGATTTGCGGCAATTCAACTCCTGAAATCGGTCTACCGGGAGTTGTTGTAAGTCAAGTGTAAGAAGTTGCGGAAACCGTAGACCCCATAATCAGCCTATAATAAGGTTCCCTCTGCTGAGACACAGGCCCCCTCTATGAGAGAGAGTAGGCTGTACACGACCATGCGGGGCCAGTGTGGCTTGGTGGATGTCGCATATCTTAAGAGTTTTTAATTCTAGGACATGACCATACATCGACGTTTTCCATATATTTTATTGGTATGCCACATAATCGTTGCGTCGTCCCACGCGACGTTTCAATGGATCGGCTGACGAGAGACGAAGCGGGGGGAGGGTGATGCGCTGCGCTGTCGGAGCTCCGGCGCGACGACGGACTGTGTTCCACTGCTAGAGGGGGCGTACGGGGTGCGGACTCGTGGTCACACCGCCAATATTTCTACATCACACGGCTACACATCAAGCTATACATTTCCAGTATAACCTGACCTCGCATTGTACGGAAATTCTATAAAATGCGAGATCAGCATAAACTGGAAATGTATAGCTTGATGTGTAGCCATGTTTACCACTGAATTAATAGTGCGGTGAAAAAATATCGATGTAACCTCTTGCGCTGCGACGTGCGTCGTCGCAACGCATACTGTGCGTTGATCCGTTGCGACGACGCAACGCACTAATGAAGCATCGCCCTTATGCGGCGCTAAGATTCGGTGCTCCGTGAGGTCTAACGTAGGTAAACGTTTTTACTTACCGTCTGGACTTCGATCCCTACTGCTTATAGTTATTTTTGTGGAAGTGTCTTTCTTTTCTACGTAGACTCCCCTTTTCTTAAGCAGAGGCTGAATGCGGTTGTTATATATTGTAGCCTTTGGCTGGAACTCGGCGTTACTACGGCTTAGTTTGTTATTTTCCTGAGCATTTTTTTTAGTGTCGGACGTGCTGTTCGAAGATTTCGATTTCGCAACGTTTGTTTTTGGTTTATCCATGTTTAACAATACTGTTTGATCATGTTTTCTATTAATAGTTGAAAAATGTTGGAAGAGACATACTTATTTATTTTTGTTGCATTTTTTCGAAAAGTAAACAGGTTGGCGTTTATTCAATTTTTTCTAGTTGATGGTTTTTTTTTTTAAGAATTATCTTAGAGGTTGTATCTTGTATGGTGAAATAGGTTTTATGACACGGAGGGAAAAATCCGCGGACAGTTTTGCAAGCAAATCCCCAGAATATAGTAGAAAATAAACCGTTTTAAACCAAAATCCGTAGTTTAAAAACCATTTAAAATTTGTTTAATTAAAACGACGGATTTTGGTTTGAAACGGTTTATTTACATCTAACCAAAATCCGTGGGTAGGGTAGGTAGGTAGGGCAGGATTGGTAGATAGGTAGGTAGGGTAGGTGCGCCGTAGATAAGTACTTAGTGCTAACCGAGCGAAGCCGGGGCGGGCAGCTAGTATACCATAAATACATAAGTACTTAAAGCAATAGTTAGTTAGTTAGTCTTAGAACCAAAAATTCGAAGACATGTGACATCTACCAACCCGCACTGGGCCCGCGTGGTGGATTACGGCCCACTCCCTCTCACAGAGAGGAGGCCTGTGACCCAGCAGTGGGAACATTATAGCCTGATTATACAGGAAGTTAGGGTAAACACGGTTATCCTTGCAACCAGTGGTTTGGTTTCATTTATAGAACGTAAAATCAATGGATAATTACAACTTTATTTTTTATTTTTTTAGATCTAAATTTGACCACAAGAGACGCAAGTTCGTTGCCCTATGCGCTAGGGCAACGAACTTGCGTCTCAACATGGGCGGGGGGTACGGGATGTGACCTGACCGGCAGCGAGCGCGATCCCTCCCTTAGTCAGTCAGCTGTTTCGCTAGCAAGCTCGGTGTCAGATAGAAACTTTTTAAAATCTTTTAATGAAAATAACGTTTTTTTTTGTTGTGTTCGGTCATTTATTTTTACATTTAAGTCTACTACCCATGGTTTGAATGACAAGAGTGTTTACCCTTACATTCTGTATATGTTATGTAAATAAATAAATCAAAACCCGGATATTTCCCACCGACCTAGAATCATGTAATTTAGCAAGAAGCAAGGTTTCACAGCACAACTAAAGAAAACATCCGAAGATCGTTAGTTTGTAGTATCACAAAAAAAATGCGATTACAAACTAGCATTTTTGCAGTTGGAGAATTGACCGTGACGTATAACGATGTAAGAGAGAACTTGTTTTTCAACTAAAATGTTAAGTTTGTTATTGGAATACATTCGTCCAACTACGGAACCCTTCACACCTTCATCCTTAGCTTGTTTTTTTTTTTAAATAAATTAATTCGTAATCCAAAGACAATTTTCAGTCATATCGCTCTTGTCAATTTCTTTGGTCATAATCCAGCTGGCATCTCGATTGACATGTTATAATTTTAATCAAATACAAAACGACACATATTTTAAATTCTAAATTCTCAAGCGAAAATGTACAAAATTAACAAGAGTACCGACTACAAGGTAGACAGAGGTGATTTGAAAAAAGTCTATGATAAAACACTTAAAAAAAGTGAAGGCAATACGCAGGTGAATATACCCTACCCTGAAAGGGGAGACTCAGGAGAACGTAAAATATCAACCAATCAAAAAGTAGAAAAAATGCGACTTAACAGCATTCTGAAGAAACCAACCAATGAGGAGTCGAAATCGAAATATTTAATCCATGGCATAGCCGAGAAGGAATTTCCTAACAAGAAAAGTTATGACAAAGACGTAAAGACCAAATCTCATTCTGAATTAAGAAAAAGAATCAGAGACAGATACACTATAAAACTAAACAGCTCTATGAACAAAAGTGATAATTTGACTTTGTTTATGAGTAAAAGAGATGATGGTAGCAAAGTATCCGCCTCGAAGACAGATCCCAATAAACATGGTTCGCTAGCAGGACGACCATCTGACCCTGGTATGTATTTTTAACTCTATGTTTAAGGTTGATGCGCTAGGGTGGAACGCGAAATTCAAATTTTCTTACGTTTTTTGCAATTTGCAGGTCCCGGTCAGTATCAGGTTGATGTTGATCTAAATATTATTAAGATTTCATGAAATAGTCATTCAATACACTTACATGAGCTTAGAGAGTTGTATTGCTGATTTTAATGTTTATAATTCTGTAAATCCATATTTGTTACAGGCGCTAATAATATTTAGATCAACATACAACCTGATACTGACCTGCAAATTGCAAAAAACGTAAGAAAATTTGAATTTCGCGGGCCACCCTAGTGCATCCACCTTAAAGAGGGGTGTTTTATGTTTGACAGCTATCGTGTTACACGTCTACCGTGTTACAAAATCTGACTACCCGTTTGGGAGCTACGATGCCACAGACAAACACATACACAGAACAACGGAGCTGTCAAACTTATATCAATCAATCTACCTAGCCTTTTTTCCAACTATGTTGGGATCGGCTTCCAGTCTAACCGGATGCAGCTAATACTAGTATTTTACATGGAGCGACTGCCTATCTGACCTCCACAACCCATTAACTGGGCAATAGGTTAACTACCAACCAATAAGTACCAATAGGCTAGCAATAGGTTAACAACCCATTAACTGGGCAATGGTTTCTTTAAAATATTTGTATACCAGTCCATGGCGAAATATGTAGATCATAACCCTATTAGTAAGACCATTATTGTACCATGTTTAAATGCAAATAAATATATTCTATTATAATACGATGCCCCTTTGTAAGACTGGTTGTAGACTTTCGGGCTTCTGACGACCCGTAGCGACTGTCAAAGATCGTCGAATGTCAGCCGGGACCAACGGCTTAACGTGCTTTCCGAGACACGGACGAGTCTCGGTATGTAAAGATGGTCACCCATCCCCAGACCAACCCCGGCAAGTGTAGCTTAACCTGATGGATCGACTCGTGCGGCTGTTTATTACTTAGCCACGAACTCCTAGCAAATAATTATGTAGGATGTTCGCAACGGCATGATTTCATGAAAAAGAAATTCAATGGAACAAATCTAACTTAGGGCTGATTTAACCAGTCAGATATCTTTTATTCGGGGAATAAAATTAACGACGGACAGTTTTTGTATAGAAAATCTGTCAAAAATGTAATATTTATTCGCTGGATTAGACATAAACTGGGATAAAAGTTTGGTCGAATTCGCCCCTAAAGAGAGACTTTCGGACAGATTTTCCATACAAAAACTGTCAGACATCAATATTATTCCACGTATGAAATCAGACATTGGAAAAATCACCCCTAATTAAAAAATACCTACTGTTTTAATGCAAGCACTTTTTCTTCACAGTTGAAATTCCCAAAAAACAGTTGTCCGAAGAAACAACGCAGACAAGAGAAAAACTAAATCGCTCGTCCACCACATCTAACAAAACCGATCTTTTTAATTTTGATAATAAACCGGATTTAATTCCTGACAAGAAACCGGAGAAAATTACTGTAAAACCGGATAAAATTCTAGCCAAACTTGCCATGAAAGCAGAAAGACACTCGGCAAAGAAAAGGAAGCCGATGATTAAAACGATTATGTCAAAAAGTGGTTCCGTGAGAATTTACAAAGCGGTTACCTTCGTAGACCAGAGAAACTCTACACCTTTGGAAATAAAAATCCCCGGACCTGTTATAAAGAAACAACAAAAAGTTTCAAAGTTCACTGAAACATGTCCTATGAAACTCAAACCTAAAATCACAGTTAGTAAAACAAGTAATAAACAAGAAATGGAGCCGGTACGAAAGAAACCGAAACCGGAGCGAAAGCGAGACAGAAAATTTCGACGCGTGCCGTCTCCCTCTTCGGTACTGGGATCAACTTGCCCACAGACGGAGGTCGCAAGATGGGCGCCGGCGTCGTTTGACGCCCAAACAAAACCATACTACGAAGCGTGGGTTAACACAACTTTAGCAGCTATTTCGAAAAATTCGAAGAATGACAAATTATTATACGCGAAGCAAGCAGATTTATTGCGGAGTTTCCAGAAAGTATTACAGGAACGACCATTGTCACCTGAGTTGTTTTACGAAAACTTCGCCGATGAAAAATATGCTGGCAGAATAAAGATAAGACAGACAGACAAAGTTCGAAAAAAGAAATAAGTAGCGGTTTTTATGTACTTAGCCCGGGTTAAGTTATTGTGGTATTCTTCTATAACGTTTTTTTATTGTTATTTGCTCGTACTTTGCGTTTTATCTTATGCATGCCGCGGCTTAAGATGGCAACACCTCAGAGCATAATCTTATTAAGGTGTTCCCAGACTTCAGCGGACTTTCATTTTTATTCAAATTGTGAATATAGAATTTTACGTAAATGTTGTTATCGTCATCGATTGTTACGTTTTTTTTTTAAGTTGCTTTCCACATTAAAATATTGATTTAATCAAGAAAAATTGAAAATCTCAATCTATTGTAACTTGTAAAATATTCTCAAGGTGTTGTAACGTTATTTGAAGTTTCCAAAATGTGATATTAGTGAAAAATTTGTCGTACGTGTTATTTCATATACTAATCATATTGCCTACTCACTGTGTTGTGAACTTTTAGTGATAAAGTACTTGCTACTATGAACGGATTGTTCGAGAATGTCCGAGAATTCACCCCAGGCCTAGTTGGATAAACGGAATTTATAGGCGTGGGGTGAATAAACGGATTTAACCTCTGTGAACACCTGTGATTGTTGATTAAATTGTGGGTATTTGAAATTTTTGACATCTCAGTGAGTTCTGGAGTCTAGTAGTTTGCGTCTAGTGTGTGTCATGTAACTGGGTGATTAAATAAAATTACCTTTTAATTGATAATCAGCTTTTATTTTATGTTTAGTACTACTTAACTTAAATCTTAAATAATCGAAAGATATGAAAATCTTAGAAATAATGCAAAAAAGAAGGCTTATCAGTTAATTGAGAAGGTGCCTGAAGTGTTTCCGTGGTGCGGGTGTTACGTCGTGTCGCAAGAGCTTAGTTATTGGCCTGCAGACAGCACGCGTAGCATGACCACAGTAGAAACGGGTTTTGTCGACGGAAGAAAATAGACAAAATGACAGATAAAAAATCACAATCTATCATTTTGTCGATTCTTCCGTCGACAAAACCCGTTTCTATGGCGGTCATGCTACGCGTGCAAGCGTCAACACCCCTCCCGCACCCCGCATCTACATCAGCCACCTTCTCAATGAAACGGTACCTCCATGAAAGCCACAGCTGAAAACAAAACATTACTAAATGCTAGATTTTTTTCATACAAAAATACTTTAATTTTAGTGCTAACGAATTTTTTTTACAAAATTTGAGAAAATAATTGAAATGTTAAAAACTGCTAAAGAACAATTGTTGCACTTGAAGCAATTTAAAAAGTATA
The DNA here is from genome assembly GCA_947522985.1 of Lithophane socia. Classification (NCBI taxonomy): domain Eukaryota; kingdom Metazoa; phylum Arthropoda; class Insecta; order Lepidoptera; family Noctuidae; genus Lithophane; species Lithophane socia. The sequence continues at coordinate 3,003,234 of OX383281.1, read as the reverse complement.
CGAAACTGCTTTTAAAGCGATTTGTAAGTTGTAACCTAGTGTTTTTTAGCAAACTTTTATCAAACAAAAAATAAATGTTGTCTCGCGTTATAACGCAATATGGTGTGGAAAACAACCCCTACACGATAACACAAAACAAGAGTAAAGGTGCTCCCACACAGCAGTTATATAACGTTATGCAACATTGTGTAACACGATAACATTTATAATAGGGTGTGGGAGCACCTTAATATTATAAATGTTATCGTGTTACACAATGTTGTATAACGTTATATAACTGCTGTGTGGGAGCACCTTTACACTGCAAGTGCCCAAGTGAGACGTTTTCGAGAACAAAGCACAGAACACGACACAGTTCAACGACGACAGGGTTTCATCGCCGTTGAAGATATATTTAAGAATGTTGAACTGGACACGATAGCACGACATTATGTGGATTAATTTAAGTTCGGAGTTGAGCTGCACGATTTCTGACAAATGCGTGCACTGACTGGACAGGTCCACTCAATCTGTGTGGTTCTTTCCTCAAAAGACCATTTCAGACACCAATCTACATGATCTTCATACGATCTGACCAAAATTATGTCTGGACTTTAAAAGAGACTGTGACCTCTAAGTTTGTTTCGGCCTTTCTTCTCAGAGTAGTCAGATAGGAAACGCCGAACTCATCTAGTTTAAAAAAAAATATAATTGAGGTGAAAGTGTTTGTACAAACCTACTTACAGAAATAAAATCATTTATCATTTATCACATAGTGCTAAAAGTGGTGCCCTTACAGGGTCCCTGCGCGTTTATTCTGAAAGTTGGCAACGTCGCAAATAACTGTCAAATATTTACCTGTTTTGATTAATTTGGCAATATTACTGTATGGAAATATGGCTAGACAACTGTCTAAAATATTGATTATGAATTGCAATTATAACACTGAATTTAAGATGTAACCGGTTTTAGATGTAAAAAAGGCATTTGGAAAGTTTTCAAATCCTTTTCTTTACAACTAAAAGCAAATATTCGGTGTAAATATTGATTATGAAATGCAATATCTATATATATATAAATAAATCCCTATTTCCCTTAGTCACGCCTTCACGCGTGAACGGCTAGACCGATTTCGATAAAATTTGGCAAGGAGATAGATGACATCCCGGGGAAGGACATAGGCTATTTCCTTTTTATTTTACTTTTTATCGACATAGCATGCGGGCGAAGCCGCGGGCGGAAGCAAGTAATCAACGTTTTAGACAGTTGTCTAGCCATATTTCATATTTCCATAAAGTAATATTGCCAAATTAATCAAAACAGCGAAATATTTGACATCTATTTGCGACGTTGCCCACTTTCAGAATAAACGCTCTTAAGCACTGGACACTTGTCACCTATGCATGCAAAAAACTGCATGGAAATGAAATTAAGAAATTTGAAAAGCTGCTCCTTACAGCAAAATTGTACTAGCGATAGACCTCGTACCTCCTTTCTGCACGGAGCCGTTGCCAATACTGGCCGCAAACTTCTGACTGTTCTAGGCCTGATCCGGCCAGTAAGACCAATTTATATTACAGAGCTGGTAATGTTGGAATGTGAACACTAATAGGGGTTGAAAATATAACCTCTAAACGTATCCACCCGAATTTTCCTCCGTTACTCTTTCTCGTTCTGTCTCTAAGAACCATCGTACACAAGAGCGAGAAAGAAGCGGCAACGGGATCAGGCGAGACGATGCCAAAAAGCCCGAACGCTTGCAAGCAGCCTTGTCTAGCTAAGCCCGACGAATCGCTTATCTCCGAAGCGACCGAGAATCGGAAAAGATAGCCTTGTTTATTTAATAAACATGAAAACAGAAAATCTTTATGGCCGTCCTTTGTAAACATGACGTTCAAAAAGCACAAATTTTCAAACCTTTTTTAAAATGAACCATACACAGATCACAGAAACGCTAGAAAAGCCAATTGGAACCTTGAAAATCTCAACAATGAGAGTAAATGTAATCGAGTCTCCTTTGTCTGGAGGAAAAGGCCATTGGCCCATATCTGAGCAGACTATAAAAGCACGCTCCGAAAATGGTGAACGTCAGGCGGACAGCAAGTAAGTAAAAAATATGTTTTAGTGACTTGTCAATAACGACTAGCCATCTGCTCATCCAGAAAAACTGTTCACAAGGCGGTAATAATAAGTGGAAATATATAAGAGAAAAAATTCTCCTAAAACCTGAACAGGAAAAATGGAAATCTTGGCTATAAAAGCTATTTGAAAGCTTGAAAATCTCAATGAAGAGAGTAAATGTAATCGCGTCTGCTTCCTTTGTCTGGGAAAAAGGCTATTGGCCCATATCTGAACAGACTATGAAAGCAAGCTCAAAAAATCGTGGCCGTCCGGTGGACACCAAGTAAGTTAAATATATGTTTTAGTGACTTGTCAATAACGACTACCCATCTGCTCACTCAGAAAAACTATTCCCAAGGCGGTAATAATAAGTGGAAATATATGAGAAAAAAATCTCATAAATGCTGAACAGGAAAAATGGACATCTTGGCTATAAAAGCCATTTGAAAGCTTGAAAATCTCAATGACACGGCTAGCCATCAGCTCACCCAAAAAAGTGTTCACGAGGCGGTAATATAAGTGGAAATATATAAGAGAAAAAATTCTCCTAAAACCTGAACAGGAAAAATGGAAATCTTGGCTATAAAAACCATTTGAAAGCCTGAAAATCTCAATGAAGAGAGTAAAATGTAATCGAGTTTGCTTCCTTTATCTGGAAGAAAAGGCCATTGGCCCATATCTGAGACTACAAAAGCAGCTCCAAAAATGGTGGACGTCTGGTAGACGTAAAAAGATGTTTTAGTGACTTGTCAATAACGCCAGGCCACCCGGAAAAACTGTTCAAAAGGCTGTAATAATTAGTGGAAATATATAAGAGAAAAAATTCTCCTAAATCCTGAACAGGAAAAATGGAAATCTCGGCTATAAAAGCCATTTGAAAGCTTGAAAATCTCAATGGAAATTAATTACCAAGTTAATGGTCAAATTGAATCTGCTTCGTGTGGACGAAAAGCCCAATCTAAATAGACTTCAGAAGCACGCTCCTAAAATGGTGGGCGTCTGGTGGACACCAGACCGGAAGAAAAGGAAATTTTTTTTTTTTCTTTTAACCGTCGTAAGTAAAACAGATATTTTAATAAATGTGCTATCCGTAACGACCCAGAAAAACTGCACTAACAAACATCACATTTGTAAGGTTTTTCACCAGTGTGTATACGAATATGCTTAATCAAATTATGTGTATGATTAACAGTGCGCTGACATACATTTGTAAGGTTTTTCATCAGTGTGTGTACACAGCTACACATCAAGCGAGGTCAGCTTATACTGGAAATGTATAGCTTGATGTGTAGCCGTGTGTACGAGAAATAACATAAATCATGCCCTCCATTGCATAATAAACTGGTTACATACGAATATGTTTAAAAAAAAACTTGAAAAAAAAACAGGTGACCTTTCAACAAAGACCAGACAAACAATGTATTGGGGAAATTCCACTGAAAAACAAATTGCTTTAAAAAGTCAATTTTGAATTACGTAGATTAAAACTGTGTATTCGAATATGTTTTGTTAAAACAGCCTTGTAACTAAAACTACGCTGAAATACATCACACTTTACAGGTTTTTCACAAGTGTGTATTCGAATATGTTTAGTTAAAACTACGCTGAAATACATCACACTTATAAGGTTTTTCACAAGTGTGTATTCGAATATGTTTAGTTAAAACTACGCTGAAATACATCACACTTATAAGGTTTTTCACAAGTGTGTATTCGAATATGTTTAGTTAAAACAGCCTTGTAACTAAAACTACGCTGAAATACATCACACTTATAAGGTTTTTCACAAGTGTGTATTCGAATATGTTTAGTTAAAACAGCCTTGTAACTAAAACTACGCTGAAATACATCACACTCAAAAGGTTTTTCACAAGTATGTATTCAAATATGTTTAGTTAAAACAGCCTTTTAACTAAAACTACGCTGAAATACATCACACTCAAAAGGTTTTTCACAAGTATGTATTCAAATATGTTTTGTTAAAACAGCCTTTTAACTAAAACTACGCTGAAATACATCACACTTAAAAGGTTTTTCACAAGTGTGTATTCGAATATGTTTTGTTAAAACAGAAATAGAACTACGCTGAAATGCCACATAGTACGACATATTATGAATAATAGCAATACTACTGAAAGAAATCACTACTGAAAAAAAGTAATTCTGGAGTAAACTATACCAATGTCATGATTTGACAAATGATAGGCCGTTTATAGAAATATCAAAATTTGTCCTAAATTGTTTAGTTCTTCCACATGCAAATCCCGACTGCGAACGAATATTCAGTAAAGTTTTCGTTCGTTTATCACCCACTTTACCAAGACTTAAGATACGAAACAAACTGGCAACACAATCCATAGACGCCATTTTATTGTCTTGTGACGCTATCAAAAGCGGTAACAAAAGTGGGAATTGTACTGATTTTATTCCTACTGAGGATATGTTGATAAGATTAAATGGCAAGGATGAAGATAGAACTAATAGTATAGTAATATTCAAGAAAGTTCTTGTAAAAAGAGTAACCGTGGATTTTCTTGCCGGCTCTTCTCCATAGGAAACGACCAATTGGAACCGTGCACCTAGCTTCTGACGTTTCATAAGTGCCCATGTAGGTATATGTGAAATAAAATATTTTGATTTTGAGGAGTAACATTTTTCCTTAGCCGCGAAATAACCGGCGATGTACTTCTACCGTATTTATTGGTTTACGCGTGCGCCACCCGGTCTCTTGGAGGTTTTAAGGGGGATACGCTAAGGTAGGCCGCGAAATTCAAATTTTCTTACGTTTTTTGCAATTTGCGGGTCAGTATCAGGTTGTATGTTGACCTAAATATGATTTGCTGCCGTAACAAATATGGATTTACAGAATTGGAATCAGCAATACAACTCCATAAGTTCATGTCAAATGTCATGATTTCATAAAATAGTCATTCAATGCACTTACATGAACTTAGAGAGTTAAAAAAGTACCAAAAAAAAAATCAACCGACTTTGGATTGATGAAGAACCTTTATGTCTCGTGAACACGCGGTCAACTCATTACACTTGGTGGTTTTATGTGAATGTAAAAAAAACACTAGCTTGTAGCAGAAAACGAAAATTCAAAACCAGACAGACTTCCGAAATTAAAGTTATTTTTCAATTTGAAGTGTTTTTACTAGTAACTGTAGTATTTTGCAGACTCCGGGCTGCTACTGAGAAATGCCAGATGGAAAAACACGATAACACTTTCCCGACCCGGGAATCACTGGTCTCACAATAATCAGTTTTTGACAGTATGCCATACAAAATCTGTCAAAAACTCATCATTGCGACACCCCTCACACGTTTGTAAATTAGTAGACTTGGCCCCCAGTTTTTACTTAAAACTATTTACAATTAGTCAAACATTAAATGTCTTACATTGAACTTAAAATCGAACTTAAAACTGGTTACAAATAGTCTACTTATTTTAACTAAATCTAAGAAATAAAAAAATAAAAATAACAAGATTCTTTTGAATCACTTTTTTTTGTCAATGTTTTTTATTGTTTTTTTTTTATCTGATAGATTAATCATCCCATACAATCGTCATTAGTTTTATGGTCACGGGGTATTGTATTACCCAGTAACTGGGTTGTGGCAGTCATATACCTGCATGTAAAACATGTAAAATACTGGTATTCAGTTGCATCTGGTTCAACTGGGACCTGACCTCGACAGAAGAAGGCCAATTCCCGTAATTAAAAACGTTCAAATCTAGTCGCAATCTCATCTCAACTTCAATGAATGTCAAAAGCTTGTCAAAAATTTTATAAAATCGAGGTATTTTTGACAGATATATAACCTGAAAGGCGTCAGGTGTCCACATGTGGCTCCTTTTTGGTAACGACCGTCAAGGGTCGGGGAAAAAATGCCCGAACTTCAAACCTAACCTTTATGCCAAAGATTATAGCGGAGATTTTCGTCTGGCGTCGGGTGCCCACATGTGGATACCTGACATAGACTGAGATTAAAATGCGAAAGTTCTTAAAAATACAGGTATACCTTTTGAACTCCATAATCCAGTTACAGGGTAACACAATAAGAATCTAATCTGCGTTCGCGATCGGTTCGTGTTAAAGTTTTATTGCAAAAACACGCTTTTGCAATAAAAACTTTAACATGCACACAAAGATCACTTTGCGCTACAAGTTCTAATAATTTTATTACTTTTTTAATAGTACAAGTCATTCTGAATTCAACTTAATTTACAGCATCATAACGTTGATATTTGTTTATGTAGAAATAACATAAATTGGGAACAGGGATTTGAATAAACTTTATACAAATCATAATTTTCTTTATCCAGTAACTTTTTAAGTATTCTTACTTACTATACTTTTTAATCAGCGTTTTGTAAGGAGAATTTTAAAGAAGTTGCATTTTTCATACTAACATTTTCTTAATTTATATAACAACCATGAACACTAATGTTTTAAAACTTTTATGCACTAATGTTTAAAACTAAGATAACGTATTAAGCCACTTAGATTAAGCGACAAAAATAAGTTTTGGCTAAGTTAAAACAAATAGTGGTCATCATTCTGCGAGTAATTTTTAAGGTATGTTTTATGTTTAGAAAACTATAAGTAATAAGATTTTTTTACTATTGGTAGTTGTCTATGAAGGTCATTATTCGATATAACACCAAGCAATTGATGAATATTTTAAATCATAGAAGTGACGAGGTTCTCTATTTGTGAGAAAAAAACGCCAATTTCATCTAGATATATAAAATGTTATTTATCCGTCTGTATCCATCCGCTTACCCCTTCATAGCTCTCAGTAAGTCGGGTGCATCGACTAGGTAGATGCCATCGGCCTGCTTCTCACAATTGCTGACTTTCAAAGTGCCCCTGCCTTCGTCGTCAATGTTCATGTGTAACACGGCTCGGGCCAGCATCTCGTCTGATGCATCTTGTGGGAAGTCTGTGGGAGAGAATAATAATGGTCTGTCATCCTGGAGCCAACGGGAAACGCCGTTAATTATCGCGATGATGGACGTTGACCGTAGGGGTCAGTTCACCCTGCCAGGGTTGCGGGAAAGTCCGAAAGGGATACCGGGACCTTGGCAACAGGCAACTGAAGGAACACGGGTGGGTTTTAGTCAGTAAAAAGTCTGACACGCCCTTCAGGCCGGAATAAGTCATTGGATGATTTCCCACCCTCAAAAAAAAAGAAAAAAATAATATGTCAGTTCACACCGAGACGAGACGTGACGCGCACTTTTGTATGATCCGATACAATATCGAATTAATTTACTACACAATAAGGTGCACGCGCTGCGCATCTCAGCGTACTTTGACACGTGACAACCCTCGCACTGAAAGTATACCTTTTCGAGGAAGAAAATAAGTTGGATAATAGTTAAAAAGTGCGCGCAGCGTCGCGTCGCTTCACGTCGCGGTCTGAACTGATCCTAGTTGTAGCCACAACTTATCGCGAGAATTTGACGATAGGCGATAACTCGGGTGGCGGCAAATGAGCATTGGACGTTGACCGTCGAAGTGTGGCCACTCAATTTATCGCTATAATTATCACTGCTTGCTACTGTACACCTTTCCCTAAGCCCTCAGAGTAACAGAGAAGAAAAAAAAAAAACATTCATTGCTGCTGTCATTTTGGGATCTATAACAGTCGTTATGAGTCGTCAGAAGCACGAAAGTCTGACAACCAGTCTAACCAAGGGGTATTTATTTATTTAAACTTTTCGCACAAAAAAAAGGTACAAAGGCGGACTTAATGCCTGAGGCATTCTCTACCAGTCAACCAAGGGTGGTGAAGAGATTAGATGGCAGATGCTCTAATTGAGAGGAACAAAGAGAAAAAATGTATAATATATCGTATTGCATTATAGATAAAACAGGTTTACAGTACATAAATAAGCTATAAACTTATGATACATATACTTACATACATATTTACTATAATAAATACTATATATACATTTAAAACATACAATTCAAGGGAGAGAGGTGATGACATGACTCTACTCTATTTATTTTGAAAAAAACTCCGCAGTTTCCGCTTAAATGCATAACGACTGGTGGCCGTCCAGATATCAAGAGGAAGCGCATTCCAAAGAAGAATGGAGTGAATATGAAAAGAATGAACAAAGTCAGAAGTATGAGAAGGACAGAGTAGTATCGTATTACCCAGTTACTGGGTTGTGGAAGTCAGATAGGCAGTCACTCCATGTAAACTACTGGTATACAGCTGCATCTGGTTAGACTGGAAGCCGACCCCAACATAATTGGGAAAAGGCTAGGCAGATTGAGAGAAGATGGTGATGAAGAGTTGATCTTACCTCTGATCTCCAAATACAGCCCCATGACAGGCAACCCGGTGATGAATTCAGGCATCATCTTCCGCAGTAAAGTAACGGGTACGTTGGCAATATTTCCGTAGTCCAGGTAGCATATCTTGCCCTCTTTACTGCCAGGACCAGAGACCAGGTCTAGGAATACGGCGCGGAACCATTGAGGATCTGTTGGGGAATGAAAAAGCTTTTTGTCATAAAGGCCAAAACCATAGAGATATAATTATAGCATAGAGTGCGCGCAACAAATTATGAACAGTAGACACGAGTTTCCCCACACTTACTCACTTGTCAGTTCGAGATTCATTCATTTATATGTCACAGTGAAGCAGTAAAAAAAATTATTTTGAGGTGTTGGGACTTTCATTCAATTTGTATGGGCCATTTGAAGTGCCTCTTGTATGTCCTACCCAACACTAATCTATAGCTCACTTGTCTACGATGCGCACTATGCGATTTGTGCAATACGCGCACTCTATGTAATATTAAATCTGTATGGCCAAAACATACTCTCTCTTATTACGGACGCTTTTAACGTGCCTTCTACATTGTTCTCACATGTATAATTTCAACATGAATGATGTGACCAATATACATAATCAGGCTATAATGTTCCCACTGCTGGGACACAGGCCTCCTCTTTATGAGAGGGAGTGGGCCGTAATCCACCACGCGGGCCCAGTGCAGGTTGGTAGATGTCACATGGCTTCAAATTTTTGGTTCTAGGACATGCCGGTTTCCTCACGATGTTTTCCTTCACCGTTTTGAGAGCAGTGGTGATGAAATTATTTACACAGAGTAAAGCGCCTGCCAGGGTTCGAACCTACGACCTACAACTCGTAAGTCGCGTTCGTTACCACTGGGCCACCACTGCTCTCATAACCAATATATTGTAACAATATTCTGATTTAAAAGAGTGTCCGTGGAGTTTCTTGCCCGTTCTTCTCCATAGGTATTTAGTAATACGCTTTGAAATGGGCAACTAGCTTCATATTATTGACTGACCGACCCCTTGACAATTCAAAAGTACCTGTAATTGATTCAAGGTTCGAGCAGACCGCTTGCTTAACGTATATGTCGCTACGTTACGCAAGCGGTATGTCCTGTCTCATACAGTTCCATACATTACAACTAAGTGGTACGTGCATGTCTACGCGTACGTATACGCATACGCATCCAGTCTGCTCAAACCTTTATTTGAAACTAGCTGCGCCACGCGGTTTCACCCGCGTAAGTCTCGATCCCATGGGAATATCGACATAAAAAGTATCCTATGTGTTATAAACTATCTGTTTGCCAAATTTCATGCAAATCCATTCAACCGTTTTTGCGTGATTGAGTAACAAACATCCAAACACACAAACTTTCACATTTATAATATTATATTAGTAGGATAAATGCTGTGTTGAGTTGAACATTGCGGTCACGCTACGTAGAACTAGATGTATAGCGAAAAGTTACGAAGATTGCTGAGTTGGACTCCCATTTGGTGCAACGTTGAGACGCACACCGCACTTTGTATGTTTCGTTTTTTTTTTTATAGTGTGTCATTGACAATATTGTCATCACTGTGTCTAGTTTTCTTTTATTGTTTCAATTTTTTTTTTTATATTGGCACCTTGTAGCTGTTTATTAATGTAATTAGTTATTATTTAACTGTGTTTTTTTATGTTGTGCTGTCGTTTGTGTGCACCAAATAAACGTTTTATCTATCTATCTATACCCCATTTGAAATAAGATTAGACATTGAAACAAACCTTTATACAGTCCATTCAAACGATTTTGACTTCTATACCGTAGGCATAAGGCATGGCATTAAAAGCAAAAAAGGTTACACAATACCAACTGTCTACTGCAGCTGCCATTTGTCATGCGACCAACGCAATAGAAGTCAAAATCGGTTGAACGGACTGTAAAAAAGGGTTACTTAAACGTCTAATCTTATTTCAAATGGAGTATAGTTGCAATTTAAACTTACATGGAGGTAACTGAGCAACACATAGCTCTTCAGGTTTCGGTAGGTAAGGCTCCCTGCCCAGCTCACTGTTGCAGTAATCAGCCATCTGTAATAAAAGTTCGAAAACAAATTGCAATGAGTTTGAGTTGGGTTATTAGTATTACTTACGGGGGATGCGGTAAGGAAACCCGCGAAATTAAAATTTTCTTACGTTTTTTTTGCAATTCGCAGGTCATTGTCAGGTTGTATGTTGATCTAAATATGATTTGCGGCAGGAACATATAAGGATTAACCGAATTATAAACATTAGAATCAGTAATACAACTCCTCATATAAATGCCAAATGTCATGAAATAGTCATTCAATGCACTTACATGAACTTAGAGAGTTGTATAGCTGATTTTAATGTTTATAATTCTGTAAATCCATATTTGTTACGGCTGCAAATCATATTTACATCAACATACAACGTGATACTGACCTGCGTGTACAAAATTTCAACTTAATCGGTCCATTGGATTCGGAGCAAATTGACTGTGACAGACGGACAGACACACAAGTGATCCTATAAGGGTTCCGTTTTTTCCCTTTGAGAAAGAAAGAAAAATGCGTTTATCGGCATTGTAGCATAAAAATACACCTTAAAACTATAAATACATAAAACAATCATTATAATGCGAAAAGGGCCTCAGCTCAGCATAATGTCAGATGGCAAAGGTGTACCACCTGACGCTGATTTTTGAGCTACGAAACCCTAAAAATCGTATAATGGGAGCTTACCTTCGCCGCCAGCTGGGTGAACACCATATCAGCGCGCGTGTCGGTGCGGTCGTACCCACAAATGGCGCCGCCTTTCAACACGCTTATGTCGAGCACCTCGATAGTACAGCCGTCTTTAGGCAGCGCCGTGTACTCTATGTCTTGGAACATTATGTGTTCAGTTTCTGTTGACAATGATAAGATTCTATGATAGGTAGTTTACAGGTATGAGGAACAGGGTGTAAAGTTCACTCATCCACCATAGAAAAGGGAGGATCCTCCGACCAGACAGGTTTTGTTACCGGCCAATGTTATGTCCATCGCGCGGAAAACTCTAATTGCGCGATGCAGGATTAATGTGACGTCAGGATTTTTGTGTGACGTCAGGTCTTTGATACGTAGCTCGCATGTGGCGATGGCGAAGGTCGCTTCACGTCGCGGTCTGAACAGACCCTAGGTGTAGCGGGTAGCCACAACTTATCGCGAGAATTTGACGATAGGCGATAACTCGGGTGGCGGCAAATGAGCATAGGACGTTGACCGTTCAAGTGTGGCCACTCAATTTATCGCTATAAACTTCCAACTGTCACTAAAGAGACACAATTGAATTTTAATTGTTATCACCTTCAAAAGTCAATCGACAGCGCGTGTACGCTGCGCAGCACCGCGCATCTCTGCGTACTTTGACACGTGTTAACACTCGCATTAAAATTATACCTTTTCGTGAAGAAAATAAGTTCGATAATTGTTAAAAAGTGCGCGAAGCGTCGCGTCGCTTCACGTCGCGGTCTGAGCTGGCCCTATGTGATGGGTCTTTTTACATCCTGTATACAGGGTGTTAGGGTAAACACCGTTATCATTGAAACCAGTGGTTTGGTGTAATTTATAGAACGTAAAATCGATGGAAAATTACGACTTAAAAAAAAAAACCTTTTTCCACCTAGAGTATTTCACCCTATGCGCTAGAGCAACGAACACGAATGGGGGGGCGCGTGACGTGACCTACCGACCGCGAGCGCGACCCCTCCCTCGGTCAGTCAGCAGTTTCGCTAGCGAGCACGGTATCGGATAGAAACTTTTTAAAATCTTTTAATGAAAATAACGTTTTTTGTTGTTATTGGGTCATTTATTTTTATATTTAAGTGTTACTACCCATGGTTTGAGTGACAACGGTGTGTACCCTTACACCCTGAATAATTCTTACCGACGACGTCACCGCCTCTCTGCTCGATCTTCTTCCAGTCCGGCGTGCACATCTCTTTCAGCCGCGCGCCAACACTCAGTTTGTTACGAGCCATGTTGAGAGATGCTTCACTGCCGCTCGGTACTGACTTACGGCCGTCGGGAAGTGTCTAGGAAAGATATTTGTAATGTTAATTACTTTGCAAACTCGTCATTCTCTTGAGGCTAAGAAATAACAGCCGCACGGGTCGATCAATCAGGTTAAGCTACGCTTGCCGCGGTTGGTCCGTGAATGGGTGATCATCTTTACATACCAAGGCCCCTCCGTACCTCGGAAAGCACGTTAGGCCGTTGGTCCCGGTTGTCATTTGTAGATCTTTGAAAGTTGTTACGGGTCGTCAGAAGCCTGAAAGTCTGACAACCAGTCTTACCAAGGGGTATTGTGTTACCTAGTAAAAGGGCTGTGGCGGTCAGATAGGTAATCGCTCCGTATAAAATATTCAGCTGCATTCAGTTAAGACTGGAAGCCGACTCCAACAACGTTAGGGAAAGGTTATATGATGTAATGTAGTACTCGACTCTCCTGTTTCAGGTTTGTCTCGGAGATGCATGTATCTGCATCTATCTATACGTTTTTTCCCTTTTTTTTTTTTTTTGAGGTTGGGATATCGTCGTATACATTTTTACCCCTCTGAGTGTGGATACCTTACCAGCACAAGTTCTTCGTCCTGCATAAGCTCCTTGATGAAATCTTTGGCGGCGGTCGACAGTTCAGTTGGCGGCGCGAGCTTCAACATTGACACTTGTGTTTTGACATTTGACAGGTCAAAGTCAGGTGGACAGGGGTATAGGTTCTCTAGAGTTGAGACTTCGACATTACCTGTTGGAATATTTATTAGTTGAAAATATGAGTTGAAAGACTGTGTGATTAGTGGCGAGGAAGCGACTAACTATGGGCTATTTTGTCGCTCAAGAAACGTACAATAGTTAGAAATTCCGTGTAAACAAAAGAGATGCAAATATGAATAGTTGATCGCTGACTGTTCACACCGACAGCGCCAGCAGTTTGTCGTTTGGTGAGCGACAAGAGCTATCAAAGACAATACTCGCTCAGCGATGCTCGCTTGGCGGTCAGAACTCACGCCGAGAGACTAACCATCCGACAAATCGCCCGCCGCACTCGAACACTCGATGATAGCCCAGCGACAAAACTATCGGAACTACAACTCGCCGCTCGCTACTCGTTAAGAGCGTTTATTCTGAAAATGGGCAACGGCGCAAATAGATGTCATAATATTTACCTGTTTTGATTATTTTGGCATCGGCATTTGACACCTATGAAATCGGCGTTTTGTATGGGGAATTTTAAAGAAGTTTTATTTTTCATGCTAACAATTTGTTAATTTATTTAACAACCATGAACTAATGTTTTAAAACTTTTATGCACTAATTTTAAAAAACTAAGATATCGTATGCCTTTTAGATTAACCGACAAAAATAAGTTCTGGCTAAGTAAAAAAAATAGTGGTAATTTCTGCTAACAAAATGAAGAGTCATTTTAAAGGTATTTTTTATGTTAAAAAACAATAAGAGAAGCAATAAGATTTTTTTACTATTGGTAGTTGTCTATGATGGGCATTATTCGATATAATACCAAGCAATTGATCAATATTTTAAATCTTAGAAGTGACGAAGTTCTCTATTTGTGAGAATAAAACGCCAATTTAATAGGTGGGGACCGAACATTTGACAGTTATTTGCGACGTTGCCAACTTTTAGAATCAACGCTCTTAAATGCCTGTGGTTTGGCTAGAGCTTAAAGCTTACCATATTCAGCATATTCGATCTGGTATTTGTTCTGCTTCACGTTGACACGTCGCACTATCGCACGGTAGTGACAGTCGTCTGTGAACTTGCCGATCACTGTCAGCCCGGGTGTAGGCGGCTCTGTTAGTGGTTTAGCTAGGGGAGACAAAGTAATATTAGTTTATTGAAGTGAAAATTTCTTTAGGCGCGTTGAGCACTTTTTGGGTGAACAAAAATCATGGAACTCGCGTCATCGTCATCGTCATCGTCACCGTCACGCTTGAAGAAATGTTTTTAGCGCCATCTACAATCTACCGTTTGAATTACGTTGAGGTTACGCATTGTTGCTTAGTTTTCACTTCTATCGGCAGTCCCCAAAGACTACCCCGTTTTTTGTTTGTATTAAATGATCAATCTGCCTGCCTTTTCCCAACTATGTTGGCGTCGACTACCACTCTAACCGGACGCAGCTGAATACCAGTATTTTACATGGAGCGACTGCCTATCTGACCTCCACAAACCAGTAACTAGGTAATATGATATCCCTTGATAAGACTGGTTGTCAGACTTTCGGGCTTCAGAATCAGTTTACTAACAAGGAAGAATTCAAACATTTCGCAGCCTTACCTTTCATAGCGCTCAGTAAGACTTGCTGTAGCACGTCATTGTACTTCCTCTGCGACTCGCTGTCAGCTGGTCGCACGTACACTTTGTCGAGAGTGTCCGCTAGTACTAGAAGTACTTTAGATCCGTCGATCAGTGGCGGGCGGGTCACTTCTGGAATTCCAATGGCTGTGAAACATAAGATTAGTATGTAATTAAAATACGTACATTTTTTTAAATATCTTCGCGTAATCGTCGCGACATACCTGCCGAAAATTACATGACGGAAATTCAGCGTGCTTACTTTCCTAAATATTTCTTTAGATGCGTCCAAAAATAACATTTGCAGCGCATGCTTCGCACCATATGCGCTGCAAATGTTATTTTTTTATATTTCATATGCCTCCTTAAGACTTAGATAAAGTCCGGTCGCGTTATCTCTATCGCTCGCGCTCAAATGTATTGCCGTCGCGCTCGCGATAAGGGCGGTCCTTCTAATGTGTGAGCGCGACGGCAATACATTTGAGCGCGAGCGAAATTAAAAATACTAATTGAATATACGAAATTCTTTCTGCTTCGCGACCGGACTTTAGCCGTCACATTCGTGGGTAAGCCATTTGAAGCTCATGCCTCGCGCTGTGTGGGCACACAGCGCGAGGCATGAGCTTCAAATGGCTTTGAATAACCTAAAACACATAAACGTCATCATTTCAGCTGAAAGACGTCCACTGCTGGACATAAATCTCCCTCAAGCACCGCCACTTCGACCAGTTCTATGCTTCCCACATCCAGCGGATTCCTGCGACCTTCACAAGGTCGTCGGTCCAGCTTGTGGGAGGCGTACCACGCTACGTCTGTCAGTACGTGGTCGACACTCCAGGGGGCCAAATCTACAAACGTGTCAGTGGTCTCAGAATGATCAGTTTTTGACAGATATGCCATACAGAATCTGTCAAAAACTCATCATTGCGAGACCACTGACACATTTTAAATAAGTAGACTTGGCCCCCAGAACCTTTCGACCCCATCGGCCATATGTTGTGCGAGCAATGTGCTGCTCACTGCCACTTTCTTCTAGTGGTTACTAAAAATTACGCATCCTATAGAAACTAAAAACGAATAACAAATCTAGAACTTACAAGCCGCTGGATATTCGACTGTGGGCAACCATCTGAACACTTCTCCCTCGCCTAAATTAGTATCCGTCTCTACGTCAGCCATAGAGATCTTGAACCCGTTTGATGTTTGAGATACAATCTTGCAGTTTAGACTGGCTCCGATCTATAACAAAGAAAATAATAATGTGAGCTCGGCTATCATTTTGCCGATTGTTGCAACGGCCAATGGCCTGGGGAATATTCCCGTAGTTTTTAAGAACATTCGAATCTCATTCGCAATCTGTCAAAAATACAATCAATTTAACTACATTTTTGACAAGTTTGACAGATTGCGCCTTTAATGTGAACGTTTTATAAGTACGAATAGCTGATACCCGCGGCTTCGCCCGCGTGGATGTCGGTTATTATATACTAAAACTTTCCTCGAGAACCACTCTATCCATTGGTGAAAACAGCATGAAAATCGGTTCAGTAGTTTTTGAGTTTATCGATATATATTATACAGACAGATTATATATTATACAGACAGACAGAAGCGGCGGAGGACTTTGTTTTATAATATGTAAGGATAATTGGCCTTCTGATGGCCGAAAGCCTCCCAGCATACCTTCGTACTTGCTCGGTAGTTTCCGGCACATATCGGCTGTTGCGAAGATGACGATTCTGCCGCTGTCTTACAGAGCCTAAGAGAGGTATATTTATAGAAAATCTCACCTGAACAGCCTTGGTAGCGAGTACAGCACAGAACTCGGGCATAGCTTCGTACTTGCTCGGCAGTTTTCGACACTTGTCGGCCGCTGTGACGGTGACGATCCTGCCGCTGTCTAACAGAGCGAGTGTGGTCGGGTTGAGGCAGCGGGCGCGGTACCAGCCGCAGTCTTCAGGGTTGAAGTAAGAGATAGTTTCGCCAGGTGTTAGCCTGTGGAAGTATATATTTATTGAAGTGAAAACTTCTTTAGGCGCGTTGAGCACTTTTAGGGGTGAACAAAAATCATGGAACGCGCGTCATCGTCACGCTTGAAGAAATGTTTTTAGCGCCATCTACCATCTACCGTTTGAATTACGTTGAGGTTACGCATTGTTGCTTAGTTTGCCCAAAGACTGCCGCATGCTTTTTTGTAAAAGTTATTTTGGAGCGATTTTGGCGAATTACACTTCTGTCGCCCGTATTAAAATAACCTAGGCAAGAGCGAGTCAATCCCGCACACTAAAGGATTCCGTATCATTAAAACCAAAAAAAACAAGTAATAAAAACTAAAACCCAACTACGACTTAAAAGGTATAAACAAGACACCACAGACAGACAAATTAAAAATCCGGAGTCACACGTGTTAGGGCATAAATCGAACAGATTACGTGTGACTCCGGATTTTTAATTTGTCTGTCTGTGGTGTCTTGTTTATACCTTTTAAGTCGTAGTTGGGTTTTAGTTTTTATTACTTGTTTTTTTTTTTAAATCTTTTGGGGTTATTATAAATATATTTATGAAATGTGCTCATTAAGCCCTTTCATTTGATACCCAACATGGTACGATTAAACCATATTTTTTTTTAAGTTCCTCACTTTATGTCCTCTAGAGGGCGCCATTTTTAATTTAATGTGACTTCACATAGCCTATAACCAGCGGACAATCACGACGCTTCTAACGATACCTCATTTGTCAAATTGTGATAAGTGGTTTGGAAGATAGGAGGGAACAGATGAACATACATACATACATACATACATACATACATACATACCGGTCAAAATCATAACCCTCCTTTTTTCTTCGCCGTAGTCGGGTAATAATAATGTTAAGTTTAATTTCTTCATATTTGCCATTCTACAGGGTGAAATTAAATTCACGGGCATCCTCTAAGGGGTCATTGTACTCATCATTATGAACAACTTTCACTATGGGCATGGGGTCTCAACTCGAACAAATTATAATTAGTCTTGAAAAAAAATCATAGATGGCAGCATAAGTAACAATGAAATTAACAATCACTAAAAAGCGATAAACGGCAAATTTTGGCTGAGGTGATATTAGTAAAAATCAAAACATCTTTGTTTATTATATTCAACAAAAAACTTAAATTAAGCCGTTTACTTCAATTCGAACCCTTAAAATGCTAAAGTAGCCATCTGTTAATCATTTTGTCGAGAGCTCTTTGCAATAGATGGCGTTTTACTCAAGTGATGACAGGGTCACTTTAGAGATGCGTTAATGTCGTTTCATTAAGGAAAATCAAACAATTTTTTTTTTAAATCTTTTACTTCACTTTAAACGTCACTTTAAACTTATCATTACGGAAAATCAAACAGCTTTTTTTTATCTAGTACTTTACGTAGGAATATAAAAATTGGACACCTAGGAAGAAAAAACGTAAAAAAGGAAGAAAAACATCTAGGAGTCTTGCGTAGTATCTAGGCAAGACTCCTAGATGGCGTTGTAAAACTACAGTCTCTGGCAATTAGTGAATCGCTGATGCTGCCATCTGTTAAAAAAAATGGAGGATGAAAAATAGCCAGCTCAATAGCAGGACTTAGGGTAGTTTCATTTCTTTGTATGGGATTGGGTATCTGTACGTAGTATTATAATATCTGTGGGACCAAATTGAAATCGCAAAAAAAAAATCAGCTATTCCCTACATTTTGACGAGTTATGCGAACATAATTGTAAGAAACAGCTGATTTTTTGGGATTGGTCCCATAGTGAGTGTTTGTTTTTGTATGTGCTTGTTATCCTGTCTGTATCTTTGTATGAATCTATCTTTATAGTTGGGTACTTGAATTAAACAATACAAAAAAAAAATAGTGAAACTTGTTCCTAATGACGAGTATGTACACACGGCTACACATCAAGCTATAAATTTCCAGTATAAGCTGACCTCGCATTGTACGGAAAACCTTTAAAATGCGAGATCAGCATGAACTGGAAATGTATAGCTTGATGTGTAGCCGTGTGTACAATGACAACTTCTTTTTTTTTTTTAGGGTAGGTAACTATCCAATGACTTCTCCCGCTCCGTCCAGAGCGGGAGGGCGTGTCAGACTTTTACTGACCAAAACCCACCCGTGTTCCTTCAGTTGCCTGTTGCCAAGGTCACGGTTTCCCTTTCGGACGTTCCCGCAACCCTGGCAGGGGTACTCCCTGCCAGGGTTGCGGGAACGTCCCCTAAGAGGATGCCCATAAAATTTATAGATAAACTAGCTGCGCCCCGCGGTTTCACCCGCGTAAGTCTCGATCCCGTGGGAATATCGGGTTAAAAAGTATTCTATGTCCTATTCCAGGTCATGGTCTACCCCTGTGCCAAATTTCATCCAAATCCGTTCAGCCGTTTTAGCGTGAAAGCGTAAGAAACAAACGAACTCCCTTTCGCATTTATAATATTAGTAAGGAAGTAAGGATAACGCTACTCACTTGGCCGGCTGCTCGTCCTTGTTACAGTCCAGCACGAAGTCCTCGCACAGACTGTGGTAGTCCTCCTCGAAGGCCTCCGCCATAGTGAGGCACACATAGTCTCCGCGGCTGATGCGACAGTCAGCAGCTTTGGAGTCCACTGATATTATTACCGAGTCACCAACTGACATTTTCTCGAAGAGGTAGCTGGGGAAGGTATGTTAATAAGTTTGATAAAATAAAGGTGGAATTTTATTTTAGGAGTAATGCAAGTGAAAATATTTTTTCTTGCATGAGTAATTTTGATGAAATTTAGATACATTCAAACTGAAAAAATTTCATTCGTGCATAGTTGCTGTCTGTCAACTACAAGAACCAGATTAATATTAATGTTAACTGTTTAATTCAAATTCAAATCTTTAATTCAGACCTAATAGAATGATAAATGATAATAATAGATGGTTTAATAGAGACAGTTGTTCAGTAAGACGGGAATAATTGTAGGTTTAAAACTTTTAGTCAAATCAAAATTTATACAAGCAAAAAAATCTATACATATTATAAACTAGCTGCGCCCGGTTTCACCCGCGTAAGTCTCGATCCCGTGGGTTAAAAAGTCATCCCATGGCCTATTCCAGGTCATGGTCTACCCCTGTGCCAAATTTCATCCAAATCCGTTCAGCCATTTTAGCGTGAAAGCGTAACAAACAAACAAACTCACTTTCTCATTTATAATACTAGCTTCCGCCCGCGGCTTCGCCCGCGTAGTATGTCGATAAAAAGTAGCCTATGTCCTTCCCCAGGGTGCCATCTATCTCCTTGCCAAATGATATCTAAATCCGTTCAGTGGTTTAGGCGTGAAAAGGTAGGCAGAAATACAGGCAGACAGACACAGTTACTTTCAAATTTATAATACTAGTATGGATTAGTTGAAAAAAGGTCATCTAATAATTGATGGACATGGAGATTTATTAGCATTATTTTGTATTCGAAAATGCGATGATTCTCCAGGGACATAAGAAAAGAGTTGTACTCTATGTTTGTATGTTACATATCTTTTTACAAAGACAAACTCACTTCTTAGGCACCATTCTCCTGGTAGGAGTAACATCACTAACGCTGGCAGGTTTTAGTGCAGGAGCGACCTCTTTGGGAGGGGGGGCAGCCTCCAGAGGCTTGACAGCTGCCGGCTTGACGGTAGGGGGGTCGGGGATCGATCTAACGTGCAAATAGAACAGTGAAAGCAAAATAAAAGGTGAAAACAAAGCAGAAAAAGACCCTCACGCTCTGTCATAACGATGCTCAATCATGAAAACCAAAGAATAGGTACTCAAAAACTATTAAGTACTAGCTGCGCCCCGCAGTTTCACCCACGTAAGTCTCGATCCCGTGGGAATATCGGGATAAAAAGTATCCTATGTGTTAATCCAGATTATAAACTATCTGTTTGCAATTTTATCCAAATCCATTCAGTAGTTTTTACGTGAAAGAGTAACAAACATCCATCCATCCATCCATACTTACAAACTTTCGCGTTTATAATATTAAGTTAGATTAGATTAAATTAAAAATGTATCATACTTGAACATCTTTTGCGTCCACATGGTACAAAAAAGGTGAAATGCAGGCGAAAGTCAAGAATTAAATTAAAAATCTATCATGCTTGAACATCGTTTGCGTTTACATGGTACAAAAAAAATCAAGTAACAAAAACTAAAACCCAACTACGACTTAAAAGGAATAAACAAGACACCACAGACAGACAAATTAAAAACCCGGAGTCACACGTGTTAGGGCATAAATCGAACAGATTACGTGTGACTCCGGATTTTTAATTTGTCTGTCTGTGGTGTCTTGTTTATTCCTTTTAAGTCGTAGTTGGGTTTTAGTTTTTGTTACTTGATTTTTTTTTTAATTCTTTTGGGGTTATAATATATATATTTTTGAAATGTGCTCATTAAGCCCTTTCATTTGATACCCAACATGGTACGATTAAACCATTTTTTTTTTAAGTTCCTTACTTTATGTCCTCTAGAGGGCGCCATTTTTAATTTAATGTGACTTCACATAGCCTATAACCAGCGGACAATCACGACGCTTCTAACGATACCTCATTTGTCAAATTGTGATAAGTGGTTTGGAAGATAGGAGGGAACAGATGAACATACATACATACATAAATACATACATACCGGTCAAAATCATAACCCTCCTTTTTTCTTCGCCGTAGTCGGGTAAAAAGAAGTGAAATACAGGCGAAAATCAAGAATTAAATTAAAAATCTATCATGCTTGAACATCGTTTCCGTCCACATGGTACAAAAAAAGTGAAATACAGGCGAAAACCAAGAATTAAATTAAAAATCTATCATGCCTGAACATAGTTTGCGTCTACATGGTACAAGAATTGAGAACCTCGTCATTTTTGAAGAAGTCGGTTAAAAAGAAATGAAATGCAGGCGAAAATCAAGAATCAAATTAAAAATCAATCATGTTTGAACATCGTTTGCGTCCACATGGTACAAAAAAAGTGAAATACAGGCGAAAACCAAGAATTAAATTAAAAATCTATCATGCCTGAACATAGTTTGCGTCTACATGGTACAAGAATTGAGAACCTCGTCATTTTTGAAGAAGTCGGTTAAAAAGAAATGAAATGCAGGCGAAAATCAAGAATCAAATTAAAAATCAATCATGCTTGAACATCGTTTGCGTCCACATGGTACAAAAAAAAAGTGAAATGCAGGCGAAAACCAAAATTACTTACATGCATTCTCAAGTGCAATCAACTAGAATCTATTTAATCTTCTTTTTCGCGTGGTGAGTGACTAAACTGGTGTCCAGAGTTTTAAAGCCGCCCAAGAGCTTCATATGCCGAGAAACATCTATTTTTTGGTCTAACCCTCTATTTATTTCCTTTCTTATATAATTACATTTTTAAATATTTCTTAAATTAAAATGATAATATAAAAAAATAGAAGTCCGCCGGTGTCGGGAGCAGGTTTCAAGCTACCGGTGGTTAGGGCTGCAGAGAGAGGAACCTCAACACAATACGAGCCGTATCAAAGAGTACTGCCTTCTGAATCAGGCCCTTGATCCAATCACCTAATGAGAGCTTCGAGAGATGTTGGTCGAGGCTTCCGGCCATCAGGCCATTGGCTGTTACGACAATCGGGACAATGATAGCCGAGCTCACATTCCGCATGTCGACAACCTCGTGTGCTATGTCGAGATATTTTATTTGTTCCTCTTTCTCAGCTTTCACGAGGTTAGGTTCACGTTTCTCTAGATTACTACTTACGTTTTAGGCACTAAGTTCTGTTCTTTGACTGGCGCAGCAGCTGATCGGGTAGTCTCGGCTCGCTTCGGCTCTTCCACGACTTCTGGCTTCTTAGCCTGTGGTCTGTTGAACATGTTGCGTTGTCTATTGGCGAGTTCTTCCTTTTTAGGCGACACGGATTTTGTAGCTGTGAAAGTAATGTTAGAACATATAATAATTGTCACTAGTAAATGGTGTAAGTAAGTGAATGTGTGCGGTCGTGGCAAATTAAATTACGTCCATTTCAACAGGCGTAGCATGAGCACCGTTTTGTCGACAGAAGAGTAGACAAAATGACGTTCCGTGTAGACAGTACAACAGCAGCAAAGTAGAAAGAGTCAACTGCACTTTTTACGAAATTCACTCTTTTACATAATTCGACTAAGAATTCTTTGTTTTGTCATATGATTTATCGGTTGTCAGTGTGATTTTGACAGTAAGGATAGAAAACTTTCTTCCGAAATAGTCTACTTACAAAAAGACCTAGACAAAGATCGTTAGCAATGAAAGACAAAATGACAGATTGTAGAAAGATTTCTATGGTGGATGTCAAAAATGAAGAAACGAACTATCACTTTGTATAGAAGCAGCTATGTCTATTCTTCGTAGAGATAGAAAGCGCCATGCTACGCCTGCTGGGCATTATAACCGTGGTTCGGAAACTCATTGACCTGCTACTTCATCAAAATAAACAAGATGCCAAATTTTTTTTACACGCATTTTTTATTTTATTGGAATTTCTTGCCGGCTCTTTTCCATATGGAACGACCAATAGGAACCGTTCACCTCGTTTCATAAGTACCCATATAGGTTTATGAGAAATAAAATACATTTTTACAGATTTTACATTTGAGCAATGCTGTAAATAAAATATCCTTACATATTATACAACAAAGTCCTCCGCCGCGTCTGTCTGTTCGCGATAAACTCAAAAACTACTGCACCGATTTTCATATTGTTTTTACCCGACTACGGCGAAGAAAAAGGAGGGTTATGATTTTGACCGGTATGTATGTATGTATGTTCATCTGTACCCTTGTATCTTCTAAACCACTCATCACAATTTGACAAATAAGGTATCGTTAGAAGCGTCTTGATTGTCCGCTGGTTATAGGCTATGTGACGTCACATTAAATAAAGTCACAAAAAAGAAGACAGACAAATTAAAAATCCGGAGTCACACGTAATCTGTTCGATTTATGCCCTAACACGTGTGACTCCGGATTTTTAATTTGTCTGTCTGTGGTGTCTTGTTTATACCTTTTAAGTCGTAGTTGGGTTTTAGTGTTCATTACTTGATTTTTTTAAAAATTCTTTTGGGGTAATAACATATATATTTTTGAAATGTGCTAATTAAGCCCTTTGATTTGATACCCATCATGGTACGATTAAACCATTTTTTTTTTTAAGTTCCTCACTTTGTCTACTCTAGAGGGCGCCATTTTTAATTTAATGTGACTTCACATAGCCTATAACCAGCGGACAATCACGACGCTTCTAACGATACCTCATTTGTCAAATTGTGATAAGCGGTTTGGAAGATAGGAGGGAACAGATGAACATACATACATACATACCGGTCAAAATCATAACCCTCCTTTTTTCTTCGCCGTAGTCGGGTAAAAACTAAAACCCAACTACGACTTAAAAGGTATAAACAAGACACCACAGACAGACAAATTAAAAATCCGGAGTCACACGTAATCTGTTCGATTTATGCCCCAACACGTGTGACTCCGGATTTTTAATTTCTCTGTCTGTGGTGTCTTGTTTATACCTTTTAAGTCGAAGTTGGGTTTTAGTTTTTATTACTTGATTTTTTTTATCGACATACCACGCGTGCGCAGCCGCGGGCGGAAGCTAGTGATATAAAACTCACCGATCAAAGCTTCGTTTTCCTTCTCCTGATTCACATTCCTATGCTGGAAGGGAATTTTTGGTTTCGTCTGAGAGTTGTTGAATCGATCTTCCTTGCCGTTCGATCCGGTAGATTTTGCGCTTCCCTGATCAAAGAGAACCGATTAGGGAAATAGCAACTCGACTACTACTAGTCTGCAATGAGGAAGACGAGACAGAACCACATTTGGTTGCCACATACAGGACCTTCCGGGAGATTGTTAGTAGCACCAAGGCGCTACTGGTTTTCCTTGAGGAGATGGATGGATCACAAAATTCAATGAAAAAAAAACAGCCAAGTGCCCACTCGCGCACGATGGGTTCCGTACCATTATCTATAAAAACGGCAAAAATAATTGTTTGTTGTATGGGAGCCCCTTTAAATATTTTTTTTCTGTTTTTTAGTCTTTGTTGTTACAGTGGCAACAGAAACACATCATCTGTGAAAATTTCAACTGTCTATCACGGTTCATGAGATACAGCCTGAAGACAGACGGACGGACAGCGGAGCCTTAGTAAAAGGGGCTCGTTTTACCCTTTGGGTACGGAACCCTAAAAACGGCAAAAAAAATCATGTCTGTTGTATGGGAGCCCCCTTAAATGTTTATTTTATTCTGTTTTTTAGTATTTGTTGATATCTTGGTGACAGATGGACGGACAGCGGAGCCTTAGTAATAGGGTCCCGTTTTACCCTTTGGGTACGGAACCCTAAAAACGGCAAAAAAAACATCTGTTGTATGTGAGCCCCCTTAAATATTGATTTTATTGTTTTTTAGTATTTGTTGTTATCCTGGTGACAGACGGACGGACAGCGGAGTCTTAGTAATAGGGTTCAATTTTACCCTTCGGGTACGAACCCTAAAAAAGGGGATTTGGTATCAACGTACCTTAGATGTGTAACCGCCATTTGAGTTTCTCGTTTCAGCAGAATCTTCTCTTTTTTGTTCTCGTTTATTTGGCGTATTTGCATGAGGACGACGGAGCGCCATGGCTGGTTGCGATCTAAAAGTAAAAACAAAGTGCATATTTTAGTTTGCATACCTTAACCTCGGAGGACATTTTGATGCCATTGAAACAATCAATCTGCCTAGCAATGTTTTTTCAACTATGTCGGGGTCGGCTTCCAGTCTAGCCGGATGCATCGGAATACCAGTATTTTACATGGAGCGACTGCCTATCTGACCTCCACAACCCAGTAACTGTGTAATACGATACCCCTTGGTAAGACTGGTTGTCAGACTTTCGGGCTTCTGACGACCCGTAAGGACTGTCATAGATCCACAAATGACAGCCGGGACCAAAGGCTTAACGTGCTTTCCGAGGCACGGAGGAGTCTCGGTATGTAAAGATGGTCACCCATCCACGGACTAACCGCGGCAAGCGCCACTTTATTTTAAGTGACATAAAGTCTAAAGTGCGAGCTTAAACCATTTTAAACACTAAAATCAAAGTTGGTTATTGAATGTTATCAAAAAAAACCTTTACTCGGAGCTTTTTAAACCCAAAAAATAGTTTACCTAGGCTCATTGTCAGCCAAATCAAGTGGCTGCTGGGCCACTGCTGCTCTTGCATTTTCGTTGTTCATTCTGTGAAGAAACATACTTTTATTCAAGGAAAGCATTGGATAAAAAACGAATTACCCATAGACGGTCTTAGTTTAGAAGATAATATCATGAGTTTGAGTTCACTACGATATCATAGTCCAAGAGCTAGATCGCAGAGTTTACGCATAAACTCTTCCATCTAGCTCTTGGACTATACCTTAATAATTTAACTCCTTATATTATCTTATAGACGAAGGCCCAACTAAATCTGTGAGTTGGCGACTGATTCCGACTAAGTAGCAACTTTTGGGAGAAAACAGATCTTCGCTAGATGCTCTAAGCTGAGGAGATGCTCTCTAGATCGGCCACCTATAAACCCTTATAACTTTTGAACCAGTGACCGAAAAGTTCTGGCATTTGGCGACAAACGACTAATTAAAGAAGAAAAAAAAAAAAAAAAATGTGCGACAATTTTTTTGTGTTATCAAAATCCTTGACGGTGGCCATGCCAGTGTCAGTCACACCTATAGTTGTAAATAAACCGTTTTAAACCAAAATCCGTGGTTCAAAAAGCACCGTTTTATATTTGTTTGACATGGGTTTTTAAACCACGGATTTTGGTTTAAAACGGTTTATTTACACCACATTGCCGTAGCGCATATACCAGCTGACACGATTTTTCGACGGCGCGGTGTGCCTAGATTGATACTTACCTAGCTAGGTTGTGGCATACGGCACTATGCCTGTCCTGCCAGTCGCGGCGCTGGCAGCGCTCGGAGCAGTAGGGCGTGATGCCACATCCGGCGCAGTACGCGTCAGAGGAGCTGCCACACACGACGCATTGTCGTGCTGCAACTCGCTGCAGTCCAGGAAGATTTAGCTGCGCCCAATTATCGTGTGGAGTGTTTATTGTGTTTTTGTTATAGTTTACAAAACTGATAATTTTATATGCATAGGCTTTTATGTATGTCGTACATGTTTCGGTGCTTGTTAACACTCAGAGTAAGTAGACGGTTAGTAAAAACTGAGCTCATCTAGTTTTAAAATATTGTTATTTCTCTATGGCGTGTAAGGGTTTAAAAAAAAAATTAGAGAAATAAATAATAATTTCGAGATCGCTCTTAGCGATAAGACCGCCCATTGTGTCACCCTATGTTAAATTTCTACATTTGTATCTGTATTTTTTATGGTGTACATAATAAAGAGTATTCTATTCTATAATTTCAGCATATTTTTACAGAAAATACTAAAATACATACATAATTAGTTTTACAATAATTCAATAGATACAGCGAAGTACTAGGAATACCCTTTTCTCAGTCGCCATGGCTTGGTTCTTGGCTTGTGAGCCCATAAGTCTCAATTACTATGTCGCTCAATATTTCAATTGTACTCAATATGTGACTAAACTCTGCATCTATATAAATTCTTCAATACATTATGTAATGTATATAATACACCCATTTGCAAAAAAAAACGGGCGATTTTGATTTTTGTACATTATTGGTAATCATTTAGTTGTAAAGAGGTTTTAATAGCCAAACTATTTTACTGGCACTTAATACAAGAGTCTGGGTAAGAAAAAAAGATAATTCCAAATTCGAAACTTTTGTTTAAAAACAATAATAATCCCGTTTTCCGTTTGTGACTTTTACTAACATTTTGCAGGTTTGCGGTTAGAAGGTTATCCTGGCAACTAAAACTAACTTCTCGTTATTTTTAGTAGAATAATTTATGTTTGTCGCATAATTCAGCCTTATTGTGACTTAAAAGTGATATCTTTGTGTCGATTGCAATGACAGAAAAAGCAATAAGAGCTAGTAAAATTGTAGCGCTGCTGGAAGAGGGGTGTAGCCAAAAAACTATATTCTTATTGATTATAAAAAATTACAAGTCATTTATGCTAATGACATAGTAAAAATATTAATATTATCCATACAAAAGCCAATGACTGTTAAGGTGCCCGTTTTTTTTGCAAAGGGGTGTATATTCTATACTCCATTTGAAATAAGATTAGACATTTAAATAAACCTATTTTACAGTCCGTTCAACCGATGTTGACTTCTATTGCGTTGATGGCATGACAAATGGCAGCTGCAGTAGACAGTTGATATTGTCAACTTTTTTTGCTTTTAATGCCATCCTTATGCCTTCGGTATAGAAGTCAAAATCGGTTGAACGGACTATAAAAAGGTTTGTTTAAATGTCTGATCTTATTTCAAATGGAGAATAGAGAATAGATTCTAGAGACATACTAACTCGTGGTATAGTGTTATTTATAACTTTGTGCGTGCAGTATAGTATAAAGGAAAGAACTATCTGCCACCAAACGTAATCAAAACAACACAATGAAGAAAGCATGATTCTTGTTAGTTATACAGCGTGTCAGGGTAAACACCGTTGTCACTCAAACCATGGGTAGTTGACTTAAATATAAAAATAAATAACCCAGTAACAACAAAAAAAAAAACCTTATTTTCATTAAATATTTTAAAAAAATATTATCCGACACCGTCCGCAAATTCATAGATACGCCACGCGAGAGACTGACTGACTGAGGGAGGGGTCGCGCTCGCGGCCGCTAAGGTCACGTCCCGCGCCCCCCGCCCGTGTTGAGACGCAACGTGTTGTTCGTTGCCCTTGCGAAAAGGGGGAAATATTCTTGTGGTAAAATGTAGTATTCTTTAAAAAAAAAAAAAGGTTTTTTTTTTATTGATTTTACGTTCTATAAATGAAACCAAACCACTGGTTTCAAGGATAACGGTGTTTACCCTAACACCCTGTATGTATACAGTATTAGGTTAAATGAGGGACATACTTTCAGGACTTCAAGGTAGCCCGCGAAATTCAAATTTACGTTTTTTGCTATTTGCAGATTTTACCATGCATTTTAGGAAATGATTTTTTTACAGCTATAGCTGATAATAAAACAAATGGTAAGAAAACAAGACAACAAAGTAATAGATGCCCTAACCTTCTCACTTCAAAGAAAATGGAAATGGGCAGTTCACGTGGCCAGGCTTAAAGAGATGGACGGGAACCGTACCAAAATGGACTGGACCACGAGGCACAAGAAGCAGAGGCAGGCCTAACGCTAGATGGGTAGATGAGATAGTGGAGGTGGCGGGTGAAAGCTGGCTAAACACAGCCAGCAACAAAGATTACTGGCATTCCTTGGAGGAGGCTTTTACCCGTAGCGAAGGGGTTCGCGCAAACTTCATAATATTTTTAGTCTGTAATTTTGCACGGAAATAAATAAAGATTTATTATTTATTTAGCTGATAATAGTGGAAGCAGGCCCAGTCGTAACGTACGCGAGTTATGAGTGGTAGGTCGTCGGCTCAATCATGCAGGCTGGCTTTATTTCATCACCACTGCTCTCAACACGGTGAAGGAAAACATCGTGAGGAAACCAGCAGCAACAGGAAGAGTATTATAAAAGTTTTTTCGGTTTAACCGGTTTGGAGCAATAAAAACCGGTTAATTTAGGTTAATATAAAGGTCTCTAAGCGTTCTTTAGAAAAGTTCGGAGGAAAACCGAAATAAACCGGTATTTTTTTAAACCGGTTCTGAGTCTTGCATGTGACTTCCGTCAACCCGCACTGGGCCTACTTGGTGTATTACGGCCCACTGCCTCACACAAAGAATATATCATTATCATTAGATTATGCTATAAATGATAGTGATTGTATCAATGTTATTTGGTTAACTAAAAACACAATAAGATATGAAAAGATTACAGAATGAATCTGATTCAGAATTTCTGTAATAAAACTCTCAGAAAAACAACAAATTTGTTCGATTACAATAACTTTAATTACAAACAAAAGAAGCAAAACAACAGATACATAATAAACTAAACAGAAAGCAGATAAAATAAAAACAAATTAAGTTAAAAACTTCACCAAAAGTCCTCCACAGTACGGACTATGGGTAGAACTTCGGGTGGAGATCCAAATAAAACTAAGCGTTAGGGATTAATAGCGGCGCGAAGAGATCAGACGAAACGGGTTTAAAAGCACCAAGTGACATTAAGATGCGCCAAATGTAACATTCATAATATTTCCAAATAAGTATCGAAAACCTTTACAGGAATATACACTTTATTGCTTGAGGTACAGGGTGGCGATTTAGTCACCTGCATCCATCGAGGGGGTGATTCTACCCGTCAAACTACAGCAGCTTTCACTCTATTTAAAAAATTGCTTGGAAATTCGAGCATTATTTCGACAACCTTCTTCGAGATAAATCGAAATTGCTGTACTGGTTAAAAACGATGTGACGATGCGGCCAGCAATGTTACTATGAAAAACCATATCTGTAGTGTTTAGCGGCCAAATAAATTACTATGAAAACTCATATCTGTTGTGTTATTTAAAAATGGAACGAACTTTTTATTTCAACACATGGCAACCAAGGAGGTAACTTAACTTTTAAATTTCGATTTGGCTTGAAAATATAGCTGTGTAAAGTACAGAAGAAACGAATGAACATATTGGCGCGTGGAAAATTATCGACGTCCGTCATTGATTCTGGAATTTAAAATAATTTACTCAGTTTGAATTTCCGCGCATTATTTGAGAAAAGTATTAGTAGCCTTGGCCGCAACCAGGCATTGATGACTCACGTATCAAATCAAATCAAATCAAAGTCCATCAATGCGCCAGTTGCTGGCCGCGACATTAAAGTACTTATAGTGTTACGGGTAGTCCCCCTTGACGGATGCCCAATGCCCATATATTGGTATTGAAAGAAGTAGAATAAATAGGGGGAAGGCATTTGCAATTTTCTTGGGGGACTCATTAGTCAGATGATATAGGACGCGTGCCTGGTCACATTGATAACCTCGCGCAGCCATTTCATAGCGCTAACATTATAATAGTAAAAATACTTACCCTAAAACTTATGTAAAACAAACTAAAATTGCCACTAAAAATAATGTGTTCGTCCTTGTTAGTAGGAGAAATCATTCAAAATGGCGTGGAATTATTCTCAGGGTTGCCAGATGAGGACAGTTATTTTAAAGTCCAGGCGATAATAGGTTTAGAGAATATTACATGCCAGCTATTCGGAAAGAACCTGAGGGACATTTCCCGTTTTTTCTAAGAACGTTCGCAGTCTTAAAAAAAACGGGAATTTACAAATTGATTGTGTTTTTGACAGATTGCGAATGAGATGCGATCATTCGCAATCTGTCAAAAACACAATCAATTTAACAACATTTTTGACAAGTTTGACAGATTGCGACTTGAATGTGAAAGTTTTTTAAGTACAAGAATTGGCCTTCTGATATCTGAAATCCCGTGTGATATGAAATGTGAAATGATAACTGGCAGCCCAGAGGGGTGATTCGTCCAATGACAGACTTTACAAGAAAGAACACAAACTTTTTGTTTTAAACTAAATGAAGCTTAACTGAGATGTCATAAGATATATTTTACTGTGTCACAAAGTTTAAAAGTTGTAAGTTTGACAGACGCAGAAATGCAGGGCGTATTTTTAGTCTTAAAACTACCGTTAAACTTTATTTAGTACTAATACAAAAGGTTTGCAACTAGCTAAATCCGTTTCGGGATCACAACTACATAAACCGATTCAGCTCAAGTCTCACACACACATAAAATCATAGTAAAGATTGATATGTTATTACTTAGCTCACAAAAACCCGAATTTTAACTCAGAGGGAACATTTTTTTACGACACTACAACAGCTTGTATTTATTAATTTACAAATATTGGTAAAAATCTGGACATAAAACACGATTACAAAAAAAAAATCATGGTCAACAATTTATTCTACAATTCTATTCCTCAATAGATAAATCAAATGTCAAGTTATATTTATTCAACACTTTTAACATTAATAAGACTAGGTACCTAAAAAAAAACTTATTTGGTGGGTAGTTTTCAAATTAAAACATTGATACGGTGGGTCAATGACCAGTCAGTTGTAAAATCCAAAATTTGCTTTCCGAAAAAAAAAGATGTATCTTTTCATACACGAAAAATTAAAATAAACTATTGAACATTTACTGAGCTCTACGCAAATTGCGATGGTAATAATGTTCAGGCCCCCTGGAAACTGAATTAATTATGAACTTAATGGCAGTTCTGAGCTAACCAGTCCCAACAGAGGGCACCCATTCACTAGTATAACGCATGCATCAGCGCCGTTTAGCTCAACCATATTGCAGGGAGCTCAACGACCCGACACACAACGCTACCATAAGCAGGACTTTTGAGTAAGCATGATAGACCGAAACTGCAAAAAAGTTGTCATAATAATAATATGGGGCTACAAAACACGAGGAATAGAATCGTAGACAAAACAGCTCAACATAATTTTTCATGCTTACATGAAGGAAATATTACGAACTACGGCCGCGTGCGAAAGATATACAGAATGGGTTTTTTTTTCTGTCCCTCATGTGTTTTTTCAAGGAAAACCGGTAATTTATCAAACAAAGTTGTACTATGGTCTTTCCTTATCGGTAAAACATCAAGATTCTAATATGACAACAGTTAGAAATTCATAATTAGCTCAACATCTCGCATTAGGAGTTTCGGATAGCTCTTATTTTAATATTATGTGGTCTATATGGCAATGAAAAGCTACTTAATACAAGCAATATAAATCTTAGTGTAAAAAGCTAACCGAAATCTAAAATACTAAATTAACAATACTGAATTTATTATTAAAATTCTATCCGGACTGAATTTAATATCAGTTTTGTCGTCAAAAATAATTGTCTTTTTATCATTCAAGGAAAAATCATACTTTGAAAAAGAATTTGAGTTTCTCCCCTCCGATAGAAGAATCGAAATCCTTCTCTTGTAGCACAGAAACCGATTGCTTATCGATATAAACGGTGAACTTACCGTCGCTAGGGTAAACATTTTCAGTAAAAACCTGCCATAATTCGGTATTGAGCCCCGGGTTTTTGTCTTCGAGTAGATCGAAAATTATGTTTAAATCGTCTTTATTTTCTGGTAGAATGTTCACGGGGATTTTTATTACGACCTTGTGGTATCCGTGATGTTCAGGGACAACATATTCTCCGCTTTTTGGACAATGAGGCTCGATCACCAGAGGTTCCTCTGAATCCGTCTTATCTCCAGTATAAAAGTATATTTTCTGATCCCTCGCACTTAATTCTAAGTTATCATTTTTGATAATTCTATCAGAGTCTTCATCGATTGCTAGGTTACATACATTGTGTGTAATTTTTTGGTGCTGAGACATGACTCTCCACTGGGCCAGTTTTAAATGTGGTGAGTCTTCTTTGAGCTGGCTTTTCAGGTCTTCAAAACTCTTTCCTTTCAGTTCCATGGAGACTTTGTCTTTACTCTTTTCTAGAGCTTCTATTTCACTTAGTTTCTTACTTAATCGTTTTGCGTGTAGCTGCTTCGTTACCTCTTCTAAACTTGCTTTAGGTTTGAGTAGAGATTGTAAATGTCCTAATTTAAATTGAACAGCGCTACCGCCAACAAATTTATTAAAATTAAATTCAGTTATAACTTGAGCTGAAAGCTTGTCTATTTGTAAGACAACGTCTAATTTTGACTTGGTTCTTACTGTGCTTATTTTCCTCCAATATTTGGTCCGTAACCTCGGATTTTGTTCTTGTAATATCGCGATAACTTCGTCAGTATCTTTGTCAGTTTTGCAAACCATGCTTACGATACCTACGGCTCCTCTGAACTCGGTTGCCTTAAGATGCATGTATAACTTAGAGTTGACAACAGGAATGGCCTGTTCTATCCAATGTCTGGACAGCATAGAATGGCAAATGATGAAGATGACACCATCAAAGAGGTACATATCGTGGAACTTTGGTATATTATCTTCGGTAATCTCACATTGATCTACAGAATCTACAACAATATTCTCGAATGTTCTCTTAATTGAATGGAATAAAGCTTCGTCTATTCTCGACTCCGGGTAGTTTAGAGGACCGACATACAATTTCTGGTCATCAGCGATGAGGTCAGTGTAGTGATTCGTACGAATCCTGGTTAGTGGGGCCGCCATAATTTCAAGATCTATGGGCATGTACATTTTTTTAAGAACCTCATCTTTATGCTTCTTGGTGTCTACGTCACCGATCTCTTTGCTAATTTCATCGAAGCTGATATCACGTTTTTGTCTATCAATAATCCTTATTGTTAGCTTATCTTCTTCATAATGAGGATCGAAATCTGGACTTTTAATCACTTCTAAAGATTCAGGGTCTACACCGAACTGTCTTTTCTGCTTACCAGCAACATCGGAGTAGTATTTCCAGCAGTCTGGCTTCAACCCTGGATATACAGCCTGCAGTTTCTGTAATAATTCTAGTGATTCCACATGTGCATGTTCTTTCGGCAATCTCATCACAATTCTTGTATACCTGACCAAGTTTTTGATATCTCTAAAAGTTAATTTCAATCCTGTTGAATTTATGAACTTCGGTAAAACTTCTGTCAAATAGTCTTTAGTCTCTAGACTGTCACAGATGTAAATAACAGCTCCATTGGATAAGTAAATGTCTTGGAATTTGGGGATTATTAAGTTGGCAAAACGTTGCATTTTCATATCCTTGTGCAAATATTCTTTGAACAAATGTTTTAGCCTACGAATATGTGTGCCTTCTAGTTTGTTCTGTGGATATCCTTCTAATGTTATAGCAACTTTTAGTTCCTGATCGACGTGCAAATAGTTCGTTCTGCGATGATAAGCAATACCTCTATTACTATCGATATTAAGTGTACTACTTCTAGAGATTAAATTATCGGTACTTTCGATAAAAGATTCAGTTTTATCGGACACGGCTACGCCTGATGTGGAAGCGACATTGTTTTCTAGATTTTCTTGTTCCTTCGAATCGGATTTCTCGATTTCGTTACTATAAGTGTTCGTTTCGTCTGACCAGACGAGTACTTCGTCTTTATCGCTGATGTACTTGACGTCTTTGAGTTTTTTTAGTACGTCCTGCGAACTATTTTCTAGTTCTATCATAACATCATCCCTGTTCTCTGTCGCAGTTCCAAGTGGAATATCCTCTTCAATGATATTTTCTTCTGTTTTCGCAACTGCAATTGCTTTAACGCTAACATCAGAAGGATTCCTAGGCGTACTGTCAACAGATCTTATCTCATCTAGAAGTTTAACTCTCGAAGCAACGCTTCGTAAATCCTCCTCCATGTCAGTGTCAGTAAGAAGGCATTCGTAATAAATCTCAGTATAACCATTCAATTCAAATTCCATCTGTCCATAATCGATTACATTTTTGAAAGCGGGTCCGCGAATTATTTCCCCAGACACTCTATCAATTAAAAAGGACGTTATTTCGACGTCGTCAATTGTTTTTTGGGCGTAGATTTTCCATAAACTCGTTTTTAGGGTCGGATTGAAGTATTGTAGGAGTTTGAAGGCGTCATGAGCGGTCGCCGGCCAACAAGAGCTCGGAATCTTTAATACTGCTAGGCAAAGTCTCTTTACTCTTGCCCTTAGCAGAACAAGATTGGTACACATCCGTTCTTGCAACCCAGGTGATACTCTGACCATCCAATCTCTAGTATCAGCATCTTTACAAATACACACTAACGCTCCCCTATTCAAATAATAATCTAAGAAGGACGGGACACGTTTTAGGAGTCCAGCTTTTAGCTGCATGTCTATAACGTCTGTTAGGCTACGCTGGAATTGCTCCATTTGTCTTAGTTTCATCTTGGACTTGGGGTAGCCTGCTAGAGCGATTACTAGTTTCAAATTATCTTCTACAATGTCCATATACTCAGCGTTTCGTAGTTGAATAAGTCTATTAGTCTCATCCTCGTCATCACTGTCTGAATAGAAGTCACTGTATTTCAAGTCGCAAGTAACTTCACTCCTACATCTACCGCATCTTTTCATCTTACTCGTAGCGTCAGATTTTTTACTATATGTGTCGGTAATCTTACTAAAGTCAGACTTTTTGGTCTTCTTACTAACAGCGGTAACATCAGTTGTTTTACTATCGACGTTTTTAATTACGAAACCGGTTTTATTTTCGGAAGCTTTAGTTGTTACGGACTTATCTCGATAGTGTTTGTTCTCGCTTTGGTCTTCGGAGCAAAGAACGCATGTTGAAGGGGTGGAGCTACCTTCAGTGGGCTGGATTTCCCAGGAACGCTTGTTCTTGACTTTGCAGGAACAGATGGTGGTGTCGTTCTGAAGCAAAACTGTCGATATCGATATTTGCCGTGCTGAGTGCTACACTACTGTTGTGTTGCCAGATGTCTCGTTTCCCGTTTCTCATGCTCGGGTTATCGAAATCATTTTGGAGACGTTGTTTTTTTTAATATCTCAGAATTTCGTCGTCTTTAGTTGCCAATTTCTGAATTCGTCTTTTAAGACACTCCATTCCCCAATTTGGACATGATGTATCTGGCAACACTTTGTTGATTTCTTGCTTTTGATGAAAATGCATGAAGCGGAAAGCCCCTACCTAAAGCACAAACGCATGCCGCAAGTTTATAATTTACACAACCCGT
This sequence comes from Lithophane socia, assembly GCA_947522985.1. Taxonomy (NCBI): domain Eukaryota; kingdom Metazoa; phylum Arthropoda; class Insecta; order Lepidoptera; family Noctuidae; genus Lithophane; species Lithophane socia. The sequence continues at coordinate 2,966,711 of OX383281.1, read as the reverse complement.
AAAACGCAAAGAAGCCTGAAATTAAGGAAACGGATTAGCCCGCGTGTATTGTGCTCCCGGGAACGCGGACGCATTGAAACAGGGGAGAGGAAATGAGCGGCACGATAGAGATCATTTAAAACAACGTATCGCCCGCCCTCAATTTGTAAGCAATTAAACATACAGGGTGTAAGGGACAGCCCTCCGCATACTGATGGGATGAATTCAGCATATCATACTAAGACGACCGGTACATGAAATTATTTCAGGAACGTTACGGTTATCCAATAAACCTGTTTTGTTTTTATTAACTCACGCGTAATGTATCGTTACCGTGGCAAAACGCACTAGGTTCCACTCCCCGTGGCGAGGGTGGCGCGCCCGCTCCACCTGATTTATCAATGTAAATTAAATTAAATTCTGAGCCTCATGTGTCGTTCGCTATAGTATTTTAACATCCATTGCTGTTTATTTTTTATTTTAGCTACATAAATAGAGTGTTGCGTACAGAGAATGTAATTTTACATTGAAATAAAAGACTAGTAACTGAAAAACGATAAAAAAAAATCCTGAGAAATTTTCCGCTGGAATATAATTCACAATAAGAATCTGAATGCACCCTGTGAATTTGCGGAGGGCTGTCCTTTACACCCTGTATATATAAATACTCACGCCATCTTCCCATGGGGGTAGGCAGAAACTACAGAACGCCACGTGCTACGATCCTTACATACTCCTTTTGCCTCGTTTACGTTCATACATCTGGTCATACACGCACGCCAGTTAAGAGAACTACGCACCTGACCTTTTTGAAGAACATCACCAATAAGGGCATCCCTTCCCGGCGTTGCCAGTCATATATATATTTTTTTTTTTTGAGGGTGGGAAATCATCCAGTGACTTCTCCCGCTCTGGGCGGAGCGGAAGGGCGTGTCAGACTTTTACTGACTAAAACCCACCCGTGTTCCTTCAGTTGCTTGTTGCCAAGGTCCCGGTATCCCTTTCGGACTTTCCCGCAACCCTGACAGGTGCCAGTCATATCTGCCTTGTAAATATCTTTCGTAATACTCAATTATAAAAGTACAAGTCCGTAGCCGACTGCAGGCAGCAGCAGCAGGCGACGTGACGCCGCGATACTACTAGTTTCTATATCTAATACATAAAATTCTCGTGTCACTGTGTTAGTTGCCATATTCCTCCGAAACGGCTAGGCTGATTTTTATGAAATTTTATATGTATCTTCGATAGGTCTGAGAATCGGTCGTAATCTATTTTACATACTCCTAAGTGATAGGTAGGGTAGGTACCCGTGCGAAGCCGGGACGGACAGATAGTATTATATATTTCTTTGAAATAAATTCCGTAGCTAGCGACACGGTTTCATAGAAATACTAGAAACCGGTAGTGTCGCGACGACATGGCGCCTGCTGCTGCTGCCTGCAGTCAGCTTCGGACTTGTAGGTACAAGTCCGAAGCTGACTTCTGAATTTTGCGTATTTAGGTTAATTACGCAAAATTCAGAAGAGTGTAGACGCAAGCCATTAGAACATTCGGGTAAAAAGGACGTTGCGAGACAGCGCATTATTTTAAATAACAATTTTAGTTTGTACATTATCTAAAAATCCGCATACGTGATCTTGCGATTACTCGGTACTCGACCAAATAAATACCTAAAGAATTGATAACCTCCTCCTTTGTCGGTTAAATAACAGACGTATGAATTTTGTTCCGAAAATCCTTAAGGCCGTACCCCACCTCAAATTTTATCTCACTAGTCGCGGCCTGTGTAAGAGCGAGATAGAGTCGGGTGCTGGCGCCTCTCAACCCTTAGGTAATCGCTTTTTACGGTGAAAATAATGGTTAAAAAAAAACATAGGACCTAAAGCAGGTCAGTTATTTATGCAAAGTTTCTTGATCTAATTTGAAGTATTTTTTTAATACCAGCGGTGTAAAGTCCGTTTTAGAGGTAACTTTGGATTTTTTTTCAATCGAGAAAATTTTATGTCGTCGTGTTTTCGCCAAACATTGGACCTAGCATCAATCCTCAACTTTAACATAATATTTATTTTAAAATTAATGTTGCAGTGTTTTCGGCATAACGGAGGATCATGCTAAGCAATTTGAGGTAGGGGTAGGGCCTTAAAGCGGATGCGCAAAAATAGCCCGTGAAATTAAAATTTTCTTACGTTTTTTGCAATCTGCAGGTCAGTGTCAGGTTATACGTTGATCAAAATATGATTCGCGACTATAACTAATATGAATTTACATAATTATAATCATAAGAATCATCACTACATCTCTCTAAGAATTAGACTCAAATACTATGATTTCCCGAAAAAGTCATTCAATAGGATAATTTGAACATACTGCAAATTGTAAAAAAACGTAAGAAAATTTGAATTTTGCGAGTTCACTTTGCGGATCCACCAGGAGGCTCCACTCACCAAGCGCGGTACAGTTTGTGTACAGTTCGATTCAAACTTAACGGCGGCTCGGAAGTTAGCTTCTTGCTGCGCAGTACCCCACCCCTCACCCCCGCTGGCACATGAAATTGTTACTGCACAGCGACTCGCCTCAAGTTCCGAGCCGCCATTAAGTTTGAATCGAACTGTACTTTTAATTTGATGTGATCATTCGATCATGACCTTGGGTTAGATTTTGAATGAAACGCTATACAAATCCCTGCGCACCGCTTACAGGGTGTCATGCGTGAGCGACGAACACGACACGACGCGACACGACACGATGCAATGCGACGCGGTGCTACACGCGAGGAGTACAGTACAATTTTGCTTGTCGCGTCTGATCGCCCTCAAACCAAGTACGCGTTACGTCGCGTCTCCCCACAGGTTGCTATATAGGCCGCAAGCAGGGTATATCGTTGAGTTGATCGCGTTCGCAGCGCCGCCCAGAGCGGGAGAAGTCAATGGATGATTTCACACCCTTAAAAAAAAAAGTATTCGTCGCTCACGCAGGACACCCCGTTAGGGCGTGTGGAGCTCCTTTTTTTTTTTTTTTTTGTTTGTGGGAAATCGTCCAATGACTTCTCCCGCTCTGGGCGGAGCGGAAGGGCGTGTCAGACTTTTACTGACTAAAACCCACCCGAGTTCCTTCAGTTGCCTGTTGCCAAGGTCCCGGTATCCCTTTCGGACTAACCCGCAACCCTGGCAGGACGTGTCAGGGCGTGTGGAGCTCCTAAGAATCGGTGCGAGAATTCTGGTCATACACTATTTAGTCCATCAGTCAGTTAGTAAAAAGATATCAGACGCGTGTTTCTTGCTTTATCATATGAATAAAAAAATATTTAGATTAAAGTTGGGGCGTCGGGGGGGGCTCGCTACGTCACAAGTCAGTATAAAATTTACCGGCCAGTGACGTCTTGCCACATACCTCAGTGTATCGTCGTAATAATTTTTCTGACGGTCATTTTTTTTTTTTTTTGTTGTAATCGCTGAAACCCTTACGTCGTTTTCGCTGTCAGTCGACAGCGGCGCGCGGATCGCAATGAATGCTGCCGCTCCTGATTGTCACTATAAAACAGTACAAGGCACATCTATCTCGTGACCCGCGCCGCTTACCACCCCCGCCGGCGTAAGCGCACAATGAAATCACCCTTAATGTTGACCTAGCCAACTGAGACCTATTTATACACGTTTTCATGCAAAATTATTGACGTATCCCACAAACCATAACACGAAATCGAGTATATATGTACAAGGATCTTTTGACGTGCGGACGACGATCGGGACTAACGCCGCCATCTTGTTTTTTCGACACATTTTGCAAAACTTTTACCTACAGCGCCTCACTGGCGCCGTCATTCAAGCGCCAGAAGATCCTTGTACTGTACCATCGGCAACAAATACTGAGCAAAAAGTGTCAAAATCATTAAAGAAGATGATGGCAACTGCAATTTCACCTCTGCTTGGTAATCGCATAACACACTAAAGATCGCATAACATAACTAAAGATCGCATAATCGCATAACACACACAGAACACACAGTAGAAATTGCTTTCGTTTTGACAGTTCAACAAAATTCATTGCGTTATTTACGTTGTTGAGCAGACAAATTTCTCGAACCTATGAAGCAATAGTATAACAATATCCTTCAAAATAATTCAGATTGTGATTGAAAGTGTGTTACGCAATAAGGTAGCTGTTCCTCTAAATTCCAGAAGACGATTGTTGTAGGACTTACCGCGGTGATATCACCGCGGTAAGTCCTACAACAATCGTCTACAACAATCGTTGTAACTCACGAGCAAGTCATGTGACTATTAATAAGATTGACATAAGGTTTAAATTGCTATGTTTGACGCGCGCAAGTGAAATGCTTCAACTATAGGAGCCTATCTGCCCATCATTTTTATAGCCTAAGTGCTCGGCGACACGACGCCGTCACCGCGCCGCCGCCGCGGCTCGTAAGCTGTGTACACTACACCGCCGCCACACCGCTAGTATTGTTTAAGAGCGTTTATTCTCAACATCGCAAATAACTGTCAAATTTTACCTGTTTTGATTATTTTGGCAATAGTACTGTATGGAAGTATGAAATATCGCTAAATAACTGACTAGAATATTATTAATGAATTGCAATTATAACACTGAATTTAAGTTGTAACCGGTTTTAGGTGTAAAAAAGGCATTTAGAAAGTTTCGAAATCCTTCTTTTACATCTAAAACTAAATATTCAGTGTTACGATATCATTTATTGCATTTCTTAATCAATATTTTAGACAGTTGTTTAGCCATAATTCATAGTTCCTTAAAGTAATATTGCCAAAATAATCAAAACAGGTAAATATTTGACAGTTATTTCCGACTTTGCCAACTTTCAGAATAAACGTTTTAACCAAGCGGAACGGCACGGCATCGGCGCGGCGGCGTCAGCGCGGAGGCGGCGCGTTGGCGGCGTCGTGTCGCCGAGCACTTACGGATACGGACGATGGGTTAGTAAGTATGAGCATGCAATAATATGTGGTGAGACTTACCGAATCACCTGCTCCGGCGCTGTAGCTCACGTCGGCATCGCGGGAATCCCTGCTAAAACATTATAGAGATTAATAAGAGAAAATATTGTAAGAGCCAATTATTTATAAAAGAGTAACCGTGTAGGTTCTTGCCGGCTCTTCTCCATAGGAAACGACAAATTGGAATCGTGCACCTAGCGAATAATTCGTCTACATGCCTACGGCCCATTAGGACGTTCATTTGATTATCTGCAAGTCGTCTTAGATGGTCCGTAGGCATGTAGAACGAGTTGACGAGTTACCCCACCTAGCTTCTGACGTTTCATAAGTGCCTATGTAGGTTTAGGTGAAATAAAATATTTTGATTTTGAATATATTTCATACTTTCAGTGTCATATTTATTATTTTCGTGTATTTCTGTACTACATCCAAGTTAATTATTGAAGCTAACTCAGAAATTACGCAAGCAAAGTTAATAAATTTGAATGGGACCGCCTCTAGAGCATGACCTACCAAACAAAAAAAGAATCATCAAAATCAATTTATAATTGGCCGAGTAATCGCGTAACAAACACAAAAAAAACAGTCGAATTGAGAACCTCCTCATTTTTGAAGTCGGTTAAAAACAGATTGGCACATGGGTAGACCTTGACCTGGAGTAGGACAGTGGGAATATCGAGATAAAAGTATCCTATGATACTTATATCTCGATATTCCCACGGTTCGACTTATGCGGGTGAAACCACGAAGCGCAGATAGTAGATTATAATATATAAAACGCAAGCACAAAAACAAAGACCTGCAGGCGTAGCATGGCGCTTTCTATCTCTACGAAGAATAGACATAGCTTTTTCTATACAAAGTGACAGTTCGTTTCTTCATTTTTGACATCGCACCGTAGAAATCCTTCTACAATCTGTCATTTTGTCTTTCATTTCTAACGATCTTTGTCTACGTCTTTTTATATTGTAGACTATTTCGGAAGAAAGTTTTCTATCCTTACTGTCAAAATCACACTGACAACCGATAAATTCTATGACAAAACAAAGAATTCTGAGTCGAATTATGTAAAAGAGTGAATTTCGTAAAAAGTGCAGTTGACTCTTTCTACTTTGCTTCCGTTTCGTACTGCCTACTGTCTACAGGAAACGTCATTTTGTCTACTCTTCCGTCGACAAAACGGTGCTCATGCTACGCCTGCTGTCATTTGCAATGACTCACCTAAATCGCACAACTCCCTTTCCGTTTAGAGACAATAGTCTTGCGTAAAAAATAATAAAAACATGTTAGTAGGTAGGTAGGCTTCCAGAGGGCCTAAGCCGGCCAAATGATCAATTCCTAAAATAAGTTTATTTCCTGAATCCCTGTTGTCGTTAGCAATTCCTCTAATTTGACATAAAAGCAATTCATAATTGGGGAGTAATCGGGTAACAAACACAACAAAAAAAAAAACATACCGACGAATTGAGAACCTCCTCCTTTTTGAAGAAGTCGGTTAAAAAATATTTTATATAAGTTAGTTAAGAAAGCCAATAACAACGTCCTACCATGTTCTGACAAGTATTAGTTATATAAAGCCCTAGGCAATCTCTGTGTATTACTACTACAAATCAAACTAGATCAGAAACATTTTGATACTGAACTTCAGCATGTGTATCAACTGGTTCCGTGGTGTAGTGGTTATCACATCTGCTTTACACGCAGAAGGCCGCCAGTTCGATCCTGGCCGGAATCATATCTTTTTGTAACTTATTTTACCTTTTTCTTTTAACTCAACTGCGCTACAGCAAAGACTGTTAGGTTTTTCTCGCGTATTTTTGTATGAGGGATGTTTTATACCTTCAAAGCATCCTAATATCTGGTTGGATTTTAATAGTTCAGGTGCATATCGACTCGTCTAGGCAGCGCGATTGTTAAAGGCCAGGTTTTGTTTTTTATAAAAAAAAACCGATTTAAAATAAAAAAAAAACAATAAAAACTGAAAAATAACCACCACCACCAACAAATGTATGGAACAGCTGATTTTTTTTTCGCGATTTCAACGTTGGTCCCATAGAAAAAGTTGTTCAACATGATGAGTACAATGAAAATAAAAATAATGAAAAATAATGTTGATACTATTAGGGAAAAATACGTAATATTAAAGCTAACTCAAAAACTACGCAAGCGAAGTTAATACAATTTATAAGGGACCAACTCTGAACATTGACCTACCAAAAAAAAAAAAAAAACAAAATCAATTCGAATTGAGAACATCCTCCTTTTTGAAGTCGGTTAAAAATCAAAATGGCAGATTTAAGACGTCAGTGACGTCTTGAAAAAAATAAAAAAACGAGCGAGTTCTTGAGCAGGCGATTCCAAAAATAACGCACAGAAAGGTTGAAAATAAAACATATATTGTAAAAATCTAAAAACGCGATTGCATGAAACCTGTGATTTAACTAAAATAACTGGCACCAACTGCATGCCTCCTTGAAAAGTGAGCATTTGAACTTTTTACTTCCAGCAGAACTTTTTAGTTTCACTCAGCATTTCATGTGTATGAAGCTACAAGAACGCTGCCGGGTTCGTCTTGTCGGGCCAATTAGTGAGAGTTATGCGATAGAAAGAGAGGCAACTTCTAAGTAAATTGTACTTTATTGTGTCGTAGCAAGTGTCGCTTTTTATTTAAATGTTTTTGCTGAGTGAACTATCTGTATTCATCTGTGGTTGGATTTATTTTTATTTTAACGCAACAATTTCTTTGGAAAAAAGCTAAACTTGTATAAAACAGAAACTGACCTCTCATTGACATTGCGCACGACGATCTTCCCGTCGGGCAGAATGCACCGGTTGCTCATTTGGGACATCTGTAATCAATAGAAAAATCAACCCTTACAATAATATTATAAATACGAAAGTGAGTTAGTGAGTTTGTTTGTTACGCTTTCGCGCTAAAACGGCTGAACGGATTAGGATGAAATTTGGCTAATTTCATCCACATCCGTTCAGCCGTTTTAGCGTGAAAGCCTAACACACAAAATTTCAAAAATTCTCGTTTTTTTTTTCATATGAATTTCCGTGTCAAGTTGTATGTTGATTAAAATATGATTCACGACCGTAACAAATATGGCTTTATAGAATTATAGTAGAAAATTTATACCTCTGAAGCATGACCTACCAAACAACAAAAGAATCATCAAAAAATCGCGTAACAAACACAAAAAAAACAGTCAAATTGAGAACCTGCTCATTTTAGAAGTCTGTAAAAGGAGTATGTAACGTAGCAGGTATGTATTTTATTAAGCCTCTGACAAACGCGCGATATCGCGGGCGCAACAGGCAGCGCAACCCTTGTCGCGCCTCTTTGTGGGAGCCTTTATGTTGTTCATGTCAGTCTCATACAATATGATGTCACAGAACTCACCGGTTTCCTCTCAGCCTGTTTCAGCAGTAGGACCCTTTGTTTACACTGGAGCTGCTCTTCACGGACCTTCAGTTGTTCCAGCTTCAAATTCTCCAGCTCCAAGTGGAGATTCGGATCGAGAATGTCGGAGAATCCCTGGAACAGATTGTGTTACAATTTAACATCAGATAGGCGTGGCTAAGTTATAACAGCCACACAGGTCGATCCGTCAGGTTAAGCTAAGCTTGCCGGGGTTGGTCCGTGGATGCGGTGACCATCTTTACATATCGAGACTCCTCCGTGCCTCGGAAAGCACGTTAAGCCATTGGTCCCGTCTGTCATTTGTAGATCTTTGACGGTCGTTACGGGTCGTCAGAAGCCCGGAAGTGTGATAACCAGTCATGCGAAGGAGTATCGTTTACCCAGTTACTGAGTTGTGGAGGTCAGATAGGCAGTCGCTCCATGTAAAATACTGGTATTCAGCTGCATCTGATTGGACTGGAAGCCGATCCCAACATAGGTGGGAAAAGGCTAGGCAGATGACTATTTTTACCCGACTACGGCGAAGAAAAAGGAGGGTTATGATTTTGACCGGTATGTATGTATGTATGTATGTATGTATGTATGTTCATCTGTTCCCTCCTATCTTCCAAAACACTTAGGTTAACACACAAAACAATTTGACAAATGAGGTATCGTTAGAAGCGTCGTGATTGTCCGCTGGTTATAGGCTACGTGAAGTCACATTAAATTAAAAATGGCGCCCTCTAGAGGACATAAAGTGAGGAACTTAAAAAAATATATGGTTTAATCGTACCATGTTGGGTATCAAATGAAAGGGCTTAATGAGCACATTTCAAAAATATATATATTATAACCCCAAAAGAATTTAAAAAAAAATAAAGTAATAAAAACTAAAACCCAACTACGACTTAAAAGGTATAAACAAGACACCACAAACAGACAAATTAAAAATCCGGAGTCACACGTAATCTGTTCGATTTATGCCCTAATACGTGTGACTCCGGATTTTTAATTTGTCTGTTTGTGGTGTCTTGTTTATACCTTTTAAGTCGTAGTTGGGTTTTAGTTTTTATTACTTTATTTTTTTCCCAAAAGGGTTGGAAGTACGGATTACCTAGACTTTAATATGGTACATAAAGACTTTTAGAAGGAAACTAGCACTCAGGTAATAAAAACCGGCCAAGTGCGAGTCGGACTCGCGCACGAAGGATTCCATACCATTATCTATAAAAACGGCAAAAAAATCACTTTTGTTGTATGGGAAGCCCTTAAATATTTATTTTATTCTGTTTTTTAGTATTTGTTGTTATAGCGGCAACAGAAATACATCATCTGTTAACATTTCAACTATCCAACTATCACGGTTCATGAGATACAGCCTGGTGACGGACGGACGGACGGACAGCGGAGCCTTAGTAACAGGGTCCCGCTTACCCTTTGGATACGGAACACTAAAAATAATAATAGTCCGTCAGACCGAATTTCGGCCATCTCAGCAGAATTTATAGTCAAAAAGTGTGTGCGCAGACACAGGTGCACTCTCTCTTCCCTCACATATGACGGCAATCCGACACGACCGAGAGAGATCAGGCGCAGGAACAACGGCTTTCCTTTCTGAGGCACTGGGGTTATAATACTACTTCCAAACTCCGGACTGTTACTAAGAAATTCCTAATGGAAAAACCCAATATCACTTTGCCCGATCCGGGAATCGAACTCGGAACCCTACACCGAACAGTCAAACTTGGGAGACCAACGGGGCAGTCAGTCAGGGATGTATGAAGACCATCATATAGCCGTCTACGCATTCTATACATGGAACTAAGCAACTTTGCACAATAACAATAAATCACTGTAGTTGGTAGCGCTCAATTTAACGCATGCTAAACATTGTCCATGCATCGGTATAGGGGTCATAGGGGATTCAAAGTTAATTTATAACATTTAAAAAGTAAGAATGTTCTAATGCCAGCCCCTGGATTGACCCCGACTCGCAGTCCAACAATTTACAGACAAAGGTACAACAATTTTTACATAGAAACTAAAAACAGAGTCTTACATAGTCATCTTCCATTAATAATTCGTCCATATCGTTGTCACCGTTAGGTATGGCTTCCTGCACCCTGCAACAAACACAATAATGTAAATTGTAAAGATAAATTGCAAAAACGGCTGAACTGATTCAGCTGAATTTTATTTAATCCCGGTAGTAAGTTAACATAGTATATTTTCCGACATACACGCAGGTGAAGCCGCGAGCAAAAACTAGTTCATAATCATTCTCCTGCCCTTATCCCAGTGTATTTTGTTTTTTTTTTTTTTGTTGGCGCAACATTTCCCTTTCTTCCATACTTCTCTACTAGCCGTCATCTCAGTAGTCACCCCCTTTCCAGCCATATATCATCTTTAACACAGTCCATCAATCATTTCTTTGGTCTTCCCCTACTCTTATAGCCATTGACATTCATACACAAAACTTTCCTCATGACATTTTCCTCATTCCTTCGCATCACCTAAACAACTACCGCTCATGACTAAGGTCTTTTAAACCACACTATTTAATTCAATACTGTTTCAAGAGATTTTTTCAGTCTATCAGTGCTATAATCTTTTGCAGATGTTCTATACAGACCGGAGACCTATTCTACTTATGGTAGGTGGGATAGTTGGAATAACCATGAACGGCCATGTCGGCCACCATGGTATATGTACAATGGTCAACATAGATAACATGGAACACAACTACCCAAAGATATGTGGTGGACATCTAGCATGAGATCTGAAGGCACATTTACTGAATAATTATGACTCACGGAAGCTATAGGAGAACATCATCAATGAGCATTATTATTTGTATTATTCTCGAAAAGTACTGCTACTTTTAGAATGTCTGATAGAAAAAGATCTTGTTTCGTTTTTTTTCAACTTTCAAGTTCAACAGACAAGGCGTTTACGTACCCAAGCCCAACTGAGGCCTTAGTGCGAGTTTCTTTTAACTATATTCACTTTACGCATCGACCGCGTTCGCCGCTCCGATTGGCCCTTCACTGGCCTTCACTGGTGAAGGGCCAATCGGAGCGCCGAACGCGGTCGATGCGTAAAGTGAAGATAGTTAAAAGAAACTCACACTAAGGCCTCTGGTAATATTAGGTTTTCTAACTAAGTTAGTAACACATAGTAGAGAACATAGTAAACAAGAAGGACTTTTTTTCAACCAACCGTCGTAAACCAAATGTCATTATGTCATTGCAACCAACCATGTGGGTAGGTTAGTAGCAAGCAAACTTTCCGAGAAAACTCGAGGAGAGGATGCAACAATGAGTACACAATTTATGCTATTTATATAGGTACAATTTGAGCAAAAATTAAGCCGACAAAGAAGGTTCCTTGTGATAAAACAAAGACACCCAACTTCTTTTCGTAAAACCTAAAAAGCACGAGTAAGATAAATACCTCGATTACCCCGATGTTCGCTCATCGCAAACGATGAGCGAACATCGACAAATCATAAACTTACTGATAAGAAATGTAAGCGTCCCGGTTAGTATCGGCGTTGTTTAGTCTTTAACATTGTAAGTATCGACTTACTCATACACTTCGTCTTGCTCTTGCTGCATCGACGAAAAATATTTTCTTAGTAACATGGCGGCGCTAATGTAACACTTACTTTATTACGCGTAAAGCGATAAAGGGTTCACAAAAACTTGCAATATTCCCAAGTTACGATCTACTTCACAGTAATAACAGAATTTTCTGTAATATTCATGTAAACAACGTTCAAAATAAGTTTACTTGAAAGCACACAAGTTCACACGACTGCTCGAAAGAAAACTTTTGCCTCCATTATGAAAAATAACTTATGAGCCAATCAGAGAGTAGGGGATTTGTATTTTACTGAATCGTGATTGGAGGATAAAATTCAAAATAAACCTATGAGGATTTCGTTTGATGAGAAGAGATTTGATTGGTCGCTGTGCAGTTTTCGAGGGATACATTTTGAGGCAAAGGTCAAGCACTTATTCAGCCTCTGCTTTCAAATAAATTTGACTTTTTTTATCAAAAAGTCTAAAGCAATCTAAAACGGGTGATAGACGTGCGAGCAAGTATGCACTTATGGCTCGGCGAGCTTAGTCGCCCGTCTGTCATCGCCGCGAGCCAATTTGACAATTTAACTATGAAATTCTGAGAAGAGCCGAGTAAGGTCGCGAACTTAAAGACCGAGGGACTTGAAACGTTACTCAAAATAGAGGTACAATAACGTTACGTAATAGCGATATGTTTAGTTCCGGTAATCATTTATGTACTAATTTCTTGGCAATACAACGAAAGTCTATCGGAACGAAATCTTCTACTATTAATTTAGTTACAATCCGGGTGGAACGGTAGAAATCGTTACTGGAACAATCTACTATAACGGTATTTTAACGTTATTTCATAACGTTTTAAGTCCCTGCTCGTTTATCACCCACTTAAAGGTTTGCTACAAGGATGACTCTTTTGGCGCCTGCCTGAATGACATTGACAGGGGGACGTTGATGGTAAACATTTGTGAAATTTTTAATGCGTTTGCACTGGAGAAACATTCACAACAAAACATGTTGAAATCTGTAGTTCCTGTCAAAAATTGTATGGAACATTGACACAAAATAGAGATTTCAACATGTCTTGTTGTGAATGTTTCGCCAGCGCAAACGCAAAGTTACAAACTGTATTGAACAAGCAACATGGCGTCGTTAGTACCTATTTTTGCCACAAGCCATTAGTTCCTTGTACTACTTACCGTGAATGCCTCCCGTGACTGCTGACACTGCCAATCTCTTCTCTATCTCTGTTACTCATGCCATGGCTTCTATCACTTCTCTCCTTCCTGCTATTGGTGCTCCTGTCTTGCCAATTGCTGCTTGTTCTGTTGCTCTGTGCCTTACTCTGAGAAATAACGTTATTATTTAGAGAATTGTGCCACCATTCAAGAAAACGCGAAAAAAAATCTGCTGTTCCCTACATTTATGTTCGCATAACTCGTCTATGAGGGGAACAGCTGATTTTTTTTCGCGATTTCTTGTTTGGTCCCATAGTAAAGTTGTGATTACAATATTTCGTGTATACACCTACCTACACCTTATACATATATTCGATTTTGCCGCTCGGCTGTGCTGGATCATAACGACCCGAAAAAGTGTGTAGCAGACATTATAGTTTGACGGAGACTGCTGTACCGTGCTTTAGAAATACGCGGCGAGACAGGGGCCGGGACGCTGTGAGCGTTGACGAATGAGCGGTCTGCCTCTGATATACCTCCTATCGTCTATGCCAAGCAGTGGCTAATATTAGGATGCTGCTGGGGAAGTAGTGAAGGGTGGGCGTTTTGGGGGACTGTCTTATGTAATTATTTTGACCATCAGAAAGTGCTGATTCAGCCTAATTAAAATAAATGATTTTGATGATATTCTGCCCAACAAAATATGTACTTACTTTATTGGCAATATGAATTTGCAATTTCAACGGTTCCGTGCGGTTCATCTTCATCATAGCCAATTTGGCTTCTCTGTAACAAAAATATTATTGAAATGAAATGAAATGAAATTGTTTATTCTGTAAATAGGATATTGGAATCACTTTTACACGTCATATTAAAAAGTTGTAAAAATAAGCTAGATGAGGTCGGCGTTTCCTATCTGACTACTCTGAGAAGAAAGGCCGAAACAAACTCAGAGGTCACCGTCTCCTTTAAAGTCCAGACATAATCTTGGTCAGGCCATATGAGGACCATGTAGATAAGAGTCTGAAATGGTCTTTTGAGGAAAGAACCACACAGATTTGAGTGGACCTGTCCAGTCAGTGCAAGCATTTGTCAGTAATAGTGAGCTCAACTCAGAACTAAAGGAGCTCAACGACTCGACGAACAATACCAAAGAAAGGACGTTTGGGTAGGTCGCATAAAGTTCTCAAATTGCCAGACCTTCGCTAAAACTAACAGAACGAAAAATAAATATCCACATAGTCCTCACATTCACAATAAAACAATACTTATAAGTAATCATCATGTCATTTTGTATATAATATTCAACTATTTTATTGGATTGGATTGGATTATTAAATGAGTCAACCATTCAAGTGCTATCTTATGAGTTCAACTGTCTAACTATTAATGTTCATGAGATACAGCCTGGTGGCAGACAGACGGATGGACAGCGGAGTCTTAGTAATAGGGTCACGTTTTAACCTTTGGGTACGGAACCCTTAAAAACTTCTGAATACCTACAGATAGGTTTAGTCTTCTAGGCTAGTGGACTGGAAATCTACTAATCGGTTGGAGTTCGGTCGATCGGGCGCCAAATTTGGTTACTTTTTGGCACAGAGAGCCGCGCTGGCAGCGTCTAGAGAGGACAGAGGGCCTAGACAAGTAACAATCGCTTCGAAAGCATTTCTTATTTCTCCAACGACTTTGACATAAGCTTTTCGATAGCTTATGACAGTTGTATACATCGTATCGAGGAGCTCGTGGCTAATTAATAACAGCCGTACGGGTCGATCCATCATGTTAAGCTACGCTTGCCGGGGTAGGTCCGTGGATGGGTGACCATCTTTACATACCGAGACTCCTCCGTGCCTCGGAAAGCACGTTAAGCCGTTTGTTCCGGCTGTCATTCGTAGATCATTGGCAGTCGTTACGGGTCGTCAGAAGCCCGAAAGTCTGACAACCAGTCTTACCAAGGGATATCGTGTTACCCAGTAACTGGGCAATACTATACCCTATTGCCCAGTTACTGGGTTGTGGAGGTCAGATAGGCAGTCGCTCCATGTAAAATACTGGTATTCAGCTGCATCCGGTTAGACTGGAAGCTGACCCCAACATAGTTGGGAAACGGCTAGGCAGACTGATGTCAGTTCAATACGTTTTTGACTTTTCCATCAACGTTATCGCTGATACAATGTTACTTTATCTAGGGCCTCAGTACTAATAAAATTCGTTGCGCCGGGAGTGCGTTGAGCGTCAGTTTCTGTACGAATGTCGTACAGAAACTGACGCTCAACGCACTCCCGGCGCAACGAATCGCTAGTAAACAGAGATGAAGTCGCTAGTAAACAGAGATGCGCCGAGTTTGAATGGGCAGTGTTGAGAATACTGTCTCTAGCAGCGCACGCTGTCTCTATAGCTATGTTGGGTTTTATTATAGAAACTAGCTGATGCCCGCGGCTTTGCCCGCGTGGATGTCGGTTATTATATACCAAAACCTTCCTCAACAACCATTCTATCCATTGGTGAAAACCGCATCAAAATCCGTTGCGTAGTTTTAAAGATTTAAGCATACATAGGGATATAGGGACAGAGAAAGCGACTTTGTTTTATACTATGTAGTGATATAGCCATGTACAACATAGTTGGGAAAAGGCTAGGCAGGTTGATTCACTCATAACTATACTTCATCTATTCTATTCTATACATATAATAAATCTGTAGACGAGGCGTTTCTGTACAATGAAAAAAAAAAAAAAAAAAGTTGGTGGGTTGTCCAAGAATAACCAACAGATTCCATTTCTACCATTTTTGGAATTTTTGTCTGTTTGTCTGTTTGTATGTTCTTTAGTTTGATTGTTCCACTTTGACGTAAAAAGTACGAAATCAATATGGTTAACTTTTATACTCAAATATTGTGTGTAACTCGATGTTTCAATTAGTTTTTGTTTCATCGCAATCGCTTCAAAATATCAAAAGATATATGAATTTAAAGTGTTCAAGAAGGAATTTTCATTACGTAGGTAATGTACATACACGTAACGACATCTATTGACGCGAAATGATACTTACTTCTTAATTACTAGGTTTGTGAGATCGTGTGTTGTTATATGACCGTCATTTTCTTTGCGCGGAAACTTAACGCGATACATTGTGTATAGAATATAACTCTAAAGTTAGATTAATTAAAATTTTCCAGATGCGTTGTTTATTTATTAGTTTAGTATTAGTGCGATAGGTGGCGCTACCTATCTTTCAAATCTAGATAATCATGAAAGAATAGTGACAAATGTTAATTTCTTAAAAAATATAGGTATTTATTCTTTAATTTTTCACTTTTCTACATAGTTTATTTAGCTTACGGAGTGTTCGAACGTTTTCCCATATATTTTGACAGTATCATTTCGTGCTCGATAGATGGCGTTGTTCGTTTAATGTCATTTTCTGAATCGCGGTGTTAAGAGTTTCCGTCGAAGAATGACTTTCGCCCAGATATTCCTAATAATTTTTAGTGTAGGTATCTTTGTTTTTGCCTTCTTTAGTGTCGATAATAAATAATAATAAATAAATAATAAATTGTTGGTTGGGCTGTCATTCGTTGAAAGTATTGATCTTAGAGATGGGTTGTAACAGGTGAAACACGATATCTGTGATCACTGTGACTGTGACAAAAAAATAACAGATCCAAATATCTGTTATTAAATCACAGCCTGTGATTTTTGATAAATACGTATCTCAATCGAATATCATCTTTATTTCTTTTGATTTAAAGTCGAAAATCGTATCTCAGATAGATACGATTTTTATAAAATCACAGCCTGTGATTTTTGTACAGACGATAAATACGTTTTGACTCAATTGAATATCTTCTTTATTTCTTTTCGTTAAAGTCGAAAATCGTATCCGAAGTTTTAACAGTTACAGTCTTGAGGATCTGTGATTTTAAGTACCTAACAGATATTTTTTATCGTTAGGAGCAATTGCTATCTGCTATTTTATAATATCTGTGATTTCTATCTGTGACGATAAATACGCCTCACTCCTATGATCTGATTGGTTTTGATTTGTTATTTTGGTTGGTTTCGTTCATTAGGTTCAAATTAAGAAGTCAAGAAACGAGTCGTTACAGATCGATGCAAACTTAATGGCGGCACGGAAGTTAGCTTTTAGCTGCGCAGTACTCCACCCCTCACCCCCGCTGTCACATGAAATTGTTACTGCGCAGCGACTCGCCTCATGGCCGATTTGTTCGTATGATTCGTGACCGCCGCTCATTCGATTCGATCGTTGTTGGCGTGTGTAAGGCCTCGGCCTCGAATCTTGCGGGCAGCGGGGCGGATGGCGGCTCGGAAGTTAACTTTTAGCTGCACAGTACCCCACCCCTCACCCCCGCTGTCACATGAAATTGTTACTGCGCAGCGACTCGCTTCATGTTCCGAGCCGCCATTAAGTTTGAATCGAACTGTACTATACTTCGTAATTTGTTCGTATGATTCGTGACCACCGCTCATTCGATTCGATCGTTGTTGGCGTGTGTATGTGTAAGGCCTCGGCCTCGAATCTTGCGGGCAGCGGGGCGGCGGCGGCGGCGGCGCGGGAGCGGTGCGGGCATCAAAGACCCGTTCTCGAAACTAGCGGGCAGATCGCGCGTCACTATAGCCGCGTAGTGTTGTGTTCACGATTTTGTCGTCGAGATATTTGTTTTTATTCGCGAAAGAAATGTCTGAACAATGGCGGCAACATCTTTTTGATTCAAATTTATTCCTAACGCTCAATTTATTGTGGGCAACAACACTGCAATGCAGACGCGCGGGCGGTCACCGCTTGAATGGAGTGCACCGCTCGCTGCCCGCCGCCTCGGCGCTGCCGCGCCGCTGTTTTCGAGAACCGGTCCATTTGATTTTACGCATAAGATCCTGCCGCGCCCGCGCCGCCGCCGCCGCCGCCGCCGCCCCGCTGCCCGCAAGATTCGAGGCAGAGGCCTTATGGTTGATTTGATTTGTTCGACTATCGGACAGCAATAAATACACAAATATTGGCACGTTTCTGGGGAAAGTCAACAATATACATCGATAAATACGGTTCCCGAAGAAGAAGATGCCACACACTATCCAGTAGAGTTCTTAGAATCCCTTAACACACCCGGTCTTTCAGCACACAAAATTTGTTTAAAAGTCGGAGTACCAATAATTCTTCTCAGAAATTTAAGTCCTCCCAAACTTTGCAACGGCACTCGGCTCATAGTCACCAATCACCAACAAAACGTCATCGAAGCCGAAATCTTAACAGGTTGCGGCGCCGGTGATGTTGTTTTTATTCCAAGAATTCCTCTCATTCCCAATAATTTCCCGTTTAGTTTTAAGCGTGTGCAATTCCCCGTCAGCCTGTGTTACGCCATGACCATTAACAAAGCTCAGGGCCAGACATTATCCGTTGCGGGGGTGGATCTTAGTATTGGTTGCTTTTCCCACGGCCAACTTTATGTAGCTTTTTCGCGTGTGAGCAACCCTAGCAACTTTTTTGTGTACGCTCCAGGTGGTTCCACCGCTAATATTTTATAAAGAGAAGCATTTTCTTAAATAAAAACACATGTTTTTTGGCAGTTTCTTACTAGGAAAAATCACCAGGCCTGGTCGAAAGATTCCCCCTTTTTAAATGAAGGTACAACTTTTCTAAGCGACATATTATTGTTTTCCGACATCCATGCGAACGAATTCGCGGGCACAGCTAGTTTGAAATAAGATTAGACATCGAATAAACCTTTTTTAAAGTCCGTTCAAACGATTTTGATTTATTGCGTTGGTGGCATGAAAAATGGCAGCCGCAGTAAACAGTTGGTATTGTAACCAGTTTTTTGCTTTTAATGCCATCCTCATGCCTCTTTTTTTTTTTAGGATGGTAATCATCCAATGACTTCTCCCGCTCTGGACTTTTACTGACTAAAACCCACCCGTGTTCCTTCAGTTGCCTGTTGCCAAGGTCCCGGTATCCCTTTCGGACTTTCCCGCAACCCTGACAGGCATTGGTCCTAGCGGACCCCGCCAATTGTGCTGACATCTCTTTGAGGCGCGCGTGGAACACGACGCGCTCTCGACCCGGGCCTGTTCCTAGTCGGACGGCGAGCTACCCATTGCTCGCCGCCCGCAAGCCGGCGCCTATGGTGGCCAGGAAAAAGGTTTATTTAAATGTCTTATCTTATTTCAAATGAAGTATAACTCACCCTGGAGTCTCATATTTGATCAATGCATAGTTTTTCTGCGGGTCCTTGCTCAGGTAAACCTCAGTGAGTGTCCCAAACTTAGAGAACGCCGCACGAAGTCCCTCGTCGTTCAACGCTTTTGGTATATTCTTGATGTAGAGTCGACAGTGGTCCAGGTTG
Source organism: Lithophane socia (assembly GCA_947522985.1). Classification (NCBI taxonomy): domain Eukaryota; kingdom Metazoa; phylum Arthropoda; class Insecta; order Lepidoptera; family Noctuidae; genus Lithophane; species Lithophane socia. The sequence continues at coordinate 2,947,233 of OX383281.1, read as the reverse complement.
TCATCACCACTATAAATATAGGGAGATAAAGATAATAATCATCTTTTCTATAATCATCTATCAGGCGCGGTCGCAGCCCAAGATTTTGGAGGGGCTCACCATAGGTGCCGAGGAATATTTTCAGGGAACCCTAACCTAATTGATAAATACTCTAAAACCTTTTTTATTGTATATGCCCATCGGGGTCACTGTGGCTCAAGACAGCTTGAATGATTTTGGGGGGGATCAAGACCCACAGGACCCCCTCTCGAACCGCGCCTGTCATCTATTGACAATTTGACATTAAAGAGGTAAAGTGACTTTGTTTGCAGGGGGATAATATTATATGATATAAAAACTTTTAAAAACTTACAAAAAAAAAACACTAATATGGGAAAAATAACTTTAATTTCGGAAGTCGGTGTCTTTGGTTTTCAATTTTCTTTTTTTGCCACCAACTTCAAAGTTAATGGGAATTTATTTATTCTCAACTTTATTTCAACAAATGCAAGGGCGATATTTGTTTGGCAGTCACAACCACGCTAAACTTCGCCAAGTGAGCCCGGCCCATACCAAAATATGTCATAGATTTGAAATTGTGGTGAAATTTTAGAAGCTTCTTTTCTCTGCTACTTCCTATAACTAACCAATTGTCATCGTCAAGGTATTGAGGCTCATAAACAGAGCTGTTGTAGTCATCTCTCTTGTCCCATTCATTGCTCTGGTTGTACCGACTCCTACTCATCATGGTGCTGTGGACAGGACAAAATAGACAGATGAGTATTTTTTAAGTGAAAACTTCTTGCACGGGCCACACTCAAAATCAAGTCATTCATTCAAACTAGGCTGAGAATCAGCACTTTTCAAACATCAAAAATTACATAAGACAGTCCCCCAAAACGCCCACCCTTCACCACTTCCTAGTGCTTTAGCTGGGAAGAAGTGGCGCAACAAACTCCCCAGTAGCACAGCTGTTAGAAAAAAATGATTCTATACAAAAGTATGCAAAATCATTTACATTATGCAACATAAAACATAAATCTAATTATTAGGCATATGTCAGCTAGCAGACTGGAAACAAAGCTAAGTTGATTAGCTTGGCTCATGTAGCTACCACGTCTCTTCATAGTTCAGTTCATAGTTTGCGGAGTAATAAATTGTTGTTTTTATATAGTACTAGCTGATGCCCGATGATGATATACTAAAACCTTCCTCGAGAACCACTCTATCCATTTGTGTAAACAGCATGGAAATTGGTGCAGTAGTTTTTGAGTTTATCGCTAACAGACAGACAGGCAGACACGGCGGAGGACTTTGTTTTATAATTATGTAGTGATAAGCCATTTTAAGGTTATCTATTAATTGCAGGGCAACCTGGATGATTGAGTAGTTTTATAAAGTTAACAAGAAAAGTAAATGAATATGTAGATGGTCTTATCAACTAAAGCCCGTTTAGTCTCAGACCAACTTTTTTGTTGGTCTGAGCGTTTAGTACAATAAGGAAAATATACTATCAAGTTCAAGCCCTAATCTCAATTTATTTGGGGTGGGCACAGCATGAATACTCTTTTTGTACATCACTATCAGCCATCCCAAAACTGCCCACTGACCACCATTTCCAGTATATTTCACCCTTATAAGTCATGACATGTTAGTATAACATGACTTAAAAGGGTAAAAACGGTCAGTTGGACAGTAGTAACGGCCCCAACTTACGAGTCGACGACTGGTTCGAATCCACGACCTATAGTCGTGGATTCGAACCCAGCCAGGCGCTTTACTTAGTGTAAATAATTTAACCACCACTGCTCTCAAAACGGTGAAGGAAAACATTATGAGGAAACCGGCATGGTAGATTGCAGACCACTGCCTCTCATAGAGAGGAGGCCTGTGTCCCAGCAGTGGGAAGATTATAGGCTGATTAGGTATGCTATAAACAATTATTTATCCATTGTTTCTTAGGTCTTAGTTTATTCATGTAGCTATCCACAATATAGGTACTATCTAAACCAGTTTTATTTTAGAAACATAGTTGGTCTCATTTTGGTCACAGTAGTAGCATTTATTCTGTAGAAAATGTATCATTTAATACATAAATCGATCATAGAAGACAGGGTCAAAGGGTTGCCTCAGGAATCCAAAGGACCCTCCCCCTTCAGGAGTCTCAACAGGTAAAAAAATAACACTATGTAGGGCTTTATGTACCAGCAGATTTTGCATGTAGCGCCAATAGCATCTAAGAAATATTATACTAGAGATTATTTAAATCTCACTATAATTAACACTGCATAAGACTATTGTATTTTTAATTGAGAATGTAATATTATCAATTTCGCATCTAAAAGTTTTGAAAATAGAAACGTTACAAAATTTTGGACACAACGTGTCTGTCACCAAATTAATCTTTATTTTACATTTAATGACGAAAACTACGCTACATTGCAATTTATTGCTTATTTTAACAAGTTTTTACGAAAATAGATCCTTAACTTACCATTTATTTTCTGTAAAATCGAGAACACAACCCAACGCCGGCTAAAAACAAAGAACTGAAAATTGCATGGTAAAAAATTGCTTTTGTGTAGTCAAACAATAAATAAATAGAACTGAAACTGATCAAATTTTGTTTGTGGTCTTCTTTAGTCGATTTTCGATTCATGTTCAATCGGTATTGTAAGGGTGGGCGCCCACGAACAATTTAGATGCCCAGCAACTTTTTTTTATCCGTCGCTGTCTCCTCGCCGAGATTTGGAAGAAGCACACACGGAAGCGACGGCAACGCTACTTTTTCGTAAATTTTTTCCACAATCATCATTAACATGGATTTCGAAGAGACGATTGTGGTCTGTGCGCTTGTTCTAAGAAACCGAAGACAACAGCTAAAAAGGCAATATTGGGTACCTCGGTGAAGATAGCCGCACGATTTCATTATTATGAACTTTTGTTAATGCTAATCGTTAGAGAATCGTTAGAGAGGGTTAGAGAGGAAAGAAAAATCGTTAGAGAGTAATTAGTTTTTATGTAAAAACAATTTTAATTTTTCGTGTGAAGTTGGCCCCCCTTCCCGCAAAAATGGACTTAGACGTAATTTTATTTTTTTAATCGTTTGCGAATCGTTAGAGAGAGATTGAGAGTTACACAAAATCGTTAGAGAGTTAATATTTTATTTGATATTAAATAATTTCTAAGAGCGTGACGTTAGCCCACCTCTGTGAATTTTGCCCCCGATATAATTATTCTCAACTTTTGTTAATGCTAATCGTTAAAGGATCGTTAGAGAGAGTAAGAGAGAAAAGAAAAATCGTTAGAGAGTAATTAGTTTTATTTATCAACGATTTTAATTACTTTTGTGAAATTGGCCCCCATTCCCGCAAAAATTGACGTATATGTAATTTTTTTAGTTTTATAATTTGAGAATCGTTAGAGAGAGATAGAGAGTTAAAAAAAATCATTAGAGAGTTAATATTTTAATTGGTATTAAATTATTTCTGAGAACGCGTTTTAGATTAAACAGGCTCGCTCTTATTATGGGCAACATATTCAGCCGAACGGTACTTTTACTGTACCTAGAAGTTAGTGAAGATACCAGGCAGTTCGTCATCACATGAGACAGCTTTGATCAGAGGACTCACCACTATAGTTATAGAGTGTATTACATTATTGTCTGGTATCTTGGATGGGCCGGATCAAAATTATATAACTCCACCTGCTCAGTTTCTCGACAGCATTTTAATAAGAGAAGACATTGAAAATGAAGAAAATCAATAAATCATTATTTAAAACTAAAAAAAAAAGTTATATTTCATAAAAAATTCAAATATAATTTAATATTAATTAAAATATTAACTCTCTAATGATTTTTTTTAACTCTCTATCTCTCTCTAACGATTCTCAAATTATAAAAAAAAAAAAATTACATATACGTCAATTTTTGCGGGAATGGGGGCCAATTTCACAAAAGTAATTAAAATCGTTGATAAATAAAACTAATTACTCTCTAACGATTTTTCTTTTCTCTCTTACTCTCTCTAACGATCCTCTAACGATTAGCATTAACAAAAGTTGAGAATAATTATATCGGGGGCAAAATTCACAGAGGTGGGCTAACGTCACGCTCTTAGAAATTATTTAATATCAAATAAAATATTAACTCTCTAACGATTTTGTGTAACTCTCAATCTCTCTCTAACGATTAAAAAAATAAAATTACGTCTAAGTCCATTTTTGCGGGAAGGGGGGCCAACTTCACACGAAAAATTAAAATTGTTTTTACATAAAAACTAATTACTCTCTAACGATTTTTCTTTTCTCTCTAACCCTCTCTAACGATTCTCTAACGATTAGCATTAACAAAATTTCATAATAATGAAATCGTTCGGCTAAATTCACGGAGGTATATTGGGTGCATCCATTAGGGAGTGACAGACTAACATTAGGAAAATTTCATGAAATGGTAAAAAAATTGAGAGCATTGCCAAAAAAAAATCGCTAAAAAAATTAGTATCGAATGTTTTTAGGAATTGTGAACTGAGTATTCTTTTAAATTTTGTATTGGATTACAACGGTTTTTCTTCCACTGATTCAATCAGTCTATTATTTTAAAGATACGTAATAAAACAATTAGAAAAGAGAAAGAAAAAAATAAAATAGAACACAACCGACCGAAAGAAAGACAGAATTTTCTCTATTTTGTAGTAAAGTAGCGTACGCGAATGAATAATACGTTTGATGAAGAAATGCGCTCTGGCTGGCCGGCAACTTTTTGCCGCTGTGCGCGCACTTGCATTCAAAGAGTATAATAATAATAAGGGTTGCATAGCAACCAGTTGGCGCGGTGACGCCGGTGACAGTTGCGTCGTACTGTCTCCAACCCCGTGGACAAAAAAGTCTCCCTACTGTCGCGTCGCGTCGATACATGCGCGCACTTTCATACATAAACCTGTAGATTTGGGGTGAGAGAAAAATTAGTTGCAGAGAAAATGTTACTAGTGCGTGCGTGCTATCTCTAACAGTAGTGTTATTCTGTAAAAATCTCACCGTGACAACATGGTGAATGAAGTGACATGATGAGTTTGGAGTGACCCATCCTGTCAATAGTGCCAATCCCTAACGTCCAGATTTTTACAAAATATACCGGCTGGATTTTCTTTTCTGCGTGAGTTAGGCCGGCTCTTCCGGAATGCCTTTCTAAATTACATCCAAAATTCCAGTTTGATCGAATTCATTTAGTACTGGAAAAAACCGGCAAGGTCTGTGATATATAATTAAAGGGAAGGTAATTCGTTTTCTGAAGTTTCCGAATCATCTTCTTGTTGTTGCTGAACTTTAATCAAATTAGAAGGCCGCTTAACTGTCGTTTGGCCTTTAGAAGGCGATAACAATCAAATTTCTATTGTCTCGGTAGTGACATTTGGAGGTTTTAGTACACATACGGCTACCATTAGTTGTTCCAACATTGTTCCAAAATATCAATGAGTAGTATGCTAATTGAGCAAATTAAGGTATTCAGAACACTTAGTTTTCTGAATGAAAATGAATTTATTTAGTTAACCGAACTAAATAAATTCATTTTCATTTTTTGCACGTGACAGGAATAAAATCGTAATTGTCCCAACACTACTTGCATGAATGAAATGAGTTTGACATTGACAGCTCTCGAAATCCTAACCTACCGAACTATTTTCTAATAGCGTAAAAGGTATTGTTAAAAATAAATAATTAAAACAAACTATTAAATATGAAGAATGGACGATAATGGGAAGCACACGTCCTCGTACCAATTGGACCAGGAAATATTGGATGGCAAGTTGTATATAATATGTTTTTTGTTGTAATTCTAGTACGGATATATCAACAGGTAGACGTCTAATGTGTTATGACAATATGACGCAGAAATATTTCTTATTGTATACATAATATATATCGGAAATACTTTAATAAAGAATCTTATGGAACAATGTTCACCTATTGGGCTGACTACAAAATGGTCTGTGCGAAAAAAATACATGAATATTACAATAGGTACCTATGAATAATAAAAAAAGCATACTATGTTTGTTGCAATATACTGGGCTTATTTATTGTGGCATGTTTTATTTTGCTCACTCAATGAGTAACATAATTGAACTATTAAATTATATTACTGTATTTTTAGTAATTTTATTGGATTAATGGAAATAGTAGTGTTTTGAAAACAATACTAATAAAATTTTGATTCACAACATGTATGATTCATACTATTTAAAATGTTGTGACATGAATAAGTGGTTTATGTAGTTGATTTGAAATTAGAACATCAATCTTGATAAGAATTTTAACTTTCATATTATTATTATTTTTTGCTTTATTTATTTATTTATTTAAGAAAAACAAACAGTAGCACAATATGATACGGTCATAATGTCTTAAATAATATATTTTAACAATTATGCTACCCACTACATTCTCCACAGATTACAATATAAAGTATTTAAAAAACTAGCTAGTAACACAGATACAATACCTTTAACTAGCATCATATCTGACTGACCGACTCCTTGACAATTCAAAAGTGCCTGTAAATGGTTTAATTGAAATAAATGCTTTGATTTGAGTTTATACAACAGGCACTAGCCCTAACTCGGAATTTTATATTTAAAAAAGAAAAAAAAATTAAAATAATTTGAAAAAGTAGTTTGTGTGCATACATTATTAAATATTATAATATATAAAATATTAATAATAAATAAGGTATGAAGGTAAATTACTATTTTTCATTTCAAGATTTCAACATAATGCTCCTGACATTTTGAAAGGTCCGAGTTTTTTTTTTTTTTAGTACATATGTGTAATGTGGAAACCAAATAATATAACATAACATCCCGCCTATATTCCCCAAGGTACCTGTGTTTAAGTCCCATGTAATAGGGGGCGAGCCTATTGCCATCAACCGGGCACAAATCCAGACTCCGGGCTGCTACTGAGAAAATTCAGATAAAACCCAAGAACACTTTTCGATCTGGGAATCAAACTCAAAAAATAAATGTTAAACTGAAAACTATATTTTTTTTAAATTTTCATTAAAATATCAAAAATAAAAGTGTTACAATTTGTAAATTTCATATCTATTGGCCTTCCGAGCACATCAACAGTTCAACACACTATATAACGTCATACTCATAGCTATAGGGATGCAAGAAGTGTAAAAAAGTATCGATATATATCGTATCGATATTTTAAAAAAATATCGATATCGAATTCGATATATCGAAAAAAAAATATCGATATATCGATATATCGGTGGAATTTAAAAAAAAAAATTTTTTTTGTAGTTCAAGTTTTATAATCATTTAAATACCAAACTAGGAAAAAAAGTACTAATAATTTTTACGGCTCTGAATTCCAGCGGTTTTAGTCAGCGGCGACAACGGTGTTGCTATTCAAAATTTATATCGTTTTTGATACATTTTCGATACTTGATATTTTATATCGATACATCGATATATCGAAATAATAAATATCGCCTGAAAATATCGATATATCGAACAAAAAATATCGATATTTCGATATATCGATATTTTTTCTGCAAGCCTACATAGCTACACTACAGATATACTAGGAACGTTAGAATGTTGGTGACCCATAAGATTTTCCCCTACCAAAAATCGCTCAAAAACAAATTAAGAAGTTTTTACTTAAAAAAAAACTGGCATCATTTCAATTTCATTTCATTTCAATCAGTTTATAAGAAACCAATATTTTTTTTCTTCGCTACACAATGCATTCCTATAGCTGTCAAAACGGACTTCTTAGATTGTCGCGAGTCTAGTCTCTGAGGAATAATTTACCAGAGATTCTAGGGCTTTAGAGATCATTCATTTATTCAAGATACCACACTCAGCTTTCGCTTTCACGGCTACACAACCAATAGGGTAGTAAATACCAAAATACGGAATTGTGAATTTCGGCATGTGTATCAACTGGTTCCGTGGTGTAGTGGTTATCACATCTGCTTTACACGCAGAAGGCCGCCAGTTCGATCCTGGCCGGAATCATATCTTTTTGTAACTTATTTTACCTTTTTCTTTTTACCCAACTGCGCTACAGCAAAGACTGTTAAGTTTTTCTCGCGTATTTCAAATTTTCTTACGTTTTTTGCAATTTGCAAGTCTGTGTCAGGTTGTATGTTAATTAAAATATGATTCACGACCGTAACAAATATTATGGCTTTACAGAATTATAATCATTAGATTCAGCAATACAACTCCTGCGCTAGGGTAGCCCGCGAAATTCAAATTTTCTTACGTTTTTTTCAATTTGCAAGTGCCAAATGTCATGATTTCATGAAATAGTCATTCAATACACTTTCATGAGCTTAGAGAGTTGTATTGCTGATTCTAATGTTTATAATTCTGTAAATCCATATTTGTTACGAGCGCTAATAATATTTAGATCAACATACAACCTGATACTCGTACTGGCCTGCAAATTGCAAAAAACGTAAGAAAATTTGAATTTCGCGGGCCACCCTAGCGCATTAAAACAATCCTCAAATGTCATCACGACTGTCTGTCTGACCTCCAAAACCCAGTAACTGGGTAATACGATACTCCTTGGAAAGACTGGTGGTCAGCCTTTCGGGCAACGTACAAAATGACCTGCAAATAGCAAAACACGTGAGAAAAATTGAATTTCGCGGGCGACAGGTACAGTTCGATTCAAACATAATGGCGGCTCGGAAGTTAGCTTTTCGCAGCGCACTACCCCACCCCTCACCCCCGCTGACACACGAAATTGTTACTGCACAGCGACTCGCCTCATGTTCCGAGCCGCCATTAGGTTTGAATCGAACTGTAATGGCCAACGAATCGAAAGTACTATGAGTTTACAATAAAAGTTTGTCTTTCTTTCCAGCACGCGGAATCAGCATGACCGTGGAAGAAGTAGCGGGTCTGTCAACATGCAAGTACTCGGAGCGAGTTCAGTCTCTGAAGCTGAATTTGGAAGATCTGGCCTTCCTGAAGGGTCTAAGGAGAAGGATTAAGAATAGAGTTAGTACTTCTTTATTTGCTTTTTCCATAACACATTTTTCCTTACCTATTATAAAACAAAGTCCTCCGCCGCGTCTGTCTGTCGTACTGTTCGCGATGAACTCAAAAACTACTGCACCGATTTTCATACTGTTTTCACCAATGGATAGAGTGGTTCACGAGGAAAAAAAAACAGCTGTTCCGTACATAATGATGAGTACTTGTTCCCATAGTAAAAGTTGTTCATAATGATGAGTACACTGACAGGACTATTGTTTCCAATAAGCCTGATATAGTGGTGGTGGATCGAACAGAGCGGCGCGCAATGATCATTGACATAACGGTCCCGCATGACGGGAACCTCGTGAAGGCCGAGAAAGATAAACAAATCAAGTATCTTGACTTGGCTCACGAGGTTGTCGACATGTGGGATGTGGACTCTGCGATCATTGTGCCGATAGTCGTATCAGCCAATGGCTTAAATGGGAGGCTCTCGTTGGGCAGCTGGATTAAGGGCTTGATTCAGAAAGCTGTACTCCTGGACACGGCTCGCATTGTTAGGAGGTTCCTCTCTCTGGGGCCCTGACCGCCGGTAGCTTGGACCCTGTTCCCGATACCGGTGGGCTGCTATTTTTTATATTTTTAAATGTTTTATATATTTTTTATTCTAATATTTAAAAATATAATTTATATGTATGAACAATGAAATAAAGAAATCAATCAGTACAATGACTCCTTAAGAGGTTGTTGATGTTTTACCAATAACCCTCTATAATAACCGACATGCACGCGGGTGAAGTCGCGGGCATCAGCTAGTACTTAAATAAATAAAAAAACAAGCGACTTCCAAAAAAAACACTAAACATGTGTAAAATAACTTTAATTTCTTTCTGTCTTTCAATTTTCGTTTTTTGCCACCAACTTCCGAAATTAAAGTTTCACACATTTTTCGTGTTTTTTTGGAAGTCGGTTGTTTTTTGTAAAAAGATTTTAATTTTAAACCGACTTCTTCAAAAAGGAGGAGGTTCTCAATTCGTCTGTATGTTTTTTTTTGTGTGTGTGATACGCGACGCGTTTATTGCGACAATTATGAATCGATTTTAATTTCGGAAAAATTAACTTTAATTTCGGAAGTCAAGTTAAGTTATTTTTCACTATTTTAGTAATCTGTTCGATTTATGCCCTAACACGTGTGACTCCGGATTTTTAATTTGTCTGTCTGTGGTGTCTTGTTTATACCTTTTAAGTCGTAGTTGGTTTTTAGTTTTTATTACTTGATTTTTTTATTACTTGATTTTTTTGAAGAAGTCTGTTAATAAAAAGTCTTGAAATTGATCGTTCAGTACCGGGATAATCCAATGAGCGAGTAAAACAATTGTACATCAAGTTAGTCAAGACTGCGGGTGTCTGTGGTCGAGCTAACGTAATATGATCAGCTCTGTGGTTGATTACGAACATTTCTCATGACGATTGGTGACCAGATGACTTTTACTTATGTTTGCACTCGCTGACTCACTGAATCGGCAATAGGCAGAATTATATTAAGCTAGCTTTTGCGCTCGGCTGCGCCCGCGTGGTATGTCGATAAAAAGTAGCCTATGTCCTTCCCCAGGATGTCATCTATCTCCTCGCCATGTCGAAATCCGTTCAGTGGTTTAGGCGTGAAAAGGTAACATACAGACAGACAGACTTACTTTCGAATTTATAATATTAGCTTAAAACTAAAATTAAAAATTAAAATATGTTTATTCAGTCTCAAAAGTTACATGCTATACATGAGTTGAGACAGCCCCAGTAAGTAATTAAAAATACTTGTGTTGGGGTTGACTCGCTACTTCCCTTATTTAATACAGTATTGAGACTAAATTAATTAGAAAATAATACAATATAAAATAAAACCCAGCCAAGAATCAAATGCAATAGCTTAGATATGTAGTCCTCCAGACCGCCTTCGGCGCGGGAGATATTGTAGTGCACAAGTGTGTGCGCAGACACAGGTGCACTCTCTCAAACGTAAAGCCGTCTAGCACGTTTATTTCGAATTGCCGTTTCATCGGCCTACCACAGTGACGGATTATAAAATAATCAGCTTATAACGTTCCCACTGCTGGGACACAGGCCTCCTCTCTGTGGGAGGGCGTGGGCCATAATCTACCACGCGGGCCCAGTGCGGGTTGGTGGACGTCACATGTCTTAGAATTTTTGGTTGTAGGACATGCCGGTTTCTTTACGTTGTCTTCCTAGAGTAGTGTATCGGTTAATTTATAACAAATCCTTAAGAGGGTTTATTCTGAAAGTTGGCAACGTCGCAAATAAATTTCAAATATTTACCCGTTTTGATTATTTTGGCAATATTACTGTATGGAACTATGAAATATCGCTAACTAACTGACTAGAGTATAAATAATGAATTGCAATTATAACACTGAATTTAAGTTGTAACCGGTTTTAGATGTAAAAAGGCATTTGGAAAGGTTCCATTTTTTATTTTACATCTAAAACTAAATATTCGGTGTTACGATATTATTTATTGAATTTATAATCAATATTTTTAGACAACTAGTTAGCCGTATTTCATATTTCCATACAGTAATACTGCCAAACTAATCAAAACAGCGAAATATTTGACATCTATTTGCGACGTTGCCCACTTTCACAATAAACGCTCTTATGCTCTCGGCGGTATTTTTTTTTTTAATGTCGCAGTATTATGCTGAGGTTTAAATATCGCAGCATTATGCTGAGGTTTAAATATCGCAGCATTATGCTGAGGCCTTTTAGCCTCGCACAGGTCGTCTAAGTATTATGTTAGTTTTAATTGTTTTTTTATTTTAAATTAGTACTTACTTCATATTACTGCTTGTTTTTCCTGTGCGTGTCCCAAATAAAATATTTTTCTTTCTTTCTAATTTACATCTCCATCCCTTACAGCTGGCCTCTCAAAACAGCAGACGGCGTAGTGTGGAACACCTCCGTCGTTTGGCTCGAGAGTTGCGAGCGGTGCGGCAATGTAGAGATGACGCCCTGTCAGAGCGGAGGGCTCTCATCTCACAGCGAGACAATGTGCGCGCCAGCTGCCTCAGACTGTACAGGTATATTGTACAGGTAAGCATTTCAGGAGCCCCTCCGATAAGCCTCTGTGGGGGTGCCGCGAGAAGTCAATGGCATAAATGTCCAACTGTAGACGACATTGCTTTGTGGTATTTTAGTGCTTCAGAATCATCCTAAGGGTCAGTTCACACCGAGACGTGACACGACGCGCACTTTTTTATGATCCGATACAATATCGAATTTATTTACTATACAATAAGGTACACGCGCTGCGCATCTCAGCGTACTTTGACACGTGTCAACCCTCGCACTGAAATTATACCTTTTCATGAATAAAATAAGTGCGATAATTGTTTAATAGTGCGTGCAGCGTCACGTCGCGGTCTGAGCTGACACTAATCTCGACTTCTTCAAAAAAAGGAGGTTTTCAATTCGACACGTATTTTATTATTAAAACTATTTTTATTTTCGCCATAATCCAACAACGGCCCTAGTGGGAAAGAGAGTTTATGCGAGTGTTATTTCCCAACCAAAATCAATTAGTGGGACACAGTGGACGACAAAACTGTAAACAATAAATCCACTTTGTTCCACTGGTGGGACATATTGGTGGAGCAAAGTGAAATTCCTTGAAACGCAGATTTTGATTAAAATAGGGCTCCGTCAAATATTTCCACTCTAGAGCGACATCGCCAAAAAATTGGCCAAGTGTGAGTCGGACTCGCGCACGAATGGTCTGTGTTTCATATCTGATTACAGTCAGAACCAAATTCTTGGTCAGATCGTGTGAGGACCATGCAGATTAATGTCTGAGATGGTATTGTGGCGGTATCTACATCGCCACATGCGAACTACGCATCAAAGACCTGACGTCACATAAATCCTGCATCGCGCAGTTAAAGTTTACCGTGCAATGCACATATATACAAGAACCCGATATCAATCGTTGGGCAGTTGCCCGCCAGACACAACACCCCTCTGGTAGGAGGATCCTACCTATTCTATGGTGGATGAGTGAACTTTACACCCTGTTCCTTATACTTCTAAAGTATTTTGAGGAAAGAACCACAATTTGCCACGAATGCCATCTATGACCATTTCCATAGACAGATGAAGATGATAATAAAAATTATTTAATTTCCTTATTGCTACTTTCAGATACTCCAAGACCGCTCAGATTCCACTGAAGTGCCAATCCTAGACTTAGAAACCAAAAGAGAATCTCAAATCAAACTCCCAGTCAAAAAAGTCACTGTAACAGAGACAAAAACCCCTCTACTACCAGAATGTTTCGAAAAATCCATAGACAAAAACATATTCGAATGTCGCATAGACAAACTCGTACAGCAAAGTGTCAATCACATATTTAAAAATGATGTCGCTGAAAAGAAAAAAGTATTTGCGAAAACAGTCTTTATTTCGAATGATAAATTGAGTTCGAATATTAAATCTGTGGTTTTGACGGAGGATGACGGACTGAAGATTTTAGAAAGCGATAATGGTGTTTTAAATTTGTCGTTAAAAGAGGGGAGGCGAAAAAGTCATGGGAGGAAGCAGTTGGCGCCTCGGAGGATCGCTTATATGTATACTGATAATAATGGTGAGTACTATTTTTATCATTGTTCGAGATGTTTTCTTGGTACTTCAATTAAAACTAGTGGACTGCAATACAGGGTGTTAGGGTAAACACCGTTCTCCTTGAAACCAGTGGTTTGGTTTTGATTTATAGAACGTAAAATCAATGGAAAATTACAACTTTATTTTTTAAAGAAAACCTACATTTGAACACAAGAGTATTTCACCTTATGCGCTAGGGCAACGAACCTACGTCTCAACACGGGCGGGGGGCGCGGGACGTGACCTGACCGGCCGCGAGCGCGACCCCTATTGTGTATTTATTCATGTGTTGTGTAGGTAGGTAGAAGGGGCGGCGACCTCGGGCGCATATCCATGAATTTGGGGACGGTGTCGGATATAAACTTTATAAAATCTTCCAGTTTATTCATATTATATTTTTAAATTTTCCAGATGGCGTCCTCGACCTAAAAATAAAGAAAGAAAATCAGTGACAGGAACCAACATACAAAATGATAGTTAAGTTTTATATACACACTTATATACAGACCAAAAATGTAGTTGTTAATCTCGGGAACATTATGTATAAGTCTTCTAGTGTATCCTGGGCCGCCATTTACTTTTACCATACGTAGGACAGGTGGTCACGTTATAATTTAAAAGGAAATAGGGTCGGTCTTTTCTCCATACAAAAAGTCATATTTTGAGGTTCGGATCTCGTCTATTTCATCCTCGTGTATTGAACCAATTTGAAAGATATTATAAATTGAATAAGAAAAATATTTACTGTGCCCCTATGTTTTTCTTTTTCATTAATGGTTGTCAAATTTGTACAATAGGCCTCTGATGACAGTGGTCTAAACAGACAATTTTGAGCATTTTCTGAGGGTTCTAGTGCTTCTACAGATAACGTATCATTAAAACTGAAAACATAGGGTCATAGAACTAGTTGATATTTATTTTACTGTAAAAAATCATTGCTCTAAGGTCATAAACCAGAGAAAACGATTTCCTCTTAAGGTGTATCTTTACATACACAAAATCTCTTAAGGGGTAATTGTTCTCATCATTATTAACAACTTTCACTAAGGGACCAAACCTGAAATCGCGAAAAAAAAATCTGTTTCCTATGTTTACGTTCGCATAGCTCGTCAAAATGTAAGGAACAGCTGTTTTATTTGTGTGTATGAAAAGATATACCTTATATCTATTTTTTTTTTAATGTTAGCCTTCTCTGTCCCACTGCTGAGCAAAGGCCTCCCCCAAATCCTTTCAAGCATCCTTTTCCAACCCAACCCTTGTGGTATGCGTCTAGATCGTCTCGCCACCTCTTCCGGGGCCGGCCTCGGCGGCGCCGTCCATCCTCAGGCACCCACCGTGTGGAGACTGTTGCCCAGCGGTCGCTACACATGCGGCTGACATGACCCGCCCAATCCCATTTTAGCTTGGCAGCCTTTTTGCCCACGTCTAGGATCCCCATTTTGGAGCGCAACGTGGTGTTTCGGATTCTGTCAGTTATGTTTACGCCCAGAATGCTGCCCATTGCAATATTTCCAAATTGGAGAACTGTGTAGGCCTGCCACTTTTAAGTACCTGGTACTTGTACTAGGTACTTAAAAAAAAAAACACAGTCAACCTAACCTAACTTTGGTATTTTCATAGCAAATGACGGCCTAGGTATAAGCTAGGTAAAAGGATATATATAAGGTGAATTTATTCATACACGATTGTACTGGTCATTCTGAAATACTTTCAATAAAAAAAATCCCAAAAAAAACATGCGGGACTGTCTATGGACTACCGATAGAAGTGAAAACTAAGCAACAATGCGTAACCTCAACGTAATTCAAACGGTAGACGGTAGATGGCGCTAAAAAAAACAAATCACTTCAAGCGTGACGATGACGCGAGTTCCATGATTTTTTGTTCACCCAAAAGATGCTGAACGCGCTTAAAGAAGTTTTCGCTTCAGCTTCAAAAAACAGCGGAAAGTTCTGTTCACATAGCTCGTCAAAATGTATGGAACAGCTGATTTTTTTTTTGCGATTTCTGTGTTGGTCCCATAGTGAAAGTTGTTCATAATGATGAGTACAATGACCCCTTGAGAGATTTCGTGTATGAATAAATACACCTTATGTAAGAAAGATATTGTTACTAGGTAAGTAATATGCATGGTGATTTTTTTAAATAGAACAATGTATGAAACTATTATGAAAAACGGAGTTGGAATGTCGGATGAACTTGATTTAGATTTAAACTAATTCGTAACTTGAATAAAAACCAGCTATCTAATTGCGTAACGCATTCGCATTCGTTACCGATTAAGGGCTGATTTAACCAAAGCCAGTTATCTTTTATTCAGGGAATAAAATTGACATTTATTCGTTGGATTAGACTTAAATTATGAGGAGGAGCTCGTGGCTAAGTAATAACAGCCGCACGGATCGATTCGTCGGGTTAAGCTACGCTTGCCAGGGTTGGTCCATGGATGGGTGACCATCTTTACATAGTTTACATATCGAGACTCCTCCGTGCCTCGGACAGCACGTTAAGCCGTTGGTCCCGGCTGTCATTTGTGGATCTTTGACAGTCGTTACGAGTCGTCAGAAGCCCGAAAGTCTGACAACCAGTCTTACCAAGGGGTATCGTGTTACCCAGTTACTGGGTTGTGGAGGTCTGATAGGCAGTCGCTCCATGTAAAATACTGGTATTCAGCTGCATCCGGTTAGACTGGAAGCCGACCCCAACATAGTTGGGAAATGGCTAGGCAGATGATGAGACTTAAATTATGGATAAAAGTTTGGTCGAATTCGCCCTAAGGCAGATATCTTTTATCCATGTAATGAAATTGTTTTCATTTACTCCTTCACTGTTATTTACATAGCAGGTAGTGGTATTCGAATTTGTGTGGGGTAGGTACGGTATTTTTTTCTAATATGGCTATGTAAAACTCTATTTAAAAAAATCACTCTACATACTACTATGTATATAAGAAATAGTAAAAAAATGCGCATCACATATACAATTATAAATTGCTTAAACAATTATACATGCAACACTGCTTCCATTAGCATAATCAGCCTATAATGTTCCCACTGCTGGGACACAGGCCTCCTCTCTGTGAGGGAGTGGGCCGTAATCCACCACGCGGCCCAGTGCGGCTACTTTGCCATAGTTGCATAAAATTGTACTAAGAATACCTACAGTCCTCACTAGCCTATCTGACCCGGTGTTGGCAGTGCTGTCGATAAACAAGCGGCCAAGTACGAGTTTAACTCGTACACGAATGGTTCCGTACCACCGTACAATATTGAACACTACATATTTTTGTTAAACACTTTACTAAAAAACGTTTCTTTAATTTTTAACTTTATTTTATTTGTATTATATGTTGTTAAAGCGACCATAGTACAGTCGAACAAGCTATTTGGTATACAGGCAAAATATATTCATTTTCCGCTACACTGCCAAAATTCGTTTTGATTGTGTGTGTAATTTAACTATTTGAGCTTATTGGGCTTAGGAGAGTAACGTAAAAGGATTGTTGACTACTAAAAACACTCACAAAATTGTTTAAAGTAGTTGCAAGTTATCTGCCTGTATACCAAACAGCTTGTTCGACTGTACACACTCTGTGAAAATTTCAAGTGGGTACCTATTACTATTCAAAAGATACAGCCCTGTGACAAACGGACGGACTGACCGACAGCGGAGCAGTAAAAGGGACCCGCTGGCACCCTTTGGTTACGGAACCCTAAAAATTTATAGAAAAAGTGATTTAGTTTGTTCTAATTAAAGTCACCGGTTCAGGTAAGTTTGAGGAGTATTTGACACCAATTTGTGATTCAATTAAAAAAGAAAATATGCCTTTTCTTTAGTAAAAATCTTTGAAAAATGTGGTAGCTTTGTATTTTAAATACATGGTATGTAATTAATTTTACAAATTATACTACCAAGCCAGTATGAAATCATACCGATAATTTAAAAATAGTCCAATGAAGAATTATATGAAAGGCTCGTATTCGTAGTAAACAGCGCGACAATGTTACGGCTTCAGACAAAATATAAAACCAAGACAGAGCGCTGCAAACAAACAGTGAAGCATGCCAAAACTACACCTCCGCTCTGTGCATACACGCTCACACGCACACATTTACAATCAAACTACACCTCACTAAGTAAAAAGTTTTTAATCTGGAACAAAAACAAATTGCCGTAATTAATTACAATGGGATCGTTGATAGCTGCAAACGTTATAAAACTAAAACCCAACTACGGCAAAAAAGTCAACTAAAAAGGTATAAACAAGTCATCGCAGACAGACAAATTAAAAATCCGGAGTCACACGTGTTAAATCAAACAGATTATGTCTGACTCCGGATTTTTAATGAGGTCATCAAGACGCTTCCAACGATACCTCATTTTGTCAAATTATGATGAGTAGTTTATTTATTTATTTATTTATTTGATTTACACGGCTTTAACAACCAATTACATAAATCAGAATATATATGGTAAGTACAAACATAACACATAAAGGAATCACAACAATTAAATACAATTATTTTCACAAAAATTTAGGCACGTAACCATTAAATTGGCGAATCTTTGATGGAACAGATCAGTTTAGAAGTTATGAAGGACATGAACATACATACATACATACCAGACAAAATCTTAACCATCCGTATTGCTTCGCCGTAGTCGGGTAAAAAAAATAGTAGTAAAAGATATGCAAACTTTGTATGTTGGTAGGTGTGGTAGTGTGAGGGTGAGAGCTGTGCACACATGTTTAGGAAACCGCCCTCAAGTCACCGTTGACAGCGCTCTGTCTTGTCCATATCTATTGAGGTCATGCTAAATGTGTCCCACAGACTTATGGCCAGTGTCTTCATTAAAAGTACCAGCCAACAGTCAACTGTTCTTTTGCACTGTTGTATTTTAAACCCTCGGCGTTGATGGGAGGGTTGTAAATCCAACAGCGCGGAAGAACAGTTGACTGATACTTCTGATGAAAAAAACTGGCCGTTAGTAGTACTGCGTGCCGTAATACGAGGCTTTTAAATCATTCGAAAATCGACCAAATTCAAGTTCCCTCGTACCGATATGCCTTTTGCAAGTTGTATGTATATAATATAGTCGAAAATAGTCAATGAAGTTATAAAAAAAAAACTAAAATTTATATAAATTAAAACTTCTATTTGCTAGATATAAAAATATATAGTTACATTAATATAAATTCGTCCAACATGTTATGAGAAAAGTAATTCGAATATTTTTTATAAAAAAATATTATATTGGTACAAAAAATTTGAAATAAGGACCTTATGTGTATCTCTTTAAAATCATATACTATGTTGATATGTGAGAAAAATGTCTGTACATTGAAAATACTTTGTTCTATTTGCCATAATGTTAATCGAAAAAAAAAGCCTGATACCTAAAACAAATTAAACAAACAGAGGCCCTAGACAAAGTGACATTATATCAGCGATAACGATGATGGAAAAGGCAAAAATGTATAGGACTGACATAAGCTATCGAAAGCTTATGTCAATCCTGTTGAAAGTCGTTGTAGAAATACCTCCTCCGTTTGAATGCTTGTAATGGAAAGCATTCAAACATAATTGAATTATTTGGAGTGGTTAAAATGTATATTTGTTAAAGAAATCATACCAATTCTACAAAAGTTATTTTTAAAATTGAATATACAATATCAATCTGATATGGTATGTTCAATATACACGGCCGATTAATCATGGCCGGTCCGAACTTGGCGCAGAAGGCTTCGCAATTTAGGAACCAACTGGTGTCATGACATGAGGCGAGTGTGCGTGAGAGAACATGCGTGAAAGTTCGGAGAGCCTATGTTCAGACCGACCGTGATTCATCGGCCGTATTGTAATATCCGTTTTTGGCAGCTCTACACCTTGAAAGGACATTGCCCATATTATTAAAATACATATTTATTATTGTATGTTACTTTACTGCAGAGTGCAATTTGAGAGTATCTTCTATCTACAAAAAAAAACAATCTATAAGAAAAATTGTTAAGCAAAATGTGTAATTATCTTAGGTCATGACAAAGTGTTAATACTACATAGTATAAGTAAAATTTTTATAACGCAATATTTTACATACCTAGTTAATAGTCTATACAACCTCAAATTGTTTAGTATGATCCTCCGATAAGTCGGAAATACTACAGCATTAATTTTGTAATAAATATTATGTTAAAGTTGAGGATTGATGCTAGGTCCTATGTTTGACAAAAACACGATTACATATATTATTGTCGATAGAAAATATCCAAAGTTACCTATAAATCCGAACTATAAACCGCTGGTATTCAAAAAATACTTCTAATTAGTGCATGAAACCTTGCATATTAACTGAACTAACTATAAACCAGGTCTTACGCTTTTTTTATTTTTTTTAAATAAGTACCATTATTTTCACCGAAAAAACAACTACCTAAACTATTCGAGCCTTGGAGCCACCAGCATCCCTCTCCGTCTCGCTCTCACTCAGTTCGCGAGTTGTATGGTGCGAGCGAGATAAAAATTGAATTTGAGCTGAGGTAGTATAGGCTCTTAACAATAGTTTATTGAAAATATCTCCAATCCAAATTAGTAACTTCAAAAAATTGTTTTATCATTTACTAGATCTCTGCCCGCGACTTCGTCCGCGAGAACTTCTTTTTTTTTAACACTTATTAATATAATTATTCTATGAATACTGTAGCTTATCCCATTAGTGATAGAATTTTCGGAATCGAATCAGTAGTTCTGAAGACTACCCCCTACATACAAACTCACAAATTTTACCTCTTTATAATATTATTAAATATAGATATAGTACATAATATATAAAACTATTAGACTGCTGTTATAACTCTTTTAAAATAATTGTAATCTCACTAACATCACACCTGTATTCAAATTTTATGGCGACTCTGAACATGAGGCGAGTGCTTGCGCAGTAACAAATTCACGTGTCAGCGGAGGTGAGGGGTGAGGTACCGCGCAACGAGTAGCGCACTTCAGAGGCTATAGACAAAATCCCTTTTTTGTAAGCGTTAACGCCAACGGAAAGATCAAATTGTGTGGAGTTGACATTAGCTTTAGAGATGTCACGTGACTGCTGCTGTCAACTCCATACAATTTGATCTTTCCGTTGGCGTTAACGCTTACAGAAAAGGGATTTTGTCTAGGCCCCTAGAGCCGCCATAAAGTTTGACGCTTTCTGTTTTAGAGTGCAACTCTGTTGCCAATAACTGTATTGGTAAAATATTGCGCTATTTAAAATAAAACGTTATATTCTGTAAACGAATAGTTTAAATATGAATAGTTTTAAGAGAAAGTCGCGTGTATAAATGACTATGTGATGTTGAGTTTGAATAAATAATTTTAGTTACCCAAGCGATGTTTTATTTTATACTAGCTTTACACAGCCCAGCTTCGCACAGGTAGCACTACGTAGTTACAGTTCGATTCAAACTTAATGGCGGCTCGGAACATGAGGCGAGTCGCTGCGCAGTAACAATTTCATGTGACAGCGGGGGTGAGGGGTGGGGTACTGCGCAGCTAAAAGCTAACTTCCGAGCCGCCATTAAGTTTGAATCGATCTGTATTAGCCTACCCTACATCCTATATACCTACCTACCTACCTACATACTTTACCTACCTACCTACCTACCTGCCTAGGTACCGATATATCATCAAAAAAGCCGTTCCATACAAAATGTAAGGGAAAATTAATTTTCTTGATTATTATTTTTTCGTGAATCTTTCCGATATTTTACGATATTCTACTATTTCGGACGGAGACAAATTCAATAAATCAAAGATAATAAAAATCGGTACTTACACCACAATATCTATATCTACTTTTATAATAAAGCGTCTGAGCCCCGCGGGGTGGTACCTCGTTGACATAGCCATGCACAGAGGTCCTAGTATGAGTTTCTTTTCTGTCACGGCTTAACGCATCGACCGCGTTTGGCGCTCCGATTGGCCCTTCACTGGCCTTCACTGGTGAAGGGCCAATCGGAGCGCCGAACGCGGTCGATGCGTAGTCGAGATAGTTAAAATAAACTCACACTAGGGCCTCTGTGCTCTTCTCGGTTCTCATCGTGTGGCAGCCGTCGACCCTCGACCCACCGCGTCCCATCCCGTCGCATCGCCCACCCGCGCTATTATTTCGTTTTCGCTTAGCGTTATTTTTGCTCGGCTCCTAAGGCTAAAGATTTTTTCAAATACGACTGGTAGTTCCTGAGATTAGAGTGTTCAAATAAAAAACTCCAATTAAATTAATTAGCTTTTTTACAAGTCCATTTTTTAACCTACCTACTAGCTGCGCCCCGCGGTTTTAGCCACTTATGTCTCGATCCCGTGGGAATATCCCATAAAAAGTATCCTGTGTCCCAATCCAGATCATGGTCTACCCGTGAGGTCAAAATTACACGAAAGAAACCCAACCTCAATGCTTCCTAGGAGGCACGGTTTCTAACAGACACGTCTTTTCAAGAATCGAGAAGCCACGAGCCACTCAGTTAGTCGTCTTTACGATTCGCCTTGCCTTTTTAAATGACTCATATAAAAAGGCAAGGCGAATCGTAAAGATAGAAAAGTTGTCATACTTCCAAAGAGTGGATAATTTAGTTCTTATCTTGGTACTATAGCTATTTTATAATAAATTGTCTGGAATTTTATAAATTCCACCATTGTAGTCTGATATATGGGCTTCGTAGTAACGTAGGTACGATAAGTACAAATTATGGAAAAAATAACTTTTCCTAATTAGTTTTGCTACTTGACGCTAGATGGCACTAAACCAAATTTCTACAGCGCTGAGCAGACGATCGACTATTTATTCACTGGACAGAAATTACCGCAATGAAATGGCAGAAATGTCCGGCAATTTATTTGTCCTACGTGTGGATTATTGCACAAATTCCCATACGTTCTATCGTCGGTGCTCAGCGCTTGAGAACAAAAGCTTGATGACAATGGCAACACTGGCATCAACTGACGCCCTCTACCAGTCAATAAAGAAAACTCTCCTTTTGTCTCGTTCAATCCAATATGGCGGCAAACGGTGTATGAAAGGTGCGGAATGTTTTGATTCGAAACGAACAATAAAAAATTGTATGAAAAAAAAAACTCAGGAAACGTGAAAAAAATACGCAATGGCCGGTGAATTAACGTGGTTTTCGTGTTGTTAATATTAAATAATCGATCTCGAAGTTAGTTGTGTGGAAACTGATGTGTTTATGAATTGAATATTATTTTTTTGGTATTTGGATTTGTGTCCGCTAACGCTAATGTGTTCGCTTGCAGTAATATGTGATAGATTACACGCTAGATATGTCTACCGACCCTGATAAAGCTACGGGATGCCCGATTGAGAGTGATAAAAGTGTTAATACGGAGCAAGAGGAGTGTGGTGACATTATCAGTGCTGTGAGTGATGAGTGCAAAGAAAAAAAGAAGATTCCTCGGTCAGTGCGTTTCCCTGACGAGGATCTCATAGTTACACAGTACTTCGAACCTGCAAACCCCTGGCACGATGGTAAGAGAAACTTTTTTCATCACCTCGAAAAACAACGTAAATAATTTGTCAATTCTAACTCTTATTTTGTGTTTTAATTGTTGAATGATCATCAAAACGTGTCTACCACGATAACCAACGCGATTAAACACAAACTTTTGTTGTGTTGCGTGCTTATTGTGCCTACAGCTGATAATTACAAAACATGAAAATAACACAATTGATTATTTAAATTACTTATGTACTTACATCATAAAAAATGATACAAATTAAGCCTTCAAGTCTATGTATCCCTGGTGTAACAGTCAGTTTTTAGTTTATCAATGCCAGTTTAACTAGTATCTGTCAGCTGTTCACTTGATAATAATTTTAATTCTCATTTGCCCTACAGGGGACAATTTTTTGGCTGAAATCCTAATAAACTTAACACTAATAAACTTCTGCCCGCGACTTTGCCCACATGGTAGTCATAAGGTCCATAGTGCCTTTTGGTACTCCGCAATAAGCAGTGTAGCTTTAAGCCAGTGAAAGAATTTGCGAAATCGGATCAAAACTTTCAGAGATTACCTCTTACATCCAAACTCACAAATTTTACCTCTTTATAATATTAGTATAGACTTTATATAGATAAGCCATGGATAAAGAGCTTGTGGCTAAGTAATAACAGTTGCACGGGTCGATCCATCAGGTTAAGTTACGCTTGCTCGGGTTGTTCCGTGGATGGGTGACCATCTTTACATACCGAGACTCCTCCATGCCTCAGACAGCATGTTAAGCCGTTGGTCCCGGCTGTCATTTGTGGATCTTTGGCAGTAGTTACTGTTCATCAGAAGCCCGAAAGTCTTGACAACCAGTCTTACCATGGGGTATTGTATTACCCAGCTACTGGGTTGTGGAGATCAGATAGGCAGTTGCTCCATGTAAAATACTGATATTCAGCTGCATTTGGTTAGACTGGAAGCCGACCCCAACATAGTTGGGAAAAGGCTAGGCAGATTGATTATAGATACGCCACCACTGCTTGTCATCGTCCTTACTCACCACCGGATGAAAAAAACTTTAAAATTAACACCCAATCTGTGAGATGTGTGCGTATTGTGATTGGTTTAACAAAATTGGTTGCACATAAGATTTAAAACCAATTAAATTAAATAGTGGTCAAGAAACAGGAATAAAGGGAACAGGATATATCATCTCAAATTCAAAATTAAAATATATGTTTTCACTTGAACCTACAAGGGCTCATGAAATGTCTGAAACAAGGTGCTCGGGTCCAATTGGTTTGTAGTCCTGTGGAAGAGCAGGCAAGAAACTCCTTGCAGGGGTGTAGTTGACTCAATCTGCCTAGCCTTTTTCCAGCTGTATTGGGGTCGGCTTCCAGTCTAACCGGGTGCAGCTGAATACCTGATTGTTAAAACATTTATATATTCTAAGTTTATAGCATAAGTCTCGATACCGTGGGAATATTGGGATAAAAAGTATACTATGTGTTAATCCAGGTTATAAACTATCTCTTTTCCAAATTTCATCCAAGTCCATTCAGTAGTTTTTACGTGAAAGAGTAACAAACATCCATCCATCCATCCATACTTACAAACTTTCGGGTTTGTAATATTAGTTAGGATAAATAAAAAAGTTGACAGTTGCTTGTGCCAAATGGCGGATCGGACGGATATTTAAAAAAAAAAAAAATTAAGTACTTTAAATTGCTTTTTTGCCGTCGATTTTTTTTTTACTATTATTTGACGATGTAAACTATCGAATAAAAATATTTTTAAAAATCAAGCATATTCCCTATTGCGTACTTTAGAAAATCTAAGAGGTCTTGCATATACACGAAAAGCGACTTTATTTTATACTAAGTAGTAAGTATAAACAACAATCAAATGTGTGTAAATTCATAATTTGTAATGTGTAATATTGCATGGTCCTTTTTTTTTATTTGGCCTAAATTAGTAACAGTAGGCCAAATAAAAAAAATAACCTGTGTCTGTGACCTCACAGATACAGGTTTAATTTGACAAAATAATGACGCCCATAATAGGAAAAACCTGTGTTACAGGGGTCCATTCATCCATCCATTGTGGATGTTATAATAGTTACTTACAAATTAGTACCAAGCGCAATTGTAAAAAAAAAAAAAGAATACAAACTCAAACCATTTATTTCAAATAAACCAATTACAGGCACTTTTGAATTGTCAAGGGGTCGGTCAGTCAGAAAGATGAAGCTAGTCCATTCCAAATTTTTGTTTAACACTTAAAAATTCCCGAAAAAAATCTTGCAATGATGTTTATACTATGAAAGAAAAGATAGGACAAGTATAACATATTGTGTAGGTATGATATTATTCATATTGATATCAAGATTATCATCCTGTGATGACAAATGATCATGATTATCAATGTTATCACAATTGTTTAATTTATTAAGTTGTTACTTATCTGTTCTTATGCATTTTTGAAATTCTTGTGAGCTTGTTTTGTGTATGTGTACAACCAATTAATTATCATTCTTACATCCAATTCCTGAAATGCTGATCAAGTTATGATTAACTAGCTTCAGCCCGCGACTTCGTCCGCGTGAAATTTCTTGTTTTAACATAAAATATATCTTATGACACTCAGAAATACTGTATAAAAAGGAAATCAGGAATAACACGTATAACTGTCCTATACTTTTTACGGAGTTCATGAAGTAGTTAGGAACTTAGGATGCAAGTACATGCAATACTCACACCTGCTTCCCATTGGGGTAGACATAAACCACGGAACGCCACCTGGGGGCCAAGTCTACTAACTTACAAATGTGTCAGTGGTCTCACAATGATAAGTTTTTGACAGATATGCCATACAAATTCTGTCAAAAACTCATCATTGCGAGACCACTGACACATTTGTAAATTAGTAGACTTGGCCCCCTGAACGAGTAGTATGACCACAATAGCAGCGAGTTTAGTTTATCGACGGAAGAATAGACAAAATGACAGATTTTGAAATTGTGATTGTGTATGTCTATTCTACCGTCGACAAAACCCGTTTCTATGGTGGTCATGCTACGCGTGCTGCGATGATCCTTACATACTCGTTTCGCTTTGTTTACATTCATAAATCTGGTAGAAAAAAGTGTATAATTAAAATGCTTCAAAATAAACACAGACAATTCCTGTTTTATCAAAACATTACGTAGAATCACTATCAAGTTTATCTACATGTTATGATGTTACATTGTGTCTGTCTGTCTGTTTGTCCCACAAACATAAACAGCTGATAGCCTTCAAGGACAGGATTCTTTATTGGACGTTACTTTGTAGTAACTCGCTTATTTTGATAAGTATTATGAATAAGAAGAGAGCTAGAAAGACAGCCAGAGGTCACCAGTTTTAAAACTTTAGATTTTTAGTAATGTGTCATTCAGGCCCTACCCTACCTGAAATTGCTTTGCATGATCCTCCGTTATGCCGAAAAGACTGCAGCATTAATTTTGAAATAAATATATGTTAAAATTGAGGATTGATGCTTGGCGGAGAATTTTGGTATTACAGGCGGGGAACAAACCAATAACCTGAAATATGGTGTAACTTTTGTTTGTTCCCCACCTGTTATACCAAAATTCTACAGATTATAATGCTTGTTTTTCTATTTTTTTTTTAAATAATTTGTTTTGTATTACTAAAACCTTCCTCGAGAACCACTCTATCCATTGGTGAAAACAGCATGAAAATCGGTGCAGTAGTTTTTGAGTTTATCGCAAATAGACAGATAGACGCGGCGGAGGACTTTGTTTTATAATATGTAGTGATGAGGGAACAGATGAACATTCATACATACATACATAACGGTCAAAATCATAACCCTCCTTTTTGCTTCGCCGTAGTCGGGTAGAAAAAGAGTGGGCTATGCCCAGCAGTGGGTGAAGTCGAGTTTTGAATGATTATGATGATGATGAATCTATTCGATTTTAACCTAGGAACATGCTAGCCAGATGATTGCCTACTATTCTAGATATATTATCTTTACGCATGCAGTTAATTTAGTTTTTCCTGATTAGCCATTAACCTTGCGGAGACAAAAACGTCCGCATTCCATCATGTAAGTATCTGACAGTGACATGTAAGTATAAGACAGTGGTGCCGATTCCCTTGTTCACAAACTAAACTAAATTTAAGTTCAGTGCATCTTTTTCTTTCTATTTCATTAAGAAAAGGACAGAAGATAAATTTTAGTTTAGTCCTGTCAAATTAATCAGCGCCTGTCACTACTCCATACAAGTTTAGACGTGATTAAAAACTTGCCTACTAAAATTACGTCAATTTACGTCAGGCGCTGATTAATTCGACAGGACTAAAATTTATCTTCTGTCCTTTTCTTAATGAAATAGAAAGAAAAAGATGCACTGAACTTAAATTTAGTTTAGTTTGTGAACAACAGAATCGGCACCAATGACCTGCAAATTGCAAAACATAAGAAGATTTGAATTTCGCGGGCTACTTTGGCGCATCCTCCTTATGCAGCATGATTTTATTTGATAATACTTGGCTTTATCAAGTAATCAGGTAAAAAATATGTGCGGCTTAACCTGTCAAAGATTCCAACATGCTCCATAACCACATTACTTAAAACATGGTGTCACAAAATACTTAATGATCTCACTGCGATTACTCATCTGTTTCCTGCATCCTAAAATACACATATTTTAGTCATCACTTCACTGAAATTACATCATGCATTTTAGATAAAAATCACACAATATGTTAATAGATTTGTTACTCAAAATCAAAATCTATTTGATACGGTTGCAACGAGTTTACTTTGAAGCATCAATTAGCAAGTTCACACCTGAAAATGGTCTTGACATGAGTCATAAATTGTCAGAGTAATGTAGTTACTGTCTTGTTGGTCTAGTGGTCGTAAGCGGTACTATTGCTCGGGTTTAGTTTACCATAGAAACGGGTTTTGTCGACGGAAGAATAGATCTGTTCTGTTTTGGTCTGTTCTTCAGTCGACAAAAACCCGTTTGTATTGTGGTCATGCTTCGATGAAAAATAACTTTAATTTGTGATGTTGGTGTCTTTGCTTTTCAATTTTCCTTTTTTTGCCACCGACTTCCGATATTAAAGTTATTTTTTACTTTTGATTAGTTTTTTTTTTAAGTCGGTTGTTTTTTTTTTGTATTTTATTTTTATTTTACATTTTTTTGTTGTGCTTATCTACACAAATTAGACTACCACTACTTGTTATGTAAATAACAGTGATGGAGTCACATAGAATATCGTCTACATATACTAAGTGGGTGAAGCTAACTCAAAAATTACGCAAGCAAAGTAAATAAAATTTATATGGGACCACCTCTGAAGCATGACCTACCAAACAAAAAAATAATCATAATCGATTGATATTTGGCTAGGTAAGCGCGTAAAAAAAAACCTCCTCCTTTTTGAAGAAGTCGGTTAAAAAGGTGCCTAGACTAACTGGATGCGGAAGGCGCCGATTCGGTTCTTGTTCATCAACTTAGGAGATTCCTGTGTTCAGCACTGGACTGTTATAATTAGAGTTGACTACTAGTCTACTAAACCGAAGTATTGCTAAACTTAAGTGGCAGTGGCCAGGGCACATTGCTCGCAGAACAGATGGCCAATGGGGCCGAAAGGTTCTGGAGAGGCGACCGCGTACCGGAAGACGTAGCGTTGGAAGGCCCCCACAAGGTGGACCGATGTCCTGGTGAAGGCCGCGCGAATGCCCTGGATGCGAGAAGCACAGAACCGGTCGAAGTGGCGGTGCTTGGGGGAGGCCTATGTCCAGCAGTGGACGTCTTTCGGCTGAAATGATGATGACTAGTCTAAAATGCAATTTCGGGTACGAATAAACATAGATTAAGAAAAAAACCTTGCCGCCAGCATATGGTATGAACATGCTAGTGGTACCATTGACATCTGTGTCGGAAACTTTGCATGCCATGATGTCACCGCCGTGCACTGAATCTGCCCATCTGGATCTAGGACTCGCTCGATTCATCCTTTGTCTAACTACGCGAAGAAAACCAGACGCCCTTGACAAAGTGGCATTCTATCAGCGATAATGATGATGGAAAAGGCAAAAATGTATAGGACTGACATAAGCTATCGAAAAGCTTATGTCAATCCTGTTGAAAGTCGTTGTAGAAATACGAAACGCTTTCGAAGCGATGTCTAGGGCCTCTAGCCTTTTACGACATTTGTTGTTATTTACTTTTTTAGGGTACTGTACCCGGTGCCAAACGGAATCCTATTTTACATGGGCGCCTAAAAAACTTCAGAAGCTAGGTGCACGGTTCCAATACGTCGTTTCCTATGGAGCCTTCACAAAGGTTTTACTATATTTTCACATAACACGGTTCAACAAGTTATTGATGTTTTTCTGTTTGTAATATTTAAAGGCAATACGTGGTCTTTATCAGAAGAGGTCTTATTGTCTCTTATTATGCGTGGGTTTGCGGGCTAGGAGATGTAATTAAATTGGAATGAACAATAATGTAAACGACGTTCCACCGAGTACGTGAGGCGCGAGCGCAGATCAATCAACTCACTGCCCTGCCAGGGTAGTTACCATGATCACCAATACCACAGTCGCCATGAATCCTTGCCGGTTTCCCGGTTTCGATCCATCTCCGCGATGTTCCAATCTTTTGGCGGGGGGTCGCCCCCTCAGTTACGTCAAGTAGACAGCTGTCACAATCGTTCGAAAATCAACTCCGTAAGTTTAGCGTCGTAATATCTTTAGATGCGCCGTCATATTTTATTGTGTAGCTGTTTGTTGTTCCTATGTAATAAAAATAAAACAAGTACCAGGTACTTACTTAAAAACTTTTTACAAAAAAAATACAACCAACTTCCAAAAAAACACTAAAAAGTAAAAAATAACTTGAATTTTGAGTGTCTTTGGTTTTCAATTTTAATTTTTTGCCATCGACTTCGTAATTAAAACAAAACAGTCGAATTGAGAATATCCTCCTTTTAGAAGTCGGTTCGTCCAACAAATCGAAACATCTATGAGTCTACCAGGCCTTACAACTTTCTCAATTTCACAAATTAGAACAGAATTTATATACAACCTAAATAAAATAATGAAAAAAACAAAACTATGTAAACTCAATGATATGATCGCTATTACAAATAAAATAATAAAATGGAAGTAAAAATCTTTTTAAAAACAAGCTTTTAATGAATTAAAGGATTTTCCCATGGCCACCTTCCAGCTCCATCATCAGACCCTGAACACCACCTAGTATTTAGCACTTGTTAATACAAAGCCAATGAGTCCAAATACGATGGTGCTATCTTGTTTGATTGAGGAGTTCCTATGCCCAACTTCCTGCTCCATCATCAGACCGGCTCCATGGTATCATTTTTTCAAAATGTCTTGGTAGTTATATAATTTATTTATTTATTTATTTAATACTTTAAGCACACAAATGTACAGAGGCGGACTTAATGCAATAGGCATTTTCTACCAGTCAACCTTTGGGTGATGCAGAGACAAACAGTATATATATAAGTATGCCAAGTTTCAGCCCGATCGGATGCCAGGAAGTGCTTGAAAAATGGATGGCAATTGGAGTAACCGGAAACACATACGAACAGAGCAAGTTAATATAAAGCTTGTAAAAAGAGTAGACAGAGCATTATCGAATCGACACCCACATTTCGCCAAGTTACATAGTTCTCCCACCATAAACAAAAACAAACAAACAACTAATTAAGTGATAAAATTAATGATCTATACCACGAGTGATAAGTACATCGAGCAACACTCGTCTGTCAACGTTCGATTATTTTCATCTTAGAGAATTTATTACTTACGCGATGTATGACGGAGATTGGCCACTGCGTAATTTTTAAATAGTTTCTATCATTTTTGCGTTCATTAAGGGATGAATGAAAGGCAATTGCATGCAGCTGAGATGACAATGCTTTAGAGGGATGTGGTATTACGCTAATGGATAGAATAAGAAATGAGTATACATAATTTAAGGTGATTTACACATGTACTCATCATTATAAACAACTTTCACGATGGATCCAACAATGAAATCGCGAAAAGAAACTCAACTGTTCCTGTTACACTTAACGTGCTTTCCGAGGCAAAGAGGAGTTTCGACATGTAAAGATGGTCACCCATCCACGGACCAACCCCGGCAAACGTAGGTTAACCTGATGGATCGACCCGTGCGGCTGTTATTATGACTTAGCTACGAGCTCCTGTTAAGAGGATGTAATGCATCAAAATTATTTATTATTGAGATAATTGTGTGTTCGAGAATAGGTCATCATGATGATGTTAATACTATAGCATTATTTAAATTAATGCATTCATTTGAATAATTTAGCATTAGAATCGATTTATTTGATTTAAGTACAGAGCACGGAATAGCCGCGCCCGGCAGCGGTGTATAGAGACGGCAGTATAGCTTGTCTACTCAGAGGGCCTAGACAAGTGACAATAGCTTCGAAAGCGTTTCGTATTTCTACAACGACTTTCAACATAATTGACATAAGCTTTTCGATAGCTTATGTCAGTCCTATATATTTTTGCCTTTTCTATCATTGTTATCGCTGATAGAAATGATAGAATGTCACTTTGCCAAGGGCCTTTGAAACCCATTTTACGTGCAAGCCGCGGCGCTCCGTGTACGTAAAATGGGTAGTTGAGCGCGTCATTTCAGAGCGGACAAGCTATACTAATAAAAACTTTTTTCAAAATAAAAACAACCGACTTCCAAAAAAAAAAACACTAAAAAGTGAAAAATAACTTTAATATCGAATATCGGAAGTCGGTGTCTTTGGTTTTCAATTTTATTGGGTTTTCCGTATGGAATTTCTCAGTAGCAGCCTGAGTCTGGATATCTGCCCGGTAGATAGGAATAGGGTCAACCCTCCTTATACAAGTCTGACGAAATGTGGTTGTACTATAGGTACACCGCTGCCTAACTCTTCAGGGCGTACAGGCTTGATGTTATAATATTATGTAGTAGTCAGAACTGCCAACCACCTGTAACCTTAAAAGCTCTTTCAAAAGAACTTAATATCTTTTTAATAGCCAGTGATCACATGGAAATCTCCACGCTGTATAACACTACACGCAAAGAAAAATATTTCGGCTCGAACAATTTATTTGAACGATCAATTTACGAACACGGACCATAATAAAAACATTGGAACGCTTGCCAAAACATTATCGGCGGACAACGGGAAAATACCAGTTCGTGGGTGATAAAGATACATAATATATTATTACATTTTTATCTCAAATATTTCAATATACCTACTATCTGTTGTGATGGGCCAGTGGTTAATGCCTTGCCTCTCATGCACGAGGTTGCTGGATTCAATTCTGGGCAAGTACTAATGTGACTTTTTCAATTCTTACTTTCTAAGTTGATCTTGGTAAAAGTAATTTTCAAGATCAACTCAACTTTGGTGAAGAAAAAACATGTCAAGTGAGGAAACCTGGACTTATAGTTAACTAGCTTCCGCTTGCGGCTTCACCCGCGTGGTATGTCGATAAAAAGTACCCTATGTCCTTCCCCAGGATGCCATCTGTCTCCTTGCCAAATTTTATCGAAATCCGTTCAGTGGTTTAGGCATGACAAGGTAACATATAGGCAGACAGAAAAGACATATTTGAAACAGTTTGTTCTCGAAAAGTAATATTAGCTTGGTGTGACAAGCGACCGCAGTCAGGAATCTGGCACCTTCTCGGACACCACGAAAATGCTGTCTGCCAGAACACTCGAATTTATTAACAACCAAAAAAAGTGTCTATCCTCTCTCGCCCTCCATATTCCCCTGACCTAGCGCCTTGTGATTTTTACCTGTTTCCAAGAAACAAAGAAAAACTAAAGGGGAAAAGGTTTGAAAGCAAAGAGAAAGTTTCGAGATTGCTGAGGTGTCTAAAGAGGAGTGGTCAGAGGTATTTTCCAATTGGTTCAGACGTATGGAAAAGTGTATACGTGCTCAGGGTGAATCCTTCGAAACGATCGATACTTGTATAATTTTTGAGTATCATGTATCTTTTGACTTTTGGCATGATCCATGTATATTCGAAGAACTGACAGTTG
Source organism: Lithophane socia (assembly GCA_947522985.1). NCBI lineage: Eukaryota > Metazoa > Arthropoda > Insecta > Lepidoptera > Noctuidae > Lithophane > Lithophane socia. The sequence continues at coordinate 2,913,973 of OX383281.1, read as the reverse complement.
ACACGGGTAGTCTGGACTCTGGAGCCGAAAGCTTTACCAAAGGGTATCATAATGCCCAGTTACTGGGTTGTGGAGGTCAAATAGACAGTTGCTCCATGTTCGCAAACGATCGCAACATTATAACTTCAAATGTTGAGTGAGTAGGCAGCATAATTTATCGGTACTCTGATAATACTCCGATAATGAATGTTCCTGGCTTTGCTAATCGCCATAATATCGCGCTATGAATGAAAATACTACTGACGACCACATGGGTGTAACTTTCAGACATTCCGGCATCAGATAAAACGTAGAAAATTAAAAAAGCCTCGCCATATTGCCTAACCCTTCGGGGATTACAGGCGTGATGTTATGCGTATTTGTGATATTATTATAATTTTTAATCGACTTCCAAAAAGGAGGAGATTCTATGTTCGTCTGTATGGTTTTTTTTTGTGTATGTTCATCGATATTTTCGCCAGTTGTGAACCGATTTAATAAATTAATTTCGTGGTGGTCCCATATAAATATACATTTGATTAACTTTGCTTGCGTAGTTTTTGAGTTATCTTCAATATTACGTATTTTTTCCCACTTTGTTTATGTAGATGATATTCTATGCGTTATTTACATAGCAGGTAGTGGTATTCGAATTTGTGTGGGGTACCACAACTAAAAAGTGAAACATAAAAACTTTTTCCAACAAAAAAACCGACTTCGACCAATAAAAACACAAAAAAAGTGAAAAATAACTTTAACTTCGGAAGTCGGTGGCAAAAAACGAAAACTGAAAACCAAAGACACCGACTTCCGAAATAAAAGTTATTTTTCACATTTTAGTGTTTTTTTTTTTACTAATTATAAACCTCGCCATCTTGTTCCTTCTCCTTGTAAAAACAGGTCTTTGCCCTGCGCTAATACTACAACAGACACAATTTTATAGGTAATTCCTTTTGTAGCTCGCCATTCTACTACACGCGCACTAGACAAAATAATCATCGCGGAGTCAGCAGCCGTTGCCAAAAACATGAGTAGGTGAGAAACATAGGAAAATACCGGGTTTGTGTGGGCTAAATATATAACACATTAGATATGTTATTCACGATCTAAATGTAGATAACGTGTGGTTCCTGTTTGGTTGCCTCGTCAGACGATAGGCTTGTATTAAACAAAATTTAACTAAAACCCAACTACGACTGAAAAGGTATAAACAAGACACCACAGACAGACAAATTAAAAATCCGGAGTCACACGTGTTAGGGCGGCATAAATCGAACAGATTACGTGTGACTCCGGATTTTTATTTGTCACCAGCGGACAATCAAGACGCTTCTTGACAAATAAGGTATCGTTACCTTATTTGTCAAATTGTGATGAGTGGTTTAGAAGATACAAGGGAACAGATGAACATACATACATACCGGTCAAAATCATAACCCTCCTTTTTCTTCGCCGTAGTTGGGTAAAAATAATGATCAAGACTGAAGAGAAAACTGCTGTCAAAACGTATTTGTACCCGACTACGGCGAAGAAAAAAAGGAGGGTTATGATTTTGACCGGTATGTATGTATGTTCATGTGGGATCATAACTTCTAAACTACTCCTCATAATTTGACAAATGAGGTATCGTTGGAAGCATCTTGATCTTCCGCTGGTTATAGGCTATGTGGCCTCACATTAAATTGAATATGGCTTTTGTCCCCCAGAGGGCGCTCTGGGGGACAAAAGTCATGAACAATTTTTTTTTACTTTCGCATTTATAATATTAGTAAGGATTACTATACTAGCTCATGCTCGCGGCTTCGGGGATGTCGGTTATATACTAAAACCTTCCTCGAGAACCACTCTATCCATTGGTCAAAACAGCATGAAAACCGATGCAGTAGCTTTAGATTTTTGTTGTATATAAACGATCTGCCGCGTCAAATACAGCATCCTATTTTATTTGCCGATGACTGTACAGCACTCGTGAAATGTACTGACATTACTCGTTATGCACAAGACATTAATGGCACTTTAGAAAATATTATAAGCTGGCTTGATAAGAACAACCTAGTAATAAACTTACAAAAAACTAGTGTAATGCAGTTCCACCAACGTACACTTCCACCAAATGTGAACGTACAATATGATGGGGAAGAGATCAAAGTAGTAAAAATTGCAAATTTTTTGGGAATAATGATAGACGATCAATTAACTTGGGAACCTCAAGCCGAAGAAGTGTGGAAAAAGCTGAGCACTGCAGCATATGTCCTATGGAATTTGGCAAAAAAAGTTGACACAAAAACTGCTTTAATAGCTTACCATGGTTTGGTCGCCTCAGTCGGTTTGGAATAATTTTTTGGGGTAATTGTAGCCTACGAGATAAGGTGTTTAAAGCTCAGAAACGCTGTGTAAGAGCGATGTGCGGTCTTAAATCCACAGATAGTTGCAAGGCTTTGTTTAAGTCTCTAAAAGTTCTTCCCTTTCCGTCATTATTTATTATGGAAATGGCAATATTTGTTAAAAGAAATGCGAACTTATTCACTAAGGTTTCGGACACCAGAAAAGGCCCCGTGAGAAGCCAATATAAAAACCTTTTAAATGTTGGTTGCTATAAAACTGCATTATTAAGGAAAAGTGTAATTTGTATGGGACCAATCATATTTAATAAATTACCGGATTATTTAAAAAATGACACATTTCAAAATTTCAAACACAAACTTAAAGCTTTTCTAGTGGAAAAATGTTATTACTCCATTAATGATTTTCTAAATGACCGATCATTATAGACATTGAAATTTTGTTAATTACATAAATTGAATTTTGAAAATTAATTATATCGACTGAATTAATTGTATTTTGTTTGACATTTTAGTTGTTCTTTGACATTTACATAGTATTTTGACATTTTAATAGTAATGTCGAAATTTGAATTTTATTTTGACATTGGAATTGTATTTTGACATTTGAACTGTATTTTGACATTTTAATTGTACTTTGACATTTGATCTTATCTGGGACTATTATGTTTTGCTAATTGCAGATTGAATGATTTCATTTTAATTGTATTGAACTGTCATTTGATATGTGATAATTGTGTTTAATGTATTTTCTGTTATAGCATCAATCGTACTCACTCATTCATTTAATTTTTGCACGTCGAATCTTGGGCAGAATGTATGGCTCAACTTTATTTCTTTACCACCTTATTTGTATACCTACATTATAGCAAATAAATAATTTGATTCGATTTGATTTAGCTTTTGAGTTTATCGCGAACAGACAGACAGACGCGGCGGAGGACTTTGTTTTATAATATGTAGTGAAAGTTCGGACATAATATATACAAACGAGTATTTTTTTTTTTTGAGGGTGGGTAATCATCAAATGACTTCTCCCGCTCTGGGCGGAGCGGGAGGGTGTGTCAGACTTTTACTGACTAAAACCCACACGTGTTCCTTCAGGTGCCCGTTGCCAAGGGTCCCGGTATCCCTTTTGGCCTTTCCTGCAACCCTGGCAACATAATTATATAGTTAGGATTAGGATTCTCGTTTGTGTCGATAAGACAAACATTATGTACAAAATATTCCGCTATTTACGACCTAATCTTACAAATCGCACGTGATACTCGATAACAGAGCTACGACTCCGTGTTGTGTGCCTAATCTATAAAATATATGTGTCAATGTCAACAGTTGACGATAAAAAATTGTTGATCGATGTTAGGGTATTATTAGTATGGCAACAATGATTTCCTTGTTGAGTTTTGTACTGAAATTCAGCTGTAGGTAACGGTTTATTTTAAAGGACATTTTAAAGGTAAAATCAATACTGAAATTACTCGACCATGCCTATTTACAAAAAAACCGGTGAAGTGTGTGTCTGACCACGCACAATGAAGGGTTCCGTGGTTGGGATGAATTTCCAAAATAAAAGTTAACATTGTAGGTGAAAAACTTGTTTTTGCAACTGTTTTAAGCTGGTAGATCATTACTCGGTATTCGGTAACTTTTAGAGCCTACTTAGCTGTGATAGTTTTGCTTTGAATTTCGTAATATACTACTGCCGTGAATTTTTTCACATATCCAAAACCAACCATTTTGCTGGCAGGGGGGACATACTTGACTCTAACAAAAATTAGAACTTTAAAGCTTAATATTTCGCAAACGGATCCCTGAATCCAAAAATGGTTTTACAAATTCACAATATTTAAACGACTTTTCCAACGACAACCCGCACAATGGGATTGACGAGAAAAAATTCACCACGTTACGTGAGGGAGGGAGGTACACTAAAAAAATTTTTTTCATGATTTTTTTACCACTTTGTCGGCGTGATTTATATGTATAGCCATACCAAATTATAGCTTTCTAGTACTAAGAGTCTCTGAGCTAGGCCGCCGACAGACAGACAGACGGACATGGCGAAACTACAAGGGTTCATGTTGACTACGGAACCCTAAAACATCAAAGTCTCCACAAGCATAGTTTTCGTCTTAGCGGGAAAAAAGGTTTTTAGACCATACAGGGATCGCAGAGTACCGTTGAACCTTTGACTAACACTAGAAACCTGGCTTTACCAGGAGGCGTAGCATGCGCACCGTTTTGTCGACGGAAGAGTAGACAAAAATGACGTTTCCTGTAGACAGTAGATAGTACGAGACGGCAGCAAAATAGAAAGAGTCAACTGCACTTTTTACGAAATTCACTTTTTACATAATTCGACTCGGAATTCTTTGTTTTATCATAGGATTTATCGGTTGTCAGTGTGATTTTGACAGCAAGGATAGAAAACTTTCTTCCGAAATAGTCTACATATAAAAAGACCTAGACAAAGATCGTTAGAAATGAAAGACAAAATGACAGATTGTAGAAAGATTTCTACGGTGGATGTCAAAAATGAAGAAACGAACTGTCACTTTGTATAGAAAAAGCTATGTCTATTCTTCGTAGAAATAGAAAGCGCCATGCTACGCCTGCAGCTAAGTGTCGAGTCAAGATGCAAACAGACAGGGGCGTTCGCAGCCCAAGATTTTGGGGGGTTCACCATTGGTGCCGAGGATTATTTTTAGGGAAATGGTTACCTAATTGATAAGTACACCAAAAACTTTTTTTTTGTATATGCACATAGGGGTCACTGTGGCTCAAGTACCTACAGTTTTTAGTTAGTAAAGAACGTAAATCATTCAGTCTCTCGTAAGCTTGAATGATTTTGAGGGGGGGGGGGGGGGCTCGGACCGCGCCTGCAAACAGAGATCTACTCCAGATCTCTTTTGTCCTTCTCCAGGTCATGGTCTACCTATGTGCCAAATTGCACCCGTTTTAGCGTGAACGCACAACCAATAAAAAAACTCACTTTCGCCTTTATAGTATTAGTTAGGATTATAGTTGCAAATAAACCTTAAACCAAAATCCGCGGTTTAAAAACCATGTTAAACAAATTTAAAACGGTCTTTAAACCACAGATTTTGGTATAAAGCTGTAAATACACCGCTGTAATACGGTTTATATAGATATACATAGAAGTACATTACACATTCACTACGATACCTGCTTACCCCCTATACCTTGTGTCATCTATCCGACAGGCCACTTCTTATAACATAATAGTTGATATCTTCCGAGAAACTCATCTATTCCCATCATTAATTAGTTTGTACTCGCACGATATAATGGCGACACTCCACACCAGCACTTGGCTAAGCTATGCACGTAATTAGCCTCGCTATGTTTAAAAAAACCGTACAATATTTAAGTAACTACATATTTTTATTAAATACCGGCCAAGTGCGAGTCGGACTCGCGCACGAAGGGTTCCGTACCATTATCTATAAAAACGGCAAAAATCACGTTTGTTGTATAGGAGCCCCCTTAAATATTTATTTTATTCCGTTTTTTAGTGTTTGTTGTTATAGCGGCAACAGACGGATAGACAGACAGACAGACGGACGGACAGCGGAGTCTTAGTAATAGGGTCCCTTCTACCTTTGGGGACAGAACCCTAAAAAAACATGTTTCTTGTATGGGGATTATTTTATTTTTATATTTTGTGTAGCTGCAATAGAAATACACACATTAACATATATGATTTACACAGTATTCATCATCATCATCATCATTGGTACCATCTGATGGCCAACTCTAGCACCGCACGCGTTCATTGGCCAAATCAAATAGCGCGCGCTTCCCCGGCTTCCTGTTACACACTTCCGTCCCTCTGGAAGCGACAGGAAATATTTGTAGGAAAGCGAGAGAAGAGGATGTTACACATCAAAAATTTGGTCGATTGTAGGACCTACAAATTCATAGCATGCCGTGTGCGTGCGCGCTTATTCTGTAGTTCCTACTCTGTTATGCGTGCCTGAACCGCGCATCTAACGTGGAAAACCTCTCCGCACACTTGAAATGAACCGCGTATCTAACGTGGCAAACCTCTCCGTACACTTGAAATGAACCGCGCATCTAACGTGGCAAACCTCACCGTACACTTGAAATGAACCACGCATCTAACGTGGCTAACCTCTCCGTACACTTGAAATGAACCACGCATCTAACGTGGCTAACCTCTCCGTACACTTGAAATGATCCAGGCATCTAACGTGGCTAACCTCTCCGTACACTTGAAATGAACTACGCATCTAACGTAGCAAACCTCTCCATACACTTGAAATGAACCGCGCATCTCACGTGGCAAACCTCACCGTACACTTGAAATGAACCACGCATCTAACGTGGCTAACCTCTCCGTACACTTGAAATGAACCACGCATCTAACGTGGCAATCCTCACCGTACACTTGAAATGAACTGCGCATCTAACGTGGCCAAACTCTCCGTACACTTGAAATGAACCGCGTATCTAACGTGGCCAACCTCTCCGTACACTTGAAATGAACCGCGCATCTAACGTGGCTAATCTCTTCGTACACTTACTTTGTTAGCTGTGGACGGTCGACTTTATGGTGGAAGGGGGAGGGGTAATATTAAATGAATGACCTGATCGTAAGTGATTAGCTAGCTATACTATATGTGTAGTGTGTATCTGAGATAAATCGCTTGGTTGAGCTGATGAACAGACATTTTATAACGTTGTTAAGTCCCACGCTCAATATTCTTTTGAAATACTATAGGTATACTTTAAAGGCTTTTTTAAAACTTTAGCCAGGCAGGTTTCTGGGTATATGTTATAACCTATGCGTTTCGCAGTTGATTACTGGAGAATGTTCTCCTTCAAGTCCGGTCAGAACATCCAGATTCAAGTATGCAGATTCGACCAAGTTACTGCAAAGGTCCTTAGTTATTTAGGGGTATGACAACAGGGTGTTCACACGTCCCCCATAGAAAAGGGAGGATCCTCCGACCAGACGGGTGTTGTGTCTGGCGAGCAACTACCCAATATTGATATTGGATTCTACTGTACGGTAAACTCTAATTGCGTGATGCAGGATTTTTGTGTGACGTCAGGTCTTCGATGCGTAGTTCGCATGTGGCGATGTAGATACCGCCACAGTTACGTTACTGGAAGGGATCCATATATAATATTAAGGTAGATAAGGTAGGCAATCGTAGTGTGTGAGGGGCCTCAGCTAGATGGACCGATGACCTTAAAAATGGGGCCGGAACAGACTGGATGCAGAAGGCGGAGGTCTGGGTGTTGTGGCGCACGCGCAGCCTGGGAGAGACCTATGTCCAACACTGGACTGCGATAGCCTTAGTTGATTGAATGACAATCTACAATACAAGTTCGATCTATCTTCTACTATTCGTGTGGTAAGTGACTAACCTGGTGTCAGAGATTTAAACCCGCCCAAGGCCCTCTGACTTAGTTTCACATGCCGTCGAGAAATATCTCTCTGGCATGCCGGTTTCTTCACGATGTTTTCCTGCACCGTTTTTAAAGCAAGTGATAATTATACAATACGCACAAGCACATGAATCCGAAAAAACAGAGGTGTGTGTGAGGGTGGGAAATCATCAAATGACTTCTCCCGCTCTGGGCGGAGCGGGTTGGCGTGTCAGACGTTTACAGACTAAAACCCACCCGTGTTCCTTCAGTTGCCTGTTGCCAAGGTCCCGGTATCCCTTTCGGACTTTCCCGCAACCTTGGCAGGAGACGAAAGCCCCTGCATTTTGCATTGCAGAGGTGTGCCTTGGGTTCGAACTCGAGACCTATAAACTTGGCAGTCCGACGGTCACACCACTAGGCTATCACTGCACAGCACGGTCTATAAGCAGTAGCCTCTATAGAAATACCACAAGAATTTTCCAGAAAGAAACACAAAGGATTGAATATTTTTTTCAATATAATTTTTAATTAGTTGTGTTTCTCAGAACAGTTGATACATTATAATTAGTTTGGCAAGCTCCCTGGTTGAGTTAACAGCCAATGAGCGATTCGCTAAGTACTTTAGCGTTGGTCGCGTGCGTACCTTTGATGATCATGTCACGCACACATGAGGAAAGGTGTGTGATCAAACAATGAAGTTTAGAAGTTATACTTTGTACAAATGATCCTGTGACGGTATCTTCATCTCCACATGCGAACTACGCAAAGACCTGACGGCACACAAAAATCCTGACGTCACATACATTTTGCATCGCGCAATTAGGCTACGGCTACACTTCGCGCTATCGCGAACTTTTCTTCGTGCGCTCTCTCGCGCACTCCCCTCGATTACTCGCTGAGCAACAGAGAGTGCACGAAGAAAAGTTCGCGATAACGCAAAGTGTAGCCGTAGTATAATTGCGCGTAGCATTAGAGTTTACTGCGCGATGGACATTATACAAGAATCCAAACATCAATCGTAGGGCAGTTACCCGCCAGACACAACACCCGTCTGGTCGTCTGGTCGGAGGATCTTCCCTTTTCTACGGTGGATGAGTGAACTTTACACCCTGTTCCTCGTACTCCTAAAATCCTGTAGATTAACATACATAACATCACGCCTGTAATTCCCCTAAGGGTTAGGCAGTTTAAGTCCCATGTAATAGGGGGCGAGCGTATTGCCGTCAACCGGGCACAAATCCAGACTCCGGGAACTGTAGAAGTTATACTTTGAACAAATGGTCTTGTAGATTAAAATTAATGGTGTAATTATAGTGCGTACAAACTTACATTTGCAGTTGGAATGTATGGGAGAACATGTGTTTCGACTATAATGTTAAATTTGTTCTTGGGATAAACATCCCAAATATCGTAACTCATGATTGTGCGCGGTTCGACCCGCACTTGGCCGGTTTTTAGGGTTCCGTACCCAAAGGATAAAGGCTCTTACATACTGGCGCGACTTGTAGCACGACGCGACACCGCTGCATTGTTCGCCGTGAAGAAATTGTTTTGTTGAAAGTCGCGTCGCGCGACAAGTCGCCAGTATGTAAGCCTTTAAACGGGACCCTATTACTAAGGCTCCGCTGTCCGTCCGCTTGTCTGTCGGTAAGGAACCCTTCATGCGCGAGTCGAGTCACGCACCTGGCCGGTTTTTATAGCAACAAAGCGCTGTTATTTGGAGGTTAAAAAGCATTCGGCTCGGGACATGAAGCCTGCTTGACGGCTGAAATATTTTGACCTAAAAATAGGTTTTAAATAGACCTTGACCTTTTAGGTTATTTTGGTGTTTCTTCTGCTGAAATATGTACAATACCAAAGGTTTTGTTATACCAAATATTATTGCCAGGGTTGTTCCACCCTCTCCTGAGTATAAACTGCCTCGCTTTTGTGCCATGCTACCCTGGTATGTACATTATGTACAAGTCCCATCCTATGCCCTGTTTATCAAAACTTGCAAGCCTTGTATTACCAAATGTCATTATTTAGTTCACAAGTACTTCTATTTTTACACTTTTATTCGTGATTTTGTTTATCAAAAAATTATTTAAGTAAGTTACAACTTGTAGAAAATCATAACAAATCCTGAGCGTGTCCGGCGACTCTCTATTCCTTCTTACAAGTTTCGTGCTTAGTACCGCAATAAATGTTTAAATTCGATTTTTTTTAATGTGTTCAAATGAGAGAGATGACCTGATGCCCGTGTCCCAGCAGTGGGAACATTAAGGCTGATTATGAATATGGAGATGAGCTATGAATAACTTGTGAACGTGTAGACTTGTAACTTTTGATAAACAGGGCCCAGGTCTAACCGGCCTGTCTCTGCATCCACCCACAAAAATATTATTTATCAAGTATGATAATAAAGTTCTCAAAACGGTGAAGGAAAACATCGTGAGGAAACCGGCATTTCCTAGAATCAATAATTCGAAGAAAAGTGACATCAACTTACCCGCACTGGGCCCGCGTTTATTATGGCCCACTCCCTTTCACAGAGAGGTCTGTGATCCAGCAGTGGGAACATTCTAACAAGGAACTCTAAAAGTTATAAAACTAAAACCCAACTACGTCAAAAAAGTCAACTAAAAAGGTATAAACAAGAATCACAGACAGACAAATTAAAAATTCGCAGTCACACGGGCATAAATCCAACAGATTAACTACGTCATTTGTCATATTCTGATGAGTAGTTTAGAAGTTATGAGGACCACATTGAACATACATACATACCAGTCAAAATCATAACCCTCCTTTTTGCTTCGCCGTAGTCGGGTAAAAACCAATACTTCTGTCATATCGCTACTTTGGCTACTGTATGCTGTACGGGTGATTCTGATTTCTGATTGGCTACTGTATTAGTGTGCGTCATTCTGATTGGCTACTGCTTGTGTGCGTGCGTCGAACAGACAGCGCGGCGTCAACCGAATCTACCTAATGTATCTTTTATAGCATTTTTCCTCTTATCTTTATCTTTTTTTAAGTTATAGAGACAGACATGTGATGGCAATTAGCGTTATTGAGTCACGTACAGATGGTGGTCTCACCATGTGTGGTGGTGTGACCAATAACAAGGTTAGGTTTTATAGGTACTTATGACTGTTCATTGATAGTTTTCCGACAGTTTTTAACCGACTTCTTCAAAAAGGAGGAGGTTCTCAATACAAATCTGGGTATTCATCAAAATCTTTTCACAATTGGCGGAGTAATCGCGTAACAAACACAAAAAAAACCTACAGATGAATTGAGAACCTCCTTTTGAAGTCAGTTAAAAATAAAAGTCGTTTCCCAACAAGAATTTTCGTGCGATGTTAAGTACCTGATGTACAGAATGCGTAGTTGACGGTTATGTGATGGGTCTTTCACTAAATAACACTTGCACAGTAATTCCAAGTAAATTATTACCCAGAACGAATGTCTGATCTTCAAAAAAACTTTTTACAAAAAAAAAAACAACCGACTTCCACAAAAAACACAAAAAAAGTGAAAAATAACTTTAATTTCGGAAGTCGGTGTCTTTGCTTTTCAATTTTGAAGTCGGTTGTTTTTTTTATGTAACAAGTTTTTATTTTTACCCGACTACGGCGAAGAAAAAAGGGGGATTATGATTTTGACCTTCCAAACCACTTATCACAATTTGACAAATGAGGTATCGTTAGAAGCGTCGTGATTGTCCGCTGGTTATAGGCTATGTGAAGTCACATTAAATTAAAAATGGCGCCCTCTAGAGGACATAAAGTGAGGACTACGACTTAAAAGGTATAAACAAGACACCACAGACAGACAAATTAAAAATCCGGAGTCACACGTGTTAGGGCATAAATCGAACAGATTACGTGTGACTCCGGATTTTAATTTGGTTTCGTCAACGTAGTTGGGTTTTAGTTTTTATTACTTGATTTTTTTTCACTTTTTAGTTGTGGTTCCTACCCCACATATCGTCCCGTCCCCGTTAAAAATATATCGTTTACATAGACTGAGTGGGGAAAAATACGTAGCTAACTCAAAAACTACCCAAGCATAGTTTTAATAAAAATAAAAGTCGTTTCCAAGCAATAATTTTTATGCAATGTTAAGTACCTACCTGATGTACAGAATGCGTAGTTGACAGCCATGCGATGGGTCTTTGCACAAAATAACACTTGCACAGTAATTCCAAGTAAATTCTACTCATTACCCAGAACAAATGTCTGATCTTCAAAAGATAACGTCAGGTTTAAAGACAGGAGCCGCATCAGTCTCTGATAAAATCTACTACAAGCCGCCAACTCGTCTGCCAAGCGTTTGGGATTAACAACCTCATCAGAGCTCTCAAGGTCTTTTAATTGAGGCCTATGGTTTGTAGGCGTATTATGTTATGTTCATGATACATCATTATATTACTAGTACCTACTCTTGTTGGCCGCGACCTTGCGAGTGTGGTTTTCGGATAGTCTGGCCAAAGAGAAACAAGCGCGAAATTAAAAAAAAAAACAAGACAAATAGTCTTGATTTTTTTCCATGATTTGATCCATGTACATAGTGCGATAGTTCGTGTTGATAATTGAAATTTAATTCCATTTAAATAAAGTAAAATTTCGCCTATTTCACCTCCACAACCCAGTAACTGGGCAATATGATACCTCTTGGTGAGACTGGTTGTCAGACTTCCGGGCTTCTGACGACCCGTAACGCCTGCCACAGATCCAAGAATTACAAACGGGACCAACGGCTTAACGTGCTTTCTGAGGCACGGAAGAGCCTCGGTATGTAAAGATGATCACCCCACCACGGACCAACCCCTGCACGCGTAGCTTAACCTGGGGGTATGCCATACAAAATCTGTCAAAAACTGATCATTGCGAGACCACTGACACGTTTGTAAATTAGTAGACTTGGCCCCCTGGTGGAACGACCCGTGCGGCTGTTATTACTTAGCCACGAGCTCCTCAGAGTTAAATGAAAACACAGATAATTTATAACCTGCATTAACCACATAGGGTAAATATCCCATGGACATGGATCGGGATTAAAATCCCAATAGTACGTTCATGAGATATTTTTCTACTTCCACGCGGGCGAAGCCGCGGCCAAACGCTAGTAGCATATAAATCTCGAAGTATCGACATGTCACTCCATCAGTACATTGCTCCCATCCGTTTTTGCTAACCATGTACTATAACATGTACGTGGGTAAAACAATGATTGCTCCCATTAATTGTTATTTAGTTCAATTTAGGTTAATTATTGCTGAACATTATTATGACCTATGCGTGAGTAATAACAATAACTTTGTTGATTTTTTTTTGTTATCAGCGTTGTAAAGGTTAAATTATCTTATGTTACTACATGATTTTAATCCATACTAATATTATACATTCGAAAGTAACTCTGTCTGTATGTACTCTATCTCTACGAAGAATAGATTCTTCGTAGATATAGAAAGCGCCATGCTACGCCTGCTGAATGCCATCTATCTCCTCGCCAAATTTTGTCGAAATCCTTTCAGTGGTTTAGGCGTGAAAAGGTAACATACAGACAGAGTAACTTTAGATAGCTTTTTCTATACAAAGTGACAGTTCGTTTCTTCATTTTTGACATCCACCGTAGAAATCTTTCTACAATCTGTCATTTTGTCTTTCATTTCTAACGATCTTTGTCTACGTCTTTTTATATGTAGACTATTTCGGAAGAAAGTTTTCTATCCTTACTGTCAAAATCACACTGACAACCTTCTGACAACCGATAAATCCTATGACAAAATAAAGAATTCTGAGTCGAATTATGTAAAAGAGTTAACTTCGTAAAAAGTGCAGTTGACTCTTTCTACTTTACTGCCGTCTCGTACTTTTGTCTACTCTTCCATCGACAAAACGGTGCTCATGCTACGCCTGCTGTGGAAGGACATAGGGTACTTTTTATCGACATACCAAGCGGGTGAAGCCGCGGGCGGATAGAGTTTTACCATATTTGCCATTGGTGCCGGGTCTGTCGTTCACAAACTAAACTAAATTTAAGTTCAGTGCATCTTTTCTTTCAATTTCATTAAGAAAAGGACGGAAGATAAATTTTAGTTTAGTCCTGCCAAATGAATATGACATGACTAAACTAAAATTTATCTTCTGAATAGAAAGAAAAAGATGCACTGAGCTTATATTTAGTTTAGTTTTTGAACAACAGAATCGGCACCATTGTCTCCACTGACTATTAGAAATAAGGGACCTTTTTAATCGACTTCTTGAAAAAGGAGGAGGTTTTCAATTCGTCTGTATGTTTTTTTTTAATTTTTAATTCTTTAATTTTTTTTTGTATGTATTTAAGGGATTACCTACTCCGCCAATTATGAATCGATTTTGATGATTTTTTTTTGTTTGGTAGGTCATGCTTCAGAGTTAGTCCCATATAAATTTTATTAATTTTACTTGCGTAGTTTTTGAGTTAGCTTTAATAATAACGTATTTTTCCCACTTTGCGTATGTAGACGATATAATTATTTCACTCCGTGACTGTTATTTACATAGCAGATAACGGTATACGAATTTGTGTGCCACAACTAAAAAGTAAAAAATAAAAACTTACAAAAAAGAAAACAACCGACTTAAAAAAAAAACACTAAAAAAGTGAAAAATAACTTAAATTTCGGAAGTCGGTGGCAAAAACCGAAAGTTGAAAAGCAAAGACTTCCGAAATTTAAGTTATTTTTCACTTTTTTAGTGTTTTTTTTTTTAAGTCGGTTGTTTTTTTTTTATTCATTCATTTAATCGGGCAGCTTCATCTGCCTACCCTTGGCGTGAAAAGGTAACAGACAGACAGACAGAGTTACTTTCGAATTTATAATATTTGTATGAATTTTACTCCGTATAGGTAAGTACTCCATTGTACATTATATTGTTTGTTGATATTTTCATAGTTTCTAGCTCCGTCGTAGTGTGTGTATCTAGTAAACTATTTTAGACCGTTACTCATAGTCCACAAATATTCTCAGTAGGTACTTGTTCCAATGTCAATACTGCAGGGCCAACGTACTTGAAGATTGATTCGTATCGTATGGCCTGCCTCCCTGGTCAAGCGATACCACTGAGCTTGAAGTCTTGGGTTCGATTCCCGTGTCGGACAAAGATTTATTAGGTTTGGTAACCCAGTTACTGGGGATTCCCCTTGGTAAGACTGGTTGTCAGACTTTCGGGCTTCTGACGACCCGTTACAACTGTCAAAGATCTATACGGCAGCTGGGACCAACGGCTTGCGTGCCACGGAGGGGTCTTGGTATGTAAAGATGGTCCCATCCACGGACCAACCGCGGCAAGCGTAGCCTAACCTGATTGGTCGACCCGTGCGGCTGTTATTTCTTAGCCACAAGGCCCTCTCCTCCTTATTTAATCGGGCAAACGACTTGTAATTCATACTAGCTGACCGACAGACGTTGACCTATCCAAATTTTAATAACTTTTACAAAAATCCTATAGAAAAGAACGTTCAGGTTTTCCCAAAGTTTCGAATATGTTCAAGCCTTGGAAGCCCTTCCAAGGCTTGAACATATTCGAAACTTTCCAATTTTTCTTTCCATAAAAAAAAACCTAATTCCAACTAAGTATTACAAACATTTTAAAACAAAAAAAAATTGCCAAATCTGTCGAGCCGTTTTCAAGTCATGCGCTTACCAGCGAACAGCATTTCATTTTACAAATATGGCTTTACAGAATTATAATCATTAGATTCAGCAGTACAATTCCTTAAGTTAGAAAAACTTTTTACAAAATCAAAAACCGACTTCCAAAAATAAAGTGAAAAATAACTTTAATTTCGGAAGTCGGTGTCTTTGCTTTTCAATTTTCGTTTTTTGCCACCGACTTCCGAAATTAAAGTAATTTTTCACTTTTTTTTTAAAGTCTCCTTCTTTTTGAAGAAGTCGGTTCCCTCCTCAATTGTCATGATTTCTTGAAATAGTCGTTCAATAAGATTATATGAACTTCGAGAGTTGTGTTGCTGATTCTGTTTTTAAGTAAGTTCATATTTGTTACGGTCGCGAATCATACATATTTTAATCAACATATAACCTGATGCTAACCATCCATCCATCCGGCCGATCCATCAGGTTAAGCTACGCTTGCCGGGGTTGGTCCGTGGATGGGTGACCATTTTCACATATCGAGACTCCTCCGTGCCTCGGAAAGCACGTTAAGCCGTTGGTCCCGGCTGTCATTTGTGGATCTTTGACAGTCGTTACGAGTCGTCAGAAGCACGAAAGTCTGACAACTAGTCTAACCAAGGGGTATCGTATTACCCAGTTACCGGGTTGTGGAGGTCAGATAGGCAGTCGCTCCATGTAAAATACTGGTATTCAGCTGCATCCGGTTAGACTGGAAGCCGACCCCAACATAGTTGGGAAAAGGCTAGGCAGATGATGATGATATAACCTGATACTAACCTGCAAATTACAAAAACGTAAGAAAATTTGAATTTCGCTGGTTACCTTGAAGCTTTCACCTTAACTTGCTTCGTTCGTACATGTTTTTGTTTATGTAGATTCATATTCGCCATTCGCCAAATATTGGTCATAGGTCTGAAGATTAATCGTCGAATTTTCTTCTAATTCATTACCAATCTCATCCGAGAAACGCATTTACGCATGAGTCAAGTCCACAACGTAACATCTGATGCCACCTGAGATGGCTGCTTGCCATGTTACGTGCCAGAACTGGCATTACTGGCATACGTGGCCATCATTCACACCCACCTGTCACGTGAGATGGGGACAGGGGATTAGGTACGCTTTGGATTAATAAGAAAATCTTAACTAACAATATAAATGCGAAAGTGAGTTTTTTTATTTGTTTGTGACGCTTTCACGCTAAAACGGCTGAACGGATTTGGATGAAATTTGGCACATGGGTAGACCATGACCTGGGTTAGAACATAGGATATTTTTATCCCGATATTCTCACGGGATCGAGACCTATGCGCGTGTAACCGCGGGGCGCAGCTAGTTAGAATAGTAAAGGGAATTACTAACACATCATAAGTTTAATGTTATTCAAACAATAATAGTAACAAAAACTTTTTACAAAAAAAAAAACAACCGACTTCCAAAAAAATACACTAAAAAGAAAACTGAAAAACAAAAACTTTTTACAAAAAAACAACCGATTTCCGAAATTAGTTAAGTTACTTTCACTTTTTTGTGTAGGTATTTTTTGGAAGTCGGTTGTTTTTTTTTTGTACAAAGTTTTTATTTCAATTATTGTTTGAATAACATTATTATATTGACGTGATCTTGAGTGGAGACCCTGATGAGGCAAAAGTAAGGTAGGACGCCCTGAGGCTAGGTGGAGCGACGATCTTCGCAGCGTGGCAGCTGGTAACAGCTGGCTGAGATTTCTTGAAAATTGCGTTGAATGTCGTGCAACAGGCCTCTTGCCTGTGTCCAGCAGTGGCCTGCTGATAAACATTTAAATTGTAATTGAAAAATCATTGAAGAATATTGAGGTTATGACGTTCCTCAAATGTCAAATAAAAATCATCTATAAGGTGACTTTAAATTAGAATTTCGGGTATTCAAATTAATCAAATAAATGCACCCATTTTGTGAGCGACACAAAAAATTGACATCCGCTGTTACGATTTCTGATCCACTTGTTTACATCTTTAACCAACTTCTTCAAAAAGGAGGAGGCTCAATTCGTCTGTGTTTTTTTTTGTTTGAGGTTACCTGAAAAATAAACGTTTTACAAAAAAAAAAAACAAACGACTTCCAAAAAAAAAACACAAAAATGTGAAAAATAACTTAAATCTCGGAAGTTGGTGGCAAAAAACCAAAACTGAATAGCTAAGACACCGACTTCCGAAATTAAAGTTAATTTCAAAAGTCGTATTTTTGTCGTAGTCGTATAGTTGTATTTTTTTTCATAAGATACTCTTGTAACAGACCATACAACTTACCTGCGTACAGCTATTAGACATTTCTTGCAGAAGTATCGCCCTTTTAAAACACAATACTTGAAGTATTGATTATCAAATTGACGTGATTGTTCACTGACGTCGACAAAAATTTGACGTCATGCTATGTATAAAATTACAAATAAAAGCCATGGAAAATGGTAAAATATGAATGAGTTACCGAGGCTATATGCGTGTTCAATCCGGAAGTAGAAAATAAGACATTACATTCGATACTAAATTCTTTACGATGCCATATTTTCAAGGTTATGTTTACTACCCCGTATGGAAATTGTCAAGGCTGCATAATACACGGATATTTTCAGCTCATAAACTCGCCCTACTTGAACATAAATGTACATCTTTGTGATAGATTATTTGTTGTGTTGAAAGGATTAATGAAAGGTCATTAAATAAAAACAAGCGAGCCTTACAGTTGTTGCTTATTGTGACATCAGACATCTTGGTTGACAGTGCCAACCTCTCGGACAGCCCCGGATCTTCAATTTTTTTTAGGCGGGGCAAAATCTGATAAAATGCCGCCCCCGCCCACTTATATTTATTTTTACCTATCTTTATAATTTATTTACAGATAAACAGGGTGTTAGGGTAAACACCGTTATCCTCGAAACCAGTGGTTGGTGTCATTTATAGAACGTAAAATCAATGGAAAAAAATTGTAATTAATTTTTTTATTTTAATTACATAATACCACAAGACTATTTTATACTATTATACTACTATGTCTGGTTCAGACATAGTCACATATTTGATCAAACATATTCGATAGACTTTGCACATACGTTCATGAACACTTGTTTGCAAAGACCGGCCAGACATAGTCACATATTTGATCAAACACTTTGATAAACTTTGCTCACCGTTTTGACCACAGGCTAGGGGTGAGGCGTATATATATCGTAAGACGTACTAGATAAAAATAACAGATATTAAAAAATAACAAATATCGATTTGTTCCTAACAATACATATAACATACCCGTTACTTAAAATAACAGACTCTCAAGATTGTTACCGCGACTGTTACTGTTAATACATTATAACAATCCCCACCCAAACTGTTACCACAGCTATTACTTACATACACACTGACACAAAGAAAGGAATATAGCAAGGTTATCAATTTCTCTCTCTTACTCATTAAAGAATGGAAGATATTCAATTGAGATTTAAATACGTATTTATAGTCCGTAAAAAAATAACTGGCTGTTATTTAATAACAGATATTTGGAACTGTTATTTTTTTGTAACAGTAACAGTGATAACATGTTACAACCCATCTTTACCACTGGCGACATGCTTTCAGTTTTGAAAGACAGTCTGCTAAATGAAGCTAGATTGCCAGATTGTACACACGGCTACACATCAAGCCATACATTTCCAGTTTATACTGATCTCGCATTGTATAGAATTTCCTTACATGCGAGGTCAGCTTATGCTGGTAATGTATAGCTTGATGTGTAGCCGTGTGTACCCAATAAAGTAGCTAAATGCTACTTCTTTTCATAGGTAATAATTCTATTTTCCGCGAGCATGAATTAAATTGATAACACAACACAATAAAAATGTTGTTAAAGTTTACCAGTAGAGCCAACATTACGGCAAAGGAACTATTCGATGAAACTACAGATATATCATTTCATACTTTCAGACGCACTCACTTAATAAAAAATATCGAAAGTATTTACGTCATGTGTAAAGTAGCTAAAAAATCTAGCTACAAGTTTGATTAAATTTTTTATATAATTGCCTGACACTGAAAAATAGCTAGATCTAGCTACAAAGTAACTAAGATGGCAACACTGCATGCTTTGCAGCACGCAGTGTTGCCAATTTATCATTTTTTATGCTAAATTTGGCAGAGTTTCTTCCTGTTTAGCACACTTTTTCGTCGTTTACCTAAGTCACAGATACTGGTGCCGATTCTCTTGTACACCGAACTTAACTAACTAAACTATCTCTAAAATTCCTTACTTTTGGCTACGAGAATCTTGGAGCTATTCTGCCAAATAAATTCTTTAAATTTAAAACTTATTTTGACACAACTAAAGTCGAATTTGACATCCGCGACTCCACTTGGTAGGCGCGCAGGGACAGCCTAGACGTGTTTTTTTATGGAAAATAAGGCAAAAAAAAATTACCGTCATGTTGAGTATAAGGGGTTTAAGGGTTTTTTTTAATGGGGGTCGTAAATTTTCATTATTTTTGCGATAGGACACACCGTTTTCGAGATACAAGCAAAAGAAAATAATAAAAAAGATACAGTACTGTTTTGCAACTACAGTCGACTGAGTCTGTTGGTTTAAATATTAGTTCGTGATACGAGTATCTAATTTTATTCCACAAATTTTCAATCGCGATTAAAAATAATTAGATTTAGTTAGAGGATTTTAGATAAAGAACAAAATTTTAGGTTACAACGTGAAATTCGGAATAGCATTTTCACTAAACTAAAACTCAGTGCCATCTTAGTGCTGTCAAACTAAAACATGGTTTAGGTGGATGCGCTGGGGTAGCCCGCGAAATTAGAATTTTCTTACGTTTTTTGCAATTTGCCGGTCAGTATCAGGTTGTATGTTGATCTAAACATTATTATCGGTCGTAACAAATATGGATTTACAGAATAATTAACATTAGAATCAGCAATACGACTCTCTTAGTTCATGTAAGTGCATTGAATGACAATTTCATGAAATTTTCATTTCAAGCTTTGCGATTGAGCAAAGCGACCGTTCCGGTCAGTTATTTACGAGACACTGGCCTTGCAGCCCTTGCAGGCAACGCTACGCACACATTTGAAATTCGAACGTGCTACGCACACATGTGAACTTTAAACGCTTTGATGTGCGCTCGAAAAACCGACACCGAATGGAAAAGTTGAAATGAGTGATCAAACTTTGCTGTTATACCCAAACACCCCTGCCACACATGTGTCAAACATGTGATCAAATATTGCTGCTATGTCTGGCGCCGGCATTTATGTGTACTCAAACAAATGACATCGAATGGCAAAGTTGAAATATGTGATCAAACTTTGATGAAATACCCAAACACCCCTGCCACACATGTGTTCAAACACGTGATCTGTACCGGCATAATAAGGCACCGAACTTGCGTCTCAACACGGGTGGGGGCGTGGAACGTGACCTGACCGGCTGCGAGCGTGACCCCTCCCTCAGTCATTCAGCTATTTCGCTAGCGAGCACGATGTCGGATGGAAACCTTTTAAAATCTTTTAATGAAAATAACTTTTTTTTTGTTGTTACTCGGTCATTTATTTTTATATTTAAGTCAACTCCCCATGGTTTGAGTGACAACGGTGTTTACCCTAAGACCCTGTATAGACATGAATGTGTACCTCCTACAGTCAATACACGTTCAAATATATATCCTACACTGTAGGATATATATTTTATAAACAACACAGGATAGGATTTAAAATAAAAATCAAATATTGCATTTGTGAATTGAATTGAAATTACAATTTTACTCTTCGAGCTTTTTGTTCTGCAAATAAATCTATGGCTTTGTCATAATTTAGCTCTTGTTCAATTCGCATAATAAGCATTCCTGCCTCATAGAAGATCTCAAATAATTTATAATTAGTTTTAGTTTGCTAAAACTTCGCTCATAGCTTGCGGATGTAGTAGGAAGCGTAGGGTACGAGTTGCGATGGCCACAGTAAATAAAGAGTGAAATTTCTGTACTTGAACTACTATTTATTCTGTGGTCAAAGTTAAGTAAATGATGATAGTTGTCCATTCGTCTGTAAAGTGTGAATTTTGCCGCCCTCTGAATTTGCCGCCCGAGGCATAGGCCCCGGCTTGCCCCCCCCCCCCCCCCCCTAGATCCGGGGCTGCTCTCGGAAAATGGGTTGGTACCATCTGATGGCCAACTCTAGCACCGCGCGCGCTCATTGGTCAAATCAAATAGCGCGCGCTGGCCCGGCTTCCTGTTATACACTTCCGTCCCATCTCACGAAATCATTTCGAGTGCGAGAGGAAATATGTTGCATATCAACAAGAATTTATAACACGGTTGTTCGGGTAGAGTTATTGTTTCGGTAGAGCCAGGCGGCAAAATCGAATGTAAATTTTGCCGGCCTGTGCCGTATCATGCCGACCCGAACATGTGTGTAGCAACCCTTTGTTGAAACGTTGAGGGTACGCTTTAGAATGCCTCTGGTATTGCAGATGTTGGTCGTGATGAAGAGATTGATAAGAGGGATGTGTATGTGTTGTGTCACGCGAATGAATAAGTAATTGTAAAGTATTATATTATTTTTAATTATTGTGAATGTGAAGATTATGTGGATCTTTCTTTTCGTTTTTATTATTTATTTTTTCTTAATTTTAATTAATCATAGTCTGGCAGTTTGAGTAATTTATGCGGCCTAACCAAATGTCCTTTCTTTGGTATTGTTCGTCAAATCGTTGAGCTCCTTAAATTCGGAGTTGAGCTGCACGATTACTGACAAATGCGTGCACTGACTGGACAGGTCCACTCAATCTGTGTGGTTCTTTCCTCAAAAGACCATTTCAGACACCAATCTACATGGTCTTCACATAATCTGACCAAGATTATGTCTGGACTTTAAAAGAGACTGTGACCTCTGAGTTTGTTTCGGCCTTTCTTCTCAGAGTAGTCAGATAGGAAACGCCGACCTCATCTAGTTTTAAAAATGTGATTGACGTGTAAAAGTGTTTGTACAAACCTACTTACAAAAATAAATCATTTATCATTTATCAATAGAATAGGAAATGAATACATAAGGAGAAGTCTGTATGTGGCATCGGTGACTGAAAAGTTGTGTGGAAATCGGTTGTCATGGTATGAGTATGTGAATCATGTGATACGAAAGATTGAGGAAAATGATGTGAGGAAAGTTTTGAGTATGAATGTAGATGGCTATAAGAGTACGGGAAGACCAAAGAAACGATAGATGGACTGTGTGAAAGATGATATGGATAAAAACGGGGGGACTACCGCGATGACGACCAATAGATATGGAAGAAAAAGACATATTGCGCCGACCCCAAATAAATGTGGCTAAGGGCAGAGATCAATGAATAGGTGGACATGACGACCACTTACCATCAGATTCCAATAGGATAATGATAGCACGTGGCTTGCTTCAACAAGGGAAAATGCGTGACTCTATGCTATGCATATATTTGTTGGTAAATCATCGTTCAATATGTGACAAAGAATAGACCGTGGGCCGATAATGGGCTTACGTCAATACGATTCATGCCAGATGAGCACTAGCGTCCTACTGTCTGCTAATATTAAAGCGACGAAACTGGAATTGCCAACCATTTTGTCTAGAGCGGTAATTATTAAAATTTCCCACTCAAAATCAATATATTATACTTCACATAAACCTACATGGACAGAATGGGCACCTATGAAACATCAGAAGCTTGGTGCACGGGTCCAATTGGTCGTTTCGTTTCCTACGGAGAAGAGTCCTCCAATCCTTCGTCCGTATAAGCGGTTTCCGGGAGAGAGGAAGACCATGTTCATTCATGTAATGTCAAGCTTGTTTCCTCTACTAGTGCTTCAATTTCCAGATGGGATACAAATTCAAAGGTGGAATCAGATCCAACAGATAGTTGAAATTTAAATTTGTATTTGCAAAATTATTCAATAAGAGCTTCTAAGCTGATGACACTGGCCAGAAATTAATTTTAAACTTTAGATGTATGAGGTACAGGGTAGAAAGTTGCTCTTCCTTTATTGAAAAGAGAGGAGCCTTCGACCAGTAGGGTGTTGTGTCTGGTGAGCTGCTGCCCCATGATTGTGGTCGGATTAATCATTTTTATACTGGCAAGCCGTATGTCCTAGAACTAAGAATTAGAAGACATGTGACATCTATCAAGGCGCACTGGGCCCCTGTGGTACATTACAGCCCACTACCTCTCTAAAAGAGGAGGCCTGTGTCCTAGCAGTGGGAACATTATAGTCTGATTATAAGCCGTGCAGCGCCCATTGTTGATGGATGGAGAGGGAGAGGAAGGCCATAGAAAAGCCATGGATGGATTGTGTGAGGAATGATATGAAAGAGAAGGGAATGATAGCGTGATGGTTGAAAGTGGAGAACGAAAGAAAAAAACGTGTTATGCCGGTCACGAGTATCATGGGACAAGGGAAGATGATGGTAATGAATGAAGGATTAACCATCAGCGAAAATGAGGAACTGCCCCGCAAACTTTCATCCTTTGTTTAACTACTTTAGGGAATTTTAGACCATACTTCGATAAAAGTAAACTTTTATAAGTAGAAGAAGATTTTGTAGTAAACTCTGATACCGCGATGTAGGATACGTCAGTAGTAGTTCGTATTTGGCGGTGTAGAGGTCGCCACAAACTATTACCAATCTACCAACGAATAGTCATAGCTCTATTTATCATGTCTCGAGGGGCCACTAACCGAGTATTTGGACATGGTCCAATAGTCTCGTATTAAAATATGAGTTATGAGGGTATCAACACTTCCATTATCAAACAGATGTATGAAATCTAGTCTTTGAAGTGTTAAGAGATGACTCAAAGTCAGTCTACATTTATAGGAGTTTCATGCAAAAATATTGTACACGTGTTAGGGATGTTTATTTGTGTTCGGTACGCCTTTATGGGGTCTGTTAATAGCAGCCGCACGGGTCGATTGAAGGTTAAGGTACGTTTGCCGCGGTCAGTTCGTGGATGGGTGCACCATAACATATCGAGACATCTTAACGTGCTTTCCGAAGCACGGAGGCGTGTCTCGAAAAGCACGTTAAGCCGTTGGTCCTGACTGTCATTCGTAGATCTTTGACAGTCGTTACAGGTAGTCAGCAGAAGCCTAAAAAATTGACAACCAGTCTTACCAAGGGGTATCGTGTTATGGAGTACCAGTAACTGGGTTGTGGAGGTCAGGTAGGCAGTCGTAAAATACTGGTATTCAACTCGGATGCAGTTAGACTAGCAGCAGACCCCAAAATAGTTGGGAAAAGGCTGGGCAGATTGATTTACTTAACTTTTAATTTGGAAATGACCTTGCCCACACTCTTATTTGATTTGATCCATACTTCCAGCACGCGTAGCATGGCGCTTTCTATCTCTACGAAGAATAGACATAGCTTTTTCTATACAAAGTGACAGTTCGTTTCTTCATTTTTGACATCCACCGTAGAAATCTTTCTACAATCTGTCATTTTGTCTATCATCTCTAACGATCTTTGTCTAGGTCTTTTTATATGTAGACTATTTCGGAAGAAAGTTTTCTATCCTTACTGTCAAAATCAAACTGACAACCAATAAATCCTATGACAAAACAAAGAATTCTGAGTCGAATTATGTAAAAGAGTGAATTTCGTAAAAAGTGCAGTTGACTCTTTCTATTTTGCTGCCGTCTCGTCTGTCTACTGTCTATAGGAAACGTCATTTTTGTCTACTCTTCCGTCGACAAAACGGTGCTCATGCTACGCCTGCAGGGACATTCTGTATACTTTCTAAATCGGTCAGTCGGCCCAAAATTTAGCAACGTGAAGACCGTTTACTGATGCAGCCATTAGGTCCTCACGTGTGCAGGTGATAGGGCACGCAGTGAAAAGCCATTGATCACTAAACAATAGGGAATATGCATGTGATTCAAATAAGGGTCAAGTATTTTTTTTTATAATCTATATTACTTCAGAATTTTGCTTACATCAATATTTTTTTTGAGCGAGATTTTTTCAAATTGCGAAAATACTGTGGGCAATTCAAATACTTGAAAAGCGACGCTATTGGTCAGAGCGGATGTGACGTAACAGTCTATGACAATCAAAATGTCAATGTATTTTGTACGTGTTTGACATTGATCAAGTCAATGTCAGTTGTTTGTTTGTTGTCGTATGCCGAGATCCGACGATCTGCGATTTTGCGGACGGACACCCACGGCAGACGACCACAGACCGCCACGCACCGCGCACCGAAGAACTTCCGATGTCTGCGTTACCCCGCACGTACACCTTCCCACGGTGCGTCGTGCGGGCTCGTCTGTGTCCGTCCGCAATATGGCGCACCGTAGGATCACGGCAATAGACTGTCACGTCACCACACCAAGCGCGCCAAAAAGCCCGGGTCGGTTGAATATTTTTTTTAAAAATTTTAAGTAATTTAAAATGCTTTTTTGCCGTCGATTTTTTTTTAACTATTATATGTTGATGTAAACTATCGATCGAACGAAAATATTAAGAAAATACATGCATATTCCATTCAGTTCCATAGAAACAGTTGTTGGTTGTGACTTTTTGTTGACACCATGTTAATTTTTAAGCGTATAACCTTATACTACTTTGTTGACTCGATTGCCCTTAAACTTGGGGTATTTATTAGGACTGACCGTTAGATGGTTTCAGTCATTATTTGGTAATTTGAAAGGGCGTTTTAGGGTTGCCAAACTTAAATTAATATTTCTGGGTATCCCTAATACCAGAAACCTGAGCTGTGGCTTTTTTTAACGGACTTCAATTCGACTGTATCTTTTTTTTGTTACGCGATTACTACGCCAATTATGAATTGATTTTTTTTAGGGTTCCCCACCCAAAGGGTAAAACGGGACCCTATTACTAAGACTCCGCTGTCCGTCCGTCTGTCTGTCCGTCTGTCACCAGGCTGCATCTCATGAACCGTGATCGTTAGACAGTTGAAATTTTCACAGATGATGTATTTCTGTTGCCGCTATAACAACAAATACTAAAAAACAGAATATAATAAATATTTAAGGGGGCTTCCATACAACAAACGTGATTTTTTTGCCGTTTTTATAGATAATGGTACGGAACCGAGTCCGAATTGCACTTGGTCGGTTTTTTACATTTTCTCCGTTCTAATTTGTGTGTTTTCGTACCTATAATGAACGAAATCGCTGAAAAATCTGCGTATGATTGACAACTAGTCACCGACGATGCTTCATTACACGTGGCACAAGCCACCCCTACACAGGTATGCTACTGAACTTGACATCGTCCAAGGTCGCTTCGATGAGGTCACTGTTGCGGAAGTCCTTGAAAGTATATACTATTTACTATTCGATGTGTAGACTTCGCCTTCGTGCGATGACTGGTGGTTTTCGCATACAAGGGATGATGTTGCCATAATTACGTGCCTTGGAAAATTTTACCCGACTACGGCAAATCCGAAGGGAACGGTTATGATTTTATTAAAGAAATAAGTGTGTTATACCCAGCTCTCTTGCTACTGGGTATCGTTTTTAGGGTTCCGTACTCAAAGGGTAAAACGGGACCCTATTACTAAGGCTCCGCTGTCTGTCTGTCCGTCTGTCACCAGGCTGTATCTCAAGAACCGTGATAGCTAGACAGTTGAAATTTTCACAGATG
Organism: Lithophane socia; assembly: GCA_947522985.1. Classification (NCBI taxonomy): domain Eukaryota; kingdom Metazoa; phylum Arthropoda; class Insecta; order Lepidoptera; family Noctuidae; genus Lithophane; species Lithophane socia. The sequence goes on along the minus strand of OX383281.1, from coordinate 2,886,893 downwards.
ATGTATAACTGTTGTCGCTATAACAACAAATAATAAAAAACAGAATAAAATAAATATTTAAATTTTATTCATACAACAAACGTGACTTTTGCTCGTTTTTGCTCGATATTGAAAACGACAACAGGTAGACGCTTGAAATATTCACAGAATATTTAGTTACATATTCACTTTAAAAATAAATAATTAAATTAAAATAGAACAAATATTTAAGGGGGGCTCCCATAAAACAAACGTGATTTTTTTACCGTTTTTATAGATAATGGTACGGAACCCTTCGTCCGCGAGTCCGACTCACACTTGGCCGGTTTTATTTCATAATGGCCAACGGAACTGACAGGCGCTCCCGACCTATATTCAAGTATCGCTTCCATGCAGAGACTATCTTACTGCACCCCAGACTACATGAGTAATCGGTAACGGGTTGCATGTTTGATTTGCATACCAATATAAGTCACCCTTGCCTAGAACGTCCTCGACAATGACGCACAAGGTCGCGACTCGCAATGAAGTCACACCAAGCATACTTTGATAGCTTTTGTAAGAGCTCGTTCACGTGGGCACAGATATTATAATATATACGTACAGATGAATCCCATACAAAGAAACGACACCACCCTAAGTCTGGCAATTGAGCTGGCTATTGTTCTTCCTCCATTTTTACCCGACTACGGCGAAGAAAAAAGGAGGGTTATGATTATGACCGGTATGTATGTATGTATGTATGTATGTATGTTCATCTGTTCCCTCCTATCTTCCAAACCACTTATCACAATTTGACAAATGAGGTATCGTTAGAAGCGTCGTGATTTTCCGCTGGTTATAGGCTATGTGAAGTCACATTAAATTAAAAATGGCGCCCTCTAGAGGACATAAAGTGAGGAACTTAAAAAAAAAAAATGGTTTAATCGTACCATGTTGGGTATCAAATGAAAGGGCTTAATGAGCACATTTCAAAAATATATATATATTATAACCCCAAAACAATTTTAAAAAAAACTAAGTAACAAAAAAATCAAGTAATAAAAACTAAAACCCAACTACGACTTAAAAGGTATAAACAAGACACCACAGACAGACAAATTAAAAATCCGGAGTCACACGTGTTAGGGCATAAATCGAACAGATTACGTGTGACTCCGGATTTTTAATTTGTCTGTCTGTGGTGTCTTGTTTATACCTTTTAAGTCGTAGTTGGGTTTTAGTTTTTATTACTTGATTTTTTTTTAGATTCTTTTGGGGTTATAATATATATATTTTTGAAATGTGCTCATTAAGCCCTTTCATTTGATACCCAACATGGTACGATTAAACCATATTTTTTTTTAAGTTCCTCACTTTATGTCCTCTAGAGGGCGCCATTTTTAATTTAATGTGACTTCACATAGCCTATAACCAGCGGACAATCACGACGCTTCTAACGATACCTCATTTGTCAAATTGTGATAAGTGGTTTGGAAGATAGGAGGGAACAGATGAACATACATACATACATACATACATACATACATACATACATACATACATACATACATACCGGTCAAAATCATAACCCTCCTTTTTTCTTCGCCGTAGTCGGGTAAAAACTAAAACCCAACTACGACTTAAAAGGTATAAACAAGACACCACAGACAGACAAATTAAAAATCCGGAGTCACACGTAATCTGTTCGATTTATGCCCTAACACGTGTGACACGTGTGAAGAGCAGTGGTGGCCCAGTGGTAACGGCCGCGACTTACCAGTTGTAGGTCGTAGGTTCGAACCCTGACAGGCGCTTTACTTTGTGTAAATAATTTCATCACCACTGCTCTTAAAACGGTGAAGGAAAACATCGTGAGGAAACCGGCATGTCTTAGAACGAAAAATTCGAAGACATGTGACATCTACCAACCCGCACTGGGCCCGCGTGGTGGATTACGGCCCACTCCCTCTCATAGAGAGGAGGCCTGTGTCCCAGCAGTGGGAACATTATAGGCTGATTATGTATGTGTGTACGTGTGACACCGGATTTTTAATTTGTCTGTCTGTGGTGTCTTGTGAGTTGGGTTTTAGTTTTTGTTCAGCATCAGCGGCTCACTAATTGCCAGAGACTGTAGTTTTACAACGCCATCTAGGAGTCTTGCCTAGATGTATAGAAAGTTTTATAGACCGGGTTCAGTAAAATTAAAAAAAGATGATAATAATTATGTACCAAAAACATATTATTAACAGATGGCTTTATCATTCTAAGGGTTCGAATTGAAGTAAAAGGCTTAATTTATGTTTTCTGTTGAAAATACGAGATTTATGAGTGTAAATACATAAATCAGCATTAAACAAAGATGTATTGATTTTTACTAATAATACTTCAGACAAAATTTGCCGTACAACGCTGAATAGTGATTGTTAATTTCATAATTGTTACTTATGCTGCCATCTATGATTTTCTTTCAAAACTAATTATAATTTGTTCGAGTTGAGACCCTATGTGGGCATTGGATTTGATCGCTGTTGTGGTTATTAGAAAAGTATTAAGTTGAAGTACTGCTACGTAGGACCCTGGGCCTGGCGTTAGCAGACTGCTACTGATAGAATCTGCGATTAGCAAGTTAGATTTTCGGTTGCTCGATACAGCGACAATGCTTTATACATAGTTAGTACTAATATACTACCTACCTAACTAATCCGTGCTTAGTTACTTACTTCTTTTTTTTTAATTCAAATTAGAACATTTTTTGTTGTAAATGTTTCGTCAGTGCAAACGCACAGTTATCCCAACCCTGATTTCCAGCAAAATAAGGCAACTTTTTTTTTTTTTTATAGCCTATTGTGTGTCCCACTGCTGGGCAAAGGCCTCCCCTTTTTCCTTCCAAAGCTCTCTATTTTGTGCGATTTCTGGCCATGTTGGCCCCGCAAACATTACAAACAATGAATAAAATATCGTATTCTACATTACACTCTGCATACAGCCTTACCATTTCAATGTTTGCCGATAACAGATCTACCACTCAGTTTGTGTTATTGTTAATTATCTACAATTGTATTTTATCACGCTACACCCTTTGTGGAGTCAGCTGGATTGTAACTATGTGTTACTTAGTACGTGAGAAATTACTCTATGGTAACAGTGTATGAAACCAAACTACGACAAAAAAGGCAACTAAAAAGGTATAAACAAGAATCACAGACAGACAAATTAAAAATCCGGAGTCACACGTGTTAGAGCTTAAATCAAACAGATACGTACGATACGTGACTCCGGATTTTTAATTTGTATGTCTGTGATTCTTGTTTACTTATACCTTTTTAGTTGACTTTTTTGCCGTAGTTGGGTTTTAATTTTATAACTTTTTTTTTCTTTTTTGGTGTTTTGATGTCGCGTATTACCCAGTTACGGGTTGTGGAGGTCAGATAGGCAGTTGCTCCATGTAAAATACTGGTGTTCAGCTGCATCCGGTGAGACTGGAAGCTGACCCCAACATAGTTGGGAAAAGGCTAGGCAGATTGATTGATTTTGGTGATTGATTGTACATTTTTGAAAAGCCATTTTATTTGAAACGCATCATGGTGTCATTTAAAAAAATAAATTTAAATCTCATTTTAAAAATTAGACGATTAGACGCTTCCAACGATACCTCATTTGTTAAATTGTGATGAGTAGTTTAGAAGATATGAAACATGAACATACATACAAACATACATACATACCGGTCAAAATCATAACCCTCCTTTTTGCTTCGCCGTACTACTGCTATTGCAAAGCCACAAAATGCTCTACAAACAAAGATTTACTTCTCATAATATTATCCTAACTTGATTTTTATGATATTACTCATCAGTTGAACCGATGAATGCTTACGTGAGACATCAGGCACTCGTGCAATAGTGTATGTAGTTGTAGCTGGTCGTGGCTAACGTGAGGAGCTCGTGGCTAAGTAATAACAGCCCCACGGGTCGATCCATCAGGTTAAGCTATGCTGGGTCCGTGGATGGATGACCATCTTTACATATCGAGACTCCTCCGTGTCTCGGAAAGCACGTTAAGCCCCAGCTGTAATTCGTGGATCTTTGACAGTCGTTACGGGTCGTTAGAAGCCCGAAAGTCTGACAACTGCTCAGTCTGTCTTGCTAAGGGGTATCGTACGTTTTTATATTTTTAACCGACTTCTTCAAAAAGGAGGAGGTTCTCAATTCGTCTGTATGTTTTTTTTTTTTTTTTTTTTTTGTGTGTATGTTACCCGATTACTCCGCCAATTATGAATCGATTTTGATGATTCTTTTTTTGTTTGGTAGGTCATGCATCAGAGGTGGTCCCATATAAATTTTATTAGTTTTGCTTGCGTAGTTTTTGAGTAAGCTTCAATAATTACGTATTTTTCCCACTTTGCGTATGTTGATGACATGTTAATTGACTCAGTCACATAGCAGATAACGGTATACGAATTTGTGTGGGGTAGTTACCACAACTAAAAAGTGAAAAATAAAAACTTTTTACGAAAAAAAACTTTTTACAAAAAAAAAACAACCGACTTCCAAAAAAAACACTAAAAAAGTGAAAAATAACTTTATTTTCGGAAGTCGGTGGCCAAAAACGAAAATTGAAAAGCAAAGACACCGACTTCCGAAAATAAAGTTATTTTTCACTTTTTTAGTGTTTTTTTTGGAAGTCGGTTGTTTTTTTTTGTAAAAAGTTTTTATCGTAAAAAGTTTTAATCTAAATATTAAAGGATAAAGAAACATTGAATGGGAACCAAGAACCGGATTCTAATCCTACGCGTTACCTCACAGACCACAAAGTTATCGTTTCCAACGCAAATATTATGAATATTACTATAATAATAACAACTGACCTACATTTTATTATTATTTGTATACTTATTTCTGGGCGTGAGTCATACATACACCATGCTTGGCTGTATACACTCCCATGCAGTGATTCTCAAACTTTTTCTCACAACCTGTACCCTAATAGGGAATATGCATGTATTTTTTTAATCTTTTTATTCGATAGTTTACATCAAATAATAGTTTTTAAAAAATCGACGGCAGAAAAGCAATTTAAAGTTGTTAAAAAAATGTTTAAAAATATCCAACCGATCCGGGCTATTTAAACACCCTCCATTTGCGCGCTTGGTGTGGTGACGTCACCGTCTGTGAAAACAGACAAGCAACTGTCAAGTCAACGTCAAACACTCCTTTTTCTATGAGCGTTTGACATTGACTTGACACTTGTTGATTGACTTGACATTGACATTTTGATTGTTATCCCGGATTGTTACGTCACATCCGCTCTTAGCCTTTTCAAGTATTTGAATTGCCCACAGTTATTTGGGACTTTAAAAAAATTAATTTCTCGCTCAAAAAGAAATTTTATTCAAAAATATTGATGGAGGCATAATTCTGAAGTAACATAGTTTATAAAAAAAAATATTTGACCCATATTTGAATCACATGCATATTCCCTATTGCGTAAAGCCTCGTGAAAACTGGCGCGACATCGCGGACGCGACGGGCAGCGCAACCCTTGTCGCGCCCGCGATACCGCGCTTGTTTGGGAGCCGTTACGATCGTGTATTACTCAATTAGGGTGCTGTCTATGGACATCTGTAAAAAGGCTGTAGTGGTTTTTTAAACATGAAACAGCGACATAGACGCAATTTATTTCACAGCGATCAAAAACTCGCTGAAATTCACTTTATGATTGTAAATACCTGCCTAGCCTTTTCCCAAATATGTTGGGGTCGGCTTCCATTCTAACCGGATGCAGCTGAATACCCATATTTTACATGGAGTGACTGCCTATCTGACCTGCACAACCCAGTAACTTCACGATCGAACACTGACGACCCGTAACGACTGTCAAAGATCTACGAATGACAGCCAGGACCAACGGTTTAACGTGCTTCCGAGACACGGAGGGGTCTCGATATGTTGTTGATTGGCACCCATCCACGGACCGACCTCGGCATGCGTTGCTTAACTTTGATCGATCCATGCGGCTGTTATTATTTAGCCAAGAGCCTCTTTGCGAGCCTCACGAGCTTTTAATAATAGTACACTCACATGAATTTAAATACAAGTAAATAAATAAAACCTGACCTATATTTTATATACTTTATTGTCCTCCCAATGACTCATTCAAACTTACCAAGTGGGTTTATAACCCCATTCAGATTGCATCACGGGTGTGAGGTCACTCCTGGTAAAATCTATACAGATATCCGGGTTTATGTCTGAGTTAACGATATCTTGAAGCGAATGTGACGTCACCGTTTTATAAGTGCTCTGGAGATTTTATGAGAAGTTCTGTATAAGTGGTGGTAGTTTCTTTTGATTTGTGTTACATAATATTATAACTGTTATTTTTAGCATCTTTACATACCGAGACTCCTCCGTGCCTTGGAAAGCACGTTAAGCCGTTGGTACCGGCTGTCATTCGTGTATCTTTGACAGTCGTTACGGGTCGTCAGAAGCCCGAAAGTCTGACAACCAGTATTACTAAGTATCGTAATACCCAGTTACTGGGTTGTGGAGGTCAGATAGGCAGTCGCTCAGTGTAAAATACTGATATTCAGCTGCGTCCAGTTAAGACTGGAAGCCGACCCCAAAATAGTTGGGTACATTCTAGGCAGATGATGAGGACTGTGAGCACCGAGAAAGGATTTTTTTTTCTTTCTTTCAACAAAATGTACCACTTTACATGAAGTATCAAAAACTTTGACACACACAGAAGTAAGGCAAGCACTTGAGCATAAAAAGTGATGACGTCACGATCACGACTCACAGTGGCTTACCATTGTAATACATAACGTTTTCTTGTGAGTGAATACGGATATACAAACTTTACCTCTGTTCCTTCTTTGTGGTAAGCAGAAAATCTTATGATATACAGCCTGGCAAAAAAGAGTTTGGAAAAAATGAGGGCGCCACTACCGCATATAGGTCACTTCAAATGGGAAATGAATGAAAAAATGTAGGCAGATACTACAGAGGCCTTAGTGCGAGTTTCTTTTAACTATGTTCACTTTACGCATCGACCGCGTTCGGCGCTCCGATTAGCCCTTCACCAGTGAGGGCCAGTGAAGGGCCAATCGGAGTGCCGAACGCGGTCGATGCGTAAAGTGAAGATAGTTAAAAGAAACTCGCACTAAGGCCTCAGAACGCCACCTGCTCGATCCTTCATACTCCTTTTGCTTCGTATACGGTCATTCATCTGGTCATAAAAGTACAACGGTTGGGTGCGAGAACTACGCACCTCAGTTTTCTAAAGAACATCACCAATAAGGTCACATTATGTCCTTGTAGGGCCTGGAGTTTCCAAAGCCTATAAATTATAGTTTCGTACGTCATTATTGCGGTCCAAAAAACAATGCAGTCTGATCTTTTTTTATTTTTTTTTATTGGGGAAGTTATTAAATGATTTCTCCCGCTCTGGGCGGAGTGGGAGGGCGTGTCAGACTTTTACTGACTAAAATCCACCCATGTTCCTTCAGTTGCCTGTTGCCACGGGTCCCGGTATCCCTTTCGGACTTTCCCGCAACCCAGGCAGAGAATGGCCTATCTGCTTCTTAAAAACCAAATAAGCAGACAAAAAAAAAAGATTAAGATTATGTAGATTAAACATATTTATTCAACTTTCGTCTCTACTTGTTCACAGTGCCGTCGACGACGAAGTCGCAAGTTGCGGCCGAGTACCTGGAGGCCTGCAGACGACATAACACGCAATGCATCGATTCTGTGCTACAGCAGATACGGGTATGTAACCACTTTAGGTAATAGGTAATCCGGGCTGGTATCCGCAACTCCACGTCAAAGCGCGTATTTTGCGTACGGGTTAAATCGCTTATTCGATCCACCCCAGCTCCTCCAAGAAGGCCAGCAACGCATTGGTGTTACTGACAATCTCACGTAGGGTACCTGGGTTACCGAAGTACTTTGCCCTGTATGTGGCAACCACCGGGCAGTGTAGTTGCACATGAGTTGCTGTCTCGTCGTCCTCCATGCAGGCCCTGCACAGCGGACTGTCCGTGACTCCTATGACAAAGAGGTGTTTATTAAAAGACCCATGGCCAGTTATAGCTGCTGTAACAGTTCGCAGCTGTTGTTTCGTTAGTCGGAGCACCCGCTTCGTGAGGCGGCAATCGATGGCAGGGAGTGCCTCCTTAGCCTGCCTGCAGTCACCTTGGTCCAACCATAGTTTGTAGTGTTGATCCCTAGTGCGTTTCCTTACCAGAGTTTCAATCGCTGCAGTCGGAGTAGTCCTCATGCAGCCCGTGATCGCCACGCAGGCTAGTCTTTGCATGCGTAGTAGTCTGTTAGATGCTGTCACTCGCTGGGTGCACCCATATGTAACCACCTTATCTCTTATTATCACACCTCGAGTAACGCTCGGAGGTGTGACTCTTGTCGCAACTGGTGGCCGAATACCTGGGGACCAAGTCTACTAATTTACAAACGTGTCAGTGGCCTCACAATGATCAGTTTTTGACAGATATACCATACAAAATCTGTCAAAAACTCATCATTGTGAGACCACTTACACGTTTGTAAATTTAATAGACTTGGCCCCCTGGAGGCGTGCAGACGACATAGCCCGAAATGTATCGACTCTGCGCTGCAGCACATACGGGAGAGGACAATTCTTCATTAAGACGAAAGTGCCTGGGTATCCCGCGCGCGAAGTTCAAATTGATGGCGACTGACTGATTGAGATAGTGGTGGTCTGTTCGGGAAAAAAATGAAAATTATTTATTTTATTTATTTATTTTATTATTTATGTACACACAGTAAAATACATAGAGATACGACACAATTATAATATGAGTACAAAGGTACTGCTTATTTCTTAAGAAATTTCTTCCAGCAGACCTGCGAAAGGAGAAATGAGAAAGAAATGTAGACAATAGTGTGTGAGAACAAGAAGAGAAAAACATGAATATGCGAAGTCTTAACTAAAATTAAAATTACCACTTCTTCGTAATGTTCTTCTTCTAGGAAAAGTCCCCGACAATCTCCCATGTCTCTTTCTGCTTGTTCTATGTACATACGGCATTATACAAACGCCATCTATCCTTGTTTTCAGGAGCTACCAGACAGCTCGATCGGCGGCGCCGCGCGAGCCCCCCGACTCACGCTCGCCGAATGCTTGCTATCGGGGTCGGCACCTGCCGATGCACTTGAAGCTGTCATGCGGAAGGTGCAGTTCAGAAGACTCGAGATAGAACACGCCACGATAGACGATGAAGGAGCGGTGAGCACGTTACCTTGTATTGATAAGTAGAGCTTCGTGTGTTCTCGGCAATCTTCGGCATTGCTCGGCTCACGCTGGGGCGGTCATGCGGGAAGTGCACTTCAGAGGCCCTAGTGTGAGTTTTTTTTCACTGGCCTTCACTGGTGAAGCGCCAATCGAAGCGCCGAACGCGGTCGATGCGTACAGTCGAGATAGTTAAAAGAAACTCACACTAGGGCCTCAGAAGAGTAAATAGAACACGCCATTTAGACGATGAAGGAGCGGTGAGTAGAACATTACCTCGTAGGGCTAAGTTGGGCTTCGTGTGTTCTCGGCAATCTTCGGCATTGCTCGGCTCACGCTGGGGCGGTCTTGTCGAAAGTGCATTTCAGAAGAGTCGAGATAGAACATGCCACTATACTCGTAGGGCTAAGTTGGGCTTCGTGTGTTCTCGGCAATCTTCGGCATTGCTCGGCTCACTCTGGGGCGGTCTTGTCGAAAGTGCATTTCAGAAGAGTCGAGATAGAACATGCCACTATACTCGTAGGGCTAAGTTGGGCTTCGTGTTTCTCGGCAATCTTCGGCATTACTCGGCTCACGCTGGGGCAGTCGTGTAGAAAGTGCACTTCAGAGGATTCGAGATAGAACATGCCATTATAGACGATGAAGGAGTGGTGAGTAGAACATTACCTCGTAGGGCTAAGTTTCGCTTCGTGTGTTTTCGGCAATCTTCGGCATTGCTCGACTCACGCTGGGGCGGCCATGCAGAAAGTGCAGTTCAGAAGACTCGAGATAGAACACGCCACGATAGACGATGAAGGAGCGGTGAGCACGTTACCTTGTATTGATAAGTAGAGCTTCGTGTGTTCTCGGCAATCTTTGGCATTGGTCGGCTCACGCTGGGGCGGTTATACCTCAGGTTATGCAGAAGGTGCAGCGTTGGCCTTAATTTGTTTCTAAATACTGTCCTTCGTCATACCAGCACGCGTAGCATGACCACCGTAGAAACGGGTTGTGTCGACGGAAGAATAGACAAAGTGACAGATAAACAATCACAATCTGTCAATTTGTCTATTCTTCCGTCGACAAAACCCGTTTCTATGGCGGTCATGCTACGCGTGCAGCTCTCTATCCATAAGCTTACGCTCCACATAAGCTTGTCCTTAAGCTTAATTTATCCGTTTCTTGGTGTTCCAGGAGGCGATATTCGACATGATAGAGTACTACGAAAGCGCTACCGTGTTGTCTATCGCTGGGCCGCGGCAGTTCGGCATCAGAGGCTGGCAAGCGGCCTCCAGGATGATCAAAAAAGTAAGTAGGCGCACCCTTTGCCTTCACCGGATTTGAGCCCATCATACAGGTATTGGTGGTCGTGGCTAAGTAATAAAGCCGCACGGGTCCGTGGATGGGTGACCATCTTTACATACCGAGACTCCTCCGTGCCTCGGAAAGCACGTTAAGCCGTTGGTCCCGGATGTCATTTGTGGATCTTTGACAGTCGTTACGGGTCGTCAGAAGCCCGAAAGTCTGACAACCAGTCTTACAAAGGGGTATCAGTATTACCCTGTTACTGGGTTGTGAAGTTCAGATAGGCCGTCGCTCCATGTAAAATACTGGTATTCAGCTGCATCCGGTTAGACTGGAAGCCGACCCCAACATAGTTGGGAAAAGGTTAGGCAGATGATGACATGGGTATTGGTGCTCTCAAAACGGTAGAGGAAAACATCGTGAGGAAATCGGCATGTACTTGAACCAAAAGTTCAAGACATGTGACATCCGCCAACCCGCACTGGGCCCGCGTGGTGGATTACGGTACGCTCCTCAGAGAGAGGAGGCCTGTTTCCCAGCCGTGGGAACATTATAGGCTGATTATCTAACTTCTAACTAATATCATAAACGCGAAAGTTTGTAAGTATGAATGGATGCATGGATGGATGGATGGATGTTTGTTACTCTTTCACGTAAAAACTACTGAATGGATATGGATGAAATTCGGCAAACAGATAGATTATAACCTTACATATTATAAAACTAAGTTCTCCGCCGCGTCTGTCTGTCTGTTCGCGATAAACTCAAAAACTACTACACCTATTTTCATGCTGTTTTCACCAATGGATAGAGTGGTTCTCGAGGAAAGTTCTAGTATATTATAACCGACATCCACGCGGGCGAAGCCGCTGGCATCAGCTAGACATTGGTGAAATGCTGAGTACGGATACCGATTGGTACGAACCCCTTGGTAAGACTGGTTGTCAGACTTTTGGACTTCTGATCACCTGTAATGGACTCTCATGACAGCTACAAATGACAGCCGCTATCAACGCCCGAAGAGAGATAGAAAAGTTCTTTCAAAATCTGACACTGTTTGGTTTCTATTCTGTATTCTGTTCTATATTTTTTTTTTTCTAGCTGTTTCTCCTAATTTTCAGAGCGCAGACCTGTCAGAATTAGAAGTGTCGGACGCGCCGTTAGAAGCGTCGCACGCGCCCGTGTTAGCGCGCTCACTGCGAGCGCACACTTGTACCCTGCGAGCGCTGTGTTTACAGCGAGTGAGCTTGTGCGGGGAGCCTTTATTATGTCTAGGTAAGTATAAAATACCAGTAGTTTAGATGTTATGAGGGAACAGATGAACATACATACAAGAAGAAAAGTATGCGCTTCGAGAATCATCGTCTATAAAGTGTCATTCTTTATTATGTGTACGTATCGAAAATAGATCTATGCTTAATTTTAGCGATGGAAAACATATTAAAAAAATCTAAATATTTTTTTAATATTTTAATAGAATTTTTAAAAATTTTGGATAAAAAAAACTGTCCCTCAAAGAAAATAAACAATTTTGTAGCAAAAATATTACAATTTTTTTTTAAATTCCATAAAAAAATATTTAGATTTTTTTTAAATATATTTAATAGGGAATCTACGCTTAATTTTATCGACGGCAAAACCGTCGATAAAATTAAGCGTAGATTCCCTCATTTCGATAGGTGCACATTATAAATAATCACACTGTATTTGGAAATACTAACGCGTGATGATGAGATTTAATATCGAACTATTACGACGCGTATTTTATATTTCAGTATTTTTTATCTCTCGAAGAGACGCGCGCTTCTCTTGTGTTTTCAAGTGTCTGTCTCTCTCAATCTAACACTAATACAATATTTTTGTCTCCTTTACAGTAATAGCCCTGAAATCAAACAGCTCGATCCGCGAGTTGCGCCTCTGTGATAACAGACTGTCAGTGTCTGACGCGGCGCAACTCGCATCGCTACTCAGATACAACTCTCGTATACAGCTGCTGGACCTCTCCAACAATATGATACAGGTATTAAAGTTATACTAACTTGATTATGAATGCCACGAAAACTGTATTGTCACAGTGTTTATTACAACTTTTTTTTTTAAAGAAAAATCTACATTTTAACCCAAGAGTATTTCACCATACGCGCTAGGGCAACGAACTTACGTCCCAAAACGGGCGCGGGACGTGACCTGACCGGTCGCGAGCGCGACCCTTATTGTGTATTTATTCATGTGGTGTGGAGGTCCGAGGTCGCCTCCCCTCCTACCTTAGGCAGGTAGGAGGGGAGGCGACCTCGGGTTGCATATCCATGAATTTGCGGACGGTGTCGGATAGAAACTTTTAAAAATCTTATAATGACAATTTGTTGTGACTCGGTCACTGCTGGGACACAGGCCTCCTCTCTGTGAGAGGGAGTGGGCCGTAATCCACCACGCGGGCCCAGTGCGGGTTGGTAGATGTCACATGTCTTCGAATTCTTGATTCTAAGACATGCCGGTTTCCTCACGATGTTTTCCTTCACAGTTTTGAGAGCAGTGGTGATAAAATAATTTACACAAAGTAAAGCGCCTGTCGCCATTTTTTATCACTATAAGTAATAAGGTGTTTTTACTATTGGTAGTTGTCTATGATGGTCATATTGTTCTATATAATACCAAGCAATTGATGAATATTTTAAATCATAGAAGTGACGAGGTTCTCTATTAGTAGTTCATAGGTGGGGGACCCGATATTAAAACCTTCATATTGTAACATTTCAGGACGCAGGCACGGCCCACCTCGCCGAAGCGTTGGCGGCCGAGCAGGCGTCGCAGTCGCCGCCCTCCGCGGCCGCCTCGCCGCTGTCGCCGCATCGGTGTCAAGGTATACATAAACAAGCCTATGGCTCAGTTCACACCGAGACGCGACGCGACGCGCACTTTTTTATGATCCGATACAATATCGAATTTATTTACTACACAATAAGGTACACGCGCTGCGCATCTGAAAGAAAGAAAGAAAGAAAAATAGGTTTATTTGTCACAGAAACACGTGCATACAAAAAGATCAGCAATTTTAACCAAAATAGATCTAAATACAATAAAAAATAAAAAAAACATATGAGATCAGGAGTATACAGATAAATAATCGGCAGCTGCACGTCATGACTGTGACAAGAAGGCTTCCACTCAGCATGATGCTGCGCTATGGGGACCCACAGCACAGCGCTGATTTTCAGTGGTCACCCGAAAAAAGACGTACGGAAATCAAGTCAGGTTCCACCATTTGTACATTTAATAAACAGGCAATAAAATAAACAGTACTTAGAATATAATATGACTTTAGCAAAGCGAAATAGATGAATAAATATTATTAAATAGGTAACGTGAAAATTAAACCGCAGGCATCACTGTGCGTACATAAATAAATAATGTGGGTACCTAATGATAAAATAAAATAAAAATAAAGTGTTCTGTCTCGCTCCCACCCTTACCTTCGCGTCGTCGCCGTCAGTCGCCAGCGCACGCGCTCACTATATATAAAGAGTATTCCCCTATTGCGCCTATGCGCGTGATGACGTACTAGTGTGTTGTTGTGAGCCACCGATACGGGTCGGCAGACCAGCTGCGGCGCGGCTCACGAGTCCTGTGAGGTCACGCGACTTGAGCTACTACCGCCAACCGATACACCGACAGTGGGAAACTGACTTGCGCTTGTGTTTTAGTCGACGCTCACAGACTAAAATAGATTATGTATTTACATAATTATGTCGACGCTTGATCAACGTGACTAGCGTGAAATGTTTGATGATACTACCTATGCACTAGTAGTACTAATTTAGTAGGTACCTATACCCACATCGCTATCAGCATGTGGGAAGACGAGACGTGGCTCACGCATCGCTATGCCGCTTCGAGCCGCCTGGATATTGATGTACCTTGCCTATAGATCTGCATCTCAGCGTACTTTGACACGTGTCAACCCTCGCACTGAAATTATACCTTTTCGTGAAGAAAATAAGTTCGATAATTGTTCAAAAGCGCGTAGCGTCACGTCGCTGTGTGTACTGACCCTAAGGGCGTGCGCACATCTGGCGAGGCGCAGCGCGATTGTCATTGCCAAACAAATATCGACCTTGCATCTGTTGAAATAAAGTTGAGAATAAATAAAGTACCTAGTAGCTGAGCGGAAAAAGGTGCGCGTCTCAGGTTATTTATTTTCGACTTTATTTAAAGGCGTGCAATGTTGATATTTGTTCGGCAGTGAAAACCGCGCTGCGACTCGCCAGATGTGCGCCAGCCCTTAGGTAGCAAAATCAGCCCATAATGTTCCCACTGCTGGGACACAGGCTTCCTCTTTGTGAGAGGGAGTAAGGCCTTAATCCACCACGCGGACCCACTGCGGGTTGGTAGATGTCACATGTCTTCTAATTTTTGGTTCTAGGACATGCCGGTTTCGTCACAATGTTTTCCTTCACCGTTTTGAGAGCAGTGGTGATGAAATTCTTTAAAAAAAAAAAAGGTTCGAACCTACGACCTACAAGTCTCGGCCGTTACCACTGGGCCACTACTGCTCTCTAGAATGCGAACGTTTTTAACAGGTTAAGCTATCCTTGCCGGGGTTGGTCTGTGGATGGGTGACCATCTTTACATACCGAGACTCCTCCGTGACTCGGAAAGCACGTTAAGCCGTTGGTCCCGGCTGTCATTCAAGGATCTTTGACAGTCATTACGAGTCGTCAGAAGCTCGGAAGTCTGACAACCAGTCTTACCAAGGGATATCGTATTACCTAGTTACTGGGTTGTGGAGGTCAGATAGGCAGTCGCTCCATGTAAAATACTGGTATTCAGCTGCATCCGGTTAGACTGAGCCGACCCCAAATTACTTGGGAAAAGACAGGCAGATTGATTTATAAAGCTGTAATGGACCTTGCCAACTAGGACAATGTGCTGCCTTCCATACTAATCCATACTAATATTATAAATTCGAAAGTAACTCCGTCTGTCTGTCTGTTTGTTACCTTTTCACGCCTAAACCACTGAACGGATTTCGATAAAATTTGGCAAGGAGATAGATGGCATCCCGGGGAAGGACATAGGCTACTTTTTATCGACATACCACGCGAGCGAAGCCGCGGCCGGAAGCTACTAAAATATAAAGAGGGAAATATCAATGGAGAAACCACTCAGCACTATCAATTTCAACAATAAATCTGCTTATAGTCCGGGAACTGATCGCCGACCCCAATATAGTTGGGAAAAGGCTGGCAGATTGATTGACTTATCACTAATACATTATTTCTTTTTGTTTTCAGTGGGTGTTCACGAGGCTCGGGGGCTCGCGTTCTTAGTCCTTTGGAATAATCAACTCACGAGGAACTGCGCGCCGTATCTTAGTAAAGCGCTGGTGAGTACGCAAAGCACTAGACATATCTACGGTTTTGTACAGCTCTGGGGACTGACTAAGAAGTATTAGGTGCCCACCTATGAAATCGGCGTTTTGTATGGGGGAATTTTAAAGAAGTTGCGTTTTTTCATACTAACATTTTCTTAATTTATATAACAACCATGAACGCTAATGTTTTAAAACTTTTATGCACTAATGTTTAAAAACTAAGGTAACGTATGCCACTTAGATTAAGCAACAAAAATAAGTTTTGGCTAAGTTAAAAAAAAAAATAGTGTTCATTTCTGCTAACAAAATGAGGAGTCATTTAAGTACCTAATAAGATTTTTTTACTATTGGTAGTTGTCTATGAAGGTCATTATTCGATATAACACCAAGCAATTGATGAATATTTTAAATCATAGAAGTGACGAGGTTCTCTATTTGTGAGAAAAAAACGCCAATTTCATAGGTGGGTGACCCGATATTAATGCCATCATTATTCCACTGCGAAAAAATGGATGGTGCTACGTGCCTTGTATAGCTCCGTCTCTCACTAACACTGGAAAATGGTGGCATTAATACATCGTAGTAAAGGTGCAGACCGCGCCGTTAAGCGACGCAACGCTGCGCGCACTTTTTATCAATTATCGAACTTATTTTCTTCACGAAAAGGTATAATTTCAGTGCGAGTGTTGACACGTGTCGAAGTACGCTGAGATGCGCAGCGCGTGCACCTTATTGTGTAGAAAATAAATTCGATATTGTATCGGATCATACAAAAGTGCGCGTCGCTTCGCGTCTCGGTGTGAACTGACCCTTACGATCGTGAATCATATTTTAATCTACATACAACCTGACACTGAGCTGCAAATTGCAAAAAAAACACGCGGGGCAGGCCTTGGGGACTGCCGATAGGAGTGAAAACTAACTAACATTCATTTCTTTAAGCGTGACGATGACGCGAGTTCCATGATTCTTGTTCACCCAAAAACATTCATACATTTCTTCAAGCGTGACGATGACGCGAGTTCCATGATTGTTGTTCACCCAAAAACATTCATTCATTTCTTCAAGCGTGACGATGACGCGAGTTCCATGTTTTTGTTCACCCAAAAACATTCATTCATTTCTTCAAGGGTGACGATGACGCGAGTTCCATGATTTTTGTGAAAAGTGCTCAACGCGCCTAAAGAAGTTTTCACTTCAAAATCGTAAGAAAATTTGAATTTCGCGGGCTAGCATCCTCTTTAATTTGTTTTTCTGCTTGCAGCGTTCATCACAATCTCTCTGCGTGCTAAACATCGGCCGCAACGCGCTCGGCAACGACGCGGTGCGAGCGCTCGCGCGCGGCTCCGCGCTCGTGTCGCTGGGCCTGCAGGCCTCGCGCCTGGGGCCCGACGCCGCGGCACTCGCGGAGCTTATCAGGGCTGATACTAAGTTACAGGTGACTAATATAGGATACGTCCTAGGCCTCTTGTACACGACCAAAAATGTGTATACACTCAGCGAAATTCAATAACGATTTTCTCGTGTCTATTTCGTAATAATAGGGATTCCAAAAACCAATTGCCGTTGGTCCCGGCTGTTATTTGTGGATCTTTGACAGTCGTTACGAGTCGTCAGAAGCACGAAAGTCTGACAACCAGTCTAACCAAGGGGTATCGTATTACCCAGTTACTGGGTTTTGGAGGTCAGATAGGCAGTCGCTCCATGTAAAATACTGGTATTCAGCTGCATCCAGTTAGACTGGAAGCTGACCGTAACATAGTTGGGAAAAGGCAGGCAGATTGATTGAAAAGTTGCTAAGTGTATACATATTAATATTAGTGCTTGTGACTGTACACACATATTTCTTACCGTGAAAAACTATGGTTTATTCGCCATGGTGATGATCAGTGATCGGAAAAGGGTGAGCTAATCTATCTAAAGTTCAAAGAACAGAGACAAAAAAAGTGGAGACTTCCTTACGACTAAAATATTATTTTTTCGGGACTAATGCTTGGTAAGTTTATGAATTTAACATGACTTATAAAACGTTATAAACATTAAACTATTCTCGATTAATTTTCCAAATTCAAACAATATTATTCAAAAAAATTTTAAAAACAATAAAAATCATGCATACTTTTTTTTTTAAACAGTAACAGTATATGAATTCAATTTTGGTTTTACTTTATTAATTTTGGTTGTACAGTCGAAAAAAATTAATTCTGACCCACCATAAGCTTATTTTCTTACAGCCATTCAAATGCAATAAGGTCGACATTCGCGTAAATATATATTTCCTTGGTAACGAATTTGTCATCTGCCATCTTTGTTATTTTGACGGTTTCAAACGATTTATCGTCAAAGTGGGTCATGATTCACTTAGCCTGTAATGTTCTAAAACCCGGGACATTAGTTCCGATAAAAGTTTTTGTCGTAAGACGTCTCCACTTTGTCTCTTTTCTTTTACGAACCTTAGCCATTTTCGGTCACCTATTTCCGATCACTGGTGATGGCAGACACGTTTTTTATAAAGAAAAGAATAAGAAAGAAAATTTGTTTAATAATCACAAACAAAACGCACTCAAATAAAAAAAAAAGATAAAACAAACAATAATACAAAAGCCTTCTACTCTTTGATGTTTGTTCATTGGTTGATGTCAAGGCCAGGGACTGTTGCGACAAATAATTATAACAAAAACAAACAAAATGCAGATTGCAGGTTCAACTTATTTTTGTAACACATAGAAACATAAGGCGAGGTTTATACGCCGCCGCCGTACCGTAAAGAAACTGTGCCGTATACAAAGGGCCTTAGGCGCGGGACGTACACAAGAGGCGAGGGGTGCGGGCGACGTGACGGTGCGGCGCGGGCGTTGCGCCGCTCCTTTCATATTACAATACGCAGCCCATCCGCGCCGCGCCCGCGTCCCGCCGCCTGTTTATGTTCTATACACGGTTGTATACAGGGAAGAGTGAGTGCACCTGTGTCTGTGCACACGTGCCTGCACTATAATATCTCCCGCGCCGAAGGCTGGTCTCCGCTGAGAAGTGAGATTGGTTGCCATAGCCGAAATTCCGCCTGGAAGACTATTATTATTATAATTCCGAAAAATTCAGCATTTTTGTAAATTAATTGTTCCTGTAGTAACACAGTAACAAACTAGTACCATAAAGGTACCATTCCGTAGCCGAAGGAAGGCTGCTACTGCATGCGACGTGTCGCCGCGACAGAACTAGATTCTATGAATTTCTATGAAATACTTTCCGTAGCTAGCGACACGTGGGTGTCATAAAAATATAATATATTAATATTAAACGGCGACACGTTACTTGCAGTGGCCGTCCGGAATTGTACCTTTATTATGTTGCCAATGTTGTTGTGTTTGTATTTTCAGAGGCTAGATCTCCGCGAGAACCGACTAGGCAGCGCCGGGCTACAAGTTATCTTAGCGGCTATGAAGGATAACACAACTCTCACACAGATCGACTTGGACGAAGTGCCTGCGCCCGTAAGTTATTATTACAATCTCTCGACCCGAGACGACCTGAGACGTAGCTCTGATGTGGAATTTACAATACAATACAAATCCGACCTTATGTGAGACGCATTAGGTCTGATATGGAATTTACAATACAATACAAATCCGACCTTATGCGTTATTTTCTCAGGTCGAGATTTATACTATCCATACTAATAATATAAATTCGAAAGTAAGTAAGTGTCTGTCTGTCTGTATGTTACCTTTTCACGCCTAAACCACTGAACGGATTTCGATAAAATTTGGCAAGGAGATAGATGGGCCGAGGCACACATACGTGATTCCATCAATTCCTGATTGCGGCCAAGGTTGGAAAGTACTTTTCTCAAATAATGCGCGGAAATTCAAACTGAGTAAATTAAATAAAAAATCCAGAATCGTTGACGAACAACTATGTTTCACGCGCCATTATGTTCATTTGTTTCTGGCTTTAAACAGTTCTATTTGCAAGTCAAATTGAAATTTAAATAAAATCTTTGATAAGTTACCTCCTTGGTTGCCATGTGTTGAAAAGTTCGTTCCATTTTTAAATAACACGACAGATATGAGTTTTCATAGTAATTTATTTGGCCGCTAAACACTACAGATATGGGTTTTGATAGTAACATTGCCGACCGCATCGTCTATTGTTTTTGACCAGTACAGCAATTTCGATTTATCTCGAAGAAGGTTGTCAAAATAATGCTCGAATTTCCATGGAATGCATGGATGAGATTTTTTTTTTTTTATCGTTTCCAGGACTCTACAAACCTAACAGCAGAAGACTCTGAAACAGCCCTCGTACGTCGGCTCACAAGAGAAATACGCGCCATGTGTCGGCGGAACGAGCCGCCCGCGCGACACGACGACGAGGGCGCGCACCCCGTGCATAGGAAGATCAGTCTCACGTGCCACACCGCCTGTCTGCTTAGAGTGAGTTATTGACATATTGAACAGTATAGTTTTTTTTTTTTAATTAGCCTGTAGTTTGTCCCACTGCTGGGCAAAGGCCTCCCCTTTTTCCTACCAAATCTCTCTTTTTCGTGCGATTTTTGGCCATTTTGGCCCCGCAAACATGATTAGATCGTCACACCACCTTCGCCGCGGTCTACCTCGACGGCGATGTCCTCCTTCAGGCGTCCAGTGAGTGACGATCTTTGCCCATCTCTCCGGGTGCATTCGAGTGACGTGGCCAGCACACTCCCACCTATTTTTCTCCAACATTCGCTACTAGAGTTATGGAGCGCAGGGTGTTTCTAACATCTGTCAGGGTTGCGGCCGACGCCGCGCGAACTTTTAAACAAATATCGAACTTATTTTCTTCATGAAAAGGTATAATTTCAGGCGAGGGTGGACGCGTGTCAAACTACGCTGAGATACGCGATGCTGCACAGCGCGTGAAATAAATTCGATATTGTATTGGATCTTAAAAAAAAGCGATTCGCGTCTCGGTGTGTATCGAGGACCATTAATCACTCGCGTCGCTCAGGATTCTAACACTTGAAGTGTTAGAATCCTGAGCGACGCGAGTGATACACCCACGCGCTACGCTCGTGATTCAGAATACTTCACTTGCTCGTGATTCATCTATGGTCCTCGTTAAATCCGTCCATTATTGCATAATATACTATAAATTGGTAATTTTATATAGATTAAAATATGTCTCGACATTATATCATTTGTATGAAAACTTTAAAAGGTATCACAAATTCAAAATTGCGCGTAACAAACGCGGCGGCTGGCGGCGCTCGGACAGGGTCAATGACCTTTTCTTCAGCTATAAGATATGCGATCATCCTCCTTCGCTTTCCGTTAATCCTGGTAGTCCGTTCCGTGGGATATTTTCCAACATCCACGCGGATGAAACCGGAGGAGCTCGTGGCTAAGTAATAACAGACGCTTGGGTTGATCCATCAGGTTAAGCTACGCTTGCCGGGGTTGGTCCGTGGATGGGTGACCATTTTCACATATCGAGATTCCTCCGTGCCTCGGAAAGCACGTTAAGCCGTTGGTCCCGGCTGTCATTTGTGTCACTGTCTTTGACAGTCGTTACGAGTCGTCAGAAGCACGAAAGTCTGACAACCAGTCTAACCAAGGGGTATTTTATTACCCAGTTACTGGGTTGTGGAGGTCAGATAGGCAGTCGCTCCATGTTAAATACTGGTATTCAGCTGCATCTGGTTAGACTGGAAGCCGAACCCAACATAGTTGGGAAAAGGCTAGGCAGATTGCCACGCGGACGAAACTGCTGGCGAAAGCTAGTGTTAAATAATTATTTATTTTATATTTATTTATTTTATCGTTGATTTCCTTAGGAAGTTTCGGTAGAAGTTATTATTTATGTTAATTTTACAGCAAGGCATGGGCCCTGGTGAGGAGGAGCGTCGCGCGCGCCTGCGCTCGCCCGCACCGTCGCCCGCACCGTCGCCCGCGCCGTCGCCGGCCGGCAGCCCCGTGCCGGCGCCTCACGCTACTTCGCGCTTTATGGTGACATACGAGATCTATTGAACAAACTTATCATATTGAAAGCCTACAGTTCTCCTTCTGAAGGGCGCACCCTACCTCAAATTGCTTAGCATGATCCTCTGTTATGCCGAAAATACTGCAGCATTAATTTTGAAATAAATATATGTTAAAGTTGAGGATTGATGCTAGGTCTTATGTGAGGCTAAAACACGATTACATAAATTTTCTCTATAGAAAAAAAATCCAAAGTTACCTCTAAACAGAACTATAAACCGCTGGTATTCAAAAAACACTTCAAATTAGATCATGAAACTTTGCATGATAACCAGTGATCGGAGTAGGTAGATTGATTTTTGGTACTTGTATCATAAATGCACACAGAAAGAATAACATGGATAAGCCATTTTTCCGGAAAGTAATTCCGGTATTTCCGGATTCAATTAAATATTGTTAATGTTGGTAGTGATATTATTACTACTCAATTCAAAATTTAAAGGAAGGTATCAAAACTGAATTAATTCATTATTTTCTGTTGAATAATAAAAACAATCGAATTCCGATCGAAGCTTTAATATTTATTTTTAGCCTTTTATGGCTAGAACTTTTTGAGGATGGCAAATCATCAAATGACTCCTTCCACTCTGGCAGAATACAATTCCTACATAAGTTCCGGTTTTTTTTTAATAATCCACCAATTCCGGAGGAATGTCCATATTAATATATACGTTTCGGATCAATGGTCTCAGTTCAATCTACCTACTCCGATCACTGATAATAACTGAACTAACTATAAAGCAGGTCTTATGTTTTTTTTTATTACCATTATTTTCACCATAAAAAGCAATTACCTAAACTTTTCGAGGATTGAGAGCCGCTAGCGCCCCACTCCGTCTCGCTCGCACTCAGGTCGCGAGTAGTATGGTGCGAGCGAGATAAAATCTGAGGTAGGGTACAGCCTGAAGGGCGAAATAAATAAAATCAGAATACAGTACTATATATAACTATTTTCTTAATGTCCCTCGGGAATCATCGCATTTCCGAATACAAACGAATGCTAATTTCCATGTCCAGCAATTATTCGATTTATCGTGTATAATAATTTGAATTCAGAACAAAGTACTTCATTGTTCTTTTGTTTTGATTTCCGTGTGAACTATATAGAGCTGTAAAACTGTTTTAATTAAACTATTTCCCCGATTTTTAGAATAAATACCATTAACCGCTCAAGCCTAGTGTCCGGTTTTTTGACATTTTACTGGATTTAGTTTAGTGAAACGACGTATCACTAAACATTTTTAGTGAGAAGACGTAATAAACAAGAATATTCGACATCTACCGTGATTTCGTGGTATCCCTAGGGATTTCGTGAAATCCCTGGTTTCCTCATTTCCCTGCGACATATATATAATGCGACATATTTACAATCAAACTACACCTCACTAAGTGCACACATGTTTAAAAAACCGGCCTCACGTCTGTGTTGACAGCGCTTTGTCTTGGTTTTTTTGTCTAAGGGTCAACTAGAATCAGTTCTATTTCTTTGTTTTTGACGTTCAAAAATGCCTTTTATGAAATAAATGATTTGACTTTGACTTTGGATGACGATTGACCAGTCGCGAATCCGAACACGACGTGTTGCCACGCCGAGCGCTGGACGCAGACCCAGAGATCTTAAATTATTATGTTTTCAGGTGACGCGAGTGACACCGGAACGCGACTCCTCAACTGACAGCAGCGGTTCCACTTCGTCATCATCGTCCACTCCAACCAGGCTCGCTTACTGCCCCCCTTCGCGGTTTAGAGTCGTGCAGGTATAAACCCGATGAATAAACCCACCTACAAAGCGACTTGCAATATACAGGGGTCCTACCACCACCGCTTACAGCAGTATTATATTTAATTTAATTTATTTACCGTTACGTGTTGGAAGCCAATTTTATGGCTACAAGGTTGTGTCTATGTAAGTCCTGCATCTGAAAAAACCACTAACTCCCAAAATACAAGCTTGACTTAGTTTGGGAGTTGGTATATCAACAATAGGGAATATGCATGTATTTTTTTAATCTTTTTATTCGATAGTTTACATCGTCAAACAATAGTAAAAAAAAAATCGACGGCAGAAAAGCAATTTAAAGTTGTTAAAAAAATGTTTAAAAATATCCAACCGATCCGGGCTATTTAAACGCCCTCCATTTGGCGCGCTTGGTGTGGTGACGTCACCGTCTGTGACAACAGACAAGCAACTGTCAAGTCAACGTCAAACACTACTTTTTCTATGAGCGTTTGACATTGACTTGACACTTGTTGATTGACTTGACATTGACATTTTGATTGTTATTCCGGATTGTTACGTCACATCCGCTCTTAGCCTTTTCAAGTATTTGAATTACCGACAGTTATTTGGGACTTTTGAAAAATTAATTTCTCGCTCAAAATGAAATTTTATTCAAAAATATTGATGGAGGCATAATTATGAAGTAACATAGTTTATAAAAAAAAATATTTGATCCATATTTGAATCACATGCATATTCCCTATTATGTGCTGCTGTACAACCAACAAACACCTTTAAAAATGTATCTCGTAGATTAAGTTTTTTTTGTTGTACTTTGAGAGTGAAATAAATTATTATTAAATTATTATTTGTTGGTATACATTTTTGTATCTCGGCTCTGATCTGCGGGTTTTTTTTGGATAGCACGGGCCAAAGCCAAGTGCTACCCCTGAGAGAACTAAACTAAGTAATAGTTGATGATAAAATATTATGGCTTGATGATATAATGTTTTGACTTTGTGTTGTAGTGATGTGTGTCTGTGCGTGTGATATTTGTGCGTCATTGTCGTTCTGCAGGAATTTTCGCACAATTCTGCAAGTGTTCAGGATAGCAGCTTTTTGTAGGGTTTGGTAGGTGGAGGGAGCTACGTCTAGTGTTTTTAAGGATTGATGCAGTTGTTTGGGGATGACACCGGTGGTTGAAACTACTACAGGAATAATGGCAACGCTACCTAATCGCCACATTCGGCTTATTTCTATTTTTAAATCTGTATATTTTGACAGCTTTTCTGCGATAGTGTTTTGTAAGTTGTGTGTGTTTGGGACTGCTATGTCAATAATTTGCGCGGTTTTATTAATTTTATCTATTAAAGTATTATTAAATTATTTTAATATTACTTCAGTGTAGGAAAGAGATGAAGCACTACAGGACGTATAGCTCCATCTCTTTCCCCCACGAAGTAAGTTTAAAATAATACTGCTGTAAGCGGTGGTGGTAGGTTCCCAGGTATATGTAGGACATAGGCGGCTAATAAACATACTGTTATGGACCTAATTAAACATATTTTTTAGAATAAAATTACATAACATCACGCCTGTAATCGCCGAGGGGTTGGGCAGAGCTGTACCTATAGTACACCCACAATCATAATCATAATCATAATCATTTATTTATTTGTAAACATAGGTTTAACATAGATGGTATTAACCGTTGCACCCGTTAGGCACTAAAACCAAATTTCTCTATAATAGTATATATGCAATGGCTCCAAAGCTTTATAACAAATTACCTGATCAAATTGTATCAAGCAGCAACATGAATGAGTACAAACGTAAGCTTTTTAAATTATTGAATGACAAGGCATATTATTCCGTTAATGAATATCTTAATGATAAATTAAAATAATATCGATATAATTTTATAACTATCTGATTAATTAAAATGTTGCTCCCCTGACATAAAGATATTCTATATTGACATTTTTTATTTCATTTATTATTTCATTTTATTTCTTTTAATATTGTATACGAAATTTTGACAAAATACTACCATTTGTTTATGTGCCGTTTTAATCTTACTTAATAAAGTTTATTACATAATTATTATTATATTATTAACTATTTATTAATGTTTGGCATGAAATTGTGACATCTACTTACATATTGACTTTATTTTGTATTCTGTTTTTTATTTTTTGCTAAGTCATTTTGTATGCCTTCTGGCGGGACATAGTATGGACCAACAGTTTTTATTTTTTTAACATCTGTAAAAATTTACCCTATGTGCACAAAATGAATAAATGAATTTGAATTTGAATTTAAACAAAAAAAATAATAGTAGCTCTATGTTTTGCTTCATTGGCATACAAATGTTTTTTGTTGGGAACTTAATAACTAAATTCACATGCTTAGATAATATTAGTACAATAAATTTAAAATATAATTAGGAACTATTACAGTAAGGTTTTTAGTTTTATAATTATTTCTCGTTTAAAAATTCGTCTACTCTGTAATAACATTTTTCGGTTAAAAAATTCTGTAGAGCTGTTTTAAATTTAACTATTGGCATGTCTTTTATGCCGTCAGGTAATTTATTATAGATCTTAGGAGCTGATCCAAAAAAACTTCTGGACATAAGAGCTGTTTTACATTTTAAATTACATAATTGATTTGCATGTTGAGATCTTATTGGGTTTTTCTTTACTGCTGAGAATTTAGGGAACAGATTCGGATTCATTTTTACAAACAACGCAGTTTCTAAAATATACAGGGTGTTAGGGTAAACACCGTTATCCTTGCAACCAGTGGTTTGGTTTCATTAATAGAACGTAAAATCAATGGAAAATTACAACTTTTTTTTTCTTTTTTTGAATTCTACATTTTACCACAAGAGACGCAAGTTCGTTGTCCTATGCGCTAGGGCAACGAACTTGCGTCTCAACACGGGCGGGGGGTGCGGGATGTGACCTGACCGGCCGCGAGCGCGACCCCTCCCTCAGTCAGTCAGCTGTTTCGCTAGAGAGCACGGTGTCGGATAGAAACTTTTTAAAATCTTTTAATGAAAATGACGTTTTTTTTTGTTGTGTTCGGTCATTTATTTTTACATTTAAGTCAACTACCCATGGTTTGAATGACAAGACTGTTTACCCTTACAGCCTGTATAATGATTTCCACTCACATTTCACCAGTTATGTTTAAGTCCCATGTAATAGGGGGCGAGTCTATTGCCATCAACCGGGCACAAATTCAGACTACGGGCTGCCGCTGAGAAATTCCAGATGGAAAAACGGGTCGGTTTTGTTGTTCAACAAATACTGCCGAAACGAACGTGCCGACCCGAACATGTGTGTAGCGCCACTAAAATACAGCAAATTCATTGTAGCTTTTAGAAATCGTAATTTAATTTTAATAAAAATTGCTATCAAAAATAAACAAAATCAACATTCTTTTCAGGTAATGGAACCTCCTCAGATTCAGGTGCATCCCGCATCCAGTCAGCCACGGAAATCACCTTCAAGATTCTCAGTTACAAGAAATTATGACTCGGTATATAATCCTAACCCGACGCCGCCTAACAGTCCTGCTCAACCAGTCATATATACTCAACTGCAGAACGAAGTGGTCACTCAACTCAAACATGAAGCGAGTCTAAACAAAAATGATGTTTTAACTCAAACTAAAAATGAAGTTGTGACTCAACTCAGGCATGATACGGCAGTAAAATGTGAGTCAGTTAGTAATGAAGGCATTGCGCAACTTGGCAGTGAAAAAACTGAGACTCCAGTTAAAAATGAGACACAGAAAAACGCAGTACACACTCAGGTTAAAAATAAAACTACTGCTGTTGAAAGTGAACCCGGTATTACAGAAAATACGCAAGTTAAAAATGTAGTTCCAATTGAAAATGAGTCTGTAGGTAAAAAAGTTATAACGACACAAGTAAGAAATGAAGCTATGAAACAGTCAAAGATTGAACCAATATGTCAAGTTCAAACTGAACCGACAATTCAGATAAAAAACGAATTTACAACTCAAACGGAAATCAAACCAGTGGATATAACAGAAACAAAACTAGAGCCTAAAATTGAGGAATCAATTAAAAATATTGTTACGACTCAAATAACACAGGGACCGACTCAACATAAAAATGAACCCGTACTACAAGTTAAAAATGAAACCCAATTACAGAATGTACATGTGAAAAATGAGCCAACTGAACTTAATAATGAAACTTTGACAGCAATTAAAAATATAGTTACTACTCAACTGCAAAGTGTGCCGACGTTAGTAAAAGTCGAGCCGAAAATGCAAATTAAAAATGCAGGCAGTCAAGTTACTCCTGCTGTTGCTTCCACAAGTCAAACAGATAATATTAATAAACAGGCTAAATATATAAGTATCGAGTCTACAATTCTAGATAAAATCACCTTAGGCACTGAACTAGAAATGGAATTGACGACTCAACTTAGAAATATACCGGTTGTGTCTAGAATTCAAAATTTTGTGCCTTTTACTCAAGCAAAGAAAGATACAGTTATTCAATGCAGCACGGAATCTGTTGCTCAACGTGGAAAAGTGCAGGTTGAATCAACCTGTCAAACGAATGTTGATGTGAAACAGCCAAAACCTTCAAGTGTCGAGTCTGTAATTCAAGCAAATCAACCCACCGCAGAATTAACCATTCAACTTAAAAAATTGCCGGTTGAGTCCGCCACCCAAAAAGTCGAGCCTGAAATTCAAACAAGAAATGAAACAGTTACTCAATTCTCAACGGAACCGAAGACACATGTTAAACATATCGTGGTCGAGTCTTCGAGTCAAACGAATCAAGATGACAAACAGACTAAATCTACAACTGTTGAGCCTTCAATACTACATAAGAATAGCGAAACTCAATCTGAAACAGACTTGGCTACTCAACCTAAAATGTTACCACCAGTCGAGTCTACAAGCCTAGCTGATATTGGTATCAAACAAGCTAAAACTACAACAATTGAGCATGTAATTCAAACAGGGAATATCGAAATTACTCCAATCAAAACAGAATTAGCGACTCAATCGCAAAACGAACCGGTTGTCTCTATAAATATATTACAAACTGAGCCTGTGAGTCTCAAAATTGATACTCAAGGTAAAACAGAGCTTCCAATATCAATTGAGTCTTCCAGCTCAAATGTACCTTCAGATATAGACTCAGCGACTCAACTTAGAGGTTTAATTGAAACTTCAAGTAAGATAAAAACCTCGCCATCTCATTCAATTTTACCGAAAACTTCAATAGCTACTATAGAAGAGTTTCCGGAAAGTGATGACATTGAACTCAGTGACTCGACAGCGTCGAGCATTACTCTACTTTCTACAGATAACGCTACAAGTGATTCTAGTAAGACTAAATCGAATGTCGAGTGTGATCCCACTTCCAAATCCAATACTATAGTTGAGTTTGCAACTCTAGACTTAAAAATGAGTGCCGACCCTAATAAGACTTTTGACAACTCGAAAATTGAGTTCACAGACTCTAAAATCGTAACTGGAATCTTAACTGAATTAAGTAATATGTCTAAAACGAGTGTTGAATTGAGTACTCATGAAATCGCGCCTCAATCCGATACTCAAATCAACTCTGACACATCAAATCTCAAAAACGTAAAAACTATAAGTGACATAAATGTGATAGAATTTAGTATTAAACCGACAATAGTGACGAGTGATTTAAGCTATAGTGAAGTGGTTAAAAGTGATAAAAAGAACCCCAAAGTGTTGCCAGACCAAAAGACAGAAAACGCTATGAACAACATCGTAGAAGACTTAGGAAATATAATAAAAGAAATAAAGGTTTTAGTTAAAAATAAAAATAGTTTAGATGACAATGTACCTGTTGATAGTGTTATACTTAAAAAAAATAAGAGTGAATCAAGCTTAGATAGTCCTGATTTAGAAGTTTCAAGATTAATGGAGAACAGAAGAGAGGAAAGGAGTGTTTTCGATAGTAATTCTTCTTTGGAAATCTCTGGGAGTTCCGTCGAAAGTCTTAACGAACAGAACAAGACTGTTCAAGAGCTGGATAGACGGAAATCCGGTATTATTCTGTCAAATGAAGGTAGCATGGAATCTACGAGTGAAGTAACGCCTGTTAACAGCGGGAATTTCTTAAATCTCTCTCTCAGTTCGAATGAAAGCGTGTCCCCGATATTTGGGAAAACCAAACTTATACATGATTCCTTATCGAGTCTAGAAGCTAGTGTTAGCTCTCTAGATTCAGCTAAACAGGAACGGATCATGGTGACATCAGCTGATTCGGGCATAGAATACTCCTTGCAGCATCCCTCAGAAAACAGAGAAGATAACTCGTCAAACGAAGGCACTTTGACCAACAACTCCAGTTTGAAAGAAACGGTCAAGAAACCAGACAGCTTCCAACTAGTTGATACTTTAACATCTCCGAAACGGACATCGAGCTTGCTAGACGTGCCAGCTTTAAAAAATAAAGGGCTGGATAGAATGAGGAAGATATCCTGGGTGGCCCCGTCTTCCAGTTTCCATATACCCAGGCCAGACGAAAAGGAAGCCAAGCCTTCTCATTTAGAGAAGCTACTAAGCCTATTTCAGCATCCGAGCAGCATATTCTCAAGGAGTTTAACTAGTGATGATGAGAAAAAGTCAGCATCAAACACTCCTCCACGTAAAGATTCTTCTCTCACCAGCTCTTTCTGGTCTTGGGGCAGTACCATAGATAAAGACAGAGAAGAAGATAGCTCAGAAGCTACAGACTCGACTCTCTCCGAAAGAGTCCAAGTCTCATTCGTAGACGAGTCATTCTCAAAGAAGTTAGACTCTAAAACTCCCTCTACGGACACTGATAACACGCTAAGCGAATTCCAGTCGTTTCCGACCCAGGAGAGTGAGATAGCAGATGATAGAGTTACCAAAACCACCGAAGATATAATAGTACAAAATTTAGACTTAAGTGTAATTAGTAATACAAAGAGAGATGTAGATAGGAGAAGTGATGATCTCGTAAGAGAGGGACAGGAAGAGAAAGAGAAAGAGCTAGCCAGGCCGAGGTCGTTCGCGGCAGTTCTGAAAAGCTCGGGGTCTGAAAACTCTTTAGATAAACAGAACAGTCCGGATAACGGACAATCCGTTGATAAACTACCAAGCAAAGTTATCAGAGGTATCAAAGAAAACATCAGCCCGGAGAACACGTTAACCTCGAGCATGACGAACACTAAAGCCTTAGCAGTAGAATTAGAAAGACAAGTCAGAAATCCTACCGTAAATGTGTGGGACACAGTAAAAAATGAACCCAAAATCGAAGAAGTTAAAGTCCAAAGTGATTTAGCACCGATAGCTACTATTGAGGAGACTTTGGATGAAGACAATCCTTTACAGCTTGCGTATATAGATGACGTTAAACTCGAAGATATGTCCAGAGTTCACGTAGAAGCAGATAAAACGAAAACGCAGGATATAGATTTAGGCAAAGATGCATTGTCATACTTAATATATGAAAATAGAGACTTTGAAATAGAAGCAGAGAGTATAATCAAGCCTATAGCCCAGGAAGGATCTCTAGCCGAAGAATTAAAACAAGCGGAAATCAAAGAAATTCTAGATCTTTCGCCAGAATTGGTCGTTGACGACAGTCTCCAAGACAACGTATTCACAGCGAAAGAGATCATCGGCTTACGAACATCCCCGATCATTCCCGAGCGGGCGAAACTCAAAAAATCGAATTCTCTTGAAGATTTATCTCAACTATCAGATGACAAAAGTCCTAAAGCAAAGACTATCGCTTTCAAAGTACCGGAAAGTACCACACCAAGGGATATACCTGAACGCAGGTCGAAACTACGCACCCGAAGCGGTTCGAGCCCGAAATCTTTGCCCGAAAGTTTGAATAAACCATGCCCGTTAACGAAAATGGAATCAATATTGTCTAAAAAGAAGAAAAAAGTGTCGTCTTTAGGTAAAATGGCGCGCGATTCTTTGCTCGCTTTAAATATGAGTGAGGAAGAAATTGCAGAATTCAGACGTTCTTACAAATTAACGTCTGTTGAGAGTCTGAAATCGCTAGAGTCCGTTTCTGAGAGCGGGAACTCTGTGGACTCAAGATGCAGGGCTTGTCTCAGACAGTCCCAAGAAAGCTTGATGTCATTAGACTCTATCTCTGAAGATTGTAGATGTACAGAAGAATGTGATCGGGCTGGTAAGTCCGCGAGATAGGTTGAAGTATGACAGTGGTAATAAATTGTTTTTTTTTTTTTTGTAATGTATAGAGAATTTTTATTTTTAAGACTTATGTTGTCAGTTGTTGCTTGGTTTTGGGTAGAGGTGGTCAAGTTTAAATTATTTTGATTATATTTTTGACAGATTTTCTACAAAAAAGGTGGATTTTGATAGTAATAGTCTAATTTCTGGCCCTTTAGCAGCGGTATTTGTATGTTCAATTTAATACGGTTCCTATATCTAACCGATTTTCGTTGGTTAAACTTACCGACTGGGCTATGTAGCTATATTTTGACTTGACGACAGAGTTGTTAAGTAGCTTAGTTTTGAAGTTTATAGGGTAACTGACTTCAGAGTTTCAGTTTATTCGATATTTTTATGACAAGATCAAAATATCGAATAGTCTGAAACTGAACTGCCAGATAACCAACAATGTTAAAAGATATACATCATCTGTGAAAACAGACGGATATTCATAGGAGTCTTAGTAATAGGGTCCCGTTGACAATAGGGTCCCGTTTTACCCGGGTACGGAACAATAAAAACGTGTGCGGTCGGGGGACCCCCGTCAGGGACGAAGTTCCGTACGTGATAGTCGCACGCACGCACACACACTCGTATATAATATAAAGAGATAGAGAGTAAGTCGCATGACGATTTCTACCAGTCAACTCCTACCGGAATCCGTGTGACCGCGCATGCGCTGAAACCGTAACCTAAAACTGCCACTAGGACTCTAAAGGGAAACTTCTTTCCAAAAACAGTGATAAATTCGGCTGATATTAACTATGAAAATTACGATTTTGATTCTTAAGACTCTGACCTAAGGTTCAAATTACGATCATCCATGCAGGTTCATGATACCATCTCGTAAATATTTTGAAATACAATTTAATCTTGACCTACACCTCTACCGACCCTTTTTTAGAGAAGTCAGGAATATAATATGACAGATTCGAATTACTGTGTAACCACTTAATAATGAAAGATCAAATGATTTGGACTTAATGCAATAACAAGTGAGCTTAGTTCTGCCAAAACGAACCTACCTACTCTTAGAAAGAAAAGAAAGAAAGAAGGAAAAATATTTTATTTGGGACACTCAGGAAATACAAACAGTAATAAAAAACATGCGGGACAGTCTTTGGACTGCCGATAGAAGTGAAAAATAAGCAACAATGCGTAGCCCCAATGTAATTCAGACGGTAGCCGGTAGATGGCGCTAAAAAACAAATCACTTCAATCGTGACGATGACGCGAGTTCCATGATTTTGATTTTGGTTCACCCAAAAATTGCTCAACGCGCCTAAAGAAGTTATCACTTCAAAAGTAACAGAGAGCTCTGCCACATTAGTGCGTTGCATTGCATCGTCGCTGCGTCAACGCTGCGTCGTTTTCCATATATTTTAAATGACATGCCACATTAAAGCGTTGCGTCGTCGTACGACAACGGATCGAGACGGAGAGACGAAGCGGGGGGAGGGTGATGCGCTGCGCTGTCGGAGCCTGTGTTCCACTGTTCCGATCCATTGTAGAGACGGACTCAGGTGCGTGGGTCGTTATCTTGCGCTGCGACGTCATGTGTGGCATACAATGCGTTGATCCGTTGCGACGACGCAACGCAACGCATTCATGGGGCATTACCCTAACCGTTAACATAAACACACGCCGTCTTCCCATGGGGGTAGGCAGAAACTACAGAACGCCACCTGCTACGATCCTTACACTCTCCTTTTGCTTCGTTTACGATCAAACATTGTCACAAGTGACAATCGCTACGAAAGCGTTTCGTGTTTCTACAACGACTTTCAACAGGATTGACATAAGCTTTTCGATAGCTTCTGTCAGTCCGATACATTTTTGCCTTTTCCATCATCGTTATCGCTGATAGAATGTCACTTTGTCTAGGGCTTCTGAGGCCTTGAAAGTCGTTTTAGAAAATACGCAACGCTTTCGAAGCGATTGTCACTGGTCTAGGCCCTCTGGTCCTATACGCACACTGGTTGCGAGTTCTACACACAACATTTGGAATATTGGAATACTTCGACGTAATTAACTGAATTCATGAGAGATTTCTCAGTAGCAGCCCGGAGTCTGGATTTGTGCCCGGTTGATGGCAATAGGCTCGCCCCCTATTACATGGGACTTAAACATAACTGGCGAATGTGGGTGTACTATAGGTACAGCTCTGCCGAACCCTTCGGGGATTACAGGAGTGATGTTATGTTATACTAATAAATGAGCAATATTTGTATATACAACCTGTAACGGAATAAACGCAAGAGCTCATACACCCCAATTAGAATATTAAATTATAAGACTAAAATAATATCTGTAATTTAATTTAATTAAACGACACCTAGTTTTTTTTTACAAAATAGACTTCCTGACTAAACATGAAACATAGGATAGCTATGAGCGTATTACAAATTTGTTTATGCATTTGAATAGGCTTTATTCCTTTGAGATAAGGCTTAAATTTCCTTAAATAAAATATCTTATTACCTTGGTAAGACGCGGTGGTTCTAATTTCAGTTAAAGAAAAGATTTTTTTCATGAAAAATTAACACATATAAATAATGATGGAAATCGATTCAGAAGCCGATTCTGAGCAAACTACTTTCAGGTCTTGCGCTTATTCTGTTACATGTTGTATACAGGGTGTTAGGGTAAACACCGTTATCCTTGCAACCAGTGGTTTGGTTTCATTTATAGAACGTAAAATCAATGGAAAATTACTTAACTTTTTTTTTTCTTTTTTTTAAATCAACCTTTTACCACAAGAGACGCAAGTTCGTTGCCCTATGCGCTAGGGCAATGAACTTGCGTCTCAACACGGGCGGGGGATGCGGGATGTGACCTGACCGGCCGCGAGCGCGACCCCTCCCTCAGTCAGTCAGCTGTTTCGCTAGAGAGCACGGTGTCGGATAGAAACTTTTTAAAGTCTTTTAATGAAAATGACGTTTTTTTTTTGTTGTGTTCGGTCATTTATTTTTATATTTAGGTCAACTACCCATGGTTTGAATGACAAGAGTGTTTACCCTTACAGCCTGTATATTTGTAATTACGTTCTCGAAAACGGCTCTAACGATTTTGATGAAAGTTGCAATAAAGGGTTTTACGGGGGCGAATAATCAAAATCAAAAGTCATTTATTCAAACTAGGCTGAGAATCAGCACTTTCGAACGTCAAACATTACATAAGACAGTCCCCCAAAACGCCCACCCTTCACCACTTCCTAGTGCTTTAGGAAGAAGAAGTGGCGCAACAAACTCCCCAGCAGCACAGCTGTCTGTTCAGTTAGAAAAAAATGATTCTATACAAAAGTATGCAAAATCATTTACATTACGCAACATAAAACATAAATCTAACTATTAGCCATATGTCAGCTAGCACACGCCAATATACCAACCAAAAAAAAATCGATCTAGCAAGGCTAACCTCTGAGTGGCGCGGGCGCCTATAATTTTACTTAACAGGAAAATTTTACCGGAAATCTGAATGACTAAAGGCCTGCGTCACACATAATGTTTGGATAGAAAGAAAGAAAGAAAAATGCGTTTATTGGCATTGTCACAGAAAAATAAACCTTAAAACTAGAAAAAACAGAAAACAGTTATTACAATGCCAAAAGGGCCTCAGCTCAGCATAATGTCAGATGGCAACACACAGTGTACCACCTGACGCTGATTTTCAGCTGCAACCCACGGCGCGGATAGGCAGTAGTGCGTGTGTAGTGTTTAGATTTCTTGCAAAATTCCTTTTTTTTTTTGCCTATTTTCACCCGAGCAGAGCTCGTTCGACATAGGTACTGTTATGTTAGGAGAGGTTTTAGGTTGGTTCATTTTGGCAGGACTACGGGGTCAGCTCAGACCGCGACGTGACGCTGCGCGCAATTTTTAACAATTATCGAACTTATTTTCTTCACGAAAAGGTATAATTTCAGAGCGAGTGTTGACACGTGTTGAAGTACGCTGAGATGCGCAGCGCGTGTACCTTATTGTGTAGTAAATAAATTCGATATTGTATCGGATCATAAAAAAGTATGCGTCGCTTCGTGTCTCGGTGTGAACTGACTGACCCTTAGCCAAGTAATTATTGAAGTTTTGTAATGCCTGGTATGAAAATAAATGTTTAACCCCAATCAAAACTTATAAGTACTTTAATTCAGAAGCAATAATAATCTTTATTTCTACTTACTCAAATATCCACCTTATCGTTATGTCGTCTAAATTAATTTTTGATTGACCATTGTAATAAGAAGGTCCTAGGTTGCAATGGAATTTGAACTTTGTTGTGATGAAATTGAGTTCGTTTTCCCGAAACATGATGATTAAGATATTCTGAATTCAAGGGTAGTTTAAATTAATTAAACATTACTTTTACTCCGTAAACGGTAGAATCAAGTTCTGTCGTTAATTATTTATTTTCATACAAATGACAATGTATAGCTTCACCTAAAAGGTAAATTAAATTAACTAGCGAAACTTTACAGACGTGTATCGATATCTAATGATAATAAAAAAATAAAAGATTTAAGTACTAAATTCATAATTTCAAGTAACTACGCTAACAGCGGACGTTTATCCCTTAATCCCTTGAAATCACGAGTTAAGAATTTTTACAATGCATGTGCTCCAAAAAAGCGTTTTCAAAGCAGCCAAATCGTGCGGAAAGTGCCACTTTTTCGCACTAGTGCTTTTTATTCTTCAGTTTTTTTTTTTTACTTTGTCGTCATCTCGACGTTGTTTTTGTTTGAAATCATACGTGAGATGAGGCGAGGGCGGGGCGGTGCCGTGTGCGGGCGAGGCCCGTCAGGAACGAAGATCCTTAGCAATAAAACTAATAGTTCATTAGAGATAGATTATGATTTTGATCAATATATTAATTTATAATTTTTTTTTTCTCGCACAATGCATAGTAAAACGTTGTATGATCACCTACGTTCCGCATTTATATCATAAATAACTATTTTGTAACGATGTTCCTTATCCCTCGTTCTACTCTGCAAGTTCGCACACTTGGCGAATAAGAGAAAGACCGAAAAAAGTGTAACATTTAGACAAAACGTAACACAGTCAAAATGGTACACTTATTTCGGTCCAGCTTTATTAGCCAAGTATGTAAACGCGAAAGGAACTTTGTTCCAACCGGTTTGAAATAAACTGTTTTTTTATTTTATTTTGTCATCATTAGATATCTAAATCACGTCTGCAGAGTTTCGCTAGCTATTTCAATGCGACTTTGTATATTGATAAAAGAAGTGTTCTATCTAGTAAATAATTTACAAAATTATGTTTAAAGAGTCGATAGGCTTAAATTGATTTAAAAAAAACATCTTATAATGCGGATTTCGTTAAAGATTTAAATCGTTAGATTTGCCTTTACGGCGTCACATTTAAAAAGTGTCCGTATTTAGAAGAAGAGTGAACTCACACATCCCGCTTGGAACGATAAATACGATTTCCAGTAAGAGTGAGCGACGAGACTTTACATCATCTTTGACGCAGTCGGGTGAATCTAACGATTTACATCTTTGGGATTTCGTCATATTTTTGGCATTCGGTTGCTTGACTGTTAATTTTTTTATTTTCAATATTCTTTTTTTGAATCATGTTCCAGTTCAGTTTTACCGGTGATAAACTAATCTAAGATAATGGCCACCACACATACATCATTTTTTTTTTATAATTTGTGGAATGTGTGTGTACCGCTAACTATAACTTTGAGAAATACTGAAATGTACAGTCAACACATCCAATGTCAAAGTGTTATCAGACAACAGTGTTAACAATTTTATATTGACGGCGGCTTTATGTCGTGGCTGTAAGAAGGATTTTCGTAGCGCAAGTGTTACCACTATCATGCGTTTGACTGTACGAGCTATTTTTATTAGATTCAACACTTTTTCAGACAAAATAATCTAACTTAAAAACCTAAATGAGACAATGTTAACAAGGACTGAAAAAAATGACACGAAATTTTTGTACTTCAAAAAGAAAAATATGACTTAAAATTTATATGTAAAGAAAATATCGATGTAACTCGATTCGTAATATAATTTCGATTTTTGTACTTGAATAGTATTATTTGTATTTTTTATTTAATGAGGGTAGTCAGAGATTTTTGAATTTTTGGAATTTACCTGTATATTAGTCAAATGAAATTAGCTAGCAAAACTCTGCAGACGGGTATAGAACGAAACATAATTTAAAAAAAATGATTTAATGATATTTTTTGGGGTCTTAGTTTAGTTACTTGAAGTAAAAGTTTAGTAAATCGATTTTTTTTTGTTTACCGTATTCAGATATCCTAACTATATAATATTATAAATGCGAAACTGAGTTTGTTTGTTTATTTGTTTGTTACGCTTTCACGCTAAAACGGCTAAACGGATTTGGATCCGATATTCCTACGGGATCGAGACTTCCGCGGGAGGAACCGCAAGGCGCAGCTCGTCTAGAATAAGAATTATTTATTTTGTTCAAAAATATAAATACATTTATATAATATGATGACATACTATAAACACTATCTACTTTCTGTACCCGTCACACGTATGTTGTTTCGCTGGTTAATTTAACCTGAACTTGTAGATAAGCTATGAATATATGTGAAGAAATGGAATTTAAGCTAAAAAAAAATGGTCCCAAGTAAATGTAAAATACCCTACATTTACGCAAAATTCAAAAGCGATCTTCTCCTAAAGTATGTATAGATTTTTTATCGCCACACCCTGTGTAAAGACAGTACAATTATAAGAGACCGCACTATAGCATTAGGTGATAAATCTGTAATGAAACATGATGACTACAGCGTGTAAGGGTAAACACCGTTGTCACTCAAACCATGGGTAGTTGACTTAAATATAAATGACCCAGTAACTAAAAAAAAAAACGAAAAAGTTTTTAAAAAGTTTCTATCCGACACAGTCCGCAAATTCATGGATACGCGCCCGAGAGACTGACTGACTGAGGGAAGGGTCACGCTCGCGGCCGCCCAGGTCAAGTACCCCGCTCATGTTGAGACGCAAGTTCGTTGGGGTGAAATATTCTTGAGGTAAAATGTTGATTTTCTTTAAAAAAAATCTCTGTAATAATCCTCCCTTTTCTATGGTGTATGAGTGAACTTTACATCCTGTTCCTCATAGAGAGATACTTCCATACTTCTCTATTAGTCGCCATGTCGGTAGTCACCCCCCCCCTTTCTACCGGGTTTCCAAATATTGTTTCGTTTGTATTGCTGTTACAGTCCTTTCATAGTAATTTTACCTCTGATGTATGATCTTTATTCTCCTTCTATAAGGTTGCAATTGGGTTGCCCTCACTGACAAGTCTGTCAGAATCATAATGATCTTTGTTCCCGTTATAATGAGGTTGCTGTCAAAAGTAAAATCTCTGTAAGGAGTCAATGGGACCAATATCGAAGCGGTACAATCATCAAGCAGTCCACTGCTGGACATAGGCCTGTCCATTCAGCCATTCATTCCATTCATTCGCCATACAGCTCGATTCTCGTCAACTCTCATCCAGCTGTTACCGGCCACCCTGCGAAGATCGTCGCTCCACCTAGCCCGAGGGCGTCCTACCTTACGTTTGCCGATTCGCGGTCTCCACTCAAGAACACGTCTACCCCAACGGTCATCTGTTCTACGGCTAATGTGGCCGACCCATTGCCTCTTCAGCTTGCTTATTCTGTGAGCTATGTCGACAACTTCTAATTCTCAGCCGGATTACCTTACTCCGGATTCTATCTCTCAGAGATACTCCAAGCATAGCACGTTCCATAGGTCGCTGAGCGACCTTGAATTTATGAACCAGCCGTACCGTGAGTGTCCTCGTTTCGGCTCCGTAAGTCATAACAGACAGGACGCACTGATTGAAGACTTTAGAACGTCTTTAGTTCAATATGGCCGATGAATCATGGCCGGTTGGAGCTTTGCATAGGAGGCTGCGCAATAACATTTTTTTAGAAACCAAATGGTGACATGAGTCGTGTGGGAGTGAGGGGACATGAGGAGTTAAGTTCTGAGAGCCTATGTTCGGCTCGGTTCGGCGGCTCTATGCACGGCCGATGAATCATGGCCGGTCTGGCCATGATTCATCGGCCGTATTGTAACTGTATGAGAGTTACATTTCTTCACATATTATTATTATTGTTAGCAAATAAGGTACTTTGTGTTAATAGGAATTTTGCATACATATGCTTTACTGATTGATATGAAAACAAATTGTCAGACATAACAAAAATATAATGTTTGGAACGTTTTTTCCCGATTAAACCTGGTATTTTAAGAAGTATGTACAGTAAGGGAAACTAACTGTTGACACACTACGGCTAATTGCCGTGTTAGCCATTTCATACAACAGTCAAAGAATAACAGGGGGCTTAAAACGGCCACTTTGGGAGAATCATAATATGAAAATATTATGAATCATCGTAAAATGTCACATACAGACAATTAATATATGATCTGCGTGCAATTCATATTACGAAATAATTCATCAGTTTGACAGTTTTCTATGGAGATCCGTAAAATGGTCCACAAATTATGAATTGCTTTGGTGTCAAATTAGAGGGAATTGCTAATGACAGCTGGGAAATGAATTGCTTTTAGAGGAATTGCTAATGTGATAATTAAACGAACAATTTAAGTTTATAGTCAATTTTCTAAACAATTTATTTCCTTACCCTAGAAGGGTTGTTTCGAACTGAAAATATTAGATTTTTATTATATTTTTGAATAATATAAGTTTTTGTCATTGATTGACGCTGAGATGAGATAGAGGACTAAATGTTGGACGATTTTAAGTACAACCCGTGCGCATTAACACGGCACCTGGCTCGGAACTCAATACTCCCCCCGCTACCCGCGCGGCGCCCCGCTGTCGCCGTGCGGGGAAGCGGGGGGAGTTACAAACGTCATTGAGCCAGGTGCCATGTTAATGCGCACGGGTTATAGGTATGAGACTACTAACCTACTCGAGTCGACTACCTTATAATGACACTTGCACATCAATCAGTTGAGCATTTTCGGGGAAAATAAAAAAAATTATACCTATTTGTAAAAACTTCATAAAACTGTGACTACCCTCCGAAGTGTGATTGATATAGGATTATCGATTTCAACTTATTGGTCTTAAAATTGTAATAGTCGACTAAAATATTTAGTTGTACTGACTATTCAAGTACTTACTACTATGTGTATAATACGATTTTTTTTATTACCCTCCAGAATATAATGGCATGAATAATTTTCGTTTGTAAGTCCATTCAAAAAACCAAAATCACTTAGATTCAAAAGTAGTTACGGGTAGTTAGAAACCCAATAAGTCTGGCAACAGCAACTGGGTTGCAGCTGAGGGGCTTAAAACGGTCTCTTTAGCAGAATCATAATATGAAAAAATTATGAATCATCGAAAAATGTCACAAACTGACAATTCATAATAATGATCTGCGTGTAATTCATATTACGAAATAATTCATCTGTTTGACAGTTTTCTATGAAATTCGTAAACTGGTCCACAAATTATGAATTGCTTTTCTGTCAAATTAGAGGAATTGCTAATGACAGCTGGGATTCAGGAAAGGAACTGCTTTTATAGGAATTGCTAATGAGGCCAGTTTAGGCCCACACAAAGGCAGTCGCTCATGTAAACTGGTATTTAGCTGCATCTGCATTTGGGAAACTGATTCAAAAGCTTAGTTTATGAAAGGTATGACCGACGCTGAGAAATTCACTTATAAAGAAAGAAAGAAAGAAAAAAAGAAAGAAAATACGTTATATCTCCATCTCTTTCCCCCAGGAAGTAAGATTAAAATAATATTGCTGTAAGCGGTGGTGGTAGGCCCCCAGAGGACTGTCAGTTATTTATAATCGTCACATTAAATTGAAAATGGTGTCCTCTGGATGACAAAGTCATGAACAAAAAACATTTTTTTTTATGTTCGGTATCAAATGAAAGGCTAAATTTAAAAAGCACATTTAAAAAAAATACTAAAACCATCATCTGCATAGCCTTTTCCCAACTATGCTGGGGTCGGCTTCCAGTCTAACCGGATGCAGCTGAATACCAGTATTTTATATGGAGCGACTGCCTATCTGACCACCACAACCCAGTAACTGGGTAATACGATACCCCTTGGTTAGACTAGTTGTCAGACTTTCGTGCTTCTGACGACTCGTAACGACTGTCAAAGATCCACAAATGACAGCCGGGACCAACGGCTTAACGTGCTTTCCGAGGCACGGAGGAGTCTCGATATGTGAAAATGGTCACCCATCCACGGACCAACCCCGGCAAGCGTAGCTTAACCTGATGGATCGGCCCGAGCGGCTGTTATTACTTAGCCACGAGCTCCTCGAAAATACTAAAACCCAACTAAGACAAAAATGTCGTATCAACTAAAAGTATATACAAAACATCACAGACAGACAAATATACTAATTAAATCGTACATTAGTACGATTTAATTTGTCTGTCTGTGATGTCTTGTTGACCTATATTTTTTTTACGAATGTATTTGGTTATATGACTTTACAAGTTATTGCGTTTGCGTAAAGATCATTTTCACCTAAAGCAGTATTAAAGATTGGTGACTTTGAAGGCGCATTCAGTTCGGATGGTGATAGGTTTTACGAATTTTGCCGATGCTACATCTAAGTTGTGTCGTACTGTACTACTGACGACAGAGCCTTTATTGCGTAAGCAGTAAGTGCGATTTTCAGAGTTCAATTGTTTTTAATGTTCGGACGAGGCTTGACGAGGCTAATGAGATATTTTTTCGATGTTGTGTTTGTTATTTCTAACACGATATGGGAACTATAATGAAAAGTATTATTTTTAATTTATTCATGCCAATTTATCAAGGAGAAAAGTAGAATTCAATAAAGATATGAAAAATTCGTATTATATTAGATTATAAAAAAAAAACGTTATGTACGATTGTCAACATAATGTAAACGATTTTTCTTAAATTTGGTTAAATTGTAAATAGAAAATGTACAGAAATGGTCGTTCGAAATTTTTATAGTAGAGATAAAAGGTTTAATTTAAAAAAAAAAACTTAAGGCTTTATACACACGAGCGGATTTTTTGTCGCTGCGACTTATCGTTTGCGTGTATCGGTCCTGTTGGAGTAAACTGTATGAGAAATGTTATATATTCACCAATATATCAGATTGATATATTGGATTTTTCTTAAATAATATAATATATAGATTTTGGGATTTAAAAAAGTATTCGATTTTTTCTAATAATAATAATAATAAATTAAAAATGTGTAAAAATATATACTACAAACTGTTTAAATGAAAACATTAAATAGATACTTACGTTGTGAGGCTCAATTTGAGGAAGAAACCTAAGCTAATAATCGTATCAAAGTTGGTACAGCAATTTGTTGAACAGTATACTTACATGTTAGAAAGACTTGCTTTCTCCGAAACTGCTGTACCACTTTTGATAAAACAAATTGTGCCTCGAGCTAAGACCAAAATTATGATGATGTAACACTTGACTTCATAATATATTGTACATATATTAAAAGCTTTTAACGTCTGGCGTTCTTTTATTTTATATATAAAATAAAACTACAATTATTATTTACGCACGAGAACATGAGCGTTTGAGCGCGAACATTTTAACATGAGCGGCGCAACGACGCCGCGAAGCGGCGTTACATTACATGCGCTCGCTAGCGAAACAGCTGACTGACTGGGGTGAGGGAGGGGTCGCGCTCGCGACCGTTTGGGTCACGTGGCGTATTCCCCACGTCGCCCACACGTGTTGAGACGCAAGTTTGTTGCCCTAGCGCATAGGGTTCTCTTGTGGTTAGGTACTCTTGTGGTAAAAGGTAGATTTTCTTTAAAAAAAAAAGTTGTAATTTTCCATTGATTTTTACACGACTACGGCGAAGCAAAAAAGAGGGTTATGATTTTGACCGGTATGTATGTACGTATGTTTGTTTGTTTGTTTGTATGTATGTATGTTTATTCATGTGTTCCCTCATATCTTCTAAACTATTCATTACAATTTAACAAATAACAAATGAGGTATCGTTGGAAGCGCCTTAATCGTTCGCTGGTTATAGGACCTCGGTGAAGTTAGCCGCACGATTTCATTATTATGAACTTTTGTTAGTGCTAATCGTTAGAGAATCGTTAGAGAGGGTTAGAGAGAAAAGAAAAATCGTTAGAGAGTAATTAGTTTTTATGTAAAAACAATTTTAATTTTTCGTGTGAAGTTGGCCCCCCTTCCCGCAAAAATGGACTTAGACGTAATTTTATTTTTTTAATCGTTTGCGAATCGTTAGAGAGAGATTGAGAGTTACACAAAATCGTTAGAGAGTTAATATTTTATTTGATATTAAATCATTTCTAAGAGCGTGACGTTAGCCCACCTCTGTGAATTTTGCCCCCGATATAATTATTCTCAACTTTTGTTAATGCTAATCGTTAGAAAATCGTTAGAGAGAGTTAGAGAGAAAATAAAAATCGTTAGAGAGTAATTAGTTTTATTTATCAACGATTTTAATTACTTTTGTGACATTGGCCCCCATTCCCGCAAAAATGGACGTAGACGTAATTTTTTTTTTTTATAGATTGAGTACCGTTAGAGAGGGATAGAGAGTTAAAAAAATCATTAGATAGTTAATATTTTAATTGATATTAAATTATTGCTAAGAACGCGTTTTACCCTAGGACCTGAGCAGGTTAAAATTTAGAAACGCCTCGATAGTGGATAGGGGGGGAGGAGAGGGAGGAAGGGTTAGTAGATCCCCCCCACTCCCCCCTGCCGGAGATACAAAGTTTTTTTTAAATATGACAAATCTCTTATATGCTGGGGCCACACCAACGGATTACCGCGATAGACGTTAACCGTTGGTGTACTACACTACGACTTACCTCGAGAATG
Source organism: Lithophane socia (assembly GCA_947522985.1). NCBI lineage: Eukaryota > Metazoa > Arthropoda > Insecta > Lepidoptera > Noctuidae > Lithophane > Lithophane socia. The sequence continues at coordinate 2,842,121 of OX383281.1, read as the reverse complement.
TGTTGCGTGATTGAAAACTCTGGTGGCGGCATTTTAGGCAGATCAAAGAGATTTACCGCGAGAATTATTGCATTGAATGAAGCAGCCACACTTACGTTTCTCTTTGTGCACCGTGAGCGCGAGCAGTACCGTGAATAGTAGGTACTACTGATACATGACATGATGCAGAGGGACGTTATAGTTATGAGTGGTAAAGTTGTGTATTTGATTAACGATCATTCAACAGTGATACCTGATAAGAATACGAAATATTGTTGGTAGTTTCAATTTGATTCGGTACTTATAGTGCATCATTTATGCTCAAAACACACAAAAGGTGGGTGCTTGTCGGGAGCTGGTCGGGTCTTTTTTAACCCACCGACGGAAAAAGAGGAGTGTTATAAGTTTAACGTGTGTGTCTGTATGTTACATCGTAGCTCCCAACGGCTGAACCGATTCCGATATTTTTTATTTTGTTTGAAAGGTGGACTTGATAGAGTGTTCTTAGCTATGATTCAAGAAAATCGGTTCAGCCGTTTGAAGATTATCAGCTCTTTTCAGGTTGATGTATGGATGTGAGCATCTTCCACAGGTCACATCGATTCGAAAGGACATGTCCAAAAATGGTTTTTTATTATTCAATAATTCTAACCAGGATAAGTTTAATATATTTGGATAGACATCCCAAAAAGTAGTAGCTCTAACTGTATCATGCATTTTTAAGGATTACCAATTCTGAGAAAAATCGTTTTTTAATTTATTTATTTATTTTATTCTTATGTAAACACAGTAAAATACAAAATAGATACGACATAGTTAAAATATGAGTACAAAGGTACTGCTTATTTTTTTAGGAAATAATTAATTTAGTTTTAGTTTACTCCTAAAACGAACAAACTTTTCTAATTATCTAGGCTAAAAAAGTGAACACACCCCAGAAAATAACAAACTTTTCAAAATTGACACATGGTACTGTCATTACATTCAATCAATATTTTGTTGTAAAGAATATGACAATGCAAACAAAAATTCTAATCAAGTTATTTACTATATGTACACACGGCTACACATCAAGCTATACATTTCCAGTTTATGCTGATCTCGCATTGTATACGATTTCCGCACAATGCGAGGTCAGCTTATACTGGAAATGTATAGCTTCATGTGTAGCCGTGTGTACCATATTCTGAAATAAAATGAAATGGGATATTTTCAGTCAAAAATGTGTAGCATAATTCTTTTATACCTCTCTTTAGATTATAGCTACTAGGAATCTATAAGTGCAAGAAGTGCATGTTTCAGCCTCAGCATAGTCCACAGGCTTAGCAGGAGTAAAATGATAATAGTACCTACCTACTGATCAAGAACATTTTTTTAATTCTGGTTAAAGACATTTATTTCTCATAAAGAAATTACATTTCACTTGCATGAGAACAATTTTAATATAAAGAAAAACTAATCATTGTCCTTCAACACTCGGACACACAATGAATCTACTTAACGCTTATACCAGATCAAGTTCCTCCCGTGACTTTGAATAGAACACCCATGAAAGTTGTTTCCTGTTTTAAATATCTTGGGCACATAGTCACTGATCGCCTACGCGACGATGAGGACATGGACAGGGAGCGCAGGGCGCTGTCGATCACAGCTAATATGATAGCCCACAGATTTAAACGTTGTAATGCTCAAGTGAAAATAACACTGTTCAGAGCGCACTGTTCATCACTATACACGTGCCTGTTTTTCGTGTTTGCCGTGTTTTTCCCTGTGGGCTCATTATACGCAAAAATCTTTCAGCGCACTGCGCGTCCAATATAACAATGCGTTCAGGGCGCTGTTGGGGCTGCCGCGCTGGTGCAGTGCGTCGGGCATGTTCGCGGACGCTCATGTTGATGGCTTCCACGCCGTGCTCCGCAAGCGATGCGCTGCGGCGCTCGGCAGGCTGCGCGCCAGCACCAACAGCATCCTGTCTGTCATTGCGGATAGGCTAGACACGCGTTACGTCCAGCACTGGGTTAATACCCATATTAGGAATTAAGTACTTAATTTTAATGTTTCTATTTTAACTACTAACACTAGTTTCATAAGTTTTAATGTACTAACACTATATGGATTTTTTTTTTTTTAAATATAATATCAGTTTACAGTATTATCACAAATTATGTAGGTTTGAAGGTATTCCCAAAAAAAATTGTTGTGACTATGCGAAAGTACCCTGCTTTGAGATAAAGAGTGCGGTCCCGCTGTCACAATGCAGATTTACGATGAATTCCTATGGAAAATTTCTGTTTTATGACTTAGAATCGAGATCGGAAGTGGATGGAAAGCCTTTCGACAATTATGATATTTAACACTGAATAATATGCTTTGAATGCAAGTGTTACAGATTTTTTATGAAATAAAACTTTTTTTTAAATTTAAATAATGATTTATTGATTTTCTTCATTTTCAATGTCTTCTCTTAATAAAATACTGTCGAGAAACTGAGCAGGTGGAGATATATAATTTTGATGCCGGCTTCCAAGATACCAGACAATAATGTAATACACTCTATATCTATAGTGGTGTGAGTCCTCTGATCAAAGCTGTCTCATGTGATGACGAAATGCCTGGTATCTTCACTAATTTCTAGGTACAGTAAAAGTACCGTTCGGCTGAATATGTTGCCCATAATAAGAGCGAGCCTGTTTAATCTAAAACGCGTTCTCAGAAATAATTTAATATCAATTAAAATATTAACTCTCTAATGATTTTTTTAACTCTCTATCCCTCTCTAACGATTCTCAAATTATAAAAATAAAAAAATTACATCTACGTCCATTTTTGCGGGAATGGGGGCCAATTTCACAAAAGTAATTAAAATCGTTGATAAATAAAACTAATTACTCTCTAACGATTTTTCTTTTCTCTCTAACTCTCTCTAACGATTCTCTAACCATTAGCATTAACAAAAGTTGAGAATAATTATATCGGGGGCAAAATTCACAGAGGTGGGCTAATGTCACGCTCTCAGAAATGATTTAATATCAAATAAAATATTAACTCTCTAACGATTTTCTGTAACTCTCAATCTCTCTCTAATGATTCGCAAACGATTAAAAAAATAAAATTACGTCTAAGTCCATTTTTGCGGGAAGGGGGGCCAACTTCACACGAAAAATTAAAATGGTTTTTACATAAAAACTAATTACTCTCTAACGATTTTTCTTTTCTCTCTAACCCTCTCTAACGATTCTCTAACGATTAGCCGTAACAAAAGTTCTTAATAATGAAATCGTTCGGCTAAATTCACGGAGGTGGTTATAGGCTATGTGACGTCAAATTAAATTGAATATGGCGCCCTCTAAAGGACAAAGTCATGAACAAACTTTTTATTTTTTTATGAGGTCATGTTGGTTTTCAAATGAAAGGGCTTAATTAGCACATTTCAAAAATATATTTAATAACCCCAAAAAATTATAAATAAAAATAAAAGTTATAAAACTAAAATCTAACTACGACAAAAAAGTCAACTAAAAAGGTATAAACAAGAATCACAGAGAGACAAATTAAACTTCCGGAGTCACACGTATCTGTTTGATTTAAGCCCTAACACGTGTGACTCCGGATTTTTAATTTTTCTGTCTGTGATTCTTGTTTATACCTTTTTAGTTGACTTTTGTAGTAGTTAGTTTGATGAAATGGAAATGGAATGATTTTGAAGGACATTGCTAATCTATTGCTTTGCTTGATGTAGTCGAAATAAAAGTTATAAAACTAAAACCTAACTACGACAAAAAGTCAACTAAAAAGGTATAAACAAGAATCACAAACAGACAAATTAAAAATCCGGAGTTACACGTACCTATCTGTTTGATTTAAGACACGTGTGACTCCGGATTTTTAATTTGTCTGTTTGTGATTGTTAGGTTCTAGTTTTATAACTTTTATTTAGAACACATTAAGCAATGTATTAGCAATATCCTTCAAAAGCATTCAGATTGTGAATTGATTAAATAAATTAAATTGAATAAATTGATTGGTATTTTATTTGGTAATTTATTTAATCAATTTACCCACTCGGTTAAACAGTACCTTGTAATTCTTTTAGAAGGAAAGTGCTGTCGTTAGTAAGGCCGAGCTTAGCAATCGTATCCGCGATCTTAACCCCCTCAGTTTCCCCGTTAAATCCATTCCATTTCTCAGCCCACATTTTGTATCTCAGCTTCCTCTTATACTCCTCTTCTTTCGTGTTATTTTTCTTTTTTGGAGTCCATGTATTTATATTTGAAGAGCCCTCCATTAGGAACTGTCTTCGACTATATTTCTTTGGCTGGAGTTGTTTTATGCCGGATTCTGGTTTTTGTTCTTCCTGCATTGCTCTCCTGCTAAGCGACGAAAAATCTTTCAGATTAATTCCTTTTTTCTGCATGTCCCTGACCGCACTGACGGACATCCCGTATTGCACAGATAATGTCTTTGCCTCTTCCGCTTCATTTTTCTCTTTCATCGCATGCTCGTCTAGAATATCGTAGAATAGTATCGTTTGACCCAATATCTCATTATAGTCACCATCTGTGTAAAAACAATTGGTTATTTAATAAAAATGATGTTTTTAGGGTCACGTACCTCAAAAGGAAAAACGGAACCCTTATAGGATCACTCGTCTGGCTGGCTGGCTGTCCGCCTGCCACAGCCAATTTGCTCCGAATCTACTGGAACAATTTAGTTGTTTAGTACAGATATGAATTTCTGTGACCCAAACACGACCGTGTAACGTAAATAAATTAATTTTGAATATAGGAGTTACTTTTGGGGGCCAAACTCAAACCAACAAAAATAGGAAGAAGGAGCTCGCCGCACATCAAAAGTGAAGCCACAGAGCCATGCTCCTGCAAGTAAAAACACAGGCTCACGCACACACCTACACTAAAATCATGCTCATCGCTCCTAGTAGGTACGTCACGAGCCGTCGTCTAGTTAATTCTTTTATTAATTAATTATATTTCTTAGAATAAATTCCTGGGTTGTAAAAACTTGTACAAACAATAACAAATCACATAAAGTTTCACGTAATCCCTTTTCACTTGTACGTACTTGAAATAACATCGTTTTTTAATTTAAATTTTATATGAATTTTAGGTTACTTGGAACAAAAAACCTCAACGTATGAATGAATGAAAGCAGTGACATAACGTGGGAGGGTTGCCATAATGTGATTTCAAATTTTCCTATTCGATTAAAACCGATTTAAACTATGATCTTATTTCGAGTAATTATATTCCTGTTTTCTTTTTTTATGTATTTATATTTTAGATTTCAAGTAATACTGAATCTAAAAGTAAATGGTATTGTTTTTGTTTCGGAATGGAAGTCCTTCTTAACAATCGAGTTATAATACCATACTCAACAATATCTTACTCGTACAATATTATCCTACCCATACAATATTATTCCCCAAATTAGAGGGAAAAACTTAAACAAATGACAACACTTTTTACACACACATAGATATAAAGGTGGCTTCACTTTTGATGTTCGCAGTGCTCCGTCTTCCTTTTTTTGTTGGTCTGAGGGGCCAAATAAGAAAAAGAAAAAAAAATTGCAAACTGCTGCGTGTGACATATTAAATAAATGATAATAATTTGACAATTAAGAAATAAATGAAAATTGACCATTCCCCCTTATCTCCAAAACTACTGAGTGTCGATGACGGTAGTGCATGAAGCCACAGACCCGACTCCCACTTACCCACAGCCAGCAGGCGCACGCGCACCGCAGTAGTAGCAGACGTGTCAAGTAAGTTGTTCTGTACTACTCTGCAGAGCGGGTCATCCCACTGTCTCTGGGAAGATGAATTGTCGGGCGGATCTGAGTTCGGGCAAGCGAGTCTCCAGGCATCCATAGCCTCGGTGAGGCACGGCACATCAAAATTAATCAGTGTGGAAGCTAGGATTTTACTGATTAATTTCTCAGTACCGTGGACCGAGGATATGGAAGCCGGTAAACTAATACTAGAAATTTTGCGGAAGCCGAGGCCTCCCATACGGATGGGAAGGTTAGCTTGTGCAAGCTCGGTCGTAAATGGCCACATTTAGGATCAATGTTAATGTATGACGGATAATTTGGTCCATTTTGACTAAATGATTAGTGTGCTTCCAAAAATGCGAAGCGCGAAGGAAATATGTTAGTTTAGGGCCGAAACAGCAGTAGCGGATTAAGGTTATGGCCGAATGCATGTTAATTTGGAACAATCTTTCCGAAACGCCATTGAAATTTTGAATTTTTTTTGCTGGCATTCAGAACCATCACGATCACGTGTCGTTTTCGAAACACGAAAGTTCTACAGAAAATATAGGTAGGTATTTATATACTATTATTTACTCATTCTTTTAACACGAATAAGTGTAGGTATAACTAACCCAATTTTACTACATACCTTTGATAAGTACAAAGTTTTAGGTAGTCAATTGAACAGTTACTTATTCTGCCTTCGCATTTTAGTTGCCAAACATGTAAACAAACATGAGTTTTAGGAAAAACAACTGTAATACGTACACAAGGTTCAGTTTGCGCTGCAACTTCATATATTTTTATGACTTTTTCAACGGTACCTACTAGTCAGTCTAAAATCAACTTTATTTATACTTGCATAAAGTTGCTGTCGAAATAACATCAATATTGGAAACAAGGATTTAAATAGAATTTTTTCTGACAAGTGACATGATTTCTGTGCGACAACTCGACACAACTTGCACTACTTACTATTTGAATCAAATATAATATCAACGCTGCTCAAAACTCTTTTTTGCAAATAGAATAATATATACAGGCTGTTAGGGTAAACACCGTTATCTGTCCTACTAAGCCAGGAAATGTATGAACGGATAGTTGCATCATAGGTTAGTGTATTGTGTATTTATTCATGTGTTGCGTAGGCAGAAGGCGGGCGGCGACCGTCACAGTAAATACCTACCACGTCTCTCGGGCGCGTATCCATGCATTTGCAGACGGTGACGGATAAGATTTTTTAAAATATTTTTATGAAAATAAGGTTTATTTGTTGTTGTTACTGGGTCATTTGGCGGCGTTATTTTTGGGAGCTGGCGCCGGCACCGGAGGCAATCACTTTTTTAATGTTTTTATAAAACCGGCCAAGTGCGAGTCGGACGCGTGCACGAAGGGTTCCGTACCATTATCTATTAAAACGGCAAAAAAATCACGTTTCTTGTATGGGAGCCCCCTTAAATATTTATTTTATTCTGTTATTTAGTATTTGTTGTTATAGCGGCAACAGATATACATCATCTGTGAAAATTTCAACTGTATAACTATCACGGTTCATGAGATACAGCCTGGTGACAGACGGACAGACAGACAGACAGACAGCGGAGCCTTAGTAATAGGGTCCCGTTTTACCCTTTGGGTACGGAACCCTAAAAATGTAAATGACATTATGCATATACCTACTTTAGTCATGTAGTATAAATAGTGCTGAATGACGATACTTACGCATAACAGAGTAGCCAGCCATAATTTGACTTAAGTTATGTTTTTCATCTTTAAAGCCCAAGTGATTCGAGTAATATCGATATACTTTTAACATATGTCTGTATAGTCCGAGAATGTTTGCTGCAATGCTTCCCAGTTCATAGCCACTAGTGCCTGCGTACGAGTTCTGTATCGTTTGTGCCATATATAGTTTTAAGGTTGCGTCTAAAAAAAAAAGAAAAAACTATAGCGCAGGTATTTTAACCAGGGACCGAAACCGCTGATCAATACGGGTATTTTTCGGTTATAACAAATAATACTGGCCTTCAAAACCACACACTTTTAAAATTGCAATTTCTCCTAAACTATAGAAGCCAGAGCTTTGAAATAAAAAATGTTTTATAGCAAATTTCATCGGCTTTCCTGGAAACTATAGTATATTATACCTACATAAGTCACGTTTTTAACTTAAACTAAAAATTGCCATTTCTAACTTACTGGCAAAAAACTCAAATAACATTTATAATCACAGTTTTACGCCTTACCTATTTACATTTTTTTTTTTGACTTTGCTTTTGAATCAAAATACATTAATCAAGAAATAAATAGGCATGAAAACAAAGAGAAACAAAAAGAGTCAAAACTTCCAACTAAGTGTTTTTGTATAAGAGGTTTTTTTAGCCATTCCTTAGAAGACGGTTATCGGCTATAAAGTTTTTACATAAAAAATTAAATTCTTTTTGTAATCCTTTTTATTTCAAAAATATATCTTGTGTAATTTCAAAGTTATCGCAATTTTAGTGTTGGAGTTTCTAAGTGTTTTGACGGCTAGTATATTTTTTACAGGTTACCTTAAATTGTATACAACCAGTATCAATACCGGTTACCGAAAAATAAAAATTACCTCCATCGTACACGTGCCGTAAGCATTAGTCACAGGTTCCGCATCGCTTGCGTGTGTAGAGGTTAGAGTTGGGCGTAATCAACTACTTTTGTAATCGGATTAATAATCTGATTGAAAGTAATCATGAATACATCAATAATGATTACTTTTAATCTTGATTACTTTCAATCATGACTACATTTCTGCCCTCGTAATAACAAATGCAGTACTTGCAAAATGGCGGTTTCGAGAAAAACGCGGTTAAGTGTTTTTTTTAAATCTCTACTTTAACTGATATAAAACTCATATGTTTTGTTACGGAATAGGTACATAAAAATACAATGTATCGTTTAGTTAAGTTTTGAAATTAATTTTTCTTATGTAGGTCTTTAGAAAGTTGAATACTGCACTTAAACCTAGTGTCGCTATTTGTGATAAATCTAAGTAGTAACGTGAAATGCAGTACTCGTGTTTGTTACTGCATTTGTATCTAGGAAATACATTGACTGCATTAAGCACTGGCAAACTTGATTACTGAATAGAAGTAGAATAAAAGGCATAATGCAGTGTAAAAACGAGTTGTTTAACATTTAAATAGAAACAAAAGGAAAAACATCATTTATTATGAAAATATTTTTATTTTATAACTAGCTGTGCTTCGCGGTTTCACCCGCGTAGGTCGCGATCCCGTGGGAATATAGAGATAAAACGTGTTTTATGTCCTATTCCAGGTCATGGTCTACCCGGGTGCCCATCCTCTCCTCTCTATAGTAGGGAAAGTCGCGGCGCCAGCGTTGAACGGTTCGCGTATTACATTTTTAAACTCGTGATAACTTCAAAATGAAATGTTATTGTGTTAATGAATTCGAATCGGATGAATTAAAAAGTATTTTACTGCTACATAAATACCCTTGATGTTAAAACTATTTATTTGAATAAGAATTAATTTTATGTTGATAAAACTCCTTCGCAAATAATGCATTAATTTCTAACAAATTTTATTACCATAAAAAATTGTTATAGTGAGTCAATCTTAAAGGATAGACTTAGGCTGTCGCGGACTTTTTTTAGAACTTTTAAAGAGAAACCATTCCATGATACATGATATTTCCGTAACTTAAACCGTTTACGCAGCGCACGCAACGGAAGCTCTCAAAAAGGAATATTTTTTCCCGTTTTTGCAACATTTTTCATTTATGCTCCGCTTCTATTAGTCGTAGCGTGATGTCATATAGCCTTCCTCGATAAATGTAAGTACTATCCAACACAAAATGATTTTTTCAATTCAATTCAATTCCAACCAATAGTTCCTAAGATTACCGCGTTCAAACAAACAAACAAACCCTTCAACTTTATAATATTAGTATAGATATTTTTTAATGTTCACTTTTTGTTTATGACCCTACTGTTTTTCTTTCTAGTATGTACAGGAATACTGCATTCCAACTTGGTACTAAATACGTGATTACTGCATTTAAATCTGGTGTATGCTCATTGCTGCATTCATACTAACAATATCAGATACTTTCGCTTGAAATGCTGCATTTTTACTTATTATTTCACGAAGTTCCAGACACAAAAAAAATTTAAAAAAATTCTATGTGAAGGTAGCTAAAAGTCTGTAGAGTCTCATGTAGATGTCATTTTTGACAAAAACGGAAAATCGTAAAAATGGCGATTACTGCATTTGCTATTAGGATTAGATTTGTAATCATTAGTTTTGATTACAATAGTCAGTAATCTGAATTACATGGGTAGATTTGATTAATTTTTTAAGCATATTTTTAATAAATGCGGTTCTATATTCAATCAGTATGTATCTTGTATGTCTGCGTTTTTCTAAAAACTTCTGATCCAATTTGGATGTCATGGACGTTTTGTACTCTTTCGTTATTTAAATCCTTAAGTAAATTCGAAAAAGAATTTCTGCGTGCTCAACTGCATTTCGAAGATACGGCACGCGGGGTGCGGGAGTTGGGTGGGGTACGGGGTACGGCCGGTAAGCCAATCGTCTGCCGCCTGCGCTCCGCTTCTTGCCATAGCGCAAGCAGTCAGTCTTTTCAGTATAGTATAATGTACTCTGTGGTCAGTCTGTATAATAGTGCGCAAGGATATAAACGTAAATTGATTCACGAGTCTAAACCGTGACGTATTGGCCTGTGTTTTGGTGTTTAAACATTATTATTGTAAAATCAGTATTTATTGTAAAATGGCGTCAAGTTCTTTTTCGTCTTTATCTACTAATTCAGAATCGGAAACCGTGTACCATGAACAACTTGAGACATTACCATGCATTCTTGATGGAAAATTTTTTACGTATTCAGAATCGGAGTCTACGAGCAAAAAGAAAGTGGCAATTTGTACATTATGTCGGCCAAAACTAGTTAAAATTAGTGGTTTTAATAATTCTTCATCAAATTTTGTAACTCATCTCAAACGAAGACACGGGGAAGAAACACACGAGTATCAGAGTTACTTGAAAACTATGAAAAAAAATAAACGGTCTCCTAGAACATCCAACCAACTGCAACCAGATATTAGAGATGGTAGTACTAGTGATGTACCTACTGATCGAACGATTTCACAGGACCAATTTAATGAAAATATGTTAAAGTTTTTTGTTCATTCTATGATTCCTTTACAAGCAATAGACGATCACTTTAAAAAAAAAATCTTTGGGGATTTAAATATCTCTGCAAAAGGATTGAACGTTCCCAGTAGAAGAACTTTGGGTAGATTGATTGATGATTACTTTAATAAGGAAATTACAAACATCAAGAGTGAATTGCGCGATGTAGATGAAGTCTGCACAACTGCCGATATCTGGTCGGCAAAAACAAGAAGTTTTTTGGGCGTTACTGCACACTGGCTCGACACAAATCTGAAACGGAAGTCGGAAACACTGGCTTGTCGAAGATTTTCAGGTACGCACAGCTACGACCGTATAGCTCTTTTACTTGAAGCAGTACATGCTGAATTTGGTCTCGACTCCCGGAAAGTGCTGGCTACAGTTACTGATAACGGTAGTCATTTTGTAAAAGCATTTAAAGAGTTTGGCATAGACGTGGAAAATTGTGAAAATTTTACTCATAACATTGATGAAAATTCAGAACCCGCAGAAAGTTCTATCCTCGAAGAAGATTCTCACATCGAGGTCATTTCTGTGGCACACTTTAGTACTTATAATGAAGTTGATCCGCTAGCTTTTGACGAAAATATTATTCCACAGTCAATAATACTAGAATTGCCTGTACATTTAAGGTGTTGTGCACACAAGCTAAACTTATGTGCCACTACGGACGCCAATAAAGTATTACGAAATAACGACACAAGTATTGGCAATATTCATAATCAAGTTATTAAAAAATGCAACAACTTGTGGAACTCCGCCGGCCGGCCTAAATCGGCTGAAATAATACTTGACATTGTTGGTCATACCCTTTCCAAACCGGGAATCACTAGATGGAACAGCCTTTATGATTTACTGAAACAAATTGCATCAATACAGGAGAAGAGTGTACAGCTGCACGTGGCATTAGGAATGACAAACGTTTTACGTGATAATGATTTCCATTACATAAAGGAATACTTGCGTTGTTCAAAACCAATAGCAGAGGCCCTGGATATATTACAAGGCGAACAAGACATGTATTACGGTATATTATTGCCATGTTTAGTATCTTTGCGCAAAAAGTTGCAAAAACTGAATAGAGAATCTCTTACTTTTTGTCAAATGTTGGTAAATAAATATTTGGAGAGCGTAGAAACGCGATTTGCAGAGTTTTTTGATTTCTCCTCAAAAGTAGCTCAAAATGCAGCAGTTGCTACAATGTCTTACCCCAGATTCAAGGACAAATGGCTTGCTTGTGTTAATATAGAATACTATTCCAGAATCAAATCTATTTTTAAAGGAGCTGTAATCAAGGAAATTCATGAGGCACCTGAAACTCTTCAAGTCACACCTAATAATATATATGAAGACAGCTATTTTGAGTTTGACACTGATTCTTCAGAGCCTGATTCGGGAGATATGTACCAAATACAACGCTCAAAGGCAGATGCCATTATTTTAAATTTTTTAGCGGACAAGTTTCGGGATGTATCGATGCTAAATCGATACCCTGAAATTAAACGTGTTTTAAAAAAATATAACACACCTCTTCCGTCATCGGGTCCTGTCGAAAGACTTTTCTCATATGCGACCATGACCAATTTACCTAAATCACACAGACTTTCGGATGAGATGTTTGAAAAGAGGGTGCTTTTAAAATCTAATTTAAGCCACACATAGCACACATAAAAATAATTCTTGATTGTTTTCTTAAGTAGGTATAATAATTATTAAAAAATAATAATTCATGAGACTGATCAAAAAATAAAGATGATTTACAATGTTAATGATTTTATTTTTCGAATTCCTAAATGTAGTTAGTATGCATCAATCAAAAAAGTAATCAAAATAACGATTACAAACTAATAATCATTAATCACCGATATGATTACTTTCTTGATTAATTTCCGTAATCTGTAATCTTGATTGATGATTACAAAATGTAATCGTAATCCTTAATCATTAATCTGATTACAATTTGCCCAACTCTGGTAGAGGTGAATACAGACTTTGCGAGGCATGCGCCACGAACGGCGCACAACGAATGCCTCTGCTTGAGGCGTGCGTGTTGAAAAATTATACCAACATAATGCTCGGGTCGAGCCATCGCGTGCGAAGCAAATGCCTTGTTTGTCTGTTTTCATGTTATTATTTGTTGACAACTCGAACGTGCATGCGCGAGTACGTCCACAACTAATGTAATGCTCGCACTGAGGCACTTTCATCTTGAAGCATTTGCCGACAATCCAACATATTATTATGTTGGCTCGCCCTCGCACGTGCGAAATAAATAGTTACTTTATATGTTTCAGTTTTTTTTAAAGTGTGTGATAGACAATATTGTCATCACAGTGTCTTGTTTTCTTTCATTACTTTTTTTTTTGTATTAGCTTGTTACCCGACTACGGCGAAGAAAAAAGGAGGGTTATGATTTTGACCGGTATGTATGTATGTATGTATGTATGTTCATCTGTTCCCTCCTATCTTCCAAACCACTTATCATAATTTGACAAATGAGGTATCGTTAGAAGCGTCGTGATTGTCCGCTGGTTATAGGCTATGTAAAGTCACATTAAATTAAAAATGGCGCCATCTAGAGGACATAAAGTGAGGAACTTAAAAAAAAAATGGTTTAATCGTACCATGTTGGGTATCAAATGAAAGGGCTTAATGAGCACATTTCAAAAATATATATAATAAAACCCCAAAATTCTTTTTTATTACTTGATTTTTTGTAGGTATTTATTTATGTACTAATTAGTTATTATTTAACAGGTATTTTGTATGTTGTGCAATGTCTTTTGTGTGCACCAAATAAACGTTTTATCTATCTATCTGTTGCGTACAGAACGCAGTAGTGATTAGCGGGTCGTAAAAAATGAAAGAGTTAATTAGGTTTATTGTGTTTGAGACCCCGTGGCGGCGACAATACGGAAAGTCGCGGGAAAATCGCGGGGCGCGCAAACAGCGTGCGCGCAGTACGGTGGCGGAGAGCGAACTGGTCCTCGGCTGTTGCGGGCAAGCGGCAAACTCGCGTGCGAGCTGCATTGCTGTACAAATGTGGGCTCTATGAACGCGTAACGAGGGTCGCGGGGGCGGGGGCCTCGGAACTTTTATTCTTAAATCTTTTCCATACGTAACACTATTTATCTACTCAACACTTTCCTCACGTTTTTACCTTTACAAAAATTTTCCGTCAGGTTTTGTAGATAATTATGATGCCACTGATTAGCATGAAGTTCGCTGGAAAATTTATGCGGCCCGTCTTGGTCGGTTAAGGCTTGGCCGAAACACTGTTGAGCTAGTGGAACTGAAACAATACAGGGTGTTAGGGTAAACACCGTTATCCTTGCAACCAGTGGTTTGGTTTCATTTATAGAACGTAAAATCAATGGAAAATTACAACTTTTTTTTTCTTTTTTTTAAAATCTACATTTTACCACAAGAGACGCAAAGTTCGTTGTCCTATGCGCTAGGGCAACGAACTTGCGTCTCAACACGGGCGGGGGGTACGGGATGTGACCTGACCGGCCGCGAGCGCGACCCCTCCCTCAGTCAGTCAGCTGTTTCGCTTGAGAGCACGGTGTCGGATAGAAACTTTTTAAAATCTTTTAATGAAAATGGCGTTTTTTTTTTGTTGTGTTCGGTCATTTATTTTTATATTTAAGTCAACTACCCATGGTTTGAATGACAAGACTGTTTACCCTTACAGCCTGTATAGAGAAATTATAAAAGAGATTCCAATGTTATCTGAACAAATTCATATGTAAAAAAAAATAAAAAAAAAATCATTAAGTAGTTTGCACATGTTGTCTTATACATGATGTTTGCAATAAATAGAACCAGTTCAACTCATATAAAATGGGTCATAGGACTGGGATTTCCTAAACTAGGCAGAAAATATGTCTGTATCTTAGGAAAGATATTCTTAGGAGGACATCATAATTATTTCGCTCGCTCGTGGCGCTCGTGGCTAAGTAATAACAGCCGCTCGGGTCGAGCTACGCTTGCCGGGGTTGGTCCGTGGATGCGTGTCAGTCCGTGGATAATATTCCCGTTAAAATTACTGAAGCTTTAAATTCTTCACCCGCGCTTTCTGCTGCCTTAGTTAGAAAGAATGTAAAGGCATGCCCTTTGGAGTTTAGGTTTCAGCATACAAACCCCCAGGCAGTTATAATAGTACATTGTAATACGAGTGTGCTCTTTTGGATATTACAGTCGAGGCGAAAGTGCCTTTTATGTGCCTATTTGAAATAAATTGTTTGACTTTGACTTTGATGGACGACCATCTTTACGTATTTATACGTGAATAAATGAATTTGAATTTGAATTTTGAATTTACGTATCGCGACTCCTCCGTGCCTCGGAAAGCACGTTAAGCTGTTGGTCCAATAGATCTTTGACAGTCGTTACGGGTCGTCAGAATCCCGAAAGTTGACAACCAGTCTTACCAAGGGGTATCGTATTACCCAGTTACTGGGTTGTGGAGGTCAGGTAGGCAGTCGCTCCATGTAAAATACTGGTATTCAGCTGCATCCGGTTAGACTCGAAGCCGACCCCAACAAAGTTGGGAAAACGCGAGCAGATTGATTGGACATCATAATTATTTGGTAGGTACTTACTTAAAATGACAGTTGATATTAGTAACATGTTTGCGTCTTATTAAAGTCTTCAGTTTATTGCATAAGTACTGTTATCAACTTTTTTACTGTTATTTAGGTACTCTAGAGTTTTCCCATTACTAATATAATAAAAAATTAAACACCAGGTGATTATTTTATTAATTATTATTCTATGGTTACATAAACACTTGTTAGGGCCGACGCACATCTGGCGAGCCGCGGCGCTGCGTATTCGTCACTACCAAACAAATATCTACCTTGCTGCAATTGAAATAAAGTTGAAAATAGATCATCAAAAATCAAAATATTTTTTTCACATAAACCTACAACTACATGGGCACTTATAAAACGTCAGAAGCTAGGTGCACGGTTCCAATTGGTCGTTTCCTATGGAGAAGAGCCGGCAAGAAACTTCATGGTTACTCTTTAAAAAATAATTGGCTTACAATATTTTTAAATTACAGTGTTAGTTTAGTAGCCCTGGGAGGACAATGTAGGCCTATCAACAAGTACCAGGTACTTAAATAAACCTCTGTGGCGGTATCTACATCGCCACATGCGAACTACGGATCAAAGACATGACGTCACACAAAAAAAAAAAAACCTGACGCCACATAAATCCTGCATCGCGCAATTAGAGTTTACCGTGCAGTGGACATTATATACAAAAACCCAATATCAATCATTGGGCAGTTGCCCGCCAGACACAACACCCGTCTGGTCGGAGGATCCTCCCTTTTCTATGGTGGATGAGTGAACTTTAGACCCTGTTCCTCATACCCCTAAACCTCCATTAGCTCGAGAGCGCGTCTAAGTGGAAATAGGCGCGCGTCATTTAGGCAATGCCTAAAAATAAATCTGTGAATAAATGACGCGCGTCTTGTGACAGCGTAGTACGCTGTCACAAGACGCGTGTAGCTTGTGGTCAGGCACGGGGTAAAGGTATCTCGACTTCTCGATTAATGATTGACTGCGCGGTGATCCCGTGCTCTGTGCAAAATATTCTTTCCTTGTTTTTTTTTTAAATCCTCACCATGGGGCTAATCCTATAAATACCTACTCCATCGGAAAGCGTGACCGTTTTCTGAGTGACTAGACAAGTGACAATCGCTTCGGAAGCGTTTCGTATTTCTGCAACGACTTTCATCAGCAGGCGTAGCATGACGCTTTCTATCTCTACGAAGAATAGACATAGGTTTTTCTATACAAAGTGGCATTTCGTTTCTTCATTTTTGACATCGCACCGTAGAAATCCTTCTACAATCTGTCATTTTGTCTTTCGTTTCTAACGATCCTTGTGTAGGTATTTTTATAAGTAGACAAGTTCGGAAGAAAGTTTTCTATCCCAACTAGCAAAATCATCATCAGAAAAAAAATACTATGACAAAACAAAGAATTCTGAGTCGAATTATGTAGAAGAGTGAATTTCGTAAAAAGTGCAGTTGGCTTTTTCTACTTTGCTGCCGTCGTACTGTCTACACGGAACGTCATTTTTGTCTACTCTTCGGTCGACAAAACGGTGCTCATGCTACGCCTGCTGGATTGACATAAGCTTTTCGATAGCTTATGTCAGTCCTATACATTTTTACCTTTTCCATCATCGTTAGCGCTGATAGAATGTCACTTTGTCTAGGGCCTCAGGCCCTCCAAGGTCTTACCAACGCGTTGAATATTCGTTCGCGATAGTGACCACAAACGACAGGAAATATAATTAGTAAGTAGGTAATTGCTTTATACGGTGAAAATACTGGTAATTTAAAAAAAATAAAAAAACTGAAGACCTGCTTTATAGTTAGTTCAGTTATCATGCAAAGTTTCATGATCTAATTTGAAGTGTTTTTTGAATACCAGCGGTTTATAGTTCTGTTTAGAGGTAACTTTGGATTTTTTTTCTATACCAATCCTCAACTTTAACATATTATATTTATTTCAAAATTAATGCTGCAGTATTTTCGGCATAACAGAGGATCATGCTAAGCAATTTGTGATTGGGTGCGCCCTTAAGCGGAATTTTAATTGGTCATTTCGACAAATTCGAAAATAATGTCTCTAATATCGACATTTCAACTGTCACTGTCTTCGGATAAGTTTTCAGAATTATCGAGATAATGAGCTCTGATTCAAAGGAGGTCAGTATCAAATAGATTCGATGAATATTGTATTTATTTTTTATTGAGAACTTATTAGTCAATCTCTATGGATAAGACTATTTCCGATTACTAGTAATTTGTCATCTTGTTTACAAGCATGCGATTTGAGTTCGTGTTTAATCGTGTAATCTCGTGAATGTATGAAACTGCAAAATTGAAAAGTTTGAAAGTGGCTCATCAATTAAAGTTCGTGACTGTACATCATACTGGTTTGAAAATGTTACCGGTATCCGAGTCTTGCCCGTATACTTGACTTGCACTGGAGCGAAGTCGTATGCTGAAGAAACTCTTTAATTAATTTATACCTTTATTAGGGCCGGCGCACATCTGGCGAGGCGAAGCGCAGCGCGAATGTCACTGCCAAACAAAAATCGACCTTGCCTAGTTGAAATAAAGATGAGAATGAATAAACTTCCATTAGCTCGAATTTATGCGGAAAGAGTTGCGCCCTTACACGTGACCATAATTTAAGTACTTAGCAATAATGAGTAAATAATAAAAAATAATGATACTGTTTATGGAAATTATGATTATTACTGTTCATATTATTTCAAGATGTCTGCCTTGGCGGTATTCTTGGATTTAAAATCATATCCTGTAATATTTGTTTTACTTTTTTTTCCAAGTAAGTGATATTGTTATTTAGAAATGTATTTTAGTTTTTACCGATTCCTATATTTTACTGATCGATTTGCTTTATTTTTGTATATCTACATTTAAATAATAAGGTACTTACCGTGAAACCGGCCAACATTGCCCGCATTTTTACTTATTTTTGAGGTTTTGCAAACATATACACCAAAACTCGTAATGCTACGGCTACACTTCGCGTTATCACGAACTTTTCTTCGTGCACTCTCTGTTGCTCAGCGAGTAATCGAGGGGTGTGCGAGAGAGAGCGCACGAAGAAAAGTTCGCGATAACGCGAAGTGTAGCCGTAGCATAATAAAGTCGACCATCAGAGCAATTACTATTATAGCACCAAATCACAAAATTTGGTGCTTCTATCTAACAGAATCCGAAAAAAGGCGCTTATTACCTATACAGGGTGTTAGGGTAAACACCGTTATCCTTGCAACCAGTGGTTTGGTTTCATTTATAGAACGTAAAATCAATGGAAAATTACAACTTTTTTTTTAATTTTTTAGTCCTAAATTTTACCACAAAAGACGCAAGTTCGTTGCCCTATGCGCTAGGGCAACGAACTTGCGTCTCAACACGGGCGGGGTGTACGGGATGTGACCTGACTGGCAGCAAGCGCGACCCCTCCCTTAATCAGTCAGCTGTTTCGCTAGCAAGCACGGTGTCAGATACAAAACCTTTTAAAATCTTTTAATGAAAATGACGTTTTTTTTTTTGTGTTCGGTCATTTATTTTAATATTTAAGTCAACTACCCATGGTTTGAATGACAAGAGTGTTTACCCTTACATCCTGTATGTATAATAATAAAGCTGGGCAAAATTAGGCGCACAACCGCCCAACATTACTCAATCTTATTTTCTATAAAACTATCAGCTCTACGGCTTTGGGAATAAGATATGTTATAGTGATCTATACAATGCTGCCATCTTTTATGATCAATATGTCCAAAACATTCATTTTTTATTTTACTGAAGTGCAGCTACTTTTTCATACAAACTAAAACGGTGAGTTAGGGATCAGTCATAAACCACCGTTTCTTTTCCTTACTCCTTACTACACATAATGGGATATATGTATAATATTTTATCTACACCCATGTTATAAATCCTCTCTAAAAGTTTCTGAAACAGTAAGCTTATTGCCAACATTAAAACACCCAGTGTCATAGTAACCATAATATCATCCAAACGGGTGTCATAATGTTGTACTGAATTTCGTAATGCAACTTTCAAAAAAAGAACATTGTCATTCACGAGCGTCTCACTAACAAAGCACCGTAATTTAAAAACAAAACACATTCGAATTCGAAAAATTCGAATTCACGTCGTACCGCGCCATTTTTGTTCGTTATTGGTATTGCAAAGAAACTTTTATAGAAGATTCATATCATGGGTGTAGATAAAGTCTTGTATGCAACTGTAAATAATTAGGTATTAAAACACTCATGTGATACTATTATCACACTCGTGTTTTAATACCCTTATTATATAACAGTTGCATAAGTAACTATTTTTGAGTAGGTATAAAATCTTTTCTTTATAATCAGTCAGCCAGGTATGTACAATTACTACGTATAGTATCAAAAAAAATGCAGGTATGAGTATTAAGAGCTTTGGGCCCTAAAGGGTTCTAAAAACTCACACAATGGTTTTCACAAACTCACATTATTTTCGACCTTTCCAACGATACCCCACACCATGGGTTTGACGAGAAAAAAAACCCATCCCCACTTTACGTGAAGGGGAGGCACTAAAAAAAAATATTTTTTACCACTTTGTCGGCGTGATTTATATGTATACCCATACAAAATTACAGCTTTCTAGCACTAATGGTCTCTGAGCTAAGCCGTGGACAGACAGACGGAAAGGCAGACAGACACGGACATGGCCAAATTTTAAGAGCCGGCGCACACCTGGTAAGGCGCAGCGCGGCGCGGTTGTCACTGTTAAACAAATATCAACGTTGCCTGCCTAAAAATAAAGTTGAGAATAGATAACCTGCGACGCGCGCCTCTTGCCTGATGGAAGTTTATTTATTATCAACTTTATTTCAATTGATACAAGGTAGATATTTGTTTGGCAGTAACGAATGCGCTGCGCTGCGCTTTGCCAAATGTGCGCCGCGCCGGCCCTAAGGGTTCCTTGTTGACTACGGAACCCTAAAAAGTAAAATTCTTTTTCATACCGAGGCGTACGTTACTCTCGTGCGTGTGGGTCCAACTCGCTTATTGCAGTTTTTTTTTTTTTTTGACAATTGTCATTGATCGCTTCCGGGGTGCTTCAAACAGATCGATGTGGAACAGGCACCACCACTGAAAATGTGAACAAGTGGGATTCATGGGATAAAGACGCTCAATGGAGGCTGGTATTTGCCGGGACTGAAATTGTCCAGTCAACTTACCTGCTCATTGAAGACTTGGAGCCAATAAGGCAGAAGAACATGAACAGAGCACCGTTTGAGGTAAGCAGTCTTTTTTATTCTCATCTTCAGTTCAGCCGAAAGACGTCCACTGCTGGACATAGGCCAAGAAAAGAAAGAAAGAAAGAAAAATATTTTATTTGGGACACGCACAGGAAATATAACAAAAAAAAAACAAACATTAAAACTAACAAAATCAATAAAACAAGTAATAAAATAAAATAAAATAACGTAGGTATACGCAATCAAAACCTGTGCGAGGCCAAAAAGGCTCCTATCTCAGCAAATGCTGCGATATTTGAGAAAAAATAAACAAATACCGCAGCGCTGGTATTCTGATAGGGCCCACTGTGATGCCACGGACAACACTAGGCCTCCCCCAAGCATCGCCACTTCGACGCTTAGGGGGTTTAAGGGCGCACCCTACCTCAGATTTTATCCCGCTCGCACCATACTACTCGCGACCTGAGTGAGAACGAGACGGAGTGGGGCGCAAGCGGCTCTAAAGCGTCGAAAAGTTTAGGTAATTGCTTTTTACGGTGATAATAATGGTAATTTAAAAAAAATGACACTCGTATGACCTGCTTTACAGTTAGTTCAGTTATCACTTATCATGCAAAGTTTCATGATCTAATTTGAAGTATTTTTTGAATACCAGACCAGCGGTTTATAATTCTGTGCAGAGGTAACTTTTTTTCTATCGAGAATATTTTATGTAATCGTGTTTTCACATAAGACCTAGCATCAATCCTCAACTTTAACATATATGTATTTCAAAATTAATGCTGCAGTATTTTCGGCATAACAGAGGATCATGCTAAGCAATTTGTGATTGGGTGCGCCCTTAAAACGGTCACTTTAGCAGAATCATAATATGAAAATATTATGAATCATCGTAAAATGATATGATCTGCGTGTAATTCATATTACGAAATAATTCATCTGTTTGACAGTTTTCTATGGAGATTCTTTAAATGGTCTACACATTATGAATTGCTTTTGTGTCAAATTAGAGGAGTTGCTAATGACAGCTGGAAATTCAGGAAATGAACTGCTATTAGAGGAATTTCTAATACAATGTGGCCGTTTTAAGCCCACTGAACGAACATTCAAAACTCAGTTGGTGGTTCTATGGTTTCGGTTGATATAAGTTGTCTGACATAAACCGAGGCACAGAAGGGTCTCGGGACTCTCGATATGTAATGGATGTTCGCCCATCCACGGACCGACCGCGGTAAGCATAGCTTAACCTTGAAGATTGACCCATGCGGCTGATATTATTGAGCCGCGAGCGTCTCCTCCTCAATCTGCCTGCCTTTTCCCAACTATGTTGGGGCGCCGGCTTCCAGTCTAACCGGATGCAGCTGAATACCAGCATTTTACATAGAGCGACTGCCTATCTGACCTCCACTGCCCAGTAACCGGGTAATACGATACCCCTTGGTTAGACTGGTTGTCAGACTTTCGGGCTTCTGACGACCCGTAACGACTGTCAAAGATCCTTGAATGACAGCCGGGACCAACGGCTTAACGTGCTTTCCGAGGCACGGAGGAGTCTTGGTATGTAAAGATAGTCACCCATCCACGGCCGCCAGCCCCTCCTCCTCACGATTCATTTTTTAATCTATGCGAGTCCGTAATTAATACGTATTTTCGTTTTAAGATTGGATACTTGATGTTCACTACGTTTGAGAAATATAGAAAAATGGTTGACAAGTACAACACCTCGCGTCATATGAACATAAAACTGTTTACAATGGAAATGCTTTTATATTTATATGACGTAGAACACCATTACTGGGAGCTGGAACATATATGTAAGTTGGGCCACAGAATAGTAAGTAATAGTACAGAAGACGCATTCCGCATTTTAGTTATGAAGCTACAAGTGCGCCGGCGGGCTCGTCTTGTCGGGCCAAGTCAGTGAGCGTAACGTAGTTAGAAGATATAAGAGTTACGCGATAGAAAGAGAGGCAACTTCTAGGTGAATAAGTAATTAGCGCTGTGCGACCAGAATTGCAATTTATTGGCTGCGTTATGCGTCGCTGTAATCGATTTGAGCGTGCAGTTCCGAATTAATGTGAGTGTGTTATCGATCTACCATGGTTGCCGGGCGTTACCATGGCTCAATATCACCGTGAGCGCTGTCAAAAATGACAGTTGTGCTGTTTTTTTTTGAGTCGCATCTTAACTTATGGCTTGAATTCCACGTACGCTGACGTAGGTCGCGTACGGTCGGTCACGTACGCGTACAACGTAGTACGCGCCACAGACGTCAGCGTCGCAGTATGGTGCTATATAGAACACAATGTATTGGGTCCCCACCTATGAAATTGGCGTTTTTTTCTCACAAATAGAGACCCTCGTCACTTCTATGATTTAAAATATTCATCAATTGCTTGGTATTATATCGAATAATGACCATCATAGACAACTACCAATAGTAAAAAAAACCTTATTACTTATAGTTTTCTAAACATAAAAAATACCTTAAAAACGACTCCTCATTTTGTTAACAGAAATTACCACTATTTTTTTTTTAACTTAGCCAAAACTTATTTTTGTCGTTTAACTATGTGACATACGTTATCTTAGTTTTTAAACATTAATGCATAAAAGTTTTAAAACATTAGGGTTGTTATATAAATTAAGAAAATGTTAGTATGAAAAATGCAACTTCTTTAAAATTCCCCATAAAAAACGCCAATTTCATAGGTGGGGACCAAATATACAGTATGTTAACTGACAAAGGGCGTTCCCGTTAACCTGCAATAGTATAGCGTGTATACATGCTAAAAAATATATTAAAAAAAAAAAAAAAAAAATGTGTCGTGAAATGTTCACAAAACGATTAAATTTAAACGTAAAAGAAACACTCTGTACACACACACTTGTATTTCAACGTAGAAAAACAAGTGTGACAAGTGGGCGTGTACAGAGAGTTTATTTTCCGTAACAATTTAATATTTTTTGTGAATATTTTACTATACTTACAAAAACAAAAAAAAAATTTTTTTTTTATGGTAATTTTTTTTTTAGCATGTATACACGCTATACTATTGCCGGTTAACGTGAACGCCCTTTGTTAGTTAACATACTGTATACGCACGCGCGACCGACGTACGCGACACCTACGTGGCTCTCTCAATAAGAATAGAACATGTAATAATAAGAACATTTGTTCTTACAGCTAGTATGCTACACGAAATAGAAAGGAAATACAATATCACGACACCATTGAAAATATCACATCATGAGATAAATTCTGCGGAAATACATTCAGCCCTGGCTGCAGAGAAGGCCGCTCAAGAAAGACCAACCGGAAAATATGAAACATTGAAAAAGCTAAAAATTAAAAAGCACGTTAGGTATAAGATGCTATCTACAAAAAGGCCAACAAGATCAACACGCTTCCCATTCGAGTATGGGTGGGATTACCCAGATGCTGAAGAACTCCTGAAGCAATCATCTACAAAAACATAAACAGAAGAAAATGGTTCCGATTCTCTTGTCACAAAATTCTCTAAACTAGACATCAGTAAAATTTAGTTTATTCCTGTCAAACGACGATTCTGAAAACTATCGTGACACAACTTATCTATTATTTATTTATTTGGCCATTTATGCATACAGATATAGATACAGACAAGAAGAAATGAACATAATTACAAAAAAAAAACAACCGACTTCAAAAAACAAACACAAAAAAGTGAAAATTAACTTTAATTTCGGAAGTCGGTGTCTGCTTTTCAAATTTCGTTATTTGCCACCGACTTCCGAAATTAAAGTGATTTTTCACTTTTTTGTGTTTGTTTTTTGAAGTCGGTTGTTTTTTTTTTTTGTAAAAAGTTTTTATTTTTCACTTTTTAATTGTGGTACCTACCTCACACAAATTCGTAT
This sequence comes from Lithophane socia, assembly GCA_947522985.1. Classification (NCBI taxonomy): domain Eukaryota; kingdom Metazoa; phylum Arthropoda; class Insecta; order Lepidoptera; family Noctuidae; genus Lithophane; species Lithophane socia. Next base: position 2,817,442 of record OX383281.1, on the reverse strand, counting down.
ACCGTTATCTGCTATGGTAAATAACAGTGACGGAGTGAAATAATTCTATCGTCTACATAGCAAAGTGGGAAAAATACGTAATTATTGAAGCTAACTCAAAAACTACGCAAGCAATATTAATAAAATTTATATGGGACCACCTCTGAAGCATGACCTACCAAACAAAAAAAGAATCATCAAAATCGATTCATAATTGGCGGAGTAATCGCGTAACATACATACAAAAAAAAAAAACATACAGACGAATTGAAATACCTCCTCCTTTTTGAAGAAGTCGGTTAAAAATACGTACAAAGGTAATGCTTATTTCTAAAGAAATCTACATTATATATTAGTTTGACAGCACTAAAAGTCGTGATAGACGTGCGAGCAAGTACACGTACTTATGGCTCGGCGAGCAAGTACGCGTACTTATGGCTCGGCGAGCTTATTCCCCTCGCCCACGGCGACTTTTTGTAGCGATGCTGTCGCGCGTTTGTAAACGCGCTTCTTTCATTGCGTTATTTACATAAAATGTTGTTGAACAGACAAATGAAAATAACGCAATGAAAGAAGCGCGTTTACAAAACGCGCGACAGCATCGCTACAAAAAGTCGCCGTGGGCGAGGGGCCTTACTCGCCCGTCTGTCATAGCCGCAGGCCGCGATCCACGAGCCAATTTGACAATGAAATTTTGAGCAAGCTTCACGTGGGTCACCGACGGCGAGCCGAGTAAGTTCGCGAACTTAAAGACCGCGTACTTTAAGTACGCAAGTCTATCACCCACTTAAGATGGCACTGAAAATCTAATGAAAATGGCAATTTTGCTATTCCGAATTTGACGTTTTTCACCTAAAATTTCGATTTTCTAACTAAATCAGACTATTTTTAAGGGTGATTAAAAAGGTGTGGAGTAAAATTAGATGTCATGAACTGAAATTCAAACCATAACATCGACTCCACAAAACAAACAGTACTGTATCTCTTTGTTTATTTTCTTTTGCTCATATCTCGAAAATGGTCTGTTCTATCGCAAAAATAATGAAAATTTCGACCCCCTTTATAATACTCGTAAACCCCTAATACTAAAAATGTAGGTATTTTATTTCTCGTAAAAAACGTGAAAAATTTCATATAAAACAGGTCGAGGCGGCCATCCCTGCGCGACTCTGGCTCAAAAAAAATCACAGGGTAGGGCAAACAAGTAGGTACACACGGCTACACATGAAGCTATACATTTCCGCTATAAGCTGACCTCGCATTGTACGGAAATCCTATACAATGCGAGATCAGTATAAACTGGAAATGTATAGCTTGATGTGTAGCCGTGTGTACCAAGTGGAGTCGCGATAGTCAAATTCGTTTTTAGTTGTGTCAAAATATTTTGTTTAATTTAGAGATTTTTTTTGGCAGAATACCTTTAAGATTCTCATAGTAAAAAGTAAGGAATTTTAGTGATAGTTTAGTTCGGTGTACACACGGCTACACATCAAGCTATACATTTCCAGTTTATGCTGATCTCGCATTGTATAGGATTTCCGTACAATGCGAGGTCAGCTTATACTGGAAATGTATAGCTTGATGTGTAGCCGTGTGTACAAGAGAATCGGCGCCATTATTTTGTACAGAGCACGGAAGCGCCGCCCGTTTAGTGTAACGAGCATAAAGTGGTCCAGCACAGACTATGAATTTCTCTGATACAACAATCCCGCGACACCTAACGAACAATATTCGTGTCCAAAGTTGCAACTGAGCGCAAGCTATTTGTTATAGCGCATTTTTTGAAATGTCACAGGCCATCAGTTGAGTAAGGGTCAGTTCACACCGAGCCGCGAAGCGACGCGCGCTTGTTTATGATCAGATACAATATCGAATTTATTTACTACACAATAAGGTACACGCGCTGCGCATCTCAGCGTACTTTGACACGTGTCAACACTCGCACGGAAATTATACCTTTTCGTGAAGAAAATAAATTCGACAATTGTTAAAAAGTGCGCGCAGCGTCGTGTCGCTTCACGTCTGCGGTCGGGTCGTATATGAAGTATTAATGCCATCATTATTCCACTGCGAAAACGGGATGGTGATAGCGCGCTTGTCTAGCTCCGTCTCTTTCTCAAACTGGAAAAATGGTGGCATTAATTCTTCATATTACAGCACCTGAGCTGACCCTAAACTGTGACGTTAACTAACACGCTTGGTTTGTTTGAGAAGTGTTGTACAGTATCATCTCTAGCAGCAGCCTCGGAGGCGTACCCGTGCTCTCTGGTATTTTGGGTATATCTATTCCTCTATGCAGGGTGTGAAAAGACCGAGTTCAACTAAAATTGGCTAGGTTTTTCACAACGAAGACGAACACAGATGAAGCTACTCCATTTGAAATAAGATTAGACATTTAAATAAACCTTTTTACAGTCCGTTCAACCGATTTTGACGTCTATACCGTAGGCATTAAAAGCAAAAAAGGTTACACAATACCAACTGTCTACTGCAGCTGCCATTTGTCATGTCACCAACTCAATAGAAGTCAAAATCGGTTGAACGGAGTGTAAAAAAGGGTTTATTTTTAATGTGTTATCTTGTTTCAAATGGAGTATAAATATCATTATTTTACTGTACACACGGCTACACATCAAGCTATACATTTCCAGTTTATGCTGAGCTCGCATTGTATAGGATTTCCATACAATGCGAGGTCAGCTTATACTGGAAATGTATAGCTTGATGTGTAGCCGTGTGTACATGGAGCAACTCCCTATCTGACCTTCACAACCCAGTTTGGTTGTGGAGGTCAGATAGGCAGTCTGACTTTCGGGCTTTCGGGACTCGTAACGATACTGTCAAAGACAGACGAATGACAGCCGGCACCTTTTTACACCCTGCATATGTGTATAATTTATTTTTCTTGGGGGTATAAAATAAAGCAGCTATATGTGTAAAAGTGTTTTTTATTGACATGAAATATTTTAACATAATAATATATTGGCACAGTCAGCTCGTCCATGGCACAGTCCATGGTAACAGTTCGACAGTGAGCAAGCCTCGGATACCGGTTAAACCATTCCATTCAGTTTCGTTTGAATATTCCGGTTTTTTTTAACCGGTATTTGGACGACTATTATACAACGTGCCGCTACCATGACGACATTAATTTAACACACTAACCGATTTCGCGTATTCGTTTTATGAAAATATTTTAATTTCATTAAATGTTATTATTTATTGATTTATTTTCAATTTTCTAAATTATCATCCTGGAGCAACCTGTACTTAAAGAACTGTAGCGAAGAGGTCATTTGCCGGGGTCACAATGCCGGGATCATATGGTAGGTGAATAGAGGAAAGCCGCGCAATTTCTTAGAAATTATGCCGACAAAGCATAGTACCAATAGAACGTAAGCCTAGTAGTAGTAGTAGGTAGCTTCATGAATGAATCTTTTACACAGAGTGATCTGAATTTTGGTTATATTTTTGTTATTTAGTTTGTTTGAAAATTTAAATTTTTCAATTTACGAATTATTTTATTTTATTAGAATTTTTATGTTTACTGACCACTAGCCCTACCCGTGTCGCCATTGTAGCGGCACGTTGTGTAAAGGTTTTTTCGGATTTACCGGTTGAGACTAATAAAAACCGGTTAATAGTTCAGTTTTTATTCTGTGTAGCGCGCATTCATTCTCACAAGTAGTTACAAGTTGCAACGCTTATAACGACATGCCGCTCGTCTAATAAACTGGTAAAATAAAGTTCTCTAAACGTTTGCGTTCTTTAGAAAACTTCGGAGGAAAACCTAACAAAACCGGTATTAACCGGTATTTTTTAATCCGGTTCCGAGCCTTGCCAGTGAGGGCGTTTTCTGTAATACAGACCTTTTTGAAGGAGTAGACTTCATTACGATATTGTAAATCTATTCTTGAATAGAAGTAGGTAGGTACCTACCCAATCTTAGGCAATTTACAACATGTACCTATTAAATTGCCATCTTTAAGGTTACATAATAAACTGGACAAATCGCACCTTCGGTGCAACAAAGTCACAAATAGTAAAATTAAAAAATTGGCTGTTGTGACTTTGTTGCACCGAAGGTACGAAATATTAAAAGTAGGGCACGGACAGCGTAAAATCTCTTACATACAGGCGCGATTCGCCGCGCGACGCGACGCCGCCACAGTGTTCGCCGTGAAGTTTTCTCAGAAACTGTTTTGTTAAAATTCGCGTCGCGCGGCGAATCGCACCAGTATGTGAGAGCCTTAAGGCCTCGGTCTCGAATTCAGCGAATGCGGGGCGGGGTCGGCGGCGGAGGGGGAGCGGCGTGGCAACGCAGACCCGTCGTGCTGTTCTGTAGAAAACTTAAGGGCGCACCCTACCTCAGATTTTATCCCGCTCGCACCATACTACTCGCGACCTGAGTGAGAACGAGACGGATTGGGGCGCTAGCGGCTGTAAAGCGTCGAAAAGTTTAGGTAATTGCTTTTTACGTTGAAAATAATGGTAATTAAAAAAAAATGACACGCATAAGACCTGCTTTATAGTTAGTTCAGTTATCATAAAAAGTTTCATGATCTAATTTGAAGTATTTTTTGAATACCAGCGGTTTATAATTCTTCCATTTTTCCATCGAGAAAATTTTATGTAATTGTGTTTTCGCCTCACATAAGACCTAGAATCAATCCTCAACTTTAACATATATTTATTTCAAAATTAATGCTGCAGTATTTTCGGCATAACAGAGGATCATGCTAAGCAATTTGTGATTGGGTGCGTCCTTAAGGGCAGACCGCGACGTGAAGCGACGAGACGCGGCGCGCACTTTTTAACAATTATCGAACTTATTTTTTCACGAAAAGGTATAACTTTAGTGCGAGGGTTGTGTGTTCACTGTGTTGGGGCTCACCATCCAATCTGTACTTGTCCAACCTGATTTAATAAATTAATTTGGAGATTCTGAATTCAAATATCTGACTAACGATCAGTTTAATATAGGAATCGGATAAATAAAAGTGAGTTTAAACATAGCATAATCCAATGATATTAAATTAACAGATATGTTATAAGCGCGCAATCGTGAAGACTCGAAAACATTCCAATTGTAACGTTTTTACTTGTAGTGAAATGTAAAAATGAATGAAACGTGGGTATGTGTGCCGCTGCTGCGCGGAACACTTTTTTCGGTTGTTTTGTGAGTGTATAACATATCATTGGCATCATCCAAAGATTTAAATCGCCAGCTTTGCTCTGAGGGCTTAGTGTGAGTTTCATTTTACCATCTCGATCAAACGCATCGAGCGCGTTCGACGTTCCGATTGGCCCTTCACCGGTGAAGGCCGGCCGGTTTCCAATCGGAGCGCCAAACGCGGTCGATGCGTTTGATCTAGATGGTAAAATGAAACTCGCACTAGGCCCTCTGACCGTACTTAGTCACGAAAAAGTGTCTATACTGAGAAGAGTGAGCTCACACATTGTAAATCGTTTCCATGACAGTCAAGTCACTGCGTCATTGTGTGTGTCAAAACGAAACAGAAACGCAACTGTCTTTTGATGCGGTAGGGTGAATCTAATGATTTAAATCTTTGGATATTATTAACTTTTAGCATTATAGGGTTTAAAATCATAGCCACCACTCTTCTAGGAAAAACCGTCAAAGTAGCCCGCGAAATGGAATTTCATACGTTTTTTTGCAATTTTCAGGTCAGTATAGGCTCAGACCAAATAAAAAACCTAGACAGAGCGCTGCGAACAATCCAGATGAAGCATGCCAAAACTACACCAACGCATTTATAACCATTTACAATCAAACTACACCAAAATATGTGCACACATGTTTACGAAACCGGCTTCACATCACTGTTCACAGCGCTCTGTCTTGTTTTTTTTATTTAGTCTGAGACTATAGGTTGTATGTTGATCTAAATATGATTTAATCAACATACAACCTGACACTGACCTGCAAAAATCAATAAACGAAGGAAAAATTGAATTTCGCGGGCTACTTTAGCGCATCGGATACGGTTGATGGTTTTATAAGTGTTCTGTCTAAATCTTGGCAACGTCGCAAATAGCTGTCAAAATGTTGCCTTTCACCCGACTGCCCCAGAAGGAGGGTACTGTTTTTCGGGAGTATGTATGTTTGACTAAAAAACCTATAACCTGAAATATGTATGGTGTAAGTAACTTTTGTTTTTTAACTTTAACTTTTATTCTTTGTTTTCTCTTTTTGTTTTCTCTTTTCGGTTATAGGTTTTTGCAGTCGGGTTTTTTGTTTTTCAAATTATTTGTTATTCATTTTATTAATTTTATTACTAAATCAAATGAGGAAATATCGCTCTGTAGTGTACTATAAAATATTTATTATGAATTGCATCCTTAATGACTTATCATTCTGGAAATAATTCTATATTGTCGTGTCTATTGTTTTTGGTTAACCTGATTCTATTATAAATTTGAGTGTATCCTAGCGCATCTCCCGTTAAATAAAATAAAAATAATCATACCACTTTTTCCCAGCGGCGATCCAAAACTCAAAAGAATTGAAAGGAGTATTTAACGACTCCATTTACAATGAACTATCTTGGTCAGTCAAATTACTTCTCATAAAGGACTATCTAAATTCTGACCCCAAGTTGGCACCATCTACAACGATTATACCTCCAATACCGGAACTTCCACCAATACTGGAATCAGAACCAGAGCCTTTGAGGCGTATGCCAAGAATGGAAGCATTGGTAATAGAGCGAAGGCAAGATGCTGCACCCAGTACAGACCAAAATGAAGATGACAACAGCATGAGACTCAAGCTGTTTCGACTCATGTATGAAACTATAAGAGATAGTGACCTGAAGTGTAAGCGTGCTGAGCTTATAAGATCACATTACGAAAATTCGTCCACTTTTGAAATCGGATATCTCATGGGTGATGTCATGGATAAATATAACATCATGTCGGATATCTCAATGACGTTAACTCGGCTTTTTCACGAATGGAAACCGATTGAGCATATAAACGCGTATGAGCAGATCTCTAATCAAGCGATTGAGATAAATCATTTGATTGATATGATGAAAGGTATCAGCAAAAAGAATAAGACTGCTACCGATAATACATAATCTGACTTAATATCCCTGTTTATTTTGAACTCGAAATCAAATCAAACTAAATCAAAAGTCATTTATTCAAATAAGCCTGAGAATCAGCCCTTTTTGAACGTCAAAATTATATATGACAGTCCTCCAAAACGCCCGCCCCTCGCCACTTCATAATGCTATATATAGCTGGGAAGAAGAAGTGGCGCGACAAACTCCCCAGCAGCACAGCTGCCTGTTCAGTTAGAAGACCTTGATTCTACTAGAGTATATAAAAAATAAGCTACTTAAATATGTAAATCAGCTTTTCTGTAAGTTCACTTGGAACCAATATAATTCGAAACCGCATCATAAATCTGTTTTTAATAGTAAATCGTCATGAATTCACGACGACGGAACATCGAACGAATTACAAATGATAATTGAAGAAATACTTTAAAATGTAACTTTTCGTAGAAATTTGCTGTTTCCAAGGAGAGCGGTTCCGTCATGATAATTATAACGGTCGTCATGAACATCTGTCTCATTTGTACCAGTATTCGCCATTAGACTCGCGACAATCTAAGAAGTCCTTTTTGACATCTACAAAAATGCATTGTGTAGCGATGAAAAAAAAATTGGTTTCTTATAAACTGATTCTCGAGACATATCGATTAAACATACTTAGAGAGTTTGTAATCGACGACTTATCTACATTGCTTAAAACTGATTCTCAAGGCATTACGTTTTACTACATGTACGAGAACGAAACGTCAAAACGGACTTCTTAGATTGTCGCGAGTGTAAGAGCGTTTATTCCGAAAGTGGGCAACATCGCAAATAGATGTCAAATATTTCGCTGTTTTGATTAATTTGGCAATATTACTGTATGGAAATAGGACATATGGGTAACTAGTTGTCTAAAATATTGATTATGAAATGCAATAAATAATAAATAGGTATCGTAACACCGAATATTTAGTTTTAGATGTAAAAAAAAGGAAACTTTCCAAATGCCTTTTTTACACCTAAAACCAGTTACAACTTAAATTCAGTGTTATAATTGCAATTCATTATTAATAATCTAGTCAGTTATTTAGCGATATTTCATAGTTCCATACAGTAATATTGCCAAAATAATCAAAACAGGTAATTTGACAGCTATTTGCGACGTTGCCAACTTTCAGAATAAACGCTCATAAAAGTCTAAAAACGCTCTGTATTTGAACAGCAGTTAGTTAGTGTAATAAAAACGGGCTGCCTGGCTGGAGGCCCTAAGTGTAGTAGCCTAAGGCAGCCACAGGAAAGTCCGGTTAAATAGTTACGATTTTCATCTAAAATCAACTATGAGATGCCCTAGACAAAAAAAAAAAAAAAACGTTGAACCAATTCACACAATATCATAATTATAGGTCATCTATGATCATAAATTGTAAATGAAATTGTAAAATAGTCACATTATGGGTAATTTGTGAGCTTTATAGATAGGTAAATGTATATGATAGTGTAATACCCTGGCAAGAGGACGCGCGGGCTCGCGACAGATGGAGGGAGTGGAGGGAGGCCTTTGCCCAGGAGTGGGACAGGGAAGGCTAGGAAAAAAAATATTGTAATACCCACCTTTTTCATATTATGCCACATTTTGAGTTCAAATATTATATGCACCTACTTAACAATGTATTTTTATTTTCCCATACTATGTGGCCTGCGACGACATATCCCATAATTGTGAGATCAAGCTCAAAAATGGTCGCACGAAAATGCGTATAAAAAATCTTTAGTAAAAATATTCATAGAATTGAAAATAATGGGTAAGTAGATAGACTGGGGTCGGTTGTAACACTACCAGCACGAGTAGCAGGACTTCAATAGAAATGAGTTTTGTCGACGGAAGATATAATACTTAGAGGGAATTTCACCAAACTTTTATACCGAGTATAAGTCTTATCCTGCGAATAAATTTTGAATTTTTGACAGTTTTTCCATACGAAAACTGTCAGACGATCATTTTATTCCATGGATAAAAGATATCTGTCTTTGATGAAATCAGCCCTAAGATAGCTATAATAATACCTAGATACTAGCCCAAATATTTTTTTTATCTACACCCATGCTGTAAATCCTCTATAAAAGTATCTGAAACAGTTAGCTAATAGCCAACATTAAAACATCCAGTGTCATAGTAGCCATAATATCATCCAAACGGGTGTTATAATGTTGTACTGAACTTCATTATGCAACTCATTTAAAAAAAGAACATTGTCATCCACGTGCGTTTCACGAACAAAGCATCGTAATTTAAAAACAAAACACATTCGAATTCGAAAAATTCGAATTCACGTCGTACCGCGCCATTTTTGTTCGATAATGGTATTGCAAAGAAACTTTTTAGAAGATTCATATCATGGGTGTAGATACAATCTTGTATGCAACTGTATATAATTAGGTATTAAAACACTCATGTGATACTATTATACCCACATTCGTGTTTTAATAATAACTATTACGATATAGTACATTACTGTCGCGCCCAGCAATATGGGGATTGATGGACGATCGTGATACGTGAGTCCATCAATTCCTGATTGCGACCAAGACTTGTAATTATGTAGTACTTTTCTCACATAATGCGCGGAAATTCAAACTGAGGAAATTAAATTAAAATTCCCAGAATCAATGGCGAACAACGGAACAACTATAATTTTTCACGCGCCAATATGTTCATCTGTTTCTTCTTTACTTTAAACAGTTATTTGCAAAATTTATATAAATTTTGCAAATAACTGTTTACCAAGGAGGTAATTTATCAGGGCTTTTATATAAAAGCCCTGTTAAATTACCTCCTTGGTTGCCATGTGCTGAAGAAAAAAAAATGTCCATTAATATAACAATATATAATAACACGACAGATGAGTTTTCATAGTAATTTATTTGGCCGCTAAACACGCCAGATATGGATTTTCATAGTAACTTTGCCGGCCGCATCGTCACTTGTTTTTTATCAGTACAGCAATTTCGATTTATCTCGAAGAAGGATGTTAAAATAATGCTCGAATTTCCAAACATGTTTGAGAAAAAATGTTTATCAACCACTGAGCTATGTTATCTTATTTGGAGTAGGTAACATTAATAATTTTAGAAAAAATAAATTAAGTATTGAGGGCCATGCCTGTAACCCGCCCGTGCCGCACCCCCTGCCTGGGACGAATAAGTAGAGATCCACAGAGTCGATGAGACCAATATCGAAGCGGTAACTCAGGGGCATAGTTAGTCCTATCAAAATTTGTTGGGGGCCCTTTTTTACCCGACTACGGCGAAGCAAAAAGGAGGGTTATGATTTTGACCGGTCTGTATGTATGCATGTTCATCTGTTCCCTCATAACTTCTAACCGACTCATCATAATTTGACAAATGAGGTAAGGTTGGAAGCGTCTTGATCGTCCGCTGGTTAAAGGCTATGTGACGTCCCATTCTATTGAATATTGCGCCCTCTAGAGGACATAAAGTCTGATGGTTAGTAAATTAGGTGACGAAAGATTTAATAACTCACAGAGCGAATACAATTTGCACTAGAACACGGCTAAGCTAAAAAGGGAAGGAACGCATTGACAAGTTTCTAAGACACTGACTGTGTTCGATTGTGTTCGCATGCGTCAAAGACGGCATTAATGGGAAAAAGCGTTTTCTGTATGGCTCCAAAAATTTACAATAAAATACCACAGTCATATAAAGCACTGCCGGTAAATTTATTTTAAAAAAAGATGCGAGATTTATTAACAGACAAGTGTTATTATAATATAAGTGACTTTTTGATTGACACTACTATTGTGCCTTTAGTGACCTAGTATTATTTTATAATTTATGATTATTTTTTTATTTTTTGTAAATCTTATAGATTTCTACGCCGTATGGGTGAAACATGTACGTACGTAAAATATTATTATTGGGACATCCTGCATTCTTATTTTGCATGTAAACGCATGTTTAGACAAATAAAATTATCAAAAAAAACAGCGACCACAAGCAGTAGGTACCACAGACATGACATGTCGTTTAGTTTAAAAACTTCAACAAAGAAAAGAACATGGTGGGTATCAAATAAAAGGGATTACTTAGCACATTTAAAAAAAAATGTTATAACCCCAAAATAAAAGGAGGAGCTCGTGGCTAAGTAATAACAGCCGCACGGATCGATTCGTCAGGTTAAGCTACGCTTGCCGGGGTTGGTCCATGGATGGGTGACCATCTTTACATATCGAGACTCCTCCGTGTCTCGGACAGCACGTTAAGCCGTTGGTCCCAGCTGTCAGTTGTGGATCTTTGACAGTCGTTACGGGTCGTCAGAAGCCTGAAAGTCTGACAAACAGTCTTACCAAGGGGTATCGTATTACCCAGTTACTGGGTTGTAGAGGTCCGATAGGCAGTCGCTCTATGTAAAATACGGGTATTCAGCTGCATCCGGTTAGACTGGAAGCCGACCCCAACATAGTTGGGAAAAAGGCTAGGCAGATGATAAACCCCAAAATAATATTTTTTTTAAAGTTATGAAACTAAAACCCACGGTACGACAAAAAAGTCAACTAAAAAGGTATAAACAAGACATCAAAAACAGACAAATTAAAAATCCGGAGTCACGCGGAGCCACTCAAGCTCCCTGCAACCATGGTAGCATTACTATTATGTCAAAGTCAAAGTCAAATAATTTATTTCAAGTAGGCACATTAAAGGCACTTTTGAACGTCAAATACATAGAAATAGAACTGATTCTAGTTGCCCCTTCCAAAAGGTAGTTTTCGTATGGAGAAGAATGGGCAAGAAACTCCACCGCTACCTACTCTTTAAAAAAAATGTTTTACAATATTTGGTATACATCAATTATATAATTACATGCGAAGACGATGTACCGAGAATACAATTACTGTACCACAATAGGTAAAAAAGAATAAAAAATTAAAAATGGAGCAATGACAAATAAATATGGAATACGTTGCCGCCAAATTACGTCCGACCCAAGTTCGGTCGCCCAATGTGTTGCTAGTAATTGAAATAGCATTGCAGTCGCAATTACGCCAAAGTTCGGTCGCGTATCTTCGGCATACTGTGCTTAGGCACTATTATTAGGTAAGTACGTGAGATGTGAGATCCCACCCAAAGCTAAAGTAATAGTACAGTAACTATGAGCAAGTAATCCTAACTACTATTAAAACGCGAAAGTGAGTTTGTTTGTTACGCTTTCACGCTAGAATGGCTGAACAGATTTGGATGCAATTTGGCACGTAGGTAGAACATGACCTAGATTACGACATAGGATACTTTTTATCCCGATATTCTCACGGAATCGAGTCTTATGCGTGTGAAACCGCAGGGCGTAGCTAGTAGTTATATATATATACGTGACCCAACAGGTGACACGTGCCTATTTTATGGGCACAATGTTTTTATATGATGAAACAATTTCCGGTAGATAAGTAGCACTAAAATTTTACTAATATAATTAAAATTTATTCTTTATCGCTGCACAATTTCAGTTAAGTACTTCAATTTTTGTTTTAACGAAGCGCAAAATGGCGGTTCTTACAATTGGACTATTTTTTTTATTTTCAAGTAAGTAAACATATCCTTTCTATTTATCTCTACGTTTTAAATTATGGTCGCTTTTCATTCATTTCTCATACTGTTCGGAAAGTACGCTTGAAGTTAAACTAAAATTAGAGGGGTTAACAAAAAAATTGGAGGGATGAAAACAGTACTTTTCGTCCCAGCTTAGCATAACCACAATAGAAACAGGTTTTGTCGACGGAAGAATAGACAAAATGACAGACAAACAATCACAATCTGCCTTTTTTCTATTCTTCCGTCGACAAAACCCGTAGAAAACCCGTTTCTATGGTTGTAATGTTAAACGTGCTGGGAAACGATTTTCCCTGCTGTCATAAAATTTAAACAATATGCAAGGTATATGTCTCAACTTTGTATTATGCAATAACGGCGTAAAGTTGAAATAAAAAAATATTATCAACATTTTTTTAACAATAAAGGTAATTATTATATAAAATATACAGCTTAGTTGTTATACCTACTAGCGCTACCCTTGCGAGGGTGTCGGCGAGTTGAACTAAATTTACCGTGAGATTTTGACAGATAAAGTATGAGATGACGTAAGAAGTGGCATTTAGTAAGGTAATTCCCCCGTCACTTCGCACTCGATTCAAAATTTGAAGTGAGAGTGAATAGCGCATAACCTGATATGAGAGGGTGTGTAATGGATACAATCAATCTGCCTAGCCTTTTCCCAACTGTATTGGGGTCGGCTTCCAGTCTAACCGGATGCAGCTGAATACCAGTATTTTACATGGAGCGACTGCCTATCTGACCTCCACAACCCTGTAACTGGGTAATACGATACCCCTTGGTAAGGCTGGTTATCAGACTTTCGGGCTTCTGACGACTCGTAACGACTGTCGAAGATCCACAAATGACAGCCGGGACCAACGGCTTAACGTGCTTTCCGAGGCACGGAGGAATCTCGATATGTAAAGATGGTCACCCATCCACGGACCAACCCCGGCAAGCGTAGCTTAACCTGATGGATCGACCCGAGCGGCTAATGGATACACTTCAGTAGAATCAAATAAAATCATAATTCACTTTGTCCGGATATTCTTGCACACGCTACGACATCTTACAGACAGATCTCAAAGAAAAAAAAATCTACAATTGTCACAAGAGGTTTAAATCCCAACACATAGATACATAGTGTTTGTTGCAACACGCCGTGTTTTGGTTCGCGACTGGTCAACCGTCATCCTGAGGATACCTCGTTGAGAGGTGAAACACGAACGTGTCGATATCTTACAGGGATTTTTATGACTCTTGAGGAATAGTTAAGCGGAATAGGTTACTAAATATGGCTACGTCTATTGTATTTTTTTTGCTCTATTCTCCATTTGAAATAAGATTTGAATTTTAAACAAACCTTTTTACAGTCCGTTCAACCGATTTTAACTTCTCTAGGATGGCATAAAAGCAAAAAACTTTACACAATACCAACTGTTTACTGTAGCTGCCATTTGTCAAGCCACCAACGCAATAGAAGTCAAAATCGGTTGAACGGACTGTAAAAAAGGTTTATTTAAGCAAAAAAAATAGTTTTGAGGGGTCGGCGCGCCCGGCGCCTTGCGGTGCCTGTGGGACTTGACGGCACGGTATTAATTGGCACTCCTGTATGCCAAACGGAACTTGGCGGTATGTCTAATCTTATTTCAAATGGAGTATTATTAGGTACTACGAGGCATACCTTTCAAGTTCTGTCGTTTCCATATTTCCCAGCAATTTTGAATTTGGAACTGGGCGCTTACTCTTGATTTTAATTCCGATCTATCGACATTGGAATTTTCACGTTTCGTACTCTTGAGTTCGACGCTAGCGCCAAATTGTATTTGAATTGCGTGTCCATTTTTGGGAACTAAGTGGAATCGGGATCGGGTTTGGGGTGCTACTCTTGACTTACTTTGACAGCCGTCTATTGCGCCAGTATTACGTTGGGATTGTTTGTTGATTGGGATTTTTCCAATAACAAAAATGTAACTTTTTAGATTTTTTTTGCGTTTTATGTGGTTTTCAGCAAGTAATAAGTATATAACATGGCAGGGTTGGTATTAATATACAGTGTTTTACGTAATTCCTATAAAAAACAATTAAAACAAAGACGAGATGAGCGTCGGATGATGCGTTTTAAGGACGAAGCGTTTTCTATGAATGAAGACGAATTTAAAGCAAATTATAGAGTGAGCAAGGATTTTTTTGAGAAAATTTATGAAAACATTAAGAGAAGAAAAGATATCACCATAAGGTACTTACGTATGTTGTCTTTGATATATTAGTTTTATCCCGTGATTTTATCAATGATATTATTATCATGACTTTTGTTTGGAAGATCTTATAACTTAATTAATACTTGTATAATTCTTGCAGGTTTTAGTGGCACTGTCTTTTTATGCGAGTGCGAGTTACCAAAATCTAATTGGAGGAACATATGGTTGCTATGTTAACATATTGTTTATTTACTTAGGTACCACTTGTATAAAACTTTAATATTAATAACTTAACAGAAAATAAATAATTGTTACTAAAAAAGAACCACACGCGATCGATATCTTTACGTTAATGAACTAGCTAAACAAACTTGCATTTCGAATTCACTTTTTCTAAAACCACTTGACTTGACTTGGTTTTTGAAATTGGAGAACTCGCACGCTGCCTAATTTTTTTTGTAGTAATTATAGGCAACGACCCTTCCGCATGCAGCCAAAGTCATGGTAAATTTTATGATTTTAATCATATTCAATCTTACGCCCAAATGAATTTAATATGTTACAATCAATCAATTAAACAACTGTTTATATCATATTTATTTATTAGCATTCTTATTTAAAGGATAAAGCATTTCAAAGCCCTATTAGCGGTTTATCGTAATGATCACCACTATTGCGGGCCGTAACATATCTGTCTTCACGTGTAACAAAATAATCGCGGGGCAATCCCAATTTCAATCCAATGTTGACAATATTGTTTTCAAGAGTACCGAATCACGTGACTGCAAAATTAACATTGGAATCGTATTGGCTTTAGATTGGAATTAAAATTAGTTTGAAGAGTAAGTATAAGCTGTTCTATATTCGAATGTGTTTAAATTTGGAATCTCAAAACAGTTGAAAGTATTAGGCTTAATGCTATTGTTTAGTCACAGCGTTGATTGGAATCTGTCAGGTTACGTACGAAAATGAATTTTTCTAAGGAAAATGTTCGTGCAATAATTTTCTACAACTTTAGAAGAGGCCTGACACGGCTTCAGTGTTTTGAAGAGCTAACATCTGTGTTCAGTGATGAAGCCCCATGTCTGCGGACTGTCGAACGCTGGTATTTAGAATTCATGGGTGGACATACTAGTGTTAGTGACAAATCTCGCGAAGGACGCCCAAAATCCGCCTTCATTGAAGATAATACATCATTGCTGTGAGACAACTAATTCTCGAAGATCGTCATGTGACGTATCGAGAGATAGAGGCTCTATTAGGCATCTCAGGGACAACCATTCAGAAGATCTTGCATGAAGCGCTTGGTGTGAGAAAGCTAGTTTGCCTTTGGATACCGCATCTACATTCCAACGATCACAAGGCGGCCCGCGTCAGATGGTGTAAGAAAACTCTGCAAAGGTTCAACCGAGGACAGTCAAATCACGTCTACGATATCATCAGTGGTGACGAATCTTGGATCTATGCCTACGATCCTGATTCCAAACAACAATCTACAATCTGGGCCTTTCAAGACGAGCCAAAGCCGACTAAAGTTGTTCGTTCTCGAAGCACTTCAAAGAAGATGGTGGCCACGTTCGTTGGAAAAACCGGCCATGTTGCGACTATTGCATTTGAAGATCGTAGAACGGTTAACGCAGAGTGGTATACCACAGTTTGTTTACCACAAGTCGAAATTCTAACTCAAAGCGACGCATCATCCTGCACCACGACAACGCAAGCTCACACAGCGCTCGTCAAACGATTGAGTATTTGAAGCAGGAAAAAGTAAAAATTCTTGACCATCCTCCATACAGTCCTGACCTAAGCCCTAACGATTTCTTTACATTTCCTAAAATTAAGAAAAGTCTTCGTGGTCAAAGGTTCCAGTCCGGTGAAGAAGCTGTCGACGCTTTCAAGTCAGCCATTTGAACACCCCACTTTAGAGTGGAATAAATGTTATAATAACTGGTTTGAGCGAATGGAAAAGTGTAGTAAGCTACGCGGTGAATACTTTGAAAAACAATAAAAAAGTACTATAAGGTTCTAGTTGTGTTTTTTTCTTCAAACGACAAAACTTAAAAGGCATACACATACATAATCAGCCTATAATGTTCCCACTGCTGGGACACAGGCCTCCTCTCTATGAGGGGGAGGCATGTCTTAAAAGGCATGCCTCGTATTAAATTATTCTTTTCTTTTAGTGTTTCGAATAATTTTTGGATTAACCGATCCTCCAAGTTTTGGACTTGATGACAGAATGGGATGGAAAGAGAAAGAAACGTTGATGATGCTCAGTGAAGATCTGTACCATGAAGCGACGCTCAGATTCCGACAAATTCTACCCATAAAGTTAGAACATGAACCATTTATTTCATATAACATAGGATTGTTGATGGGTACGTCGCTTTTTTTCTTTTTAACCAACTTCTTCAAAACGGAGGAGGTTCTCAATTCGTCTGTATGTTTTTTGTATGTATGTTACGCTATTACTCCGCCAATTATGAATCGATTTTGATGATTCTTTTTTTGTTTGGTAGGTCATGCTTCAGAGGTGGTCCCATATAAATTTTATTAATTTTGTTTGAGCAGTTTTTGAGTTAGCTTCAATAATTACGTATTTTTCCCACTTTGCGTATGTAGACGATATAATTATTTCACTCTTTCACTGTTATTTACATAGCAGGTAGTGGTATTCGAATTTGTGTGGGGTAGGTACCACAACTAAAAAGTGGAAAATAAAAACTTTTTACAGAAAAAAAACAACCGACTTCAAAAAAATAACACTAAAAAAGTGAAAATTAACTTTAATTTCGGAAGTCGGTGGCAAAAAACGAAAATTAAAGTTATTTTTCACTTTTTTATTAATATTTTTTTTTTTTTTTTGAAGTCGGTTGCTTATTTTTTTTGTAAAAAGTTTTTTTAAATCTAGCCTATTCGCTAATACGTAATCCTGAACTTATGATAATCTTAATCTAACTAATATTTTAAATTTGACGTCAGTTAGTTTGTTACGCTTCACGCTAAAACGGCTGAACAGATTTCGATGAAATTTGGCATAAGGGTAGACCAAGACCTGGAAGGCAATTCTCGCGCATGTCGCATGCGTTATTGTCATGCGACTCGTACTTTTCACTCGTAAAAATCTACTTTTCACTCGTAAAAATCAAGTCAAGCTATTCTCGCCATGTCGGTTCGAGCATTTCTCGCAGGAAGGCCACGCGACATGTCTTAGTTTACATGCGACATGCAAAGTGTGGTCGGGAGCAGTCGATATGTTGTCGGCAATCGTACAAAAGTCAAATATCATTATTGTGTCAATTGAAGTGAAAGAACATATGAAAATATTTTATTAAGCAAATTATTTCTAGAAGCAAAAATGAGTGACGAATTTTTAGTTCAATTCATCCAAAACATCGTAGAAGACGCTGCAAATGCCACAATGGAGCCACTACGTCGACAACGTTCTGAATTATTCTGGATACTGTGGACCCATTTGACCTTAGCGAGGCAGTATTTAAAAAGCATTTCAGATTAAATAAAAATCTAGCAGAAATGCTTATAACAATGATACAACCGGTGATAGAATGCAGAACAAATCTAGACGTTACAACAAAGGTTAGTATAAAATATGGTTGTACGGTACGCCTACTAACATTATCTCTTCTTTCCTGACTCAGCTGATACAACAAGAATAAAAGAAAGTTCGAGTACGAAAACTAGACTTTTCTTTTATTTTTGTTTCCTATGCTTGTTGTGTGTTTGCACATAAATAGTTTATCATCTGCCTAGTCTTTTCTTAAGTTGGGGTCGAACCAGATGCCGCCGAATACCAGTATTTTATATGGAGTGACTGCCCATCTGTACTCGCCCGTTCAGGATGACCATCAGGTAAGGGACGAGAGCGCCTGCCTTTTCTTCTTGTGATAGAAATGCCACAACACACCGAACAAAACTGATTGATGACCCAGCTGACGCTCACCAATGTTGTGCTTGTTTCTGTTATTCAATTCTATCAGTATGTAAAAAGTTGATGCATTTTTGGCAAATTTAGTTATCAGGCTTAAAGGTTCATAAGCTATCAGTGTTCTAATCATGTGCAAAGTAGAATAATCCGTTATGAACGAGCCAAGTCTTTAAAATCAGGAAATTCAGAGAAAGTAAAGCCCCAATAAAATAAAATACGATAACACTGTATTTGGTCTGAGTAACACTGGTTAATAGAACGGAGCGAAACCACAGAGTACATTTTTAGTTCAGATGTCCTGACAGTCAACACTCAACACTTTGTCAGTCTCAACACTCAACACTTTGTCAATTGACAGAAGAATAGAATCTTCTGTCAATTTATTAAGACATTGTCAAAGTGTGTGGGAGGTTTTATTTGGGCTGCCATCAACAAAGAAAATATATGTACTAACATTAAATAGTTTATAATTTTTCTCTTAAATGACCCTCCTCCCTTTAAGAGAAAAATTATAAACTATTTAAAAATATTATTTTCAATAGTTCCATATTTTTGTCGCTTTTATTTAGGTGTAGTTTGGTGCGGGTTAGATTTTTCTTCTTATAAAAAACCAACGTCCCCACAAAAAGCGGACATCTCCTTTACCCCACAATTTGTGAGAAAACCGCACAATTTGTGAAAAATTTACTTCACAATTTGTGAAAGTGGAAAACAAGATAAAGTCTGAAAGTGACTGATAAATCGATTATCATCGGTATAGGCATGTGATGTATGTAATGGAAGAAGACATGCTCCTGCTATATAATTGCGTAACACATTTTCTTAAATGAATATGACTAATCTGTTTCATTTTGTCACTTCAACAACATTCAATAGGGAATATGCATGTGATTCAAATATGGGTCAAATATTTTTTTTTATAAACTATGTTACTTCAGAATTATGCCTCCATCAATATTTTTGAATAAAATTTCTTTTTGAGGGAGAAATTAATTTTTAAATAGTCCCAAAAAACTGTGGGTAACTCAAATACTTGAAAAGGCTAAGAGCGGATGTGACGTAACAATCCGGGATAACAATCAAAATGTCAATGTCAAGTCAATCAACAAGTGTCAAGTGAATGTCAAAGGCTCATAGAAAAAGGAGTGTTTGACGTTGACTTGACAGTTGCTTGTCTGTTTTCACGGACTGTGACGTCACCACACCAAGCGCGCCAAATGGAGGGCGTTTAAATAGCCCGGATCGGTTGGATATTTTGAAACATTTTTTTAACTACTTTAAATTGCTTTTTTGCCGTCGAATTTTTTTTAGCTATTATTTGACGATGTAAACTATCGAATAAAAATATTAAAAAAATACATGCATATTCCCTATTGCGTTATTCACGTTGTTAAGCAATTTGTTTTCGAACTTCTGTAGCAATGGATTAGCAATCTGTTTCAAAATGATTCAGATTGTCATTGATCGTGTATTACGCAATTGGGCTGATGCTGAACTCAAATAAATTGCGATTTGGGCAAGAGGTTGACGATGGATGATGATGATGTGATTTTAATTACCTACCATGTCTTATGTGATAGTACCTATTTCTTTGCTTTATGAGTAAATACAACATGTTTATTTTTAATTAGCTTTTATTGATTTTAGTCTATATTGTCTTGAAATTAAACAAGCTTCGTATGAATGTTTCGCTAAAAATTAGAAACATTCATACGAAATTAATGTTTCTAATTTTTATCGGTTTTGGTGTTGGTGTCCAATCTGTTCGTCCTGTAGCTACAGTCCAATACCGACGTAAATTATCCTCTTCAAGAAAACTGCAACAAACCATTAATCTTTTAGATATATAATAATACACACTGCAGAATACATATTTCCCATAATAGTGGGTAATAATTTATAGAAAAGTTTGGCAACACCAAAATTCTTGTTAGAATTTAATCATTGTTAATTTTGCGCTTTTTATCGATGATTTTACGTCTAGGGTATATTATACACAATGTATAATCACAATAAAATGTTATTGCAAGCCTAATAACTGATAAAAACGGGTGTACTTACGAATGAAAAGACAAGTCGGGCATTTTCCTTCCATTATCACTTTTACGCCCTATAAACAAAACAGCGCACCATGCTTTAAAAAAAAGTGTTGGTCTAAATTGTTCACAACATAAAGTTAACTTAGAACACATAAAAACTGAATTTTTCAGGAAGACGATAACTGTCAAACTTTGTTTATCAAAATATTGAGGTAAAACGTGACACGCGCCGTGAAAAAAAAATCCCATCGTTCTGTCTCATTTCTTTACACGACATCGGCATATGTTGCTCTTTTTCTTGTGTGAATGCGACAAAAGTTATCAATTGGTCTCTAGTATTCTCTGTCTGCGTTTTGGACGTAACGGAAATTGCTGACATCACAGTTGTCAAAATCAGTCAAGTGCATTCCGTTGTTGATATTTTAGAGAAAACTTATTAAAAAAAAATCATAAAATGGTGTTACGAAATTCATAATGTATTATTTTTTGATAAATGTTTAAGAAATACATATAAAATGTTGTTCAAAACCTTTTATACGCTTATCAATCATTTTTAATATTAAGAACATCTATGGTTGCGTTTAAAAAGTATCACCGTTACCTGTGTGGAATGGATCGCTACGCGAGACTTTTAAAGTGCGTTTCATCTAATAATTCCTATGCCGTAATGTTGGCTCCACTAGTGTAGGACCAATACGAATAAGCTACGCCGCTACCTAATACGTCTGTTTTAAAATTTAACTGTGGAGCCAACATTATGGCAAAGGAACTATTTGAAAACGCAGTCTAATGGCAACAATATTATCCTTCGATTCGTGCTGTACGAATACCTTGTAGGAGAATGTCACCATTTTATATGCGACATAGAGAGACGAGTGATAATGTCGAAAAGGACATGTACGAGTGAAAACGCGAGAATTAGCCTCCTGGAGAAGGACATAGGCTACTTTTAATCCTGGATCGCAGACAAAGTCGCTTGCAACAGCTAGTTTAAATATAACTTCAACTGCTATGTAACTGCGGTGTCATATAAAATTACCTAGCAATACTTACTCTTCAAACGTGATGGGTACCGATATCTAAACATGTTAAATAATAATACATTTATACAGGGTGTTAGGGTGTTAGTGGGTGGGAGGAGCTCGTGGCTAAGTAATAACAGCCGCACGGATCGATTCGTCAGGTTAAGCTACGCTTGCCGGGGTTGGTCCTTGGATGGGTGACCATCTTTACATATCGAGACTCCTCCGTGTCTCGGACAGCACGTTAAGCCGTTGGTTCCGGCTGTCATTTGTGGATCTTTGACAGTCGTTACGGGTCGTCAGAAGCCCGAAACTCTGACAACTAGTCTTACCAAGGGGTATCGTATTACCCAGTTACTGGGTTGTGGAGGTCAGACAGGCAGTTGCTCCATTTAAAATACTGGTATTCAGCTGCATCCGGTTAGACTGGAAGCCGACCCCAACATAGTTGGGAAAAGGCTAGGCAGATGATGATGACAGGGTGTTAGTATAAACACCGTTATCCTTGAAACCAGTGGTTTGGTTTCATTTATAGAACGTAAAATCAATGGAAAAAACCGGCCAAGTGCGAGTCAGACTCGCGCACGAAGGGTTCCGTACCATTATCTATAAAAACGGCAAAAAAATCACGTTTGTTGTATGGGAGTCCCCCTTAAATATTTGTTTTATTTTAATTTAATTATTTATTTTTAAAGTGAATATGTAACTAAATATTCTGTGAATATTTCAAGCGTCTACCTGTTGTCGTTTTCAATATCGAGCAAAAAAATCACGTTTGTTGTATCGGGAGCCCCTTAAATATTTATTTTATTTTTGTTTTTAGTATTTGTTGTTATAGCGGCAACAGATATACATCATCTGTGAAAATTTCAACTGTCTAGCTATCGCGGTTCATGAGATACAGCCTGGTGACAGACGGACGGACAGACAGCGGAGCCTTAGTAATAGGGTCCCGTTTTACCCTTTGGGTACGGAACACTAAAAATCAACTTTTTATTTTTAAAGAAAATCTACATTTTTCCACAAGAATATTTCACCCTATACGCAAGGGCAGCGAACTTGCGGCTCAACACGGCGCGGGACGTTACAGTCAGCTGTTTCGCAGCTCTCTCGAGCGCGTATCCAAGAGTATCGGGACAGTGACGGATATTTACTTTTTAAAATCTTTTAATGAAAATAAGGTTTTTTTTTTGTTGTTACTGGGTCATTTATTTTTATATTTAAGTCAACTACCGATGGTTTGAGTGACAACGGTGTTTACCCTTGCATACTGTATACAACATTCGTTTTTGTTTATGCTAAACCCGACAAGGGGTCATTGTACTCATCATTTTGAACAACTTTTTCTATGGGACCAACCTTGAATTCGCGAAAAAAAAATCAGCTGTTCCATACATTTTGTCGATTTAAGTGAACACAATTGTATGGAACAGCAGATTTTTTTTACACAATAATAAAATACGTATTATTGAAGCTAACGCAAAAACTAGGCAAGCAAAAAAAAATTTACTTGCGTAGTTTTTGATTGATTTCAGAGCTGGTCCCATAAAAATTGTATCTTATGGGACCACATCTGAAATCAATTTATGATGGCGGATTAACCGCGTAACAAACACAAAAAAAAACATACCGACGAATTCAGAACCTTCTCCTTTTTGAAGAAGTCGGTTAAAAAATGAAAGAGATTTGACTTTTGAAAATGAGCGAAGTTTACAAAAAAAATCTGTAGTCAACAAAGAACCCTTATAGTTTCATGGTAAAATCTCAGACCAACAAAAAAGGGATGACGGAGCGCGCCGTACATCAAAAGTGAAGCCACCTGTTTATCTATGTGTGTGTAAAAAGGGTTGTCATTTTTTAAAGTTTTTCCCTATAATTTGGGGAATAATATTGTATGGGTAGGATAATATTGTACGAGTAAGATATTGTTCAGTATGAGTATTATAACTCGATTGTTAAGAAGGACTTATATTCCGAAACAAAAACAAAAAAAAAAATACATCGCTATTTCCTATAGCTACTATCCATTTACTTTTAGATTCAGTATTACTTGGAAATCTAAAATATAAAAAGAATATGAAAGGAAAACAGGAATAAAAAATTATAATTAAAATCGGTTTAATCGAATGGGAAAATTTGAAATCACATTATGGCAACCCTCCCAGGGTTGCCATAATGTGATTTCAAATTTTCCGTTATGTCACTGCTTTCATTCGTTTAGGTTTTTTATTCCAAGTAATCTAAAATTCATAGTTATTTAATATAAAAACGATGTTATTTCAAGTACGTACAAGTGAAAAGTGATTCCATGAGACTTTTTATGTGATTTGCTATTGTTTTTACAAGTTTTCACTACACATGAAGGCATAATTCTATTTTTTTATTGATGTTTTCTAGACGACGACTCATGAAGTACTAGGAGCGATGAGCATGGTTTTAGTGTAGGTGTGTGCGTGAGCCTGTGTGTTTACTTGCAGGAGCATAGTTTTGTGGCTTCACTTTTGATGTACGGCGCGCTCCGTCTTTCCTTTTTTGTTGGTCTGAGGGAAAAAATATAAAATGATGAAAACTTTACACTGCCGACACGTGAAGTCTACGGGTGTACTTTTTTTCTCTCGCATAGTCACGGTGTGGGATGTCGTTGGAAAGGTCGTTCAAAAATATTGAGTTTGTGAAAAGTTTTTCCCGCGGCAAAACAATTTGCCCTAAGCAGAGTTAAACTTAAAAAATGTTAATATTTTTGTTTTAAAATAATTTAAAAAAACAACCGACTTCTTTAATTTCGGAAGTCGGTGTCTTTGCTTTTCAATTTTCGTTTTTTGCCACTGACTTCCGAAAATAAAGTTATTTTTTCACTTTTTAGTGTTTTTTTTTTAAGTCAGTTGTTTTTTTTATTTTTCACTTTTTAGTTGTGTACCCCACACAAATTCGAATACCTGCTATGTAAATAACAGTGACGGAGTCAAATAATTATATCGTCTACATAGACTAAGTGGGAAAAATACGTAATATTGAAACTAACTCAAAAACTACGCAAGCAAAGTTAATAAAATGTATCTGGACCACCTCGGGAGTACCTATACCCTTTCGAACTTAAAAAGATTTTTTTTAATTGGTTCACAATTGGCGAAAATATCTACGAATATACACAAAAAAAAAATGCAGACGAAGCTAGAACCTCCTACTTTTTAAAGAAGTCGGTCAAAAATATATACTTATTACATTAACTCGAAAGCGTGAAAAACAATAGTAGTTCACTAGCGTAGCCGCGCATGCGGTTCGAGTAGCACTACATAATGACGTAGTACTACTCGAACCGCATGCGCGGCTGCGCGGTGCCGACAAAGTGAAGAACGATTTGTAAATGTTCAGAGCAAAATAAGCTGTCGCGCGTAGTGATACGGCATAATCTAGTCCGCACGCACGCGGCGAGCGCCCAGGCACTACTTGACCACTGGTGCAGTCAAACTACTAATAATGACGAACACCTAGGTACATAATTATCATTAACACCTTGACAATCCACAGGAAAAATTCGCGAGAAATATCGATCACAGACTGATTTGTACAGAGAAGCTGTAGATAAGTACCACAACAACTCTTGGTTCCTTCCGCCATCAATACAACAGATCGTACCTCTACACTTCTACATATTGCTGGAGAGGATACACTACCTGGAATTGGAAATAGACAAACTAGTAGATGTAATGGTGGATGAGGCGGGACATGAATTAAAGAAAAAGGGGGTAGCAGTAGGTCAGGAAGACGCGACCGTCAAGAATGGGAACGATGCAACAACTAAAAAAACGGGTAGATTGCGAAGTGAGTTCATTTTAATCTATTTTGTTTATTTATTAATTTAAGCCTTTATTGCTGAAGCCGTTGGTGCCGGCTGTCATTTGTGGATCTTTGACAGTCGTTACGGGTCGTCGGAAGCCCGAAAGTCTGACAACCAGTCTTACCAAGGGGTATCGTATTACCCAGTTACTGGGTGGTGGAGGTCGGATAGGCAGTCGCTCCATGTAAAATACTGGTATTTATTTATTAGGAACCATTTATTTTGTGTTTGATACATTACATACTTACTTCATAATTAATATAAATTCTAAAAGTGAAATTAATTAAAAAATAAAAACATGTTTACAAACATTTATAATATTATACTAAGTATATCTTTTCTTTTGAGGAAATTGGAATACTAATATTAAATTACAGTTCGTCCATTGAGTACATGTTTTTATGTAGCAGAAAAGCTTTGAGCGTAGCCTTAAAAGAGCTAGTATACAGGGCGTCCCACGGATATGCCACATGGAGGGAAAGTACCTTGAATATTGTAGATAGAACATTTTACTGAAAGAAGACATTATTTGAATTAAAAAAACAATTTAAACTGCATTCATTAATATTTAAATAATTACTTGGTTGGACCGGGAACCGAACCCGTTACATGAGAAGAATAATCATTCTGTAGCTTTATCATACCGATCGAAAGGCTTCATCATAGGAATTATTTTTTGCTAAATAACATAGTGTCACAAATAAAAGGCATGAATTTTAACATTTGATGTGAAAGAAAAGAGTGCGACTTTGTATTCAACAGGGAGGGACTTTTAGCGTAGGGCTAAATGGAATATTGATAATTTAGTATTAAAATAAAAGACGAGAAAAATATGTGACAGCTGAAATTTAAAAGCGATTTTTAAAAGAAGTTTTTTGACATCCATCAAGAATATAAAGATTTTGTTTTTGATATATTGATTAATTTTTACCCGACTACGGCGAAGAAAAAAGGAGGGTTATGATTTTGACCGGTATGTATGTATGTATGTTCATCTGTTCCCTCCTATCTTCCAAACCACTTATCACAATTTGACAAATGAGGTATCGTTAGAAGCGTCGGCGTCGTGATTGTCCGCTGGTTATAGGCTATGTGAAGTCACATTAAATTAAAAATGGCGCCCTTTAGAGGACATAAAGTGAGGAACTTAAAAAAAAAATGGTTTAATCGTACCATGTTGGTTATCAAATGAAAGGGCTTAATGAGCACATTGCTCGCAGGCAGTTCAGATCCGCTGGCAGTCTATTAAGTACAGCTTGGTAATTAGGGCTATGCTTGAAAATGTAAAAAAAAAAATCAAGTAATAAAAATTAAAACCCAACTACGACTTAAAAGGTATAAACAAGACACCACAGACAGACAAATTAAAAATCCGGAGTCACACGTAATCTGTCCGATTTACCTAACACGTGTGACTCCGGATTTTTAATTTGTCTGTCTGTGGTGTCTTGTTTATACCTTTTAAGTCGTAGTTGGGTTTTAGTTTTTATTACTTGATTTTTTTTTATTTTTATATTTAAGTCAACTACCCATGGTTTGAGTGACAACGGTGTTTGCATACTGTATACCATCTTTAACCGTTGCGTATTTATTTCGTCTCTCAATTTCCTCAACGCATAACACGCTGATGATATAGTGGAGTCTATGTGTGCTAGTTCAGTTTTCCAGTTCAGCAAATCATCCAAATGGATACCTGTTTCCCAACTATGTTGGGGTCAGCTTCCAGTCTAACCGGATGCAGCTGAATACCAGTATTTTACATGGAGCAACTGCCTGTCTGACCTCGACAACCCAGTAACTGGGTAATACGATACCCCTTGGTAAGACTGGTTGTCAGACTCTCGGACTTCTGACGACCCGTAACGACTGTGAAAGATCCACGAATGACGTGCTTTCCGAGGCACGGAAGAGTCTCGGTATATAAAGATGGTCACCCATCCACGTACAAACCCCGGCAAGCGTAGCTTAACCTGATGGATCGACTCGTGCGGCTGTTATTACTTAGCCAAGAGCTCCTCCACTCACATCATGGGTTGACTTAAATATAAAAATAAATGACCGAGTTGTGAACACAAAAAACAACATTATTTTCATTAAAAGATTTTTTAAAGTTTCTATCCGACACCGTCCGCAAATTCATGGATATGCGCCCGAAGTCGCCGCCCCTCCTACCTACCTACACAACACATGAATAAATACACAATAGGGGTCGCGCTCGCGGCCGGTCAGATCACGTCTCGCGCCCCCCGTCACTTTTGAGACGTAAGTTCGTTGCCATAGCGCGTATAGTGAAATACTCTTGTGGTAAAATGCAGATTTTCTTTAAAAAAAAAAGTTCTAATTTTCTTTCCGTTCTATTAATGAAACCAAACCACTGGTTTCAAGGATAAGCGGTGTTTACACTAACACCGTTTTTTTTTTTGCTGGTGGAAAATCATCCAATGACTTCTCCCGCTTTGGGCGGAGCGGAAGAGCGTGTCAGACTTTTACTGACTAAAACCCACCCGTGTTCCTTCAGTTGCCTGTTGCCAGGGTCCCGGTATACCTTTCGGACTAACCCGCAACCCTGGCAGGCATCGGTCCTAGCGGACCACGCTAATTGTGCTAAAATCTCTTTGAGGCGCGCGTGAAACACGACGCGCCATAGACCCGGCCTGGTCCTAATCGGACGGCGAGCTACCCATTGCTCGCCGTCCGCAAGCCCGCGCCTATCGTGGCCGGGAATCCGCCTGGGATTCCCGACGCCCAGGGCGTCTCCAGCGGTGGCGGTTAGGGGCGTGAGGGCGCAAACTTTGCCTCTTCCTCACGCGTTCCGCCTTCTCCTTCGCGAGCATTACTGCTTCGCAGAAGGAGGTGACTGCTTCCCATGCCCTCTCAATTCGTACCATGGCCTGGACCAGGGCCGGACGCGAGAAGTCATTGCAGCCGATCGCCTCCACGAGGACACGGCGGAGCTCCGCCCAAGCAGGGCATACCTCCACCGTATGCTCCACCGTGTCCTCCGGGCGATCCACACAGTGGTGACACCCGGGCGTTTCCTCCCGCTTTATCCGAAACAGGAACCTCCCGAAGCAACCGTGTCCGGTGAGGACCTGCGTCAGGCGGAAGGTGAGAATGCCGTGGCGCCTCTCTAGCCACTCCTCAAAGAGGGGACGATCGGTGGGGATCGCCGTAATTGTGGCGTGCCGCCACGAGATCCTGCCGGAGCTCCGTCCGCTGTGCCGCGATTTCTCGCGGCAGCGGAGTCTCGCCCACGCTTCACGTGCTAGCGCCACTTCCAGATGTGCGCGAGGACTTTCGCCTCCAGATACCCTTACACCCTGTATCTTACCTTATCTTATCTTTACAGCCCAACAAGAAATAGTACATGAGGCAGTGGAGAAGAGTTTGATGAGAGAAAGGTATCTGATGAAGAGACTTGGTAATCCAGTTAATATGACCACTGCTAAGAAACGGTTCCTACGAAACTGGCCGGTCGAAGACAGTTGGTCGCTAGATAAATATAATTATAATTATAAGTAAATCACCAAACCGAGTATTTTATTAGCTTATGATAATAATGATGATGATTCTATATTTATATCGGATCATCATCATTATCATCATAAGCTATTAAATGTATAATTATGATATATAAACAATATTCATCATGCAGCCTGCTACGATCATTACTTACTCACTAGTGGCTGTTGGTCTAGTGGTCGGTTGTGGTGGTCGAAACGTAAAACGGCCACTTTGGCAGAATACGCATCTCCATAGAAAACTATGAAACTATAAACAGATGAATTATTTCTTAATATGAATTTCACGCAGATCATAATATGAATTGTCAGTTTATGGCATTTTACGATGATTCATAATATTTCCTATTATGATTCTGCCAAAGTGGCCGTTTTAAGCCCCTTGTCTACCACCACCGACCACAAGACCAACAGCCACTAGTAAGCAAGTAATGATCGTAGCAGGCTGCATGATGAATATTGTTTATATATCATAATTATAATTATATTTAATCGCTTATATGATGATAATGATGATGATCCGATATAAATATACACCCCTTTCCAATAAAAACGGGCACCTTAACAGTCATTGGCTTTTATATGGATAATATTAATATTTTTACTATGTCATTAGCATAAATGACTAGAAATTTGTTATAATCAATAAGAATATAGTTTTTGGGCTACACCCCTCTTCCAGCAGCGCTACAATTTTACTAGCTCTTATTGCTTTTTCTGCCATTACAATTGACACAAAGATATCACTTTTAAGTCACAATAAGGCTAGATTATGCGACAAACATAAATTATTCTACTAAAAATAACGAGAAGTTACTTTCAGTTGCCAGGATAACCTTAACCGGAAACCTGCAAAATGTTAGTAAAAGTCACAAACGGAAAACGGGATTATTATTGTGTTTAAACAAAAGTTTCGAATTTGGAATTAACTTTTTTTCTTACCCAGACTCTTTATTAAGTGCCAGTAACATTGTTTGGCTATTAAATCAGGATGGCAACCAACCGGTTATCCTTTAAAATTAAAGTTCGAGAGCACATTCGCAAGAAGCTGGCAGTATCATCACAACGGTAATGTTTTCCCATTGTTTGACTTAGTATGTTCGTGTAGTTATGTGTATTTATTTGATCTTATATTTATATATATTTAGGTTTATTATAAATAAATATATATATACCTATATAGTTTAAATAGGTTTACGTATTTAAATAATATTTATTTCACAATTTTCGCTATTGCACCTACCACTGTTTGTCTCTCCATCACCCAAAGGTTGACTGGTAGAAAATGCCTATGGCATTAAGTCCGCCTCTGTACATTTGTGTGCTTAAAGTATTAAATAAATAAATAAATAAAACCTCTTTACAACTAAATGATTACCAATAATGTACAAATCAAAACCACCCGTTTTTTTTGCAAAGGAGTTTATATAGAATCATCGTCATTATCATCATAAGCTATTATAATATAATTATATGATATAAACAATATTTATCATGCAGCCTGCTAAAAGCTAAAAGCTTGAGGCTTATCTCTAAGTATAAGAGTGACGTTCACGCCTAAAGCTTTTAAGAAAATATTAAAGTTATACATATAAATGTTGACGTGAGTTTTATTTAGTTCCATCAAAGCTTGTTTTTTAAAAGATTTTAAACATATCATAACATCACCTATATACAGAACCACGGATATCTACAGAACTCACATTTTGCCAGTTATGTTTTTAAATCCAATGTAATAGGGGGCGGGCCTATTGCCAGCGACCAGGCACAAATCCAGTCTAAGGGCTGGAACCAAACCAAACCAAACCAAAGAATGTAATGAAATAAAAGCTGAAACAAAGCCAACGAGTACAAACTCGATGGTGCTATCTTTTTTTTTTGAGAAGTTCCTATAGTCATCTTCCGGCTCCATCATCATTAGACCCTGAACACCATCAAGTGTAATAGCACTTATGCTTAAAAATTTCGTGTCTACCAACTATTGACCGTTGAGGAGTTCCCTCGTCTGGAGACAGTCCTGGGTGCATTTTCCAAGCACTTCCTGGCATCCGATTGAGCTGAAACTTGGCAAACTTATATGTAGGTATAACTACCGAGACATTTTGAAAAAATGATACCATGGATGGAGCTGGTCTGATGATGGAGCCGGAAGATATCACCATTGTGTTTGCACTCATTGGTTATGTATTAACAATTGCTTTGACTCTAGTTGGTGTTCAGGGTCTTATGATGGAGCCGGAAGGTATTCATGGGCACTTCTCAAGTTGCACTACACGACGGAGCTAACTGGAGATAGCCCCGTCTTGTTTGGTTTCATTAAATTGGTCTTGACAAGTGCTCTTACACTAGATACTAAAAAAAACTTACGTAAACATAGAACTTAACTTTAACTTTAATATTTTCTTAAAAGCTTGAGGCGTTTTTGTTCATAATACACTTAAAGTTACGCCTCAAAGTTTTAAGAAAATATTATTATAAATATTAAATTAAGTAGGTAGCTACATAAAATTAAATAAATATTACTTTCTACAAAAAAATCATAATATCGGTTCTGCCGTGATTCGCTAACTAATAAAGTAATATCTAACGCGTTTACTGAATCATTAAACCTCCTGTCATCTAGAACTATAAATAGTTCACCATTTTCCTCAATGAGTACATAAAGCATGTAACGCCATCTATCGACCACTAATGTAACCTAAATATTGTGATGAAATCCGCAAAAAAAGTTACCTCGCACTCTAAAAAACATACCGGAACAGGCTTTGCCAACCAAAAAACTTCTACATGTGATAAAAAATGTTATCAATTATTATCATACGAAGTACGTATAGCTATATTTTGATATGTCGTCATCGCCACACGATAAAGTAGTTATAATCTACCAGTCATTCTATGTTCGCCTTGGCGCTCGAATGTCACCCAGTGTGCTACCCGACCGATTGTAATATCCGTTGGTTGTACCGCCTTTCGTCGTTCTTCCGTGCCTTCTAAACTTACCCGTGTTATACTTGAAGTTTGTTTACTTTTTTCGGATTTCTAAAAATATTTTTTTTCTTCGTGATCCTTTTTGTGTTGTGCAGTGTTTGTTTTTGGATTAAAAAACTAATTATTTCGCTGTGAGTATAATTTTTAATATTATTTTTTACTATTTTTGTTGCGTTTTTGTTAAAAAAAGTGAAAGTGTGTTTGTGAAGTGGTTTTCATAAAAATAGGTACGCAGAAAACTAATCAGTGTTGACCTGTACAATGTGTGAATTAGATTCTTTGTCTCTTTCTTTCATACAATAATTTGCGCGTTCCTGCTCTGTCACACAAGACTGTTTGGCATTTTCATTGACAGTTCGCTGTTATGTGAAACATACCAAATATTCGAAGTGGGTTTTTTCTATAAGATTACTTCTTCATCTGCAGTACGCACTTATATATTTGTAGATAGGTACTATTATTAGTTATCAAGCAAGATTTTAGTGGACAGCCAAATTGGTACTTTCTGAAAGTGTTAGGTAGGTACTTGAGTAGTTCCGGGTTGTACTTTTATGTTTATTTTATTTAAAATGTGATTAAAATGCGTTTTGCAGCGATTAATATAACTTTATGTTAAAATGATAAATGTTTAAATACTTAATTGACATGAAATTATATTAGAAATTGTTCATTTTATTTTTTTTGTTCTCACAACGATTAATATTTTACCCTTCTACGGCGCAGCAAAAAGGAGGGTTATGATTTTGACCGGTATGTATGTATGTTCATCTGTTCCCCTATAACTCCTAAACGACTCTTTACTAATTTGACAAATGAGGTACCTATCTTTGGAAGCATCTTGATCTTCCGCTGGTTATAGGGTAGGTATGTGACGTCACATTAAAAATGGCGCCGTCACATTCAGTTCATGACATAAAGCCATGACCTAAAAAAAATTGTTTTTAATCATACCATGTTCGGTATAAAATGATAGGGCATAATTAGCACATTTCAGAAAATACTTATATAAAATTACCCCAAAATTAAATAAAAATAAAAGTTAAAAAACTAAAACCGAACTGCGACAAAAATTTCTCAACTAAAAAGGTTTATACAAGACATCACACCACAGACAGACAAATTAAAAATCCGGAGTCACACGTAATCTTTTTCGATTTATGGCCCTAACACGTGTGACTACGGATTTTTAATTTGTCTGTCTGTGATGTCTTATCTTATATCTTTTTAGTTGAGACATTTTTGTCGTAGTTGGGTTTCGTCCGTGTAAAACACAGAAATACATATTTGTACCAAACAAGTTAATCGGTCCATTGTATT
This sequence comes from Lithophane socia, assembly GCA_947522985.1. Lineage (NCBI taxonomy): Eukaryota > Metazoa > Arthropoda > Insecta > Lepidoptera > Noctuidae > Lithophane > Lithophane socia. Next base: position 2,783,920 of record OX383281.1, on the reverse strand, counting down.
CGGAGCAAATTGGTTGTGACACACGAGTGATCCCATAATATTAATAATACAGGGTGTAAGGGTAAACAGTCTTGTCATTCAAACCATGGGTAGTTGACTTAATTTTAAAAAGAAATGACCGAGTAACAACAAAAAAAAACGTTATATTCATTAAAAAAAAAAAAGTTTCTATGCGACACCGTGCTCGCTAGCGAAACAGCTGAGTTTCTGAGAGAGGGTTCGCGCTCGCGGCCGGTCAGGTCACGTCCCGCGCCCCCCACCCGTGTTGAGACGCATGTTCGTCGCCCTAGCGCATAGGTGAAAGGGTGAAATACTCTAGAGGTAAAAGGTAATTAAAAAAAAAAAAAATTCATTGATTTTACGTTCTATAAATGACACCAAACCACTGGTTTCAAGGATAACGGTGTTTACCCTAACACCCAGTATAATGTAATATTAATAATTCCGTTTTATCCTTCTGAGTTACGGAACCCTAAAAATAATAAAAAATACCCGATCAAGTAAACGTGCACAATCTTCTGCCTAGCCTTTTCCCAACTATGTTGGGGTCGGCTTCCAGTCTAACCGGATGCAGCTGAATACCAGTATTTTACATGGAGCGACTGCCTATCTGACCTCCACAACCCAGTAACTGGGTAATACGATACCCTTTGGTTAGACTGGTTGTCAGACTTTCGTGCTTCTGACGACTCGTAACGACTGCCAAAGATGCACAAATGACAGCCGGGACCAACGGCTTAACGTGCTTTCCGAGGCGCGGAGGAGTCTCGATATGTCAAGTAAACCTGCACAATCTTTTAAACAAATAGGTAATACTAATAACCAACTGATAATATTATTTTATCAGTAAGTAACTTACAAATAATATTATTTTTCGTCGCTATCGCATCGCCCACCAAGAAAGACGCAATTCTTTAATTTTAGTTTTTATTTAACCTTTATCCTCGTCTACAATACAGCTGATATAACTTGGCATAAGTAACAAGTCTATCTAAAAAATAAAAGAGACTTCCGTGCCTCGGAAAAAACGATATGCCGTTGGTCCCGGCTGTCATTCGTGGATCTTTGTCAGTCGTTACGGGTCGTCAGAAGCCCGAAAGTCTGACAACCAGTCTTACCAAGAGGTACCGTATTACCCAGTTACTGGGTTGTGGAGGTCAGATAGGCAGTCGCTCCATGTAAAATACTGGTATTTATCTGCATCCGGTTAGACTGGAATCCGACTCCAAACATAGTTGGGAAAAGGCTAGGCAGATTGTTTTTTTTGTTAGAGTAGGCAATGGTTTTCGTTTTGACAGTTCAACAAAATTCATTAAGTTATTTACGATGTTGAGCTGACAAATTCGAATATACTTGAAGCAATGGAATACCAACATTCTCAAAAATGATTCAGATTGTGATTGATCGTGTTTTACGCAATACCTAGGGTATCGTTGCTATGTCTGGCGCCGGCATTTATATGTGCACACCATATGGCAAAGTTGAAATATGTGATCAAACTTTGATGAAATACCCAAACACCCCTGCCACACATGTGTTCAAACATGTGATCAAATATTGTTGCTATGTCTGGCGCCGGCATTAGATTCGCTACAAATCTGTTACGTAAACATCAATAAAAATATTTGTTTTATATCTACAAATACGATCAAAACACTATGATAAAGAAAAGATAAAAAAAAAAACAATTTGTTATCGAAACGGAATACCTTACCCAAATCGGTTTAGATATTTCTGAGATACGTATGTACACACGGCTACACATCAAGCTATACATTTCCAGTATAGGCTGATCTCGCGTTGTATAGGATTTCCGTACAATGCGAGGTCAGCTTATACTGGAAATGTTGGTGCTATGGAGTTTGTACAGTGTAATAGTCTATACCAGATCCTTTAATATAATGACCACACCTTTATGAAAAACATTGTGTGAGCGATACCTAGCGATAAGATATTGTTCTTTATAAGTATCACAATGATCGTTATCTATAGGTAAAGTAAAGGCCTTGTCGTAAATCTGGTTCTATTTCTGTTTGTCTGTCCCGTGTAATTATTTAGATTAAAAATCCGGAGTCACACGTGTTAGGGCATAAATCGAACAGATTACGTGTGACTCCGGATTTTTAATTTGTCTGTCTGTGGTGTCTTGTTTATACCTTTTAAATCGTAGTTGGGTTTTAGTTTTTGTTACTTGATTTTTTTTTAAATTCTTTTGGTGTTATAATATATATATATTTGAAATGTGCTCATTAAGCCCTTTCATTTGATACCCAACATGGTACTATTAAATCATATTTTTTTTTAAGTTCCTCACTTTATGTCCTCTAGAGGGCGCCATTTTTAATTTAATGTGACTTCACATAGCCTATAACCAGCGGACAATCACGACGCTTCTAACGATACCTCATTTGTCAAATTGTGATAAGTGGTTAGGAAGATAGGAGGGAACAGATGAACATACATACATACATACATACATATATACATACATACATACCGGTCAAAATCATAACCCTCCTTTTTTCTTCGCCGTAGTCGGGTAATAAACACTTATCTTTCTACGTTGAAATACACACGTTGAAAACCAGCTCTTGCACGCTATTTTGAATTCTATTTTAGTTGTAATTTAGTTCAATAACAATGAAAAACTGCTCGAGCATGCTGTCTGCGCTCATGCTGACCCTGGTAGTTCATTAAGTTATCTCTAAAATAATGTTATACCTACTTAAAACACAAGTTTCGACGTGTGCGACGTCGAAAATTTCAAATGATAAATTCAATCTGCCTGCCTTTTCCCAATTATGTTGGGGTCGGCCTCCAGTATAACCGGATGCAACTGAATACCAGAATTTTACATGGAGCGACTGCCTATCTGACCTCCAGAACCCAGATAATGGGTAATACGATAGGTACCCGTTGGTAAGACTAGTTGTCAGACTTTCGGGCTTCTGACGACTCGTAACGACTGTCAAAGATCCACAAATGACAGCCGGGACCAACGTGTTATGGGGGTCTCGGTATATACAACAGATGGGCTGCACCGCTGCACCCATCCACGGACCGACCGCGGTAAGCGTAGCTTAACCTGATCGACCCGTGCAGCTGTGCTATTACTTAGCCACGAATGTCTCATTATTATTATTTACCTATTATCCTTAATTGTACTGTAAACTGCAGTTGCCTCCGCGCCGCGTATTTATGCGTCATTGTACATAATGCAACCAATGTGACGTCAATTAGCGTCAGTTGAATGACACAATATTCAAGGCTTGTGGGATTTTGTGGTTTATCTGCGTGGAATATTATTGGCATAAGTCAGGAAGGGGTCGCAACTACTTTAGTATAACTTTGTTTATTGTTATCAGATAATACTTAAGTAATAAAAACTAAAACCTAACTAACAGATTACGTGTGACTCCGGATTTTTAATTTGTCTATCTGTGGTTTCATGTTTATATCTTTTTAGTCGAAGTTGGGTTTTTATTACTTTAATTTATGGGTTTTATTTTTGAAATGTGCTCATTAAGCCCTTTCATTTGATACCCAACATGGTACGATTAAACAATATTTTTTTTTAGTTCCTGAATTTATGTACTCTAGAGGGCGCCATTTTTTATTTAATGTGACGTCACATATCCTATAACCAGCGGGCGATCAAGACGCTTCCAACGATACCTCATTTGTTAATAGAGTTTTGTAGAATGAGTGGTCTAGAAGATAGGAGGAAATACATACCGGTCAAAATCATAACCCTCCTGTTTTCTTCGCCGTAGTCGGGTAAAAAAGGTTTCCACAGACAGGCTAATATTTTTGAATGCATATACAGGCTGTAAGGGTAAACAATCTTGTCATTCAAACCATGGGTAGTTGACTTAAATATAAAAATAAATGACCGAACACAATAACAAAAAAACGTTATTTTCCGACACCGTGCTCGCTAGCGAAACAGCTGACAAACTGAGGGAGGAGTCGCGCTCGCGGCCGGTCAGGTCACGTCCAGCATCCCCCGCCCGTGTAGAGACGCAAGTTCGTTGCCCTAGCGCATAATGCAACGAACTTGCGTCTCTTGTGGTAAAATATAGTTTAAAAAAAAAGAAAAAAGAAGTCGTAATTTTCCTTTGATTTTACGTTCTGTAAATGACACCAAACCACTGGTTTCAAGGATAACGGTGTTTACCCTAACACCCTGTATATGTGCATTTATATCATGCATTATAATTATGTTCCAATAAAGTTTTCAATTTCGAAAGCAACAGCTGGGTTAACTTCGGATAGTCTCCATTCACTCTCTAGGTAATTTTTCGTATTGGTACAGCATTATTTGTATATTATACTAACTTCCGACCGCAACTTCGTCTTGCTCCCCGACCGTCCCGTCGCATCGCTAAGCGTTCTTTCTGACTTTTTACCCGACTACGGCAAACCAAAGTCAAAGTCAAAGTCAAATAATTTATTTCAAATAGGCACATATATGGCACTTTTGAACGTCAAACAAAGAAATAGAATTGATTCTAGTTGCCCCTTCCAAAAGGTAGTTTTCGTATGGAGAAGAATGGGCAAGAAACTCCATCGTTACTCTTTTAAGAATGTTTTACAATATTTTGTATACATTAATTATATAATTATATGTGAAGACGATGCATCTAAAATAAGATTACTGTACTACGAAAGGTAAAAAGAATTATAAATGGAGCAATAATGAATAAATTAATTACCAGATACATGGTGCTCACATATTTACAAAGATTGTAAAAGTATACGATATTACAATAGTCCTAACATTGTTACAAGTAGTACTAATAAGTCAGTGCGTGAGTTTAAGTAATGACAGAGTGTAAAAGTCTATGACATACAAATAATAAATTAAAAACTAAATTAGCTATCAGTTTGATTTTGTCCAGACACTAAATCGTCCTATGGAGCAAGACCAGCATGTTTCCAAGCATTCTTATCTTGGATATAATCCTCTAATTTGTAATATGCTTGTTTACAAAGTGTACTTTTTATATGAGTTTTAAATTTTCTTTCATTTAATTGCAATATATACCAAAAAGGAGGGTTATGATTTTGACGGTATGTATGTGTATAATGTTCATCTGTTCCCTCATAACTTCTAGACTACTCATCATAGTTTGTCAAATGAGGTATCGTTGGAAGCGTCTTGGTCGTCCCCTGGTTACCTATAGGATAAGTGATGTCACATTAAATTTGGCGCACTCAAGAGGAAATAAAGGCAAGAACAAAAAAAAAATTATCATGCCGTGTTGGGTATCAAATGAAAGGTCTTAATTAGCAAATTTTTAAAATATATAACGGAGGATCATGCCAAGCAATTTGAGGTAGGGTAGGCCCATAGATATCCGTGGGTAGGCCCTTAAGAAATAAGCAGTGCCTTTTTTACTCAAATTATAATTAGGTCGTATCTATATGTATTTTTTTACTGTGTGTACATAACTATGTGCATGGGGTCTCAACTCGAACAAATTATAATTAGTCTTGAAAAAAAAAACATAGATGGCAGCATAAGTAACAATTTATGAAATTAACAATCACTAAAAAGCTTTATACGGCAAGTTTTGGCTGAGGTGATATTAGTAAAATTCAAAATATCTTTGTTTAATTCTGATTTATGTATTTACACTCATAAATCTCGTATTTTCAACAAAAAACTTAAATTAAGCCGTTTAATTCAATTCGAATGATAAAGTAGCCATCTGTTTATCATTTTGTCGTGAGCTCTTTGCAATAGATGGTGTTTTACTCAAGTGAAGACAGGGTCACTTTAAACTTGCGTTTAAGTCGTTTCATTAAGGGGGATGCGCTAGGGTGGCCCGCGAAATTCAAATTTTCTTACGTTTTTTGCAATTTGCAGGTCAGTATCAGGTTGTATGTTGATCTAAATATTATTAGCGCTCGTAACAAATATGGATTTACTGAATTATAAACATTAAAATCAGCAATATCCTCCTCCTCCATAAATTAAATGATAACAAATTACATGAATTAAAATAAAACAAGATGCCAATAAACAAAAAAGAGAAAAAACATACTTAAAGAAATGGAGTGACATATTGACATCCTTCAAATCAAATAACGAATCAAGGTGCGGTGTGCGTCTCAATGTTGCACCAAATAGGACTCCAGCATTGCTATTCTGTAGCCATCTCACCGTGAAAACTTAGGTGAAGTGAGCGTGGAGTGAGCTGTCATTGTCATCGATACCAAGGCAGTGACAGTTCACTTCGAGCTCACTTCACCTAAGTAAGTTTTCACGGTGACATTTTTACAGAATAGAACAACAGCTCACCATGTGTCAGGCAAATATACCTGACGCTGATATTCTGCTGGATCCCTGCAGTGACATACGAACGTCGAGCACACGAGATAAAGAGAGAGTTATATGTATTGTGTGCAATGTAAGCCTAGTAACTTCATTGAGTAATGCGCACTCATAGCTTTAAGTCCGCTAATCGTGTCGGTAATTCTTTCTTATGTAATAGAGATTGGCGTAATAGCCGACGGCCTAACGTAATGAGAAACTTACCACCTAGACTAGCTGTGCCCGCATGGATGTCGGATATCGTCTCATGGGAAGTACTGCTACTTGATGCTGGGGCTACATTTCGCGTTATCGCGAACTATTCTTCGTGCGGTCTCTGTTGCTCAGCGAGACATCGAGGGGTGTGCGAGAGAGAGCGCACGAAGAAAAGTTTGCAATAACGCGAAATGTAGCCCTAGCATCAGAAATGCTGGACTTCCTATACAAACTTTAATCCCCTATATTACCCCCTATAGGCTTATTCTTTAATTTAAAAAAATCAAGTAATAAAAACTAAAACCCAACTACGACTTAAAAGGTATAAACAAGACACCACAGACAGACAAATTAAAAATCCGGAGTCACACGTCTTAGGGCATAAATCGAACAGATTACGTGTGACTCCGGATTTTTAATTTGTCTGTCTGTGGTGTCTTGTTTATACCTTTTAAGTCGTAGTTGGGTTTTAGTTTTTATTACTTGATTTTTTTTTAAATTCTTTTGGGGTTATAATACATATATATATATATATTTGAAATGTGCTCATTAAGCCCTTTCATTTGATACCCAACATGGTACGATTAAACCATATATTTTTTTAAGTTCCTCACTTTATGTCCTCTAGGGGGCGCCATTTTTAATTTAATGTGACTTCACATTTAACCAGCGGACAATCACGACGCTTCTAACGATACCTCATTTGTCAAATTGTGATAAGTAGTTTGGAAGATAGGAGGGAACAGATGAACATACATGGGTACATACATACATACATACATTCATACCGGTCAAAATCATAACCCTCCTTTTTTCTTCGCCGTAGTCGGGTAAAAAGTAGCTTACGTCCTTCCCCAGGATGCCAGCTCTCTCAGCTCCTCCTTGCCAAATTTTATCGAAATCCGTTCAGTGGTTTAGGCGTGAAAAGGTAACATACAGACAGACAGACAAGAGTTACTTTCGAATTTATAATATTAGTATAGTATGGATGTTCTGTCTGGTGAAGGTGGGTTCGACTTAGGGCCGACTAGTTTTTGCCCGCGGCTTCGCCTGCGAGGAGGTCGGCAATTATCCAACGGGAACTTGGTACCGGGATAAAAAGTATCCTATATCCCATTCCAGGTCAAGGTTTACCCAAGCGCCCTTGTGTTTGCATCCTTGTTGTAGAGAAAAACTTTTTACAAAAAAAACAGACTTCCAAAAAAACACAAAAAAGTGAAAAATAACTTAAGATTCGGTTGTTTTTTTTTTTTCTAAAAAGTTTTTATTTTTCACTTTTTAGTTATGGTATCTACTCCTAACAAATTCAAATACCATGACCTGCTATGTAAATAACAGTGACGCAGCATAGGATTAACATCGTCTACGTAGACCAACTGGGAAAAATACGTAATATTGAAGCTAACTCAAAAACTATGGGACCACACTCTGAACCATGACCTATCAAACAAAAAAAGAATCATCAAAATCGATTCATATTTGGCGGAGTAATCGCGTAACATACACACAAAAAAAATAAAAAGCATGCAGACGAATTGAGAACCTCCTCCTTTTTGAAGAAGTCAGTTAAAACCGCGGTCAAAACAGAGCGAATGAAACACATGTCGCTCTTACGTCAGAGCTCTTCAATAATTGCTATGCTCCGACCTCCTATAATTTTATCGTCATCAACGCTAGTACTTTACTTCAAAAACCACGTGTTTTTGCACGCGAACGACTAATTGTATTATTATACAATGTTTTATTGATTATGAACTGTTTTGGGGAGTTTCCTGAATGAAATGTGTGTGTAAACTTTGTTAAAGGCATTTTTACCCGACTACGGCGAAGAAAAAAGGAGGGTTATGATTTTGACCGGTATGTATGTATGTATGTATGTATGTTCATCTGTTCCCTCCTATCTTCCAAACCACTTATCACAATTTGACAAATGAGGTATCGTTAGAAGCGTCGTGATTGTCCGCTAGGTATAGGCTATGTGAAGTCACATTAAATTAAAAATGGCGCCCTCTAGAGGACATAAAGTGAGGAACTTAAAAAAAAAAATGGTTTAATCGTACCATGTTTGGTATCAAATGAAAGGGCCTAATGAGCACATTTCAAAAATATATATATTATAACCCCAAAAGAATTTAAAAAAAAATCAAGTAATAAAAACTAAAACCCAACTACGACTTAAAAGGTATAAACAAGACACCACAGACAGACAAATTAAAAATCCGGAGTCACACGTAATCTGTTCGATTTATGCCCTAACACGTGTGACTCCGGATTTTTAATTTGTCTGTCTGTGGTGTCTTGTTTATACCTTTTAAGTCGTAGTTGGGTTTTAGTTTTTATTACTTGATTTTTTTTCGTGAAAGGTTTAGTATATAAGCAACACTGCTCCACTACAATTTCGCTCCGATCCTCGGCATCACACCGCCATCCTGCCCTTCTTGGCTCTTCGTTTTTCTGATCTCCTTGTCCGTTGAGCGTGCGTTGCGTCGTTACACGACGTCGCAACACACCGTGTTTTGTATGTAGGACTAGCTGCACCCCGCGGTTTTAGCCAAATATGTCTCAATCCCCTGGGAATATCGGGATAAAATGTATCCTATGTCCTAATCCAGGCCATGGTCTAACCATGTGAAATTTCATCCAAATCGAATATATCACAGCTAAATTAGCAGTTAAATTAGCCAGCTAATTGGACGCCTAGGCCGTGTATTAAACGCCGGTATCCAATTAAATAGCTGAAAGACAACTTGCCAAGTCACTTTGCGCAAAGTTTAACCAGATGGCTGAATGTCGTGTAGTCATTTAGTTAAACTGGGTGAAATAGGTTAGGTTAGAACTGTGACCAACCGCGCGCGAGCCGAGCGAGCGAAGCGAGCGGTGCCGCGGCAGCGGCTGCGGGCGCCATTTACAAGTTGCTCGCAGAAATTTTTTCACCATTTGAATCACTTGGCTGATCATCTTCTTCAAAGGGCTGACGTTCAATACGCCAAGTTGTTAAACGTTGAATGAATAGGTAGTTCAGTTAACTATCGGCCTAGGCATCCAATTAGAACGGCCTAGGCGCCGAACTAGCTGGCTAATTAACCAGATGGGTGCGACAAATATACGAACAGTTGCATAACACATAAATTCCCTGACTTTGGCTCCTTTGTTGAATAAGTCACTCTGTATATTATATATAATACCTATCTGTAATTAAGTATTATCTTTACAATTTTACTAGTGCATATAAAGAGCCGAAAGATAAAAGTACTTACTGGCTAATAATAGCTATTTAATCGGTTCTGCTCGAATCCTGAGTAGTGAGTACCTATTGACTAAAAATTAAAGTAATAAAACTAAAACCCAACTACTTACGATAAAAAAAGTCTACTAAAAAGGTATAAACAAGACATCAGAGATAGACAAATAAAAAATCCGGAGTCACACGTAATCTAAATCTTAATCAGCATCATCTGCCTAGCCTTTTCCCAACTATGTTGGGGTCGGCTTCCAGTCTAACCGGATGCAGCTGAATACCAGTATTTTACATGGAGCGACTGCCTATCTGACCTCCACTACCCAGTAACTGGGTAATACGATACCCCTTGGTAAGACTGGTTGTCAGACTTTCGAGCTACTGACGACCCATAACGACTGTCAAAGATCCACAAATGACAGCCTGGACCAACGGCTTAACGTGCTTTTCGAGGCAGGGAGGAATCTCGGTATGTAAAGATGGTCACCCATCCACGGAGCATCCCCGGCAAGCGTAGCTTAACCTGATGGATCGACCCGTGCGGCTGCTATTACTTAGCCACGAGCTCCTCAATCAATAAATCAAACAGATTACGTGTGACTCCGGATTTTTTATTTGTCTGTCTGTGATGTCTTGTTTATACCTTTCTAGTTGACTTTTTTGCCGTAGTTGGGTTTTAGTTTCATAATTTATTTTTATTTAATTTTTTTTGGGGTTATGTATGATATATATTTTTTTGAAGTGTGCTAATTAAGCACTTTCATTTGATACCCAACAGGGCCTCGATATTTTTTTTTGTTCATGACTTATTGACTTATTTCCTCTAGAGGGCGCCAATTTAATGTGACGTCACATAGCCTATAACCCGCGGACGATCAAGACACTTCCAACGATATCTCAATTTTGACGAGGAGTTTAGAAGATATGGGAACACATGAACATACATACCGGTCAAAATCATAACCCTTCTTTTTGCTTCGCCGTAGTCGGGTAAAAACCAGTACCACATTACCACATTCCCGTATGCGTAAATGCGGTAATGGGACGCGTCATTTGTGAGTGGACAAGCATGTCATGATTTCATGAAATAGTCATTCAATACATGAATACTGTGTTCCATATACGAATTACTAGTTCCGCCCGCGGCTTCGCCCGCGTGGTATGTCGATGAAAAGTACCCTATGTCCTTGCCCAGGACGCCATCTATCTCCTTGCCAAATTTTATCGAAATCCGTTCAGTGGTTTAGCCGTGAAAAGGTAACATACAGAGTATACAGACAGGTAATTTTCCATGGCCCTAAGGTTTCAACCCCAAACGAGTTATATTGGAGTTATATTAGATAAGATTGGAGTATTTGCGCCGTTTGAGGTTTTCTGCACCTGCAGCAGCAGCTCCCTGTCCTCTTAGTTGCCCAAATACGGCGATGTGAAGTTACTCTATTCGCCTATATTTGCCTATTTTTACCCGACTACGGCGAAGAGAAAAGGAGGGTTATGATTTTGGCCGGTATGTATGTATGCATGATGTAAGTATGTATGTATGTTCATCTGTTCCCTCCTATCTTCTAAACTACTCATCACAATTTGACAAATGAGGTATCGTTGGAAGCGTCTTGATCGTCCGCTGGTTATAATACTTAAAAATGGCGCCCTCTAGAGGACATAAAGTCAAAAAAAATATTGTTTAATCGTACCATGTTGGGTATCGAATGAAAGGGCTTAATGAGCACATTTCAAAAATATATAGGTATATTCTAACCCCAAAAGAATTTAAAAAAAGTAATAAAAACTAAAACCCAACTACGACTAAAAAGGTATAAGCAAGACACCACAGACAGACAAATTAAAAATACGGAGTCACACGTAATCTGTTCGATTTATGCCCTAACACGTGTGACACCGGATTTTTACTTAATTTTTTTTCACGAATAAGACGAACACGCAAATACACGAACACTCGTATCCGGTGGTCGGTTTTTGGTCACATATCAAACGATTGCGAATATACCGAATAAGAGCATGTAACTACACACATGTCTTGCTCAGTAGAGTGCGGTCGATACATGTATTAGTAATTAACACAGAGGAAATAATAAGTTGTTGCTGCCGTCAATACCTCTATCTTTGCGTTCTAATTAGCGTACTTAAGTATCTCTTATATAGCAAAAATGGTCGTAGATGTTCAGCATATTTGCTGTTCATGACGATGTGTGATCGTTACACCGCTATCCTTGAAACCAGTGGTTTGGTGTCATTTATGGAACCTGGAAACATTTTTTTATTTTTTAAATCCTTTTTACCACTACAGTATTTCACCCTTTCACCTATGCGCTAGGCTAGGGCAATGAACTTGCGTCTCAACACGGGTGGGGGGCGTGAGACCTGGGCGCTTACTCTTGATTTTAATTCCGATCTATCAACATTGGAATTTTCACGTTTCGTACTCTTGAGTTCGACGCTAGCGCCAAATTGTATTTGAATTGCGTGTCCATTTTTGGGAACTAAGTGGAATCGGGATCGGGCTTGGGGTGCTACTCTTGACTTACTTTGATAGCCGTCTATTGCGCCAGTATTGCGTTGGGATTGTTTGTTGATTGGGATTTTTCCAATAACAAAAATGTAACTTTTTAGATATTGTTTTGCGTTTTATGTGGTTTTCAGCAAGTAATAAGTATATAACATGGCAGGGTTGGCATTAATATACAGTGTTTTACGTAATTCCCATAAAAAACAATTAAAACAAAGATGAGGTGAGCATTGGATGATGCGTTTTAAGGACGAAGCGTTTTCTATGAATGAAGACGAATTTAAAGCAAATTATAGAGTGAGCAAGGATTTTTTTGAGAAAATTTATGAAAACATTAAGAGAAGAAGTGGTATATCACCATAAGGGTAAGTACCTTATGGTGATATATCACTTCTTCTGTTGTATGTTGTCTTTGATATATTAGTTTTATCTCGTGGTTTTATCAATGATATTATTATCATGACTTTTGTTTGGAAGATCTTTTAACTTAATGAATACTTGTATAATTCTTGCAGGTCTTAGTGGCACTGTCTTTTTATGCGAGTGCGAGTTACCAAAATCTAATTGGAAGAACATATGGTTGCTATGTTAACATATTGTTTATTTACTTAGGTACCACTTGTATAAAACTTTAATATTAGTAACTTAACGGAAAATAAATTGTAATTGTTACTACAAAAGAACCACACGCGATCGATATCTTTACGTTAATGAACTAGCTAAACAAACTTGCATTTCGAATTCACTTTTTCTAAAACCTCTTGACCTTACTTTGTTTTTGAAATTGGAGAACTCGCACGCCGCCTAATTTTTTTTGTAGTAGTTATAGGCAACGACCCTTCCGCATGCAGCCAAAGTCATGGTAAATTTCATGATTTTAATAATATTGTTACGCCCAAATGAATTTAATATGTTACAATCAATCAATTAAACAACTGTTTATATCATATTTATTTATTAGCATTCTTATTTAAAGGATAAAGCATTTTAAAGCCCTATTAGCGGTTTATCGTAATGAGTTGAACACCACTTTTGCGGGCCGTAACATAGCTAACTTCACGTGTAACAAAATAATCGCGGGGCAATTCCAATTTCAATCCAATGTTGACAATATTGTTTTCAAGAGTACCGAATCACGTGACTGCAAAATTAACGTTGGAATCGTATTGGCTTTAGATTGGAATTAAAATTAGTTTGAAGAGTAAGCCCCCTGGGCGCTTACTCTTGATTTTAATTCCGATCTATCGACATTGGAATTTTCACGTTTCGTACTCTTGAATTCGACGCTAGCGCCAAATTGTATTTGAATTGCGTGTCCATTTTTGGGAACTAAGTGGAATCGGGATCGGGCTTGGGGTGCTACTCTTGACTTACTTTGACAGCCGTCTATTGCGCCAGTATTGCGTTGGGATTGTTTGTTGATTGGGATTTTTCCAATTACAAAAGTGTAACTTTTTAGCTTTTTTTTTGCGTTGTATATAACATGGCAGGGTTGGCATTAATATACAGTGTTTTACGTAATTCCCATAAAAACAATTTAAACAAAGACGAGATGAGCGTCGGATGATGCGTTTTAAGGACGAAGCGTTTTTTATGAATGAAGACGAATCTAAAGCAAATTATAGAGTGAGCAAGGATTTTTTTGAGAAAATTTATGAAAACATTAAGAGAAGAAGTGATATATCACCATAAGGTACTTACGTATGTTGTCTTTGATATATTAGTTTTATCCCGTGGTTTTATCAATGATATTATTATCATGACTTTTGTTTGGAAGATCTTATAACTTAATTAATACTTGTATAATAAAATTCTTGCAGGTTTTAGTGGCACTGTCTTTTTATGCGAGTGCGAGTTACCAAAATCTAATTGGAGGAACATATGGTTGCTATGTTAACATATTGTTTATTTACTTAGGTACCACTTGTATAAAACTACTAAAACTTTAATATTAATAACTTAACGGAAAATAAATAATTGTTACTAAAAAATAACCACACGCGATCGATATCTTTACGTTAATGAACTAGCTAAACAAACTTGCATTTCGAATTCACTTTTTCTAAAACCACTTGACTTGACTTTGTTTTTGAAATTGGAGAACTCGCACGCTGTCTAATTTTTTTTGTAGTAGTTATAGCAACGACCCTTCCGCATGCAGCCAAAGTCATGGTAAATTTCATGATTTTAATCATATTCTTACGCCCAAATGAATTTAATATGTTACAATCAATCAATTAAACAACTGTTTATATCATGTTTATTTATTAGCATTCTTATTTAAAGGATAAAGCATTTTAAAGCCCTATTAGCGGTTTATCGTAATGAGTTGAACACCACTATTGCGGGCCGTAACATAGCTAACTTCACGTGTAACAAAATAATCGCGGGGCAATCCCAATTTCAATCCAATGTTGACAATATTGTTTTCAAGAGTACCGAATCACGTGACTGCAAAATTAACATTGGAATCGTATTGGCTTTAGATTGGAATTAAAATTAGTTTGAAGAGTAAGCCCCCTGACCTGACCGGCCGCGAGCGAGACCCCTCCCTCAGTAAGTCAGATAGAAACTTTTTTAAATCTTTTAACGAAAATAACGTTTTTTTTCGTTGTTAGGTACTGGGTCATTTATTTTTATATTTAATTCAACTACCCATGGTTTGAGTGACAACGGTGTTTACCCTTACACCCTATAGAGCCGAATAAAACAGTCAAAAACGCGACTATCGTTTAGCGATGTGATGTTGGCACTATACGTATATTATTTATGGTGGATCATTAATTGGTGGCGACATGACACTGTTCTATACATCTGCCGAACCTTTTGGTAACACATGCGTGAAATTGAAGTTAGTATAAAAGAACGTTTTGCCATTGATTTATAACAGCTCTAACATCGGCCAAGGTCTTAATAAAATATTTATAACTAAATCGATTGTCAATTGTCATGAGCAATTTAAACATACCTAACCAGTATTCATTGGCACGGCAGAAAAGGTGAAAGGATATCATTTGGTATCATATATTATGTGATGAGGATCAGGAAAAGCATGTGACTAAAGAATCATCTGCCTAGCCTTTTCCCAACTATGTTGGAGTCGGCTTCCAGTCTAACCGGATACAGCTGAATACCAGTATTTTACATGGAGCGACTGCCTATCTGACCTCCACAACCCAGTAACTGGGTAATACGATACACCTTGGCAAGACTGGTTGTCAGACTTTCAAGCTTCTGACGACCCATAACGACTATCAAAGATCCACAAATGACAGCCGGGGCCAACAGCTTAACGTGCTTTCCGAGGCGCGCAGGAGTCTCAGTATGTAAAGATTGTCACCCATCTACGGACCAACCCCGGCAAGCGTAGCTTAATCTGATGGATCGACCCGTGCGGCTGCTATTACTTAGCCACGAGCTCCTTTGTGACTAAAAGAGTGATGAACATAAATGTATGGATGAAGAGGAGGTAAATGAAAAGATGGATGGATTGTGTGAGGAATGATATGAAAGAGAAGGGGTGAATGATAGCGTATGACGGTTGACTGGGGAGAGTGGAAGAAGAAAACGTGTTCCGCCGACCACAAGTGACATGGGACAAGGGCAGGGAGATGATGAGTATTCGTTGGCACACGACAGAAAACCGACCTAAAAAAAAAGGAATTGAATTTTATATACTTATGTACTTAAAGTCTGTTTTCTAATTTCGAAAACTAATTTGACATTTCAAGTGATTGTTGTTTGTTTTTTCAATTTGGAATTTGACATTTGCATCTGTCAAATTAGTCTATGAGATTAAAAACAGTTAGTAGTTAGTTAGGTAGGCACAATTAGTTAGTGGATTTTTCTGTATTTGCAATATGGCTCTAGAATATTTATTGCTGTGCATGTGGATTTACAGAATTAAACATTTTAGAACTCGATAATCGTATCGAAAGACTACCTATTTCATGAAATCATGACATTTGGGGATTACCTATTCTAACTTCGCAAAAAATCGTTAAAAAATTGAATTTCGCTGGCAACCTTAGCGCATCTCCCTTATTTTTTTTTTTTGTGGTTGGCAAATCGTCAAATGACTTCTCCCGCTCTGGGCGGAGCGGAAGGGCATGTCAGACTTTCACTGACTAAAACCCACCCATGTTCCTTCAGTTGCCTGTTGCCAAGGTCACGGTATCGCTTTCGGACTAACCCGCAACCCTGGCAAGCATCGGTCCTAGCGGACCCCGCCAATTGTGCTGACATCTCTTTGAGGCGCGCGTGGAAAACGACGCGCCGTCGACCCGGGCCTGGTCCTAATCGGACGGCGAGCTACCCATTGCTCGCCGTCCGCAAGCCCGCGCCTATGGTGACCGGGAATCCGCCTGGGATTCCCGACGCCCAGGGCGTCTCCAGCGGCGGCGGTTAGGGGCGTGAGGGCGCAAACTTTGCCTCTCCCTAGCGCATCCCCCTAAAGAGGTTTTCAGTTACTTGAAATAAACCTTGTGTAGGCAACTCACTCGCTTGATTTCAATAAATGTTAATTTTAATATTTGAATTTAGAATTACGCGCGAAACGAAATGGCAGCCTCGCGCCATAGAAATATACTGTAGACCACGCTTACCTTGTACGCATGCGCGGGGCCGCCTTTTGGTTCGCGCGCTGGCCGACCGACGCGAGGGAACGCCACGCGCCGCCGCGTAAGTCGATTTAGTGCCCTTGAAACTCCGTCGCGCGCGGACGTGTATCGCGTCGCTTGTCCGTTCCCGCCAATTCGGTTTAGTTTAGTTTTCAACGCTAGTTTTCTATTGTTTTGTGAACTGTATAAGTGTGAACTTCAGTCAATATACTCTATACCGTAACTTTGCGTTTCGTTTTTCTGTGAAATCCCGCCCTATCAAGAACATTTGGTCCTTCACAAGCCGGATAAAAATGGATAGCAAAGTTACTGGCGTCGTCACACGGAGCAAAGCCCAAGCTGGAGCTGAGCAACGACATGCAGCGGATACGACGTGTGTCACTACGATCCCGCGTAGTGAAGTTGTTGCCACGTCGACCGGGTCGCGATCAAGCCGCTTGAGCCGCGAAGCGCTACGCCTCCGTGCCGAGTACAAGGCTGAAGAAGAACTCGTTAAGTTGAAAGAACAGCTTATCAAAAAGAAACTAGCGTTAGACATCGCGGAGATCGAGGACGAAGTATCAGAAAACCGCGCCCACAGTGTTTGTGATAGTCGTAACCCCTTGGCCACAGCCAAGAGCGGCGTGGATTGCGGCGCGGTTTGAGACGCGGCAAGCGGTGAGCGGCGAAAACAAATGGTAGACAACTTATGAAGTATGCCACAGCTATCGGCGACGCGCAGCGCGGCGCGACCTGCGGCGCGGGGAGAGACGCGCGGTACGCGGCGGCGACGGGCTGCGCAGTGTGCGAGCGAAACAAATGTACTAGCCAGTATCGAGGCGGCCACAGCTCAGAGCGGCGCGGGCGGTGGCATCGGTGGACGCATTCAGGCATCGCGCGACTGAAACAAATAATTTTGTTTCTACCGCGCGTTTTAACTTTAGCTTTCAAGTCTTCGTGTATATGGCCGAGTATATAATCAAAAGTTTCTATGCTTGCCCTCGTATATTCAAAAAATTTATCAGGATAGTTCCTATATTCATAATAAAGAGTATGAAATTCGCCAAGTTCTCTCCTTTTCTGGTTCTCCTATTCTTGACTGAATGATATCTTGAGCTAAGAACGCACTTGTTTCGAGGCAATACCGTGCCACTTTTGACAGGGGCATTTTAATAGTTTAGCCGTTCCCTAAATACGTCCACCGCTGACGCCGCCGTGGTCGCTACTAGTCTAGCTGTGGCATACCACCGCAAATCACACCGCCCGCCGCGCCTCTCGTCTCACCGCGCCCCGCACCGCCAGAAACTGTGGCCAGGCCGTAATAACGTGGATGAGTGGCTAAGCTCAAGTCCAGCCCCATGCGAGCACGCGGATATACCGCCAGCGCCCCGTGCGCCGGCCGGCGCGTTCCCGCCCGAAGGCCTAGCCCGAGAGCCCGCGCGCGGCGCCGCGCATGCGCCGTGCACCACCGCCCGCGTTCCCGCGCTTTTCGAGCCCGCGGCGGCGTCCTCCCCGCCCAATCCGAAACCAGCACCTGGGGCTCCGCCCGATGTCACCAACGCCGGCACCGTCGCAGCTTCCGACATCATGCACCTAGCCGACGTTATTATAACCAACATGACGAAACGGCCACGACAAAATTATGATCTCCCCGTGTTTGATGGCAGCCCGGTAGATTGGTTGGCGTATCGACGTACCTATGAAGCTACCGCGTCCACGTATAGCTTGTACGAGAACACCGTACGACTACAAGCATCGCTCCGTGGCGCGGCAAAGTGTGCCGTTGAAGGTCTGCTACGTACCGGGGCCGACCCAACAGACATAATAGAAGCCCTAGAAGAGGAGTTCGGACACCCCAATTTACTACTGGAAACTGCACTTCATAAAATACGAAGTCTACCTCGTGTATCCGACAGTGGCGTGGAGTTGAGAAATATGACGTGCGTTATACGAAATTGCGTGTACATTCTAAAAAAACATAAGAGCGGAGGGTTATGTAAATAACCCGCAAATAACGCACGAAATACTAAGTAAATTAACCCACGTTCAAAGAGCGCAGTACGGCGAGTTTGTTATGAAAATGAACATCGATAGTAAAGAAGATCTTCGTGTATCGCCGAACGTAAATATTGTACTCGAGTTCCTGAGTCACTTGTCACGGGCATCAGCTTATTACCTACCACTGAACATAAGCACCGAGCCTAATAATAGTCATCGTAACCGGCCCACCGCTGCTGCCAACCCCGCTGCCGCAGCCGCCGTGAACACTTCGCGAGCCGAGCGCGCGGATCCCGCGCGTCGCCAGCAACGGGAACCTACTCATCGTGTACACGTTACCAGCGAGGAATCTGCGTCATCGAGTACATCGCCGTGTACGTCGTCATCAACGAGTGTATGCGTGTTGTGTAGTAGTGCGGTTCACCGATTACCCGAGTGCGACCAATTTGTAAATAAAAGTGAAAAAGAAAAGTGGGACTTCGTAAAGGTAAATAAGCTATGTTTTAAATGTTTAGTGCAAAGTCATTCTCGATATCGTTGTCGCGCAAAACGGTGTGAAAAGTGTCGTTCTCCGCATCACATACTTCTCCACTACGAGAAGTCGAGCGCCCCGGGCGCCGCCGGCGTCGCCGGCGCCCCACCTGTGGGTGCCGCGGCGCAGGCGGCCGTTGTACAACCGCCGTCGGAAGTCGAGTCAGTGACGAGTATGGGTGAGCGATGTCGGAACACAAAAACATTATTAAAAATTGTGCCTGTTACTATTATTGTAAATAACGTCGAACATAATTGTTATGCATTGCTTGATGATGGTGCCACTGTGTCGTTAATTGATTCTAGTGTTTGTAATTTTAGTGGACCATTATCCCCGTTGAAACTTGTTAGTGCACGCGGTCATATTGTTACTGATAAGTATTCTTGTAAGGTGACTGCACTAATACGCGGCCCCAACGGTTTGTGTCATGATATCGCATTACGTACTATTGATAACTTAGACTTACCCACCCAAAGTGTGCCCGCCAGAGTTTTAGTTATGAATAAACATCTACGAGACTTAGATTGTTGTGAGATGTCGTGCGCAAAACCAATGTTATTAATCGGGCAAGATAATTGGCAGTTAATAGTTAACCAGGAAATACGACAGGGTAGATCCGGACAACCCGTAGCGTCGCTTACGAAGTTAGGGTGGGTTGTTCATGGGCCTGTAGGTATTTGTCTCTCTAATCTAAATAATGTAATCTATTATTTGATAATTTCGATGATTTAAACGAACATAATATGAAACAGCAATTTTTACTCGAGTCGATCGATATCACAGAAGTGTCACGCGAAAATGTTGAGACTGAACGCGCCTGTAAGATCCTAGATAGCCCTAGTCACCGTGTTGACGGGGGCTGGGAGGTAGGACTACTATGGTCACGTGACGCTGTACACTTACCCGATAATTATGATTATGCTGAATCGTATTCTCGTCAAATTGATAGGTTAGTTTCTGAGAAATATACTAGGCGGTTGGATACTCCGCTGAGTGTTAACCCGGTATGGCACCTACCGCATGTTGGGGTCATTAACCCGGACAAACCAAATATTATGCTTAGAACGGTTTATGATGCTGCGGCCAAATACAAAGGTGCATGTTTAAATGATTATTTGTTAACAGGGCCGGACTTGTTAAATTCTTTATCAAGCTTATTGATGTTTCGATCTGGTCCAATAGCTTATACAGCGGACATAGCCGATATGTTTCCGCGGAAAGAATATCAGGGCGCGCAGCTCTTTCATAGGAGAGGCCGGAACCGAGAGCGCGACCCTGATACATACGTCATGGACTGTATGATTTTCGGTGCCAAGTCATCGCCTGCTTCAGCCATGCATGTCTTGAATAGAAATGGTATTGTTCATTCAATAGATAGTACACGTCAGCTGATCAAAGATGTATCTTGGATACACTCCGCTGGTGGATTCTCTATCAGGGGGTGGGCGACTAATTCACCCAAACTTCGAAAAGAGTTACCAGCTGTCGT
The DNA here is from genome assembly GCA_947522985.1 of Lithophane socia. NCBI lineage: Eukaryota > Metazoa > Arthropoda > Insecta > Lepidoptera > Noctuidae > Lithophane > Lithophane socia. The sequence continues at coordinate 2,763,003 of OX383281.1, read as the reverse complement.
GCCCGGTGCTGTAAATTGTGAAAAGTCTCCGTATAATAGCGAACGAACATTAGGTATATTACGGATGTCGGAGTCAGGCGAGTTAACGTCTGACTTATCGTTTAAAAAAGTGACAACTGACGTAGTAGACGGTAGAGTTATCCCTACTAAACGGCAGTTTGTGAGATTTGTAATGAGTATCTTTGACCCTCTTGACTTAGTTTACTCTTATACGATAAAGTTTAAAATCTGGTTACAGAAATTATGGAATCCTGGTATAAGATGGGAAGTTATTTTTACTTGCCTTGTCACTCGCGGTGTACATATTGAGCTCGCGTCTTCACTATCAGCTGTCTCGGCCATAATGGCAATGCGACGCTTGATAGCTCGCCGTGAACCACCCTCTATCATGTTCAGTAATAGAGGCACGAACTTTGTAGGTGCTGACGCAGAGCTGAAAGCTGCCATTCAGGCAATGGAGTCAGAAATTCATAATTTCGTCGTTACCGACGGCATCTTTTCGCAATTTAATACTCCTGCAGCCCCGCACATGGGTGGGTGCTGGGAGCGGCTTGTCCGCTCAGTAAAAACCGAACTTAGAGTTACTTTGTCGGCGCGGGCGCCTAAAGAGGAGTTGCTAATGACATTGATGGCTGAGGTAGAGATGACCTTAAACAGTAGGCCATTAACTTTTGTGGGTACGGACCCCGATGGGCCCATCGCTCTTACCCCCAATCATTTATTGATAGGTACGGCTACCGGTGCATCTACGTTAGGTAACTTCGATGCATCGGACTTAACCAGTAGGAAGGCTTGGGTAAAAGCTCAAACTCTGGCGGACATGTTGGCGACGCTGGCTGAAAGAGTATGTCCCCACTCTTCAAAAGCGACAAAAGTGGCTGCACGAAGTGGCGCCCGTGAAGGTGGGAGACATGGTTCTTATTTTAGAAGAGAATCAGCCGCATAATGTTTGGCCTAGAGGCGTGATTAGCGCAGTCCACCCAGGCCGCGACGGCCATATTAGAATAGTTACTTTTAGAACCTGTAGGGGCTTTATGAAACGACCGGTTGTAAAGGTCATTGTGTTGCCTACTGACGAGTTTGTTCAGGAACAAGGGGGTGGAATGTAGGCAACTCACTCGCTTGATTTCAATAAATGTTAATTTTAATATTTGAATTTAGAATTACGCGCGAAACGAAATGGCAGCCTCGCGCCATAGAAATATACTGTAGACCACGCTTACCTTGTACGCATGCGCGGGGCCGCCTTTTGGTTCGCGCGCTGGCCGACCGACGCGAGGGAACGCCACGCGCCGCCGCGTAAGTCGATTTAGTGCCCTTGAAACTCCGTCGCGCGCGGACGTGTATCGCGTCGCTTGTCCGTTCCCGCCAATTCGGTTTAGTTTAGTTTTCAACGCTAGTTTTCTATTGTTTTGTGAACTGTATAAGTGTGAACTTCAGTCAATATACTCTATACCGTAACTTTGCGTTTCGTTTTTCTGTGAAATCCCGCCCTATCAAGAACACCTTGATTAACGATTTACGTATTCGTTTACGTTTCGTCGGCTATCGAAATATTTATTTATCATCATACATCTACCCTTACAGCTAACCAATACGGTAAATGTGCCTTAATTAATACTTTAACATTCCACTCCATACAATTGTTCCTTATAACTAATACCTATAACTAATTACAAACAAAGCATTCCTTGTGAATTCACTCTGAGAACAACAGAATAGGTCTGTCTCACTCGCTATGAGGTTGAGCGTGCGGAGTGCACGCGTCAGCGGCGCCTCCTTCAGAAGGTTGGTCCTAGCACGCGGTTCCACCAGCAGTCGTGGCTGCCGTCGTCGCCACACGTACCTGTCCGGAACACACAGACTCATCTGGCCTAAAACAACTGCATTATGCCCCTTCCCTCTCAGTCGTTTAAATATATATGAGGCGAGTGCAAGATCCCTCCTAACCCTTAGCTCGTTGTATCCTACCATACCTAGAATAAATAAGGTTGGATACATTATCGGGTAAAAGGGATAGACTCCATAATAGCGCATAATATTATTGAATACCTCGTCATACTAATTATAAATTCTGCTGAATGATTTTATACATACATAAGTGTTTGTTAATCAGGCAAAGTATATGTACCTAAGTATACGCACAAAAAATGGCCTTTGAACTTTTCGACCAAAAAACAACATGAGTGTTGATATGATTTTTTGCACGATTTATTATTTAAAACCTCTGCTACACTAAATGGAACGCGATGCGCAGGCGGTGCGATTCTTTCTGAAGTTAATCTGCCTGCCTTTCCCCAACTATGTAATGTCCGGCTTCCAATCTAACCGGATGCAGCCAGTATTTTACATGGAGCGACTGCCTGTCTGACCTCAACAACCCAGTTACTGGGTAACACGATACCCTTGGTAAGATTGGTTGTTCAGCTTTTTTAACGTGCTTTCCGTGGCACGGAGGGGTCAAAAACAACCTGGAACCTGGAACGACGGTCCAGCCGTTTCGGAGATTAGCCGAAACAAATAGACAGACGGGATAAAAAAAAATTTTTTTTTTAATATTATGTACCGTTTATATCCATCTAGTAATTAAAAAGCTGTTACTTTGACATTACAAACAGACGCTTCAATTTTATTAATTTGTATGTTTTTCTTGTTTACACTACTATTATTAGAATAATGACTATTAGTTTTTTTTCTTAAGGGACTTTCCCGCAACCCTGGCAGTATAAGTATTATGCCTGTAGGTAATTAAAATAAGCCCCCTTGTTCAAAATTGTTTAGAATTTGTACTATTTTGTGCCACTATTTTTCAATTTCATACAAAGAAGGTTGACTGACGGGTAAAGCCCAAGCCCATACATTATCGCGCTCGCACTGGTTCCCGTACAGCATACCCTTAAGTACGGAAGACGGCTGTCATGTCCATGAGACGTGTAATTTGCTAACACATGGCCTTAAAAACATTATTAGACGGTAACACAGCTACTGCAGATTATAAGGAAAAATATATACATAAATATGGCTTTAGTTAGGGTTTCGCCCCGTTATGTTGGTCCCGCCTGTCATTCGTAGAACTTTGACAGTCATTACGGGTAGTCAGAAGCCCGAAAGTCTGACAAACAGCCATTAACGGAGCTTTAACTTTGAAAAAAGTACATTTTCTCAAACAAGCTTGGATTTCGAGCATTATTTTGACAACCTTCTTTGACAAATCGAAATTGCTGTACTGGTCAAAAACAAGTGACGATGCGACCAGCAAAGTTAGTATGAAAATCTGGCGTGTTTAGCGGCCAAATTACTATGAAAACTCATATCTGTCGTGTTATTTAAAAATGGAACGAACTTTTTACTTCAACACATGGCAACCAAGGAGGTAACTTATCAACATCGAGATATAAGTACTAACGTACTAGAGAAGCTACGTCAAATAACTGAATTGTCCTATTCTTCGTATTGAATCTTTAGTTCGCTGCAGCGCTAAAATAATAACAATTCGTCTAAACCGTACCTAATTTACCACAGTGCTAGATTTGCTGCGGAAGTGTATTTATTCTCGGCAAAAAGGTCTTAAGCGCCATGTAAATCACGGCACTACGCGTTTTCTTCGACAAACTGCGGCGCGATCGCCGCAGTTGAACGAGACAAAGTAGGAATTTACGGTGTCTTCTCTAGTACGTTAGTACTTATATCTCGATGCTTATCAAAGATTTAATTTAAATTTCGATTTGACTTGCAAATAGAACTGTTTATAGTAAAGAAGAAACAAATGAACATAATAAATTGGCGCATGATAAATTATAGTTGTTCTGGATTGATTCTGGAATTATTAATTCATTTACTCAGTTTGAATTTCCACGCTTTATTTGAGAAAAGTACTCACTTCTTATGTGTGCCTCGGCTTCGTCTCGGCCCACATTTTCACGATCGACCCTCAATCCCCTAATTATTGCAAGCTACGACAGTAATGTACTATACAATTCATTCGATCATTCAATATGTATAAGTATACAATCATATACATATTATGTAGGTATGCAGATACTAAGATATTTGAAGCATGTTTACGGGAACATAAAAGCTCATGCATGACTAACTACGTGTTTAGTATTGCAGAGATCATCTCATTTGCAAGGTCTGTTCAAGGTTTTCCCAAATACGATGGGTGACCGCTCTTTAGACGATAAGTTTATTGCCCTGTTGTATTTTCGACTCGATAGTCCCGAAAGTTGAATATCTAACAGTACGCTTTTATTAGTCACTAACTGCTGTTCGCGGCTTAGTGCGCGTGTACCTTAAATCTTTTCCTATAATAAATAAATAAATAATAAAAAAGCCTTTATTCGCTGACCAAATACAGTACAGTTTTGACTTAAGTATATGAATTTAATTTTTAAATCTAGTTTAGTATAATAAGTTTAATAAAACGTTCTTCAGCAACCGGTTTGTTGGTCAGGTTGTCCTGCGACATAGGCCTCCCCTAGTTTCTTCCACTCATCTCTGTCACGAGCTAATCTTCTCCAACCTTTTGGTAAATCATCTTCCCATCTCTTGACTTGACGTCCTTTCTGCCTTTTCCCATTCCTTGGATACCATTCCATAACGTCTTTCGTCCATTTTTCTCGGTTCGTTCTCATAATGTGACCAGTCCAGTTCCATTTAAGTGTTTTTATTTTTCGTAGAACATCGCTTACTTTTGTTCTTTTCCTTATCTTTGAACTCGTCCACCTGTCAAGTAGCTTATTTCGCTATATTTAGCATGCTTCGCTCCATATTGCGTTGGCAAACCATAAGTTTTTGTTTTTTCTTCGTCGTAACAGGCCATGTTTGACACCCATAAGTGAGACATGGGAGAATGCATGTGTTATACAGTTTGCTTTTCACCGACATTGGTATTGTTTCGTTATTAACGATTTCTTTTAGCGACCAGTAACGCTTCCAAGTGTTGCTTATTCTTCTGTCAATTTCTTTTGAATATTGGTATTTTATTGATATCAGCTGTCCCAAATATATATATTCATCAACATATTCGATAACATACTGTCCTATTTCTATGTTTTCCTTTATTGCATTTGTCATAACTTTAGTCTTCGCTGGATTCATTGATAGACCTGCTTTCCTGCTTTCATTATCTAACTGTTGTAGCATGGTTTGTAGTTTGTCAGGTCTCTCTGAGAATAACACAATATCGTCCGCGAATCTTAGGTGATTTAGGTTTTTTCCATTTACATTTATTCCAAAATTTTCCTATAATAAATTAGCCTAACATCAGCTATCTGCCCGTGAAAGTCCCTTCAAAATCGGTCCAGCCGTTTCGGAGATTAGCCGGAACAAACAGACGGACAGACGGTCAGATAAAAATTGCCGTTGGTCCCGGCTGTCGTTCGTGGATCTTTGATGGGCAGACGTTACGGGTCGTCTGAAGCCCGAAAGTCTGACAACCAGTCTTACCAAGGGGTATCGTTTTACCCAGATAAAAATTCACAACTGTATGTCTAACGAATACTTTAAGAGTTATTGTTTTTTTTAACATAGTGTATGCGCAAGCACAAAAAGCCAGTGTCGGAAAGATAAACAGGAAATCAATAAAATAAAAAAAATGAAATATAAAATAGTCCAGTCCTTATCCGGACACACTGTATATCATCATCATCATCTGCCTAGCCTTTTCCCAACTATGTTGGGGTCGGCTTCCAGTCTAACCGGATGCAGCTGGAGCTGAATACCAGCTGCAGCTGAATACCAAACACACTGTATATAGTGGTGGCTATTTTTAACCGACTTCTGAAAAGAGGAGGTTCTCAATTAATCTGTTTTTTTTGTGTTTGTGTGTGTTACGAGATTACTCCGCCAATTAACAATTATATAGCTTCCACACATCCATACTAATAAAGAAAATTTTAACAAACAAAATACACTCACAAATCACTTTCAAGCACAAAACTCAGCACTACTACACCAGGAATAGTGTAACGGCTAGGGCTTTGCAGGTAGGCTGCGCAGGCCGTTAACGGATAGATAGGTAGGTAGGTAGTGTAGAGAGAGGAGTGAAACCAGCTGGGTAGTTTGATACATATATTAAGTAATATAGTAGGTAGGAGATCCACAGCTAGGTCGCGGGTAAGGTCACTGATCTTTCCGAGCACTCGCACACTTAGGTAGGTAGAAGGGTACCGTCCTTGGTCATCCGTTGAAGTAGGAAGGGGCCTGCCAGCGCAGGCTCAGCGGGAACAGTAGGGCCGGCACGGGTCGGAGACACGTGGCCGACGAGGAGGCCTGTCAGCACAGGCCTGCAGGTGGTAGACGGCGTTAGGCCGCAGGTAGCTCGCGGCGGTAGGCCGCAGGTAGATCGCGGCGGTAGGCCAGGCCACGGCAAGGACTCGGTAGCGGGCATTGGCAGCATGCCAACGCGTCCGGTCCTTAGCCGGGAAGTAGTAGCCGGGGTGTAGAATAGCCGTGTAGAATCGCCGTGTAGAATCGCCGTGTATAAGCCGGTACGTAGAAGCCGGGATGTAGAACCGAGATGTAGAATCCGAGATGTAGAACCCTGAAAGCGCGTTAGGGAGCGCATGTCAGATGCGGTGCAGTTGGCAGTAAGCCGCGTGCGATGTGCCAGCCTCCTTAGCGACCAAGAACGGTATGGGAAGCAGGATAGGTAAGCATAATACATCGCAGCGGCTTACAGGCAGAGATAGAGAGAGTGCAATCACAGCGTGGCAGAATGACAGGTGATTTTAGGTTATGTTGTGACAAGCCAGGCTTAAAGGGCATAACCATTGCAGATGGCACAAGGAGCACACAGTACAGTATAATAGGTAAGATAATAATGATGAACTCACCCTAGACTCGGGGCACATGGTAAATCTAGGGGTTCTACATAATGAACCGCTAGTATGGCTGGTTGCAGATGAAATGAATGAGTAGTCTGTCAAGTAGGTAGTGTTGGGCATGTAATTTAGTGTTGTGCTCAACCACTTAGTAACATAGTACTCGACTAAGTTCAGGTGTGAAGCCACAACGTTACAGTACCCCGGCTGCAGAGAGAGGATTTTACCTATATAAAATCCGCTAGAACTACCACTTCCCACTTGCTGTCTAATCCTTAGCACGAGTCTGAATCCAGTCCAATCAGAGCAGAGACTGGAACCACACTCTATAGCCATGAGTGAAACTAGTTAGTCATAGTTCACTCAAGATTTCCAGACAGCAAGCAAAGAAATACACAAGATTAACAGCAAGTGTATCTCAGTCGGTAGTGTTCTATTAGTAGCTGGTACCAGTGTATTTAGTAGTATTCCTACATGTGAGTAGACATGTGGTGTATTAGATAATTAGATCTTAACTGGCTTTAGGTAAATATAGGTAAGTGAGTTCAGTGTGTACTTGTAGGTGTAGTTAGGTAAGTATGCACATGTAGTTAGAATGCGTTACTGTTAGTGTGTTAGTAGGGGTAGGTTAAGTTAGTGGGGTAGTATGTAGTGGGGGTAGGTTAGGTTAGTGGAGTAGTGTGTAGTGGGGTAGGTTAGTTTTAATTATTTAGTGTCAGGTTTGTAAGATGTGTATTGGTGCGGTCACCTCACTTGTAGGTGCTGTCTTTTAGATGTTCATTTGAACATGACATAAACAACACAACAGTTAAGGGTAGTTATAATAGTGACCTGCTCTGCAATAATAAATAGTCATCCCTTGGGATCAGCAGCATTCCTTAAAATAGCGCCAGTGAACAATAGTATGGTTTATGTCAGGTCATAGATGTGGTTTATTTTAAGTTAAGTATAGATATAAATAGTGTATCTTAAGTTTTATTTAGATGTAGTTTTAGTTTCAATATTATGTTTAGTAGTCATTAGTATTCCCATAATAACTCAGATAATAGAATAGTTAAGCTAGCAACAGATCAGATTCAGTAGGTAGTTACTGTTGTAGTTCCCAATAGTAAAATGCAAACACAGGACTAGAAAATTAGGGTCCAGCCCAGTGTACTTAGTATCCAGTATGTAGGTTTTATTGAATACATAGTATCACCCTAAACCGCACAGGAATACCAACAATTACATAGATAGACAGTTTACATAAATAGATACATTTGGTTTAGGCTTATTTAGGGAGTAACCATCCGCTCCTGCAAGGGCTTATTTATAGAGTTGCACCGCTCTTTAGAGTATGGATATGTAATAGATAGGAAATTTGGTTTAGGCTTATTTAGGGAGTAACCGACCGCTCCTGCAAGGGCTTATTTATAGAGTTGCAACCGCTCTTTAGAGTATAGATAATGTAATAAATAGGAAATTTGGTTTAGGCTTATTTAGGGAGTAACCGACCGCTCCTGCAAGGGCTTATTTATAGAGTTGCAACCGCTCTTTAGAATAGATAGTAAGTACATATACATAGAATAGGTTGCTTAGGTTACCAATGGTTTAGGGCCAATTGATAAAACAGAACCACTGATCAATGGGGTAGACCATCATGATCAGTTATGGTAGGTAGGTGATGAATGGGGTAGGGCCATCATCAATTATAACTATGGCTGTAGGGGCAATAGTCATGGTAGAAGTTTAAGATGAATGGGGTAGGGCCATCATCAATTTCGACTATGGCTGTAGGGCCAATAGTCATGGTAGAAGTTTAAGATGAATGGGGTAGGGCCATCATCCTAAGTTACTGTTTGGATTTACCAAATAGTTGGAAGTTTAGATAATAGTATGATAATTGTTGGTTATATGTAGATAGTGGGTAGTTGTAGAGGGTGTGTGCAAGTAGTTTTAGTAGTTTGTGGGGTAGGTTGTGTAGTGTTTTGGTACTTAAATCTGATTTTTATGTAGTGGTTGTCAGCTGTTTATTATTTTGACATAGGTAGGTAGGTTGAGATTTTAGTTTAGATTTCTATGTAAATAATTGTTGTTTATTGTTCATTTTTATTTATGACAACAATTTATCAAGTATTAGTTTGTTAGGTTAAATTGTTTGTTTAGATTGTATGTATAGGAAAAAAATAGTAAGTACTGCAATATTGTGTATTGTTTTCGTTTGGCAATGAAGGTAGTAGTTTTTCATTGTTAAAGTAGAAAACAATACCATTTTAGTTTAATTGTAACAGCAATTTAAGAATTGTAGGTATAGTTATTTAGGTAGGTTTATTTTATTGCAGTAGTTGTAGGAAGGTAATTAATGTAGGTATGAACTTGTGTTTAGATATTCCATGAATGTTATCAATGAAGTTTTTAGGTAAGTGTATTTTAGAATGATAGCTGTATTTAGTGTTTAATTTCATTGGTCACAGTAGTTATATTGTTGTTTTATTATTTGTGAGCCAGTAGATTAGTCATTTAGATTGTAATAAGTAATGTTCTATAGTTAATTTGAATGATAAGTGTAGGTAAGTTTGTAGGTTAAGTTTAGTTTAATGTAAGTTTTTAGCAAAGTTAAAAGTTAGGTTAGATCATTATATTAGTAATTAGAGTATGTTTAAAGTAGATATTATTAGTTTAACATATGTATGTAAAGCTATAACAGCTATCAGTACCTTGTGTAGTAATCACAATTTAATTATTTAGAAAAAATTCATTTCACCGCTGCCAGCACTGAGTTAGATTTTAGATTTAGAAGAGAAGTAGAATAATTACACATCAGGTGAGTTCCCATCATGTACACAGCCAGTATTGGATACACAAGTAGTTGTCACATTCCGTTAGTACAATGCAAAGTAGAACTTAAAAATATACCGCTACGATGATTAGCGAGGAATGTGTGCGAGGGCTCAGTTAGATCAGCGTTAGGTGTGGTAGGAAAAGAGTTGGGCGCCACTGTAACGGCTAGGGCTTTGCAGGTAGGCTGCGCAGGCCGTTAACGGATAGATAGGTAGGTAGGTAGTGTAGAGAGAGGAGTGAAACCAGCTGGGTAGTTTGATACATATATTAAGTAATATAGTAGGTAGGAGATCCACAGCTAGGTCGCGGGTAAGGTCACTGATCTTTCCGAGCACTCGCACACTTAGGTAGGTAGAAGGGTACCGTCCTTGGTCATCCGTTGAAGTAGGAAGGGGCCTGCCAGCGCAGGCTCAGCGGGAACAGTAGGGCCGGCACGGGTCGGAGACACGTGGCCGACGAGGAGGCCTGTCAGCACAGGCCTGCAGGTGGTAGACGGCGTTAGGCCGCAGGTAGCTCGCGGCGGTAGGCCGCAGGTAGATCGCGGCGGTAGGCCAGGACACGGCAAGGACTCGGTAGCGGGCATTGGCAGCATGCCAACGCGTCCGGTCCTTAGCCGGGAAGTAGTAGCCGGGGTGTAGAATAGCCGTGTAGAATCGCCGTGTAGAATCGCCGTGTATAAGCCGGTACGTAGAAGCCGGGATGTAGAACCGAGATGTAGAATCCGAGATGTAGAACCCTGAAAGCGCGTTAGGGAGCGCATGTCAGATGCGGTGCAGTTGGCAGTAAGCCGCGTGCGATGTGCCAGCCTCCTTAGCGACCAAGAACGGTATGGGAAGCAGGATAGGTAAGCATAATACATCGCAGCGGCTTACAGGCAGAGATAGAGAGAGTGCAATCACAGCGTGGCAGAATGACAGGTGATTTTAGGTTATGTTGTGACAAGCCAGGCTTAAAGGGCATAACCATTGCAGATGGCACAAGGAGCACACAGTACAGTATAATAGGTAAGATAATAATGATGAACTCACCCTAGACTCGGGGCACATGGTAAATCTAGGGGTTCTACATAATGAACCGCTAGTATGGCTGGTTGCAGATGAAATGAATGAGTAGTCTGTCAAGTAGGTAGTGTTGGGCATGTAATTTAGTGTTGTGCTCAACCACTTAGTAACATAGTACTCGACTAAGTTCAGGTGTGAAGCCACAACGTTACAATAGGGATAGTATTGAACTGCCTTCAGTTAGGACTTTGTACGAGAGAAGAACCATTCAGTTTGAGGGAGCGCAGCTTTATAATAAGTTACCGAAAGAAATAAGAGATTCTTCATCAGTGAACATTTTTAAAAATAGATTAAAGTTGTATTTGGCGGACCAACAATAATAAATCATTACTCACATACTCGATAGATCGAACGGCAATTGTGTTTGTCATCGAGAATATTTTGTTAAGTTTCTCATATTTAAGTGAACTATGTTATGTTCTTTTTGAGAAAAAAAATTCTTTAAACCGAATTATGATTTGATTTTAATGATTCTTTTTTCGTTTGGTAGGTCATGTGGTCCCATATAAATTTTATTAACTTTGCTTGCGTAGTTTTTGCGTTAGCTTCAATATTACGTATTTTTCCCACTTTTTCTCTATGGAAGATATTTGAAGTTACTCCGTCACTGTTATTTGCATAGCAGAAAGTGGTATTCGAATTCGTGTGGGGTAGGTACCACAACTAAAAAGTGAAAAATAAAACGTGTTTATAATTCAAACAGTCGAGAGGGTTTATATAACTTAATTACTATCAAATAGGAAGATAATAAACCAGATATAGGCAAGGACACTGATAATATGATAACAAAGATTTGGCACAAGCCTAGCGATAGTATGCGTCAATAAGTTGGAATTATCTTATATGTAATAAAAAACCGGCCAAGTACGAGTCGGACTCGCGCACGAAGGGTTCCGTACCATTATCTATAAAAACGGCAAAAAAATCACGTTTGTTGTATGGGAGCCCCCCTTAAATATTTGTTTTATTCTAATTTAATTATTTATTTTTAAAGTGAATATGTAACTAAATATTCTGTGAATATTTCAAGCGTCTACCTGTTGTCGTTTTCAATATCGAGCAAAAACGAGTAAAAAAATCACGTTTGTTGTATGGGAGCCCCTTAAATATTCATTTTATTTTTGTTTTTAGTATTTGTTGTTATAGCGGCAACAGATATACATCATCTGTGAAATTTTCAACTGTCTAGCTATCACGGTTCATGAGATACAGCCTGGTGACAGACGGACAGACAGACAGCGGCCTTAGTAAAAGGGTCTCGTTTTACCCTTTGGGTACGGAACCCTAAAAACTAAAACCCAACTACGACTAAAAAGGTATAAACAAGAAATCACAGACAAATTAAAAATCCGGAGTCACACGTGTTATAAATCGAACAGATTACTTCTGACTCCGGATTTTTAATTTGTCTGTCTGTGGTGTCGTATTCATAACTTTTTAGTCGGGTTGGGTTTTAGTTTTTATTACATTTTTTTTTTTCATTTTATAATAATGTAGAAGCCCGCACTGGGCCCACGTGGTGAACTACGCTACGCCGCACCCTCTCATAGAGAGGAGGCCTGTGTCCCAGCAGTGGGAACAATACAGGCTTTTTATTTTTTAAATGTGGGATGTTATCCAATGACTTCTCCCGCTCTGGGCGGAGCGGAAGGGCGTGTCAGACTTTTACTGACTAAAACCCACCCGTATTCCTTCAGTTGCCCGTTGCCAAGGTCCCGGTATCCCTTTCGGACTTTCCCGCAGCCCTGCCAGGGAACAATAGGCTGATTTCCAAGTTGACAATGTTGACATATTATGCAAGTTATTTTTAAAATTAATTTTAGCACGTGGCGTTCTATAGCTTCTGCCTACGCATATAAAACAGACATGTAATAAATATTACTGGCAATATTTTCGTTCACATATTTTTTTTCTCAACGGTACAAAGGTTGGTTCCATATTTGTATTGATTAAACTTGTTAGCACTATGGCACAGTATAAATAACTAACAGTATACAACGTGCCGCTACAATGGCGACATTAATTTAACACACGTATACGATTTCGCGTTTTCGTTTTATGAAAATATTTGAATTTCATTAAACGTTATTATTTATTGATTTACTTACAATTTTCTAAATTACCATCCTGGAGCAACTTGTACTTAAAGAACTGTAGCGAAGAGGTAATTTGCCGGGGTCACGGATCATATGGTAGGTGAATAGAGGAAAGCCGCGCAATTTCTTAGAAATTATGCCGACAAAGCATAGTACCGATAGAACGTAAGCCAGCTGGTAGGTAGCTTCATGAATGAATCTTTTACACAGAGTGATCTGAATTTTGGTTATTTAGTTTGTTTGAAAATTTAAATTTTTCAATATACGAATTATTTTATTAGAATTTTTATGTTTACTGACCACTAGCCCTACTCGTGTGTTAAATTAATGTTGCCATTGTAGCGGCACGCTGTATAATATCTTCATAGAAAACGGCCGAAACGACGCGCTTCGAAATCTCAGTACTGAACTACTGACGCAACAGTATCAAGTGCGCGGCAATCACAGACGCGGAAGGTTTATCTACCGAGGTAATTATTTCAAGGTTACTTACGTGACATAATACTGCTACTTTATTATACTGTGCCTATGATTTAGCTCATCAAGGTTGGGTTCGCAGTCTGTAGGTATATTTATGCATGTATTCCAAGAAATCTATTACATACCGCGTTCGTCGTAAATCAATCGTTGGTAAATCTCAAACACGGGTGATTTAGAAATAAAAACTGCGGCCAGCCAAGTGCTTGTCGGACCACGCACAATGAAGGGTTCCGTATTTGGGATATGGCATCGTATTCACATGTAATTATATAATTGATGTATACAAAATATTGTAAAACATTATTTTTAAAGGAGTAACGATAGAGTTGCCCATTCTTCTCCATACGAAAACTACCTTTTGGAAGGGGCAACTAGAATCAGTTCTATTTCTTTGTTTTTGACGTTCGAAAGTGCCTTTAATGTGCCTATTTGAAATAAATTATTTGACTTTGACTTTGATAAAATTATCCGAAGAACAAACAACATTTTAGTTGAAAAACTTCTCCCTTATATATATGGGAGAACATGTTTTTGCAACTACAAATGTAAGTTGGTCGATTATTTCTCGGTAACTTGTAGAGCCTACTTAGCTGTGATAGTTTTCCTTTTAATTTTATTACATATACTACTGCTACTGTGAATTTTTTCACATATTCCAAAGCCAATCATTTCGCTGGCAGGGGGGGGTACTTAGAGATGTCAGCACACCTGACGGGGTCCGTTAGGACCGATGCCTGCCAGGGTTGCGGAATAGTCCGAAAGGGATACCGGGACCCTGGCAACAGGCAACTGAAGGAACACGGGTGGGTTTTAGTCAGTAAGAATCTGACACGCTATTCCGCTCCGCCCAGAGCGGGAGAAGTCATATGATGATTTCCCACCCAAAAAAAAAAAAAAAAGGGGGGGATACTTGACTCTAACACATTTAGCACTTTAAAGCTCAATATTTCGCAAACGGATCCCAAAATTTTTACCAACTCACAATAATTTTGAACGAACTGAGAAAAAAAAACATCCCCACTTTAGGGGTACACGGGTAGGGGAGGTACCTTAAGTTTTTTTTTTCATTTTTCATTTTACCCCTTTGTCGGCGTGAAGTATAATGTACCTATACCGATACCAAATTACAGCTTTCTAGTACCTACTAAGAGTCTCTGAGCTAAGCCGCGGACAGACAGACAGATGCGACGAACAAGTCGGACAAGGGGAAACTATAAGGGTTCCCTGACTACTGAACCCTAAAAATAGGAAGATTTTTGTTCGGATATCGTCAGTTGTGTTTTATTTATTGAACTAAGACGGTATTTAAATATCAGAGGAGGTCAGATCAGCCGCGTCATGTAAAATACTGGTATTCAGCTGCATCCAGTTAGACTGGAAGCCGAGCCCAACATAGTTGGAAGGGCTAGGTCAACTAAAAATGTTATTATCAGTAAAAAGATACCTTGTACCTACTTACTAATATGTTTTCTGAAAGCCATCACAACATCTCCGCTGAAACCACTAGAATGTAATATGAGATAACGTTTATCCTAACATTAGCTTTTTCCAGCATTTTTAATCGTAATTAGCGATAGGTAGATAAACTAGCGATAAACTTTGATGCGATAATTAAAAAAAAACGCCGGTTTATGTTTGATTACGGTCGCTAAGATTACTTACCTAATAAATTATGTCTGGAAATATAAGTAGGTACACTACCATCAGTGATAGTTAAAATCGAGATTTTCAACCGTTTACATATTTTTTTGTAAATAACAACAATATCTCTTCAATCTTCGTGTTTTTAATTATTTTTATCCCTTTATTACCGCGTCGCCACTTGCAAGTCTTACTCCTACTCTACTTAGTACTCTACAGGTCGTATTTTACAACCGATCAGGGGGCCAAGTCTACTAATTTACAAACGTGTCAGTGGTCTCGCAATTTGAGAGTTTTTGACAGATTTTGTATGGCATATCTTGGTCTAAACTTGACTTTGACTGACTGATGACTAGGTATAGATTTATTTTGTCGTTGGAGATTTTTGATTTATCTTCTATTATCTTCCTCCAGAATGGGGCAAAAAGGGGGCTACTGGATAATATCTCCGCCTTATGAGATCCGATTTCGATGCTTTTTATTTTAATTTTTATGTTTTGTTTTTATGTTACTTACGGTCATATAAAAGTGGTGAAACTCTGATGAGGATCTTCGGCGTGATGAGCAGAATAGCTCCTCAAAATGCAGTAAATTGCTCACTTTTAGATTTCTACCAGTGGAATCGGCCCTTAAACTACTAAGTAGGGGTTGATGGAGCATCTGGGACCACCTTCTTCACAAAACTAGAGAATTTTGAAATTGCTAATTAATTGGCCAAAGCAACAACAACCATTGCCATTGCCATTCAACGTGGCAATGCTGCCAGTCTTCTGGGCACGTTTCCGGATGACAGCGATTGCAGACGACGACTTCTACGCCTTACGCTTCGACGCCTAAGGGCCCTTTGTTTTTATATTGATTGGTACTTGTAGTTAGTTAGTCCTTTTAGTTTTAGTTTTTTAGTTACCTAATTTAAGTACAACTATAATAGGTAGTTTAATAAAGTTACCCAATTTAAATTTTACCTAATTTAAATTTGGTAAAATTTAAATTGGGTAACAGAAAATAATCTTCAGAATTCTCTAAAACCAATATTAGTACTTTAATTGTTGCAAAAAAGTTTGTGCGTTCGAGTGCGCGGGTCTACTTTTCGCAGAACTATTAGTTATTATTATTATTATGTTCCTCTCATGTCTTCACCAACCTTGGTTCGTAGAGAATGCTAAGGCATTCAATCCAATTAAAATAAATACTTACATAAATAAAAAGGTTTTTTCTCGATACTTACCTACAGTCTATTGCGTATTAAAAAAACAAGTAAGTACATAGACTCACTATTCCTCCCTTTTCATTTTCCTTAACCAGATTTTATCTGGTAAAGTACTACCTCCGTGAATTTAGCCGAACGATTTCATTATTAAGAACTTTTGTTAGTGCTAATCGTTAGAGAATCGTTAGAGAGGGTTAGAGAGAAAAGAAAAATCGTTAGAGAGTAATTAGTTTTTATGTAAAAACAATTTTAATTTTTCGTGTGAAGTTGGCCCCCCTTCCCGCAAAAATGGACTTAGACGTAATTTTATTTTTTTAATCGTTTGCGAATCATTAGAGAGAGATTGAGAGTTACAGAAAATCGTTAGAGAGTTAATATTTTATTTGATATTAAATAATTTCTGAGAGCGTGACATTAGCCCACCTCTGTGAATTTTGCCCCCGATATAATTATTCTCAACTTTTGTTAATGCTAATGGTTAGAGAATCGTTAGAGAGAGTTAGAGAGAAAAGAAAAATCGTTAGAGAGTAATTTGTTTTATTTATCAACGATTTTAATTACTTTTGTGAAATTGGCCCCCATTCCCGCAAAAATGGACGTAGATGTAATTTTTTTATTTTTATAATTTGAGAATCGTTAGAGAGAGATAGAGAGTTAAAAAAAAACATTAGAGAGTTAATATTTTAATTGATATTAAATTATTTCTGAGAACGCGTTTTAGATTAAACAGGCTCGCTCTTATTATGGGCAACATATTCAGCCGAACGGTACTTTTACTGTACCTAGAAGGTAGTGATACCAGGCATTTCGTCATCACATGAGACAGCTTTGATCAGAGGACTCACACCACTATAGGTATAGAGTGTATTACATTATTGTCTGGTATCTCTGATGGGCCGGCATCAAAATTATATATCTCCACCTGCTCAGTTTCTCGACAGTATTTTATTAAGAGAAGACATTGAAAATGAAGAAAATCAATAAATCATTATTTTAAACTAAAAAAAAAAGTTTTATTTCATAAAAAATCTGTAACACTTGCATTCAAAGCATATTATTCAGTGTTAAATATCATAATTGTCGAAAGGCTTTCCATCCACTTCCGATCTCGATTCTAAGTCATATAAAACAGGAATTCTCCATAGGAATTCATCGTAAATCTCATCGAGATATAAGTACTAACGTACGTTAGTACTTATATCTCGATGGTAAATCTGCATTGTGACAGCGGGACCGCACTCTTTATCTCAAAGCAGGGTAGTTTCGGATAGTCACAACAATTTTTTTTGGGAATACCTTCAAACCTACATAATTTGTAATAATACTGTAAACCGATATTATATAAAAAAAAATAAAAAAAACCATAGAGTGTTAGTTCATTAAAACTTATGAAACTAATGTTAGTAGTTAAAATAGAAACATTAAAATTAAGTACTTAATTCCTAATATGGGTATTAAATAAATAATAAAATCATTTTATTTCGGACAACAAAGAGATCCATAAATTGTTAGTAACAGGCACTTAAAACACTATTGTTAGTAACTTAAACTAACGACGAATTTGTGAGAAGACCACCCCTCACTAGACACCCAGACGTGGAAACTAGGGTATAAGTCTTCTCACAAATTGCCTTATTATGGCGGAGGAATTATCTGCCGCTACAACCTTCAGGATGCTATTGCGACTGCCTCTTATTCTGCTCAGGAGTGAGGCAGTCTTTTTGCGGATGATGGCATGAAATCCATCGGTATGGTTTATCGGTATGGGTTGGTATTAACCCAGTGCTGGACGTAACGCGTGTCTAGCCTATCCGCAATGACAGACAGGATGCTGTTGGTGCTGGCGCGCAGCCTGCCGAGCGCCGCAGCGCATCGCTTGCGGAGCACGGCGTGGAAGCCATCAACATGAGCGTCCGCGAACATGCCCGACGCACTGCACCAGCGCGGCAGCCCCAACAGCGCCCTGAACGCATTGTTATATTGGACGCGCAGTGCGCTGAAAGATTTTTGCGTATAATGAGCCCACAGGGAGCACGTGTATAGTGATGAACAGTGCGCTCTGAACAGTGTTATTTTCACTTGAGCATTACAACGTTTAAATCTGTGGGCTATCATATTAGCTCTGATCGACAGCGCCCTGCGCTCCCTGTCCATGTCCTCATCGTCGCGTAGGCGATCAGTGACTATGTGCCCAAGATATTTAAAACAGGAAACAACTTTCATGGGTGTTCTATTCAAAGTCACGGGAGGAACTTGATCTGGTATAAGCGTTAAGTAGATTCATTGTGTGTCCGAGTGTTGAAGGACAATGATTAGTTTTTCTTTATATTAAAATTGTTCTCATGCAAGTGAAATGTAATTTCTTTATGAGAAATAAATGTCTTTAACCAGAATTTAAAAAATGTTCTTGATCAGTAGGTAGGTACTATTATCATTTTACTCCTGCTAAGCCTGTGGACTATGCTGAGGCTGAAACATGCACTTCTTGCACTATAATCTAAAGAGAGGTATAAAAGAATTATGCTACACATTTTTGACTGAAAATATCCCATTTCATCTTATTTCAGAATATGGTACATAAAGTAAATAACTTGATTAGAATTTTTGTTTGCATTGTCATATTCTTTACAACAAAATATTGATTGACTGTAATGACAGTACCATGTGTCAATTTTGAAAAGTTTGTTATTTTCTGGGGTGTGTTCACTTTATTAGCCTAGATAATTAGAAAAGTTTGTTCGTTTTAGGAGTAAACTAACACTAAATTAATTATTTCCTAAGAAATAAGCAGTACCTTTGTACTCATATTTTAACTATGTCGTATCTATTTTGTATTTTACTATTTTACTTTGTATTGTATAAGAATAAAATAAATAAATTAATTAAAAAACGATTTTTCTCAAAATTGGTAATCCTTAAAAATGCATGATACAGTTAGAGCTACTACTTTTTGGGATGTCTATCCAAATATATTTAACTTATCCTGGTTAGAATTATTGAATAATAAAAAACCATTTTTGGACATGTCCTTTCGAATCGATGTGACCTGTGGAAGATGCTCACATCCATTCATCAACCTGAAAAGAGCAGATAATTTCAAACGGCTGAACCGATTTTCTTGAATCATAGCTAAGAACACTCTATCAAGTCACCTTTCAAAAAAAATCGGAATCGGTTCAGCCGTTGGGAGCTACGATGTAACATACAGACACACACGTTAAACTTATAACACTCCTCTTTTTCCGTCGGTGGGTTAAAAAAGACCCGACCAGCTCCCGACAAGCACCCACCTTTTGTGTGTTTTGAGCATGAATGATGCACTATAAGTACCGAATCAAATTGAAACTACCAACAATATTTCGTATTCATATCAGGTATCACTGTTAAATGATCGTTAATCAAATACACAACTTTACCACTCATAACTATAACGTCACTCTGCATCATGTCATGTATCAGTAGTACCTACTATTCACGGTACTGCTCGCGCTCACGGTGCACAAAGAGAAACGTAAGTGTGGCTGCTTCATTCAATGCAATAATTCTCGCGGTAAATCTCTTTGATCTGCCTAAAATGCCGCCACCAGAGTTTTCAATCACCCAACACATTCTAGAGGTAAGTCGTAGTGTAGTACACCAACGGTTAACGTCTATCGCGATAATCCGTTGGTGTGGCCCCAGCATATAAGAGATTTGTCATATTTAAAAAAAACTTTGTATCTCCGGCAGGGGGGAGTGGGGGGATCTATTAACCCTTCCCCCCTCTCCTCCCCCCCTATCCACTATCGAGGCGGCACGTTTCTAAATTTTAACCTGCTCAGGTCCTAGGGTAAAACGTGTTCTCAGCAATAATTTAATATCAATTAAAATATTAACTATCTAATGATTTTTTTAACTCTCTATCCCTCTCTAACGATACTAAATCTATAAAAAAAAAAAATTACGTCTACGTCCATTTTTGCGGGAATGGGGGCCAATGTCACAAAAGTAATTAAAATCGTTGATAAATAAAACTAATTACTCTCTAACGATTTTTATTTTCTCTCTAACTCTCTCTAACGATTTTCTAACCATTAGCATTAACAAAAGTTGAGAATAATTATATCGGGGGCAAAATTCACAGAGGTGGGCTAATGTCACGCTCTCAGAAATTATTTAATATCAAATAAAATATTAACTCTCTAACGATTTTCTGTAACTCTCAATCTCTCTCTAATGATTCGCAAACGATTAAAAAAATAAAATTACGTCTAAGTCCATTTTTGCGGGAAGGGGGGCCAACTTCACACGAAAAATTAAAATTGTTTTTACATAAAAACTAATTACTCTCTAACGATTTTTCTTTTCTCTCTAACCCTCTCTAACGATTCTCTAACGATTAGCACTAACAAAAGTTCATAATAATGAAATCGTGCGGCTAACTTCACCGAGGTTAAAGTACTTACCTGAACTTGTAGGCACCCATCTCAGACCAAAAAAAGTCTGAGGCACCTACAAACATGTATGTATATTCTCGTCGTACCTATATTCTCGTGTAACACGTATGTATATTCTCGTCGACAAGAATGAATCATTCGACGATAGCCTCAGTGGAATAAATCAAGTTTTAATTTACATTAAAATGTGTTGTTCATTTGCGTCATCATAAACAATCACAGAAAACCAGTCACAGAATGTAACCGTAATATAAACATGATTGAAAATAGTGCCATCTAGCGTCGAATAGGAAGAAAGAAAGAAAATACATTTATTCAGCACAGACTAAGAGGCACACAATACACATCAGAAAAAAAGAAAAAAAAAAGCGTAAATGTACGATGTAAGACATTATCAAGTGTACCTCACGGCTGCGCCAAAAAGGCCCAGTTCAGCAAAATGCCAGACACCTAGTGCCTGACGCTGGTTTTCAACCGGACCCGAAAGTGTGTGGTGACGGGTGACGGATGCAAATCAGTTTTATAATGTAATGAAGAATTATTTGAATGTCAGTTTCCAAGATTTTGTCTATGGATTTTTGCCGCCTCTTTTGCTGTCAAATTAATTTTCGCTTTTGGAGTCTTCTCAGTTCGAAACAAATCATATATATATTCATAAAATTATGATGTAATTTTGTTTTTGTGCTGAAGTGGAACATAATATAAGGAAGGATGATAAAAATTAAAAATGGCATGTCTTGCTTCAATATTTAAGATCTAAGAACCCAATACTTTACAATTTTTTGTAACTCCCAAATTACTTGTTTTTGCAGCTACCATTAGATACCTACCAACACATAGGTTACATATGTACACAAGAAGTATCTAACATAATACACAAATAAACAAGTAGGTAGCTATGTACATTACATATATACCAGTTATCTTCATAACATCATACCTCTGTGTTCTCGTATCTACGGGGAAGTGCGCAGTTTAAACGCAAAAGATTAGGTACTTCAAGTAATATTATGTTCTATATCAACA
This sequence comes from Lithophane socia, assembly GCA_947522985.1. NCBI lineage: Eukaryota > Metazoa > Arthropoda > Insecta > Lepidoptera > Noctuidae > Lithophane > Lithophane socia. The sequence goes on along the minus strand of OX383281.1, from coordinate 2,741,409 downwards.
ACTTCTTAATTTCATCTATACATAATATTATTAATATTATAAAATAAAGTCGTTTTTGTGTGTTTGTCTGTAATACGTCCGCGTTGTTCTTCTAAACCCCGCAACAGATTTTGATGAGGTTTTCACCATCGTTTAGAGAATTTATTCCGTGGGGTGGGTTCCATAGGGTGACACTATGGGCGGCCATGTCGCTAAAAGCGATCTTTTATAGACAACCTTTGGATGGATGGTATTTAAAGGGAGAAGAAGAGACAAGACTTCCTCGTTGATCGTTGGCGCAAACGCTACGAGCATGAGGTCCTGGGTTTGATTCCTAGGTCGCGCAAAGTATTATTGGGAAAAACCCAATAACTCTATGCCCGATTAGGAATTCCTCAGTAGCAGGCTAGCAGCCCGGAGCCTGGATTTGTGCCCGGTTGATGGCAATTATTAGGGGTTTATTTATCATCATCTGCCTAGCCTTTTCCCAACTATGTTGGGGTCGGCTTCCAGTCTAACCGGATGCAGCTGAATACCAGTGTTTTACAAGGAGCGACTGCCTATCAGACCTCCACAACCCAGTTTCTGGGTAACATGATACCCCTTGGTAAGACTGGTTGTCAGACTTTCGGACTTCTGACAACCCGTAACAACTGTCAAAGATCTACAATTGACAGCTGGGACCAACGGCTTAACGTGCTTTCCGATGCACGGAGGGGTATTAGTATGTAAAGATGGTCACTCATCCACGGACCAACTGCGGCAACAAGCGAAGCTTAACCTGATTGATCGACCCGTGCGGCTGTTATTTCTTAGCCACAGGCTAAGATTATTAATGATTAGTGACTGTTTAACTATACATTTTCGACGTTAGATAGCAGTTCTGTGCGTCTCGCAAACCATCCACATCTATATTAATGTCGCGGCCAGCAATAAGGGGATTGATCGACGATCGTGAAAATGTGGGCCGAAGCGAAGCCGAGGCACATACGCGAGTCCATCAGTTCCTGATTGCGGCCAGGGCTTGTATAGTACTTGTCTCAAATAATGCGCGGAAATTCAAACTGAGTAAATTAAATAAAAAATCCAGAATCAATGACGAACAACTATAATTTTTCATGCGCCAATATATTCATTTGTTTCTTCTTTACTTTAAGTCATCCATCACAAATTGTCTTGTTAATAGTTAACACCTTAGGTACTTATCTACATATCAATTTGATTATTCGCTGGAATGACAAGCGATTTTTGACTTTATTTTGACAACATTAAAGACACTCCTCTGACTTCTGTTCTATATTAAGAGATGATTGTCTATGCGTGGTGTAAATTTTGCAAATCATCGTTTATGTGATAAAGATTACATAATACACTACAATGTTTTACGACCGATTAGTATCTGGAACAAGTGTCTATTACACAATAATAATTAAATTATACCTAGGTAACATAAACATGACATTAGTCCTGTATTTCATAAAAAAACAACCGGATTTTATCAAAGTCAGATATCTTTTATCCGTGGAATAAAATTGTCGTCTGACAGTTTTTTTTATGGAAAAACGGTCAAAAATTCAATTTTTTTTCGCAGGATAAGACATAGGTACTCGGTACAAAAGTTTGGTGAAATTCGCCCTTAACCAAAAAAACATTATACCTACAGTGAAAAATAATTTCAATCAAAACTCAAAGCATTTATTTCAAATAAACCAATTACAGGCACTTTTGAATTGTCAAGGGGTCGGTCAGTCAGAAAGATTGAGCTAGTTGCCCATTCCAAAGCGTAGTAGGTTCCTATGGAGAAGAACGGGCAAGAAACTCCATGGACACTCTTTTAAATCAGAATATTGTAAATTAAATTTCAGAAGTCGGTGTCGGATTGTATTTTTGGTTTTTGCCACCGACTTCTGTGTAGATTATTTTTCACTTTATAGTGTTTTTTTGAAAGCCAGTTGTTTTTTTTTTTTTGTTATTACTCTTCTACTTATGCCGCGTGCGTGACGTAAAATTCCTACAGCATAAAAATATCAGTTGAACAACGGAGCACTGCCCTTGAATTTCGTGTGTCTGGGCGTTATCAGTCAATCATATCTGTGTGCTGTTTGTTTTAGTCGCAGAAGATTGTTACACGCGCGAATAACGTTATTATTTATGTACCTACGAAGCTTTGATAAGAAAAGGCTAAAGAATTTAGAGGTTCCGTATACGGAAATTGCCTTCGGAAAATTTAGCGTTACAATATTGTGATTGTTATCACGATTTGACGACGAGAATAGATAAGTAGTGGAATCACAGCATGATTTTTGGTAATAACAGTAGGTTTATAGGTTGGCATGTGTAGAGATGGTGTAGAAGATATCGTAGAATTATAGTGACATTAAAAAATAACAGATGCGTCATTTATGTTGTAGTGCGAGTAAGTGCTCATATATCGGGCGGTCGACGGCTGCAGTTGCCTCTGCCGTTGGTAACGACCAACGGCAGAGGCAACTGCAGCCGTCGACACTCGTGTATTTGAGCACGCAGCAACTGCAACTACACAACAACGTGTAATGAGCAGCAACTGCAGCCGTCGATGCGTCTACGGCTGCAGTTGCCTTTGCCGTTGGCAACGTGCCGCTTGTGTTATGAGCACTACACTCGCGACAATCTAAGAAGTCCGTTTTGACGTTTCGTTATCGTACATGTAATAAAACGTTATGCCTTGAGAATTCGTTTTAAACAGTGCAGATAAGTCGTCGATTAGAAATTCTCTTAGTATGATCAATCGATATACAGTCTCGAGAATCAGTTTATAAGAAACCATTTTTTTTTTCATCACTACACAAAGCATTTTTGTAGCTGTCAAAACGGACTTCTTATGCTACGGCTACACTTCGCGTTATCGTGAACTTTTCTTCGTGCGCTCTCTCTCGCACACCCCGCGATTACTCGCTGAGCAACAGAGAACGCAAGAAGAAAAGTTCGCGATAACGTGAAGTGTAGCCGTAGCATAAGAAGTCCGTTTTGACAGCCTTGAAGTCTAAGGGCGGGTTGTTTCCCGTCCACTTTACGCACGGGTAAACGTCAAAAATGGCGCTAACTATCGTCAAATCAAAAACAAGCTTTGTTTCACGAAATAATGGAATAACTTTGACACAACGCTTTGTATTTAACGAACCTTAATTTGACGTACGTATGTTACGTTAACCAACCGTTTGAAACAACCGGCCCTAAATGGTGACAGTGACACGATTGGTTTGTATGGAAAATGTGGACAAGTGTCGCCTTTAGCATTTACTGTCGAGGCGTCTCCGTTCTCTGTGCGTGTACCTTCCCCTGTTTCCAACAACAGTTGCCAGAAACCACTACCTGCACCTAAAATAAAATCTCTCTCTTCCACAGGTAACCCAATCGCCGAAGCTTGCAGACACGATGCTGTTAGACGAGGTGATGCCTACGATGAGGAGCCTCAGTCCTGACCCTGAGGACATGGCGGCCATCACCAGGAAGTGTAACACTACCCTGGTAAGTTTATCTAAAAAATATTTGTAGTCTTCTTCTTTGCGTTGCTGGCACGACAGTACTTCAGTTCTTAAAACTTCGCCACGACGCGGACGTCATGCATGAGTAATTCGTCAACTCGTCCTACATGCTTACGGCCCATTTAGGACGTTCTTTTGATTTTCTACAAGTAGTCCTAAATGGGCCGTAAGATATAGGACGAGTTCACGAATTACTCGACGTTATCGGTGACAGCGCATCAGAGAGTTTCGCTGCATGTTTTGGGGCACAGAAGGCAGGATAGGAAGTGGAGCATAGTTTGTGTCACAGCTCCATATACACATCTTGCTGCCGTTCCGTTCAAATATTTCTAGTAACGGGTACAAACATAAAAAGAAAAGAAAGAAAATAAGTTGTAAACAGGCTGTTTGGTAGAACGACCGACAATTTTTTTAAAAGGATTGGGGATGTCTTTTGCTAGCAGAAAATTGTTTTATTTTTCGTTTTTTAAAATGAATATATAAGTTGAACTTTTTAGTACCCTAAATTTTAAAACTTACAAAGTTTACTTATTTTACGTTTTTATTAATACGAGTTTGATTGTTAGACGCGCTAATTCGGGAACTGTAGCAGTCGAGTTTGAAAAACTCTTTTTGCATGCTATTTAACATCACGCTACGACCTTTAGGATCGTAGCAAGAAGGAAAAAAAATCAGAAAGAACGCTTAGCGAAAACTAAGTAAATATATAATAGCGGGCGGACGATGCGATGCGACGCGGTAGGGGCCGGAATTTCAGAAGCTAGTGGGACTATGTGGCATTATTATGTGAACGAAAAACATATAATTTAACATAATTGGACACAACAGTAGCCGACCGTGACATTGGACCTTGATGGCCTCAAATAGTCTGTGATTTTATATCCAATAATTGTTCCACTGCCGGGCAAAAGCATTCTATTCAGTATGGAATGACCATAGATCATTAAGGCTCCCGCAGATAGGCGTGATGCGACGGCGACGCCGACGACGATGCGACGGCGACGCACCGTCGCCGTCGGCGTTTTTTAGAACAATTTCGTCGCATTCTGTAGAACAATTTCAGAGAGTCAAGAAGTTTTTATAGAATTTATTCCGGAAGTTTTGTGTGTCATCATTAACTTAAATAGAATGAAGAAATCTCGATATTTTGTCAAGTCGTAAAAAAGGCGGGTCACTAATAAAAGATAAACAAATAACATACCTACAAATACTGTACAGAACCTCCTTTCAAAGGCGGTAAATAATTATAATAAATGCACTTCGTGTCGGCGACCGCACGTTAAAAGAATAAAACGTCAATTACTAAGGAATCTGTAATAATTTTATCATTATTTTCACAGCCACTTAGTTCGTCACTTAATTAATTATCTATAGTTCAAAGAGTAGAAGTGTTCATGACACAATAGCGTGTAGTGGTCAAAGATCGGAGTAGTTGTTTGATTGAACTTGATTTATTGAGCGGTGATGTTCAATGATTTTTATTCGCGGGCATTTTTCGCTAGCGGCATTTGACGTATCGATGTTAGCGGGAAAATTCAAAAAGCGCGGGCTGTCACCGTTGACTGATTGTCGCTGGTCTAGTTTTTTTTAATCTTTAGTAGGTAATTCACCAGTCAGTGTAGCATCTCTCTCTCAGTGTCATAAAAATTCACAGCTTCCTGCTTCACCAATATGTTAATAATTATATAAAAGACCTTGAAAAATAGAACTGTGATACTCGTCAAAATCTTAAAATTAAGTCTGTCCTCGAATTATTTTGAAAGTGACAGGGCTTAGTGTAAATAAATTTATGGATTGACTCATTTAGCAGCAGACTTCAGATACAAGTTGCGAAAAGATTTACACTTATTAACATACTTAAGTATTAAAACAAACACACAAAGGAATGTTAAATAACTTGTACAATAGATACCAAAAAAAACTTATCGATTACCGAAGTTTCATAATATTATGCAATAATGCGCAATTTTATCGTAAGTTCCGAAATGTTTCAATAGATGACGCTACTAGTTAGACACAAACAACGGAATAATAAAATAAAGTGTCCAATAATAAAAATATCGACTGTAATCTCAAACACAGACACACAAACAGATTACACTTGCATTGACTGTACGACTGTACTGACATTTTTACAAATAAAATGTTTTTATAAAGTCTTAAACTGCGCGCAAATCAAATAAGATACCTGTAAAGCTTTTGAACGCATAACTTATAAATATAATATTCTTTGCCAGTAAAAAAAAAGAAGAATATTCGCGGCGATGGTTGAACTTGGTTGAGCCATCTAGTGCCAAAAACCTGCTTTATTATCATACCAAACTGACTAGTGCAGCTACTCCATACCAGATGGCGCTGTTATCAAATACAACGTATTAGCTAAATGTTTTTACTATAAATATAATAAAAAAATCCTAGTCAAAATATGGTATATTTATTAAATATTTTCTACGATACCGATAGATATGTGAAAGGTAACCTTTCGTAATCGGACGGATGTTATCTATAGAGCAATAACACCTCTCTATCATTTATATAGCTCTGTTCCTCTCCAACTGTCTGCATGACGTGTGCTTTTCATGCCGTGTTTCGATCGTGGCGAAGTCAGTCACAAACCGATTCCGATGTCGTATGATCTTGTTATTCGATGTTATTTCATCAAATATTAATACAAATAACCTTTGTATCGAGTTCTAAGTGTTTTATGCGTAACTAACTTCGATTGAAGTACGAACTCAAGCCGGATATCTGTGTATTACGTGTGTGTATCAAGTGATAAGTGGAACGTTGGAAGAAACAGTAATTCTTGCTGTTTTCCTAGTGCTTCTACCTGTTTTCGTGGATTATCTTCCGTTACAGGAGTTAACGGAGCGTATCATACCTTTGATGCAGCAGTCTTTGTGTAAAAATACTTTTATTATATTTTTAACCTATTCGCAACTTTCAATTTTGGAGGTTACGATTATTTTCACTAAAGGTACCTACAATAAATATACCATAGCCTTTGCTTAATCGAAGTACTTTTGCCTTTTTCTAGACGTAATAACTATAACGTTGTTTTTTTTTTTCTTCACTATGGTAAGCAGTGCAAACAACCGCTGTTTTTATCGATTCTTATCGGATTCCTATTGACTCAACTTAGTCAACAAAGTATGAATTACGAACTTAATACACATGAAAACAATAATCAGAGACACTACTTATAGTACTTTATTTGTCTATTTTATAGCTTCAAACTCTCTTGATAATATGATAAAAAAATACCTTGGCTTTAAAAGATTCTAACAAGAAAACGAACTCAGTTTATGAATACCTATGACTGACGTTTTTAATATTATCAAGACTTCTAATTAAATGAAATAACAGGTTCGTTTTCTCAGCAGTTTTTCCTGGTATTGTATTGTATGCACTATGGCTATCTTGAAATTAAATTGTGTTTGTTGCTTTGCCTACATTATTAGATGTGAATCATCATACAAACATTGGCCCATGATGCAAATGAGGCTATGAAAAAAAAAATTGTTATTGACTTTTTCTCTACAACTAAATCATCTTTCAATTTTTTTTTTCTAGTTCCCACTTGTTTTGGAAATGTTTACAAATATTATCCAGGACACAAAACAGTTCTAACATGAGTTAACTTCTAACAATAATTTTAGTACCTACCCACAACCCAAAATAGTAAGTTTCTAATGGGCGGAATATTGTATTGAATAAATTATAAGTAACTGTGCTAACTACTATAAGAAACAAAATAGACCAAGACATTGTACCTACTCCACCAGCTGCTTTTTAATTTTTACAGTGAAGGAATCTCTTGAAATTAAATATTTTTTATTATTGGAAACTTGCTGGACTTAAAAAAGGGTAATCTTACCGATCCCATTCTTTTTTTCTTTTTATTTACTTACCATAGACAATTTTACACCTAAAAAGTGCTGTGGTTGTTTTTACAAAGGTTGTTTTTTTTTTCTCTTTATATTGAACTTTTATTTGACCATGGCACTATCCCACCTGAGGGTAAGCGATGATGCGAGCATAGGTAGAAGTAACCTTGAAGACTCCCAGCTACATTCAGGAAACAAAAACTACCAAGGAGTTACACTCTGTAGCAGTATGCATAATTAATGAATAGAAATCATTATCCATGCATGGTATACTTTACCTTCACAGGTGATCCCAAGGACATAACATGAACGCACCTACAGTATCAGAATCAATATTTCTAATAGACAAGCTAACTTTTTTCTTTTTACTGGTTAAGGTTAAAGCTATTTGGATCAGTAGGAGAATGAGTTAACTATTTTATTTGATAGAGAGGGATTGATGGCAACAATTTAATAGAGATTTTAATGTATTTATTATGGTTCACTTCATAGTCTTTATTTTAAAAATATAATATCTTTGTTCTGATTACGATAGTAGGTAATATTAATGTAAAAATTACTTAGTTATTTAAATTAAAGTTTAAGTTAGCAAAACCTGCATTATTTTTTATGCCAAGCAAAAAACTACAAAGCAGGTCAAGGTACAATTTAGGCTGAATGCTTAATTTTTCTGTGCCTTTAAAGAGTAAGTATAGTTTTTGTCTATGAGTCAAATGAATATTTAAAAAAATGATGTTGATGTGATGAAAATAATATTTACACTTATGATTCAATAGGTACTTTTAATGTGTTACATAGAAAGTATGAAATAATTGGAGGTCTGTGTGTTTGAAGATAAGATCAACATTGAACATAGTCAACTGAGTCATACTTAGTTTACAATATGATTTTTACATACATATTAATGTAGATTAAATTGAATGACAACAAATACTACATTTACATGCAAGATAAATTATCAAAATGTAGATAATTACGAAAAAAATACTAATAAATAATTACTTCCATTGAGTTACCTACAGGTTTTAAGTGACAATATGAAGAAAGAGAATTATTTGGGACAAGCACAGGAAATACAAACAGTACATAATAAAAACTAAAAAGGAGCTTCTAAAATAAAACTAACTTGTATAAAGGAAAACAAAAAATAATACGTACTTAACAACCTGTGCAAGGCCAAAATATGAACATGAACTCCTTTTTCATAGTCAGCTAAATGACTTTAAAGACTACTTACCCACATTTTTGTGTTTCACTTTGTCTTTCTGATTGCGGGGGGGGGAGAAGAGAATAACATTTTGTAGTCATATATAAAAGGAAAGCTGTCTTTCAGTTGCTTTTTAGCCAGAATTGACCTGTCCCACTACTGGGCAAATTGAACTCCTAAATTCTTTCGGAAATCCTTTTCCTGGCCACCTCAAATTAACCAGCCCTTGTCCTTCAAACGTTTTATCATCATTATCTGCCTAGCCTTTTACCAACTATATTGAAATCGGCTTCCAGTCTAACCGAATGCATCAGAACACCAGTATTTAACAAAATGTCTTATGATGAACATAATATAGAGTACGGTATCTAATCTATAAACGCGAAAGTTTGTAAGTATGGCTGGATGGATGATTTTTGTTACTCTTTCACGTAAAAACGGCTGAATGGATTTGGATGAAATTTGGCAAATAGATAGTTTATAACCTGGATTAACACATAGGATACTTATTATCCCGATATTTCCACGGGATCGAGACTTACGAGGGTGAAACCGCGGGGCGCAGCTAGTTCTATGAATAAAATGGTTACAATTTAAAAATAGATGAAACATGAATGTCTAATTTCCCAACTTCTAACTAACAATGTCAGAATGCATGCGCCCACAGTTAACTCATTTGTGGATCTAGGTTAATTAGGTTGGTGCATTACTTATTATAAATTTAGACTTTCTACCAGCTCATTCACTCTCACTGTAAATATTTGTGTAAGTAACTAACTGCAGTAGGTACATTTTATCCTATTAGTACGCTTTTAAATTTTAAATTTGTAATCACGTTCTCGAACTCTAACGATTTAGATGAAAGATAGTCGATCTAGCTAAGTCTCATACCTGGGAAAATTGGTATTTCACCAGGGACCTACTACCAATATTATCGGAGAGCTCCGTACACCCATGTATTTATTATGTTAACAGACAAGAAGATTATAACAGAAAAAATATACAAAAATGATGTTTTTTCTAAAGAAATCTCTTCCTGCATACCTTTTTCATTTTCATTCTTAAAAAAACATCTTAAAGGCTCCCTTAGACAGGCACGACGTGACGATGACGGTGCCACGCAATTCTGGTAGAACAATTTCTATGAAATCTACATGGAAATTGTTCTACAGGATTCGCTCTGTCTGCGGAAGCCTTAATTCGCTAAAACTTCGCAAAAAGCCTTTTCGCTAAATCGGATTTTCATGATCTCTTATTAATCCAATTCATTGAAACCTGGTCTGAACTGAAAGACTTAGATTTTGATGGATAAAATGTATGTACCTGTCACTTAATATTGGTCTACCCACCCTTTCAGGTACCTTATCTAGTGTAATCATAAAAAGATAATTTAGTACCTATCTTATACTGCATTAAAAGATAATTACTGTGTAGGTACGTATCACTAGGTTATTTCCTGCGTGATGTGATAGATGACATATAGGTAATCGATCTACAACTGTTGCTCGATTGTTAATTAAGTCTTAAACGACTTTATTGAAGTGAAAACTTCTTTAGGCATGTTGAGCACTTTTTGGGTGAACAAAACCATGGAACTCGCGTCGTCGTCACCGTCACGCTTGAAGAAATGTTTTTAGCGCCATCTACCGTCTACCGTTTGAATTATGTTGAGGTTACGCATTGTTGCTTAGTTTTCACTTCTATCGGGAGTCCCCAAAGACTGCCCCGCATGTTTTTGTACTAGCTGCGCCTCGCGGTTTCACCCGCGTAAGTCTCGATCCCGTGAGAATATCGGGATAAAAAGTATCCTTTGTCTTAATCCAGGTCATGGTCTACCCTTAAGCCAAATTTCATCTAAATCTGTACAGCCGTTTTAGCGTGAAAGCGTAACAGGGGGGAAGGGCACAGGGGCACGCACCCCCCAAACGCTTTAAGTAAAATAATAGCGAATCGTCTTAATGACCTGAGGCCCTAGACAAAGTGACATTCTATCAGGGATACGATGATGGAAAAGGCAAAAATGTCAATCCTCTTGAGGCCCTCAGAGGGCCTAGACAAGTGACAATCGCTTCGAAAGCGTTTCGTATTTCTACAACGGCTTTCAACAGGACTGACATAAGCTTTTCTATAGCTTATCCCAGCCTTTTCCATCATCGTTATCGCTAAATAGAATCTAAAAGCACACAAGTTTTCCTTACACGTGTTAAGTACCTAACTGTTTACAATATGCAGGAGAAAAGATCAAATAATCCATTCTATTCGCTAAAATATTTTTTCAGAAACTCGAAAAAGTTGCATACATGTTCCCGCCATAAGCATAACCATAGATAATATGTGGCGCGGTAAACGTTTTGAGTACATACTTTTTTTCTCATTTGTTTTTTTGAATAGAGAACGTCCTTGCGAAGGTGTACTTTACGGTCAGCGCAGTTCGTTGTACCCGCGTTTTTAGTTTGTTTGATGTAACATCTAAATATAGTGGTGGACTGCGAAAATATAGCGATCAATATATATTGCGCGTTTTTGAAAATGGCGTTCTATTATGTGATTTATTTATAGCGTAGCATTTTAACATAAAAAAAACGCCTTTATTCCTGAAAGGGTAAGGCAGATGTACAGCTATAGTATACCCACAATTCGCCAGTTATTTTTAAGTCCCATCAACTGGGCACAAATCCAGACTCTGGACTGCTTCTGAAAAATGCCGGATGGAAAAACTCAATAATACTTTGCTCGACCCGGGAATTGAACCAAGAACCTTGCGGTCTGCAGAAGCGCTTGCGACCACTAGACCAAGGCAGTAAATAAATAAATTATGATATTCGTTTAAAGTTTAAACTTTCTTCTTTATTTCGGTATTTTACGTATTATTCCAAAGTTTTCATAAAAAAAATCTTTTTTTTTTAATCCTATGATAATAAAACCTTCTTTCAGAATGTACTCGAAAACGTTTATAATTCTTGTCTTTGCTTAACATTCTAGGTTTATATTTAGTCTATTTCCGCGAAGCATGGTAGGTTTGGTAGGGATATGAATTTCCTTGTACAGTCGGTAATAAAATATAATTAATATTTTAAATTATTATATAATACTAGCTGATGCCCGCGGCTTCGCTCGCTTGACAAATTATATACTAAAACCTTCCTCGAGAACCACTCTATCCATTAGCATTGGTGAAAACAGCATGAAAATCGGTGCAGTAGTTTTTGAGATCGCGAACAGACAGACAGAGACAGGGGGGGTTTTCGTGCCTAGATCCGACAAAAGAATTCTTGTCGTGGACATGATGAGTGGTTTTTGGGGGTGGGAAGACTATTACTATAAGATTAAATTCAGATTGCCTTGTAATATTAGTTGCGAAGGACAATAAACTCGTTTTTTAAGTGTCCCGATCTACAACCCTAAATCCCGATTTGCCCCGATCTTAAAACAAATCGAACCCGGCAACACTAGACTGGGAAATCATCAAATGCCTTCTCCCGCTCTGGGCGGAGCGGAAGGGCGTGTCCGACTTTTACTGACTAAAACCCACCCGTGTTCCTTCAGTTGCCTGTTGCCTTGTGTATCCCTTTCGGACTTTCCCGCAACCCTGACAGGAATTGGATATATTTGCAGCAGAAACGGTGAAATTTCTTATATTCTTCTTTATAGTCAAATCGAATAATTCGCCCTAAGTATCCATTTTACCTTCAAGATCCTTCCTTGCCGGATATGCACCATTGCAAATTAGTTACAACCAGAACAAACATGTATAGTCTGACGTAACTAAGTTGCCCCAAGGTCATCGACCTTCCGCCATCTTGCGAATGATTCACTTCTTTGTTCGATAGTTTACCTCACTCTTGCGCAGATTACATAGTAAAGCGTTTTGTTAACTGCCGAAATTGCATGCTTATGCTAAAATGCATCTAAAGGTAGTCTTTAAAAGATCGCTTTTAGTGTTTTTTGCAATTTGCTGATCAATGTCAGGTTTCATGTTGATAAAAATAAAATTCGCGACTTTAAAATAGATGTATTTCATAAAAACCGGCCAAGTTCGAGTCGGACTCGCTGGGAGCCCCCTTAAATATTTTTTTTATTCTGTTTTTTAGTATTTGTTGTTATAGCGGCAACAGAAATACATCATAATATATGTGAAAATTTCAACTGTCTAATTATCACGGTTCATGAGATACAGCCTGGTGACAGACGGACGTAGACGGAGTCTTAGTAATAGGGTCCCATTTTACCCTTTGGGTACGGAACCCTAATTACAATCATTAAGTCCTTACCTTCCTAGCCAATAACGGCGAGGATGTAAATGGTACCAACATTTGGAATCTAGCCATTGTATTTCATTAACCATACCAACTTCCTACTGCAGTAGTTTAGCCCTTGCTTAGCTGTGCTAACAATGCACGTACACACGGCTACACATCAAGCTATACATTTCCAGTATAAGCTGACCTCGCATTTTACGGAAATCCTATACAATGTGAGATCAGCATAAACTGGAAATGTATAGCTTGATGTGTAGCCGTGTGTACTGTGTACATCCGGTTTCTGAATTGAGAATTTCAAGTAGAGAACTTGTCGAGACTCTGTTTTCAATACATAGATACTCCTTATTACTCTTTTCTTTTCTTCAAAAAGGAGCAGGTTCTCAATTTGTTTCATCAAACCCAATAAAAAAACATGGACGTAAATAAAAAAAGATGAAAGCCATAAATATCTTTTTGAAAACGAGCATTTAGGTCACGTTGCTTTTAGCAAACGAGGTGTTACATGATTTGTCTTTGTCGCCAAAATAAAGTTCCATTTTTAAACGAAAAAAGCATTTTTCAAACCATAGCCTAAAGGGAAAAAAAATAAGGTGGAAAATAAAGAAAGAAAAAAAAAACTTACAAAAAGAAACAACCGACTTCCAAAAAAAACACGAAAAATTACTTTAATTTCGGAAGTCGGTGTCTTTTTCGTTTTTGCCACCGACTTTCGAAATTAAACTTATTTTTCACTTTTTAGTGTTTTTTATGGAAGTCGGTTGTTTTTTTTTTGTAAAATGTTTTTATGTTTCACTTTTTAGTTGTTGTTGACCCCACACAAATTCGTATACCACTAGAACATCGTCTAAATATACTAAGTGGGAAAAATACGAATTATTGAAGCTAATTCAAACACTACGCAAGCAAAGTTAATAAAATTTAAATGGGAATTAAAAAAAAAAAAAACATCAAAATCGATTCACATTTGGCGGAGTAATCGCATAAAATACAATAAAAAAAAAAAGGTAATTGAGAACCTCCTCCTTTTTGAAGAAGTCGGTTTTAAAAGGCTAGGCAGATGATGAGCTCTTTATGACGAGGCTGATCTCTCAAGGACGGCCTAAAGACGACGAAAAGTATTTTGTTTGAAAAAATAATCGATTTTCCTTCGCCATGTTTATTTCTTGAAATCTTTGAACCCACACGGTCTTGGTTTTTGGATCATTATTTCAATGTCAATGTCTTAAGATTAATGTGGGCGTTGAGTTGATGCCCTGAAACAAAGGAGTACTTACTGAGATGATACAGACAGTCATAATACTTCAGGCCATATTTGTATGCAGACGATGGCATGGACCTAATTAACATGTTTGAGAAGCAATCAGAATCAGTTGAAGTAGTACCTCAGATTTTTATCTCGCTCGCACCATACCACTCGGGACGGTTGGCGGCTCTCAAGCCTGGAATAGTTCAGGTAATTGCTTTTTACGGTGAAAATGGTATGGTAATTTCACAAACATAGGACCTGCTTTATAGTTAGTTCAGTTATTGTGCAAAGTTTCATGATCTAATTTGAAGTATTTTTTGAATGCTTACCAGCGGTTTATAGTTCGGTTTAGAGGTGACTTTAGATTTTTTTTCTGTCTGGAAATATATAATGGTGTTTTCGCCAAACATAGGACATCATTCATCAACTTTAACATATATTTATTTCAAAATTAATGCTGCAGTATTTTCGGCATAACGGAGGACCTTGCTAAGCAATTTGAGGTAGGGTAGGGCCTTAACACTTTCGCTGACAGTAAACGCCCATAAACGTAATGGCAATAAAACTTCAACTGTGTCTCATTCAGTGTCCGCGAAAGTGTTAAATGAGGTAGGGTAGGGCCTTAAAATAGAGAAAAATAAATTAAAGCTGTAGTTTGAAGATTCAGCGCCAGACGCATATTTATTACTCCTTTTGAGCTCCATTCCCAAACGATGGAAATATCCTTTCAAGGAGACTTGGAGCTAAAATTAGCATCTTCAGGAAGATGTAGGGATGTCTGCTAATTTTAAAGCGACCTTATGGTTATTACCGGGAACGTTTTGCTTGTTGAAATCATTTCATGCTGCAGTTTTACTGTTGACGATTAAATCTTAATAATCTTGGCATGGTATTTCGCTTATGCTTTCTTTTTTAGATAGATTTGCTTCCTTGAAATCCATTTTAATGTATTTAGCTCTATAATGCAGTAGTATATAAACAAACTTTGTCTCACTCGTATACGTAGTGAGGTTACTGCTGTCACTAATGTCAACTGTCAGTCACCACAAATGGGGGAAAAGGATGATAGTGAGCCAGTGAGCGATTTATTGAACTAAAATACGGAATCAATTAAATTATAGAAATGCTATGAGAATTTTATAACTCTCTTTCTCTATGAGAATTTTATAACTCGGTCGTCACTAATATAGCAGCCATTTCTTTTAGCTTGACTCATAAGAGAATGACGAACATCGCAAATGTTTTCTTTCATTTCCGAAACAAAATGGCGACACGTGGTTCAATAAACACGTGCGCAAACATAGCAGTATATTTAAAATGCATGACTATCTTTACTGTTATTTTATTTCATCATATAAATTCCTTGCCAGGGCGTTTTGAAGTAAATAAACTTTGCTTACAAAGTTGAAGATACTTCGCGCCATTGACAAATACGCTACTGCATCTGTCAAAAGTTGTCCCCCGACACATGACAGCACTCACTGTCACTATTATTTTTCCTTTTTAATGGCATTTGATTTCACACCTTCCAAAAATAATGAAGGCATAAAAGTAGTACAAATAATTGACCGTGTCAACGAAATTCTGTGCTAACTACCAAAAAATCGCAGAAACTCTTGCCAAAAGCTCGTTTACTTATGAAAACAATTACATATTACGTATAAATAAACTGCATTGTAAGATTAATTATAATGTCGGGAAAATGGAACGACGCCTTGTGAGTGACCTCAAATAAATATAAAGAAAGGACATGATGAGATATGTCGAGGAATGTTTTGATTCAAAGGTTTTTAAGTAGACAAAGGGATTGGTGCCAACTGCCAAGACTGCAGTCTTCCGTGTACTGGGTAATCAAACCTATTTAGAGAAAGTTATTGAGGTCAAAATCTGTGTAAAATACTTCATTCTGATGCGGACGGCCAACGTTTGGTTTTGCCGCATTGTAGTATTTACTTACGTGATTGCATGATGACTTTTGGGGTTGCGACGAGTTGCATCAAAGTCATTTATTTCAAATAGGAACTTAAAAGACACTTTTGGACGTCAACATTAACAAAATCTAATTGATTCTAGTTGCTCCTTCGAAAAGATAGTTACGTTTGCAGAAGAACGGGCATGACACTCCACACTTAAGCCTCAGACCAAATAAAAAACCAAGAGAGAGCGCTGTCAACAGTGACTTGAGGTCGATTTCGTAAACATGTATCGAAATGGGTTTTGTCGACGGAAGAATAGACAAACTGACCGATTGTGATTGTTTATCTGTCATTTTGTCTACTCTTCCTTCGACAAAACCCGTTTCTACGGTGGTCATGCTACGCGTGCAGTTATGTTTAAGTCCCATGTAATAGGGAGCGAGCCTATTGCCATCGACAAAAAAAGCCAGACTCAGGGCTGTTAGTGAGAAATTCCTAATGAAAAACCCGTAACACCCAGTAGCACTTTGCCCGACCAGGGGGCCTACCACCACCGCTTACAGCAATACTATTTTAATCTTACTTCGTGCAGTAAAGAGATGGAGCTAAACGTCCTGTAGAGCTTCATCTCTTTCCTACATTGAAGTAATATTAAAATAATACTACTGTAAGCGGTGCTGGTAGGCCCCCTGCGAATCGAACCCAGGAACTCATGCTCAGGGGGCCAAGTCTACTAATTTACATACGTGTCAGTGGTCTCGCAATGATGAGTTTTTGACACATTTTGTATGACATATCTGTCAAAAACTGATCATTGTGAGACCATTGACACCCCCTGCAGCAGCGGCGCTTGCGTCGCTAAGCTCATTCCTTCTCTCTATGAGAAGAGGCTTGACAGTAAAAATCTGATGTTATTAATAATAAAACATGGGCAGTACTGTTCGTGTGATACAAGAACCTTGTGCTAAATGCCGCAACTGAGGACATCGGGTGCCCTACCCTTGTATGGTGTATCAATGTTACGCAGTTGCCAGTGCAGTTTTCTATGGCGCTAGTTTGTTTTAGTTTCTATAAAAAGACATTAAGAAACGTTACAGTTGATGTAAAGGGTCGGTAGGATGTTGTTTTTGTAATTGAAGGCAAAGTATGCTCTAGAAAACTATATTCTAAGCAGTTGTATGGCAGCCATCTTGAAAAAATATTCGCGCCGTTTTTTCTGTCAAAGTCAGGGTCTTTTTTTTTAGTAGGTGTCAAACCTACCAAAAGAAAGATTAAGGGTGAATTTCACCAATGAAACTGAACGCGATTAGCACATCTAAACTGCGTTCAAGGGCTGTGCAGTACAGCAAGAGTCATCATTTCCGATAATGTTGAGATATTTACTATGGCACCAAGACATTATCACAAATATAAAATATAATAGACAATTATCTTTTAAAAGAGTAACCATGGAGTTTCTTACCGGCTCTTCTCCATAGGAAACGACCAATTGGAACCGTGCACCTAGTTTCTAATGTTTCATAAGTGCCCATGTAGGCTTGATTTTATCCTAAAATAATAGTTCGATCTGTGATGTGATTTATCATAGTCAGCTTATTTTATTTGTTTTTTTTTTCTAAATGAAAACATCCTCTTTAGCCGCTTTTTGCGCTCTTTCTCTGAACGAAACTAAACCGCCACTCTCGGGTCGGTGACGATGAATCTAGTATACCATACTCGGATCCAGTCGTTTGGTGACGCTGAATTGCGTAAACTCGGCCCTAGTCGTAATATTCGACGTCTGTCGTGTGGTCGAGCCACACCCTCTTTTTTAGGGTTCCGTACCCAACGGGTGAAACGGGACCCTATTACTAAGACTCCACTGTCAGTCTTTCCGTCTGTCACCAGGCTGTATCTCATGAACCGTGATAATTATTAGTTAGACAGTTGAAATGGTCACAGATGATGTATGTCTGTTGCCGCTATAACGACAAATAGTAAAATAAATATTTAAGGGGGGCTCCCATACAACAAACGTGTTTGTGCCGTTTTTATAGATAATGTGAACGGAACCCTTCGTGTGCGATTCCGACACTAGGCCGGTTTTTTTTTTTACTTCTGCGGTGACGAGAACATTAAATTACTTACGTTTGTAACCTTGTTTACGATTGTTGTATGTTTTCATCTTGACCTGTGCTAAAAATACTTTAAATTCATAGTATTCATAAGTCTTACTGTCTAGGCACTTGTGGTCAAGGCTTTCGTTCAAAATGTTTTGTTTATTTTACTTCGTTGATTGAATTGTGACTTTCTTGCTGTGCTAACTTCATTCTAGTCATAATTTATATTTAACTAGCTGTTGCCCGCGAATTCGTCTGCGATCCAGGATCAAAAGTAGCCTATGTCCTTCTCCAGGTCATGATCTAATCATGTGCCGAATTCCATCCAAATCCGTCTTGCCGTTTTAAGGTGAGAGCGTACCAAATAAACTAACTAAATTGAGTCGTATGTTTTTAAATCCAGGTTCACGATGAACAACTCAATGTTGGCTAGCATAATCAGCCTATAGTGTTCCGACTGCTGGAACGCAGGCCCCTTCTGTGCGGGCTGGTAAAAATTTGTTAAATATGTTATGTGAGCATTTGTTGGCAGGAGTCTTTGAAGCCGTTGGTCCTGCCATTCGTAAAACTTTCCCAATAGTCTGATAACCAGTCTTGCCAAAGGGTACCGTGGTACCCAGTAACTGGGTTGTTAAGTTTAGATGCCACAATAAAAAGCTGTTGTTTATTTAACACCGGAAAAGCTGCTGTCGTTGTTACTGGCAACTTAGACGCAATTACACAAACGCGCACGCTATTGCAAACGTGAAGTATGCATCTGGTTAGACTGGAAGCCGACCCAATCTTAGGGCGGATTTCACCAATGAAAATGATCAGCACATAATCTAAGTTTAAGGGCTGTCAGTGTCATTATTTTCTGTGGAATATTGACACTGACAGCTCTTGATCGCATTCAGTTTCATTGGTGAAATCCGCCCTTATTTGGGAAAACTACGCAGATAGATATTTATCGGCAGGAGTGTTTCGCTATCATATAGTCTCACCGTTTCCCATTCAAAATAACAAATGCGCACATACAACCGTTGTGTTCCAAACATAAATGTTTTCCGAGTCTAAGCAGTATCGTCCGGACAGCTTCACCTTTAGAAGAATGTTCTCGAACGACTTTCAAATAGAAATAGATTTCTGAACGGTTGTGTTTAGTTTTATCTGCCCACTCCGGTAATTTGATGTTTGAATATGGAAAAGGGAACTAATGGGGACTGTGATCTGAGGGTATAGAGACAGCTGCGTTAGTTGGCTATCTAAAAAAAAACCGGCCAAGTGTGAGTCGGATTCGCGCACGAAGGGTTTCGTACCTGACCTATAAAAACGGGAAAAAAATCACGTTTGTTGTATGGGAGCCACCTTAAATATTTATTTTATTCTCTTTTTTTATAGCGGTAACAGAAATACATCATCTGTGAAAATTTCAACTGTATGACTATCACGGTTCATGAGATACAGCCTGGTGACAGACAGACAGACTGCGGAGTCTTAGTAATAGGGTCCCGTTTTACCCTTTGGGTACAGAACTCTAAAAATATCTTAACATCCGCATCCGCAGATGTGAAAAAATCTGCATCCGCACCATCCTTGCATACTAACACTGTAATTTGAAAATATTGTAAAAGCCAATTATTTTTAAAAGAGTAACCGTGGAGTTTCTTGCCGGCTCTTCTCCATAGGAAACGACCAATTGGAACCGTGCACCTAGCTTCTGACGTTTCATAAGTGTCCATGTAGGTTTTATGTGAAATAAAATAATTTGATTAGACTGGAACTGAAGGCTGTTTCTTTTTTTTTCAACCTTTGACGCCGAGAGTAGAAAAATCCAGATAGGGAGAGATGATGATCACATTGATATTCAACCGCATCTAATTAGATTATTGAACCAACATCAAAGTTGGCAAGAAACCAACTCTCCTTTCCTAGTGTAGCGTTGTAGTTCCGGGAAATACCTTATCTTTGTCTAGTGACTGTGATTGGCAATTGAAAACGAAACTACTGCCCCACATATTTAGTAACGTTCCTGGGCCCTTTGGATTTTTGTAATGAAGCATTTCCTTTCATCAAATCGAGCTCTCAGGAGGGAACAGTGTCGTAGATAATGTCAGTGTCAAAATATGAACATAATCGGCCTCTATTTTGACTGAAAACTTCCGGAAATCAGATATATGACTGCCGAAGATGGACGGACAAACTTGACTCCTACGGAAAGCGAAATAACAAAAACGAATAAAAGTTTAAAATTAATGGGGATCGCGATAAGTACAGTAAAAGTGTTTTTTTTGGTCTATCTCGGAACGGAACCCTTCATGTAGGATGCTGACTCGCACTTGGCCGCTTATTGGCTAGTTGTTATTGGTTCCACACAACTTGTTCTTCAAACCCGACTGATTTTGCTTCATGCATAAACTCTTTAAGTAAACATTCCTAATTAATTTAAGACTGTCGTAAAGTCATGACGAAAGGATCATTCTCTATAATCAAATTGTCAAATTCATACATTAACTTGATGTTTTATAGTAGCTTCATATAATAAAATGAGGCATCCTGTAAAAAAGTTGGAAACTCGCCTCTCTATGTGAGATCACCATCCATGCGAAGAAAATCTACGCCGAAGAAAAACGCACGCTTCCCGCCAAAATTTACGTCATCGCGTTGTTTTTTTTTTGTACGTAGGTACGTTCGACCGGCAGAGTTCAAGGTTATTCGTCCAATGTTAGATGAGAGACGAATAAATATTTTGCTATGAACTGGTTTTTACGTGAGAGTATTTTAGTGTATTATGTATGAGGCTTTTAATTTTTGGTTTTTAATTTTTATAATTTAGAGGAGCGAGGAGCGAGGAGCTCGTCGGCTAAGTAATAACAGCCGCACGGATGGATTCGTCAGGTTAAGCTACGCTTGCCGGGGTTGGTCCATGGATGGGTGACCATCTTTACATACATATCGAGACTCCTCCGTGTCTCGGACAGCACGTTAAGCCGTTGGTCCCGGCTGTCATTTGTGGATCTTTGACAGTCGTTACGGGTCGTCAGAAGCCCGAAAGTCTGACAACCAGTCTTACCAAGGGGTATCGTATTACCCAGTTACTGGGTTGTGGAGGTCAGATAGGCAGTCGCTCCATGTAAAATACTGGTATTCAGCTGCATCCGGTTAGACTGGAAGCCGACCCCAACATAGTTGGGTAAAGGCTAGGCAGATGAATTTTTATAATTTAGTCGATTTTTTAAAGTTACGTCACTGATTATGTAGTTGCCTTGGGAAATGGGTTCAGTTCAGCGCCACTTAAATTTTTATTTGTTAATTTGCATTGAAACAATACAAATTCGAGTGCATCAGAGGTTATTGGAAGTTTTCCTACATTCACTAAAATAATAGAAATTAGAATTGCTAAACTATTCATATTAGTTAGCGACTCTCCGGTTCTAGACGGAATGTGGTCTTCAAAAAAAAAAAATAAGGAAGAAAAACGTACTTATAGATTTTCGTCGCAAGTTTATGTCATACCAAAAAAAAACAAGCCTGTACGAAGTTCAGTCAGTGCTACATAAAAAATAAATAAGTTCGTCACTATGACTTGTCTTATTCTAGAGTAGGAACTTATTTATTGTTTGGTTGCATTGCATAATATTACGTCGTTATTTTGTAATCTCTATTTAGCCCATTTTTATTTATTTTTAGCATAAGTTGTCCCACTGCAGGGCAAAGGGCCACCTTTCTTCTTTCCACTCCTCTCTGTCTTGAGCTAGTGTGGACCACTATGGCTCATGCGTTTTAAAATCACTTAACTTTAAAAAAACTAGCCAACGAGGCAGATATCAGAGATTAGACCATGGTCTATCTCTCAGATATCATCCAAATCCGTTCAGCCGTTTTAGCGTGAAGGCGTAACAAACAACCCCACTTTCGCATCTTTGATAATCAAAGTTTTGCATTTATAATATTGCCTAATCTTTTCCCTATGTTGGGGTCGGCTTCCAGTCTAATCGGATGCAGCTGAATACCAGTATTTTACATGGAGCAACTGCCTAACCTACACAACCCAGTTAATGATAGATTACTCGATTATTTGTGATTTCTTGTTCCATTGAATACTTGAGTTGACTTTGATTTATAACTCGACTTTTTCAAAGTCATATTGATCAGGCCTACCGGTGACCTGATTGTGGAGCATGCTTTGTTTTGTCCTTACTGTTCATGTCTAATAGCAATGAAATTAAACTATTTTTACTGGAAAAACTGCTTTAGGAAGGTTCCCCGATTTATCTTTCGCCAAAACTCTAATCTAATCTACCTAGCCTGTATTCTTTCGGCAAAACTCTGATCAAATCTATGTATCTAACCTGTATTCTTTCGCCAAAACTCTGATCAAATCTATGTATCTAGCCTGTATTCTTTCGCCAAAACTCTGATCAAATCTATGTATCTAGCCTGTATTCTTTCGCCAAACCTCTGATCAAATCTATGTATCTAGCCTGTATTCTTTCGCCAAAACTCTGATCAAATCTATGTATCTAGCCTGTATTCTTTCGCCAAAACTCTAGTCAAATCTATCTAGCCTGTATTCTTTCGCCAAAACTCTAATCTAATCTATCTAGCCTGTATTCTTTCGCCAAAACTCTGATCAAATCTATCTAGCCTGTATTGTCCAAAGAACTCCCTCTTCCCTTTCTACACAATTCTATCTTTTGCTAGAGCCGGCCAGTCCTTTTGGTAGGAAACAAGCTCGTCCCGCCATCAATGCATTGCCCTGTCGCGCGATGTAGTCGTGCGTTAATTGGGATTGGGACCCAATCAGTGGTTCTTTTAGCCCATTTCTCATCTGTCATGCGGCAGACATGTCTGGCCCAGTCCTTAGCAGCTTTCTGGGTAACGTCTGTAATCTTAGTGTTGGCCAAAACTACAAACATACTATGTGCTACTTGTGTAAAACATTAGCCTAGTTTACCACCAAAAACAGCAGTAAAGTAGAAGTTATCGTACCGCCCTTGCAAAAATTAGAAAGTTCGCCAATTAGCCAGTAGAAAGCGTTACGCATAAAATCGTAGATCCATAGAGAATTGTGAAAGTTACGTACACGTCAAATTTTTGGCGCCATTTTTACTGTCACTGTCAAACAAAAAGGTTATCATTGTCTATGGTTGTAAAATTATACAGTTGGCTAGTTTACAGTATGACCATTTTATTTAGAAAACGATTATTTGAAATATTTACCAACCCAACTTTATACCTACTTGCAACTGCAGTTAATTAATTTCCATTTGTAACCAATTGGACCACAATAGAGGAATTACGCAATTATATTGTTTATATTAATATAATCAGCTGGCTTTGTTTCGTTGTTACGCCATCGAAACTGTGTGTCACAGTTACAATGTGCAGACTTCGATTGAAAGATAAGTTAATTCAGCAGATTAAATAGCTGATAAGAAATATTTGAAAATATTGTAAAAGCCAATTATTTTTTAAAAAGAGTAACCGTGGAGTTTCTTGCCGGCTCTTCTCCATATGAAACGACCAACTGGAACCGTGCACCTAGCTTCTGACGTTTCATAAGTGCCCATGTAGGTGTATGTGAAATAAAATATTTTGATCTTGATTTTTTAAATTAAGAAAGAAAGAATGAAAGACGTTTATTTGCGGTGAACGTCACGCAAAGAATAAACACTGATGATGTTAACATGTCTGTTAATTCTCGAAGGGTTAGACAGAGGTCGCCACTTGTTTAAGTCGCATGTAATAGGAGGCGAGCCTATTGCCATCAACCGGGCACAAATCCTAACTCCGAGCTGCTACTGCTACCAGGGTTAGTACATATTATGAAGCACTAGCTGCGCCCCGCGGTTTCACCCGCGTAAGTCTCGATCCCGTGGGAATATCGGGATAAAAAGTATCCTATGTGTTAATCCAGGTTATAAACTATCTGTTTGCCAAATTTCATACAAATCCATTCAGTAGTTTTTACGTGAAAGAGTAAGAAACATCCATCCATCCATCCATCCATAATTACAAACATCTGCGTTTATAATATTAGTTAGATTAATGCCATCATTATTCCGCTGCGAAAACGGGATGGTGCTACAGCAGCAGCCTTGTCTAGCTCCGTCTCTCTCTCACACTGGAAAAATGGTGGCATTAATACTTCATAATACTGCACCAGAACTGCGGGGAGCCTTTACGCAGAAACTAATTTCAATGTTTTACTCATTTGCGGTATCAATCCGGTTTCCTACGTGGCCTTTGTTTATTATGTATGAGTTTATGATGATGACTAAGATCTCGATATTAATTTTACTAAGACTGGTTCACCGGTATGGATACCCGAGAGTTCAATACTTATATCAGTGTCTCCGAGACCGTATTAGGAGATAGACGTGGTGGTGGAGAAATGTCAAAGTTTTTGAATGTTATTTATAACTTCCCTATGATTATAATTCTGTAATTACATGTTTGTTACTATCGCGTGTCATATTTTGATGAACATACAACCTGACTCTGACCTGCAAATTGCAAAAAACGTAATAAAATTTGAATTTACGTTAGCATCCCCACGAAATGCAAATGCTGGCTGTGTTTGTATCTCGTGGGCTACTTCCATCTTAAAGCCATTGTATATGAATGAAGAATAAGATAACATGGTAGCATAAGCAGATGGTCTGAAATCCGTTGCATTGCGCTTGTCTTAGGCCTTGACCTAGAGTGCGCATGTGTTTCAAACAGCTGGTGACGATACGCATTTAGAACTGAATAAAGCTATGATACCGTTTCAGAGATCACAGTAGCAAGAGGATTTTACAAATTACTCTAGCCTGCATCATCCCACTGCTGGGTAAAGGGCTCCCCACATGACTTAACTTTGATTTTAAATAAATTCTACTATATTAGAAGTTTATCGAAAACAGCAATATTTTTTTGACTTTTCATGAATCTGTCAAACGACACACTCTTTTAACCGGTTTTGCATTCCTGTAAAAAAAAAAATATTGTGTATAGTGAATAAAATACGTAATGCGGAAAATAAATAGAAAACCACCAGTTGCTCACAGCTGTGATTATTCATTGTCCTGTCCTTAGTAATTATCTGTTTACCTTCATTACTAGACCATCATTAATATTATTTCATTAATTCCTTTGTTGTTCATAAAATAATAACAAAATATCTACGCTACACTTTTGCGCTCATCGCAGAAACTGTTTGCAGCCTAGCCAGTAGTGCCATTTACCTTGACCTCGCTTTCCTTTGTGGTTGCACCTATCAGTAGTTCTCAATTTACTGGCTGGCAACATTTGGGTGGCAGCCATGACAGGGAAACGGCCTTTATGTCATCCCAATGACGTTCAGAACAAAAGCAGGTTGAAAGCACTTGAAAGAGTTCGATGCACACACTTTTTCTATTTTTGGCTGTATGCATTACGATCTTTGGGCGTATTAATAATCTGTGCATAAAAGTTTTTATGTTTTTTTTTTGGTATGGTTCTGCGGGTCAGGTTCATTCGTTTGTGATTGTATTTTATGGCTCACTTTTTATTTGATGTCTCCTAAATAACATAAATGTCAAGATTTCTTCGAAATAAACAAAAACGTACTTCAACGTAATTCTGTTTTATTTCTTATCAAAGTATTTGCTGCCTTCAAGTTTGATACACCTGGGGGCCAAAAACGGCCAATTTAGCAATTCCTCCAGAAGCAATTCATTTCCTGAATTCCCAGGTGTCATTAGCAATTGCTCTAATTTGACACAAAAGCAATTCATAATTTGTGGACCATTTTACGAATCTCCATAGAAAACTGTCAAACAGATGAATTATTTCGTAAAATGAAATGCACGCAGATCATGATTATGAATTGTCAGTTTGTGATATTTTACGATGATTCATAACACTTTCCTATTATGATTCTGCCACCATAATTTCAATTATAGTACATTCACAAAATCCTTTCTTATTGTGCATTCACACCCTCATAGAAAACGAAGGCGAAAGTTAAGCTACGTTTGCCGCGGTCGGTTCGTGGATCGGTGACCATCCATTACATAATTATCGAGATCCCACCGTGCCTCAGAACGCACGAACGGGAATCCGTTTTAGTCTTGGCTGTCATTCGTGTATCTTTGACAGTTTTTACGGGTAGTCACAAGCCTAAAAGTCTGACAACCAGTCATTACCAATGCTGCCGTGCAGGCCCTAAAGTGCAGTATGAGAGAAAAAGCGGTTTCGAGTAAAGTGCGAAAAACTTTTTAACACTGTTTTTTTTAAATTTATTAATTTGTATTGTGGATATTTTTATTGCCTTGAGGACTACGTGAGAACAAAGATGATATCTACGAGAAAAAATATGAATTTAGTTTATTCAATTCTGAATAAAACGTTTTTTTCCAAAATCATGACATTTACTGCACGCAAAAAGGTACGCATATGCAAATTAAAATGCGGTAAAAATACTTGATACTGCAAAGTCTTTCGATTTATTTGCTACTTTGCAAAGTAATTTGCAGTATAATACTTTCTTTACTGCATTTTAATTAGTAACAGCGACTTATACTGCTATTTAATTAGCATTTGGTTAATTGCACCTATAAAATAATACCGACTATACTGCAGTAAATAATGATCATACTGCAATTTAAACAGTAGCATTCATACTCGAACGTGATATTGCGATTAAAGTAAAATATACAAATTTTAATTTTGCTGCAATTTAGTTGGTTTTCAATAAATGAACCTACTTGAATAACACTAAATAAAATACCATATTCAAGTACTTTGCTGCATTTTAATCTGTAGTTCATGCGAAATAAATTAGAGTGATCCACCATGCAGTATTAACATTGTCGGTACAAAAACTACTTACTGCGTTTTAATTTATATGCGACAATACTTTTTTAAGTGTAGAATACAGATTTTTAGTTGTAATAAAGATATTTACTGCGTTTAAAGTGGTAAAGTGACGAGTCGTAGTAGACGTAACTGCTATTACTGTATTTTAGTTAGTCTTGTAATATATTTAGACCTGCAAAGGTAAGTTACTGCTTTCACTAATTCGTTTTTTTTACCGTTTAGAACATCCAAACGAAAAACCGATAATAACACTGTGTTCCTTATAACGTGACCCTTAAGGTTCAATATTCAACAAAAAAATGTAAAAAAACCTGTTACTGCGTTTTAGCGCCTGCACGGCAGAATGGGTATCGTCAGTATCGTGTTACCCAGTAACTGGGTTGTGGAGGTCAGATAGGCAGTCGCTCCATGTAAAATACTGGTATTCAGCTGCATCTGGTTAATAACATAGTTATGAAAAGACTAGGCAGATTTTGACCCTCTTAAATCGGGGACCAAGCCTGAAAAAAAAAAAAAAGCAGCTGTTCTCGATGTTTATGTTCGCATAGCTCGTCAACATGTAGGGAACAGCTGATTTTTTTTTCGCAATTTCAGTGTTGGTCCCATAGTGTAAGTTTCACATGATTTATTTATTTATTTATTTATTAGGGACAAAAAACAGTTACATGCTACAAAATACAGAGAAATAATTAAACTAAGATTTAACAAACATGTAACCCACACCATTGTCCACGTTTTAACTAAAAATTAAAAGAAGTGCTGAAGACAAGTGATAAAATATTTAAAAAAAAAACAACAAGAAGTGATCGCCAATAGTGCTAATTTTACTTAGCTTAATGCTAAGCTCTAGCTAATGATGAGTACAATGTTAAAACTAGTAAAATTTCATCCTGTATTTCTATTTTTAACCGACTTCTTCAAAAGGCGGTGGTTCTCAATTCGTCTGTATTTTTTTTTGTAATATAAAATATAAAAAAACGAAAATTGAAAAGCAAAGACACCGACTTCCGAAATTAAAGTTATTTTTCAGGTTTTTTTTGGAAGTCGGTTTATTTTTTCAGTTCTGTAATTCAGGCCATTTGTTGTCCATGTGACATCTACCAACCCGCACTGGGCCCGCGTGGTAGATTACAGCCCACTCCCTCTCACAGAGAGTAAGTCACATAACTTTGTTTTCTTCGACAAAAGGACACAGTTTTCAAGTTATTTAACAGAACATAACAGAACATTATTTAACGTAACACACTCGTGTCATTAGGTAATACGACGTCCTAATACAATAATCTTTGATCAACGTTTGCACGTGTACTATAATAGTTACGACGCATAAACTTATTGATAATATGATTACTGTAGTATCATCTGATCAGACTGTAATGGCCTACCTTTGGCGTTGTTTCAATTTCTGAGCTGTTTTATCATAGTAAAGTAGAACAAGCTATTTGGTATACAGGCTTGCAACTACTTTAAACAATTTTGTGAGGGTTTTCATTAGTCAACAATCCTTTTAAACCACTCTCCTTTAGCCATAAGGTCAAACAGCAAAATTACAAACACAATCAAAACGAATTTTGACAGTGTAGCGGAAAATGAATATATTTTGCCTGTATAGCAAATAGCTTGTTCTTCTGCCCGCGAAGCGAGATCTGGAAATCGTAAGATACACATTATGTACCAAAATAATAGCCAAATTGTTATAAAACTTCATCGGCCCCCGAACCACCGCGTCGCATCGCATCGCCCGCCCGCGCTGTTACTTCGTTTTCGCATAGTGTTCTTTCAAATCCGACTGGTAGATTCAAAGATTAACGCCTTCAAACAAAAAAACTAAATCTACAGCTCTATGATATTAGTATAGATTCAAGTTGTATTTAGAATCTTGAGTGCGTATTAACTGAAATGGAGAGAAATCCCAAATAAATAAATGCGAAACTTCTCCTCTATCAAAAGTTACTTATCGATTAATGACAGCGCCGCCGCGCCGGGCGTGTGCCCCATTTTATTTAAGTAGTCACGTATATTAGTCACTTTATTGATTCAACGATGCAACAAACGTTAAAAATAAACTGAAGTGCAGTACTCTTAGCCTATCCCTAATACACGAACCGTAAATAAAAACACAAAGCAGCCATGATGCTGTTGATATAACTGGATTTCTGTTTATGGTGGCATTGCTCTGACTCACACGGCCTAAGGCCTCACCATTTTGGGATACGATCAACTGCAATCGATGTTACAGTACTTTATCAATCGAGTGGCGCTAAAAAAGGAGGCAAACATTGTAAACTTGATTTTAGAAAGTGTTCTTTATACGAATCTGTTTTTTTTTGTTAGGCTGTTAAGGTATGCTTACCATGGCAGGTTAAAGGAGTTTTGTCTAATTCTTTAAAAAAAAAATTGGGTTCATGTACATTCATGGGGGCGTTTTTTCAGAATTGCCGTTTGTTTGTCACATAAGAGCCGTATAAGAACGTATTTTTGGTTGCCCATTTTTTGTCTTTGTAAAACATGAGATTTTGATGACGTTTTCATTTTGAAAGCTCAGTCAAAGCGAAGTAAAGTATGCATAAAAGCCAAAGATAGCGGTTTCCTTAAAAATTAGCACTACAAAATACGCCTTACCATCATAAAATAATTACGTCAGACAGTGCGACATTAATGAATAGATTAGATAAACAATGCTTGAAATAATATATTATCATTCTCTTATCGAACTATAACAAAGCATTGACTTTGAAATTCAGATAATTAATTCTGTGATTGCAAAGGTTAGATTAGATTTAATGAGGGAGATACTTATATCCGCAAGATTTTAACGAAATACTCGCTAATTCTAGTTTCCATTATAGCTGAGTGTAGATTTCAGGTAGGACCATCATCATTTTCTTGTTCTTCTTACAATTTATTTGGGAACAAGCTCAACTGAAACTAAAAGCATTTTATTTCAATTAAACTAATTACAGGCACTTTTGAATTGTCAAGGCGTTGCGTCGGTCAGTCAGAAAGATGAAGCTAGTTGCCCATTCCAAAGCGTAGTAGGTTCCTGTGAAGAAGAACGGGCAAGAAACTCGGGTCGACGCAGCATGTCATCTTCCATGCTTCTCTATTAGTCGTTACCTCAGTAGGCTAACGGCCAGTTTCTTCATCAAAAGTAACAGCCAAAGTAACAGTCAACTGTTCTTCCGCACTGCTGGATTTACAACCCTCGCCTTAGCGCCGAGGATTGAAAATACAACAGTGCCAAAGAACAGTTGACTGTTACTTCTGATGAAGAAACTGGCCGTCAGTAGTGGCACATTTCTAGCTATATTATCTTTCACAAAGTCCATCCATCGTTTTTTTGGTCTACCCAAAGACACTAAACTAATACAGCAGATAAGACCATAATGCCTGGTTTAAACGATGCCAGGCAGTGCGTGGACCCAGTGACTCAGAATTTCGGACCCAGTCAGTGGGTTCACGTAGACGAGATCGGCAGTAAGTCAGGCGGGGGAAGCTACTGGACCCGAAAATACACGGGTAGGTTGACTACAACAGGACTGTCTTGAGGGCGCAAAGTCAGCACTGGACTGGGTTGAAACCTTGAAACTAGTGTTTACACGAGTCCAGTTGCAAGTCAGCGCTGGACTGACTTACTGTCCTACCACATTACTGGACTCGTATTAACCTGTCTTAACCCCCAAGCTATGGCTAAGAGCTAGGGCTTTCTTCTTTTCTTGCATTTTGGTTAGCATCCAGCCTAACTAGATGCAGCTGATGTAGGTAGCTAGCCAAAATAACTACGACATTCCGATTTACGCAAATCTATTGTTCTCCAACGCGATGTATTATGTTTGAAAACGATTGGACTATAAATCCGGCACAACAATAAGATAATGGTTCTTACACGTGCTGCTTAAACGTGTAACCTGAAATTACTACAACAATAATCTCATTGCTAAACTCGTACTGTGGTTTAAATATTACCCAGTGAGCGAGGTGGTAGCGGGAATGACTGCCTAGCGGTGTAATTGCTTTGCGTAACACTAACAATGGTAATGCCTTTGGCCTTTTTTATGTTGGGTAATCATCATTGACTTCTCCCGCTCTGGGCGGAGCGGGAGGGAGTGTCAGACTTTTACTGACGCAAACCCACCCGTTTTCCTTCAGTTGCCAAGGGCCCCGGTATCCCTTTCGGACTTTCCCGCAGCCCCGGCAGGCATCGGTCCTAGCGGACCCCGCCAATTGTGCTGCCATCTCTTTGAGGCGCGCGTGGAACACGACGCCCCGTCGACCCGGGCCTGTTCTTGGTCATGCCTTTGGCCTGGCCTTTAATTCTGACAGTTCAACATGACATGTTGAGCAGATGAATTTTTCAAACATATGAAGTAAAGGTTTAGCAATTTCCTTCAAATCTTTCGGATTTTGATTTAAAGTGTATTTCGCAATTACGGTGCAGGGTATGCCAGACGTACATAACTGTCACTGCAGGCATGCGTAGCATGACAGCCATTAGAAACGGGTTTTCTTCGATTTTCGTTGACCGAAGAATAGACAAAATGACAGGTCGTGATTGTTTATCTGTCATTTTGTCTATTCTTCCGTCGACAAAACCCGTTTCTTTCGTGGTCATGCTAAGCGTACTGGTGGAGGCAAAGAGTATTAAACCACTATGCTAGGCTAGGCTATTTAGTCATTGGGTGGAGGCTATTTGAATTCCTCCCAACAGCATCGATAAAACTATGTATCTATCAAGTCGTTTCTCTTCAATCCTGCGTCTTGTTGGTCGAATCAATTGGGTGTAGCTATTATTGTACGAATCAACCTAACAAGTCTAGGTGTAGGCGTTAGTCTCGCAATGTGTCTGCTTTGTCTTTATACTATATTCTTACAGCATTAACTATTATTGAAGTGCATAAAAACTTCTTTAGGCGCGTTGAGCACTTTTTGGGTGAACAAAAATCATGGAACTCGCGTCATCGTCACGCTTGAAGAAATGAATGAATGTTACTTAGTTGTCACTTCTATCGGCAGTCCCCAAAGACTAGCCCGCATGTTTTTACTTCGTTTTTATCAGTTTGGACTAAACGAGGCCAAAGAAAGATGGATGGATATGAAAGAGGGGAGTGAATGATAGCGTGACGATTGACAGGGAGCGTGGAAGAAGAAAACGTGCTGCGCCGACCTCAAGTAATATGGGACAAGGGCAGGGAGGCGATGATGAGTTTGTAACTAAAATTAAAATTACATTTTTGCATCTAACTTTAATAAAATCGTTAGCATTAGGTACCTACGTTGTAAGAGGAGCTCGTGGCTAAGTAATAACAGCCGCACGGGTTAATCCACCAGGTTAAGCTACGCTTGCCGGGGTTGGTCTGTGGATGGGTGACCATCTTTACATACCGAGACTCCTCCGTGACTCGGAAAGCACGCTATCCCGTCATCGGTCCCGGCTGTCATTCGTGGATCTTTAACAGTCGTTACGGGTCGTCAGAAGCCCGAAAGTCTTGACAACCAGTCTTACCAAGGGGTATCGTATTGTTCAGTTACTGGGTTGTGAAGGTCAGATAGGCAGCCGTTCCATGTAAAATACTGGTATTCAGCTGCATCCAGTTAGACTGGAAACCGACCCCAACATAGTTGAGAAAGGTTAGGAAGATTGGCTGTTTGATAGGTAATAGGTACTGTTTGAAACTATTGCCACCAGTGTTTGGTATAAGCTAAGTTTAGTGTTAGCCACTAAAATCCCACAAATTGACGTCTTATCTTGATAAAAAGATAGAAAAACATCGTAAAATTGACGATCCTTTGTTTGCGAATATTTGTGTAATAGCCAAATACAATACATGTTGTTGCTCCTGACAAGGTGAAAAAGACTTAATTAGTAAACAAAAATCTACCAAACTTATCTATTAGTGTCCCACTGCAGGACAGAGGCCCCTTCTCATACGGAGAAGGCCTCATCATCAAGGATCACCACACTTGCCCAACACGGGTTACAAAAAAATGCGTACATTATTTATCCATCGCGATAGAACTAACTCATTATATTTAAAAAAGTCTCGATCCCGTGGGAATATCGGAATAACAAGTCTCGATCCAAAAAAAGCTCCTAACCTAGGTCATGGTCTACCCATGTGCCAAATCCGTTCAGCCGTTTTAAATCGAAATCGTAACCAAAAAACACAAATAATCAAATCTTTTCTCTTTACTCTATCCAATTATCCATTTAGTAATTATTTTACTTTAGATCAACGACATTGCAAGTTGGCATGATGGCTCATTGCCCTAAGGTAAATTTAACGATTCGCGAGCGAAAATTCAGGGAAAATAAAGAGATGTCGTATGATTCATTGGTCAACGTTCCGTGCACTGAAGCTTCGCAGTTTGCCTTCGAGCGCGGTCGTGAGCGCGCGCTCAAAACGTAACTTCTAGTAAACAAAGAGCATTGTTTTATCTGACGTTAATTCAGGCGGGATATTTTTATGTTTTAATCCTTCCTTTTTTTAATCTTTGGTTTTATTTGTGTTATGTTGGCAGTGTGTGTAATTTTTTATCCGGGTTTTTTTGGAAGGTCGGTTATGATTACGATTTTGGAAAAATTGCTGTGTTTTTGAAAAAACGCGAATCAAAAATACACGCATATTGTGTATTTTTGATTCGCGTTTTTTATTGTGAAAAATAAGTTGTAAGCTTGTAAGAAGATATTTTTGAAATGGGACGTAATTTATGCTTGAATCGAAAACAATGCGAACATGTTTGTTTTTCTCGAGTTTTCAGAAAACATCTATTCTGAATAGTAACAACGCGATCTAAGTTTGAATTTAAAATTCGAGTGTATTTTAATTTTACTTTCCTGTTTAGTTTTTTATTTAAATTCCACGTCTACTCTCATTGTTAATTTAAAAAAAACCTATACTAAGTAATTTAAATTTCAGCAATTTCATACGCTTTCTTAATGCCGTAAAAACGTTCTAAAATTAAATAAAATTCGTCAAAAGAGGTCAATTAACTTTAAATCACTACTCAAACAGTTTTTACTTACTTTCGTAATCTGTATTATTTTACATACAAATACACGCGATTATATGACTTATGTGTGAAGTTGTAAAGTAAATAATCGCTTATTTTGAAATATGTCGTAAGGTTAATTTAATTCAAAAGAAGTTCGTAGTATGCTATTATTGTTCTTTTGAGGGTACATGAGTATTAGTGACTTATTATGTATTATTCACACTAAGCCCCTAACAAGGTAAGCAGCTTTATAGAGAAATAGGTTTCGACACGTCTTCTATAATATTAATAATTTTTATCGTACCCGCGAAAATATTGAGAACTCGGACTATGTACCTATGTCTGTTGTATAAATTCCTCTATTTTACTCATTATTTCAAATATTAGCTATTATCCGAAGCTAGATTTGTAATCTTACGAGTCGGTATGGAATACCACAAAGTAACATCCTTTTCATAGAAGGTACCTAACAATAACTTGCTAAGTTCTAACGTCATAACACGAAAGCAGACGCTCTAAATTTAAATTTTAAATGTATTTTGGAATTCTAGAATTTACTTCTATTTGGAATCACAAATTTTGACAGTTAACTAATGTCAAAAGTCAAAATGCAAATGAGGTTAGATAAGGTTTTGAGTAACGACGCTTAGGTAAGTGTTAGGTAAATGTCATGGTATGGTTCAAGGCACCACAGATAATACTATTTTTTTTTTTAAATGAGGTCAATCACCCATAGGTACTTTAATATCGCAAGTGCCACCAAAATGTAAACATTAGAAATCCCTACGTAAGTACTTAAATAAATACTATAATGAGGTATTTTGTGCATCTGTTAAAAATACTAAAAAGTAGATAAATAAAATGATATTAAGTAGTTTTCTAACTTGAAAAATAAGCGTTTTAGAAACTCCGACAAACAAAAATACACGACTTACCAACAAAACAACTTTCCTGCGTAACAAATAAATACTGCCAACATAATAACTTTAAAATTCAATTAGATTAGAGAAATTAGGAGTACAAAATGGTCGTTTGCACTGATAGCTAATTAATTACTTGACTATTAATTTTACTTACTCCTGTGGCAACGAATAAAAGTAAAAATTTCTCCCTAATTAAATTTCCAGAAACCAAAAGTAAGTTTACAAAGACTGCTGCATCAAACTGTAATTCTAATTACAGAAAAAAAACTAAGTGAAGTGAAGTGTTTTGGCGTAAAGCCAGCGACAGACCAAACACGTTTCTCTCTAAACCAGTGATGATGTGCTTATCAAACATGTATACCACAATAACTAACAGTGCGCGAAAGTGACATCTGTCAACATGTCGGAGAAAAGAAGAAAGAAGACCAGAAATTTTATTAAGACTATATAGCATTAAAAATAAACTTTCAACAACTGATCTCACACGTGCTCAATTTAAGTTATAACCATGATTTCTCTAAAGAAATTGTACGGAGACGAGTTGCTAAGACTCGCTCTAGTCCTAAGCCTGCTAAAGGTAGACCCCAATGACTATCTGGAGAGGGAGACCCAGCAGATGATAGCTGGACTCCACATCTCAAACGGCTCCGACTGGTCTTTAGAACAAGAAGCTAGAACGCTCATCAGACCAAGATTCGTCCACCCAAAATCTCTAGACAACATACTAATTAACTACGAACGCCAATTATTCGAGGAGCTAAACTCCCTCGGGCGATATGGTAATCCTGATTTAGAATATAATGAGCGGATTTGGAATAACAGAGCGCCGATACTTCATACATATTTAGTAAATAATGTGGCGACTGACACAGTAGCGCCGGCGCTCGCTACGGCGACGGTCCCCGAAAATGCTGACCAAGACTCCGTGTCAGCCGACGACAACGTAGCTCAGGAAGTCAAAGTTTCTGATGAAGAAGAAGAAGCGACGAGCAATGAAGAACGCCCGGACGCTATTGTCACTCTTTCTGCTGATTTTCTCCACAACAGAACTGAAGAAGACATATTTGCTGAAATAGCATCCAGATCTTTTGACGTCAACGAGCTACTTGTACAGCCTTCCGAGATGCAGATCAAAAAGGAAAATGAGGACTTTGAAGTTCGCGTCAAGAAGGAGGAAGAGGAGGATGACGATCTATATAGCGACAACGCTATAGATTTCATGCCTTATTTCAACCCGAAGACTGAGATGGATTTGGGAGAAACCAACTCAGTATTTCAACAAAACATGGCGGATTTACAAGAGTTTGGAGAAGCTGATGAAGCTAAAGAGCTGAAGCATAATTTGGAATACTTGGACGTGAAGCAGCAGCAGGAGAATTTAGAACAATACCTAATGGAAAATACTCCTTTAGATTCCGAAGTGTATGAGTTGGCGCCAATGTTTGAGGAAGAATTGGTGCTGAATGTGAAGAGGGAACGAGCTAGCACCAGCTTTACGGCCAGTTCAAGCGGTGTTAGTGATATGGAAGCCTCCAGCGATGGTGTTGATGTGAAGATCGAGCCTGATGAGTGTCATCATACTGGGGATGAGCTGACTCAAGAGGTGAGTGATAAATTCTTTGTTTTTTTACTATAGTGTACTGATACTTGGTCTATTTTAGTTAGCGAGCAGAATGGCCAGATTTAGACGTGGACGAATCAAATCCACGTGGCGTTCTGTACTTTGAACATTTCCCTCGTGTGTGAAAAAGGATTTATTCAGACTTGTCTAAAGTCAGCCAGCCATTTAATTATTGCTAGGCATGATGAAACGGTTGGCGGGAGGACCATAGACAGCTAAATATAATTTTGATTGATAATACATTAAAACTACATGCGTACACCATTGCTGTATCTGTAAGTAAATACTTGGTGAAAATATTTAATATATCAGTCAATGTACGTCAAAATGACGTCACAACAAGCCATTCGGTTCAAAGTACGGTTATAATGAATAAGGTTACTGTTTTTTAAATTTCGAGGTAATATGTTGATTGACGCCTGGCGGGTTGTCATCGATTTCCTTTTTTTTTTTTGTTGTCCATGCGATTTATTTTTCTTTGATGTAATGTCCAAAGTAAACTTAACTTTTTGCTTTGCAAATAATGCGAATATAAATCGGGTTTTTGAAGGTTGAAAAAATAATAAGTTCTTGTAGTTGTCTTTTTAGTATATCGTTTTCAGCAAGTTCATGAATTTGTGATTGCGCAATACTCGATAGATTTGCTAATTCATTGAAGATTTCTCTTAATCTTGACTAGAAACGAACCATTTTGTTTTTCTGTCCTGGCAACATGCTGTTAGCTGTCAAGTGTTAGTCACATTGACGTTTATTAATTATGTATTCGGGATAAATGGTTTCTGAAACATTATGTAAGTCTAAGATTGTATCAGAGAGGAAGATTCTTGCCAAAAAAAAAATCAATACCTAGGAACTCTTTGCTTGCAGTAAAAATCTTTCACTACCTTTAAGCTGAAATTATATAAAAGCCTAGTACATTTTTTTTTTGCCTTGCTTCTCTAATTCTATAATTTTCAAGCAAGCAAAGTCGCGAAAAGCGTGTCAGTCTTAAAATAAAGTTGAAAATATTTATATCGCAGTGTATGGTAGGTAGCAGTTAATTATAATTGTAAATACGAATTTACATGAAACACGTAGTGTTTGTGCGGTCACATTTATAAATGTTTACCTGGAAGCAGTATTTATTTCGTTTTCCACACTATCTTGCTGTAAAACGATGATTATACAACATGTCCTGGAATTAGCGGACACCACCCAACACCCTAATTAATAGTACATTACTGGCGCGGCCTGCAACTGGCGCATTGAAGGACGATCGTGAAAATGTGGGCTGAGGCACACATACGTGAATCCAACAATGCCTGGTTGCGGCCAAGCCTTGTATAGTACTTTTCTCAAATAATATGCGGAAATTCAAACTGAAATCGTGAAAAAAACATCTGCTTGGCGATGTAGAACCCCAAAATACTAACAAGCAGTCTAAGCACCCTGGTATGTTACAGCATGTTACAGTTTGATTCAAATTTAATGGCGACTTGGAAGTGCGCTACTCGCTGCGCAGTACCCCACCCCTAACCCCCGCTGACCCATGAATTCGTTACTGCGCAGCGACTCGTCTCATGTTCCGAGCCGCAATTAAGTTTGAATCGGGGTGTATCCAGTTACTGAGTTGTGGAGGTCAGATAGGCAGTCGGTCCATGTAAAATACTGGTATTCAGCTGCATCTGGTTAGACTGGAAGCCGACCCCAAGTTAAGAAAAAGGTTAGGCAGATTCAATATATTTAGCAGAGTGACGTTTACCGACAAAAATAATAAAAAAAATTAAATCCTTTTTCTTTATGCGTCATTAATTCGCATCCTCTCACCGCAGGCCTAAAAAAAAACTGTTTGACATTCGCTCAAAGAATAATATTTGAATTAAAAGGTCATTCAACTTAGCAAATTATGATAATTTGCACTGGCAACATCTTATCTCTTGCCGTTTGAGTGTAATCTTTTGTTTACTATCGAGACCTTGACAATGGTGTCTAAAGAGGTCAACAGCCTTTTTCGTCGCCGAAATCAATCTGTCATTATTTTTAATTTATGGTTTCGACTACTCTATAGTTTACAAGTACCAGTATGAAAGTGTCCACGAGCTACAAGCAGAACTTAGACGTATTATTATATATAGGTTTCGATCGTTTCGACCTCCAGAGGAAAAATTTAGTAGTAGCAGTAAGAAAAATTTGAATAATTACCCGGAAATTTTTCAAATTCTGGATAAACAGAACGTCTGAGGTATTCTTTGTAATTTTTGTTGAAACACCGTCTGTTGGGTCAGTTAGAAGGAGTAAAAACAAAGATCAAACACTGCAAATATACAGGGGGCCAAGTCTACTAATTTACAAACGTGTCAGTGGTCTCACAATGATCAGTTTTTGACAGATATGCCATATAAAATCTGTCAAAAACTCATTGTGAGACCTTGAGCTTGCTAACAACAAATAAATTGTCATAGTGATTTCGTTAGTTCCAAATTCAGCCACCGGGTCAGTGGTCTCTCTAATTCCGTCAACGAAGCTAGGCGACCGTCCGAAAGAAATTGATCCTACAAAACAAGTGTCAAATTCAATTTTTCGCACGGGCAAAAACACATGGGAATAAGGACAACTGTCAAATCGTGTTGTCATTGATTCTTAGTTCGGGCCCCGAACTTATCTAAGGAGTATAAAACGCCCATAACTTCGGCCGAAAATACGGTCTTCGTACTTAGGCCCCGACATAGTTTGTAGCACTAACAATATTACGTCATATTTTAGCACGAAAATGATACGTAATCAATGGTTTGGTAACAAAAAGTTCTGATTTAGAAGACTGGTTGGTTATAGATAAGCATAGATAAAATATTATCGTTTTTCGAGTAACCGCAAATGTTATACAAGCATTGGCTTTTATTCTCACGCCATGGAAGTAGATAATAAAATATTGGATATTTCAGGGCTAAAAGGTTCGAGAACTTAGTTTATAAAAGCTTGAATTGCGAAAAATTTATATTCACATAATATACATCCTTATCGTTACATATTAAGCAGTCGCTCCATGTAAAATACTGGTATTCAGCTGCATCCGGTTAGACTGGAAGCCCACCCCAACATATTGGGAAAAGGCTAGGCAGATGATGATCCTTACATATTATAAAAGAAAGTCCTGCGCCGCGTCTGTCTGTCGTCCTGTTCGCAATAAACTCAAAAACTACTGCACCGATTTTCATGCTGTATTCACCAATAGATAGAGTGGTTCCCGAGGAAGGTTTTAGTATATAATAACCGACATCCACGCGGGCGAAACCGCGTGCATCAGATCAGCTAGTATATTATAAAATAAATAAGTGGATATCCCATTTTATGAATGGAGATATTGACACTCGATTAGAACAATCGATGTTTGTTGTTTTAGCAGACAAGTCTGTAGACGATGAAAGTCAAGCGATTTAAAATCTGACATTTACAGCGCGCCCAACTTATCTGTTCCATTTTTCCTTGACAAGCAGCGCCACCGTTAACTGCAAACTGTACAGATCAGAGACTCAGAGACTTGGCTGTCAAAAATCAGGAGTCGCAGCCTGTTTGTGAATTGAAAATTTAAATTTCAAAATTCAAAGAAATTTTGACTAGTTCTAGGTTTGAAAATTCAAAGTGACTAGTTATACTTATAAGTTTAGTTTGACTAGTTCTCATTTTAAAATTCTCAATGCAAAATCCGGAAGTATAAATTTTTTTTTAAGAACCAACATTTATTCTAAAACCGAATGATTCTTCAAAATCATTCGTATTTTAACGACCGCCCACTACACGCAAATCTTTAGTAAGAAGTGTTAGATCGTCACGCACAGGTTAGCAACCTGTGGTGTCAACGAACTGTCGGCCAAAAGGCAGTTTTGCGTCTTAATTTGAAATTACACGGTTAAAGCCTTTGTTGATTTCGTAGATATAATTGTAATAAACACTAGCTCACTTTCGCATTTATAATATTAGTTAGGATTTACTTAGTTTGAATTTCTGCGCATTTTTTGAGAAAAATACTATACAAGGCT
Organism: Lithophane socia; assembly: GCA_947522985.1. Taxonomy (NCBI): domain Eukaryota; kingdom Metazoa; phylum Arthropoda; class Insecta; order Lepidoptera; family Noctuidae; genus Lithophane; species Lithophane socia. The sequence continues at coordinate 2,700,910 of OX383281.1, read as the reverse complement.
TGGCCTCAACTTGCACTGCAGGCCGCGGCAGTAATGTACTATTGATTTTCAGACAATGCCTTTGAATAAAAGTGTTTCATTGCATTACTGTCTTTATTGTCACTTACATTGGAAGAATTATGTGGTCCTGGGCCCATAACCTGTTATATTTAACTAGCTTCCGCCCGCGGCTTCGCCCGCTTGGTATGTCGATGAAAAGTACCCTATGTCCTTCCCCAGGATGCCATCTATCTCCTTGCCAAAATCTTATCGAAATCCATTCAGTGGTTTAGGCGTGAAAAGGTTTCATACAGACAGACAGAGTTACTTTCAAATTTATAGTATTAGTATGGATAAATAAAAAAGCAAGTGAAAATAATTTGCAACATTCTATATTTGAGAGATTACCACAGACTACAGAGTTTATAATAGCGTTATTAGTGAAGTACATTTAGTAATATTCTATGGTAGTGATGTAGCAATTGATAAAGAAGAAAGGTCTTTAAGTTATAACTATAACAAAATCGATATCATAGAACTAAAACGTATTGATTGTACTAGGCTGCAGTATATTGACACTGCACTAACCTTGGTGAGCACGGGCTGACCAAGGTTACCAACTGAAACTGGGTCGATGTCACTGCAGCCAACAGATGTTCAAGTTATAACCTTCGATTCATGTTACCCTTTTTTTTTTTTTTTGTGGTTGGGAAATCATCTAATGACTTCTCCCGTTCTGGGCGGAGCGGTAGGGCGTGTCAGACTTTTACTGACTAAAACCCACCCGTGTTCCTTCAGTTGCCTGTTGCCAAGGTCCCGGTATCTCTTTCGGACTAACCCGCAACCTTTCGGACTAACCCGCAACAATTCATGTTACCCTGGTACTTGATACCATTTACTGGCACTTCTCATCTGCCTAGCCTTTTCCCAACCAAGTTGGGGTCGGCTTCCAGTCTAACCGGATGCAACTGAATACCAATTTTTTACATGGAGCGACTGCCTGTCTGACTTCCACAACCCAGTTACTGGGTAACACGATGCCCCTTGGCAAGACTGGTTGTCAGACTTTCGTGCTTCTGACGACCCGTAACGACTGTCAAAGATCCACAAATGACAGCCGGCACCAACGGCTTAACGTGCTTTCTGAGGAGGAGGAGTCTCGATATGTAAAGATGGTCACCCATCCACATACCAACCCACGAGCTCCACTTACCGGCACTTCTGAGGACCTTAAAAAAAACAACAGGTTCCTAAAAAAGCCGAAGAGTTTGTTTGTTTGAACGCGCTAATCTCTGAAACTACTAATCGGATTTGAAACATTATTTTTGCTTTTGATAGCCCAACTTGAGGAAGGTTTTAAACTATTTAAGCTAGTCAACGATAATGATGAAGGAAAAAAGTTAAAAATGAATGTTATATTGACTATTGAAGCATTTTTTATTTTTTTCTCAACCATCCTCAAACAATAAAAAACTAAGACAGAGCGTTGCGAACAATACATTAAAACATGCCAAAACTACACCTGCATAGACGCTCACACGCACACATTTACAAGCAAACTACACCTCACTAAGTGCCAGTGGCGAAGGGTGATTTTTCGGGGGTGGGAACCCGGAGCAAAAAAAAAAAAAAGAAAAAAAAAAAAAAAAAAAAAAAAAACTATACTGACGAATTGAGAACCTCCTCCTTTTTGAAGAAGTCGGTTAATAATACTTGTTATGATGTCACTTCGGACCTTCCTTGTGGCCGCGAAAACCTACTTCTTGTTTGTTTACCTAACAAAAGAACGGTGTCAATAAACCGTTTCATTAAATTCCTATTTTGATTTACTTTTCTCAAACTTATTTATAAACTCACATTCAAAAAGCCCGCTTTCACAAACCACGCACACTCACACAGTTCAACAAGTGATTACGCTCCTAATAGCGCAACGCCATCTAACGAAAATATCAGAAAAGCAATGCATTTTGTCAGTACAAGAACGAGATATCTCCATTCAAAAAATTCACAAATAATTAAACAGAGGGCGCGTTTAACGAGAAATTTTTAGGGAGTGGCATTTTACAATTCAGAGTTTTCGCTCACGGCCACTAGAGGGAATTGGCCGCGCGGGTGTAGAGCTTCAAACGAATTAGCGAAAAATCGTCAGATTATGAATGTAAAAACCCCTTTATTACATAAACTACTAGAATCTGAGAAAAGTAAACAAGGGAAACAATACATTTTATTTTATTTACAACTGCCAGTCAGCTATTCATATTTATCGTAAAGGGAAACATTAGAATGTTTGAAAAAACTATCACGTCGTTTGTAATTTATACTTATATCTGAGCGAGCACGGCCTAATTATGTATTTCTTAATTTCAAAACTTAACCTTGGAAAGCATGTTTCCTCACAAAGAAAATAATCCTAAACTACAATGTATAGGCTACCACTAAGCTACCAGACGGGCCGCACGCGGGCCAAAAGACATTGTAGTTAATTAGAAAGTCCTTGACGAATTATTGCCGCCATCCTAATCCTACTGATAGTACTAATAACTTTTCAAATCTATTAAGAAATTTCAACTTATTAACTATCTACCTACTTACCCCAAATACATAATTACAACGTACACTTTCACTAAAGTCAAAACACTTTAATCACTGTTTTATACCAACAAACTAATACTACTACTACGATTCTCGAACTGATAAACTAATGTATTCAATAAATAATACGAACAAAATGCAAATTAACTGCAAGTGTAAACAAATTATAATGCGATTACGTCAAACAGCAACCACACAATAGCGTCCTGTCCGAACTCCGAGCCGAACGCATTACGAAATTCAACGAAAACTACCGAACCGATATCGCGGCATCTCGTTCACGCGAACGCAAGTTTAGATCGCTTTAGGTACAATAACTCGTATTTGACCGGCTTGCTCGAAGCGTATAAAACCGGGGTGTCACGTGACCGAAGTGACGTCATGACGCCTTGATTTTTGAAGGAGCGATAAGCCAGCCGCGCCGCCGAGTTATTTTAGAGAATTTTTTTTTGCTGTTGGGAGACAACAAAGACAAAACATTGAATGTAGGCGTTTTGTATAGTTTTAATTATATGGTGTATTAAATACCTATAGTGTGATTACTTAAAAGGCATTTTAAACACTACTGACTGTGTCATTTTTCAATGACGATAGAGTGGTTTTGTTTCGAATTCCAGAAGGGAAGCCGATAGGAATCGAGTTGTACGGTAGCTGCGGCCCTGCTAACTGCACACATGTTTACCGGCCTCACGTCACTGTTGACAGCGCTCTGTCTTGGTTTTTTAGTCGGTCTGATTGTCAATCCTTTTGAAAGTCGTTACAAAAATACGAAATGCTTTGAAAGCGATTGCTTGTCTAGGCTCTCTGGACTTTTAACAGTCTTCTGAACACTCCCAAAGTCATTGAGCCAGGCCAGGGTGGTGGTGGTTAAAGCTCGTTCCTACTTTGTATGAGAAGAGGGCTGCAGACGTGGAAGAGTTACAGTCTATCCATTTCCCTGTTGTTAAGCGTTGAAAATGGCATCCAGAATTTCTCAATTTGATCCCGATACGTGAATTCTAAATGACGCTAACGATACTTTCCCATTTCAAAGGTTCGAAATTAGAATTTCTAAACGCAAGATGGCGTATAAACCGTTATCAGACTGTTTTCAAATTCGAATGTGTTTTAGTAATGTTTAAAACATGAAAATTGTTTTGTTTTGTTACTCTTTATCATAGTAGATTTTATCTGTCTTTTATCTAGGCTGAAATTTTAAATACTAAGCCTGAGTCCAGAGTCTAAAGCATCCAAAATATTGCATAATAATTACAACGAAAATTTTTTACCAATGAAGTCACAATGATAAAAACGTAGGTATGGTAGTTATAAAAAAGGTGAGGTAAGGTCCCCGGACGAAGAAGACTGGAGAAGACTGAGAAATTGTAGATGGAAAAACCCAATAACACTTTGTCCGACCCGGGAATCGAACCCTAGACCTCATGTTTAGCAGTAGCGCTTGCGACCATTACATCAAGGAGGCAGTCCATCGCAATGAATGTAGAAATAAACCATACCTTTAATGATAAAGCATTGTCTGAGGCTAAAAATACATCGACAAAACACTAGTGGTTATTATCAAAACACTGCCACGTGTTTTGTGTCATAACTCTGAAACTACTGAACCGATTTCGATGAAACTTTCATAGAAAATAAAGTATTTAATTCCTTTGTTTTCTATATTTTTTTTCGGTGGTGTTAAAGAGGGTAAGCAGAGGTTGCGATTTATGAATACACTTATACTTTATGAGTGTAAACTATTAGTTTTGAACAGTTGCCAATTTCGTAGTCGTGTGTATATAAAATCGAAAGTGATATAGTACCCACGTGTTGTTTTAATAATAGTACTGTTATGTACTTGTTAGACTTGATGTTATGTTTCTTTGTAAATAAGTGTTTTAGAAACAAGACATGTGTTCAGTTGTGGCGTACTTAATTTATTTTAAAATATTATTATGCTTCAAAGACAGGTGATAGTAAATTAATGTGAAGGAAAAATACAAGTATTTAATTTTTGCACGAATATAATTTTCGTCCCGTGAAGTGTGTGTGTGAGTGTGCGCTGAATATCCAGGATAAACAGTAAGTATCTTAAATAATTTTCGAGATTTTCAATACCTGGGCAAGTTTTAAATTTAATCATAGCTTACTTAGTCTCAATTTACATTGCCGCGGAACGGAATGGCAGCGAATTTTTGTAACGAAATTGTGTGAAACATAATGAACTTTAAGTATGTCCATTGTGTACAAACTCAGCAATAAATTCAGCATAATTTCGTATCGTTGACCGATAACCTACCTACCGTACTTACCTACGTATTAAATTCAAATACAAAAATTTTCTACATCAAAGTGATCACCTTAAATATTAAAACTAAAAACATATTCGACCTTAAGAATGTCGCCCGAAATCGGTTATCGAACTCAAGCTGGGTTTGAACCCTTAGGGTTTCGACCCCTTGCCTCGAGCTGAGACGAGGAAACAAAGACTTGGGGGCATTGCCTTGGTTCACCAGACGTCTGCCTGTCTAGGTTGAAGCGTTCGATAGTGCATGTACACACGTATTTTGGGTTGAAAAGGGGTGAATGTAAAGTTTGAGGTTAAAAGGGACTGCTTCTGAAAAGTACATTTATTTTTAAATGTAATGTCAACACGATGACAGGTGTCAGATGAATAAATGGCGGGAAAAAGATAACAACGCGCTCGTGATTTTGAATGAGTAGAAAACTGGTGACAGTTTAAGTCGTTTAAAAAAAAATACCGGCCTGTGCAGGGCAAAGCCCTCTTCTCATTCAGAAAACGAACGAGGATTGATCACCACCCTTGCTCACTGCGTGTTGGCTGAATGGTTGGCTGGCGGTGACAGACTATATTTTTTTTGGCCTGATTGACTATTTTAATATTGAAATACTAAAGTATGTCATAATTATTTATTTTTGGAATTAATAAGAGTCAATTTTATCATTAAATGCGATCTCAACTACTCAATTAGAACTTCCTGTTAATCGTTTTAAAATATACCCATCGTACTGGCTAGGATTTATAAAATATGGCGTATTATTATTATCAAGGCAATCAAAGATATTTATTTCTGTAAGTACCCGATATAGAATAGATATGATCTGTTGATGATAATTATTCGTACAAATGTACATGTTTTACGGACATTTTATTGTGTGACCAAAATTATAGTGATCTTTTTTTAAATTGACATATATTTTTTATTAATGTTAGCGTACGAACAGCGCTATGTGAGCGTATTTTGAACTAAACAATAGTCGTAGCGTAGTCGTAATAAAGATTGCTTGACATTATGTGGGATTTTTTTGTATCAAGTTTTACATCATTTACAGAAAAAAATAATTGTTTCTAGTCGCTCCTTCCAAAAGGTCTTATGGAATTGAATGGGCAAGAAACTCCACCGTTACGAAAGCTATAAATTGTTTTATACGGCATAATGGACCATAGATACAAAGGTTTGTTTCGTGTGGGAATAAAACAAAATGCAGTTCATTATTTTGTTATGTGAAGTGAATACTTCTTTATGCGCGTTGAGCAATTTTTGGTAAGGGAAAACCTTATGGGTTCGCGTCACCGACGACATGCTCATGTTTACAGTATAGGTATCTGCTGCAGCTAAATATGACGTGTTGCGCTTGGGCAGCAGTGAAAGTATATTGTATTTTAATAATTTTAGTTTACAAATAATTTTAGAATTTTTAACCTTCTTCTACAAAAGGAGGAGGTTCTCAATTTGGATGTTTATATACGCATAACTCCGTCATATTTAGATGGATTTTCAAAATTCTTGTTTTGTTTGAAAAGCTATGCTCTCGAGGTGGTCCCGCATTTATTAACTTTGCTTGGGTACTTTTTGAGTTAAGTAGCTTCAATAATACATATATTTTTCCAACTTAGTTTATACGGATGATGCTATAATAACTTCCTGTCACTGTTATTTACACAGCAGCAAGTGGTATTCCAATGTGTAAGTACCACAACAAAACAGTGAAAAATAAAAACTTTTTGACAAAAAAAAAAAAAAACAGCCGCCTTCCTAAAAAAAAATACTACAAATTGAAAAGTAAACTTATTTTTTTGATGCAACAGTTAATTTAAAAATTAATTAAAAAATCTCTGAGGCCCTAGACAAAGTAACATTGTATCAGCGATAACGATGATGGAAAAGGCAATAATGTATAGGACTGACATAAGCTATCGAAAAGCTTATGACAATCCGACGAACCGCTTACGAATCTATTGTCTTCTGTCGGCAATCCTGCGTGTGTTTTTTAAAACGATCAATATAAGTACTGAATCAGCTGAGTAAAATACATACACCATTACTACCTATGAAAGTATGAATCATAGTGTTACGAACTGGTGTCGCAAAATGTGTAGAGGTTGAGTAATACCCGTGCGTGTTGACAGAGCGTTGCCATAGCAAAAAAAAGATGCCCCGAAGGTTAACTTTAAAAATAATAAATCAATTTTTTTTAAATGTGCTTGGAAATTCGAGCAATATTTCGATAACTTCGAGATAAATCGAAAATGTTGTACTTACTCGTCAAATACAAGCGAGCAGACGGCGGACAATCGTATGAAAATCCATATCTGTCGTGTTTATAGCGGCCGATTAAATTACTATGAAAACTCATAATTATCCGTCGTGTAATTTAAAATTGGAACGAGTTTTTTACTTCAACACAGTGGCAAACAAGGAGGAAACTTATCAAAGATTGTACTTAATTAAAACTTCGAATTGGCTTGCAAATGGAGTAAAAAAGAAACAAATGAACATATTGGCGCGTAAAATATTTACGTTGTTCGTCATTGATACTGGAATTTATAATTGATTTACTAAGTTTGAATTTCCGCGCATTGTTTGAGAAAAGTAATAAACAAGCCTTGGCCGCCACCAGCACCCTAATTGCGTAATACACGAGCAATCACAATCTGAATCAGTTTGAAACAAATTTCTAATCCATTACTTTATAAGTTGGAAATAAAAATCTGGTCAACAACGTAAATAACGTAATGAATGTTGTTGAACTGTCAAAATGAAACAGATTAGTCTTAATCGGTTATGAAAATAAGTTACGCAATTAGATGGCAGGGCATTCATGGCCTCACGTATGTGTGTCTCGGCTTTGCCTCGACTCACATTTTCACGTTCGTCAATCAATGCCCCTTTTGCAGGCCGCGGCAGTAATGTACACACAGCTAGACATCAAGCTATACATTTCCAGTTTATGCTGATCTCGCATTGTATAGGATTTCCGTACAATGCGAGGTCAGCTTATACTGGAAAAGTATAGCTTGATTTGTAGCCGTGTGTACTATCTATGTCATTGGTAAGGGTAGCACTTTTTTTGTGCCAAATGTAAGTGGAAATGGTGCTTTTAAATAACGAGTAGGTAGTAAACTTCATACTTAAAATCGGTTTATTTTATTCTCAGATAAATGCACTAAGAGTACTATGTTGCCAAAAACCTGAAAAATGATTGGATGTTGCAGATTGATAATCTGAGGTTATTTCCTGACATAAGCCATTGACAGCTTGCTAGTAGGTAAATGGTGACAAATAATTTTAGCCACCATTTTTTAAGGAATGACGTAATTTAAAAAAAGAAACTCAATTTCGTTGTAAAATAGGTGTGTCTGTGTAATGTGTTCTAAAGATCACGCCACTATTCAAAAGAAACATGTGTGTGAAAGAGACAGCACGCTTTTACTACAAAAATAACTATGTTACTCATAACGCTAGAACGAGACAGATGAATTTTACTACGATTTACGGCATCGAATGTCCATTCCGTGCTTTGTACGGTGGCATTTATTTTGATGTCAAACTAAAGCAGCAATGGATGGATTTGTAATAAATTAATCAGAATAGTCAATTTGTTTTTCGAATGCACACTGACGGAAATGACGTAATGTATTTTCATGGATAAACTCAGCCAGATGTTATTTACCTACTAGAAAAATGACAGTAGGCTATATTATTCCTTACCTTGTATTTCTCGACTTTATTTTTAGCAATGTTATTCCATGCATATTCTGTCTAACTAATGAAAAGGTCGGTAAACTCCTGAAATGAATTTCCCGCCAAAATTGACGCAATGTCTGAAAAATAATTAAATGTCAAGTTGACAGGTCCTGTCAAAAAGAGACCTTATGACATGTCTCTTCTACTTTTTGACACGTGTGATGTGGCACACCACTTTGATCAGCCAGAAAATGGGTACCTAACTATTTTTTTTTATTTTAACCTTTTACAAGGTTAAGGTGTGTTACTAAATTTTATACTTACTAAGTTCAAGAATCATAAAATAATTCAATAAATAGCAATAAATTAGACATTATGACAAGAGTATAAATTGCAAAGTAAATTATTATTTATTTAAGTTTATTTTTATTTATCATCAATATTTGTCTTGTTTTTATTATTTATATTGATTAATGAGCTCTATATAAACGTAAAAATTTAGTGATTCATATTTATTTATTTTATTTTACAGAAAGCTTACAGACTAATAACATGATTGAGAATCATTCTTAGGTAGTAAATATTGCTAATTACAAGCTTCCACATGAATAAAACTATTCATAAAGATAATCCTTTATTTTAAAATTGCCGCAAAAATCGAAACTTATATTTATAATTCCTTACTTATAGATAGTATTAATTTAATATTATTAACCCCTTATCATAAACAATTACTGAAATATAAAAGATTTAAACTTCTTAAATCAAAGTTCAAAATATCAAAAGTTGGACGACACAACTTTGTTCCCCGGCATGGAATTAGTAATTTCGATAAAAGTCGAACGTTTAGTTGTCTTTTCCGATAGTTCTCAAGTCTGACGTCCATCCATCTGGAACACGTCTCTCTATTACACAGTGCGGGGGATTGGTCTATTTCGGCAATGTCCTGACCTTGGCTTACCTTGACCGCCCGTAACCTTGTTTCGTTAAATTACGAGTTTTTTACTCCAAATCAGATGTTCTAGAAGTTATTTTTGGTATTTTATTACAGCGCCATCTGTTGAGTTTTTCTTGTAGTTTTGTTTTGAGTGAAAAAGGTTTACTTTGGAAAATGTTTATGATTTATGCTAATGTACTACTTGGAAATAAAATTGTAAGCTTCTCGTACATAATTATGTGGTCCCACTCATATTTTTAAATGGCAGTGACCTAGGATTTTTGAAACTAATTTATAACTAGAGTACCTAATTGTTTTCAACTCTTTTCGCTACGGCTACCTTTCTTTTTTTTTTTTTTGCTTTGCGAATTTTTATAAATGTGCAACGATTGTATTTTCTTTCATTTTTGTTTATATAAGCATTTGAAAATAGTACTTATTTATTATTAACGTTACATTCACATTTTTCGTGCAATAAATCTTTGTTTAGATTATGAATTATCTATCTTCTATTACATATGCACGTAACGCCATCTGCCGTCGAGTAGCAAGCACACATTTCAAGTTGGGTATGAATGCTGAAGATAGAACGAACCACAAAAGTTCAATGCTACGACAATAGATGGCGCTGGTTTCAATATGTCAACTACTAAAGAATGGATGTCGCTAGTATCGATAGTTTCACATGTAACAGACAGATGGCGTTAATTGCAATCGTTTCAATTTGTTCGATAACATCGGATAGATGGCGTTGGTTGTGAGTTGTGAATGATGTACACTGGAAACGATAGATGTCGTATTTGCCTTCAGTTTCAAAAATTAATGCTATCGTAGAGAGAGTTCGTAGCTCCTTCCGAAGTCCAATACACTTCGGGGACGTACTGATAGTGATAAGGATGTAATCATTATTGGTGAGGTACAAACTTTTTGAATGATTTGATTATAATTATAGGAACGCAGCAGAATATTTTTGGCCTTATACCCTTTTATGGCTATATTCACACTGCTATACTATTTCCGAACGAAACCTCATCGAATATTATAAGCTATTATGTATATAAAATTCTGTATGTAAAACATTTAAACTGCATACCATACATAAATAAAAGTAATTAAAAATCGGATGCACTGTGCTTTGATCAATTTTATCCCGCTGTGTGCGACCCCTACCGACTTTTTTGATTGGGCGGGAAAACAAAAGGCGAATTTGAATCTTATGCATGTGGAACAAGGTTGAGTTTTCTATTAAAACAATTCGGCCATGTGATGTTTTAGAACTAGCTCAAATAGTAGTTCAATATTTGAATTTATACGAAACAGAATAGGTGTAACTCTTTTGTAATGTCAATAGATTTCAATACTTACGTAGTCGGTTTAAAGTTTATTTTTGTTTGTAAGTTTTCACTTTCTTTTTGTTAGACCGGTTCTTGATAGCCGGTGGTTATTAATTCAGTATTTAAACTAATTAAAGATGGCGGAATCAATGTGACGTTGATTTCGATAATAATTATTATGGACTAGCTTCCGCCCGCGGCTTCGACCGCGTGTAGAAGTCGTTTGTCGCTAAAAAGTAGGTAGCCTATGTCCTTCCCCAGGATGCCATCTCTCGCCTTGCCAAATTTTATCGAAATCTGTTCAGTGGTTTAGGCGTGAAAAGGTAACATACAAATAGACAGACAGTGTTACTTTCGAATTTATAATATTAGTATTGATAGTTAGAAACTGTTTTCATAATAAAAAAATGACATCCCAATCGATACATCGAAATATTTTACGACAACCAATATTACGAATCGACGATGATTCCTATCTTTAAATCAAAACAATTAAGTAGTAAAATTATTTTGAAAAGCGGTCCACCGCAAAAGCATTCCAAGAAATTCATAAATCTTTAAATATCGAACAAAAAAGGGTGTCCTCTTTTATCTATGCCTGTCATCTTTGGCAAGATGGCGGCGCGTTGTAATAACTCCCTTTATCGATTCAATCTATGATTTTAACATCTATTAGGGCAATAGCGCACTAGCGAACAGGCCGGAGTGCCAGGTCGCAGCGGCCAGGGAGATAGATGCTTTAATGTGACGTCACATAGCCTATAAATAAACCTCCAACTGTTACTAACGAGACACATCATCATCAGCCTATAGTAGTCCACTGCTGGACATAGGCCTCTCCAATTGCACGCCATTCAGCTCGATTCTCGGCAGCTCTCATCCAGCTGCTACCAGCCGCCCTGCGAAGATCGCCCGGAGTTTGGAAGTTGGCGGTGTGATACCCTGTGTCTCGGAAAGCACGTTAAGCCGTTTGTCCTGCGCCTGATCTCTCTCCGGTCGTGTCGGGTTGCCGTCCCTTTCGTATTTTGAGAGTGAGGGAAGAGAGAGTGCACCTATGTATGTGCACGCACTTGTGCACTTAGTTAAGAGGAAATAGGGTCGGTCTTTCTCCATAAAAAAGTCATAATTCGAGGCTCGGCTGTCGTCTATTTCCTCCTGCATTATTGGATATTTTATAAATTGAATAAGAATGATATTTACTGTGCCCTATGTTTTTCTATCGGACTATGAGAGTGAGGGAAGAGAGTGCACCTGTGTCTGCGCACACTTGTGCAGTTAGTTAATATCTCCCGCGCCTAAGCAAGTCTCTTATGAGATTGGCTGCCATGTCCGAAATACGGTCTGGAGGACTGTATACAAGGCTGCATAGCACCATCCTTGGCTCATTCGTAATCTGCCTGCCTTTTCCCAACTATGTTGGGGTCGGCTTCCAGTCTAACCGGATGCAGCTGAATACCAGTATTTTACATGGTGCGAATGCCTATCTGACCTGCACACCCAGTTCCTTGACTACATAATCTGCATTGTTCTCACTACTGAGACACAGGCCTCCTCTCGGTGAGAGGGAGTGAGAGCCGTAATCCACCATTACTTGACTTCTATAAACTAATTTGTCATTTTCCTTTGTCTCCAGGACATGGACCTCATCGAGGTGCTGTGGAAACAGGATGTGGACATGGGATTTTCTTTGGAAGACCCGATGCAACCGGTAAGAACATTTTTATAGTTTTTGCAATATCCAGATGGGATAGTTTCTGAAAACATGATCAGTAAAATCTTATTAATCGACTCGACTTCTAATGGCGGTTTACACACGGCACCGCGGACCGCCGCGGTCTGTTCACAATTGGCGAAAATATCGATGAACATACACAAAGAAAAAAATATACATACAGACGAACATAGAACCTCCTCCTTTTTGAAGAAGTCGGTTAAAAAATCATGAATCGTTAAACCAGTCGTGTTACATTCAAATTTTTCTCCCACCAGGAGGGTCCAACGGCTACCAAAGTGTTAGGAGATGAGATTGAGAAGGAGTTGAAGCTGGCAGAGGAGAAGATCGTGAAGAACAATGAGGAGAAAGCAGAGATCGAGAAGGTGAAGGCTAAACTGCTGGATTCTGATATTAAGGAGGTATGGATCATTGAACATTTGATGCAACTGTAAGTTATTAAGAAATTGTACATATACCGCCTTACTAATAAACGTTGTGTAACTATACAGGCGCTATACAACGTTTATTAATAAGGCGGTTAGTGTGCACAATAAGAAGGAATAGGGTCGGTCTTTTCTCGATACAACAAGTCATAATTCGAGGTTCGGCTCTCGTCTATTTCCGCCTCCAATATTGGACCAATTTGAAAGATATTTTATAAATTGATTAAGAAAGATATTTACTGTGCCCCTATGTTTTTCTTTTTCATTAATATTTGTCTTTGTACAATAGGTATTAAAACACTCATGTGGTACTATTATCTCACTCGGCATCGCTTCGTGTGATAAACCCACATTCGTGTTTTAATACCCCTTATTATAGAACAGTTGCATAAATAACAAAAATATGCTAGCTATGGATTATTTAAAGATGTAATCAGATAAGTTAGAAGAGTGGCCATCTCATCTTCCTGGCTCGGCGTGCTGTGCTGGCGCCGCCGCTGCGGCTGCAGAAAACCTCAAGCGGCGAAAGTATAATAGCCTTATAGGCAATTATATTTTCGAGCCGTTTGGGGTTGAAACCCTAGGGCCGTGGGGTCCGAGTGCTCATAGCTTATTTAATGAAATCTCGAAACGGCTGTTTGACACTTCCCGTGACCCAAGGGCTGGCTTTTACCTTGGTCAGAGGCTAAGCATTGCCATTCAACGTGGCAATGCCGCCAGTCTCTTGGGTACACTACCAGCCGACAGCGATGCGGAGGAATTTTTCGACGCCATATTTTAGATATTAGTTGTTTATTTGTACAGTTAGTTTTATTTAATATTAGTTAGAAAATTGTTTAGAGTTAGAAGATGAATAAATGAAAAATAATCTGACAGAATTAAAGTATGTCATTGCTTCCAAAATTATTCAATTCAAACATTATAACAGGGGCACTAAGTAGTATTTTTTTGTCAGGACGATCCCTGGGCCGGCCTCTCTTACACCGTGGATACTGAGACTGGTAAGGAACTTTATCATATTTAATTAGTTAATCGAATCAAGCGTGCCTTTGCGGAAATCCATTATGAAACACAATAAACCTAGATATATTTAGTAACCTATTCCGCTTAACTAGACTCGCGACAATCTTAGAAGTCCGTTTTGACAGCTATAAAAATTGGTTCGTTATAAACTGATTCTCGAAACATCGATTGATCATACTTGGAGAGTTTGTAATCAACGACTTATCTACATTGCTTAAAACGGATTCTCAATGCATAACGTTTTATATTTTATTACATGTACGAGAACGAAACGTCAAAACGGACTTCTTATGCCGAGATCCGACGATCCGCGATTTTGCGGACGGACACGCACAGCAGACGACCACAGACCGCCACGCACCGCGCACCGAGGACCGAGGAACTTCCGATGTCTGCGATACCCCGCACGTACACCTTCCCACGGTGCGTCGTGCGGGCTCGTCTGTGTCCGTCCGCAATATGGCGCGCCGTCGGATCTATCGGCATTAGATTGTCGCGAGTGTATTCCTCAAGAGTCATAAAAAACCCTGTAAAAAAACACGTTAAACTTATAACAGCCCTATTTTTCCGTCGGGGGTAACAATTTACATAGATTAGGACTAAATATCCTTCTGGACTCCCCAAGCAGCAAATATTTTCTGAAATGCTAGTTCGTGAAATGGCGAAGAAATATGGAAGGCGGTCAAGCAAGGTAAGTGAATAGATTAAAAAACCAAAGAACCCGACTGCAAAAGCAGTTAAAGTTGAATTATAAACATTCAGCAATACAACTCTCTAAGTTCATGAAAGTGCCAAATGTCATGATTTCATGAAATAGTCATTCAATACACTTTCATGAGCTTAGAGAGTTGTATTGCTGATTTTAATGTTTACAATTCAGTAAATCCATATTTGTTACGAGCGCTAATAATATTTAGATCAACATACAACCTGATACTGACCTGCAAATTGCAAAAAACGTAAGAAAATTTGAATTTCGCGGGCCACTCTAGCGCATCCCCCTTAAGTAAGTACATGTTTTGCAGTCGGGTTTTTTTTTTTTCTACTTTTTGTTTATTGTAAATTAGCTTCGCAGGCGACTTACCAGGTCCGACACAAACATGACCCATTTGTACGTTATCAAAAACTTTTTAAACCAATTTGTTATTCCTAATTAATTTATATATTTTTTTGTTATCCCCTTTTAATTTCCTTTATTTTCCCCAAATAGAGAGGTACGGTTAAAAAAAAAAAAAGTTTCTATTTCCCTCCAAAAATCCGCCATTTTGTTTCATACATCACTTGGGTTTTTAAGATGAATATAACGATACCTTAACTGTCGAAATCCGTTTGGAAGATACGAGGTAATAAAGAAATTTACAAACAAACATTAACATACAAAAAAAATGGTAAAAATGGTACAGCACTACTTAGAAACAAAAATGATGGAGAAGGCAAAAATTTATAGGACTGACATAAGCTATCGAAAAGCTTATGTCAATCCTGTTGAAAGTCGTTGTAGAAATACGAAACGCTTTCGAAGCGATTGTCACTTGTCTAGGCCCTAGTGAAAACACATTTGCAAATAAACAATATGAGTTTATGGTACCAACACATAATGTGTAGCTTGTAACCTATAATGCTTAAAACTAAAGGCTCTTACATACTGGCGCGATTTGTTGCGCGACACGACGCCGCGCGCCGCCGGCGCCGCATTGTACGCCGTGAAGTTTTCTCAGAAATTGTTTTGTTAAAATTCGCGTCGCGCGACGCATCGCGCCAGTATGTAAGAGCCTTAAAGGTAAAATACCTTTTTTATTGGAACCAAAGCAACTGTTACAAACATAAAAACATAATCCAAAAATTTTACCAAATTCCGTTTCTTTTTTTCGAAAAATATTTCTTTTTTGTTCCCGACCCTATTTATTCGTCTTTGTTTCTATCCCCTAGGGTTGCCAGTTGCCAGTGTTACCACCCTGCGGCATAACGCTTTAGATCATTACTCTTATGAATCAGCTATTTCGATCCGTTTGTCGCACCAAAATAAGCTTTTTTGATTTGAAAACGAAATTGTATTTCGGAGCTCGTGGCTAAGTAATAACAGCCGCATAGGTTTCGCATCAGGTTAAGCTGCGCTTGCTGGGATTGGTCCGTGGATGGGTGACCATCTTTACTTACCGAGACTCTTCCGTGCCTCAGAAAGCACGTTAAGCTGTTGGTACCGGCTGTCATTCGTGGATCTTTGATAGTCGTTATGGGTCGTCCTGAAGCTCGAAAGTCTGCCAACCAGTCTTACCATGGAGTATCGTATTACCCAGTTACTGAGTTGTGGAGGTCAGATAGGCAGTCGCTCCATGTAAAATACTGATATTCAGCTGCATTCGGTTAGACTGGAAACCGACCCCAACATAGTTGGGAATAGGCAGGCAGAATAATTGTTTGAATTAAACAAATATATTTATATTTAAACTAGCGACCCGCTCGCTTTGCTTAGTTTTTACGACTTGACAAAACATCAAAATTTCTTAGTTATATGTTACTTTAATATTAACGTATTATACACATAAACCTTCCGGAATAAATTCTCTAAACGATGGTGAAAACCTCATCAAAATCTACTGCGTGGTTTAGAAGAACAACGCGGACATACAGACAAACACGAAAAGCGACTATAATGGAATAATAGAAATATATAAAATATATCTAAATGCCGTTACCATTGCTAGTATCACGTTTTCGAAAGGGCGTCACCCCCTAAGGGTTATATCGACCCTTATGTAATGCGAGCACATAGGGGTGAAGCGATATACTTAATTTTGTTGGAAAGGAGGGTAGATGTGCGTTCATGCGTTCTGTGGAGAAAATGTTGAGTTTTTATCTGAAATCCAGAAGGTTCTAAGTTCGTTTTTTTCTATCATCGTCATCGATAGTTTCTTCAACTGTAGACCGATATTGAAAAATATTTTTCACTAGCTGTGCCCCGCGGTTTCACCCGCGTAAGTCTCGATCTCGTGGAAATATCGGGATAAAAAGTATCCTCTGTGTTAATCCAGGTTATAAACTATCTGTTTGCCAAATTTCATCCAAATCCATTCAGCCGTTTTTACGTGAAACACACAAACTTTATAATACTAAGTAGGATACCCGCCCTGAGAGCCTAAACAAGTGACAATCGCTTCGAAAGCGTTTCGTATTTCTACAACGACTTTCAACAGGATTGACATAAGCTTTTCGATAGCTTATGTCAGTCCTATACATTTTTGCCTTTTCCATCATCGTTATCGCTGATAGAATGGCACTTTGTCTAGGGCCTCTGTGTACCAGCAGTGGGAACTTTATAGGCTGATTATGTTGAAGTTTCAACCAAGTCCTCATCATATGAAGCTAATTTAAACTTATTTTCAATATGTCACCATCGACTTATAATACTCGTAATCCAATAAAACTTTCAATAATATATTCATTGAAAATCTATAGTTTAGGAGTCGCGATGAAAAAAGTTTCTAATATAAATTGACCTTAAAAAAAAAACGATTATCTTTGGAGTTCCGAAAAGGACAGGTTTTAAAGTTTTTTCGTTTAGGGTTGCCACAAAAGATAAGAGCCTTTACAAATCAATCAATATGCCTGCCTTTTCCCAACTATGTTGGGATCGGCTTCCAGTGTAACCGGATGCAGCTGAATACCAGTATTTTTCATGGAGCGACACCCTATCTGACGTCCACAAGCCAGTAACTGGGTAATACGGTACCCCTTGGTAAAACTGGTTTTAGACTTTCGGGCTTCTGACGACCTGTAACAACTGCCAAAGATCCACAACTGACAGCCGGGACCAACAGCTGAACGTGCTTTCCGAGACACGGAGGAGTCTCGGTATATAAAGATGGTCACCCAACCACGGACTATCCCTTAGCTTAACCTGATGGTTCGACCCGTGTGGCTGTTATTACCCCCTGGATCGACCCGTGCGGGTGTTATTACCTCTGAAGCATGACCTAGCAATAAAAAAAGAATCATCAAAATCAGTTCATAATTGGCGGAGTAATCGCGTAACAAACGTAAAAAAAAAACAAGTGAGAACTTCCCCCTTTTTGAAATCGGTTAAAAATCAGTAATAATTACTGCTATACAATTCATACTCTTATCGTAAAATATACGAAGTGGCTAAGTAAGGAGCTCGTACCTAAGTAATAACAGCCGCATGGATCAATCTATCAGGTTAAGCTACGCTTGCCGGGGTTGGTCTGTGGATGGGTGACCATCTTTACATACCTAGACTCCTCCGTGCCTCGGAAAGCACGTTCAGCCGTTGGTCCCAGCTGTCATTCGTGGATCTTTGACAGTCGTTACGGGTCGTCAGAAGCCCGAAAGTCTGACAACAAGTCTTACCAAGGGGTATCGTATTACCCAGTTACTGGGTTGTGGAGGCCAGATAGGCAGTCGCTCCATGTAAAATACTGGTATTCAGCTGCATCCGGTTAGACTGGAAGCCGACCCCAACATAGTTGGGAAAAGGCAGGCAGATTGATTGACCGTAAAATATACGAAACTTGCTCGTACTCTAAAACAACACAACCCTACAGCTCAAAAATAATAATGAGTTTTATACAACCACTGTTACCAGGCCTCCCCTGCTTTCTTCGTTGCATCAAAATCAGGAATACATAGGAACAATATTGAGTACATAGGAAGGTTTACATATATTGGTGGAGCCAGTGACAGACCTGAACTTGGATATCAAAGAATCGGCCGTTTTTAGGGTTCCGTGGAGAGAACTATAGTACTAATCTGTACTGTGCCCGCGTGATGGATTACGGCCCACTCCCTCTCACAGATAGAAGGCCTGTGTCCCAGCTGTGGGAACGTTGTAGGCTGATTAAGTTGATAGGGAACTTATTTTACATGCTGAATTTTATGTAGGTTCGCTGTTATCATTGCCACTGTTTTCTGACGCTAATAATTTTATTCCAACAATAAATTTGACCATGCATGGTAAATATGAATAAATATAGGCCATTCAAAATTATTACCGTGATATTTTCCAAGAAAATCCAATGATGGATGATTCCTCTAAAAGCATTTCATTTCCTGAATTTCCAGCTTTCATTAGCAAATCCTCTAATTTGACACAAAAGCAATTAATAATATGTGGACCATTTTACGAATCTCCATAGAAAACTGTCAAACAGATGAATTATTTCGTAATATGAATCGCACGCAGATCATATTATGAATTGTCAGTTTGTAACATTTACATTTTACGATGATTCATAATATTTTCCTATTATGATTCTGCCAAAGTGACTGTTTTAAGCCCCCAGGTCATTTTAATAAACACATTTTTTTAACATCACCTTTAGTTTAAACCTGCAGAACCATCTCCACTTCAAACCGCTCACACTTACCACTAAATAATTTCCACAAGTCATGTTGCCAGCCAGTGTTCTCTGATTAATGTTCTTTTTTCTCTTTCTTTTATCATTTTTTTTCTCTATCCAACAATTGGAGGTATTATTGGAATATTTTCTTGAATGCTGTAAGAGTTAGATATTGTTGCTTTGTGTCCTTTTGTGAGGGGAAAGATGTTTTAATCAAATGTTGCTGTGGTGACGAATTTTACGTTTCAAATTGTAGTAAGTTTATAATAAAATACTAGCTGCTGTCCGCGAATTTGTCTGAGTGGAAGTCACAACTATACAGTGTGTCCGGACATGGACTAGCGATATTCTAGATAGTTAAATATAAACTATTTTAAAGTACAACCACCGTGCGGCGACCATGTGGCGGCCACCGCTTTACTAGAAAACCGAACCTTAACACAGGTGACAGAAAAAACGCTCTACAAAACCGAACTCTAAGGCTACGAGCGCACTCGGCGGCCAAGTCTCGGCGGCCAGTGAGATCTGGCTATTTGTACTTACATAAAATACCGCGCGCCTTTATCAACAAGCGGCCAGCGGCCAGGGGGCCAAGTCTACTAATTTACAAACGTGTCAGTGGTCTCACAATGATCAGTTTTTGACAGATGTGCCATACAAAATGATCATTGTGAGACCACTGACACGTGTGTAAATTAGTAGAAATGGCCCCCTGGACTGTCCGCCGCGGCCAGCGCGATTGAGCGCGACACACACGCGACCAGCGGCCAACCGTGGCCGTCTAGATAACTCAGTTTGTTTGAAACTAGCCACTGAGCCATATTTACGGCCGTGTCTCCAATATTTTTATTAACTGAAACTTTGACATGCATTCCCTTCGCCTCTTTGACAACCACTTGCAACTAATCCTGCATGAATTCAACTACACTATGATATTATTAATGATCACTAGGTACTCAAGGGAATTGAGATGTCTGCCTACCCTCCAACATTAATCATGAAACTACAATAGCGACGCGCATGCGTTAGTATTATGTACTTTTAAAAGGGAAGTTGTTATGTATAGGTAACGTTCTTGTACCCCTAGCATGAATATCTTTGAATTCATAGTTAATAATGTTAATATGTGTGTGTAGCCCAGTGGTAACGGCTTTCGAGTTGTAGGTCGTAGGTTCGAACGCTGACAGGCGTAGGCGCTTTAATAAATAAATAAAATAAACGGCTCTTTTTACTTTCTGGCTTCGTTACTGCGACCAATTCGGCCCGCGCGCGGTTGGTCAAATTTCCAACCTAACCCATTTGCTCAGGGTATTCTGGCTTAGTTAGTTACTGCGACCAATGCGGCTCGCGCGCGGTTGGTCAAAGTTCCAACCTAACCCATTTGCTCAGGGTATTCTGGCTTAGTTACTGCGACCAATTCGGCTCGCGCGCAGTTGGTCAAATTTCCAACCTAACCCATTTGCTCAGGGTATTCTGGCTTAGTTAGTTACTGCGACCAATTCGGCTCGCGCGCGGTTGGTCTAAGTTCCAACCTAACCCATTTGCTCAGAGTATTCTGGCTTAGTTACTGCGACCAATTCGGCTCGTATGTGGTTGATCACATTTCCAACCTAATCTAACCCATTTGCTCTTCATAAACAGTACCTCCATCGATTTAAAATTACTGCAGACGACAATTGTCCCTGCCATGACGACACAGTACAAAGCCTCGACCACCTCCTCAGGGATTGCCCCAGATTTGCCATGGATCGCATGCGATATGAGGCAATCTCTGAGAGGTTTGGCATTACGGCATATGACATCGGGATGATTACGAGAAAAGAAGATGTCTTTGACGCGTACATAACATACGTTACCAAAATCCTGAGCACGCTGAAAAGCTTCAACGGCACGTGAAAATACCCTAACAATATTATATTTATTATTCTACATATTATAAATCTTTATTAGTTAATATTTATCACTAATATATATTCAAACAACAAAGCGAATAAGAAATTAAAAATAAGTATCCGTATCAAATCGCGGATTCTGAAGAACTTTCTTTCTTTTTCTTTCTTTTTCTTTTTCTTTTTTTTTTTAAACGTTGCCCCACACTAAGAATTTCTTCCTGTATCGTGGGTGCGTTTACAAACATAGAAACTCACATACACTAACACCCAGACCCGGAACAACTACTTGCAGATCATACAAATATTTGTTCCGTGCGGGGATCGAACCCGCGACACGTTGCGCAGCAGTCCATCGCTCAGCCACTACGCCAACCGCAAAACAGTTGAAAATAAATCAAACATAAAGAAAAACAAGCGAATCAAATAAAAAAAAAAAAAAAAAACCCATTTGCTCAGGGTACCCTGGCTTAGTTACTGCGACTAACTGTGTGAACAGTCCAGAAAGTAGTAAGTAAGTAAAAGTCTTTTTAAAAACAAGCTTTTAATTAACTAAATCGTAACCAATAAGCCCAAACACGAAGGTGTTATCTTATTTGATTGAGGAGTTCCTATGGCCAATTTCCGACTCCATCATCAGACTCCATGCGGCTTCGTGGTATCATTGTTTCAAAATGTCTCGGTAGTTATATAAGTATGCCAAGTTTCAGCTCAATCGGATGCCAGGAAGTGCTTGAAAAATGCATGACAATTGGAGTAACCGGAAACACATACGAACAGAGCAAGATAATATAAAGCTTGTAAAAAGAGGCTCAGTTATTCAAAAAAGTGTGCTACATTAGGAGCGCAAAAAGTTTTTAAAGTTTCAGTTAAATATTTCCCGTTTTTCAGTGTCAAACATTAGCTACACTTTCATTTTCACTAGCTTTTTTTTCTTAGTTTTCAATGAATTTGCTTAAACATCATGATGGGACAAAATGCGAGTACGTACTATTATTTTTTATGTCAAGTCATCTAAATAATAGGCCAATGAACTAAGAAACGGTACTATGTAAAATGACATCCCGTGCTATACCTACTTACGTAGTTGTATTAAATTCAAAATTCAAATTCAAATATTACGAGTAACTTAAACTTATACAGTATGTTAACTAACAAAGGGCGTTCCCGTTAACCTGCAATAGTATAGCGTCTATACATGCTAAAAAAAATATTACCATTAAAAAAAAATTTTTTTTTTGTTTTTGTGTAGTAAATTATTCACAAAAAATATTAAATTGTTACGGAAAATAAACTTTCTGTACACGCCCACTTGTCACACTTGTTTTTCTACGTTGAAATACAAGTGTGCGTGTACAGAGAGTTTCTTTTACGTTAAAATTTAATGGTTTTGTGAAATATCACGGCACAAAACAAAAAATTTTTTTTTATTTTTTTGAGTAGTAATATTTTTTTTAGCATGTATAGACGCTATAGGTACTATTGCAGGTTAAAGGGAACGCCCTTTGTTAGTTAACATACTGTATAGAACTAGCTGCGCCCCGCGGTTTCATCCGCGTAAGTCTCGATCCCGTGGGAATATCGGGATAAAAAGTTAGTATCATATGTGTTAATCCAGGTTATAAACTATCTGTTTGCCAAATTTCATCCAAATCCATTCAGTAGTTTTTACGTGAAAGAGTAACAAACATCCATCCATCCATCCATACTTACAAACTTTCGCGTTTATAATATTAGTAAGGATTAAGATAAAATTAAAATGAAATCTAAATAAAATTAGAATCAAAATTAGATTAAACTAGCTGATTCCCGCGGCTTCGCCCGCCAAATTATATACTCAAACCTTCTTCGAGAACCACTCTATCAATTGGTGAAAACAGCATGAAAATCGGTGCAGTAGTTTTTGAGTTTATCGCGAACAGGACGACAGCCAGACGTGGCGGAGGACTTTGTTTTATAAGGTTTGTTTAGTAAGAATTGTGCATCATAAATTAAAATTACATTCAATGTACCTACTTTAACAACTAATTATATCTAAGCTGGTAATAAATAAGTTTAGTAACTGAAAAAGTCAGCATCTGTCTAGCCTTTTCCCAACTATGTTGGGGTCGGCTTCTAGTCTAACCGGATGCAGCTGTATACCAGTATTTTATATGGAGCGACTGCCTATCTGACCTCCACAACCACAGACTGGTTGTCAGACTTTAAGGCTTCTGACGACCCGTAACGACTCTCAAAGATCCACAAATGACAGCCGGGACAAACGGTTTAACGTGCTTTCCGAGGCACTGAGGGGTCTTGATATATATTGGATGGTCACCCACCCATGGACCGACCTCAGCAAGCGTAACTTAACCTTTGATGGACCAGTGCGGCTGTTATTACTTAGTTATGAGCCCCTTTAAAGAGTCAAACACGAATTGACATAAATTCAGGTAACCTAACACTAGATTTCTTCAACACACAACTCGCCTACTAAAATCAATACCACTAAACCGAACGAACCCAAAATGGCGGCCGCGGGAAACCGTTTTCATTAAAATAAAAACATCAAAACCATTAATATAACCAAGAAAAGATTAATGTCGGCCGAACAAAGAGTAATAAATTAGTAGTGTAATATTCTGCAAGGGTAGGCTCCCTCCGGCCATCTTGTGGAATACTTGCTCCTGATTGGTCGGTTCAGTTACTAATCAATAATTTTTCTTTCGCGCCAAAAGGGCTTAAGTTACGTTGTAGAGCCGTTGTATTTTGAACTTTCGTTGTGAGAAAATAAGGTTAATTTCACAATGTGTGGGTGTTTTTAAAACAATGGGGGTTTCGTAAATGTGGTATCAACGATGTAAATAGAGTAGGTAGAATTTATTTCGATTCGGAAATAAAGTTTTTTTTTTTGGTAGTGTAGGTAGTAAGATTTTTTTATTCAGATAGGTAAGTTACTTACAAAAAAAAAAATTAAAATGGATTGGACCATGGATCATTTACCCAACACGTTTAAATTGCGTACCTACCGCCAAGAAATGGCAATTCGGAAGCGGAAACAGCCTAGTTCGTATAACAACTAGCGTGAAACATAAAAAAAAAATAAGAAAAATTGTTTATTCTGCACAAACAAAACGCACATTACAACAATAAAAAATAAAAAAAAAGACAGAACATCCATTCAAATTAGCCAAAAGCCTCGTATTCAACCAATAAAAAAAAGTAAGTAAGTCAAGGATAGGAACCAAAGACAATATTGCGTAATACCATAGACAGTACGCGTAATACATAGAAACATACACACAGAATAGTAATGCCACCTAATAATCAGCCTATAATGTTCCCACTGCTGAGACACAGGCGTCCACTCATTGAGAGGGAGTGGGCCGTAATCCAACGCGGGCCCAGCGCGGGTTGGTCGATGTCACATGTTTTCGATTTTTTGGTTCTAGGACATGCCGGTCTCCTCATACCCCTATTGCAGTCAAATAACTGCTGCTGTTGTAGTTTAAAAGGCGAATAAAAGAAGCCACAATAAATTAAAATATTAGCAAACGTTTTTGAAATCGCAACCGTGCATAATTAACAACTCTTACAATTAAAACTTTATCCAAAAAAAAAACTGTTCACACCTTAAAACCTTTTTTTCTGACTATTGTCAGTCAGAAAAAAAGGGTTGACCACAGTTTTTGTCACTGTCTCCGACAATTTCAGTAGTATGTCAAAAAAAAACATGGCGTCCAAAGCTTTTATGATAAGTACTTAACAAGATTTGTCAAAATTTTGAGGTTAGACAAAAAAAGGATCAATTTGTAGTCGAAAAAAATTTACCAAATTGGTTTTGGGAATTAAAAGAAGTATTTTTGGGATGTCGTCTTTGAGTAGTTTAAGGCTGCGTTTCCACCAGAGATGTGCGAGGATGCGTAGCGAGGGATGTGTTTGTAAAGAACCAATAGAATCGCTTCATTTACCTCGCCTCGGTCAGCACAGCTCTGGTGGAAACGGCTCAGCGGAGCTAGATCTTTGCGCATACAAAACAAGCAAGGGATGTGTGCGAGGGATGTGTTGCGAGGAATGTGTGTTGAGAAGGATGTGTTGCGAGGTTTGCGCATACTGTACCAGCCAGTCCATCCATCCTCGCACCACACATTAATGCGCATTTTCACAGCTCCGCTACACATCCTCGTAGGCACATTTTCATCGCACAGCTTTGGTGGAAACCCCCACACATTTTCACAGCACAGCTAGACATCGTCACACGACACATTTCCATCGCACATCTCTGGTGGAAACGCAGCCTAAGAAGTTGATAGGAGATGTTCTGGGCAGATGAAATAAGGCGACAGCATGTTTCCCAAACCGATATCGTATGTTCAAAACTTTCATTTCTCTCTACAATTTGTCAATAAATAAACATGAATTAGTGAAAACTGTATCTGTAAAGGTGCTGATACGGAGTGACGCTGCGGACGTGACGTCACCGTGACTGGCCACCCAGCTTCCGGTCGTTTGCTTTTTAATTTTTGAGCTTTCTATGTGTTTGTGATTAGGAGGTGAGAAGTGTGTATTTTGACTTCAAAGAGTCTGAGGTCCGTAATCTAGAACGATGCTCAAATGAATATGGTACTCCATTCAAAACTGACATTGCATACTATTTTTTCTATAAATACAATACAAACAAATAAATTGAAATATCTGTCTATTATGTCAAAATAACGACTGTTTAGTAAATGCTTAAGAAAATATATACGGTACTTATAGAAAACAAGAAAACAATTTTTTAAATTTTTGTTTGTCTGCTTGTTCCGGCTAATCTCCGTAATGGCTGGACCGATTTTGACGGGACTTTCACGTGCAGATAGCTAATGTTATAAGGAGTAACTTGAGCTTACGACTGATTTCTATTTATTCCGGAAGGTTTATGTGTATAATACGTTAGTATTAAAGTGACATACTAAGAAAATAATGTCGATGTTTTGTCAAGTCCAAAAAACCGTGCGTAGTATGAGCGGGTCGCTAGTATCCTAACTAATATTATAAATGCGAAAGTGAGCTTGTTTGTTTGCTACGCTTTCACGCTAAAACGATATGATGCCGAACTGACTTGGACGAAATTTGGCATATGGGAAGACCATGACCTGTAATAGGACATAGGATTAGGACCTTTTATCTCGATATTCCCACGGGATCGAAACATACGCGAGTGAAACCGCGGGCCGTAGTTAGGTAGTATACAGGGATACAGGGTTAAAAAAAA
Source organism: Lithophane socia (assembly GCA_947522985.1). Lineage (NCBI taxonomy): Eukaryota > Metazoa > Arthropoda > Insecta > Lepidoptera > Noctuidae > Lithophane > Lithophane socia. The sequence continues at coordinate 2,674,434 of OX383281.1, read as the reverse complement.
ACAGCTGTTCCGTACATTTATGTTCGCATAACTCGTCAAAATGTACGGAACAGCTGTTTTTTTTTCGCAATTTCCTGTTTGTTCCCATTGTAAAAGTTGTTCATAATGATGAGTACAATGACTCCTTAAGAGGTGGTTGGTGTTTTACCAATAACCCTGTATAAGTTAGTCGGTCAGTCATTTCTCTGAGAAGTTTTCATGCGAAGACTCGAGGACATCTTACCCGTCCTTCAAGCTCCACTATCCAAGGAAACTATAACCAACACTAAACTTGAACACTTTCACTACTGTAGAGCAGACATGATCCAGTCACGGTGACGTCACAAATACAGTATGGCCGCCAGTCATCGCCCATCAGCGGTTTCGTGTATAACTGTTCGCTTTTGAGTGTTTATTTTGGTTCAATGTGGTAGCTCACTGCACTGAGCCCGTCTTACCAAGCCGTATCGTGGGCGCTTGTGGCTAAGAAATAACAGCCGCACGGGCCGATCAATCAGGTTAAGCTACGCTTGCCGCGGTTGGTCCGTGGATGGGTGACCTATTTCACATACCAAGACCCCTCTGTGCCTCGGAAAGCACGTTAAGCCGTTGGTCCCGGCTGTCATTTGTAGATCTTTGACAGTTGTCACGGGTCGTCAGAAGCCCGATAGTCTGACAACCAGTCTTATCAAGGGGTATCGTGTTACCCAGTAACTGGGTTGTGGAGGTCAGCGGGTCTAAAACGGCCACATTAGCAATTCCTGTAAAAGCAATTCATTTCCTGATTTCCCAGCTGTCATTGGCAATTCCACTAATTTGACACAAAAGCAATTCATAATTTATATAAATATAACTTGTGTGTTTGGTGTCTTACTAGGATTAGTGCAAGTTGGTGATTAATAAATAAAAAAATAAAAAAATTGTGGACCGTTTTACGAATCTCCGTAGAAAACTGTCAAACAGATGAATTATTTCGTAATATGAATCGCACGCGATGATTCATAATATTTTCCTATTATGATTCTGCCAAAGTGACTGTTTTAAGCCCCAGATGAATAATAATTGTTATTTTTGTGTTGTCATGGTTTTTTGAGAAATCCTCCCCCAGATCAGGTTTTCAAAACGCCTGATCAAGACTCCAATAAAGCCGCAGCACATTTATTGGGATGCAGCTGAATACCAGTATTTTACATGGAGCGACTGCCTATCAGACCTCCACAACCCAGTAACTGGGTAATACGATACCCCTTGGCAAGACTGGTTGTCAGACTTTCGGCCTTCTGACGACGGGTAACGACTGTCAAAGATCCACAAATAACAGCCGGGACCAACGGCTTAACGTGCTTTCCGAGGCACGGAAGAGTCTCGGTATGTAAAGATGGTCACCCATGCACGGACCAACCCCGGCAAGCGTAGCTTAACCTGATAGATCGAACCGTGCGGCTGTTATTACTTAGCCACAACCTCCTCAGTCGCAGGTACATATATATACATATATATAAAATAAATTGGTAATCTACATCTGTCTGTGGATCGATTTTAATTAACTTTTTTGTCAGGGTGTGTTGCTACGGTGGACGCGGTAAGGACGGGTGATTTGATACCGATACAATAGATTTAGTTTAATTGAAGTCTGTAAAGGGGTTTTAATCTTCACATTTATAAGTTTTATAGGATACTAGTTGTGCCCCGCGGTTTCACTGGCGTAAGTCTCTATCCCGGGGGAATATCGGGATAAGAATAAGTAAAACTCTTTTTAAAAACAAGCTTTTATTGAACTAAAAACGATTTTCCCATGGACACCTTTCAGCTCCAACATCAGACCCTAAACACCACCTAGTGTCAAAGTACTTGGTAATACAAAGCCAATGAGTCCAAACACGATGGTGCTATCTTGTTTGATTGAGGAGTTCCTATGCCCAACTTCCGGCTCCATCATCAGACCAGTTCCATGGTATCATTTTGTCAAAATGTCTCGGTAGTTATATTAGTATGCCAAGTTTCAGCTCAATCGGATGCCAGGAAGTGCTTGAAAAATGCATGACAATTGGAGTAACCGGAAACACATACGACCAGAGCAAGCAATATAAAACTTGTAAAAAGTAGCCTATGTCCTATTCCAGGTCTACCCATGTGCCAAATTTCATCCAAATCCGTTCAGCCGTTATAGCGTGAAAGTGTAACAAACAAACAAACTCACTTTTGCATTGGACTTTAAAAGAGACTGCGACCTCTGAGTTTGTTTCGGCCTTTCTTCTCAGAGTAGTCAGATAGGAAACGCCGACCTCATCTAGATTATTTTTAATATTTTTTCTAATGAAGTGTAAAAGTGATTCCAATATCCTATTTACAGAATAAACAATTTCATTTCATTTATAATATATATTAATATAATATATATTAGTTACTAGCTGATGCCCGCGGCTTCGCCCGCGTTGATGTCGGTTGTTATATACTTAAACCTTCCTCGAGAACCACTCTAACCATTAGTGAAAACCGCATCAAAATCCGTTGCGTAGTTTTAAAGATTTAAGCATACATAGGGATATAGGGACAGAGAAAGCGACTTTGTTTTATACTATGTAGTGAAGATTAGGATTTTTCAGTGTAGAAGACAAATAGAAAAATATCGCACAAGCATCTAATCCAATGACTTTAACAAGAACAGCTCAACCAAACGATTAGTTTCAGTATCTTCGGACTTACCGAGTTGTTGAAAATAAATTAACTATTGTATCTAGAGCATTGAACCCTTGTGTTTTAGTACAACATACCTACGTAATATGAGGCTGTATTCCTTAGGGGCAGACGTGTATCGTATACGGACATGTCGGTCCATTCTGTAAAAATCTCTTCGAGGTGAAGTGAGCTTGAAGTGAACTGTCATTCCACCTGCTGCTATTCTGTAACCATCTCACCGTGAAAAGGTGAAATGAGCTTGAAGTGAACTGTCACTAATTTTGGTATTGATGACAGTGGTGCCAATTCTGTTGTTCACAAACTAAATTTAAGTTCAGTGCATCTTTTTCTTTCTATTTCATTAAGAAAAGGACAGAAGATAAATTTTAGTTTAATCCTGTCAAATTAATCAGCGCCTGACATAAATTGACGTGATTTTAGTAGGCAAGTTTTGAATCACGTGTCATACTTTTAAGGAGTATAGACTGGCGCTGATATAAACTAAAATTTATCTTCTGTCCTTTTCTTAAAGAAATAGAAAGAAAAAGATCCACTGAATTTAGTTTAGTTTGTGAACAACAGAATCGGCACCAATGACATCTCACTCCTCGTTCACTTCACCTAAGTTTTCACTGTGAGATGGTTACAAAATAGCAATGGTTATACTAAGAACTGACATTACTGACAGATCACTTCACCGTAATTTTCACGTTGAGATTTTAAGAGAATAGATCAGCTGGACTGGCAAGCCTATTGCCATCGACCGGCCATGAACCCAGACTCCGGCTTGCTACTAAGGAACTCCTAATGGAAAAACACAAATATCCGTTCTACCGTCCTTTTTTTTTTTTTTTTTTGGGTGGGAAATCATCAAATGACTTCTCCCGCTCTGGGCGGAGCGGACGGGCGTGTCAGACTCTTACTGACTAAAACCCACCCGTGTTCCTTCAGTTGCCTGTTGCCAGGGTCACGGTATCCCTTTCGGACTATTCCGCAACCCCGGCAGGCATCGGTCGTAACGGACCCCGTCAGGTGTGCTGACATCTCTTTGAGGCGCGCGTGGAACACGACGCGCCATCGACCCGGGCCTGGTCCTTATCGGACGGCGAGCTACCCATTGCTCGCCGTCCGCAAGCCCGCGCCTATGGTGGCCGGGAATCCGCCTGGGATTCCCGACGCCCAGGGTGTCTCCAGCGGCGGCGATTAGGGGCGTGAGGGCGCAGGCCTTGCCTCTCCCAACGTTCTCCCGTCCTGGGGATCGTACCCGTGGTCGTGTGCTCAGCAGTAGTGCTTACTAGATCAATGAGGGTGCTTTACTGGAAGACAGAAGTACCGAGCATTTGATCACCACACTTGTTCACTACGTGTTCATGATATCATACAGCTAAAAGCCGATTTATCTTAGAATAAAATAGCCATGTCCAAGATTGTAGTAAATATGAAACAGGGGAAAAACGCAATTGGGGGCTTAAAACTGTCACTTTATCAGAATCATAAATATGAAAATATATATGAATCATCGTGTCACAAACTGACAATTCATAATATGATCTCCGTATAATTATTATTACGAAATAATTCATCTGTTTGACAGTTTTCTATGGAGATTCGTAAAATGGTCCATAAATTATGAATTGCTTTTGTGTCAAATTAGAGGAATTGCTAATTACAGCTGATAATCCAGGAAATTAATTGCTTTTAGAGGAATTGCTAATGTGGCCAGTTTAGGCCCCCAGGCAGGTGTACTCTTGGTTAATTATTGGAGAATCAAGGATCTGTAAATAAAAAAGTGTCGCAAAGATCAAACCAAAAATCCCCGGTAGTAATCAAGATGAAACTCCATCTCTCAGTTCCAAGGAACTCCAATTTAAAACATACTGTAACGAATACCTAAAGTGGCCCAACATATACAGTGTACCCAACATCCTGGCACAGAAAAAAGTAACCAAACAAACGCAACAACAAACATACAACCATCTCTTTCTTACACGCAACTTTAACATACGTTAAAAAGAGATAGGTGTATTTCTCGCAGCCACCGCCTCAAGCTCCGCCTACAGGCCTTATAGGCAGACTGGTTGGTCGAGACAATGTGAAAAAAAAAAACGCTAGTTGGAGCAAGGGACAAAAAGGTATACTGCCCCATTATTCGGTCGAGGCTGTAAGGAGAAGTATCCTTTGCGCGATTAAAAAGTGAAAATCATAGTGCTTATTGCTATGTCATGGGTGGTTGCAATTTTTTTTTAATTCAGTGACATTTGTATTTGGAATTGTGTGAAAACTCTATAGTGTTTGTGGATTTTTTGACAGATTTTTTTATTACTGTGGTAAAAGGATTAGTTTAATTGAGGTATGTAGGTGTTTTAATTTATTTTTATATTAATTAGAATGTATGTTTTATTAATTCAATCTTGTTTATGATTAATTCAAAATGGCGGATCTGTTTATACCTATTCAGCCGTCGTTTCTACCATGGTCGCATTCTTCCCTATAGTTTAGTTGTTTTAAAAGAAAAGGGTCCTACGGGTTTCATCCAATTAAAATTCTGTAAATGCAGTCCTGAATACATCTAAAAATAATTCTGGAAAGCACTTTAGATAACTATCTTATTCGAACTAATATTATAAACGCGAAAGTTTGTAAGTATGGATGGATGGATGTTTGTTACTCTTTCACGTAAAAACTACTGAATGGATTTGGATGAAATTTGGCAAACAGATAGTTTATAACCTGGATTAACACATAGGATACTTTTTATCCCGATATTTCCACGGGATCGAGACTTACGCGGGTGAAACCGCGGGGCGCAGCTAGTAGAGCATAAAGTTAGAACTAAGACCTCATGTAGTACTTTCCATAAGCTCTTTAGCAACCACCAGGATGAAAATGTCTACATTTTCATTGTACTGATTAAATTAATTATGTTCCCTTTACATAGACAGATTGAATAGCATAAGCATATTCAGCCTATAACTTTCCCACTGCTGGGACACAGGCCTCCTCTCTGTGAGAGGGAGTGGGCCATTTTAGTTTGCTTTCCCTGCAGGCTATGTCGGTAACTCCGGTTCAGATAAGATACGTGAGTCCATCAATTCCTGATTGCGGCCAAGCCTTGTATAAATCGTATTTTTCTAAAATAATGCGCGGAAATACAAACTGAGTAAATTAAATAAAAATTCCAGAATCAATGATGAACAACGATAATTTTTCACGCGCCAATAATGTTCATTTGTTTCTTCTTTAATTTAAACAGTTCTATTTGCAAGCCAAATCGAAATTTAAATATTTTTTTTGTTAAGTTACCTCCTTGGTTGCCATGTGTTGAAGTAAAACGTTCGTTCCATTTTTAATTAACACGACAGATATGAGGTTTCATAGTAATTTGGCCGCTAAACACGCCAGATATGGACTTTCATTCTTACTTTGCCGGCCGCATCGTCTATTGTTTTTGACCAGTTCAGCAATTTCGATTTATCTCGAAGAAGGTTGTCAAAATAATGCTCGAATTTCCAAACATGTTTGAGAAATATGGTTTCGTATCCCGTCGGAGCGCGCCCTCGCGTCGCATCCTATAAAAGACTTCAACGCGTCGCAATGCATTGTAGGATTCGGTCGCTCTGCCTAACCCTTCGGGAGACAGGCGTTATGTTATGTTACATAATTTAAAAAAAATCCTTTACCGTAGACAACTCATTGTTTTTTCTCCAAAATGTGATAGTTAATCTGATTTTTAGGGTTGTAGTACTAAGGCTCCGCTGTCCGTCCGTCAGTCACCAGGCTGTATCTCATGAACCGTGCTAGCTAGACAGTTGAAATTTTCACAGATGATTTATTTCTGTTGCCGCTATAACAATAAATACTAAGAAACAGAATAAAATAAATATATAAGGGGCTCACATACAACAGACATGACTTTTTTGCCGTTTTTATAGATAATGAACCCTTCGTGCGCGAGTCCGATTCGCACTTGGCCGGTTTTTCTTTCTGTTGCCAACATTTTTTCTACACTAATGTGTATTTTAAAGAGAAAAATTGTTTTGTTTGTTTGTAATGAATGAATTAACTCACAAACTCCAGGACCGATTTAAAAAATTCTTTCACTAATAGAATGCTATAATATCACTGAGTAACATAGGCTATTATTTATAAAGATATCACGCGGGCGAAACCGCTGGAGGAAGCTAGTGAGTTGAACTTGTTAAGATCTAAAGAAAAACATACTTACATCAGAAAATAAAATACAAAAGTATGTGGAAACGCTGGTTCGTCTCTTTCAAACTAATAATAACCTAGTCATAATTTGCCTAGCTTTATCCCAACTATGTTGGGGTCGGCTTCCAGTCTAACTGGATCCAGCTGTATACCAGTATTGATATATTGCAATTAAATGAAAGAAAATTTAAAACTCATATTAAAAGTACACTTTGTAAACAAGCATATTACAAATTAGAGGATTATATCCAAGATAAGAATGCTTGGAAACATGCTGGTCTTGCTCCATAGGACAAATTCGAGGCTGGACAAAATCAAACTGGTTGCTAATCTAGTTAATTTATTATTTTTATATCATCGATTTTTTTTACATTTTATGATAATTAATCTCACACACTGTCCTATTAGTATTACTTGCAAGTTTGTAGGAATATTGTGATATCGTATACTTTAATGTTTGTAAATATGTGAGCACCATGTACCTATCACATACTTAATTTATTTATTTGTAATGGCTCTATTTTTAATTTTTAATTCTTTTTACCTATTGTAATTGTATTCTCGGTGCATCCTCTTCACATGTAATTATATAATTGATGTATACCAAATATTGTAAAACATTTTTTTTAAAGAGTAACGGTGGAGTTTCTTGCCCATTCTTCTCCATACGAAAACTACCTTTGGGAGGGGCAACTAGAATCAGTTCTATTTCTATGTATTTGTCGTTCAAAAGTGCCTTTAATGTGCCTACTTGAAATAAATTATTTGACTTTGACTTTATTTTACATGGAGCGACTACCTATCAGAAGACCCTAGATAAAGTGACATTCTATCAGCGATAACATGGAAAAGGCACAAATGTATAGGACTGACATAAGCTATCGAAAAGCTTATGTCAATCCTGCTGAAAGTCGTTGTAGAAATACGAAACGCTTTCGAAGCGATTGTCACTTGTCTAGGCTCTCTGATCTCCACAAAACCCAGATAACTTGGCAAGACGGATTTTTGGAATTTCGGGCTCTTGATTACCCGTAACTTAAAAATATCCCACGAGTATTAACCAAGCAAAAAACCGCGAAATCGTGCAATTTTATCGGTTATCAGTACATTGTTATTTTTTCTTCTTATTTACGGATTTTGTCAATATCTGTGTGGCATCAGTAACCCAGTAGTTGAACTACAATGGTTGTGATCCATCAAATAAGACATGTTGTTTGTCATAATATTTTTATAGGCATGGATTTTTGAGATAGTATTGAAATTGATCTGATCCCGTGGGAGTGATTATTCTGAGTGAATTCTATAATATGTATCTATGTGGGTATATTTGTTAATTTTTGGAAGGGCTGAAAAAACCCGGTCATATAAAGTTTTCTTTTTATGGCAAAGGAAATAAAATCGCTACATTTTGGCTTGTAATCTTGGAAACAAAGTTATATCCTCCATATTGCTTAAATTTTCTGGTTTTATTTGTGAAAGAAATCCTCTATAAAATTTAATTCATTATCTATATTCAACCGAGAGTTGTCCACTGCTGGATATAGCCCCCCCCCCCCAAGCGTCGCCATATAGCGTAGCTATATTTTTATCTTACTAAGGGCGAATTTCACCAAACTTTTATGCCGAGTATAAGTCTAATCCTGCGAATAAATTATGAATTTTTGACAGTTTTTCCATACAAAAACTGTCAGACGCCACTTTTATTCCACGGATAAAAGATAAAATCTTTGATATAGACTTTGATAAAATCAGCCCTAAAACAATTTTAGGTACATACTGTTTGAGATTAAAAAAAAAAACTTCTTTATGCCGCGGAAAAATTATCTTCAACAAGTTCTATCTAAGAAAACTATTTTCTTTTTCCTTTCCCAAAAATGGCGTTCCCTGCAGAGAACTGAAAACTCTTAAACCAAAGGACACAGCTAAAAGCGAACTCCAAAAAATAACCGACCACAAATTCTTATTCGAAATACGAAACAAAAAAAAAAGAGACCATCGACACGACTTTTGAAATGAGAACATCCCACACGCTCCGAAATTGAAAAGGCTCGAGGGACAGAGGTTTTAGAAAAAATAAAATTTAAAAAAAACCGGTTTGGTATTGAAAATTAAAGTGGAGGCGTGTTTTAAAGGGGAGCTCGTTTTTTGTGGTTTTCCGAAGTATAATTTTGTTGCATTTAATGTCTCGATTTTGAGTGTTGTCTCGACCTTTGGCGGCATATTTTCGGGTTCGAGGAGCTTTTGAGTTCTTAGCACTTAATCGCTGTTGTGTTATTTTAAGTAACCTCACTTTAAAAGGCAATGCACCAAATCTTTCAGAGACAATAATTTGAACAGCCTAAAGCTGGTAACGGTTCGGAGAGTCTCGATTTTGTTTGCACCATGTTGGTACCTGCGCAGAAACTAAAACATTAGATAGGTAACGTATAAATTAATAGGTAATTTTGGAGGTCAGATAGGCAGTCGCTACATGTGAAATTCTTGTATCCAGCTGCATCTGGTTGGAATGGAAGCCGGCTCCAAAAAAATCTGCCTAGCTTTTTCCCAACTATACTGAGGTCGGCTTCCAGTCTAACCGGATGCAGCTGAATACCAGTATTTTACATGGAGCGACTGCCTATCTGACCTCCAAAACCTAATAACTGGGTAATACGATACCCCTTGGTAAGACTGGTTGTCAGACTTTCGAGCTTCTGACGACCCGTAACGACTGTCAAAGATCCACGAATGACAGCCGGGAACAACGGCTTAACGTGCTTTCTGAGGCACGGAGGAGTCTCGGTATGTAAAGATGGTCACTCTGACCCAAGCCGACTCTAACATACAGTTGGGAAAAGGTTAGGCAGAAGAGTTTACTGAATTTCATTGTTTAGTTCAAGCTAAAATTATATACACAGTTATACATAGGTATAAATACTCATTACATACTTTAAAAATAAACAGCTAAAACAACCGGTACTCTAAGAGTATGTGAGTAAGACCTCGGTATGTTGATACCACTGCGCAGTGGGGTACTGATTTGAATGAGTATCGAAAAAACGATGACCCCTGCCGAGAGGCTATGTTCACACCCTTTTAAATTTTTGTAGGTAGGTAGAGTCCCTTTATGTATGAAGTATTTTGAGTTTGGAACAGACACTTTTTGTATTAGGGTTCCGTATCCAAAGGGTAAAACGGGAGCCTATTACTAAGACTCCGCTGTCCGTCCGTCTGTCACCCACCAGGCTGTATCAAAAAAATGAAAAACAGAATAAAATAAATATTTAAGGGGGCTCCCATACAACAAACGTGATTTTTTTGCCGTTTTTATAGATAACTAGCTTCCGCTCGCGGCTTCGCCTCCGTGGTATGTCGATAAAAAGTAGCCTATGTCCTTTCTCAGGCCCTAGACTATCTGCGTACCAATTTTCACTTAAATCGGTTTAGTAGTTTTGGCGTGAAAGCGCGACAGACAGACAGACAGAGTTACTTTCGCATTTATAATATTATTAGTAAGGTAAGGATGGTACGGAACCCTTGCGCGACACCGGTAATTGTTATACCGTGAAGTTTTCTTAAAAATTGTTTTATTAGAGTCGCGTCGCGGCAGTATGCACGAGGCTTTAAACAAAGATTAGGTATTTTGCACATCTGTCGCTCGTGACTCCGCCTTTTAGTGATTAGGTACAGTTTTATCAAGATGAAACTCACATTATGTACGTACTGCACAATTTCTCAGGCTCCCAAAGACAATAGGGAAATCCCTCATGGTAATTCTACGGGTTTTAAAGCAAGTACCTTATGTATACCTACTACCTACCTTAAGTTCTGAGTTGAGCTCCACTATTACTGACAAATGCGTGCACTGACTGGACAGGTCCACTCAAATCTGTGTGGTTCTTTCCTCAAAAGACTATTTCAGACTCTAATCTACATGGTCCTCATATGGCCTGACCAAGATTATGTCTGGACTTTAAAAGAGACTGCTACCTCTTTGTTTCGGACTTTCTTCTCAGAGTAGTCTGATAGGAAACGCCGACCTCATCTAGATTATTTTTACAACTTTTTAATATGACGTGTAAAAGTAATTCCAATATCCTATTTACAGAATAAACAATTTCATTTCATTTCATTTCATTTACTTGTATACTTAGGTACTTAAATGATTACCACAAAACCGTGTTTATCAGTAGTTTAGCCTAAAAACCTATTAAACACGACATTTCTTTAAGGAGTTTGACATAAAACTGACATGTGTGTCACCGAGGCTTGACGGTAGCGCTAAAATGTGTATCACCGGGGTTTAAGAGTTTCTGATGAAAATAATATCAGCCCTAAAACGGTTAAACAGAACACGCGTTGAACAAGTGTCTAAGTTTTTGTGGTGAGGCCATTATGGCTTCCAAAAGGTGCGACGCAACGATGGCGCGGCGAGACGCGAGTCTGTTAGAACAATTTTTATGAAAACTTCATGGAAATTGTGCTATCGAACTCGCGTCGCGCCTGCCTGCGGAAACCTTAAGTTTGATATGTGTATTTTTAATCTAGTAAGTTTGCCTCCCTTTGCTCAGCGGTGTGATAGTGTAGGCTAACATAAAAAAAAATGCATGACTATTTGGTCAAGGTTTTCATGATATGTTTAGTTTTAGGTTTATATGGTCTTAAAAAGCACCATCTACTTTCTTTTACCTTGTTATTATGATCCTCAAGAAAGGTCCTAATTCACATCTAAGGGCGAATTCGACTAAACTTATATCCCTAGTATAAGTCTAATCCGGCGAATAAATATTAAATTTTTGACAGATTTTCTATACAAAAACTGTCAGACGTCAATTTTCAGGCCTAAATAAAATAGATACTCGTTCCATTCACGTTTGAAACATCAGTCAAAAAATTGTGCAAAATAGTAATGAGAACCATCTAAAATCCATTCAAAAGATGAACTCAATTAGATAAACATACCTACTTACACAAGAAATCAAACTCAATTTCCACACTTTTTTGTCTCTCCAGACTCATTACAACAATAATGACAGCTCTATGATTCTCAAAATGAATCATAAAGTTACATATATCTTATACCTAGCAATTCATACTAAATACCTACAAGAAATACAAGGAAAAACTCGAAATTAAATACCTACATACAAAGGAGCGTCGAATCAGGCGACCGCAATGAGAAACCACATCAAAGATCACAAAGATATGTCGCTATCTCTCTCAAACACGCTCGGAATGATTTTAAATTAATTCGAAAATTGAAACAAAAAGTTGTGCAAGAAAGGGACGAGTGTATGTCAGTTGTTTCGGTTCGAAATTGGAATGTGGAACCGGTTAGGACTACAGCATTCGATTTTTAAATTTGAGTTTTGTGGTTTGTCAGAAAAGCTGTTGGTCAGGGGGCGAGCACGGCCTACTGTGACATGCCTCCAGTCACAAATTTTACCACATTATATATGACTAACCTGTGATAAAATGTGTGACTCGAGCCATGTCACAAGGCCGTGCTCGCCCCGCAGCTCTGGGTAAAACTATAATTTTACTAGCTGCGCCCCGCGGTTTCACCCGCGTAAGTCTCGATCCCGTGGGAATCGGGATAAAAAGTATCCTATGTGTTAATCCAGGTTATAAACTATCTGTTTGCCAAATTTTATCCAAATCCATTCAGTAGTTTTTACGTGAAAGAGTAACAAACATCCATCCATCCATACTTAGAAACTTTCGCGTTTATAATATTAGTTAGACTTGATAGTTAATTGAACTGCCTCGTTGATCTAGCGTTTGGAAGCGCTACCGCTGAACATGATGTCCTTTTTTTTTTTTTTTTGTTTGGGGAATCATCAAATGTCGTCTCCTGGTCTGTGCGGAGCGGAAGGGCGTGTCAGACTCTTACTGGCTAAAACCCACCCGTGTTTCTTCAGTTGCCTGTTGCCAGGGTCCCGGTATCCCTTTCGGACTATTCCGCAACCCTGCCAGGCGAACATGATGTCCTGGGTTCGATTCCCCGGTCGGGTAAAGTGTAATTGGGTTTTCCCATCGGGAATTTCTCAGCAGCAGCTCAGAGTCTGGATTTGTGGCCGGTTGATGGCAATAGGCTCGCCCCCTATTACAAGGGACTTAAAAACATACTGGCGAAATGGTGTACTTTATGTACACCTCTCTATACACTTTATGTACAAAACTTTCACTAAGATTAGCATATTGATAAAAGTAGTTTTATTGTGTTAAATATTTTAATAATGGGAGATTTATTTTACGTAGAGATTTCCTATCGCTACCGCGCTGTGAGAAATTGGAAAGCGGTTTACATGAGAATGTTCTTTGGAAGCCCTTTTTACATGATTATTAAGTAAAAAAAATATCTAGAATCCATACTAGTATTATAAATTCGAAAGTAACTTTGTCTGTCGGTCTGTCTGTCTGTCTGTCTGTCTGTATGTTACCTTTTCACGCCTAAACCACTGAACGGATTTCGATAAAATTTGGCAAGGAGATAGATGGCATCTCGGGGAAGGACATAGGCTACTTTATATCGACATACCACGCGGGCGAAGCTGCGGGCGGAAGCTAGTAAAATATATAATTACAAATATTCCTTTCCTTTCATCGTCACCATCTGCTTGCCTTTTCTCAACTATGTTGGGGTCGGCTTCCAGTCTAACCGAATGCAGCTGAATACCAGTATTTTACATGAAGCGACTGCCTATCTGACCTCCACAACCCAGTTACTGGGTAACACGATGCCCCTTGGCAAGACCAGGCGTCAGAATTTCGGGCCTCTTCTTTTTTATATTGCTTTCCTATACTAGTATATGAATTAAAGCAATCAACAAATTTCTGTAGAAACTTCAGCGTCATTTTAGGTGCCCTACTCCTGTCATCCGTTCGGCTTGTCAATCTCCATTTCAGTTATAAGCTTGAAAATCAACCAAATCATTAAAATTGACACCAATTTCAGTGTTCAACCAATAGCGAGACTCCTCATTTATTTCAATTTGGAACAATTGGAAGCAATAGAGTTCTATTGAAGGGACCGCCATCTTGTATCTGTGGTTATGTCAAAAGGGAAGCGATATGATGCTTCGTTTTGTGTTGAATTTATTGGAATGGGAAATAAAATGCTGCCGGTTATTTTAATTGACCTATTTATGTAGTGGATAGCTGTCAAATCCATACTTCTGTAATCTATACGTAATATAAATTAAGTGCTCTAAATGATCCAACGGGGATCGTGTTACCCAGTAACTGCGTTGTGGAGGAGATACATTCGCTCCAAGTAAAAAAGGTATATTGGTATTTAGGGGCATCCGATTAGACTGGAAGCTGACCACAACATATTTGGGCAAAACGCTATAAAACAGAGGCTAATCCTAACTAATATTATAAATACGAAAGTGTGTTTGTTTATTTGTTACGCTTTCACGCTAAAACGGCTGAACGGATTTAGATGGCACATGGGTAGACCATGACCTGGGTTAGGACATAAGATAATTTCCATCCCGATATTCTCACGGGATCAAGACTTATGCGGGTGAAACCGCGGGGCGCAGTTAGTTAGAAATAAACCCGTCGCGAATACGGTCAATTATAGATAGTTTTAAATAGCGCTACGTAACAAATAAAGTTCAAAAATAAACGATTGCATAACGTTTTGTTACAAAAAGCGTATTGTTGTAACCTTGGCAATGACTTGTCGCGCCGCTTGCGCCGAAAGTGAATTGATCTATAGATCTATGATCCATGGATCATTGGCGTGTCGGTCGGTCGCATTGTTGATTATTTCGACATCAAATGTTTTGATTGCGAATTTGTTATTGAAAGGCTTTAGGTAACCTTGTTTGCGGAAGCCACATGGAGGTATTTGGTCTTATTACAATTTTATTTACATACATAAATAAATTCGGAGAGGAGAGGAGCTCAAAGACAAAGTCAAAGTCAAAGATTTATTTGCAGATAAATATGGTTATAAGGTTCTTATAATGGTAGTTTATTAGTAGCTTAACATACTACATACATACAGCTCGTGGCTAAGTAATAACAGCCGCACGGATCAATTCGTCAGGTAAAGCTACGCTTGCCGGGGTTGGTCCATGGATGGGTGACCACCTTTACATATCGAGACTCCTCCGTGCCTCGGACAGCACGTTAAGCCGTTGGTCCCGGCTGTCATTTGTGGATCTTTGACAGTCGTTACGGGTCGAAGCCCGAAAGTCTGATAAACAGTCTTACCAAGGGGTATCGTATTACCCAGTTACTGGGTTGTGGAGGTCCGATAGGCAGTCGCTTCATAATTACTGGTATTCAGCTGCATCCGGTTAGACTGGAAACCGACCCCAAATAGTTGGGAAAAGGCAGATTGATTAGACTGGCTAAAAAAGCTCCTATTAATACACAAACAAAAACCTTTAACTCTTGCACACCCATCCTATTACTAACCATATCACAGCCTAATAACATTCTAAAACCCCCCGTGATTGGTCAACCATGAAGGCTACAAGATGGCCGCCCAATATGGCGTCCGCGAAACAATTAAAACATGTGTTTTTTACAACCGGACGAAATTCGGTATGGTTCGATCGATTATACATAGGAACTTTTTTATTGTCTGTTTTCGAGGCGTGTTTTTTAAGGGATTTACCTGTTTACGTGGGGAGGTATACGAAATAGCTGTGTACTCTGTAGCTATACGAAAATAGCTAATTTTCTGGGATATTGATGAACCAGTCACTATCACTAGAAATGTCAAATCTACGACATTAAAAACTTTTTACAAAAAAAAAAAAACAACTTCCAAAAAAAATGTACAAAAAAAGTGAAAAATAACTTTAATTTCGGAAGTCGGTGTCTTCGCTTTTCAAATTTCGTTTTCTGCCACCGACTTCAAAAATTAAAGTTATTTTTCACTTTTTTAGTGTTCGAAGGCATTTGACCTACCGTCACTGGGCCAGCGTAGTGGATTACCGCCCACTCCCTCTCACGAAGAGGAGGCCTGTGGGGACGGTATGGGGTGATTGTGCTATATTTGTATTTAACTTATATTTTTAACCGACTTCTTCAAAAAGGAGGAGGTTCTCAATTCGTCTGTATGTTTTTTTTTTGTTTTTGTGTTTCTTACGCGGTTACTCCGCCAATTATGAATCGATTTGATGATTCTTTTTTTTCTTTGGTAGGTCATGCATCAGAGGTCCCATATAAATTTTATTAACTTTGCTTGCGTAGTTTTTGAGTTAGCTTCTATATTACGTATTTTTTCCACTTAGTATATGTAGACGACGTTCTAAGTGACTCCGTCACTGTTATTTACATAGCAGGTAGTGGTATTCGAATTTGTGTGGGGTAGGTACCAAAACTAAAAAGTGAAAAATAAAAACTTTTTACAAAAAAAAAACAACTTCTAACAAAAAAAAACGACTTCCAAAAAAAACACTAAAATGTGAAAAATTATCATTGGAAGTCGGTGGCAAAAAACGAAAATTGAAAAGCAAAGACACCGACTTCCGTAATTACAGTTACTTTTCACCTATAAGTGTTTTTTTTGGAAGTCGGTTGTTTTTTTATATAATGTTTTTATTCTGTCTATATTTAGTAGGTACAGTATCAGAATCTGCCATGAGAAATATCTGAAAGAAATTGTGTCATTAAAATCAATTCAATCCGATTTCCGTATTATAATCTTCTTAAAAAACTCCAGTAGCGTCCAAAACATGAATTAATAAAATAATTCGTTAACACTTCCGAAAAATAATCCCCCTAATCTTGTACCGAGGTAACCCATTCAATGCGACACTGAAAAAAAACCCTGTCGCCACTGACTTTGGGTCTTTTTGACCAGACAATATAAGGATTATGATAAGTCTTATTGTGTGTGACAATAGCTACTGTGGTGCACCGTTACTTATTTAAAGGGTTTTGACTAAATGTGTCAAACCGATTTTGGGTTAATTTTCGACTTGAATTTTTTTTTTTTAGGGTGAAAAGGAAGTGGTAAATTTTAGATAACGAGAACATACGTTTAATTTTAGTCCAGTTTTAGTGAGACGGGAATGTTGTTTTTTTTTCGATTTTGTAGTGTTGTTTTTTGCAGTTTCTTGTAGATTATTGTATTGCCAAGTTATTTAATACTTGGGTTAGCTTGTCAAAAGATAGAATTTCGCGTTAAATGTGTTAGTTATCCATCGACAATTATTGTCTTCTTTGCTTCAAATATCTCTAGCTTGATATTTTTATTTATTTCTTTAACAAAGAAAAAAAATTGTTTTTGATATTTGAGATTCAGATTTCACACCCTAAAACAGCTTACAATTAAAAGAAAAAGCACAGCAGCAGTCCCAACACTCGACAATTTTTCTAAGAACAAATCATAAGTCGTCGTCCGTCAATTATGATTTATTCCCCAAGCCCCTCGGCTACTGTCCGTGCATAATTACCGGCGGTCTTTTAGACCCTTTCATAACCAAACAAGATTATCGGTCAGCATTCAAAGGGTTATTTTTTTGTGGTCAACCGCTATAGACACAGAGTAATGATTTATAGTTTTTAAAAGTTATAAATTATTTTCAAATACAAGATGGCGGTACTGCTACTTGCAATTTTTTTTGTCTGTGGTCTCCTGGGTTTGGAGAATTCTTTTTGATTTTGCCTTTGGTGAGTACCGGTGTGTAGTTGGCAATTTTGTTTTTGTATGTTAAATTGTTTTTGAAGTAACCGTTATTGTTTAGTATTTGAATACTGTTTCGTTAGGATTTGTCTGTAGTTGCGGAGAAATAAAAGAAATGCATAATGAGTATGCGGGTTCCTTGTCATTTAGGGTCGGTAGGCATGAAAAACAGATATTATATTATTTTATTTTACCCGACTACGGCGAAGAAAAAAGGAGGGTTATGATTTTGACCGGTATGTATGTATGTATGTATGTTCGTCTGTTCCCTCCTATCTTCCAAACCACTTATCATAATTTGACAAATGAGGTATCGTTAGAAGCGTCGTGATTGTCCGCTGGTTATAGGCTATGTGAAGTCACATTAAATTAAAAATGGCGCCCTGTAGAGGACATATAGTGAGGAACTTAAAAAAATATATGGTTTAATCGTATCATGTTGGGTATCAAATGAATGAGCACATTTCAAAAATATATATATTATAACCTCAAAAGATTTAAAAAAAAATGAAGTAATAAAAACTAAAACCCAACTACGACTTAAAAGATATAAACAAGACACCACAGACAGACAAATTAAAAATCCGGAGTCACACGTAATCTGTTCGATTTATGCCCAACACGTGTGACTCCGGATTTTCTACCTTTTAAGTATATACTACCTTTTAAGTCGTAGTTGGGTTTTAGTTTTTATTACTTAATTTTTTTTAAACACATGTTCTGTTCAAATTCAGTTCTATGACTGCGACCTCTGATTTTGTTTCGGCCTTTCTTCTCAGAGGAGGCAGATAGGAAACGCCGACCTCATCTACCTTATTTTTAATATTTTTTAATATGACGTGTAAAAGTGATTCCAATATCCTATTTACAGAATAAACAATTTCATTTCATTTCACTCTCACTGAGTAACACCACACGGTGTTTCTCAATTATCTATGGTCCGTGGTGCTGGAGCACTTGCGTAGATAGTATTAAACCTACATATTGTCTAACCCATTGTTCTCTCTTCCAGGGGAGTACGTGATCCAGGGTGATCTTCCTCCGCAGCTGGTCAGCAGTGAGGAGTCTCGGTTCGATCTCTTGGAGGAGGCGCTGGGACTGGTCGAGCTCGGAGACGAGGCCGAGACCAAGAATGAACCGCCTGAGGTGAGGAGTTGATAGTGTTTTGAGATGGCTCTCTCTGTTCCGTGACGGTCTAACCCTGATTAGTGCAGTATATGATGGACCTATAGAGGTGTGAGGATCAGAGGCCCTAGACAAGTGACAATCACTTCGAAAGCGTTTCGTATTTCTACAACGACTTTCAACAGGATTGACATAAGCTTTTCGATAGCATATGTCAGTCCTAAACATTTTGCCTTTTCCATCATCTTTATTGCTGATAGAATGTCACTCTGTCTAGGGCCTCAGGTTGGAATGTTCCGCATCTTCCATATAAAAGAGAGGATCCTCCTACCAGCACGCGTAGCATGACTGGTAGAAACGGGTTTTGTCGACGGAAAAACAAGACAAAATGACAGATAAACACAATCTGTAATTTTGTCTATTCTTCCGTCAAAACCCGTTTCCATGGTGGTGATGCTTCGCGTGCCAATAGATGGGTGTTGTCTGATAGGCTACTGCTCGACGGTTTATGTCGAGATGTTGTATACATGTTTATTTTATTTTATTTTATTTAATAAGTACAGTTGACAGACTACAGACTAAGACAATCAACACAGTTAGTACAAAAATACAGTACATAAATCTGAAATCCAATTATTACTGTACATAGCATTCAATGCTTAATATGCTTCATTAGTGATGGTGAAAGTGATGTAATATGGATAAGTAATAAATGAAACTAATGTAATTACAATTTATACAAACAATTACAATTACAATGTTAACCGCTCAAAAAACTCCGCTTGTGTGATGTAGGATTTGTATGACGGCAGATATGATGCGTAGTTCGCATGTGGCGATGTAGATGCTGCCACAGACTAGATGGTGACTGACCTATTACCGCCTCGTTGATCTAGTTGTCGCAAACGCCATTGCTGAGCCTGAGGCCCAGGGTTCGATTCTCAGGCGAGGCAAATTCAATGTCAAAACCGAATCATTTATTTGAATTAGATACATAAAAGGCTCTTTTGAGTTTGATTGGCTACCATTAACACGGTTTAGTTAACATTTTTTCATCCCTGGTTGTCCTATATAATGTAGGTAAAGCGTCCATCTTCGCAATGTATCAGATAGATAGATAAAAAAATTATTCAGTGCACCCAAAACCAAAATTTAATTATAACAAATTACATGAATTTAAATAAAAACAAGATGCCAATAAACAAAAAAGAGAAAAAACATACATAAAGAACGGAGTGACATATTGACAATACTTCAAATCAAATAACAAATCAAGGAGCGGTGTGCGTCTCAATGTTGCACCAAATGGGAGTCCAACTCAGCATGTGTCAGGCAAATATACCTGACGCTGATATTCTGCTGGATCCCTGCAGTGACATACCAGATGAATGGCTGGTAAAGAATGATTAGAGGACCTTGATCCAGCAGTGTAGCTACTGGTACAGTTCAATTCAAACTTAATGGCGGCTCGGAACATGAGGCGAGTCGCTGCGCAGTAACAATTTCATGTGCCAGCGGGGGTGTGGGGTGGGGTACTGCGCAGTTAAAAG
Source organism: Lithophane socia (assembly GCA_947522985.1). NCBI lineage: Eukaryota > Metazoa > Arthropoda > Insecta > Lepidoptera > Noctuidae > Lithophane > Lithophane socia. The sequence continues at coordinate 2,654,253 of OX383281.1, read as the reverse complement.
CTAACTTCCGAGCAGCCATTAAGTTTGAATCGATCTGTACAGTACAGACCGTTGATGATAGTGAGCTTGTTCTGACCGATTCCTCGGTTTGCAGGCGATAGAAGGCAGCAGCAGCGGCAGTTCGAGCGGCTCCGAGATGCTGCACCCGGCGATGCGGCACGTGCCGCATCATCATCTGGCGCACTACCATAACCAGGTCAGTGAACTTGTTGATAAGGGAAGACGACTGTCCACTGCTACGTAGGATAGTACAGAGAGGTTTGCGTGGCTAGCAAACAAATGAACCGCGCCGCTAACATAGTGCGGTTCATTTGTTTGCTAGCCACGCATATCCGTATAGCGTGGCCGTGGAATATCCCATCTAATTTAAAAAAAAAACAAGTAATAAAAACTAGAACCCAACTACGACTTAAAAGGTATAAACAAGACACCACAGACAGACAAATTAAAAATCCGAAGTAACACGTGTTAGGGCATAAATCGAACAGATTACGTGTGACTCCGGATTTTTAATTTGTCTGTCTGTGGTGTCTTGTTTATACCTTTTAAGTCGTAGTTGGGTTCTAGTTTTTATTACTTGATTTTTTTTAAATTCTTTTGGGGTTGTAATATATATATTTTTGAAATGTGCTCATTAAGCCCTTTCATTTGATACCCAACATGGTACGATTAAACCATATTTTTTTTAAGTTCCTCACTTTATGTCCTCTAGAGGGCGCCATTTTTAATTTAATGTGACTTCACATAGCCTATAACCAGCGGACAATCACGACACTTCTAACGATACCTCATTTGTCAAATTGTGGTAAGTGGTTTGGAAGATAGGAGGGAACAGATGAACATACATACATACATACATACATACATACATACATACATACCGGTCAAAATCATAACCCTCCTTTTTTCTTCGCCGTAGTCGGGTAATAATAAATAATCTTTATTTAAACGGAAAAAAAATGTTTATAATGTAGTAATGTTCGATAACAACTTTTGACAAGCAACAATATTCATTGCGTTATTTACATAGTCTGGCCTAGCAAACGAATTTTTTCAAACATACAATGGATTATGAATACCATAAAGAACAATGTATGAATGTACCCAGATTTAATCGGTTTAATTTCTTTTAATTTTTGCTTAAATGATTATTGTATTATTAATGATTTTGACTTTATTAGTGGTGATTTTGACAATTGTGAATGATTTTGACTTTGTTGCTATTAATTATTTTGACATTATTATTAATTATTATCAAGATTTGCCAAATATTATTTACTCACACTAGTGTGTAAAATGTGTGTGTATGTATTATATACTAACAAATTGGATTGTATAATCTGTTCAATAAATTATTTACCCTAATATTAATAATAATCAGAGAAAATTTGGCATAAAAATATATGTAGGATCTATAGCAGTCGTATTATAATTATAAAGTCAGATTTATCGCCAGTGATAGAAAAAAAGCAGTTATTCTAAACTCAATGGATAAGTAAACTTTTTAAATTTATACTAGCTGTGAAATCTTATAATAACCTGCCATATGTAAATACTTTATTGTGCAAACACATATTAGATGACGTACCAAAAAGATCCATAGACAGTCTAACCCAAAATGGCGGTGACTGTCAAAAGCTAAAAAAAGTGGAGAGAAACATGTCCGCGTCTTAATAAGAGAAACTAGATACCATATACAATGAAAATTATATGTTTATTTGTCTGTTCGTCATTTTGTTACTGTACAAAATTATTTGGTACCATATTTGGTTATAGACGACAGCAATTATTTTTTTTTGGAAATTTTGCGATTCATTATCGAATTATAATTATTGTCTAACTGTATCAAAGTTAGGTGACAGCATTTTTTTTTCGAAAATATTGCTATTCAGTATCGAATTATAAATATCGTCTAACTATTGTCTATCGAATTATATTGTCGAAAATATTGCGATTCAGTATCGAATTATAAATATCGTCTAACTATTGTCTATCGAATTATATTGTCGAAAATATTGCGATTCAGTATCGAATTATATTGTCTAACTGTATCAATCGGGCTTGCTTTCCTAAGTATGTTGGGGTCGGCTTCCAGTCTAACAGGATGCAATTGAATACCACTATTTTACATGGAGGAACCGCCTGTCTGACCTCCACATCCCAGTTACTGGGTAACACGTGTTACCCAGTAACTGGTCGTCAGAAAAGCCCAAAATTCTGACAACCAGTCCTAACTGGTTGTCAGAATTTTGGGCTTTTCTGACGACCCGTAACGACTGCCAAAGAACAACGAATGACAGCCGGGACCAACGGCTTAACGTGCTTACCGAGGGCATGGAGGGGTCTCGATATGGTCACCCATCCACGAACTGACCGCGGCATGGGTAACTTAACCTTCGATCGACCTGTACGGCTGCATAATATAGCCACGAGCCCCTCTTGTCTAACTGTTGGAATTGTCAAATATGTTTTGGTAAAAGAAAGTAGAATTCTTAAAGCATTTCTTTCGCATACCTCAAAAATAACGACAAAAAAAGTCGGTGCGCACCAAATCAAAGGCAACATGTAACCTGTAAGGTTTTACTCCTAAATAGTGATGATAAATGATTCGATGTCACCGGATCATTTGTACCACACACGGTGCAGCAGGGTTAAGAGCTGGTGCAAGTTAAAAACTTTAGCGGTTTTAAGAGGAAACGCTGTCACATGGTCGTTGACGTTTATTCCATACTACCGTATTCCTCTATTTTCTCTCTGGTGATACCAGTCCAATTTAAATTGTTTAACGATTAACCACCTTACTAATAAACGTTGTATAGCGCCTGTAAAGTTACACACCGCTTTGTCTTCTTTTTTCAAAAGTCAAATTACTTTTGAAAGAAGAACACAAAACGTTGTGTAACTATACAGGCGCTATACAACGTTTATTAGTAAGGCGGATAATGTATATCTACCACTGTCATGTCCTTATGTTTTGTTTTTTGACGTAATTATTTATAAATTGAAGAAAAAAATAAAATAACAACGGAGTCGGGGGACCAGGAATGAAGTTCCTTCTCACGTAGCATTTAAAACAAAAACAAAATTTTCGCAGCCGCCATCTTGGATTTACATTTTAATGTCACTATCAGCTTTAGTACGCTTGAAAACTATGAAAATGACACCCATTGCAAAAATTTGAAAATCCGTTGTCACCACATTAGCAATTTCTCTAAAAGCAAATCATTTCCTGAATTCCCAGCTGTCGTTAGCAATTCCTTTAATTTGACACAAAAGTAATTCATAATTTGTGGACCACTTTACGAATGCCCATAGAAAACTGTCAAACAGATGAATTATTTCGAATTGCACGCAGATCATATTATGAATTGTCAGTTTGTGACATTTTAAGATGATTCATAATATTTTCCTAATATGATTCTGCCAAAGTGGCTGTTTTAAGCTCCCTGAACATAGTTGGAAAAAGGCTAGGCAGATGATGAGTTCCAAGCGCTTTTTTTTTTTTGAAGGTGTAATGTCATCCAATCGCTTCTCCCACTCTGGGCGGAGCGGAAGGGCGTGTCAGACTTTTACTGACTAAAACCCACCCGTGTTCCTTCAGTTGCCTGTTGCCAAGGTCTCGGTATCCCTTTCGGACTTTCCCGCAACCCTGGCAGGCAGTTCCAAGGGCTTGTTTCTTATGACTTAGTCCACACAATTGTTAGCCGTTTAAACCCAGACAGTTTTGACTCAAATATACATTAATCATTGAATGACAAAAAATATGAATGTTCCGACAAATTGTTGGGTAGTTTTAGAAGATTTATTTTAATTGTTTTTAACTACTGTTTAATAACATGTTTTATCTACACCCATGCTATAAATCCTCTATAAAAGTTTCTGAAACAGTTAGCTTATTGCCAACATTAAAACAACCAGTGTCATAGTAACCATAACCAAAAGGGGTGTTATAATGTTGTACTGAATTTCATAATGCAACTCATTTAAAAAAAAGAACACTGTCATTCACGAGTGTTTCACTAACAAAGCATCGTAATTTAAAAAATAAAACACATTCGAATTCGAAAAATTCGAATTCACGTCGTACCGCGCCATTTTTGTTCGATATTGGTATTGCAAAGAAACTTATATAGAAGATTCATATCATGGTTGTAGATAAAATCTTGTGTGCAACTGTATATAATTAGGTATTATATAACAGTTGCATATCGAGACTCCTCCGTGCTTCGGAAAGCACGTTAGGCCGTTGGTCCCGGCTGTCATTTGTGGATCTTTGACAGTCGTTACGGGTCGTCAGAAGCCCGAAAGTCTGACAACCAGTCTTACCAAGGGGTATCGTATTACCCAGTTACTTGGTTGTGGAGGTCAGATGGAGGAGGTCGCTCCTTGTAAAATACTGGTATTCAGCTGCATCCGGTTAGACTGGAAGCCGACCCCAACATAGTTGGGAAAAGGCCGGCAGATGATGTAACAGTTGCATAAATAACTATTATTAACTTTTACCCGCGACTGCCTCGTTTATAGCGCTACTGCTTAGCATGAGGTCCTGGGTTCAATTCCCAGGTTGGGCAAAGTGGTATTGGGTTTTTCTATCTGGAATTTCTCAGTAGCAGCCTGGAGTCTGGATTTGTGCCCAGTTGATGGCAATAGCGTCGCCCCCTATTACTTGGGACTTAAACATAACTGGTGAAATGTGGGTGTACTATACGTATACTCGTACCTCTGCTTAACCCTTCGGGGATTACAGGCGTGATGTTATGTTATAACAGTATGCACTAAACCTCGGTAAAAAGATTTTAGAGGTATGAGGAACAGGGTGTTAAAGTTCACTCATACACCACAGAAAAGGGAGGATCCTCCGACCAGACGGGTGTTGTGTCTGGCGGGCAACTGCCCAACGATTGATGTTGTATATATGTCCATCGCGCGGTAAACTCTAATTGCGCGATGCAGGATTTTTATGTGACGTCAAGACTTTGTGTGACGTCAGGTCCTTGATGCGTGTGTCCTCGGGGAGGCGATTGGCAGCACTGACCTCTCGCGTCCGGCCCTGGTCCAGGCCATGGTACGGAGCGAGAGGGCATGGGAGGCGGTCACCTCCTTCTGCGAAGCAGTGATGCTCGCGAAGGAGCGGAAACGCGTGAGGGAGAGGCAAGGCCTGCGCCCTCACGCCCCTAACCGCCGCCGCTGGAGACACCCCGGGCGTCGGGAATCCCAGGCGGATTCCCGGCCACCATAGGCGCGGGCTTACGGACGGCGAGCAATGGGTAGCTCGCCGTCCGATAAGGACCAGGCCCGGGTCGATGGCGCGTCGTGTTCCACGCGCGCCTCAAAGAGATGTCAGCACACCTGACGGGGTCCGTTAGGACCGATGCCTGCCAGGGTTGCGGAATAGTCCGAAAGTGATACCGGGACCCTGGCAACAGGCAACTGAAGGAACACGGGTGGGTTTTAGTCAGTAAGAGTCTGACACGCCCTTCCGCTCCGCTCAGAGTGGGAGAAGTCATAATTTGATGATTTGCCACCCAAAAAAAAAAAAAAGGTCCTTGATGCGTAGTTCGCATGTGGCGATGTAGATCATAAAAGCACCCACGAAAAGTAAGTTACCATACAACTTTATTTCAACATAAAATCTCTCAAAAATTAACGTTAAACCAATCTTCAGACAACAATTCAAAATACACTCGACTTTAAAATATTTCGAATCGAAGTCACGATCGGAAATCATGCGTACAAAACGATGATAGTATCGATTGTAATCTACATCGATTTACGTGGAGTATCGATATCTGACATCAATTAATCGAATGACGTGGACGGGTATTTTCGGGATAAATATTTTAGATATTTTTGTTTTTATTAGGGTTGGCGGCTGCCGATACCGATACCGCGAAACTAAATGTCTGTTGTGCAGTTTCGCCTGAAACTGATACCGTATTTTCTGAAATACACAGGATAATAAAAAATATATATTATTTGCCATAGTTTAAGAGCATCGACTTACCGCCTATTTTTTTATTCGGAACCTTTCTAATTTAAATATTATCTAGATCGCATAACACGTCTTTCACTTGAAGTAGTATTTTGTATTGAAGCTTACTATATTCTGCCTTCACTTTAAAGGTATTATGGGGAATTATTAAAACAATTTTATTTAATATAAATTATTTATTTAACCATTTATGTACACACGGCTACATACACATCAAGGTATACATTTCCAGTATAAGCTGACCTCGCATTGTACGGAAATCCTTTACAATGCGAGATCAGCATAAACTGGAATTCTATAGCTTGATGTGTAGCCGTGTGTACACACTTAAAAACAGTAAAGAAAAACAAACGTAGTCTATTTAAGTCATTGTTTCCAATTGACGTTATTTCCACATGAACAAATATCAACTTTATGCTGGTGTACACATACATACATATTTAACGTATTTTTAACACAAATTTACTTAATTTATAATTGTATAACGTTGTTTTAAAAAAATATTTTTTATTAAAATTAATATTTAAAATTATATTTACCACATTTATATTGATATTAATTATTTAAATAAGTCTATAATATGTACAATAATACAATAAAATAAAGGGGAACAGCTCATTGGACATCAAAAACTTCTTCCGCATCGCTGTCAATGGGAAAAGTGCCCAAAAGGCTGGCAGATTCTTTGGCCTAAATATAGGCCAGCCCTCAGGGGGCCAAGTCTAGTAATTTACAAACGTTTCAGTGGTCTCACAATGATGAGTTTTAGACAGCTTTTGTATGGCATGTGAGCATATCTGTCAAAAACTGATCATTGTGAGACCACTGACACGTTTCTTCACGAGATCACGTGAAGAGTCGACCAAAATATTTAAAAATTATATTATAAATTCATATCTCTATGATAGTTATATTTCTGAAATCTTAACACAATAGTGATGTCCAATACCCATTTCACTTACCCATTTCACGACGGGGGCTTAGAATTAAATTGCAATACATTGACTTTAACACAATCAATAATGACTTAGCACAGCCGGCTACATTAAAGGGCTATACCGACTCTTTCATGTGTCTGTCCGTCTGTCCCTTACTCAGCAGAATCGTGATACCATATTATTTTGCAAGGGGATTTAAAATGATATGGATAATCTTAATTGCAAAATTTCTAAAGGATATATAATCTTGGATCTGTTGGTGTATTTTAAAGATTTTTCCTGGTATACTTTATTGTAAAATATATTGAGGTGAGAGCGCTTTCGAAAACGGACAACTTGCTGTAGGACCAACTTTGAAACTATTTCCCAATTAAATTGAAGAACCAGCTGCTTTTTGGGGTTCCGCTGTCGATCCGTCCGTCCGTCTGTCACCAGGCTGTATCTCATGAACCGTGATAGTTAGACAGTTGAAATTTTCACAGATGATGTATTTCTGTTGCCGCTATAACAACAAATACTAAAAACAGAATGAAATAAATATTTAAGGGGGTTCCCATACAGCAAACGTGTTTTTTTTGCCGTTTTTATAGATAATGGTACGGAACCCTTCGTGCGCGAGTCCGACTCGCACAAGTAATATAGCAGATATATGTAGCAACTTAATTTACAATATGATTGTTATTATAAATGGAATAAGGCGGGTCATGTCAGCCGCATGCATAGCGACCGCTAGCAACAGTCTCCACACGGTGGGTGCCTGAGGATGGACGGCGCCGCCGAGGCCGGCCCAGGAAGAGGTGGCGAGACGATCTAGACGCGTACCGCAAGGATCGTGGTGGCCCTGGAAAAGGATGCTTGGAGGAATTTTACTGGGGAGTTTGTTGCGCCACTTCTTCTTCTCAGCTAAAGCACTAGGAAGTGGTGAAGGGTGGGCGTTTTGAAGGACTGTCTTATGTAATTTTTGACGTTCGGAAATTTCTGATTCTCAGCCTAGTTTGAATAAATGACTTTTGATTTTGATTTGAGGGACGCCTTTGCTCAGAAGTGGGATAGTACAGGATAACATTTAAAAAAGCTGCGTTTTTAGCTCAAACCAATCAAAGAGAAAAAAATAATTAAGTCAAAAAATCAATCTGCCTAGCCTTTTCCCAACTATGTTGGGGTCGGCTTCCAGTCGAACCGGATGCAGCTGAATACCAGTATTTTACATGAGGCGACTGCCTATCTGACCTCCACAACCCAGTAACTGGGTAATACGATACCCCTTGGTTAGACTGGTTGAAAAGAAATTAAGTCACAAGTCAAAAATAAGGAACGCAACCCCAAAACGTTGTCATTCCAATTTTAAACATTATTTTCTTTGACATACCGATCATCTGACGTCACTCGTTCCAATATCTTTGCAGACTGATATAAAAAGGGTACCAAGACTATACAATGTATGTCTCAAGTGCTGCGCCTAAATAAACAGGGATGGGCAATACCGATACCAGAAGTGGGGTTTTTACGTTACATATTTTTGAAGTAGTGATGGGACTTGGTCGATATTTTTTTGTGGTATTATGATACCGCTAAAAATATCGATCAAGTCAATTTTACTTAAAGAAAAAATGATTATAGATTGTGTCGCCCAGGGTTTATTTAAACGTCTCTACATTTTATAATGTTAACTTTTATTAAGTTTCTTAACCTTTTTTAAGCAATCTAAATCAACAATATAATTTAATCAATCTAATTTAAAACAACAACAAGCTCATCAAAGCAACTACAATTTATTAAATACAGCAAGCAATGAAGCAATTGGCAAAGGTTTTTACTGTTATAATTAGTGTCAAACACTAATACTACTACTGTTACTGTTATAACAGTTTTTGTCACTAATTCATCATCTGGCAGATGATGAATTAGTGTCAAAAACTGTTAACATTTACACTTTACATTTTACCGATTCCAACCTCTAGTAAAATCCTAAATATATATCGATAAACTAGGCACAACACTACTACAACTACAAAAAAAACTCGAAATGCCCCAAATCCGGCTACTGTATTCCATGTCACACAATTTTATATTTACATATAGTTAACATTCTTCTCTAAAACCAATACCGGTGACAGGTATCAAATATTTTTAATTTTTAAAGAAAAAAAAATGGTTGACATTGGTGATTTTTATTTGTAAGAGATTAGTAAATTCGGCAATCTTAAATCAATCAATCTGCCTTTTCCCAATTATGTTGGGGTCGGCTTCCAGTCTAACCGGATTCAGCTGAATACCAGTATTTTACATGGAGCGACTGCCCATCTGACCTCCACAACCCAGTAACTGGGTAATACAATACCCCTTGCTAAGACTGGTTGTCAGACTTTCGGGCTTCTGACGACCCCTAACGACTGTCAAAGATCCACGAATGACAGCCGGGACCATCAACTTAACGTGCTTTCCGAGGCACGGAGGAGTCTCGGTATGTAAAGATGGTCACCCATCCACGGATCAACCCCGGCAACCGTAGCTTAACCTGATGGATCGACCCGCACGGCTGTTATTACTGTAGCTGAGTGACCCATTGGTCCAAAGTTTTAGTAAAACTTAAATGAGAAATAAATCTTGAGATCCAAATTATTTTTAAATTAGAAAGCTTAGTACTAATTACATTTAGCCACAAAAACTGCAACAAGTCAATGCACTTAGACTAGAAACGATCGCAGGTAATCGCTTATTAAAGATTACTCGTCTATGTCCAGCAGGCGTAGCATGAGCACCGTTTTGTCGACGGAAGAGTAGACAAAACTGACGTTTCCTGTAGACAGTAGACAGTACGAGACGGCAGCAAAGTAGAAAGAGTCAAATGCACTTTTTACGAAATTCACTCTTTTACATAATTCGACTCAGAATTCTTTGTTTTATCATAGGATTTATCGGTTGTCAGTGTGATTTTGACAGTAAGGATAGAAAACTTTCTTCCGAAATAGTCTACATATAAAAAGACCTAGACAAAGATCGTTAGAAATTAAAGACAAAATGACAGATTGTAGAAAGATTTCTACGGTGGATGTCAAAAATGAAGAAACGAACTGTTACTTTGTATAGAAAAAGCTATGTCTATTCTTCGTAGAGATAGAAAGCGCTATGCTACGCCTGCTCGAAATTCGGTATCGGTATCAGCCGACCTGCAAAGGGGAGGGGTAATGATTTTTTAGCTGATTAAATATCTTGGACATTACTGGCATTGGTGAAAGAAAACATCGTGAGAAAACCTGGACTTATATGGTTTATCCTACTAATTTTATAAACGCGAAAGTTTGTAAGTATGGATGGATGGATGTTTGTTACTCTTTCACGTAAAAACTACTGAATGGATTTGGATGAAATTTGGCAAACAGATAGTTTATAACCTGGATTAACACATAGGATACTTTTTATCCCGATATTCCCACGGGATCGAGACTTACGCGGGTGAAACAGCGGGGCGCAGTTAGTTATTAATATATTTAAGTTAATATCATCCCATTCTATAGTCGCTCCAAGTAAAACAATAGTATTCAGCTGCATCTGGTTAGACTGGAGGCTGACCACAACATAATAGCTTGGCAGATGGTAATATGTACTTGGTACTTGTTGAAAGGCCTACACTGTCCTCCCATGCCTACTAACACTGTAATTTGAAAATATTGTACACGCCAATTATTTTTAAAAGAGTAACCGTGGAGTTTCTTGCCGGCTCTTCTCCATAGGAAACGACCAATTGGAACCGTGCACCTATTTTCTGACGTTTCATAAGTGTCCATGTAGGTTTATGTGAAATAAAATATTTTCATTATCCCGCCGTTGGACATAATCCTAGAAGATTTTACGCAATTAATCTAAATGTGCTCTTGTCACGTTATAACATTATTTGCAAATGAAAAATTGCGTTCTTATTTTTACATATTATTATATCCGGTTACATAAATACTAAATTATTGACTAAAAACTCGCTGTATGCAACAACTTTTTACTGCAGGCTCAGAAAAAATACCAGGAAGTCTGGGTCTTATTCAACTTTCATTTTGATTTTGAAAATAAATCACATAATTATCTATCTAGAACTTGAACTCTCCGACACTAATGTAGTAATTTGAATCCTATATTTTTTACTGAGAGAAGAAGAGAGAAAGTATGATGGCCATTAGTCAGTCTTACCAAGCGGGTATCGTGTTACCCAGTAACTGGGCTGTGGAGATCAGTGGGCCTAGACAAGTGACAATCGCTTCTAAAGCGTTTCGTATTTCTACAACGACTTTCAACAGGATTGACATAAGCTTTTCGATAGCTTATGTCAGTCCTATAAATTTTGCCTTTTCCATCATCTTTATCGCTGATAGAATGTCACTTTGTCTAGAGCCTCAGATAGGCAGTCGCTCCATATAAAATACTGGTATTCGGCTGCTTCTAGTAAGACTGGAAGCCGACCCCAACATAGTTGGGAAAAGGCTAGGCAGATGATGATTAAGAAGCTTTCCTTCAATGCATGTATAAAATAAATCTACATGGTCACAATATCAAATGCAAGAATTTGACCCATCATTGCAAAATATTATGAAAGAATGACAAACAGAAAATTCAGACTATATTTTAATCACAAATCTAAAGAAAATAATTTTTTTTTGAATACAATGTTAATTTTATTTAATACTTTCTAGCGAATCATTTTCAAGTAAGGTGATCGGTGCATGCATCGGAATATCAGAATGATATTTTAATCGATTTTATCTGTAACTATAAACTGTAAAGAAAGCGTAAGATTTGCACTGGCACTGGCACATCACTAATTTGGTTAGGGTTGTCGAAAAGTGTGTGTAACTACAAAAATCAAATGACATTCTATTACTGGTTACCCAGTTACTTCTTATCGACCATCATCATCTGTCTAGCCTTTTCCCAACTATGTTGAGGTCGGCTTCCAGTCTAACCGGATGCAGCAGAATACAAGTATTTTACATGGAGCGACTGCCTATCTGACCTCCACAACCCAGTAACTGGGTAATACGATACCCCTTGGTAAGACTGGTTGTCAGACTTTCGGGCTCCTGACGACCTCTTATCGACCATGATTGGTTAATTTAGAACTTAGTGTTAAGAGGAAATAGGGTCGGTCCCCTCTCCATACAAACGCTCTCGCCTGTTTTCTCTCTGGTTTATGACCTTATAGCAATGACTTTTTACAGTAAAAAAAATCAACTAGTTCTATGCCCCTATGTTTTCCGATTTGATGATTACTACCCGCCGCCAGCGGCTTCGCCCGCGTGTAATCTTTATAAATGTTACTCAGGGTGAATGTAGCTTTCTAATGGTGAAAGAATTTTTGAAATCGGCGCAGCAGTTTTTGAGTTTATTCATTACAAACATACACACAAAAATACAAATCTTTCCTCTTTATAATATTAGTGTAGATAAGTCCACGTTTCCTCACGATGCGACCTTCACCGGTGTAGTAATGTCCAAAATAAACTCAGAAAGCAATGTAAATTGAAAAAGTCTCATTGGTACTTAATCGGGCATTAGTAACTCCACACGTGGAAGTAGGCGTGGTTTACCAAAGGAAGTGGTCACACAAAAAAGCCGCCCCTACATTATAAAATACATAAGAAAAAAAGGCAAAAAAAACAAATGAAATCGGTCCATATATTTTTTTGTAATTCGTTTTTCGTAACTGCCAACCCTACCGTCCCATAGTTCATTAGTGTGGTCCTATCTCTTTCATCTCGCCGCTCGATCTCTATAGAGATGGAACGACAGATCAAATCTATGACTCTATGGTCATATTGGGTCATGTTCGTGGGTCACAGGAGACACGGTTTAATTATTGTAACTATTATATACTAGGTTTTGCCCGCGGGTTCGCCAGCTTGACAATTTTCTCACGGGAATGTACTACCGGGATAAAAAGTATCCTAAAATCTGTTCTTTAATCTCGTAGTCTAATTTGACAGGTGCAAATGTCAAACTCCAAATTGAAAAAACAATCAACAATCACTTGAAATGTCATATTAGTCTATGACCCAAGTCGTGGTCTACCCATGTGCCAAACATTTCATCCAAATCCGTTCCGCCGTTTTTGTGTGATTGAGTAACAAATATCCGAAGGAATACATTAATTAAAGTGGTCCAAGCGCAATAAGGTACTAGCAATAAGGTCTGGCGTTCGATTCCCGAGTCGGACAAAGTGTTATTGGGAATTTCTCAGTAGCAGCCCGGAGTCTGGATTTGTGCCCGGTTTATGGCATTAGGCTCGCTCCCTATTACATGGAACTTCAAAAGGAACTGGCGAAATGTGCTGTTAAAATGTACTAATAGGTATACACATCTGCTTCTATATTAAGTGGGAAAAAACGATATTTTACACCACAAAATGTCACATAATCAATGACGTCAAACACCAAGATTATAGTGTAAGTGAGCTAAAATAGTTAATAACTCATAATAGTGTATAATAACATGGTATTATTATGAGAACATATAATTGTTCTTCTATTAATTTAAACTGCGGCAGTTTTCTTGAAGTTTTAAGTAATAGACTTCTTTGTGTTTATAAATGTTAACGGAAGGCCAAAAAAAAAAACATGCGGGCCAGTCTGGGGACTGCCGATAGAAGTGAAAACTAAGCAACAATGCGTAACCTCAACGTAATTCAAACGGTAGACGGTAGATGGCGCTAAAAAAAAAATCACTTTAAGAGTGACGATGACGCGAGTTTCATGACATAAGCTATCGAAAAGCTTATGTCAATCCTGTGGATAGTCGTTGTAGAAATACGAAACGCTTTCGAAGCGATTGTCACTTGTGTAGGCCCTCTGGTTTCAATTCCCTGCAGGCGTAGCATGAGCACCGTTTTTTCGACGGAAGAGTAGACAAAAATGACGTTTCCTGTAGACAGTAGACAGTACGAGACGGCAGCAAAGTAGAAAGAGTCAACTGTACTTTTTACGAAATTCACTCTTTTACATAATTCGACTCAGAATTCTTTGTTTTGTCATAGGATTTATCGGTTGTCAGTGTGATTTTGACAGTAAGGATAGAAAACTTTCTTCCAAAATAGTCTACCTACAAAAAGACCTAGACAAAGATCGTAAGAAATGAAAGACAAAATGACAGATTGTAGAAGGATTTCTACGGTGCGATGTCAAAAATGAAGAAACGAACTGTCACTTTGTATAGAAAAAGCTATGTCTATTCTTCGTAGAGGTAGAAAGCGCCATGCTACGCCTGCTGGTCGGGCAAAGTGTGAATTGGTCGGGCAAAGTGTGGATTTCTCGACAGCCTGAATTCGTGTCCGCTTGATACCAATCGGCTGGCTGTGAATTGTGGGTGTACTATAGTACACCTCTGCCTAACCTCCTGTGTTACTCTCCTGGACGAAACTCGACAAAGAGTTCGTCTACTTACTTTTAGTTCAAAACTACCTCAAAAGCGGTCGGTACACGAAAAGGAACAATGATTAATAATGTTTGGACTTAAAAAGACAAGTGACACCGGCCCACCTGCATTGACTGACGGACATATTGACAAATTGATTTTATATTAGTAGATGCATATCGAAGGACCAGACCTTTGGGGCAACACTTGTGTGTTTCTTGCCGGCTATTCTCCATAGGAAACGACCAAATTAGAACCGTGCATTGCTTCTGACGTTTCATAAGTGCCCATGTAGGTTTATTTTATTTCAAATCAAATATTTTTAATTATTAAAATAAATAGATATTTTAAAATAAATAAAAATTGACGAAGAAGGAGATGGAAGAAGTGGAGGCCTTTGTCCAGGAGTGGGACAGCGTAGATAGATAGATAGATAGAATACTCTTTATTATGTACACCATAAAAAATACAGATACAAATGTAGAAAATTTAACATAGGGTGACACAATGGGCGGTCTTATCGCTAAGAGCGATCTTTTACAGACAACCTTTGGATGGATTCAAGCGCGAAGGAGAGATAATACTGCAGGTAGTCAGTGGTGTACCATTTACATAATTATACAATAAATACATACATACATAAAGCATATACTTATCTATATAAATATATATACATATGCAATACAATAATAAACATGAAACAGGAGGAAAGAGCTATTTAATGACGATGTTTAAGGAGAGAGGAAGTGTTTTTTTACCAGAATTTTAAAAGTGGACAAAGTTTGAGCACGCTTTATCGACACGGGCAAGGCATTCCATAGCTGTACTGCTTGAACTGTAAAAGACTTGTCATAAAACGCGTACGCGTACGTACGCGTAACGCGCGTTGTGTAGCGTAGGCTAGGAAAAAAAAAATTGGGTATGCACCGTTACTCGAATTTTTTAAATATTTATTTTAAGCTAAAGGATACTGAAATGCTGACTGCAGAAGAACTATTGCAAAAAGATTTAGTTTCCGAGAAATGTGTGGAATCGCGTTTGATACTAACTTCTGCGTTTTACCTCTTTAATGGAACTAGAAACTCCAATTTTCATTTATTTCCATTTTTTCCAGTTACAAAGGATGTCCCATGTGACCCATGTCCATTATTTATCCGAGCACTAATTCGGATTTCTTGACATGACATTTTCTTTGAAGCCCTTTTTTGGCCCTAAAAATTATAAAAAGCAGCTGAAACGCTTACCACGTAATAATTAATTACTTAATTCCCATTTACTATACAAAAAGCCACATGTTTTAATAGGCGTTGCTACCTACCCTTAATTTTATAACCACAAAGATACAACATATCTCCACCCAATATATCTTGGTACGCGGCAAAAAAAGGAACTAAATTAAATGTATGAAATTTTTGGCAGTTTTAGCTTGACAAGTGGCGTCACTGTCGGGTGTCATATTGTATTGGTTAGTTTTGACAAATGATGCGTTGACAGCTGAACAGGTAACCATTTTTTCTGCCTACCCCCTTTTGTTAAGAAAGGTGTTTATACGGCAGGTTGTTTTTTTTTGTTATTTTCTTTATTTTAGAAACCGCTAATGGTCTTATTGTGGTCTGAAGATATTGTGGGGTGCTGTTATGAGTTAGATGGGTTTGTACTAGTTCGATTAATGGGAAATAACTATTATTAATTACAGCATTGACAATATTATTCCTATGCCTTTCGAATAAGCCTATTTTTATCTCAGTATGACTGAAACGAGAGATATGATTTTTTTTGTACTCGCAGAGAATATTACATAAAAAAAACAAAATGGCTGCCACATGGCGAGGAAGTGTATTGGACCCAAGCTTAGAGTGTAATTGTACTTAAAATAGTTTATATTTTAGTATTTAGAATATCGCTAGTCCATGTCCGGTAGCAATGTACCTAGTTACCTACGTATATTATAAAAGTGATATAGGTATATATTATATTGGGTCCCTACCTATGAAATTGGTGTTTTTTTCTCACAAATAGAGAACCTCGTCACTTTGATTTAAAATATTCATCAATTGCTTGGACAAATATTGAATAATGACCATCATAGACAACTACCAATACTAAAAAAACCTTATTACTTATAGTTTTCTAAACATAAAAAATACCTTAAAAATGACTCCTTATTTTGTTAGCAGAAATGACCACTATTTTTTTTTAACTTAGCCAATACTTATTTTTGTCGCTTAATCTAAGTGGCATACGTTATCTTAGTTTTTAAACATTAGTGCATAAAAGTTTTAAAACATTAGTGTTCATGGTTGTTATATAAATTAAGAAAATGTTAGTATGAAAAATGCAACTTCTTTAAAATTCCCCATACAAAACGCTGATTTCATAGGTGGGGGACCTAATATATTAAGCCTCTCTATGTGAGAAAGTAAGCCGTTATCCTCGTCGAGCCACAAGTGTAATTCTGGAAACAAAGTTAAAAATAATACAACATACTATTCCAATTGAGTTCTCCATTGTGATTGAATAAATAATATCAGTAAATATATAAATACGTGTTATACCGTACTTAATTTGATTTGTGAACTAAGTACATGTCTTTCTTTATATATACCGTTACTGTAATATAAGTGTATTATATATTATAAAAGTGATATTCAATCAAAAATAATTATTAACAAATGTGGACTTACGAGACAAGATGAAAGTTTTCGAATTGTAATGTACTGTGTAGCGTACCGTTTCTAAGTTGTGTGTGGTGTGAGAGTTAGGAGTTTTGTGGAAATGGCTGGATTTTCTTTCTTTCCGAATAAAATGTATTTCAGAAGTATAGGTATTTCAATTGGGAGATGACACTGGCTCCTGTAACACAGGTACTATACCTAGCACAGGAGTCAGGGCCTCACTACTTTTGTTAAAATTATTTATGTCAATAAAGAAATTTGTATTTGTATTTGTATAACATGATTGATGTAACCAATATAATTGTAACAATATTTTGATTTAAAAGAGTGTCCATAGAGTTTCTTGCCCGTTCTTCTCCATAGGAACCTACTACGCTTGACCTCGAACCTCGAAATTTTCGGACTCATGTGCGTATTGGATAATTAAAATTTGCTTCAAAAACGGCGAAGGAAAACATCTCATGAAGGATATTTTCGCATAGGTACTTGAAGACTAAATATGAAATACTCTAGACATTACAAAAATAACCCAACAGTACCAAATACACTGCAACATAATGATATATAATGCGCTTGCGTCCGTCTTTCTGAATAGGACCGTAATTGCTGCGCCTGACCCCAAGATCTATGGATCCGTTGCGATCTATAGATCATTGATCGATAATAAGGATAGTATGCGCGCCATATGAAAGTAGAAAGGTTCTATTGAGTTTTATGGATTGCGCGAAATTTATTCAAGATTTAAGTTGGATTATAAAATTGAGATGTTTAAATAAACTCAAACTCAAATCATTTATTTAAATTAAACCATTTACAGGCACTTTTGAATTGTCAAAGAATCGGTCAGTTAGTCAAAAAGTTGAAGCTAGTTGCCCATTCCAAATCGTAGATCTCTATGGAGAAGAACGGGCAAGAAACTCCAAGGACACTCTTTTAAAAATGGATATAGATATTACAAAATCCTGGGTACAGTATTCTTGGTGCTTCTATATGTGAGAACAATGTCAAATGAAAAATAATCAAAAACAATTCAAAATATAAGATTAAAAATAAGCCCTGGCAGATGAGAGATGACCAGTCTCAACTGACAGCGCCCTAACGAAGTCGCGACCAATAACTAGTTATAATATTACTATTAAATTCTCAATAACCATGGCTACTGCTTACCCCAATTTCAAAAGAAGCTAAGCACAGATTAAGCCCAGTCATATTTCAAACAAGACAATATCATTATAGCTAAACTGTAAAATACGCAACAAAAACTGCGCACACGCATTTAATGATCCATGGATCATTTGCTATAACTATGATCTCATAGATCCGTGATCGATCGTATTTGGAACTGATATTGGTTTTATTGATGAAAGTACATAAAACATAACATTATGCCTGTAATCCCCAAAGGGGACAGTGAAGTTTGGGTCAGCTTCCAATCTAACCGGATGCAGCTGCCGATCTGGTCAACCTATAATTAAACAGCTAATGAAAGAAAGTGAGAAAATAACAATAAAAACAAAAGATACCGTTTTATAATTTATTTAAATATTATTCAAAAGCAAACATAATTACTTGCTTTATTAGAAAAGTAATTAGTATGCGCATGCGCAAGACATGTTAAAATATTTAGTTGAATTAAGATGCTTCTTGATATTTGCATATGAATAGCTTAAAAAAAGTATTGCAGCGCTTAAAAAGTATTTAGTATCATTAATGCTTAATTAGTTTTAAAATAAATGAATGAGATTAAGGTTGATGCGCTAGGGTGGCCCGCGAAATTCAAATTTTCTTACGTTTTTTGCAATTTGCAGGTCAGTATCAGGTTGTATGTTGATCTAAATATTATTAGCGTTCGTAACAAATATGGGTTTACAGAATTATAAACATAAGAATCAGCAATACAACTCTCTAAGTTCATGAAAGTGCCAAATGTCATGATTTCATGAAATAGTCATTCAATACACTTTCATGAGCTTAGAGAGTTGTATTGCTGATTCTAATGTTTATAAGTCTGTAAATCCATATTTGTTACGAGCGAGGGAAGGCTCGAGAGCCTTCCCTCGCTCGTAACAAATATGTATAATGTATGTAATGGATGGTCACCCATCCACGGAACGACCTCAGCAAGCGTAGCTTAATTTTCGCTCGACCCGTGCGGCTGTCATTATTTAGCCTTCATATTTAGGCACTATCCAACATTTTAATTTAAAATAATAAACTTTTTACAAAAAAAAAAAAACAATCGACTTCCAAAAAAAATCTTTCGGAAGTCGGTGTCTTTTGTTTTCAATTTACTCCTCCTTTTTGAAGAAGTCTGTTAAAAATTTAGAAAGAATTTGTGAGACACAATTTGCAAGTTAGCCGAAACGTCTCCGGAGATGATTGAAACAAGAAAGAACAAAGTTTAAATTAAATGTGTAGTCCTAAACACAATTATTTGTTTTGCACGCCGGATACACACAATAGAATTCCGAATTAAGATCGCTAATCGATATTTTTTGTATCGATTCGTAACTCGATAGGAACTGCGGTAATGACCTTGTATTGTGTCATTTCAAGTCACTGTCAAGGACAGCATACGATTCGAAATTTGAAGTTTGCACTTACAACGCTACAAGGTTATTTTGATGCGTGGCCGAAATCGGAACTAACCCCGCAATCCTGTTTTGTCAATTCACAATGACAGTGGCATATCTAAGCTACGCTTGCCCCAGTCGGTTCAGTAACCACCCATGAACCGACTGGGTGGCTCAAAAAGCTCATTCATGGGTGGCTCAAAGAGCACGTTATGACGTTGATTGCGGCTCCCGTCACCCATCCACGGATCGACCTCGGGAACGGTTGCTTAACCTTGAAGACTGACCCGTGCGGCTGTTATATTAGCCATGAGCTTCCTAAACTCAAGTATAATACAAAAGTAAGTGTGGAAAGTGAAAGTTTTTAACTGTATAAAACGTACAGGAGTTTAAATGTATACTCCTAGTTACAATGTAGGTAAACCGTGTAACAGTTACAATTACTAGACTTGACGGCTATATTCGTACATATTGCTGTTAATCCCCCTAACGGTCTGAGTGGACTTAGTTTTATTGAACTACTAAATATTAAAACCACTACGTGCTATGTAAATAACAGTGACGGAGCCAAATAATAATATCATCTACATACGAGGTGGGAAAAATACGTAATATTGAAGCTAACTCAAAAACTACGTAAGCAAAGTTAATAAAATTTATATGGGACCACCTCGGGAGTGAGTGAATCCTTCCGAAAGAAAAAATATTTTTTTAAATCGGTTCACATTTGGCGAAAACATCGATGATCATACACAAGAAAAAGAATTTTAGTACTGACGTACATATAACCTCCTCCTTTTTGAAGAAGTCGGTTTCAAAGTTATACTTAAAACTAAAACCCAACTACGACACAAAAGTCAACTAAAAACATGTAAACAAGACATCAAATCAAATCAAATCAAATTATTTTATTTTACATAAACCTACATGGGCACTTATGAAACGTCAGAAGCTAGGTGCACGGTTCCAATTGGTCGTTTCCTATGGAGAAGAGCCGGCAAGAAACTCCATCACAGACAGACAAATTTAAAATCCGAAGTCACACGTGTTAGGACATAAATCGAACAGATTTCGAGTGACTCCGGATTTTTAATTTGTCTATAACCAGCGGACGATCAAGACGCTTCCAACGATACCTCATTTGTCAAATTATAATGAGAAGCTTAGAAGTTATGAACATACATACCAGTTAAAATCATAACCCTCCTTTTTGCTTCGACGTAGTTGGGTAAAAACTGGTTAGCATATTACTCGCAGAACAGATGGCCGATGGAGCCGAAAGGTTCTGGAGTGGCGACCGCGTACCGGAAGACGTATCGTTGGAAGGCCCCCCACAAGGTGGACCGATGACCTGGTGAAGGCCGCGGGAATTCGCTGGATGCGAGAAGCACAGAACCGGTCGAAGTGGCGGTGCTTGGGGGAGGCCTATGTCCAGCAGTGGACGTCTTTCGGCTGAAATGATGATGATTAAAAACTGACTTGCTGGGACTTCTAACATAACTGGCTCTTATATTAAAACCGATTGATTTTAGTTTGATATTGTTCTCACATATAAAAGCTACAAGAATAATGTACCCAGAATATTGTTTTAGCTTGATTTAAAAGAGTGTCCATAGACTTTCTTGCCCATTCTTCTCCATAATATCTACGCTTTGAAATGGGCAACTAGCTTCATCTTTCTGACTGACCGACTCCTTGACAATTCCAAAGTGCCTGTAAATGGTTTAATTGAAATAAATGCTTTGAGTTTACCATTGTTTTCCAAGCTGTCAAATGACAGATTCCACAATTACCTACGAAATCCAACATTGTGAGAAAAAATAATTAAATTCCATAAATATGTTTTACAGTCGTTGTTATAAACTCTTTACCGTATGAAACTTTTTTCAAATGACTACTGTCAATAAAAATTATAAGATAGTTAAAAAGTTAATTACGGAATAACTGTCTATGTGCGCGGGAGTAGCTATCAATCATTGCGTTTGAAAAAAGAATAGTGCGTTCGTGTCACTTCGGCTGATTTCGGTTACGGTCGGATCGGCTTTCGTTTTTTGAAAAGCGTTCGTTATAAGAAAAGATTGTGATTTGATTTAAATCTTATTAATGAATTGAGAGCTTCCGTTAGTGTTTTGTTTTTCTTTGCTGTTTTTATCAACCTGTAACTGTCTCACTATACGCCCAAGTCTGACAACCAGTCTTACCAAGGGGTATCGTGTTACCCAGTAACTGGTTTGTGGAGGTCAGATAAGCAGTCGCTCCATGTAAAATACTGGTATTCAGCTGCATCCGATTAAACTGGAAGCGGACCCTAACATGGGAAAAGGCAGGCAGATGATGATGATGATTAACGTATTATGCACATAAACCTTCCGGAATAAATTCTCTAAACGATGGTGAAAACCTCATCAACATCTGTGGCGTGGTTTAGAAGAACAACGCGGACATAAAGACAAACACGAAAAGCGACTTTAATTTACAATATGTATAGATATACTCGTAGCTCCGAAAGGAACTCTGCATGTTTCCTTTTCACACCTTAACTGCTGGGTGGCATACAGGTAGACCATGACCTGGATTAGGACCATAGGATAATTTTTAATCCCGGTAGTACGTCTCCGTTCAAATTTTGAGTATGAATGTCAATGGCTACACGTAGGGGAAGACCAAAGAAACGATGGATGGACTGTGTGAAAGATGATATGGCTAGAAAGAGGCTGACCACCGATACGATTAAGAGAGAAGTCAATCAATCTGCCTCCTGCTACAATGTTGGGGTCGATTTCCAGTCTATACGGTTAGACACCGTATAGACTGGAAGTCGACCCCAACATTGCTGGGAAAAGGCGGGCAGATAATAGACGTGTCATTTCACAGCTAGTCATTTCTAAATACAAGTACTCTAGCGCCGAATGTAAGCGTTAGTCCAACGAAAGTATGTCTAAAGCTCGGTGGACGGTGCCCGTTAGAAAATGATGACGGCTCGCGACTCGCCGATTTCACACCACCGTATTAGATGGTTAGCTTTTTAGGGGTCCGTAGGCGAGTTGTGGAAGCTGTTGGGTTAGTTCGGAGACTTGGTAACGGAATTCTTGTGCCTACCGAGATGAGAATAGAGAGGTATGGATGAAAAAGACAATTCATATATTGTTTCAATCTGCCTGCGTTTTCCCAACTATGTTGGGGTAGGCTTCCAGTCTAACCGGATGCAGCTGAATACCAGTATTTTACATGGAGCGTCTGCCTATCTGACCTCCACAACCCAGTAACTAGGCATTACGATACCCCTTGGTAAGACTGGTTGTCAGACTTTCGGGCTTCTGACGACCCGTAACGACTGTCAAAGATCCACGAATGACAGGGCGAGGATGTTTATGTATCATAATTTCATAATACAATTTTAGGAGATTTCATTGCCTTAAATGCATTTAAAAGGGATTTCACAAATCGTTACTAATTTAACGGGAATCATCAGTCAATGAACTGGACCCTAATTCTAAAATATGAATGGACTAATTACCTAATATTCTTTTCTTTATTTTCTACTTTTATATTTACCGTAGTAAATAACATAGCATCTCTGAAATATATACATTTAAGTTACAATTTAATACATGGCATCCTTCATAAATAAACTAAATCCTAAACTCATTTTAATATTAGTCCAAAAATAGTAATTAATCGATTGCAATATTCGCAATCTCCAACCACCTAAATTGTTCTAAGTGAACTCTTCGAATCGAAAACTGAATAATAACTATCGTTGATTTATTTATTTAGCCTGTCTATCTCCATATGAAGAAAATCAGCTGTTCCCTTTTATTTATGTTCGCATAGCTCGTCAAAATGTAGGGAATAGCTGATTTTTTTTCCCGATTTCAGGTTTCGTCCCAAAGTCAAAGGTTTTCATAATTATGAGTACAATGACCCCTGTATATACGAAAGTAAGCTATTGCTCTGAAATTAGACATTTACAGGCATGAACAGTATATTGAATTCGACATAGGCCTTAGAAAAACGTACAGAACCCATCAAAATCTAAGTCAAACGCTTAACATTTTAGCATGCGCACGATCAGTATTGTACACGCAGTTACACTCGCGCTCTGCCGCGCAACGCGCGTACCATGCGGCGCCATCTTGAATCTAATGTCAAACTGACATGACACCTCTCGGCAAAGGAACAACGATGTGATTCCTATACGTACCTGATTTTTTAAATTTAATTTTTGTGCAATACACCACTTAAAGTGGACAGTCTGAATTTAAGTGCAATATTTTTTAAATTAAATTTTTAGTTTAGTGTTGAGTTAATTTTTTTAGTTTTAGTTTTTATTTTAATGTTGTTATAATGGATGTTTACGAATATCAGGTAAGTTTTTTGTTTTTAGTTTTTTGGGTTTTAAATTTCCGGGGTGATTATAAAAATTAATTTTGTAGTAATGAGACATAATGATTTACGGTTGTTCAAAGATGTCGGCTTACCAGGTTATTATGCCTTGTGTAGCTAGTAGTATTTACTAGTAATATAGTTCTATAAATAACTAGTAATTCATCTCAGATTCTATCAAGTTTTAAAGGAAAAAATCTCCATCATTTGCCTTCATTTCAATTTATTTGGAGTAAGCGCAGTACTTTTTCTTTTACTGCCCCGAGCTTACTCCTCATTGTATACACACAGTTGCTCATTAGAAGCCACTAAAGCTACCAATTCCTATAACAAAGATGGCCGTCACATTACGTCTGCCGTCCTAACCCAAAATTGCTTAGCATGTTCCTCCGTTATGCCGAAAATACTGCAGCATTAATTTCGAAATATGATAAAGTTGAGGATTGATGTTAGGTCCTATGTTTGACGAAAACACAATTATATAAAAATTCCTCGGTAGAATAAAATCCAAAGTTACCTCTAAACCGAACTATAAACCGCTGGTATTAAGAAAATACTTCAAATTAGATCATGAATTTTTGCATTTTATCTGAACTAACTATAAAGCAGGGGGCTTAAAACAGCCACTTTAGCAGAATTATAATAGGAAAATATTATGAATCATCGTGAAATGTCACAAACTGACCATTCATAATATAATCTGCGTGCGATTCATATTACGAAATAATTCATCTGTTTGACAGTTTTCTATGGAGATTCGTAAAAAATCGTAAAATTCGGATATTAAGGAAATGAACTGCTTTTAGAGGAATTGCTAATGACAGCTGGATATTAAGGAAATGAACTGCTTTTAGAGGAATTGCTAATGTTGCCGTTTTATTGGCCCCCTGGTCTGTTTTTAGTATGAATAAGGAATTGTATAATATACTCAGAACTTTTCTACATGTCAAACAATCCAATTTATTCAAATTGAGTATCAATACTATTCGATATTCAACAAAAAAACAAAAGAAAAATGGCAGTTTTTGATAGCTCCAAATACGAACACGTGGCGCTGTTACGATTACACTTTGGTTCTGGCGAAAGCGTAAGCCACACTGCATGGGAACGAAGCTAAATTCGTTTAGCTTCGCTCATATAGCTACCGCGTCTTCTCATACTTCGGTACATAGTTCGCATGTGGCTGGCTATAAAGTATAGGGGAAGACCAAAGAAACGATGGATGGACTGTGATGATATGGCTAGAAAGGGGGTGACTACTGAGATGACGGCTAATAGAGAAGTATTGAAGAAAGGGACATGTTGCGCCGACCACTCTGGACAAAGTGACATTCTATCAGCGATAACGATGATAGAAAAGGCAAAAATGTATAGGACTGACATAAGCTATCGAAAAGCTTATGTCAATCCTGTTGAAAGTTGTTGTAGAAATAAGAAACGCTTTGGAAGGATTGTCACTTGGCGAGGCCCTTTGATGACTGCCTCGTAAGCGCTAATACTGAGCATGAGGTCCTGGGTTCCATACCCGAGTCAGGCAAAGTGTTATTAGGTTTTTCCATTTGGTATTTCTCAGTAGCAGCCCGGAGTCTGGATTTGTGGCCGGTTGATGGCAATAGGCTCGCCCCCTATTACATGGGACTTAAACATAACTGGCAAAATGTGGGTGTACTATTTAATAGGCCTATACCTCTATCTAACTCATCGGGGATATAAAGCGTGATGTTATGTTTTTTGTTTTATGCTGCGGAAAGGCCTCCCCCAGATCCCTCCAAGCATCCTTTTCCACGGCCACCTAGATCCAACCCTTGCGGTACGCGTCTAGATCGTCTCGCCACCTCTTCCTGGGCCGGCTTCGGCGGCGCCGTCCATCCTCAGGCACCCACCGTGTGGAGACTGTTGCTAGCGGTCGCATGTTATTTAATAACAAAGTTTCAAAACAAAAATTCACGATACAAAAGATTGTAGCAAAAACATAATTTGTCAGTTTTTGTCACAAATTGAAATTAGCAATGTACCATAGCGTGTCATTTGTAAAATTATAGTGTGCTCTGTGTTCTCGGGATTCGAACCCTCGACATGACCGTGACTAAATTGGTAGTGTTATTGTTTTGGACTCTTTAGTAAAAAAAAATGATGGTAACTACGTATATACTTCCGGTGTACATCCTTATACATTGTTAAACATACATCACGACTGCATTGCCAAAAGGATTAAACAGAGGCGTGTAACTTGGTACAACATCAATCAATCTGCCGAGCTTTTCCCAACTACATTGGGGTCGGCTTCCAGTCTAACCGGATACAGCTGAATACCAGTATTTTAGATAGAGCGACTGCCTATCTGACTTCAACAATTCAGTAACTGGGTAATTCGATACCCTTTGGTTAGACTGGTTGTCAGACATTCGGGCTTCTGACGACCCGTAACGACTGTCAAAGATCTATGACTGACAGCCGGGACCAACGCTCTAACCTGCTTTCCGAGGCACGGAGAAGTCTCGGTATGTAAAGATGGTCACCCATCCACGGATCAACCCCGGCAAGCGTAGTTTAACCTGATGGATCGACCCGAGCGGCTGTTATTACTTAGCCACGAACTCCTCTCGGAAAGTAAAAACTCAGATGTTTTTATATGAACTGTAAAAGAATTAAATCTATCACTGAAATAAAATTTAAAAAATAATTAGAAATCGAACAAGACAGTCGCTTAAATCGTAATTAATTTGATTGACACTATGTATAAGTACATGAGTTGAAAGCATATTTATAATTACTTTTCTAATAACTTTCTTTGACGACAAACGATTAATTTAAGATGCATCCGTAGTTTTCTCAATTGACAAGTTTCGATTTTATTGAAAAAGTAACACAGGCTATGGTAACAAGTCTATACCGCCTATGGTTTTTGAAAAATCGAAAGTCTATGATCAGAAAATGTGCTGTCAAATGTCAGATTAGCGGTTTTATTTTGTTGACCGAAGTAACAAACCGTACTTTGACTGACTGATCAAATTGATCAAGGCATTCAAAAATCGATTCAAAGCCATTGAATACACTGACATATTTTATGTTGGTACGGCATAAAATAACAACACGCTAGTATTCTCCGACCTAGTAAGTACTACATCAAAATTTCACCAGTTACGGTAAAAAAATAATATCATAAAAGTTGTAGATAATATTTTGATCCAAGCGTCGTCGTGTCGGGGGACGGCTAATGCAAACGCCAACACACAATAGGCATAATGAATGTTGTATGCCGTTGTAGAAAGGATAGCTGCTGTTAACTTCCAATTTTCATTAGCCGTCCCCCGACACGACGACGCTTGGATCAAAATATTATCTACAACTTTTATGATATTATATTTTTACTTTTTAGACGCTTTGTTTTTGTCGGGGGTTTATTAAATTTTAAATTTAATTTTTATTTCCAGCTTTTTAAATGTTATATTATATTACTAGTAGAAAGAAACGCTACGAACAACACGCAGCTCGCCGAAATCTGCGTAGCTGTACGTTTTTTGCCACAGTGAAGCTTGTTACCTACTAATTTACTCTCATTTATCTTTCCTACTCCATCATCAGACCTTGATCACCATCTATCTGTAACCTATTTATTGAGACCTTTCCAATGAGTTCAAACACGATACCTCTGCTGTAAGTTCGTGATGGAGTTGGGTATCCTGGAAATTCCAGGTGATGCTGCAGCATCTGCTCAAGGTTACTACATATATTCTTTTCATATCATTGAAATATGAGAATTCTAAATTTCCAATCGATTAGACCTGTGGAAGATGCTCACATCCATTCATCAACTAGAAAAGAGCTGATAATTTTCAAACGGCTGAACCGATTTTCTTGAATCTTAGCTAAGAACACTCTCGATTAAGTCACCTTTCAAACAAAACCAAAAAAATCAAAATTGGTTCAGCCGTTTGGCAGCTACGATGGCGCAGACAGACACACAGATACACAGATACACACGTTAAACTTATAACACCCCTCTTATTCCGTCGGGGGTTAATAAATAATAGTAAGTCTCATGTAATAGGCAAGCCTGTGGTCATTAATCGACCACAAACCAAGATCCTGGACTTCAGTCAAAGAATTTAAAAATAACATCTGGCTGGCCCGGAGATCCTACCCAAGACCCCATTCTGACCATTTAACTCAACAACTCATAATATTCTGTATTTATCCCGCAAGGCAGATGGCTCTTCAGGGGGCTTAAAACGGTCAATTTGGCAGAATCATATTATAAATCATCGTAAAATGTCATCTGCGTGTAATTCATATTACGAAATAATTCATGTGTTTGACAGTTTTCTATGGAGATTCATAGAATGGTCCACGAATTATGAATTGCTTTTATGTCAAATTAGAGGAGAGCTGGGATTCAGGAAATGAACTGCTTTTAGAGGAATTGCTAATGTGGCCGGTTTAGGCCCTCCTGGTCTCATACGGGAAAGGAACGAGCCTATTCTAATTTCAAACCCAGAGCTCCTAAGAATTTCCACCTCCGATTCAAATCATATTACTTCTTATTCCAAACGGCCTTGTCTCAAGGTGTCACAAAATTACATACGGCCAGTATCATAGCTGTGTAATTTGCGGCACGCGAGTCTGTACGCCGCCTAATTGTAGACACGTGGCTCTATGCCTCGTTGACGTCATGGTCAGTAGTCTATGGTCTTGTACTTGTTCCTTTTTGAAGGACGCAACGTGATTTGAAATTGGTGGGGTTTTTGAAGGGCATTTGCTGGACAAAAACAATTTAGAATTGAGCTATCTTCTTATGCTTATTACCTATAGACTACGTACCTGGTCGACCAAGCTCTGCACGGCTGAAAATAGATTAACATATCGTTCAATTATACCAACGTTGTATCATATACCCGAGGCTGTGAAAATAGAAAAAAATAGAGAAAGAATTTTCCCAGATATGAGACTTAGAGCGTTTACGCTGAAAGTGGGCAACGTCGCAAATAGATGTCAAATATTTCGCTGTTTTGATTAATTTGGCAATATTACTGTATGGAAATATGAAATATGGCTAGCTAACTGTTTAAAATATTGATTATGAAATGCAATAAATAATATCCTAACAACGAATATTTAGTTTTAGTTGTAAAAAAAAAGCATTCGGAAAACTTCCAAAACCGAATTCCAAATTTCCAAATTTTTACAACTAAAACGTATCAAAACAGCTAAATATTTGACATCTATTTGCGACGTTGACCACTTTCAGCGTAAATGCAAGTGCGTTTAAGCTAGATCGATTTTCACCCCCGTAAAACCCTACAATGCAACTTTGTCACTTACATGTGTGTATAAATGTCACTAACATCCTTCCAATTCAATTCGAACCAGAACTCAGCAATGCTTAGCACTCAGCAGAAATAAAAGTAACTGGTAGAATTACATTCGGCATAGAAAATATGCTTGAATGAAAGTTATAACAGATCTAGAAATTAAACTCTCCTAGTTCTATAAAACCGTTTAAACTTAACTCTAACACAAACAGTTAAGTCAGCAGTCTACAGTTAAAGACATTTTCTACGACTTTACTCATAATACTAGAAAGTATAAATAACAGTTTAAAACTTGTCTATGTCAAGTGTTTATGGTTTGCTCAAAACGAGAGCACGTTTTTTTTTTTCGTTCAAACTTATGTTCGAATTCCGAATTTTGACAGATCTTTTTTTGAATGAATGACGTTGTTGGTATTCTGTTCTGAATTTAAAATTAAGTGTCAACTGCATTATTAACGGTTGTATTTGTTTTCCTACCTACGCGTCGTAATTACTTTTAGCATAATAACGGGCTTAAGACCTCAGCTCAGCATAATAATGCATAATGCAGTCTTAAAAGCCGGTTGAATCTATAAGTAGGTAAATAAACAGTGCCTAACATAGAGTTTGATGTCTTTCACATAAGAAAGTATTTCTAAACTTTAGTATATCTTGTCCAGTCCAGTCTAAAATAACGCGCAATACCGCAATATACGTACAAGCCGCGGTGCCGTGTACACACGGCTTCACATCAAGCTATACTTTCCAGTTTATGCTGATCTCGCATTGTATAGGATTTCCGTACAATGCGAGATCAACTTATACTGGAAATGTATAGCTTGATGTGTAGCCGTGTGTACCTACTTATTATGTGGTAGTGGGGCGCATCATTTCAGTGAACAAGAAGTTATCTTAGTAATTAAACTGATAAGTTTTGATACAAAAGAATAAGTATCCAAATTGCTGATCCATTATTTCTCGGTAGTCTTTGTATAAAACGACTGCGTTTTTATATATAACATAAACCAAGTAAGTACAATTTCCTATAAGTTCGACCATTTCTCACCTGAAAACTCACACAAAGCGTAAACCAATAAAAAGAAAAAAAAAGTAGAAACTATAACGTTTTCGAATTCAAATTTGAATTCAAATAACGAATGTTTAATTAAGCTACCGGTCTCATTCGGCTCGCGTGCCGTCAAGCAAACATGACAAGCAAAACTGTTCGTTTGCAGTGCTTTACAAGTGCTCAGTCAATATTGACGGGTGCTTTTCACCGAGAATCTTACGGGGAACCGTATTTTTTATTTCCGTTTCTTTGCGGTGTTACGGTTTTAGGTTAGAGGCTTAGATAAAGGTACTTTATTTAATTTAGTTTCTTAAAATATAAGTAAGCTGATTTATATATATATATATATTTTTTACTTATTGCCTATTTTTAGAGTGGTGGTCGTGTCAGCAAAGATGACCATACGCCTCTCATTAATTTAATTAGGGCTAATTTCACCTGCCTTCAGCTGTCAGTGCTCAGCTGCGCACAGCTCTGGAACTCGCTGTAGGTGATCGCGTTTAGTGTTAATGGTGAAATTCGCCAGTCAATGCTGCTTTTTTTCTGAATATAAAACATCTTCACTAAGCTGTCTACACTCTACATAAAAACTATTTTAGGTACTTTTAAAGTATTTTTTCGCAAATAAAAATAAGTGTTTCATGGTATTATAAATGTGACGACTTTCCTTTAGCTCGGCAAGCACGTTAAGCCGTTGGTCCCGGCTGTCATTCGTGGATCTCTGACAATCGGTACGGGTCATCAGAAGCCCGAAAGTCTGACAACCAGTTTTACCAAGGGCATCGTGTTACTGGGTTGTGGAAGTCAGATAGGCTGTCGCTCCATGTAAAAGACTATTATTCAGCCGCATCCGGTTAGACTGGAAGCCGACCTAAACAGTTTTGGGGGGAAAAGGCAGAAAACTGTTTAAATCGAAGAAAGCTAGCTTCATATTTCTGACTGACCGACTCCTTGACAATTCAAAAGTGCCTGGTTTATCCATACTAATATTATAAATTCGAACGTAACTCTGTCTGTATGCTACCTTTTCACGCCTAAACCACTGAACAGAGGCCTTAGTGCGAGTTTCTTTTAACTATCTTCACTTTACGCATCGACCGCGTTCGGCGTTCCGATTGGCCCTTCATCAGTGAAGGCCAGTTAAGGGCCAATCGGAGCGCCGAACGCGGTCGATGCGTAAAGTGAAGATAGTTAAAAGAAACTCGCACAAAGGCCTCATTTCGATAAAATTTGGCAAGGAGATAGATGGCATCCCGGGGATGGACATTGGCTACTTTTTATCGACATACCATGCGGGCGAATCTGCGTGCAAAAGCTAGTTTGAAATAAATGCTTTGAGTAGAGAAGGCAGATTTCGCCAAGGTCCAATACGTTACGATCTTTGCCCTCAACATACTCGTAGTATTCGCCCAGCTCATCACTAATTTCGTCGTTCATAGACGTGAATTTTTTATAATAGCAACTTTTTGCCAATTGAGGAAAATGTTGTTGTCTATGCTATTTTCGGTACAAAGTATATGTCCTTTAGAGACTGGCCAGTGACCGGAATTTGTGTTTAAGTTCATGGCAAATAATTAGAAGTAGGATTAATGTAGTGTCTAGGAAGTAATTTAAGAAAAATATTGATTTGTGGAAATATGCGGGGTAATTTATTGTTGAGCAGACGAATTGGCAAACTTTTGAGGCAATTTTCCATCGAAAGCCATGGCTTATTTAAATTTTTAAATTGTTTTTTTATCGTTTTATTACGGACGCTTTTAACGTGCTTTCTACATAATTCTCACATGTATCATTTCAGCATGAATGATGTAACCAATATTTTGTAACTGTCCGTGGGGTTCTTGCCCGTTCTTCTCCATAGATACCTTCTACGCTTTGGAATGGGCGTCATATTTCTGACTGACCGATTCCTTGACTTCAAAAGTGCCTGTAAATGGTTTAATGGAAATAAAAGCTTTGAGTTTGAAAGCAATGAAGACAAAGAAGCGGAGGATGTTTTAGCTATGATAAAAAGAAAAGTTAAATAAATATGATCTGCGTTAGTATGAAGGCAGTATAATTGCGTTCCTAAAAATAACTTTCACAAAGATTTCGTCATAATCAGACCACCAATGGTAGGCCTAAGCTAATAAAATCGCTAGAAATCACAAGATTCCGTTAAAAATCAAGTTTTTCATCGCTAAAGCACACATCTATCCGTTATTTCTCATGTTGGCAGTAACAATATTGACATGAAAGTCCGCCATGTTTGTTTTGAGATTTCGCGCCAACTGAACGAGTTTACCTTGTCTATGGTTTTTTTTTAATTTGTTTGAACATCTGTCTTTCGTGTTTTCAATAGTTTGATTTGTCGTTTTATCATATTTGAGATTATTTCACATAATATCTTAAAATTATGGGGAGAAAAGAATTGTTATTTTTTTTAAATTATTACCTATTGACTGAATATTTACAAACAGGTCGAAAAAGAATAATATATTAAGGTAAATAGCTTCCACCCGCGGCTTCGCCCGCGTTGTATGTCGAAAAAAAGTAGCCTATGTCCTTTCCCAGGGTGCCATCTATCTCCTTGCCAAATTTTGTCGAAATCCGTTCAGTAGTTTCGGCGTAAAAATACGACAGACAGAGTTACTTTCGAATGTATAATATTAGTATGGATATAGGATATAGTATGGATTAGACAGTAAGAAATTAATTTTAGATCATATAACTAAAGCATCCGCTAAGCTTACTTTTATAGGAACTTACATCTTTTATCTTATAAGACTTTTTGCCTCATAATATTTCTTAATTCTACTTTCGATGTAGTCCAATATTACCGTTACTTTCAATGATATAATTACAAATTAAACAGTTGTTAGATTTATGAACTACAAAAAAACTAAAGTCAAAAAAATGCTGTAAAAAATATGAAAGTTGATATTTCATGCATACGATGTCGAAAGTGGGTAGCTTAGGTTCTTATATGCTTAACCATGATCAATAAACAATTTGGTCTTCCATAGTCCATGTTCCATGTTATGCCAAAAGCATTTGGGACAGAGCAGCTATCTAAGATATAAGTACATAATTACATAAATAGAGGAAAATGTCCTAACTTCCTAAGGAAAGTTTTGGGTATGAATTTCGATGGCTATAAGAGTA
Organism: Lithophane socia; assembly: GCA_947522985.1. Lineage (NCBI taxonomy): Eukaryota > Metazoa > Arthropoda > Insecta > Lepidoptera > Noctuidae > Lithophane > Lithophane socia. Next base: position 2,620,790 of record OX383281.1, on the reverse strand, counting down.
GGGGAAGACCAAAGAAACGCTGGATGGACTGTGTGAAAGACGATATGGCTAGAAAGAGGGTGACTACTGAGATGACGACGGCTAATAGAGAAGTATGGAAGAAAGGGACATGTTGCGCCGACCACGAATTAATTGGGATAGGGCAGGAGAATTATGAAATACTTTTTACTCGAACATATTTTCCTTTCCTGGGTTTATTTGCGGTTTTCGACTACCATCAGTGTGATAGACAATGACAATAATTGAACTATGAACATTTAAAAAACTAGCACTTTTATTGTTATTAACGCCATCTATCTTCAAAAAAAATACAATTTTTTCCGTTTTTCCCTGGTGGCGAGTAGCGAAACTATGTTCAAAAATATGATGCGGCAATTTGTTTTCAATGCTCAGTAAAAACATCTAGTATTTTAATAAATTATATTACTTTTTGTACGGGACAGTAATCGATCGTGTCATAATATTTTATGATTAATTATTTTCAACTTTCAAGTAGGTTTTTTTTTGTCTAAATTCTTTGCATAAGCTAAAAACTAGGCGACAGATAGGAGGTCCAGTTATAATTACAAAATATATTGCGTTGTATCAATCTGTAGAAGTAGACTGTTGCAAAGGCAAAGCAATCAAATGTGTGTAGGTATCTCCTTACTTATTTTTAATCAAAATATTTTGATTATTCCGTTTATCCACTCCAAAACTCCACCTTATGTGATTATGATTCGAAAACTTATGTCCGAGAAATCACCTTTTTTTTTGGGTGGGAAATCATTAAATTACTTCTCTCGCTCTGGGTGGAGCGGAAGGGCGTGTCAGACTTTTACTGACTAAAACCCACCCGTGTTCCTTCAGTTGCCTATTGCCTATTGCCCGGTATCCCTTTCGGACTAACCCGCAAGAGAAACCGTCCGTTTATCCAACTAGGCTTAACGTGAATTCTCAGACATACGTTTCTAAGTATCCACCTTATGGTGGATTCTTTTTTATCCACCTTTCGGTGGATTTATACTTGTTCTGTAAATCACATTGTTAGAATTTAAATAAATCACAAATAGACGTAGACACCATTTTATACTGAAACAAATAAAATATATGTACTGTATTGTAGCTACGAATCAACATTCTCAAAGTAATCCTTACCACCATCTTGTCCACAGTCGTTAATGCGGTCGATGTCAGTGGAGCAACGCTGGCAGGACCTGGCCTCTCTGCTGACCATCCCGCCCCCGCCGCCCCCGGACCAGTACCAGCACTACCACCATCACCATCATCACCAGCATCCGCATCCGCATCCGCACAATATTAGGTGAGTATCTTTTTTTGGATTCCGTACCCAAAGGGTAAAACGGGATCCTATTACTAAGACTCCGCTGTCCGTCCGTCTGTCACCAGAGGCCCCAAACAAAGTGACATTCTATCAGCGATAACGATGATGGAAAAGGAACAAATGTATAGGACTGACATAAGCTATCGAAAAGCTTATGTCAATCCTGTTGAAAGTCGTTGTAGAAATACGAAACGCTTTCGAAGCGATTGTCACTTGTCTAGGCACCCAGGCTGTATCTCATGAATTGTGATAGTTAGACAGTTGAAATTTTCACAGATGATGTATTTCTGTTGCCGCTATAACAAAAAATACTAAAAAACAGAATAAAATTAATATTGAAGGGCTCCCATACAACAGTGATTTTACAACAACGTTTAAATGTATTTTATTTTTCTCCGTTTCCAGCGCCCACGGTGCTGCGGGCGGTTACGGTCCTAACTACCATGCCCCTATACCACCGGTCCCTGAGAAGCATCCTGAAGCTTATGGTAAGTGACTGTTACTCCACCATGTGGATATTTATTTTTCGTTCTGTTAGTTTTAGCGAAGGTCTGGCAATTTGAGAACTTTATGCGACCTACCCAAATGTCCTTTCTTTGGTATTGTTCGTCGAGTCGTTGAGCTCCTTAAGTTCTGAGTTGAGCTCCACTATTACTGACAAATGCTTGCACTGACTGGACAGGTCCACTCAAATCTGTGTGGTTCTTTCCTCAAAAGACCATTTCAGACTCTTATCTACATGGTCCTCATATGGCCTGACCAAGATTATGTCTGGACTTTAAAGGAGACGGTGACCTCTGAGTTTGTTTCGGCCTTTCTTCTCAGAGTAGTCAGATAGGAAACGCCGACCTCATCTAGCTTATTTTTACAACTTTTTAATATGACGTGTAAAAGTGATTCCAATATCCTATTTACAGAATAAACAATTTCATTTCATTTTCATTTCATTTCCATACCTAAAGTCCGGACTTTAGTCAAAGAAGAGTAGAAATTGTGGCGCCACCATCGCTCTTATCTGAATATACGACTAGCATATCCTGAAAAGTTTTGGCGAAGTTTTAGGCCAACAAAATACGGATTTTGACTGGTTTTTGACGTTCCTAACTGCCTTTTATGTGCCTAATTGAAATAAACTATTTGACTTTGACTTTGGCAAAAAAAAAACTATTTAGTCCGTCAGCCAGATAATAAAATAAAAAAATTGACACGTACTTTTTGCTTTATCATATTAATAAAGTATATTTAGATAAAACGCATTAAAGTTGGGGAGTGGGGGCTCGCTACGTCACAAGTCAGTAAAAAGTCTACCGGCCAGAGACGTCGTGCCACATTTTAACTAATGTATTTCCGTAATTTTTTGATTACGTACAAAAAAAATATAAATGCGAAAGTGAGTTTGTTTGTTACGCTTTCACGCTAAAACGGCTGAACGGATTAATATGAAATTTGGCACATGGATAGACCATGACCTGGAATGGGACATAGGGTACTTTTTATCCCGAAATTCCCACGGGATCGAGACTTACGCGGGTAAAACCGCAGGGCGCAGCTAGTAAATTATAAACTTGCTAATATAACTCATTGTTTTCTCACCAGGCGGCGCGGCAGCTCCGCTCGAGGGCGCGTACAAGGTGGAGGCCACCCAGCATCCGCAACAGCACGATCCACTCTACTATCAGGTAAACACACCATTTTAAACCTAAAAATAACATTACATAAGGCTTATATTCCCTGCAGGGAACCAGACCCACATTTTGCACTTAAATGTTAGATGTTATGTAATAGGGGGCGAGCCAACTGCTATAAAAAATCGGCCCAGCCTTCCGAACTATGTTGAGGTCGGCTTCCAGTCTAACCGGATTAAGCTGAATACCAGTATTTTACATGGAGCGACTGCCTATCTGATCTCTACAGCCCAGTAACTGGGTAATACAGTACCCCTTGGTAAAACTGGTCGTCAGACTTTCGGGCTTCTGACGAACCGTAACGACTGTCAAAGATCTACGAATGACAGCCGGGACCAACGGCTTAACGTGCTTTCCGAGGCACGGAGGAGTCTCGGTATGTAAAGATGGTCAGCCATCCACGGTCCAACCCCGGGAAGCGTAGCTTAACCTGATGGATCGACCCGTGCCGCTGTTATTACTTAGCTTCAAGCTCCTCGGCAACGAACGAACTGCCCGACCATCATTAAAACTGAGAAAGAGAAAAAAAAACATTCTGTGGGTACTGCCGATAGAAGTGACAACTAAGTAACATTCATTCATTCATTTTTTCAAGCGTTCGATGACGATGACGCGAGTTCCATAAGTTGTGTTCAACCAACAAGCGTTCGGTGACGATGACGCGAGTTCCATAATTTTTGCTCAACCAACAAGCGTTCGGTGACGATGACGCGAGTTCCATGATTTTTGTTCACCCAAAAAGTGCTCAACGCGCCTAAAGAAGTTTTCACTTCAAAAAATGATCCGATAAAATAAATAATCGTTTTATTTTACGACAGAATGCTTCAGCGGAGATGGCGGCCGGCCCGACGAACCAGGACGGGTTTCTGCAATCCATCCTGAATGACGAGGACCTGCAGCTCATGGACATGGCTATGAACGAAGGTATTTCTAACTTTATTAGTGGACTAGCTGCGCCCCGCGGTTACACCCGCGAAAGTCTCGATCCCGTGGAAATATCGGGATAAAAAGTATCCTATGTGTTAATCCAGGTTATAAACTATCTGTTTGCCAAATTTCATCCAAATCCATTCAGCCGTTTTTACGTGAAAGAGTAACAAATTTCCATCCATACTTACAAACTTTCGCGTTTATAATATTAGTTAGATTTTGTGGACATGATAATTACTCAGAGTTGCTACAGTTGTAATAGGGAATATGCATGTATTTTTTTAATATTTTTATTCGATAGTTTACATCGTCAAATAATAGTAAAAAAAAATTCGACGGCAAAAAAGCTATTTTAAGTACTTTAAATATTTTTTTAAATATACAACCGATCCGGGCTATTTAAACGCCCTCCATTTGGCGCGCTTGGTGTGGTGACGTCACAGTCCGTGAAAACAAACAAGCAACTGTCAAGTCAACGTCAAACACTCCTTTTTGTAGGAGCGTTTGACATTGACTTGACACTTGTTGATTGACTTGACATTGACATTTTGATTGTTATCCCGGATTCTTACGTCACATCCGCTCTTAGCTTTTCAAGTATTTGAATTACCCACAGTTATTTGGGACTTGAAAAAGTAATTTCTCGCTCAAAAAGAAATTTTATTCAAAAATATTGATGGAGGCATAATTCTGAAGAAATATAGTTTATAAAATTTGAATCACATGCATATTCCCTATTATGTCATTTGGTTTTTGCGGAAACTAAGGGTTCCGTAAAAAAACCCGCGCACTCCGACTCGCGCACTAAGGCGAGTCGGACTCGCACTTGGGCGGTTTTTTTTTTTTTTTGGAACTAACTATTCGTCTGCCTGGCTACACTGACTCCGCGTCCTATTTAAAAGCGATACACGATCGTTCGAACTTTTTTTTTTGGTGAGTCTGAACGCGTGGTCGCGCCCGCAGAGGGCGCTTTCCGGTTTTCCGAACAAAAACTGACATAAGCCCGCGACCGATCGCGTATTTGCGCGACGATCGCTTTCACGAATCGCTTTCACGTTTTCTTTGGTATTATTCGTCGAGTCGTTGAGCTCCTTAAGTTCTGTGTTGAGCTTCACTATCACAGACAAATGCTTGCACTGACTGGACAGGTCCACTCAAATCTGTGTGGTTCTTCCCTCAAAAGCATCTGCATTGTGCTGTTCATCTGCATTGTGCTGTTCATTGATAGTGGGGTGAAATTTCACTTAAAATGTCATATTAATAATAAGCTGTTGAGTTTCCAATAAATAAATAAATAAATAAAATAAATAAAAGACCATTTCAGACGCTAATCTACATGGTCCTCATATGGCCTGACCAAGATTATGGCTGGACTTTGTCGATTTTACGAGAGTTCGAAGTCTAAAGGCGATATCAACATCTGACAAATAATTATTTTTACCTGATATCAAGTGGCTGCCAGTTCTTACTGGAAACTTATCTTATTAAATGCTAAATAAATTATATGACTTCTGATAGGCTGGCAGACTGATAACACGTATGTTGCAGTTGCTGTGAAGAAACGGTGTTTTTAGAAAATGTCCAAGTCAAAAATAACAAATATATTTTTAATTAAAAAATAATTAATAATATAAAACACGTTTGCCACCATACCTACTTAAAGTATAGGAAACTGGCATTGCAGGCACATCAACCTATCTAGCCTTTTCCCAACTAAGTTGGGGTCGGCATCCAGTCTAACCGCAGCGGAAGTCAGATAGACTGTCGCTCCACAAATACTGATTTATTTCACATGGAGCGACTGTCTAGCTGACCTCCACAACTCTGTTAATGGTGACATCACAGGCTCTAAGACACCAGCGTTGTGAGAAAGTCCGAAAGGGATACCGGGCCCTTGGCAACAGGCAACTGAAGGAACACGGGTGGGTTTTAGTCAGTAAAATTCTGACACGCCCTCTCCGCCCAGAGCGGGAGAAGTCATTTGATGACTTCCCACCCTCTATGACACGTTATCTCTTAGGTTAGCAACGCATTAGAAATCCCACCACATGCTTGAGTAGCGATATAAACTTTCCAAAAGATAGATCGCCGACTCTTAGAAGTACTGATAAAACGCTAAACACCAGATAATTATTTTATCACAGTGACAGACGTAATTTCGCCTAAGTACCGAACTGTGTTTCATGATAATTTTTGCTGAAAAAATAGTGACTGTACATAATATTATGTTATCTATTTACTATCTTATTTATGTACATAGGGGCGAGATAAAGAATGAAATCCAAAATGGACGACTTGTTATTTATTATACATGTATTTACTTTTTAATTTATCTTTAATTTAAGCTTAGAGATTTTGATAGCCTGTCTTTCATATGATAACAATATACATTTTCATTTTTTTTAAAGGAGTCTTTTTCATTTCATTATAAAAATATATAATTATATAAAACACAGTGTCTCGTGGATCTAGTGGTCACAACGCTACTGCTAAACATGAGGTCCTAGGTTCGATTCCCAGGTAAGACAAAGTGTTATTGGGTTTTTCCCTTAGAAATATCTTAGTAGCAGCCGATGTCTGAATTCGTGATGGCAATAGGCTCGCCCCCTATTACATGGAACTAAAACATAATTGCCACAGATGTGTACTATACTTATATAGCTGCCCCTCTGCCCAACCCTTCGGGTAAAACAAGCTTGATTATGTGAGTTAGGATGACACTTAAATGATTTTTTTAGAGCAATGTCATAACATGAATGTTCCTATTTGAAGACCCGTACGGTGCAGATGTAATTACAGACCGAAAATGTCATGACATTTCATGTTTGTCTTTGGGATGGCAAGGCGCTTGCTATACCTATGGCATTGCAAATGTCTGAGCAGCGTTCACGATCACTTACCATCAAAAGGGCCGCTATTTTGCCACCATTTTTATGAGCAGAAGCTCGATGCCCGAAGAATTGCTAAACTTAAGAGGCAGTGGACAGAGCGCATTGCTCGCAGAACAGATGGCCGATTGGGCCAAAAGGGTCTGGACTGAGACTGCGTTTTATTTCAAATAAACCAATTACAGGCACTTTTGAATTGTCAAAGGGTCGGTCAGTCAGAAAATATGAAGCTAGTTGCCCATTCCAAAACGTAGTAGGTTCCTATGGAGAAGAACGGGCAAAAAAACGGGCAAAAAACGGGTACCGGAAGACGTAGCGTTGGAAGGCTTCCCACGAGGTGGACCTACGACCTTGTGAAGGCCGCAGGAATCCGATGCGGGAAGCACCGATTGAAGTGGCGGTGCTTGGAGGAGGTCCAGCAGTGAACGTCTTTCGGCTTAAATGATGATAGTAATAAATAAAAAAAGCTGGAAACAAAATGGGTCAATCAATCAACTCAACCTATCGCAGTCCACTGCTGGACATAGGCCTCTCTGCGCCACAACACGCATTCCTCCGCCTGAGGTCTTCGGTCCATCTAGCTGGTTGGCGTCCCACGCTACACTTGCGCGTCGCTAAATGGTTACGTAATGTTTAGATACCAAGAGGAACTGGAATTATTTCCATCATAACGTAAGATTATATTGTTAAACCAAAACAGCTGTTAAAACGGATATCAAACATGGAACTGTAATATGAAGTATAATCGTTCTTATCAATACCCTGACCTAGATGACGTAACGAATCTTTTAAAAAAATCGGTTAGTCACATCCATTGCTCCGTCGGTAGTACATGATAATGGCCGAAGACATACGAATTGTCAAGCGTTCTAAATTTAAACTTTATTTACTTTGTAAACAAGATACCAGTGTTGATTTTGCGAGAGTTTATTAGGACTTACATTTGAAAGATGTTTCATTTATCATTTGTAGTGGCTGTGTGGTGTATTCTTTTGCTATAAACGTAAAATTCAAAAAGTTTCAACGTCAGTGGAGTAGATTTTTTTTGGCTGTGTTTTAGTTGCGTTCAAAAGAGGTTCGATTAAATCGTGCTGAAGATAAAAAAGTGGACTTATCAGGTTTTTTCATTAAACGTTGGACTTGATAAGAAATTGGAAGATTATAATTTATATTCAATTTGGCGAAGAATTTAATAAAAGGCTGTTGAAACAGAATGTGTGTATTTGAAAAGCATTGACGCAAATTATAAAACAAACATGGAAATCTATTCATATGTTTACAGACTATTTGTAATGAAGTTTAACATTGTTAAGTGAATCAGTGATAAATTAATCTCAAAATAAACATTCGCGTGCCGAGACAGAACTTATTTTTAACTCCTTGAAAAAAGGAACTGTGATTTTGAAAACTTAAAAAAAGAACTTTGTGAATTGACATTTGTTTGCGCGCCATTTTTTGACTTTGACAGTTCGTTGTGTTTTGGACTTTTTTGTTTGTAAAGGAGTACTCATGCCATTCTTCCGCAAACGTGCAGTCAAGAGTAGAAAGGTGCACAGTGAATGTAGTCTATGCATGTGTAGATACTGTATGGCCTTACGGAGACAAAGAACCACCTGTGATTCATTGATAAAAGTGTCAACTTCAGTTCTTAAAAGATATAACTTTTGTTTATACTCATTCAAATACAGACTGTTTTTCGATCCTTGAAAGTTATCTAATATTAGTTTTAGATAGAACACAATGGTTGCTGTTTATATTAAGATCAAGAGGGCTTAGTATTTACATATTTCTTATGCGCCCGCGTCACGGGAAATTCCGTGTGCGTAATGGAAATGGCGACTAAATAATCAACGAAATTATTTAACGATTACGCCGAAATATTAACGAAGATAAACGAAGAAATATACGACGATATATATTTTATATATTACGAAAGATAAATCATAAAGATTGAAAAGATTTTTGACGATTCAACATGGATTTGACAGTTGCGAACTTCGCATATGCGCAGCCATTTTTTGCGATGGCGCCATATTTGCGGAGCCCTCTGTATTATCCGGATCCGGTAGAATATCTGAATCGATATTACAAATACTATGATGGTAAGGATTCCTCTTAGTACATACCAATATGCTACAATAGGGAATATGCATGTATTTTTTTAATATTTTTATTCGATAGTTTACATCGTCAAATAATAGTAAAAAAAAATTCGACGGCAAAAAAGCAATTTAAAGTAGCTAAAAAATTTTTTAAAAATATCCAACCGATCCGGGCTATTTAAACGCCCTCCATTTGGCGCGCTTGGTGTGGTGACGTCACAGTTCGTGAAAACAGACAAGCAACTGTCAAGTGAACGTCAAACACTCCTTTTTCTATGAGCGTTTGACATTGACTTGACACTTGTTGATTGACTTGACATTGACATTTTGATTGTTACCCCGGATTGTTACGTCACATCCGCTCTTAGCCTTTTCAAGTATTTGAATTACCCACAGTTTTTTGGGACTTTTTAAAAATTAATTTCTCGCTCAAAAAGAAATTTTATTCAAAAATATTGATGGAGGCTTAATTCTGAAGTAACATAGTTTATAGAAAAAAATATTTGACCCATATTTGAATCACATGCATATTCCCTATTTTTAAAATGTTAGAAATTATTCACTAGGTAGAGCTCGAGACTTCAATTCAAGCACTACATTAGCAATCGGTCTGCTGGATTTCATCATTCACTAGGACATCAGTGGCGGCGCAACCACTCATGCTTCCAACAAAATGAATACAGCTCTTTGGAAAACACCTCGCCTGGTGTCCGCTTGTTTGCAAATTTTGATGTTACCTTTTTGACAAAAGAAATAATAATACAAAAAAACTTTTTACAAATTATTTTTCATTGTTGAGTTGTACCTACCCCACACAAATTCGAACACCACTACCTGCTATGTAAATAACAGTGACGGAGAAAAATAATATATCGTCTACATAGACTAAGAGGGAAAAAATACGTAATTATTGAAGCTAACTCAAAAACTACGCAAGCAAAGTTAATAAAATTTATATGGGACCACCTCGGAAGCATAAACTACCAAACAAAAAAAATCATTAAAATCGATTCATAATAATTGGCGGAGTAATAATTAAAAATATGAAATATGGGTGTACTATATCCCTTCTCCAAAACACGTGATGTTATGAGTTACAAAGTACAATATCCTACAAATGAGTAATCATAAGATTTGGGGGCTCGGCCTTCTAGACTCAGAATCACCATGACTAACAATATTGTCTATGCTTAAAATTTTGATAATCGTTTAGGGTGTGACAGTTGCCCAGCAAATATGACGATAGTATAATTTTGTTTAGTAACGATAGTTTGCAAAAAAATAAAGCCAGAAAGTAGGCCACATTAAGTATGATATAACATCACGCTCATAATCCCCGATGGGTTGAGCAGAGGTGTGTGTGGAGGTGTGAGGTGTGATGGAGGTGTGTGTGTATGTGTGTGTATGTGTGTGTGTGTGTGTGTATGTGTGAGGAGGACGGTGGATGTTATTATTTTATGAGGAATTTCTCAGCAGCTCGAAGTCTGGATTCAGGGGACTCAAACATAAACTGTATAAATGTGGGTGTTCACACCCACACACGGGTATGTGAGGAGGAGGGTGGAGTTGGATGTTATTTTTTATAAGGAATTTCTCAGCAGCTTGAAGTTGGATTTGTGCCCGGATGATGGCAATAGGCTCGCCCTCTATTTCAGGGGACTTAAACATAACTGGATAAATGTGGGTGTACTATAGGTATGTAGGTGTACAGGTGTACACCTGCCTAACCCTTCGTGGAAACAAAGTATGATATGTGAACTAATAAATGGGATGAGTCACAAGCTTAGACTGTCGCTATGGCAGTTGTTACTCTAACGTCACACGTAATCAAGGTTCAACGTCATCTGTCCAGATAATAAAGAAAACACGAAATAAATAAAATTTAATTTACCATAGATAACACAAAAATTACATGTCATCATGACGGGCATAGATTTTTCAGCTTACAGATAAGATGTTACCGTTGAACTTTGAAAACCGGGTTTTCTTATTGTTACTAGTTTTTTTTTTTTTTGTTTACGCAAAATTTACTGATCCCGGTTAGTAAATTTTCTTTTTTTATTATAATAAATGGCGATTTAAAAATATTGAAAATACATTTTTTTTCTAAATACCAATTATTTTTGAGATGGGATCGAAGCGTGAAAAATTATAAATCAAAAAATCATTAATTGTTTTTGACACGTGTTTTTCATATGTAACAAATATGAAAAAAATGTTTACAATCGTGAAAACAACAGCTGTTCCGTACATTTTAACGAGTCATTGGAACATCAATGTACGGAACAGCTGTTTTTTTTTCGCGATTTCATATTTGTTCCGATAGTAAAAGTTGTTCATAATGATAAGTACAATGACTCCTTCCTTAAGAGGTTGTTGGTGTATACAAAATGACATGATTAATACGTAAAGTATTATATTATTTTAATTATTGTGAATGTGAGGACTATGTGAATTTTTAATTTTGTTTTATTTTTATATATATTTTTTCGTTAGTCAGTTTTAATGATGGTCTGGCAATTTGAGTACTTTATGCGGCCTACCAAATGTCCTTTCTTTGTCCTTAAGTTGAGCTCCACTATTACTGACAAATGCTTGCACTGACTGGACAGGTCCACTCAAATCTGTGTGGTTCTTTCCTCAAAAGACCATTTCAGACTCTTATCTACATGGTCCTCATATGGCCTGACCAAGATTATGTCTGCACTAAAAAGGAGACGGTGACCTCTGAGTTTGTTTCGGCCTTTCTTCTCAGAGTAGTCAGATAGGAAACGCCGATCTCATCTAGCTTATTTTTACTATTTTATAATATGACGTGTAAAAGTGATTCTAATCCTATTTACAGAATAAAAAATCATTTAATTTCATTTTAGTTTATGTATGTATGCAAATTATACATTATTTATCTAACACCACGCGACTAGGTAAATAAAAAAAATAAAAAAAACGGCTAAGTCCGAGTCGGACTCGCGCACGAAGTGTTCCGTACCATTATCTATAAAAACGCAGTCTACCTTAAATATTTGTTTTATATTAATTTAATTATTTATTATTAAAGTGAATATTTAACTAAATGTTCTGTGAATATTTCAAGCGTCTACCTGTTGTCGTTTTCAATATCGAGCAAAAACGAGCAAAAAAATCACGTTTGTTGTATCGGGAGCCCCTTAAATATTTGTTTTATTCTGGTTTTTAGTATTTGTTGTTATAGCGGCAACAGATATACATCACCTGTGAAAATTTCAACTGTCTAGCTATCACGGTTCATGAGATACAGCCTGGTGACAGACGGACAGACAGACAGACAGATAGCGGAGCCTTAGTAATAGGGTCCCGTTTTACCCTTTGGGTACGGAACCGTAAAAAAATGAATTATCATCGTTGGTCGACAATTTGTTTTACATAACCTTAGATATAAGATAAACAGTTTCTGATAAGATTGTAATACTTCCATAGCTCGGTCTTTCTATATCGTCTTTTTTGGCGAATCAGCGTGAGTCGAATATTTTTTAAATATTTTTGTTATATTATATTTTTTTTGTATTCATAATTGTGCCGCTGTATACTGGTCATGTTCAAATAAGTTTAGTTTTTTTAAGTTAGTGTTCTTTTTTCAAAATGGTGGACATTTTTAAGGATTTAAGGGTGGGTGCGTAACATTCGACACCTCGTTAATTTGTGAATCTTTTTTTTTGAAGTTTGTTTTGACAGATCTTAGTGCGTTTTTATTTTTATTTTTTTGTGGTTCTGTTCTGAACAAGGCTGGTTCTATAATAATTTAATACTTACCATACTTTTTTTCTTCATTTCTTAGTCGCTGAACTTTTTGCACGACGGCTCAAATTTGTGTTTTATCGTCAAATAAATTGTGATAATTGTGAACTACCCTTAGTTCAGACAGCACTAAAAAACGGAATAAAATAAATATTTAAGGGGGTCCCATACAAAAACGTGATTTTTTTGCAGTTTTTATAGATAATGGTACGGAACCCTTCGTGCGCGAGTCGGACTCGCACTTGGCCGGTTTTTTTTTGTAAAACCTTTTTCCTATTGGATTTTTATTTAAGACAGACATTTTTTCAACATTTCAGAGTTGGACCCTAAACAGTAACGTTAAAACAAACGTTTATTAATTACTTATCACGCGGCTTCTATTAATTAAAAAACGTTTTAAAATTCGCGAATAGTTACAAGTTATTTCAAGATAAGGCCGTATATTTTATGTAAAACTGTGAATGACTAATAAGTTACATAAAAATGTGAATCATGTTTCGTTCATTCATAAGTTGATACCACTATACTATCATTCAGCAATCTATATCGGCACACAATCAAGGTAAATAAATCTAAATCCTTTATCACGAAATCGTGCTTCGGAACGCACGTTGAGCCGTTGGTCCCGGCTGTCATTCGTAGATCTTTGACAGTTGTTACGAGTAGTCAGAAGCCAGGTGAGACAACCAATCATACCAAACTCTAACATGTTACCCAGTTACTGGGTTGTGGAGGTCAGATAGGCAGTCGCTCCATGTTAAATACTGGTATTCTGCTGCATCTGGTTAGACTGGAAGCCGACCCCAACATAGTTGGGAAAAGGCTAGGCAGATGATGACTTCATTGTGATATCAACTTAATTTATATTAGAACTAGCTTCCGGCCGCGACTTTGCCCGCGTGGTATGTCGATAAAAAGTAGCCTATGTCCTCCCCCGGGATGCTATCTTCTCCTTGCCAAATTTTGTCGAAATCCGTTTAGTGGTTTAGGCGTGGTAGGTAACATACAGTCAGACAGAGTTACTTTCGAATTTATAATATTAGTATGGATGGATAAAGTTGATATTTACTTAAGTGGAAATAATATCAATTTGAAACAAAGATTTCAATATGAAATAGCTTTGAAATTGATCTACACCGGTAACCTACTATGTTAAATGTTTTTTTTTATCCCACTGCTGGGCAAAGGCGTCCTATATATGTTTCAAAAACTTCTTGTGTGTCTTAGAATTATACAGGGTGTATCAAAAATCGCGAAAAAATCAACTGTCCCATACAAAACTTCAATATAATACCTACTCGACTCAAATGTATGGGGCGGCCGATTATATTTTCGCGATTCCGATGTTGGTTCCATGGAGAAACTTGTTCACTTTGATGGTCTGAATTTAAGGGTGTGGCCTTAAATTTGACCACACCTTTTAGATACACCCTGTATATTACTTACTAGCTGTTGCCCGCGACTTCGTCTGCGATCCAAGATGAAAAGTAGCCTAGGTCCTTTTCCAGGTCATAGTCTACCCATGTGCCAAATTTCATCCAAATCCGTTCAGCCGTTTTATCGTGAAAGCGTAAAAAAACAAACTTACTTTCACATTTATAATACCTATTAGTTAGAATTACGTTTTTTTTTTGGCAAAGATTTTTGCTGCTTTTTTTGTCTTTAAAAAAATAACGCTGTATATTGTTTTGTTTCAGGCATGTACACAATGCGTATGCTGGACGGTGCCAGCGCACACCATGCCCCTCACCACAACCATTCTCACATGATGATCACAGGTTTGTTGATGACATTAGCAAATATTGGGTCCCCACCTATGAAATTGGTGTTTTTCTTTCTTACACATGGAGAACCTCGTCACTTCTATGATTTAAAATATTCATCAATTGCTTGGTATTATATCGACCATCATAGACAACTACCAATAGTAAAAAAACCTTATTACTTATAGTAAACATAAAAATGACCTTAAAAAAAATCAAGTAACAAAAACTAAAACCCAACTACGACTTAAAAGGTATAAACAAGACACCACAAACAGACAAATTAAAAATCCGGAGTCACACGTGTTAGGGCATAAATCGAACAGATTACGTGTGACTCCGGATTTTTAATTTGTCTGTTTGTGGTGTCTTGTTTATACCTTTTAAGTCGTAGTTGGGTTTTAGTTTTTGTTAAGTACTTGATTTTTTTTTAAATTCTTTTAGGGTTATAATATATATATTTTTGAAATGTGCTCATTAAGCCCTTTCATTTGATACCCAACATGGTACGATTAAACCATTTTTTTTTTTAAGTTCCTCACTTTATGTCCTCTAGAGGGCGCCATTTTTAATTTAATGTGACTTCACATAGCCTATAACCAGCGGACAATCACGACGCTTCTAACGATACTCATTTGTCAAATTGTGATAAGTGGTTTGGAAGATAGGAGGGAACAGATGAACATACATACATACATACATACCGGTCAAAATCATAACCCTCCTTTTTTCTTCGCCGTAGTCGGGTAAAAATGACTCCTCATTTTGTTAGCAGAAATTACCACTATTTATTGTTTTAACTTAGCTACAACTTATTTTTGTCGCTTAATCCGAGTGACATTGGCATACGTTATCTTAGTTTTTAAACATTAGTGTATAAAAGTTTTAAAACATTAGTGTTCATGGTTCATCATAAAGAAAATGTTAGTATGAAAAATGCAACTTCTTTAAAATTCTCTATTTAATAATAGATTTGGTTGTTTTTATTATGTATTAGTTTATTATTTTGTGTATTTTATCTATGGGCCTAAGTTGCCTGAAAATAAAGCCTATGATGACTGCCTTGTTAGTCTAGCGCTCGTGAAAGCTACTGCGGAGCATGAGGTCCTGAGTTCGATTCCCAGGTCCGGCAAAGTGATATTGAGTTTTTCCATTAGGAATTTCTCAGTAGCAGCTCGTAGTCTGACTTTCTGTCCGATTCATGGGTGGAGGGTTATGATTTTGACCGGTATGTATGTATGTTCATGTGTTCCCTCATATCTTCTAAAATGCTCATCTCAATTTGACAAATGAGGTATCGTTGGAAGCGTCTTAATCGTCCACTCTCTGTGACGTCACATTAAAGCGCCCTCTACAGGACATAAAGTCATGAAATAGAAAATAAAGGAAGAACCAGAGGCCCTAGACAAAGTGACATTCTATCAGCGATAACGATAATGGAAAAGGCACAAATGTATAGGACTGACATAAGCTATCGAAAAGCTTATGTCAATCCTGTTGAAAGTCGTTGTAGAAATACGAAACGCTTTCGAAGCGTTTGTCACTTGTCTTTGCCCTCTGAAGCGAGGCGCTTACCAACGAACAGCATTTCATTATTAAGTTGAACACAAATGTTTTCAAACTTTATGAATGACTGACGAAAAAAATGTCTCATCATTTCGATATGATTTAGATAACGTTCAAATTAATTATGCTCAGTAACTTTATTTAGTGTCATCTGTAGAAGTATGAAACAGCAACAATTAAAGATAAAAATCACATGTAACCTTCAATTTTATTGTCATATCATATTATGCTATAGATAGTGCCATCCATGAAGACGCGCCCCCCTCCGCTGCGGTCCGTACTAAAGTACAGTTTACAGTACAGAAATCGCGGAGTGCGACGCGTCTTTGCGAATGGCACTATTTATAAATCCTAAATAATATTATAAAGTTAGTTCTTTCATTTGTTACTGGGGATGTCATGAACTTTGAGCGTTGTATTGATGATTTTTTATGATAAGTCTATAAATAAATATTTGTTACGGCCGCGAATCTTAATTAGATCAACATACAACTTGATACTGACCTGCAAATTGCAAAAAACGTAAGAAAATTTGAATTTCGCGGTTCTTACGCTTTCGCCTTAACGCTAAACGGCTGAACGGATTTAGATGAAATTTAGCAGATCCATAGACCATGACCTGGGTTAGGGCATAGGATACTTTTTATCCCGATATTACCACAGGATTTCTACTAATGCGGGTGAAACCGCAGCTAGTTAACTTATATTCCTATTCGTCGCATAAAAATCTATTGCGGTGCCGTGTCGTAGGCCCAAAGTAGTGTAGTAATGGGCGTAGGCACTGAGTACATAGTATTTTTTTTGTAACATGGGCCAGGATTCAGACAATCTCCTTCTTTTATTTTTGAAGTGAAAATCTTTAGGCGCGTTGACCACTTTTTGGGTGAACAAAAATCATGGAACTCGCGTCAACGTCACCGTCACACTTGAAGAAATGTTTTTAGCGCCATCTACCGTCCACCGTTTGAATTACGTTGAGGTTTCGCATTTGTTTCGTAGTTTTCACTTCTATCGGCAATCGTCAAAGACTGCCCCGCATTTTTTTAAATGTTTTACCTGTATATCTCTTGTTACAGAGCGGGACTCAGCATCTGACAGTGCTGTCTCGTCAATGGGATCTGAACGCGTACCCTCGCTGTCTGATGGAGAATGGTGCGACGGTAGTGACTCTGCGCAGGAGTTCCACAGGTATGCGATCTTTTAGCACCTTTATATTTTATGCTACAAGGTTTTCCCCGCGACTTCGCCCCCGAGAAATTGATTGGAACCGTGCATTTTTTGGGGATAAATATATACAGGGTGTTAGGGTAAACACCGTTATCCTTGAAACTAGTGGTTTGGTGTCATTTATAGAACGTAAAATCAATGGCAAATAACAACTTTTTTTATTTTAATTACCGTTTATCACAAGAGTATTTCACCCTTTCACCCTATGCGCTTACGGCAACGAACTTGCGTCTCAACACCGGTGGGGGGCCCGGGACGTGACATGACCGGCCGCGAGCGCGACCCCTCCCTCAGTCAGTCAGATGAAAATAACGTTGTTTTTGTTATTACTCGGTCATTTATTTTTATATTTAAGTCAACTACCCATGATTTGAGTGACAACGGTGTTTACCCTTACACCCTGCATTCCGGTATTAACAAAACCGCCAAACACCCTAATTAGAATATTATGTTATGTTCATAATACATACACTGAATTTTTATTATTATGTATAAAACATTGTATAATTATTAAATTAGTTATACTGTTTATGGGAGAAATTGTGTTCACATTGCACATCTACGCACGCAGACAGTCGCTCACGTAAAGAGTCTAGCGTTGTAGGTGATTCGTCGATTTTGGTGTGTTTTAACTGTACAGCGGAAGTGTGACTGTAATTGTACCTTTCATACAGGAAATCTCTTAAGGGGTCATTGTACTCATCATTATGAACAACTTTTACTATGGAACCAATAATGAAACCGCGAAAAAAATAAAAATAATTTTCTTCTTGTCTGTTTATTATGTGTGTAGTTAAATAAATAAAATCGTAATTAATATAATTTATGTTCGTCAAAATGTGTGTCCGAAACTCCTCCGTGCATCGGAAAGCACGTTAAGCCGTTGGTCCCGGATGTCATTTGTGGATCTTTGACAGTCGTTACGGGTCGTCAGAAGCCCGAAATTCTGACAACCAGTCTTACCAAGGGGCATCGTATTACCCAGTTACTGGGTTGTGGAGGTCAGATAGACAGTCGCCCCATGTAAAATACTGGTATTCAGTTGCATCCGGTTAGACTGGAAGCCGACCCCAACATAGTTGGGAAAAGGCTAGGCAGATGATGAGTTCGTTAAAATGTAGGGAACAGCTGATTTTTTTTCGCGATTCAGTGTTGGTCCCATAGTGAAAGTTGTAATGATGAGTACAATGAAGCCTTAAGAGATTTTGTTTATGAAAAGTTACACCTTATATAAAATGACTGTTATATTTCTGATATTGACGTCAAAATTAAGGTACATATAGCCTTGTCCATGACACAGCAGTATGGCCACTATCAGTAAGATTATGCACACAATAATAACGTTTATTTCACTTGTCATACAGCTCAAAATTCCGGCCGTACGACAATTCATTTGGCCGCGAGCGCGCTGCGCCTCACCAGGCACAGAAGAAACATCATATGTTTGGAAAACGATGCTTTCAGGTGAATATTTTTACTGTTGTAACTAATTTATGGTGAAAGTTTCAGGGTAGCCCGCGTAGACTCGCAACAATCTAAGAAGTCCGTTTTGACAGCTATAAAAATGCATTGTGGAGCAATGAAAAAAAATGGGTTTCTTATAAACTTATTCTCGAGACATATCGATTGATCATACGACTTAGAGAGTTTGTAATCGACGACTTATCTACATTGCTTAAAACTGATTCTCAATGCATAACGTTTTATTATAATGTACGAGAACGAAACGTCAAAACGGACTTCTTAGATTGTCGCAAGTTTAATTCAAATTTTCTTAGGTTTTTTGCAATTTGCAGGTCAGTATCAGGTTGTATGTTGATTTAAATATGATTTGCGGCCGTAACAAATATGGATTTACGGAATTATAAATATAAGAATTAGCAATTCAACTCTCTAAGTTCATATAATCCTATTGAATGACTATTTGATGAAATCATGACATTTGAGGATTATTCTAACTTAAGGTGTTGTATTACTGATTCTAGTGATTATAATTCTGTAAAGCCATATTTGTTACGGCCGCAAATCATATTTTTAATCAACATACAACCTGACCAGGGCCGCCCGGCCGTAGCCAGTTTATTTCGGGAAGAGGCTTGCTAACTTTTTTTTAGAAGAAATAAATATTTCTGATTTCAAAGAGGGTATGGCCGATTCTAATGAGCGTGCTGCGTGGCGTGATATTATATAATATGTTTGTATTTTATTAACAGGAGCAACCGGCCCCTGCCTTGGACCCGGTCGGCAGACCAGGCGTCGTGAAGTATGAATGCCCGGAACAGACTTACCATCATGATAACATGCATATGCATAACGGTAAGCATTAGTATTGCATTCTATAAATATTTTTTTCCAAGAATGTTAAATAATATATTTGTAAAGGTCGGATATAAACGATCTTAATTTTTTGTACTAGTAACACTTTTGTTGAATGGCAACAGTTTCTTTTTTTTAACAAATTGTTGGTATTTTTCAATTTTCGTTCATATTGTTACATTTCATCGAATTTACTGTTTGTAATTCATTTTTTTTTAAATTCTTCTACTGTAGATAATGTATATTATTAAGAACAAGTATGTAAAAAAAAAATCTTCCTTTACCTACCTGTACATAATATATATTATTAAGAACAAGTATGAAAAAAAAAATCTTGCTTTACCTACCTGTACATAATATATATTATTAAGTAAAAGTATGTAAAAAAAAAAATGGAAGAGTATCAGGCATCAAATGGTGTTGCCATTTCTTAAACCAAAGAAAACGCCATCTGATGCACGCATCGCTGTGGAAAAGTGCCCAAAAGGCTGGCAGCGTTGCCACGTTATATGGCACTTTCCTATCACTATATTAACCTAATAATGATGTGTTCTCCAGTAGACTTCGCCCCGCGGCCACAGTTGCCCCCGCCACACGTGACCAACATCCACGGCCCCGCACTTGACCTCAACACAGCGCACTCGAGCCATGCCTTACTACAGGTAATATTTGTTTATTTCACAAAACTATTATTTATTTTAATTTTAAGGCTCCAAGTCACCATATACAAATTATTACAAACTATTTTTTTTTTTTTGTTTTTTTTTTTTTTTTTTTTTTTTTTAAAAAAACGTTGCCCCACACTAAGAATTTCTTCCTGTATCGTGGGTGGTAATTAAAACATTTCATTATCAATCATTGAAACATTCAAATTTAAATAAAATCATAAAATAAAATAAGTTTTAGCACACTTGTATTTCAACGTAGAAAGACCAATGTGATAATTGTGCGTGTACAGAGTGTTTCTTTTCCGTATCAATTTAATATTTTTTGTGAATATTTTTATTATAAAAAAAAAACCTTGTTACTGGGTTGTGGAGTTCAGATAGGCAGTCGCTCCATGTAAAATACTGGCATCTGCATCCGGTTAGATTGTAAACCGATTTCAACATATAGTTGGGAAATGCTTAGACAGATTGATTGAACGAATGAGAGGAACAAAAAAAAATATATATATATTTTATTAAAATATTATATTATATAAAGTTTACTAAAATCGTAATTTTCTCCTCAGAGCAACATCCCGAGCCCGGCGCCCCCCCGCTTCGCGTACGCCGCCCCCGAGCGCGTGCGACACAACCACACGTACAGCGCGCCGCCCGCGCCCGCAGACATGCGGCCCGCGGCCGGGCGGGACAAGAGGGGTGAGGAACCATGTATAATCTAAATTAAATATTTTGAGAAAAAAATAATCAGAAAAGAATGGCATGACTTTTTCGAGAAAAAAATCTAAAAATTAATCAGAATAACAAATAAAACTAAATTTTCAGCATGCTGCGAAAATAAATCATGCGATGCAAAAGATCCTAAGTAATATTATAAATGTGAAAGTAAGTTTGTATCCTATCCTATAAAAGTATCTTATGCCCTAACCGAGGTCATGGTCTAACCATAGGCCAAATTGCATCTAAATTGGTTCAGCTGTTTTAGCGTGAAAGCGTAACAAACAAACTCACTTTCGCATTTATAATATTAAAGTTAGAATTCCAACATTATCATTTTAAAAAAAGCTCTTTAGTTTAAAGATAATAGCCTAAAAAAAGTAAAGTAAAGTAATAGTAATAGTAAAGTCTAAAATGTAGTATCTTCCCGTACAGTCCGGCGACTTACCGACGGCAGCATGTCGGACGGCGGCTCGTCTGCGACCAGCAGCGGACAACATCTGTCGCGAGACGAGAAGAGGGCCAAGGCATTAGGTAAGGACGAAAACTAGTTGATTAGCATTTTTAAGTCTACTCTCAAATTATTGAATTAGAATTAGAATTTATTTATTTGTAAGAATGTAGTTTTACATAGTATGGTGTTAGTATGTTTGTTAGTTCTATACACAAAATATACATGGTGTTAGGGTAAACACCGTTATCCTTGCAACCAGTGGTTTGGTTTCATTTATAGAACGTAAAATCAAAGGAAAATTACAACTTTTTTATTTTAATTAGCGTTTATCACATGAGTATTTCACCCTTGTGGGACGTGACCTGACTGGCTGCGAGCGCGATCCCTCCCTCAGACAGTCAGCTGTTTCGCTAACGAGCAGGGTGTCGGATAGAAACTTTTTAAAATCTTTTAATGAAAATAACGTTTTTTTTTTGTGGTTTTCGGTCATTTATGTTTATATTTAAGGTCAACTACCCATGGTTTGAGTGACAACGGTGTTTACCCTTACAGCATGTATGGTGTACAAATATTCAATTCCCATTCTTAACTAAGTACAATTAACTGAAACACTGTCTAACTTTGCGCAACTGTTGAATGACTGTTGCGCAACAGTTGCGCCATTAAAATTATCTTATACTTAAATAGGACACATTTTTTTTGCGCAACTGTTGCCCTACTGTTGCGACACTAAAAGTATCTTATACTTAAATAGTACACATTTTTTTGCGCAACTGTTGCGCCACTAAATGTTTCTTATACTTAAATAAAATAAGACATATTTTTTGCGCAACTGTTGCCCGACTGTTGCGAAACTGTTGCCCGACTGTTGTGCAACTGTTGCTATACAATGTCCCGCACACATTAACCTGTACAAGTGGCCGCAGGCATACCCCTGGAGGTGCAGGACATCATCAACCTACCGATGGATGAGTTCAACGAGAGACTCTCGAAGCACGACCTGAGTGAGGCGCAACTCTCACTCATCAGGGATATTAGGAGACGTGGGAAGAATAAGGTATGTTTGATTATGTACCTTAATGTAACTGTAGTAAGGTGTAAACTTGTATGGAGATATCAAACGTGTTGGTGGAAGTTTTTGGAAGTCTGTGTGACCTAATTTGGACTTTGAACAGCTGAAGATAAGGATTATTCATCTGTGGCGGTATCTACAACGTCTTAAGCGAACTACGACAATAGTTGACATCACACAAATCCTGCATCGCGCAAACAGTGTTTACCATACGATCGACATATATATAACTTCCCGACACCAACCGTCGGCAGTAGCCCACCAACCCACGTCCGAGGCCCTAGACAAGTGACAATCGCTTCGAAAGCGTTTCGTATTTCTACAACGACTTCCAACAGGATTGACATAAGCTTTTCGATAGCTTATGTCAGTCCTATATATTTTTGCCTTTTCCATCATCGTTATCGCTGATAGAATGTCACTTTGTCTAGGGCCTCTCTCCTCCCTTTTCTATAGAGGATGAGTGAACTTTACACCCTGTGCCTCATGCCTCCAAAAGTCTATGAAATTCGAGCAATATCTGTAAAAATCAGCTGTTTCCTACATTTATGTTCGCATAGCTCCTCAAAATGTATGCAACAGCTCACGTTCACGCACACGTTAATTGGTTGGTTTGAGTTTGAGTTTGAGTAATATTTTCTCAACAGGTCGCAGCCCAAAATTGCCGCAAACGTAAGCTGGACCAGATCACGTCGTTGGCCGACGAGGTCCGCACCGTGCGGGACCGCAAGATTCGCACCCAGCGCGACCACAGCTCGCTCATCGCGGAGAGGCAGCGCGTGAAGGAACGCTTTGCAGCGCTGTACCGCCATGTTTTCCAGGTAAATATTAAATTTATCTATTTACTTCTGTGTTGTGTTTTAATTAACTTTTTCTTCTAAATCGTCGAAATTAAGTGCAAAATTGCTTCTTATTTTAAGATAAATTATATAAATTAATATTTTTAAACTAAAAAAAAAAATATAATAATAAAATTTTAAATCCTAAAACAAAGAAAAAACATATTTTAAATTAAATCATTCATAATAAATTCAAGTGCTTGGATAAAATATAAGTACACACGGCTACACGTACACAGCTATACATTTCCAGTATAAGCTGACCTGGCATTGTACGGAAATGCTATACAATGTGAGATCAGCATAAACTGGAAATGTATAGCTTGATGTGTATACAAAATAATTGAAAGTTAACGTCGAATCATTTATTTCAATTAGGCACATAAAAGGCACTTTTGAACGTGAAAATAGTTGCCCCTTCCAAAAGGTAGTTTTCGTCTGGAGAAGAATGGGCAAGAAACTCCACCGTTACTCTTTTAAAAATGTTTTACAATATTTTGATTACTCTTCGTTTCTGATTTGACAGTTTGAAATTGGGGACTTATCAACCCTATTTTATTTAGCACTAGCTTCCACCCGCGGCTTCGTTCACGTGGTGTGTTTATAAAAAGTAACCTATGTCCTTCCCCGTGATGCCATCTATCTCCTAGCCAAATTTGAAAAGGTAACATACAGACAGACAGACACACAGACAGAGTTACTTTCGAATTTATAATATTAGTATGGATTATTTAAGGTGAAAGCCCGTGAAATTCAAAATTTATTTCCAAAAAACGTATGAAACTTAATTTCACGAATGACTTTGAAAGGGTAACCTTAAGTTTATTAACCGTCCCATCTCTTTCTCAGAACCTGCGCGACCCTGAAGGTAGACCGCTGTCTTCCCAGCAGTACTCGCTGCAGCAGGCGGCCGATGGCAACGTTGTGCTGGTACCCAAGATGCCCCAGCACCAAGGTTGGTATTTATGATCGTCTACTCGTGTGGTTAGTGACTAACCTGACGCCCTAGACAAAGTGACATTCTATCAGCGATAACGATGATGGAAAAGTCAAAAATGTATAGGACTGACATAAGCTATCGAAAAGCTTATGTCAATCCTGTTGAAAGTCGTTGTAGAAATACGAAACGCTTTCGAAGCGATTGTCACTTCTCTAGGCTCTCTGGTGTCAGAGTTTTAAAGCCGCCCATGGGCCTCTGACTTGGCTTCACATGCCGTCGAGAAAAATCTCTCTGTCATGCCGGTCTCCTCACGATGTTTTCCTTCACCGTTTTTGAAGCAAGTGATAATTATACAATACGCACATGAATCCGAAAAGTCAGAGGTGCGTGGCTTGGGTTCGAACTCGAGACCTACGACTTGGCAGTCTGACGGTCACGCCACTAGGCTATCACTGCTCTTTAGGGTTCCGTACCCAAACAGTAAAACGGGACCTTATTACTAAGACTCCGCTGTCTGTCCGTCTGTCACCAGGCTGTATCTCATGAACCGTGATAGTTAGACAGTTGAAATTTTCACAGATGATGTATTTCTGTTGCCTTTATAGCAACAAATACTAAAAAACAACCAGTCTTACCAAGGGGTATACTATTGTTGTGGAGGTCAGATAGGCAATCACTCTATTTCAAATACTAGTATTCAGCTGCATCCAGTTAGACTGGAAGCCGACCCCAACATAGTTGGGAAAAAGCTAGCCAGATTGAACATAACTAACTTGAATTTCTCTTCCTCAGATCACCCCATGAACCGCACAAACGATGATGAAATGGACCGGAAAGCTAAAAGTTACGACCAGTGACACTCCGCCTACTACACACTGCTCCCGAGATGGTAACGCACACACAAACACACGTCAAGACTCGACCATGCAATAATTGTTAACGTATACAAAGATTTTATGAAAATTTGAAAGAATTGTATTGATTTTTCTGAAAAAAAGGGTTTTGATATTTGTCAAATGTCAAAATTGTTGAGTGTCAAATTTCTTTAAAATATAAAGATGTATCCAAAAAAATTGTCGGCCGTTGGCTGGGCGATTCTTATCATCAATTTCCAAATCGGTCGAAAATATCTTATTTTACCTATCAAATTGCGCTAGTTTTTATTTTTGATACCTGTCAAGTGCAATTTTCACATTCGACAAATTAATTTCAAAATGCTTAATTTTGCTCGGTTTTTTTTAATGTTCATGGCAGTTTTAATTTTGTATAGACATGCCACTTATCTAAATATTAGACAAAATATTATGAAACCTTGCCTAACAATAAAACTATAGTGCAGTGGCATACAGTCCGCCTTTTGAATGAATAGTCACAAGTTGTAATAAAAAATGTCTCATACTTAATTTATTTTTAAACGTACCTATTTTTATGTGTGTGTTGATCCATTTCTTACATAAAAAAATGTCCTATTTCGGACAAAAATTGTGAACTCATAGTAATTTTTATAACTATCAATAAAAGGCCAGTCCAGATTTTATGCAGCTTTAAATATCCGCTGCAATTTATAGCTTAGTATAGCTTCTCATTCTTGTAAAAGGAGGGTAGGCTACACGATAAGTTTGTCTAAAAATAACGAAAAAAAATTGTTTGTGATACAAAAAAAAGAATTCCATTTTGATTTAGTTCTCGATTAGCGATTTTAAAATTGAGTAAATTTGCGTGTTTTTTACCAAAATAATAATAATTAAATAAAAACATGTGAAAAATTTTATATATTCCTTTAAAAAAATGTATATTTTATTTGTAGTTTTTTTTTTTTGTAAAAAACACGTAAACTTTTGAACAAAACCTATGCCTAGTTTTCTTTGGGTTTACCAACAAAATTGTTCCAAGCGAAAGTAAGAAAAAAAAACAAAATATTTACCACAAACGACTGATATCATATAAACCATAGATTTTAATAAAACGATTTAAAAAAAAAAATCACTGATGTCTATGACATCGTTATGTTGCAATAAGTAAATTTAGAAGTTTTTGTAAAATATATTTTTTCTCTTACACCTAAGTTTGTTTATTTAATGTTATGTTTCTATAATATTAGTTTTTAAGATAGTAGTTAATTTATCAGCTAAAATGATTGACCAGACACAATAAATAAAAATATAAATAATGTAGGTTAAGTTTTTTATCAAATAACTTTTTTTAACAGGGTAGTTATTAGCTATAAAAAAGCAGGTCAGAAATCTGAAAAATACTTACAGAATGTCTGAACTTTAAAAAATCTGAATCCCTACTGATTTGTTGAGGTCAGATTGCAGTTGTTTCATTTAAAATATTAATATTCAGCTGTTTCGGTTAGACTGGAAGCCAACTACAAACATGGAAACAAACTCATAAGTTTAACTACCCTGTTAAAAAATGAAGTTTTTTAAGTCTACCTGAACAATCTTTTGTGCTGATTAAAAATCTAACTGTATGTATATTTTTTATTTGTCATTTCGGTACGAAAAACAAAATAAAAATATGATATTTGTCAAAATTTATTTGTTTCGTTTTTTTTTGTACCATTTAATATGAACAATTTTTTTACATAAAGCCTTTAGTAGGTACTAGCGATTGATTAGTTGGATTGTTTTAAATCTATTTTCGTGAAAAAAATAGGTGTATTCTATTTTTTTTTTTGCACTATTACTTTTTTCTTATTTAAATATTTAAAAAGTTATTGTTACCAGAAGAGGGTACATAATGTTAATTAGGTAATTACCTATGACATAACAAAAATGCTATAATAATAAGTTTTAAAAAGCAAAATAAATAAGAAATCATAATTCTAATCAATTGTAGTTATTATACTATCCCATATGAAAACCTGCATATTTTTTTACATTTCCTATATTTTATTATAGAAAACGAATTTTCTAGTAATTTTAAATTTTGACAGATATCATAATTATTTTCCATAAGTACTCGAGCAAAAAATTCAATCGTAGATTCGCCCTGCCGCGTTAAAAGATGGTTGCATTCCTGTTTCGTTTTGACACCTCTGAAACACACTATATCAGCAGAGACTAGTTGGTTGCCATGGAAACGCTTGACAATGTGTGAGCTCACTCATCTCAGGCCGCGTCGTATTTAAAAGCGATCGTCACGCGAATACGGGATCGGTCGCGTGCATGTCACTTTTTGTTCGGAAAAATGGAAAGCGCCCTCTGTCGGCGCGACCACGCGTTTGCGTTCACCGAACAAAAAGTTCGAACGAACGTATACTCGCGACGTTTGCTTTTAAAGGCCGCGGTGTCAGTATACTCGTTAAGGACACTTTACGAGCGACCTGAGGCCCTAGACAAAGTGACATTCTATCAGCGATGACGATGATGGAAAAGGCAAAAATGTATAGGACTGACATAAGCTATCGAAAAGCTTATGTCAATCCTGTTGAAAGTCGTTGTAGAAATACGAAACGCTTTCGAAGCGATTGTCACTTGTCTAGGGCCTCTGGTACGGTGAGGGAAATCAGCAAATCTACCAATTTAAATCTTTGCTACCGTGCATATTATTTTGAATATGAGTACAAAATATTAACTTGAACTTGGTTATAAAAATCCAGTTTTTTAACGTTTGTGATTATGCATGAAATGTTGCCGCAATAAAAAAATGCCTTTCAAGCAAGTGCATTAACGGGTTACTCATACCTTGCCATACTTTTTGAAAAAATGCTCGACATTTTATGTATAATCATTATGGTTATATTTTAAATATACAATGAATTTGTTGAAAAAAAATATTTGAGTGACATTCCTGTCCCTTGTTTATGTCATTATTATTTTAATACAAAAAAATAATCCGAAAATAATTATATATCAATATTTTTTTTTTTTTAACGCATGTTCCGCCTGTCATTCGTATAAATTTGACAGTCATTACGGGTCGTCAGAAGCCCGAAATTCTGACAACCATTCTTACCAAGAGGTATCGTGTTACCCAGTAACTTGGTTGTGCAGGTCAGATAGACAGTCGCTCCATAAAAAATACTGGTATTGAGCTGCATCCGGTTAGACTGGAAGCTGACCCCTACATAGTTGGAAATAGCTGGGTAACTAGGCAGATTGGTTTTCAATTATTTATTTAAAAAAATATTATCGGTTTCGTTACTCAGTATCAGTATTTCTGTACGGTTCCGCAAAATCGATATAATATCGATATATATACGAATAACACAAAAACATTCATTAAATGGTTGAAATAATAATGACATAAATAAAATTTTAAATGAAAAAAAATAGTTTTTGTTTTATCTACGTTATGATCTTTAAATATAAGCATACTTACTGTAATATTTTTTTAAAGACAACAAAATATTCTTGCTCGGGAATCAAACCTTGGACCTTACAAAACTGTAATATATTAAACCTTTGTTGTCTTTGAAAAGAAAAAAAAAACTATAATAACTATGGTGCATATTTTTTTTATCAAAAAAGTAGCGCATAGACTATCGCTTTAAAAAAAAAACAATGAATTAAAACATAAAAAAATATTTATTCGAATAGGGTGGTGTTGCCAGTTAATGGCATTGTATTTATTCAAATATTTAATTTAAAATAATGTACGCCTTTACAAAGTTAAGTCTTTGAGTATTAAGTTATAGTTATTTTTGTTAAGGAGTACTTTTTAAATTAAGTATTTCGCTATCGTGGGTCCTAGTGGCTCTAACCCTGCACACAGTGGTCTTAATTGGAAGTCTTGTTCTCGTTAAAAGAAGAATCTGCAAAGGTAGCCCGCGAAATTCAAATTTTCTAACGTTTTTTTTCCGTTTTGCAGGTCAGTGTCAGGTTGTATGTAAAAATATGATTTCCGACGTTAACAAATATGTCTTCACAGAATTATAATCATTAGAATCAGCAATAAAACTCCTTAAGTTAATATTGGCCTGACATGGCATGATATCATGAAATAGTCATTCAATAGGGTAATATGAACTTAGAGAGTTGTATTGGTGATTATAATTCTATAAATAAATATTTCATACGGCCGCGAATCACATTTAACATACAACCTGATACTGACCTGCAAATTGCAAAAAAACGTAATAGAATTTGAATTTTGCGGGCTATAGTGACGCGTTATACTTATAGCCATGTTCTATGTTCCGATTTGAAAGCTATGGGTGTAAAGGTACTGTGACAATATTTCAATTTTACACAATAACATAATTTTAATTTTGTCTCAGGAATAGGAGCCGTGGTTGCCCAGTGGTAACTACGAGTTGTAGGTCGTGAGTTCTAATCCAGACAGGCTCACATACTGTCATTTATTTCATCACCACTGCTCTCAAAACCGTAAAGGAAAACATAAGGAAACCGGCATGTCTTAGAATCACAAATTCGAAGACATGTGACATCTACCAACCCGCACTGGGTCCGGGTGGTGGATTGCAGCCCACTCCCTCTCACAGAGAGGAGGCCTGTAACCCAGCAGTGGGACCATTATAGGCTGATTGTACTCTAGGTGGAAAGTTAAAAATAAATATACTTATTCCAATAAGACCACTGTGTGTAGGATTTAAATAAAATCCTTATTTTATGCAACTTAAGTTCTTAGGCAACGGGTAGAGCATTTTTAACTTAAGTTAAAAAATTAAAATACTTTTACCAAGCTGTACGCGAAATGGCTGTGGGTTATTTTGTAATATTGCTGGCGAAAACAAATAATTATTAGTCATGTTTATTGTAAAATCTTGCCTTTTGTTTAAAACTAGCGTTTGCCCGCGATTTTGTCGCATGCGCTCTTACTTTCTTTTTGCAATAGTTCTTTATGACTTTTTTTTTTGGCCGGTTCCTAAGTGTCTTAGCGTGATCTTAAATAGCATATAGCCTTCCTCAAGAATTGTGCTATCAAATGCAACCTGATTTCTAAAAAATTAGAGCTTACAAAAAATTTATGTAAATGCTTTGAATATTAGTATGACTCGATTTGGCGGCGCACTGCCGTGCCCCTAGATAGATAACTATGCCTATTTATGCAAAGTATCACGAAACAACGTAACTTAACGTGGCAGAAAAACTTCTTTTGGATTTTCCACTTTAACGAACAGTGGGCTAAACCGGTATTCTTTAAAAAAAAAACTTAGAACCGGTTTTTTCCCGTTTTTTAACTCAAAATAAACATGACTGACAATTAGGTTTTTCACCCTGTATAATGATAGCTTTTATGATTTGTCTAAGATATTCATTATGAAGCTTTTTTGCCTTAAAATGTTTGTAGAATATTAATTATGGGAAAATACTCAGTCATTTAAAAAAATGTGGCATTAGGCATGATTTCGATAGTCACTCATTTCACTTTAGTTACTGTTAAAAAAAATAACGCGAAATAGGTTTTCTGAATTATATTTTTTTTATGAAAACTTAGGCTCTTTTTAAACAGTGAACGAAATTTAACTTTCACTCCCGGGGCGGTGACGCTAAATCTGGGTATACTGGGCTCCAGTCGGTCGGTGACGGTGAATCGCGGCGTTGAGTCGTGGCTCCAGTAAGTCTTCACTTATATCGCGTGCACACACCCTTTTATTATAAATTTATTTTCGCTTACAGTAACTAAAATATAAAAAGAATGCTATTGAAATCCCATATTTAATCTTCTAAAACAGACTCTAAATAACTTTTTACAATTAGAAATAGTTGCAAGAATTTTGTATTGATTACACTACTAAGAATTTGCAAGAAATATGAAGAAAAATATGCAAGTAATCGGTCGATAAAGCAAGAAAATCTTGCGTCAAAAATGTTACCATCTTGCATTATGAAATATGCACGTTTACTTGCATATTCTTGCGTCATGCAAGAGCCTGTATATAGCAACTGGTTTATTTCTAAACGCCAGAAAATCTGTTGTATAAAAACTAGATGTAATTATTTTTTATTATAACTGTATCTTAAGTAAGGTAACATTAGATGCTAAGAAATAATATAAAAAAACATGAAATTTTATATTTGGTTTTATTTTATTTAACTCCCTCAGACACAATGATATCAACCCTGTCCCACTGCATAATGTCTCTTCGTCATGCGGCAAATAGCTCTTCTCATAAAGAGAAGGCACGAGTATTAATCACCACGCTTTCTTACTGAGGCGATTTCAGATTAGTCATGTGGCGGTGTCTATTGACGTCACATAAATTCTGCATCGCGCAATTAAAGTTTACCGTGCAATGGGCATATATACCCGACATCAATCGTAGGTCAGTTGCCCGCCAGACACAACACCCGCCTGGTCGGAGGATCCTCCCTTTTCTATGGTGGATGAGTGAACTTTACACCCTGTTCCTGATACCCCTAAAGTCTCAAGTCTTGTATCATCATCCATCAGTCAGTGGTATACGATTACACATTTACACAATGCAAGTTTCTTGCTTGAGGCATACAATTGAAGCAACTAATGACTTGCATCGTCTAAAAAGTGTTAAGATGCTAAACGTCGGTCGTGGTCAGTTATACATTCAGCTGACTACACTAATGTACGGAGCTTCAATAAAATAAGCGGCCAGCTTATACTGGGGGTCTGAGAGGTTTCGTTACGACTGGCTTACTGTACAATACAACTCTTGAGTACCACTTCGGGGTTAGAGGTCACACTGATTCTGATTCAGATGACATGACACCTGATGAGGAGAACATGGTGTTATGAAGGTCTCAACATTTTCAACATCTATTATGGCGGGACCAACCAAGCCAGAAAGAAATCTCAAAAAAATCTGCTGTTCCATACATTTTGTCGAACAAATTTATGGAACAGCAGGTGATTTTGTTTTCGCAGTTTCTTATAGTAAAATACTGGTATGCAGCTGCATCCGGTTAGATTGGAAGCCGACCCCAACATAGTTGGAAAAAGGCTAGGCAGAGGCAGATATATACAGGGCGTCCCACGGATATGCCACATGGAGGGAAAGTACCTTGAATATTGTAGATAGAACATTTTCCTGAAAGAAGAAATTATTTGAATTAAAAAAACAATTTAAACTGCATTCATAGATATTTAAATAATTACCTGGTTGAACCGGGAATCGAACCTGTTACATGAGAAAAATAATCATTCTGTAACTTTATCACACCGATCGAAAGGCTTCATCATTCCCGGTCCAACCATGTAATTATTTAATATCTATGAATGCAGTTTAAATTGTTTTTTAAATTAAAATAATGTCTTCTTTCAGTAAAATGTTCCTTCTACAATATTCAAGGTACTTTCCCTCCAGGTGGCATATCCGTGAGACGCCCTGTATATATATCTTACTAGCTGCCACCAGCGGCTTCGCCCGCGTGTAAACTTTATAAATTATAGCCTATGTTACTCAGGGTGAATGTAGCTTTCTAATGGTGAAAGATTTTTTTAAATCAGCGCAGTAGTTTTTGAGTTTATTCATTACAAACATACACACAAAAATAAAAATCTTTCCTCTTTATAATATTAGTGTAGATAATAAAGCTGAAGAGTTTGTTTGAACGCGCTTATCATTAGAACTTCCTGTAGGATTTATAAAAATCTTTTTACATTTGATAGAAGGTTTTATGGCTATTTTTTTTACATCACGCTACGACTCTAAGTGGGCGTGAAACCGCGGGACACAGCTAGCTTTATACAGGGTGTAAAAAGACCCATCACATAGCCGTCAACTTCACATATTTTATACATCAAATTAAGTAACATAGTACAAAAATAATTGATGTAAAACGACTTTTATTTTTGGTGTGATAAATTGTTGTTTACAGTAGTGCGCAACGTAACGCACGCAAAACATTGTGTTTATGTGTGCATGTAACAGTTCAGGATTCGTGGGGGTATTTAAAATTAAGATATAACGTTTAAAACTTGTTTTCTTTAAAAAACGCCTGAAAAAACTGGAATTTTGACCTTCACACCCAGAGGTATTGAAGGTCAAAGTTTTTTGTTAACCATAAGGTTCCCAGGTTTCGTCCAGAATAAAAAAATGATCACAAGACGGGAATAACAAGTGGCTTTCGGCTTCGTTAAGTGTCTTACTCCAACTGAATGAAACAAAATTTAAATCTTGTATAAAACGCACACTATGCCGCCAAGCATATTATAAATTGGGGGATTACATCACTGACAAAAATGCTTGGCTCAGCGCTGGTCCAGCTCCACAGGGCGCAACAACTAATTGATTAGCATACGAAAATATTGTTGGAGCTGCTGAAGATTGTAAAAACTATCTTTACATTGTATAAATTCAATCTCCTAGTATTGTATAACTGCATAGCACATGTGTGTGAGCACTATGTACTTACCTAAGTACTTTAAAGCTACCATTTACTAGGTACGTCTTTCATTGACTTGAATGTGCCCTGGCGGCTGAAAGTATGTCATGCTCACTTTAATGTCTCGCTGGTGGTGGCGTGTGTGTTGGAACATTAAGTTCCCTTCAAAATGGATGAGCTGAATGGTGCTGATCCATGCGTCATGTTCGTGAACGGGCGCCATCAGTAGGGACTGGTCATCTCTTAGCTGCCACGGCTTATTTTGATTTATTTTAATTTTTGAATTGTTTTGTATCGTTTTATCTTTTATTTACGGACTCTTTTAACCTGCACGTTTATCTACATTGTACTCACATGTATGATTCCAACATGAATGATGTAAACAACATATTGTAACAATATTGATTTAAAAGAGTGTCCGTGGAGTTTCTTGCCCGTTTTTCTCCATAGGAACCTACTACGCTTTGGAATGGGCAACTAGCTTCATATTTTCTGACTGACCGACCCTTTGACAATTCAAAAGTGCCTGTAATTGGTTTATTGAAATAAATGCTTTGAGTTGAGTTTGAGTTTTTTACACCCGTTTTAAGGTAACAATAGATGCTAAGAAATAAAACAAAACGTGACATTTTATATTTGTGTTTATTTTATTTACGTCCGTCAATAGTCCCATTATAGGGCCTCTTCTCATACAGAGAAGAATTACACATTATAAAGGTTATATTTTATTTCATTATTACATTACACTACATTTACACTTACAGATTACTCTTATGTCATTTAATTTACTATAATTATTTCATAGGTAATACTTGTGTATGTATGGAATCGCCGATGAGTGCAGCAACGTGAAAATGACAATTCTGTTCTTCGACCCTAGTCGATACTTAGGGCCTTATCACACTGGCGATTTGCAAGCGTGTTTTTAGAGGCGATTGCTTCGTGTGCGTAGCGAGCACGCCACATGTGCGCAACGTGTTCGGCGTGTTTGCGTAACGAAAGCGATTGAAAACGTTAGCGTTTATCGATTTTTTTTTTTGCGATTGTAATTGATATCTTTACTAACCTTAGTTCTACAAATTAAAAAAAAAAATGACGTGGGAGAGAGAGAGACCGACACTAGCGAGAGTACAATATTGTGAAAACGCGGACAACACGTCGCCTAGTCGCGGCTACTTCGCTTCGCACCCACGGAGAGTACATTCACAAATCGCTTCAGAGGAAACACGCTGGCAAAACGTCAGTGTGATAATGCTCTTAGTCGATACGTATTTGCGTCGAATATTCTACAATTTTACTTAAAAAACGTTTTTTTTTTGTTATCTTATCCCTTTTTTTTTTTTTGTGGGTGGGAAGTCATTCAATTACTTCTCCCGCTCTGGGCGGAGCGGAAGGGCGTGTCAGACTTTTACTGACTAAAACCCACCCGAGTTCCTTCAGTTGCCTGTTGCCAAGGTCCCGGTATCCCTTTCGAACTAACCCGCAACCCTGGCAGGGTTATCTTATCCCTGGAAACTACATTTTGGAATGAACAGTTTTCAAATATATTTTGACTTTCAAAAATGCTTGTATTTATATAACTTACAGATAAATGTCTATTTTATAAAATGCGATTAGCATAAAGTTATTAATACTTACAACAAGTAGATCATAAAAAAGGTTCTTACAATAAAATAATAATATAGCCATATAGTCATTTAAATATCACTTAGCTACTATTGACCTCACCGCTGTACCGCGCCTTAGGAATGCGCGGCCAGCCGCGGGGCGGGGCGCCGCCGCCGTGAGCGTTGACCAATGAGCGGCGCACTACCTTTATAGCGTCAGACGTCAAAAACTATGAAAAACCGTCAAACGTCAGGTTTCCAGATGAAAATCCCCGCTATAAACTTTGACATAAAGGCTAGGTTTCAAATTTGGGCAGTTTTTCCTCGACCCTTGACCGAAGTTGCCAAAAAGGAGCCACATGTGGACACCTGACGCTATCCGGCCTGTGAGCCGCGCACGTACCTCAGGCGCGGTACTGCGGTGATGTCAGACTATAACTTAATTTACTATCAAGAATATGTCCGGTTTCTATAATCTAACGACTTTTATTACTTACAATTTATTAGGGACTGCTCACATTGAGGCGAATCCCCCGCGAGACGCGACTGAGCGCGTCAATTGTTCCATTGATTAGGAAGTCATGCGACTGTTCGTCCCAGTTTGAACACCTCCATACAACGGCGCGCCTATCCACCTCAGTTTAACTAGCACGCTTAGCCACAACAGCAGGCGTAGCATGGCGCATTCTATCTCTACGAAGAATAGACATAGCTTTTTCTATGCAAAGTGCAGTTCGTTTCTTCATTTTTGACATCCACCGTAGAAATCATTCTACAATCTGTCATTTTGTCTTTAATTTCTAACGATCTTTGTCTAGGTCTTTTTGTAGGTAGACTATTTCGGAAGAAAGTTTTCTATCCTTACTGTCAAAATCACACTGACAACCGATAAATCCTATGACAAAACAAAGAATTCTGAGTCGAATTATGTAAAAGAGTGAATTTCGTAAAAAGTGCAGTTGACTCTTTCTATTTTGCTGCCGTCTCGTTCTGTCTACTTTCTACAGGAAACGTCATTTTTGTCTACTCTTCCGTCGACAAAACGGTGCTCATGCTACGCCTGCAGAAACGGGTTTTATCGACGGAAGAATAGACAAAATGACAGATAAACATCTGTCATTTTGTCTATTCTTCCGTAGAACCCGTTTCTATGGTTGTCATGCTACGCGTGCTGAGCATTTGGAACAGTCACATCATTTTAAATAGAATATTTGACATCTTTATAAAGTTTATATTAGAAATACAATACAATGTATTGGAATCGAAGCGTCAGCCAAAAATGCCTTAAAATTATAGATTTTTACATTATTTCCTACTTCTAGTCGATATAAAATAAATCGAAAATAATAATAACTTTATTTATACAATCTAGTTAACTTAATAAATCAGCGTTCGGCCGTATTGAATCGTATTAAAGACACCGCGGACTGGTCTCCGCGGTGTCTTTGGGAATTTCGAAGCTTTCGGTTTAATTCGGCCTCAAACGGAGCCAATATTCCATTGTCTTCGGGGTAGTTGACAACAAGTGCGTCAGTTCGGTGCCTAGTTGATGGCATGTAGCGGCGCGGCGGGCGGCGGGAAGCACCGCACGTGCTCGACGCCGGCTCGCTCGTCGTCGGCCGCCAGGTGTCGCGCGAGCACGCCGAAGATCTGCGAGTTCAGCACCTGGAAGCGGCGGATGCGGTCTACCATGCGCTTGAGGGGCTGCGGAAAAAAGAATTTCAAAATATTATTTAGATTTTTAGGTTTCGGAGTACACCGAGTAGTGTTGGAGTCAAACAGAGCCATCAATTGTAATAATAATATTGGGTTTACCTACGTAAACCTACGAAATTGACGTTTTTTTCTCACAAATAGAGAACCTCGTCACTTCAATGATTTAAAATATATAATTGGTATTATATCGAATAATGACCATCATAGACAACTACCAATAGTAAAAAAACCTTATTACTTATAGTTTTCTAAACATAAAAAATACCTTAAAAATGACTCCTCATTTTGTTGTTAGCAGAAATGACCACTATTTTTTTGTTTTAACTTTGCCAAAACTTATTTTTGTCGCTTAATCTAAGTGGCTTAATACGTTATCTTAGTTTTTAAACATTAGTGCATACAAGTTTTAAAACATTAGTGTTCATGGTTGTTATATAAATTAAGAAAATGTTAGTATGAAAATTGTAACTTAAAATTCGATACAAAACGCTGATTTCATAGTTGGGGACCTAATTTAAGATCATTTCAGCCTAAGAACGTCCACTGCTGGAAATTGGCCTCAAGTGTCGCCATCACGACCGGTTCTGTGCTTCCCACATCCAGCAGATTCGTGCGGCGAAAAAAAAACAGCTCTCAACATTTATGTTCGCATAACTAGTCAAAATGTATGGAACAGCTGATTTTTTTTCGCGATTTCACGGCTGGTCCCATAGTGAAAGTTGTTCATAATGATGGGTACAATAACCCCTTAAGAGATTTCTTATATGTTAAGATTCACCTTATACATACATGGTGTTAGGCTAAACACCGTTATCCTTGAAACCAGTGGTTTGGTTTCATTTATAGAACGTAAAATCAATGGAAAAACTTTCTTTTTTTTTTTCAATTATTTTTTACCGTAAGAGTATTTCATCCTTTCACTCTATGTGCTAGGGCAACGAACTTGCGTCTTAACACAGGTGGGGGGACGTGACCTGACCGGCCGCGAGCGCGACCCCTCCCTCAGTCAGTCAGCTGTTTCAATATGGAGCACTGTGTCGGATAGAACCTGCCAGTGTTGCGTGAAAGTCCGAAAGGGATACCGAGACCCTTGGCAACAGGCAACTAAAGGAACACGGGTGGGTTTTAGACAATAAAAGTCTGACACGCCCTCCCGCTCCGCCCAGTGCGGGAGAAGTCATTTGATGATTACATAATATATAAAAAAAAAAAAAATTGTCGTATAGAAACTTTTTAAAATCTTTTAATGAAAATAACGTTTTTTATTGTTGTTACTGGGTCATTTATTTTTATATTTAAGTCAACTACCGATGGTTTGAGTGACAACGGTGTTTACCCTTGCATACTGTATTTTTTTACTATTAAATGGAAGGCTGATGATGGCTGGACTTTTTTTAGCCCAAAGAATCAGCATTGCCATTCAACGTGGCAATGCTGCCAGCCTTTTGGGCAGCTTTCCCACTGACAGCGGTGCGGACGAACTCTTTGATGCCCAATGAGCCCCTCCCCTTTTTCTTTTTAATTTTGTTATAGTATAATTGTACATACATAACGTGTTTGTATAGTTAATTTTATGTAGGATATAATAATAGAATTAGATTGTATATTTTATATTGTAAATGGAAGGCTATACTCACAATTCCCTTGACCAGTTCATCCTTCCCGTCAACTCGCTGCACCCTCAGGATATGGTAGCAGAAGTCGAGGGCCTCGAACCTCCTCTGTTGGCCGAGCAGTGCTATGATGGTGCAGCCGGCCCAGTGCAGGCCTTCGCCGAAGAGTTCCCTGGAAAGATAAATTAATAACGTTATTAGGGTTCCGTACCCAAAGGGTAAAACGTGACCCTATTACTAAGACTCCGCTGTCCGTCTGTCTGTCACCAGGCTGTATCTCATGAACCGTGATAGTTAGACAGTTGAAATTTTCACAGATGATGTATATCTGTTGCCGCTATAACAAAAAATACTAAAAACACAATAAAATAAATATTTAAGAGGGCTCCCATACAACAGACGTGATTTTTTGCAGTTTTTATAGATAGTGGTACGGAACCCTTCGTGCGCGAGTCCAGCTCGCACTTGGCCGGTTTTTTTTTACTAAATAAGTTTAAGTATTCCAGACATCACTGACTTTGGTTAAGGAAAACATAGTGAGGAAACCTGAACTATTAATCCATACTAATATTATAAATTCGAAAGTAACTCTGTCTGTATGTTACTTTGTCACGCCTAAACCTCAGAACGCTTCGCGAAGCTTCCGCCCGCGGCTTCGGTCCCGGCTGTCATTCGTGGATCTTTGACAGTCGTTACGGGTCGTCAGAAGCCCGAAAATCTGACATCCAGTCTTACCAAGGGGTATCGTATTCCCCATTTACTGGGTTGTGGAGGTCAGATAGGCAGTCGCTCCATGTAAAATACTGGTACTCAGCTACATCCGGTTAGACTGGAAGCTGACCCCAACATAGTTGGGAAAGGTTGGCAGATTTTGAGTATGAATTATTTTCGTTCCAAAAAGTAAAGTAGTTTAACTCACTCGACAGTAAACTGTGTGTCTCCAACTGGGATGCAGTATAAGAATTGCAGAGCTGACCACAATCTGAAACAAATAAATAAATGTTCATCATTTCAGGTGCGTAGTACTCGCAAACGGCGTGCGTGTATAACCAGTGCCCTGTTTATCAAAACTTACAAGCCTTGTATTTGCAAGTGTCATTATTTAGTTCACAAGTACTTATATTTTTACACTTTTACTCGTGATTTTGTTCATCAAAAAATTATTTGTAAGTTACAACTTGTAGAAAATCATAACAAATCCTGAGAGTGTCCAGCGACTCTCTATTCCGTCACAAGTTTACAAGTGTCGTGCTTAGTACCGCAGAAATGTTTAAATATGAAGTTGTAGCGCAAACTGAACCTTATGTGTAGGCATTACAGTTGTTTTTCCTAAAATTCGTGCTTGTTTACATGTTTGGCAAATAAATTGCGAACGCAGTATAGGTATGTATTTCCTATTTTCGATCAGTGTGGACCTGCAGCATGCGGGAGGGATTTCAGTGAATTCTTTCTGATGTGAATTTACCCTTGCGATATTACGTTACCCTCATAAATATTCAATCACCTTCGCTGATAAGTAACCCTCGCAAGTACAAGAATACCGTTCATACGATTAAAAACAAATGTAGTATAAAACTGCCATGTGATCCCAATATCATACAGTAAAATTCGTACTGATCAACGGGCTCACATACCAGACGCGTAACCCTCACGATATAATTTTACCCTCGCGATGTCATATTACCCTCCCGACATGTCGTGCCCCTGACGTACGTACTCACCTATGGAACTCATTCGTGTCGTCAGTGTGCGCGGGCGCGTGGTGGTGCGGCGCGGGCGGCGCGGGCCACTGCGGCGCGGCCAGGCACGTGCGCAGGCGCCGCAGCACCACCGAGAACAGCGACAGGCCGCAGCACAGGCGCTCGCGGGTCAGCAGGTCGCCTTCGCGGGACAGCTGGCCTTGCTGTGAACAGAGAACAATCAAATTGAAATATTGGCCCTTTAGAAATGTCTTCGCAGCACTGAATAGATTTTGCCAGGGTTGCGGGAAAGTCCGAAAGGGATACCGGGGCCTTTGGCAACAGGCAACTGAAGGAACACGGGTGGCTTTAGGCAGTAAAAGTCTGACACGCCCGCCCGCCCGCTCCGCCCAGAGCGGGAGAAGTCATTTGATGATTTCGCACCACCAAAAAAAAAAGCACTGAATAGATAGATAGATAGATAGAATACTCTTTATTATGTCCATAAAAAAAAATACAGATATAAACGTCAACGAATAGGAACATCAACTCACCTTAGCAGTACCATACTTGTCGACATTCTGCACAATCTGCAGCGCGGAATATTTAGCTTCTAGACGCTTCTGTTTAGTCTCTGGTTTTTCTCCCTCTGTAGACAACAATATGAACAAAATATTACTTACTGTACACACGGCTACACATCAAGCTATAGATTTCCAGTATAATCTGACCTCGCATTGTACGGAAATCCTATACAATGCGAGATCAGAATAAACTGGAAATGTATAGCTTGATGTGTAGCCGTGTGTACAAAAGAAAAGGAATTAAAATCATTGCAGTTGATATGGGAATGAAAAAGGCAAGATTGAAAATCACGCTCTAACATAAATATTTTTTTTGTCTAACAAGGAATCTAGAAATGTGGGTGTACTATATGTACAGGTCTGCCTAACCCTTCAGGGCGTACAGGCGTGATGTTATGTTAACAAGCGCTGCTACCTATGCAGACTATTAAGGCATTAATTCCGCGATGAGTGAAAGGCGACTAATAAAAGTAATTTAATATTTTAAACAGCTAAAACTTTTTCCAAAAAAAACAACCGACTTCAAAAAAAAACACTAAAAAAGTGAAAAATAACTTTAATTTCGGAAGTCGGTGTCTTTGCTTTTTAATTTTCGTTTTTTGCCACCGACTTCCGAAATTAAAGTTATTTTTCACTTTTTTAGTGTTTTTTTTTGAAGTCGGTTGTTTTTTTTGGAAAAAGTTTTTATTTTTCACTTTTTAGTGGTGGTACCTACCCCATACAAGTTACTACCTGCTATGTAAATAACAGTGAAGGAGTCTAATAATGATATCGTCTACATAGACTGTGGGAAAAATACGTAATATTGAAGCTAGCGCAAGAACTACGCAAGCAAACTTAATAAAATTTATATGGGACCATCTCGGGAGTATACCCTTTCGAACTAAAAAATAATTTTTAAAATCGGTTCACAAACGGCGGAGTAATCGGTGAACATACATAAAAAAAAAAAAAAAAAAAAAAAAAAACAATCATCCGAACGTAGTACCTCCTCCTTTTTTGAAGTCGGTAAAAAGAGAAAAAAATGGCATACCTGCTGCGAATGGTCGCGGCAGAATATTCTGGAATGGCGCCGCGTGCAGTAAGTCCGTTACTTCTTCTTGACTCAGCGCCTAAATAACAAATTATATTCCTTTTAACACAACTACACCAGACATTGGTCTATGAACTATTTATTTTTTATCATAAATTTTCTCTAAATTCTCGTGTAAAAAGGCATCCTTCTGTAGATATAAAAATGAAGGAAAATTGGCATTTCTTTTAGTATGCCAGTAAATGTTACCCTTGATATATTTTGTTATGCTCCGGATGTAAGCTTACCCTCAAGCTATTTTGTTACCCTCTGGATGTAAGGTTACCCTAAAGATGTCTTGATACCCTCGTGATGTCTTGTTACTCTCGTGATGTCTTGTTACCCTCAAGACATTTTTTACCCTCGAAATATTGTGTTACCCTATATTACATATTACATATACACCTTGAGCGAGGACAACGGGCTCTAATAAAACTAATCTACTTTAAAAACCTTAGATATCCTACACAAAGTCTCTACCAAATAAGTGATTTACTCTCGGTGCGAAAACTATATATAATTAAAACTCTTCTCAAGAAACACAAAACTCTTCCTTTTGACCCCAGCTTGACTTTGAAAAGGAGAAAAGATATAATAGCAGAAGTTCCTAAAACGAAAACCAAGTTCGCGCGTATACAATACAACAAACGCTCAGCTCAGCTATACAATAGACTTAACAAAGAGATTTACGTACATAATAAGAAACAAACAGAATTAAAAAAAATTGCTACTAACTGGATAAAACCACTTACCTATGACGACACGGAGGCGCTGCTGGAATAAAATATAACCCTACACCTAGTCAATTCCTGTACCATTCCTAACCTCATGCATGACACACACACACACACTCACACACACATTAAAACACTATCACTCTTACTCACACACTCGCATGCCTGCGTGCGTGCTGCATGTTTAGCTTTAATAAAAATAAAAAAAATTGTTTAAGACAAGTAAATGATACTTATTCAAGTTATGGAAGAGCGGAGTCTCCTAACACAGGCATATTTGCTTAAAAGGAGGCTCCAATCACTAGTTGTTAAGGTTTACTTGCTAGAATAATAAACAATTTTCAATTTACATATTTTATGTTACCTGTTCAATGAGCATACAGAAGAGTATGATGTTGCCGAGCTCTCTGAAGGCATGGAACAGCTCAGTGCGCGCGTCGGGGTACTGCACGATGTCGGTGAGTTGAGCGTGGTAGTAGCCCAGCACTCCTGCGTGGAAAGAAAAAGAGGCAGTGTGAAAAAAAATATTATATGCGCTTTTGAAGTGTCAAGGAGTCGGTCAGTTAGTCAGAAAGTTGAAGCTAGTCTAAAATGTAGATCTCTATGAGGAAGAAACTCCATTGGCAGTTAAGTTTGGCTGATTAAGTTTCACATGTAATTATATAATTGATGAATACAAAATATTTTAAAACATTATTTTTAAAAGAGTAACGGTGGAGTTTCTTGCCCATTCTTCTCCATACGAAAACTACCTTTTAGAAAGATGATGTGTATGCGATTGCTGTGTTGATACATAGTTGATTATTGTGAATGTGTGAGTGGACCCCTGTCAGTTCGGTGATAAATCAGCGTTCACACAAGACACTCGTTTCATTATCTCCGCACCCTCAGTTATATTAGAAACGTATCATTGGCGACGAAGAGGTTAGTTCATTGGCGCAACTAGAATCAGTTCTATTTCTTTGTTTTTGACGTTCAAAAGTGCCTTTAATGTGCCTATTTGAAATAAATTATTTGACTTTGACTTCGAATTTGCAAGTCAAACGCGTCTTCTCATACAGAGGAGGAACGAGCATTTATTACGACTCTTACTCAATGCGGATTGGTAATTTCTTGAAAATCACTGAGTTTTAAAGCCGCTCAAGGGCCTCTGACTTGGCTTCACATGCCCGTCGAGAAATATCTCTCTGGCATGCCGGTTTCCTCACGATGTTTTCCTTCACCGTTTAAAGCAAGTGATAATTATACAATACGCACATGAATCCGAAAAGTCAGAGGTGCGTGGCTTGGGTTCGAACTCGAGACCTATGACTTGGCAGTCCGACGGTCACACCACTAGGTTATCACTGCTTTACTGAGATTATGGTGAAGAAGTTGTTACCTTAAAGAGTGTTTTTACCCTTGATGTGTTTAAGTACCCTTTGGATGAGTTATTACCCTTGGAGTGAGACATACCCTAAGGGTGGTTGGTTACCCTATGGGCGTGTTGTTACCCTTGGAGTGTGTTGTTACCTTTGACTGCATGGTTACCCTATGATTGAATAATTACACTTGGAGTGAGTTATTATCCTTACTCACCATTAGATCCATAATCATATCTCGGCAGTTTGCAGTGCCTAGGCATGGCGGCCGCTAGTGCCCGCGTGAACTGCGCGATGGTACCGTGCAGCAGGCCGCGCGCCACGTCCAGCAGCTCCGACACTACCACGGCTACGCCCTGGTAGCCCAGCAGGCGGACCAGGGCGT
The DNA here is from genome assembly GCA_947522985.1 of Lithophane socia. Taxonomy (NCBI): domain Eukaryota; kingdom Metazoa; phylum Arthropoda; class Insecta; order Lepidoptera; family Noctuidae; genus Lithophane; species Lithophane socia. Next base: position 2,576,505 of record OX383281.1, on the reverse strand, counting down.
GCAGGTGTTGCGCGCCTACGAAGCCTGGGGGCGAAGACATGTTATGTTTAGTTAATACAGGGTGTAAAATGACTCATCACATAGCCGTCAACTACGCATTCTGTACATCAAATTAAGTAATATAGCAGAAAAATAATTGCTGGGAAACGACTTGTATTTTTGGTGTGAAAAATCGCTGTTTGTGGGTGCAAGCATGATCCCAGGATGGGACAAACCAGGATAACAAAAAAAAAAATAACAATGTTTAGACTCGGTTCCATGACGAAAAATCTGACACCGACCAACGACCTGTCTAAATTAAAATCATCAAAAATTTGCTAATAAATTGCCAACGCTGTGATTGGTTGACTGTATTATGAATAGCCAATCAGATCACTGGACACGATTTTAATTTAGACAGGTCGTTGGCCGTGTCAGATTTTTCGTCATGGAACCGAGTCTAAACATTGTTATTTTTATTTTTTTTAACTTACCGACATACTGCGCATACTGTGCGGAATAAGCAAGACTGAGTTGCTTGGAGCCCCACAGCAATGCATGTCCGTATTGTTGGGGCTTTTCTCGCGAAACACCCGCTGCAAACTGTATGCCGCGACATTTCACGAATCTGCAAATATTTTACATAAAATACGTTTTCCATCACTTTCGCATAGACACTACCTATCAGAGGAGAAATTCCCGTATTTTTAAGAACGAACTAAGAAAAAAACGAAAGTCAATTATTCAAACTAGGCTGAGAATCAGCACTTTTCGAACCTCAAAATCACATAATACAGTCCCCCAAAACGCCCACCTTTCACCACTTCCTAGTGCTTTAGCTGGGAAGAAGTGGCGCAACAAACTCCCCAGCAGCACAGCTGTCTGTTCATTCGCATCTCATTCGCAATCTGACTAAAATACAATCAATGTACCATTTTTTACAAGTTTGACAGATTGCATCTTGAATGTGAATGTTTTTTAAGTAAGAGAATTGGCTCTCTGATCAGTAACAAAATTTACGTATCTACGATAGTAACTCAGACAAACCCAAAATAAATCCTGCTAAACGTTTTGTAACATTGTCCTCTCTCCTACTTATTTAAAATGTTGCTGTGCCCGACAGGGTCCATAATTGTTTCTATTTATTAATTACTAGCTTCCGCCCGCGGCTTCGCCCGCGTTGCATGTCGATAAAAAGTAGCCTATGTCCTTCCCCGGGATGCCATCTATCTCCTTGCCAAATTTTATCGAAATCCGTTCAGTGGTTTAGGCGTGAAAAGGTAACATACAGACAGACAGACAGAGTTACTTTCGAATTTATAATATTAGTATGGTTTACCGCCTGTATGTGTACAGTCACGAGCAAAAATATGTATACACTTAGCAAAATTCAATAACCATTTTTTCGTGGAATAACTATTGCAACCATAAGATGATACCTATTTCATAATATTAAGGGTTCCAAAATACTATGTTCGATATAACATAGAGTTACAATCAATACAGTAGGAGAAAATCACTTTTAAAAGTTGCTAAGTGTATACATATTAGTGCTCATTATGTGTGTACATTATGGATAGAAATAAAGTTTGAAATTGAAATTGAATATTACTTACCTATCCGTAGCAGCGTTATAACAATAATTTGGCAGGAAATCAAAGTTCAGTTCCCAGAACACATGGAGGGTGATTCTCCCGTATGGAGCGAGAACTCCGTGATCACTCTCTCTCAAGATGGCGTCGAAATCGTCCAGAGTGAGGTACCGGCTTAGCAGTTTGTGGCAGAGGCGGTTCACGGAGATTAGGCCTTCGAGTTCCTAGGAGAATGTTATGAAGAACAACATTATTAAATAAAATAAAATATAGAAAGAAAAATAAAAGTAGAACTTTGAAAGTAATAATTTTTTAATAAAGTATTATGAAGTTTTAATAAAATAAAATTTCAAAACGAGATTTCATTTAACGAGGTGTGAATATTTTTTGTTGTTTATATTGTGTAACGTTGTAACACATGAGTTTAGGATAAGCCAGCGAGTGAAGCCACGGAAATATAAATGATTGTATTTTACTAGCATAAATTCCCAAAAAAATATCCATTATAAATTATTATAACTAACAAAAATAAAAAATTATTGACAAACATGTCGCATTGTAATTGACTAGGCCCTCTGATTGACTTAAGAAAATCTACGGACTGATAACAAAAAGAAACATTCAGATTCATGTATTTACCACAACGCCCGTTATATCTCCGGCTTCAAACTTAGCGACGGCCGCATCCAAAGCTCTATGCATGTCCGCGTTGATTCGCTGTGCCACCTGTAAAAACAACAAAATCTAAATATTTTATTTCACATAAACCTACATGGGCACTTATGAAACGTCAAAAGCTAGGTGCACGGTTCCAATTGGTCGTTTCCTATGGAGAAGAGCCGGCAAGAAACTCCACGGTTACTCTTTTAAAAATAATAGGGAATATGCATGTGATTCAAATATGGGTCAAATATTTTTTTCTATAAAGTATGTTACTTCAGAATTATGCTTCCATCAATATTTTTGAATAAAATTTCTTTTTGAGCGAGAAATTAATTTTTAAAAAGTCCCAAAAAACTGTGGGTAATTCAAATACTTGAAAAGGCTAAGAGCGGATGTGACGTAACAATCCGGGATAGCAATCAAAATGTCAATGTCAAGTCAATCAACAAGTGTCAAGTCAATGTCAAACGCTCATAGAAAAAGGAGTGTTTGACGTTGACTTGACAGTTGCTTGTCTCTTTTCACGAACTGTGACGTCACCACACCAAGCGCGCCAAATGGAGGGCGTTTAAATAGCCCGGATCGGTTGGATATTTTTAAACATTTTTTTAACTACTTTAAATTGCTTTTTTGCCGTCGATTTTTTTTTAACTATTATTTGACGATGTAAACTATCGAATAAAAATATTAAAAAAATACATGTATATTCCCTATTGGCTTTTACAACAACAATAGACTATTGGAGCATTTGTAAACGAATACAAAGTTGTCACTTGCATGTCAAGTGACAACGTCTTTTGAGTTTGAAGTTTGTGTGGCTCCATATCTCTCAGCGGACGGAATGTAATATATGTCATTGGTGTGATAAGTGAGAAATTTATCTGGGATTAAATCTATTATAATCCTGGATTCTGGTTTCCATTTCACCTTAAAACCATCTGGTTATGGGCCCAGGGTGTTTGCTGCACCCTGCAACATAATTATTTTCCGTTTTTTCTCACGGAATGACCACGCCGATCGGCACAATGACCATGACCTCTGCGGGACTGCAGATTGAAAAGCTGCGAGGCATCGAAGACTACAACCACTGGAAGTTCATGCTGAAGAACGTCCTTATGCACGAAGATCTATACGATTGCATAGAAACCGAAAAAGGGAACGATGACCCAAAGAAAAATCAAAAGGCGTTGGCAAAAATATGCTTGTCGGTTGGTCCTTCCGCGTTGCCACATATTCGTAACGCGAAGACGCCATACGAAGCATGGAATAGCTTGCAACGCGCTTATGAAGATAAAGGTTTGTGCAGGAGGTTAGGATTGTTAAGAGAGCTGTTTGGTGTGAGGCTGATCGAAGCGGAGAGCATGCAGAGCTATCTGACTAAAATAACTGAGCTTGGGCAGCAGCTTACAGACATTGGGAATGCTTTTGATGATGAGTTTTTAGCTGTAATCATGTTGAGCGGTTTGACTCCGGACTTTGACCCCCTTATCATGGCTTTGGAGAATGCTAATACAAAGTTGACAAGCGATTTGGTTAAGTCTAAGCTTTTACAGGAGCAGCAGCGACGCGATGGTAAGCGTGAAAATCATCCAGAGCTCAATGCGTTGGCGGTAAAGAAACCTCCTAAGTGTTTTGGCTGTAAGAAAATTGGTCATTACAAGAGAGATTGCCCAAAGAAAGCTGTAAGTAAACCAAAGTGGACTCCTAAGGCAGAGAAGTCATTGTTAACTGCGTTATCTGTGAAGCTGCAGAGTGATACCTGGTATGTGGATAGCGGGGCGACCAACCACATGACCAACAACAAGGAGATCATGCAGGACTTTCAGTGTACTAAATCGCTTGAAGTTAACGTGGCAAATGGAGAAAAAGTCAAGACTGAAGGACTTGGGAGTGTGCAAGTAGAGTTGAAAAATGGTTTAAAGACTATAAGTAATGTGTACTATATTCCTAAGCTTTCTGCAAATTTATTATCAGTTAGTGAGTTAAATAGGAAAGGATATAGTGTGATTTTCAACAAACAAATATGTAAAATCATGGACGGTAATGAGGTCATAGCTACTGGTACATGTTATAATGGTATTTATCAACTAGACACTGCTAATGTGAGTTGTAAGGTAAGATCTGAAGTTGCCATGAACTTAGTCTGTGAGCAGGTTCAACCTGAGGAGTTGCCAGTGTACGGTGAAGACATGACTGCTTTAGTGTCTGCCGGGGGTACTGTATCACAAGAGGTTTGGCATAAGAGGTTGGGTCACCTCAACTCGAGGAGCATGAATGCTATGAAGAATGGATTAGTCACAGGTATGAATTTTGATAATTCTTTGTTTAGTCCCTGTGTAGCTTGCATAGAAGGGAAGCAAACTAGACTGCCATTTCCTAAGAAAAGTTACAGTAGGTCTACTGAAATATTAGGGTTAGTGCATACTGATGTGTGTGGCCCTATGCAGGTGCCATCATACAGTGGATCACGTTACTTTGTAACATTCACTGACGACTTCAGTAGAAAAACATTTATTTATTTCATAAAGAAAAAGGATGAAGTGTTTGAAAAATTTAAAACATTCAAAGCACTTGTTGAAAATTTTACCAACAAGAAAATAAAAGTTTTAAGAAGCGACAATGGTGGTGAATACATTAATTCTTTGTTCCAAGGGTACTTAGGAACCTGTGGGATTAGGCATGAAACTACGGTCCCACACTGCAGTGAACAGAATGGTGTAGCGGAGAGGGCTAACCGAACAATTATGGATAAAACCCGTAGTATGCTGCAAGATGCTGGACTGGGAAAGCAGTATTGGGCTGAAGCGGCTAACACAGCGGTTTATCTAAAAAACCGTTCCCCTACCAAGGCAGTCATGGGAACAACGCCTGAAGAAAAATGGACGTCTAAAAAGGTAAATGTCGCACATTTACGTATATTTGGATGCATGGCATATGCAGTTCATGAAGATGCCAGGAAGCTGGATCCTAGAAGTAGGAGATTTATCTTTGTAGGATACTGTGAAGAAAGTAAAGGCTACAGACTCATAGATCCATCTTATCCTAGGAAGGTCCATAAGGCAAGGCATGTCACTTTCATAGAAAATATGTTTCTAAGTAGTAAAATTGAGTCACATGATGAAAATAAAAATACTGATGTTGCAGTATTTGATACATCTGGGTTATTGAGTGAAGACAGTACTGCACAACCAACTACAGTACAATTATCACCAAAAGAAGTATCCAAGCCAACTCAGACTGTCCAAGGCAAACAGTCTCCACAAATAAATACCTCAAGTCATGACAATTTACCTTCTGATGGCACAAAGAATCCTCGCAGACAGACTATGTTCAGTTTGGATGTTGAGGAGGATTCTGAGAGCACAGATAGTTGTTCGTCCGATGTTACTTACATTCCAGGTAGGTCGAGCATTGACTCCGAGGACAGTGAGCAGTCATTATATCAAGATGCTCCTGAAGCAGAGTATGCTGGGCTGACAGAGTTAATGGCAGAGGAGCTGCCGACTACGCTGGATGAGGCATTGAGTGGCAGTGAGGCTAAACACTGGAGTGAAGCACTAGCAGATGAGTATAACTCTTTCATTAAAAATAAATGCTGGACTCTAGTTGACTTACCTGCTGGGCATAAGCCTGTAAAATGCAAGTGGGTCTTCAGCAAAAAGAGAGGATTGAATGGAGAGTTACTCAAGTATAAGGCTCGCTTGGTGGCAAAAGGATACACGCAGAAGTATGGAGTAGATTACTATGAAACATTTTCACCGGTAGTAAGGTATTCAACAATTAGAATACTATTGGCTCTGGCTGCTCAGTATGACATGACGGTTGAGCATCTTGATGTAAAGACTGCATTTCTCAATGGGGACCTAGAAGAGTCAGTCTACATGGAACAACCAGTAGGTTATGTGGTAAAAGGATGTGAGCAGAACGTTTATAAGCTGAATAAAGCAATTTATGGCTTAAAACAGTCGGCGAAACAATGGTATAAGAAGATAAATGATGTTTTAACCCATAAATTGAAGTTTAAGAGGTTATCTTCAGAACCATGTGTTTATATATATAATTATGAGGGTGAAATCATAATTATTGCACTTTATGTCGATGATATAATGTTATTTACATTAAAAACATCACAACAAAGAAATGTGATAAAGAAGAGACTGATGGAAGAATTTGAGATGAAAGATTTGGGTACAGCTCATCATGTTTTAGGTATGAAAATAGAAAAAACAGCTGATGGGAGCTTCACCTTGGATCAGTCGAGTTACATAAAGAAAATATTAGATAAATTCAATATGTCAGATTGCAAACCAATGAAAACTCCAATGGAGGTTGGAATAAAGTTACAGAAGGAAAATAATTCAAAATGTAATTTTGATTATAGAAGTCTAATTGGTTATTTGATGTATTTATCTGTATGTTCCAGGCCTGATATCTCTCACAGTGTCAGCTACCTTAGCCAGTTCAATAACTGTTTTGGTGAAAGTCACTGCAAAGCGGCAAAAAGGGTTTTGAGGTATTTGAAAGGAACAGTAGATTATTCCCTTATTTTTCAGAAAGGTGAAATGGATATTGTGGGTTTCACTGATGCAGACTGGGGGGCCAATCAGGTGGATCGTCGATCCTACACTGGTTACTTATTTTGTATTGGAAAGTCTATAGTTTCATGGGAAAGCCGTAAACAGCGTACAGTGGCACTCTCAAGTACAGAGGCTGAGTATATGGCGATTTCAGACTCTTGTAAGGAAGCTATGTTTCTGAAAACATTTATTTCTGAATGTACTGGTATTGTATGTAAAGTTTTGTTGTTAAATGACAATCAGTCAGCTCAGAAACTTTGTGTTAATTCTGTATTTCATGCGAGGTCAAAGCATATTGATATAAGACATCACTTTGTAAAAGATTTGGTAACAAAGAAACTGGTTGATTTAGAATATCTTTGTACTGAAGAAATGTTGGCTGATGTTTTAACAAAACCTTTAACTGCTGAGAAACATTTAAAGTTTGTGTCTCAAATATTGAAATGTTAACTTTGTGCATTAACCATACCTATGTTTGTTGTGTGCGTTCTGATACAGTTATACCTTTGTTTTGGGGCCTAGTATTTGTTAATTAATATTGTATTAGTTTAAGGCCTAGTATTGGAGCATTTGTAAACGAATACAAAGTTGTCACTTGCATGTCAAGTGACAACGTCTTTTGAGTTTGAAGTTTGTGTGGCTCCATATCTCTCAGCGGACGGAATGTAATATATGTCATTGGTGTGATAAGTGAGAAATTTATCTGGGATTAAATCTATTATAATCCTGGATTCTGGTTTCCATTTCACCTTAAAACCATCTTAGACAACAACTAAAAAGGTATAAACAAGACAAATTCAAAATCCGGAGTCACACGTGTTAGGGCATAAATTAAACAGATTACGTGTGACTCCGGATCCTTTTAATGTGACGTCACATAGCTTATAACCAGCGGACGATCAAGACACTTTCAACGATACCTCATTTGTCAAATTATGATGAGGAGTTTAGAAGTTATGACACACATAGACATGCAGCAAATTAAAAATCCGGAGTTACACGTAATCTGTTTGATTTATGCTCTAACACGTGTGACTCCGGATTTTAATTTGTCAACCTGTGATTCTTGTTGTTGACTTTTTTATCGTAGTTGGGTTTTAGTTTTAAAACTTTATTTTATCTGTTAAGGCTGAGTCCTGAGTGAGGGTGCGTTTCCACTGAAGCGGAGTCGAGCGGAGCTGAGCCGAGACGTGCAGGAATCTTCCAATCACAGACGAGACGACAGACGCGTTGAGGATTTTAACCAATGTGATTGCTAGATTCCGCTCAGCTCCGCTCGTCTCATTATATCATTTCATCGATTCGCTCATCTATACGCGTATTTTGATTTTTACTGGCGGATAATTTTGACGTTTCTCATTATACATGCCGCGATAACTTTGTATGAACGTATACGTAAGAGATCGAAAAATCAAATTCACAATCCTCATTAATTACTATGCTATCCATACACTATAAAAATGAGTATCATACGAAAACACCAAGTGTCACTTTATATTGAAAAAATGCACTCAAAAACACGAATGAATCGTTGATTAATATTCTGACAGGACGTTATTACAATGTCATGTCTTTGGGTTCGTTGCTATGACAACGGTAGTGCCATAGCAACAAACAACGGCGTTGCGCCGTCACCCAGGCCGCCCACTAGACACACGCGCACGCATCCGCAATCCGCCTGCGCGGTGCGCCGTCACTCAGGACTCAGCCTTACAAAATCAAAAAATCAAAATCAAAAGTCATTTATTCAAACTAGGCTGAGAATCAGCACTTTTCGAACGTCAAAATTACATAAGACAGTCCCCCAAAACGCCCACCCTTCACCACTTCCTAGTGCTTTAGCTGGGAAGAAGAAGTGGCGCAACAAACTCCCCAGCAGCACAGCTGTCTGTTCAGTTAGAAAAATTTGATTCTATACAAAAGTTTGCAAAATCATTTACATTACGCAACATAAAACATAAATCTAATTAGCCATATGTCAGCTAGCACACGCCAATATACCAACCAAAAAAAAAAAAAAAAAAGAATAATATAAATAAAAAAAAACGAGAACTATGTGTACTCAAGCAGAAATAAGTAGTAAATATACAGATGGGACAGTTGACGTCGCTAGTAATACTCACCAGCGCACACAGGTCCACATGCCTGCCCAACAGCGCGACATGTCTCTGGCGCAGCAGCGACGCGTACCGGCCGGCCGCCGAGCCCGTGGACGCGCCGCGCGCCGCGCACTCGGCGCGGTAACGCTTGTCCAGCAACATGCTGGGGGAGACAATGGTGATCATCATCTGCCTAGCCTTTTCCCAACTATGTTGGGGTCGGCTTCCAGTCTAACCGAATGCAGCTGAATACCAGTATTTTACATGGAGCGACTGCCTCTCTGACCTCCACAACCCAGTAACTGGGTAATACGATACCCCTTGGTTAGACTAGTTGTCAGACTTTCGTGCTTCTGACGACTCGTAACGACTGTCAAAGATCCACAAATGACAGCCGGGACCAACGGCTTAACGTGCTTTCCGAGGCACGGAGGAGTCTCGATATGTGAAAATGGTCACCCATCCACGGACCAACCCCGGCAAGCGTAGCTTAACCTGATGGATCGGCCCGAGCGGCTGTTATTACTTAGCTACGATACACTCCACTTACTTAGACAATGGTGATCATTCTGATTATATAAAATTTTGCCAGAAAAGGTGGAATGAGGGAGAGTGAGAGATAACTAATATTATTTATAGGTTATTTTATGCAGCCCGTACCTCGGAGACTGATCTTCTAAACTTGTTAAAGATGCGATAGGGTGGCCCGCGAAACTCAAATTTTCTTTTTTGCAATTTGCAGGTTAGTATCAGGTTGTATGTTGATCTAAATATTATTAGCGCTCGTAACAAATATGGATTTACAGAATTATAAACATTAAAATCAGCAATACAACTCTCTAAGCTCATGAAAGGTATTGAATGACTATTTCATGAAATCATGACATTTGGCACTTTCATGAAGTTAGAGAGTTGTATTGCTGATTCTAATGCCACCCTAGCGCATTAACCTTAAGAGATACTCCGTGTGAGTCGGTTACTGATGATTTACAAAAGCTGTTGTAATTTCTGCACATTCGGATCAAGGGAGCGTTGAGACCAAGGTTCGATTTGCGGAAAGTGATATGAAACAACCAGCAGGTGTAGCATGAGCACCGTTTTGTCGACGGAAGAGTAGACAAAAATGACGTTTCCTGTAGACAGTAGACAGTACGAGACGGCAGCAAAATAGAAAGAGTCAACTGCACTTTTTACGAAATTCACTCTTTCACATAATTCTACTCAGAATTCTTTGCTTTATCATAGGATTTATCGGTTGTCAGTGTGATTTTGACAGTAAGGATATAAAACTTTCTTCCGAAATAGTCTACATAAAAAAGACCTAGACAAAGATCGTTAGAAATGAAAGACAAAATGACAGATTGTAGAAAGATTTCTATGGTGGATGTCAAAAATGAAGAAACGAACTGCACTTAGTATAGAAAAAGCTATGTCTATTCTTCGTAGAGATAGAAAGCGCCATGCTACGCCTGCTGGTGATAGGATGTCTTGAAGGACTGAACGGACGGAAGGAATGGACGGAGGCTTTGAAGGGACTGAATATTGGATACGCTCAACAAGATCGCTACATTTCACAAATTAGATCATGACACTTTGCATAATAACTGAAGTAACTTTAAAGCAGGTCTTGTGGCGGTATCTACATCGCCACATGCGAACTACGCATCGAAGACCTGACGTCACATAAATCCTGCATCGCGCAATTAGAGTTTACCGTGCAGTGAACATATATACAAAAACCCAATATCAATCATAGGGCAGTTGCCCGCCAGACACAACACCCGTCTGGTCGGAGGATCCTCCCTTTTCTATGGTGGATGAGTGAACTTTACACCCTGTTCCTCATACCCCTAAAGTCTTATGTTTTTTATTTTTTACTAGCTGCGCCCCGCGGTTTCACCCGCGTAAGTCTCGATCCCGTGGGGATATCGGGATAAAAAGAATCCTATGTCCTATTCCAGGTCATGGTCTGCCCCTGTGCCAAGTTCATCCAAATCTGTTTAGCCGTTTTAGCGTGAAAACGTTTTTCGCCGGAAAAAGCGAATACCTAAACTATTCGAGGCTTGGAGCCGCCAGCACCCCACTCGATCTCGCTCTCACTCAGGCCGCGAGTAGTATGGTGCGAGCGGGATAAAAAGTGAATTTGAGCTAAGGTAGAGTAGGCCCTTGAATAATGCTCACCTGCTCGCCAGCTGCTTGTAATGAGCATAGACTTGCTCAGACAGCTTGTACACGAACTGATCGAAACACAAATTAACTTCTGCCTCTACTTCGTCGTACAGAAACTGTTTGCGGAAGACTGTGAGCGCGTACTGGGCCGAGTCGTTGTAGAGGTCCAATGGGTAGAGCACGTATCTGTTGAGGGAAAATGAAGCTTATTATTGTACAGTTAAAGATGGTTTTTCAATAACAATGTTTTTGTTTAAGTAAGGTTGTTTTATCTGTTTAGGGAAAATAAAGCTTATAGCTGTGTTCTTAAAGGTCGTTTTTTAATAACATGGTTGCTATACAATTAGGAGACTATGGGAGTCGTTGAGCGAGTAGAGGACATAACTGTTGAGGGAAATTGGGGCTTATAACAAAGACGTTAAGAACGACTGGATCGTTTTTTTTTTTTGTTTTAAAGTGTTCGTAATAGTCTGAATTATGTGTTTTTTTACGGAAAGAAAAAATGGAAAAGATAAATTGAAAAATTACGGAAACAATTTTTTTTTTACAGAATAGTGATTATGCATGTGATTCAAATAATGGTCGAGTATTTTTTTTAATAAACTATATTACTTCAGAAATATGCCTCCATCAATATTTTTGAATAATATTTCGGTTTTTTCGTTTTAAAAGTGCCAAAAAACGGAGAAATTCAAATACTTGAAAAGCGACGCTATTGGTCAGAGGGGATGTGACGTAACAGTCTATGACAACAATCAAAATGTCAATGTGTTTTGTAGGGAGTGTTTGACATTGACTTGACACTTGTTTGTTTGTTGTCATAGACTGTAACGTCACCACACCAAGTGCGCCAAATGGAGGGCGTTTAAATAGCCCGGGTCGGTTGGATATTTTTAACATTTTTTTAAGTAAATTGCTTTGTTGCCGTCGATTTTTTTTACTATTATTAGGCAATGTAAACTATCGAATAAAAATATTAAAAAAATACATGCATATTCCCTATTCTGAGTCAAATTATGTAAAAGAGTGAATTTCGTAAAAAGTGCAGTTGACTCTTTCTATTTTGCTGCCGTCTCGTACTATCTACTGTCTACAGGGAACGTCATTTTTGTCTACTCTTCCGTCGACAAAACGGTGCTCATGCTACGCCTGCAGGTATACAATAATTTGACTTACTCCATCATAGCCGGCTCCTTGGTCCTCAGTATATGGTCGGTCAGTATCCAGGGCATGGACATTTCAATGGGAAACTGTATACGTTTCTCCATAGTGATCAAGTCATTGCATTCTTCATTATGTTGGTGTCGTACCATGCATTTCTGCAAAAAAAATATATATTTACTAGTTGTTTGGCTGAAAAGTATATATATCCTACTAGCTTCCGACCGCGGCTTCGCCCGCGTGGTATGTCGATAAAAAGTAGCCTATGTCCTTCCCCGGGATGCCATCTATCTCCATATCAAATTTTATCGAAATCCATTCAGTGGTTTAGGCGTGAAAAGGTAACATACATACATACAGACAGACAGACCGACAGACAGACAGACAGAGTTACTTTCGAATTTATAATATTAGTATGGATTAGTTAGGATTCAAACAAATAATAAAATAAATGATTTGAGGGGCTCCTGGCTAAGTAATAACAGCCACACGGGTCGATCCATTAGGTTAAGCTAGCCTTGCCGGGATTGGATGGGTGACCATCTTTACATACCGAGACTCTTCCGTGAAAGCACGTTAAGCCGTTGGTCCCGGCTATCATTCGTGGATCTTTGACAGTCGTTACGTGTCATCAGAAGCTCGAAAGTCTGACAACCAGTCTTACCAAGGGGTATCGTATGACCCAGTTACTGGGTTGAGGCGGTCAGAAGGCAGTCGCTCCATATAAAATACTAGTATTCAGCTGCATCCGGTTAGACTGGAATCCGACCCCAACAAGGCTAGGCAGATTGATTTACTTACATTAACTTTGCGCCCCATAGTCATCTCAAGATAAAACTCCCTGTACCACAGCTGAGAAAGATCGCAGCATTTCTGAAGCGAATCTGTGAACAAAGGAATAATCATTAGTTGGATGACGAAACTGGCAATAATACCCCTTGGCCATATTAACCGATTGGCAGTATAATCCCATCGGCAGTATTACCCCCCAGGCAATATTACCCTCTTAAATATAGGCAATATTCTCACCTGACAGATTCAGCAGGTATATCCAGTGGAAGGTCTAGATCTGCGTCAGAGTGCCAGCGTCCAAGTCTTGAATGACGAAACTGGCAATATTACCCCTTGGCCATATTAACCGATTGGCAGTATAATCCCATCGGCAGTATTACCCCTCAGGTAATATTAGTCTCTAAATAGGCAATATTCTAAAAAACACTTCCTCTCCTTCAATATCGTCAGTAAATATAGCTCTTTCCTCCTGTTTCATGTTTATTATTGTATATATTTATATTTATATAGATAAGTATATGCTTTATGTATGTATGTATTTAATGTATACTAGCTTCCGCCCGCGGCTTCGCCCGCGTGGTATGTCGATAAAAAGTAGCCTATGTCCTTCCTTGGGATGCCATCTATCTCCTTGCCAAATTTTATCGAAATCGGTCTTGCCGTTCACGCGTGATGGCGCGAACAAGGGAATTAGGGTTTTGTTATATATATATATATATAGATGTAAATGGTACACTACTGACTACCTGTAGTATTATCTCTCCTTCTCCCTTTAATCCATCTAAAGGTTGTCTGTAAAAGATCGATTTTACCGATAAGACCGCCCATTGTGTCACCCTATGTAAAATGTCTACATTTGTATCTGTATTTTTTATGGTGTACATAATAAAGAGTATTCTATTCAAATATTTCTAATATTCTCACCTGACAGATTCAATAAGTAAATCCAGTGGAAGCTCTCGATCTGCGTCAGAGTGCCAGGTCTTTACTTAAAGTATATCTGCCACCAGACTTGTGTATACCCGGCCAATAATATCAACTGGAAATATTGCCTGGCAACATTTACCTATCTCCTGGCAATATTAGACCCCCGTTGGCCATAATACCCCTGGCAATATTAACTGCTTGGCTATATTAACCCTAGGAACGGTAGCGCCTGGCGAAATTACCCACTGGGCGATATAACCTACCTGGCAATGTTAGCCACTTGGCAATATTACCCGCCTGTCAATAGTTACCTACTTCGCCATAATACCCCCTAAGCAATATTCTCACCTGACAATTTGAGTAGGTACATCCAGTGGAAGCTGTCTGTGGAAGCTCTCAGTAATATCAAATGGAAATATTGCCTGGCAATAGTTACCTATCTCCTGGCAATATTAGACCACTTAGCAAAATTTGCCCGTTGGCCTTATTAGCCCTGGCAATATCAACTGCTTGGCTATATTAACCCTAGGAACGATAGCGCCTGGCGAAATTACCCACTGGGCGATGTAGCCTGTCTATCAATATTAGCCACTTGGCAATATTACCCGCCTGTCAATATTACCTACTTCGCCATAATACCCCTTAGGCTCTGTCACCTATCAGGGTTGCGGAAAAGTCCGAAAGAAATACCGGGGCCCTTGGCAACAGGCAACTGAAGGAACACGGGTGGGTTTTAGTCAGTAAAAGTCTGACACGCCCTCGCGTTCCGCCCAGTGCGGGAGAAGCCAATTGATGATTTCCAAAAAAAAAGAAAAGTCTCTCTCACCTGACAAGTTGAGTAGGTACATCCAGTAGAAGCTCTGTCGGTGGAAGGTCTCGATCTGCGTCAGAGTGCCGGCGTCAAGATCTTTGCGCAGAACACGTCTGCCGCCTGACTTGTCGGAGATCAGCGCTTCCAGCTGAGTGCGTACCATGTAGAGCTGGGTTGACGACGGTCCTGTGAAGAAAATCCTTACTATACTTACTAATATTCATTTATTTATATAAAAAGAATAATAATAATATTCTAAAATAATAATAATTTATTAAGCGGCGCGCAATGATCATTGACATAACGGTCCCGCATGACGGGAACCTCGTGAAGGCCGAGAAAGATAAACAAATCAAGTATCTTGACTTGGCTCACGAGGTTGTCGACATGTGGGATGTGGACTCTGCGATCATTGTGCCGATAGTCGTATCAGCCAATGGCTTAATTGCCAAGAGCCTCGACCAACACCTAAGGAGGCTCTCGTTGGGCAGCTGGATTAAGGGCTTAATTCAGAAAGCTGTACTCCTGGACACGGCTCGCATTGTTAGGAGGTTCCTCTCTCTGGAGCCCTGACCGCCGGTAGCTTGGACCCTGTTCCCGATACCGGTGGGCTACTATTTTTTAAATTTTTAAATGTTTTATATATTTTTTTATTCTAATATTTAAAAATATAATTTATATGTATGAAAAATGAAATAAAAAATATTACAAATGCGAAAGTAACTCTTGTCTGTGTGTGTCGCGCTTTCACGCCAAAACTACTGAACCGATTTAAATGAAATTTAGTACACAGATAGTCTAGAGCCTGAGAAAGGACATAGGCTACTTTTTATCGACATACCACGCGAGCGAAGCCGCGGGCGGAAGCTAGTAGATTATAAATTGTGACTGTTATGCACCGTTCTCATTGTTTAATGACGATTCTTTACCGTTAGACGACTGTTAATTTCTGCCTGTTCCCACGGAGTCCGATGTTAAAAAATAATAAGATCAAAAGAGAGAGAAGGAGAGAGGGAGAAAGAGAGAGAGGGATAAAGAGAGAGAGGGAGAAAGAGAGAGAGGGAGAAAGAAAGATAGGGAGAAAGAAAGAGAGGGAGAAAGAGAGAGAGGGAGAAAGAGAGAGAGGGAGAAAGAGAGAGAGGGAGAAAGAGAGAGAGGGAGAAAGAGAGAGAGGGAGAAAGAGAGGGGGAGAAAGAGAGAGAGGGAGAAAGAGAGAGAGGGAGAAAGAGAGAGAGGGAGAGAGACAGGGAGAAAGAGAGGGAGAGGGAGGGAGAAAGAGAAGGAGGGAGAGAGAGAGGCAGAGAGAGGAGAGAGATCAGTCAGGTCGGTCGGTCAGATAAGATGTCTTCATGACCCAAACCATGAGAAAAACTGATGGATGGAAAAAATATTAAAAAAAAATTTTTTTTTTGTTTTTGTATACTAAAATATTCACAAAAAATATTAAATTGTTACGGAAAATAAACTCTCTGTACACGCCCACTTGTCACACTTGTTTTTCTACGTTGAAATACAAGTGTGTGTGTACAGAGTGTTTCTTTTACGTTTCAATTTAATCATTTTGTGAACATTTCAATACATTTTTTTTTTTTTAAGTGGTTATATTTTTTTTAGCATGTATACACGCTTTACTATTGCAGGTTAACGGGAACGCCCTTTGTTAGTTAACATACTGTATTTTATTTTAGTAAGACCGTTAAGTTCGTTAGCCGCTTTTAAAATCTTTTAAACTGTAAAGATAATTTCAGCAGGTTAATTGCGTAACACACAGTAGCAATGGCTTTCATTTTGACAGTTCAACAACATACATTGCGTTATTTACGTTGTTGAGCAGACAACATTTTCGAACATATATGAATACTACTGCGCTCCGCGGTTTCTCCCGCATAAGTCTCAATCCCGTGGGAATATCGGGATAAAAAGTATCCTATATCCTTCCCCGGGATCCCATCTATCTCCTTGCCAAATTTTATCGAAATCCATTCAGTGGTTTAGGCGTGAAAATGTAACATACAGACAGACGAAAGTTTTTCGAAAGTAACTCTTACTTTCGAATTTATAATATTAGTATGGATCCTTCAAAATCATTCAGATTGTGATTGAAAGTGTGTTACGTATGCTGATCAAACATTTTGGTCGGGGATATAGATGCAAAAAGTATTTTAAACCATTGGATTTTAAACCGTCTTTTTGGTTTAAATCGTTTTAAACCAGACTTAGCGGTTTAATATTGGTTTAAAATGTTTTTTTGTGAATAGAATGCACTGAGGCTTCACACGAACTGATCTAGATGGACCACATGTATTCCCTGATATTTTTTAGAAATAATCTCGATTTGACAATTATATATGCATATTTACAAGAAAAGACATTTTAAAAATATGCAGTAACTGAGTAAAAACCTAATCAGACAAATTTTTTATTGATACTTAGCTAAAAGTTATTTTTTAAATGTATATTTTAATAAATACGCATATCAAGTTTGTTTTCAGTCTGTATAATTCCAAAAAGTAGCTTATTATACTTAAATGACTCACATAAATTTATAATAATGGTGAAATATTTCAATTAGCTTTTCTAACTTAATTTTTTATGTAATGCGTAATCAATGTACGGCCCACGTGGTCATGGTTTTAAACCGTTTTAAACTTGTTTACCCACGGATTTCGGTTTAAAACGGTTTATTTACAACTATAGTTGGGGTCACAAATCAAATTTTGCCTTTCAAACACTCACCGACATTCCGTCGCGGCACTTTGATGGTAAAGCTGGCCTCGCCATCCTTCTTCCCGCGTAACGCCGGGTCCTGCTGAGGCTCGCAGCCGCGCGCCCAGTCACCGCACGTTTCACGGACTGACACTATTATACTACGGGGCAAACAGATAACGAATACTGTTAAAATAATGTAGAGAACTCTTTTAAAATACAATAGACGCAGATATATTCAGTAACCTATTCCGCTTGACTATTCTTCAAGAGTCATAAAAACCCAGTAAGAAATCGACACGTGTTTCACCTCTCAACGAGGCATCTTCAGGATGACGATTGACCAATTGCAAACCAGAACGCGACGTGTTACCACATCGAGCGCTGGACGCAAAGTGAACTCTTTTGTATCTGGGCCCCCGCCGTATTATATATTACCCGTTTATATATATATTACTCGTTTGTCAGTATTACCTGCTTGGCAATATTACCCGTTTGTCAGTATTACCTGCTTGGCAATATTACCCGTTTGTCAGTATTACCTGCTTGGCAATATTACCCGTTTGTCAGTATTACCTGCTTAGCAATATTACCTGTATGGCAATAATACCTAAATGTCAATATTACCTGTATGGCAATATTCCCTGTATGGCAATATTACCCCCCACTTGGCAATATTGCCCACGTTATTCAAACGTACCTGCGTATAAGGTCCTTCTTGTTCTTTATAGCCTTGCGCAGTGGCTCGCGCAGTAACAGCTGCACGAAATCCTGCAGCTCAGCGTAGATGGAGCGCCGCGCAGCGTCAGCGAACACTGTCTCCATGCGCGCCATTAGCACTTGCAGTCCTTTGATCATGGCTATCACTTCGATCATCGCGAACTTCTCCTCTGAAGTGTAGTTGTACCGGGTTGCCTGGAACAAAATGGGTGATTCGATTTGTTGGTTTACATTGGTTTAGCATTTATTTCAAGGCCATTAAAAGGCATATTTGAATGAAAAAAAATTACACGAAAATAGAATTGTTTTGTTGCCTTTCCAAAAGGTAGTTTCATATGGAGAAGAATGGACAAGAAACTCCACCGTTTCTCTTGTTTTCAGCATCAGACTCGTACGCAACAATATTAGCACGTGTATCTAGTATTGCCACTACTGTCTAATATCGCCGTGTGTAAATTTTTGACTATTGTCTAATATCGCCATGTGTGTGTATTATTGCTACTACTGCCTAATATCGCCTCGTGTGTGTAATATTGCCACTACTGTCTAATATCGCCACGTGTGTAATATTGCCACTACTGTCTAATATCGCCACGTGTGTAATATTGCCACTACTGTCTAATATTGCCTAGTGTGTGTAAATTCGCCACATTATGCGCCATGCTCACCCGCTCGTACTCCTCAGCGTCGGGCGGACAGCGCGGGTTGCTGGCGTGGTCGGTCGGGTGCAGCAGCTTCCACGAGCACAGCTCGGTGAGCACGGAGCACCACGACGAGAGCAGCTGGAGGCCGCGCAAGCAGAGCTCTGTTACCGCCTTGTTCTCCGAGTCGGAGCCTGCTTCCTTGAACGTTGTTGTTACCTGGGGAAGGAAACATATTGATTTTTTAGGGTTCCGTACCCAAAGGATAAAACGAGACCCTATTACTAAGACTCGGCTGTCCGTCCGTCTGACACCAGGCTGTATCTCATGAACCATGATAGTTAGACAGTTGAAATTTTCACAGATGATGTATTTCTGTTGCCGCTATAACAACAAATATTAAAAAACAGAATAAAATAAATATTTAAGGTGATTTTTTTGCAGCTTTTATAGATAATGGTACGGAACCTTCGTGCGCGAGTCAGCTTTACATAACATCACGCCTGTAATCCCCGACGGGTTCAGCAGAGGTGTACTTCTAGTACACCCACATTTCACCAGTTATAATTTTTTTTCTTTTAATTACCATTATTTTCACATTAAAAAGCAATTACCTAAACTATTCGAGACTTGGAGCCGCCAGCACCCCACTCCGTCTCGCTCTCACTCAGGCCGCTAGTATGGTGCGAGCGAGATAAAAAGTGAAGCTTGAGCTGACTCATGTGATATTTTAATTAAAATCGTTAACCATTATAGTTTATAACTTACCTCATTACTATATCTAGCAAGTTCCGAGATATAGTTCTGATGTTCCTCCCTTATCTGAGGCAGGTGGACCATCAGGTCTGCCTGAGGAGACGGGGGATTTGGGCTCGATGATAACGGCCATCTGATGGATATAATATGTTGTTAATATCACACCTGTAATCCATAAAGTGGTACGTTCGCACAGAAAAGAAAGTAAGTCAAAGTCAAAGTCAAATAATTTATTTCAAGTAGGCACATTAAAGGCACTGTTGAACGTCAAATACATAGAAATAGAACTGATTCTAGTTGCCCCTTCTAAAAGGTAGTTTTCGTATGGAGAAGAATGGGCAAGAAACACCACCGTTACTCTTTAAAAAAAATGTTTTACAATATTTGGTATACATCAATTATATAATTACATGTGAAGACGATGCACCGTTTATTCGCAGAAATAATTCGTTACCACCTAAATATTACCACTGCCAAACTGCACAGCAGTTTGTTGGCATATGCAAGGTTCATGTAGGATCAGAATAGGCTTGCAGAAAAAATATCGATATATCGATATTTTTTGTTCGATATATCGATATTTTCAGGCGATATTTATTATTTCGATATCAAAAACGATATATTTCCAAAAGCAACACCGTTGTCGCCACTGACTAAAACCGCTGGAATTCAGAGCCGTAACGTACTTTTTTTTCCTATTTTTTGGTATTTAAATGATTATAAAACTTGAACTACATAAAGTAAATTTTTTTTTTATTCCACCTATATATCGATTTTTTTTTTGGAGCTCGTGGCTAAGTAATAACAGCCGCTCGGGGCGATCTATCAGGTTAAGCTACGCTTGCCGGGGTTGGTCCGTGGATGGGTGACCATTTTCATATATCGAGACTCCTCCGTGCCTCGGAAAGCACGTTAAGCCGTTGGTCCCGGCTGTCATTTGTGGATCTTTGACAGTCGTTACGAGTCGTCAGAAGCAGGAAAGTCTGACAACCAGTCTAACCAAGGGATATCGTATTACCCAGTTACTGGGTTGTGGAGGTCAGATAGGCAGTCGCTCCATGTAAAATACTAGTATTCAGCTGCATCCGGTTAGACTGGAAGCCGACCCCAACATAGTTGGGAAAAGGCTAGGCTGATTGATTGATTGATATCGATTTTTTTTTCGATATATCGAAATCGATTTTTTTTTTTTAATATCGATACGATATATATCGATACTTTTTTACACTTCTTGCATCCCTAGATCAGAAGCTAAAGTACCGCGGGAATGAAGCCATGGGTAAATGCTAGTGGATAATAAAACAGACTTACTTGCTGGTATCATAATGCTTCGATCTCTTGATGTAGTTAAAAGGAGCGATTTGCATATCACCAAATAACGGAACCACTTCCAAATTCTGAAACAAAATATCAATTCTCTGAGAGGAGCTCGTGGCTTAGTAATAACAGCCGCACGGGTTGATCCATCAGGGAAAGCTACGCTTGCCAGGGTTGGACCGTGGATGGATGACCATCTTTATATACCGATGACTCCTCCGTGCCTCGGAAAGCAAGTTAAGCCGTTGGTCCCGGCTGTCATTCGTGCATCTTTTACAGTCTGTCAAAGTTTACATGCAGAGACTCCTGCAAACCTCGTTAAGCCGTTGGTCCCGGCTGTCATTCGTGCATCTTTTACAATCTGTCACAAGTTTACATACAGTGACTCCTCCATGCCTCGTTAAGCCGTTGGTCCCGGCTGTCATTCGTGCATCTTTTACAGTCTGTCAAAGTTTACATACAGAGACTCCTCCATGCCTCGCTAAGCCGTTGGTCCCGGCTGTCATTCGTGCATCTTTTACAGTCTGTCAAAGTTTACATGCAGAGACTCCTGCAAACCTCGTTAAGCCGTTGGTCCCGGCTGTCATTCGTGCATCTTTTACAATCTGTCACAAGTTTACATACAGTGACTCCTCCATGCCTCGTTAAGCCGTTGGTCCCGGCTGTCATTCGTGCATCTTTTACAGTCTGTCAAAGTTTACATACAGAGACTCCTCCATGCCTCGCTAAGCCGTTGGTGCCAGCTGTCATCCGTAGATCTTTTACAGTCTGTCAAAGTTTACATACAGAGACTCCTCCATGCCTCGCTAAGCCGTTGGTGCCAGCTGTCATTCGTGGATCTTTGACAGTCTGTCAAAGACTACGAATGAAATCCGGGACCTGAAGCAGACGAGTCTTAGAGTGAAGACTGCGTATCGGCAAGCGTAGTGTGGGACGCCCTCCAGCTAGATGGACCAACGACCTTAATATGGTGGCGCTGACAGACTGGATGCAGAAGGCGGAAGACAGAGTGTTGTGGCGCAGCCTGGGATAGGCCTATGTCCAGCAGTGGACTGCGATAGGCTGAGTCGATTGAGTATAAGAAAGAAAGATAATATGTTTATTTGCCGTAAACATGACGCAAAAAACAAAGAAAAAAATAAGAAAAGGGTGGGGGAAACATGCGTCACATCCACACAAAACGGCTATCGCTCAGCATTATGCTGCGACTCTATGCAAGACAGAGCCCCAGCGCTGGTGTTCACCGACAGCCGGCGCTGACGTAATGACGTCGACCGGTATGTTATGTAATATACAGGGTGTTAGTGTAAACACCGTTATCCTTGAAACCAGTGGTTTGGTTTCATTTATAGAACGCAAAATCAATGGAAATCAACTTTTTGTTTTTAAAGAAAATCTTCATTTTTCCACAAGAATATTTCACCCTATACGCAAGGGCAACGAGCTTGTGGGGGGCGGGACGTTAGCTGAATGGCTGCGAGCGCGCGGCCCCTCTTCAGTCAGCTGTTTCGCAGCTCTCTCGAGCGCGTATCCATGAGTATCGGGACAGTGACGGATATTTACTTTTTAAAATCTCCTAATGAAAATAAGTTTTTTTCTGTTATTACTGGCTCATGAGTCATTTATTTTTATATTTAAGTCAACTACCCATGGTTTGAGTGAAAATGGTGTTTACCTTTGCATACTGTATAACCGGTAAGTATGTTAGTCTTTTGTGCACACAATTCTTTTTTATTGAAACTTGCCTTGAAAATCCTGTCGATTCTGTCCAGGCGAATCTTTTTCTTCTGATCTAAACGATTGATGTTGCAGACCTCAGAATCCATGAGGAACAGACCGAAACCCATCACCTGGAACAATAAGATAACAATCAGATAACAATAAGGTTCTAGTTAAACAACTTCCTATGAATTTGACTACATTCCTGTAGTCCGAAGATGCAGGTGACCAAAAAGTCATCATCTGCCTAGCCTTTTCCCAACTATGTTAGGGTCGGCTTCCAGTCTAACCGGATGCAGCTGAATACCAGTATTTTATATGGAGCGACTGCCTATCTGACCTCCACAACCCAGTAACTGGGTAATACGATACCCCTTGGTTAGACTAGTTGTCAGACTTTCGTGCTTCTGACGACTTGTAACGACTGTCAAAGATCCACAAATGACAGCCGGGACCAACGGCTTAACGTGCTTTCCGAGGCACGGAGGAGTCTCGATATGTGAAAATGGTCACCAATCCACGGACCAACCCCGGCAAGCGTAGCTTAACCTGATGGATCGGCCCGAGCGGCTGTTATTACTTAGCCACGAGCTCCTCCAGGTGACCAAAAAGTCATCTATACTTAATCCTAACTAATATTACAAACTAGCTGCGACCCGCGGTTTCACCCGCGTCTATCCCGTGGGAATATCGCGATAAAAAGTATCCTATGTCCTTCTCCAGGTCATGGTCTACCCATGCGCCAAATTTCATCCAAATCCGTTCAGCCGTTTTAGCGTGACCTGGACCTTGACCTGGAGAAGGACATATGCTACTTTATATCCTA
This sequence comes from Lithophane socia, assembly GCA_947522985.1. Taxonomy (NCBI): domain Eukaryota; kingdom Metazoa; phylum Arthropoda; class Insecta; order Lepidoptera; family Noctuidae; genus Lithophane; species Lithophane socia. The sequence goes on along the minus strand of OX383281.1, from coordinate 2,553,050 downwards.
GACCGCAGACGAAATCGCGGGCAACAGCTTGTAGCCTATATTTTATGATTCAACAAGAAATTTCACAGGAACGAAGGCACGGACAGAAGTAAAGTAAAATTAAAGTCAAGTAAAGTAAAGCTTAAGTAAAAGTAAAGTAAAGTAAAAAAGCTTTATGCAGAACAGAAAAAAAAACACGGTACATTATGAAAAAAAAACAACTAGTAACAGATTACATAGGAGCCTAAGGGTTAGTACAGACCGCGACAATATAATTACGACGTATAATTTCAGTGCGAGTGTTGACACGTGTCAAAGTACGCTGAGATGCGCAGCGCGTGTACCTTATTGTGTAGTAAATAAATTCGATATTGTATCAGATCATACAAAAGCGCGCGGCGCGTTGCGTCTCGGTGTGATCAGAGGGCCTAGACAAGTGACAATCACTTCGAAAGCGTTTCGTATTTCTACAACGACTTTCAACAGGATTGACATAAGCTTTTCGATAGCTTATGTCAGTCCTATACATTTGTGCCTTTTCCATAATCGTTATCGCTGATAGAATGTCACTTTGTCTAGGGCCTCAGATGCTTAGATGCTAGATTTTTACAAATTCGTCCCTCACAAGGTTTCCCTGTGTCGTGGGAGAAGCTAGTTTAGTTTAGTATACTATGGCTGAACTGTATTACTCACCTTTACAAGCATGTGCTTCTCTGAAGGCGTGAGGTACATCTTAGTTTCAAACATATGAACGCATATGTTTACAACGTCGGCTAAAAGCTCTTCATAACCTGCAAAAGAAAAAAATAGTTTAACCCTTTTCCCAACTATGTATGTTGGGGTCAGCTTCCAGTCTAACCGGATGCAGCTGAATACCAGTATTTTACATGGAGCGACTGCCTATCTGACCTCCACAACCCAGTAATTGGGTATTACGATACCCCTTGGTAAGACTGGTTGTCAGACTTTAGGGCTTCTGATGACCCGTAACGACTGTCAAAGATACACGAATGACAGCCGGGACCAACGGCTTAACGTGCTTTCCGAGTCACGGAGGAGTTTCGGTATGTAAAGATGGTCACTCATCCACAGACCAACCCCGGCAAGCGTAGCTTAACCTGTTGGATCGATCCGTGTGGCTGTTATTACTTAGTAATTTAGGCAGGAAGATAAGAAGGTTGTTTTTTAGAGTTCCGTACCTAAAGGTTAAAACGGGACCCTATTACTAAGGCTCCGCTGTCTGTCTGTCTTTCCGTCTGTCACCAGGCTGTATCTCATGAACCGTGATAGTTGGACAGTTGTTTTCACAGATGATGTACGGTCGCGGTCTGAGAATGTTTACCACCTTAAGGTTTATAATTGCATGCACACATCTATGTCACAAGGTCGATGACAATATAGTGATTTTGATTAGGTATAGAGCAAAATACTGAGTTTACTCGGCCTTTTTTCTCAGAGTAGTCAGATATTAAACGTCAAAAACTCATTGATTGACGTTTAAAAGTGTTTGTACAAACCTACTTACAGAAATAAATCATTTATCATTTAATATTTTTTCTAAAACAAATCTTTTTTAACCAAGCGAGGTTGAACTTGTTACTAAAAATGCAAAAATAGACAATTTTATAATAAACATTTTTATTTTTTTATGGAAATTATCAATAATTTATAGTTTTAATAACTAGTATAGCCTCCATCGGCAGCTATGACGGCACGTAGTCTATCTCTCATAGATGAGACAAGACGCGCGCATAAATCTGTCCCCCTGAATATCATCCCATATCCGTGCACAATGTGATCTAAGAGCTTCAGGGTTTCTTTCGTTCTGACAGTCCCAGTGTTGAACCATTATGCCCCGGCAGATTTTCAATCGGGTTCATATCTGCTGAACACTGCTGAACGAGCAGGCCATTGAATGAGACGAATGTCACGGTGCATGTTGAACCACGCCATAGTAGCCCGGGCCTTGTGTATCGGTGTATTATCCTGAACGTAATCAATTTGTGGGAATTCTGCTGCAGGATACACAACTCGCACAGTAGGCAGCATCACCTCTTCTCTTTTTTCTAACGACGTCAGTTCTCCGACGTCATCGTGGCTCATCCACCCCCATAAGTTGACTGTTATGCGACCAGATTCATTTTGAGGCACGATATGAGCTTCATCATACCGAGTGCGATTATAATGCCATAAAGTCAATCTTCCAATTTGACTCGATTTAAAAGTTTTTTCGTCGGTAAATATAACATTCGACCAATCAAAATCAAGATATTGTAACGCAAAATTAAGTCGGGCAGTTTTGTGGTGAGCTTTGAGTTCCACTTTTATAGCTTGACGTCTGTAGTGTAGCCCTGCTCCGTGCAAAGCTCGTCGAATCGTCCGAGGACCCACATCATACAATGAGATACAAAACAGCAAAATGCTTAGTTGGTGTGAAGCCGCGCTCTTCGTAATGTCGAACCATATCAGTTATTTGCGCGGTGGTTAGTATCGCCCGTGTCGTCCTGAATTGCTTCTATGATCTGTTATCTGCCCTTCTTCGCCATGACGCCGAATCCAAAATCTCACAGTGAATCGAGATATATTGAGCTCTCGTGATATCGCACTAATATTCAAGCCATCTTCGTGGAGAAATAATATTTCAGCCCTTTGTTGTAGGGTTATACTAGCCATTTTATTTCTATCAATCTATAATTACCAAAATTCAAACATATTTTCTTTGTTAAATGTCATATGGTAATATGTCAACAGGTGTCAACTTTAAAATTAATAAATAAAAGTAATACGAAGGAGTTATAGCATTTTATGTCATTATGGTAATGTGTCAACTTTAAAATCTATAATATAAAAATGAATCGCAAAATGTGTTGGTAAGCGCATAACTCAACAACGCCTGGACCAATTTGGCCAATTCTTTTTTTGTTGTGTTCGTTATCCTCAAGGGAAGGTTTAAACGTAAAGTAGGTGTAGGTAGGGTAGGTAGGTAGGGTAGGTAGGTAGGTAGGTAGGTAGGTAGGTAGGCTAGGTATGTAGGTAGGGTAGGTAGGGTAGGTAGGGTAGGTAGGGTAGGTAGGGTAGGTAGGGTAGGTAGGGTAGGTAGGGTAGGTAGGGTAGGTAGCGTAGGTAGGGTAGGTAGGGTAGGTAGGGTAGGTAGGGTAGGTAGGGTAGGTAGGGTAGGTAGGGTAGGTAGGGTAGGTAGGGTAGGTAGGGTAGGTAGGGTAGGTAGGGTAGGTAGGGTAGGTAGGGTAGGTAGGGTAGGTAGGGTAGGTAGGGTAGGTAGGGTAGGTAGGGTAGGTAGGGTAGGTAGGGTAGGTAGGGTAGGTAGGGTAGGTAGGGTAGGTAGGGTAGGTAGGGTAGGTAGGGTAGGTAGGTTAGGTAGGGTAGGTAGGGTAGGTAGGGTAGGTAGGTTAGGTAGGGTAGGTAGGGTAGATAGGGTAGGTAGGCCAGGTAGGGTAGGTAGGGTAGGGGTAGGGTAGGTACTTAGTGCTACCCGTGCGAAGCCGGAGCGGGGCAGCTAGTTAAGAAATAAAAGTAATAAGAAGCAGATATAGCATTTTAGACTTTACTGCACACAGTGTGGTAAAGAAGCTAATTTGAAAACTGATAAACATTTTTAGACCGCGTTAGTATATCTATTGCCGCTATAACAACAAATACTAAAAAACAGAATAAAATAAATATTTAAGAGACCCATACAACAAACTTGTTTTTTTTGCTTGATATAGATAACGGCAATAGGTAGAAACTTGAAATATTCACAGAATATTTAGTTACATATTCACTTTAAAAATAAATAATGAAATTAAAATAAAAACAAATATGCCGTTTTTATAGATAATGGTACGGAACCCTTCGTGCGCGAGTCCGACTCGCACTTGACCTTGGGTTTTTTTTTCTAAATCATGTCAAAGTCAAAGTCAAAGTCAAATAATTTATTTCAAATAGGCACATATATGGCACTTTTGAACGTCAAACAAAGAAATAGAACTGATTCTAGTTGCCCCTTCCAAAAGGTAGTTTTCGTATGGAGAAGAATGGGCAAGAAACTCCACCGTTACTCTTTTAAAAATGTTTTACAATATTTTGTACACATTAATTATATAATTATATGTGAAGACGATGCACCTACAATAAGATTACTGTACTACGAAAGGTAAAAAGAATTATAAATGGAGCAATAATGAATAAATTAATTACCAGATACATGGTGCTCATGCTTACCATTGATCTTCTCCAGCGCATCTTTGACAGTATCTCTGATTTTATTCTGTGTTGCCAGAAACATGGACAGGTTTTGCGACTCCTGCAGGCTTTGACTGTCTGACATTACCTTTAGGAATTGTGCGGCCCTGTAATTAATGATAACACAATATTTCTTTATTTTATTTTTAATACATACCAATTATATTTTTAAATATTAGAATAAAAAATATATAAAAACATTTAAAAATATAAAAAATAGTAGCCCACCGGTATCGGAAACAGAGTCCTAGCTACCGGCGGTCAGGGCTCCAGAGAGAGGAACCTCCTTACAACGCGAGCCGTGTCCAGGAGTACAGCTTTCTGAATCAAGCCCTTAATCCAGCTGCCCAACGAGAGCCTCCTTAGGTGTTGCTCGAGGCTCTTGGCAATTCAGTCATTGGCTGATACGATAATCGGCACAATGATCGCAGAGTTCACATCCCACATGTCGACAACCTCGAGAGCTTATTAAAACATCCAGCGTCATAGTAACCATATAATATCATCCAAACGGAACATTTGAATTCGAAAAATTCGTATTCACGCCATTTTTGTTCGATATTGGTATTGCAAAGAAACTTTTATAGAAGATTCATATCAAGGGTGTAGATAAAATCTTGTATGCAACGGTATATATTTAGGTATTAAAACACTCATGTGATACTAACCCACATTCATGTTCTAATACCCTTTATTATATAACAGTTGCATAAATAACTATAAAACATTAGTGTTCATGGTTGTTATATAAATTAAGAAAATGTTAGTATGAAAAATGCAAATTCTTTCAAATTCTCTATACAAAACGCTGATTTCATAGGTGGGGACCTAATACTAACCTCCTATAAGTAGAATAATCATTCTTGACTGAACTCTTCATGTTTTTGAGTTCGTCGAGTACGGCGAACATGTTCACGAACTTGCCGAGCGTCAGCAAGTACGCCTCAGATACAAAGTCGCGACGTTTCTCCGCGTGGCACAGGCGACGGACTTCGCCACAGAATCGCTCGATTGCTTTGCGCTGTGGATAAATATTTATTGTTTTGTATAGTTAGTAAGTAAGTCATTTATTTGTCCATAACACGAGTATACACACACAAGGCATGCAAGATGTTACACTAAATTATGTCACAGTCATTTTTTGCCTTTACGGCGTACAAATATAAAGTTTGACCGATACCGCTGTACCGCGTGTCCGGCTGCCATCAGACGGACTGCATTTCAACTGCACTTCATTTGCAGTTTGAATGCAGGTACCAGTACATTACGAGTATTGCAGTCGTACTAAACTGCATTCAAACTGCAAGAATGCAGTCCGTCTGATAGCAGCCTAAGGTATGTGCGCGGCGAGACGGGGGTAGTGTAGGACGCTCATTCGTCAACGCTCACGGCGTCCCGCCGCTCATTCGTCAACACTGCCCCCCGCCTCGCCGCGCCTTCCTAAGGCGTGGTACAGCGGTCTTGGTCAAACTATATAGCAAATTTTTTTATTATTAAACTAGCTGATGCCCGAGGCTTCGCGCGCGTGGATGTCGGTTATTATATACTAAAACCTTCATCCAGAACCACTCTATCCATTGGAGAAAACAGCATGAAAATCGGTGCAGTAGTTTTTGAGTTTATCGCGAACAGGACGACAGACAGACGCGGCGGAGGACTTTGTTTTATCCTTACGTAGTATAAAAAAAAGTCCTCCGTCGCGTCGGTCTGCACCGATTTTCATGCTGTTTTACTAGTAGTAGTACATTTTTAGTAACTTAAAATAAAACACAATGTTTGAAATTGTACCTGAAAATACATAAACTGCAACAGCTTATCAACCTCCGGAGCCAACACCTGTACGGTTCTCTCATAGATATGGACCCGGTCTGGCTGCTCATTAGACCTGGGTTGAGGGATGGCACGACTGCAGCATCTCCAGGTGTACAGCATCACAGCGTGGGCGTTGCCCTCTTCTAGGAGTTCATTCTGGAATGAGAGTGAGAGGTGAGAGATGTGGAAGGGACTACCTGTCTTTTCAGAACCTCATATGAACGGTCAAATTTTTTTTCTGGGGTCAACAACCTCTATTATTGTATTAAAGTTTTTTTTTTTTTAAGTGAAAACTTCTTCAGGCGCGTTGACATGGAACTCGAGTCATCGTCACGCTTAAAGAAATGAATGAATGTTTTTGGGTGAACAAAAATCATGGAAGTCGCGTCATCATCACGCTTGGAGAAATGAATGAATGTTTTTGGGTGAACAAAAATCATGGAACTCGCGACATCGTCACGCTTGAAGAAATTAATGAATGTTTTTGAGTGAACAAAATCATGGAAATCGCGTCATCGTCACGCTTGGAGAAATGAATGAATGTTACTTCGTTTTCACTTCTATCGGCAGTCTCCAAAGACTGCCCCGCATGTTTTTTTTTAATCGTGTTTAGGTGTTTCGTGATTCGTGCTTTCCGAGGCAAGGAGGAGTCTCAGCATGTAAAGATGGTCACCCATCCACGGACCAACCCCAGCAAGCATAGCCCAACCTGATGGATCGTCCCATGCGGCTGTTATTATTTAACCACGAGAAATAAAGCTATAAATAAAATAGTATCTTACCAAGTTAGCATGGACCGTAGCCTCCTCAATATACTTGGCGATACCGGTGACAAAACCATTGCGGTCTTCAAAGTTTGTGTCAAAGTTTGCTTGGTACAGAATGGAGCACGGAGCTGCCTCAATGCACGGTTGTTCATCTGTAAAGTAGGAAATAGTTATTATTTATTTATTCATTGTTAATTAAAACAGTACAAAACCAATTACATTAATTAACTTAGAAAGAATGTAGCGTATAATGTCGCGGAAACACCTAATGATGTACCATTTTATACCTGTACCTACATTTTTTGCAAATAAATAAACATGGATCTTAATCAGAATTGGAATTGGTTTGAAAAAACATAAAATGGATTAATATTGACTATTTTGAATTTTTCCAGAATACTTATTTTACGTAGGAATTAGATATGGTTGATAACGAAAATGTAACTTTTCCATCTAAAACTAAATATTAAGTGTTACAATATTAATTATTGCATTTCATAATCAATATTTTAGTTCACTGGAGAGTGATATTTCATATTTCCATACAGTAATATTGCCAAATTGATAAAAACAGCAAAATATTGGACAGCAATTTGCAACGTTACCCACTTTCAGAATGTCCTTTTAACAGTTTTGCGAACAGTAAATTCACATAGACGTATTGACAATAAAACTTCAATTGTGTCTCATTCACTGTCTGCCAAAGTGTTAATTTATGATAATATTGAGTAGTGCAATGAAATAAAAAACAATCATAGGTTCTCAGGTGTATAAATACAACTGAGGTGTCACTGGCACGAAGATATTAGTTGTATTAAGTGGACTGGGGCGGTCCTATAGTCCCATTTTTATTTATTATGTTTTTTAACTCAGTCTTATATTTCATACACCATAACGCTTTAGGTCAGTAGGTTGTCTTAGGCGCGGAGTTTATAATTTTATTTATAACTTTCTCATTGTTTATTTCTTATAATCTATTCTACATTTATATATGTGAATAATCAATTTATTAAAACTTTCTTAAAACTAAATTCTCTACTCAACTCTCATAATAAACTAAATTAAAACCTTCAGCATTACATTGTATTTGAAACTATCAAAATATGCTTCAAAAAGTTGTCTATTTGTCCTAAATAGCTATTAGCCATGAGCCCCATGGCAATCCCTATGGCCCCACCTAACTTTTATCAGTGCTAATAGAATTGAATAATTATACCAAAAAAATTACTTACCGGGCAATGTAAGCTCATCCAACACATCAACATTGCTCAAGGCATCGGATAAGGATACTTTTTCACTCACAGACATGTTTTTATCAATTTTAAAACACGTAAAATACAAACGGATATGTGTAACACAGGATATGAGTAATTACGGTTTAATACCGCATAAGTCTGGGTTTATTGTCACTATAGTGGTAATACGAAACTTAGATATCGTTTTGGAAATGCGAAATTCAATAATTATTGTATAATAGCGAAATAATTAAGTATTTAAAACTCTTCACAAATTCACAATAATGGCGTTTGACAACTAAACACTGTGTAGCAGTGTTGCCTCGTTTTGCGCTTATACCACAGATATAGGCATGGGTTCGACATATCAAAACGTAACTTATATCGGATATGTGTTTATTATCATACCATATCGATATCTAAATATACATAACCGTTTTCACAAAAACTTCATCGAGCTATGGCTTATCCAAAGCGCAACAACGAGAACGAACTACGAATAATGTCGAATAAGTAATAACGAACAAAACGCAAACTTCACATCACGAGCGATATGACATCGACGGTTTTTATTCGCTTTGTCTCTGTCTTACCATTCAATGTTTTACTGGCGTAAAAGTGATGAAGCGAATATTACGTAACTTCGGCTAGTGATTGGTTATTTGGTTAATAATAGTGCGTGCGTAATATCTATATCCTAACGCGCTAGCAATAAGGTCTAGTTTCTATTTATTTAGTTACAACAAATATTCCATAAGTTAGCAACTTTCCGGCGGCTACTCGATATCAGGGAGCAAATCGTACTACTGATATCGATATCTGAAAACGGTTTTCGATATCGATATGAAAACTGAATATCGGTTACATATCCGTTAGCAACTAAATACGAAAACGCCCATGTCTACACAGATAACAAATCGAACCATATTACCGGTTTTCAATATTCGGTTTATGATTTATGGGCGCGTCGTATCTGCCATGCGCCGCTCCACCTACTTGTTGGAGGAGGTACGAGTGCATTAATTATATAACGTCATACTCAATTTCCTAAAAGGATTAGGCAGAGGGCCACACTTCCTAGTTTACCCAATATCAACAAAAATACGAATTGCCGTAATTGTATTAAAGGGAGCGAATACATACTATTCAAATATTACCTTCGATACCTTTCCTTAGGTATTATTGCATATCTTTTATACGTCTATGCATAGATATGATTACACAGGAGTCCGCAGCATCGACTGTTGTGGCGATCACAGACTACAATTATTTAAAGGGTAGTGGCGATTCTGAGGGTGAAAGCGTTCTATTTCGGTTTCCAGGATGACGTTCGGCTGAGAGGATCGTTTCAAACCTGTTGTATGCTATTGTACTGTGATTTTTACTCTATGAGAGTGCCCTGTCTGAAGCTAATTAGTCTGTGACTTGCACTCACTAAATTGGTCTGATAAGGTGTCCTAAGACTTCGCCTGCGTGGATGTCGGTTAGTAGTTAGGAAGTAAGGATAAGGATTATTGACATTTTCTTTTTTCAATTTTTTCGGCTGAGAGGATCGTTTCAAACCTGTTGTATGCTATTGTACTTGCACTCACTAAATTGGTCTGATAAGGTGCCCTAATGATTTTACAAATTAAGTAATATCCAGAAAGGTCCAGGTGCGTTGTACTCGCAACCAGTGTGCGTGTATTGTATGAAGAAATACGAAACGCTTTCGAAGCGATTGTCACCTGGCTAGGCCCTCTGATGCATGAACGTAAAGGAGGCAAAAGGAGAGTGTAAGGATTTTGGATTCTGTAGGTATGAGTTTGTGTATTCCTATACATAACAATTCTTTCAGGGAACAGCGTAAAGAGACCTATTTGTACAGTTCGATTCAAACTTGGAGTGAACAATGGAGGCTCGGAAGTTAGCCACTCGCTGCGCAGTACCCCACCCCTCACCCCCGCTGACACATGAAATTGTTACTGCGCAGCGACTCGCCTCATGTTCCGAGCCGCCATTAAGTTTGAATCGACCTGTAGAAGCCAATGGTTTTAGTATATTTTACAAAATCCTTATATGTATTTACTCGGTATCTGCCCTACTGCCGTAAGTAAAAGTACTGGCGTATCGGAGGGATGGGGAATAATGAGCTTTAGAAAAAATATTAGTAAAGCTTATTTTTCTATGAAAAAATCCTTTTGCTGACGGCGCGGCGGTAGTTCCTGTGTCTATGACAAATAAAAACATTTGATCATTTTAACTAAAATGTCAATTTTACGTAAACCACGGGGTCCAATTGAAATTGCTGCAGGTGGAACAATTTGAGCCATCGGCAATTTATTAACTATTCTAAATCTTCTCCTTGCAATGTACCAATGGTTCACCATCTCTGCTAATAATGATCGAAAGGAAAAAAGGCGATGACTCAAAATCAAAAATTTTGAGAATCACTTTCATTGTTTGTGTCGCAGTCAGGTAAAAATGTTTTAGGAGCAGATTAGACCTCTTCAAATTAAGTGTTAAAAATAAAATAAAAAACCAATTACTTATGTACATTATTTTATTATGTACTTCCACTGAAAGCTTGCTATTTCAACTGTCAGCAGAAAAAAAAAAAAATAAGATTAAACCTAAAATATAACAGAATTAATTACTTTAGAAGTACAAAACAGGTTTTCAAAATTAACCACCTCTAATAGGTACCTACCTCAGTAGTAGTAGTTAGTGTCCGCCCGAAACTTCGGCTTCGACAACTTTGGCCAAAAAAGCCACCTTCGGCCAAAATGGGGCCGATCAGACTATACCCAATTTGAAATAAGATTAGACATTTAAATACACCTTTTTTACAGTCCGTTCAAGCGATTTTGACTTCTATTGCGTTGGTAGCATGACAAATGGCAGCTGCAGTAGACAGTTGGTATTGTGTATTGACACATTGTATTTTAGTTTAGGTAAAATCGACACAGTTGAAACAGACGAAATTTATGTTACAGCTTATATAAAACAGTGATATTTACATCAATGCCATAATAATAAAAATAAAATAAAAACAACAAGAATTTTAACTTAAAAGTCATTCATAGCCTTTAGAGCGCTACAGTCACAAATAGAACATTTTTATAGAAGACAAACCAAATTATTATTTCTTAGGGTAAACGCAGACAGAATTGCAAAATTCTCGAGTACTTTTCATTGATAATTAAGTAAAAATAAATCATAACACAACTAATATAGAGTCCATAAGAGTATAAGTAAGTGTGCAAAATATGATACTCTTCTGTGGCGTGTGTTCGAGCTTATTCGTGCGTATTGTCACTCAAACAGCAAAGAATCTCGAGTATTTTGCTGTCCGCGCTGACCCTAACAAGTCAGTCTTTCTGCCATGATCATTGTGTGTTGCCTTCAAAGGCAATTTTTGACTGGCGGTTAAATGGATAGTACCTAAATAAAGTAAATATAATTTTAAATAATTATGGGAGACGCTCAGACCAACAAAAAAGGATAGACGCAGCGCGCCGTACATCAAAAGTGAAGCCACAAAACTATGCTCCTGCAAGTAAACACACAGGCTTACGCACACACCTACACTAAAACTATGCTCATCGCTCCTAGTACGTCATGAGTCGTCGTCTAGTAAACATCAATAAATATATAGAATTATGCCTTCTTGTGTAGTGAAAACTTGTAAAAACAATAGAAAATCACATAAAAAGTCTCACGACATCACTTTTCACTTGTACGTACTTGAAACAACATCGTTTTTAAATATAATTAACTATGAATTTTAGGTTACTTGGAACAAAAAACCTCAAAGAACGAACGAACGAACAAATGAAAGCAGTGACATAACGTGGGAGGGTTGCCATAATGTGATTTCAAATTTTCCCATTCGATTAAACCGATTTAAATTATGATTTCTCATTTCGAGTTATTTATATTCCTGTTTTCTTTTTTTATTTATTTATATTTTAGATTTCCAAGTAGTACTGAATCTAAAAGTAAATGGATAGTAGCTATATGAAATAGTGATGTCATTTTTTTTGTTTTTGTTTCGGAATATAAGTCCTTAACAATCGAGTTATAATGCCATACTCAACAATATCTTACTCCTACAATATTATCCCCCAAATTATAGGAATAAACTTTAAAAAATGACAACCCTTTTTACACACACATGATAAAAAAGTGGCTTCACTTTTGAGGTACGGCGCGCTCCGTCTTTCCTTTTTTGTTGGTCTGAGGGGAAACGCTTACATCTATTGGGTATCCCTCACCTCATTAAATGCAGGCGTCTGTAATAGAGTATTTATACATAATATATATAAGTAATGCAGACTGTAATCTAAACAAATAATAAAAATAAAAAATAAATGTTTTATGAAACTGATAGTTTCTGGTCAAAATCTCTAATAACCTAACTCAACACAAAAAGTCTTCTTAAAAAACTTAAAAATAGGCAGTATGTACTTAAAAAATATTAACTTTTATATTAAATATAATGTACTTATGGAAAAGAAAAATCTACATTCCTTTAATATACAACACTCATGTTTAATATATATATGTGTGAAATATAACTAAATAAAAAATTTACTTGCATTATTTGTCGACCTTTCATTCTTGCTACAGTCCAAAAAATCAGAATTAGGGTAAGATTAGAAAGTCACACAAAAAAAAAACTCCCGAAATTCTGAAAACCAATTCAACCAAGGAGTTTCGTGTCACCTGGGTTGTTCATGTAAAATTCTGGTATTCAGCTGCATCCGATTAGAGTGGAAGCCAACCCATCCTCATATACCAAGCCATTTCCCAAAATATTGCAGAAACAAAAAAAAAAAGTAAAGAACCCGTCTTTTTTTTTTACTCGTCTACTTTATCTACTATGCAGTAAGTGCCTTTCCCAAAGTCCTTGCCAGTTGTCCGAATAGCAGTTTGGGGCCCAAAAGATGATGGTTTTAGGTCCTGTCCAAGCTTGCCTTAAAATTAATATTGGTTCACAAGGCAATTTAAAAACAAGCCAAAAAACAGGTGCACTAGTTTTTTTTAAATTTAAATAAAAATATTTACATTGAACATTATTCTAACTACATTATAATGTAATATTAACAAATATTATATAATATTTCAGGCAAAAAAGTTTTACTCAAGCACGTTATGAGATTACAACTAGATATTTATGTACTTCGATAACCTTATGAAAAATCTGTGACTTCTTACTATTAACAACTTAATCAAATATTCTGTTGACCTTTAAAACAAAAAAGCGACCGCACGTTGACCCGTTCTCCTACGGGCGTAAAAATATCGCGATGGGATTTTATCGCACACTGGATTTTCAACTCTCGGTGTTGAACCGAGCATTCAGTATCCAACAGAGTGCATCCCAGCCCAGCGCGTCAAAAAAACACACTGTTCGATTTCAACTCTCGGCTCTCAGCAGTGCGTTGAAAATCCTTGGGCTTCGGGGGTAAAAATTTCCTTTATATTTTTTTCCGTTTTTTTGTATTTAAAATACAGTGTAGAAGCCTCTATTTTACTGCTAAACCCTAGGAAAAAATTGCAATTTTGCTACAGAAAAAGTGAAAAACCAACCAAAAATTATATACCTCATTTTTTTTCTAAAACTAATCATAATTGTTTTAACGTGTCAACTATAACCACTGTACGAATCTTATAGAACCTATTAAATAATATACTAGCCTTTAATTTAAGGGCTAGATATAATATACATTGATATATTACAGTTACCTATGTTTAAGGGTATACATTCATAATTATGTGAAGTCGAATACAGATACACGTGCTTATAAAAATAGTAATGAGTTGAAGACAATTTGAAATACTTGAATAGCTGCTTGGGACAGCTAGAAAATTGCTGCGGAAACGCGGTTCCATACTAACGTATTCTTCTGTTGTCTCCCTGGTTAATGAATGATACTATTTCGAATATTGTGAAAAAATATGTCTACTATTTTGGCGTAATTATATTAATTTTAGAAAAAGAAAATCCCTATTATTACGCCAAAAAAAAAAAAAATTGAGATGTGACAGAGGTAGAAATGAATAAATACTAGTCCTAAATGATTAAATACTAGCCTATCATTAACTGGGAAGAAAACAGGGGAATACTTTATTATGGAATGAACGCCAACGACCACGGGACCGCGTTTATTCATAAGAAAGACGGATACGGAAGCCCTCCAAAAAAAAATATGCTTCAGACAAATAGGGGAAAATGGGTGGCTTTAAGGTGGGAGACGTAGATACTGGAGGACAGTATGACTGGATCAGCGAGTTTTGGAGCAGGTTCATTTGATAGGTATGATAGGTACTAGATAAATCCGGAAATGAACTCCCAGTCTATTCTGTAACAATCTCATCGTGAAAACAACTAAAAATCAACTCTCTAAGTTCATATTACCCTATTGAATGTTTTTTTAATTGCAGAGTTAGCAAACTTATGTGGCAGTGAGTCCTTGTTTCCGTTAGATTAGACCAGTTTTTATTTTGCAAGACCTCATTAAGGCGTTTAAGCAAATAACATTTGCAGGGCTTCCAATTCCAAGTGTTACACAATTATCAAACTACTTATCGAGTAGTTACGCAACTAGAAAAGTAATGTTATGTAAACTATTTTACTTAAAAAATACTGTCGTAATAAGTATCCCAGAAAACGGTAAAACAAGAAAGCAAAAGAAAATAAAATTTTACAACTACCCACATTCGGAAAAGAATTTGTGTCAACTACATTAATAAAAAAAACAACAAATAAAAAAAAAAGGAGTAGGTTTGTTTTATATATTTCTTTTGCTTCCTCAAACAAGAAACATCAGTAATTGCAGAAAATATAACAGAGAAAACTTACTTCAACAACAGTTTCCATTGGAAGTCTCAACATCTCTACAAACACTGAACCATCCGTCAAAAACCACCATTTTGCACTTTAAAACTCAATTGGAACTTCCTGCATCACCAACTTATATCCCAAATTCTGCAACGGCGCAAATTTGTCCTGGGGTTGCTGATAACCACAACCGTTATATTCCGTCAACTGCACTATAGGGGCTGGTATCTCAAAGTCTATGGTATTCAAATAATCATCATTCTCCACAATATTGAGGTCATCAAACCCGTTTGGGGTGATTTCATGTAGATTATCGAAGTGTATCTCTGGTCTGGCATCTTCAAATGGCATTTCAGGATGTTTGAGGCGAATGCATTTGTGGGAACGTAGAAGAGATGGCCAGACAAAGGTCTCTTCACATACCTTGCATCGGAGGCTGTCATAGTCGGAGTGTTGGGTATCAATGTGCCGGCTTAGACAAAAGCTCGAAGAGTAGTATTTTCCGCATGTCTGTAAAAGAAAGGTGTCGATTATTGAGGATGGTATTACCGTGCGTTTGCACTGGCGAAACATTTGCGACAAAACATGTTGAAATCTTCATCTTCTGTCAATGTTCTATACAATTTTTGACAGGAACTAGAGATTTAAACATGTTTGTTGTAATGTTTCGCCAGTGCAAACGCAGAGTTAGCTAAACAAAACACTGGTTGTGGACTAGGTAGCTGTTATAAACAGGGTGTTAGGGTAAACACCGTTATCCATGAAACCAGTGGTTTGGTGTCATTTATAGAACGTAAAATCAATAGAAAATTAAACCTTTTTTTTACCCGACTGCCCCAGAAGGAGGGTAATGTTTTTCGAGAGTATGTATGTATGTATGTATGTATGTTTGTATGTATGTATGTCTATTTCTTTGGCACGCTCTGTAGCCTAAACGGCTTGATGGATTTTAACATTTGAGGTGTCGTTAGATTCGTCTTAATTGTGGGAGTGACATAGGCTATATTTTTAGGCTATACTTAAAATAAAACAAAATTATTTAAAAAACAAAAAACCCGCCTGCAAAAACGCATAACTTAAAAGAGAAAAACAAGCATTATAATCTGTAGAATTTTGGTATTACAGGCGGGGAACAAACAATAGGGTTATTGGTTTGTTATGCGTTTTTGCAGGCGGGTTTTTTGTTTTTTAAATAATTTTGTTTTATTTTAAGTTACATTTTACCTCAAGAGTATTTCACCCTTTCACCCTATGCGCTAGGGCAACGAACACAGGTGGGGGGCGCGGGACGTGACATGACCGGCTGCGAGCGCGACCCCTCCCTTAGTCAGTCAGCTGTTTCCCTAGTGAGCACGGGGTCGGATTGAAACTTTTTAAAATCTTTTAATGAAAATAACGATTTTTTTTGTTGTTACTCGGTCATTTATTCTTATATTTAAGTCAACTACCCATGGTTTGAGTGACAACGGTATTTACCCTGACACCCTATATATTATAACTTGGTTAACACTTTTACACGTCAATATTTTTATTAAAACGACATGGTCTTTAAAACTCTCTGAGAAGCAACACCGAAACAAACTCGGAGGTCACAGTCTCTTCTAAAGTCCAGACATAATCTTGGTCAGATCATGTGACGGTGAGGACAATGTAGATTAGTGTCTGTTATCATAATGATGTAAAATTATACAATCTTGGACATTGAAGGTGCAAGAAAACATCATGAGACAATTTCTGAGACAAAAATAATAATAATATATTTTGGGTTGGCTCAGGTTAGTGCCTGGTATTTTTTCGTCACAGAAATTGTACTGATAAAACACGATGGGGGCGTTAGTTCCGACCACGGATTTCGGCCACGCGCCAAAAGAACCTTATACAATGACCGGCGCCACCGGCATGAATCTTGAGCGCTCGATTTAAGAGTGGGGACGGCTTAAAGTGCTTTGCGAGACTCGGAGGAGTTTCGATATGATTGTAATGGCTGTTCACCCACAGACGAAACGAACGCGGCAAGCGACCCTATCTGCGGTCTAGAATAATGTACTGAATTCATGGTAGCAGTACGTTATTAAAAAAACATTTTTAGAGTACCTAACTTAAGGTTGATGCGCTAGGGTAGCCCGCGAAATTCAAATTTTCTTAGGTTTTTTGCAATTTGCAGGTCAGTATCAGATTGTATGTTGATCTAAATATTATTAGCGCTCGTAACAAATATGGATTTACTGAATTATAAACATTAAAATCAGCAATACAACTCACTAAGTTCATGAAAGTGCCAAATGTCATGATTTCATGAAATAGTCATTCAATACACTTTCATGAGCTTAGAGAGTTGTAATGCTGATTTTAATGTTTAGGGGATCCCTTCTTTTCGCATAATGATTTTTTTACTACTTTGGCATAATTATTTTAGTATTATAATTCTTTGCCATAATTGTTTTTGGCATGTTGACATAATTATCTTGTTAAATAATTATGCGTAAATATAGTTAGGATAAACAAAAGTATGCCATGTTATTTTATGTCTTAAAATTTTATGCAAATGGTACCGTCACCGTCTATGCTCCTCAATTTAATTCTAATTTACGTATTTGTTTAGCTGTATATTTTTTCTGTCAGAAATTATAATTGTAAATGAAATGTTTGAAAACAAACAACCAATTGCCGCAAATGCAAATGTTTGCCGCAAATAAACATATTTTCTTTCTTTTTTCTTTCTAATTATCACTAACCCCACAAAATAAATAAATAAGTAATTTTAAAAACACACTTTATTTAGTCATTTCTAGAAAATAAAAAAACAAGAAAATTGTTGCACTTTTAAAAGCAAAAATACCTTAGTATAATACTGACCTGGCATTGATGCTTAGAAATAATAGTCTTTTTACTCTTAGGGTGAACAATAGCCTTCTTGATCTCTCCGTTATTAATATCAAAGCTCCTAGCATCTATGAATTCAACGGAACCCGTCACAACTTTCCCCCCAATTTTAATCTTTTCCAAAACCAGTTGTGGTTGCATATACTCCGGTATTGGTTCATCAATCTTATATGTCATTTTCATCTTTTTCTTCCCAACTTTTTCCCGTTCTTGTGAGTTGTCACTAGTGATCAGAAAATGGGTCCACTTATGCTGTAGCATATCGGTTTCTGTATCAAACTTTTTGAAGCATTGATCACAGAAATAGTAGTCTTTATAACCTGTCATGGCTTTATTTGATAGATCCGGTAGTAATTGCACATGACGTTCTAAGGCATCACGTTCTACTGAACTTTCTTCGCAAAAGTTACATAGGTAGAGTCTCTCGTTCCCCAGATTACGCATACCATATAGGCATTTTGGGCGTTCATTTGAATGTAGAAACGCAATATGATGAGCTATTGCGCATTTACTGGTAAATTGATCCTTACACACATCACAGACGAAGCACACATCAGCGTGTTCATAACTATGATCTTTTAAGTCCATGAATTTGAAGTATATTTCGTCACAAGTCTTGCAAGGGAGACGTTTTAGCACTCTACACACATTCCGTCTGTGATCGGTAAACTTTACTTTATTTGGTAAGAATAGTCCGCATACATCACAATGCAGCTTAATATGAACTTTAAAAAAAGTTCGGTCTATGAAGTTCTTATTGCAATAATTGCATATGTAGCACTTACGTTTTTTATGATGTTGCTTCGTGTGGGACCTTAAGAGCTGATACGCTTCAAAGATTTTCGGGCATTTTCTGCATTTGTGGTATTCTCTAACTTCGTGGATAATTACCTGATCAGAGAATGACACACGCTTCTGTGGCTTGCCATTAGGTTTGTATACAATCATATGCTTATTCTCCTGATGTTTTAGCAACTTTTTCTCATTTGAATACCCCTTTTCACATATTTTACACTTAATGGATGCCATTGTTGGGTCCTTTTCGCTGTCTGAACCTGAGTCAGAGGGACTGCCAGGCACCTGGTTCCTCTGAAACTCCTCCTTCAGCTTACCTAAGTCCTGTTTCACCAGACTGATGAAGCATTTTCTAGAAAACCGGTTTATTGGCTGTACTTTAGGACCTGTCGGTTTTATTCGAGGCTTCTTACCAGTAACTGGAGTTTTAAACTGCCGCAAGTAAGGGCTTATGTCATAACGAGATACGAGAACCAGTGGCACCTTCTGGAATCCTCGAAATGCGCTTTCAGGCGGGATATTTTTATATTCGTCAGAAGATGTGCGTCGAACACCCACTTTATCAACACCACTGTTATTGCTGTAGGTTTCTTGCTTAACTCCATTGCTTGTGGACATCAGAAGATACTATTGACGCGGGAAAATAAAATAATAAAAAGAAAAATCCTAAGTTATCGCTAAAAACGTCAACAACGATAAATGTCATGCTAGTAAGATGGATAGGATTGCAGAGGTGGCCAATCGCCATCATTTTTCAATGTCGCAATAAACCGGTACTAACCGATTTTTTTATTTCTTAAATAATTTATTAATTATTTAACCAGCTTATAAAAAGAAGCAATAAATCTTAAAATGTATGGAAATACCACTGAAAAATAGGCACTAAGGAAATAGATTGTTCCTTAAATAATAAACACATCAACCATTTCACTGACTGAAAAACCGTAATTCCTGTTTTCTGTTTCTACAGTTTATCTGTGGAGGGTGCGTTCAAAAACTCAACTACAAAACTATTTCACTGCCTTATCATGCTTTTTGACACAGGAAAAATACCACCTCATATTCTTTTGTTCTAAAATAAGATATTTCATTTTATTTTTGCGTATATTTAGTTTTCATGGTATTTGAGCACTAAAACTAGTTAAATTCTATAATTTTTGTTTTATATTTAACGAATATTATGATTTTAAGAGGTTATATTTTTGAACGCATTCGTACAATAGCTCTATAAAATAATATGTTTTATCAAAATATCTTTACCCTATTTTAGGCATTCTCTTCTTTCCAATAAAGACTTAAATCGCGTCAAAGAAAAAACAGTATTATATAATGTTAGCACGACTTATCTAATTTGATTTTTCTTATCCGTTGTAGGTACCTACTAAGAGTACTTCATTCAGTAGGTACGCAAAATAATCAATTGGCGTGATTTTACGTAAACAATTTATTTTTAAGCCGCCGCCGTGTGCGTTTACCAGTCGAAATGTTCCCGCCGACTCGTATAAGGAGCTGTCTTCCTGTTATAAATCCTATGTTTAGACAAAAGTTACGTCCTCACAGACCTTTTCGACAAACGTCTACGCTTCACAATCAAACAAAGACGATACAGAGAAATAAATGGATGAGTTTTCGATCTATTATTACTAGATGGGTGCCGTTAGGCAGTGCTATTTACGTAGGTTGGTGTTATATCCGTGCTTCAATAAACTATGAAGTGTCTAAAGTGGAAATTTTATTCTACGAAATGTTCCCTTTTCGTGTTACCAGCCGAATTTGGGGAAAGTTGGCTGCTTGTGAATTACCGACGTCTTTACGGAGTTTCGTCTACGGTACGTACATTAAAATGTTTAATGTGAATCTACACGAAGCTGAGTTTACTGACCTCAAGCACTACAAAAGCTTGTCCGCATTCTTCACAAGACCTTTGAAGGACGGCGCGAGGTATATATCTCCGTCCCCGTGTGTGTCTCCTTGTGATGGTGTTGTCCTTAATTGTGGACCAGCGGACACAGACAAGATAGAGCAAGTCAAAGGAGTCACATACAGCCTGGAGGAGTTCCTTGGAGAAAATAAATGGGTGAAAAAGAAAGATGATAATTATTATGACTCCCTACTGACTAACAAAGACAATATTCTACATCAGTGTATTATTTATTTGGCTCCCGGAGATTATCACCGCTTCCATTCTCCATGTGACTGGACTGCGACATTCAGAAGACATTTTTCCGGAAAGCTGTTGTCAGTAAACCCATGGTTAGCAAGACTTATACCTGGCTTATTCACGATAAATGAACGAGCTGTGTATGTTGGTGAGTGGAAACATGGTTTCTTCAGCATGACTGCCGTAGGGGCAACTAACGTTGGCTCCATAGAAATCTATAATGACCCAGCTTTACGAACAAACACTAAAGGAAAGCGGAACCGTATCAACGAGGTGGAATTGGGCCAGGTTCCGTTGAAGAAGGGAGAGTTATTTGGCCAATTTAATATGGGAAGCACAATTATCTTGTTATTTGAGGCTCCTAAGGAGTTCAAGTTCGATATGGCTTCTGGAGACAAGGTTCTTGTTGGCCAAGCACTGTGCCCAGCAGCGAAGGAACATGCCAGGTGACCTGTTTACAGGGATTTAGTTGAAATAGCCCAAGTGGCCATGTTTTTCTATATGATGTCTGCAATGCTGTGAATTTGTTAGGATTTTTAAACTTTTAACCACCATCATTGTTATTCCAGTGTTACGCTAGTTCTTATAGTCTTCTGAGGAGATTTTTGTTGATCTCTATTTCAAAATCAGGCTTGGTAATCGGTAAGACGGGCTGGTGTCCACAACTCCACGTCTAAGCGCGTATTTTGCGTACGGTCGGGACAAACGATCTTTCGATCCACCCCAGATCCTCTAGGAAATCCAGCAAGCTTTGGCGTTACTGACAATCTCATGGAGGGTACCTGGGTTAAAATCAGGCTTGTCAATTTACCATGTGGAGATTATGTGGATCTTTCTTTTCTTTTTTATTATTTATTTTTTCTTAATTTTAATTAATCATAGTCTGGCAGTTTGAGTAATTTATGCGGCCTAACCAAAATGTCCTTTCTTTGGTATTGTTCGTCAAATCGTTGAGCTCCTTAAATTCGGAGTTGAGCTGCACGATTACTGACAAATGCGTGCACTGACTGGACAGGTCCACTCAATCTGTGTGGTTCTTTCCTCAAAAGACCATTTCAGACACCAATCTACATGGTCTTCACATAATCTGACCAAGATTATGTCTGGACTTTAAAAGAGACTGTGACCTCTGAGTTTGTTTCGGCCTTTCTTCTCAGAGTAGTCAGATAGGAAACGCCGACCTCATCTAGTTTTAAAAAATGTGATTGACGTGTAAAAGTGTTTGTACAAACCTACTTACAAAAATAAATCATTTATCATTTATTATCATTTATCATGATTAGGGCTCCATTTTAGAATCATTGACATCATTGAAAGCTTATTTGTAGTTAAGGTTGGCTATCCAAAGTTATTCTCATACTGTATTTATTTGAGTAAAAACACCAAAATGTCTAAGGTTGAAAACCAAGACTTTCTAAGGTGAAAGCATCAGGGTAGTTAGCAAAATTCAAATTTTCTTACGTTTTTTGCAATCTGCAGGTCAGTATCACATTGTATGTTGATCTTTATATAATTCGCGGCCGTATCAAATATTTAATTATAGAATTATAATCGAAAAAATCATCAATAAAACTCTCTAAGTTCATAATACCCTGTTAAATGAGTATTTCATAGAATCATGACATTTGACGCCAATTCTAAATTATGGAGTTGTATTGCTGATTCTAAAGATTATAATTCTGTAAAGCCATATTCATTACAGTCGCGAATCATATTTTAATCAACATGCAAAAAACGTAAGAAAATTTGAATTTCGTGGGCTTCCTTATCAGATCCCCGTAGTGTAACTACATTATCTGAACTTGGAAACATCTATGCTATGTAATGGGTGATATTCTAGCGATTTTTCTAAAAACAATTAAGAAACGGCTTTTCATGACCAACAGCATAAATATAAACTTTTTTGTCCAAGCCTTTTTGGGTAAGAATATGCTCTGCATTTTATTAATTTTAGTAACATGTACATATAATTTAAGTTTCTTTAATCAACAACCATTCAAAAGTAGTTCTTCCATGAATTTGGTATCTTGGACAATTTTTTAGTTAGTTTATCGAAAATAGGGCCTGCCTTTTTAGCTCGCCATGCCGCAAGGATAGCTTATCGGGCCGCAAGCATGTATAATAGACTGGAGGGCCAAATATCGAGAATAGCTTAATTTTTTTTAAAGTCACCCTTGTTCCTTTACGTTTGCCATAGTTCCATGTCCAGAGAAAGAGAAGGCGCTGTCTTTTATAGCTCCATCTCTTACTGGCCCTGGCCAGGCTTGCAGAAACGAAAGTATGTACAGTACTGTACACACTTAAAAAAAACTGACAAGTTCTTCCCATGCCATGGGGGCAGGTCGGAACTACAGAACACCACCTGCTACGATCCTTACATACTCCTTTTGCTTCGTATACATCAGGTCATACACGCACGCCGGTCATATACATTCTATCAGCGATAATGATGATGGAAAAGGCAAAAATGTATAGGACTGACATAAGCTATCGAAAGCTTATGTCAATCCTGTTGAAAGTCGTTGTAGAAATACGAAACGCTTTCGAAGCGATTGTCACTTGTCTAGGCCCTCTGGTCATACACGCACGCCAGTTGCGAGTACTACCGCACCTGACCTTTCTGAAGAACATCACCATATTTTAAGTTCTTTCGGTAACTTAGCTTCTTCCATTTTCGTAATTCCCTTTGCAAAGGAAGATGGTCTAGAGGCTTCCTAAATTCATCTTCTGTTCTTAGATTTTACCATCACAACTTTTTAGTAGTCTTCAGCTCTCTAGGAGGGGCTCGTAGCTAAATTATAACAGCCGCACGAGTCGATTGGAGGTTAAGCTACGCTTGCCGTGGTCGGTTTGTGGATGGGTGACCATCCATTACATATTGAGATCCCTCCGTGCCTCAGAAAGCCGTTGGTCCCGGCTGTTATTCGTAGATCTTTGACAGTCTTTACGGATAGTCAGAAGCTCAAAAGTCTGACAACCAGTCTTACCAAGGGGTATCGTGTTTCCTATTCACTGGGTTGTGGAGGTCAGATAGGCAGTCGCTCCATATAAAATACTGATATGCAGCTGCATCCGGTTAGACTGGAAGCCGATCCTAACATAGTTAGGTAAAAGGGCTAGGCGGATGATGAAGATTTATTTAATAAAGTAGCCAATGAAATTTGCAAATCTGTGGCCTCACTTAAAAAACTGGGCCAAGATCAAAGGGTCAACTCAATAGCTGTGACTTATTCGTTTTGTTTTGATTGCAAAATCAGATATTTGTCAATCAACTTTAATTAGATTAAATTCAATTAATTTGTTTGCAACAATGAGAATTCTTCGTTCGTATCTATAGTCGGAACGCACTGTGTGAAAATGCTCATCAATCATCGAGCTACAGCCGCACGGGTCGATCCATCTTTACATATCGAGACTCATCCGTGCCTCAGAAAGCACGTTAAACCGTTGGTCCCGGCTGTCATTCGAGGATCTTTGACAGTCGTTACGGGTCGTCAAAAGCCCGAAAGTCTGACAACCAGTCTTACCAAGGGGTATCGTATTACCCAGTTACTGGTTGTGGAGGTCAGATAGGCAGTCGCTCCATGTAGAATACTGGTCGGCTTCCGGTCGGAAGCCGACCCCAACATAGTTGGAAAAGGCTAGGCAAATTGAAATTGAATTGAGAGTCTTCTGCTGGACATAGGCACAACGCATAGGCGAACAGGGTATTATGGCTCAACTTGGGAGAGCCCAAATTGAGCCACAATACCCTGTTCGCCTTCTCACGCATTTAAACTTTCTGAAAGATACTTCTTTCAGCCACCTCTATGTTCATTAGTCCCTGTAGCCAGTTAGAAACATCGCACGCGTCGCTTGCGTATTTGCAGTCATAGGTGAAAATCATAATCCGCCTATAATCTTCCCATTGCTGGAACACAGGCCTCCTCTCTGTGAGAGGGAGTGTGCCGTAAATCCACTACGCGGGCCCAGTGCGGGCTGACGGATGTCACGTGTCGAATTGTTATCAATACTTGGCCATTCCATACATACATAAACTCACTCCTTCACATGCAGTAACAAAACGCCACCTGCTACAATCCTTACATACTCCTTTTGTTGGCCCTTCATTCACAAGAATATGATTCCTTTATCGCTTTGATACCTAGATGTTATTGGGTTATTCGTGTCAGTTACCCAATAACTGGGTTGTGGAGGTCAGAGCAGTTGTTCCATGTAAAATACTGGTATTCAGCTGCTTCAGATTAGACTGGAAGCTGACCTCGATAGAGCTGGGAAATGGCTGATGATGATGTGTTTGTGTCGAGAGCCATTTATTGCGATTTTGCAAGTCTCGAATTTTGTTAAAAAATGGTGGTTAAAAGTTTAAAATCGTTTCTCTAGATGTTTTTCATTTATTGAAAAATGTAGCTAAATACATTCGTTTTGTAAGTAAATATTTTACAACTAAGGAGCTTGTTACGCTATTGTAATATATTTTAGTTTAATCGACTTACGAAATGAATATTACAAATAGAGATGTCCTTTATCGATCTCGACCTACTTTATCGACAAGCAAATTAGGTTAACTATCTGACAAACTTTCGGGTACACCACTTTTGGGTACTGATACCTATCCACTTAATGCTACTTCACTATTTTGTAATGTAATTGAGTGTCCCACACTTCTTGAAGATAAGTATTAAGTAAATGTATAGTCTATGGTAAGATACGTGGCCGTTAATATGAAACAAAAGGGGTTTAAGAATAATTTCGAATACAAGGGCGTAAGGGGGCAAGAGTCATCATGAAGCCGTCATCTAGTCATTCTGTACAGAGGCAATAGGGTTAGTCTTTTATCCATACAAAAAGTCACAATTCGAGGTTCGGCTCTCGTCTATTTCCTCCTCCAATATTGAACCAATTTCAAAGATATTGTATAAATTGAATAAGAAGGATATTTACTGTGCCCCTATGTTTTTATTTTTTCGTTAATAGTTGTCAAATTTGTACAATAGGCCTCTGATGACAGTGGTCTAAACAGGCAATTTTCTGAGGGTTCTAGTGCTTCTACAGATAATGTATCATCAAAACGGAAAATATAGGGGTATAGAACTAGTTGATATATATTTTTTTAAACTCTCTGAGCTTTAATAGCGGTCGCGTACTGTACTTAATGAATACTATTTAAATGCGGGTATTGCCTTTTGAAGTGGGATACTTAATGATTAAGAAAATAGGGTATTTTGAAGTCGCCAATCCATTTTTGAAGTCAGGTAGTTAACTAAATACGCCTTCGACCATTTTTGCTGTAGATGTAAAACTAGTGTTTAGTTGATTTGTATAGATTTATAAATAGATTTTTATGCGAACAAAGTAGTTTTTGTTATCATGTCTGTGTAAAATATGAAAATCGACTGAGTTGTCGAAAAAAAATTGAAGTGCAATTTTTGAGTAATACCTATTTACAAAGTATTTAAATGGAGGGTAGAATATAAAATGTTTTGTCAAGTATTTCTTATATTTTGCCATTATGAAGGCAATTTTGGCTGTAATTTGCAATTCACAACCAAATTTTAGGCCGCAACTCTTAAAGGGGTGATAGACGTGCGAGCAAGTACGCGTACTTATGGCTCGGCGAGCTTACTCGCCCGTGTGTCATGCTAAGTACTCGGACTTTAAAACCGCAGAGTAAGTTCGTCGGCGATCCAACAGGTTTGAAATTTTGCTCGTAGCCCGCCTTGGCTCGTCGTCTGTCACCGCCGCGAGCCGCCAATTTGATAATGACATTTTGAGCAAGCTTCACGTGTGTCACCGACGACGGCGGGCCGAGTAAGTTCGCGAACTTAAAAACCGCGTACAAGTACGCACGTGTATCACCCACTTTATAGCTTAACGAACTATTTAATGAAGAAAGACTCTCACAACACCATGCTTGTGGATTGGACACCACGATTCTGCGCAAGGCTTAGCTTTTGCTTTATTTGTCTCGTTACATTTGTCGTCATCGTACTCAAATGTCATTGTCAACGTAAGACGGTCGAGCGAATCTAACGATTTATATTTTTGTCTCGATCCATCGGGTCGCACAGGCAGGCAATTATACGGCTGAAAAGCTGGTGATTGGGAGTAGATAGCTGACCTCGCATTATACGGCAATCCTATACAATGCGAGATCAGCATAAACTGGAAATATATAGCTTGATGTGTAGCCGTGTGTCACATAGTCAAATTATGTTACAAACGACAGTTTCTTTGTGTTAATGCCTGTTGAATAAATGTGGTTAAATGTCGTCCATAATTTTATTTGAGTTTAAAAAATCTCCAACGCGCTGGTAGATTTGGCAAGGGTCACATTAGGCTCCCACAAACAGAAGCGTCAAGGGTTGCGCTGCCCGTGCGACCCGATATTTTAATTAATTTAAAAGACTTTTTGAAGTGCCTGTTTACTGGCATAACGATAACAATACATTTATTCGACAGACTAATTTTTAATCTGGGCAAAACATTTTTGCACCCACATAGACAAGGTGGAATTAGAATATCTGAAAACCAGCACCCCATTTGCGTAATATACGATCAATAAGAATCTGAATCGGTTTAAAACAAAATAATTAACCCATTGAATAGCAAGTTCGAAAAAAAAATTGCTCAATGACGTAAATCAATGATTAACTTATTTTGATCAGTGGGACAGTTCCCGTCTGATATGACAGATTGAGACTGTCTCAATCTGTCTGAAATACCTTTAAATGCCGTTTATTTTGACATTGATCGCGCAGGCATCAACTGAGGTGAGGTTGCGAATAGATTTTTAACGTTTCTTTACGGTAATTGGCCCTACTATGATAAAATGAAACGCTGTCAGTCAAGAATACTACAGATTGAGATAATTTCAATTGACTTGACATGTGCTAAAATGCTGGTCAATATAACAGTGCGATCATTATAACCCGTGACGCGATTGGTAGCACTGAATTTGCAGTCTTAGTTTCAATACTAATACAGTTCAAAATGGCGACTGATAGAACCGTAATAACCAATCACATGACTACAAAATTCAGTGCTACCAATCGCGTCACGGGTCAAGGACCTAAATTAACGCACTGTTAAAGAACTCAAGCGCCCGAGTTTAGCGTTCGGGCAACCATGGTTGCTCCAACCATACAATTTTGGGGCTACTATGGTTAACGGGCACTTGAGTGCTTGGATTATTATTGTGATGATTCCGAGTTTTTTTGTCTGTGGTGCAAAACTTTTTTGATCCTTTTTTAATTATAGTGATTTGCCCTTCCATTGCCAATGTATTGCGAAAAAAATATAGTTATTGTAAATGTGCTCGAAAAAAGTGGATGTTCAAAACGACAATTAAGTGTGTAAAATAAGGTGAATTGAATAAAAAACAATAAAATTAATACGTGTTTCTGTTAAAAATCCCAACCTCAAAAGATTTGATGATGGTTTTAAATTGTTTCAAAGTCAAAGTCAAAGATTTATTTGCAGATAAATATGGTTATAAGGTTCTTATAATGGTAGTTTATTAGTAGCTTAACATACTTAATCATAACATAATGACATGCAATTTTTTTTTACACAGATTATTAAAATTAAAATTGAAGGAATTCTTTTAAATTGTAGAAAGAATTCTTAATTAACCAGCTGCGTAAAGCCCTTCTGAAGCCCGTTTGTCGAAACTAGTTATTTTAAAATTAGAATTGGTTCTAATATAATGTAACCTGTTCTGGCTAGCCTATAGAGGACTACGTATCAACCTATAACGTTCCCACTGCTGGGACACAGGCCTCCTCTCTGTGAGGGAGTGGGCCATAATCCACCACTCGGGCCCGGTGCGGGTTGGTGGATGTCACATGTTTCGAATTTTTGGTTCTAGGACATGCCGGTTTCCTCACGATGTTTTCCTACACCATTTGGACCTTGCCTATAACCTATGATATTTAATTATTTATCATAGATAGGTATATGTTTTTTGTATTTCTATGATATTTATTATTTTGCCAGATGTTTTTTTATATTACCACTTTTGAAAGATCCTCTTTTCCCCCCATTATTTAAATTTTTCTTCTAAACTAAGTTTATACAAATTCTTGTACCTCTTGTTTGCCTTATAAATTACTAGCTCCCGCCACGCGGCTTCACCCGCTTGGTAAGTCGATAAAAAGTAGCCTATATCCTTCTTCAGGATGCCATTTATCTCCTTGCCAAATTTTGTCGAAATCCGTTCAGTGGTTTAGGCCTGAAAATATAGCATACAGACAGACAGAGTTACATTCGAATTTATAATATTAGTATGGATTTCCTCCAGACGGCAAAGTGTACCTGTTGATGAGCTCAAATCTTTTCTGTTGCTATAGTTCCATTGTTCAGCTCATTTATCTTGGCAAAAGCCGTGAAACTTATTTTACGAACTGTTTCCTAGGACCAGTGATACAATACAATACCTTCCGATAATAATCTTTGAATTGTATTTCAACAAGCACCATCGTCAAGGATTTTATGGTGTTGCTACCAAAGCATTGAACACTTTTGTCCTTAACGCTCCTTCAGACAGACGCAACGCGACTCTAGTTGAACAATTTCTATGAAAACTTCTTGGAAATTGATCTACCCGAATCGCGCCGAGCCTGTCAGCGGGAGCCTTTATTATGAGGACGCCGACGAAGTTCCCACTTCAGTCAGATAGGCAGGCAGTCGCTCCATGTAAAATACTGGTATTCAGCTGCATTCGGTTGGACTGGAAGCCGACGACCCCAACATAGTTGAGAACAGCTAGGCAGATGATGATAATGATTTATGAAAGTTCGTTTCTCCGAGTTCTTTGTCAGTCATTGATTTGTATAACTTCGAAAGTAAGTAAATAATTACTTTAGTATATTATATTGAACTTGTTATTAACGAATTAAAGAAAAACCTACAAATCTCTCAAAAATCGAAATTCTACTTTAAAACATTCCATGAATCATAATCTGCGTGTCCAAATTCTTGCAAAAATACTGAGTCAGCCAATTTTTATCAACCGATAGTTAACTCAATGATAAGAGGGTAAGAGTTACTTAATGATGTACGTCACTTATCACTTTGCGGAAATATGACTTACTAGCTGTGCCCCGCGGTTTCACCCGCATAAGTCGATCCCGTGGGAATACCGGGATAAAAGATATTCTAGGTCCGTAGGCTTCAACTTTTTGACTAACTGACCGACTCTTTGACAATTCAAAAGTGCCTGTAAATGGTTTAATTGAAATAAATGCTTTGAGTTTGAGTCATGGTCTACCCATGTGCCAAATTTCATCAAAATCCGTTCTGCCGTTTCAACGTGACAGCGTCAAACAAAATCAATTTCACATTTATGATACCTATTACTTAGGAAGTTAGGACTATCCCGCGACTTCGTCTGCAATCCAGGATGAATAGTAGCCTATGTCCTTCTCCAGGTTAAGGTCTACCCATGTGCCACAAATTTCATCCGAGCCGAAGTAATACCTGGGCAGACGATACGATGCGACGCGGTGGGTCGGAAGCAATGACTATATAGCCTCTCTCACTAGGGTATTGTAATACGTCTGTCCCTTTCTATCTGCACTTATACCGGAGAGAGTTGTGATAACTTCATAATAAAGCAACTATATTATTGACGATAAAAATTACGATGTTTCCTAATGGTAAATATAAACATTAAGATTAAACCATTTTTTTTTAAGTTCCTCACTATATGTTCTCTAGAGGGCGCCATTTTTAATTTAATGGGACTTCACATAGCCTATAACCAGCGGACAATCACGACGTTTCTAACGATATCTCATTTGTCAATTTGTGATAAGTGGTTTGGAAGATAGGAGGGAACAGATGAACATACATACATACATACTTACATACATACATACATACCCGTCAAAATCATAACCCTCCTTTTTTCTTCGCCGTAGTCGGGTAAAAAAGTAACATTAAGTACTTAATGTTTATATTTTAGATTTCAAAATATTCCGTAACCTTAAGAAAAGTGGATTAATGCAGTTCACAGAGAAAATTTTGTTCCAAATAAATATAGCGTTGTTTGTTCAAGGCATTTCAAAGCAGATTAAAAATAGGTATTAGCAATGTCATTTCCTTTCGGATAGAACAATAAATTCTCATAAGTGAAATTCAAATTAATTATTGTTCAATTAGGAAATCGTCGAATCGACGTTGATTTTATCGATATCGATATTATTGTTGCAAAACTGACTTGTGCCTCACTATGTTTGGGACTTTCGTCCTGACATTGTTGCATCGGCCAATCACAGCCGCAGAGCCGCTGTAATGTCTTCGTCCCCCGGCCCGCAATGGTGAGTCGTGTGCCTAGACGAAATCGGTCTATCAGCTCTCAAGTGGTTTAATACTCTTTGGTCGGAAGCCTCACGCGTACGAAGAATCGCGGGCAGAATCTACTTATATTATAAAAAGCGAAACTACAAATAAAAGCTAATAAAACCTGGCTTGTTTGGCTTCGTTCTAGTTAGAGACTACGCAACATGAATAATAAATGTAATTCATACAACAGGTATTTTTGTTTTATTACATACCTATGATTCAATCGTTATCAAGGTCGTTAAACTTTTTATCTAATTATATCGCGTTCCGCCTTCGCAGATATTTACTAGGCACCTGTCCCACCGCCCGCCGCGCCGCGACGAGTAAGGCCTGAATTCCTCTTACGCTGATGTCGGTTGTGTACGCGGAGCAACGTCGTACGCTCCGCGGACGTCAGCGTCGCAATATGGTGATAAAGAACACAATGTATATACGCACGCGCGACCGACATCAGCGTAAGAGGAATTCAGGCCTAAGCGACTCAGCTACAATAGCTTGGCGGGCAGAATACTCGCTGAGAGACTCACTCTTGGTAAATATGCTGTTATGCAATATGCATGCATACCAGCGAGTAATTCGTTAATAGTTTGGTAGGACTGTAGGACAGGTGCCTGTTGAGCAATTTTATCGCTTGTCATTGCTTAAATTTTTATGCAAATAAGTAGTACGTACTGTATAGCTACTACTCTAAACTGGACAACTGACAATCGTGAATTCGTGAGGGACATGATCGAAGGAGGGACATAGCCTCACATGGCATATCAAAGCCGGAGCGACTTGCGCTCTGCGATAAGTTCCATTGAATGACTTTTCCTTGAAATTACATGACATTTGAGAACAAATCTAAGGAACTTAGAGAGATGTATTAGGTAATGATTATAATTCTGTAAGTAAATACATACTATTTGTTATGGTCGCGAATCATATTTTGATCAAGATACAACCTAACTTGCAAATTGCAAAAAACGGCAGAATTTCGCGGGCTACTTTTGCTGATCCACCATAAGCTACAAGTCTACACCCTACAACCCACAGAGAAACAGGAATTTACACGAATTATTATTTACAAACATCAACGTCAAACTATTTGAACGGAGTTGACTGATAACAAGTGAATGTGCCAAAAAACAAGTGTTGATAAGAACGTCGCGCGATTCATTATTTTGATAAAGCCTATATTAAATAACATAATTACGTTGTGTTACTACTTACATCTTTGTTTAGGTAACAATATTGTTATCGGAATGGCGTGATAGCTCTGAGGTTAAAAGATCTGTTTCTCGAACACGAGGTTGCAGGTTCAAACCGCTACCGACGATACCACTCGATATCACGTGGGTAGACGTAGAAATAAACAAAGCCACTTTACTCTCAGCTCTAGGCAGCTGTGTATCAATCTACGTTACGGATGGTCCGTACAGACCGCGACAAGAAGCGACGCGACGCTGAACGCATTTTTTACCCGACTACGGCGAAGAAAAAAGGAGGGTTATGATTTTGACCGGTATGTATGTATGTTCATCTGTTCCCTCCTATCTTCCAAACCACTAATCATAATTTGACAAATGAGGTATCGTTAGAAGCGTCGTGATTGTCCGCTGGTTATAGGCTATGTGAAGTCACATTAAATTAAAAATGGCGCCCTCTAGAGGACATAAAGTGAGGAACTTAAAAAAAAAATGGTTTAATCGTACCATGTTGGGTATCAAATGAAAGGCCTTAATGAGCACATTTCAAAAATATATATACAGGCTGTAAGGGTAAACAGTCTTGTCATTCAAACCATGGGTAGTTGACTTAAATATAAAAATAAATGACCGAACACAACAAAAAAAAAACGTCATTTTCATTAAAAGATTTTAAAAAGTTTCCTTCCGACACAGTGCTCTCTAGCGAAACAGCTGACTGACTGAGGGAGGGGTCGCGCTCGCGGCCGGTCAGGTCACATCCCGTACCCCCCGCCCGTGTTGAGACGCAAGTTCGTTGCCCTAGCGCATAGGACAACGAACTTGCGTCTCTTGTGGTAAAATGTAGACTTAAAAAAAAGAAAAAAAAAGTTGTAATTTAACATTGATTTTACGTTCTATAAATGAAACCAAACCACTGGTTGCAAGGATAACGGTGTTTACCCTAACACCCTGTATATTATAACCCCAAAAGAATTTAAAAAAATGTAGTAATAAAAACTATAACCCAACTACGACTTAAAAGGTATAAACAAGACACCACAGACAGACAAATTAAAAATCCGGAGTCACACGTACTCTGTTCGATTTATGCCCTAACACGTGTGACTCCGGATTTTTAATTTGTCTGTCTGTGGTGTCTTGTTTATACCTTTTAAGTCGTAGTTGGGTTTTAGTTTTTATTACTACATTTTTTTAACAATTATCGAACTTATTTTCTTCACGAAAAGGTTTATTGCAGTGCGAGGGTTGACACGTGTCAAAGTACGCTGAGATGCGCGGTGCTGTGCAGCGCGTGTACCTTATTGTGTAGTCAATAAATTCGATATTGTATCGAATCCAAAAAAGTGCACGTCGCGTCGAGTCTCGGTGTGTACTGACCCTTACGCTACAGAGTAGTTAGGATTAACGGCGATCACAAGATCGCCATTGATTGACCGTTCTTAAATTGAAAACGGAGATATCCGCTTAATTGACAATGGAACTCAATGGGCTCGAATTGTCGCGGTTGTCATCAGTGCTCGCTCATCTGCGAGTATATTGAATGACAGTTACGTTGCCAGCCTTGGACTATTCGCCTGCCGACGAGGAACTATTATGTACCTAGCCTGCTATCAACGATTTCCTCGCTCAAGAAGCTCGTACAAAAGATTGTAGGTCGCGGGTCAGTAAAAGAGATAAGGGTACATAATTTACATAATTATATGAGGAGCTCGGGGCTAAGTAATAACAGCCGCACGGGTCGATCCTAACCTGATGGATCGACCCGTGCGGCTGTTACTACCTACGCTTGCCGGAGTTGGTCCGTGGATGTGTGACCATCTTTACATACCGAGACTCCTCCGTGTCTCGGAAAGCACGTTAAGCCGTTGGTCCCGTTTGTCATTCGTGGAACTTTGACAGTTGTGTCGTGCCAAAAGTCTGAGTTCTGACAACCAGTCTTGCCAAGGGGTATCGTATTACCCAGTTACCTACTGGGTTCCAGTCGGCTTCCAGTCTAACCGGATGCAGCTGAATACCAGTATTTTACATGGAGCGACTGCCTATCTGACCTCCACAACCCAGTAACTGGGTAATACGATACCCCTTGGTTGGACTAGTTGTCAGACTTTCGTGCTTCTGACGACTCGTAACGACTGTCAAAGATCCACAAATGACAGCCGGGACCAACGGCTTAACGTGCTATCCGAGGCACGGAGGAGTCTCGATATGTGAAAATGGTCACCCATCCACGGACCAACCCCGGCAAGCGTAGCTTAACCTGATGGATCGGCCCGAGCGGCTGTTATTACTTAGCCACGAGCTCCTCGGTGTGTAACAGACCATCAAGCTTAAAAACTTTCTTCACGGGAATAATATTGTTCTCAGTGGTCGTCAATAATACGACAATGAGGCGGTTGACATCGTTGACTCTCGGTCGAAACTGTTGTTATGAGTTTATGAGGTTGAATACCGTTAACCTACGGCCTACGGTGAACTCCGTTGGGTAAAAATAGCATTTCGTTATAATTTCCCAAGTACATTATAATAACCCAAGTAGGTACATCTACATAGTTAATTCGATGAAATATTGATGAAAGAGTCTTTATTTAAATTATGTACCTACCTACTTCCTACCTACGCTCTGAAGATACTGACTGAATCTTTTCTATCTATTTTGAATCGCATGACTATTGACCTAATTTTTAATTTAATATTGATGTTAATTGCTGATTTATTTAAATGATTATTCTTTGTATTTTTATATTTTTTACTTTGAAAACGTAGTCTTTCGACTAAATTTGTACACCAGCAATGGTCAAACATGTTGAGCAAAAAATAACATTGTAACACCTATATTATGCATCATACCATGTATATTATCTACACATGTTTTCGCAAATAAATGAATCTGAATCTGAATACTTGAAAACCCATAAAAACTTATACAGTGTTAGGGTAATAAACACCGTTATCCTTGAAACCAGTGGTTTGGTTTCATTTATCTATATCTATCTATACATATAATAAATCTGTAGACGAGGCGTTTATGTACAATAAAAAAAAAAAAAAAAAAGTTGGTTGGTTGTCCAAGAATAACCAACAGATTCCATTTCTACCATTTTTGGAATTTTTGTCTGTTTGTCTGTTTGTCTGTCTGTCTGTTTGTATGTTCTTTAGTTTGATTGTTCCACTTTCACGTAAAAAGTACGAAATCAATATGGTTAACTTTTATACTCAAATATTGTGTGTAACTCGATGTTTCAATTAGTTTTTGTTTCATCGCAATCGCTTCAAAATATCAAAAGATATATGAATTTAATAAAGTGTTCAAGAAGGAATTTTCATTACGTAATGTACATACACGTTACGACATCTATTGACGCGAAATGATACTTACTTCTTAATTACTAGGTTTGTGAGATCGTGTGTTGTTATATGACCGTCATTTTCTTTGCGCGGAAACTTAACGCGATACATTGTGTATAGAATATAACTCTAAAGTTAGATTAATTAAAATTTTCCAGATGCGTTGTTTATTTATTAGTTTAGTATTAGTGCGATAGGTGGCGCTACCTATCTTTCAAATCTAGATAATCATGAAAGAATAGTGACAAATGTTAATTTCTTAAAAAATATAGGTATTTATTCTTTAATTTTTCACTTTTCTACATAGTTTATTTAGCTTACGGAGTGTTCGAACGTTTTCCCATATATTTTGACAGTATCATTTCGTGCTCGATAGATGGCGTTGTTCGTTTAATGTCATTTTCTGAATCGCGGTGTTAAGAGTCTCCGTCGAAGAATGACTTTCGCCCAGATATTCCAAATAATTTTTTAGTGTAGGTATCTTTGTTTTAGACTTCTTTAGTGTCGATAATAATAATAAATAAATAATAAATTGTTGGTTGGGTTGGGTTCTGGGTTGTCATTCGTTGAATTGAAAGTATTGATCAGACATCTGATTGGTTTTGATTTGTTATTTTGGTTGGTTTCGTTCATTAGGTTCAAATTAAGAAGTCAAGAAACGAGTCGTTACAGATCGATTCAAACTTAATGGCGGCTCGGAAGTTAGCTTTTAGCTGCGCAGTACCCCACCCCTCACCCCCGCTGTCACATGAAATTGTTACTGCGCAGCGACTCGCCTCATGTCCGAGCCGCCATTAAGTTTGAATCGAACTGTACTATACTTCGTAATTTGTTCGTATGATTCGTGACCGCCGCTCATTCGATTCGATCGTTGTTGGCGTGTGTAAGGCCTCGGCCTCGAATCTTGCGGGCAGCGGGGCGGATGGCGGCTCGGAAGTTAACTTTTAGCTGCGCAGTACCCCACCCCTCACCCCCGCTGTCACATGAAATTGTTACTGCGCAGCGACTCGCCTCATGTTCCGAGCCGCCATTAAGTTTGAATCGAACTGTACTATACTTCGTAATTTGTTCGTATGATTCGTGACCACCGCTCATTCGATTCGATCGTTGTTGGCGTGTGTATGTGTAAGGCCTCGGCCTCGAATCTTGCGGGCAGCGGGGCGGCAGCGGCGGCGGCGCGGGAGCGGGGCGGGCATCAAAGACCCGTTCTCGAAACTAGCGGGCAGATCGCGCGTCACTATAGCCGCGTAGTGTTGTGTTCACGATTTTGTCGTCGAGATATTTGTTTTTATTCGCGAAAGAAATGTCTGAACAATGGCGGCAACATCTTTTTGATTCAAATTTATTCCTAACGCTCAATTTATTGTGGGCAACAACACTGCAATGCAGACGCGCGGGCGGTCACCGCTTGAATGGAGTGCACCGCCCGTGCCCGCCGCCTCGCCGCTGCCGCACCGCTGTTTTCGAGAACCGGTCCATTTGATTTTACGCATAAGATTCTGCCGCGCCCGCGCCGCCGCCGCCGCCGCCGCCGCCCCGCTGCCCGCAAGATTCGAGGCAGAGGCCTTATGGTTGATTTGATTTGTTCGACTATCGGACAGCAATAAATACACAAATATTGGCACGTTTCTGGGGAAAGTCAACAATATACATCGATAAATACGGTTCCCGAAGAAGAAGATGCCACACACTATCCAGTAGAGTTCTTAGAATCCCTTAACACACCCGGTCTTTCAGCACACAAAATTTGTTTAAAAGTCGGAGTGCCAATAATTCTTCTCAGAAATTTAAGTCCTCCCAAACTTTGCAACGGCACTCGGCTCATAGTCACCAATCACCAACAAAACGTCATCGAAGCCGAAATCTTAACAGGTTGCGGCGCCGGTGATGTTGTTTTTATTCCAAGAATTCCTCTCATTCCCAATAATTTCCCGTTTAGTTTTTAGCGTGTGCAATTCCCCGTCAGCCTGTGTTACGCCATACCCATTAACAAAGCTCAGGGCCAGACATTATCCGTTGCGGGGGTGGATCTTAGTATTGGTTGCTTTTCCCACGGCCAACTTTATGTAGCTTTTTCGCGTGTGAGCAACCCTAGCAACTTTTTTGTGTACGCTCCAGGTGGTTCCACCGCTAATATTTTATAAAGAGAAGCATTTTCTTAAATAAAAACACATGTTTTTTGGCAGTTTCTTACTAGAAAAAATCACCAGGCCTGGTCGAAAGATTCCCCCTTTTTAAATGAAGGTACAACTTTTCTAAGCGACATATTATTGTTTTCCGACATCCATGCGAACGAAGTCGCGGGCACAGCTAGTAGAACATAAAAATCAATGGAAAATTACAACTTTTGACCAAAGAGGTTCTGATGATCGGTTGCTGAGGCGCGTTAGAATATCGGAATTGATTTTATCGTCTTTTTTATGAAATTGCACGAGTTTAGATTAAATGTATAAAACTACACGTAACTTAACTAGGTATTCTCCGGTTATTTTACAGTTTCATAAACCACAAATTCGACAGTCGCATTAGTTTTTATTACATCGCAGAAGGTGCGAAAAGTAGAGTATTCTCCCCCTAAGGTGTCTTCATCTTGGGCGAGGTTGATTCCCTCGCTGCACTCAGGATTCTAACTCCTGAGCGAACAGAGCTTCCTCGCTGCTCTCGGAAGCCTTTGAATCTTTCGTTCCTATCGCTTGTTAGCCATCCAGAATCCAGTAACATAAAAAAAAACTATCGGGTACCTAGGCCTAGGTAGGGTTTGGGTGGAGCTTTTTTACCATAGAGATACTCGTATAATATAGTAAATTATATCTCAATGTTTTCCACGTTTTTGCTGCATAAAAATCTGTCGGGGCCATTTGTTATAGTAAATAACGACTATTATTTACTTAATTTAATGTTAAACGTGAAGCACAATTTCTACGCCTTATTTTCCGACACGCAAATTATAGTTCAAAGAATGAGTCACAAAGGTGAATGGCATAAAAAACAGCTTGTCCAATTTATTATGACACTTCGTGGTGGCGCTGCTGGCAAAGACAACTGTCAAAATGAATAATCTGTTCTTTATTTTCAAGCAAGCTATAAATACCTACGCTAAGAAAGAATAAAAAAATAAGTAGGTGTATAAAATAGGAGGGGAAGGAATCATACGGAATTAAAAATTCGTCCACATCGCTGTCAATAGGAAAAGTGTTCAAAAAGCTGGCAGTATTAGATAAGTACCACGTTCTATGGCAATGATTATTATTCTTTGGCCAAAAAAATCCATCAACCGCTTGGCGATCTCTCGAAAAACTCCTGGGCATGGTCCTAGAGCGTTTCAACTTCAAGCTTGAACATTAGAAACACACTGTCAAGATGAATGTCAAATTCAATAAGTACCTACATTTCACAATTTTAGTTCCAGTTTCTGACACGTGTCAAAATAAAATGGTCTTATAAAGCGCTTTTCTCAGTTGAATGAGATTATAAATGGCGCGACTAGATACGGAGATCTGAAATGTTTTATTTTCTGCTTGATAAGATAAGAAATATATATATATTTACTTTAGCAATACTGATAACGTAAACTGTCCCAGTGCAGGCCAAAGGCCTCTCATATAGAGGAAAACGGGCTAGCATTATTCAAACGTCTGTTTCATACGGGCCAAACTCAAACTTAAAGCATTCATTTCAATTAAACCATTTACAGGCACTTTTGAATTGTCAAAGAATCGGTCAGTTAGTCAAAAAGTTGAAGCTAGTTAGTCCACTTATTCAAGAGGTCATGAAACTATCACGCAAACCGTTTTGGCCATTTTTAGTGACTATTTCAAAGGAATGGAACTATGAAATCCACCACCCGCACTGGAGTTCACTGAGCCCGGCAGCGTGGCATAATCAGCCTATAATGTTCCCACTGCTGGGACACAGGCCTCGTCCTCTGTGAGAGGGAGCGAGCCGTAATCCACCACGCGGGCCCGGTGCGGGTTGGTAGATGTCACTACTTATGTCTTCGAATTTTACAGCGTCCTGTGTGCGTCTGTATTGCAGCGTGGAGGAATAAAGATAGACAGTCCGATACTTCATCATCCCACCTGTGGGACATTTTAGGTTGAATAAGCTAATGGCCTGTTTCATCTTTCTATCAGGAAATTGCTTTTATTCTTCTAATGTAACATTATTGTGAAGCCCGCTATTGTAATCCTTTGTCGTACCTACTGACCTACTAACGTATGCATTTAATTACAGCATAATTAAATATGTTAATATAAAAAGTCTGTTTTTTATCTCGTATTATTTCAAGTGATTATTCTTTGTTTTTTCAATTTGAAGTTTGACATTTGCACCTGTCAATTAGTCTACGAGATTAAAACGTTAATTTGGCTGTTAATTTTGATGAAGAAACTGGCATATAAAGTCTTTTTGACTCGAGCAGCGTAGATAGTGTTTTGTTTATGAAAACTCGTAGTTACACAAGAGATATAAAAGTCAATTAATTTGTAATTAATAACAACTGATTGTGTACTAATCTATAATGAAATGA
This sequence comes from Lithophane socia, assembly GCA_947522985.1. Taxonomy (NCBI): domain Eukaryota; kingdom Metazoa; phylum Arthropoda; class Insecta; order Lepidoptera; family Noctuidae; genus Lithophane; species Lithophane socia. Next base: position 2,512,940 of record OX383281.1, on the reverse strand, counting down.
CGTTACTAGGAAATTGGTATTAATTGGCACTGATAAAAAAACTATTTAATTACGTAATTAAATAGATCGATTAGGTTAAGCTACGCTTGCCGGGGTTGATCCGTGTATGGGTGACCATCTCTACATACATCAAGACTCCTTCGCGGCTCGAAAAGCACGTTATGCTATTGGTCCCGGCTGTCATTCGTAGACCTTTGACAGTTGTTACGGGTAGTCGGAAGCCCGAAAGTCAGACAACCAGTCTTACCTCTTAACAGTATTACACAGGTACTGGGTTGTGGAGGCCAGATAGGCAGTTGCTCCATGTAAAATACTGGTATTCAGCTGCATCCGGTTAGACTGGGAGCCGACCTCAACTATGTTGGGAAAAGGCTAGACAGATAATAATATTTAACTGCTTTAAAGACTACAGTAGGTAATCGACTACCATTAGGGCCCGAAAACACATAGGTACTATAACCACACCACATCACATCACAGCGACAAAATGTGTGTAACAAGCAGTGGTTACATGTGAATAGTGTCGCTCGTTAGTTCTCTAAGTAGTCTGTGGTGTTGCTGCAGCTTCTTGCAGTTACGTTATGGCTCAGACCGACAAAAAAATAGAGATGGGTCGTACTAGTTAAATTTTGTACTAGGTGCACCTAGTCCAAGTCCGTACAAATACTCGATCCAAATACCTGTTCCACCTAGTCCATGAAGTACGCATATTTTACAGTATATGTTCAGTCTTCGCGTACCACCGATACGTCTACGTACGTACGTATGTACGTAGTAATGAATTGTAATCTTCCCTTCATACTTTACACAGGCTTAGGACTGTCAACTGAACGTAAAGATTTATCTACATTGTAGATTGTTGGCGTATTTAATAGATTCAATTCATTTTTCAAAGCAATCAGATATTTGTTTTTGTAAATTTTTTTTATCTTTGTTTTTGTATTTTTTTTTAATCTTTTTTTTGTATTTTTTTATCATTTTTTATATATTTTTTAGAATTATCAAATTTTTGTCCTTTTTTATTTTTTTTAAATCACCTTTCTACAAATTATTGTTTTTTTTTAATTTAAGTACACGTACAAAATCAGCTTAAGAATTTTGATTCAAAAACATTAATTGTTGAACTTTTCGGGTCCCCAGCCTCGTTCTCCTGTCATTTAGTAATAATCCACAGGAGGAAAATAATCTTTCACATGGGACACTCGTGGCCATTGCATTCAACTTGGTGAGTGCCAGGGCACACAAATGCGGGTACACATCTTTCCGCTTTTTCCACCACTCTAGTGGTGATATATTCTCACCCGGCAACAAAACTTTATCGTCCAAATATCTTTGTACTTCTAAAATCGCTCGAGAAGTTGCCGTGCCCTTGGGTTGAATATTTTTCATTTTTTCGGCATAGTGCTGCCACACTAAATTAATTTGTGGCTGAGGTGGAGGATTTGCTTCTTGATCCGATATCTGCTGCTCTTCATTTTGAGTTTTTGGGATTATTGCGATCCTCTTTATTAATAATAGTCGTAATAAGTTCTATGATTCTTTGTTTTGTGGTGTCAGCTACATATTGATCTTCAAAATAAAGTTTAAATCTCCTAAATAAAATCCAAAGTTACACACACAATAACACAACTTTGTTACGAAAATTACGTCGTCAAGTTCGTATGGCAAACCGGCAGCCGCCGAGATCACATCTGCATGAGTCCGTATTTGATACTCGACTAGTCAATACTTTATGCGACTAGTGCAACTGCAAATGCATAAAGTTTTCATTCGCATCGAGTATTAAGTACCTAAAGAACAACATGTTCTTGCACAACACGAGTGCGCGTCGCGTTACTTTTATTTGTATGGGACCATGGTTCAAATTCAAATGACTAACACACGAATTATTTAGGTAAACATGAGTACGCATCGCGTTGTTTTTATTAGCATTGAAATATGGTTCAAATTCAAATGACTGGCACACGAATGATTTAGGCAAACACGAGTGAGCAGCAAACGACTAGTAACTATGGTAACAAAATGCTATCTCCCTTCGCCGCGCCTGAGCCGGTACCGTAGGTACCTACTTCGGACCAGTTCGGCAGACTTCGATTCGAGCGGGTCGCGAGTCATAGACTAGGGACCATCCGCGAGTGCCGTTTACTGCGTAGTCAGTGAGACTAGGTGGATCGAGTATTTTAAAAGTTGGAATAGGTGCGACCTAGTCTCGTTAAATACCTAGTGCCTGGATCTGTTCTAGTATATACGCTTCATCTCTACTGAAAAAAATGGTAACCACAAAATCAAATAAAATAGTCGACGAAGCGTTGTATTATAAAAATATTAAATTGTTTTTTTTTTAATTCAAATAATGTCTTCTTTCAGTAAAATGTTCCATCTACAATATTCAAGGTACTTTCCCTCCATGTGGCATATCCGTGGGACGCCCTGTATACATATAAGTATGTGATGAAGTCCTTCTCATCCATACTCATCCTATCATTTATTACTGGCAATCCTTTATGGCTGGCCACATCATCATTCCATTTTCAATTTGAATTCAGAACGCCACAAACTCCCGTGCTGTCTTTTTCCAGTCTACTGGACACTTCATCTTTGGACTTGACCGAGCGTGTTACTGTCTGTAATTTTTATTTAACCATCATTCTTCTAAATACTGTGATAATATTACTATATTTATATAATCATGTGTGTCGTGTGTAATTAAGTAACCAGTAATAAACCGTTCCTCCTATCGTCTACTGTGTTTACCTCATTATTCAACGTTGTCCGGTGAGACCCTCACTAAGCGAGCTAGCGGAGGGCAGAGGGGTCTCCCGGTACACTGGCGCCCAACGTGGGGATTTATTTCCTTGTAACTACTTTTATATTGTTACATTTGTTACCCTATAAGTAAGTAGGTAACTAATGGCAGGGACAGACGGTGTGGAAGGCGGAGAGTGGTGCAAGTTGTGGCAGTGAGTACGCTGGCCCGGTTGTGGCAATCATGCCAGTGGTGGCCAAGTTGTGTTAGATGGCCCAGTGGTGGCAGGTGGCCCAGTTGTTGCAGGTGGCCCAGTTGTGGCAGGTGGCCCAGTGGTGTCAGGTGGCCCAGTGGTGGCCGGGGTGGTCCATGTAGTGGACTTCTAGGCTATTATATCTACTGAGTCGAATCAGTAGGTAAACCGCGCTTGACATTGCAGCTCTCAAAAACTGCTCATTATCCAGCTTAAATGGTGTATGCGCTGCTGAATGGGGTCGCACAGACCTCGCTCACCTCCGCAGCTTGGGTTTGCTGGTCGCCTTCGGTGACCAGCCTCAGCCGCTACAGCTCGCACGGGTGCCTATGCTTTGTTACAGCGGATGGGGGTTGCTCTCCCTCCGCGCCTTCGGTTTTTATAATGACACTCTAGGGTAGGAGCCAAATAAGACTACGTAAAGTCGGGGTGCCCCGATTCGTTCCTTCCTTCCTTCATCCAAATTATATTAAACGTTACTTATAGATTTTGAATATTATATCAACTGAATATTATATTAATTGAATATTATTTCAAATCTGCATTATATAAACTGTTCATTATACCGGAAATTAGGGAAAATGAAATTATATCAATAATTCATTAAGTAGTTTAGTAAAAAAATATTAAAAATATATATTAAATGAAATTAGGTCTTATGGTCATTAGAACTTTTGTTATTATATCGAACGTTACACACCCAGAAAGGACATAGACTGCTTTATAATGACATACCCCGAGGGCGAAGCCGCGGGCGGAAGTTAGTATATAAGTAATCATAAATTGAGTAGGTACAGACCTATAGCATAAATGAAAACGAGAGTCGAGAAGCATATTAACCTCGTGAAACTGTAACCTTGACTTCTGAAACGAATTCTATTTCAGTAACAACGTTCATACTCTCGAGGTTTGATGCGCTCTTGTAACTATCTTTAATTAGAGTAATGAATGTAGTTTAAAAAATTACATTACATTTATTATACTAAAAAAATGGCAATGCTGCCAGCCTTTTGGGCACCTTTCCCATTAACAGCGATGCGGACGAATTCTTTGATTCTCAATGAGCCCCTCCCCTTTATTTTTTCTTTTTAATTTTGTTATATATGTAATTGTTTTTTAGTAATGAATTAATGTATATTGTTACGCGATCTATTACAAACTAAGGAATTTTTGAAGCGGATGTGAGTGGAAATTCTGTGAGGGCACGTCCTAGCCCTAGAAGGACATACACAGGGCCGGCCTTAACCACCTAAGCGCTGCCCGGGGCGAGTCATGCATTTGGCGCCCTTTTACTTTTGAACTTACCGAGTAGAAAGTGAAGATAGGAAAGTAGGAGCCTAATAAGAGTTGCCATTTCTCACCTGTCGTTCAGTGCGTCTCTCTGTCATCCTATATAAGTTATTGAGTGATATGTAACACGGGACAGGACGTGATAGATATTATGCTGAATACTCATAATCACTACACTACTACGAGAAGTTCATAAAAGTTAATACGCTGAGTTCAGTTTTTCTTTATAGAGATAGGCAGCGCCCAGAATGCCCCGGCGCCCTCCACCTGCGCCAGCGACCCGGGCGGCCGCCCTAAAGCCGGCCATACACGCTACGGTCTAACGTACAGGCTACCTGTACTGGTGTGCCTGCGCAGGTCGACCGGCATGTCATATGTTCCAAGAACTGCTCAGGTCTGTTCCAATACACGCCCCGGTCTACCAGGGCAGGCCCACCTGCATAGGTAAACCTCTCCGGTAGACCGTAGCGTGTATGGCCGGCTTAAGGCGGCCCTGGTCACATACACAATGATGCTATTGCCTTATACTGCCGTATCAATGATACGGGACCCCCAAGCCTATGAGGCCCTCCGACATGTATACCTACCTAAGCAAAAATTCGTAACCCAATTCTCAATCTCTTGCATTCATTTGAAACTTCACAGAAAATCAAGGCTTCCCGCGTCAGGATGCTCCAATTTTCTAGCAAAATCAAAATCAAAAGTCTAGATATTCTATTCTATTTTTTGTTATGGCAAGCAAAGCCGATGTCGAACATTCTGCCAATGTCTAAAGTGAGTTGGAAAAGCAAGTGTGTAGCAAAAATAATATAACATTTATTCAAACTAGGCTGAGAATCAGCACTTTTCGAACGTCAAAATCACATAAGACAGTCCCCCAAAAACGCCCGCCCTTCACCACTTCCTAGTGCTTTAGCTGGGAAGAAGAAGTGGCGCAAGAAACTCCCCAGCAGCACAGCTGTCTGTTCAGTTAGCTTGCTTCGCTTGCTCTTGTATTCTCATAATAAGGTCCCAATGACAGCCTAACCTCCCAAGTCAGGATGGTATTTGTAAAAAAAAAACCTTGACCTTTGCCGCAGTCGAGTTAAAAAAAAAGGAATTTTAATACGGGGCCTCGTTATTAGGACTAGCTACGCCACTATAATGATAGACGAATTCACATTCCACATGTCGACAACCTCGTGAGCTAAATCAATTTCAAGTACAGGCTAAGTGAATCATGACCCACTTTGACGATAAATCGTTTGAAACCGTCAAAATAACAAAGATGGCAGATGACAAAATCGTTACCAAGGAAATGTATGTTTACGCGAACGTCGACCTAATTATATTTGAATGTCTGTAAGAAAATAAGCTTATGGTGGGTCAGAATTGATTTTTTTCGACTGTACCTAAGTAATACCTACTATTTGGTACCTCAATTTACTGTTGTTAGTAGTAGGGCTAGGTACGGTTTATTCCTAAAGTATTTGATAAAAATCTAAACAAATGAATCACGAAACTGAAAGATAAGTACCCTGTGGAGGTTAATGTGCTTTGAATTGAAAACTGAAACACGAAATTCTAATTTTACGTCACCAAAAAGAACTGGTATATTAGCTTATAATTCCAGTTAGGGTATAATCAAACAGATTACGTGTGACTCCGGATTTTGATGACGTCACATAGGCTATAACCAGCGGACGTTCAAGACGCTTTCAACGATACCTCATTTGTCAAATTGTGATGAGTAATTTAGAAGATATGAGGGAACACCATGAACATATATACATACATACATACCGGTCAAAATCATAACCCTCCTTTTTGCTTCGCCGTAGTCGGGTAAAAAGTAGTGAGATATAAAGTTGAAACCTAATAATTATAGATGAATGTGTAACTTAGTGATACCGTAAGAATTTCACCTGAATAGAATCGGGTTTGTTTACACCTTCATCAAATACTTTTGGAATTGGAACACACACGGTTCTCAAATTACCTTTATGTATGTACATTCACTTTCGATTCCCAAGAAAATCGATTTGTTTGTAACATTGATAGGAATCGTGTTCCGTATGAGAACTACATAATTATTTCCCTTTGAATATTTGAAGAAGGTGGCTCTAATGTCGAGACAAATGACCAAGCCACGATATCACGGCAGCATTCAACCATGGCTTTGTATCCGACATCAAATAAAAAACAAAGTTGAAAATAAAATGAATGCACGGATATCGGATATCTATGGATGAACGGGTAGAATATTGTTCAATACCTCGTTGGTCTAGTGGTCGCAAGTGCTCCTGCTGAGAGGTCTTGGGTTCGATTGCTGGTTCGGGCAAAGTGTTAATGAGTTTTTCCAACTGGGATTTCTCAGTAGCAGCTTGGTACTTGTGCCCGGTGGATGTCAATATGGTAGCCCCCTATTACATGGGACCTATCATAACTGGCAAAATGGTGTACCTACTATAGCGTATAAAGCCCTATAGGTAGGTATAGGTTACCTACACCTCTGCCCAATCCTTCGGGGAAACAAGGCGTGATGTTTTGATAGAATAAATAGATGTAAACACAAGTTACAGAATATGAGTAGGAATCTGGCTATGAAATTACTCATAATAAAAATCGACACGAGACTGGGCGTTCGGCACGGGGATCGATTCTCAGGGTCTGACGTCACAATCACAAACATTAACATTGGTATGTCCGAAAGCCCGAAATACCGGAGTTATGACGGAAATACCTGAGACCATTAAATTATGGAAATACGAGTGATATGCGAGTTCGACAAGGCTCAATTCTGGCATGATTTACGGGAATCCCTTCTTACCAGAAGCATGTTTACGTAAATTATTTAATTCATATTATTAAAGAAAAAACATAAAATTAACATTTTTTGCCTCAGTTTTTTTTTCTGGTATTAGTTTTACTATTTTCAATCTGGAAACATTGTAACGCTATTTTTTATCTGTGACCGCGTTGTTGTCAATGTCAATTGTCAAATTGTATACACAACAAAGCTCATTTCTTTGTGTTAATTCGATCAAAATTCGATCAAAAAACAAACAAAATTAACTGAAAATCTAGCATTAAATGTACGTTAAAGTTTTATTTGTCGTGTAAGTGCAAAGTAACTGTCAAATGAGTTCGATACAGGAGCGTCTGCAGCTTAAAAGGGTACCTTTAGACACTTGGAATGTGAGAGAGCAGTTATGTTTGGCTTCTGCGGTCGTAAGAAGCGGAGATCAGAATTGGATGTCAGTTTCCCGCGCTCTTAAAACCATTGGGGAATCAAATAGACCACCAGATTGGTATTCACAAAAGAGGTTTGTGTTTTCAAACGATTTTTTTTTGTTATGATTTCCATAACCAAAAATTCTTTCGAAATTGACTGCTTATTTCGTTATTTATCATAAAATCAATTATCAGTGTAGTATTTGCAATTCCTTCTGCTTTTTGTGAGGTCCTAAGGTCATTTTTGACTCAGTCAAACAGTTATTTGAGATCAATGTTACAAAAAAAAACTAAAAAAACACCCAGTTACAAATACTGCTACTGCTTAATGCCCTCATTATAATTTCTAGCTGCGCAGCTCAATATGGAGCCCTACTCGAACATGTGGAAACACCAAAGCGTAAGAAGCGTAGTTCTGAGGGAGCGGTGGAGACGCCTCAAGAGAGTATCCTCAAACGGTTGACACAGGAGCGTATTGGTGAGATACAGAAGACCCTCGTTGAAATGAACCAACAGTATGAACAATTAAAGGTAGGTTTATTTCATCTTATTACTTACAAATTATATAAATTACTAGCTGCCGCCAGTGGCTTCGCCCGCATGTAATCTTTATAAATTATAGCCCTGGCATCCCAGGGAAGGACATGTGATACTTTTTATCGACATACCACGCGGGCGAAGCCGCGGGCGGTAGCTAGTAATATTATAAATGCGAAAGTGAGTTTGTTAGTTATACTTTCACGCTAAAACAGCTGATACATGGTAGACCATGACCTGGCAAAGGACATTTCACCTTTTCACAAGGTTACTTTTCACCTTGGATCGCAGACGAAGTTGCGGGCAACGGCTAGTTCATGATATTTTATTTTAAGAATAAAAAATTGAAAAGTTTTATTCATCAGAATTTTTTCAGCCTGCATGCTTAAAATGATCACCATAGAAACGGATATTGTCGGCTCTTCAGAAGCCCAAAAGTCTGACAACTAGTTTTACCAAGGGGTATTGGGTTCAATTGCTCCATGTAAAATACTGTATTCGGCTGCATCCGGTTAGACTGCAAGCCAACCCTAAAATAGTTGGGAGAAAGCTAGGCAGATTGACTGATAAAACATATATTTAATATGATATTTTCAAACAGAACGAAATAACAGAAGCACGGAACCCAGCGACCACAGAGGATCGTTTACGCGAAGTGTGGACAGCTATCGAAGCGAGGAACCGGGCGAGGGAGCGAGAGGCAGCGAGGCGGGCTGCCTGGCTGAAGGAAAGAGACGAAAGACGAGCGAGAGCCGATAGGGCGTGGAAACCGATGCTGAATAGCCCTACACAACAGCAGCCGACGCCTGGTAATGGTATGCAATGCATGTCATTATTTTTATTCAAAAACGTAGTACTTAAGGGGGATGCGATAAAGTAGCCCGCGAAAGTCATATTTTTAGGGTTTCGTGCCCAAAGGGTAAAACGGGACCCTATTACTAAGGCTCCGCTGTCTGTCTGTCGTTAGGCTGTATCTCATGAACCGTGATAGCTAGACAGTTGACATTTTCACAGATGATGTATGCTGCTATAACAACAAATACAAAAAAATAGAATACAATAAATATTAAAGGGGGCTCCGATACAAAAAACGTGATTTTTTTGCCGTTTTTATAGATAATGGTATGGAACACTCTGTTTTTTTTATTTCGCGCCTGTTTTCATGATCAACGTTCGTTGGCCAGACTATCTATAAAAAAATACGAAAAATGGTTGGCACACCTGAAAAATTCACCCTGTATAATGTCATTAATGTCATGTCTGTTCCAGCCGCCACCCCCGCACCCCCCGCCTCCCCGCTACTGACGTCTCTCCTCAAGTCTTCCCCTGTGGTCACCACACCGCAGCATATCTCGCATCCCGCCAACTGTGTCGGTAAGTTGACCATCTGAACCCTTATTTTAAGCGTAAGGTATAGCTTGTCCTGTCTGAAATGACGCGCTACCACATTTTACGTAGAAGACCCATTTCAGACACCAATCTACATGGGCCCTGTTTATCAAAAGTTACAAGCCTACACGTTCACAAGTTACCTAGAAACTTAATTTTCGTTAAATTCAAAGCTCATCTCCATATTCATAATGTTCAATCAGCCTTAATGTTCCCACTGCTGGGACACGAGCATCAGGTCATCTCTCCCTTTTGACCACATTTAAAAAAAGAAAATCGAATTACAAAAATTATTGCGGTACTAAGCACGACACTTGAAAACTTGTGACGGAATAGAGAGTCGCCGGACACTCTCAGGATTTGTTATGATTTTCTACAAGTTGTAACTTACAAAGATTTTTTTGATGAACAAAATCACAATTAAATCATCATCTGCCTAGCCTTTTCCCAACTATGTTGGGGTCGGCTTCCAGTCTAACCGGATGCAGCTGAATACCAGTGTTTTACATGGAGCGACTGCCTATCTGACCTCCACAACCCAGTAACTGGGTAATACGATACCCCTTGGTAAAACTGGTTGTCAGACTTTCGAGCTTCTGACGACCCGTAACGACTGTCAAAGATCCACAAATGACAGCCGGGACCAACGGCTTAACGTGCTTTCCGAGGCACGGAGGAATCACGGTATGTAAAGATGGTCACCCATCTACGGACCAACCCCGGCAAGCGTAGCTTAACCTGATGGATCGACCCGTGCGCGATCACGATTAAATGTGTCAACTAAACTAGACAACAAACTTGTGAACTAAATAATAACATTTGGTAATAGGTACAAGGCTTGTAAGTTTTGATAAACAGGGCACAGGTCTTCACATGATCTGACCAAGAGTATGTCTGGACATTAAAAGAGACTGACTGACCTCTGAGTTCGTTTAGGCCTTTCTTCTCAGAGTAGTGAATTGATTCAGGCGTGACTTTGCGGGAATCCATTATAAAATACAATAGACGAAGATATAGAAACCTATTCCGCTTAACTATTCTTCAAGAGTCATTAAAAACCCTGTAAGAAATCGACACGTGTTTCACCTCTCAACGAGGCATCCTCAGGATCACAATTGACCAGTTGCGAATCAGCGCTCGGTGTGGCAACACGTCGTGTTCTGGTTTGCGACTGGTCAATCGTCACCCGTGTTCCTTCAGTTGACTGTTGCCAAGATCCCTTTAGGACTTTCCCCCAACCCTGGAAAACACTAGCTTACTATCCGTTTATCTAAACCCATGTCTTTCTTGACAGAAACAGTGTCTCCATCAGTGACAGCTCCCACTCTGTCCATGTTACTAGAAAAATCGGCCTCCGGCACGAGCCAGCACGAGAGCAAGCACGCCGCCATCGAGCATATCAAAAGCCAGCTGGTACAGATTGAACAACAGCTTAAAGGTGAGAAATTAGTTCTGGACTCAAGTTTGTGTGCCTCGACTTCGCCTCGACCCATAATTTCACGATCGTCCGTCAGTAGGTGGTTGTGGCCAAGGCTTGTATAGTACTTTTCTCAAACAATGCGCGGAAACTCAAACTAAGTAAATTAATTATAATTTCCAGAATCAATGACGAACAACGATAATTTTTCACGCGCCAATAGGTTCATTTGTTTCTTCTATATTTTAAACAGCTCTATTTGGAAGCCAAATCGAAATTCAAATAAAATCTTTGATGCGCTGAAGTGTAAAGTTCGTTCCATTTTTAAATAACACAACAGATATGAGTTTTCATAGTAATTTATTTGGCCGCTAAACACGACAGATATGGATTTTCATACTTACTTTGCCGGCCGCATCGTCATTTGTTTTTGACCAGCGGGCCTAGACAAAATCCCTTTTCTGAAAGCGTTAACGCCAACGGAAAGATCAAATTGTATGGAGTCGACAGCAGCAGTCACGTGACATCTCTAAAGCTAATGTCAACTCCATACAATTTGATCTTTCCATTGGCGTTAACGCTTACAGAAAAGGGATTTTGTCTATAGCCTCTGTTCAATTTCGATTTATCTCGAAGAAGATCGTCAAAATAATGCTCGAATTTCCAAACATGTTTGAGAAAACTTAATTCTTCTTTGTCGTAGCATCGATGATTTCATATAAACAGTGTTGAGGCCGGCGCTCAAATACCGACCTTGCAGCAGTTGAAATAAAGTCGACAATAAATAAACTTTCGTTAGCTCGAGAGTGAATCTAAAACTAGAAAAAAAAATCCAAAGTTTCACCTAAACCTAACTAAAAACCGCTCGTATTAAAAAAATGCTTCAAATTAGATCATGAAACTATGCATGATAACTGAACTAACTTTAAAGCAGGTCTTATGTTTTTATTTTATTTTTTTATTGCCATTATTTTCACCGTAAAAAGCAATTACCTAAACTATTCGAGGCTTGAGAGCCGCTAGCACCCCACTTTGTCTCGCTCTCACTCAGGCCGCGAGTAGTATGGTGCGAGCGCGATAAAATTTGAGATAAGATAACCAAAATTTAAAAATCAAACATGACCATAAAATACAAACATTTTCTACATCAAACTATTTATTTTCCAGCCAACACACCTCCCGTTTTATCGACGTCTGCGCAGCCATCGACACAAGCGCCATCTTTAGACATAGACGACATAGAGATCAAAGCAGAGGATGTCTATGCTTTTAGAGACATAGATATACACATACCGCCCGTCTCGGCTATGCATAAACAAGTTAACAGGTTAGTGAAAGGCGCCATCTTTAGTCATAGACCACATAGAGTAAGGCAGACGATATCTATGCTTTCAGAGAAATTGATATACATATAGAGTCTGGCAAACGAAAGCTGATCCTGAAAACAGGCGAGAAATTAAAAAAAAAAATTCTTTCTTTGTCCAAAGCCCGTCTCGGCTATGCCTAAGTTGGAATCTGTCAAATGTTTCACATATTTAGGTCTACTGACTGAGAAACTTAAAGATGACGAGGACATTGAAAGACAAAGACGTTCGCTCGCAGCTAAGAGTAATATGCTGGCACGACGATTCGCGCAGTGTTCAAAGCAAGTAAAGCCTGGGATACACTAGGGAACATTTTGTCCCGCAACATGACGCGCAACACTCAATCTACGTGACCCTGTAACGTTGCATAGTGTCCCGCAACATTCTACTTGACGTGGGGCATGTTGCTTGCTCCCGCCTCGATAGCGAGCGCACGTGTCCCGCGTCAGTGTCGCGCCATTTGTCACCGAGTGTGCCTCTTAATATGTCTGTAGTGTGGGGAAATGATACCGTGCTGTCTCAATGTAATGGTATGTCTGATATGAGGACTAATAGCGTTTCGTAGTATTGTATCCTGTTTGGCTATGGAAGGTCCGATCATTAGCTATAAAGTTTCAAAATCAGATGATGACATTTGAGTAAAATTCACGAACGATCCACCACCTTCATCGCATCCGCCACCTTCACTTCCTCTTACGTTTCAACACACTCGATATAATTACTATGTATGCAGCACTAATAGCCACAACCTCCTCGGGCGTCATTTCTACTGAGCACTGACTAGTGTGGCCGGCAAAATGTTCCGCGACAATAGGGAGTATGCATGTATTTTTTTAATATTTTTATTCGATAGTTTACATCGTCAAATAATAGTTAAAAAAAATTCGACGGCAAAAAAGCAATTTAAAGTACTTAAATTGTTTTTTTAAATATCCAACCGGTCCGGGCTATTTAAGCGCCCTCCATTTGGCGCGCTTGGTGTGGTGACGTCACAGACCATGAAAACAAACAAGCAACTGTCAAGTCAACGTCAAACACTCCTTTTTGTATGAGCGTTTGACATTGACTTGACACTTATTGATTGACTTGACATTGACATTTTGATTGTTATCCCAGATTGTTACGTCACATCCGCTCTTAGCGTTTCAAGTATTTGAATTATCCACGGTTTTTTGGGAATTAAAAAAAAAAAAAATCTCGCTCTAAAAGAAATTTTATAAAAAAATATTGATGGAGGCATAATTCTGAAGTAATATAGTTTATAAAAAAAAATATTTGACCCATATTTGAATCACATGCATATTCCCTATTACTATGTATGCAGCACTAATAGCCACAACCTCCTTGGGCGCAATTTCTACTGAGCACTGACTAGTGTGGCCGGCAAAATGTTCCGCGACAATAGGGAGTATGCATGTATTTTTTTAATATTTTTATTCGATAGTTTACATCGTCAAATAATAGTTAAAAAATTCGACGGCAAAAAAGCAATTTAAAGTACTTAAATTGTTTTTTTAAATATCCAACCGGTCCGGGCTATTTAAGCGCCCTCCATTTGGCGCGCTTGGTGGGGTGACGTCATAGACCATGAAAACAAACAAGCAACTGTCAAGTCAACGTCAAACACTCCTTTTTGTAGGAGCGTTTGACATTGACTTGACACTTGTTGATTGACTTGACATTAACATTTTGATTGTTATCCCGGATTGCTACGTCACATCCGCTCTTAGCTTTTCAAGTATTTGAATTACCCACGGTTATTTGGGACTTTAAAAAAATTAATTTCTCGCTCAAAAAGAAATTTTATTCAAAAATATTGATGGAGGCATAATTCTGAAGTAATATAGTTTATAAAAAAAAATATTTGACCCATATTTGAATCACATGCATATTCCCTATTGTCTCGGGACACTTCACGTAGTTGTTGAGGGACATGTTCCGCAACATGTTTCTTCATTTGTAGTGTATCCCAGGCTTGAAAATGGGGAATTTTATATGGGTGTATTCCTGAATTAAAAATGATTTGATTTGATAAAGGTCAGCTCAGATGCTACATCTTAGTTGTATCGTTCTGTACTAACCGTAAAGTTTGCTTAACGAACGGAGCAATATGAGAATTTCGTAAGCGGCCCACTATTGCTCTGGATATCGTCTTTGATATATTCCCACACTGCTGACAAACCGGTTGTTTGCTCACATAATATATCCTCTTGTTTCGTTTCGCAAATGAAATTTATTCGAATAACAATTCGGCTTTGCGAAGAAGAAATTGTAGAGATTTTGTCGATGCTACAACTAACTGGTGTCGCACTGTCGCCAGACTCCAAGATTTTAGGTGTATCTGAGAAACAAATGCAACTACATTTTTCGTGGCCTAGGATTCAGGGACTTACGTTCATCATTATCATTATTTTGTTAGTAGAACATCAGAGAAGCCAGTTGGCCAGGCATCAAGTAAAGAGGAAGTTGACGTCACATCCGCTTCCGTTCCCGAGGATACTCCTGTCATAGTGGACGAACAAGTCATTAAGGTAATGTTTTACATGAAATGAAATGAAATGAAATTGTTTATTCTGTAAATAGGATATTGGAATCACTTTTACACGTCATATTAAAAAGTTGTAAAAATAATCTAGATGAGGTCGGCGTTTCCTATCTGACTGCTCTGAGAAGAAAGGCCGAAACAAACTCAGAGGTCACCGTCTCTTTTAAAGTCCAGACATAATCTTGGTCATGCCATATGAGGACCATGTAGATTAGAGTCTGAAATGGTCTTTTGAGGAAAGAACCACACAGATTTGAGTGGACCTGTCCAGTCAGTGCAAGCATTTGTGAGTAATACTGGAGCTCAACTCAGAACTTGAGGAGCTCAACGACTCGACGAACAATACCAAAGACATTAAACCGACATTTCAACAAAAGTTATTATAGATTTTTTAGTAAACCTCCCGATTGTAAAGGTTCCATCTGTCTGTATCGGCCAAAAATTGCGCGCTTTTAAATACGACGATATAATCGTGAATGTCCACCACACGCCATCAAAATAAGACAGGGTAACTGTCCATAGTAACGTTATAACATGCAAGTATTTCCATACATTTTATGGACGTCCACGATATATTTATTTATTTAAGGATTACCAACGAGATACATTACAACTATCTTTTACAATAATAAAAACTAGTTTAAACATAAAATATCCTGTAATGCAAACTCAATTACAGGTAACCACAACTTACACATTATTGAGTACACATGCTCTGAATATATAATTAGAATTAAGAATTATTATTATTAGTATAATTATAATAAAAATAAAAAATACATTAATTATTAAAGATTTACATTACATATTAAAATTTGTAGAAAATTTACATGGTATAATAGTTAAAAAATAATAGTTTAAAAAAAAAAAAAATTATACATTAAATTTCATAAAAAATAAATTAATTATAAGTGGTAAATTGTATAGTTATTGGAATGATAAGTCAAATGTCCTCTAACTGAAAGTGCATAAATAATTTCTTTTTAAAAGTGTTAAGACTGTCATGATTGATATCGATATCTGCTTTGCGGCATATAGCATTATATAATTTGGTAGCCCTCGAAACGGGAGAGTTGTCACCTAAGTTGGTTTTGTGCAACGATTGTCTGATATACATAAACGCACATTGGCTTGTCTCTCTTGTGTCTCTCTTGTGGCTCAAAAAGAGCGTTTTAAAAGCATCCAAATCGTGCCGAATGTGCCACTTTTCGCCCTAGTGCTTTTTACTTTTCAGTTTTTTTTTAATTTTTAACTCCGTCGTCAGTCCAACGTTGTTCTTGTTTTAAATGATACGTTCTGATGATCTAAGTACTCTAGATTTTGATCAAAATAATTAAATTTTCAATATTTTTTCCTCGCTCAATGCATAATAAAACGTTGTATGGTACACGTACGTAAGATGATTTCTGACACGAGTCGGAAATCATCTGTTGGTGTCAAATTGCCACTCGTCGAAAATCACCTACTTTCCGCACTAGTATCATAAATAACTATTATCGTTTTAGGTGGAACCAGAACAAATTACTGTAGAGCCAATTGAAGAAGAAGTTTTACAAGAAGATATCGAAACGGTAAATCATTTATTTATTTAAAAACACATACACACATACATACACTAAACACACACACATACACTATCATTACAGGATTACCTAATGCAATAGTGCAGTTATATTTAAAGATTAGATAATTATTTATTACTAGCGAACCGCTCCTGCTACGCACAGCTTTTCTAACTTAACAAAACATGGAGATTTCTTACTATGTAACTTAATATTAACGTATTATACACACATCCACCCTCCGGAACAAATTCTCTAAACAATGGTGACAACCTCATCATAATCTGTCATCATAATCATATTTTATTTATACTCGTTTATTTATTCCCTACTCTAAATCCATGCTAATCTATACAGTATGTTAACTAATGAAGGGCGTTCCCGTTATTCCGCAATAGTAAAATCCGGAGTCACACGTGTTAAGGCATAAATCGAACAGATTACGTGTGACTCCGGATTTTTAATTTGTCTGTCTGTGGTGTCTTGTTTATACCTTTTAAGTCGTAGTTGGGTTTTAGTTTTTATTACTTGAATTTTTTTTTTAATCTTTTGGGGTTATAATATATATATTTTTGAAATGTGCTCATTAAGCCCTTTCATTTGATACCCAACATGGTACGATTAAACCTTTTTTTTTTTTAAGTTCATCACTATATGGCCTCTAGAGGGCGCCATTTTTAATTTAATGTGACTTTACATAGCCTATAACCAGCGGACAATTACGACGCTTCTAACGATACCTCATTTGTCAAATTGTGATAAGTGGTTTGGAAGATATGAGGGAACAGATGAACATACATACATACATACATACCGGTCAAAATCATAACCCTCCTTTTTTCTTCGCCGTAGTCGGGTAAAAAAGTAATACCACTCAAAAAACAATTACATTAAAAATATAAGTAGTGATAATATTTACAAAACGACTAAATTGATACGTAAAAGAAATACTCTGTACACTCACACTGGTTTTTCCATCGTTTAGAGAATTTATTCCGAAAGGTTTATGTGTATAATACGTTAATATTAAAGTTACATATAACTAAGAAATCTCGATGGTTTGTCAAGTCGTAAAAACCGTGCGAAATAGGAGCGGGTCGCTAGTGATTTCATATAATATGTAACACTGGCTGATGCCCGCGGCAAATTATACACTAAAACCTTCCTCGTGAACCACTCTATCCATTGGTGAAAACAGCATGAAAATCGGCGCAGTAGTTTTTGAGTTTATCGCGAACAGACAGTCAGACAGACGCGGCGGACGACTTTGTTTTATAATATGTAAGGACATGGGGTCTCAACTCGAACAAATTATAATTAGTCTTGAAAAAAAATCATAGATGGCAGCATAAGTAACAATTTATGAAATTAACAATCACTAAAAAGCGTTATACGACAAATTTTGGCTGAGGTAATATTAGTAAAAATCAAAACATCTTTGTTAAATGCTGATTTATGTATTTACACTCATAAATCTCGGATTTTCAACAAAAAACTTAAATTAAGCCGTTTACTTCAATTCGAACCCTTAGAATGATAAAGTAGCCATCATTTTGTTGAGAGCTCTTTGCAATAGATGGCGTTTTACTCAAGTGATGACAGGGTCACTTTAAATTTGCGTTTATGTCGTTTCATTAAGGAAAATCAAACAATTTTTTTTTTTATCTATTATATTTACTTTACGTAGAAATATAAAAATTGAACACCTAGGAAGAAAAAACGTAAAAAAAGAAGAAAATCATGTAGGAGTCTTGCGTAGTATCTAGGCAAGACACCTAGATGGCGTTAAAAAAACCACAGTCTCTGGCAATTAGTGAGTCGCTGATGCTGCCATCTGTTAAAAAAATGAAGAACTAAAAATAGCCAGCTCAATTGCCAGACTTAGGGTGGTGTCATTTCTTTGTATGGGATTGGGTATCTGTACGTAGTATTATAATATCTGTGGTAAGGATAAGAAAATATAAAACCATTTTCTGACCCCAGGAACCAGAGCACCCGCCCGTGCAAGCTGCAAGAATAACGAAAGAGTCGACGCCGGAAATGGAAATCAAAATCGCGTTCCCGGAAGTCAAGTTCCCAACCACAGAAATAAAGATTATACATCCGGAAGTTCAGAAGGTATGTCCTTTTCCTAAATGTTTAAGGTTGATGCGCTAGGGTGGCCCGCGAAATTCAAATTTTCTTACGTTTTTTGCAATTTGCAGGTCAGTATCAGGTTGTATGTTGAAGTTCATGTAAGTAATATAATCACACTTCAAGTCAAGT
Organism: Lithophane socia; assembly: GCA_947522985.1. Lineage (NCBI taxonomy): Eukaryota > Metazoa > Arthropoda > Insecta > Lepidoptera > Noctuidae > Lithophane > Lithophane socia. The sequence continues at coordinate 2,494,359 of OX383281.1, read as the reverse complement.
CAATGCACTTACATGAACTTAGAGAGTTGTATTGCTGATTCTAATGTTAATAATTCTATAAATCCATATTTGTTACGAGCGCTAATAATATTTAGATCAACGTACAACCTGATACTGACCTGCAAATTGCAAAAAACGTAAGAAATTTTGAATTTCACGGGCCACTCTTTTTTTTTTTTTTGGGTGGGAAATCATCAAATGACTTCTCCCGCTCTGGGCGGAGCGGAAGGGCGTTTCAGACTTTTACTGATTAACCCCCACCCGTGTTCTTTCAGTTCCACCCTAGCGCATCAACCTTAAGATGTTGGTGTCTTTTTTAACTGACTTCAAAAAGCAGGAGGTTCTTATTTCGACTGCATGATTTTTTTTGTATGTTTGTTACGCGTTTACTCCGCCAATTATGAATTGATTTTGATGATTCTTTTTTCTTTTTGGTAGGTCATGCTTCAGAGGTGGTCTCATATAAATTTTTGCTTGCGTAGTTTTTGAGGTAGCTTCAATATTACGTATTTTGTAAAACGTTTTTATTTTAAGTTTATCTTACTTTACCTTTTTGAGTGGAAGAATTTATACATAAACAAGCGATTACAACAATAATGGCTATGGTTTTTACTATCATCCGTTGAGGAGTTCCATAGTCTATAGTACAAAGTACAAAACCTGTCTCCAACTTACATAACTTGAACTGTTTACTTTTATTAACAGATAAAAGAAGAAATCAAAGAGCCAGAGACGCCGACGGAACCAGAAACAATAGAAGAAGAGATTGTGGAAGAAACTCCAGAAGTCGTTGAAGAAGAGAGGTGAGTAGAAATCATAGACACGACAATTTAATAATATCGACATGCTATTGTCTCCTTAAGTTCTGAGTTGAGCTCCACTATTACTGACAAATGCGTGCACTGACTGGACAGGTCCACTCAAATCTGTGTGGTTCTTTCCTCAAAAGACCATTTCAGACTCTTATCTACATGGTCCTCATATGGCCTGACCAAGATTATGTCTGGACTTTAAAAGACACTGTGACCTCTGAGTTTGTTTCGGCCTTTCTTCTCAGAGTAGTCAGATAGGAAACGCCGACCTCATCTAGCTTATTTTTACAACTTTTTAATATGACGTGTAAAAGTGATTCCAATATCCTATTTAAAGAATAAATAATTTCATTTCGTTTCATTTCCCACTACACGAGCTGTGGTGGCCCAGTGGTAACAGCCGCGACTTACGAGTTGTAGGTCGTTGGTTCGAACCCTGAGAGGCGCTTTACTTTGTGTAAATTATTTCCTCACTACTGCTCTCAAAACGGTGAAAGAAAACATCGTGAGGAAACCGGCATGTCCTAGAACCAAAAATTTCGAAGACATGTGACATCTACCAACCCGCACTGGGCCCGCGTGGCGGATTACCCACTCCCTCTGACAGAGAGGAGGCCTGTGTCCCAGCAGTGGGAACTTTATAGGCTGATTATGTATGTATGTATGTTATGTATAGTTCCACTACAGAACAAGGACCTCTTCTCATACAGAGAAGACACGAGATCTATCAAACTGAAGGCCAATTCTCGTACTTAAAAAACGTTGACATTCAAGTCGCAATCTGTCAAACTTGTCAAAAATGTTGTTAAATTGATTGTGTGTTTGACAGATAGCGAACGAAATGCGAATGTTAACGTTCTTAAAAATAAGGGAATTGTCCCGCTGGTGTTTTTTAGGGTTCCGTACGCAAAGGGTAAAACGGGACCCTATTACTAAGACTCCGCTGTCCGTCCGCCTGTCACCAGGCTGTATCTCATGAACCGTGATAGTTATGTAGACAGTTGAAATTTTCACAGGTGATGGTATTTTATGTTGCCGCTATAACAACAAATACTAAAAAATAGAATAAAATAAATATTTTAGGGGGCTCCCATACAACAAACGTGATATTTTTTGCCGTTTTTGAGATAATGGTACGGAACCCTTCGTGCGCGAGTCCGACTCGCACTTGGACAGTTTTTTTTTAAGATTACTAAAGAAATTGTATTTTCTTCTGTAGCGTAATACAAGAAGAACCAATTCAAGAAGAGATAAAAGAAGAGCCGCCGTCAGAAGAGCCGCAAGTCACAGAAGAGGTGGTACATACGGAGCCCGTGGTTGAAATACCGCCGGAAACGATACCTCTGCCGCCGGAACCGGTGGTAGAGGAACCGGAACCAGAGACTGTGGTAGAAGGTTAGTCTTCCTAACATCCATATTAATATTATAATCTAGCTGCCGCCAGCGGCTTCGCCCGCCTGTAATCTTTATAAATTAGATTTTACTCAGGGTGAATGTAGCTTTCTAATGGTGAAAGAATTTTTGAAATCGGCGCAGTAGGTTTTGAGTTTATTCATTACAAACATACACACAAAAAAACAAATCTTTCCTCTTTATAATAGTGTGGATTTGAAAGTAACTCTGTCTGTCTGTCTGTCTGTATGTTACCTTTTCACGCCTAAACCACTGAACGGATTTCGATAAAATTTGGCAAAGAGATAGATGGCATCCCGGGGAAGGACATAAGATGCTTTTTATCGACATACCACGCGGGCGATGCCGCGGGCGGAAGCTAGTATAATAAATGTGACAGTGACAGTGTTTGCTTGTTTGTTACGCTTTCACGCTAAAACAGCTGAACGGATTTGGATGAAATTTCGCACCTTGACCTAGAGAAGGACATAGGCTTTTCATCCTGGTTCGCGGAAAAAGTATTTATGTGTCGTCAGGATTTTTGTGTGACGTCAGGTCTTTGATGCGTAGTTCGAATGTGGCGATGTAGATGCCGCCACAGTTACATCATTAATTTTGAAATTATACATGTGAGAACAATGTAGAAAGCACGTTAGAAGCGTCCGTAATATAAAAATAAAAATAAAAAACAATTAAAAAATTAACAACTTATTTGAATTCACACTCTACCCCTTTTTTTTCTCACCTACTAGCACCACAAACACAACCGGAACTGGAAGTGCCGAGATTACCGGAACCAGTTCACACAGACTCCATAGAGCAGGAACTAGAGATGATGGAAAAGGGACCGGAACCGCCCAGAGTTGAAGAACAGAAGATTATTGAGGAAGTGAAGAAGGAGGAAGAAGCTGAGGTAATTATATCAATCATCTGCTTGCCTTTATCCAACTATGTTGGGGTCGGCTTCCAGTCTGATCGGATGCAGCTGAATACCTGTATTTTACCTTGTGTCACTGCTTATTTGGTCTTTACAACTCACTGACTGGGCAACACGGTAAACATTGGTAAGACTGGTTGTCAGACTTTCGGGCTTCAGAGTTCTACCCGTAAAAAAAAAAAAAAACAAACGAAAACATAACCAACAAAAACAAACAAAAACACAAACAATTACACAAAAACAAAACACAAACAAAAACATAACCAACAAAAACACAAACAAAAACATAACCAACAAAAACAAACAAAACATAACCAACAAAAACACAAACAATTACACAAAAACAAAAACAAAACAACAAAACCTTTTATTTTTCTCGTACAGGACTCCATCCCACTAAAAGAGATGATACGAGAAGAGTCTCTTCCGATAGCGACAGAAGCAGAAGTTAAAGAAGAGAGGGAGAAGACGGACGTAGAAGATACACACACGGAGACTGATGATGATACTCCTATGGAGGTAAGTTTACATTAAGGTTTAGTGCTAGTATAGTCCTCCAGACCGTATTTTCGGCCACGGCGGCCAATCTCAACGGAGACTTCGGTGCGGGAGATATTATAGTGCACAAGTGTTTGCGCAGACACAAGTGCACTCTCCCTTCCCTCACTCTCATAGTCCGATGGGACGGCAATCCGACACTCGCTCTCGCTCTACCAGGCGCAGGACCAACGGCGACACGTGCGCACCGAGCCACTGGGGTATCACACCGCCAACTTCCAAACTACGAGCTGTTACTACGAAATTCCTAATGGAAAAATCCAATAACACTTGGCCCGACCCGGGAATCGAACCCAGGACCCCACGCTCTGCAGTCGCGCTTGCGACCACGAGACCAACGGGGCAGTTAGTGCTAGTGATGTTACCTTGATTCAAGTCATAATAGGGATTGCGGGACAGTCCGAAAGGGATATTGTAACAATATTCTGATTTAAAAGAGTGTCCGTGGAGTTTCTTGCCCGTTCTTCTCCATAGGAACCTACTACGCTTTGAAATGGGCAACTAGCTTCATATTCTAACTGACCGACTCCTTGACAATTCAAAAGTGCCTGTAAATGGTTTAATTGAAATAAATGCTTTGAGTTTGAGTTTGATACCGGGACCTTGGCAACAAGCAACTGAAGGAACACGGGTGGGTTTTAGTCAGTAAAAGTCTGACACGCCCTCCAGCTCCGCCCAGAGCGGGAGAAGTCATTGGATGATATAACAACCTCAAAAAAAAAAGTCGTAATAGGGAATATGCATGTGATTCAAATAAGGGTCAAGAATATTATGTAAACTATATTACTTCAAAATTATGCCTTTATCAATGTTTTTGAATAAAATTTCTGTTTGAGCGAGAAATTAATTTTTAAAAGTGCCTAAAAACTGGGAAATTCAAATACTTTAAAAGCGACGCTATTGGTCAGAGCGAATGTGGCGTAACAATCTGTGATAACAATCAAAATGTCAATGTATTTTGTAGGAGTGTTTCACATTGACTTGACACTTGTTTGTTTGTTGTCATAGACTGTGACGTCACCACACCAAGCGCCAAATTTTGACGAGCTATGCGAGCAAAAATGTAGGGAACAGCTGATTTTATTTTACTTGCCGAACGATTTCAAAATATATCTATGGTTATTTTTTTTCAAAATATTTTTATTTTTGAATTTTATATAACATTCATTTCTTCTTACAGCTAAGTCGAGAAGAAGAGAAAGATGGTAAGAAGAAACGCGACTACTCGCGCAAGAAGAAGTCGGATTCAAGAAGTAAGTTGCAAGTTCAATTCTTGAACTAAATAAAGATTACGGTAGCTGAAAAATCACCAGAATTAAAAACTCTGATTTTAAATGTTTTATCTATCTTACTTCATCTTTATGTCATAGCAATAAGGGCGATTTTTGTACGTCAAGTGTTACACTATAATACTCGCGTTATGAACAGAGTCGCCGGCCATAAATTTCATTAGCAACGTTATCTGCCTTTAGAAAAATCAGGGGGCCTAAAACGGCTACATTAGCAATTCCTCTAAAAGCAATTCATTTTCTGTATTTGCAATTCCAGCGGCTACATTAGCAATTCCTTTAATTTGACATAAAAGCAATTCATAATATGTGGACCATTTTACGAATCTCCATAGAAAACTGTCAAACAGATGAATTATTTCGTAATGTGAATTGCACGCAGATCATAAATTATGAATTGTCAGTTTGTAACATTTTACGATGATTCATAATATTTTCATATTATGATTCTGCCAAAGTGACTGTTTTAAGCCCCAGGCCTTCTTAAGTTAAAACAACACTTTTACACGACCAATATTTTGTTTCATCTAAATGAAATTTATCGACATCGGCATAGATTGCCATATAAAAAATAAACAGAATTGTAAAACCAAGAGCAAATTACAGCCGCAACGGGCTGCAGCGCAACGGATTTTCTTACAAAAAACTGCGGTGCGGTGCGGCCCGCCTGTAATGTGCGTTGGTTCTTAGAAAATGTACGAAAATGATGGAGTATTTTGTTTTGCAATGCGTTGCGTTGCGGCCCGCTCTTATATGCGCTAACCTTTACTATGATAGTGCGGTTGACCGTACATAGTCTACCGACCCCCCTTTCTAACAACATACACTGACAGCATGTTCGGGCTCCGAGAGCGCGGCGGAGGCAAGTGCGCCGGAGTCACCGAGCGCTAACGACGCGGAGCGGCAACATCGCCTGTGGAAGAAATCGGTCATGCTGGTATATAGCAGGTTAGTTTTTAATTTTTATTTTATTAAATATGAACTGCTACATTATGCAATAATACAAACAGAATTATTTACTACATTTTTTCATTTAAAATAGTTTCAGATTTTTATTAGATTGATAAAAAAATTACTCAGTGCACATAAAAGCACAATTAAATGATAATAAATTATATGAATAAAAACAGTATAGTATTCTATAGTAGTAGTAGTTTATTAGTAAAGTATACTAACTGCGCCCCGCGGTTGCACCCGCTTAAATCTGGATCCCGTGGGAATATCGGGATAAAAAGTATCCTGTGTCCTAACCTAGGTCGTGGTCTACCCATGTGCCAAATTTCATCCAAATCTGTTCAGCCGTTTTAGTGTGAAAGCGTAACGAACAATCAAACAAACTCTCTTTCGCATTTATAATATTAGTTAAGATTTTAGACGAAGTAGATTTTCTCCCTAAAGTTCAATTTAGAATTCATCTCTCTCCAAACTCACTTTGCTCAGTACACTAACGGACAGACAGACGTAGCGTTTTTAGGCTTTCGTACCTAAAGGGTAAAACGGGACCCTATTACTAAAACTCCGCTGTCCGTCCGTCTGTCACCAGGCTGTATCTCATGAACCGTGTTAGTTAGACAGTTGAAATTTTCACAGATGATGTATTTCTGTTGCCGCTATAACAACAAATACTAAAAAACATAATAAAATAAATATTTAAGGGGGCTCCCATACAACAAACGTGTCCCGTGGGAATATCGGGGTAAAAAGTATCCAATGTCTTATTCCAGGTCATATTCTACCCATGCGCCAGATTTCATCCAAATCCTTTTAGCCGTTTTAGCGTAAAAGCGTTACAAACAAACTCACTTTCGCATTTATAATATTAGTTAGGATGGTACGGAACCCTTCGTGCGCGAGTCCGAATCGCACTTGGCCGGTTTTTATAATATCTAAGGATGATTTTACTAATAAATTATTGTTTTATTTTTACTAGATTATGTGCGCACAAGTACGCGTCTCTATTCCTCCGGCCGATCAGTGACGACGAAGCGCCGGGGTATAGCCAGGTCGTCAGGCGACCCATGGACCTCACCACCATCAGGAAAAACATCGACTCGGGAGTTATAAGGTAATTTCTTCAAATATAATATGCCCAAAAACTACAAAACGCCACCTGCTACGATCCTTACATACAACCCGCGCGGCGCCGGCGGGGCGCGGGGGGAGTATCAACGTCATTGAGCCAGGTGTCGTGTTAATGCGCACGGGTTGTACTCCTTTTCATTCAAATTGTATAAATTAAATTACTTTTTGTGGTTTATTCAAGCAGAAATGAAGTCTTACTTTTTTTTTGTGAGATTTCAAGCACTTTGCAAATAATATATTATATGCATATAGTTTCTTTCGTCACTACCGGCAATGTAGAAAATGACGCGTTTTGAGTTTGCGTTCCGTTCCACCAAAAAGACGCAACTTTAAATAAAAAATAAGTAATGCTTTAAAAAATGTAAAAGAATATAGGAATTTGTTTCTTGACTCCTGTCTCCTACACAATATGTATTTAAATGATAGATAAGTTTTGAATTATAAATTCTCTATTATTCTTTATTTCATTTTGATTACATATAAATTATATTTTTAAATATTAGAATAAAAAATTATATAAAACATTTAAAAATATAAAAAATAGTAGCCCACCGGTATCAGGAACAGGGTCCAAGCTACAGGTCAGGTCAGGGCTCCAGAGAGAGGAACCTCCTAACGATGCGAGCCGTGTCCAGGAGTACAGCTTTCTGAATCAAGCCCTTAATCCAGCTGCCCAACGAGAGCCTCCTTAGGTGTTGGTCGAGGCTCTTGGCAATTAAGCCATTGGCTGATACGACTATCGGCACTATTATTATTATTTCCGTTTATTTATTTATTTTCTTATTTGTTTACATTTTTAAATATTTCTTAAATTCAAATAAAAATATAAAAAAAACATTTAAAAATATAAAAAATAGATGGCCGCCGGTGTCGGGAGCAGGGTCCAAGCTACCGGTGGTTAGGGCTGCAGAGACATTATTATTATTGGTTTTCAGGACGACGGCGCAGTTTCAGCGAGATGTTCTACTAATGCTTTCAAACGCGCTCATGTACAACAGCAGTGAACACAGCGTGTATACAATGGCTAAAGAGATGCATGGCGAGGTACGTACTCCTGCGCATCGATAATGAATTTAAATGTAAAGTAAATGAATATCAGAACTTTATTGACTAGCTTTTCCCGCGGCTTCGCCCGCGTGAGTAAGAATAAAATTGGTTTTGATTTGATAGGTGTATGGTTCACCATCTTTTTAAGAAACCCCTTTTTTATCCAAAGTAGCAAAGACGTTGTAATATTTCGTAAAAAAATGTGTTTAGGTCATAAAAAATCTACATTTTTGAATAATCTTCCTGTCAGGCCCAGGGTCAGCTGGGCATGCTCCTGGCTGCGCAGGCGCACGCCGGGCTGGTGGAGTCAGCGCCCGCGCGCCGCAAGCGACGCCGCGAGCACTCGCCGCGGCCGCAGCCGCACAAGCGACACCATTGATAAAAGCGCGAGACGACGAATATTTTCCAGTTTTTTTTTTGTTTTGATTTTTTGATATCGATACTCATCACGTTTGCGGAATTTCGATAACTAATTTAATTTGACCTTGTATATAGAAATCCCTAAATATTCACTGTCCTGCTCGCACGTTTCATGACCGCGACTCCTTAGAGCCTTAGCGTTTAGTATAACCTTCCTCTACGTCTTTATGGCTTTCAGACATTGTGATTAAATCAAGCATATATAAGGTATCTTTTCATACACAAAATCTCTTAAGGGTTAGTGCAGACCGCGACGCGACGCTGTGCGCATTTTTTTTACAATTATCGAACTTATTTTCTTCTCGAAAAGGTGTAATTTCAGTGCGAGTGTTGACACGTGTCAAAGTACTCTGAGAAGCGCGGCGCTGCGCAGCGCGTGTACCTTATTGTGTAGTAAATAAATGTATAGCTTGATGTGTAGCCGTGTGTACTCATCATTATGAACAACTTTCACTGCTCGTCAAAATGTAGGGAACAGCTGATTATTTTACGGCTTCAATCAAACAAATATATTTGTTTGATTGAAGCCGTAACACGTGTGACTCCGGATTTTTTATTTGAATTTGTTTTTTTGTCCGTGATTCTTGTTTATTTTTAGTTGACTTTTTTGTCGTAGTTGGGCTTTAGTTTTATAACTTTATTTTTTTATTTCATTTTTTATAGGCTACGTGACGTCACATTAAACAAAAACGGTAGTCACACGTATATATACGTGTGACTACCGTTTTTGTTTAATGTGACGTCACGTAGCCTATAACCAGCAGACGATCAAGACGCATCGAACGATACCTCATTTGTCAAATTGTGATGAGTAGTTTAGAAGATATGAGGGAACACATGAACATACATACATACCGGTCAAAATCATAACCCTCCTTTTTGCTTCGCCGTAGTCGGGTAAAAAAGAAACACGTTTCTTGTATCCCGACCCCCTTTAATTTTAACTTATTTTCATTTGTTGCTGTTAAAGCGGCCATATATATGCACACTGTTAAAATCTCATGTTTATACCTATCACGGTTCGTAAGATACAGCCCTGTGACAGACACAGCGGAGCCTTGGTAACAGGCCTGTTAGCACCCTTCGGGTACGGTACGGAACCCTAAAAACGGAAGAAATGTTGAATTTCGCGGGCTACATGACGGATTCCCCTTAATGTGATAACCTCATCGCCACTGCACTATGTATATTTACTACTAGCTTCCGCCCGCGTGGTAATAGTCGATAAAAGTACCCCATGTCCTTCCCCTGCAGGCGTAGCATGAGCACCGTTTTGTCGACGGAAGAGTAGACAAAAATGACGTTTCCTGTAGACAGTAGACAGTACGAGACGGCAGCAAAGTAGAAAGAGTCAACTGCACTTTTTTTTATTTATTTATTTAATTATTTATGTACACACATAATAAACAGACAAGAAGAAAAGAACAGAAAAAAACGTACAAAGGTGATGCTTATTACTAAAGAAATCTCTTCCAGCACACCTGCAATAGGAAAGTAGATTAGAGATGTAGACACCGTGTGTAAAATTCAAGACTCGACAACTCACTCTCTCGTTGACTCTTTTACATAATTCGACTCAGAATTCTTTGTTTTATCATAGGATTTATCGGTTGTCAGTGTGATTTTGACAGTAAGGAGAGAAAACTTTCTTCCGAAATAGTCTACCTACAAAAAGACCTAGACAAAGATCGTTAGAAATGAACGACAAAATGACAGATTGTAGAAAGATTTCTACGGTGGATGTCATATATGAAGAAACGAACTGTCACTTTGTATAGAAAAAGCTATGTCTATTCTTCGTAGAGATAGAAAGCGCCATGCTACGCCTGCAGGACCCCTATTATCTCCTTGCGAAATTTTGTCGAAATCCGTTCAGTGGTTTAGGCGTGTAAAGGTAACATACAGACAGAGTTACAAAATACAATAGACGTAGATATATTTAGTAACCTATTCCGCTTCAAGAGTCATAAAAACCCTGTAAGAAATCGACAAGTGTTTCACTTCTCAACGAGGCATCCTCAGGATGACGATTGACCAATTGCAAACCAGAACGCGACGTGTTACCACACCGAGCGCTGGAAGCGATAGTAAGCGGTCAAGCGGAATAGGTTACTAAATATATCTACGTCTATTGTATTTTATAATGGATTTCCGCTGCCACGCCTGAATCAATTAACTAGACCGAGTTACTTTCGAATTTATAATATTAGTATGGATCATCATCATTCTCCTGCCCTTATCCCAATTTATTTGTGGTCGGCGCAACATGTCCCTTTCTTCCATACTTCTCTATTAGCCGTCATCTCGATAGTCACCCCCTTTCTAGCCATATCATCTTTCACACAGTCCATCCATCGTTTCTTTGGTCTTCCCCTACTCTTATAGCCATCGACATTCATACCCAAAACTTTCCTCACAACATTTTCCTCATTCCTTCGCATCATCATCTTCGCAATATTAGTATGGATGTAGTAGAAAAAAACATATTTGACAGGTATCCGACGCGTAGACTGTATAAATAGTGCGCCAATAGCTTACATCTAGCTTAGTATAGCAAAATTATAAGTACAACGTTATAATGAAATGTAGAATGCTTTGTAATAGGGTAGTTGACTATTTTAACTTGTAATGCTGGGGCTACATTGTCGCGTTTTCGCGATTCTCTGTTGCTCAGCGAGACGTCGAGCGGTGTGCGAGAGAGAGCGCGCGAAGTTTTACACTAATGACATATACGAATTTCAAGTCGGTTCGCGTTATCGCGAACTGAACTTTGCGCGCACTCTCTCGCACCCCGCTCGGCGTCTCGCTGAGCCACAGAAAGCGCACGAAGTATAGTTCGCGATAACGCGACAATGTTGCCCCAGCATTACAGAAGTGGTGTCCTCAATGCTCTTTACGCGCCTCAAAATTTTAAGTACTGTCGTCTCTAGACGCTGTCGGCGGCGATTTCATGCTCGATGGGCATTTCAGCTTTAGTCTCCGATGGCAAGTAACTCCGCGAAGCTATCGTCCCGCGAATAGTTTTTGTGCGGTGCTGAACGCGTGGTCGCGCCGACAGAGGGCGCTTTCCGGTTTTTTCGAACAAAAAGTGACATATGCTCGCGATCGATCGCGTATTCGCGTGACGATCGCTTTTAAATAGGACTATGACAATTCGGTATTTTAAGGGACGATTGACGAGTTTAGTTTCAAGTGAAATAAGTCAACTACTCTAAATTGTAATACGCTTTGTGATTTTATCTCGAAAGTATGTGTAAGTTATAATTTTACGTACAATTATGTATTCTTTTTGAGTAAATAATGTGACAATAATGCAGTTTATTTTAATTTTAAACTAGTTGATGCCCGCGGCTTCGCCCGCGTTTATGTCGGTTATTATATACTAAAACCTTACTCGAGAACCACTCTATCCACTGGTGAAAACAGCATGAAAATCGGTGCAGTAGTTTTAGAGTTTATCGCGAACAGAACGACAGACAGACGCGAGGACTTTGTTTCATAATATGTAAGAAAGGAGTATGTAATGATCGTAGCCGGTGGCGTTCTGTAGTGTCCTGCCTACTCCCACGGAAGGAAGGCGTAAGTTTGTATGTATGTGTTGTTTTTATAGGGAACTAGCTTCCGCCCGCGGCTTCCCCAGGGTACCATCTATCTCCTGGCAGGGTTGCGGGTTAGTCCGAAAGGGATACCGGGACCTTGGCAACAGGCAACTGAAGGAACACGGGTGTGTTTTAGTCAGTGAAAGTCTGACACGCCCTCCCGCTGCACCCAGAGCGGGAGAAGTTACTTGATGATATCTCACCATAAGAAAAGGGTGCCATCTATCTCTTTGCCAAATTTTGTCGAAATCCGTTCAGTGGTTTAGGCGTGACGTAGTATTATAATATCTGTGGGCGTGATAAGCGAACAGACAGACAGACAGACTTTCGAATTTATAATATTAGTATGGATTAATTCAGTAAAATAAAACACAATATTCATCTATGATAATGTATTTCACTTAAGTTTTACATCATACAACCAACTGAATGCAACGTAATCGACAAATACTATATATTTAATGTGATACATTTGGAGACTGAATATAAATCTTTCCACATCTCTTATACAATAAGTCGCGTCCTTTTAGTACCACAGAAAGATTAAAAAAGATAAAAATACTTTTCTTTTTTAACGACATCCTAACGTCTTCTTAATTCGTAAAATTTTCTGATTAAAAAATCGTATCCCAGACTATATATTTTTTTTTTTAACTTCCACAAATCTTAATGTTATTTTTATCTTTTTTAACACTCTGTGGAAATCTTGGAGTAATAAGTGAAGCATTCAAGTCGCTACATTATGGTACTGGGCAGTATTGTAGCTATCTATAGTAAAAACTGCCCCTTTCTGGATAATCATTCTTTCCCCAACATTGTGTACGAAATCTCTAACCTTCGGACTCACCAAATTAATATCGGACTCGTTTCCGAGCTCGAAAACTTATCAACCATATTTCAAGACATTAACAATATTATAAAAAACATGACAAATGCCTTAATTCTATATCTTAGAGTAACTCGAAACTACTTTACTCATTACTCCAAGGTAATAAGGTCTATTTTCCAATAAACCGTGTCACTATACATTATTTTCCATACCATGTACCCATAATCTTATGTCGATCCGAGTCATGCGAGAGATGTCGCTGTCTTATTGTTACAAGTATAAAAACATCAATTATTAGAACAGCTGGCTTACTAAGCCATCTTGTCAATATCAATACATGGCAGTGTTTTCAAATCCTTGATTCATCGTCTAATTTTAAAGTGCCTGTTTCAGTGTCGTTATAAACACTATCTACCGGATAAACTTAATCTGCTGGATAAGTTATCCGGAGGTTACTAGAAAAACAGGCCGTAAATCGCTTTTATCATTTTTTTGAAATCGCATTGAGCCAGCGTGGTGATCAATGCACGTTCCTTCTCCATTAGAGAAGAGGTGTTTGCCCAGCAGTGGGACAATTACAGACCGGTATTCTTACCGTTACGGCTAAATTGACAAGAGCGCATTTAAAGTAAAAAGTCTTAATATTCCAAAGAATCTTTTGACTCAACGCTTTGTCTTCTTCTTTCAAAAGTCAAATTACTTTTGAAAGAAGAAGACAAAACGTTGTGTTACTATACAGGCGCTATACAACGTTTATTAGTAAGGCGGTGTGTGGACCTTAGCTACCAAGGAAGATTTAATGCATATTTATCATCAATTTGGACACCGCTTAAATAATATGAACCTCGCGAAACCCGCGTACAATAAAATATAATATAATTTTTAAATAATATAAAATGGTTTTTCTTTATATATTAATAGAATTAGAATTTATACATGGCGTCGAGTTCTAGAAATTATACATATAAAACAGAGGGCCTGCACAAGTGACAATCGCTTCGAAAGCGTTTCGTATTTCTACAACGACTTTCAACAGGATTGACATAAGCTTTTCGATAGCTTATGTCAGTCCTATACATTTGTGCCTTTTCCATCATCGTTATCGCTGATAGAATGTCACTTTGTCTAGGGCCTCAGGGTGTTTTATTTATGTTTACAGGGTGATGTTTAACCTTATAGTCAACGCAAACAACAAGATAATGCCAACCTTTTTAAATTTAAATTTAAGAAGTATCTCTGAAATAACGAACTGATTCTAGAAACGAGTTGAATGCCCGGTGTCAGTGGTTTATTATTAACTAGTTGTCGCCCGCGACTTCGTCTGCGATCCAGGATGAAAAGTAGCCTATGTCCTTCTCCAGGTTAAGGTCTACTCATGTGCCAAATTTCATCCAAATCCGTTCAGCCGTTTTAGCATGAAAGCGTAACAAACAAACGAACTTACTTTCCCATTTATATTATTAGTTCGATAACTTGTGGCTGAGAAAATTCGCTATAATTAAGAAAACTTTGTCGAATGAATTACTATTGGTAGTTTATCTAAGGACCTTAACAGCCGGGCATTAGTTGCCAATTTCGTATTACTAACTCTACTTTAGTTGGAATAAAGTTCAAAATACAAAAACTGTCTCGAAGTTAAAATCAGTTTGTTACGGCGGGGTACATGTACAGTCCTCTCACAGTTATTTTACCTCAGATTTTGCAACAACATGTCAAAATCAGATCTTTATTGTCATCCCCATAAGGTTGCTATTGTTTTGTTTCCATTGCCAAGTCTGTTAAAATCACAGTCATCTTTATAGTCATGGCGATAAGGTTGCTATTGATTCGTTTCCATTGCCAAGTCTATTAAAATCATAGTGGTCTTTATTTTTATGGCAATAAGGTTGCTATTGGGTTGCTACCAGAGGTTAAATCGCTATGATAGGACTGTAGTACTATGATTGGTTTATTGAAGCCACAGATTACTTGTGGTTCTGCCTGAGCGCGGCGGCGATGTCTCTAACGTCGAGTTGAACTTTAGGTTTGTGCTGCGGCGGCTCGAAGTAGAACTCGAATCGTTTGAACGACTCTATCTCGCGTTCCGATACTTCGAGTGATGATAGATTTGTAATGCTTGAGTCTGGGAGAAATACGCTGGATTCTGGAACGAGATGAATTATTTTTCTTTCAACTACATAGTAATGTCAATCATTAATCACTAAGAAACCGATCATAAAGGACGTATTTTTTGCTTAGAACCAAAACAAGTTTGTATGAAATTTCATTGTTGCACTGTTTTTCATTAATGCACTGTTTTTAGGGTTTCGAACCCAAAGGGTAAAACGGGGCCCTAGTACTAAGGCTCGTCTGACAGGTAGACAGACAGACCTGTTTGCTCAACTCAACTAAACTGAACTGAACAACTCAAAATTGAGTTGAGAAATTTTTAATAACCTTTTGCCTCAAAATTCGCGGGATAACTTTGTTTTCATTAACTTGAGTATATTTTATCACGGTAGGTACAGTCACGGACTTTAATTGATAAGCCACCTGGCACTGTTCGTATTTTAGCCGTGTAATGCAAATCAAATCAAAATCAAATCAAAAATATTTATTTGCTAAAATATGGTACAATAGATATTACAGTCATTTTGGTTTCCGCATGTTATGGCGTGCAAATACATTTATATATCAATTAAAATTATTATAATTACAGTCATTATGATTATTAATATTATTTAAAATTATTACAAATTTACATTAATTATAAGTTCCATCGACTTATCCTCCAAATATTCCTTAATGTTATAATATTTTTTATATAGTAATAGTTTAAAGAGACTTCTTTTGAACAATGTCAATGGCAAATCCTGAAGGGAATTCGGCAAATGGTTATAAATTATAATAGACATGCAGTAGACGTTTCTCTTGAACAATTTTAATTTTATTTGTGGCAACCGTAGTCTGTCTTTATGGCGTGTCCGGCTATTTAGCTTGTCACCAATATTTTCAAACTGATTATAATTCTTTTTAACAAAAATACAAATTTCCAAAATATACAAACATGGTAGTGGTAATATATTTAGTTTCTGGAACAGTGGCTTACAGCTATCTAAAAAGTGAGCTCCACATATCGCTCGGACACATTTTTTTTGCGCTTTGAAAACTCTGTCAATGTCCACTGAGTTACCCCAAATTATAATACCGTATCTAAGTACAGAGGATACGTAAGCATGGTAAGCAGCCATTGCAGTATCAAGGTTGACAGTTTGCCTGATTCTTTTCAGGACATATACAAAACGATCTAGTTTTTGCAGGATTTTATCTATATGTGGTTTCCAACTGCAGTTTTTGTCAACGGTTATACCTAAGAATACACATTCATTTACGGTAGTTAAGTGGGAATCTTTATGTTGAATGTCTAGATTATCTATGTGTGCGTTAAATGTCTGAAATTGTATTATGTTTGTTTTCGTCATGTTTATTTTTAAGTTATTTTTATTCAGCCAATTGATTGCATCGTCTAAAGCTTTAAGAATGTCGTTTTTCAAATTAATGTTATTTTCACTTTTAATTATTAATGTCGTGTCATCAGCGAACAATATGCAATCTTGCTTATTGCCTCCGGCAGGTCGTTAATATACACTAGGAAAAGAAGTGGGGATATGATACCCCCTTGTGGTGTGCCATAATTATTTTGTCTATATTCAGACCTAAAGTTTTTTTGTTCATTTTGGCAAGTTCTTGTTATTTCTACACATTGTAGTCTTTCAGCAAGATAGCTTTCGATCCAGTCGTTGGCCTTTCCACGGATTCCATAATGAGAAAGTTTTGTGAGTAATGTTTTATGACAAACAAAGTCAAAGGCCTTCGTCATGTCTAGAAAGACGCAGCCTATTTTGGACTTTTGATTAAGGCTTTCAGTGATGTGTTTTACTAACGAGAAACATGCTGAAGCAGTAGATCTGCCCTTCCTAAAGCCGAATTGTACTTTTTTAAGAATGTCACAACTCGTCAAAAAGTTCTCTATTTTATTATACATAACTTTCTCAAAAATTTTAGATAGAATGGGGATTAAAGTTATTGGTCGATAATTGTTCATGTCCGTTTTTATACCTTTCTTATACAGAGGTTTAACGATTGACTTTTTAAGACGTTTTGGGAATACTCCTTCTGTTAAGGAAAGGTTTATTATGTAGGTTAAAGGGGAAACTAAGCTCGTTGCACATATTATTAATATTTTCGTGCTTAAGTCATCGTAACCAGTTGAGTTCGTATTTCTTAATGTATGAATTATTTTGTAAACGTCAGATTCATCCACTGGTGTAAGAAAAATACTTTTTGGATTTTGGCAAATGGTAGTTTTAGTGTCTTGCATGTTATTATGAGTTGTTTTTGTCGTATTAGTTTGGGATATGTAATAGTTATTGAATAAGTCACATATTTGGTTTGGATTGTCATATATTTTACTGTCATTTTTTATTGCATCTATTTCAGAATAACTTGACACATTATTCGTGCCTGCTTTAATTATGTTCCATGCTGCTTTACTTGCATTTTTTGATTTATTTATATAGCGTAAGCTATTAATCTGTTGCGCCTTATGTATACATCTTTTCAATATTCGAGAGTAGTCGTCATATATTTTTTTGGTTTGTTTTTTATTTTCTTTACATAGATTATGTTTCAAGTATAAGATCCGTTTTTTAATGCAACATCGTCTTATGTTTTTAGTTAGACATCTGTTTTTCACGCGTTTGTAAGTGTTTTTAACTTTAATTATAGGGAAGCATAAATTATAAAATAGTGTAACTGTGTCATGGAAACTATCAAAAGCGTCATTCGTTGTTTGGAATTCGTACACTTCCGAGAAAGATAGGCTTGTCATGCAGTCTCTAAATTTAGTTATGTTTTCATCACTGAGGTCTCTTATACTCTTGAACCAAAAACTGTGAATGACCTTAACTTTACAGTCAGTTTCTAAGTTGAGTGTTATTGACTGTGCTGTTTCGTGGTCTGAGAGTGCTAAATAGTGAAGCGCAGATTTAGCGTCCTGAATATTGCTTACTATTAAGTCCAAACATGAGTTTTTCCTCGTAGGTAGTTTTATATAGTTTTTTAAGTTATTGTTATTAAGTATAGAATTTAAATCATTTGATATTTTATTTGTCTTTAGTATATCTATATTCCAGTCGCCACATATGATTATCTTTTTATTTATTTTTTTACACAGTTTATTGGCAAGAAGTTCCAAACTATTCAAAAATGTTGTAGCGTCATGTGTAGGTGTTCTGTAGATGCATACTATTATTAGATTAAATTGTATTATTTCGATAGCACAACATTCGAATTGAAGGGGAATTGATTTGATAAGATTGTTCATTTCTATAAATTGTAGGTTATTTTTTATTAGGATACATGAACCTCCCCGACGTTGATTTGTTCGAGAATAAAAAGATACCAGTTTGTAGTTACTAATTCTAAGGTTCCGTTCACAGCCACTTTTAAGGAATGTTTCTGTCAAACATAAAATATCTATCGAACCCAGATCTTTTTGTAACTCTGTAAGGGCGACCTCTATTAATTCTTGTTTGCTCAGTACCCCTGCAATATTTTGATGAACTAACGTAATAGTTGTGTAATTATTTTTGTTTGCGAAAAAACCCCGTCTCCATGGTATTTTTGTTTTGTGTTGTTTTTTTAAAAAAGGCTGTAATTTTTGTTTGTGTGGTTGTAACTGGTGTTTTTTGTGTATTTGCTGAGTTTGGGGTAACATGCTTATTTTTAAATTGATTGAGGAATTCAGTCTGGTATTTCTTGTAATCAATTCTAGTATTCAATTTCAAACACAAATATTCCAGATATTTCTGATGATGACTTTTCCCAGAACGGTCGTTGTTGTTGTGCGTGTATGCTGAATTGTGTATTTTTACGTATTTACAGTTCTTGTAATTTTGTAGTATTAACTCCAAGTTGTAATTAATTGTATTTTCGTTCAAATGCGGGTTATATTGAATATTAGTCATAAACACGGTATTATTGCGTAGCTTATATAGGACGTTACATATTTCAGTCATAAAGGAGTAAGGGTTAGTATCGTTAGAACCTAAGACTAAAACTATAATATCATCTGGGGTCAATGTATTAATGAAGTCGTCGTTGCAACTGTTGAGGATTTGTGCACTTGTAGCCCCAGGCTTGATGAACGAAGTAATTTTGTAGTTATCATTCCATTTGTTTAACCTGGAACTAGTCATAGTTTTATTAAGTCCGCGGGCCTGCTGGTCTCCGAAAATTATTATATTATGTTTGATAGTCAAGTTTACTGGAACATCTTTCTCCATGCTCTTATGGTCAGGTTGTGATTCACATTCTGTTCCTTCATTTTTAACCGGGGTTAAAGTACACGTAGCGACATCTATTGGTGGCGATTTAGTGACATTTTTAGTTTCTGGGACGTCGCTACCGGTAACGGTTTCATCCAATAAAGTACTAGTGTAATTAATTTTATCTTTCTTTTTCCGAGCAGAGTTTTTGAAGTTAGGGGAACCGTGGCATACTTCTTTAAAATGTGATAACTTTTTCTGTTGTTCTATAGTTTTTTGTTTTAGCTGACTGTTTTCGGTTGTTAAGGTTTCAATTTCCTGGTGCGCGCTTTGTAGTTCATTATTCAGTTTTTTAATCTCTTCCTTGAATGATTCCACCTCATCAGACTGAGTTACAGATAGGTCTGGTAAGCTCCTGGCGTACGGGTTTGATGTGACTGATGTGAAGGATAAGTTTAATGAATCGTTGGACACATTTATCTTATTTTTTCTAAGAGTTACGTTATTAAAACTCGTTCGTCTTTCCATTTTGGAGTGAATACCC
The DNA here is from genome assembly GCA_947522985.1 of Lithophane socia. Lineage (NCBI taxonomy): Eukaryota > Metazoa > Arthropoda > Insecta > Lepidoptera > Noctuidae > Lithophane > Lithophane socia. Next base: position 2,474,542 of record OX383281.1, on the reverse strand, counting down.
GCAATTATGTCAATGATATTTCTTGTTATTTGTAAAGGAATGTGTATTGCGCCCTCTATTGACCCAGTAGTTTGGTCATATTAATGTGATATTGACAGTGATGTCACTCATGTCGGTTTTGTTAATGATGCCGTACAGAATGGCGAAATAAAATCTTTAAAAAGTATATCGGTAGCTGGGGTTTGAACTCGCGGCACTTCGTGAACACGGTTTTGGAGGATGCTTCCTGGGCAACTAGACCATTTGAGTAATTGGAATTACGTGTGAAATAGTGTTCAACACTCGTCGTATAATAGTTTTAAATTTAAGAAGTCGTTATGATGACTCATGCGATAGTTATCTTTGCACTTTTTTATTCACAAACACAATTTGTTTTGTTACGTTGGAATACGGAATACTACCACTTCTGTTATTTATGAACAATGATTATTTATTGTTTGTATTTATGCACTTTATTAGTTTTAGTTATTGGAATTTTATTATGTTCTAAAAGTTCACTATTTCACCTTATTTCACTTGGATAACACTTGTCCATATAGTTGTGATCATACTTTATAAATTTAAGTAGAATTCATTATAAATGAGCACTTAAAACTATTTTTAATTAAAAGAATACACGGAGCTTGTTTACATTGATGTTCACTAGACAGCAGCGCCATCCAGCCTTCCAAATCGGGTTTATTCGGTTCCCGACACGCAAAGTCATATATTATGTCTTCGTATTAGAAGAAGAAAAAGTAGATTACGCACCTTGCTAAAGTGAGTTATTAATGCACTCGTGTTAATTTAGTGTCCTCGCTTTATGACTCACTTTGCGATGCAACAATCTACTATTAAACAACAAATCAATAAGAGGGAGCGGCTCTTGACTTAATAACAATAGCCGCAAGGGTCGATTGAAGGTTAAGCAACGCTTGCCGAGGTTGGTCCGTGGATTGACCATCATCATTACATACCGAGACTTCTTTGTGCTTCGGAAAGCACGTTAAGCCGTTGGTTCCGGCTGTCATTTGTAGATCTTTGACAGTAGCTACGGGTCGACAGAAGCCCGAAATTCTGAATCAAGGGGTTACCCAGTAAGGGTCAGTTCACACCGAGACTCGACGCGCCGCGCAATTTTTTATGATCGGATACAATATCGAATTTATTTACTACACAATAAGGTGCACGCGCTGCGCATCTCAGCGTTCTTCGACACGTGTCAACACTCGCACAGAAACTATACCTTTTTGTGATGATAATAAGTTCGATAATTGTTAAAAAGTGCGCGCAGCGTCGCGTCGCTCCACGTCGCGGTCTGAGCTGACCCTAACTGGGTTGCGGAGGTCCGATAGGCAGTCAGTATTCAGCTTCCAGTCTCAACCCCGACATAGTTGGGAAACGGCAAAACCGAGATGTTGATTTTAAACCCCTTACTTGACAAATACAATTAAATAATGTTATTCAAACAATAATACAAAGTTGAAACCTTCTAAATAGACATGAATGTTACCTCTGTGCGGCTGGCCGGTGCGTGCGCGCGCGCCGACGGGCCCGAAGCGGCGCTCGTCGCCGGGCGGCTCGTCGGCGCCGCGCGGGCTGCACGACTGCGCCGACGAGCCCGTGGGCGAGCTGCGCGCCGACTGCACGCCTGCGCACACGCACACGGTCAGACACTCGCTACATTCCCGGGGGAGGCACATACCCATACTCTCAATCGATCAAGGTATATGGCACGGCGCGGACTACACGACCACGCCTTGTACCACAACCGGCCACTAAAGTCTTATTATTTAATCTCGTAGATTAATTGCACACACAAACATTTATCGTAACATATAAAATATCGGTTTATTTTCGTAAAAATATTAAGATGTTAGCCGTTTCGCAGTAAAGTAACAATAACAATAAAATTGACATTTCAAGAGATTGTTGTTTGTTTTTTTCAATTTGGAGTTTGACATTTACACATGACAAATTAGTCTATGAGATTTAAAAACAGACTTTATATTGTAAAAAACTGAGGCTATAGACAAAATCCCTTTTCTGTAAGCGTTAACGCCAACGGAAAGATCAAATTGTTTGGAGTTGACATTAGCTTTAGAGATGTCACGTGACTGCTGCTGTCAACTCCGTAGAATTTGATCTTTCCGTTGGCGTTAACGCTTACAGAAAAGGGATTTTGTCTAGGCCCCCTGGTCGGGTTACCGGTCGTGCCAGCTTAACTTTCTTCTTGTACGCGTAGCATGACCACAGCAGGAACGGGTTTTGTCGACAGAAGAATAGACAAAAGGACATAATCAATATTTTTATAGCTGTCAAATCGGGTTGTCGCAAGTTTACGACAAAGAAGTTGACTTACCGGTTTTATTAGGACAGGGCGGTCCATACAGCTGGTCAGGCCACGCGTGGGCCGGCGGCCTGCTGAACAGAGACTCTTCTCCTTGCATCCCACACTCTAAGGGGACACCTGGCTCCTGGAAAGCAAAGATTTACATTTAAACAAGGAATAATTTTGTAAAACATTTCTTTTAAAACACGAGTGGAATTCAAACCCGTGGCCAGTGACGCACCGTGCCATTCCTCAGAGCACTGAGGGCAGAGACAAGTGACAATCGCTTCGAAAGCGTTTCGTATTTCTACAACGACTTCCAACAGGACTGACATAAGCTTTTCGATAGCTTATGTCAGTCCTATACATTTTTGCCTTTTCCATCATCGTTATCGCTAATAGAATGGCACTTTGTCTAGGGCCTATGAGCTACTAAGTCGCGTGTCCTACTAGCATGAGTGGAACTTTAAATCTCTTCCCTTCATTACGATAAAATCTTTGAAAGCATAGCTTAAACATGACAATAACACGCGTAGCATGACCACCATAGAAACGTGTTTTGTCGACGGAAGAATAGACAAAATGACAGATTGAGACTGTTCATCTGTCATTTAGTCTATTCTTTCGTCCACAAAAATCGTTTCTATGGTGGTCATGAGACGCGTGCTGGGAAGAAGACAATTTTATTTATTAAAAGCTACTGCCCGCGGCTTCACCCACGTCGAGCCTAATTATTTTTAACCGACTTCTAAAAGGAGGAGAAAGGAAGAGTTTTTTGTCTAAAATAAAAATAAGTAAGTAACCTGGTTCTGCCAGTGAAAGTCCCGTCAAAATCTGTCCAGCCGTTTTGGATATTAGCCGAAACAAACAAACAGACAGAGAGGCAACAATTTTAAAAATTGTTTTTTGTTCTTTTATTTTTGGGAAAAAATAATTTGAGTCGGTATACTAATATGGTCATCCATCCACGGACCAACACCGGCAAGCGTAGCTTAACCTGATGGATGGACCCGTGCGGCTATTACTTAGCCACGAGCTCCTCAAATAAATCCATACTACTGCCTGTCCGTCTGTCTGTATGTTACCATTTCACGCCTAAACTAAACGGATTTCGACAAAACTTGGCAAGAAGATAGATGGCATCCTGGGGAAGGACATAGGGTACTTTTTATCGATATACCACGCGGGCGGGAGCTAGTAAAAATAAAAAATAAACAAACTCACCTGTCCTTTATAAAACTTGGACTCAGTAACATGATGGATAGTAACTTCACTGTTCAGCTTCGACCCCACCCTTAACCTCTGAAAGTACGGCAGCGAGTCCCCATTAGCCACATGATTGACCCCCATCTCTTCATTCTTTAGATGAGATGACTCATTCTTATCACTGAACAACGCATTTCTAAATACATTCCTATCTTCCTCACCAAATGGGGTATATAAACCTGTGTAGTCAACTCTCTCTTCCTGTTTCAATGGAGTTCCTATCGGTTCGGGTCTTTGAATCGGATTTGCGAACAGAGACGAGTCGGATTCGAATGACCGCGAAGTATCGACTGGTCTAGTGCCAATCGGGTTTGGAGAGACGACCGATTTTGGGCTCTGGTTCTCGTAATATTCCGGAGTTAGGAAGCTCCGTTGTTGATTATCGTCCGGAGTCTTGAATAGGGAGTATCCTTCGTCATTCTTCTGAGTAAAAGACGCCAAGTTCATGATTCTCGTTTGGAAATCGTCCGGTTTTGGGGACGCCCTCGCTTGTTCCATGTACTGAGTTGGGGGGTTGGGGGGCACAGGGTTATACTGGTTAGGGTTGACGTAGTTATACTGCTGTCCGTACATAGGGTTTAGTTGGGGACTCTGAGTTCTGACGCCCATAAGACTCTGTTGATGCATCATGGTCATTAATGGGTTTCTAATTGTGTACATTCCGTTGGACGTAGGGGTTATAGTCGCTTGGCAAGCGTTGGGCGGCATCGGTATAGGGTCAGGTATCCTTATCTGTTCCTGTTTCTTCTGGGCTGGTTGATTAGTAATTTGAACTGGGGGTAAGTTAGGATGGAACATGGGGTTTCGTAAGGTGACGATCTTGGCGCCATCTGGTTTGGCCTCTTCAGCGGCCGCGGCTGCCTTTTTGGCCTTTTTCTTGGCCTTTTTCGATTTACCGACTGGAGGCGGCGGGTCGGCTATTATTACTGGTTTTGGTGGTTCTGTGAAGAGATAGATTAAAGTTAGCTTTTGTTGGTACTAGTTCAGTGATGTTATTTCTATTTAAAGAATATCAACTTTATATCAGTGTAAACTAAGTTGGTTTCAGAATGAATATTGAAATTATTAAAAGTTGTATCGCAAACTAAACTTTATAGGTTGAACTAAAAACATAGAGATGTTTACATGTTTGGAAATTAAACCGCAACAAGTTAGTTTAGCTGTTGCAAAAGTGAAACCATTATAATAGTTCGCGTCAAATGCCTAGAAGCTAGGCTGAGCATGCGCGCTGTCATCTGCGCTACTGTTTTAATAAGTAAGATTGATTACTGCGCAGTCATTTGTAGCCAACTTCAGAGCGGCAAAGTTATTTGACGCGAACTGTACTATGTATGTCATAATTTATAAATGTGTGCATTTTACCGGGGTGTGCGGTGGTGAACATAACGTTGGCGGGGTCTGCGTTGATGACGGGCGCGGGCCGGGCCAGCGGGGTCGGCGCCGCGGGCAGCTGGCCGGCCTTCCACAGGGGCTGGAGAGGTGACAACGACATTATAACATGATAAGATCCTAAAATGGACCTATGGTTTGAACTGGAGAACCACTTACTTGATTAATATATCATATATTTTGCACTTAAAGTACCCAAATAACATTGTATACATACACGAGGCTAGAGACTAGCTTGCTAGTTTACTAGCACTATATCGCTGACCTAGCTTGTCTGTCCAGTTATAGATAATTGTTTTATAGTGTACAGTCACGGACTTTAATTGATGAGCCACCTGGCACTGTTCGTATTTTAGCCGTGTAATGCAAATCGGGTTTATTCGGTTCCCGACACGCAAAGTCATATGTCTTCGTATTAGAAGAAGAAAATTATATTTCATATCTTTACCGGATGGCTAACCTGAGAGCCAGAACTACAAACTTGACAGCAGACATAGTGACTCCCAAAGTCAACCAATTGCAGGTCTAGCAACAGTAACCTAGCAACGATAAACAATCGTTGCTAGGTTACTGTTGCGGTAGTAACGTTAGCGTACGGAGAAATATTAGTAGTCATTTCGACAAGTTCGAAAGTAACGTCTCTGACATCTATATTTTAACTGTCAGTGTCTTCAGTTTTGTTTTCAGAATTACGAGTTAATGGCCTATGATTCAAAGGAGGTCGGTATCAAATAGATTGGATAAACTTAATGCAACATTGTTTTTTTTTTATCATTGAGAACTTATTAGTCAACCTCTATGGACAAGACTATTTCCGATTAAAAATAATTTATTTGTCATCTTGTTTACGAGCGTGCGATTTGAGTTCGTGTTTAATCGTGTAATCTCGTGAATGTATGAAACTGCAATATTGAATAGTTTGAAGGTGGCTCATCAATTAAAGTCCGTGACTGTACAAGCGACCCGCTCCACGGTTCGCACGGTTTTTACGACTTGACAAAACATCGAGATTTCTTAGTTACATATAACTTTAATACCAACGTAATAAACACATAAATCTTCAAGAATAAATTCTCTAAACGATGGTGAAAACGTCATCAAAATCTGTTGCGTTGTTTAGAAGAACAACGCGGACAGAAAGCGGAAAAAACGGAAACGCGACTTTAATCCTCACTTCCTTACTAATATTATAAATGCGAACTGTTTGTTTGCCTGTCGCGCTTGCACGCCAAAACTACTGAACCGATTAAAATGAAATTTGGTACACAGATAGTCTAGAGCCTGAGAAAGGACATAGGCTACATTTTATCGACATACCACGCGGGCGAAGCCGCGGGCGGAAGTTAGTTTACAATATGTGTAGACTTACCACGGACTTGATGGGCGGCGGCTCCTTCTTGTCGTGCGGCTGCACGCGCGTCAGCGTGATGCCGGGCGGCAGCTTCAGGTCCGCCACCTGCAAGTGTCAGTGCTCACTCGACGTGTCGCGCGACCCTCGTACCGCAGTGTAACTACATTCAACTTAGGAAGACAGGTTTGGGACTTGCTCCCATCGATTGATCAAGTTGGCAATGGACAATATAAATAAGTTACTATTGAAATTGTGTTTCCTTTGTAAAATTATTATTAAATAGAAGTAATTTACTTGTATTCGTTTTAAAGAAATGTAAGAATATTTATATTATTTTTATTTTTCATACATATAAATTATATTTTTAATATATAAAACATTTAAAAATACAAAATTATAGTAGCCCACCGGTATCGGGAACAGGGTCCAAGCTACCGGCGGTCAGGGCTCCAGAGAGAGGAACCTCCTAACAATGCGAGCCGAGTCCAGGAGTACCGCTTGGGTATTTTTATTATTATTATTATTTCCTGTATTTAATTTTTGTACACACGGCTACACATCAAGCTATACATTTCCAGTTTATCCTGATCTCGCATTGTATAGGATTTCCGTAATGCGAAGTCAGCTTATACTGTGTGTAAATATAAATTACATTTTTAAATATTTTTATAAAAATATAAAAAAATAGTAGCCCACCGGTATCGGGAACAGGGTCCGTGCTACCGGCTTTTGGAACATACCATACGGTCTGCTGAAAATAGTCACGCTATTTTGGACTTTATTGTGGATGTAAGTGAGTTCATTATCAAGGAAAAATTGCTCGAACATTTTGTTGCTCCGTTAGCGCTGATCCTAATTTGTTACTATGACAATCTGTTTCCAATCGAACGGGAAAAAAACGATTATCCGCCGCGTGTCCGCGTCGACTAGGAGCGTTGATTCTAAAAGTTAACATCGCAAATAACTGTAAAATATTTACCTGTTTTAATTATTTTGCCAATGCTGTATGCAACTTTGAAATATCGCTAACTTTCTTACTAGGATGCAACTATAACACTGAATTTAAGTTGTAACCGGTTTTAGGTGTAAAAAAGGCATTTGGAAAGTTTCCAAATTCTTTTTTTTTTACATCTAAAACTAAATATTTGGTGTTACGATATTATTTATTGCATTTCATAATCAATATTTTAGACAGCTAGTTAGCCATATTTCATATTTCCATACAGTAATATTGCCAAATTAATCAAAACAACGAAATATTTGACATCTATTTGCGACATAGCCCACTTTCAGAATAAACGCTCTACGACAGCGCGCCCGCCGCGCTCTCGCGGCGAGAGCGCGGCGGGCGCGGCGCCAGTAGCCGCGACACGCGGCGACACGATGCCGTGACGCACTCAGCCGCTCGTCGCACCGCACCGCCGCGATTCTCTCGCTCGTGGAGACACCCCCTAAGAGAGTGTATAGAAGTACGTAACACGACGACTATATCGCCGCGATACTCTCGCTCGTGGAGGCGGCCCCTTAGTCGAGTGTTCTATTATAATGAAATGTAGTTACACTGTGGTACGAGCCCTCGCTGTATCACCACCACACTGGTACATACCTGCACCCCGCAGCTCAGCTGCTCCATGATGCTGCATGAGCCTGGCTTCTCTGGCTCTGTAGTGCATGAGTTCTGAAATGTTAAAACGTCATTAATGTGTGTGAAGTGAAATCCTGTCTTTAGAGTACTATAATATACTCTCTATCTCGCTTCCTAGCTATGTATCCCACATGGTGGTGGGGTCACCCTTCCTGTGCCCTGTTTATCAAAATATACAAGGCTTGTATTACCAAATGTCATTATTTAGTTCACAAATACTTATATTTTAACACTTTTATTCGTGATTTTGTTTATCAAAAAATTCTTTGTAAGTTACAACTTGTAGAAAATCATTTGTATTGCTGATTCTAATGATTATAATTCTGTAAATCCATATTTTTTACGGCCGCGAATCGTATTTTAAATCAACATACAACCTGAGACTGACCTGCAAATTGCAAAAAAACGTAAAAAGAAATTGAATTTCGCGGGCTTCCCTGAAGCTTTCGCCTTAAATACAACTAACAAATGTGAAATTCGGTTAGACTGGGAGCTGACCCTAACATAGTTGGGAAAAGGCAGGCAGATGATGAACACGACAGAACCAAGGCCAGGAGTAGATCTAAGACCTTACCTTTTTACTAACAACTTCTATGGTGGTGTCCGGAGTGATGTTGATCACTTGCGGCTTGTTTTGTTGTAGTTGTTGTTGTTGTTGTTGTTTCTTGCTTTCCTTCTTAGTCTGTTGTTGTTGTTGTTGTTGAGGCTGCGTCTGTTGTTTTGGTGTTTTTGGTTGTGGTGGTGGTGCTGTAAATAATATTATGAATGTGTTATTTAAATACGATTTCAGAATATTTTAAACTAGCTGCGCCCTGCGGTTTCACCCGCGTAGGCCTCGATCCCGTGGAAATATCGGGATAAAAAGTATCCTATGTGTTAATCCAGGTTATAAACTATCTGTTTGCCAAATTTCATCCAAATCCATTGAGCCGTTTTGACGTGAAAGAGTAACAACCATCCATCCATACTTACAAACTTTCGCGTTTATTATATAAGTAAGATTAGATTAGATGTGCAAATGAGTTAGGGTGTTCTCTTGTATAATGCTGATAAGCGGCTCCTATATGCCAGCGCTGGCTGGCGCCGATTAAACAAAATATTTTTATTCGATAGTTTACATCGTCAATTAATAGTAAAAAAAATTCGATGGCAAAAAAGCAATTTAAAGTATTTAAAAAAAAAAAAAAAAAAATCCAAACGATCCGGGCTATTTAAACGCCCTCCATTTGGCGCGCTTGGTGTGGTGACGTCACAGTTCGTGAAAACAGACAAGCAACTGTCAAGTCAACCTCAAACACTCCTTTTTGTAGGAGCGTTTGACATTAACTTGACACTTTTTGATTGACTTGACATTGACATTTTGATTGTTATCCCGGATTGTTACGTCACATCCGCTCTTAGCTTTTCAAGTATTTGAATTACCAACAGTTTTTTGGGACTTTTAAAAAATCAATTTCTCGCTCAAAAATAAATTTTATTCAAAAATATTGTATTTATGGAGGCATAATTCTGAAGTTATTAGTTTATAAAAAAAAATATTTGACCCTTATTTGAATCAGATGCATATTCCCTATTATCGGTGCTTATCGACGACGGTTCGCGCTGATTTGGCAAAAAGTATGAAAACTACCGGCGCCGGTATGTCGGCACCAGCGTTCTAGGTGAATACACCCTTATTTAAGAGCGTTTATTGTTAAAGTGGGCAACGTCACAAATAGATGCCAAATATTTCGCTGTTTTGATTAATTTGGCAGTATTACTGTATGGAACTATGAAATATCTCATATATAATCCGATCCGCAATCCGCCTGCGCGGTGCGCCGGACTCAGGACTCAGCCTGACACGTGTCAACCCTCGCAATGAAATTATACTTTTTCGTGAAGAAAATAAGTTCGATAATTGTTAAAAAGTGCGCGCAGCGTCGCGTCGCTAACAAATTGGATTTTATCATGTGGAAAATAAATGATTATTTGTATGCGCTGCCGAATGGGTCGCACACACCTTGGATGATAGCTTGAAATGATAAGTCACGGATAGCCAAAGATGATGGTTTACTGAATATATTTAACTACCAAGTAACTAAATGCTATATGAATGTTGTTTGAAGGAGTACAGGTGACTATGAACGCTGATTGTGTACTGTCGCGTTAGGCGTCGTCCTATTTGGCGAAGATCGCACGATGACACGATGCGTTCTCGTCGTGCGATGAGTTCAAACATACAGATTTCATCAAAGTGTCCTATTTGAACCTCGCAAGTAATCGTGCGAGCACATGAAATGCTTAATAACGATCGTACGATGCGTTTGATCGTGCGATCATGTAATCAACGCAACAGATCTCTTTTGAGTGTCCTAATCGATTACCTACGCGATGAGTCGACGCGCGAGGGCATCACACGATGGACATCGCGCGATCTATTAGGACACCTGTTAGGTCATCGCACGAGCACTTTGATCGTGAGATGAAAAACGCATCGCGCCATCGTACGATCGCTCCCTATTAAGACGTCGCCTTACACTATAATTTGTGTAAGGCGACGGAAAAGTGCTTATCTATGCAATGCGCACGTGTCATGTACGATACATGACTCGTATATTATTATTATTTAAAGAATAAGAATAAGAATAAGAATAAGAATAAGAATAAGAATAATTTATTTCTAAGTATATGGTGCATTGAGATCTAAAATTAAACATTGATTCACATATACTACCATTGCTGGTGTAGAAAAATTAAATAAGCTAAGTGCATGCAAATCGTAGACATTACAATAAAAGTTATATTAAATTATCAAAATTGGTTTGAATTTATATTTTATACAATAATATTGATTCAGATTAATTGAATAGTATTATTTGTAATGTCAAAATATTAATTATTATGTCAAAAAGCATAGAATATTAATTACTATGTCAAAAAGTATGATTTAAAAATTCATTAACAGAATAGAAACACATGTCTAAGAGCCAAGTAAACATTTTACATTTGAATTTATTCATTGGTAACATTCTCAAGCCAGGTGGTAATTTATTATACATTTTTACTGTCATACAACTGGCATTTCTACTGTATAGTTGCAATCTCTGAGGAGGTACTAGCAATTCCCCGGCATGTTTTTTCTTCAGTCTTTGGGAGACTTGTTCATTTAATAGGAATAAATGTGGGTATTTTTTTACAAATAAACAAGCCTCAAAAATATAAAGGCACGGGAGCGGAAGAATTTTTAATTCTTTAAATAATGGCCTGCAATGGTCTAAGTATTCTGCTCCGCTCATGGCTCTGATACATTTTTTTTGTACTTTAAATGCTCTGCCCACATCCACTGAATTACCCCATATCACTAGGCCGTAACGCAGTACTGATGAAACATACCCATGATATGCATTGAGGACAGTTTGTTTACTGGACACCAGTCTTAACTTGCGAAGGGCATATACAAACTTATCAAGCTTGTTACATACTCTATCTACATGCTCCTTCCAGTTCAGTTTATTGTCAATTATTATACCTAAAAATAAAGCCGATGGTTCTGGTTGCAAAATTGTATTATCATGTCGAATTGTTGTTGGTGTTACCGACATGTTGCATGTTTGAAATTTAACAATTTTGGTTTTATTAATATTAACATTAAGATTATTGTCCCCGAGCCATTTTATTACATTAATTAATTCAATGTTAGTATTAGTTTCTATGTCAGTTTTGTTGGAAGATTTAATAGTCAAAGTAGTGTCGTCAGCAAATTGGATACATTCATATTTTAAACATTTTTTGAGGTCATTTATGTATAATATAAATAGTGGCGGGCCCAGTACGCTTCCCTGTGGAACGCCAGATTTATTAATTTTTAATTCTGAGCTATATGTCGTCCTAGTGCTTTGTTCTATTTTAGAAATAACTGTTCTCTGTTGGCGATCAGACAAATAGCTTTTAAGCCAATCATGCGCCTTGCCTCTTATTCCATATCTCTCTAGTTTGTAGAGTAGTCGCTCATGTGAGACAAAATCAAATGCCTTGCTCATATCTAGGAATACCGATAAAGCAGACATCTTGTTATCCAGAGCTTCGGTAATTAGTTTTACTAATGAAAAACAGGCTAGAGCCGTTGAACAATTTTTTCTGAAACCAAACTGACTCTCTGCAATTAGATTGTGTTTAGTTAAAAAGCTATTTAATTTGTCATGCATTGCTTTTTCAAAAATTTTTGCAAAGATTGGGATCAGTGTGATTGGCCTATAATTACCCATATCAGAACAGTTACCCTTTTTGAATAATGGTTTAATTATAGATTCCTTTAATGTCGATGGAAAAACACCTTCTTCAAATGAGAGGTTTATTAGGTAGCTAAGTGGGGATGCTATAATTTTCGCGCTTAATTTAATTATTTTGGTGGTTACTTCGTCATATCCCGTAGAATTTGTATTATTTAGTGAATAAATTATTTTAATAATGTCAATTTCATTTACAGGAGTCAGAAATAAAGTATTTATGTTATTGTCAATGTCAATGTTGTTTATGTCATGATTATTATTGTTAATTTTTTGTGTCAGCTCGATAAAATAATTATTAAATTGGTTACATATGTCATTAGGATTATGAATTTTTTTGTCATTAATTATTAATTCATTTATGTAGTTATTATTATTAGATTTATTTAAGTTATTTTTTATGATTGTCCATGTCGCTTTACATTTATTCTTAGAATTATTGAAAAAAATGTTATTATTGATCTGCTGTGATTTTGATATGCATCTTTTAAAAATCTTAGTGTAATTGCGGTATTTTTTCTTGTTGTGTGCTTTACTTATAGCATCGTGTTGATATGCGTAATATAAAGCTCTCTTTTTAATGCATGATATTTTTAGACCCTTACTGAGCCATTTGTTTTTTATGGGTTTATTGGTCCTTTTGACAAGTATTTCGGGAAAACATAATTTGTAGAAGAGCGTGAATATGTCATGGAAAATATTAAATGCTTTATTGCAGTCTGTCTCTTCATACATTTCACCAAAACTTAAAGCTGCTAAGCAATCTAAAAATTTTGCTATGTTACTCTTATCGTAATCTCTCTTCGTTTCATACCAGAATTGTACAGTTTTTAATTTATTATTATTCATCTCTTCAAGGTAAAAAGTTAATGACTGTCCAGTGTCGTGATCGGAGAGAGCTAAATTATGTATATTGCATTTAAAATCAACTGCTGGGAGATTGCTAGCTATTTGATCTATGCTAGTATTTTTCCGAGTAGGCATCCTAACATGTAGGGAAATATTAAAATTGTTCATTATTGATATTAATTCTCTAGAATATTTGTTATCTTTCAATATGTCTATGTTCCAATCTCCGCACAGAATAATATTTTTTTTTACTTTGCGGGTTAGATTGCGTAGTAATGATACAAGATTTAAAAAAAAAATAGACACATCAGAATCTGGAATTCTATATATGCACACTAAAATTAAATTATGAGTCAATATTTCGACGCCACAGCATTCAAAGCAATATTCGATGGCCAGTTCATCAGTTATAGGTAACGGGCTAAAACTTAGACCTTTTTTTATTAAAACGCATGTTCCACCGCGTTTCTTCCCGTGTCTTGTGTAACTGGCAGCTAAGTTGTAGTGTGTAAGTGCTAGATTACTTTCATGCCCTGATTTTATAAAAGTTTCACTCAGACAAATAAAATCTAAATTGCCAATCTGATTTGCTAAGTCGGCAATTGTGATTTCGAATAGATCAGTTTTATTTAAAATTCCAGCTATGTTTTGGTGTAACAGTATAAATTTTTGTTTTCTTTTAGAACTTTCACTACTAACAATAACCTTTTTACTTGATGGAACGAAAAAGAGTTTTAAACCACTCACCCTTCTCCAATTTATTCTCCTTCGCCTTCTTTTCCACTTTCTTCTCGACCACCTTCTCTTTCTTCTTGTCTTCTTTCTTCTCCTTCTTGGCGGGTTCCTTCTCCGGTTTCTTCTCTGCCTTCTTGGCGGGCTCGGGTTTGGGCGCCTCGACTTTCTTAGCTTCTGACTTTTTGGGTTTCACTTCTGGTTGTTGTTGTTTCTTCTTGTCTTCTTCTTCGGCCTGGAGAGAAGGGAATTCATTTAATATTTATTTATTTACTAGCTGCGCCCCGCGGTTTCACCCGCGTAAGTCTCGATGCCGTGGGAATATCGGGATAAAAAGTATCCTATGTGTTAATCCAGGTTATAAACTATCTGTTTGCCAAATTTCATCCAAATCCATTCAGCCGTTTTTGCGTGATTGAGTAACAAACATCCAAACACACAAACTTTAACATTTATAATATTAGTAGGATTTGCTCTGGAAGACTTCCAGCTAACCCAAACAAAATAAAAATAATAGGTGTGACTGAATCTATATATAGTACACAATAGGCTTGCAGAAAAAATATCGATATATCGATATCTTTTGTTCGATATATCGATGTATCGATATAAAGTATCGAAAAAATATCAAATACGATATATTTTCAATAGCAACACCGTTCTTATATTTTTAGACTTTTACTCTTGATTTTGTTCATCAAAAAATTATTTGTAAGCTACAACTTGTAGAAAATCATAACAAATCCTGAGAGGTCCGGCGACTCTCTGTTCCGTCACAAGTTTACAAGTGTCGTGCTTAGTACCGCAATCAAGTTTTTTATTCAATTTTCTTTTTTTAAATGTGGTCAAAAGAGAGAGATGACCTGATGCCCGTGTCCCAGCAGTGGGTTAAGGCTGATTATGAATATGGAGATGAGCTAAGAATTTAACGAAAAATTAACATTCTAGGTAACTTGTGAATGTGTAGACTTGTAACTTTTGATAAACAGGCACAGGTCATGGTCTACCCATGGATCGAGACTAAGGGTCTCCGCACACGGCCCACCGGCCACAACCACAAAACGCCGCCACCGGCATATTTCCTGTAGTTTTGATACATTTTACGCCGCGGCGTTTGTGGCTGTCGCGTGTGGCCCGTGTGCGGCGAGTCCATATAAAATGTATGAAAACTACAGGAAATATGCCGGTGGCGGCGTTTTGTGGTTGTAGCCGGTGGCCCGTGTGCGGAGACCCTTACGCGGGTGAAACCGCGGGGTGCAGCTAGTTTATAATATTAGTGATTTAGTTTTTATATTGTGTGTCTTCTTCTGTGTCAAATAAGCCTTTTTATCTTCACCCAAGCTATAAATCCTCTATAAAAGTATCTGAAAAAGTTAGCTTATAGCCAACATTATAACATCCAGTGTCATAGTAACCATAATAACCTCCAAACGGGTGTTATAATGTTGTACTGAATTTCATTATGCAACTCATTTAAAAAAAAGAACCCTGTCATTCACGAGTGTTTCACTAACAAAGCACCGTAATTTAAAAACAAAACACATTCGAATTCGAAAAATTCGAATTCACGTCGTACCGCGCCATTTTTGTTCGATATTGGTATTGCAAAGAAACTTTTATAGAAGATTCATATCATGGGTGTAGATAAAGTCTTGTATGCAACTGTAAATAATTAAGTATTAAAACACTCATGTGACCCACATTCGTGTTTGAATACACCTTATTATATAACAGTTGCATAAATAACTATTTCTTCATAATAATAATTTTTACCTGTTGTTTAGCAAGTTGCTTCCTCTGCTTCTTCGAGAGTGTCTGAGGGTCCGGCAGAGAGTTGGATCTCTGTGGTTCTTTCACCTCTTTGGGTCTCGGTTCCGGTTGTGGAGTCTTTTCCTTCGGTTCTTTATGCTTTTTCTGAGAAAATAAGATAAAAATCTTGTTGTACTTTCAGGATTTTAGAAATTAAATAACAGACGTGTGCTGGCTGCCGCTGCAGGTGCGGAAAACCACAAACGGCGCAAATACTCCAATCTTACTGGGACTTATATGTTCGAGCCGTTTGGGGTTAAAACTCTAGGGCCATGGGGTCCCAGTGCTCACTTAGTCTATCAAGACATCGCCAAGCGGTTGGTCGACCCTTCACGTGACCAGAAGGATGGCCTATTTTTCGGCCAGTGAATCAGCATTGCCATACAACGTAGCAATGCTGCCAGCCTTTTGGGCACTTTTCCTTTAGTGTTAGAAACTATTACTTTAAAAAAAATGCCTATATCTTCTATAATATAAAAATGAATCGCAAAATGTGTTGGTAAGCGCATAACTCAACAACGCCTGGACCAATTTGGCCAATTCTTTTTTTGTTGTGTTCGTTATCCTCAAGGGAAGGTTTAAACGTAAAGTAGGTGTAGGTAGGGTAGGTAGGTAGGTAGGTAGGTAGGTAGGTAGGCTAGGTATGTAGGTAGGGTAGGTAGGGTAGGTAGGGTAGGTAGGGTAGGTAGGGTAGGTAGGGTAGGTAGGGTAGGTAGGGTAGGTAGGGTAGGTAGGGTAGGTAGGGTAGGTAGGGTAGGTAGGGTAGGTAGGGTAGGTAGGGTAGGTAGGGTAGGTAGGGTAGGTAGGGTAGGTAGGGTAGGTAGGGTAGGTAGGGTAGGTATGGTAGATAGGGTAGGTAGGCCAGGTAGGGTAGGTAGGGTAGGGGTAGGGTAGGTACTTAGTGCTACCCGTGCGAAGCCGGAGCGGGGCAGCTAGTGATTATATAAAAATAATTAATTACAGACAACATACATTGAATGATTTCGCCGAAATTCAGTTTCAACTACACTAATATTATGAAGTTTTTTTTTTGTTTATAAGTGATATTCTCTGAAAATACAGACGCGATCACAAAAAATATATTACCTTCTGCTTATTGGCTCCCTTTGCGAGCTGGTTGATGTGCGCCAGCGCTTGTTCCCACGTCTGCTTGCGACCGTCTGCGGACTTGGCGCTCGCGGGTAAGGGGGCTGGCTCCTCGCATACGTTTAGTACTGGAAATAAATATGTTTAGTTAATAAAAGAAAGAATATGAACAAATCTTATATAAATAAAAGGACTATAAATTATGGATTAATAAAATCTATAATTTGGAAATACAAAATATAAAAGTACCGGGTTGTAACAGCTCTATAATAAATACGATGATTGCGCGTTCGTATTGCCGAAAATAGACTATGGTCCTCGAAGCGCATACTATTCTTGGGATATCAGCACGCGTAGCATGACCATCGAGGAAACGACTTTTGTCGACCGAAGAATAGACAAAATGACAGAAACAATCACAATCTGTCATTTTGTCTATTCTTCCGTCGACAAAACCGGCTTTTACAGTGGTCATGCTTCGCGTACTGTACGTAATGGCAATTTAATCTTTGCCATCGACTCGAAAAGAAGAATTTATTTCTTCTTTTCTTCGAGTTGAGATCCTGGATGATCTATGTTTCAGTATGTACAATCAATCTGCCAAGCGTTTTCCCAACTATGTTGGGGTCGGCTTCCAGTCTAACCAGATGCAGCTGAATACCAGTATTTTACATGGAGCCACTGTCTATCCGACAGCCACTACCCAGTAATTGGTGAAACGATACCCCTTGGTAAGACTGGTTGTCAGACTTTCGGGCTTCTGACGACCCGTAACAACTGTCAAAGATCCACAAATGACAGCCGGGACCAACGGCTTAACTCGTTATGTAAAGATGGTCACCCATCCACGGACCAACCCCAGAAAGCGTAGCTTAACCTGATGGATCAATCCGTGCGGCTGTTATTACTTAGCCAAGAGCTCCTCACGATGTTTCATTATGTAAATACTGACCAGTGACATGTTTATTGTTGTGTACTAGCTGCGCGAGCGGCGTGTCGTTGCGTTGTCCCGGAATAGACACCGTGACGGCGCCGTCACCCGGAGAGCGGCGCACGCACACGATGCCGCCGCCCGCGCCGCCGTCTGTAGAGAAAAAAATGCGTTTTAAACATCATGCTTGTTATTATATACTCGGAGAAGTTGGAGTCTGATGGCAATACGCTCGCATTTCATCCAAATCCGTTCAGTAGTTTTTGCGTGAGAGAGTTACGAACATCCATCCATCATCACAAACTTTCGCGTTTATAATATTAAGTACGATAAAAAAAAATCTCTTACTATCCTAAACCTAACTAATATTAAAAATGCGAAAGTGAGTTTGTTTGATGGTTTTTTACGCCTTCACGCTAAAACGACTGAACGGATTAGGATGAAATTTGGCACTTAGGTAGACCACGACCTGGAGAAGGACATAGGATATCTTTTATCCCAATATTCCCACGGGATCGAGAGTGAAACCGCGGAGCGCAGCTAGTAATATATATATTTTCGAAATGTGCTAAATTAAGCCCTTTCATTTGATCCCCAACTTTTTTTTTTTATAGTACATTACATGTCTTCTAGAGGTCGTCATACTCGATTTAATGTGACGTCAAATTAACTTGTAGTAGGTTACCAGCGGGCGATCAAGACGCTTCCAACGATAACTCATTTGTCCTCCATTATGATGAGTAGTTAAGAAGTTATGAGGGAACAGAGGAACAGAGGACATTCCGGTCAAAATCATAACCCTCTTTATGCGTTCGCCTAAGTCGGGTAAAAATAAACAAAACTCACTAATAAACGTAGCACTCTGTTTCTGTTTCTCCATCTTCTGTTTCTCTAACTCCAACATCTGCAACTGTCGCTGTTGTTCTAGTTGTTGTTTTTGTTGCAGCTGTTGATGTTGTTGGAGCGCTTGTTGTTGTTGCAGCGCATGTTGTTGTTGTAGCGCCTGTTCTTGTTGTTTTAGCGCCTGTTCTTGTTGTTGTAGCGCCCGATGTTGTTGTAGCGCCTGTTGTTGCAGCGCCTGTTGTTGTTGTAAATGCTGTTGTTTAGCTAGTAAAGTTGCTTGATCGATCTGTTGAAAGAGAAAATGTTATAGTCACTCTTGCGATGTATGAACGTACAAACTGTATTTAGTCATTCATTGATTTTCCGGCAGTCTTTACGGATAGTTAGAAGCACGAAAGTCTGACAACCAGTCTTACCAACAACCCGTGCGCATTAACACGGCCCCTGTCTCGTAACTCAACACTCCCCCCGCGCCCCGACGGCGCCGCGCGGGGGGAGGTACACGTCATTGAGCCAGGCGCCATGTTAATGCGCACGGGTTGTAGGTATGGTGTTATCCATTACTGGGTTGTGGACATCAAATAGGCAGTCATATTGGTATTCAACTGCATCCGGTTCGACTGGAAGCCGACCCAACATAGTTTTGGGGAAAGGCTAGGCAGATGATGATTTACCTATCTATGTCCTTCCTCAGGCTCTAGACTATCTGTGTACCAAATTTCATTTAAATCGCTTCAGTAGTTTTGGTGTGAAAGCGCGACATACAGACAGACAGAGTTATTTTCACATTTATCATATTAGTAAGGATGGTACGGAACCCTTCGTGCGCGAGTCCGACTCGCACTTGGCCGGTTTCTCCACTCTTTGTGAAGTTTTCTCTCTGTAGGGATACCTACTCCGGTCGCAGGTAATCATTTGTCACTCAACAGTTTTTTGGAATTGCATAGAGTTGTTAATTTTATAATTTTGTAAACATGTTAATACAAAATAGACAAGAACTTCTAAGGTCGTAACAGCTCTATATTAGATCTCATCACCACGCGTTCGTATTTCCGAAGATAGACGATGATTCCCGAAGCGCATACTGTTGTTTGGAATGTTACTTACATGTGCGTGATGCATGGGTCTATCAGGCTTGCCCTGGACGGCTCTCGACTCTGCTAGCTGTCGTTCACAGTTCTGCAGTCGCCGGGAGAAGTCCAGGACTTGCTTTTCGGCGGCCTGCATTTCCTAGAAAAAGATTATGCTCAGATTAAATTCGATTCGCTTTTTTCCTCATAATCAGCCTTTAATGTTCCCATTGCTGGGACACAGGCCTCTTCTCTGTGAGAGGGAGTCTTCGAATTTTGGGTTCTAGGATATGCCGGTTTCCTCACGATGTTTTCTTTCACCGCTTTGAGAGCAGTGGCGATGAAATAATTTACACAAAGTAAATCGCCTGTCAGGATTTGAACCTACGACCTACAACTCGTAAGTCGTGGCCGTTACCACTGGGCCACCTCTACTCTTTCTGCTCTCTTTTTCCTCTACTTGTCTTTATTTCTCCTGACTAAGTTTATTTTGTTTACATGTATGTATCTATGTATGTATTAATTATTATTCATTATTTATCGAGTTATATGTATGATATCAATTATGTTGCACGTGGCATGTTTGTCTCTGCATCACCCTAAGGTTGACTGGTAGAAAATGCCTCAGGCATTTGTACAGTATTTTTTACTTGTGCATAAAGTTTTAAAAAGTACATAAATAAATTTAAACCAAAAATTAATTTGTGAAGTTTTCTGTCAAATTAAATGAATATAAAATTAATCAAAATAAAAGTTATAAAACTAAAACCCAACTACGACAAAAAAGTCAATCAACTAAAAAGGTATAAACAAGACATCACAGACAGACAAATAAAAAATCCGGAGTCACACGTGTTATACCCACGAACCGGCCATAAATCGAACAGATAACGTGTGACTCCGGATTTTTTATTACGACATAGGAACTATTTGATGAAACGCACTCTACAACCCGTGCGCATTAACATGGCCCCTGTCTCGGAACTCAACGCTCCCGTCATTGAGTCAGGCGCCATGACTGGCATGTTAATGTGCACGGGTTGTACCAACATTTTTGACAAGTTTGACAGATTGCGACTTGAATATGAACGTTGTTTAAGAACGAGGATTGGCCTTCAGAAGGTCGTAATAAAATAAACATACCTTGGAAGTAGTATTCATAAGGGTAGTTAGTTCTCCTAGTTGTTCAGCCACTAGCTGCACTTTCGCCTGCTGGGCCGGGTTCAACTTCTGTTTTTTACCTGTTCAAACAAAAACATTATTACTAGACAGTTAATTGATTCAGGCGTGATTTTGCGGGAATCCATTATAAAAAAAACAAAAAACCCGCCTGCAAAAATGCATAACTTAAAAGACAAAAACAAGCATTATAATCTGTAGAAGTTTTGGTATAACAGGCGGGGAACAAACAAAAGTTACACCATATTTCAGGTTATTGGTTTGTTCCCCGCCTGTAATACCAAAATTCTACAGATTATAATGCTTGTTTTTCTCTTTTAAGTTATGCGTTTTTGCAGGCGGGTTTTTTGTTTTTTTAAATAATTTGTTTTATTTCAAGCTTTTTAGTTTTATTAATATATATATTTGGAATTAACTCATTACTAGCTTTTATTTGATACCAATATTGTAATATTAAAAAAAAAACCTTCCCCTCCCGTTTTTTTTGTTTCCAGATGGAATTAAAAAAATATATATAGCCTATGTCACTCCCACAATTAAGACGAACCTAACGACACCTCGTATGTTAAAATCCATCAAGCCGTTTAGGCTACAGAGCGTGCCAAAGAAATAGAGATACATACATACAAACATACATACATACTCTCGAAAAACATTACCCTCCTTCTGGGGCAGTCGGGTAATAAAATAGACGTAGATATATTTAGTAACCTATTCCGCTTAACTATTCCTCAAGAGTTATAAAAAACCCTGTAAGAAATCGACACGTGTTTCACCTCTCAACGAGGCATCCTCAGGATGACGATTGACCAGTTGCAAACCAGAACGCTTAGGTCCCCATACTCAAATTTTCCTAACGACTTTTTTTTTGGGGAGGGTCTGGATTTATGCTTTTGCGGTTGCACAACGACATGCTTTGCTTTGCTTTGCTTGGTAGTATAGATGCAGGCCTACCCTGCCACCTCCTTCAGAGGTGGTTGGGTGGCGGGGTCTTGAGGGAGAGCGCTACAGTCGTGTAGATCCTCAAGGCAAGTCTGGCGGATGTACCTTCTCGAGGTTGTCACCCTGTTCTTGGTCTAATTCCTTAAGAAATAGACGTAACAAAAACCACCAGGCGCCTTTGCATCCCTTCCTCTACTCCCTTTACCTCAGTCTCCCTTGTCTTCGCCCTCCCGTCCCAACTTTCTTTAACCATCCCTAACCCATCCCATCCACATCCCCTCTCCTCCCAATTCTACTCTTCCAATTTCCACTCCTAACCGCCGCCCCCTGTGACTGGGTGGTGGCGGGCTCGGATGTCACTAAAATCTGCTGATGACGAGTAGGAGTAGTAGTCACCTGCGCTAGGACCTGCGCAGTTGAGCGCCGTGAGCGGGGATGAAGGAGTCCTGGGGGGTTGAGCCGAGCGGCTCTGGCTGTAATGTGCCCGTAAGGCAACACGCCCCCTTTGGTCCGGATTTCAAGTGAAACGGTGGCCCTACCCATTAGCCGGGGGTAGGGAAATGGCCACGGTGTCCCGTCAGAGGGCCACAGGCGAGGTGCGTGAGGTCCGCTGAGGTCGTCCCCGGACGGCCGAAGCGGTAGGTAAAGGTCATGCTGACGGTGTAAGTGAGGGTTGATCAGTTCGTGGTGGGTGGGCCTTTCGACCCCCTACGCCAACCCGATCGAGCACCCGATGTCGCACTGTAAACCAGCCTTGCGCCCCTATATCTCTCTGGTAGTCCTAACGTTCGAGCTTTTTTATAGTGAGACGTTCCCAGGTGCGGGCTCCATGGAGGGTGGGAGCCAGAGAGATGAATTTTCGAACGCATTTAACATGGATACATTAAGGCCTGTTAACAAAAAACCCGGAGTGGAGGCGAAAGCCAATGAAACTCCAAAGGGGGGTGCTTGCACCTCTCTGGCCCCTGGTGGCCATGCGGCTAACGCTGCGGGTACCAGAGCGGGCACCGGTCCGGCTGTGGCGAGAACCGCAGCTAAGACCAAAAATAAAAAGTCCCA
Source organism: Lithophane socia (assembly GCA_947522985.1). Lineage (NCBI taxonomy): Eukaryota > Metazoa > Arthropoda > Insecta > Lepidoptera > Noctuidae > Lithophane > Lithophane socia. The sequence continues at coordinate 2,451,812 of OX383281.1, read as the reverse complement.
AGATAAACAAAGGACGTCGGCGCTGATTGGGACCAGTACCGACCCTTCAAACACAATGGTAAAGACCACGGCGACGACTTATTCCACTGCCGGTCGAACCCTCCCCAAACAGACCCCGGTGCCGGGTAAAACTAGCACCGAGATCCCAGCCAAACACCCTCCTCCTCCTCCTGAGGCTCCTCTAGCCTCCTCCCATCAGACGGCCGTAGCCGGTCAAGCGGAGACGGTCAGCTGCACCGAGGACGCGTTCACGCGTGCCTGGCAATTTGTGCAGAAACGCAAGGGCAAGGGTAAACGCAATCAACAAACCCTTCGCCCATGCACCGACCCTTCAGGTTCAACTGCTGCCCTAGAACAGGGTAAGAAGAGGGACAGACCTACGAGGAAGGAGCGCCGACAAGCACTAAAACGGAAGCCTGGTAAGGGCTCCGTTAACAGACATGCCACCGCCGCCAGCTCAGGGAAACCGACGCGCGGGCCGCTGAACTTCTCCGCCGGAAAGCAGTCGCAGGCAGAGGCCGGCCCCAGCCGACCAGCGCCTAGTCAACCGCCAACCGGCGCACAGGACAACTCAGCCGTTGGCATAAAGGTAACACAGCGGCCCGATTGGAAGGATCAGGCCGCGGCCAAGCGAGCTCTCAACGAGTCCTTGACACCTCGGGGTGAGCATAAGCGGCCGCGGCTTGATCAATCCAATAGGGTCGCCCATCGAAGCTACGCCCAAGCTGCCAGCGCTACCCTCGACGTCGCGATCACCTGCGACCGTACGGGAATACTCGGCAAGGATGTATCGGACCAGGTACTCGCTGCCATTCAAAAGCAGATCATACTCGAGGCCTGCTCCTCCAAGCAAGACACACCAGGACCGACCTTCAACGCCAAGCCGCTGTTCGCCGGGGGTGTGCTGAAACTGTGGTGCGGCAACGACCACACCTTAGCCTGGCTAAGGAAAACAGTCTCCGGCTTGACTCTTCCTACTAGCACCCCGTTAGTCGTTTTGAGCCAGTCGGAGGTACAGAAGCGTGCACGGTGTGGCGTAGTGATCCCGGATGAGCAGGGGGTTTACGAAGAGCCGACCTTCATTGGTCGTGCCCTAAGCTACCAGAACCCTTGGGTGGACATCAAGAGGTGGGTACTGCTGCACGCTGACAAACAAGCCGCGGCGTGGTTTGTGGTGGTCGGAGTCCCTGTGGACCAAATCCCGACTCTGATGGAGGCCGGACGCCGTCTCTCAATTGGATTGGGGGCGGTGTACGTAAAGTTCCAGGGTCGGAACGGTAGGTTCACCGACGTCCCGCAGGGATGGGACCCCGTCACGGGAACCTTCGACGTGACGCCGGAACAGCTGCCGCAGGAAACAACAGGGGAGTCCACTCCCCCGTCACACAACCCGGAAGCATCCGTGGCTGAACCTGCTGCTGCAGAGTCGGCCGCTCCTGCTGCCGCCACCGTGGGTGCCGTTCCTTTGTCGGGCGTGGAGCTGGAAGACATGATCCTGTCCCCAGCTTCGGGCCCGGGGGAGGACGGCTTCGACGAGGGCGACCTGTTTGCCGGGCTCAGACTTGGGGGGGACGATGAGGGTTCGACCAGCGATGGCGTCCCCTTTGTCGACCTGTAAAGTCCTCCAGGCAAACCTCCACCACAGTCAGACCGCGACGGCTCAGCTTCGCAAGTGGCTGGAGGAACAACACACGGCTATTGCCCTAATCCAGGAGCCGTGGGTTAGGGCCGGCCGCATACAAGGACTCTCCAACCTTGGCGGTAAGCTCCTAGTCACCTCTGATCATGACCGCCCCAGGGCGTGCATCTATGTCACAGATAACCTTAAAACACAGCTCTTAACTGAATTCTGTTGCAGAGATGTCTCTGCAGCAAAGCTGCTAATACAGCGCGACGACGCCAGGGAGATGGTAATCGTCTTTGCCTCGGCCTATATGCCTGAGGCGGAGGTGCCGCCTCCCCATTACCTCGCCCGCCTCGTGAGTCATTGCGAGAGATGTGCGTTTGAGGTCGTCGTCGGTGCCGACGCTAATGCTCACCACCAACTGTGGGGCATGGACACGCAAAACGAGAGAGGTAAGGCCTTGGTTGATTACTTATTCTCGACTAACCTATCCTTACTAAACAATGGCTCCGAACCAACTTTCGTAACCAGGAGAAGCCGTACAATCATCGATCTCACTCTGGCAACAGAGGGCGCGGCGGAAACCATCACTGGGTGGCAGGTCTCGAAGGAGGCCTCCTGCTCGGACCACAGGTGGATCCGCTTCGATATCAAGGCCTATGTGCCACGAACACCACCCAGGCGGAACCCGCGTAACACGGATCGAACCATCTATACACGTAATCTTGCAAGCAAGCTTACGACTTTGCACAAACCGTCGACTTTTACGGACGCGTCACAGATTGAGGCACAAGTAAGTCATCTTACTAAATCAATCATAGACAGCTACCAAACGGCCTGCCCGGAGACCACGCCGCGCAGCACTCCGGGTAAGCAACCATGGTGGGGTGCCGACCTGGAGCGCAAGCGTGGCAAGGTAAGAACAGCTCTGAACAGAGCCATGAACACATGTGCGGATGAGGACTGGGACAACTACTACGCGGCCAAATCCAGCTACAAAAAATGCATCAGATTCAGAAGCACCACGGGATGGCGCAAATTCTGTGGTAGCATTGAATCTTGTCAGCAAGCTAACAGGGTAAGGAAGGTACTGGCGCAACAGAACACACCTGGGAACGTCACCCTCCGCAAACCCGATAATACACTTACGTCGTCACCTGAAGAAACAAGACGCGTCCTAATTGAGACTCACTTCCCTGGATGCGTCTTCGCGCAGGTAATTGACTGGCCAGATGAAACTCTAACACCATCAGACAATGACTGGCGTTACGCAAGCAGGGTGATCACGTTGGAGAAACTTCAATGGGCCATCCAGAGCTTCCATCCCTTTAAGGCGGCTGGTCCCGATGGAGTGTTCCCCGCCTTGCTACAGTGGGGGGGAACGTCTGTCTCAACGAGACTGGTGCCATTAATGAGGGCGTGCCTGGCCTTCAGATACGTCCCCAAAGGATGGAGGGAAGTGAAAGTCATATTCATCCCAAAGCCAGGTAAGGGTGACTACACAAACGCCAAATCCCATCGACCAATCAGCCTGACCTCCTTTTTACTAAAGACTCTGGAAAGGCTTTGCGATAGGGAGCTGAGGGACGGAGCCCTGAAAACCATACCGCTGCACTATAATCAGCATGCATACAGCTCGGGTAAGTCGACCGAATCTGCTCTTCATCTAGTGGTCAGTCAGATAGAGGATGCGATTCATCAAAAAGGAACCTGCCTGGGCACTTTCATAGACATCGAAGGAGCCTTCGACAAAACCAACTTCTCCAGCATCAGCAGCGCCCTCTCCAAGCATGGAGTAGAACAGGTACTAACGGACTGGATTACGAATATGTTAAGCAAACGAGTGGTTCGCCTTGAAGGGGAGCAGCAGTCGGCAATGATAGCCAGAGGCTGTCCCCAGGGAGGGGTGCTATCCCCCCTACTATGGAATCTGGTTATCAACGACCTGATTACAAAGCTCAACGCCAGCCGCTATTATACAATAGGGTATGCAGACGACCTCGCAATCCTTGTTTCGGGGAAGGTGACGGGAACAATCTGTAATCTCACTAATCAAGCACTACGTATCGTAGAAAATTGGTGCAGGGAATTTGAACTATCAGTGAATCCCACTAAAACTGAACTAGTCATGTTTACCCATAAACGAGCTTTAGGGCCCTACCGCCTACCAAAACTGTTCGATACAGAACTTCAGTTGGCCAACGAGGTCAAGTACCTCGGGGTCATTCTAGACAGTAAACTAAACTGGAGTAGTCACTTAGACAACAAGTTAAACAGGGCCTGCATCACCTTCTGGCAGTGCAGGAAAATGATAGGTAAGAAGTGGGGCCTATCCCCCAAAATCATACTATGGCTGTACACTACAGTGATCCGCCCCACGATCGCGTACGGGGCTGTGGTCTGGTGGCCCCGCACCCAGCTAGTGACAGCAGTTAACAGACTACAACGCATGCAAAGACTAGCCTGCGTGGCGATCACAGGCTGCATGAGAACTACTCCAACTGCAGCGATTGAAGCCATGCTAGACTTACCCCCGCTCCATCTGTTCATACAACAGGAAGCGACGATGGCAGCGGTGCGTCTTAATGCAACAGAGCTCTGGGGTAAGAGAGTTACACAACATACCGCGCTGCTCGAGGGCCTCAATAATGAGTTCCCCATTACGAAAGCCATAAATGACCGGGTACCCAAACAATTTATCTTTGATAAAAAATACAGAATCCAACTGCACGAGGATCGCCATTGCGAGGGCTTGCGGCCCGCAGAGCTACGCATCTTCACGGATGGTTCTAAAACAGGTAGTGGTACAGGTGCTGGAATCTTCTCGGAGGACTTCAACATACACATAGCCACACCATTGGGGGTCCACAACACAGTTTTCCAGGCCGAATGCATGGGTATTTCTCTTGCCGCTTCGGCTATCATGGCCAGGGAAGTTAAGGACTACTCGATACGAATACTCTCAGACAGTATGGCTGTTCTGCAAGCGCTTAACAGCCACACTGTTGACTCTGGGCTGATATACGAGTGTCACCAGCGCCTAAACCAGGTGGGTAACCTCAATAATATAACCATTCAATGGATCAAAGGACACAGCGGCTCACTAGGCAATGATGCAGCCGACGAACTTGCCCGTAGGGGGTCGAGCATGGCACCGGTGGGGCCCGAACCCATTGCGCCACTCCCCTTCGGGTACCTACGCTCTCTGGTAAGGAAACGCACTAGGGACCAACACCACAAACTATGGTTGGACCAAGGTGACTTTAGGCAGGCTAAGGAGGCACTCCCTGCCATCGATTGCCGCCTCACGAAGCGGGTGCTCCGACTAACGAAACAACAGCTGCGAACTGTTACAGCAGCTATAACTGGCCATGGGTCTTTTAATAAACACCTCTTTGTCATAGGAGTCACAGACAGTCCACTGTGCAGGGCCTGCATGGAGGACGACGAGACAGCAGCTCATGTGCTACTACACTGCCCGGTGGTTGCCACTTACAGGGCAAAGTACTTCGGTAACCCAGGTACCCTAAGGGAGATGGTCAGTAACACCAAGGCGTTGCTGGCCTTCTTGGAGGAGCTGGGGTGGATCGAATAAGTAATTTCCCACCCGTACGCAAAATACGCGCTTTGACGTGGAGTTGCGGATACCAGCCCGTATTACCTATTACCTATTAACGACTTTTTTTTTAATATAAACATATCTCAAGATGCAGTGTCTGTTTGTAATGTCAATAATAACTTTATACACATATTAAAGTATATGGAACATATTTATTTTTTATTTTTTGCGTGTCTTTCTGTCTGTTTCGACTGATCTCCGAAATGGCTGGACCGATTTTGACCACGAATGGGTTCGAAGTTGCGACCTACAACTCGTAAGTGTAGTAACAACAGGCAGGTGTGAGCGCACCTTTCTTCTTGGCGGGCTTGTTGCTGGCGTGCAGCAGCGCGCGCGTGCTGCGCAGGCGCCGCTCGGCCGCCGCGTGCGCCGCGTGCAGCGCGTCCAGCTCGCGCCGCGCGCGCCCCAGCGAGCTCAGCACGGCGTTGCGCTCTTCCACCAGACGGGATTCCATCTGTACAGCATGAGACAGTTCATTATATTATGTGCTAACTGATGCCCGCGGCTGCGCCCGCGTGGATGTCAGTTATTATACACTAAAACCTTCCTTAACAACCAATTTATTCATTGGTGAAAACACCATGAAAATCAGTGCAGTAGCACTTTATAGCGAACAGACAGACAGGCGCGGCTGAATACTTTGTTTTATAATATGTAGTGATTTAAAGTAAATTTACATACTTTATAGACAGCTTCGCACAACTAACCACTTTAATGTGAAACCGCTCATATTGTACGTACATACATACGTAAATATAAGCGGCCAGAATTTTAGCCGCGGCGATTGATAGGATAGTCGCGGCGGCTAGGCTAAGCTTGAATTATGCCAAACTGAAACGAATGTAAATCATCATCTGCCTAGCCTTTTTCCCAACTATGTTGAGGTCGGCTTCCAGTCTAACCGGATGCAGCTGAATACTAGTGTTTTACATGAAGCGACTGCCTATCTGACCTCCACAACCCAGTTTCTGGGTAACATGATATCCGTTGTTAAGACTGGTTGTCAGACTTTCGGGCTTCTGACGACCCGTAACAACTGTCCAAGATCTACAAATGACAGCCGGGAACAACGGCTTAACGTGCTTTCCGAGGCACGGAGGGGTCTTTGTATGTAAAGATGGTCACCCATCCACGGACCAACCGCGGCAAGCGTAGCTTAACCTGATTGATCGACCCATGCGGCTGTTATTTCTTAGCCACAAGCCCCCCATGAATATCGAAATGCCGATCGAAATTTGTCTTGACAATTCAAAAGTGCCTGTTGATAGTTCAAATGCTTTGTCGATCGGCAAGCGAAAGCCGAATACATATGTGTAGTAATTGTTTTGAATCCGCTCCTCGGCTTTGTTGTTCAACAGAACTGCCGAATCGAATGTTCATATACATGTTCGGGTCGGCACATTCGATCACCTACCTTCTTGGCCTTCTGGCGCTGCTTCTTGGCTCGCTTCTTGCCGCGGTCGACGTGTCTCGCGGGCCCCTCTATGTATTGTAGGAGTGCGTCTAAGTCGCGAGTGTCTTCTGGCCGAGAACCGCGCCAACAGGAGCCGCTAGAAAAATATAATAATAATTATTAGAATCTTTACTTTTGTAGATTTCGTACACAAAGGGTGCCAACGAGATTCTATTACAAAGCCTACACTGTGCGTCCCAGTCACAGGGCTGTATCTTCTGAACCACTATAGGTAGACACTTGTAAAGGAGATCATTTACCGTCCATACATTTTTGGGCTAAAGAGGTTGAAAGTGCCGGAAAAAACAAAACAAAAAAAAAGCTATATTCCCAAAGAATACGTTTTTCCCATTTTTTTATTACTAACCCCCGCCGCCTCTCTAGAGAGACAGTCAAAATGGCCGGTATTTTTTTAAGCTGCCAACCGTCAGTCCCCCGTGACTCTCAAGAGAGTCGGGTGAATCATGCAGTTAATTAGATTACTTTTTATTATTTTAACTACAAAATCCCTCACCCACGGCGACTTTTTCGCACATGTGTATAGATAAAGCCGCGATGCTGTCGCTGGCTGTGTACTGTAACGTCTTACGGACGTTACCTAGATATGTGGGGGTGTGTGAGGAGGGAATTCCAAAGAGGAGTAGGTTTTCCAAGGGTTTATTACTTATACGACACGTTTATACATATCAAGGGTTCGGGCGGATCTCGCCGACCTGATATAAAAACCTATCTGTCAATATTTAAATACCGACTGCTGGAGCGTTCGCAAGTTTAAGGCTGCGGTTAAGTCAGCCAGCCCAACGTGAGGTTGCATATCGCATAAAACCTCTACAGTACCTTCGCCCATCGTTTCCATTGCACGTTGCAAACGCGACTAACAAGCGATATTAGCGATGCTCTCGCGCGTTTACAAAACGAGCGACAGCATCGCTACAAAAAGTCGCCGTGGGCGAGGGGCCTTATGTTTCTTGCCCATTCTTCTCCACACGAAAACTACTTTATGGAAGGAGCAACTAGAATCGATTCTATTTCTTTGTAAATTATGACGTTCGAAAGTGCCTTTTATATGCCTATGAGAAATGAATTATTAGACTTTGACTTTAACAACAAATAATTAAAATAAAATAAAGTTAAAAATTTAAAGTTCCATTACAGTAGGTACAAGAAACGTGTTAAAGAAATATGTAGTGTTCAATATAGTACTATGGTACGGAACCATTCGTGTGCAAGTCTGACTCGCACTTGACCGCTTTTTTAATGACTTACCCGGAACATCCGCTTGAAGTAGAGAACACACTAGTATCTCTGCTAGAGAGAGACACAGTGCTTCTTTGTTGTTGCGCTCTACTCTGTCGTTGTTGTTGAGCCTGTTGTTGGGCTTGTTGTTGAGCTTGTTGTTGAGCTTGTTGCTGTGCTTGTTGCTGAGCCTGTTGTTGGGCCTGTTGTTGAGCCACTTGTTGTTGTTGTGCCTGTTGTTGAGCTTGTTGCTGGTTAAACCGCTGTTGCGTTTGTTGTTGTTGTTGTTGTTGCTGTTGTTGTTGATGATGCTGCTGATGCTGAAGCTTTTGTTGCAGAAGCTGTAAAAATATAACAAGTTTTTTTTTATATTACAAGTATTAGGTCCCCACCTATGAAATCAGCGTTTTGAATGGAGAATTTTATAGAAATTGCATTTTTCATACTAACATTTTCTTAATTTATATAACAACCATGCACACTAATGTTGTAAAACTTTTATGCACTAATGTTTAAAAACTAAGATAACGTATGCCACACACACACAAAAATAAGTTTTGGCTAAGTTAAAACAAAAATTGTGGTCATTTCTGCTAACAAAATTTGGAGTCATTTTTAAGGTATTTTTTATGTTTAGAAAACTATAATTAATAAGTTTTTTTTTACTATTGGTAGTTGTCTATGATGGTCATTATTCGATATAACACCAAGCAATTGATGAATATTTTAAATCATAGAAGTGACGAGGTTCTCTATTTGTGAGAAAAAATCGCCAATTTCATAAAAGGAATTTACAGAATAAACAATTTTCTTTCATTTCAGCTTTTGGTAAATAATTAATTTAAACTGTTCGCTAAAACTAACCTGTTGCTGTTGTTGTCTAATCTGTTGTTGTTGTTGAGGCGTGAGCGTCGGTTTGTTGTGTATAGGCAAGTCGTAAATAGGCTCCGGCTTCTTCTGTTGTTGTGGCTGTTGTTGAGCCTGCTGTTGTTGTTGTTGTTGTTGAAGCTGTTGATGTTGTTGTTGATGGGCTTGAGCTTGATGTTGTTGTTTTAATTGCTGTAATCAAGTTATGGGTGTTTTATAATGAGCCATATTTCATAGTTCCATACAAGTAATATTGGCAAATTAATCAAAACAGCGAAATATTTGACATCTATTTGCGACGTTGCCAACTTTCAGAATAAACGCTCTTAAGGAATATAAAAATTACCTGTAGTCTGATCTGCTCCATAGCATTAGGGTTGACTTTCCCTTCAGCTTTTAGTACGGGCGGAACATTTATTTGTATGGGCACCGTACGTTGTAACACCTGAAAATATTGAGAAAAATAATCAAACACAACGCAATTATGAAAAAATATAAAAAATTACAGGCAGTTTTGAATTGTCAAGAGCACAGATGAATACAGAAGGCGCACTCCGCATTTTAGGTATGAAGCTACAAGTACGCGGCGGGCTCGTCTTGTCGGGCCAAGTCAGTGAGTGTAACGCAGTTAGAAGATATAAGAGAAACGCGATAGAAAGAGAGCCAACCTCTAGGTAAATATAACTGTAGGTAATTAGCGCTGTGCGACCTGAATTGCACTTTATTGTGTCGTATCAAGAGTCGCTTTTTAACCGACTTTAAAAAAAGGAGGAGGTTGTCAATTCGTCCGGTTTATTTTTTTGTGTTTATTACCTCAGAACTTTCGAGTGGGTGAACCGATTTTGACCTTGTGCTACCCGTGAGGTCCCATATAATTTTATTAACTGAATGGCGCAATTTCATCGAAAAAGTATTTGACTCACGACCCGCAAGCTGTATATCGACCGATGAATTTCATTGGTCGATATCACAATCGATATAAAGCAAGCGGGGAACCCCTGCAGACGGTGACGAACACGTATCGACTTGTTAACTTTCATTGGTTGTTATCTCGCCTGCGGTGACTCCCCTTATGCTGTATACCGAACGAGTTAACGACCAATGAAATTGCGCCATAACTTGCGTAGTTTTTGAGTTAGCTTCAATAATTACGTATTTTTCCCACTTAGTCTAAGTAGATGATATCTTATTTGACTCCGCCACTGTTATTTACATACCAGGTAGCGGTATTCGAATTTGTGTGGGGTAGGTACCACAACCAAAAAGTGAAAAATAAAAACTTATAACAAAAAAGAATCACTAAAATATAATAATATAATTTCGGAAGTCGGTGACAAAAAACGAAAATTGAAAAGCAAAGACACCGACTTCCGAAATTTAAGTTATTTTTCACTTTTTTTAGTGATTTTTTGGAAGTCAGTTGTTTTTTTTTTATAATAAGTTTTTATGATTTTACCCGCGACCCGACACAAGCCAGTTACTGAAAAAGATGATGTTGTTACCTTAGGTTTGTTCGTAGTCTGAGCGGCTGCAGGCGGCGGTTTGTCGGACACGGCCATCTGCGCCATCTTGTCGGCCAGTTGCTTCTGTTGAATGTCTATAGATTGTCGTTTTTGCTGCACTTGCGCCGGCGTCAGGTTCGGCGGCTGCGTTTTTGGTAATGCCTGTAAAGAAAGCTTATGTTAAGGTTCAGGACGCCACGCTGCGCGCACTTTTTAACAATAGGGAATATGCATGTATTTTTTTTATTTTTTTATTCGATTGTTTTTAGCGTCAAATAATAGTAAAAAAAAATTCGACGGCAAAAAAGCAATTTAAAGTATTTAAAAAAATGTTTAAAAATATCCAACCGATCCGGGCTATTTAAACGCCCTCCATTTGGCGCGCTTGGTGTGGTGACGTCACACTCAGTGAAAACAGACAAGCAACTGTCAAGTCAACGTCAAATACTCCTTTTTCTAAGAACGTTTGACATTGACTTGACACTGACATTTTGATTGCTATTCCGGATTGTTACGTCACATCCGCTCTTAGCCTTTTCAAGTATTTGAATTACCCACAGTTTTTTGGTACTTTAAAAAAATTAATTTCTCGCTCAAAAAGAAATTTTGTTCAAAAATATTGATGGAGGCATAATTTTGAAGTAACATAGTTTATAAAAAAAAATATTTGACCCATATTTGAATCACATGCATATTCCCTATTATCGAACTTATTTTCTTAACAAAAAGATATAATTTCAGTGCGAGTGTTGGCACGTGTCGAAGTACGCTGAGATGCGCAGCGCGTGTACCTTATTGTGTAGTAAATAAATTCGATATTGTATCGGATCGTAATCGATCGTAAAGTGCGCGTCGCGTCACGTCTCGGTGTGAACTGAGGCCCTAGACAAGTGACAATCGCTTCGAAAGCGTTTCGTATTTCTACAACGACTTTCAACAGGATTGACATAAGCTTTTCGATAGCTTATGTCAGTCCTATACATTTTTGCCTTTTCCATCATCGTTATCGCTGATAGAATGTCACTTTGTCTAGGGCCTCTGATCCTAAAAAGTAATAAAGCAGTGTTACCGGTGGTTTGGGCGCGATCGGCGGCGGTTTGGTCGGCTTGGGCTGCGCGGGCGGCTCGATGGGCGGCGTCTGTATGCCCGACACCCTGCTCACCGGGGGCTCTTGCTCACCCTGCAATAGATACAATGGGGTTAGTACAACAACTAAGAACACCATAACGGCTTGCGCACATCTCGCGAGACACAGCGCGGTTGTCACTGCTGAACAAATATCAACATTGCATGCCTTAAAATAAAATCGAAAATAAATAACCTGAGACTGCGCACCTTTTTCCGCTTAGACACACTCTCGAGCTAATGGCAGTTTATTTATTCTGAACTTTATTTCAACTGCTGCTAGGTCTGTGTCTGTCTGTGGTGTCTTGTTTATACCTTTTAAGTCGTAGTTGGGTTTTAGTTTTTATTAGGTACTTGATTTTTTTTTATATATACACATATCGAGACTCCTCCGTGCCTCGGAAAGCACGTTAAGTTGACAGTCGTTACTAGTCGTCAGAAGCACGAAAGTCTGACAACCAGTCTAACCAAGGGGTATCGTATTACCCAGTTACTGGGTTGTGGAGGTCAGATAGGCAGTCGCTCCATGTAAAATACTGGTACTCAGCTGCATCCGGTTAGACTGGAAGCCGACCCCAACATAGTTGGGAAAAGGCTAGGCAGATGATGACTTGATTTTTTTTTAAATTCTTTTGGGGATATAATATTTTTTTTTTTTAAATGTGCTCATTAAGCCCTTTCATTTGATACCCAACATGGTACGATTAAACCATTTTTTTTTTAAGTTCCTCACTTTATGTCCTCTAGAGGGCGCCATTTTTAATTTAATGTGACTTCACATAGCCTATAACCAGCGGACAATCGGACGACGCTTCTAACGATACCTCATTTGTCAAATTGTGATAAATAGTTTGGAAGACAGGAGGGAACAGATGAACATACATACATACATACTTTCTTCGCCGTAGTCGGGTAATTAATTATAATTTCCAGATCAATGACGAACAACGATAATTTTTCACGCGCCAATAATGTTCATTTGTTTCTTCTTTATTGTAAACAGCTCTATTTGGAAGCCAAATCGAAATTTAAATAAAATCTTTGATGCGCTGAAGTAGTTTGAAGAGTTTTCATAGTAATTTATTTGGCCGCTAAACACGACAGATATGGATTTTCATAGTAACTGTGCCGGCCGCATCGTCTATTGTTTTTGACCAGTTCAGCAATTTCGATTTATCTCGAAGAAGGTTTTCAAAATAATGCTCGAATTTCCAAGCGTGGTTGAGAAAAGGTGTTTAGGCTAAACAACGGATAAACACGGTTTTATGGTAATAAGAATTAGTATGTACTTACATTAGCACTTTTGCACTGCTGTTTCTTCTTGTTCAGTATAGATCGTAGTCGTTCTCTCGTCTCGTTGAAGTTTCGAGGCACGGGCGTCGTCAGGGGCGGCTGAAACGGAATATAAAAATTATGAACAATGGGAGATAGTCTAATTCCGTGTTACTCAAAGTGTGCGTCGCGGAGCCCCTGGGCTCCAAAAACACTCAGTGGGGGCTCCGCGAAATTACTGGTCATAATGATCCAGTATTTTCGCGGAGCCCCCACAGAGGCTTTGAAGAGCCCAGTTTCCTCAAGAACTAATTTTCGATTTGGCGGCATTTGCTTAATCACGTGTCTATGCAGGATACAATGGAACTACAAGTAGGAGCTTTACATTTTATACGCGATACTGCTACTACGTCTAAAAAAATGAAACTTGGACCCTGTAAAACAAGTTTTGCAACATCTGAAAAACGACAAACGGTATTGATTATTCTAAGGTTCCGTCAAAAAATTTCGTTTTCCAAAAGGGTTACGTCGCCAAAAACGTTTGAGAACCGCTGCTCGAATTAGTATTATCAATCAATCTGCCTGCCTTTTTCCGCCACCGCTACCCTCTTTCTATATCTTTAAAGTATGCATGTTTGTTAAGAAGCATAAATACTTATTTAAAAAGGCAGATGAAGTATATCCTCGAAACCGGCGAGATCCTCACCGGCTTATATTAAATGACTTGCCAAAAATATAATAAAAGCTGTTTAGCCATGTGTGTTCGGATATATAATCAAATTCCAATTGTTTTAAAAACGTTAGATATTAGATTGTTTAAAAAAAAAACTACTTAAATGGTTAAAAAAAAAATCAATCTGCCTAGCCTTTTCCCAACTATGTTGGGGTCGGCTTCCAGTCTAACCGGATGCAGCTGAATACCAGTATTTTACATGGAGCGACTGCCTATCTGACCTCCACAACCCAGTAACTGGGTAATACGATACCCCTTGGTTAGACTGGTTGTCAGAATTTCGTGCTTCTGACAACTCGTAACGACTGTCAAAGATCCACATATGACAGCCGGGACCAACGGCTTAACGTGCTTTCCGAGGCACGGAGGAGTCTCGATATGTGAAAATGGTCACCCATCCACGGACCAACCCCGACAAGCGTAGCTTAACCTGATGGATCGACCCGAGCGGCTGTTATTACTTAGCCACGAGCTCCTCCAAATGGTTAATCTCTAATAATTTTTACTCCTTAAATGAATTTAGTGACGGGAAACATTTTGTAATGTAACCAATAATATTTGCGTGCTATGATATAAGCAAAACATGTATGCTCGATAATGTCTTTAGAAAACTTTATATACCATGTTTTATGCAAATAAATATTATTTCTATTTCTACAGCTGAATGCCGCTATTTTACATACCTCATAGGAATCGTTACTTCTTAAAATATGTGTTATACTTACAGCATGTCCAAATACGGTGCAATAACAGCAAGTACATGGCTGCTCGGTGCCTTCGCCCGCGCATGCCACGCCGCCGTGACCCACTGCGGAATATAACCATTAAAGAGTTTTAATTTGATATTTAAATACAGTATGTTTACTAACAAGGGGCGTTCCCGTTAACTCGCAATAGTATAAACACAGCACAAACTAAAAAAAATTAACAACCCAAAAAATAAATACGAAATCGCTCCCGCAGATTGCAGGAAACCGAGAGGAAAGATTTTACACATTAAAAAAAAAAACCGGCCAAGTGCGAATCGGACTCGTGCTCGAAGTGTTCCGTACCATTATCTATAAAAACGGCAAAAACATCATGTCTGTTGTACGGGAGCCCCCTTAAATATTTATTTTATTCTGTTTTTTAGTATTTTTTGTCATAGCGGCAACAGAAATACATCATCTGTGCAACTGTCTAACTATCACGGTTCATGAGATACAGCTTGGTGACAGACGGACATACAGAGAGAGACAGTGGAGCCTTAGTAATAGGGTCCCGTTTTACCCTTTGTGTACGAAACCCTAAAAAGGTGAAAATTACAGACAAATGATTTTTTTGGGCGGATGCTAGTTATTAAAAAAACAGTCAGTGGTGCCGATTCTGTTGTTCACAAACTAAACTAAATTTAAGTTCAGTGCATCTTTTTCTTTCTATTTCATTAAGAAAAGGACAGAAGATAAGTTTTAGCTAGTATTATATTATAAAAGTTAACATAATCTAAACTAACCTTTACAAACATGCTGTTGATGATTAACATTCTCACAGGCCTTCGCCACTGGCTTGGGCTTCACCACGGGCTTCTTGACCTCCTTCTTCTTATCAGCTTTCTTATCACCATCATAACACTGCTTCACTATATCCCCTAAACACACACTATCGTTATCCTTGCAAGAATTACAAACACAATCATTGGTCCATTTGCAATCCGTCTTCGGCGTATCACAGACGTCACTCTCCGACTTGCTCTGTCCATTTCTTAGACTAATTCGTTGAAAAGCGACGGCGTTTAGAGTCTGTTTCGCGTTTCGAAGCGCCTGCGCCGAATATTTAGCTAAATCTTCATGGTTTTGTGGTGAGATTGGTTTCTCTTTCGAGTCGTCGTCTTCTTTGTCAGATTTTAAACTGTCTTCTAAGTCCTCGTCGAGTAATTTAGCGTCGATTGATGAGCATATTGAGATGACGTGCTTTTTGTAAGTCTCCGGGACGGGCAGTCCTTGCGTTATGTAAGATTTGATAGTGTAGAAGCTGTCTAATAATGATTTTTCTCCTTTAGATGTGAGGATGGCTTCACATTTAGCTAAAAGAGCGTCGTTTTTGCACTTTTTATCGTCTTCTTCGACTTTTGGTTTTTCCTCTTTTTTCTTCGGTGGATCGGTTTTTTTAACTACGCGAATGCTAGCTTTGCCTATAATCTTACTTAACCCTTTAGCTGCTAGAATTTCAGCTTCGCTCGCGTTCTGAGTCGTCTTCACGGGTTGGGGAGCAGCTTTATTAAAATTCTCTTTTAGTTTTTCCTCGTATTGTTCTAGTTTGTAGAGCATAACTAACCACTCGTCGCCCGAGAGGTTTTTCTTCGGTAACGTCTCCATATATTGTTTATTTACATCCCTTAATCTGTCAATAAAATAATCCCGTTTTTTCTCGCTAGGCATGCTGGAAAAATCTGGAACACTATCTGGTTTTTTAATCTGAAAATCCATTAGGTCTTGGATAACGTTGGCCGCTGTTTCAGGGTCTGCTAAAATCCAGTTGGCAAGTGGTTGTGACTCGCAGCATCTTCGCAAAACGTTCATATATTTGAATTTTAATCCCTTCACCATAACTTTTTTCTCGTGTGTCAGTTTAGGGAATTTCATAATGAGTATATCTAATGTATTACCGACGGATGTAGTTAGTAGAATCTGTCTGACAGACTCTCTGGAGTCACTATCAGAGTCTCTATGGGTTTCGTGATATGTCTTTAACTCGTCTAACTTAGCGGCCATTCGATCGGGGTCCGGCACAAAGTTCTTCCCAGCCAAATCCTGTATGTAGCTATAAAATTTATCTAACATAGCTTCAATTTCATTCTCTAAAATTTCTACGGGTATTCCTTTAAATTTCGATGCTACGTAATGTTTCCAAGAATTGAACCGTGATTTGACTAAATCTCTCAACTCTTCCATACTTAGCGCATCTTTGACGGAATTATCGAATAGAGTTGACGCTTTTGAGTACATTTCTGAGTTGAGACTGTTTTTCGGTAACGAGAACAGTTCCTTATCATCCTCTAAACACTTGGCTAGTACAGGACTTTTGTTTTGTTTTAAATACTCGAAAACTTTGTTTATAACAACTTGAGCGGAGATTGAGAAGAGTAAATCTTTAAAATCTTCCCTGTTTTTGTTTTTCATTAACGCCTGCAAATCTTTTTCGTCTTTCAATAGTTCTACTATATCTTTATTTTCTAATTCAAAAGTCATTGTGCCTATAATATCGTTAGTTTCAATGTTACTCTTAATCCTACGCTGCGTTTTGCGTTTCGCAGTATTTTTAGTCACTTTCACACTATCTCTAGTCTTATTTAGTTTTAATTCTCGGATTTGTTTCAGCGTTTCCGGTGTCAGTTGAGCTTCGTTATTGACTTCCGGTAGGCTATTCATAATGGAGGCGAATTCTGGGAGTTCAAACGACGCGTTGGCGAACTCTGACAATTTTGACGCTATCTCGGGCATGTTTGCTAGTATTTGAGGCATGTTCTCGACAAGTTCGGCTAATTTTGTGTTGGCTGTATTTATATCTATCGGATCCTCTGTATCAATCTTATCTAGAAATTCTGCTGAGTTTTTATCTAATGTCATCATAACCTCGCATATTTGTTCTAAGGAGAGTTGGCCATCATCTTCTTTCTTCCCATCTTTAATACTGTTATAAGAATTAATAATATTCTGACACTCCTCCATAGCTTTTTTAATTTCTAGTCCAAACGACACGTACTTGTAGATATTTGGATCTTTGTCATTTTCCGTCACAGTTTCCTTTTCATCCTTTACGAGTAATGGCGTCCTGCGCGCGTTAAGTGGTATGTTCAATACTTCCGGTGTAATTTGTTGAGTAAAATCTCCTTTGTCATCCTTGTTTAAAAACTTGTTTACTGAGAGTAGTCTCTGGTTCGGTTTGGAGGAGTACACCGGCATTGGTTCAGGGGTAGTTGGGGACATCTCTTGGAGCGGGGGACTCACCGATTCGGGGTATTTGCCTTCAACCTGAAAGGAATAATGAAAATATATTTACAATGTACAAGAGCCTTTTTTTCGCACTAGTGCTTTTAGTTTTCAGTTTTTTTTTTAATTCCATATCAGACCTAATGCGTCTCAGGTCGAGAAATCTTTATCAATCTGCCTGCCTTTTCCCAACTCTGTTAGGGTCGGCTTCCAGTCTAACCGGATGCAGCTGAATACCAGTATTTTACATGGAGCGACTGCCTATCTGACCTGCACAATCCAGTAACTGGGTAATACGATACCCCTTGCTAAGACTGGTTGTCTGACTTTCGGGCTTCTGACGACCCGTAACGACTGTCAAAGATCTACGAATGACAGCCGGGACCAACGGCTTAACGTGCTTTCCGAGGCACGGAGGAGTCTCGGTATGTAAAGATGGTCACCCATCCACGGATCAACCCCGGCAAGCGTAGCTTAACCTGATGGATCGACCCGTGCGGCTGTTATTACTTAGCCACGAGCACCTCCGAAACTCAAAAATACACAATGAATTGGAAAAGTCCTATTGGTACTTGCCTGGATTTGAACCCACAACCTAGTGCATGAGAGGCCTTCACCACTGCCACAAAAATACGTAAGTAGATAAATCTCGACCTGAGGCGCATAAGGTCGGATTTGTATTGTATTGTAAATTCCATATCAGACCTAATGCGTCTCAGGGGGCTGACTATGAAGTATTAATGCCATCATTATTCCACTGCGAAAAAAGGATGGTGCTAGCGGCCTTGTATAGCTCCGTCTCTCACTAACATTGGTAAAATGTTGGCATTAATACTTCGTGGTATAGGTGCAGGTCGTGAAATCTTTATAAAAATACAAAAATTACCTGCACATGAAACTCCTCAGGTAAACTATCACTGTTCAGTGCAAAATTCGAAAACTTCGCGAGACACTCCTTCATTTCCTTACACATTTCCACCGTATCCTTCTCTCCCACTATCGTTTCCGTATCACTGATGTTGTCCTCTCTTTCTAACGGGAATGCTTCGGGAGGTTCCGCTTCGGGCTTCGCATCTTCGGTTTTCAGGTCGTCTGTGAGTAGCTGTGTCGTTTGCGCAGGCGCCTTGTGTTTGAGCATTTGTAGTATTTTATGTGGTTTGCTAATGGATGGCGAGGCGGGTTTTAGTTTACGTTTCGGTGCGGTTGTGAGGCGCGGCACTTTGGGGCTGGCGGTGCGTCTCTTGCGACGGGGGAGGTCTTCGATTAAAGTTACGTTGGTCTCTGGAAGGCTGTTGAGAGAAATATAATATAATAATAATACAGTATGTTAACTAACAAGGGGCGTTCCCGTTAACCTGCAATAGTATAGCGTCTATACATGTTAAAAAAAATATTCCTCATAATTGCATGAAAATCGTCAACACGGGCTTCCGCGAACACCTACGAAGCGCTGCAGAAGCGCGGAAGCCCCATCAACATCCTAAACCCATTATTATATTGAACGCGCAGGACGTTGTAGGCCCTCTGAGTATATTTCACCCACAAGCTGCACGTGTAGAAGGTTTGGCAGTATGCCTTGAAGAGTGAGACTTTTACACCCTTACTAAAATGCTTTGAGTTATTATGTCCGTAAATGTATATTGCCGTCGCGCTCACACATTCAAAGTCAAAGTCAAATAATTTATTTCAAGTAGGCACATTAAAGGCACTTTTGAACGTCAAATACATAGAAATAGAACTGATTCTAGTTGCCCCTTCCAAACGGTAGTTTTCGTATGGAGAAGAATGGGCAAGAAACTCCACCGTTACTCTTTTAAAAAAAATGTTTTACAATATTTGGTATAAATCAATTATATAATTACATGTGAAGACGATGCACCGAGAGTACAATTACTGTACCACAATAGGTAAAAAAGAATTAAAAATGGAGCAATGACAAATAAATTAAATTCATTAGAAGGACCGCCCTTATCGCGAGCGCGACGGCAATACATTTGAGCGCGAGCGATAGAGATAAGTAATGAGGGGTCATTTCTTTCTGCTTCGCGACCGGACTTTAGTTATTTGTTGTTTTTTTACGGCTAAGCAAAAAGGAGGGTTATGATTTTGACCGGTATGTATGTATGTTCCCTCATAACTTCTAAACTTCTCATCATAATTTGACAAATGAGCCGTCGTTGGAAGCGTTTTGATCATCTGCTGGTCATATGCTATGCAACCTCACATTAAATGCAATATGGCGCCCCCTAGAGGACAAAAAGTGATGAACAAAAAAAAAATTTCCCGTGGTGGATGTCAAATGAAACGGCTTAGGGTCAGCTCAGACCGCGACGTGAAGTGACGCGACGCTGCGCGCTCTTTTTTAACAATTATCGAACTTATTTTCTTCTCGATACGGTATAGTTTCAGTGCAAGGGTTGACGTGTCAAAGTACGCTAAGGTGCGCGGTGCTGCGCAGCGCGTGTACCTTATTGTGTAGTGAATAAATTCGATATTGTATCGGATCATAAGCAATAGCAATAAGCAAGCTTAAGTGGCAATGGGCCGGCCATATTAGCCGTAGAACCGATGACCGCTGGGGTAGACGTGTTCTTGAGTGGAGACCGCGAATCGGAAAACGTAAGGTAGGACGCCCTCAGGCTAGGTGGAGCGACGATCTTCGCAGGGTGGCTGGTAGCAACTGGATGAGAGCTGCCGACAATCGAGCTGAATGGCGTGCAATTGGAGAGGCCAATGTCCAGCAGTGGACTGCTATAGGCTGATGATGATGATGATGATGATGATCGGATCATAAAAAAATGCGCGTCGCTTCGCGTCTCGGTGTGAACTGACCCTTACACTGTGACTCCGGGTTGTTAATTTGTCTGTCTGTGATTCTTGATCTTTTTAGTTGACTTTGTTGTCGTAGTTGGGTTATAGTTTTATAACTTTTAATTTTTTTATATGATAGTTTAGCAACGTTTCGCTCACCTCTCCCGTTCCTGTCTCAGTTGATCCTCCAGCCACATCCGTAGTCTATGGTAGTAGAGCTGCTGGTCACGCATATGCATCACTTTGCGTCTCACCTGGAACAATACAGAATAGCGTTATACAGTACAACTATTTTCTTACTGTCCCTCGGCAAACTTCGTGTTTCGTCAGTCGTCGGATTTCTATCAGTTGCCCTTTGGACTTGGTGCAGGCCGGACGCTGTCAATCGACTTGGAAGTATACAGGGTGTTAGGGTAAACACCGTTATCCTTTTAACCAGTGTTTTGGTGTCATTTAAAAAAACGTAAAATCAATGGAAAATGACGACTTTTAATTTTTTATTACTTGTTACCACTACAGTATTTCACCCTTTCACCTATGCGTTAGGGCAACGAACTTTCGTCTCGACACAGGTGGGGGGCGCGTGACGTAGCCTGACCGGCCGTGAGCGCGACCCCTCTCTCAGTTAGTCAGCTGTTTCGCTAGCGAGCACGGTGTCGCATAGAAACTTTTTTAAATCTTTTAATTTAATGAAAAAAACCTTTTTTTTTTTTTGTAGTTACTTGGTCATTTATTTTATTTAAGTCCCATGGTTTGAATGACAAGAATGACCCTTACACCCTGTATAGAGTTGTTAATACTCTTTTAACATTATGTAATTTATTTTAAAAATGGGAGGAAATAGTATTTTTACAGGTCTATATAGTTCACATGGAAATCAAAACAAAACAACAATAAAGTACTTAGTACTGAATTCAAATTATTATACACGATAAATCTAATAATATTGATGGACATGGAATTAAGCATTCATTTGTATTTATAAAATAAAATTATTTTAACTTTAAAAAAATTACCTATCCCTGTATGGTTTATATTTTGCCATTTTCATATGACACAAGTTATTTATTTACGCCCAAAGATGAGTTAAAATTAGTGTTGAAATATAGAAGGTTCGACGCTAAAAACAAATTGATATAATTTTTAGTTGTGAACGAACACCACCAAACGAACGAGTAATCGCCATACTACGTTTGGAAGAATGACCGAATAGAAGGCTGGGTCCTGAGTCACGGCGCACCGCGCAGGCGGAATGAACGGCGGATAAAGCAAATGTTCGAGATGTTCGAACTTGTCCGGACTGCGAGCGGGCGCGTGCATTTCACGCTCATCTATACGCATATTTTGATTTTTACTGGCGGATAGTTTTGACGTTTCTCATTATACATGCCGCGATAACTTTGTATGAACGTATACGTAAGAGATCGAAAAGCATTCATTCATTCGAAAGCACCAAGTTTAACTTCATATTGGAAAAATGCACTCAAATACACGAATGAATCGTAGATTATTATTTTGACAGAAATTTCGAAATCTGCTCCGCAATCCGCCTGCGCCGTCACTCAGGACTCAGCCTAATTCATGATGGTTTTGTGAATATTGGCTGAAATATAACCGCGGTCCTACAACAGTAGCCTACCTCCTTGAACCGCTGCAGATGGTACTCGGGACACAGCGCGCGGCACGGCTGGTGCGGCGCGGCGGGCGGCGGCGAGCCGGGCGGCGGCGGCGCCGGCGCGCGCCCGCCCACCAGCTGCATGCACACCTGCGCACACGCACACATGTAGGGGAGCACACGGAGCCGCCCGCACCAAGAGGCTGAGCTGATTGCACTTCTAACCTAACTCGAGCAATTTGGTCGGGCTGCCCTAGCTTATTTACTGCAACCAGTTCGGCTCGCGCGTGGTTGGTCACAGTTCTTACCTAACCTAACTTCAATCACTGTTTTGGTGTTTAAATTTAGAACACACGAATATATTCGACCTCCATCTCAATACTATACAACCTCCTTGCGAAAAAATACTCGATACAAACTCCGATTTGATTGGTCGATATTTTCGAACAGGAGTTTAGCATTAGAATAAAAACTGTTTTGTGTTCTTTGCTGTCATTAGTAAATTTGGCGCTATTTTAAATACTGTAAGTTGTACGAACACAAAGTTTAGTGTTACTTAATAAGAAATCGATTGAAAGTGCATTCAAGTGATGAAGAAGATGTGTTAACACCTAAGTTTATGAAAGAGAGGGCGGCAGATATAGTAGAAAACTTGCTACCTAACAAATCACAGCTGGTTTACATCAAAGCCTACGATGAGTTTTGCTAATGGAAAAATTGAAAATCAAGCTTCTGGCACATTTTCAGAGTCAGTTTTCCTAACTTATTTTAATTAGTTCTCGAAGAAAAAGAAGTCATCGACATTATGGAGTATATATTCTATGCTACGGTGTAGGTACTATAAAAACAAGGCATAACATTGACATAACAACATACTCGAAGTTGCATGTTCTTTTTCTCGTAGTCATGGTATAAAGTATAGTATGCAACTCTTGAATAAAACGGATTTACATCGAGGGCCATGAATCACTCGCGTCGCTCAGGATTCTAACACTTGAATCACGAGCATAGCGAGTGATTCACCTATGGCCCTCGCTTTAAATCCGTCCTTTATTCACCAATTGTATAATATACTATTATCTGCGGTAAACATGACGCAAACAAGAAAATACCATAGTAAGAAAAAAATAAGAAATGTTTGGGGGAAACATGCGTCACATCCACGCAAAACGGCTATCGCTCAGCATTATGCTGCGACCCTATGCAAGGCAGAGCCCCAGCGCTGCTAATGATGTGATGTATAGTTAGCTTGAGAATAAGATTTACGATCTAAATATTTCATATTCGTTGTCAAATTGATGATACTTCCAAAGTCATCTATATGACAGTGTTAATAAAGTAGATTTTTGAATGACTAGTAATATTGTAAAAAATGAATTTGTAGAGCAAACTAAGCCTTATCAGTGGGTATTATAACAAACTCACCGTAGACAATTTCTTCTGTTTCCTATAAACTTGCAGCTGCCTTCGGTGCACTTCCGGCAGTCGTCGGTACATCGCCATCAACTTCCGGTCTACCTCTGACAGTCCCATGTCCACACGTTTCCTGTAAAAAAAAACATTTATTTGTATATAATTATTGAATACTGAGATGACGACTCGACGACGAGCTAGCGACGAGGAGCTCGTGGCTAAGTAATAACAGCCGCACGGGTCGATGCATCTGTTTAAGCTACGCTTGCCGGGGTTGGTCCGTGGATGGGTGACCATCTTTGCATATCGAGACTCTTCCGTGACTCGGAAAGCACGTTAAGCCGTTGGTCCCGGCTGTCATTCGTGTATCTTTGATAGTCGTTATGGGTCGTCAGAACCCCTAAAGTCTGACAACCAGTCTTACCAAGGCCTTGTTATATTACCCAGTTACTGGGTTGTGGAGGTCAGATAGACAGTCGCTCCTTGTGAAATACTGGTATTCAGCTGCAACCGCTTAGACTGGAAGCCAACCCCAACATAATTGGGAAAAGGCTAGGCAGATTGTTGCCGATTCTGTTGTTCACAAACTAAACTAAATTT
This sequence comes from Lithophane socia, assembly GCA_947522985.1. Classification (NCBI taxonomy): domain Eukaryota; kingdom Metazoa; phylum Arthropoda; class Insecta; order Lepidoptera; family Noctuidae; genus Lithophane; species Lithophane socia. Next base: position 2,427,974 of record OX383281.1, on the reverse strand, counting down.
AAGTTCAGTGCATCTTTTTCTTTCAAAAGGACAGAAGATAAATTTTAGTTTAGTCCTGTCAACTTAATCAGAGCCTAAGTTAACCCTAAGTTTTATAGAATTATTTTATTATAATCCATAGAATAATAATAGGTTAGTTGTACAATAAAAAAGACCCCTTCCTCTCCTCTCTCTTACTTTTTGCTCTGCCCGACAGGGTCCATAATGGTCATATCTTTGTAAAACCTACCACCTAAGTTCACATGTGGAAGCAATAAATGTATTGAGTATTGAGTACAGTCTCTGGCAATTAGTGAGTCGCCGATGCTGCCATCTGTTAAAAAAATTGAGGAAGAAAAATAGCAGCTCAATAGGGAATATGCATGTATTTTTTAAATATTTTTATTGGATAGTTTACATCGTCAAATAATAGTAAAAAAAAATTCGACGGCAAAAAAGCAATTTAAAGTACTTAAAACTTTTTTTTTAAATATCCAACCGATCCGGGCTATTTAAACGCCCTCCATTTGGCGCGCTTGGTGTGGTGACGTCACAGTTCGTGAAAACAGACAAGCAACTGTCAAGACAACGTCAAACACTCCTTTTTCTATGAGCGTTTGACATTGACTTGGCACTTGTTGATTGACTTGACATTGACATTCTGATTGTTATCCCGGATTGTTACGTCACATCCACTCTTAGCCTTTTCAAGTATTTGAATTACCCACAGTTTTTTGGGATTTTTAAAAAAATAATTTCTCGCTCAAAAAGAAATTTTATTCAAAAATATTGATGGAGGCATAATTCTGAAGTAACATTGTTTATTAAAAAAAATATTTGACCCATATTTGAATCACATGCATATTCCCTATTGCCAGACTTAGGGTGGTGATCTGTACGTAGTATTATAATATCTGTGATATTAGTAAGGATAATATCTGACCTCGCTTCGTGGTCGTTCCTGGTGGGCGGCGCGGGCCACTCGTCGCAGTGCTTGAGCACCTGGTCCATGAGGCGCTCGATGGAGGCGATGGAGCGCATGAGGTGTCGCACGGTGCGGCACAGCTGGCCGGGCGCCGCCTCGCCCTCCGAGCCGCCCGACGACACCGCCGCCGCCGCCGCCAGCAGCAGCTCGGACGCCGAGTCCAGCGACGACGACGTGGACAGGCCCAGCGACCCGCTGCCCGAGTTCGCGTCCGAATCTGATACTGGAACAGAAACACATGTTTTATTAATTAACAGAATTTATTCTGAAAGTTGGCAACGTCGCAAATAACTGTCAAATATTTACCTGTTTTGATTAATTTGGCAATATTACTGCTGAATGGAAATATGGCTAGACAACTGTCTAAAATATTGATTTTGAATTGCAATTATAGCACGGAATTTAAGTTGTAACCGGTTTTAGGTGTAAAATAGGAAGTTTCCAAATCCCTTTTTTACAACTAAAACTAAATATTCGATGTTGCGATAATATTTACTGCATTTCATAATCAATATTTTAGACAGTTGTCTAGCCATATTTCATATTTCCATACATAACAGCGAAATATTTGACATCTATTTGCGACGTTGCCCACTTTCAGAATAAACGGTCTTAATGACAGCCGCACGGATCAATCAAAGATTTTAAGGCGAAAGCTTTTAGAGTAGCCCGCGATATTCAAATTTTCTTGCATTTTTTGCAATTTGCAGGTCAGTATCAGGTTGTATGTTGATCTAAATATGATTTCCCTTATTAAATATCTATTTATAGAATCATAATCATAAAAATCATCAATACAACTCTCCGAGTTCAGATAATCCAAACGCGATAATCTAAAGCGTAACAAACAAACAAACTCACTTTCACATTTATAATAATTATTAGCTGCGCCCCGCGGTTTCACCCGCGTAGGTCTCGATCTCGTGGGAATACCATCATCATGGTATACCCATGTACCCAAATTACATCCAAATCCATTCAGCCGTTTTAGCGTGAAAGCGTAACAAACAAACAAACTCACTTTCGCATTTATGATATTAGTTAGTACATGGTACTCACAGTCGTCCAGGTCGCACGTGGTGTTCGAGTCGGTGTCCTTATCAACGGCGGGCGCAGGCTGGCCCTCCGCGCACTCCGCGCCCTCGCCGCTCTCACCTGAACCAAACGATACTGTTACAGTTCGATTCAAACTTAAACGCGTTTATTCTGAAAGTAGGCAACGTCGCAAATAGATGTCAATCGCTGTTTATCGCTGTTTTGATTAATTTGGCAATATTACTGTATGGAAATATGAAATATGGCTAACTAGTTGTCTACAATATTGATTATGAAATGCAATAAATAATATGGTAGCACCGAATATTTAGTTTCAGATATAAAAAAAGGATTTGGAAACTTTCCAAATGCCTTTTTTACACCTAAAACCGGTTACAACTTAAATTCAGTGTTATAGTTGCAATTCATTATTAATATTCTAGTTTTTTCGTTCCATACAGCAATATTGCCAAAATAATAAAAAATAGTAAATATTTGACAGTTATTTCCGACGTTGCCAACTTTCAGAATAAACGCTCTTAATGGCGGCTCGGGAAGTTAGCTACTCGGGAAGTTAGAACATTGGCAGTTGGCATTGGTCCGAACTTGACCAACATGTAGACCGTAGCACTCGCCTTGTATCAATTTGCCTACGCTAGCGTTGGCTGAGGCTTGGCCGACATTTGTATTGTCCGCTTAACAAGTACGTACCACTATCGGCGGTCTCGGCACTCTCAGCGCTGTCAGCGCTCTCGCGGCTGCCGTGGCTTTCAGCGCTTCCCATGCTCTCGATACTATCGGGACCGTCCTCTGGTGGTCTGTAAAGATGATGTCATTATAATTCTTGTAGTGGTGTTGTGGCGCAGCCAGCAGGCGTAGCATGAGCACCGTTTTGTCGACGGAAGAGTAGACAAAAATGACATTTCCTGTAGACAGTAGACAGTACGAGACGGCAGCGTAGAAAGAGTCAACTGCACTTTTTACGAAATTCACTCTTTTACATAATTCGACTCAGAATTCTTTGTTTTGTCATAGGATTTATCGGTTGTCAGTGTGATTTAGACAGTAAGGATAGAAAACTTTCTTCCGAAATAGTCTACCTACAAAAAGACCTAGACAAAGATCGTTAGAAATGAAAGACAAAATGACAGACTGTAGAAGGATTTCTACGGTGGATGTCAAAAATGAAGAAACGAACTGTCACTTTGTATAGAAAAAGCTATGTCTATTCTTCGTAGAGATAGAAAGCGCCATGCTACGCCTGCTGGGAGAGGCCCATGTCCAGTGGACTGCGATAGGCTGAGTTGATTGATTAAACGTCTCGTCTGTCAGGTTGGCTAGTTTCTAATACAACATGTTTTTTTATCCAATAACTCTAGTATTAATGAGATCATGTCAAAGAATCAACTGGCATATACATTGTTTGTGTTTTTTTTAAGAGGTCGTGTCTTATTCATATTCTTTGTTAAATAACGAATTAGTTCATTGGATAGGCGCGCGCACCGGCCAGTTGTTTACCGGTTAAAGCTAAGAAAATGCGACGTGGTCATATTTTTTTTAGGGACAATAATGTTCAGAATTAATTTTATTTTTCACTTTTTTTACGTAAATAATCGTGACATTGTCGAATTATTTTTCTATCAAAAATGAAAAAAGAAATACAAAAAAAAAACATGACAGTTGATTATTTGCCATGGTCTCATTATAGTTGTTTATATTTATGCAACTGTTATATAATAAGGGGTATTAAAACACCAATGTGGGTTTATCATAGTATCACATGAGTGTTTTAATACATAATTATTTACAGTTGCATACACGACTTTATCTACACCCATGATATGAATCTTCTACAAAAGTTTCTTTGCAATACCAATATCGAACAAAAATGGCGCGGTACGACGTGAAACCGAATTTTTCGAATTCGAATGTGTTTTGTTTTTAAATTACAGTGCTTTGTTAGTGAAACGCTCGTGAATGACAATGTTCTTTATTTGAAATGTGTTGCATTATGAAATTCAGTACAACATTATAACACCCGTTTGGATGATATTATGGTTACTATGACACTGGCTGTTTTAATGTTAGCAATAAGCTAACTACTTTTATAGAGGATTTTTTAGCATAGTTTATTTTACTAACATAATGTTAACTGTCAGCGATCAACAATATTGTATCTACTACTAACTTTAAAATACCGTTCCGATACTCGTTCCTATGAACGTTTCTAATTAAGTATGTAACCAGTGTTTCTCATCCTAAGTGAATAATTGTATTCTGTTTTGAGAAATAAATGTCTTAAACCATATTTATAGCATGGGTGTAGATAAATACACTATAGTTACGGGATCTATGAGAAAATCCTCCCTGCCATCGATTGCCGCCTCACGAAGCGGGTGCTCCGGCTAATGAAACAACAGCTGCGAACTGTTACAGCAGCTATAACAGGCCATGGGTCTTTTAATAAACACCTCTTTGCCACAGAAGTCACAGACAGTCTGCTGTGCAGGGCCTGCATGGAGGACGACGAGACAGCAACTCATGTGCTACTACACTGCCGGGTGGTTGCCACATACAGGGCAAAGTACTTCGGTAACCCAGGTACCCTACGTGAGATGGTCAGTAACACCAAGGCGTTGCTGGCCTTCTTGGAGGAGCTGGGGTGGATCGAATAAGTGATTTCCCACCCGTACGCAAAATACCCGCTTTGACGTGGAGTTGCGGATACCAGCCCGTATTACCTACCTATGAAAAAAACACGTTGTATAATAGACTTACTTGGCGCCCGTGCCGTCTCCCTGCTGCAACTCTCTGCTAGTCGTTTCAGGTTCCATCTCGTTTGGAGGCTGCGGAAACATTTAAAGATGACTCAAAATATGATTCACGATGATTACAATCTTTTTTTTTTTCCTTTAAAGCCGTATACTGACCTGTGTTACGAGGTGTAATGTAACCATTTATTTATTTAACTATTTATGTACACACATAATAAACAGAGAAAGAACAGAAAAAACGTACAAAGGTGATGCTTATTTCTAAAGAAATCTCTTCCAGCACACCTGCGATAGGAAAGTAGATAAGAGATGTAGACACCGTGTGTAAAATTTAAGAGAATTCATCATGTAACAAAGCAAAGCAAACCACCAAAATCATGACCAAACCATGTAACAAAGCGAGCATTCGTGCACTCAGAACGTGGAAACGCGAGCAACGAGCGCATGTTACACGGAGTTTAGAACACGGCGTAACGTAACATGCTCGCTGCGAATGGTACATTACACCCCGTAACGCCGGCCAGTACACAGCTTTAAATCTATTTGCAGTCGGTCGGACCACAAGCGAATTTGGTTCATAACAAATATGATTTACAGCATGTTCGCGTCAAATAACTTTGCCGCTCTAAACTAGACTGCGCAGTAGTGAATCTTACTTAAAAAACAGTAGCGCGCATGCCAGTGCGCATGCGCAACCTAGCTTCACAGCAGCAAAGTTATTTGACGCGAACTATATAATGATAAGAATCATTCATATATCTCTCTAAGTTAGAATTATTGGTCTATTTAATTAATTTTTCATGAAATCATCACATTTGACGACCTTCAGATTAAGCGCCACCAATGTATATAGGTTGTAAGGGTAAACACCGTTGTCACTCAAACCATGGGTAGATGACTTAAATATAAAAACAAATGACCCAGTAACAACAAAAAAAAACGTTATTTTCATTAAAAGATTTTAAAGTGTTTCTATCCGACACCGTGCTCGCTAGCGAAACAGCTGACTAACTGAAGGAAGGGTCGCACTCGCGGCCGGTTAGGTCACGTGCCGCACACCCCGCCCGTGTTTAGACGCAAGTTCGTTGCCTAGCGCATTGGGCAACGAACTTGCGTCTTTTGTGGTATAATGAAGTTTAAAAAAAAAAGAAAAAAAATGTTATGACACCAAACTACTGGTTTCAAGGATAACAGAGTTTACCTTAACACCATGTAGAGGGAAGGGAGTGTAGGTAAGCAATGACTCTTACCTTATCAGCATCAGTACTCGTCTCGGGCTTGGCACCGTTGAATTCGTTCACAGCTTCCATCATACCGAAGAATGAAATGCTACAACACACAAAAAACATATTCATTTTAAACAATCTACGACAATTTGCCGTTTTAGAGCCATTTGATACCAATCAATCAGCCTAGTTGTTTCCCAACTATATTGGTGTCAGCTTCCAGTCTAACCGGATGCAGAATGCTGAATAAGAGAATAAGTACTGTCTGCGGGTCTTGGAATGCAGCTTGAGAAGCATATTATAAATTAATGTCGTGTTTGTCTGTATGTCCGCGTTGTTCTTCTAAACCACGCAACAGATTTTGATAAGGTTTTCACCATCATTTAGAGAATTTATTCCGGAAGGTTTATGTGTATAATACGTTAATATTAAAGTTACATTTAACTAAGAAATCTCGATGTTTTGTCAAGTCGTAAAAACCGTGCGAAGTCGGAGCGGGTCGCCAGTTAGTTTTATATAGCATTAACATGGCGCCTGGCTCAATGACGTTTGCACCTCCCCCTTTGCTTCCCGCGCGGCGCCGGCGGGGCGCGGGGGGAGTATTGAGCTCCGAGACAGGGGCCGTGTTAATGCGCACGGGTTGTATAAATAACAGAGATTAAATACTTACATAGCAGCCCGCAGGTGTCCGCTACTAAACATCGGCCGACCCCATAATCCACTACAACAAAACAGAATAGAATTAGCATGATCACGATAGAAACGGGTTTTGTCGACGGAAGAATAGACAAAATGACAGATAAACAATCACAATCTATCATTTTGTCCATTCTTCCGTCGACAAAACCCCTTTTTAACCGACTTCTTCAAAAAGGAGGAGGTTCTCAATTCGTCTGTATGTTTTTTTTATATTTTTTTTTAATATATGTTTCGCGATTACTCCGCCAAATATGAATCGATTTTGATGATTCTTTTTTTGTTTGGTAGGTCATGCTTCAGAGGTGGTTCCATATAAATTTTATTAATTTTGCTTGCGTAGTTTTTGAGTTAGCTTCAATAATACAAACGTTTTACCTGAAATAAAACGTAAATTAAATTACTTACCTAAATTTGAAGCCTAATAATACATGAGAGAGAGGCCATCGTTCTGTCCTTTTTCCGTATCCGTTCTCCCTCCTTGTCGCGTACTATCGCCTTCTCTGTCTCTCCTCCCACCACCACTAGCAGTTGCAAACGTCGGTTTGCTTTTGGACTTGCCTCATTGAAGTCGTTGTAGAACCAGGCAGAATTTAGGTTATTAGGCTTCAAATTTAGGTAAGTAATTTAATTTACGTTTTATTTCAGGTAAAACGTTTGTATTAAATAACTTGACCGTAAATTTGAAGCCTAATAATACATGAGAGACGTGTTTGTTATCGCCTGGTGGTGGTGGAGACGTCAATGTGATTATTAGATTGAAGATTTAGATCACACAACAATGAAAAGGAATGGTCCCTTAGTCAAAAGATATAATATTATATAATAATTAACGCACAGGCAGGTTAAAGATACATATAGCATACTTGTAACTAAAAGAAAGTTGTTACAGAGGTGCTAAAAATAAAAATAAGGAATACAAAATACAATAGTTTTATTTTCAGAATAATAACAAAAGTAAGTATCCTTTACAACTTAGGTAATAAATGGCCGGAAACCAAGCGACTCGCTCAATTAATTTTATACATGTGCAAGCAGGTACACAAGCAAATCATAAAAAAAAAAAAAAAAATTGAGTTTGAATAAATCACACTGCATTAAACAAATTAGAAACAGAATTTTGAACTTCAGTTTTCTTTATTTCTTTACAGTAAAATCGCCTAAATGTGTTTTCTGATCTCCAATTGCCTCTGGAGAGAATTTTATCAACTGAGCAGTTTTCATTCCAACTTTTTGAAGCTACAGCAGACCTAAAACTTCCAGCTGGTGCTTCAATCCCAGCATCATTTAATACTTTTTTAACCCAGTTAGCTATAACACAACGTGAAGCAGGTCGAGCTTTACCATACACAGTAACAAATAAATTATCACATTTAGCTTCACTTCTCCTGTTTTCTCCAACTGAAATCAACTTTAAAATCCAATGTACTGGATCTAAGTATTTATTATCTTTATTGATCATTAACTTCCAACCTGATTGACGATAAATTGCGGAATCAGTTTTGGAGCCGAATATTGGCCAAAAGATAACATAATCATTAGTAATTTCGCAATTATTAGAATTTATGCTCAAGAGGGTCAGGTCATGGACCCTACGACCAGAACACAGTAATAGGAGGCATGCTGTGTGTTTCGATACCTCATAAACTTTATCTGTATCAGGGTTCTGTTGACATAGTAAAGATACAACTTGGTTAACATCCCAAACCGGGGTCTTTGAGGGTTTTGGAATAGCTAGTGCTATAGACTTTAATATTCGCTTGACCAAAGGATGCCCACTTAGCCGTTCTGATGACTCTGGACAACATAAAGTTGAAACTACAGCTTTATGGACAAGTATAGTGTTGTAAGAGAGCCCATCATTTTGGTAAAGATCAGCTAAAAATCTAGCAAGTGCCGAACCGGTTGGCTCGCTTACAGAAATATGATTAAGCTTAGCCCATTTTATCCAACGAACCCAGGCTGGATTGTATGTTTTTATAGTAGACGATCGCCAGCTTTTCATGAGAAGATGCTTTTGTTGGGTTGTCCAGTCACTCAGTTTTTCGTTCCACCCCCACATCTCCAAACCTCCAACGTCATTTCGTTGGCCTTGTGAGGGGGTTTGTTGGTTGAAGTGTCTACTAGCACTTTGCTCAGGTTCCTGATCGTCCAAGGGCGGTCTGTTGCCCGATTCTTTAGGTCCGGTCTCCAAAAGACTTGGTCCCATTTCGGGGCCACTATCAGAAATATTCCTCGACATTTGTTCAGATGGATCAGCACTTTGGGTATCAGGAATGGTGGCGGGAAAATCCATGCCAATGGGTAGTCCCAGATCTGGCTGAAAGCATCTTGAAATTCGGCTTGCTGATCCTGATGATCTAGAGTGCAGTACCTGGAGACTACATGGGCTCGCTGAGATGCGAACAAGTCTATCACCGGGGCTCCCCATCGGGTAAATATTAGGCGCGTTACTCGAGGGAGTAAGTGCCACTCTGGTAGTCTCTGCAGTCGCGATAATCTGTCCGCTTCTACGTTGTATACGCCCGGAATGTGGTAAATGGTGAAGAGAATCTGGTAAGAATCTACAAGCTGCAAAATCTGGTAGGTCAGGTTTATTAGCGCTAAAGATTTTGTACCGCCTTCGTTCCTCAGATACGATACCGCGGTCCTGTTGTCGCACTGAACGTGTAGAATGGCTTTGTACAGGCTCTGACCGCAATGTTGAATCGTTTTTAGGATCGCAAGCATCTCCTTTTGGTTGCAATGAAGAAGTTTTTCTTCTGCTTTCCAAGTGCCGGACACATAGATGTTGTTTATGTAAGCACCCCAGGCGTTGTCTGATGCATCGGTGACAATGTAATGTGTTGGATGGGAGACATGGATAGGAGACGAAGTCTCGAGATAATTTTGCCACCATTGTAAGTCCCTTTGGGCAGCCTCGGGCAGTGAATTCTTTGTAGTAGGTTTCAGGTGCAACATGCTGATACATAGCCTTTGAATTTGACGAAAATTTATCCTTCCCCGAGGTACGACAAAGCTTGCAAAGTTCATCATTCCTATGATGCTTTGTAATTCCTTTAGGCATGCTTTTTGCTTGTTGATCAAGTGAGTGATCATGGTTTTCATTTTCAGGCACTTTTTTATTGGAAGTGATTTTATGTTCTTCCACGGATCCCATATTATGCCCAGATACTCTATTGCTTGTCTTGGTTGTAGTATAGACTTGTTGCAATTTATCATCCATCCTAAATATTTTAGGATGTCCACCGTTGTTTTGACATGACTCACCAGTGTATCGTAATTTTGATCGACTAGCAGGTAGTCGTCTAAATAAATTACGACACGTATACCGCGGTCTCGAAGAGTCTGGGCAATCCAATTGCTCAAGGAGGCAAAGGTTTTCGGTGCTGAACTGAGCCCGAAGGGAAGGCAGTTCATTTGAAGCAATTGGCCTTGGTAAGCTAGTCGTAAGAACCTCCTGTGAGCCTCTGTTACTGGTAGATGAAAATAGGCTTGGGATAGGTCTATTTTCACCATCCAATCGTTTGGTTGAAGGAAATCTGGGATTCTGAAAATATTGATCAGCCGGAAGGTGGAGGCGTCGACGTATCGGTTCAGGGCTTTGAGATTGAAAATGGGTCTGAAATTCCCGTCTCCTTTGGGCACCAGAAACATTGGTGAAATGAAACTTGGAGTCAGTGGCATGACTGTAAGCACCTCTTCTGATATCATTTTGTGAATGATCTGGTCCATTTCTGGGGAATGAGGCGTCGACTGTACTGAATTTTGTAGATTGGGCATATGTAGTGGAGGCTTTCGTACAAACGGAATTCGGTAGCCGGATATTATTTTTAATATGTAATCTGGTGCGCCCATTTTCTTCCACTGGTTGTGAAAAAGCCGCAGTTGACCGGCGCGAAACGAACTCGTTGAGTCAAAATCTGCGTGAATTTCCTCTCCTATCCCGGTGGGATGAGGGAGAGGCTTTGCGTCTGGTATTTGCATCATCATTAGATCTGCGGTAATTTGATTGCTTACCGCCTCGGCCTCGAAAGGGCTTGCCGCTGTTATAGAAAGGTGTATTATTTGCTCTTGAAGAGGTATGCCCCATATGTTTATAGGTCACCTTTCTCTGACTCGGAAGTGATAACTTTCGCTGAGTCGTAGATGTGCTGGGATCGGTTTGCTGCGGTGCAGTAGCGCGATCCTTTTCACGAGGCCAGAATACTTTATTCACGCCTCCTGCTTTTTCTAACGTAGAAGTAAGTCGCTCAGCTCCGAAAAGATTGTGACACGACGGTGGAATTTTTCTCATTATGCTCTTGTGCAGGGGATCCTTTACACTAGCCAAAATAGTTTCTCTTCGCTGCTGAATACATTCAGCGCGGTGTCCGCAAATCATTTGTAAGGTATCGCTAGAAATTCTAGCGTACTCACCATTTACAAAAATATCCGTAATTTTTTCACTAATCGTATCAGGGTTTAGATTATCTGTTTGCCTAGTCCAGCTTAAAAATGAGCGAAGCTCCGTTTGCAGCTGTTCTTTTTGCTTAATAAGTGCGAAAGACAATGACCCAAAAGCTTTTTCCATATTAATTAAAGAGCGCGAGGTGTCATAACGTTTTAACTCATCATTCGCATCGAGTTCCGTGAAACCGGGGGTATGTCTATAATTTTTTTGTACTTCGGAATACCTCACATTTGTCCAATCGGGATCGTCTAAACGTTGAATATTTTTCAATATTTCTAAATAAGCACTGGGTGTCTTTAAGATATCAGGATCTTTTATTTTCGTCCCTATTGACAATGAAATTTCCGGGCCTAATTCAGAATTATCCGGTTCATCTATAGATACATCATCGCAATACAGCTGGCGGCTTACATTATCATCTAAACAATCTTCACGATCATGTTCATATATTGATCCGCGATCATGTTCATATATTGATCCGCGATCAAGTTCACTAGCACGATGTACAAAATTTTTCTTAAGATCGGTTACCTCTTCGATTAACTTTTCTAATTTACGGTCTCTTTGACTACGTTTGTTTCTTTTACGCGAACGACGAGAACGCTTATGGTTTGATGAACTATTAGAGCTACTAGAACTTGAACTAGAACTTGATGTTGAGCTACTTAATTCACGAACACGGCGTTTTCTTTTTCGAGATTCCACGTTACTATCTTTATTTATATCTTGAGTGCTCATATTTAGGTTCGGTAAGATATTTTGATCACTCATTATTATAATTCATGCGCTGAAATACAATTCAAATAACTTTACGAAAAAATAAAGAAAAATAATAAAAAGGAGGGTACATTAATAATATTCGATATTACTAAAACGCGAACGGTAACACCGTTAAGAGTTTAAACACAAAAAATAGAAGTACAGATGTACAAAGTATTCGGTTTATAAAATAATGTTGATGGTTTTAAAGATTCAACAATTATTATAGTTCCAAAACTTTCTTTAGTACTTATTGAAACTGTAAATTGGACAATAGTGTTAGTGCTCACTCTAAGATAGGTAAATTGTTTTTACCTTGCTTTATCCGGTGTTGTCAGGACAGGAACAACGACGTCAATGAGGCAAGTCCAAAAGCAAACCGACGTTTGCAACTGCTAGTGGTGGTGGGAGGAGAGACAGAGAAGGCGATAGTACGCGACAAGGAGGGAGAACGGATACGGAAAAGGGACAGAACGATGGCCTCTCTCTCATGTATTATTAGGCTTCAAATTTACGGTCAAGTTATTTAATTACGTATTTTTTCCACTTTGCGTATGTAGATGATATAATTATTTCACTCTTTCACTGTTATTTACATAGAAAGTAGTGGTATTCGAATTTGTGTGGGGTAGGTACCACAACTAAAAACCGGAAAATAAAAACTTTTTACAAAAAAAAACAACCGACTTCAAAAAATTACACTAAAAAAGTGAAAAATAACTTTAATTTCGGAAGTCGGTGGCAAAAAACGAAAATTGGAAAGCAAAGACACCCGACATTCACTTTTTTAGTGTTATTTTTTTGAAGTCGGTTGTCTTTTTTTCTGTAAAAAGTTTTTATTGATATGTGAAAATATGCCCTATGCCATTAGAAATCATTAAAAGAAAAAACGGAACCCTTCATTGTGCGTGGTTCGACACACACTTGGCCCGTTTTTATTCACTTTTGATTCATTTTGTCCTTTTGTTTACTTCGAGTGAAAGTGAACAAATAGTGACGCGTTTGATATCCGTTTTAGCTATGAGACCATCGCCGATACTAAAAATATGGCCTATTTGGGCAATATTTTTAGCATGTCTGGTGACTTACCTAAGTAGCTGTTTCCTCTGCTGAGCACACAGCGTTCGCGGCGTGAGGCAGTCGCACCGATGTTTGTACCCCGACCACGCGCTCACTGCCAAACAAACAACACTGTTAGCTCACGTGCGCACGGACTATTTTTACCGCGCACTAGATTTTCAACGCACTGCTTAGCGCCGAGAGTTGAAAATCCAATAGTGTGTGATAAAAACATGCGGGGTTGTATTTGGGGACTGTCGATAGAAGTGAAAACTAAGCAACAATGCGTAACCACAACGTAATTCAAACGGTAGATGGCGATCAAAAAAAACAAATCACTTCAAGCTTGACGATGACGCGAGTTCAATGAATTTTGTTCACCCAAAAAGTGCTCAACGAGCCTAAAGCAGTTTTCACTTCAAAAATCGCCCTAGGATACGAGACCTTATTTACTGATAATACGATATGTAAGTTCAGGTCGCGAGACGATACTATGATCTGAAAGTATGTGATGAAAATGTAAACAATGTATGCAATATGAGAATGAGTGCTAACGTCAAAAAAAGTTGGAAATTCAATATCTCCGAAACCTGAGTTCCCAGGTATGGTCCAGTTCAAAAAAGATATCATAGTAACGGGAAAAACAAATGGCTCTCGACTTCGTTTCAATCTCTATTTTTTTACTGCTAAACAAGGACTAATATCGTCTGTGGTCAGTTTTACTCTATGGCCCGATGGTCTCTCAAAAAACTTAAAGGTGACGTGGAGTGGGCGTCTATGTCACGCCGCGGCGCTTGAGAGATGAAATGACTCATTGTTTACGTTACAGATCGGTACTTTGACACACGTTATATTGACACTTTGTATTATTGTGTACTTACAGTCGTGCGGCGTGGTGCGCGCGGCCATGTCGGCGAGGCGCGCCCGGGTGGAGGCGCGCTGGTGCGGCCGCAGGTAGCGCTGCAGGCGCGCGCGCGCCGCGCCCAGCCAGCCCCAGCGGGGCGCGTCCGCGGCACTACCCACGTCTACTGGTATCATCTCCACCTTGAAGAGACATTCTTTTTCTCAAACATGTTTGGATATTCGAGCATTATTTTGACAACCTTCTTCGAGATAAATCGAAATTGCTCCTACTGGTCAAAAACAAATGACGATGCGGCCGGCAAAGTAAGTATGAAAATCCATATCTGTCGTGTTTAGCGGTCAAATAAATTACTATGAAAACTCATATCTGTTGTGTTATTTAAAAATGGAACGAACTTTTTACTTCAGCGCATCAAATATTTTATTTGAATTTAGATTTGTGTTGCAAATAGAGCTGTTTACAATAAAAAAGAAGAAACAAATGAAGATTATGTATGTAGTATTTATATTTGTATGTAAGTGTATGATCATATTATTTGTTCTAGTTTATGTGTTGATTTTATGTATTTTACTTTCTCTTGAATTTTACACACGGTGTCTACATCTCTAATCTACTGTCCTATCGCAGGTATGCTGGAAGAGATTTCTTTAGAAATAAGCATCACCTTTGTACGTTTTTTTCTGTTCTTTTCTTCTTGTCTGTTTATTATGTGTGTACATAAATAGTTAAATAAATAAATAAATAAATTATTGACGCGTGAAAAATTATCGTTGTTCATCATTGTTCTGGAAATTATAATTAATTTACTTAGTTTGAATTTCCGCGCATTGTTTGAGAAAAGTATTTTACAAGCCTTGGCCGCAACCAGGCATTGATGGAGTCACGTTTGTGTGCCTCGGCCCACAATTTCACGATCGTCCATCAATAGCCCCGTTGCAGGCCGCGACAGTAATGTACTATATTCTACACGAAGTCAACAAACAAGAAAAAGTATGAAGCTTTTAAGCCAGAAAAATGCAAGGTTCTCGTGAATCTCCATGCGAGTGAAACCGCGGGACACATCTTGTATAATAATATGACCTTACCTTAAATGTGATAGTAGAGGCCGCTTTGAAGTTCTCCAATATTTTGCAAAACCTCTCCACTGCATACCTGTTGAAAAAATAATAGTTCTTTATGCAACTGTTATATAATAAGGGGTATTAAAACACGAATGTGATAATAGTATCACATGAGTGTTTTAATACCTAATTATATACAGTTGCATACAAGAATTTATCTACACCCATGATATGAATCTTCTATAAACGTTTCTTTGCAATACCAATATCGAATAAAAATGGCGCGGTACGACGTGAAACCGAATTTTTCGAATTCGAATGTGTTTTGTTTTTAAATTACGGTGCTTTGTTAGTGAAAGGCTCGTGAATGACAATGTTCTTTTTTTTAAATGAGTTGCATTATGAAATTCAGTACAACATTATAACACCCGTTTGGATGATATTATGGTTACTATGACAATGGTTTTTTTAATGTTGGCAATAAGCTAACTATTTCAGAAACTTTTAGAGAGGATTTATAGCATGGGTGTAGATAAAGAAAGTATTAAAACTTATTTATATTAATAATACTGTAATGTGAACTTAAGGTTGATGCGCCGATTTCATCTAGCTTATTTTTATTATTTTATAATATGACGTGTAAAAGTGATTCTAATATCCTAATGACAGAATAAACAATTTCATTTCATTTGGTTACTTGAAGCCGACTTCAACATATTTGGGTACAGGCTAGGCAGATGTAGATCATCCTTACTAATATTATAAATGTGAAAGTGAGTTTGTTTATTTATTTTTTTGTTTGTTACGCTTTCACGCTAAAACGGCTGAACGGATTTGGATGAAATTTGCCACAGGGGTAGACCATGACCTGGACTAGGACATTGTATACTTTTTATCCCGATATTCCCATCGAGACTTAGGCTAGTAGGATATAATACGTACTCTTTCTCCATGGGCTTGTCAAACGGCCGACAGAGGCATACGTCGGTGACTATTTGTTGCGTCGTTTCGCTCTGCGCGGCCAGCTTGCAGAGTTGTTCGTGTATTATCGCTGCACCTGCGACAAACACAAGTTTTTATTTAAAAAATCGCTTTGTAGGTCTCGGTATACAGGCTGGAGACGCCAACAACGGCGAGTAGTAGTACCGTTGGCGGGAGCGAGCGCGCGGCGCAGCAGGCGCAGGTCCCAGCGCTCGGCGTCGTCGTGTCCGCGCGGGCGCAGCGCACGCAGCGCGCGCGCCGCCAGCGCCACCGTGCTGCCGCCTGCACACACACGTTACATTAGAACATTACACATTTAATATCGAGTAAAAATCAAACAATTTCAATAAAGATGGATACTACACGTTCTACGAACATAGACTCATTTCAACTGATTAACACCTCATTTTTAATTGTGTCTTAGGGTGGTCGCTCATCTAACGGAAGATGCACCGTGTAACTACAGTCTTGTCTATTTATTCGCTCGACGCACTAACGCATCATCATTCATTGGTCTCAGACTAAATAAAAAACCAAGTCAGAGCGCTGTCAACAGTGACCGGTTTCGTAAACATGTGTGCTAATATTTTGGTGTAGTTCGATTGTAAATGGTTATAAATGTGTGCGTGTGAGCGTGTACGCACAGAGCGTTGGTGTAGTTTTGCCATGCTTCACTGTATTGTTCGCAGCGCTCTGTCTTGGTTTTTTATTTGGTCTGAGTCATTGGTTAAGTGTATAAGTTTGGAATGTTATATATAAGGTTGAATTTATTACATACAGGCAATTACAAAACAGCACTTCTTAGAAAAAATATTATGGTAATGGGGCCTATAATATACAATAACATTCCGAACAATTTTAAAGAACATCCTATACGAGTATTTAAATCTAAGCTGACTGCATTATTATTAGAAAAATGTTATTATTGTATAAAAGACTTTTTAAATGGTTACGCCAAGCGATTAGAGAGTGTCCAAAAGCGGTTTCTTTACCATCTGTGCTACGGAGATCACTTAGCTAAACAACTGACTAGCTACTCTGATAGGTTGAAACATTATCATTTGGAAACACTAGCCAGTCGTAGGAAGAAGCTGGACTTTATCATCCTTCACAAAATATTTAGTGGAACTATAGATTGCAGTGAACTTTTGGGCTCATTAGAGATTAAAATTCCAACTCGGACTCCTAGGCATAATATATATGACTTATTCTACGTTCCTGGCTCAAAAACAAACCTAGGTCATTACGCCGCTGTGCCAAGACTTAGTAGGCAATATAACACGCTATCTAAAACAACAAATTTTGACATATGTGAACTTTTGCAATGTATAAGAAACGTCTTAAAGATCTATCTAATTGTTAATTTTATTCTTCATTTATCTAACAACATCTGATGTGTATTAATTTTAATTATTTTAAACTTTTATTTTTATTATTTTTTTATTTTTTAGTATATTTAAATAGTTTTATAAATTTGTTAGCTTAGATGTAAATTCAATTATGCATGCTGTGGTCTCCTGTAAGTGAAGGAGTTCACCTACGTGATACTTTTTAAGTTTTTACTATTTAGCATGATCTGTGTACAGCCTTTGTTGGAGATCCTAAATAAATAAATAAATAAATAATAAATAAATGATAAAAATATATAAGAATTAAGAAATTAAAATGACATACGAGAATTTATATTATTATATTAGACTGACTTCATTAATAATTGTTATTAGACTGACTTAATTAATAATTGTTAATCTAGATGAAGATTGTATCGTTGGTTTCTAAGACTGCATGATTTATATTTAAATTCTATTTTTGTTTTAATTTTCACGACTTTGCATGCCGTAAGGTAGAATGTACCGGAAACACCTAGTAATGTACCATCTTATATCTGTACCTACATTGTTTGCAAATAAATCTGAACCTGAATCTGAATGTTTTATTATGTACTTGTCAGTTCTGGCTCGTCAAATGTGCGACCACCTGTAAACTAAGTGACATCTTGCTTCGTTATAAAAATTTTATAATAAACCATCGTTTCACAGTTATTTTACTTCTGATTTTGCATCACCGCTAAAATTACAGTGATATTATTTGTCGTTATAATAGGGTTACTGCTGTATGTTAAATTAAATAAGAGTTGAAAAAGCAGCGATATGAGTTGGTATCGATACCTTATGGGTATCGGAAATAAACCGTTTTCCATTTATTTCATTCAAGCGCTTTTTAACGAGCATCGAAACAATATCGATATAAAAATAAATATCGATACCGCGTAGGTATCGGTACATCCCTAACTGCACTAGTAATGTACTCACAGTGTGCCAGCGCCCACACGACGTCGCGTATGAACGCGAATAGCGCGTCGGCGTTGTTTGCGAGGCACAGGCACAGGCGACAGTGGCACCCGAAGCGCGCCCGGTACACCCACTCCTCTGTTACCATCTCTACGCTCCTGTGGGACAGAAACACGCAATCAAACATCTATTCAAATTAGGCTGAGAGATAACAACAGCCTACCAGCAGGACAATCATAGAAACGGGTTTTGTCGACGGAAGAATAGACAAGACAGATTGTGATTGTTTATCTGTCATTTTGTCTATTCTTTCGTCGACAAAACCCGTTTCTATTGTGGTCATGCTAAGCATGCTGGAAGTGAGAAATCTGTTTTATATTGTTTTACTAGCTGTGCCCCGCGGTTTCACCCGCGTAGGTCTCGATCCCGTGGGAATATAGGGATAAAACTTATCGTATGTCCTATTCCAGGTCATGATCTACCCGTGTGCCCATCTTCTCCTCTCTAGAGCAGGGAACGTCGCGGCGGCGCGGCGCCGGCGTCGAACGGTTCGCGTATTGCATTTTCATACTCGTGATAACTTCGAAATTAAATGTCCGATTCGAATGAATTAAAAAGTATTTTACTGCTACATAAATACCCTTGATGTTAAAACTATTTACTTCAATAAGAATTAATACAATTTTGATAAAACTCCTTCGCAAATAATGCATTAATTTCGAACAAATTTGATTACCATAAAAAAGGTTATAGTGAGTCAATCTTAAAAGATAGACATATGCTGTCCCGGACTTTTTTAGAACTTTTAAAGAGGAACAATTCCATGATACATGATATTTACGCAACATAAACCGTTTACGTAGCGCACGCAACGAAAGCTCTCAAAAAGGAATCGTTTTTTCCCATTTTTGCGTGTTGCAAAAACATAATTTCATTTATGCTCCGCTCCTATTGGTCGTAGCGTGATGTTATATAGCCTACAGCCTTCCTCGATAAATGGACTATCCAACACAAAAATAATTTTTCAATTCCAACCAGTAGTTCCTGAGATTAGCGCGTTCAAACAAACAAACTCTTCAGCTTTATAATTAAGTATAGATAGAGCCTGCGCACACTGGCGGACGGCAGGGAGCGAGCATCGAGGAAGATTCCTCTATCCGCCAGCGCAAACTGACAAAAAAAATCCTTTGCGATACCGCGAGCGTCCGCCAGCATACCGGAACAACCGCCGGAATGCCGCGGCATCCGCCGAGTAGCCACCGCTCGCCGGGATTTGATTATCCCACTAGCGACAAAAGTAGCAGCGGCGCGCGGCGCTTCCTGGCAAACTGTAGCGCATACCAGCGCATAACGACGCATAACGGCGCATAATAACGCAATAAACGGCGCATACCACCGCGGTATCCTCCAGCGTGCTCTTCGATGCTCCAGA
The DNA here is from genome assembly GCA_947522985.1 of Lithophane socia. Taxonomy (NCBI): domain Eukaryota; kingdom Metazoa; phylum Arthropoda; class Insecta; order Lepidoptera; family Noctuidae; genus Lithophane; species Lithophane socia. Next base: position 2,408,378 of record OX383281.1, on the reverse strand, counting down.
GAAAACTGCGCTACGATACTCTAATGTCGGTCACCGAGCATTGAAATATATACCTTATTTCGATTGAAAAAGTATTAAAACGTTGGCAGAATGGGAGTGTTTCGTTGGTATAGACATAGAGAATAGCGCGCACGACTCGCTTGCTAGACGATCAGCTTCTATAGGGTGTCAGGGTAAACACCGTTGTCACTCAAACCATGGGTAGTAGATTAAATATAAAAATAAATGACCGTATCACAACAAAAAAAAACATTATTTTAATTAAATATTTTTGAAGTTGCTATCCGACACCGTCCGCAAATTCATGGATATGCGCCCGAGGTCGCCGCCCCTGCTACCTATCTACATAACACATGAATAAATACACAATAGGGATCGCGCTCGCGGTCGGTCAGGTCACGTCCCGCGCCCCCACCCGTGTTGAGACGTAAGTTCATTGCCCTAGCGCGTATGGTGAAATACTCTAAAGCCCAAAACACACACAGAGCGGGTGCGGGGCGGGAGCGGGTCGGGCGCGGGAGTAAGGCGGGTATAATGATTTGTAATTCAAGGAATTATATGGATGTCAACACACAGAACGCGGGCGCGGGAGTAAGGCGGGTATAATGATTTGTAATTCAAGGAATTATATGGATGTCAACACACAGAACGCGGGCGCGGGTCGGGCGCGGAGCGGGAGCCGCGCCCGCTGACACAACAGCGCGGGACGGGAGCGGGTCGGGAGCGGTTGTGCTATTCTGTAAAAATATCTCCGTGAAAACTAAGTGTAGTAAAATATCAAAGTGAGTTTGGAGTGAACTGTCACTGCCTTAGCATCAGTAGGTATCGATGACAATGACTCACTTCACCTAAGTTTTCAAGGTAAGATGGTTACAGAATAGCAATGTGGGTGTAGCGGCGTTACATTCGTTGCAATACACGTATCGATGATATTCTCCATATTGATGTTTTTTTTTATTAATGTCAAGAACCTACAACTTTTTCCATTTTCGCGTTCTTCTCTTTAAAATAAGTAAAAAATAATAATTCTTCGTCCGTGTCAGAATCACCCAACATTTTCACACTGCAACCGCTGCCGTCTGTCAAAGTACAACCGCGCCCGACCCGCTGCCGTCCCGCGCCCGACCCGCTGCCGCCCCGCGCCCGCGCTCTGTGTGAACACGATGAACCGCGCGACTCACGCGATGAAAACGACCCGACCCGCTCCCGCCCCGCACCCGCTCTGTGTGTGTTTTGGGCTTTATGGTATAATTAGAAAAAAAAGTTGTTGTTTTCCATTGATTTTACGAACTATGAATGAAACCAAAATACTGGTTTCAAGGATAACGGTGTTTACCCTAACACCCTGTATAGCATACTCACATGTTAGTCCCTCGGAGAGTGAACATGAGAGCTGAGATCTCGCACCAGGAGTGGAACACACCGAGCAGCCACTCCTGGACTGGAGAGAACAGCGCGCACGACTCGCTTGCTAGACGTTCAGCTTCTATACAAACAAATACAGTATTATAATAGTTATTTATGCAACTGTTATATAATAAAGGGTATTAAAACACGAGTACGGGTTTATTTTTGTGATAATAGTATCACATGAGTGCTTTAATACCTAATTATTTACAGTTGCATACAAGATTTTATCTACACCCTTGATATGAATGTTCTATAAAAAAATTTCTTTGCTATACCAATATCGAACAAAAATGGCGCGGCACGACTTTAATTCGAATGTGTTTTAAATTACGGTGCTTTGTTAGTGAAACGCTCGTGAATGAAAATGTTCTTTTTTTGAAATGAGTTGCGTTATGAAATTCAGTACAACATTTTATCACCCGTTTGGATGATATTATGGTTACTATGACACTGGTTTTTTTTAATGTTGGCAATAAGCTAACTGTTTCAGAAACTTTTATAGAGGATTTATAGCATGGGTGTAGATAAAATATTATTTAGTGAATTTCGCGGGTGTACTGCCCTTGTCCCATGTTACTTGTGGTCGGCGCAACACGTTTTCTTCTTCCGTTCTCCCCTGGCAACCGACACGCTACCATTCACTCTTTGGGGTCGACTCCACGAGTGAAAGTATCGCGGCCATATTATCGTATCGCGGCGATTCCGTACGAGTCGCGACGATACGCTGGCGGAATAATCGCTCGTCCGTGGAGACTACCCGACGTAGAAGCGCGGATCTGTCGCGATTCTCAAGCTCACTGGCCGCAGCCCCTTTCATATCATTCCTCACACAATCTATCCACCTTTCTTTGGTCTTCCTTCACCTAGTATTTTAATATATGCACAATAGGGTGGAGCGTCAATTTTTTTTATTCTATTTCTATATTGAATAGCACTAGAATGTTGCATTGCAATCTCAATTACATAAAAAAAATAATCAACAAAATATTGGAACCTATTTTTAGCCCTCTACTGCCGCTTGAAGATTATGAAAAATCAATAATGAGCAATTTATAAAACATCACATAATAAAACATATTTTTTTTTTTTATTGTTATTGTAACTCATAATACCCTAAATATGACTAATTTTATATAAAAAAGGTCAATTTACCGATAAACGGCACACAAAGGTACGTTAATGGAATGACTCGTTAATTCGGACGTCAATGTGAAGAAAATGAACAAATATTGCGGGTATCTTTGTAAGTTGAGTTTTAGATTTTAGTTCATAAAATGAGTGTTTTAGTGTTAATTGTACGCTGAAATATAATAGTATTTTTATATTTATAACATTCTGTATGTGCTTAAAGATATGCCTAATTTCCTTAAATTATGGCAACTTTGAGCTAAAGTAGAGGGCTAAAATATATGTCCAAAAAAATAAACAAAAATATATTCACTTATAATTTAGCCAAATGCAACTTTGTGCAGGTATTCAAAATCGATTCGATGTCTTTTTTTTTCTCCATACATTGACGCTCCACTCTAATGCACAATGCGCACAATGGTCCACCTTAGGGACTAAGTGCGGAAACCAAACCTGTAACATAGAACATAGTATTATAATAAAGCGGATAACAGACCCATACCGCACACGTAGTGTAGTAGGGCCGCCTCTTCCTCGGCAGTTACGGCGGCATCTTCAAAATCAAGCATTTCACTGCCAGATAGTCTGAGAAAAATAATACATAATTTAAAACTACAATAGATTTAATTAAATTCTATTATATTATTGCATCCATACTAGTAGTATTATAAATTCGAAAGTAACTCTGTCTGTCTGTCTGTATGTAACCTTTTCACGCCTAAACCACTGAACGGATTTCGACAAAATTTGGCAAGGAGATAGATGGCATCCCGGGGGTTAATCTGTCATTTTGTCTATTCTTCCGTCGGAAAAACCCGCTTCAATGGTTATCATGCTACGCGTGCTGGGCATCAAACCCAGGATCTCATACTCGGCATTAGCGCTTCCGGCCACTAGACCAACGAGGTACCATCGAAGAAGTTCATATAATATATGCACCGTAAGGACTGTTTCTGCTTGCAGCGCTCGGCCGTTATAGAACCAGGGCGGTAACAGATGTGGTCATCGTGTTCACGGGGTTTTGTTTTCAAACTGCTAAGATATGAAGTTCTTCGATAGTACACTGGTAATTCAAAATCAAATTATTTTATTTCACATAAACCTACATGGGCACTTATGAAACGTCAGAAGCTAGGTGCACGATTCCAATTGGTCGTTTCCTATGGAGAAGAGCCGGCAACAAACTCCACGGTTACTCTTTTAAGGTACTCGGGCGGTAACAGATGTGGATAAACTGCTAAAATATGAAGTTCTTCGATAGTACACTGGTAATAAGTATAGATATAACTCACATGTCAGTCTGTGGTTCTAAAGGCGACTCTTCTTCAAGCGGTAGATCCTCCCGAACGCTCTCCTCCGCGGACGCGAGAAGCTGATGAAAACATTACACATTTCAATAATCTCAATCTGCCTGCCTTTTCCTATCAGTCAGCTTCCAGTCTAACCGGATGCAGCTGAATACCAGAGGCCCTAGACAAAGTGACATTCTATCAGCGATAACGATGATGGAAAAGGCAATAATTTATGGGACTGACATATGCTATCGAAAAGCTTATGTCAATCCTGTTGAAAGTCGTTGTAGAAATACGAAACGCTTTCGGAGCGATTGTCACTTGTCTAGGCCCTCATTGTTTTACATGGAGCAATTGCCTATCTGACCTCCACAACTCACTTACCAGTACCTGGGTTGTCGCGGTCAGAAGCCCTAGACAAGTGACAATCGCTTCGAAAGCGTTTCGTATTTCTACAACGACTTTCAACAGGATTGACATAAGCTTTTCGATAGCATATGTCAGTCCCATAAATTTTTGCCTTTTCCATCATCGTTATCGCTAATACAATGTCACTTTGTGTAGGGCCTCAGATAGGACAGGGGTCATGATTGGGAGCATGATACCCTTTACTAACACCATGTTGTCGGAATTTCGGGCTTCTCACTATCCATAACGATTGTCAAAGATCTACAAATGACAGCCGGGATGGTTCATTTGGTAAGTTTTTAGGGTTCCGTACCCAAAGGGTAAAACGGGACCCTATTACTAAGACTCCACTGTCTGTCTATCCGTCTGTCACCAAGCTGTATCTCATGAACCGTGATAGTTAGACAGTTGAAATTTTTACAGATGATGATGTATTTCAGTTGCCGCTATAACAACAAATACTAAAAAACGGAATAAAATAAATATTTAAGGGGGCTCCCATACAACAAACGTGATTTTTACCCGACTGCCCCAGAAGGAGGGTAATGTTTTTTTACCGTTTTTATAGATAATGGTACGGAACCCTTCGTGCGCGAGTCCGACTCGTACATGGTCGGTTTTTTTTTTCTTTTGTCAATTTACCTGCAGTATGTCCTCGTGCCTTATGAGGAAATGTTCAGGGTGCTTCGCCGGCGCGTCGGCACTGAGCAGCGGTAGCAGAAACTGCCCCATCGCGGGCGCCTCCGCCTTTTGGAACAAATGGATATCAGTCGAGGCGCGTCAAATTAAAATATTCCGACGTTTTTGCGAATAATAGCTCTGTTTTGGGTCAAAATATGATTTGAATGAAGAATTATTGGCCCTATCTGCCCGAAATAACTATATATAATAATAATTCATTTAATTAAAAACGTCTAAGAGTCAGTTCAGAGGGCGACGCGACGCTGCTCGCACTTTTCAACAATTATCGAACTTATTTTCTTCACGAAAAGGTATAATTTCAGTGCGAGCGTTGACACGTGTCAAAGTACGCTGAGTTGCGCAGCGCGTGTTCCATAAAGTGTAGTAAATAAATTCGATATTGTATTGGATCAGTAAAAAGTGCGCGTCGCGTCGCGTCTTGGTGTAAACTGACCCTTAGGGCCGGCGCTCACTTGGCGAGACACAGCGCCGAGCGGTTACCACTGCCAAACAAATATCGATCTTGCAATAGTTGTAATAAAGTTGAGAATAATCAAACTTTCATTAGCTCGAGCGCGTATCTAAGCCGAAAAAGGTTCGCGCCGCTCGCGGCAGCCGCGCACGATTGCCGCTCAACACACACCGTCACGGTATTAAAAAAAAACGATACTGACCGAAGCCTTGTGTTGGTAGCCGTTGCAGTCAACATCGATGGCTGCTGCTTCCTTCAGTGACGAGCTGTCCGATGAGCCAGCTGTCAAATAAACAAACGAAGCATAAGCATAATCGGCCTATAATGTTCCCACTGCTGGGACACAGGCATCCTTTCTGTGAGAGGGAGTGGGTCGTAACCCGCCACGCGGGCCCACTGCTGTCAATCAATTTCCCATTAAAAAGCTGACATGAGCTAAATTCAATTAAATTTTTATCATCCAAAATCAAATAATTTATTTCAGATAAATTACAATCGTTAGTAGATAATATAATGAATACATAATTTTTTTTTTTAACTTCTAAAGTTCCATCACTGTCCATCTGCTACGAAAAGAAAGAGATGCGTGGTGACACAACGCAATTTGTATTTGTTAACACTTTGGCGGACAGTAAACGCACATAGACGTAATAACAATAAAACTTCAATTGTGTCTCATTCACTGTCCGCCAAAATGTTAAATATATCTCTTCGGAGATTTGGTTCATGTATCACTGAATTTAAATTTTCTTACGTATATTTTGCAATTTTCACATGATTCGCCACTACACAAATAAAGAGTTCTATTGATTCTTATTCTGTTATGTATTAATAGAATAAGAATCATCAATACAACTCTCAAGTTAAATTGACCACAAACGATATTATGATTTCATGAAATTGTCATTCAATCATTTAGACTTAATTGTTGGGTCAATGTGGTAAAACCTTTATAATATTTTTGGAAAAAAGTTTTTATTATTTATTTATTACTATGGCAAAGCCAAAAAGAAGGGTTATGATTTTAGCAGTCTCTGTATGTATGTAATTATGTTTTTATTGAAATGCATTGAAAAACAAGATGGTGGCGTTAGTTCTGATTTTGGCCACGCGCAAAGAACCTTGTCGTGCTATATTTCCATATGTCCATCATACTTACATGCGTCATCAAGCTCGGTCCACTGGTCGTCGGAATCGGAGTCAGCGCCGACGTCTGACGCGTCGGACACGACCTCGACGCGTCGGACGCGCATGCAGACTGCGCGGCGCGCTGCGGCACTGCGCCGGCGTGACATCTGACACGAAAATAATGTTATTTCTACCCTAGGCTTGCAGAAAAAATATCGATATATCGAAATATCGATATTTTTTGTTCGATATATCGATATTTTCAGGCGATATTTATTATTTCGATATATCGATGTATCGATACAAAATATCAAGTATCGAAAATGTATCAAAAACGATATATTTTCAATAGCAACACCATTGTCGCCGCTGACTCAAACCGCTGGAATTCAGAGCCGTAAAAATTATTAGTACTTTTTTTCCTAGTTTGGTATTTAAATGATTATAAAACTTGAACTACTTAAAGTATTTTTTTTTTAATTTCACCGATATATCGTTTTTTTTTTTCGATATATCGAAATCGATATTGATATATTTTTTAAATATCGATACGATATATATCGATACTTTTTTACACTTCTTGCATCCCTATTCTACCCTACTTATAATGCTGCTTTAACTGCCCCGTTGGTCTCGTGGTCGCAAGCTGAGCGTGGGGTCCTAGGTAACAGCCCGGAGTTTGGAAGTTGGCGGTGTGTTAGGTCCGTGCCTCGGTGCGCACGTGGCACCTGCCCCTGATCTCTCTCCGGTCGTGTCAGATTGCCGTCCCATCGGACTATGAGAGTGAGGGAGGAGACAGTGCACCTGTTTCTGCGCATACCCGACTGTACTATAAAAAATGAAAGTAGTGGTAGGGTGGAATGCGCATGTAGGTGAGGCTTACAGGGACGCCAGGCAGAAGTTTCGACTTTGGGAAGACCTTGGGAAGCCATTTGATGGTCCCACATTTTGTGATATGCGTGAAGCTAAGAGAATTTTTAAGTCTCGCTTGAAATGGTGTCAAAATAATGAAGACCAAATAAAAATGGATATTTTGGCTTCACAACATTCAAGCAATGATTTTCGCTCGTTTTGGAAAAACACGAATAGTCTGAGTAGTAAGCCTGGCCTCCCTGTGTCTGTCAATGGTGAGAGCGATCCTGTAGGCATTGCTGACCTCTTCAAGGAACATTTTAGAATAAAGTCTCCACTGGGTCCCTGCGTTTCCGAGCCTGATGTTGTTGACCATGGTGACCTTGGAACGAGATTCACTGCCAAGGACGTTAAACGTGTTATTAACAGTATGTCGAGAGGCAAGTCTCCAGGTCACGATGGTCTCAGCATCGAGCACCTCAAGTTCGCGGGCCCTCATTTACCGAGAGTGTTAGCAATGTATTATAACTTTTGTGTGAGTCATGCGTATTTACCTAGCCATATGACTAAAACTATTGTAGTGCCCATTATTAAAAATAGAACGGGTGATATCGCTGACCTAAACAACTACAGGCCCATTTCTCTGGCAACAGTGATCGCGAAAGTGCTTGACAGCCTGCTTAACAGACAACTTAATAACTTTGTACAGCTGCACGACAATCAGTTCGGGTTTCGATCCGGACTGTCGACTGAAAGTGCCATCTTGTGTCTAAAGTGGGCTGTCAGGTACTACTCAGATAGGAAAACTCCTACGTATGCTTGCTTCCTCGACCTCTCCAAAGCTTTTGATCTGGTCGCATACAGTGTCCTCTGGAGGAAGTTAGTGGAAGCTGGAGTTCCTCCAGAGTTGATAAATACTTTTAAATGCTGGTATGGAGGCCAGATCAATCAGGTACGCTGGGCCGGATGTTTTTCGGAGCCGTATAGGTTGGAGTGCGGGGTGAGGCAGGGGGGGTTGACTTCACCCACGCTCTTCAATCTGTATGTCAATGAGCTGATCGAGGTGCTCAGCAGAGAGCGTGCCGGCTGTTACATTGACGGTGTATGTGTTAACAACATTAGTTACGCTGATGATATGGCGCTGCTGAGCGCCTCGGTTTGTGGTCTTAGAAGGTTGGTGGCTATCTGTGAAGAATATGCTTTACTTCATGGATTGGTCTACAACGTCACTAAAAGTGAAGTCATGGTCTTTGGTGTCAGTGGTCGATGTCCAGATGCTATTCCTCCGGTCAAGTTGAACGGAATATCGCTTACGAGGGTATATAAAGTAAAGTACTTGGGACATCTTTTGACCGCTGACCTCAAAGACGATGATGATATTGAAAGAGAACGGAGGGCGCTGTCGGTGAGAGCTAATATGATCGCTCGCAGGTTTTCACGTTGTTCTAGGAAAGTGAAAAAAACCTTGTTTCGTGCATATTGCACCTCATTTTACACGTGCAGCCTGTGGGTAGATTACACTCAAAAATCGTACAGCGCCCTTCGAGTGCAATATAATAATGCGTTCCGGGTATTGATGGGGCTGTTTCCGCTTCTGTAGCGCATCAGGGATGTTTGCTGATGCGCGTGTCGATTGCTTCTACAGTACGATGCGGAAAAGATGCGCTTCCCTGGTGCGCCGGGTGCGGGCCAGCCCCAACATTATACTGCAGTGTGTTGCGAGCAGACTGGACTGTTTGTGTGTGAATCGCTGCTGCAAGCTTTCTACATCGGTTATAAGCTTGTAGCAGGGATTCTCATACCTTTAAGGCAGTGTTAGGTTAAATGTGTAGGTTAGTGTACTAATATAGTTGATAAGATAGATTGTTACTAACTTTTTGAGTCCTGTTACTTGTTAATTAAATATAAATAATTTATAATATCTCCGGCGCCAAAGGCTAGTCTACGTTGAGATTGGCCGCCGTGGCCGAAATACGGTCTGGAGGACTATTATAATGCTGCAGGGCTCGCCCTAAGGAATCTATCAGAGAAATGAAGGAAGTTATGCGAGAATTGCACACCTGTTTAGGTAGAATACGGTTAAAGAACTTTTTTGTATGTATCACCTCATGTACCCATATTCAAGCAAATAAATTATTTGATTTGATTTGAATTGTTCTGCTTTTTTTATCGCCCACTGGATTTTCTACCTAAAATGAATCCTATCTTTTCAACCCACTCTGTAGCGATTCTGAACGTTCGGCTCAATGCCGAGAGTTTAGAATCCAGCAAAGTGATTAATGTAAATTCTGAAGATAATCTAAGATTCTGAATTCAACTAAAGTGTAAAGTCCAGTGTATTCTGCGTTCGCAATTTATTTGCCAAACATGTAAACAAACACGAGTTTTAGGAAAAACAACAGTAATGCCTACACAAAAGGTTCTGTTTGCGCTACAACTTCATATTTTTTATTAAATGACTTTTTCAACGGTATTAGTCAGTCTAAAATCAACTTTATTAACACTAGAATAAAGTTGATATATGTTGAAGTGGAAATAACATTAATATTGGAAACAAGGATTTAAATTAGACCTTACAATATGATGGTGATAGGCCTTACCTCCTTCCCTTTCGCGATGGGCCGCCGTCTGGGGGCCCGCTGGGGCCGCGAGTGACGCCTCGGACGGCCCCCGCGGCCTCCAGACCAGGAAGATGATGATGACCCACTGCCAGAGCCACGATGACCCATCTGTAATTAAAACAATAGACTTGATACATCCATACTTACTATTACAAAAGCGAAAGTAACCCAATCTTTTGACACCATTTAACCGATCGATAAAAATTTGACAGAGCCGATTGATTTATGAGGGAAGGCTGGGACCTGGAGTAGCGCGACATGGCTACTTTTTATCGTAGATATTTTGGAAAAAATAATTAAATACTAAATACACGCAGACAAAGTCGCAGGCATCCGCTAGTCTGCCAGGGTTACCGGGACCCTTGGCAACAGACAACTCAAGGAACACGGGTGGGTTTTAGTAAAAGTCTGACACACCCTCCCGCTCCGCCAGGAGCTGAAGAAGTCATTTAATTTACGATCATCAAAAAAAAAAAAATCCATCCGCTAGTGTAACATAACATCACCCCTGTATTCCCGGGTTAGGCAGATATGTACAGTACACCCATTTTGTTGCCAGTTATGTTTAAGTCGCATGTTGTAGGAAACTAATCGACTGACAAACCACAGAGATTTTTTTATGGAAAAACCCAATAATACTATGCTCTAACTAGGGCTCAAAGCCAGGACCGAATGCTCCGCAGTCGCGTTCGCGAAGGAGTATTATAATATCTGTGACCAAGGTGACACACTGTGCCTTTGACATTGAAATTAACAGCACCTGTTTGGTACCGTCTGGTTCACATGTTGGATTATTAGTTTATTGTAGTGTTCCCCAGAAAATAGTATTTTTATTTTGGGTCATATTTTAATTTGATGTCTAACAATGGTAGTGTATTTTAAAGAATCTTCAGACATATGATAAAACTTGTCCATTTTCAAGAATACATTTTTCGGGGGTAATAATTTAACCCAGAAATGATTTTAAACTACAGAATTGATAGTTTTGACAATATGAACCCATAATTATAAATTAAGATTATAGGCCAATTGTTGTGGTTCTTTCCTCAAAAGACTATTTCAGACGCTAATCTACAGGGTCCTCACCAAGAGTGCAAGGGTCGCTTGACCAAGATTATGTCTGGACTTAAAAAGAGACTGCAACCTCTGAGTTTGCTTCGGCCTTTCTTCTCAGAGTAGTCAGATAGGACACGCCGACCTCACCTAGCTTATTTTTAATATGACATGTAAAAGTGATTCAGATATCATTTTATTACAGATTTACAGAATAAACAATTTCATTTCAATCTCCGTATCTGTCCAGCTGTCATGTCATGTCATCATTTGAATTAAGTGAATTCCCCATAACTTTAGTGAATAAAAAAGACATTTTTAGTGATCAGAGATTGATCAGACTGTAAGAAACCAGGGGTGGTTTCAGGCCAGGCAGGAGCCTCTACAGTTTACAGATTTCATTGATGAAATTGAATGCAAGATCATCAATAAAAGATATGATACGATAAGATTTTGCTAATTGGGTAACCATAATACTACATACAAAATAAACATGTAGCATTCCCAACACAAAGATACCATAGAAAGTTTTTTTTATTAGAAGTTGTATTTACTGCCACAGAACTATGTTTATCAGTTGTTTGGCAAAACAAAAACATGGAATTTTAAGTATGGAATGTGACGTAAAACTGTCATAAGAAATTGTTTAATAGCAAGAATTGTAGAACATTATAGAATACAGATGATCGGGTATTTTAACAAGACAAAACAAGTTGCGTTGAACTAATGTCTAAGTTTTTGTGGCAAGACCCTTGAAATCTTTGCGACTATCAAAGAGAAGGAGACACACAAAAAAAGATACTGCCTAGCCTTTCCTCCCCTATGTTGGGGTCGGCTACCAGCCTAACCGGCTGCAGCTGAATACCAGTATTTAGATGGAGCAACTGCCTATCTGATATCCACAATCGCGCGGGTATTATCGTATTACTCAGTTACCCAGTAACTGAGTAATACGATAATACCCCTTAGTAAGACTGGGCGAAAAAAAAACTAATAGTAAATTAAAATATAATATGCTTTCACTCCTGGGTAAGCACAACACGTCATACTCATTGCTATAGATATACTGTTAAAATAAGCATGTTGGTGACGCGAACCCATAAGATTTTCCCCTAACAAAAATTGCTCAATATTCCCAAAGAAGTTTTCACTTCAAAAACAAAGCAACATCTTGTTTGTTTAAAACTAACTTGTTTACAAACACTAATAGGTGCTGTTTATATACAAATGTTATACCTCTTTTATTTTGTAACCCAGAGTGGAAATATTCTCTATTCATCATCATCTGCCGAGCCTTCTCAATTATGTTCAGGTCAGCTTCCAGTCTAACTTGATGAAGCTGAATACAAGTGTTTTACATGAAGCGAATGCCTATCTAACCTCTACAAGCCAGTTACTTGGTAATATGATACTCCTTGGTAATATTCTCTACTACTATTAAAAGATGTTTAGGAATAGTCTCATTTTTAGGACTTTTCTTCTATGAGTTAGCATATTCTAAAAGTCAGGTGATCTGTACTGGTTAGGCACCCGTGCCTTTACCCTTCGGGGACTATGGGCATGATGTTATGTTAGCTAGACATAGTTTACAAACAGAAGTGGCAGTGAACCGCCCATGTCTGTTGAAAGATTGTTTGCTTTTGGAGCAGATTCATGTCCTTTAGTAAAGACTGCTGATCAACAGATGTGTACAGACAACTTTGTTTATAACTATGTAGGAGGGATGCTGAGTGGTCTTCAAGGAATCTAGAAAAAAAAATCAAAACTCTATGATATTGTGTATGTGTCATCTTCTGTATTGTTGACAATACACAAAGAAATTAGTTATGTTTGTTTACGAAATTCGTTTTTATCAATAGTGATGTTTTAAATATGGAGCTAAAAATATACATGTAGTGAAATTTTAGATGATGTGTTAGTGAACCTAATTAGAAAATTTTAGGATTGGGGTTATTTTTTACAATTTATGCATCAATTAATATTCCTGCTGAAATGAAATAAATGATAAAAACTACTTTTACTCTCTTTGCTATCATCAAATATTTAACTAAAACCACATAAGGATTGATAATACAAAAACAAAAGGTAACTTTAAAGCTGAGGAGACCAAAAACACTAGTTGTTTTTACACCTCAATAAAAATTGCAAGTTGTGAATTAAAAATCAAGTACCAGGCAAACAGGTTTTGCAGAAGCTATTAGTAACCAATCAATAACTTATAGAGGTATATCTCCATGTTTGATTGTCACAAAATGTACACAAAACATATAATATAGGTATATATTAGCGAATTGCAGTTCATTGACACTTGCTTGAAGCAAGGAGTCACAGACGAATTGTCAAGCTACAACCTAAAACGAGAGAGATGGGACCAGTCAGCCATATTGGCACTCACGGCTATTTCGAAGAGTGATGGAAAGTCCTGCTGCGGTTCGCCGTCTGCTAACCCAGCCAGCAATCCGAGCTCCGCGCTCAAATCAGCTAGTTCAGCACCGATGCGATCCGCCCGATCCGCGTCACCCAGTTCATCTTTCAGGATATCTCCGATCTCGTCAGAAACCGCAGCCACAGCCGAAGCAACCTCGTCTGAAGGCACTCCCTCTTTGCCCAGCCCCTCGCCACCGCCGGCAAAAAGCTCAGCTTCCTCTGCAGTTCCATTACCACTACGGCCTAAACATTTCTCCATAGAAAACATCATTTAAGAACCGAATAACACAACTCATACGACAAACGTAACATCTAAAGTCACCGCTGGTCCTTTTAGATCACTCGAAAACAGATAACTCGGTAATTAAAAGACTTGAAACCATTTTTTCATCGGCACCGATATATCCCGAAGTTTTTGACAATACCAATATGGCGACGATATTTTTAGGTATTTTGTGACCAGTTGCAAGCGGATAACGTGACAATATTGCATCTGGCAATATTTTCTATTGGGGCCTATTCTTGCCTTCTCATTTCCAGCAAGAATGGTTCAAATCAAGGGTTATTATTTTTTTATATTGTTTGGATTTCTTGTCGTTTTGGTAGACCATGCTATTCTATAACATGAAAATATCCAACTTTAAACCATGACAACTGAAGAATATATTCTTTAGTTGTAGAGGTACTATGGATATTTTTCCAACATTTATTGTGGGAATATGAAGTGAGGAGTCAAAGAAGTCATGTCATGCTACAGATGCGGCATGAAATAACAAAAAAACTAGTATGTTCTATGTCTGCTTGTCTCGAGATAACCACGCGAGGAATGTGATAGAAATCAGAGGTTAATAATAGTAAAGTATGGTCCACACCTTCTACTGTTTTTCTAAGTTTTCATTATATTTACAAAGTACTACCCAAATAAAGCCAAGAACCTTGAGAGAAATCCTCTTTCCACGCTACCACCGATATTATAATACTACGTACGCTACTACTCAGAAATATTCGGTAAACCCAATAACACTTTGCCACTTTGCGACTACTAGACCAACAACCTATAATAGTACATTTATTTGTACGGCTACAAGCATTCAAAAACAGTATATAGTCATTGAAATGAGCTATTGAGCTCGAAAAATATAAATAAATATCAGCATTTCTGATTTTATGAACCTTCCTTGAAATGATGTAAAGATGTACGTCATGTAGGTAGTTATCTATGATGGCTGCTACGCTACTCCTCACTAGATGTCGATAAATTATTTTAGCAGCGCCTCCAAGTGCTGAATAGAGAAAAAAAAACGCTTCACTTTTTTCTTGGCAACACTATTGACCAATTGTCAAAAGGTCGAATGTACCAGTATTTAAAGTGCTCTGTGGTCGAATGTCAAATTAATGACAGATTTTGTTTGACAGAAGTAGATTCTGCGCGAAAGCGAAACACTTGTGAAGTTATTTTCAAAGATATTTATAAATTGTATAGAAAAAACTACAATGCAGGTAAAATGCCGCATTGCGATGCACGCTGTAACAAACACGCAATTATTCTAATATAAATACGTCGCTTAGTTAATTAAATTAAGCACATGATCAGCCAAACAAACCTCTGCATTTATGTTTTTTTTTAATCTTTAAATAGTGCTGTAATTAGGTCAAAAGTGAAAACCGGAAATAGTATTTGTAGATAAATAGTTTTAAATTCAAGTAATGGCGGTTCAAAATAAAGTTTTGTATGCCTTTCGGGGTTGGATAGCATTTGTTGCATTTATGGATTTAGGTACCGCAGGACGGTCCTATATTGAAAGGAGGTCGTTTCTAAGCAACGCGGGCGACGAACACTTGGATGGTAAGTACTGCATAATGCATATTGGTTCAAAGTTAGGTCTAGAAACTGTTTAAATTTTTATTGTAGAAGATTTACACCTATGTCATAATCCTGCAAAAAATATGAAAAGTAACTGGGTTGTGGACATCAGATAGGCGGTCGCTCCATTTAAATACTGGTATTCAGCTGGATCCGGTTAGGCTGGAAACCGACCTGGAGAAAGGAGAGGCAGATGATGATTATAAAAGCCTTTAAAGAAAGAACTCTATGCTGCCTTACATCAGCTTTTCAATCATTGAACTTATTGACCAGCCTAGAAATCACACCCAGATTTTCAATCTTAAAATACACTGTACAAGATGACTATCACTACATAATATTATAAAACAAAGTCCTCCACCGCATGTGTCTGTCTGATTGTTTGCGATAAACTCAAAAACGACTGCACCGATTTTCATGCTGTTTTCACCAATGGATAGAGTGGTTTGCACGGAAGGTTTTAGTATATAATAACAGACATCCACACAGGCGAAGCCGCGGGCATCAGCTAGTATGACAATAAATTAAACTGCTTATTATACTAATACTGTTCCCAATCTGCATCCAAAAATTCAATCAATTAATTATGTTGGAGGTAAGTTGAGGCCAGTTTTTGCCTCCAACTCATCCGCTAAAAGTACAAAATTGATAATGGATTGACACACAAGAAAAAAGAAAAAATTAAATAAGTATATGCTTAGGCAGAAGTCAAGATTGCCAAACCCATAAATTGGCCCATTACTACTATTTAGTTTGTTTTTAATTTCAATGCTACGATATAATATTTGATAGTTCTAAAATACTCTATTGCATTGGTATTGCCATTGTTTTCATTTATTGTCATATTGTTGTCTCCACATTATATAAATTTGAATAAAATATTTATTTTAAATTGCAGGTGATTTCACAATATCGCGAATGCTTGGGATGTATTCTTTTCTCAAAGCATTAGCCCTCATACATTGTACACTGTACATCCATTACAGACCGTAAGTATTATGTTTGAGAAATATTCCATTTATATCTTCTAACTACATACAGTTAACTTTAAGTGAAGGTTTCAAGAATCACAGAGAGACAAATTAAAAATCTGGAGTCAACACGTATCTGTTGTTTGATTTATGTTAACATGTGACTTTTTGTTTTTTGTTTTTCCTATCCTACGCTGTCCCACTCCTGGGCGAAGGTCTCCCTCCACTCCTTCCATCTTTCGCGAGCCCACGCGTCCTCTTTCCAGTTTTGATGGAACCTATCCAGCTCGTCCCGCCATCTCCTACGTGGTCTGCCGCGACCCCGTCTCACTATCTTAGGGCACCAGTTCTGCGCTATTTGGGCCCTTTAATTTGCGTCTGTGATTATTGTCTAAACCTTCACTTAACTTTAACTGTATGTAGTTCTATTTCTAAACCTTTTTAGTTAACTTTTTTATTGTAGTTGGGTTTTAGTTTTATAACTTTTATGCGCGCTAAGGCACTTCGTTCCAAAGCCTCTTCAGTGTGGTTAACATTTAACTGTTTGTGATATATATTTTTTTATATTTTCAGGGTGGTCTCACTGGGATACTGGTCTTTATCGTTAACTATTATATTATATTTCTCCGAAGCATTCTACTTTCATTCGACGGATCTCAATTTTTACGTTGTTTTCCCGTGCGTCTTGAACAGTAAGTTTTTTTCATTGAATTTTATCTTACTTTTGTACTATGACATATATTTAAACGTGTACGGACCATGCACACTGGGTTCCGTAATTGGGACGAATTAATCCTAACAACAAACTTAACTTTTTAGTTTAATAACATGTCAACACCAACATGTTTTTGCAACTGTCTCCACTTCAGTGGATGGAAACCCACCCATAACATGTTAATCTCTTCAACTTTATTTTTCAGTCATCACCCTCCTTGGCTTAATATACCTACCAACCAAATTAAAACTCTTTGGTCAAATTCCCGGGACATCAGGCATGGACAGGGAGGTAGATGATGAGAACACACAGATATTACGCACTATGGGCAACTTTAGACGACGGAAGCCTGGCAACTCATTCAAAAGCAAACATTTCTGATGGTGTTGCTAGAGTCAAAATTGGTTGTATGGCTAAGTTCCCTTGCTTGAGCGGAGATATGGATCCCAAAAGCGATCAATTGCAACTGTCAGTGTCAATTTTTACGTGATTGATACACATTGATGCGCAAATTGAACGTGTACCAAATGCAATTGAAACGATTGACAGTAATACTTACTACACTAGAAATTTATTGCAATTGATCATTCGCAATTGATTGTTTTGGGAACTCCATACTTGTCAGCGTTTGCCCGCAGCCGGCCGTTAGATATTTTTCCCTTCATGAATATTTTGCTGAATAAATGCCTGCATTGGCATGAGACCTAGATTACGGACATTACCGATTCAATATGAGACCCCATGAGACCTAGGGCTCTCATGCTGAATTTTACTAGCAAAACTATTACAAGCAGGCATGTCTGACGCATGACAGCTCGGCGTCTAGACGCAACGACCGGCTGCGGCCGACATTTTGTTCAAAGCTCCGCACATTTGGCGTCAAGTTGGAGAGTCGTAAAGACAAGCTAGGGGAGTCGCAATAGTGGGTGATAGACGTGCGTAATTAAAGTTCGTGGTTTTTAAGATCGCGACCTTACCCGTACCTATTATATAGTCCTCTGTGGACCTTACTCGGCTCCCCGTCGGTGACACACGTAAAACGGGTGATAGACGTGCGAGCAAGTACGCGTACTTATGGCTCGGCGAGCTTACTCGCCCGTGTGTCATCGCCGCGAGCCCATTTGACAATCTGAGCAAGCTTCACGTGTGTCACCGACGGCGAGCCGAGTAAGGTCGTGAACTTAAAGACCGCGTACTTTAAGTACGCACGTTTATCACCCACTTTAAGCTTGCTCAAAATTTCATTGTTTGATCGCCGACGAACTTAATCCGCGTACTTAGCATGACACACGGGCGAGTAAGCTCGCCGAGCCATAAGTACGCGTACTTGCTCGCACGTCTATCACCCCTTTAAAGTCGCATGGTCTCGCTACTTGTCGCAGCGGCTAGACGAACTGTGCACGCGCACACCCGATGTGACAGGTCAGCGTCTTGTCATTGAGCTGTCGCAAGCGCAGTGTGCGCCACAGTTAACTGTCCTATAATTATAAGATTTTAGATTCCGTTTCTTCTACTTTTAATTAAATCTAAAACTTTTTCCTGGTGCTTGTAGCCAATGAACAAAGACAGATACTCAATCTTTTTATCGTTAAGGCCAAAGCGTCGGGTACGTACCCAGCGAAATTAAATTTTTCTAAAGTCAGACCGGCCATGATGCATCGGTCGTATTGTAAGTGAGTCTGGACGTTATTTTATGTATAGTAGTTTGTTTGTAACCCCATGGATATGGATTGATTATACCTGGCCTAGAGAATCCACTGCATTTAATATTTTTCACTTTTGAGGGTAGTTGAACGCTTAGTTTTTCTCCGCGGACAATTAAGGTGGATGAGCTAAGGTAGCCCGCGAAATTTAAATATTAGAATCAGCAATACAATTACATGAACTTAGAGAGTTGTATTGCTGATTCTAATGTTTATAATTCTGTAAATCCATATTTGTTACAGTCGCAAATAATATTTAGCTCAACATACAACCTGATACTGACCTGCAAATTGCAAAAAACGTAAGAAAATTTGAATTTCGCGGGCCACACTAGCGCATCCCCCACCCGAACGGTTTTCGTTTGTAAAAAAAAAAAAGATGATTGCCGATTAACGGTTTTTCACGTCAGTGCTGAAGACTGGCAGCGGGTGATACTAATTTGGTTCAGTTCAGTCATGAATACACATGCTAGTTACTTGCACGAAAGTATACAAGTAACTTGCACAAAAGAATGCAAGTAAGTACCTCAAAATCATGGAAGTAACTTGCACAAAACCATGCAAGCTACTTGCATGGTTCTGTGCGAGTTACTGGCATGTATTTCTGCTTGTATTGTAAAGATGACGAATGAGCGTAAACTACTAGAAACGATTACAGTATTTTCCTACCACAGCCTTATATTCTTGCACTATAGCTTCTAAGTGCTGAAATTATTTATTTGATATCACCGTCTAAGGTAAACAGTGTACCAAGTATATTTTGACGTGTGGTTTTGGCAACAATTCCCAAGCAATTGAAACTTTCCTAAGGTTGACATTATGTAACTTTTGCATACTTACCGCCTTACTAATAAACGTTGTATAACGCCTGTATAGTTACACAACGCTTTGTCTTCTTCTTTCAAAAGTAATTTGACTTTTGAAAGAAGAAGACAAAGCGTCTGCATAGTTATACAGGCGCTATATAACGTTTATTAGTAAGGCAGTTACACTAATAGATCTTCATGAAGTGATAACTAGATGGTGTATCAAAAAAGTAAAATCAACGATTTACTCTTCATTTTAATAGCTCCTTTTAATATAATAGCGAGTATATACCTCTATAAAGAGTGCCAATACTATAAAATACATATAATTTTATACATAACACGTTTTATACACGCAATAGTCAATTAGAACATTATTATTGTATTAGCAAGGACATACCATGTTTGAATTTGCGGTACAGTCCCACTAGCCCATCTGCCTCGGTAACGGTGGCATTACAGATCGCTTATGCTACGGTGACCTAGAAAAGCAGTGGCTGCCTTACGGCGTCCGCAATTTTCCGGCGAATGACGTCACTGTACACGTTTTTTATGAAAGTAATTTGGTGTGTTTTCCTAGAGAGCATTTTTTGACACCGGAAAGTCAAACCCCGCTACCATCATGACAGCTGTCACTGTGGCTGTGTCGCGGCCACTGCTCTTCTAGAAAACCATATATGTTGGGCCTAAACAAGTGGCAATCGCTTTGAAAGCGTTTTTTATTTCTACAACGACTTTCAACAAGATTGACATAAGATTTGCGTCGGTATCTCTCAGTGACTAGTAGTCGCGCGGACTATAGTACGATTTAAAGCCACCGGGCCAGTAAAGTTTGTGGCACTGTACACCATAGAATTATTGATTTGTTTTAAGAGAAAAACGTTTGATGTTATAAAGAGTGTTTAGTCATTTCTAGTCATTATTATACATAAGTAAATTTTATTGAGACTGAGGAAAACTAAGATTATCTGTAAGTACGATTATTTGAAATATAAAAACCGCTCTTACTGCAACGAAACAAGAGAGACTCCACAGAAGTTCCTCCAAAAACCTCTACAGTTACCTACTCTTAAAATAATTTCCAATATTTTGTATACATTAAATTATACAACTTTAAGGTTGATGCGCTAGAGATAAGCTTAAGGTTGATGCGCTAGCGGATTTACAGAATTATAAACATTAGAATCAGCAATACAACTCTATAAGTTCATATAAGTGCCAAATGTCATGATTTCATGAAAAAGTCATTCAATGCACTCACTTAAATCCATATTTGTTACGAGCGCTAATAATATTTAGATCAACATACAACCTGATACTGACCTGCAAATTGCAAAAAACGTAAGAAAAATTGAATTTCGCGGGCTATAGGGTAGCCCGCGAAATTCAATTTTTCTTACGCAAGCCTAGCGCAACCAATGTCAGAAACCGTAACTTACCGACAGCTACAGATAATTTTAGTTTTCCTCTCAAAATATGACAAGTTTTAACGCAATAAGCTCAACAACATGTGCTTTGTAGACAATAGATTTTAATTATTAAATTATTATATTTTGGAAATACTAACAGAGTAACAAAAGCTTCCGAAAGTTAGGCACCGTACTATAGCGGCCGTTCACACGGCGGTGTACTGTACGATACTTTACGGTTAAAAGTTGGAATCCACGTTAACCATCCTCATCATGACACTGTCCCACTGTTCATAGCGTTATATTAAACTCCCATCACCATTTACCTGCCTTTTCCTAACGATTTTGGGGTCGACTTACTCGGCTTCCAGTCTAACCGGATGCAATTAAATACCAGTATTTTACATGGAGCGATTGCTAATGTGACCTCCACAACCATGTTACTGGGCAATACGATACCCCTTGGTAAGGGTGCGTTTCCACTGAAGCGGAGACGAGCGGAGCGGAGCGGAATCGAGCAATCACATTGGTTAAAATCCTCAACGCGTCTGTCGTCTCGTCTATGATTGGAAGATTCCTGCACGTCTCGGCTCAGCTCCGCTCGACTCCGCTTCAATGGAAACGCACCCTAAGACTGGCTTTAGTCTTCTGACTACACGTATGTATAATTGTATAATTACAGCGAACGGCAGTTCAGCGTGGTTTATGATATGTGAATAACTCGTTATAAATATTGCAATATCGCATTTATTAGGACGGGGCGGCTGTCGTCAGAACACAGTGGGAACAGACCCTATCTTCTTTCGGGTATGAAGATTTAACACGAGCGGAGCGGAGACGTGCAGGAATTCACCAATCATAGACAAGATTAGAGACGCGATGTAGATTTCAACCAATGTGATTCATTGATTCCTGCACGTCTCCGCTTCATTGGAAACTCACCCTAAAGCACGTAATACACTGCCTGTACCTTGCACAAAAGTATGCAAGTACAATTAGTTCTGAAATGGGTTACTCGCTGCGCAGTAGGTACACACGGCTACACATCAAGCTATACATTTCCAGTATAAGCTGACCTCGCATTGTACGGAAATCCTATACAATGCGAGATCAGCGTAAACTGGAAATGTATAGCTTGATGTGTAGCCGTGTGTACTACACCCCTCCCATCCGCCGTCACATGAATTTGTTACTGGGCAGCTACTCGCCTTGTGTTCAGAGCTGCTATAAAGTTCATTATGCTATAACTTGTGAATGCCAATATGACATTCACTAGTCAGAACTGGTTATGACACACGGCTTGCAAACTACTTGCACATACTTTTGTGGAAGTTACAAGCAGGTGTGTTTACGACTTAATAAAATAAATAATCTGTATGTATTTTCAAAATATAATATACCTATTATGTAAACTTAGAAGGACCACAGTCACCAGTGCCATATCAATATAGGAATTGTTACATTTTGAGAAATAAAACACGGTTTGAAAAATTAAAATATCGTTTTATTTAATTGAACTTCCCTTACTCACTGCTGATCTAGTTGTCATAATAGCATGTGATGTGAACCTGGGTTTATCTTCTAGCAATACTAAGCCTAATTAAGAGCGTTCGCAGACGGGATAGAATCGATGGGCGATTTTTGTACGAGCTAAATCCTGAAAAGGTTGGTGATAAAACTCTGTGAAATAATCCGACCGATTGTATGACCTACAAAAAGTAGGTACGCCACCGTGTGCAAGCGCGCTTACACTGTACGAGGCCGTACAGTGTAAGCACCATAATTATGTTGAAGCAACAGTCAAAGTTGCACCTTCTAAACAGTGTTTAGAGACGATACAAGTCATTTGTTGCTTCAGTTTTATTGCAGGATAGAGAAAGTGGGCCTTTAGGGCCTCCTTAGCACACTCGCGTCATGAGGATAATGACGATTGAACTACACTGCGGTTTCGCGGCGGAGGTGTGCTATCCGCCTTAATTTGACAGTGGCAGCATCGGAAGCGCGGGAAAACGAGAACACGATTGAGTAGGGGAAGACCAAAGAAACGATGGATGGACTGTGTGAAAGATGATATGGCTGGAAAGGGGCGACTACCGGTCTAACGAGATGACGACTAATAGAGAATAGGGAATATGCGCATGTATTTTTTTAATCTTTTTATTCGATAGTTAACATCGTCAAATAATTGTAAAAAAAAATCGACGGCAGTAAAGCAATTTAAAGTTGTTAAAAAAATGTTTAAAAATATCCAACCGATCCGGGCTATTTAAACGCCCTCCATTTGGCGCGCTTGGTGTGGTGACGTCACCGTCTGTGAAAACAGACAAGCAACTGTCAAGTCAACGTCAAACACTCCTTTTTCTATGAGCGTTTGACATTGACTTGACACTTGTTGATTGACTTGACATTGACATTTTGATTGTTATCCCGGATTGTTACGTCACATCCGCTCTTAGCCTTTTCAAGTATTTGAATTACCCACAGTTATTTGGGACTTTAAAAAAATTTATTTCTCGCTCAAAAAGAAATTTTATTCAAAAATATTGATGGAGGCATAATTCTGAAGTAACACAGTTTATAAAAAAAAAAATTTGACCCATATTTGAATCACATGCATATTCCCTATTATGGAAGAAACTACATGTTGCGCCGACCACAAATAATTGGTTACAAATCCAGGAGAATGATGATGCAGTTGAGGTTGGTATGTAAGGCCAGATTGTAACATGAAATTGCCAATAAATAAAACATGTTTTTATATATAAATAAATTGTTTTATTTAAATTCATAATAAATCAATAGCACAACAATAGTACAATTGTAAAATAAGTACTTACTTATTACATAATATTTATTCGATTGGACGGGTTGTTATAAAAAATTGGAATGTATTTGAAAATACCTATGTTACATTGTCTATCTCTTTCTTTTATAATTAGCAAGTAAGGCATGGCAAAAGATTGAGTTTTAGCTGCGTAGTGGTATTTACTTTGTTGTCTAAGGGCGAATTTCACCAATCTTTTATAACGAGTATAAGTCTTATCCTGTGAATAAATTGTGAATTTTTGACAGTTTTTCCATACAAAAACTGTCAGACGACAATTTTATTCCACGGATAAAAGATATCTGAATTTTATGAAATCAGCCCTAAGTTATTAGAAATATAGTGTCATTATATTTTGAACCTTATACCAAACAGGGTAAAGTTCCAAATACAACATTCTCAACTTAGACTTGGGTTTAACGTCAGGTTTTGTTCGGTCATAAAACTCCAGGTTATTAGTTGGCAGCCCTGGATTCAAAAGACATTCACTCCACACGCTTATAAAAAAACTATTAAATAGAACTTTAACTTGGCGACACGCTGTCGACAGCCGTGCTCAAATGGGCTACACGTTGTCGACGACCGTGCCCAAATGGGCAACACGTTGTCGACGGCCGTGCTCAAATGGGCGACACGCTGTCGACAGCCGTGCTCAAATGGGCTACACGTTGTCGGCGACCGTGCCCAAATGGGCAACACGTTGTCGACGGCCGTGCTCAAATGGGCTACACGTTGTCGACAGCCCTGCTCAAATGGGCTACACGTTGTCGACGGCCGTGCTCAAATGGGCTACACGTTGTCGACCGCTGCCATCGATGCGAGTGGGCTCCAGTTGCCTGTGCCGTTGACGCGTGCCACTCGTGTGAGACATATTTTAAATATGTTTAGCGCTAGATGTATTTAGTGATTGGTGATGCAGACGGGCCGTATGTGAGTCAACATTTTAATAATAGTCTGGGACAGGCGCGCACGCAATTTTTACGAAGTCTTCATAGCGCACTATGCCTGTGTTCGTTACGTTAGCTTCCCGGAAGATGTTGTCCACCTGTAAGTAAACATTTATTTAAAGGCATGTACTGTTTGGTTCAAACATAATGGCGGCTCGGAACATGAGGCGAGTCGCTGCGCAGTAACAATTTCATGTGTCAGCGGGGGTGAGGGGTGGGGTACTGCGCGGAGAAGCTAACTTCTGAGCCGCCATTAAGTTTGAATCGAAATGTAACAACATTCGAACATCTAATAATTTCCATTTTACGCTCCTAACATATTCTTTTGGAAAATTCCAGACTTATATTAACTTAAAGTTCAGATTTCCTCACAATTTTTCCTTCACCGATGGATGTCAGTAATGTCTGTCTTGAGAAAATTCATCAAATGTAATTTCAAGGGCTTTATCAATATCATAATAACTGATTATAATTGAGTAAATACTGATATTCAGCAACATCCGGTAAGATAGGAAGCCGACTCCAACATGGTGGGAAAAGGCTAGGCAGATTGATTAGACTGGCTAAAATAGCTTCTATTAATAAGCAAACAAAAACCTTTTACTCTTGCATATGCACACCCATCCTATTACTAACCATATCAGCCTAATAACATTCTAAAACCCCCCGTGATTGGTCAACCATGAAGGCTACAAGATGGCCGCCCAATATGGCGTCCGCGAAACAATTAAAACATGTGTTTTTTACAACCGGACGAAATTCGGTATGGTTCGATCGATTATACATAGGAACTTTTTTATTGTCTGTTTTCGAGGCGTGTTTTTTTAAGGGATTTACCTGTTTACGTGGGGAGGTATACGAAATAGAGCTGTGCTCCTGTAGCTATACGAAAATAGCAAACTGGAATATTGATGAGCCAGTCACTACCATTTGAAATGTCAAATTAGTCTACGAGATTAAAATTGGATCCAACTAGGCAGATGACGAAATGAACAATTTTATTATAAGTACCTCTCTGGCGGATAGGCCTTCGCCCCAGTTCTGCAGCAAGTTCCTCAGCTGCCGCGCCGGGATCGCCCCATTTTTCTCAGCATCACCCGCCTTGAATGCATTCACAACCTAAAACATAATGCTGATCAATAATTCAGTACCTATACAAAAGATAACCAATCAATCTACTATTTGTTGAGCTGCACGATTACTGACAAATGCGTGCACTGACTGGACAGAGGCTATAGACAAAATCCCTTTTCTGTACCTAAGCGTTAACGCCAACGGAAACATCAAATTGTATGGAGTTAACATTAGCCTTAGAGATGTCACGTGACTGCTGCTGTCAACTGCATACAATTTGATCTTTCCGTTGGCGTTAACGCTTACAGAAAAGGGATTTTGTCTAGGCCCCCAGGTCCACTCAATCTGTGTGGTTCTTTCCTCAAAAGACCATTTCAGACACCAATCTACATGGTCTTCACATAATCTGACCAAGATTATGTCTGGACTTTAAAAGAGAAGGTGACCTCTGAGTTTGCTTCGGCCTTTCTTCTCAGAGTAGTCAGATAGGAAACGCCGACCTCATCTAGTTTTAAAAATGTGATTGACGTGTAAAAGTGTTTGTACAAACCTACTTACAGAAATAAAATCTTTATCATTTACTCAGTCGTAAATATAGTACGTAGAGAAGTTTTAAAGCCAACCTCGTAATGAAAGTTTTCCTGAAAATTCACGCGGCCAACTAGCGCCACTTTGACAAGAGGTCTTCCATTTCGACAATGTCGTTATAATCTTATGTCATTCATAATTCGATCATTCATCAGTTAATCACTCACGCCAAAAAAAAACAAGAGCGAGTCGAACTAGCGCACGAAGTGTTCCGTACCACTATCTTTAAAAACGGCAAAAAAAATCACGTTTGTTGTATGGGAGCCCCCTTAAATATTTATTTTATTCTGTTTTTTAGTATTTGTTGTTATAGCGGCAACAGAAATACATCATCTGTGAAAATTTCAACTATCTAACTATCACGGTTCATGAGATACAGCCTGGTGACAGACGGACAGCGGAGCCTCAGTAATAGGGTACCGTTCTACCCTTTGGGTACGAAACCCTAAAATAGTCGCTTTGACACTTGACAGGTGCCTGGATTGACATGTCAGTGCTGCTACCTAGTGAACTTCATTTCAGAAAACCCTTGGGTTTTCATCAAAATTGACAAGAGGTCTTCCATCTCATAATGTGCACCAACATAATGGCAGTTATGTTTTAGTCCCATGATATTGAGGCCGAGCCTATTGCCACCAACCAGTTACAAATCCAGGCTCAGGGCTACAACCGAGAAATTATTATTATCTTTTTGGAAAATAAATTATATGTACCTCATTAGGTAGGTTTTCAGCTCTGGAATGTATATGCATTACTTCCAAAAAGTCGGCGAAAGACATCTTGCCACCTTTTCCTTTTAAATATCCTGAAAAAATAGAAAAATTATGTATAAATAAAAAGTTTGTTAATATTTTTATTGCCTTCCATTTTTGGGAGGTTTGGCTACAAACAGTACAAACCATCTAACTGCTAACAACTTTCTCAATATCTTATCGCGAAAATAATATCAACTGTCCCTTAAAAAAATCCAATACCGGCTAAACCCATTATGTGACGGCTCATTACTTTTTTCGTGATTCTCGATCTCGCTCCAGCAATGACAGAAAGAAATAGACAAACAGAAAAATGATGAATGATGGAAAGTAAGGAGAGGCCTTTGCCCAGTGGTAAAAAAAAAAACGGGTGCGGTCGGGGGACATCCGTCAGAAACGAAGTTCCTTACACGATACTCACACTCGCACACACACACATACTCTTATACAAGAGCGAGACAGAGAGAGAGAGAAGGAGAGAGAGTTTTCTTTACCTGACGATTTTACCAGTCAACTCCTATCGCAAACCGCGATTAGGAATTATATTTAACAAAAAACATGCAGGACAGTCTTTGGGGACTGCCGATAGAAGTGAAAACTAAGCAACAATGCACAACCTCAACGTAATTCAAACGGTAGACGGTAAATGGCGCTAAAAAAACAAATCACTTCAAGCATGACGATGACGCGAGTTCCATGATTTTTGTTCACCCAAAAAGTGCTCAACGCGCCTATAGAAGTTTTCACTTATTGTATGTGAATAACAATAATATTACCTGCTAACTCCTGAATAGTGGGGCTCATGCCAAGAGATCTCATAACGACAGTCAGCTCATCCAGTGATGTGATCTGCCCGGAACGCGCAAACAGGTAGAAGCATTCACGGAACTCTGCAGATATAACATAAAGCCTTGTTATTCCGAAAGGTTAGGTAGAGGTGTACCTACCTACAACACCCACATTTTGCCATTTATGTTTAGACTCGCGACAATCTAAGAAGTCCGTTTTGACAGCTATAAAAATCATATGTGTAGTGATGAAACAACAATTTGTTTCTTATATACTGATTCTCGAGACATATAGATTAAACAAACTTAGAGAGTTTGCACTCTCTACATTGCTTAAAACTGATTCTCAAGGCATAACGTTTTATTACAAGTACGAGAACGAAACGTCAAAACGGACTTCTTAGATTGTCGCGAGTGTAAGTCATATGTAATAGGCCTATTGCCATCAACTCAGCACAAATCCTGGCTTTGGGCGGCAACTGAGAAATTCCTGATAGAAAAACCCAATAACACTGCCCAACCTGGGAATTGAACCCAGGACCTCATGCTTAGCGCTTGCGAGTTGCGACTGCTACAACTAGACCAACGAGTCAGTCCTCAGAACACCGAAATTTAAAAACAATGACAATGAAAAAGTATTTAGAATACAGGGGGAAAGAATCATAGGGCATGCAAAAATGTTACTGATTTAGGTAAGTACCTCTTTTTTTTTTAACTTTCTAAAGAGAAACGTCATTATTACCGTTATTTTGGTAACAGGTAACAGTAAACAAAAACGATTAACTTCATTTTCTCTTATTTTTTGTAAGCTTTAAATACAGTTTGACCAGCAAAATGGCAAATTTTTAATTTACATTAAGGGGTTGATTCATTAATGTTATCATGTAAAATCTTATCAAACTAAGCAAATGATAAAAGAAAGTAGAACGTACCATCAATATCTTGTTCTTTGAAATAACGAGCCTGGAACAAAGTAATTAGGCATTAATAGACAGCAGTTATTTATAAATCACACGACGAATGACTTTTACATACCATTTCTTTGGTTTTGAAGAGGAATTAAATATCAAAACAATAATTTCACAAAAGTTTACAAATGGTTTACAAATGTACGGCTGCCACTTTTTGACAGTGTGGTGGTGTCTGTGTGAGTGTGTGACAGCTGACAGTTCAAAATTGAAAGTGTCACTTGAACACTTGACACCTAAAGAATGCGTTCCGTAATCCGTTCCGAGTTCAAGTCTATTCAAGATCACGAATCACATTGATGGTGGATGAATAAACTTAATGTGGCGGGTGGCGAAGATTGTGGCTCTGACCTTATGTTATGCCCATACACACCATACCCATCTACACACAATTTTAAATCGCTATCGACAAATCTATTGTCAAAATCTGAGTGTAGACATCAGATTTTGACCCTGACCTGCTGCATAAAATATCATCAAATCTATCATAATCATAAGGCCACAAACTTCGCCACAATCGCCACCCACCACCACACTGACTTCATTTCATTCATCCACCACAAGTCAAATTGCGACGTCATACAGAAGCACTGTCTATCACTGGTTTATTTATAATTTTGATAATGCAATGAAACCAGATAATTTCTCTCTGTATTCAAATTACGTTCTTGAATTTTGATAAAAAGACCAGTGTCCTTATCTACAAATATGTGTAGATAGTCTGCGAACCAACATGGGCGACCAATCAGCTGACATTACTGAAGGCAGCATATTTTTCCATGGTGTAATTATCTAAATTGGGTGAATTATTACATAAAACCTACTCCAAGGCAGTTTTCAGTGTTTAGCTTGTTTTTAAGTGATCTATTTACCTACATCTGTTATGGATATCGAGTTAAGCATTGCGTGAGTATTCACATGATTGTTGTAAGAAATTAGAATAATTTCCATTTTATTGATAATGTTACCTTGCCTTGTAAGTACTGAGAGATTGATAAGAGTACAATTATTGTCCTTTGACCGTCGTGAAACTAGATTTTTCTGAATATGTTAGTTATTGGATAATATAGATTTCTATAATAATTCATGTTCAGTGTCATGCTAGCCTATTATTACGTCTAAAACACAATTTGTAACGCACGACTTTATTTTTATTTATTTTTTCCATTTATTGACTTAGATTGAAGATTTTTGACAAAATTCTCGTATCATGAATTACAAAATATGCATGTCCTTTTCAAAACCATTAGTATTCAGACTCATGTAGGTATCTAGTATGGGTATCTTGAATGTATGACATAAGTCTATGGGGTTAGAAAAAAAAAGGCGATTGTGTCTGATAAAACATGGGCAAAGTTACAGACAAAAGTTTATTTAATTTCAATTAGACAACTCTATAAAACACACTATTTTATACAGAGTAGATTATTAATATTTTAATTGTTCCTTGGATGTATGTTATTCATAATAGTAAGTAGGTATTTATAATAATCAGAGATCGGATAATCGGTTGCATATTTACCTAAAATTAATTATGGAAGCAGCCTATTATTTATATTTTTCTAAATAAAATAATCCCATAAGATCAGAAAATGTGGGTATGCACAAAGGTATGGAAAAGACTTATCAACACTCTTATGAAGGTTACTTTTGTGGTGTTAACATAAAAATAAATATACTGTAAAAAAATGTTAACGAAACTCAAGGCACCGAGTTGTTTGTCACTACGTCTTATACCAGTTTGGCAAACTACTTTACAACATTATTTAGCATTCTTTAGTCAAAATGTACTAAATTTATCAATTCCGCAATCGCGAGATCCTATCTATCACTGATAATTAGGTATTCATTTAAAATTATAAAAATTTCTTCAAAAAGGAGGAGGTTCTCAATTCGGCTGTTTTTTTTTAAATATATGTTACGCGATTACTCCACCAATAATTATGAATCTATTTTGATGATTCTTTTTTTTGTTTGGTAGGTCATGCTTAAGAGGTGGTCCCATATAAATTTTATTAACTTTGCTTGGTTAGTTTTTGAGTTAGCTTCAATAATTACGTATTTTTCCCACTTAGTCTACATAGACTAAGTGACATAACAGTGACGGAATCAAATATAATATCATCTACATAGATGATATTATATTTGATTCCGTCACTGTTATTTACATAGCAGGTACTGGTATTCGAATTTTTATGGGATACGTACCGCAATTAAAAAGTGAAAAATAAAAACTTTGGACAAAAAAAACAATCGACTTCCAAAAAAAACATAAAATATGTGAAAAATAACTTTAATTTAATTTCGGAAGTTGGTGGCAAAAAACGAAAATTGAAAAGAGAAAGACACCGACTTCACGTAATAAAATGTATATGGGACCACACGGAAAGCACCAGCTTTCAAATAAAAAAAGAAACATCAAAATCGAAAGTTTTGAGGTAAAAAACATTAAAAAAAAAAATACAGACAAATTGATAACCTCCTCCTTTTTTTGAAGTCGGTTAAAAAAGAATCATCAAAATCAATTCATAATTGGCGGAGTAATCGCGTAAAAAACACAAAAAAATAAATGACTGTTTTTAATTTAATTTTAGAGTTTTTTTTTTCTATTTTCTCAGGTCACGAGTGCAGCGACAAACACCTGAATAAAAATCATGGAAGAACCTATACATAGGATTAATCAATTACTTTTCGACATACATAAAATCACTTAGTTGTAGCAAACTCAAATAGTGAAACTAAAAACAATAATATAAGCTAAAAAAAAAACATTAAAACAAAATAGCTAATTCAGAGATCTAGTCTCATAAGATAAAACAATAGTGAAATTAATTATAAAAATAAAATAAATATTTATTTTCGTTAATTATTATACAATTTAGTTGACAGTTGATTCCATTGTTAATCTGTATTCAAAATACAATATATAGATAGTTTTTAAAACTATTTTAAATGGTTACCAAAGATATAACTGTATAGGTAGATCTTAAAAATAGATGTTTGTAAATGTATGGAACTCTATAGAGAGATATACAAAAAGTTTATTTGAGGTTAGGGCGGTTGATATGGCCGCGACGATGGTGGAGACTCCGCCCCCGCAGCTGATCACCACCATTGAATGGAGTATGATGGACAAAAAAAAGTTTTTTCCGCTTTACACGCTGAGTAGTTTCACAGGTAAGAATGTATACAACATTATATTTTGTTTATGTTAAACCCGAAAAGAGGTCATTGTACTCATCATTTTGAACAACTTTTTCTATGGGACCAACTTTAAAATCGCGAAAAAAAAACAGCCATACATTTGTGTTCACTTAAATCGACAAAATGTATGGAACAGCTATTTAGCATAAACAAAAAATAAGGTTGTATATTTTTTTTTTATGTTTGCCAACACTGTCCCACTGCTGAGCAAAGGCCTCCCCCAAATCTTTCCAAACATGCTTTTCCAGAGGCACCTCGATCCTACCCTTGCGGTATGCGTCTAGATCGTCTCGCCATCTCTTCCTGGGCCGGCCTCGGCGGCGCCGTCCATCCTCAGGCATCCACCGTGTGGAGTCTGTTGCCCAGCGATCGCTATGCATGCGGCTGACATCACATGACTCGCCCTATCCCATTTTAGCGTGGCAGCCTTTTTGTCTACGGCTAGGATCCCCGTTTTGGTGCGCAGCGTGGTGTTTCGTATTCTGTCAGTTAGGTTTACGGCCAGAAGTCCAGAACCCATTTTTACAAGGTTTATAATATTAGCTTGCTCTGTTCGTGTGTGTTTCTGGTTACTCCAAATTGTCATCTATTTTTCAAGCACTTCCTGGCATCCGATTGAGCTGAAATTTGGCATACCTATACAACTACCGACCTTACAAGATAGCCCTGTAGTTAGATTTGTGAAGGTGATAGAACAGATATTTTAAGAAATACTAAACTAAAAAGTACAAAATAATATACTTATAAGTAAAAATCTTTTTAAGAACTAAAAAGTACTAAATAAAACATTCGTAGACATAGAACTTGAATATTTTCTTAAAAGCTGGGACTTAGTTTAACTGGCGAAATGTGGGTGTATCTACTTTGACATTTACGTACTCTGCCTGACCCTTCGTACAGGCGCGCCTGTCCTGCCCGCGAACTGTATAAGAAGATTTTAATGAACTTAAAAGTACAAATAAAACTTACGTAGACACAGAACTTGATTTTCTTAAAAGCTTGAGCGTATCTTTAAGTGTTATGTGATAAAAAAGAGAAGGTTATTAAGGAGTTGGGGGGTTAGGGGAGGATTACACCGAATTTTTACATGTTTTGTACAAGTTACGTACACACAGCTACACATCAAGCTATACATTTCCAGTTTATGCTGATCTCGCATTGTATAGATTTTTTCCGTACAATGCAAGGTCAGCTTATACTGGAAATGTATAGCTTGATGTGTAGCCGTGTGTACGAGGTACGACCCATTCCTGCTTCGCACAAGAGCGATCTACTGATGCACTGATGTAAAATGTCAAAACATTGAAATTTATGTGCTGAAATGCGCATTCTAGAAAATAAATAACTTCATTTGATAATGAAGTTAAACGCTGTCACGTGGTCGTTGGCGTTCATTCCATAATAACGTATTTCTGTTTTCTCCCCTTTTTTTGTTTTTGAGGGTGGGAAAACATCCAATTACTCCAGCTCTGGGCGGAGCGGAAGGGCGTGTCAGACTTTTACTGACTAAAACCCACCCGTGTTCCTTCAGTTGCCTGTTGCCAAGGTCCCGGTATCCCTTTCGGACTTTCCCGCAACCCTGGCAGTCCTGGTTAATGATACTAGTCCTAATATCTTGTACGATACCCACTCTCTCTCTCACTGAGAGGAAGCCTGTTTTAATGAAACGGTCAGTTTTTATTGTAAATAAATACGACTTGTTGAGAGGATAGTAAGGTCCTTTTATTTGTTGTCATTTATTCTAATAATTCTAATAAGATATAGACTGTGTTGTTCATGAACAATCGCTCCAACCACCCCTTACGTCAAAAAACGCAGGGTTGCCAATCACCAAAAACTATATTTTTTATTATACATTTTTGGAGTATTAATCCTTTAAGCTTACATTATCAAGAGCCGTAAGTACAGGGTACACATAGACAAAAAGTTAAATATACCTAATCGTATCTAATCGCGCATGTGATTAGAAGTTCATTTATCTAATCTGTTAGTATACATAGATACACAAAAGAGACGGCCTACATAATACCGCAATTGTTGCTAATCAGAACTATTTAGCAGTTAAGTTTCCATGTAAACAAATACACACTTTAATACCTACACATAAAGTTTGTTTAGTTTACAGTACATCTTCAACCGTACTTTTTCACTTTTTTCAAAAGAACTTGCCAGTCTAAAATTAACTTTATTGACACTTCCTTAGTGTATTGGGTTTTTCCGTCAGGGTTTTCTCAGTTACAGCCCGGAGTCGCAGAGCCCGGAGTCTCTGATTTAATAGGGGAGGAGCCTGCCACTTAAACATAACTGGCGAAATGTGGGGGTATTGTAGGTGCACCTTTGTCTGTGCTCATTTAAAATAGTGAAAAAATATTATTACAAAAAACGGAAGTCTGTTTTTTTTTGTAAAACATTTATAGAGTTCCGTACCCAAAGGGTAAAACGGGACCCTATTACTAAGACTCCGCTGTCTGTCTGTCACCAGGCTATATCTCATTAACCGTGATAGTTAGACAGTTCAAATTTTCACTGATAATGTATTTCTGTTGCCGCTATAACAACAAATATTAAAAAACAGAATAAAATAAATATTTAAGGGGGGCTCCCATACAACAAACGTGTTTTTTTTTGTCGTTTTTATAGATAATGGTACCCTTCGTGCGCTAGTCCGATTCGCACTTGGCCGGTTTTATTTTTCATTTGTTAGCTGTGGTACATTCCCCACACATATTCGAATACCACTACGTAAATAACAGTGAGAGGAACTTAAAACATCATCGATATAGACTAAGTGGGAAAAAATACGTATTATTGAAGCTAACTTAAAAACTACGCAAGTAAAGTTAATAAAATTGATATGGGACCTAAACAAAAAAAGAATCATCAAAATCAATTCATAATTGGCGGAGTAATCGCGTAACAAACATACGAAAATAAAATATTCAGATGAATTGAGAACCTCCTCCTTTTTGAAGTCAGTTAAAAATAACCTAATTCAGTTGTGATGTTAGTTTTTAGGGGTATGAGGAACAGGGTGTATAGTTCACTCAGCCACCATAGAAAAGGCCCAACGATTGATGTTGGGTTCTTGTATATATGTCCACTGCACGGTAAACTTTAATTGCGCGATGCA
Source organism: Lithophane socia (assembly GCA_947522985.1). Lineage (NCBI taxonomy): Eukaryota > Metazoa > Arthropoda > Insecta > Lepidoptera > Noctuidae > Lithophane > Lithophane socia. The sequence continues at coordinate 2,373,163 of OX383281.1, read as the reverse complement.
GGATTTTTGTGTGACGTCAGGTCTTTGATGCGTATTTCGCATGTGGCGATGTAGATACCTCCACAGACACTTCTTCAACGCGTACCTAATGTCAGTTTTATGTCCTACTCCATACAGAGATATCGTGTTTAAAAGGTGTTTAGGCTTAACAACTGATAAACACGGTTTTGTGGTAATAATGTAAATGTTTTATTTATTTTATTTAAACCTTTCGCACTAAAAAAGGTACAAAGGCGGACTTAATGCCTGAGGCATTCTCTACCAGTCTACCAAGGGTGGTGAAGAGATTAGATGGCAGGTGCTCTAATTGAGAGGAACAAAGAGGAAAAAAAATAATAATAATATATCGTATTGCATTATAGATAAAGCAGGTTTACAGTACATAAATAAGCTATAAACTTATGATACATATACTTACATACATATATACTTATAATAAATACTATATATATATATATATATATAAATAAAACATACAAATTCAAGGGAGAGAGGTGATGACATGACTCTACTCTATTTATTTTGAGAAAAAACTCCGCAATTTCCGCTTAAATGCAAATGTTTTATTTTATCTTTTCAGTTAGATGTGCACTGTATCCGCTAACTTTAATCAAGACACAAATCCAAGTTCAGAGGAGGAAGGAAGCTTACAGTGGCGTGGCTGACGCTATATCTAAGATATATAAGAATGAAGGAGTGCCGGGGCTGTACCGCGGGTTCTGGCTGTCCAGTGTGAGTATCACCATCATCTCACCACACTCCACTAGTCCACGCACTCTTTAATAATAACTTTGAATTTTCTTCTTTTACTTTTGTTTATACTATACAGGATGTAAAGGTAAACACTCTTGTCATTCAAACCATGGGTAGTTGACTTAAATATAAAAATAAATGACCGAACCCAACAAAAAAAAAAGTTGTTTTCATTAAAAGATATTAAAAAGTTTCTATCTGACACCGTGCTTGCTAGCGAAACAGCTGACTGACTAAGGGAGGGATCGCGATCGCTGCCGGTCAGGTCACATCCCGTACCCCCCGCCCGTGTTGAGACGCAAGTTCGTTGCCCTAGCGCATAGGGCAAAGAACTTGTGGCAAAATTTAGACCTAATTTTTTTTTTTTAAGTTGTAATTTTCCATTGATTTTACGTTCTATAAATGAAACCAAACCACTGGTTGCAAGGATAACGGTGTTTACCCTAACACCCTGTATTCTACCAAAGGTAAAAATAATTTGTTAATTCTGTCAGTAAGATTAAGAGTACTTAAACGCTGTTTTGGGGGAGGGCCTGGTAATCTGTGTGACAGGTTCTCCTAGTGCAGATACCAGTCTCAAAGGATTTATCAGATAATGTAATCTTTATATTTTTAAGGCGCCTTTGTGGAAGAGAAATAAAAATGTTTATTTATTTGTATTTATTATCTGTCTAGCCTCATACAGCTGATTAACAGCAGTCGTAGCATGACCCTTCCTATTGCTACGAAGAATAGACATAGCTTTTTCTATACAAAGTGACATTTCGTTTCTTCATTTTTGACATCGCACCGTAGAAATCCTTCTACAATCTGTCATTTTGTCTTTCGTTTCTAACGATCTTTGTCTAGGTCTTTATAAGTGTGGACAATTTCGGAAGAAAGTTTTCTATCCCAACTGTCAAAATCACCATCAGAAAAAATATCCTATGACAAAACAAAGAATTTTGAGTCGAATTGTGTAGAAGAGTGAATTTCGTAAAAAGTGTAGTTGGCTTTTTCTACTTTGCTGCTGTCGGACTGTCTACACGGAACGTCATTTTTGTCTACTCTTCTGTCGACAAAACGGTGCTCTTGCTACGCCTGCAGAGGTCTTAGACGAGTGACAATCGCTTCGAAAACGATTCGTATTTCTACAACGACTTCCAACAGGATTGACATAAGCTTTTCGATAGCATATGTCAGTCCTATACATTTGTGCCTTTTCCATAATCGTTATCGCTGGTAGAATGTCACTTAGTCTAGGGCCTCGGTACATTCAACTGCCTATCCTCCCCGCGCCTCGCAGTTTCTGCCGCACACGTCACGTTCCCGTGGGTATAATTATTGGGATAAAAAGTATCATATGTCCTATTCCAGGTCATGGTCATGGCCATGTGCCAAAGGAGATCTTTCATTTTGGGCTAAATAACTAAAGAGCAGGCAAAAAAAAAAAAAAAATCCCTTTAGAACATTTATTCTCTTCACTTTTCGCTATCGGACCAAACCTGTAGGGTTTCCTGCAGATACGATCCTGCTGTTATACGATTTTGAAAAATATTGTTTTCATGTTTTATGTACCAATAATTAATAGTAATCTAATTATAGTAATAGCTTGTAGTAATAAAAAATGAAGAGAAAAACGTAATCTTTCGGAATATACGCATCTCATCTTTTGTTTGGCCGGCACTTTCTCATTTAGCCCAAAAATGTATGGATGGTGAAGGATTTCCTTTCATCCAAATCCGTTCAGCCACTCACTTTCGCATTTATAATATTATTAATCGTTTATTTATTTCCTTTCCTATGTAATTCCATTTTTAAATATTTCTTAAATTAATGATAGACCGATCCCAGTACAACGTGACATGGTCATCTTCATATTATTATAATAGTTAAGATTAGAATGTTATGTAACCATTCTTTTTCTACAGTTTCAGATAATCTCAGGAATATTTTACATCACAACGTATGAGGGAGTCAGATATGAGCTGGGCAAATATGATGTCAGCCCCAAGTTGAAGGTACATTATAAAATAAACATTAATAATTATGGGTTTTATATTAATAGCTGCTTCATTGGCCTAGTGGTTGCAAGGGCTACTGCTGAACACGAGGTCCTGGGTTCGATTCCCAGGTCGGCCAATTGTGTCATCACAGTGTCTTGTTTTCTTCTTTTTAATTGTTTTTTTTTTGTTTTAATTATAACTTTTATTTTATCATTGGTTATTATTATTTCTACTTGAACACTTAACAATAATACATAGATAAAATAGTATAATTAAAACTCACTATCATAATATTTCTTCCTTAGCGCCATCTACCTTCTGAATTACGGTAGTAGGTAGATGGCGCTAAAACAAATCACTTCAAGCGTGACGATGACGCGAATTCCATGATTTTTGTTCACCCAAAAAGTGCTCAACGCGCCAATAGAAGTTTTCACTTCAAAAATCTTTTACACTAAATGAACAATTACCTATAAGCCATTTGCACTTAGCAGTTATTGCTTTCTGCACTTAGCAGACGAAAATAACCCTTAAAAGCGATGTGTTAAGGTAGATAATAGAATTAAATTTTTCTTAGTTTTTTTGCAATTTGCTGGTCAGTGTCAGGTTGTATGTCGATTAAAATATAATTCGCGGCCGTAACAAATATGGCTTTACAGAATTATAATCATTAGCATCAGCAGTACAACTCCTTAAGTTAGAATTGACTTCAAATGTCATGATTTTATGAAGTTGTCATTTTTGGTAATATGAACTTAGAGAGTTGTATTGGTGATTATAATTCTATAAATCAATATTTGATACGGCCGCACATCATACAGGGTGTAAGGGTAAGCCTAAGCACAGCTCCGTCTTCACTCAAACCATGGGTAGTTGACTTAAATATAAAAATAAATGACCGAAAACAACAAAACGTTATTTTCATTAAAAGATTTAAAAAAGTTTATATCCGTGCTCGCTAGCGAAACAGCTGACTGACTGAGGGAGGGGTCGCGTTCGCGGCCGGTCAGGTCACGTCCCGCACCCCCTGCCCATGTTGAGACGCAAGTTCGTTGCCCTAGCACATATGGTGAAAGTTAGAAATTACTTTTTTGGTAAAATGTATATTAAAAAAAAAAGGTATAATTTTCCATTGATTTTACGTTCTATAAATGAAACCAAACCACTGGTTGCAAGGATAACGGTGTTTACCCTAACACCCTATATTTAGATCAACATACAACCTGAAACTGGCCTGTAAATAGCAAAAATCGTAATGCTAGCCACACACTTAACGATTTATTTGCGCACATTTAGGTTTGCGCAAGTCTATCGTGACGTGTGTGACTAGCATAAGACAATTTGAATTTCGCGGTTTACCCTGGCGTTTTCATCTTAAGGTGACGAACATATTTTGGCTATGACGACGTCAATTCGCGGACTACAGCTGTTCTAATATACATCATTTCAGTCTTTCATAGGTGGCGGCTGCGCGTCCATCGTTGGCCAGACAATCATTGTGCCGTTCGATGTGTTGAGCCAGCACCTCATGGTCCTGGGCCTGGTCAGAAGTCGAGGCAATATGAGGAATCCGGTGAGACTAACACTAGTTTTTTTTAGACATGTAGTTACAACTACATAGTAATGTTATCATTAATCACTACAAAACCGATCCCAAAGGACGTATTTTTTGCTTAGAACCAAAACAGTGCAGTAATGTTGTATGAAATTTCATTGTTGCGCTGTTTTGCATTGCAACAATGAAATTTCATTCAACTTTACTGCACTGTTTTTAGGATTCCAGACCAAAAGGGTAAAATGGGACCCTGTTACTAGGGCTCGTCTCTCCGGCTCTGTCTGAGTTGAGTTGACTTGAGTTGACCTGACTGGTTAATACAAATGGATAAATACCGTTTAAAATTACCTGACTTGACCTGACTTGAGTTGAGTACATTGGTAGTTGAAAGAAAAGTAGATTACGCACCTTGCTAAAGTGAGTAATTGATGCCCTCGTGTTAATTTAGTGCCCTCGCATACGCTCGGGCATCAACAACCCTCGTGCATCAATAACTCACTTGGCGAATGTTTAATAATTCTCATTTTCCGCTCCTGAAAATATTATTGAGCACTATAATATAAGGTTTGCACCTCTATTTGTGAAGCTCATTTTTTTTGGGGTCCTGACATTTACTAAATAGCCAAGTAACTGCTACCAACTTGGATTTAACGCTCGCTCAGCTCGCGCACAGTTGGGTCACAGCTCTAAGGGCTCGCGTACAAGGTATCGCCGTCGCTCCGACGCCGCGCCGTCTCTGCTTGATTAATTAAAGCATTATAAAGCGCGTGCACTTTTGCAAGCGACCTGCGATGGAATAAAAAAAAACTTTTTTTTACAGAAAATGAATCCCTTAGGTTTGGACCTAGAGAAGAAAATGTCAAAAGCTGCTCTCGCGAAGGAGGTGGCGGTGCGAGTGTACCAACTCCATGGTCCCTTGGGATATTACCGAGGCTATACAGCTTCCTTAGCCGCATATGTTCCGAACTCGGCGCTTTGGTGGGCCCTGTATACCGCGTATCAAGGTACGAATTCATTTTAAACCGATTCTCCAATAGGGATGACGAATAATATTCGAATTGTTCGAACAAATAATGTCATTTCAAAGAAGGCACAGCAAAATGAGGTCTTCGAAAAAATCAGTCAAATCGATGGAAATATGGAGAAGCTACATGCTTTAAAAGTTTCTGGAAGGGAATTATTCCCGTCCTTGTCTCGCGGTATGGACAATAACTTTTTTATGTTTTAAGTATTAAAAAAAACATTTGGATGCTTTTTGTTGTAAATAAAGCATTTGCCTGCTTTTTTTAACTGTCAAAGATTGACAACTGCTGTGAGTTGATTAAATAGAATAAAATGGAAGTAAAAATCTTTTCAAAAACAAGCTTTTAATGAACTAAGAAGGATTTTCCTATGGCCACCTTCCGGCTCCATCATTAGACCCTGAAAACCACCTAGTGTCAAAGCACTTGTTAATACAAAGCCAATGAGTCCAAATACGATGGTGCTATCTTGTTTGATTGAGCAGTTCCTATGGCCAACTTCCGGCTCCATCATCAGAATAGTTCCATGGTATCATTTTTTCAAAATGTCTCGTTAGTTATATAAGTATGCCAAGTTTCAGCCCGATCGGATGCTTGGAAGTGCTTCAAAAATAGATGACAATTGGAGTAACCAGAAATACATACGAACAGAGCAAGCTAATATAAAACTTGTAAAACTTGAATTGGTAGTGAATTTGCTTAACAATTAATTTTCCAGACGTATTAATGGTTTCTATTACTTCAGTAACACCTTGTATTTTCTATGTTCTGAACAGATGAAATGCTGAAGATCGCACCGGCTTGGGTGTCTACCCTCCTAATACAATGCGCGGCGGGCACGCTCGGTGGTTTCACGACCACGTTCCTAACGAACCCACTAGACATCGTTCGGGCCAGGCTACAGGTACGCGCCTCATAATAGACTTCATCCTAGCCAACAATGATATTATAAGTAAAAAGACGTAGATAGTTTATCGAACATTCGATCTTCAAAAACGTAAAATATCACACTATAGATGATACAAAGAATTAAAACTTGGAACTCGCGTCATCGTCACGGTTGAAGAAATGAATTAATGTTTTTGGGTGAACAAAAATCAATGAACTCGCGTCACCGTCACGCTTGAAGAAATGAATGAATGTTAAGTGAAAACTTCTTTAGGCACGTTGAGCACTTTTTGGGTGAACAAAAATCATGGAACTCGCGTCATCGTCAGGCTTGAAGAAATGAATGAATGTAACTTAGTTTTCACTTCTATCGGCAGCCCCCAAGGACTGCCCCGCATGTTTTTGACAGCACTGAGACGTCAAATACGGGGACCTTTCAAAAGTGTCAAAGCCTCTATTTTCAATCCGCCTGCCTTTTCCTAACTCTGTTGGGGTCTGCTTCCAACCAACGGGATGCAGTTGAATACCAGTATTTTACATGGAGCGTCTGCCTATCTGACCTCCACAACCCAGTAACTGGGTAATACGATACCCCTTGGTAAAGCTGGTTGTCAGACTATCGGCCTCTCACGACCCTGTCAAAGATCTACGAATGACTGCCGGGACCAACGGCTTAACGTGTTTTCCGAGGCACGGAGGTGCGGCTGTTATTAATTAGACCAAGTAACCCGAATATTTAGACAAATGTCAACAGTGTCAGTGTCATTAAACGGCATCCTTATTTTGTTGCAGGTGGAAGGCGTGGGCACCATGAAGGACATTTTTAAAACTTTGTGGGCAGAAGAGGGTTTGGTAGGGCTGTACTTCAAGGGGTTGTCGGCTCGTCTGTTGCAGTCCGCTTGCTTCTCATTCAGCATTATCCTAGGATATGAGAGCATAAAGCGCGTGGCGCTGAGCGACGAGTTCAAACCGCGAGTGCGCTGGTGATCCTAATAAATGTTCGCCATAAATAAACTCTTTTATTTAATGAGGGTTTCATGAAAATTCACGCCACTAGTTGGCGCCACTTTGACATCCATTTCTTCCATTTGGAAGACAAAATAATACAAAATATACTATGACGTTTATCATTCGTTCATAATTCAGTCACGGCTAAAGAAAATAAAGGCGCTTTGACACTTTTGACAGGTGCCCGGACCTGACGTCTCAGTGCTGCCGCCTAGTGAACGTCATTTCAGAAAACCCTCATTCTATACAGCTTATCCCTTGCTGAACTTTCACAGCCCCATATCATACACACATCCTGGTGAAAAACCTTTCAAATGCGACGTTTGGGAAAAAATGCAGAGTTAATGCAAGGGTGATGATTTGCCTCACCACTGCACTTAACGTGTAGGGGAGATGGGTACCTAGTTAATTTTTACTGGTCACCTTCAGCAATACCGCCATTCATTCGTTTCCGTTTCCCCTAGCAAAGAGAATACCATAGAGGAAAGTACCTATGACATGGCAAAGACTTCCCATGACAAAGACAAACTAAAAAACTGGCACTCTCACACTTGACACATGACAGTGACAGCACCAGAGCCAGCACTCACTTCAGCTTTTGAAAGTTGATGAAAGTTTTTCTGCCAACGGAACTCGCTTGTTCCTTGCAACAGAATAGCCAACAACTGACAAACGGACAACGCACGACAATGATTTATAGGATAGGGTAAATAACCTATTCAAATAACAATAGTAACCGATTTTGGACGATTGATTGTTCGTGCAGGGCCCTGCAATCACGTGAAACCCGATTTGAAGGTGAAAAACTGCGGTAAGTTCTTAATATTCGTTACTCAAACCAACAAAAAAGGAGTTACACCTAATATGAGTTATGAGATGTTTACTAAAGTAATTTATGTAAAATACCTGGATTTTCACGAATCGAGAAGTTTACAAAAATGTGGTCAGTGCAGTCTTAGACAAAGAGAGGACACTCTTATGTCCGTCTGCTGGAGTTAAACTACCTATTTATAAAAGTTTAATTCACAAAATAAAAGTACTTACTTTAATTTATTTTTGGTGTCTCAGAGATCAATAAGGTATCTAAACCTACCTTAACCTATCTAATCCTACTAATATTATAAACGCGAAAGTTTGTGAGAATGGATGGATGGATGTTTGTTACTCTTTCACGCTAAAATTACTAAACGGATTTGGATGGAATTTCGCACACAGATAGTTTATAACCTGGATTAACACATAGGATACTTTTTATCCTGATATTCTCACGGGATCGGGACTTATGCGGGTGAAACCGCGGGGCGCAGCTAGTATAATATAACAAGGGGTCCAGGGCGGGACGGTGCGGCAGTGCATGGCAAAAGATTTTCAAAAGCGGAAAATAAGAATAAACATCATTCATGTTTAATCTTATTTTAGCACTTACTTTTCGTTGATATTGTCACAAGGGCGCACACAGAAGGCTTTTTTTTTTCTTTCGCATAGCCATACAAATGTTAAAGCTTTGACCCTGGAACCCCTTATTATTATTAGATTGATCTCTTAGACAGATCATGAAAATCATCTATTTTTCAATAATATCTCCATTTATTTGTTTAATTAAAGATCGCTTTTAGTGATGAGACCGCCCATTCTGTCACCATAGGCAAAATATCTACATTTAAATCTGTAACTCATAAATAGCTAACCAAATTTATATTTGGATCTCATAAATACCTACTTTAAAACAGTGTGTTATTCATACTAAAATAGTTCAGATGCTCAAGAAATTATTAAAAATGTCACCCTGGATAAATATCAAGCTTCTGCGTTTGTACATTTTTTTTTTTTTTTTTGAGACCTTATGAAGCAATGGATTAGCCATCTGTTTCAAAACGATTCAGATTGTGACTGATTGTGTATTACGCAATAAGAGTGGGTCCTAGTTTGAACAATAAATTTTATCTTACCATTTTTTTTTAGATAAGAATGTTGGAAATAAAAAGTGAAGGCGCTCAGTCATACACAATACCTTTAGATAGTGTAGAGTTGTCATACCTCAGTAAGTATGTCCGCACCGCACACGTAGAGAAGAGACCGCTGTGGACGAGGAGGTGCCTGGACGGAGAATCTGAGTATTGTCGCGTACAAATAGTCACTCAAGATGATACTGAAGATTGCTATTCTGGTAAGAATGTTTTTTTTTTTTTTGTGAAAATGCTAGACTTCCCCGCAAATTTCAATTTTCTTACGTTTTTAGGGTTCCATATGTCTGAATGAAAAAACATCCCAGCTACGGAACCCTTCATTGTACGTGGTCCGACACGCCAAATTGGTCTAATATAAAAAACCGGCTAAGGATTTTTATATATTAGAACAATTTGAACTAAAAGAGTTGTATTGTGTTTTAACTATTATTTTGTAAATACAAATATTCGTTACTGCTGATTTTTTAAGTAGGTATGTACATACACACACACATACACATAAATTAAATTTTTGGTCATTTTTATAAATCCATGTCGATTGTAGGTTATTTAGAATGTTATTTTTATTTAGGGGTTTACGGGATAGGAACTATTTGAGGAAACGCACTCTAAATCATATTTCATAATTTTAGGAGGTCCCTCCGCCCCCTTGTAATCACAGGTGGTCACATTTGTGTGACCCCTCCCCCGGGTGTTACATCACATATTTTGCAATTTTAAATTTAAATCTTGATCGAGTTGGTAATATTTAAAGTTATCGTTATAGTGAGTTTTAATAAATTTCTACATGGTGACGCCCGAAGCTGTCGAGCATCGTGTGATAAGGTGGAAGGAGTCGTACTCCTCCCCCCCTTTTCACACAATGTCACACTTTGTCGACATGTGACGAAATTTACGGATGGCCCACAAGTCACTAAAAATAAAGTACTTTTTAATTGAAATTTCTTAGGCGGCGATTCGATAATTGTACGAGAATTGAGAGTGCTTCATGCACGCGTCACGTTTCGTTACATGAGAGAGAAAAAAGTATATAACTCACAGACTAAGACTCTGCGTTCTCCTAACAATCTTCTCCTACTCTGTCCTTCTCATACTTCTGACTTCTTCTTTTCATATTCAGTCCATTCTTCTTTGGAATGCGCGTCCTCTTGATATCAGGACGGCCACCAGTCGTTATGCATTTAAACGAAAATTGCGAAGTTTTTTCTCAAAATAAATAGAGTAGTCATATCATCACCTCTCACCCTTGAATTTGTATGTTTTATACCATATATTATAGTAAATATATGTGTAAGTATATGTATCATAAGTTTATAGCTTATGTATGTACTGTAAACCTGCTTTATCTATAATGCAATACGATATATTATTATTATTTTTTTTCCTCTTTGTTCCTCTCAATTAGAGCACCTGCCATCTAATCTCTTCACCACCCTTGGTTGACTGGTAGAGAATGCCTCAGGCAGTGCGAAAAGTTTAAATAAATAAATATAACTCTCTCTCTCTCTCTCTGTCAGACTAAATTCTTATTCTTTATTATTTTCAGAAGAAACATTTGACACATTTAATTGCCATATTTGTAATGTAGAAGTACCTGTATTGTGTTTCAAAAAACATAACGAAAGCGATAAACATGTGTCCTTAAAAACGATATTCCAGAAAGTTTTTGAAAGAATGTCTAAACAAATAAATATAAGTGTAATTAATAACGACAAGGATATCGACAAGGATGTGTATTACTGCGTGCCTTGCTCTAAGATTATTAAAATAGAAAACAAACATAAGCACGAATCGTCACAATACCACGTGAAATCGCAAAGAGCTATTAATGTTGTGCATGAGTTTAACAAAATATTTGAAGAAAGTAAAGGCTACGTTGGTTTTAAAGTGGTAGAAAATAAAGAAATTTTGGATGAAAAGAGAGATTTGTCTGAGAACAATTTTGGTGCAGAAATTATTCAGAATGACACAAAAAATAATAACGTAAAAGATGTAACTTATGAGGAGAAATCTAACAATGATGAAGACAAAACAGTTTGTTGTACTAATGACAAAACAATGAAAGCAACCTTTACCGTTGAGCATTTGGTACCACACGACAGACATAACGAAGAACTTAATTCAGAAGAAAAATATTTTAAAGATATTGTTAAGAAATACAATTTGAAAGTTAATTTGCCTATCGTAGATGGTGAATATATTCATGTAGCTAGTCCAAGCGGGGTCAGAGCAAAGATTTCACGAGAACATTTTCATAGTTACCTCTCCATAGTCGAAGGAATTAGGATATATTGTCAAATGTGTCACAAACGGGTAGAATTGAGAGAAGAAAGTAAGCATAAGGTTTCAGAAGAACATGCAAGAAATGTATTTGAACCCGTGAATGAACAATTCGGCCGAAGTGTAAGTAATTAACAGACATCTTCAAAAAGGAGGAGGTGCTCAATTCGTCTGTATGGTTTTTTTGAGGTTAATTCAACCAGCTTCCAAAAAAAACAGTAAAAAAGTGAAAAGTAACTTTAATTTCGAAAGTCGTTTTTTTTTTGTAAAAGTTTTTATTTTTAATTTTTTCGTTGTGGCACCTACCCCACACAAATTCGCATACCACTATCTGCTGTGTAAATAACAGTGACGAAGTAATTTAAAACATCGTCCATATAAACTAAGCGGGATAATTTTTGAAGCTAACTCAAAAACTACGCAAGCAAAGTTAATAAAATTTATATGGGACCTCTGAAGCATTACCTACCAAACAAAAAAAAGAATCATCAAAATCAATTCATTATTGGCGGAGTAAACGCGTAAGAAACATTAAAAAAAAGCAGACGAATTGGGACCCTTCTCCCATTTGAAGTCTGTTAAAAATACTAGCTGCCCTGCTGGCATGCTCTAAACAACTTATTTCGCTTGTTTTCTCCGCAGTCGTCGCTTGAGTGTGTAGCTCGTTCACGGGGTAACCTAACTAATATTTAATGTTTTTCTTTCCAGCGCAACGTTTATAGTAGTCATTGCCTCATATGTAACACGCTAGTCCCCTCTAATTCCCTATACAAACACCATCTTAACAATGATAAACACGTCAAACTCTTCAACAGCGCAAAATTAACTGACATTTGGCAAAACAATGAAGATTTTGCCAACAGCAGAGAGAACAACATTGAACGAACGAATAAGGAATATATTTGTAAAGTTAATTTATCTGAAAATGATTTAGGTGGTCATCATAATGAAAGTGGTCACTTCACAAAAGATGCTGCATCCGTTAAGAAACTTGTAGTTTGCAAACTGTGCAATGTTAGTGTGGCTCACGATCAAATGGAATACCATAACGCTGGGACTGATCATTCGTCTAACGCGTTAAAAAAAGCGCTAAGAGTAGCTGATGGATTACAAGCATTATTTACCAAAGACAATCTAAAAACAGATGGTGATTCGTCTAAAAATGATAATGTAACCAATCAAAACGACAAACTTCAAAATGATAATGTAGCCAAACAAAACGATGTATCTAAAAATGATAGTGTAACCAATGAAAACGATGCATCTGAAAATGATAATGTAGCCAAACAAAACGATGTATCTGAAAATGATAATGTAGCCAAACAAAACGATGCAACCAAAAATGATAATGTAACCAATGAAAACGATATATCTAAAAATGATAATGTAGCCAAACAAAACGATGCATCTGAAAATGATAATGTAGCCAAACAAAACGATGTATCTGAAAATGATAATGTAGCCAAACAAAACGATGCAACCAAAAATGATAATGTAACCAATGAAAACGATATATCTAAAAATGATAATGTAGCCAAACAAAACGATGCATCTGAAAATGATAATGTAGCCAAACAAAACGATGTATCTGAAAATGATAATGTAGCCAAACAAAACGATGTATCTGAAAATGATAATGTAGCCAAACAAAACGATGCATCTGAAAATGATAATGTAGCCAAACAAAACGATGCAACCAAAAATGATAATGTAACCAATGAAAACGATATATCTAAAAATGATAATGTAGCCAAACAAAACGATGCATCCAAAAATGATAATGTAACCAATGAAAACGATATATCTAAAAATGATATTGTAGCCAAACAAAACGATGCATCTGAAAATGAAAATGTAGCCAAAGAAAATGATAATATAACGAATGAAAACGGTGTATCTAAATATGATAATGTATTCAAACAAAACCAGCTTTTGGGCACTTTTCTAAAAGACGATGCGGACCAATTTTTTGATGCCCAATGAGCTCTTCCCTTTTTTTTATTTTTTTTTATATAATTGTACATACTATACATATTTCTTTTTAAGTCTGTTAGAGTATATATTTTATAATTATGTAAATACTATGATTGAAGATAATTACATCAGTTGAAAACAGCAGGGAGCAGTAGTGGCCCAGTGGTAACGGGAGCAGTGGTGGCCCAGTGGTAACGGCCACGACTTACGAGTTGTAGGTCGTTAGGTTCGAACCCTGAGAGGCGCTTTACTTTGTGTAAATTATTTCATCGCCACTGCTCTCAAACCGGTGAAGGAAAACATCGTGAGGAAACCGGCATGTCCTAGAACCAAAAATTCGAAGACATGTGACATCTACCAACCTGCACTGGGCCCGCGTGGTGGATTACGGCCCACTCCCTCACAGAGAGGAGGCCTGTGTCCCAGCAGTGGGAACATTATAGGCTGATTATGCTATGCTTATGCTACATCAGTTGATAGGTACCTGATTTCCAATAAAACAAAACGCTATATCTGAAAGTGATTATGTAACCAATGAAAACAAATACTTCAAAATGATAATGCATTCGTACACACGGCTACACATCAAGCTATACATTTTCAGTATAAGCTGACCTCACGTTTCGGAAATCTAGCTTAATATTATAAACGCGAAAGTTTGTAAGTATGGATGGATGGATGTTTGTTACTCTTTCACGTAAAAACTACTGAATGGATTTGGATGAAATTTGGCAAACAGCTAGTTTATAACCTGGATTAACACATAGGAGACTTATGCGGGTGAAACCGCAGGGCGCAGCTAGTCTTATAAAATGCGAGATCAGGATAAAATGGAAATGTATAGCTTGATGTGTAGCCGTGTGTACAAATGACACACCTAAAAAAAATATACCTAAACTTTGTAATGCATTCGTACAAATTTGTGACGAAATATTTGAATATCATGATGATTTTTTAATTAATAATAATTAAAAAGTTGCTACTTATACAACATTAGTATTTGTTTATGCTAAACCCGAAAAGGGGTCATTGTACTCATCATGAGTACAATGACCCCTTTTTGGGATTAGCATAAACAAAAAATAATGCTGTATTTATTGAAGAAAGTACTGTAATACATGTTAATTATTATGATGATGAAAGTTGTGATCTGAAGTTGAAAAAATATATTTGTTTCTTATTAACTAACTGGTTTAATTATTTTTGCCTCAATATCAAAAACATTTGTCTCACCAGTGGGAAGAAATGGAATGTTCACAATTTGGTCGTCTGGTGGTTCATAACTGTGTCCCACTAGTTGATTTCGGTGGGGCAAATTACACTCTCATAAACTATGAGTTCACTATTCCCGGTATCACAGCCGGTATTAATGCTGGCACTGTTGCATAAAATATTATGGATAAATAAAAAGTTTGACATAAAAAAAAAATCTAATAGAACCTATTCGTACGAGATTAGGATGACTGAAGCATATAGGCGATGCTGACAGAATAACCTTTTATTTCTTAAATAAATAATAAAGGCTTTTTTTATTTTTATTTATTAATTATAATATCTGTGATAGCGCATAAAAATATAAAACTGTTTTCAAGATTAACTTCAAGTAGGTAACTTGTGTGGTATATGAGGTATTTAGATATTTTTGGCACTTTGCAGGTGGCTTTTTTATATTGCTCGTCAGTGTATGTCAACGTTAGGTTTACAATATGGTTAACTTCTCTTGCAAATCTGTTCTTTATTCTCAAAGGAAAACGAGCATAGCTCCACTTGCACTTTGGGAAACTTTCAGTCTTCTAACGCCAGGACCACAAAGGGCGGTGCGTCTTGCAGCGCAGGGCGACGCTCGAATGGACCCGCGACACTCCTCTCCGCAAGTCGCACCGCGGCGACTCATGCCCACTCTAAATAATTTCTAACTTCGGTCGCAGACGCAGGTCGTGCGAGCGGTGATGTCGTGGGCAAGGGGTGATGTGGGCCATTGTATACTACAGATCGATTCAAACTCAATGGTGGCTCGGAAGTTAGCTTTTAGCTGCGCAGTACCCCACCCCTCACCCCCGCTGTCACATGAAATTGTTACTGCGCAGCGACTCGCCTCATGTTCCGAGCCTCCATTAAGTTTGAATCGAACTGTACCAAGCGCGCCACGTATCGCATATAGAGTCTGGCAAACGAAAGTTGAACCTGAAAACACGCGCGAAATTTAAAATAATAAGACTGTTTATCCCTGCACATAGTGCAAGAACACGTGTTCATAATTGAAACTTAATTTCATTTAAATAAAATAAAAATTCAAGTATCAACACGTCATATCGCGCTATGTACAGGGATAAACAGTCTTGTTTTTTTAAATTTCGCGCGTATTTTCAGGATCAACTTTCGTTTGCCAGACTCTAACAGTGAGTCATGATGGCGCAATCAATCAATCAAGCCTTCCCGCGAGTGCGGCTAGCATGTAGTTGGCGCTCCCCTGCACCAGCCGCACCAACGAAGTGCTGCGCTATCGCTATCGTAATTATAAAATATCAATGAAAAAAAAAAAAGTCGAACATAAAAAAACCTTCTTTTGTGGAAAAACACGATGCACTCTCTCATAATCTCGCTGTAGGTAGTATAAGGGTCAGCTCAGACCGCGACGTGAAGCGACGCGACGCTGCACTCACTTTTTTTAACAATTATCGAACCTATTTTCTACACGACGTATAATTTCAGCGCGAGGGTTGACACGTGTCAAAGTACGCTGAGATGCGCAGCGCGTGTACCATATTGTGTAGTAAATAAATACGTTATTGTATCGGATCATAAAAAAGTGCGTGTCGCTGCTTCGCGTCTCGGTGTGAACTGACCCTTAGTTCCTTGCTCATTTCAGAGGTCGGAGGAAAAATAATAAAAATTAAACTTGAAGTAGGTACAAAAAATCTTTATTAATCTTTGATTATTAATCTTCGATTTTTTTTTATTCTATCAAGATATTAATCTTTGTTACAGCAAATACATATAATCGTAGTTAATAGCGTTTTTGCATTTTGCGCTGTGACTATAGAGGCTATGGAGGGTCTGCAGTTGTTGCCCGCGAAATTCAAATTTTCTTTCGAGATTCTTTCTCGATCTTATGAAGCCATGGATTAGAAATGTGTTTCAAACATATTCCAATTATTATTCTGACAGATTACATGCATTACGAAAATTTTAATTTCTCGGGCTTCAACTTACGAAAACAATCTAAAACTTAATCTTTATAAATAAACTTCCACGACTCCCGTACTTTTGCATACAATAAGTACAATTTTTGCGTGATACCTAAAATAAAAGTTGTTTGACAGCAATAGGGAATATGCATTTATTTTTTAATATTTTTATTCGATAGTTTACATCGTCAAATAATAGTAAAACAAAATTCGACGGAAAAAAGCAATTTAAGTACTTAAAAAAAATGCTAAAAATATCCAACCGATCCGGGCTATTCAAACGCCATCATTTGGCGCATTTGGTGTGGTGACGTCACATTCTATGAAAACAAACAAGCAACTGTCAAGTCAATGTCAAACAAAAAGGAGTGTTTGACAATGACTTGACATTTGTTGATTGACTTGACATTGACATTTTTATTGTTGTCCTAGATTGTTACGTCACATCCGTTCTTAGCTTTTCAAGTAGAGTCTGTCAAGCGAGTCTTGTCCCATGAAAAAGGCGGTAAATTCAAAAATCTTACAGGGGTCAACACTGATATAGTACGCTTAAAACTGGTTTGATACTTTAATTTTTGTAGAAAAATAAATCTTTGGGATAAATTACAAAAGCGTATCCTCCAATGTACCGGTTTGGAATACCGAAGACACAAATATACGGTACAAGTACCTACATCCCCGGTAAGTCCCCGGATGAAGGTATTTATTAATCACAATCAGAACTAAAAACAGAATCTAGAAATTCAATGCCTTCGAAAGAGAAATCACTAAGTATCATCATTAGTCATTACGCACAGAAAATGATGAAGGGTTCCAACTCCGTTTCAGTTATCCTGTCCCTTACTTTATATTCATGACTAAGAGTGTCATGACTACGATGTCTTAATCTAAATCCGAAATCGTGATCACATCACAGTAAAATATGTACCTAAATAAAATTCGGTAATTGAGCTAAAAGTATCAAAATGTTGTAGACTAGAACTTGTGACAAATGACAATCCGTTTGACAGATAATAGTATTGCCATTATAAGAAATCAGCTAAATGGTCGTGGACATGATTCGCTTGACAGACTCTATTTGAATTACCCATTTGGCATATTAAAAAAAAAAAATCTCGCTCAAAAAGAAATATTATTCAAAAATATTGATGGAGGCATAATTCTGAAGTAATATAATTTATAAAAAAAATACTTGACCCTTATTTGAATCACATGCATATTCCCTAATTACAATGTAATTTCTTGTACACAATGCGTTGTTGACGGCTTCGTCGTGATGGGTCATTTTACAACCTGTTTATGTAGTTTTATACAATACATAAACATTGCATTCAAAACTACGTTATTTAATTTAGAGACAAGATCTGTTCCAAAAGCGCCTGATAAAAATGTAATCAAATGTAACGGAAAACGTACACAAGGTGTTTTTTTTAAATCCCATAACTCTATGGTTTTAATGAGACCATGTCAAAGAATCAACTGGAATGTTTTTATTTTCGTTTTTTTTTTTTTTTTTTCATACAAAGCTGAGGTGCGTTATATAGATAACCTCAATTTTTGCCACAATTTAAACATGTTATTTGAACAAAGTAGTTGGAAAAAGTTGCACTCTTCTAAATACAGATAAATGTGTGAATAATACTGTATAAGAATTTAACTAAGGTATTTTTTAAATCCTTGTTTCCAATATTAATGTTATTTCCACGTAAACAAACATCAACCCTATATGAGTGTAAATAAAGTTGATTTTAGACTGACTAGTACCGATGAAAAAGTAATAAAAAAATATCAAGTTGTAGCGCAAACTGAACCTTTTGTGTAGGCATCAGGGCCGCAGCTACCGTACAACTCGATTCCTATCGGCTTCCCTTCTGGAATTCGAAACAAAACCACTCTATCGTCATTGAAAAATGACACAGTCAGTAGTGTTTAAAATGCCTTTTAAGTAATCACACTATAGGTATTTAATACACCATATAATTAAAACTATACAAAACGCCTACATTCAATGTTTTGTCTTTGTTGTCTCCCAACAGCAAAAAAAAATTCTCTAAAATAACTCGGCGGCGCGGCTGGCTTATCGCTCCTTCAAAAATCAAGGCGTCATGACGTCACTTCGGTCACGTGACACCCCGGTTTTATACGCTTCGAGCAAGCCGGTCAAATACGAGTTATTGTACCTAAAGCGATCGCGTGAACGAGATGCCGCGATATCGGTTCGGTAGTTTTCGTTGAATTTCGTAATGCGTTCGGCTCGGAGTTCGGACAGGACGCTATTGTGTGGTTGCTGTTTGACGTAATCGCATTATAATTTGTTTACACTTGCAGTTAATTTGCATTTTGTTCGTATTATTTATTGAATACATTAGTTTATCAGTTCGAGAATCGTAGTAGTAGTATTAGTTTGTTGGTATAAAACAGTGATTAAAGTGTTTTGACTTTAGTGAAAGTGTACGTTGTAATTATGTATTTGGGGTAAGTAGGTAGATAGTTAATAAGTTGAAATTTCTTAATAGATTTGAAAAGTTATTAGTACTATCAGTAGGATTAGGATGGCGGCAATAATTCGTCAAGGACTTTCTAATTAACTACAATGTCTTTTGGCCCGCGTGCGGCCCGTCTGGTAGCTTAGTGGTAACCTATACATTGTTGTTTAGGATTATTTTCTTTGTGAGGAAACATGCTTTCCAAGGTTAAGTTTTGAAATTAAGAAACACATAATTAGGCCGTGCTCGCTCAGATATAAGTATAAATTACAAACGACGTGATAGTTTTTTCAAACATTCTAATGTTTCCCTTTACGATAAATATGAATAGCTGACTGGCAGTTGTAAATAAAATAAAATGTATTGTTTCCCTTGTTTACTTTTCTCAGATTCTAGTAGTTTATGTAATAAAGGGGTTTTTACATTCATAATCTGACGATTTTTCGCTAATTCGTTTGAAGCTCTACACCCGCGCGGCCAATTCCCTCTAGTGGCCGTGAGCGAAAACTCTGAATTGTAAAATGCCACTCCCTAAAAATTTCTCGTTAAACGCGCCCTCTGTTTAATTATTTGTGAATTTTTTGAATGGAGATATCTCGTTCTTGTACTGACAAAATGCATTGCTTTTCTGATATTTTCGTTAGATGGCGTTGCGCTATTAGGAGCGTAATCACTTGTTGAACTGTGTGAGTGTGCGTGGTTTGTGAAAGCGGGCTTTTTGAATGTGAGTTTATAAATAAGTTTGAGAAAAGTAAATCAAAATAGGAATTTAATGAAACGGTTTATTGATACCGTTCTTTTGTTAGGTAAACAAACAAGAAGTAGGTTTTCGCGGTCACAAGGAAGGTCCGAAGTGACATCATAACAAGTATTATTAACCGACTTCTTCAAAAAGGAGGAGGTTTTCAATTCGTCAGTATAGTTTTTTTTTTTTTTTTCTTTTTTTTTTGCTCCGGGTTCCCACCCCCGAAAAATCACCCTTCGCCACTGGTAGGCATTACAGTTGTTTTTCCTAAAACTCGTGTTTGTTTACATGTTTGTCAAATAAATTGCGAACGCGGAATTGGTGGTTTCCTATGGAGAAGAGCCGGCAAAAAACTCCACCGGTACTCTTTTAAAAATAATTGCATTTTACAATATTTTCGAATTACAGTGTTAATAGGTATGGGAGGACAGTGAAGGCCTTTCAACAGGTACCATAAGGTTTTTCATCAAGGTGTACCTATACAAATACGTTAACCAAATTACTAACTACTTAAGATTAAAACTGAAGACATCCATCATGACACCATGTTTAGGAATATGAAGACCTAAAGATTTTTGATAAGGAAAACTCCGCTGGCATGACATACATCACATTTGTACGGATTTTCACCGGTGTGTTCGAATATTATCATCTGCCTAGCCTTCTCCGCACCAAGTTGTCGGCTTCCGGTCTAACTGGATGCAGCTGAATACCACCTATTTTACATGGAGCGACTGGTTATCTGACGTCCACAACCCAGTAACTGGGTAATACGATACCCCTTGGTAAGACTGTCAAGACTTTCGGGCTTCTGACGACCCGTAACGACTGTCAAAGTTCCACAAATGACAGCCGGGACCAACGGCTTAACGTGCTTTCCGAGGCACGGAGGAGTCACGAGGCCCGGTGTATGTTCGAATATGATAAACCAAAATGATTTTTACAGTAAAACTACGTTGACATGCATCACATTTGTTAAGTTTTTTCACCGGTGTGTGTACGATCATGATGTCGAGCCAGAGAACTTTTATGAGCAAAACTCTGTTGACATACATCACATTTGTATGGTTTTTCACCTGTGTGTGTTATATTATGATAAGTCAAAGTTTTTTGTTGAGTAAACCTACGCTGACATATATCACATTTGAAGGGTTTTTCACCTGTGTGTCTTAGAATATGAACGATCAAATAATCTTTGTGCGCAAAACTTTCCTGACAAATATCACATGTGTAAGGTTTTTCACCTGTGTGTTTTCGAATATGAACGTCTAAAGTATGTTTGTGACCATAACTACGCTGACATACATCACATTTGTAAGGTTTTTCACCTGTGTGCGTTCGAATATGAGAAGTCAAAGATCTTCGTTGAGTAAAATTACGCTGACATATATCACATTTGAACGGTTTTTCACCTGTGTGTATTCGAACATGATTGTTATAATAATTTTTGTGAGCAAAACTTTGCTGACAAACATCACATTTGTAAGGTTTTTCACCTGTGTGCGTTCGAACATGAAATCTAAAAGAACTTCTGTGGCCAAAACTACGCGGACATATATGACATTTGTAAGGTTTTTCACCAGTGTGTTGACGAACATGAACGTTCAAACTGCTTTGTCGTGTAAAAGCCTTTTGACATACATCACATTCGTAAGGTTTTTCATCACAGTGACTATAATTCATGTGTCGTTTTAAAATATAGTTTTTTGTGAATCCTCGTGAACATATATCACATTTGTAAGGCATTTCTATACATGAACTCTGATGTGTATTTACATCGTCACTTTGAATGCCTTTGTTATTATTCCTTATTTTACGCATCAAATTATCTTTGTCATTATTTCTAGGGCCATTCGTGTCTATGGCAGTACTTAAATTATTTGTTACTTCTGTAATATTTGGTTTGTTTAGTTTTTCTTCACTATCGTCTATATTATAGTTAGTAACTGTAGTATTTGCAATAGTGACAGGCTCATTAACTTTAGTTACATATTTGGACGCATGACTTCGAACTGTCCGGATCAAAATGGAGTCCGATGGTTGGTTTTTCATTTGCTCGGCTGTCATTGTATCTTCTAGTTTCGCTCTTCGCGGTTTCTTCGTTGCCCCTGTGATAATAAATATGGTAAGTATGAGTTTTTTTTGTCAGAAGCCCAAAAGTCTAACACCATTCCAATCAGACAGAGGGGCAACTAGAATCAGTTCTATTTCTTTGTTTTTTTTGACGTTCAAAAGTGCCTTGTATGTGCCTATTTGAAATAAATTATTTGACTTTGACTTTGAATCTGCCTAGCCTTTTCCCAACTATGTTGGGGTCGGCTTCCAGTCTAAGCGGATGCAGCTAAATACCAGTATTTTACATAGAGCGACTGCCTATCTGACCTCCACAATCCAGTAAATGGGTAATACGATACCCCTTGGTAAGACTGGTTGTCAAACTGTCGGGCTTCTGACGACCCGTAACGACTGTTAAAGATCCACGAATGACAGCCGGGACCAACGGCTTAACGTGCTTTCCAAAAGTCTAAAATCAAAACGTCTAAATAAATGTATTTTCTTTCTTGTTTCTTTCTTTCTAACAACCAGTCTTACCAAGGGGTATCATGTTTCCCAGTTACTGGGTTGTGAAGGTCAGAGAGGCAGTCGCTCCATGTCAAACAGACTTGAAGCTTACCCCAGCATAGTTGGGAAAGAGGCTGGGCGGATTGAATCTTATGCCAATTTTTTTTACCGACAAAGATAATTTTGATATTTATTGACTAGCTGCGTCCCAAGGTTTCACCCTCGTAAGTCTCGATCCCGTGAGAATATCAGGATAAAATATCCTGTCCTAACGCAGTACTACTCGGAGCCAAACTTGTTAAATATTTTTATTCGCAAAAAAAGGCTAGATTAGGTTAGAACTGTGACCCTCTAGGACCAAAAACGACTCAAACTCAAAGCATTTATTTCAATTAAACCATTTACAGGTACTTTTGAATTGTCAAAGAATCGGTCAGTTAGTCAAAAAGTTGAAGCTAGTTGCCCATTCCAAATCGTAGATCTCTATAGAGAAGAACGGGCAAGAAACTCCAAGGACACTCTTTTAAAAATGGATATAGATATTACAAAATCCTGGGTACAGTATTCTTGGTGCTTCTATATGTGAGAACAATGTCAAATGAAAAATATTCAAAAACAATTCAAAATATAAGATTAAAAATAAGCCCTGGCAGATGAGAGATGACCAGTTTCAACTGACAGCGCCCGTTCACGAACATGACACGTAGATCAGCACCATCCAGCTCAACCATTTTGTAGGGAACCGAATGATCCAACACACGCGCCACCATCAGCGAGACATTTAAGTGAGTATGACATACTCTCATCTGCCATGCTCTTTCAAGTCAATATAAAACATGATACCATATTAAACGGCTCCATGGTACTCACATTTACAAAATTGAAAAAATGCTTCTAATTTATTCAAAACTATAATTTGCAATGTACATGAAAGATTAAAATAATAGAATTTAAAGAAAAAAATAAACTTAAGTTTGTAAAGTCAGAAAAAAATAGGGGAAGCAACTCTTCCAAATAATAAAAATTTTAACTAGTGAGCCCTAGTGCCTGTGGAGCAGGACCAGCATTAAGCCAAGCAGACTAGAGTAAGCATAAAGAAAAAAAAAATGTTATTTGGGGTTCTGAATACTCGAAGGGTTTCCATAAACCCCGCTCCATCGGTGTCCATTATGGAAGCCGGCGGTGCCGGCAGCTGATGTTTTTAATCGCGGCTGCCGGCAGTAATGTCGCTGCCGGTTCCCAATGGCGTTATTTTTGGGAGCCGGCGCCGGCATCAGCGGAAGCACAGGGAGTGCCTCCTTATTTTTTTTATTGTTAGTTCCGCAAACAGCCACTAGAGGGAACTGCTCCCACCAATATTAACTAACAAAATAATACTTACTTTCAATATTCATGGCTCTTCGTTTCTTCTTAGATACTTCTTGTTCTGTTTTAACCTCCATCGAAGGTATAATAATATAATGTTCTGAATCAGAAGGGTTTGGTGGTATACCTTCTGATTCAGAGTAGTCTGGTATCATATCTTCTTGATCTGTTAAATAACAGAAAGTTTTTTTTTGTCAGAACTTGATTAAGGCTGTACCCTACCTCTGATTTTATCTCGCTCGCACCATACTACTCGCGACCTGGGTGAGAGCGAGACGGAGTGGGGCGCTAGTGGCTCTCAAGCCTCCAAAAGTATAGGTAATTGCTTTTTACGGTGAAAATAATGGTAATTAAAAAAAACATAAGACCCGCTTTATAGATAGTTCAGTTATGATGCAAAGTTTCATGATCTAATTTGAAGTATTTTTGGATTACCAGCGGTTTATAGTTCTGTTTAGAAGTAACTTTGGATTTTTTTCTATAGAGAAAATTGTACGTAATCGTGTTTTCGCCAAACATAGGACCTAGTATCAATCCTCAACTTTAACATATATTTATTTCAAAATTAATGCTGCAGTATTTTCCGCATAACGGAGGATAATGCTAAGCTATTAGAGGTAGGGTGCGCCCTTAATAAACGCTGCTGCCCGCGGCTTCGCGCGCGTGGATCCTAATTCTTTTTCTAAAAGTAGCCTAAGTTACTCTTATAACGTCAGCTATCTGCCAGAGAAGAAAGTCCCGTCATAATCGGTCCAGCTGTTTCGGAGATTAACCGGAACAGACAGACTGACAGACAAAAATGCTGATATTTTGATATACAAACAGACACTTCAATTTTATTTATTTGTAAACATTTTGACATTTGTTTCTTAAGGTGATTTTTTTGTTGAATTCATAAAAAAACATTGTAATTATTATGTATAATATGTCTAGCGGCTAAAAAAGAACGGCCAAGTGCGAGTCGGATTCGCGCACGAAGGGTTCCTTACCATCTATAATATAAAAATGAATCGCAAAATGTGTTGGTAAGCGCATAACTCAACAACGCCTGGACCAATTTGGCCAATTCTTTTTTTGTTGTGTTCGTTATCCTCAAGGGAAGGTTTAAACGTAGTGTAGGTAGGGTAGGTAGGGTAGGTAGGGTAGGTAGGGTAGGTAGGGTAGGTAGGGTAGGTACTTAGTGCTACCCGTGCGAAGCCGGAGCGGGGCAGCTAGTTATCTATAAAAATGGCAAAAAAATCGGGCTTGTTGTATGGGAGCCCCCTTAAATATTTATTTTATTCTGTTTTTTAGTATTTGTTGTTATAGCGACAACAGAAATACATCATCTGTGAAAATTTCAACTGTCTAACTATCACAGTTCATGAGATACAGCCTGGTGACAGACGGACAGACAGCGGAGTCTTAGTAATAGGGTCCCGTTTTACCCTTTGGGTATGGAACCCTAACAAAGAACGTACCATCACTTTGAGGTTCCTCCTTAGGCACAATAATATCGTCTTGTCCATCACAAATGTCTGGTAATTCTTCTTTAATACTTACTTCTATTTGAAATTCATCAAGTATACTTAAGTGCGCTGTTTGAGTAATAACTAATCCACTGGAAAACTCTAACAGGCCCCGGTTTGATGGAGCATTTGGCTGTAAAAAAAAGATGACAATATTTCTTTTAATTAACTTATTTTTAAATAATCCACTATGAATAGGATTAATAATTTCAATTCAAACCTTATTAACTTGTTTATAAATGACTCTATTTTCTTAATGTCCCTCGGGAATCATCGCATTTCCGAATACAAACGAATGCTAATTTCTATGTCCATCAATTATTAGATTTATCGTTTACAATAATTTAAATTCAGAACTAAGTACTTTATTGTTGTTTTGTTTTCCGTGTGAACTATACATATATAGAGCTGTAAAACTATTTTGCTTAAACTATTTCTTCCCATTTTTAAAACAAATTACATTAAGTGAAAGGAGTATTAACAACTCTATATACTTCCAAGTCGATTGAGCATCCGGTCTGCACCAAGTGCAAAGGGCAACTTATAGTAAACCGACGACTGATGGAACACGAATTTTGCCGAGGGACATTAAGAAAAAAGTTGTACAGTACAAGAAGTGTAAATAAATAAAAATGATAGGTAAGATTTTATTTATATTTTGATTATAATAGACGAAATTCTCATCCAAATTTTACTAAAACTACAAGTTATTATAATATAGTCTGTAGAACATTTGCTCACCTTGTAATCCCCATTCAACATCCGAGTGAACAGCTCCTCGGCTTCCAGACATTTTCTCTGCAATTGGTAGCATTGCTTCAGTTTAGAGTAGCAGGAGAAACAAGCGAACATCGGTCTACTGTCTTCAGTTATAAACTGCAACAAATATTATAGGCATTTTGTTTGTATATCAAGAAAAATATTGAATGTCAGTTGATTCAGGATTTATGCTTAATGAAAAGTGTACAAAATACTGGTACAAATGTCAATGGTATATGATAGTAAAATACTGGTATTCAGCTGCATCCGGTTAGACTGGAAGCTGACCCTAATATAGTTGGGAAAAGGCTAGGCAGATTGATTTTTTATGCTTATTGAAAATTGCTAGTAAATACGATATTAGCCCTGTCCTTTAAGATACAGGATTTTCCTAGTTTGAAGGGAACGGGTCTCACTCACTCCTTTGTAATAACCATACCCATCCCTTATTGAAACAAAACTGAAGGCTAAGTTTTTGGTAAATAAATGATTACTTACTTACTTACTATATAGTTCTCATGAAGCATACTTTCTTCACATATTTAAAACATCTAAGATTAATGAAAATTTTGCTGGTTTGACCAGGACTGCCCTTAGCTGTAAGGCAGGGTAGGTAAATAAATAGTCAACTTACTGCATAATTAGTCAACTTCTCATATAGCTCCTGCAGGTTCTTGTCGGCAACTACATGCATGCGGACATTCTCCACTAAACATATCCTACACATTGACAGTTTCTCCATCTTTTTACTGAATTACCATTTATATTTTGAAATACTATTATTGTTGTAACTACTTCTTCTTGTAATTTATGAATAGAAGCTGGTCAATGGGTCGTCTTAGGGGCGGAGTTTTGGTGGTATCGTGTGCACTTCCTCTGTGGAGCTCAGTGAATGGGCAGCAGCGGCGCGGCGGCGGAGCAGATCTCCCCTCAGCTGGAGCAGGGCACTGGGTAACCGAACGCAGCGGCGGAGAGGTCAAAACTCAAGGGAAATGCAGTCAGAAAATGATGCTTGCTCTTCATTATTATTCCTGTAGGTAGTTGGTATTATCTTTGGTCATATCTAAAAACTAATATAGTTCATTTTTTTTTACTCTTCATTGCTTTCATACTCTACCATCCCCATGAGATGCTAAGATGATTGAAATATTTTATAGCCACAGGCCAAGCTAAAAATCTCGCGTTATCTTTGTATCAACGTCTACGTAAGATCGAAAAATGAAATTCGTAATCCTATTAATTACTATAATACGAGTACACTTTATCAATTCGTAAGCAAGCACCAGGCAAGCACCAAGTCACAGAGCACTTAATACTGCACCAAGTTTCTGTATTGGAAAAATGCACTAAAAAACATCAAATAAACGAAATATTCATTGATTATTCTGACAGAACTGACCACAGATAAACTACATAGAATAATGCACAGAGTATAGTGCATTAGTTATTGCTCTGATGCTGGGACTACACCAACGGGAAATTCAGTTGATTATCGCGATGGTAGACGTTAACCGTAGCTGTGCAGCGGGTTTAGCCCGGTGTAGCCACAACATAGCGCGAGAATTCGACAATTGCATTCACATTTGCGTTTGATTTTAGGCGTTAAAACTCGGCGGGCGGAAAATGATCATTGACGTTAACCGTTCAAATGTGACCACTCCATTTATCGGAATAATTACCGCTTTGTGTCTGGCGTTGGCGTTGACCGTTTAGTGTCTGTAGCCCCAAAGGTCGTACAGTCGTACTGGGACATAGTAGGGTTCGTTGCCGTAGTGTTGTGACCGCATATGCCGTTTTTTGACAGAATAAATTCTATACTTTTACAATCATAACCCCGGGTCCACACTCTTGCGAGTGCGCCTCGTGGAGGCCTTTGCATGTGCTGCAGCAAGCGGAGGTTACGCGAGTGCTCATTTCAAAACAGCGACGTTTTTCAATTGGGCTCGCCTATTTGTAATACGGCGTGTTATACGATAAGGCTGACATATACATAGAGACATGGCAATGACAGAAATCCGTGGACTCCAGCCTTTTAACACGACTGCCCAAAAAGGGGGGATCGTTAGAATTCTTACGTCATCACGAATTCACGAGTGACATACGCTTTTTTCAAAATATTTAAAAAACAATAAGGCGGCAGTATGGCTCCATTTACAGCAATTACAAATTAGTGGCTAAGAGCATAGCGCCGTTAAACAGACGATGAAGTATCAGAGGCCCTAGACAAAATAACATTGTACCTATCCGTGCGTTTGCACTGGCGAAACATTCACATAAAAACATGTTGAAATCTCTGTTTTCTGTGAGTGTATCGACTCGCGTTCGCATTGTCACGCAACTTGTTGAAGCGAAACATGTTTGACGTTTCATATCACTCGACATGTTTTGCCACATGTCTGTACAAACCAATTTCGTATCAAAATGTATCTGTATGAATCTAGTAACATGTTGTTAGATTTGTTTTTAAATTTTGGTCAGTTATTTATAGTCCACACATTTTGTATTCCACAAACATGGAAAACCTTGCCAAAGCTCAATAAACTTCATCGTGTCTACTTTGGACCACTCTATGTTTCGATATAAACACGGGATGTTTACCACCATACTCGGATAACACTAAACATCAAGCAATAGACAAGTTGCGAGACATAATTTGACATAAACAAACAACAGTGCGAACGCAAACGTGACAAATCTTTATACAAAACATGTCTATTGTGTATGTTTCTAGACAGTGCGAACGCAGTTTACAACAAATCTTGAGATCTGTCTTAAGACTTACTCATGTTTCGTACAGTGCGAACGCAAGTTCAACAATAACAAGTAATGAGATTTGTTTCATGTGACATGTTTCGAAACATCTACATGTTAAATGTTTTCTGGTGCAAACGCATAGTATCAGTGATAACGATGATGGAAAAGGCAAAAACGTATAGGACCAGTGTTGCCAACTTTATTTTAACGATACCACTAGTTGTGGTATAGTAACCCACCAGAAAACCACTAAATTTGGCGATCCCTCAAACCACCAAAAAAAACCACTAACATATTATGCCAGACAAATAATACCTAAATATTATTTGAAAATAAAACAACATTATTGTATTTTTTATTATAAAATTACAGTTTATTTTTGATAAGAACAAAAAAAAATCTTACAGGCAATCATCTTCGGACGAATCGGCTTCTTCTATGATTTCTTTTGGGTGTACTGTGGTTTAGGCATATTCGTTTAACAAAATAAACCAAAACAAGTAAAACATCCAACGCGGATTCTGAACTGTATTGTACTGTCCGTTGCATTTATATTTTTGTGCATGCATAGAAAACAAACGTTTTTATTTCAAATCAAACTTGACCCAGTTATCATACAAATAAAGTATAATATAACCAAAATTATTCAAGAAATTGACAAACTATTTTCGAGGGATCCCTGAAAACAACCACCTTAGTTCTGAGTATTGCCTACACATAAAAAAATATACACTTAGTAAATATACACTTATAACGTAAACGTTCGAGTTATTTCCCGAAAATATGTTAATCGTGCTAGTGGTTGAATTTCGTACCTTACCACTAACTGAAGCAACCAAAGCCACTAGAAAAATCCACTAGCCACTAAAACCAAAATTTGACCACTAAAAGGTATGTCTAAACCACCAGATCACAGACTACCTAGAGAACTAAACCAGATCCAGTGGAAATTCCACTAAGTTGGCAACACTGTTAGGACTGACATAAGCTATCAAAAAGCTTAGTTATGTCAACGTTAGTTCTCTATATAGTCTGTGGTTATGTCAATCCTGTTGAGTCGTTGTAGAAATACGAAACGCTTTCGAAGCGATTGTCATTTGTCTAGGCCCTCTGGGCCGTCAGTAGGCTGCGTCTTGACTCCATGCAAGCTTTGAAGTTTATTGCGTATTGTTTTTTAACATTTCCATTCTTTTTTAGGGTTCCGCACCCAAAGGGTAAAACGGGACCCTATTACTAGGTATGGCTCCGCTGCCCGTCCATCTGTCACCGGGCTGTTTCTCATGAACGGTGTTAGTTAGACAGTTGAAATTTTCACAGATGATGTATTTCTGTTGCCGCTATAACAACAAATACTAAAAAACAGAATAAAATAAATATGGGCTTTCATAAAACAAACGAGATTTTTTTGCAGTTTTTATAGATAACTAGCTGCGCCCCGTGGTTTCACCCGCGTAATTCTCGATCCCGTGGGAATATCGGGGTAAAAAGTATCCTATGTCTTATTCCAGGTCATGGCTTACCCCTGTGCTAAATTTCATCCAAATCCGTTCAGTTCACGCGTGATGGCGTGACCAAGGGAAATAGGGATTAATTTATATATATGTCGGAGACGGTCATCAGTACGGTCGCTAAACGAAGCGCGGCACGTGACGCGAGTGGTGGCAACACTGACACGCGGCTAACTTCGTGCTACGACGGAGCCTAGCTGTTGGAGGGGCGCCAGGGCGATGAGGGCGAGCTCTCTTGCCTGCTGACCGTCCTGGAGAACAGAACCTCCAGTCTAGTCTAGGAACTGTCCTACGTTTCGTTTGGTTTTTAAGTTATTGTGATTAATTGTAATTTGAGGTTATAGTGTCAAATTGTAATTCTAATAAACGCCGTGTATCGCGCCCAGTGTGTTTTCATTGCACGAAACCCACCTTCTGCCCCCATGATGTTTTCTGATGGTTCTAATGGAATAAATCCTGACGTATCTCCGACATATATAGATATAGATGGAACGAAACCCTTCGTGCGCGAGTCCGACTCGAACTTGGCCGGTTTTTTATACCTATAAATATAAAAAATGGGACTCCAAATCGGTACCTAAGTAGGTACTGCGAATTCAATCCAATTGAAAACGGGCCAAAGCTTTGTCATCACCTGCCTAGCCTTTTTCCCAACCAAGTTGGGGTCGGCTTCCAGTCTAACCAGTTGCAGCTGAATACCAGTATTTTACATGGAGCGACTGCCTATCTGACCTGCGCAACCTAGTAACTGGGTAATACGATATACTTTGTTTATAAGTAAACAACTAGACGGTCTTTTATTAATGTTTCTAATGATTATAATTCTGTATATGTATACATATTAAAACAAATTACTTTTAAACATCGAGATATAAGTACTAACGTACTAGAGAAGCTACGTCAAATAACTGAATTGTCCTATTCTTCGTAATTTGAATCTTTAGTTCGCTGCAGCGCTAAAATAATAACAATTCGTCTAAACCGTAACTAATTTATCACAGCGCTAGATTTGCTGCGGAAGTGTATTTATATTCTCGGCAAAAAGGTCTTAAGCGCCATGTAAATCACGGCACTTACGCGTTTTCTTCGACAAAGTGCAACAACATGTCTTCCCTATAGACTATGACAGGAGTATGGACAACGTTGGTATTTTGCCTACAGGGTTTATTTCATAAATAATAGACAATTTATTTTTTTGATATATTTTATTTAGTTACCCTTAAATAATATGAGTTAAGTCATCTTTTGCCTTTTTGTGGAATAATCAACGCTTTGATCTGTTTTTGCTTCATGTTTTAAACGAATAGTAGTATATTTATTAATAATCGCCCGAATCAAATGAATTCTATGATTCAGTGTACTTGGTTGGCAAAATGAATGCTGAACCAAAGATGTAAATACCTCCGTGTGAATAAAATGCTCCAAAGTATTTACAGTAATGTAACTGTAATAGTATTTCGTGGAGAGGCTAATTCCACCACTTTGGTTTATAAGTTTTCGTATGATAGTTTCCGTGATCACACATATTTTGTATACGTCTTCTGAAGAATATAACAATCCGCCCATGTCTTTAATAGTTATAAGTTTATGGTGTGGTAGCCTTTCTGCTGTTGTTAATGCGTCCACGCATTCTTCACATTTTAATGATTTTGTGAGATTTCGAGCAATGTAGCCAGATATGTAACCGACTATCAATTGAGAACCAAATGGTCTTTGTTGGGAACTGAGAGTATCGGAAAAAATATAACAGTTGTGTTCAGCTTCTATATCAGATTCTAAACATCTAGTTGCTGACAATATTTCGTATTCCTCATCGTCGTGTCTGTTTAAGGGCGTCGTACTATTAATAACATTTGTTGAAGAATTACATAGAATGTTTATATTATCTAAAGGTATACAATTACCCGTGAATGATGAACGAAGTTCCAAATGGTTCAGGGTTTTTTTGTAGGCAGCTCGAAATTGTAAGACGTTGGGGTTATTATTGTACCCGCCGTGCTTTCTTATGACCCCAAAGAAAAGCTCTAGATGATCTTGACTTAGACGGTATGTAGAAATATATGTCATATATTTTTTTTCTTCTACTACACGTTGATATAAAGTTTTTAGAGATTTTATACAAATCAAAGCTCCTATAAATCCTGTTTTATTAGCCGATTCAACAATTTTCTTTTTTGAAATCGACAAAGTAATTCGTGGATCTAAATCTTTTCTTTTTACGACTCTTCTGCATTTTATATGAAATTCTAAATTTAATATGTACCTTTTTACTTTTGACAAAAAATTCAGTACTTCTGACTTATTTATGGCGTCAATTGGTCGCTTGAACCCATAAAAATAACACTTTCTTGAATTCATTGTGTCAAAAAAATCATTAAACGTTTCCAAAAATTGTATTGTAGCCGACGAGTCCGCGAATTGTGTATACTTCAAATCCTCGTCACATAGCTGCAATGCCTTGGCTACACTCTTACTTAAGAGTTGAGTAGCAAGACGGACCTTCATAATTTGGTTACGGAAGTACACATGCCGTGGTGTAAGTATGTTGGCAAACCTAAGACCATCTTTCATTTGCAGTTTATTTAGATTAATCAATAGCTGCCACTTTATTTTCTTACAATCTTGGTCAAATAATAATCTTTTTTTCTCAAATGAGTTTCTTATAAGTTTGATGACGTGACATGGATCAAGAAATATACACACTTTCTCTTGTGTAGATGGATGTGGAAAATGGGTCACCAAATCATTTGGGTTCGTCAGTTTACACCCTAAAATTTCTGCAGCTGACAAATTTGCAGGGCATCCATCAAATGTCATGCTTACGACTGTAACTCCGGCGTCATGACATTTATGCAAGCATGTAGTGATTAAATTAGCTTTTGTTTCTGCAGTTATACCTGATATTAAAAAATAGCCTACAGGAAGTTTCCAATTTTCAGTCAGTGACACCAACATAAATACTAACGCCTGTGACGCAACATGATCATCTCCATCACCTTCTTGAGGACCAGCACCAAAATTCACAGCACCAAGCTTCTGTTGATTGTGAAAAAGCTTTTGGCGCCTAATAGCCATCTCGTCGAATACTAGATTGCATATAAGAGGTTGCTGACTTAAAGTACTTTTCTTTTTTAGAGCTTCAAACGATTCATTTGTAAATCCTGGCTCAGCATTACTTGTTCCATACCAGCGACAGAGAGTTCTTGTGTGTGGTAGAAGATTGCCGTACATATCTCTCACATATTTGTATGCAGCTGGCGAGTAGTAATGGAGGGTTAATGCAAATTTACGTAATAATGGAGGATATTTTAAATATATTTTACTATTCTTTTTACACTTTGACATTCTTTTATAGATTTCGAGTAATTCTGCCTTTGCCAGTAAATTATTCTCAGCTACCTCACTGAGTGGAAATTTTGTTTTTAATGATTTTACAAGAAGCTTCAATGACTCACATTTTTTCTTAAGATTTCTATTTTGGCGTTGAACTTTCTTAAATGTTTCTGATAATTTTTTTTTAGCCAACGTCAAGGTCCGAATTTGACGTCTCAGGATGATTTCTCTTGGGGTATCAAAAACCGATTCGGACTCACTGACAGGTTCTGAAATCGGCTCAATGGCTCCATGACACGAAGTGTCTTGCTAAAACAAACAACACAATGTTAGTGGCGGCTTAATGAAATGTTGTCACCATACTCGGAATTAATACAAACGGAGCATCAAATATTTAAAATTATATTGATACTCACATCATCATAGGGCATAGCAGACTTATTTAGAAAATACCTTCCCCCTTTCGTAACATACTTATCATCCTCACGAAAATGCAACGAACATATGTAACTATGATCGGATGGTAGCCAGGTCTCTTCACAGCGATTGTTTTGAACAAATCGGATCCATTTTTCTCTATTTTTATGACTTGGACGTGGAAATCTGAATAAGAATTTAAAATAATTAATTACATCCAAAACTAATTTAACATTAATGTAAAAACTGTCTGGTTAATTATGATATATACTATAGGAAAATTTATTAAATCTTTTTCTACCTAAATATATATAATTATTAGTTTTAACAGGACTTCATCCACTGCGGTTGCGCAAGACTAGAAAAAAATATATAAATGAAAGGTTCGTGTTAAGTCCCGTTAAGACTAATAATTATTTGTTTAAAGTGCGATAGTTTAAAAAACTAAATATTAATATCAATATTAAAAACACAACATACGATATTTTCCCCGTAATGTCAGTCTAATCTACCTACATTGCACTCTGTTTGATTAGTCTATGACAAACAATACAATATGGCGCGTGGTAATTATTTAATTTGTAAAACAAGGAAATTAGTTTACTTACCGATGAAAAGTAATTCCTTTGCACTTTGCCGTGTTCCTTGAATTATTAGTACAATATCTCAACACACACCAAGGCATTTTTCGTCGATTTTTTCTATGAATTAATTTATTATTGTCGGAAGTACTAGGCGCGAAAGAGCTAGAGAGCGACTGAGTGAGGCGTGCGGCGCGATCGCCGCAGTTGAACGAGACAAAGTAGGAATTTACGGTGTCTTCTCTAGTACGTTAGTACTTATATCTCGATGCTTTTAAATCTAAAAATGTACTTACGTAGACTCGCGACAATCTAAGAAGTCCGTTTTGACAGCTACAAAAATGCTTTGTGTAGCGATGAAAAAAAAATTTGGTGTCTTATTAACTGATTCTCGAGACATATCGATTGAGCATACTTCGAGAGTTTGCAATCGGCGACATATCTACATTGCTAAAAACTGATTCTCAAGGCATAACGTTTTGTAACATGTACGAGAACGAAATGTCAAAACGGACTTCTTATAGTGGAATCCGACGGTGCGCCAAATCGCGGACGGACACGGACGAGCCCGCACGACGCACCGTGGGAAGGGGTACGTGCGCGGTATCGCAGACACGTCTGTCGCCGTGCGTTCGAGATTGGGTACACACGGCTACACATCAAGCTATACATTTCCAGTTTACGCTGATCTCGCATTGTATAGGATTTCCGTACAATGCGAGGTCAGCTTATACTGGAAATGTATAGCTTGATGTGTAGCCGTGTGTACATTCCCCTTGAAATTATCGACTGGCCGCGGACGCACGCGGATCAGCCCGGACCATGGGAATCGTATCGTGCGTGGTAGCGCAGACACGTGCGCCGCGGTCCGGCCGATCCGCGGCGAGTCGGTAAACTTCAAAGGTGCGCCGTGCGGTGCGGCTCGCACCGCACGGCGCACCTTTGAAGTTTACCGACTCGCCGCGGATCGGCCATGCTCGGTTCCTGTAAAACAAAAACGAATCGTTTTCTTTACCAATGGTAGCTTTTTAATTCGACTATTATGTATTTTTTTTTGTATGTTTTTTACGCCATTACTCCGCCAATTATGAATTGATTTGATGATTCTTTTTTTGTTTAGTAGGTCATAGGTGTACTTCAGAGGTGGTCCAATATAAATTTTATTAAGTTTGCTTGGCTAGTTTTTGAGCTAGCTTCAATAGTACGGATTTTGCCACTTAGCCTATGTTGATGCATGATGTTATAATAAGTTCCAGTCACTGTTATTTACATTTTCAGGTAAAGGTATTCGAATTTGTGTGGGGTAGGTACTACAACTAAAAAGAGAAAAAAAGCAAAAAAAAAAAACAACCAACTTCTAAAAAAAACAACACATAAATAGATTCATGGGCATTTTTGGATTTTTACACAAACTGTTAAATATCCCCTCTGTGTTCTAG
Source organism: Lithophane socia (assembly GCA_947522985.1). Taxonomy (NCBI): domain Eukaryota; kingdom Metazoa; phylum Arthropoda; class Insecta; order Lepidoptera; family Noctuidae; genus Lithophane; species Lithophane socia. The sequence goes on along the minus strand of OX383281.1, from coordinate 2,337,086 downwards.
TGGTAAGACATCTCAGACCTAGAGGTCCCAGGTTCGATTCCAAACAAATTAATTACGTAGGTACTTGTTAATTACAGCGTAGGTATAATGGTAGCTTGATGAATCTTCGTTCAATGTGTGTTCGGCGCCGCCTCAAAATTTGTTACTTCAATTAGTTTAGGAGGGCTTTTACTAAGAGGTTTATTTTTTATTTTTCGCTTTTGAGTTACCATTTATTAATGTGGCTCAAATCTACTACCTACCTAATTAAGCTCAAACACGATGAAACTGCTGAGGAGCTCTCGCGACTGTCTTCCGTCTCCATCATCAGATCAACTCCAGGTCTGTTTGTGTCATCAGAATTATGTATGTGTGCGAAATTTCAACAGAAACGGTTCACAGTTGAAAATTCAGTAGGTGAAAAATCGATCAACCCCATTTTTTCTACGGGGTGGATTTTTTTTACACGGTGGAGCATATAACACGTTGGAGCATACGGTGGAAGTCTGCCCTGCTTGGGCGGAGCACCGCTCTTGGAGGCGATTGGTGGCAATGACCTCTCGCTTCCGGCCCTGGTCCAGGCCATGGTACGGAGAGAGAGGGCATGGGAAGCCGTCATCTCGTTCTGCGAAGCAGTAATGCTCGCGGAGGAGGAGGCGGAACGCGTCAAGGAGACGCAAGGTAAGCGCCCTCACGCCGCTAACCGCTGCCGCAGGAGACACCCTGGGCGTCGGGAATCCCAGGTGGATTCCCGGCCACCGTAGGCGCGGGCTTGCGGACGGCGAGCAATAGGTAGCTCGCCGTCCGATAAGGACCAGGCCGGGGTCGACGTCGTGTCGTGTTCCAAACACGCCTCAAAGAGATGTCAGCACACTTGACGGGTTCCGTTAGGACCGATGCCTGCCAGGGTTGTGGAAAAGTCCGAAAGGGATACCGGGACCTTGGCAATAGGCAACTGTAGAAACACGGGTGGGTTTTACCTAGTCAGTAAAAGTCTGACACGCCCTCCCGCTCCACCCAGAGCGGGAAATGTCAATTGATGATAACCCAACATAAAAAGGGGGTGGATTTTAATTTTCTATTTGAAATGGGAACAGTTATCCGTGGTCATAATTAAAAAAAAAAAATGTATATACGGGTCGACTTGACAACCTCCTTTTTTTTCGTCGGTTAAAAAGTCGTGCCAGTATGTAAGAGCCTTTACAGTGACGTATGTCGTATGATAAGTTTATAATGACGTATTGTGTCGGAGACGAGCCTATTGTTGGATTCGCTCGTCCGATGTGATCCGAAGTATTCCGAAGCGAGCCGAAAGAACTGTTAGGTCGGTGAATTGGTCGTTGACTTTTGTTCACTTTGGTGTCTCGCTCGCTCCTCGGTGAGTGAGACGTCTGCCGAGACCTGAATCCGAGACCGACTAAAGGATTGATTATTACGTTCATTAATTAATGAACGTAATAATCAATCCTTTAGTCGGTCAATAATCAATCCTTTAGTCCATACCCCCCGAAACGCCTCACGTAATTACGTGAGGCGTTTCGGGGGGTATGGGGGGTTGAGTCTCGTATTTTAGTTCACTAGTTAGCGATATTTCATATTTCCATACAGTAATATTGTCAAATTAATCAAATGCCCCGTTGGCATACATGTATCCCACTCGCTTCATGCGGCTTAAATCTCTATTTTTAACAGACTTATTCAAAAAGGAGGAGGTTACTTTACAGGCAACAAACGAAAATTGAAAAGCAAAGATACCGATTTCCGAAATTAAAGTTATTTTTCACTTTTAGTGTTTTTATGGAAGCAGATTTTTTTTTTTTGTGATAAGTTTTTATTACTGTTACATGAGGGCTACATCTGTGGGCAGTTTCAGTCACACAGATAGATAACGTCAACTAAATTAAAAAAATATTCTGGGAACTAAATCATTCAAAACGAAACATATCGTTATTGCAACATTTATTTCGCTGAAAGCGCGTACAGTGAAGTTTTCTTGTTCGGCTAGTGTGAATAATGGAGTGGACGACCGAGCTTGTTTATGCTTTTTTAAATCTATTTCTATATCTCTTAATATATATACAGTATGTTAACTAACAAACGGCGTTCCCGTTAACCTGCAATAGTATAGCGTCTATACATGCAAACAAAAATATTACCATTACAAAAAATATGTTTTTTTTTGTTTTTGTATAGTAAAATATTCACAAAAAATATTAAATTGTTACGGAAAATAAACTCTCTGTACACGCCCACTTGTCACACTTATTTTTCTACGTTGAAATACAAGTGTGCGTGTACAGAGTGTTTCTTTTAGGGTTAAATTTAATCGTTTTGTGACCATTTCACGACACAATTTTTTTTTTTTTTTTTTTTGAGTTGTGATATTTTTTTTAGCTTGTATACACGCTGTACTATTGCAGGTTAACGGGAACGCCCTTTGTTAGTTAACATACTGTATATATATATCTATATGTATAGCTGCAGCGATACGTTTTCTTTCGCTATGCATTTTGGAGTGACAAAATGACTTCTAATCTCAAAGCCTACACAGACCGACACGCACCGTTGGAAGAGCATTGGTGTGCGTAGGCTTGTCCGCGTGCGTGCGTCCGCAATATCACGCACCGTCGGAAGCGTCTCGGTGCGCGGTGCGTGGCGATCTGTGGTCGTCTGCCGTCCGGGCTCGTCTGTGTCCGTCCGTGATATGGCGCACCGTCGGATTCCACCTTTAGATTGTCGCGAATTTGTAAGGTTTTTCACCAGTATGAGTTCGAATATGATATTCCACATTTTTTTTTTGAGCAAAACTCCGCTGACATATATCACATTTGTAAGGTTTTTCACCTGTATGTGTTCGCATATGATTTTTCAAAATAGATTTTCTCAGAAAACTATGCTGACATATATCACATTTGTAAGGTTTTTCACTAGCGTGATTACGAGTATGGTTTGTTAAATATTGTTTAACAGCAAAAGTACGCTGGCATACATCACATTTGTAAGGTTTTTCACCTGTGTGTGTTTGAACATGATTTTTCAAATTATATTTTTTAACAAAACTATGCTGACATATATCACATTTATAAGGTTTTTCACCAGTGTGAGTTAGAATATGTTCACTCAAATTGCTTTTTAGGATAAAAAAACGGTGACATATATCACATTTATAAGGTTTTTCACAAGTGTGAGTTAGAATATGTTCACTCAAATTGCTTTTTAGGATAAAAAAACGGTGACATATATCACATTTATAAGGTTTTTTACCTGTGCGTTCGAATATGTCTAGGTTCACCCGTGTGTATGGTATTAATGTGTCGTTTTAAATTACATTTTGTTGTAAATCCTCGAGAACATACATCACAAATATGAAACGCTTTTCATCATAAAAAGATTGAAGTCTATTTTTATCACTACTAATGCCTGTGTTTTTCCTTATTTTACGCATCAAATTATCTTTGTCACTATTTCTAGGGCCATTCGTGTCTATGGCAGTACTTAAATTATTTGTTACTTCTGTAATATTTGGTACGTTTAGTTTTTCTTCACTATCGTTTATATTACAGATAGTAACTGTATCTGCATTTGCAATAGTGACAGGCTCATTAACTTTAGTTACATATTTGGACGCATGACTCCCAACTGTCCGGATCCAGTTGGAGTCTGATGGTTGGTTTTTCTTTTGTTTGGCTGTAACTGTATCTTCTAGTTTCGCTGTTCGCAGTTTCTTCGTGACGGTTGTCCCTGTGATAATAAATATGGTAAGTGTACGTTTAATTTGTGATTGTTTTGTTTGTTTTCATTTGTTAATGTCGCAACACATTACGCAACTAATAATTTGTTTTTGGCCTCTCATCCACAGATAACTGTCTAATATTCTTGTAGTTAAATACGAGGCTTTTGGCTTATTTGTAGTTTTAGTAAATGTCATTTTTTATTTTGTATTGTGCGTTTAGTTTGTGCAGAATAAACAATTTTTCTTTCTTTTCTTTCTTTTTTTTTTTGTCAGACGCCCAAAAGTCTGACAACCAGTCATGTTAGTAGGCTGTGGCGGTCAGATAGGCAGTCGCTCCATATAAATAGACTGGAATCGACCCCAACAAGTGTTTTTGCAAGTGCAAATGTAAGTTGGTCGATTATTACTCGTTAACTCGTACTTAGCGGCAATAGTTTTCCTTTTAATTTCGTTATAAATACTACTGCCATGAATCTTTTCATATGTCCTTACCCAACATTTAGTTGGCAGGGGGGGGGCATACACTTAACGTGGAGGGGAGGTACACTAAAAAAATATTTTTCATGATTTTTTTTTCCACTGTTGGCGTGATTAATATGTATACCCATGCCAAATTACAGCTTTCTAGTAGTAAGAGTCTACAGTCTCAAGACAGACATACGGACATGGCGAAACTATAAGGGTTCCTTGTTGACTACGGAACCCTAACAAACAACAATCACTGGAAATGTCAAATTATTAAGAGATTAATTCATCTGCCTAGCCTTTTCCCAAATATGTTGGGATCGGCTTCCAGTCTAACCGGATGCAGCTGAATACCAGTATTTTACATGGAGCGACTGCTTATTCGACTTCCCTTGCATGTTTTACTTTGGTCAAACTGATATCCGAAGCCCTCAATAACAAAATGTCGGTATTATCAGTATTTTTAGATATGAGCAAAGCATTTGATTTTGTCCCACATACTCGCTTACTTTGCAAAATGGAGAAATACGGCATAAGAGGCTTGGCGCATGACTGGTTTAAAAGTTATTTATCGAGTCGACAGCAAAGAACAGTAGTATCAAAAATTGACAATAACACAATAAAAACATATAGTTCAGAGTTAAAAATTAATAGTTGTGGTGTTCCTCAGGGAAGCGTATTAGGGCCTCCATTGTTCATAATATATATAAATGACCTTTGCAAGAGCCTACAACATAATTGTACACTATTTGCTGATGACACTACTCTGACAATAAAAACTTCAAATAGGAATGCCCTAGAAAGTGACACTAACAATGAAATACTACAAGCAATGAAATGGCTGGAATCCAATAATTTACGTGTAAACATTGAAAAAACAAAATTAGTACAATTCCAAACATACAATTCTTTAGTCAAACCACCTCAAATACACTACAATAATTCAATTTTGGAACCAGTACCATCAACCATATTCTTGGGGATAGTAATTGATAAAAATTTAAATTGGAAGGAACATGTACAAAAAGTCTGCACTCAACTTGACAAATTTGTGTTTGCTCTTCGAAAACTGAGACGCATAGCCAGTAAAGAAACAGCCCTTAATGCATATCACGGCTATGTTTCGTCAGTGCTGCGTTACGGCCTAGTGATATGGGGTAATTCAGTAGACGTGAACAGAGCATTCATTGCACAAAAAAAATGTGTCAGAGCTGTGTATGGAGCAGAATATTTGGAGCATTGTAAGCCATTATTTAAAGCACTAAAAATCCTTCCACTTCCTTGCCTTTACATTTTTGAAATTTGTGTATTTATAAAAAAGTACTCGCACATGTTCCCATTGTATGAACACAATTCCAAAAGAGTTAATAGCAGAAGTCCGAATAAATTAGTTGCACCTAGGCAGAGACTACATTTGTATAGCAGGAATTCTAATTGTATGGCAATTAAAATTTTCAACAATTTACCCCCCCCGCCTACGAGTGCTGCCCACTAATAAATTCAGGAAAACAATATTTGCCTGGCTTTTGGACAACTGTTTCTATTCAGTTACCGAATTTTTAAATCATAAATGACATAATTTTTTATTTTTTTTATCAATACTTTGTGTGTTTAGTGACTTTTTAATTTATAAGCATTTGACATTATATAAGTACTTAATTAGTAAATTTGACATTTAATTCATAAATAATAATAATAAATTAATTAAAAAAAAAAAAAACTGATATTGTTTAAAAATAATAATAATAATTTCAAACTAATTTAAATGTAGTAACGTGGATATTAATTGTACTTTCATTTACATAGCTTTTTGAAAATAAATCAAAGATATAACTAGTCAATAAAGCTTATTATAAAGTTAATTATTATTTAAATGACAAATGTAATTACTATTTTTTTTTTATTTTTTTTTGTATGGGTTAGTAATAGAATTATATTTGTAATTAGTAAATTTCATAAATAATCTAATATTTATATTCTTTAAATTAACGAATAATGTACTAAATAATTATAAAAGATATTTGCACACCTGTTTAGGTAGAATACGGTTAAAGAACTTTGTTGTATGTATCACCTCATGTACCCATATTCAAGCAAATAAATTATTTGATTTGATTTGATTTATCTGACCTCCACAACCCAGTAACTGGGTAATACGATACCCCTTGGTAAGACTGGTTGTCAGACTTTCGGGCTTCTGACGACGCATAACGACTGTCAAAGATCCACAAATGACATCCGGGACCAACGGCTTAACGTGCTTTCCGAGGCACGGAGGAGTCTCGGTATGTAAAGATGGTCACCCATCCACAGACCAACCCCGGCAACCGTAGCTTAACCTGATGGATCGACCCGTCCGGCTGCTATTACGTTGCCACGAGGTCCGTAGCTAGAGCTGATTCTAACTATTATAATTCTGTAAAGCCATATTTTTTACGGTCGCGAATCATATTTTGATCAAGATACAACCTGACACGGAACCGCAAATTGCAGAATAATTTGAGTTGCAGCGCAAAATGAACGTTTAAAGTAGGTACACCCCTTTGCAAAAAAAACGGGCACCTTAACAGTCATTGGCTTTTGTATGGATAATATTAATATTTTTACTATGCCATTAGCATAAATGACTAATCATTTGTTATAATCAATAAGAATATAGTTTTTTGGCTACACCCCTCTTGCAGCAGCGCTACAATTTTACTAGCTATTATTGTTTTTCTACCATTACAATCGACACAAAGATATCACTTTTAAGTAACAATAAGGCTGGATTATGCGAAAACATAAATTATTCTACTAAAAATAACGAGAAGTTAGTTTTAGTAGCCAGGATAATCTTCTAACCGCAAACCTGCAAAATATAAGTAAAAGTTACAAACGGAAAATGGGATTATTATTGTTTTTAAACAAAAGTTTCGAATTTGGAATTAACTTTTTTCTAACCCATTCTTTATTAAGTGCCAGTAACATAGTTTGGCTATTAAAACCTCTTTACAACTAAATGATTACCAATAATGTACAAAAATCAAAACCGCCCGTTTTTTTTGCAAAGGGGTGACGTTTTTGTATAAAAATATTTGTTTACATGTTTGGAAACTCAATTGCGAACACAGTTTATAGGTGAAAGTATCTTTTAACGTTAGTTCTGCAAACAAGCACTGTTCAGGCTTGATAAAGCCTTCCAAAGTGGCAACATTTTATATATTTATTATAATGGCAACATTGTCTTTAGTTTCAATGTCAGAGTGACGTTATGTCAAAATTTATAAATTATCTGTGGAAACTTTCCCGCCAATACCCGATCGAAAAGCAATGTAAATTTTCATCGTCGTCAAATAAAATTGTAATACTGCAATTCTTGGGCTTTATTTACACCATTATATCCCCAAAGATATAACATGGTGGCCCATGAGGGGAACTACAACTAAAATCAAGAAATCCGCGACCACATAAGAAAAAGTCTTCATCGGAATCGCTACCTACCTACATAAGAGGGAATCGACGCCGAAGCCCCCGAAGCCCGCCAAGTCGAGAATCGAGAGCGTCAACGCGTCGCCCCGAAGTTGAGTGCCTTTCCGTCATTGAAAACCCCTAAATACCTTTCCTATTATCAAAATATCCCATAAATAGCAACCATTTGTGTAAATAAGGTGATTACAAGAATTGCAAACTTTCCAGTCTCCGTTCAACGTTCCAATAGGTACTTACCCCCAATTTACAAAATATTGGTGTCTCGATATTTAGCGTAGTCTGCCGACTACGCTAAATAAATCTCTCTGCCAGATCGAGACTGCATAGCTGTCCGGCTGGCGCTCCGCTGAACGTGAGCACCCGGCTTCCTGATCGGCAGGTGACACCGAGACGAGGAACGTGAGCCCATTCTTTTATTGTCTTTGTGATAATTCCTCAACTTTCATAACAATCTTTATTCACAATGGCTGCAGAAGCTAAACTTCGTCATAAAGAATTGTTAACAAAAAGAGCGTCCGCTAAAGGGCAAATTACTAAGTTCAAAAACTATTTGTGTAATATTTCTAAACTAGAGGAATTGAATAAGATTCAATTAACAGAGTTAAATTTAAGGCTTGCAAAAGTTTGAGGCATTATCCGTTAGAGTTGATGACTTGCAAAGTGAAATAGAGGTTCTGAGTTCTGACAACATTGATGCTGAAATTGATGAACGGGACAACATTGAGCAAGACATAGTAATTAACATAGCCACTGCTAAGAATTTATTAGACATGTTTTCTAGAAAAAATGAATGTGATCAGAGACATAGTTCTGATCACTATGCTTCATGTTGTCCGGAAGATCATCACAATTTAGGGTTAAAGCTCCCACAAATACAAATAGCTAAGTTTAATGGTGAATATTTCCGTTGGTTAGAGTTTAGATACCTTTGAAAGTTTAATACATAAAAATGATCGTATTTCTGAAATTAATAAGTTTTATTATTTAAATTCATACTTACAAGGTGACGCAGCCAGAATTGTTTCCAATCTTGAAGTTTCTGCTAAAAATTATACTGAAGCTTGGAAGCTGCTTTGTCAACGGTATGATAACAATAGAATATTAATTGATCATCATCTTGATTCATTACTGAATATAAAACAGCTTCCAGGTGAGTCCGAAGAAAAATCTTTAAGATATTTAGTTGATCATATTACTAAAAACTTGCGTGCTTTGGTCAGCTTGGGCCAGCCAACGGATAATTGGGATGTAATTATTATATTCATGTTGTCAGCCAAGTTCAATAGTCAAACTTTGTTGAAATGGGAGGAATATCGCAGTAGTTTAGGAAATCAGCTACCAAAGTTGGAGCAGTTTTTTAAGTTTATTACAGATCGTGCTAGTGTGCTTGAGTCTGCAAATCGCAGTAATAATAATTCCGGCAGCATAGATTCAAAGAAACCTACGACTCCTCAACGTTCGACTCCAAATAAACAAAATCAAAGAAAGAGTCAGACTAACAATGTTAAATCTTTTGCGAGCACTAGTGATAATAATAAGAATAAAGGACTGAAGGGTTATTCATGTATCATTTGCGACGAACGTCATAGAATTTATGACTGTCCAACATTTAAGGCTAAGGGTATTGATGATAGAATGACGGATGTGACAAGGTATAAACTTTGCATTAACTGTTTGAGACAGGGTCACTCCGTTAGGGATTGTCGATTCAGGTCATGCCAAGAGTCTGGCTGCACTGAGAGGCATAATAGCTTGCTACACCGTCCACAAACGTCGACAAGTCTTGCTTCGGTTGATGAGCCGAGTGAGATAGTAGCTAACTATTCTAATAAAAATACAAGTCAAATTATATTGTCCACAGCCATGGTGGAGGTATCGAATCCATTTGGCCAGCAAAAGGTCAAAGTTCGTGCACTATTGGACTGTGGCAGCCAATCATCTTTTATAACTGAATCCCTAAAGATTAGGTTATCATTAAAGTCCCATCCCATTGACACTCTAAAGGTCATTGGCATAGGCAACAAATTAACAAATAATGTCAATGAAACTTGTAATATTAAATTACAATCAATAAATAGTCAATTTAACATAAATTGTACATGTCTTGTGTTGAAGGAATTGACAGGTAGACTACCAAAGATGCCCCTCAATATTGGTTCTCTGAAGTTACCTGAAAATATTCAGCTGGCTGATCCCATGTTCTATAAACCAGACCACATAGATATCTTGATAGGCGCAGACTTATTCTGGGATATTCTAGGTAATGAACAATTTTCATTAGGTGTCAAAAATCCTAAGTTAAGAAGTTCACAATTAGGTTGGATTGTGTCTGGTCCCATAGAATCTGTGCAGCCGCACAAAAATATTCACTGTAATCACAGTATAGTTTCTAAATGTGATAGTAGTGATGACAACCTTGATAATATGTTAACTAAATTCTGAGACTTGGAAGAAATTCCTGGAAAATTAATTATAAATGAAAATGAATGCGAAAAACACTTTCTCACTTATACTACCAGAACCAATACAGGTAGATTTTGTGTAAAATTACCACTTAAGGATACTGCTGATTGTTTAGGCGATACTTACAAGTTAGCTAAGAGACGCTTTATTAACATAGAAAAACGGTTCAAACGAAACCCTATGTTAAAATTAGAGTACACTAAGTTTATTAATGAGTATGCAGAGCTAGGACATCTATCTGTGTTAAATAATAATTTTAGAAATAGGATAGGTCCAAGTTATTACTTGTGTCATCATGCAGTTTTTAAACAGGAAAGTGAATCTACCAAACTTCGTGTAGTATTCGATGGTTCTGCTTCTTCCACTTCTGGCTGTTCTCTGAATGACATACTACTGGTAGGTCCCACAGTACAGGATACTCTTTTCTCTATTTTGATACGCTCTAGGCAATATAAGTATTTGCTTACTGGAGACATTGAAAAGATGTATCGCCAAGTCTTAGTACACCAAGATGATAGGTACTTGCAACTTATCTTGTGGAGAAAAGAGGAATCTGAACCCATTCAGACACTTATGCTCAATACTTTGACCTATGGAACAGCAAGTGCAAGTTACCTGAGTACACGCTGTCTATGGCAGGTAGGACAGGAACAGGATGATGAGCTCATAAAGTGCATCATCCAGAAGGACTTTTATGTTGATGATCTTATAACGGGTTCAAATGATTCACAGCAGTTAACTTATATACATAAGGCAGTATCTGAAGCGTTAAGGGCAGGTTGTTTTAATTTTTAGAAAATTTAAAACAAATCATCCTTCTATTTTTGATAATGTGGTTATGAATGAACAAGATAGTTTAATTTTTAGTGAGTCGTCTAGTACGCTAGGGTTGGGCTGGACTCCATCTAGTGATACATTGCATTTTCCTATAAAGGGATTCTCACATGATAATAATCAAACCATAACAAAACGATTTATTATGTCAAACGCTTTCAAAATATTCGACCCATTGGGTATCTTAAGTCCAGTGGTAGTTATACCAAAGATAATGATACAAAAACTTTGGCAACATAAGTTGGACTGGGATCAGCCAGTTCCTCAGGAAATAAAGGATGATTGGACCAAGTTTTCTGAGCAAATAAAGTATTTATCTAATTTACAAGTTCGTAGATTAGTTATAGGTGAATCGCCTCAATTTATTGAACTACATTCATTTAGCGATTCCTCAATTTACGCATACGGTGCGTGTGTTTATATAAGAACGATTAGTCATAATGGCGACGTCACGGTCAGATTGCTATGCGCCAAATCAAAGGTGGCTCCTTTGAAGCCTACTACCATACCCCGCCTGGAACTCTGTGCAGCCTTGCTCGCCGCTAAACTCACCAAGTCTGTAATAGACTCGCTCCGTTACAAGCCGGATAAGCTGGTTCATTGGTGTGACTCCACAGTAGTATTAGGTTGGATTCGTAGTGACGTCAGCAAATTAAAAGTATTCGTAGCTAATCGTATCAGTGAAATTAAAGAATTAACTTCTTATTCAGCGTGGAGATATGTTCCCACGGATTCTAACCCTGCTGACTTAATATCACGGGGAGTAGATGCTAAACGCTTAGTAGCAATGGAGCTGTGGTGGACAGGGCCTAGTTATTTATTAAAAAATGAGCCTGAATGGCCTAAGTTAGGCGTCAATGATTCGGAAGAGTTACCGGAATTAAAAGTACATTCGGCGACAGTTAATGAACCTATCATTGACTTTGAAAAATATTCATCTTTAACTAAATTGCAAAGATCGTTTGCTTATGTTCACAGATTCATATTTAATATTAAAAATAAAAATAATAAGCGTGTAGGTATATTGTCAGTTAGTGAACTACTAGAATCATTCCATTCTCTATGTGTTATCGCGCAAGGTCAAGCGTTCCCTATTGAATATGATCTTCTAAAGAAAGGAAAATCTTTGAACAGTACTAGTAAATTATTATCGTTGTCACCGTTTTTAGACGAAAACAAATTAATTCGCGTCGGTGGACGAATTGATGCATCAGCACATTCGTATTCAAAGAAACATCCAATTCTACTTCATGCTTTGCATAGGCTAACTAAATTATATTTTGAAAGGGAACACATAAACAATATGCATGCTGGTCCACAACTGTTGTTAGCGTCTGTAAGAGAAACAGTGTGGCCAATAAATGGTAGGCATCTTGCAAGACGAACAGTCAATAATTGCGTAAGATGTAGGCGAATACGAGGTTTGACTCTGCAACCCAAGATGGGTAATTTACCATCTCAACGTGTAACGCCTGACTATCCTTTTATATCCGTTGGTCTGGACTTTGCTGGTCCATTTTATATTGTAAATCGCAAAGGTCGTGGCAGTCGTGTAGTCAAATGTTATTTATGCCTTTTTGTCTGCTTGCGGTATAAGTGCATTCAACTCGAAGCAGTCAGTGACTTATGGAAAGATGCATTTATACTGACACTCAGGCGCTTCATCGCTCGTCGCGGCAAACCAACGGAAATATTCAGCGACAATGGGAGCAACTTTGTTGCCGCCGCTAAGGACATCGGATCCTTCCTAAAGGATAATCACGAGCCTTTGTCTGATTTTGCAAGTCAGCAATCAATTAAATTCACGTTTATTCCGGCTTACACTCCTCATTTCGGTGGCATTTGGGAAGCCGGGGTTAAATCGGCAAAATATTTTTTAAGGCGTGTCATTGGTGACAGCCATTTAACTTTTGAAGAAATTTCGACATTATTTGCACAAGTGGAAGCTATTCTCAATAGTCGTCCCTTATCCCCCCTTTCCTCCAGTCCTGACGACCTCCTTTCCCTTTCCCCTGGGCATTTCATCATTGGGAGGCCGTTGACCGCTCTGCCGACACCAGATCTGACAGACATCAAAGAAAGTCAGTTGCGGCGTTATGAACGTCTAGAAGCAATCCGAAGACATTTTTGGAAAAGGTGGCAAAGGGAATATCTGGCCGAGTTGCAGCATCGAACAAAATGGCGAACGAATACTTCAAAGCTGGAAGTTGGAGACATGGTGCTTTTAGCTGATGATAACGCCCCCCCTCTGGCTTGGAAGCTCGGCCGTGTTCTACGCCTCATAACTGGACCTGATGGGATATCCCAAGTGGCCGACATTCTGACCAACAAAGGCTGCGTGCGACGCTCTCTAGTGCGGCTCTGCAAACTACCTACGGTGGAGGAACTAAATAGCTGTTGAAAGTGATCTTTCAACGCCCCGGAATATGTTCAGGCTTGATAAAGCCTTCCAAAGTGGCAACATTTTATATATTTATTATAATGGCAACATTGTCTTTAGTTTCAATGTCAGAGTGACGTTATGTCAAAATTTATAAATTATCTGTGGAAACTTTCCCGCCAATACCCGATCGAAAAGCAATGTAAATTTTCATCGTCGTCAAATAAAATTGTAATACTGCAATTCTTGGGCTTTATTTACACCATTATATCCCCAAAGATATAACAAGCACTACAAAAACAACCGACTTCCAAAAAAACACTAAAAACGTGAAAAGTAACTTTAATTTCGGAAATCGGTGTCTTTGCTTTTCAATTTTCGTTTTTTGCCACCGACTTTCGAAATTAAAGTTATTTTTCACCATTTTAGTGATTTTTTGGAAGACGATTGTTTTTTTTGTAAAAAGTTTTTATTTTTCGCTTTTTAGTTGTGGTACCCACCCCACAAAAATCCGAATACCACTACCTGCTATGTAAATAACAGTGACGGAGACAAATAATAATGTCGTCTACATAGACTGTGGGAAAAAAACGTAATTATTGAAGCTAACTCAAAAACTACGCAAGCAAAGTTAATAAAATTTATATGGGACCACCTCTGAAGCATTACCTACCAAACAAAAAAGAGAGTAATCGCGTAACATAAATTATACAAAAAAAAAACACAGGCAAATTGAGAACCTCCTCCTTTTTGAAGAAGTCAGTTAAAAATAACACTTACTTTCTATATTCTTTGCTTTTCGTTGCTTCTTAGATACTTCTTGTTCTCTTTCCACTTCTGTTTTAAACTCCATCAAAGGAATATAATCCGGTTTAAAAAATATACCATCACACCATTCTGAATGAATTATTGAATCAGATTCAGATTGGTGTGATGGTATAACTTCTAATTCAGATTGGTGTGATGGTATAACTTTTAATTCAGAATTGTCTGGTACCATATCTTCTTGATCTGTAGGACTATCTAGATATTCTATGTCTTGATATTCCAGTTCTAGATCTGCAAATAAACAGAAAGTCTTTTATTTGTCATAACTTTATTATTTAACTAGCTGCGCCTCGCGGTTTCACCCGCATAAGTCGCGATCCCGTGGGAATATGGGGATAAAAAAATTCATCCAAATCCCTTCAGCCGTTTTGGCGCGAAAGCGTAACAAACAAACTCAGTTTCGCATTTATAATATTTTAGGATTTTTTACCGATGAAAAAAAAGGAGGAGGTTCTCATTAACATATGTTTTTACAGCGGTTTTTTTTATTAATAAAGAAACTGACACTTTTTAGGAATATGCGGAAAAAAAAAGAAAACATTTATAATAAAGTTAGGATTCGGATTAATATCCTAGTCATTAATCCGAATCCTAACTTTATTATAAATGTATTATTATTGTACGTAATTAATATTATTATATTAATAAAAATAAAAATGATTAAATATTATTTTGCATGTTAATGCGCACGGGTTGTAGGTGGACTTGATGCCACAAGGCATTTATAATCATCTTTTACAGCCAAATCCCCCATCAAACCGAGGCCTGTTAGAGTTTTTCAGTAGGTTCGTTATAACTCCAACAGTGCACGTAAGTATATTTGATGAATTTCAAGCAGAAAGCCATGATATCAAAGAAGAATTACCAGCTGTTTGTGAGGAACTAGATGATATTATTGAGCCAAAGGAGGAACATCAAAGTGATGGTCAGTTCTATGTTCTTAATTGAAACTTTTTTTTTCCGCATATTCCTAAAAAGTGTCAGTTTCTTTATTAATAAAAAAAACCGCTGTAAAAACATATGTTAATGAGAACCTCCTCCTTTTTTTTCATCGGTAAAAAATCCTAAAATATTATAAATGCGAAACTGAGTTTGTTTGTTACGCTTTCGCGCCAAAACGGCTGAAGGGATTTGGATGAATTTTTTTATCCCCATATTCCCACGGGATCGCGACTTATGCGGGTGAAACCGCGAGGCGCAGCTAGTTAAATAATAAAGTTATGACAAATAAAAGACTTTCTGTTTATTTGCAGATCTAGAACTGGAATATCAAGACATAGAATATCTAGATAGTCCTACAGATCAAGAAGATATGGTACCAGACAATTCTGAATTAAAAGTTATACCATCACACCAATCTGAATTAGAAGTTATACCATCACACCAATCTGAATCTGATTCATTAATTCATTCAGAATGGTGTGATGGTATATTTTTTAAACCGGATTATATTCCTTTGATGGAGTTTAAAACAGAAGTGGAAAGAGAACAAGAAGTATCTAAGAAGCAACGAAAAGCAAAGAATATAGAAAGTAAGTGTTATTTTTAACTGACTTCTTCAAAAAGGAGGAGGTTCTCAATTTGCCTGTGTTTTTTTTTTGTATTATTTATGTTACGCGATTACTCTCTTTTTTGTTTGGTAGGTAATGCTTCAGAGGTGGTCCCATATAAATTTTATTAACTTTGCTTGCGTAGTTTTTGAGTTAGCTTCAATAATTACGTTTTTTTCCCACAGTCTATGTAGACGACATTATTATTTGTCTCCGTCACTGTTATTTACATAGCAGGTAGTGGTATTCGGATTTTTGTGGGGTGGGTACCACAACTAAAAAGCGAAAAATAAAAACTTTTTACAAAAAAAACAATCGTCTTCCAAAAAATCACTAAAATGGTGAAAAATAACTTTAATTTCGAAAGTCGGTGGCAAAAAACGAAAATTGAAAAGCAAAGACACCGATTTCCGAAATTAAAGTTACTTTTCACGTTTTTAGTGTTTTTTTGGAAGTTGGTTGTTTTTGTAGTGCTTGTTTACAGAACTAACGTTAAAAGATACTTTCACCTATAAACTGTGTTCGCAATTGAGTTTCCAAACATGTAAACAAATATTTTTATACAAAAACGTCACCCCTTTGCAAAAAAAACGGGCGGTTTTGATTTTTGTACATTATTGGTAATCATTTAGTTGTAAAGAGGTTTTAATAGCCAAACTATGTTACTGGCACTTAATAAAGAATGGGTTAGAAAAAAGTTAATTCCAAATTCGAAACTTTTGTTTAAAAACAATAATAATCCCATTTTCCGTTTGTAACTTTTACTTATATTTTGCAGGTTTGCGGTTAGAAGATTATCCTGGCTACTAAAACTAACTTCTCGTTATTTTTAGTAGAATAATTTATGTTTTCGCATAATCCAGCCTTATTGTTACTTAAAAGTGATATCTTTGTGTCGATTGTAATGGTAGAAAAACAATAATAGCTAGTAAAATTGTAGCGCTGCTGCAAGAGGGGTGTAGCCAAAAAACTATATTCTTATTGATTATAACAAATGATTAGTCATTTATGCTAATGGCATAGTAAAAATATTAATATTATCCATACAAAAGCCAATGACTGTTAAGGTGCCCGTTTTTTTTGCAAAGGGGTGTACCTACTTTAAACGTTCATTTTGCGCTGCAACTCAAATTATTCTGCAATTTGCGGTTCCGTGTCAGGTTGTATCTTGATCAAAATATGATTCGCGACCGTAAAACACAAACGGCGGAGTAATCGGTGAACATACATAAAAAAAAAAAAACAATCATCCGAACGTAGTACCTCCTCCTTTTTTGAAGTCGGTAAAAATGAAGTTAAATTTGCACATATTCTTAAAATATATTTAATAGATTCTATGTGAGTGTTAAGTATTATATAGGTTATAGATGTACCTGACACTATGCTTACTGTAAGAGAGACTCAACGATCTCACAGTTAAAATGCGTAAGCAGTTTTGTGGGGCAATGTACATATCATTAAAAATCTATAAGTGATTAAATAAATCATTCATTCATTCACAGAGGGGGACACAGCGGATTGCGAAACTTGGCTTGGCGTTGGCGTCACCTTGACGAAACTTTTTAATTAAACTTACATTATTATTTGAGGCAAAGAATATAGTCCATCACTATAGGATATAGTGCCAAGTACTAAAATCGCCAAAGTTTTTTTGGGGATTTGTGCGACCTGGGGAAGATCACGTAGTGGGTCTAAAGTTTGTTTGTTTCCAAGCAATAATATGGCTTAGTCGACGGAGCCCTGCAATAACCACGAAACGAGTCGGGGACTCGGTGTGCCCAAACTCGCTTGCCTCGCTCTGGCATCCTAAGTTCTAGTAACTGTAGTACAATTATAATACTGTAATAACATTACCTTTTGTACATAGGTACACAAAATGACAATTTTATTGCGCAAATATGTTGAATTTTTAGAAAATACGAGGCAGCGAAAGCAAAATAAACTCAATAATCAAAAAAAAGTTTTTTTTTTTTTTTTCTCTTCTTGGCAAAGTTAACGAGTTGACATTTGACATTGACATGAATGACATGACATGAGCATGACATGTACTCTATGACAGGGTTGCCAATGCCTATTTTCCAGATTCCCCAAAATCATTGGTGAAAATCCCCGAATTTGGGGAGAGCATAATTCTGATTCCCCACAAAATCCCCTCAAAATCTATCTATATAGGTATATGAAAAAGAATCCCTATTTCCCTTGGTGACGCCATCACGCGTGAACGGCTAGACCGATTTCGCCAATTCTTTTTCTGTTGTGTTTGAAGAAAATTACGCAGAAAATTAGAAAATTCAAGACAGGACAACGTCTGTCGGGTCAGCTAGTCTATATATAAAGTTTAGTCTCGCTAAAACTCGAGAACGGCTGGACCGATTTGGATAATTCTTTTTTTGTTGTGTTCGTTATTCTCAGGGGAATGTTTGTACGGTGGTACGGTGTAGGTAGGTAGGTATGTATGCATGTAGGTATGTAGGTGGGGTAGGGTAGATAGGTAGTTAAGGTAGGTGGTTGGGTACCTAGGTAGGTAGGTAGGGTAGGACTTAGTGCTCCCCCTACGAAGCCGGGACGGGCAGCTCGTTATTTTAAAATAAACTCATTTCTATACAGAAATCAATAGTATTTATTAGTTTTAAAGAATATAAACGTAGTGAAAGTTGTTCATAATGATAAGTACATTTAAAAGATGTCGTGTATGAAAGATACACCTTAATAATAGTAGGTACTCTGTTTGATGTAAGTAAATACATCACTACCTAATTTTATTTGGTATGAATCATCGTACACATGTAGGCGGGCCGCACCGGGCTTCTTTGTGTTGGAATGCGATGCTCGGCGGCTGAAATATGCGCATTGATTTCGTCGAAATCCTTTTGAGTAGCACTTGACACATCCATCTTTAGAGTACCTAATACCTACTAAATAATTAATTAATTATTTATTATTAATTAACTATAAATAAATAAATAAATAAATGCAATGGCCACTAACAACGTTTTTGCGTCAAACAAAAATTCGAACATATAGACCCTGCTAAATGTGGTAAGTAGAGTTCTGTATTTATGGTAATAATGCTTTTACTATTTTTAAGCAAAAAAGCTTTCCAATAATGGATGTAATGTTTCCAATGACTTAAGACAGTATACTTTTTAAATCTCTTTGCTAATGATATTTATCTGTAGCCGGTATAATAATATTCTATATACACCTCCATTTCGAGCCACAAGATACAAGCGACGCTTAGTTTGTGGCTCACCGAATTTGGCTAAATTGTATTGTTACTTTTTTGATAAATAAACTTTACTTTACTTTACTTTACTTTATATTATTCCTCCTAATAATATTCTATATAGACCTGGTGATCTGAAATACAGGCCTAGAGCTTAGTTTAGGCACCAGTCTCCCACAATATAAAAATGTTGTCTGACTGATAGCTTGTAACAATGTATCATGTAATATTGTGGTGAGAAAAATAAATCTTATCTTATCTTATCTTACCTCACCGTGAAAACTTAGGTAGATACCTACAGCTTGGCAAAAAAGAGTATGATGCGGTGACAAGTGAAACTAAATATATTACTATTAATGCGGACCTATAATGTTGGCACTACTTTGCCGGCAAGTGCTAGTAGGTTTTGAGTCAGTACATGTTTAAATTCTTTTACTCAATTTCTCATATGAAGTGACCTATATGCGGTAGTGGCGCCCTCATTTTTTCCAAACTTTTTTTTGCCAAGCTGTAAGTGAGCTGTCAATCCCTAGCGCCGTGGAGTGACATGCTCACTTCACCTGTTTTCACGGTGACACGGTGACACAGAATAGCATTGAGTCACATCGCTATTTTAGCGCGGATTCTCAGTTATCACTATCACTTGAGTAAATAAAATATGCCTCTTCAATGCAACATAATTTAATTACTTTAAAACAAAAACTAGATATTGTACATAATATACCTACGCCACTAAAACTAACAAAAAATTTAAAAAAATCCTCGGTTTAAATATAATAACGATAACAAAAGGTAACATGGTTTTATTTTTTATTAATACAACTATTTAATTACCTACTTCCGAATACTCAAACGACACTCACTTCTGAATTCTGTTAAACGGGTGATAGACGTGCAAGCGTACGTACCTAAGTTCACAACCTTACTCGGCCCGCCGTCGTCGGTGACACACGGGAAGCTTGCTCAAAATGTCATTATCAAATTGGCGGCTCGCGGCGATGACAGACGACGAGCCAAGGCGGGCTACGAGCAAAATTTCAAACCAGTCTGCGTACTTAGCATGACACACGGGCGAGTAAGCTCGCCGAGTACGCGTACTTGCTCGCACGTCAATCACCCCTTTTAGAGGGAGTTTATAAAGTCACACGTTCTTCTAATTTAAATGCATGTCTGTCTCCAAGAACATGCTCGATTTCGTTTATTCTTCCCAATTTGACCGTACAAATACCACAATAAAAAATTGTATCGTTTATCTTAATAATGTCATTATGTTTGAGCAGGTTTCTATACAATACCCTGTGCCGACGGGCGACACAATCATTAGTGTCATCTTCATATACATATTTTCGCATTTCATTCTTGTCAATTTTGTGTTTCTTTACGAATTTGTAAGTGTGAGCTTTACTGTTGATATGTTCGAAATAGTCGGTGGTGTGCTCCTCACAGCATTCGCAGCTATACCCTGATGATTCTCTGGTTACTAAATGAAACGCTAATAATGCATTTTCAGCGATTTTATGGTTTCTTCCTTCCATATGTTCAGTAATATTACTTTCTTTGTAAGGTATATTGACGTCGCAAATCTCGCATTTAACACTAGTTTTTGCATCATCGGTGTAATACAACAGTTTGTTGAACGCTTCCATTTTTTTTGTGTTGGCGTTTTCTACATGACTCTTACCTTTCATATGTTCAATAATATTTCGTTCATTAAAAACTATATTTACAAAGCAAATTTTGCATTGAACTTCAGTTAGCGTGAGATCGGTAAACTCCATTAAATGGTAATACGCATCGAGTTTGTCATCATAGAGATTCGTTGCGTTACTGAGGCTAGATTCAGTGCTGGTGCTAGCAAAACTATCATTTTTTGTGTTAATACTCACATAACTACTATTTTGATTGACGCTACCGGGTTTCGCGCCACTTTGAACTTTATTTTCTTTAGATTTGATGTCATTTTTATTTTCTGAACACAACTGACTGACAATCTTCTTGTGTGGCTTTCCATCGATATGGATTTTCATTCCACCGCTAGGTACGTTTACTTTACAAGTCTCACAATATCCAGAGTCATTAGTTTTAATACCAACAGCAGGAGAATCAATATTCTTGTTATTAACCTTAGTAGAATCATTATTTATATTATTAATCTTAGTAGAATCATTATTTATGTTACTTATTTCAGTAGAATCATCACTTTTTTTCGCTATATGTGTTTTAGAATTCACGTGACTTATTATATTGCAATTTCTCACAGTTATGTTACAAATTTTACAAAAACAAATATCGGTCTTCTCAGTTTTGTGTATAGAGTTTTGTTGCATTAGTACGTTAAGATGTTTCTTTGAATTAATGTGGACTTTAAAGTTGTGTGTATCGATGTATATATTACAATCTTCACAGAATGTTTTAGGTGTGTGAGTGTCTTTGATAATTTTTTTATGAGTATCATTGAGTGTATGGTGGTTAGAGTTCGTCAATACTACTTCGTTGCACGGCACGCAATGACTTGAAACTGTGTCTACCTGAAATAAAAAATAAGTATTTAAGCTGTACACTGCGACAACTATCTTTTTGCGTTCGAGTAACGCTGACTGGGAGACACTGTTGGTAAACATTAGTGCAATTGTTTTGTGAAATAATAAACAATGCGATTACGATGTTGGTCCCATGGATAAAGTTTTTTCTGTCTGATGGTCTATACCAGGGGTGGCCAGCCGGTCATTCGCGATCGACGTCGATCGCGACTATTAGTCCAGTCGATCGTGGCAAGGCAAAAAATATAAATACGTAGAATAGACTGCGCAACGTAATCACCAACTGCTGCACGCATGAACTATGCTGTTTCATTTAAGATTTCAAGAAGTATGCGATTGGTAGATCGCACAGGGTTTCATCAGTAAACAGTAGATCTTGGATCTAATCAAGTCAGCCACCCCTGGTCTTTATAATACCCTGACCACACGGTTCTGATAAAAGCTGTGAAGGTGGCAAAACCAAATAATTCTTACCATTCTAGCGAACTTCTCGTTGATCGGCTTCAAGATATTTCTCACGTGAATTTCAGTGACATCGTGCGGCTTGGTATCCTGAGAAATCCACATCTTGCACAGTTGACAATACACACTGCTCTTCAACTGCCGGTAACTTTGGAAATGCTCCCGAGAGACCTTCACTGTATCCCCATTTGGGGCCACAATTGAAATATTTACACCATTCATAACGGGTACATTAACTTTCAAATTGTATTTCTTAATCATATCTTTCAAATATTCTTCAAAACTTTCTGTTTTATCGTTATCTGTTGGTTGAATGTTGTCAGTGTTACTGGTAGACTGGTGGGCTGTTGGTATCGTCATCAGATTGTCTGTGATTGGTGATTCATCGAAAGAGTCATTGTAGCTATCAAGGAGGTGGCACAAATTCTTATTGGTTATATCGTAATTATTATTTGCTTTATAAGAATTATAATGATCAGTTTGTGAATCATCACTTTCCTCATCAGATTCTTCGTTAATATCCGTCTCATTATCAAAACTTTCATTTTCCTTGAATATTCTATAAAATTCAGTAACAATACGAATATAATTTTTTGATTTGATGTGATAGGCTGATGATTCGTGTCTTTGTTTGTTTTCTATTTTAATAATCTTAGAACAAGGTACGCAGTAATACACATCCTTGTCGAAATCCTTGTCGTTATTAGTTACACTTGTGTTTATTTGTTTGGAGACTCTTTCAAGAACTTTCTGGGATATATTTTTAATAGTCTCATGTTGTTCGCTTTCGTTGTGTTCTTTGTACCACATTGTGGGTACGTTTACGTCACAAATGTGGCACTTGAAAGTGTCGGAAGGTTCTGAAAAAAAAAACAACCTTTGTTTGTAACACTATCAGGTACCAGCTAAAGGACTAGGAAGTGGTGAAGGGCGAATGGGAAATGAAAGGGCAGAATGTCATTTTGACGTTCAAACCATGCTGATTCTCAGTCAAGTTTGAATAAATTAATTAATTTTGGTGATCCCGAGTCCCGGACTATCCCGTGTAAACAAACTCATTTCTGATACACGCGGTATTATTAGTTGAAAATAAAGGGTGTAAAAAATACCATAACATAGCCGTCAAATATGGATTCTGTACATCAAATTATTACTGTATAGTTACATTGAACAAAAATAATTGCTGGGAAACGACTTTTATTTTTGGTGTGAAAAATCGCTGTTTACGGTAGTGCGCAACGTAACCCACGCAAAATATTGTTTAAAATTTTTACTAAGTAAAAAAAATTTTTACTATAAGTAAAAAAAAAAACCGACTTCGAAAAAAAAAACTAAAAATTGAAAAATAACTTTCATTTCGGAAGTCTGTGACAAAAAACGACAACTTTTTCACTTTTTAGCGTTTTTTTTGGAAGTCGATGGTTTTTTTTTGGCCAAAGAATCTGTCCCTACATAATATTTTTAAGACTTACCAGAATAGCAATCTTCAGTATCATCTTGAGTGACTATTTGTACGCGACAATACTCCGATTCTCCGTCCAGGCACCTCCTCGTCCACAGCGGTCTCTTCTCTACGTGTGGGGTGCGGACATACTTACTGAGGAATGACAAGTCTACACTATCTAAAGGTATTGTGTATGACTGCACACCTTCGATGTTTACGGTGGCCATTTCTACTGAAAAAAAATAAAAGAATATAGGTATTTATAGAAAACTAGCTTCCACCCGCGGCTTCACCCGCGCGGTATGTCAATAAAAAGTAGTCCTAGTATGTCCTTCCCCAAGGTGCCATCTATCTCTTTGCCAAATGTCGAAATCCGTTCAGTGGTTTAGGCGTGGAAAGGTAACATACAGACAGACAGAGTTTTTCTTTCGAATTTATAATATTGGTCACAAATAGCACAGAACTCGTGCCCTGAGAAAGCAAGACAGGGTCGCAGCAGGCCACGTAGGCAATGAAGACTGGAGAACCAAAAAAAAACCCTAATATTACTACCATTTTACATGGAGCGATTGTATATCTGACCTCAACAACCCAGTTACTGGGTAACATGATTCGATAAGTACCCCTTGGTAAGACTGGCTGTCAGACTTATGGGATTCTGACGACTCATAACAACTGTTCAACTATCAACGAATGACCGCCAGGACAAACTGCATAGTTTTGGTATGAAGAGTTGGTCACCCATCCGCGGACCTAACGCGGTAAGGGTAGCTTAACCTGACCGATCAACCCATCTGGCTGTTATTACTAAGCCACAAGAAATTATTATTAATATAAAATTAGAACAGGACATCTAAAAACAAATCTATCTTTGCTGTTGCGCAGTCGGGTAAAAACTACAAACGCAAACTCAAAGCTTTTATTTCAATTAAACCATTTACAGGCACTTTTGAATTGTCAAGGAGTCGGTCAGTCAGAAATATGAAGCTAGTTGCCCATTCCAAAGCGTAGTAGGTACCTATGGAGAAGAACGGGCAAGAAACTCCACGGACACTAAAAAAATTGGTTACATCATACATGTTGAAATGATACATGTGAGAACAAAAGTAGAAAGCACGTTAAAAGCGTCAGCAATTGAAAAACAATTCAAAAATTAAAAATCCCTCCTACGCATGGCTATTATACAGTATAATGAGTGTATTCAAAAGGTTCAAAACATTGCCACGTTGGATAGCATTACTTACGTTTGATTGATTGAATACATTTTTATCACAATTAGGTTGATATGCTGTGCTGATTCAATAATGAACAGATAACACTTGAAAAATTAACTTCTTGGACTCTAACATGAATTCTTTTGTTAAGTTTTAACTCATTTATTGCAATGTAAAAAGTTCATAAAACTCTAAATAATAACGTATTCTAATATAAAACGATTATAATGATATAATCGTTTTATATTAGAATACGTTATTATCCACACGTATTTATTTCTACACATCATCATCTGCCTAGCCTTTTCCCAACTATGTTGGGGTCGGCTTCCAGTCTAACCGGATGCAGCTGAATACCAGTATTTTACATGGAGCGACTGCCTATCTGACCTCCACAACCCAGTATTTATTTCTACACATATACTTGCTATAAATACTCGAGTATTGGCTACGTTACGTTTTTTGTGGGTAAGTTACCTACTTAAATAAGCCACAATAATAATAATTAAACGTAAACTTACCAAATTATATAGTTCGCTTGTTCGATACTCGAGTACTATACTATTGAAGTTTTAAACTAAAAATAAAGTTTCCAACTTTTTTAACAATGGACTCGAGTACGTTATCTATTTTGACTAATTTGACAGCTTAAAATAGTGAAGAGAAATTATTACGATAAAAAATATCGACATAACGGTGAATCGAAACGTGTTCAAGATTTCGAACAAGTTTTTCTTGTGAAGACTAAAAAGGTTTTTTTTTTTTACTAATTTTTTTGTTATAAGATATTGTCATCATTTTTTTATCTGGGATAATATTGTGTAGAATATTTATGGACGTTACATTATTGTGTAAGTTTATTTGTAGAATGTGTATGTACATTATGTGTCGTGGAGAAATAAATAAATAACTTATTAAAGTAAAGACTGATAGTTTCAAAAATTATCATATTTTTTAGAAGCCCTGATTGTCTCACTGCTAGGCAAAAGCATCTTCATTACTTATCATAATTTTTTAATTTTGCGATTTGTATTGGTTTTTTGTAGCATATTTAATTACATACCTTTCACGCACTCATGGGTTATATGCTTAAATGTGCACCGCTTGACGCAAAGAGCATAAACTGCATTTAATTATGGTTACTGGCCGTAACCATAATTTTATGTTTTTAAGACATTTATTTTATATTGGGATATCGCCTCGGATTTGGTTGTCTAAAGTTTTGTGGCGGCATCTACAACGAACTACGTGGTGACATCGATGTCACGCAAAATCGTGCGACTTAACTGCGCGACTAGCGTATATAAAACGTCCCGACATAAATCATCGGGAAGTAGCCCTCCAGCTTCCAGACATAACACATAACACCTGGCCTGCCTGATCACAGGATACCGGGTGTTAAGTTCATTCTATAGAATGAACTTAACACCCGGTTCCTCATAGTTTTGTGAACGCAGACGTAACTTATTCTGAGTTTTTTAGCTCGACAAGAATAAAAGTAAATTATTATAACATAGAAAATAATACCGATATATTTTGAACACTAATCGTACGCTTCCAACACTACTTTCCGTTAAATTCCCCGGCCATAGAGTTATTCAGTTTCCGAGCTAATTGTCTATGGCGTATTAACTACTGATGACGTTGTATAATTTTCACGTGTTCCACTAATTCCCCGTAACGAAATCATAATGCACAGAGCACTATATAATACTGGTCATAATATAAACATCATTAGGTACGTATTGTGAAATGGAATTCAGAGTGTCATTACTCATTTGAATAATCAATCGATATGCCTAGCCTTTTCCCAATTATGTCGGGGTCGGCTTCCAGTCCAACCGGATGCAGCTGAATACCAGTATTTTTTAAGGAGTGACTGCCTATCTGAACTCCACACCCCAGTAACTGGGTAATACGAACTCGTATTGGCTCAATTTGAATGATGTAAACAGAAAAAAAAAAATTGTTTTAGCAGTTAAGCTGTATATACCCATAGCTTAACTGCTAAAAGGATTTTTTTTTTGTCACAAAAATCTTAAAATCACTCTTGTCCTTCATATTAAGCCTGGTCGCTCTGAGTATCCACTATCCAGTCTCCAGGTAGGGGCCGGTCCACAGAGCACTATATAAGGGCCGGTCGGTCTTATTCGTATTATTCCCACAGAGCACTATATAATACTGGTAATTATTCCTGTTGCGAAGCATTCGAAGTATTTTGAGTAATATTCCAAATTATTCGCCGAGAGTTCGACTATTCACAGCTAGGTGGCGACGTAATAACCATTGCAATTATGTTGCGCGTTGGTGATTGTGTATTCATATCATACCCACGGCACACGAATCTTCCATCTTTTTTAACCTTATCAGCAAATCTTGGTCACTGACTCATTGCAGTAGCAGAAATCGCATGCAGACGAGCATCGAAGGAAGTTGTACAGTTACAACTTTTAGCCGCTAGATGGCGCTAATACCAGTGACTGTATAACTATTATACCAACATTAATGTTTCAAGTGTTTTGTGTAATGTAATATTAATAATTAGGTACTTTCCAATCCATACTACTTTATAGAATCAAGTTCTTCTAATTTCTAACAGACAGCTGTGCTGCTGGGGAGTTTGTTGCGTCCCAGCCTCCCAGCTAAGTACAAGGAAGGACAGTCCCATAGAATGAAAAAATGCCTTATGTAATTATGACGTTCAAAATATACTTTCCACATCAAAATCAAGTCATTTATTCAAACTAGGCTTTAATTTTAATAAATGACTTGATTGATGTTGATGGACGAATTCAGTTAGGACTAGGAAGTGAATCTGAATAATTTTGAAGGATATGCTAATTAATCCATTGTTTCTTTATGTTGGAAAAATTTGTCTGCTCAACAACGTAAATAACGCAATGAACGTTGTTGAACTGTCAAAATGAAACAGATTGTGATTGATCGTGTGTTATGCATCTAAGGTGCTGAACTGCCTATCTATAAAAGACTTAAGGAAGTATTTTGATATGCTTTTTAATACGGATAATATGCTTGTTTTATTCCGTATTCGTCTTCATCTTTCTCCTTTACGGGGTCGCGACCCATCATCACCATATCGCCGTCTTTTTTGAACATAATTTCGATTTGCTCAACCTTTTCCGGATACACCTCTGTCTTTCTCAAATTATTGTTAGATGCCAGGCTTTTTTCTAATTTCTGCAGCATTCGGCCTGCTACCTTGTCAGTTATGAAATCGAGTATCTTTGACGATGCCAACCGATTGATCGTTGTATTGAAATCGATATTTTGATTTGGCAAATCACTGTTTCCTTTCAACACTGTATTTAGATCACCTAACAGTATATCCGTGTCCATATCATCTTTCTGTGAAGCTAGTTTGTTTGACTGCTTTTTGTTTTTTTCTTCTTTGACAATTTTTGTAGTTGATGATGATGAAAGTCTTGGCTTGTTTGAGATATTATTTTCGTTTAATAGTTCTTCGCGTAAATCTTCCGTTTCTTTCTCATCCTGTTTTTTTTTATTTGGATTACCGAACAATAAATCCGTTTCCATTTCATCTTTCTGTGAGACTAGTTCCTTTGGCTGCTTTTTGAATATTTCTGTTGTAACCCGTTTTGTAGTTGATGAAACGTAAAATGGCATTATTGGCTTATTTAGGAAATCATTTTCTTCTGATAGTTCTTCGTATGATTCTGGTGTTTCTTCCTCTACCTGGTTTTTTATATTTGGATTACTTAATAGTATATCCGTTTCCATTTCATCTTTCTGTGGAACTTGTTTTTTTGGCTGCTTTTTGAATTTTTCTTTTTTATCCCGTTTTGTAGTTGATGAAACGTAATATGGAAGTCTTGGCTTGTTTAGGAGATTATTTTCTGACTGATATGACTCTAGTGTTTCTTTCTCAGCCTGATTTTCTAGTGTGTGACAATTTGCGTCGTCAGGTTTGTAGGTATCTCCAGGATTCGTGTTCCTCTCATTTTCACCTTTACGGATATCAGTATGTGTTTCATCAGAGACGGAATCTCTTTTTTTTTCGGTTGCCGATTTGTATTTCTCTTGGTTCGATATTACTTTTCCTGAATTGAGTTTTGCTTTGTCAGTATGCCTAACTTTTCTTATCGTTGTATCACGTTGTTTCTTTTTTTGGAAATTATGACTGATTTTCGGCTTGTATTCTGGATTAACTTGTTTTGAAACTGGCTCTTCTTTAGTTGCAAAATCATCGATGTGGTTTCGTACATAATTATCATTTTCAATTGATATTTGTTTTGATAATTCAGGTTTATTATTATCTCGATTTTTTAGTTCATATTCATTGTTTTGTAGTGGTAGTCTTGTGAATGATCTGTGACTTTCAATTAAACGATGTTTTTCTTTGATGTAGTTTTTGTTTACTTTCTTCTTGTTATCTTTTGACGCTGTTTTGAATACATCGCGGCGTTTTAATTTATGTACATCATGTTCTCGTGATGTTTTTTCGAAAGATCTGTGATTTTTATAATCACAATGTTTTTTCTTACAGATTTCGTTTTCGACTTCAGTATTCCATTTGTGCGTTATTTTGGGATTTAATTGCTTTTGTCTCTTTGCTTGAGTTGTACGAATCTTTGTATTACGGTGCCTAACTGTCAGATGTTTCTGTCTCCGGCCTGGTTTAACAGTTGGGTGATTCTCTTTTTCCACATAATCTTGTAATGATGATTCGTCATTTGGTTCTAGTTTTGTGACGCCCTTAAGTTTTCTGTCAATTGAATTCAATTGGCTAATATCTTCACTGCTTGTGCCTTCTTTCGTAAAATATTCTCTATTATATACAGAAGTTAGTTCAATCTTCTTAGATGTAATTGTTGTATGTGATTTATGATCGTCGTCGCTTTGTTGTTCTGCTTGTGATTTGTCAGATTCGGCTTCTTCGTTGTCTTCAAGTTTGTACTTACGGTTATATTTATATCTTGATAAAATATCATGTCTCGATTCGGCATTTGTATCGCTTCGCTGATCAAAGTGGGTATATATTTTCTTAGCCTTATCAGAGCGTTTATTCACTGAATTGGTGATTATATCGTTATCCTGGTTCTTCTCCAAATGCCGTGTGTTATTGAAATTTCTAGCTTCGATTTGATTGGTGAAAATTATTGATAGAGCTGTAGAAAAAAATGTTCTGTTACATTCATGCCAGAAGCATATGGTCAAATAAGGAGATATAGAGAACGATAGAGCCTGCAGGTTAACAAGCCTGTATACTTACTTAACACTATGTTGGGGTCGGCTTCCAGTTTAACCGGATGCAGCTGAATACCAGTATTTTACATGAAGCGACTGCCTATCTGACCTCCATAACCACTGGGTTACCAGTGGTTATGGAGGTTACTGAACTGGGTAATACGACACCCATTGGTAAGACTGGTTGTCAGACTTTCGGGCTTCTGACTGACGACCCGTAGCGACTCGCTGTGCGAGGTTATGAGAGTGAATTATTCTGATTGTTTATATTATGATAATGTTGCACACATCATTCGCTACGAATCCTCGCACATCTCTGGTGGTCAGGCAGTCTTAGCGCGCTCGCACATGGCATACTTTTTGTAGGTTCTGCAATCAGATTATTTCATTGAGTTTTAATCACAGATAGGTCATATAAAAGACGGGAATGTATGCGCATACATTCCCGTCTTTTATATGACCTACGGTTTGTAGGATGTATGCATTGATAAACCTGATATTAATGTTTCATTTAGCTCCTACAAAAAATCGGCCACCGATTGTATGCCAACTGCGAACGCTCTTAATTTAAGGTGGTTCCCAGGTCAATCAAAGTCTTTTGAGTTATTCTAGGGATTTTCTAAAAATCAGCCCGGAGTTTGGTAGTAAGCAGTGTGATATCCCCGTGCCTCGGAAAGCGCACGTAGAAATACGCCTGATCTCTCCCCGGTCGTTTCGGTTTGCCGTCCTATCAGACTACTTATGAGAGTAAAGGAACAGAGAATGCACTTGTGTTTGCGCACAAACTTGACTATGGGCTGATTTTACCAAAGTCTATCTTAGCTCGTGCGTACCTGGCGAATATTCTTTGAGATTGGCCACCGTCACCGAAATCGGTCAGGACTCGGGAGGCTATTATCAAGTATTGTGGTATTTAACAAACATTATGTAAATAAGACTTACTAAACAATTGAAGTACCGTTCGACTGGCCATTTTTTAAAATCATTTTCATTGCAAACACTTTATTACAATTACAATCGTAAAACTAGTCGTTAAAACTATTTCCATTTTTCAGGATTTTTTATGAGTTGTGCTATATTTTCATTTTAGTGTTAACTATTTATGTACTCTCACTAGGAAGCTGAAGTGGCAGTGGGCAGGCCATGTTTGTCGAAGGACCGATGGCCGGTGGAGTAGACGAGTCCTGGAGTAGAGACCGCTTATCGGCAAGCGTAGTCCCCAGCATGATGTAACGACGACCTTTATAAAAGCTCCTATACGTACACACGGCTTCACATCAAGCTATACATTTCCAGTTAATGCTGAATAGAATAGAATAGAATAGAATAGAATAGAATATATTTATTTGCTTTAAACATGGTACATTTAGGTCTTATTTATAAAGTTGTGATCTTACATGTTTTGCCATGAGCTGGCATACAAATATATAAACATGTTATTTACTTACATGTATAAATTTTTACAACACAAATATCTAAACATGTTAATTACCTACATGTATAATTTTTTTTACAACACGTTTATTTTAAATTACAATTATAACATGTCTAATAAAGGTTATTATGGTTTCGTACCTACTTGAACACTTAACAATAATATCATAACAGTAATTTTATATATAAAATTACTTAATTAAAACTCAGTATCATAATATCTTATATTTATCTGTTACTTTTTTATCAAAAAAATCTTTTAGACTATAAAAACAATTAATAATAAGCCATTTGTGTAGTTTGGATTTAAAGTGTTTTAGAGGGAGTTCCCTTATTTCTTTTGGAATATTATTGAAGATTTTAATTGCTGTGATAAAGCTATTTTTATGACATAATGTACTTTGGTGTGAAGGAATTCTTAGCCGTGTTGGGTCTCGACGGGTATATTTCGAATGCAAGTCGCATGTTATAAAAAATTTAGAGTGTTCTTTTACAAATACACCAGCTTGCATTATGAGAAGACCTGTTAGTGTTAAAAGTTTAAGATTTTTATATAAAGGTCTGCAGGATGTTAAAGGACTGATACCGCAGATTGCTCTTAGGCATTTTTTCTGCACTAGGAAGGCATCATTGATATTCGTCGAGTTCCCCCAGAGTAGGAGCCCATATCTAAGTAAAGAGGAAACATATCCGTGGTAAGCAGTAAGTGCAACAGCTTCACTCGCGGTACGTCGTAAACGTTTAAGAGCAAATACAAATTGATTTAGTTTCTTGCAGATATGCTCTATATGTAATTTCCAGTTACAATGCTGGTCTAGAATAAGTCCAAGAAATTTGTATTCACTAACTTCATTAATTTGTTGTCCTTGACAATTAACTTTATATGTTTTTTGTTTAGAATTGTAGTTTTGAAAATTTATATATTTAGTTTTATTAAGATTTGCACAGAGATAATTGTTTTCAAGCCATTTTAAAACTTGGTTTACTGTTTCATTAAGGTTTTTTTCATGATTTATTTCTGATTTACTTTCATTTGTAACAATTACCGATATGTCGTCTGCAAAAAGTATGCATTGTTGTTGTAAAGCTGTAGGTAAATCGTTGATGTAAATGAGGAAAAGCAATGGTCCAAGGATGCTTCCTTGCGGTACTCCTGATTTAGTTTGACTATATTCAGAACTATATGATGTGGACTCGTTATTGTTGTTTATTGTGTTTATTTCTACTTTCTGTTGACGGTTGAATAAATAGCTAGTGATCCAATCAATTACTATTCCTCTTATTCCGTAGTTATTGCATTTTTGTATGAGTAAATCGTGGTTGACAACGTCAAAAGCTTTGCTCATGTCAAAGAAGATGACAGACACTGGAATGCGTTTATCTAAGTTTTCAATTACATTTTTTATTAGTTGAAATGCTGCTAAAGTTGTCGATTTTCCCATTTGAAAGCCGTTCTGTTCCTCTTTTAAAATCTGAAATTTTTCTAAATAATTTGTGAGTCTACGATGCATGATTTTCTCAAAGATTTTTGATAAGTTAGATATTAGTGTTATAGGGCGGTAATTAGTTATGTCTTTTATGTCACCTTTTTTAAATAAGGGTTTAACAATAGATTGTTTGAGTTTATCTGGAAAAATACCTTGCCAGAATGAGAGATTTATCAAATGTTCAATGATTGGGGATATCATGGTGGCACATGATTTAAGTATGTGAGTTGCTATACCGTCAAATCCAACAGATTTTGTGTTGTTAAGAGACATGATGGTATTTTTTACTTCATCTTCATCACATGGATGTAAAAACATGGTTTGTGACATAGTCGTTAAATCGAAATGTTTTTTGTCTGCAGTAGCTTTATTTTTCTTATGGAATCCTTCGGCAATATTTATGAAAAATTCATTGAAAGTTTCAGCAATTTCTTTAGGTTTGTTTATAAGATTATTTTCGATTTTAATAGTATCAATAATATTTTTAGTGTTTACGTGATCAGTTTTGTTTTTGATAATTTGCCATACAGCTTTGCCTTTATTTTTTGCAGATGAAATTATTTTAGAATTTATGAGGTGTTTTGAACGGCTAACACATTTTTTGAAGACAGTACTGTATTTTGTATAGTTTGATGTGTCGTCTTCA
This sequence comes from Lithophane socia, assembly GCA_947522985.1. Lineage (NCBI taxonomy): Eukaryota > Metazoa > Arthropoda > Insecta > Lepidoptera > Noctuidae > Lithophane > Lithophane socia. The sequence goes on along the minus strand of OX383281.1, from coordinate 2,303,704 downwards.
GATTTGGACATATATTGGCGATACCTTAGTTTTCTTTTATGTTTACTTGACTTTCTGATTCCTGTTGTGATCCATCTTGGTGACTTACAGTTTGAATTAATTCTTATTTTGTTGATCGGAAAGCAAAGGTTGTAAAATAAACAAAACGTATCATGAAATATATCAAAAGCTGAATTTAAATTTTCTTGGTCATACACTTCTGACCAACTTAGTGCTGATAAACAATTTATAAATTTGTATAGGTTGTCTTTACTGTAGTCTCTTTTGTAAACATACCAACTTTTTAGTCTTACTGGTTTATTATTAACGGGAAATTTTAAAGTTTGACCTGTGTTGTGGTCGGAGAGAAATAGTTCGTGAATTTTACCTTTCGCGTCTTTAATGTTACTTATAAAGTGATCAATGCAGGCTTTTTGTCTAGTTGGTTGGTCTATATGTAAGGATGATCTCGCATTGTATAGAATTTCCTTACAATGCGAGGTCAACTTATGCTGGAAATGTATAGCTTGATGTGTAGCCGTGTGTACAGCTAGTCAGCTACCGCGGTGCGCCGGGCTTGCCGCACAAAGGAGCGCCAAAGTAGTGCTGCTCGGGAAAGCATGCAGTCCGTACCGCCCGTACCGTGTGTAGTAACCTTAACGGTGCTTATATTGCTCATATAGGTACCTAACAGTATAATTATGAAAGGTTAATCTACATTAAATAAAACACGTTAAACCAAAATTAATAAGTATCAAATCAGATTTATATTTAAATTTAATATGATACTCTTCCTACAGTTGTGTTTTTTTGATTTCTTATTAATTAATTTGTTATTTTTGTTAACTAGTTTACCACAGTTCTTGTTGTTTCTTAATTTTCTTTTGATACCTTGTTTCGAATTTTTATTTTGACTTCCGGCCATATTATCTTCATTGCGCGGTGAGTTGACATTCATATTTTTATTTGGAAGATCTAAAATTGCTAACTTAGTAGGTTTGTGCTCCCTTTCTGAAGCTATAACTTTAGATGTAGTTGTCTCGTTTCCTATTTGAGAATTGTTCGTATTATTAGAAGTTGCATTCAAAGTAACGTTTGCAATATGTGGTTCTTTATCAAGTTCATTCTTTCTTCTACCATTTTCTGTTGTAATAGCATCATGGTTTTTATCGTTTTCATGTACGGATATATTTTTTACTACTTCAAATTCATCTGAATCGATATAGTCTTCATATGTCGTATAATCATCGACTGTCAAAGCACCGGTGTCATAGACATATTCTATTGTATCGGTAATTGCTTCTTCTGAATAATTTAAAAGTTCTTCGTCTATTTCAGCCGCTTTGTCATTTAAAGCTTCATTCGAAATTGATCTTTCTGTAGTTGTAATAATATTGAAATTGGTATCAAAAGCTTCTTCAGGTTTTTCAGTTGTCAAAATATTTTCTTTTTCAATTAAATTGACGTATTTAGAAGTAACAGGTCCTGATTCTGATAAAGGTTGTGATAAGTTAACGTTAACGTTAAAAGATTCACCATCAAGACTACTTCTATTTAGGTTTTCGTCTAAATTCAACGCCTCGTTTTTTAAATCTACAGATATGAGTACTTCAGCTGTATTTTCATCTATATTATCTGGCAGTGTATTAAGAGGATCAATATTCGTAATATTTTCTTTGTTTAGTTTTTTATTTTGTTGAACGTTGTCTAGTAAATCTTCTTCACTGTCATTATCTACACGGTAATCAGAAGGATCAAGGTCATTATCATAATAATCATCATCATCATCCTCAAAAAGCATGTCTAAATGATGAGGATCATAATAATTCCTTAATTTCTCTTCTACTTTCATTCTATCTTTACCGTTTTTCTTTCTCGTATCATTACGAATATAGTTTTCTTCTTTGATGATGTTTAGGAAATAATCCAACAGATGATCAAGTAGGTGTTCTCTTAGTTCGCGTACATTTGACACGTCTGTATCTGCATCATTTATTACTACTTCTTGTCTTACAGTTTCATTTGCTTCATCTCTACTTGAAACGTCTATTGCTTTGGTCGAATTCGAATAGTCTATTTGTGTCGTTGTTGTTTCTTTTAAGTCAATATTAACTGGGTCTTCCGATTTACTAACAATAGTTATGTTTTTGGGTTTAGGCAATGACAGTCCAGAAATTATAAGATATTTTGGATCAATAGTTTTATAATAAACAGGCTTTTGTAGCGGTGTGTCCGTTGTTGTTGTTAATGTATCTGTGACTACATCTTCTTCAACATTGGCAGGAAACTTCGTAACGTTACTGACAAGAGGTAATAGTTGTGGTAGAGTATTAGAATTTGACGCAAATTCATTTGAATTTTCATCATTGTTTGGTTTGGAAAACGATTTTCTAGTAGCAACGTCATCAGTTTCTGTCCCCGTAGCGTCTTCTGAATCAAAATGGATATCTTTTTCACCACTTCTCTTCAATCGAGGGTCGTTTTCCGGAGAATCATTGCATGAACGTGGATTTTCTATTGCCTTCGCTATAATGCATGCTATTTGTATTAGAAGTAGGAATATGACTGAAAAATAAGAAAATGTTTTTACTAGAGGGGTTACATAAAAGTCTCAACGAATGAGATGCCTAGAGTGGAGCGAAGACGTGCAGGAATTGACAAATCACAGACGACATGAGAGTCGCGATGTGGATTTCAACCATTTGATTGGTCCTGCACGACTCCGCTCTGTTCCATGCGCCCCCGCTTCCACGTTCACGGAACTTGAGTATGGTGCAGCAAGCCCACCTGACTCGGAGACGGTGGCGTTGTCGGTGAACTAAAAATGATAGACCTTGACACTTTTTATACTCCACAGTCTGGATCTGTTTCGGCCATTCTTCTCAGCGTTGCGAGATAGGAAACTCCGACCTCATCTAGTTTTTAAAATATGATTGACTGTAAAGTGTTTAGTACAAACCAAACTTACATAATGAAATAAAATCATTTCATTTCATAGTGATTTCGTTAGGGCCAGTTAAGCTTGCTGTATGGCTCGTAGAAGTCAATCTCGCAGTCTCGCTCGACTGGTCTCTTCACCACAGCATAACCTACTTTCATGATACAAACTGGCAAACGAGGAAACGAGAAAAAGAAGAAGTGCTTCACTACGATCACTAATCTGTGTGACAAGAGTGTTGTCTTAGCCAGCAGCGCCACCCCGAAATAACAGGGTACTAGCTTCTGCCCGCGAAGTCATCCGCGTAAAATTTCTTGCTCCCTCGACAATTTTCAATCGCGCGATAAGTGACAGGCATAACTTTGACACTAGAAATAGGAACAAATTAGATCAACCACGTTTCAGATTCTAAAGTACATACTTCTTTTATGGGGTACTGTGTAAAATGTTATAATAAAATACCACTCATTATTCTTCAACTAAATGAGAAGAAATTTAAAACATGCATTAAACGCACACTATGTAGACAGGCCATATTATAAGTTGCATGATTATATCGTAGCTGCTCCACAGGCACTAGGGCTCACTAGTAAAAATTTTTAATATTTGGAAGAGTTGCTTCCCCTTTTTTTTCTGACTTTACAAACTTAATGTTTATTTATTTCTTTAAATTCTATTATATTAATCTCTCAAGTACATTGCAAATTTTAGTTTTGTATAAATTAGAAGCATTTTTTCAATTTTGTTCATGTGAGTACCATGGAGCCGTTTAATATGGTATCATGTTTTATATTGACTTGAAAGAGCATGGCAGATGAGAGTATGTCTACTTAAATGTCTCGCTGATGGTGGCGCGTGTGTTGGATCATTCGGTTCCCTACAAAATGGTTGAGCTGGATGGTGCTGATCCACGTGTCATGTACCAAGAATACTGTACCCAGGATTTTGTAATATCTATATCCATTTTTAAAAGAGTGTCCTTGGAGTTTCTTTCCCGTTCTTCTCCATAGAGATCTACGATTTGGAATGGGCAACTAGCTTCAACTTTTGACTAACTGACCGATTCTTTGACAATTCAAAAGTGCCTGTAAATGGTTTAATTGAAATAAATGCTTTGAGTTTGAGTTTGAGTTTGCCCGTCTGCGTTATTATTTTCTTTTCGCTCAGCGTTCGTTCTGTTTTTTTTTTCTTTTTGCTCGACTCTGCTCGAAGAGCGTATATTGTATTCTCCTTCCTTGCCAAACGATTTTTTAAAATTCTTCTGGTAGTTTTAGTGATTAGCGCGTTCAAACAAGCATACAAACTCTTCAGATTTTTTATTTATTAGTACAGAGTCTAGACAGGCCGCGCACACTAAGATTTAAAAAAAAGTTCTCGTATCTTACCAAGCCTCATGTTATTTTTGAAAGGTTTCCACATTTCTCGTATGCAAGACAAAAACGTACTAAACTACAATGTAGCGAAAACAAATAATTAACTGCTGAAGGAAATTCGTCAAGATGGCATAGATTAAAAAAATGTAAGTAGATGCGACGTTAGGGCGAAAGAAGAAACAAGAAAAAATAAAGAAACCTTTTTATAATCGGCACAAACAAAACGCAAATCACAAAAAAAAAATACACTTATACAAAGTAGCCAAAAGCCTCGTATTCAACAAATGAAAGTTTAAAAAAGTTCCAAATTGTCCATCGCCAGGGATTTAAAACGCCCGCGAAGTTCAAATATTTTTACAATTTGCCAGGTAAGTATTAGATAGGTGGTCAATCTGGGATCCAGTCATTCTGATACCAACCAAAATTCCCCCACGCACGCCACGAAGGCTAAGGCTCAACTCACACCAAAAGAGCGTCGAAGCGCAGCGAAGCAGAGCGCAGTTTCAGTGTCATATGAATTTTAACTTTATTTTCATTACTATAATACTTATTATCGCAAGAGAAACTCGAACGAGTCGCGCGGATGCCCGCGGCGCCGCGGGAATTCCGGGACGCGCCTTCTCTACCGACGAGCGGGTCGCGGCGCTTCGCGGCCCTTTGCCGCTCTTTCGGTGTGAGTTGACCCTAAAGCTACGCTTGCGGCGCGGGCGCGTCTGCCGCAGCGAGTCTGCGGCGCCGGCGGCGCGGTGCGGCTGTCGGTTCGTGACTGACGCGCGGCTTTGGATGACGGTACCCGTCAAGATGGAGGGACCAAGTCTTGGCAACCCTTGATGTAATTCGTTATATAGAAATTCATAAAATTTTATTGAGCGCCCAAAACGCAGCGTACAAGACACGCCTCGGGCGCCTGTTATAATGAGATTAATGAGGGACTTGGCGCCAGAAGATCTTTGTAGATTTGTGCAGCTGTTTCCACTAAACTGCCAATCTTGATTCTTATTCTGTGCATAATACTTTTTAAGCTCTTATACATATCTCTCTAAAAAGTACCTATGCCATATTTGAATACATACCTTTTAGAGAGTTATATAAAAGAGATGATTACTCAGCACACTCACACTCGCAACCTAATTGCAAGTTAGCTGCCTGCATAATTATCAAATAGTTTTTTCGACGGTATGTTTTGAAGAACTTAGATAGCTACTCCCACTATGCACCTATTTCTGCTACCCAGCAGAATTTACTGTGACCAGGGGACCTTACAGCAGTATTATCAGAAAGAGATGGACACATACGTCCTGTAGAGCTTCATCTACTTCCTACACTGAAGTAATATTAAAATAATACTGCTGTAAGCGATGATGGTAGTCCCCCAGGTTGGAAGGGTATGGATGCCTGTCAATCAATTTGCTTATCGCAGTCCACTGGACATGGGCCTCTCCCAGGCTGCGCCACAACACCCTGTCCTCCGGCTTCCGCATCCAGTCTGTCCTAGCCAGCCACCCTTTTAAGGTCATCAATCCTTTTCCCAACTATGTTGGAGATCCCAACAGGGTTTGGAAAAAGCTAAGCAGATTGATTGACTGGCTGCTTCCAGTCTAAACGGATGCAGCTGAATACTGGCAGTATTTTACATGGAGCGACTGCCTGCACATCACATACGATATATTCGTATAAAACTTGCTCACTTTCACATATGGGAATATGTGAAAGAAACATTTTCTGAGTAAAAATAAGAAACATATTTGTATGAAATGCTTACCTACTTAGCAAAATCAAAGCTTGCTTTACAGGACGACAAAAAAAGTCGTCTAATTTGGTTAATTATTATACTTTGGTTTATGGAAAATAATAGTATAAACATAAAACGATATCGTTGGCTGAAGTTTATTTTATTTGTCTTATTTTCTAAACAAAATTGGCGCCTCAAAGATTTACATTTTGAGAAAAAAGTTTCCAGAAGGGCCAATTTCACCAATGAAACTGAACGCGATCAAGTGTCATCAACATCATTCTTGTGGAATACTGACAGGTTTTTTTTTTTTGACGATTGCATCTCATATTTGATTTTAGAAGAAAATCGTAACTGTTTAACCGGACTTTCCTGTGGCTGCCTTAAGCTACTACACTCAGGGCCTCCAGGCAGGGGCATATAACTATTCTAAATTAAAACTAAGTGAACGCTCGCTAAGGGTACCCCCTGTGGGGTACGAACCTCGGCTTAGGGCGTCACTGACGGGAGGACAGCAAGATGAGACAGGCTGGATCAATATCGGATCATAGGGGAATTTAAAACTACGTGCTCAGCTACGGCGCGGGCTGGGACATCATTGGACAAGTGACGGGGGGACGAATTTAATCGGGATCCCGGTCGTGCTGGATCTCGGCGGCGAGGTCGGAATGACGGTAGGCGTCTGTTTCTGTTTTTGAGAACTGTACTGGTGGCCCTATTGCTCTCCTGCAGGAGGGTTATGGGATCATCTGGCTCTACTAGTGCATGCCTCGGACGGCGGACTTTACTAATCCTAGAGGGGGCATAGTTAGCGGCCTCGACAACCAGAGGGTTGCGATGTTTGGCGGCTCTATCGAAATAACGCTTGGAAAGGCGTTTTAGAAACTGGCGGATTGTGGGAATCTTTAAGTCGAGATGGAGGATCTCGTTACGAACGAACCAGGGGGCTGACGTGATTTTACGTAGGAAACGGTTCTGTAGGGTTTGCATCCTATGAATATTGTGGGGCTTTGCGTGGGCAAAGACGGACCCCGCATAGGTCATGATGGCACGAATGCACGCCGTGTAGGTATGCAATTTGCACTTGAGTGACAATTTGCTTCGTGCATTCAGAACGGAGTGGAGTCTACCTAGAGCGAAAGCGGCACGCGAGCACACCTGCTTTATGTGCTCTTGAAATGAGAGTTTATCGTCCAGCGTTACACCTAGATATTTAGCTCGCTTCTCCCAAGGGATCGGCTTGCCAAACAAACATGGTGAGCGGACTGGCGCCGAGCTTGTCGACCGCTGCCTGGAGAGCTAGGCGAATCTGACCGTATAGTCTGCGAACAGAGCCAACTGCGCCATTTTACTCTTGGGAATGACTGACACTGACAGCGATTGAACGCGGTTTTTATGTCTATGTGCTGATCGCGTTCAGTTTTCTATGTGAAGGCCCTGTCTGTATTTTTTTTTAACCAATATTTGGCAATCCGATCTTTGAGGTAATTACAATACGGCCGATGAATCATGGCCGGTCTGAACTTTGTGCAGAAGGTTGCTCATTTAGGACCCAAACGGTGACTGACAATGAGACGAGTGTGAGTGAGAGAACATTCTTTTTTTTCTTTCTTCTTCTTATTCTAACATACGCGAAAGTGCGGAGATCCTATGTTCAGACCGGCTATGATTTTTCGGTCATATTGTACGATGGTTACGTTGCAAATATGAAGGTTATAAAATTGCTAAATATTGGTAAAAATTGAACAAATTCTGAACTACCATCTAAAGGAAAACAACCCATGGTCGTTTCACGAAGTATTTAAGGCGAAAGCTTCAGGGTAGCCCGCGAAATTCAAATTTTCTTACGTTTTTTGCAATTTGCAGATCAGTATCAGGTTGTATTTTGATTAAAATACGATTCACGACAGTAACAAATATGGATTTACAGAATTATAATCATTAGAATCAGCAATAAAATTCTCCAAGTTCATAAAAGTGTATTGAATGAATATTTCATGAAATCGTGACATTTGGCACAAAATTATTGTTACAGTAAGTAATCCTTATAGCTGCCTTAATTGTTACGGTCGCGAATCATATTTTAATCAAAATACAACCTGATACTGACCTGCAAATTGCAAAAAAACGTAAGATAATGTGAATTTCGCGGGCTACCTTAGCCCATCCCCCATTTATCACTTAATTTCCCTAACTTTACGTCATTTACCTACGGACTGTTCACTACAAATTACGTTGTGCCGACTACCACAGACGGCTGTTGCGACGAGAGTGTACGAGAGGCTCAATACTCCGCAGACGAACTGTGTTGTATCAGATGTGATTCCAAAGGCACGACAACACCTTTAAAATCGTAATACTTGAGTATCTCCTTGGTTGCTCGGAAGTTGCATCGGGGGTCTTCTGCAATAATAACGTCATTTATAGCTATTAGGCTGGATTTAGCGCTCGAGAGACGCACGGTCAGCGCTGACGTCTGTCGCGTACCGATGTACTTGCGCTCGCTGACCGCTTGCAGATGCAGACGCTGATGAAAAATGAACCTAGTGTAGTCAGTGCTACACTACGTCTATTTTTCATCAGCGTCTTGGTACTCGCCGCGAGCAGTATGGTGCGAGCGAGATAAAAAATGAATTTGAGCTGAGGTTTTATAGGCCCTCAATTGCAACTATCGAAATCACTACGAAAGTTGGCACGTTCTGTCATTTTTTGTTCGTCTCGTATATGATTGGTCAATTCCTGCACGTGTTCGCTCCGCTCCAGGCATATACACCAGTGCAAACGTGAGACTCTAGGTAAACTACCTTTGATAAAAACATCTTATTTTCCAGTCACATTGTGGGTCTTTCGCAAAATAGTGGACTCCAATTTCGGAGTATTTAGAAATACAACAATATAATTAATTAACATCGAGATATATGTACTAACGTACTAGAGAAGCTACGTCAAATAACTGAATTGTCCTATTCTTCGTATTGAATCTTTAGTTCGCTGCAGCGCTAAAATAATAACAATTCGTCTAAACCGTACCTAATTTACCACAGTGCTAGATTTGCTGCGGAAGTGTATTTATTCTCGGCAAAAAGGTCTTAAGCGCCATCTAAATCACGGCACTACGCGTTTTCTTCGACAAACTGCGGCGCGATCGCCGCAGTTGAACGAGACAAAGTAGGAATTTACGGTGTCTTCTCTAGTACGTTAGTACTTATATCTCGATGTTAATTAAAGACAAAAATAAAATAATACCACCTCACGCCTCGTATTGAAATCTAGCTACGACATTTTGACAAGCCTTTCCCATTCTTCGGAATAATTTTTTTCTGTCGACTTTTGTCCACAACGAAGAAATGACATCTATTAGCTTAGTCTATGGCAAGTACCAGTATTAATTAAATCGTGTTAAATTAGATTAGGTACTATGATTAAAATTCGAGCTAATTAACGAATTTCGTTCGTTAAAATGTTAATGAGCCGTTATAACGAATCGATTTGCGTGACTTAATGAACGCGAATTGTCAGGAACAGAAACTGAAACGGCGTACGGTATTATAACCGGCAAAAAAGTCGTGAAACGAGGTCGAGATTGCCGCTTTAGCTACTATCTAGGCCCTAGGCAGTAGTTAAGCTACGCTTACAGCGATCGGTTCGTGGATGGGTGGCGATCCATTACGTATCGAACCCGTCTGCTTTGGAAAGCACCTTTGGTCCTGTCAAGTGTAGATCTTAGACAGCCGTTACGGGTAGTCAGAAGCCCAAAAGTCTGACCCAGTCATATCGTATTAGTTACTGTTGTGAAGGTCAGATAAGCAGTCACTCAATGTAAAATACTGGTATTCAGCTGCATCCGGTTAGCCTGCTAGATTACTGAGTAATTATGTATTTGCATAATCAGCCTATAATGTTCCCACTGCTGGGACACAGGCCTCCTCTCTTTAAGAGGGAGTAAACCGTAATCTATCACGTGGACCCAGTGCGAGTTGGTAAATGTCACATGTCTTCGAATTTCTGGTTCTAGGACATGCCGGTTTTCTCACGATGTTTTTCTTCACCGTTTTGAGAGCAGTGGTGATGAAAATATTTACACAATCTGTATTTATTAGACATCAATTTGAAGCTGGTCGTCGCGTCCTAATGAAAAAATAAAAATAGCAGACCAAGTTTACGGTTGGTCGTTTAGTAAATTCTGAATTTAAATAATATCTATCTTATTAAAAACTAAATGTTGCAATGTTGTATTTTTATTAAACAACCTATTTGTACATTATTGGAACTGCGCATATATTCTGCTGAAACAGAAGCGTACTCTTCTTTTGAAGCTCGCCGAATCGGGGAAAGAGAAAAATACATAATTATCGATTTAATCTCTTAACAAGAAGAAGAATCAGAGTCGGAAACGACACCTGAAGAAGAAAAACCGCTCTCAGAATACGATGAAGACTGGTCGAGGAACTGTTATCAGAAGTTTTGGACCACTCTGAAGAGCGTGTGGAGCGTAAGCTGTCAGAAGATGAATCTTTCTCAGAAGAACTACTGCTAAACTGGATTCCTATCCCGCGGCGGACTGGTTTCTTTTTGAAGTCGCATCTTGGATCGACTAGAAATTAAAAAACTTTTTACAAAAAAAATACAACCAACTTCCAAAAAAAACACAATAATAGTGAAAAATAACTTTAATTTCGGAAGTCGGTGGCAAAAAACGAAAATTGAAAAGCAAAAACACACACAGCAAGTCGGTTGTTTATTTTTTGTAAAAAGTTTTTATTTTTCACTTTTTAGTTGTGGTACAAATAATTATATCGTCTACATACAGTGGGAAAAAATACGTATATTGAAGCTAACTCAAAAACTATGCAAGCAAAGTTAATAAAATTTATATGCCTAGGCAGTAGGTATCCCCTTAAGAACTAATAAAGATTTTTTTTAATCGGATCACAATTGGTGAAAATATCGAAGAATTTACACAAAAAAAAAATGTATACCGACGAACATAGAACCTCCTCCTTTTTGAAGAATTCGGTTAAAAAACTTTTTCCAAAAAAAACAACCGACTTCAAAAAAAAACACTAAAAAAGTGAAAAATAACTTTAATTTCGGAAGTCGGTGTCTTTGCTTTTTAATTTTCGTTTTTTGCCACCGACTTCCGAAATTAAAGTTATTTTTCACTTTTTTAGTGTTTTTTTTTGAAGTCGGTTGTTTTTTTGGAAAAAGTTTTTATTTTTCACTTTTTAGTGGTGGTACCTACCCCATACAAGTTACTACCTGCTATGTAAATAACAGTGAAGGAGTCTAATAATGATATCGTCTACATAGACTGTGGGAAAAATACGTAATATTGAAGCTAGCGCAAGAACTACGCAAGCAAACTTAATAAAATTTATATGGGACCATCTCGGGAGTATACCCTTTCGAACTAAAAAATAATTTTTAAAATCGGTTCACAAACGGCGGAGTAATCGGTGAACATACATAAAAAAAAAAAAAAAAAAAAAAAAAAACAAACATCCGAACGTAGTACCTCCTCCTTTTTTGAAGTCGGTAAAAAGGATGGTTACCATGCGGCTCCAGCTTCTTAGAGTCTCAACATGTGGAAACGCACCTTACGTTTCGTTAGTGTTTATATGCCAAGCGAACACGTGCAGGAAATCACCAATCACAGATGAGATGAGGGTCGCGATTTTCAGTATAGTATAATGTACTCTGTGGTCGCGATGGACGAGCGGTTACTTTAGTTTTGACACTGCTTTAGGTGGTTAGGTGGTTCGTATTTCATTTCAGGTTTTGCGCATTTAAAGTTATACGTTGTATAGTGTCAGATACAGGGTGTTAGTGTAAACACCGTTATCCTTGAAACCAGTGGTTTGATTTCATTTATAGAACGTAAAATCTTTTTTTTTTTTAAAGAAAATCTACATTTTTCCACAAGAATATTTCACTCTATACGCAAGGGCAACGAATTTGCGTCTCATGGCGGGCGGGGCGCGCGGGACGTTACATGACCGTCTGCGAGTCCGCGGCCCCTCTTCAGTCAGCTGTTTCGCAGCTCTCTCCAGCGCGTATCCATGAGTATCGGTACAGTGACCAATATTTACTTATTTAAATCTTTTAATGAAAATAATGTTTTTTTTTTGTTGTTACTGGGTCATTTTTTTTTAACCCATGGTTTGAGTGACAACGGTGTTTACCCTTGCATACTGTATAGTGTCAGATATATTGTGATGTAGTTTGTCATAGACAATATTGTCATCACTGTGTCTAGTTTTCTTTTATTGTATATTGGCACCTTGTAGCTATTCATAAATGTAATTAGTAATTATTTAACCATGTTTTTGTAGTGCCGTCTTTTGTGTGCACCAAATAAACGTTTTGTCTATCATTCTATATCGATATCGATTGGTTACATCGTGTAACATACGATAATTATGTCGGAATCATTAAGCCCGTAATACACATGCCTGTAACTGGCACAAAAATAAGCAAGTAGCTTGCATGCCATCGGGACATTCACCAATCAGAAGTTGTCAGGCCTCAATGGCATGCAAGCTACTCGCATACTTATGTGCAAGTTACAGCCACGTGTATTACGGGCTTTATCGTCGCAGTGTGAAATCGGCCTTACTTGGTGGGTTCTCCTCTGTCCCCAGCTGGCCCTGATTGCTGCACTTGATGAACCTCAATATCCTGTCATCATCACCAGCTTCCGCAATTCTGGCTTTAGGCTTTTCGTACGAGTCCGAGATGAAGGGAGCAGACAACACGCATGGGTATCGAGATACCAACTCCAGTGCTGGAAAATAAGGATGTAAATAACATTCAAAATCATCATAATCTACCAAGCCTAGACTGGAAGCCGCTGAATACCAGTATTTTACATGGAGCGACTGCCTATCTGACCTCCACAACCCAGTAACTGGGTAATACAAAATCCCTTGGCAAGACTGGTTGTCAGACTTTCGGGCTTATATAATATTTTAATTCACTTACACCTACATGGGCACTTATGAAACGTCAGAAGCTAGGTGCACGGTTCCAATTGGTCGTTTCCTATGGAGAAGAGCCGGCAAGAAACTTCACTGTTACTCTTTTAAAAATAATTGGCTTCAATTGACAATATTTTTGAAATACAGTCTTAATAGGACATTGTAACATTAAGGACGCGTGAAGGAAGCGCGCGAATTAAAATTTTCTTGCGTTTTTTGCAATTTGCAGGTCAGTATCATGACCAAAATATGATTTGCGACCATAACAAATATGTACTGAATTATAATCAGAATAATTAAAACGTCTCTCTAAGTTAGCCATGTTCCATCAAATTTTTGCGGTCCTAACTGACTTGTTGGTCCTGCACTATTTAATTGACATGTTGGTCCTGCACTATTTAATTGACAATGTTGGTCCTGCACTATTTAATTGACAATGTTGGTCCTGCTCTATTTAATTGAAATGTTGGTCCTCGATAGTTACTATGTAATTGACCTATTGGTCCCGGATTTTGGATAACTGAATTATAGACTAGACTTACTTTCGTCTTGATGGTTGCATATGAACATTCTCATGTGACATACGCTGAAAAAACTCTTGTAGACTCCGTGTTGGCATTTCCCGCAGACCATAACGTCTCGTGAGGGACAAATAGTCGGACACAATGCTTCGAATTCATTCTTATCTGTACAAAAATAAAAGTTATAAAATAAAATCCAACTAAAAGCTCTTACATACTGGAGCGATTAGTCGCGCGACGCGACGCCGCCGCCGCCAGAAATATTGCCGTATTGTTCGCCGTGAAGTTTTCTCAGAAATTGTTTTGTAAAAATTCGCGTCGCGCGGCGAATCGCGCCAGTATGTAAGAGCCTTAAGGCAAAAACGGGAAAGGCACTTACCACAACTAAAAAGTGAAAAACAAATTTAATTTCGGAAGTTGGTGGCAAAAAACTAAAATTCAAAACCAATGAAGTTGAGTTATTTTTCACTTTTTAGTGTTTTGTTTTGGAAGTCGGTTGTTTTTTTTTTTGTAAAAAGTTTTTATTTTTCACTTTTTAGTTGTGGTACCTACCCAAATCCGACCTGCTATGTAAATAACAGATAGAACATACCCATAGCATAGAATATGGAGATATAACTAAATACAGTTTTTTTATCTCACTAATTTGACATTTCAAGTGATTGTTCTTTATTTTTTCAATTTGGAGTTTGACATTTGCACCTGTCAAATAAGTCTACGAGATTAAAAAACAGACGTAAGTCGTTGAAATGTATCGGCCCCCTTGGTCTCCAGTTTGTCCCCACTACCTCGCTACAACTACACAATATGTGTGTTTTTTTAATATTTCTATGGGCATACCTGACTCGGTCAAGGTTTCTGTAAAAATAAATAACAATTAAGTAATTATGCTGTATAGGATTTCAAACTTCCTGGCTGTACATAATGTGGGTAAATACGTTGTGTAAGTACCTAATGAAAATACTAATATTCCAAACTATTACAGGGTGTAAGGGTAAACACCGTTGTCACTCAAACCATGGGTAGTAGGTATTTAAAAATAAATGACAGTCACAACAAAAAAAAAAAAATTTCATTAAAAGATTTGTTGAAGTTTCTATCCGACACCGTCCGCAAATTCATGGATATGCGCCCGAGGTCGCCGCACCTCCTACCTACCTGTGTAGGTAGGAGGTTGCATATGGTTATATATGAATAAATACACAATAGGGGTCGCGCTCGCGGCCGGTCAGGTCACGCCCCGCGCCCCGAGTCCGTGTTGAGACGTAAGTTAGACCTAGCGCGTATGGTGAAAATACTCTTGAGGTAAAATGTAGAATAAAAAAATAATAAAAAGTTGTAATTTTCCATTGATTTTACGTTCTATAAATGAAACCAAGCCACTGGTTTCAAGGATATCGGTGTTTACCCTAAGACCCACTGCTGGGCAAAGGGCTCTTCTCATACATTGATCACCGCATACTCAAGACGGGTTGGCGATAAGTCCAGCTAGGTTTCCCCACGATGTTTTCCTTCACAGACGTGAGTAATGTCAAACATGTCTTCCTGACCGATGTCAGAAAGAAAAAGACACATTAGTTCTTGCCCGGATTTGAACCCACCATCTTGTGGATGAGAGGCGAGACCACTACTACTACACCACCACCACCACCACCACCTTATAACCAACTAGCTTCTGCCAGCGAATACGTCCACGTAAAATTTCTTGTTCCCCTGACCCGTCGCATCGCATCGCATCGCATGCCCGGCCGTTATTTTCGGCCTTTCTTAGAATAGTCAGATAGGAAACGCGGACCTCATCTAGTACTTACCCGACTTCTATTTTTAAAATGTGATTGACATTTTTAAGTGTTTGTACAGACGCCAGCAGGTCAAGCTACCCGAAACTGTCAGATTTTCCCAATCAACCTTGAACCTTAATGCTTTAGCGATAAAGTTGAAAATCTATTAAAGAAATTTGACAGATTGTAGTAGCTTGATGTGCTGGCGTCCAAACCTACTAACAGAAATAAAATCATTTCAGTTAAAAACATACCTTTGCTAAATTTGTCAGCTTCGTGTGAAAGCATTGGAAAATCAGGGACCTGTTCTTGACTACCCGAACTTGATTCCTCTTCATTCGTTTGAGACAGAGCGTACGGCCTATTCGGGCTGTTCCCGTTCGTACCTGGTGAGAACGAAACAAGTTTTCTAACTACGTGTTATTACCGCCTGTGTCTATGCGTCATGTCATGTCATGTATGTCATGGCCAAACCTGGGCCCCTACCACCAGCTCTTACAGCAGTATTATTTTAATATTACTTCAGTTTAGGTAAGAGATGAAGCTCTATAAGACGAATAGCTCCATCTCTTTCCCCCACTGAGTAAGATTAAAGGAGATGCGCTAAGGTAGCCCGCGAAATTCGAATTTTCTTACGTTTTTTGCTATTTGCAGATCAGTATCAGGTTGCATGTCGATCTAAATATGATTTGCTGCCGTAACAAATATGTATTTACAGAATTATAAACTTTAGAATCTGCAATACAACTCTCTAAGTTCATGTAAGTGCATTGAATGACTATTTCATGAAATCATGACATTTTGCATATGAAGTTTTGAAGTTGCACTGCTGATTCTAATGAAGCTTGCTCAAAATGTCAATGTCAAATAGGCGGCTCGCGGCTCGCGGCGATTTCAGCGGCGAGGCAAGCTACGAATATTTCGAACCTGTTGGATCGCCGACGAACTTACTAGCGGTTTTAAAGTCCGCGTACTTAGCATGACACACGGGCGAGTAAGCTCGCCGAGCCATAAGTAGGTACGCGTAATTGCTCGCACGTCTATCACCCCTTTAAAAGTACATACAATTATCCAGCTTACTTATCATTGACGGCCGTATGTAGGCCTTTGGTTGAAGCTGCAAGTGCTGCATTGCGGAGCCTGAATCGTACTCTTGTATGTCCACTAGATGACCGGCGATTCCTGGAACAATCAATATCTGATGCCGGCGCCAGACATAGCAGCAATATTTGATCACATGTTTGAACACATGTGTGGCAGTGGTGTTTGGGTATTTCATCAAAGTTTGATCATTTATATCAACTTTTCCATTTGGAGTCGGTTTTTCGAGCGCACATCAAAGCGTTTAAAATACAAATGTGTGCGTAGCGCGTTCGAATTTCAAATGCGTGCGTAGCGTAGCCTGTAAGGCCAGTGTCTCGTAAATAACTGAGCGGAACGGTCGCTTTGCTCAATCGCAAGTGCTTGAAATGAAAATTTCATGAAATTGTCATTCAATGCACTTACATGAACTTACAGAGTCGTATTGCTGATTCTAATGTTAATAATTCTGTAAATCCATATTTGTTACGACCGATAATAATGTTTAGATCAACATACATCCTGATACTGACCGGCAAATTGCAAAAAACGTAAGAAAATTTGAATTTCGCGGGCTACCCTAGCGCATCCACCTAAACTATATTTTAGTTTAACAGCACTAAGATGGCACTGAGTTTTAATTTAGTGAAAATGCTATTCCGAATTTGACGTTTTAACCTAAAATTTTGTTCTTTATCTAAAATCCTCTAATTAAATCTGACTATTTTTAATCGCGATTAAAAATGTGTGGAATAAAATTAGATGTCACGAACATTTAAACCAACAGACTCAGTTCACTCAGTCGACTTCAGTTGCAAAACAGTACTGTATCTTTTTTTTTATTTTCGAAATTTCGACCCCCTTTATGAAATCCTTAAACCCCTAATACTCATCATGATGGTAATTTTTTGTTTTTTCCTTTTTTTCCATACAAAATCTGAAAAAATCCATAAAAAAACACGTCGAGGCTGTCCTTGCGCGCCTACCAAGTGGAGGCGCGGTTGTCAAATTCGATTTTAGTTGTGTCGAAATAAGTTTTGAATTTAGAGAATTTATTTGGCAGAATAGCTCCAAGATTCTCATAGCCAAAAGTAAGGAATTTTAGAGATAGTTTAGTTCGGTGTACAAGAGAATCGGCACCAGTATCTGTGACTTAGATGAACGACGAAAAAGTGTGCTAAACAGGAAGAAACTCTGCCAAATTTAGCATAAAAAATGATAAATTGGCAACACTGCGTGCTGCAAAGTATGCAGTATTGCCATCTTAGCTACTTTGTAGCTAGATCTAGCTATTTTTCAGTGTCAGGCAATTAAATAAAAAATTTAATCAAACTTGTAGCTATATTTTTAAGCAACTTTTTCTAGCTACGTTACACATGACGTAAATACTTTCGATATTTTTTATTAAGTGAGTGCGTCTGAAAGTATTAAATTTATCTGTAGTTTCATCAAATAGTTCCTTTGCCGTAATGTTGGCTCCACTGGTAAACTTTAACAACATTTTTATTGTGTTGTGTTATCAATTTAATCAATTTAACCTATGAAAAGAAGTAGATAGACTAATTTGACAGGTGCAAATGTCAAACATCATATTAAAAAAAACAAACAACAAACATTTGAAATTTCAAATTTTTCTCTGGGATTCAAAAACGAAGTAGAAGTAGCCTTTAGCTAATTTATTGGGTACACATGGCTACACATCAAGCTATACATTTCCAGCATAAGCTGACCTCGCATTTAAGGAAATTCTTCTTTAGCTTGATGTGTAGCCGCGTGTACAATCTGACAATCTAGCTACATTTAGCAGACTGTCTAGCTACTAACTGAAGGTAGCAGTTGGCAACACTGAAAGCATGTCGCCAGTGGTAAAGATGGGTTGTAACAGATTAAACACGATATCTGTTATCACTGTTACTGTTACAAAAAAATAACAGTTCCAAATATCTGTTATTAAATAACAGCCTGTTATTTTTGTACGGACTATAAATACGTATTTAAATTTCAATTGAATATCTTCCATTCTTTAATGAGGAAGAGAGAGAAATTGATAACCTTGCTATATTCCTTCCTTTGTGTCAATGTATATGTAATTAATAGCCGTGGTAACAGTTTGGAAGGGGATTGTTATAATGTATTAACAGTAACAGTCGCGGTAACAATCTTGAGAGTCTGTTATTTTAAGTAACGGGTATTTTATATTGTTAGGAACAAATCGATATTTGTTATTTTTTTAATATCTGTTATTTTTATCTAGTACGTCTTACGATATTTATACGCCTCACACCTAGCTTGTGGTCAAATGTGTGAACAAAGTCTATCAAAGTGTTTGATCAAATATGTGACTATCCTGGCCGGCCTTTGCAAACAAGTATTCATATGTGTGTGCCAAGTCTATCGAATATGTTTGATCAAATATGTGACTATGTCTGGCGCCGGCTTGACACGACAAAACATCTAGCTATACAATTCCAGTTTCAACTAACCACGCATTGTATATTGTATACAAAGTCAAATAAAATAAGCAAGCTAAACCTTCGCAGACGTGGTGGGTATCTGTAGAATTCTGTTGATTCCGTTATTAATTAAGTTTAAAACATCACTACACCACTCTCCTAGCCTCGTGCAAGCACACTCCACTTTTAACTTTTTCCCGCCAACAGACACTATCGTAAGCTCATAACACACACAAGGCGGGTGCATGTCGGGTTCGGGACGGGCGCGGTAGTACGGCGGGCATAATAAATTGTAATTCAAGGAATTATATCGATGCCAACACACAGAACGCGTGGGCGGGTCGGGAGCGGAGCGGGATGGGAGCGGGAGCCTCTCCCGCCGCCCGCCAACACAGACAGCACGGGATGGGCGCGGGAGTATGGCGGGCATAATATATTGAAATTCAACATTTCACAAAACACGGGCGCGGGCACGTGCGCGGATCGTGTCGCCGCCGCCGCCTGGCTAGGTACGACCGCGTCCGAACCGCTGCCGTCCCGCGCTCGTGTGTGTGTGAACACGATGACAGCGCGGCATCCGCGAAGCAACCGACCCGACCGGCTCCCGACACGCACCCGTCTTGTGTGTGTTTTGAGCTTTAGGGTCAGTTCACACCGAGACGTGACCCGAAGCGACGTTGCGCGCACTTTATTTACTATACAAAAAGATACATATTTAATTGAGTCTCAATTTTGTGCCGCTGCAAGTTCTTACCTTTGTGAATTTTTTTCCTTTCGTTATTTTCCAAGTCAGAATCAGTTTCAGAGCTAAACGGTAGTTGCAGAGACTGTTGATTCTGACGCCCAGAACCGAGACCCTTCATTGTCCCTCGATTGCCCTTTGGTATAACATTCGAATCTTCGTTTTTCAATTTAAGATTGATTTTCTTGCTGTTGATTCTTCCCAATTTCTGGCCTGTGGAATTTAAATAAAAAACTATTAACATACATGCAGTCCTCTCACACACACACCCCGTTTCACCCCTGGTCAGGCTGATTGGGTAACCTGAATGCTTGCTTTACATACAAAAATCAAGTAATAAAAATTAAAACCCAACTACGACTTAAAAGGTATAAACAAGACACCACAGACAGACAAATTAAAAATCCGGAGTCACACGTGTTAGGGCATAAATCGAACAGATTATGTGTGAATCGAACAGATTACGGGTAAAAAGGAGATCTTTCATTTTGGGCTAAATAATGAAAGTGCTGGCGATTCAAAAAAAAATATATATTCGTTATTCTCTTCACTTTTCACTATTGGACCAAATCTGTAGGGCAACAAAAAAAAAACTTGCGCTGTTATAAATACGATTTTGAAAAATATTGTTTTCAGTATGTTTTAGTTATAGTAATCTTATTATTAACGTAATAGCTTGTCTGTCTTGTAGTAATAAAAAATGGAGAGAAAAACGGATCTTTTGGAATATAGCTCTTTTTCTGTTTCACATTTAGCCCAAAAATTTATGGACGGTGAATTAGGCGCACACGTTTGTACATTTTTCGAATCAGGAAACCGTACGTAGTTATGTGGCCAGCCTTATTTTGGATCATAGTCTGTACTATATTATATCCTCTATGATCTTTATTGATGTTGCTGTATCATCATCATCATCCGCTGTCCGACTTCGCCCACTGCTGGGCATAAGCCTCTCGTGGATTGTGCCAATCGCCACGCTCTTGTTCCAGCCTCATCCAGGTTCTAAGCGCGAAGGTAACAATGTCATCCGCACATTGAAGTTTCTATTCTTTAGGGTTCATCCGCAATAACATTACAATTTTTTTATTTTTTTTAAGATAAGTAACTTATTAAGTACTTTTTAAAATTCACGTTTTTAATACCTAAAATTACCTCAATTTCATTATAAATTAGGAAATTTTCTACAGAAGGCATAAGTTATAAATAGTTCACTCCAGCTATAGACGACCACCGCCCGCGCCCCATGTAATAACCGGTTAAAATTACCCATTAAAAAAAAATGAGCAGATATTTTTTTCTTTTTTGTTTCAAAAGCAAACCTCTTTTAAAGACTCAATTTTTATGATTCTTAACAACACCTTCACGGATCTCAGGTTTTTTTACATGCTGTATGTACCTCCTTATCAATTTCGATAACGGTGACTTTGAAACAAGGTCATAAGGTTCATAATAGTTCAGAGAATCAGAGGTGAAGAGTAACTGTGAAAGAACTGTAAGTACTTACAGTATTTTATCTCACCAAGCGACGCGCGCTTTTCTTGTGGTAACCAAGTGTACAAAAATGCTGTAAACCAATGACAGTGGCACAACACGAGTAGCTTCAGCACATAACACATACACACACACACACACACTTCCGACTTCGCTATCGTCTCGAACGGTACCGAGAGCTCCTGCGCTTACACATACACTGACAGCGTATTTGTACCCTTGGTAACCATAAGTAAAGCGCGCGTCGCTTTGTGAGATGAAAATACTATAACTACTAGCTTTTGCCCGCGGATCCGCCCTCGTGTAGGTCGGAAAACGACATCATTTCGCAAAATTATACCACAGAAACGTAATACCAGGACAAAAGTTTCAGATCGAGAGCCTCAACCAAATCCGCCTATATGACGTGATTGATTCGAAACATTCAAATTCACAGACTTTCGCAATATTCATTATTATAATACTAAATTCCTCCCGCGACAGCGTCTGCGTGGAGTTCAGCCTGTTTTAAAATAAATTGATAACAGTCGTGCCATGTCATTTACCGGGATGAAAAGTAGGCAGGTTATAAACTGTCTGTGTGTCAAATTTCATCCAAATCCGTTCAGGCGATTTTACGTGATTGCGTAACAAACATACAATCTTTCTCATTTACAATAATAACTACACACCAATTTGTTTTATTTATTATTTAGCGCTAAATAATTTTAGCGCAATTTTATTTTAAACTATAAATATTATAATAAGTAAGTAATAAATACTTGCCTTTAAATCCAGCTGAAACATAAATTAAATTTTGTTTGGCTTGAAACGTTAATTTTTCCTAATCTACTATGCAGTTCCTATACTAAAAAGATTCCGACGAACCCTCTGTTTTTTGAAGTCGGTGACGTAAACCCATAAAATTTCTTCCTACCAAAAATCGCTCAGTACCTAGTTTGAACTTCAAAAAGATTCCCTTAACATATAATTTCATGTTGTCTTTGATTTATCATCATTAGATCGATATTCGACTAGTCTTACCAAGGATATCGTGTTACCCAGTAACTGGGTTGTGGTCACATAGGCATTAGTTGCTCCATGTAAAGTACCCTGCATCCTGGAAGCCGACCCCAACATGGTAGGGAAAAGCCAGGCAGAAGATGATAAAGAGATCAATACCTATCACATCTATGTAGTTCCGCTAGATAATTTAATTCAACCCTGTAGCATAATCATTATGAAAAATAATCTTGTGTCATCCTATTTAAAGACGCTATGACAGGTATGATTTTCGTGTCGTCATATTCTGACAGCCACATTAAGGAGCGGCCGGCCGTCCTGCAACTGTAAGTAAATCGGTCACTTGTTGGTTAGCTCTCGTACGATGAGGTTGTCGGATAATCGTTGCTAGTTGCTATTTGACGATTTTAAATTTTATTTTAAATATTTCAACTAAAATTAAGGGTTTTCTGCTAATGTGATTTCTATTAGTTGTGCTTATTTAATTAAATTAATTTAAAGAGAATTACTTAGTAAAAAAAGTATAATAATTGTTTTTTTTTATTAATCTTTACTAGCGATTCCTAAAAGTAAGTATGTATTACATGACAAGGTAAATATAAAGTTCAGGTGGAACTTTATCCCACATGTCGGATTTCCAAGGATCCTTTATGGGATGTTTAGGGGGTCCGAACGGCATCCAAGTTGATTCTGAGAAACAAAATCCAATAAAATAAACATTTAAAACCGACAAAGTGGTTCTCGGGTTCGCGCACTGGATGCTGTACCAACGAAACCAATTATTTTTAAATGAAAAGGCGCCGCTCCTCAGCAGTCCACGGCTTTAGTTTTTCAAATGACTTGTCCCGCTCTGGGCGGAGCGGGAGGGGGTGTCAGACTTTTACTGACTAAAACCCACCCGTGTTCCTTCAGTTGCCTGATGCCAAGGTCCCAGTATCCCTTTCCGACTTTCCCGCAACCCTGGCAGAGGCAGTCCACGGCTAGGCTATACACGTGTAGGTACATACATATAACATAGCTTTTTATTTAAATGAACCCAGTATCATCCACTGCCATGCACAGCCACTCGCGTGGCTGGTGGCTGGCAAACAAATGAACCGCCCAATCAAAGCTTTGGGTTCCTAGAAAAGCGGTTCCGTCATATGAGCCCTACCCTACCTCAAATTGCTTATCCTCCGTTATGCCGAAATAAATATATACGTTAAAGTTGAGGATTGATGCTATACGTTCTGATAAAAATCATCTTTAGGTATAGAAAAAAAAACGCACCAGAATTTGACACTAAGGTGTCAAATAAAACAAAATTATTTAAAAAACAAAAAACCCGCTTTCAAGTTATGCGTTTTTGCAGACGGGTTTTTTGTTTTTTAAATAATTTTGTTTTATTTCAACCTTGTTTTTTTAATATATTTTTTTTAAATTACGTTTTTGGAATTACTTAACTACTAGCTTTTATTTGATACCAATATTGTAATTTAAAAAAAAAAAAAACCTTCTGATCCCTTTTTTTTTTGTTTGCAGGTAATATATAAAAAAATCATTATAGCCTATGTCACTCCTACAATTAAGACGAATCTAACGACACCTCAAATGTTAAAATCCATCAAGCCATTTAGGCTACAGAGCGTGCCAAAGAAATAGACATACATACAAACATACATACATACATACATGATTCAATTTACACATTATTTTACATCTAACACTACAATACAATACTAATAATTATGTACAAGTATGTAAAAAGGGGGAGGATATAATTATTAAAGTGCATCAAAAAATTCGTCCGCATCGCGGTCAGCAGGAAAAGTGCCCAAAAGGCTGGCAGCATTGCCACGTTGTATGTCAATGCTGATTCTTTGGCCGAAGAATAGGCCAGCCCTCTGGTCACGTGAAGAGTCGACCAACCGCTTGGCGATGTCTTGATATAATAAGTGAGCACTCGGACCCCATGACCCCAGGGTTTCAACCCCAAACGGCTCGAACATATAAGACCCAATGAGATTGGAGTATTTGCGCCGTTTGAGGTTTTCCGCATACATACATACATACATACTCTCGAAAAACATTACCCTCCTTCTGGGGCAGTCGGGTAATTAGTAGACTTGGCCCCCTGGACGGTCGCCATTGATAGAAGAATAAGTAATCTATAAATAAAGACTTACTTTTTGGCTCCTCAGTCGTGGCTGTAAATTAAGGCGTTGATTTAATCGTTCCATTGATCCCCATTTTTAGGCTTTTTTTGACAACATGAATAGTTTTTGGGAACTTGGATAGTTTCTGGCTACATGGAAAATTTCTGACAGCATCGAAAGCTTTTGATAACACAGAAAGTTTCTGGGAACATGGAAAATTTCGCGTGCGCATTTCGCGCGCGCAAGACGCCCAAACTATGAGAAAAATTGTTACATTACATGATACATTGCAGCAATGTGTACGGCAAATTCTTTCATTGCATTACATTTCATGTTATATTCCACCAGTCTGTACGCACCATCATAGCCTAGGTACCTAAATTGCGTTTAGCTCGTGAACAAGAGAATTCGGTCAGGACGATTTAAGGTGAACGCAGACTTGGCCGCACCGCACGCGCCGCAGTCTTCGCATTCGAATTCTTTATATGATGTTCTATGCAACCTCGCACACCAACCCGCGTCGCAGTCGCCGCAGTCCCTGAAACGACCGAACTCCCCAAGTCGCAGCTGATGACGTCACCATAGCCGGACCGCACGCAGCGGACGCTGCGGCTAGGGCGGCGCGGATGACGTCATTCGCATCCATCCAATTTATATTACAAACTGAATGACAGAAATCAAGTGCGATGCGTGCGGCGACGGGAACGACTGCAGTGACTGCGGTGCGGATAGATGTGCAAGGCCATTAACAAAAAGCGATGACTGCGGGGACTGCGGAGACTGCGGTGCGGCTAAGTCTGCGTTCACCTTTAATGAGTATTACATATCAGCGTTGCCAATTTGTGGAGATTTCCCCAAACTGCGGGGAATCTCAAAACGATTGGGGATCTTGAGGGGAAACGACCCATTGGGGAATTATAATAATATAGTGGGAGTTGGAACTCAAATCGGAAAGATGAGAAGGTGTCATGTTTGTGTGTGAAAGAGAGAGAGGGACAGGGAAAAACGAAGAAAGACGCAATGGCGACGACGACGCAGGCCTACGCTAATAATAACAGCCGGTTTATGTATCATTGTCCCACTGCAGGGCAGAGGCCTGTTCTAATACAGATAATGAAATTGAAAAATTGATCACCACGCTTGCTCAAGGCGATTTCAGATTTACATTAAGTAACTACAGGGTGTCAGGGTAAACACCGTTGTCACTCAAACCACAGGTAGAACGACGACTTAAATATAAAAACAAACGACTCAAAAAAAAACGTTATTTTCATTAAAAGATTTTAAAAAGTTTCTATCCGACACCGTGCTCACTAGCAAACCATCTGACTGACTGAGGGGTCGTGCTCGCGGCCGGTCGGGTCTCGTCCCGCGTCCCCCACCTGTGTTGAGACCCAAGTTTGTTGCCCTAGCGTCCTAGGGTGAAAGGTTGAAAAACTCTTGTGGTAAAATGTAGTTTTTTTTTTTTAAGTTGTCATTTTCCATTGATATTACGTTCTATATTTAAGAATCTAAACCACTGGTTTCAAGGATAACGATGTTTAACCCTAACACCCTGTTCAGAGAGCCAATTCAAATTCAATGTCAAACTTGTCAAAAATGTTGGAAAATTAGAAAATTTATGGTTTTTTGAAAGATTGCGAATGCGATGCGAATGAGGACGTTCTTAAAAATAGGGGAATTGTCCCTCTGCTGGTTTCCTCACGATGCTTTTCCTGCGCCGATGTCAACAATGTCCAAGCTATTCTCCTGTCATAGTAGGGGAGGCAATGATGCTAAATGGGGATTTACTCGACCGTCGTAAGGACCTATTGGATTGTGAAGATTAGATGCTAAAAAGAAAAAAGGTTATGTGAAGTATAGTAATCTGATCGGCTGCCCTAGGCGTTTGCCCCTATGTACAGGGCTCAGGTATGGTGGGAGTACTTCACAAGGTACAAGGTTGCCCCCCGTATGTTATTCTGCCGCGGTCGAGTAACTCCCGAAATCCCCGCTTGGGCTCCCCTACCATCAGAGAGTAGGTACATTATGAATTGGAAAAGTCACATTGGTACAGTCGAAAAAATTGAATTCTGACCCACCATAAGCTTATTTTCTTACAGACATTCAAATAAAATTAGATCGACATTCGCGTAAATATACATTTCCTTGGTACGAATTTGTTATCTGCCATCTTTGTTATTTTGACGGTTTCAAACGATTTATCGTCAAATTGGGTCATGATTCACTTAGCCTGACTGTCATTATAAATTGGAAAAGTCACATTGGTACATACACAAGGCTTTAACCACTGGGCCATCACGATAGTTAAATGATTGTGTTGTGAGAATTGGCTGTATTTGCTTAAATAAAAGACAGTTGTAAAGTGCATAACGGCTATATTTTCACCCCGAATGTAAGCAAACCAAATCAATACTTACTACTCTCAACCTCAGCTTCGCGCTGAAGAGGCTTGAAGAGGGCCTTGACTCTCCTCTTCACACGAATATGAGGTTTACCTAGAAAAAAACAGTGTATTAAGTTGTTAATTATTTAATCACACCAATTTAAACTCGCGCGCGCTCACACTGAAATGGCGGGATGTACACAACCACAGACTATGATTACTACGAGAGACTTTAAAGCATTGACTTCTTTAAAGGGATGATAGACGAGCGAGCGTTATGCTCGGCGAGCTTACTCGCCCGTCTGTCATCGCCGCGAGCCCCGAGCCGCGAGACGCGAGCCAATTTGAGATTGAAATTTTGAGCAAGATTCACGTGTGTCACCGACCGATGGCGAGCCGAGTAAGATCGCGGACTAAATACCGCGTACTTTAAGTACGCACATCTATCACCAACTTTACAACAAACAAATATGGCGCCGATTGCACAGTTGACAAAGGGGAAAGGGACGAGGGGCGTTTGTCACCTTGAAAGGTTGCACCTATAGACAAATACTTCTATTAATGGCAGGATTTTTTTGTTCTGGGATTACCAGCCGTGTTCAGCACATTTTGTCACAGCACATCGCAGGGGCTCTGTGTCGCAGGGACAAAATGTGGCCAATCGTTGGTTACGTGACTTACGTGTGAATATTGTCGCTTTTTGCAGTTGCGTTGTGGTAACTACAAAATTTAGAGTGGTTGCGTTTTCGCTAGTAGTTGCGATGTGGTTACGTTGTGGCTAATGTTTGCAACATACAGATCGATACCGGCAGTGTCGCTAGTGCGCGGTCTCGCTGTTGGTTGCATTGTGGCTGCGACCTAGCCTTGATGTGGTCGGTATGGCCCACACGTTTGATTTTGACGGCCAAATGTGGTGCGTGTGAATAGACTATTCATTTTCATACAAATTAGCGCCCGTCCACATGTTGTGTTGAGGCTGTGATACGTGTGTTCGGCCCCATAAGTGAAGTGAGCTTTAAGTGAGCCGTCAATCGTGTCAATCCCTAGCATCAGGTGTAATGTCAGCTCAGTAATGGTTATACCACGACGTATTAATGCCACCATTTTTCCAGTGTTAGTGAGAGACGGAGCTATACAAGGTCGCTAGCACCATCCTTTTTTCGCAGTGGAATAATGATGGCATTAATACTTCATAGTCAGCACCCAGGACAAACATTCACTGCGAGATTTTTACAGCTGTATGCTGAGACACGCAGGTCCACGCAGAGCAGATTCTGTAATAAATGGACGTTCTGACAGCTGGCTGGTTGTCACTTGTTTTTGAGACGTAGGTAAATTGACAGCTCACTTAAAGCTCACTTCACTTATGGGGCCGAACACACATATCACAGCCTCAACACAACATGTGGACGGGCGCTAATTTGTATGAAAATGAATAGTCTATTCACACGGACCACATTTGGCCGTCAAAATCAAACGTGTGGGTAATACCGACCACATCAAGGCTAGGCACAGCCCAGCATAAGTCGCGCAGAAATCTGTGCCGGCTCTACAACCAGACGCAGAGCAGGACAGACGCATGTCTGCGTCACACGTGCCTGCGCCGCAGTTGTCAATACGTTCATGCATACAAAATCTGGTCTGCACTGCGCTGCGTGGACCTATGTCACCTGAGTCTCAGCTCAGCATACTCTTAGCCTAATTCTTGATCCCTGTTATTAACTTACCCGGTTTATTTTTCTTTCCTCCTTCTATCTGATCAGCGTTGTGGCTACAATATTTCATCGGGACAATTTTAGCTTCCACATCTAAAGTAGAAATGAAACAGAATTAGAAAAAAAAAATAGGTAGTCATGGGTATCGCCGACAGAGGTGAAAACTTAAAAGTGGTATTAGCGCCATCTTTATTCAAAAGATAAGCACTACCGAATCCATAACGGTGCGTTTGCACTGGCGAAACATTCAAGACAAAACAATGTTGAAATCTCTAGTTCCTGTCTTTTGACTGGAACTAGAGATTTCATTATCTTTTGTCTTGAATGTTTGTTTCGCCAGTGCACGGTAAGTTTATTACACCATATCAAAAATCGTTCAACGGCGCCTAAAGAAGTTTTAACTTCTAAAAATATTAGAATTTATGCTTTTGGTAACAAATATAGAGTTAGGTACCTACGTGTTTTTAGCGTTTTTCTAAAATCATCCCTCGAGAGGGTAATAATAATAATAATAACCCCACCGCCGTATCTCTACGTTGACGTCGTGGTGGGGCTTACGCGCTCCGAACTCTAGGTCTGTGCCGGTAGAGTTTATTTTGCCGGAACGGGTCTGGGGTGAGGAGCCAGACCAAGAGAGATACAAAAACCCGCAGGGCAGCATGTGGCGAGCTGTTGGGCAGTAGCGACCCCACGGACCCTACCTCCCGGGAGAAGTCTTGTTCCTTACCTCTGGCTTGCCTTTATTGGCCGGCTGGAGTGAACACTGACAAGGAACAGAGCTCCCACCTCATTCTTGCCTTGATTGGCCGGTTTGAGTGGAGATTCGCTAGAGCAAATATGCTCGGAGGAAGGAAGTATTCCAGTAAGATGCTGGTAGGGATCTTGACCGTACTTCCGGGATTGTCCTGATAGCCGTGGAATACCTCTCCACTCCTCTCAAGCACCTCAGGAAGTGTTGCCCCCTTGTCGCTACGTCACTATGTGCTAGCGACCGTTTTCGGGGGCCCATTATTGAGTGTGCAAGTCACCCCCTGCCATTTTATCCGTGTATTATAATTATAAAACATTGATCAGGCAGGGGCCATAGTCCTTCCATAGTTCCAGGTTACCAGTCCACTTTAGCCACCCAAACCCATAGTTCAATATCGTTGTTTTGTTTCCATATCTTGCAATAGTCTTACACCAACCGGGGGTTGTCCTTGGGTACCCTTGCATAGTGCAAACAGGGATAATCGTCGGTTGGTGCCTCATTTCATTTTGGATGTCTAACGGGCCTCTGCGAGTTGGCTTCGGCCCCTCGTACGCCTTCCAAAGGTCCGGGACCCCAGGGTCCCGAGCAAGTTGAAAGACATTTAAAAATAATAATAATATATTTATTTGCATAAAAACACGGTATACAAAGATGGTAAAAAAGTACAATTACCGGTATTACAGGTAAAATAGTTACCGACAAAACATGTTGAAATCTCTATCTTCTGTCAATTTTCCATACAATTTATGACAGGAACTAGAGATTTAAACATGTTTTGTTGTAATGTTTCGCCAGTGCAAACGCATGGTTAAGGGCGCACCCTACCTCAGATTTTATCCCGCTCACACCATACTACTCGCGATCTGAGTGAGAACGAGACGGAGTGGGGCGCTAGCGGCTCTAAAGCGTCGAAAAGTTTAGGTAATTGCTTTTTACGTTGAAAATAAGAGTGATTAAAAAAAAATAACACACATAAGACCTGCTTTATAGTTAGTTCAGTTATCATGCAAAGTTTCATGATCTAATTTGAAGTATTTTTTGAATACCAGCGGTTTATAATTCTGTGCAGAGGTAACTTTGAAATTTTTTTCTATCGAGAAAATTTTATGTAATCGTATTTTCGCCTCACATAAGACTAGCATCAATCCTCAACTTTAACAAATATTTATTTCAAAATTAATGCTGCAGTATTTTCGGCATAACAGAGGATCATGCTAAGCAATTTGTGATTGGGTGCGCCCTTAAGGATATGTCCAGAATGCAGCCTGAGTGCTGCCACAATTTTTATGGCGTGGGTAGGGTCCCGTTGCGCGTTGGCACCCTTTGAGTACAGAAAACTAATAACTTAAAACTACAAACTCAAAATTCTTACGTTCATGACATTTCATGTACTCCATTTCGCATTTATTGACGGCAATGATATGGATCGTGAGACTCAAATCATGCCGTCTCATACGCACACACACGGGCTCGTCAACGGAAGCGCATTTAATTTTTTTACATTTTTCATTCATTTTTGGAACAATCAACTTTCTTCGTAACTTTGAAACGGCCTTTTCGCATGTTATAGCTTGGATTACTGCAAAAAAAAACGTTCTATTCTGTTAGGTCTTGAATTTAGACGGATTGACTTTATATTATATAATGTATGCAAAAGAACAAAATGGTCCTCTTCCGCGCACTCCCGAATATTAGTGTCGTATATCAACCACTTCGTGCCGAACGCTAGTGCGGCCCGCCCTCATATGCATATGGTTAGGGACAACCATCGGATTGTCGTTATCATTAGAAAGTTCGGGTGTGTAGTACTCCCAGGGTTGCGGGAATGTCCCAAAGGGATACCGGGGACCTTGGCAACAGGCAACTGAAGGAACACGGGTGGGTTTTAGTCAGTATGGGGTTTCTTCATAAACGATGATTAAAGTTAAGTGACGTTCAAACGTCATAAATGTATGGTTAAACAGTCGCTAATCATTACTTAACTTTAATCATCGTTTATGAATAAACCCTTAAATGTCTGACACGTCCTCCCGCTCCGAATAGAAGTTATTTGATGATTTCCTACTTTCGGACTTTCCCATTCCCATACATTTGTGTAGCCTTTTCCCAGCTACGTTGGGGTCGGCTTCCAGTCTAACAGGTTGCAGCTGAATACCAGTATTTTACATGGAGCGACTGCCTATCTGACCTCCACAACCCAGTAACTTGGTAACACGATACCCCGTGGTAGGACTGATTGTCAGACTTTCGGGTTTCTGACGACCCGTAACGACTGTCAACGATCCACGAATGTCGGCCGGGATCCAACGGCTTAACGTGCTTCCGAGGCACGGAGGAGTCTCGATATGTATAGATGGTCACCCATCCACGGACCAACCCCGGCAAGCATAGCTTAACTTGGTGGATCGACCCGCGCGGTACGAGCTCCTCTCATTCCCATAAAAAGGGTCAATGTGCGCTTTCCTAATTTCTAACGTAACGACGCATTCAAAGTAGAAAAGAACATTATTTAAAAAAAAAACATACCCATGAAAATGATGAAAACACGGACTTTCATTTTAATTAATGAAGTTCCAACTGTCAAAACACAATTATTTCTTACGTAAAAAATTCAACGGAAATAGTTTTATTTTATAGTTATTACCAAAGTCAGTCTAGTATGAAATTAAGAAAAGTATAATCTTCACGACCAATCTTTTTTTTTTACTAGTTGCGCCCCGCGGTTTCACCCGCGTAAGTTTCGGTTCCGTGGGAATATCGGGATAAAAAGTATCCTATGTCCTATTCCAGGTCATGGTGTACCGCTGTACCAAATTTCATCCAAATCAGTTCAGCCGTTTTAGCGTGAAAGCGTAACAAACAAATAAACAAAGAAACTCACTTTCGCATCCATACTCCATACTAATGTTATAAATTCGAAAAAACTCTGTCTGTCTGTATTTTACCTTTTCACGCCTAAACCACTGAACGGATTTCGCTAAAATTTGGCAAGGAGATAAATGGCATCCCGGAGAAGGACATAGGCTACTTTTTATCGATATACCACGCGGGCGAAGCCGCGGGCGGAAGCTAGTTTATAATATTAGTTAGGATTAGGATACGATTCTATTCTATACAGCACACGTCATGACTGCCTCGCCTGTGGTCGCAAGCGCGCATGAACATGAGGTCTTGGATTCGATTCCCTGGTCGAGCAAAGTGATATTAGGTTTTTTCATCAGAAATTTCTCGGTAGCAGCCAGAAGTCTGGATTTGTGCCCAGTTGATGGCAATAGGCTCGCCCCGTATTATATGGGACTTCAACATAACTGGCGAAATGTACAGACGCCAGCAGGTCAAGCTACCCGAAACTGTCAGATTTTCCCAATCAACCTTGAACCTTAATGCTTTAGCGATAAAGTTGAAAATCTATTAAAGAAATTTGACAGATTGTAGTAACTTGATGTGCTGGCGTCTGTACTATAGGGCTATAGGTATGCACGCCTCTGAGAGAGAGTCCTAAAATTTTCGGACTTTTTCTCTTTAACGTTACGTTTTTGAGCATTTTTGCATAATTCGACAAATTACCTTCTAAGGTCGGATAAAAACATCTAACTCGCTTCTCTCGCTCCTAAAACAATCCTGCTGGCGCCCATGGTGAACCCTTTTCCAAAATCTTAGACTACGACCGCAACTGCAACGTAGTAAATTAGCGCTGCAATTTTCAAAAATCGCCTGAAAGTTTGATTAACCTATTCCAAAACTATTCTATTCTTCTAATAATTCTATTATTACATCTATTATTACAAAACTCCAAGATAAAACTAAAATTATTTTCTGCTCGCAACATTTCTGCAGTTGAACTGTCAAAATGTTTTTTTTTTTAAGGGGCTGTCATTCAAGAAAATACCTTCTAGAGTAGAAATTTCTTGCAATGATACGGTTGCTAATTTAGTGAGATTTTCGTTCTGACCTCATCTGAAATTATTTTAGGTACGAAAAAATGACGTGGGCGGACATGCTTCCCATTGGTCTAAAATGGTAAAACTAACAATCGTTTATAATACCAAAAAAAGAAATTGTGTATCTGTCAGCTCCGACACACGACTGGACTTTACTCTGTATAACGATTGTCATTAATTCATTATAAATAAA
This sequence comes from Lithophane socia, assembly GCA_947522985.1. Lineage (NCBI taxonomy): Eukaryota > Metazoa > Arthropoda > Insecta > Lepidoptera > Noctuidae > Lithophane > Lithophane socia. The sequence continues at coordinate 2,270,514 of OX383281.1, read as the reverse complement.
CGCATCTCTTATAATACCGAAAGCATGAAAGTATGTATTTTTATTCTATTCACAATTTTCATATTGATTCGGTAAAATATTATAAGTACATCAATCATGTTATCCTATATATTATTAATAACGAATAATAAACTAAATTATATACCTATAGGTATTATTATTTACAATCAACTTTTGGCTAAGCCGGTAACAGAACATAACGGGTGTGGTGGGTTCGTAAAAATTGGCACACGTCCGACTTCAAACATGTTTCGCTCGAGGACACGGGGCGAGCGCATAAAAAGATGAAAACACTTGATTTTGAATTAGCGGTAAGTACCTAACGGCCGACACAATGTGAAATATGAAAATACCTCATATTTCACAGAATGTCGGCGGTTTTGTATCATATTTTTTACGACCTTTATTATGGTAGCCGTTATATTATTCAAAAACTAATTTATTTAACTCAAATGAAACAATAAATAGATCATAATTTAGACTTGTGTTTGCGATTTAATTGCACGCAGTAAAGTGCAAGTAATCGTGTTTCGCACGGCCGAAATATTTAGATCGAAGTGTGAAAATATTTAATGTTATTCCAAAATTGTAATCCTTGTTATTTACTAATAAAACACAATATAAAACGATATGTATCCGGGTCACAAAAACGTAACGCTTTGGAGTTAATGCTTGTGTAGATTTCACTCCTCATAAAATTACCATACTCTTTATAAAAAGTCTCAGCAAGATAGATAAAAATATTATCAGAGCAAATATTTTGAGCCTAACCACAAAAACTTAAACACTTGTTCAACGCGTGTTTAATGTCACTTTTGTGTCAAACTCCATACAGAAATGTCATGTTTAAAAGGTGTTTAGGCTAAACAAATGATAAACACGGTTTTGTGGTAATAAAGTGTCTATAATTTGCATTAAAATAAATAATATCATTTAGTAATTTGTACATAGTAGTTTTTTGCTTGCCAGTGCTGACAACTCTAATTTTGAACAGTTGAACCATAGAGTAAAGTAATAAGTTGAACTTGACATTTTGACAATGACAAGATTGACAACAGAACAGAACAGAATCAAAACAAAATTGAAAATTTGTCGACACCGGCTCAATTGCCAAGAAGGGAAAAAAAAAAAAAAAAATTGAAAATTTGAAAAGCAGGAAAACATTGGCTTATTTAGTGTAGAAAAGTTATGAATTAAACCTGAACCAATTAAACGCCAAATATTAACACAGCAACATGGAAGAGTTTTTTGATACGACTTTAACAAATTTGGTAGGTTTACCGAAATAGTTTTGCTCAAATATTTAAATCCTTCGAAATGTTTGGTTTTGTATCGTATTCCTTTTTAGAGGATAATATTTTAGTATCTGAGAGGTCTTCTTATTAGTAGTAGCAGTGTCCAAGGTCAGCTGCATCCGGTTAGACTGGAACTTGACCCCAACATAGTTGGAAAAAGCTTAGACAGTTAACGGGTGTCAGAGGTCACACACATAGATGATAATAATTGTGAATTAAAATTTGTGATTCCAACTAATATTACAAATGAGTTTTTTTGTTTGTTTGTTACACTTTGACGTTAAAACTACTGACCGGATTTGGATTAACCCCTAAGACTACCCACTGACCGAAATTTGTCACATGGATTGAACCTGGGTTAGGACATAGGATACTTTTATTCCCAATATTACCATGCGATCGAGACTTATGCGGGTGAAGCCACAGGGCCCAGCAAGCTATATTTCTTTGTTGTATGTACAAGCCTGCCATATGCTCAGGAACAGATGACTTTAATGTTATTTAAAGTGGCTATTGATTTAAATAAGTAATATGTTTTATATATTAACTAGCTTTTTCCCTTGGCTTCACGTGCGTGGATGTCGGATATCGTCTCACAGGCATGTTTACTTAAGAAATGCTGAGTTTCCTATACAAACTTTCATTCCTTAAATGCCTACGTCCTTCCCCAGGATGCCATCTATCTCCTTGCCAAATTTTGACAAAATTCGTTCTGTGGTTTAGGAGTGAAAAGGTAACATACAGACAGTCCGAGTTACTAAGTTACTTTCAATATTATTTATAACTAGCTGTGCCCCGCGTAAGTCTCGATCCAGGTCCTGTGTTGGGCAAATTGTTATCAGGCTTTTCCATCTGGAATTTCTAAGTAGCTCCCCGGGTCTGGATTTGTACCAAGTTGATTGCAATAGGCTCGCCCCCTATTACATGAGACTTAACGTGCAGTTAAACGTGCAGTCCACATTCATTCTCCAGAAAAAATGTCTTAGGACAAGCATAGCACCGAATCGCTAAGAGAAGTTTTCCGAACGGAGGGTTTCTTAACACTGACTGGCATTTATATACTTGAGTTATGTTTATTTGTCAAAAATAATATGCAATATTTTAATTTCAAATCAAATTCTAAGAGAAACATTCGCAAGCAATATAAATATGACATTAATTTACCTGTTATTAATAATATGATTTATTATAAAAGTACCTATGTAACTGCTATTCGTGTATACAACCAGTTACCACCAGCCATTAAGCAATTAAATGGCCATTAAATTATTAAATATGTTTAAAACAAAATTAAATAATTAAATATGTTTAAAACAAAATTAAAAAAAATATTAATCGATAATGTATTTTATAATCTGCAGGAGTTTTTTGAGGAAAAATGATGCTAGTATGTAATTTATTTGTAATCTGTTTTTAACCTATTTGTATAATGTATTTGAAATGTAACACGATTGCATATCCGACATGGGTAGACTGTTGAGCCTTTTACGTTATATAATAAGAACTGATGTACACAGTTGTGCAATAAATATATCTTTATCTTTATCTTTAAACATAACTGGCGAGATGTGGTTGTACTATAGGTATACCTCTGCCGAACCCTTCGGGGATTACAGGCGTGATGTTATGTGTATTTGTTTTTTTTTTTAGAACACAAGCAACTACAATGAACTTACTCTGGTAGTAGGCAATGAGAGTTGTGACCTAGACTCCGCAGTGAGCGCAATAGTCTTTGCAAATTTTTTGACCTGGCAATACAACCGTATGATGTGCAAAGTCTGCACGAAGGCTCATCGTGATAAAGACGTTGTACTGAAGGATAATATCTTTGTCCCGATATTGAACGTTGACCGTGAAGACTATGAGCTGAAGACCGAAGTTGTTTACTATTTGAGGAGCAAAGGCATTAATGATAGTAATCTGGTGTTTAGGTATGTATTTTTTTTCCTACACTTTTCCCACCGAACTATGTATGTTGGGGTCAGCTTCCAGTCTTACCAGGTGCAGCTGAATACTAGTATTTTACATGGAACAACTCTCTATGACCTCCACAACCCAGTAACTGGGTAATACGATACCCCTTGATAAGACTGGTTGTCAGACTTTCGAGCTTCTGACGACCCGTAATGACTGTCAAAGATCCACAAATGACAGCCGGGACCAACGGCTTAACGTGCTTTCCGAAGCACGGAGGAGTCTCGGTATGTAAAGAAGGTCACCCATCCACGGACCAACCCCGGCAAGCGTAGCTTAACCTGATGAATCGACCCGTGCGGCTGTTATTACTTAGCCACGAGCTCCTCACACTATACCCCTTGGTAAGACCTGGGTATATATTTTTTTTGCCCTGTTACAATGGTTGCAAGCGCTACTCCCGAGCTTGAGATCCTGGGTTCGATTGCCAGGTCGGGCGAAGTGTTATTTATTTATTTATTTATTTAAAGAAATAAATAAATAACACTTCGCCTTTGAAACTTGCCTTTATTTCTGAGAAAAAGATAGCATAGCATAAGCATAATCAGAAAACTTGAGGAACCAAGGTAACCGACATAGCCCGAAGTATTGCCAAACTGAAGTGGAATAGGGAATATGCATGTATTTTTTTAATATTTTTATTCGATAGTTTACATCGTCAAATAATAGTAAAAAAAAATTCGACGGCAAAAAAGCAATTTAAAGTAGTTAAAAAAATGTTTAAAAATATCCAACCGATCCGGGCTATTTAAACGCCCTCCATTTGGCGCGCTTGGTGTGGTGACGTCACAGTTCGTGAAAACAGACAAGCAACTGTCAAGTCAACGTCAAACACTCCTTTTTCTATGAGCGTTTGACATTGACTTGACACTTGTTGATTGACTTGACATTGACATTTTGATTGTTATCCCGGATCGTTACGTCACATCCGCTCTTAGCCTTTTCAAGTATTTGAATTACTCACAGTTTTTTGGGACTTTTTAAAAATTAATATCTCGCTCAAAAAGAAATTTTATTCAAAAATATTGATGGAGGCATAATTCTGAAGTAACATAGTTAATAGAAAAAAATATTTGACCCATAATTGAATCACATGCATATTCCTTATTGGGCATGGGCCGAAAGGTTCTGGAGTGGCGACCGCGTACTGGAAGACGTAGCGTTGGAAGGCCCGCACAAGGTGGACCGATGAGCTGGTGAAGGCCGCAGGTATCCGCTGGATGCGAGAAGCACAGAACCGGTCGAAGTGGCGGTGCTTAGGGGATGCCTAGGTCCAGCAGAGGACGTCTTTCGGCTGAAATGATGATGATCGAATGATGAATCAGTCTATTATTATGTGCACAATGTGATGGAACGCAGGCATAGTCGGTGAGAAGAAGTGCGCCGTAATCCAGCACGCGGTCCAGTTCGGGTTGGTGGATTTTACATGTCTCTGAATAAAAAAAGTAAGAAAATACAAAAGAAAAAAATACTATAATTAATCCTTACTAATATTATAAATGCGAAGGTAACTGTCTTACTGTCTGTCTGTCGCGCTTTCACGTCAAAACTACTGAACCGATTTAAATGAAATTTGGTACACAGATAGTCTAGAGCCTGAGAAAGGACATAGGCTACTTTTTATCGACATACCACGCGGGCGAAGCCGCGGGCGGAAGCTAGTAAATAATATTCCCACTGATAGAATGTGTTCCTGTTTTTACCCGACTGCTACAGAAGCCAGGTAGGTCATGTTTTTCCTCGTCGCGCGCCACACAGGCATTGTAGTAGCACGCAACATTAGGTAGGACCAACACTAGCATTCAAATATCAACCTTGCGTCTTCTGAATTTAAGTTGAAAATAAATAAACTTCCATTACTCCGAGAGCATCAACACGACAGGTACGCGATAATCTATTTTCGACATTATTTTAAAAGTCGTAACGATGATATTTGTTTGTAAGTGAAATTAATATTAAATCATTGTTTCAGAAATGATCACGATTTCGATACTTTGCTGACCAAATCTAAATCTAAGGTGGTGTTGGTGGACCATCATGTTTTATCGAGAAGGGACAAGTTTCTAGCCCCGTTCGTGACTGAGATCATTGATCACAGGTAAGCTGCTGTTGTTGCTGTATCGATTCAAATTTAATGGCGGCTCGGAAGTTAGCTACTCGCTGCGCAGTACCCCACCCCTCACCCCCGCTGACACATGAAATTGTGACTGCGCAGCTACTTAGTGTGTGCTGCGCAGCGAGAGCTTATGTTCCGAGCCGTCATTAAGTTTGAATCGAACGGTAACGCATTTTTAATTGAAAAAAAAAAAAAACACCATGGTAAGTAATACAAAATGGGTAAGTAGGTGCCGTGCAATACTTTACAGACGAGTAGTTAATTGATTCAGGCGTGACTTAGCGAAAATCCATTATAAAATACAATAGACGCAGATATACTCGTATTTAGTAACCTATTCCGCTTAACTATTCTTCAAGAGTCATAAAAACCCTGTAAGAAATCGACACGTGTTTCACCTCTCAACGAGGCATCCTCAGGATGACGATTGACCAATTGCTAACCAGAACACGACGTGTTACCACACCGAGCGCTGGACGCAAAGCAGCTGCTGCTACGTGTTTCACCTCTCAACGAGGCATCCTCAGGATGACGATTGACCAATTGCTAACCAGAACACGACGTGTTACCACACCGAGCGCTGGACGCAAAGCAGCTGCTGCTACACGTGTTTCACCTCTCCACGAGGCATCCTCAGGATGACGATTGACCAATTGCAAACCAGAACACGACGTGTTACCACACCGAGCGCTGGACGCAAAGTAGCTGCTGCTACACGTGTTTCACCTCTCAACGAGGCATCCTCAGGATGACGATTGACCAATTGCAAACCAGAACACGACGCGTTACCACACCGAGCGCTGGAAGCAGCAGCTGCTTTGCGTCGTTCTTACAGGGTTTTTATGACTCTTGAAGAATAGTTTATTGGAATAGGTTACTAAATATATCTACGTCTATTGTATTTTATAGACGGGTACGCTCTTTGACCAAAACCTCATTTGTTTCCAGGCCCATAGACAAATCAGGCTGGACATACAACGATGACGTTCGCTCTACGGTTGAGACTGTTGGCTCTTGCTGCACTCTTGTGGGACAACGGATCAAAGACCTGGGCGCCTTGATAGCCAAGAATGTTGATTTTTTCAACGCTTATCCACTCTGTACTGAGATGCTACGAGGTAAGTCCAGCTGTTTTGTTCACGCTACCGTGTAATGTTAGTGAGGAAATTTGGACGTTCAGTGAGGAAACAGAGGGCCTAGACAAGTGACAATCGCTTCGAAAGCGTTTCGTATTTCTACAACGACTTTCAACAGGATTGACATAAGGGCGCACCCAATCACAAATTGCTTAGCATGATCCTCTGTTATGCCGAAAATACTGCAGCATTAATTTTGAAATAAATATAATTATGTTAAAGTTGAGGATTGATGCTAGGTCTTGTGTGAGGCGAAAACACGATTACATAAAATTTTCTCGATAGAAAAAAAATCCAAAGTTACCTCTACACAGAATTATAAACCGCTGGTATTCAAAAAATACTTGAAACTAGATCATGAAACTTTGCATGATAACTGAACTAACTATAAAGCAGGTCTCATGAGTGTCATTTTTTTTTAATTACCATTATTTTCACCGTAAAAAGCAATTACCCAAACTTTTCGACGCTTTAGAGCCGCTAGCGCCCCACTCCGTCTCGTTCTCACTCAGGTCGCGAGTAGTATGGTGCGAGCGGGATAAAATCTGAGGTAGGGTGCGCCCTTAAGCTTTTCGATAGCTTATGTCAGTCCTATACATTTTTGCCTCTTCCATCATCGTTATGGCTTATGACTACTATCGCTTACAACTACAAGTGATTCTTTCAATCTAGCCCGCCGATGTTCAACATTTCTTCGCTTTTAGGGTTCCGTACACAAAGGGCCAACGAGAACCCTAGGACTAAGGCTCCGCTGTTCGTCTGGCGGTCTGGCTATCAGAGCTCATCTTTTGACCCGTAATAGGTAGACACTTGAATTGTTTACAGTGTGTAGAGTTAAAGTAATAAAAACTAAAACCCAACTACGACTAAAAAGGTATAAACAAGACACCACAGACAGACAAATTAAAAATCCGGAGTCACACGTAATCTACTACTATGGCCGTTTTAACAACGAAACATGAAATAAAGTAAAAATTAAAAGGGGGTCGCAATAAAAATAGGTTTATATGAGACTAACTTTTGCCCGCGGGTTCGCCCTCGTTAATGTCGAATATCGTCCCACGGAAAAGTGAGTTTTATCATACATTGAAGTAGACCGCACCGCATTAGCAAAATCCTCGTACTTTCGTACATTTTGTATCCAATTTAACACACACTGTAGGCGGACCGCACCGCGATTTTTTTTACGTTGTTCTGCGGTCCTTTAATGTGCTCTTAACAATCCCCTAGAAGAGCGGTGGCCGCCACATTGTGTCCGCTAATTACCGGCGAATGACGTCACTGAAACGGTATTTACCTACCGTATTTAGAAGAAGTGAGTTGGTGTACAATAGACGTAGATTAACTGAAAAAAGAGAGAAACAGAGAAGAGAGAGTCTGCGTCCAGCGCTCCGTGTGGTAACACGTCGTGTTCTGGTTTGCAATTGGTCAATCGTCATCCTGAGGATACCTCGTTGAGAGGTGAAACACGTGTCGATTTCTTACAGGTTTTTTTATGACTCTTGAAGAATAGTTAAGCGGAATAGGTTACTAAATATATCTGCGTCTAAATATATTTTATAATGGATTTTCGCAAAGTCACGCCGGAATCAATTAACTATCGTAAGTTGGTGTGTTTTCCTAGAGAGCGTTTTTAGACACCGTAAACTTTGCCATCATGTTCATGACAGCCGTCACTGCGGCCGTTATGTGGCGGCCACCGCTCTTCTAGGAAACCGTAACTTTACGGTTTTATTTTTCTGTTCCAGATACAATTATTCTGGACACTGTGAATTTCTCCAAGGACGTGAACAAAGCCACGCCGCATGACGAAGGGATCATGCTGTTTCTAGAGGGCCTATTGAAACCAGGTGACCACATAGCGGACAGGTTAGTACCTCTCTTATTTATTTACAACTAGCTGCCGCCCGCGGCTTCGCCCGCGTGTAATCTGTATAAATTATAGCCTATGTTACTCAGGGTGAATGTAGCTTTCCAATGGTGAAAGAATTTTTGAAATCGGCGCAGGAGTTTTTGAGTTTATTAATTACAAACATACACACAAAAATACAAATCTCTCTCTCTTATCTCTCTATCAACTCTTTATAATATTAGTGTAGACTAGCTTCCACCCGCGGCTTCGCCCGCGTTTATGTCGATAAAAAGTAGCCCAAGTCCTTCCCCAGTATGCCATCTATCTCCTTGCCAAATTCTGTCGAAATCCGTTCAGTGGTTTAGGCGTGAAAAGGTTACATACTGACAGACAGACAGTTACTTTCGAATTTATCATATTAGAGGAGCTCGTGGCTCATTAATAACAGCCGCACGGGTCGATCCATCAGGTTAAGCTACGCTTGCCGGGGTTGGTCCGTCGATGGGTGACCATCTTTACATATCGAGAATCCTCCGTGCCTCGAAAAGCACGTTAAGCCGTTGGTCCCGGCTGTCGTTACGGGTCGTCTGAACCCCGAAATTCTGACAACCAGTCTTTAACGAGGGATATCGTGTTACCCAGTAACTGGGTTCTGGAGGTCAGATAGGCAGTCGCTCCATGTAACATACTGGTATTCAGCTGCATCCGGTTAGACTGGAAGCTGACCCCAACATAGTTGGGAAAAGGCTAGGCAGATGATATGATCCTGCCAGTGTTGCGGGAACGTCCGAAAGAGATACCGGGACCTTGGCAACAGGCAACTGAAAGAACAGGGGTGGGTTTTAGTCAATAAAAGTATGGCACGCCCATCCGCTCCGCCCAGAGCGGGAGAAGTCATTGGAAGATTTACAAAAACTCAAAAAAAAAAAAAGTGCAGATGAGATGATAAGTTCAGATACTAAATTCAAATGTGCTTTGCTACAGGCAACTTGTGCTCGACTGCTTAGTAGCAGCGAGGAAGAACGTGTCTGGTCTAACGGCCGCCCAGCTGCTGAAGAAAGATGTCAAAGTTGTCGGCGATGTCTTGATTCCTAGTTTTCCTATACTGGTCAAGGTAAATAACATATTAAGCTAATGAGGTACACATTTTTAAAATTAATAAAAAAATAAAAAAAAAATGCTTCAGAAGTATGTTAGTACAGACGCCAGCAGGTCAAGCTACCCGAAACTGTCAGATTTTCCCAATCAACCTTGAACCTTAATGCTTTAGCGGTAAAGTTGAAAATCTATTAAAGAAATTTGACAGATTGTAGTAGCTTGATGTGCTGGCGTCTGTACATTTAAAAATGTGAAACAATTAATAGGGAATATGCATGTATTTTTTTATATTTTTATTCGATAGTTTACATCGTCAAATAATAGTTTTAAAAAAATCGACGGAAAAAAAGCAATTTAAAGTACTTAATTACTATTCAAACGCCCTCGATTTGGCGCGATTGGTGTGGTGACGTCACATTCTATGAAAACAAACAACCAACTGTCAAGTCAATGCAACTGTCAACACTCCTACAAAAAGGAGTGATTGACTTGACATTGTTGATTGACTTGACATTGACATTTTGATTGTTAAGCTAGATTGTTACGTGACATCTGCTCTTAGCTTTTCAAGTATTTGAATTACCCGTAGATTTTTGGCACTTTTAAAAAATTTATTTCTCTCTCAAAAAGAAATTTTATTCAAAAATATTGACGGAGGCATAATACTGAAGTAATATAGTTTATAAAAAAAAATACTTGACCCTTATTTGAATCACATGCATATTCCCTATTAAGGTATTTGCCGCCATCTGGGGCCCTGGGCACACGCACTTGTACTTGAACCCAGTGCCCCAGACTGTCCATCTTGTGGCTGAGCACGCTCAGGATGGTGTTGGGGCTCCCGCACGCGTGCGGAACAACAGCAAAGCGCTGCGGCGCCGCAGCACAGTGTGAAAGCCATCTGTGAACCTCTAAAAACTTTTTGGGAAAAAAAAAAATTGAACCTCAAATGAATAAATATAAAATTCCAAAAGAAAACACTACTTTGGTCGTTTTGCTGTTTGTAGTGTCTTTTTTTTAAAGAAGTTTAATATTTTTCACTTTTTAATTGTGGTCCCACAAAATTCTAGCGATTATTGTGTTTTTTTTACCTGTTTAACAGTACCTTAAATATTTCCTCTCCTAGGAGTTCCTGAAGCGTCCCGGGGCGCTCCAGGCTGTGTCCGAAGCCCTGCTTCACAACAAGTGCACCATCGCGCTGCTACTCGGCATGGACCTCACCGAGGGGCTCCAACGAGACACTGCTCTATACTCTCCCGAAACTCCTGAGAAGGCTGTGCTAGTAAGAAAATCATACACTATTTGGTATTGAATTTAAGGGATTTCCAAGTTTCCTCAGTGTGGGCCACTGAGGCTTACTGGACATGACGCCGCACCGGAGCTGCGCCGGCGACTACGCACGTTAAATGTTTTAAGGACCCGTTCACGGCCTCGAGCTATGATTTAGTTTTTTTCTTTATACTGACAATTTATTACATTACGTTTTAATGGATCTAACACTAACATAATAGTACAAGTATATAAAAAGGGGGGGGGGGGAATATTCACTTTAGTTCTTCAAAAAATTCGTCCGTATGAAAACTGGAACAGGCCGGCAACATTGCCACGTTGTATGGCAATGCTGATTCTTTGGCCGAAAAATAGGCCATCCTTCTGATCACGTGAAGGGTCGACCAATCGCTTGGCGATGTCTTGATAGAGTAAGTGAGCACTCGGACCCCTTGGCCCTAGGGTTTCAACACCAAACGGCTCGAACATATAAGACCCAATGAGATTGGAGTATTTGCCCCGTTGGAGGTTTTCCGCATCTGCAGCAACAACGTACTAGGAAGATAGAATGGCGCGAGGGTGTCGACACACGTTGGGTTGAAGAGGAAATACATAAATACCTAGTTCAGGCTAATAAGCAACTGTACTCTGTTGTAATTGTTAAGTTCTTTAGAAAGGAGAGTTGTGTAGTACTTGCAACAGGCGTGCGTGTATGACCAGGGGGCCTAGACAAAATCCCTTTTCTGTAAGCGTTAACGCCAACGGAAAGATCAAATTGTATGGAGTTGACAGCAGCAGTCACGTGACATCTCTAAGGCTAATGTCAACTCCATACAATTTGATATTTCCGTTGGCGTTAACGCTTACAGCAGGCGTAGCATGGTGCTTTCTATCTCTACGAAGAATAGACATAGCTTTTTCTATACAAAGTGACAGTTCGTTTCTTCATTTTTGACATCCACCGTAGAAATGTTTCTACAATCTGTCATTTTGTCTTTCATTTCTAACGATCTTTGTCTACGTCTTTTTGTAGGTAGACTATTTCGGAAGAAAGTTTTCTACCCTTACTGTCAAAATCACACTGACAACCAATAAATCCTATGACAAAACCGACAAAACAAAGAATTCTGAGTCGAATTATGTAAAAGAGTGAATTTCGTAAAAAGTGCAGTTGACTCTTTCTACTTTGCTGCCGTCGTACTGTCTACAGGAAACGTAATTTTTGTCTACTCTTCCGTCAACAAAACGGTGCTCATGCTACGCCTGCTGAAAAGGGATTTTGTCTAAAGCCTCAGATGTATGAACGTAAACGAAACAAAAGGAGTAGGTATGTAAGGATCGTAGCAGGTGGTGTTCTGTAGTTTCTGCCTACCCCCGTGGGAAGAAGGCGTGAGCTTATGTATGTAGCTTCTATAAATAAACGATAATTATTTTTATAATAATAATTTCTTTATACCTAAGTTTTTTTTTTCGCCTGTTTCGCGTATTAGCGACATGTGGGTGTACTGTAGGTGCACCTCTGAATGAAAACGTAAAGTTATGTTATGTACAGTCACGAGCAAAAATATGTATACACTCAGCAAAATTCAATAACGTTTTTCTCGTGGAATAACGATTATAACTTTGAGATGATACCTATTTCATAATAATTTGGGTTCAAAAATACTATGTTCGTTATATCATAAAATGACAATCAATACAGTAGGAGAAAATCACTTTTAAAAGTTGCTAAGTGTATACATATTAGTGCTCGTGACTGTACTAATTTATTTATCATTTGTTTCAGTTAAGTAAACACCTAGAAGACTTCACAAGTCCGTCGCTAGGGTTGGCCCCGGAGCGCCTCATTAGCGCCAAGGAGTGCAGCTACTACTGGCAACTGAACCTGTCTGCCTCGCGAAAGCAGTACATACCGGCCGTCAACACCTTCACTACGAATAAATGATTGCTTATTCTGAGAATTTTATTTTTAAACAAGTTAATTATAATAATTACATAAGCTAAATGCTAACTAATAGTAATTTAAGAATAACTGGCCAAGTACGTTATCCACGCACAATGAAGGGTTCCGTAGTTGGTTGAATTTATGCCAAGTTAATATTGTTTATGAAAAACATGTTATTTAGACTTCTTATAGGTTTTCCTGTAAACGTTATTTATAGAATTATTGGTTTAATAATGATAAGCATTAAATATACTGTCATAATTTACCTAAGCATAACGCAATTCAGCATTGATCAGTACACAATATTATCCGCCCGTTTTTTACTGGCTTGGTGTTATGTTTTACCACTCAACACAATAGACGCGGCGCTAGTGTCTATGTCAGTGCATCAAAATATAGTTCCACAATTTTCCGCCGGACTTCAGTGGTGGCGTGGACTCTAGTAGTTATTGCATAACATTAGTAAACCAATAATTCTATACATAACGTTTCCAGGAAAACCTATAAGAAGTCTATGGTTTTAAAATAACATGTTTTTTCATAAACAATGTTAGCAGGTGTGTTTATGGTTTAGCATTAACAATGATTTCATAAAAAATAGAAGTGACAGCTGACACCATAGAGTAAAGTAATATATTGACAGTATTGACACTGACATTTATTCACTGGCAGAATAGTCGACACCGGCTCAATTGCCAAGAAGGGAAAAAAAAAAAAAAAAAAGTCAATGACACTGACATATCATAACAGTGACACAGGTGACCAAAGAGTATAATAATAATCAGGTGACACTGACAAGAAAGGACAAAAAAATACACAAAACTGAAATGAAAGAAAACACGATTATTTCAATTTATTTTAGAAAGAAGGTGACACCTTGGTATATTGTACTTATTTATACTGGATCCGTTGACATACCTGGAGTCAAGACCTGCTAAGACCGGTGCCCTATCTCGTACCTATCTTACTGAGGTCCATTATTTTATGAAGCGCACACGATACTTACTGTCTTTCATTCCTAAAAACTACACGAAGTCGTAAATAAACAACAATCACTTAAACGTACCATTGTTTACACATCCAAGTGTCAAATAAGGTGATTCTTCTTGAGTGTTAAAGATGGATAAACTGCCAATGTGTAGGATATGTTTAGTGCAGAATGTTTCGATGTACATGATGGCTGACGAGAACCTGAAGGAGATATATGAGAAGCTGACTGATATTCCAGTAAGTTGATTAAGTATGTACAAATTAATTTACTAACAAGTTCATTCATTGCATTACCTATTTGCATTACAAAATGCCTTTGTTCGATGAAATTCTTGTTTGGTAATCCTTACATATTATAAAACAAAGTCCTCCGCCGCGCCTCTCTGTCGTCCTGTTCGCGATAAACTCAAAAACTACTGCACCGTTTTTTAACTGGAATTTCCGGATCTTTTTTTTTGTCTGGATTTGTGCCCAGTCGATCGCAATTGGCTTGCCCCATGTTACATGAGATTTAAAGATACCTGGCAAAATATGGGTGTTCTATAAGTACACATGCACCTCTTTCGTGGAAACATTTATTCATTTATTTATTTATTGTTCTTACAATTAGCGTTATTGTATCACTGTAACATACCATGGGGTGTACAATATTTGTACAAGGTGTAATGTTATGTTATGATAATTAATTATTGCATTTGAAGCGTATAATTTAAAAAATAAACAAAATAGTATTTGAGTATATTTGTTGCAGTTTGTGACAGATGACAGTAGACCGATGCTCGCTTGTTCCTTCTGCTGCACCAAACTGAAGCAGTGCGGCCAATTGCAGAGAAAATGTCTGGAAGCCGAGGAGCTGTTCAATCAAATTTTATGTGGAGATTATAAGGTGGGAGGTTCATGACCAAACAACTATTCTTCTCTATCAGATTGTCTAAACTCATATGTGAAGTAACTACAGTTACAGTTCGCGTCAAATAACTTTTCCGCTCTGAAGTAAGATCTCCCTAGACTACGTTCTGTGAGTAAGCTACAAATGACTGTGCAGTAGTCAAAAACAATAGCGCATGCGCAACCTAGCGGCAAAGTTATTTGATGCGAACACGCGGTGAATGATCGCAAATGTCGAGCACACGAATTTTTCAAACTGAAGCAATGGATTAGGAATTTCTCAAAATCTTTCAGATTGTTATAGAAAAATGTGTTGTGCAATGAGCGTTTACGTGGAAATTCACGCCTACAGTTGGCGCCACTTTGACAAGGGGTCTTCCATTTCGAATACGATTCAAAAACTTAAGAAATGATGTTTCGCGAAAATATTAGGCGGTAGGCGCTTTGACACTTACTTGACAGGTGCCCGAGTGCTGCCATCTAGTGAACGTCATTTCAGAAAACTCCTAAGGGTGCTGTTTTTTTTAAATAGTGTAATCCACTTTTTTACAGCCAGACACACCTTTAATACATCCTGGCCAGTTAGAGTATTTTGGTGGACTTACAACATCACCGATGGAGCATATGAGTATAGTAGATGAGTGGCAAGTGGAAATCATTGCTACCGAAGATTCCAGTGATGATATTGAGATAAAGGAGGAACACCAAATTGCTTGTAATCAAGATTATACGAAAAACAAGAAGGAACATCAAAATTATGGTAAGTTCTTTATTTTATTTCCTGCTAGCTGCCCGTGCCTCCCTCGGGAATCATCGCATTTCCGAATACAAACGAATGCTAATTTCCATGTCCATGAATTATTAATTTTATTGTGTATAATATTTGAATTCAGAACTAGACTCGCGACAATCTAAGAAGTCCGTTTTGACAGCTATAAAAATACTTTGTGTAGCAATGAAAAAAATATTAGTTTCTAAAATACTGATTCTCGAGACATATCGATTAAACATACTTAGAGAGTTTGTAATCAACGACTTTTCTCAACTCAAGGCAAATCGTTTAATTACAAGTACGAGAACGAAACGTCAAAACGGAATTCTTAGATTGTCGCGAGTATAAGTACTTTATTGTTCTTTTGAACTCTATAGAGCTGTAAAACTATTTTCCTTAAATTATTTCCTCCCATTTTTTAAATAAATGACATTAAGTTAAAAGAGTATTAACAACTCTGTATACTTCCAAGTCGATTGAGAGCGTCCGGTCTGCACCAAGTGCAAAGGGCAACTGATAGAAATCCGACGACTGACGAAATACAAAGTTTGCCGAGGGACATTAAGAAAAAGGTTGTACTGTACTGTATGTTGTACACACGGCTACACATCAAGCTATACATCTCCAGTTTTTCCTGATCTCGCATTGTATAGGATTTCCTTATAATGAGAGGTCTGCTTATACTCGAAATGTATAACTTTATGTGTA
Source organism: Lithophane socia (assembly GCA_947522985.1). Classification (NCBI taxonomy): domain Eukaryota; kingdom Metazoa; phylum Arthropoda; class Insecta; order Lepidoptera; family Noctuidae; genus Lithophane; species Lithophane socia. Next base: position 2,254,471 of record OX383281.1, on the reverse strand, counting down.
GCCGTGCGTACTTACCTGTTTATTTTATCACAGAACCGCCCGGCGCGATGAAACCAACACTAGACATACAAAGAACAAACTTTGAAGATACAATAACAGTTAAGCAAGAGAAAAATGAACAATCAAGCTCGAAATTAATCCGGACAACGCAAAATCGTACGACCAACCCTGACACTAAATGCAAAGAACCTATCAAAATATGTAATTTACAAAAACATATTCAAAAACACATTGGTGAAAAACCTTATAAATGTCAAGTATGCCAGAAAACTTTTAGTCAAGGTGCTTATTTGAAACGACATTTAAAAACTCACACGGGTGAAAAACCATACAAGTGTGTTATATGTCAACGTGGTTTTCGTTTAAAGTATTTGTTAAATATTCATTTTCGGGTTCACTCGGGGGAGAAACCTTACAACTGTAAATTTTGTCAAAAGCGTTTTAGTCAAAGTGCACATTTGAAACATCATGTTCTTACTCACACTGGTGAAAAACCGTACAAATGTGATACATGCCAGTCTAGCTATCGTACAAAGGCTTATTTAGACAGTCATATTCGTTCACATACTGGTGAAAAACCTTACAAATGTGACGTATGTCAGCGTTGTTTTATTAGTCAACCTATGTTAAGAACTCATATTGCTATACATACGTGTGAAAAACCTTACAAATGTGATATATGTCAGCGTGGTTTTAATATTAAGTCTAATTTAAAAAAACATATTCTTATACACACAGGCGAAAAACCTTACAAATGTGATGTATGTCAGAATAGTTTTACTCAAAAAAATGCTTTGAACATTCATGTGCGAAATAAACACACCGGTGAAAAACCCTACAAATGTGATATATGTCTCCGTAGTTTTAGTGCTATGACTGTTTTAAAAAATCATATAATAACACACTCGGGTGAAAAACCATACAAATGTAATATATGTCAGCGTAGTTTTAATCGAAAAGCTAATTTAGAAAATCATATTCTTATACACAGTGATGAAAAACAGTACCAATGTGAAATATGTGCAAAGTGTTTCAGACAAGCAAGTACGTTGAATAGTCATCTTTGGGTACACAAGAAGGAAAAGCAATAATTATTATAAAGTATTAAAATAAAATTTTTCACTGATTGAATTTTGAACTAACTGTCACTGTAAAGTCAGAGTATTTAACAGCTTAAACGGTAGTCACTTAAATATTGACCTTTGCATTAAGCCTTTTATGCTTTAGTCTTATGGCTATTTTGAAAGGCTTTTGGTGAAATAAAGAATTATTTATTTACTTACTCTGGTGAAAAACACATATAAATGTTACGTATGCCAGTGTGGCTTTAATTTAAATGCTTTTTTGCATAGCCCTAATTTTATACACACTTCTGAAAAACCCTATAGATGTGATGTATGTCAGCGTAATTTCAATTAATTAACCATTTTTGTACCATCATAATTATATGCATTACAAATGTGATATATGTCAGCATAGTTTTAAGTATAAAATGTATTTTGGAAATTCCCGTCCTTACACGCCCACGAGTCTAGGTTGATGTAACAAATAGAACTTTAAGACAGCTCTCATTTCTTTTTTTTTATTACAGTAAATTTTAAGTTTATCTAATGTGAAATTATGCACTTATAAAACTAACTTGAGAAGCCACTAACATAAAAAATCTATATAATAATCTTAGTTGGTTTGTGGACTTGGGTTGGGTCACATTGCTATACCGATGAGTGCTTTTTTTATACCAATTGAAGATTATAAAGCTTTTGTTACGGACCTACTACTATTTTAATAAAGAAAACTATTTATTAAACCTTCGTTTTTTTTTATACATGGAAAATTAGTAATCGACTTCCAAATCGATTGAGAGCGTCCGGTCTGCACCAAGTTTGGCGAGGGACATTAAGAAAATAGTTGTACTGAACTTATGTAAAACATTTTTATAAGGTTGTTGTTCTTTTGGCAAATAAAGATTACCTATACGTAATAATTTGTAGTGAAAAAAAACATATATAAGTCCTTTAAATACGTCGCTTTTACACATTTCTTTTGCATATTATCATTAACTGTTGAATTTCACCTAGACTCCGTATCTTATGAAATTGATTGAACATAAATCCACTGTCAGCTATGCGGGCTATTTTTTACCAAGTTTTCATTACATGTACATGTACAGTCGAAAAAATTAAATTCTGACTCACCATAAGCTTATTTAAAAAAAAAAAAAAAAATCTTACAGACAAATTCAAATACTATTAGGTCGACATTCGCGTAAACATACATTTCCTTGGTAACGAACTTGTCATTTGCCATATTTGTTATTTTGACGGTTTCAAACGATTTATCGTCAAAGTGGGTCATGACATGATTCACTTAGCCTGACTGTACCTACACATCGATTTAGTTTACTGCATACGTTGTTAGATGTTCTTTCCAATGACGAAAAAGTTAAACTCTTCGTTAGTTATAGAACCCTCTTGTTTTCTTGCTTAAAAAGCCAGTTTTCAAACTATTCTGGGCTTGGCGAAAAGACCCGGTTTTATAACACTTCGAGCGACTAAAAGTACTAAAACCATAGTGAAATCAGTATCTATCACGTCTAGAGGTGTGCCGTACTAGGAAATTTTCGAGTATTGACAAAATACTCTATCCAAATACTTGTTCCGAGTACCTATAAAGTATTTACTCGAATTCAGATAGACTCGCGTTCGGAGGCATGAAAAATAACATATCGCATGGTCCTTTCTTCCATACCTTTATCGTATAGTACTTTCCACCGCGTTTCGATTGCGTCATGTAGTCTCTCTCATCCATAAGACTATTTTGTGTTAAATTAAACTATACCTTCTTTTGAATTTTTATTTTAATACTACAGACAACGAGGATTTTGTGAATTAAACAACGTAATAAATCCAAGATTATTCATGAAGAAGCATTCTTCCATTTATATTTTACGTGCATTTAATTGGGTTTATTTCTACATGTTATTATTATGAATAGACTGGTTTAGGTAGATAATCGATAGCCGTATGCTATGAACGTACTTCGTCAAATGCAACAATACGTACTCAATAGATCGCAACCCGCATGCGATATATTGAGTCCACATTCGGAAAAATATTAGATCGGCATAGATTTTTGTAAAGCCGGGTTATCAATTAAATCATTAAAATTGTGTGATAGAAAATACTCGATGTACTACGTACTAATCATGAACTAATATATATATTACATTCCTCTATGGTCACATCACTACGTACGTCGTTACGTCAAAGTCGTCAAACGTCAAATTTTAACTTTAAAAAAAAAGAAGCGAACGCGATTTTTTCTGTAAATATCATGAAAATCAGTAAAAAATATGGAGATTACCGTCTAAATACTAGTCTGTGAACAATAACTATCAATAAGGTTCTTAAATTACAAGAATTTTGCGTAATAATATTATAAGCGCCAGATAATTCTACTCTAAAGATGGAAAAACTGCCAATGTGTAGGATATGTTTAGTGGAGAATGTTCGGATGTATGTGGTTGCCAACAAGAACCTTCAGGAGATATATGAGAAGCTGACTGATGTCCCAGTAAGTAGACAATAGGTTTTTAATTATCAGGTAAACAGAATCTAGTACTATCTTACTATCTATCTATACTTCAATATCTATCTATATCTATATTTCTATACTAATGTTATAAAGAGGAAAGATTTGATTGTTTGTTTGTTTGCATTGAATAGGCTCCGAAACTACTAAACCGATTTGAAAAATTCTTTCACCATTAGAAAGCTACATTCACCCTGAGTACCATAGGCTATAATTTATAAAGATTACACGCGGGCAAAGCCGCTGGCGGCAGCTATTATAATATAAAATGTATCTATACATAATATAAATAAAAATGTCGCTATTCGTGTTTGTCCGCATGTCCGCGTTCTTCTAATTCACGTTACAGATTGTGATGAGGTTTTCACCATCGTTTAGAGAATTTAATCCAGAAGGTTTATGTGTATAATACGTTAATATTAAAGTTACTTTTAACTAAAAAATCTCGATGTTTTGTCAAGTCGTAAAAACCGTGCGAAGGAGGAGCACTCGCTGGTTTATATTAAACTGCAGCATACTACAGTAGACTCGCGACAATCTAAGAAGTCCGTTTTGACAGCTATAAAACTCCTTTATGTAGCAATGAAAAAAAAAAATTGTTTCTAATATACTGATTCTCGAGACATATCGATTAAACATACTTAGAGAGTTTGTAATCGACGACTTATCTACATTGCTTAAAACTGATTCTCAAGGCTTAACGTTTAATTACAAGTACGAGAATGAAACATCAAAACGGATTTCTTAGATTGTCGGAAGTGTAGTCAGATTTTTATGTGAAAACTTCTTTAGACGCATTAAACAATTTTTGGTAGAGAAGAATCTTACAGATTACAAGTTATAGCACACACACACAGTATTTTTTACTCAAGAGTGTAATTTGGTCATTCTTCCATACAAACTTAGTATGCTGATAACTCGTCTATTTGAGCTCAAAATTAAAACTTATATCAATTTTGTCTTGTCATTATCTAGCCCTGTATGGAAGCATATTTTGTTTTATACGATGTATTTAAAACTTCGGATCTTGACTTTCAAATTTTTTACCTTGACCTCAAGGTCAATGACCCTGAGCTCAAGGTCAATGCTCTTGAGGTGACCCATGGTGTTCCCCCACCCTACTACTCCCACAGCCCACTGGGTCCCGAAGACTTGATTAGGCGATGGTTTTTAAAGTCTACCCAGACGGAAAAAGACGGGGTTATAAGTTTAACGTATGTATCTGCGTGTCTGTCTGCGCCATCGTAGCTCCCAAATGGCTCAACCGATTTTGATTTTTTTTGGCTTTGTTTGAAAGGCGACTTGATCGAGAGAATTCTTAGCTATTAAAAAAAAAATAGTTTTTTACTTTGTTTTTGTCGGGGGTTTTTAACTATTTGGTCAGTGGAAACAGGGCACTATGACAGCAAGCTAATTAAATAAATAAAAAAAAAAAAATTAACTAGCTTGCTGTCATAGTGCCCTGTTTCCACTGACCAAATAGTTTGACTTGTTTTGTTGCAGTTTGTGACTGAAGACAGTAGACCAATGCTCGCTTGTTTCTTCTGCTACGCTAAACTGAAGCATGGTGCCCAATTGCAGAGGAAATGTCTGGAAGCTGAGAAATTGTTCGCTCAGATGTTGAATAATTATGAAGTAAAGGGTTTTTCTACAGACAACAATTAGAATTTTTAAATGCTGCAAGATACAGGGTGTTTGGTGCATCGTTCGCCTAAAGAAAATGGTGGATTGGAGGAGTAATAAACCATAACCCATCAAACACAGCGTACATGTACCATGCGCCGTACATCTTACTCACACTTAAACATAGCTCACGTAGATATCCGGAGATATGTATTTGTTAAATTTCAAGTGTCGCCACATTTTCCCCACTCCCGAAACTCACACAAAGTAAAAGAAATAGATACAGGACACATGACACACATTTGTTGCTACTTACAGGGGTGTATTTACCCTAGGGCCAAAAGGGCTATGGCTCGGGGCGGTAGGCTGCGAGGGGGGGGCGTATTCCGCACCTCGCGCTCAGCTTTGTTAGCCTTTCTTTTTGAAGAAATTTAAAATAAGCCTACTTATCAAAAATTAAAACTCATTTGGTTGTAAATTTGATAGACATCAAGACGCGGGACTATCGTATATAGGCCGAGTCACACCGGAATGGTAGCGGCCGGCAGCGATGCGGCGAGCACTTTTAGTGTGAAATCATTTTAAACTTTATCTACATACTGAAAAGACTAGTATCGTTTGAAAAGCTTGAAAAGGTCGCGAGGCCACCCGCGGTGACGCGAGCAGCCGCGCGCCACGCGCCTCTTGTCAGTGGTTCCGCCCGCAGCTGCCAGCGGCACCGCGGGCGGCCGCCTGCCGAATGTAGAAACTAAACTAGTCAAGAGGAGACTAGGCGCGTGGGGTGTGGAGGTCGCGCGAGGCCGCCAGCGGCGACCCTGGGGGCCGCTGCCGGCCGCTGCCATTCCGGTGTGACTCGGCCCTTACTGACCGGCGGCGTGTCGGTCGGTCCGACTCCATCGCGACTCGGGACTAGTTTCGTTCCTTTTTTTTTCCTTTAATTTATGGGGCGGCAAACCTTTCAGGCCCAGGGCGCTGAATCTTAAAATACGCCTCTGGCTACTTATTGCACACAAGGGGCTGGCACTAGAAAGTATAGATACAGCCACTGAACGGACACAAGCTTTTTCTTGTCAATTTTTGCGACGAGAAGATATACTTCTTTTAAATTAATTTTGTTACAGCTGAAACCTCTAACAAACCGAGGCCACTCAGAATTTGTTGGTGGTTTTGTTAAAACCTCTATAGAGAACATAAATATTGTTGATGATGGTCAAACTGACAGCGGGACGATAGAAATAGAACTACCAGCGGTTTCTGAGAAACAATGTGATACGTTTGAAATCAAGGTGGAACGTCAGAGTGATGGTATGTTCTTAATTTTGTTATTTTTAATTTCCACAGAGCATGAACACGAAAAATATTTTTTTTTATTTTCCACTTAATTAATACAAAACAAAAAAAAGAAATGTCAATTTTTTTTTTTTTGTTTAGTAAAAATATATCATTACAAAAATTATTTCCCGGATTGCACCGTGATAAAAAAAAAATACTGTTGACTTCAATTAATGATGTGTAGCTTCGTCTCGCTTTCCTACAATCTGTGGAGTGATTTCGTGAAAACGGACGGAAATGTGTAACAAGAAGCCGAGCAGAAGGGAAGCGCGCGCTATTTGATTTGACAAATAGCGGTTTATTTGCGGTGCTAGAGTTATCCGTTAGATTTTAGATGGTACCAACCCATTTTCCGCGAGGTTGGTACTGTCAGCCAAGATGTCAGGTGTTACACATCTTAACGTGCGTTTGCACTGGCGAAACATTCAAGACAAAACATGTTGAAATCTCTACTTCCTGTCATAAATTGTATGGAACATTAACAGGAACTACAGATTTCAACATGTTTTGTCTTGAATGTTTCGCCAGTGCAAACGCACTGTTATGCGTCTACTGTTGGGCTTGTTCGTTTTTTATTACTCTTTCAGTGTTTTTGTTTCTTTACAGATCTGGAACTGGGAGATCTAGACAATTATAGCTGTCCAGCTGTAGCAGATCTACCACCACACCATTCTGAATCAGATTCAGAAGATGATGTACCGTTAATGGAGTTTAAAACTGAAGTCGTAGAAGTAAAAGAAGAAGCAGAAGAACAAGAAGTATCTAAGAAGAAACAAACAGCCAAGAACATGAAAAGTAAGTACTATTATAGTCAATTGGAGTGAGTAGTTTTTATAATGCCGTGCCTCGGAGCACGTTAAGCCGTTGGCCCCGGCTGTCATTCGTACATCTTTGACAGTCTTTATTGGTATTCAGAAGCCAAAAAGTCTCACAACCAGTCTTACCAAGGGGTATTGAGGAGGTCAGATAGGCAGTTGCTCTTTGTAAAATACTGGTATTCACCTGCATCTGGTTAGACTGGAAGCGAAATCCAATGTCGTTGGGTAAAGGCAGGTAGATTGAGTGAGTTTTTTATAGTGGTGTTCGAAACTAAAATATAATATGATAGATGCGTGCCTATCGACTGTTCAATATAACTTGTCCCTTGCCGTCTTGACAATGGTGCCAACCGTTGCTTGTCAAGCTTAGTTTCAATACTGGAGTGCGGACAAGTCTGCGCGCGACTAGTGGCGCTGGGGGCCTAGACAACATTAGATTTAGAGATGTCACGTGACTGCTGCTGTCAACTCCATACAATTTGATCTTTCCGTTGGCGTTAACGCTTACAGAAAAGGGATTTTGTCTATAGCCTCTGGTGTGCTTAATTCTATAAGTTCTGTAATATTTAAATTATTTACTTATATTAATAACTAGCTGTGCCCCGCGGTTTCACCCGCCTAGGTCTCGATCCCGTGGGAATATAGGGATAAAACGTATCCTATCCATCCTCTCCTCTCTAGAGTAGGGAACGTCGCGCCGGCGTCGAACGGTTCGCGTATTGCATTTTTATATTCATGATTACTTCGAAATTAAATCTCCGATTCGAATGAATTACGGTTGCGGGTTAGTCCGAAATGGATACCGGGACCTTGGCAACAGGCAACTGAAGGAACACTGGTGGGTTTTCGTCAGTAAAAGTCTGACACACCCTTCGCTCCACCCAGAGCGGGAGAAGTCACCGGATGATTTCCCACCCTCAAAAAAAAAAAAGGGGGATGCGCTAAGGTAGCTAGAATTTCGCGGGCTACCATAAAGCTTTCGTCTTATAAAAATTGTAACCAAGATGGTGGTCAAATTGCTTCCAAATTTAACATTTGATTTATAATCACAGGGGCGCCGGTCGCGAAGAAATCAAAACTCTTAGAGATCACATCTACAGCCAAGCAAAAGAAAACCGGACCAACAGCCTCGAAAACTATCCGGCCAACTCAGACTCGAACGTCCAAATCTCTTCCTAAATCCAAAGGACTTTTGACAAGTACAAAACCAACAGTTAACAATGTTATACAAAAAAGTGATCATTTTACAGAAATAAAAACTAATTTAATAGATTATATTCATTCCGCTATAGATACGAGTTTCAGTAATAAAAGTGATTTAAAATGTAAAATATTGAATAGCAAAGGCATTGACAGAGACCAGTTGAGTCGACATCCAAAAATAAGTGTTAGAGATAAACTTTTCAAATGTGAGATATGCCAGCAATGTTTTAGTGAAAAGGGTAATTTAAGAAAACATATTCTTGAGCATGGTGAAAAACCTTTCAAATGTCAATTTTGTCAGCGTGGTTTTGACGCAAAATGTCATATGGATAAACATACCCGTATACACACTGGTGAAAAACCTTACAAGTGTGATGAATGTCAACGTAGTTTTAGTGAAAAGAGTAATTTAATTAAACATATTCGTAGGCACACTGGTGATAAACCTTTCAAGTGTGATATTTGTCAGCGTAGTTTTAATCAAAAATGTCAATTGATATCACATAGTCTTTTACACACTGGTGAAAAACCTTACAAATGTGACATATGTCAGCAAGGTTTTAATCGGTTATATAATTTCAAGCAACATTATCGCACACACACTGGTGAAAAACCTCACAGTTGTATTATATGCCAGCGTAGTTTTACTCATAAAACTTCTTTGACGAATCATCTTCGTAAACATACTGGTGAAAAACCTTACAAATGCTTTGTATGTCAGCGCAGTTTCACACATAAACAGTCTTTGGACATGCACTTTCGAAAACATACTGGTGAAAAGCCTTATAAATGTGAACAGTGTCAAAGATGTTTTACTCAAAGTTCACATTTGAAACAACATCTTCGTACTCACACTGGTGAAAAACCCTAGAAATAATGTGAAATATTATAGAAAGTTTTTATGGAGATAAAAAAATATGGTAAGTACAATAGCTTCTAGTTCTAAGGCGCTAGCGATAAAGGTCTATTTTGTAAATGTCAGATTACTTTAAAAAATAAATAGGAATCTTTGACGTATGTCCTATACAATGGTGTCGATTCTCTTGTCACAAATTCTCTAAACTAAACTAAAAATAACTAAAATTTAGTTTATTCCTGTCAAACGACGATTTCCCATTCTGAAAATAGACTAAAGTGACACAACTTAACTATAATTTAGTTTGACAGCACTAAGATGGCACTGAGTTTTAATTTAGTGCAAATGCTATTCTGAATTTGACGTTTTAACCAAAATTTTTGTTCTATATCTAAAATCCTCTAACTCTGACTATTTTTAATCACGATTCAAAATGTGTGGAATAAAATTAGATGTCATGAACTAAAATTCAAACCAGCATCTCGAATTCAGTTGCAAAACGGTACTGCATCTTTTTTTTATTTTTTTTTGCTCATATCTCGAAAACGGTGTGTCCTATCGCAAAAATAATGAAAATGTTGACCCCCTTTGCAATCCGCAAACCCGTATTACTCAACATGTTGGTAATTTTTTTTTTGTTTTCTTTCAAAAAGTGAAAATTTCTATAGAAAAATACGTCGAGACAGCAACATTGCGCGCCGCTCCGGCTCAAAAAAAATCACGTGGTAGGCAAACTAGTAGGTACACACGGCTACACATCTATACATTTCCAGTTTATGCTGATCTCGCATTGTATAGGATTTCCGTACAATGCGAGGTCAGCTTATACTGGAAATCGTATAGCTTGATGTGTAGCCGTGTGTACCAAGTGCAGTCGCGATTGTCAAATTCGATTTTAGTTGTCAAAATAATTTTTAAATTTAGAGATTTTTTTTGGCAGAATAGCTCATAAGATTCTCATAGTAAAAAGTAAGGAATTTTAGTGATAGTTTAGTTAGTTTAGTTCGGTGTACAAGAGAATCGGCACCAATAGCTGCCAAACTACCGCAATTGACCGTGCGTTTTAAACTGGTGAAATATTCAAGACAAATCATGTTGAAATCTCTATTTTCTGTCAATGTTCCATACAATTTTTGGCAGGTAGAGATTTCAACATGTTTTGTCTTGAATGTTTCGCCAGTGCAAACGCACGGTTACACCTCAGAAGTTATTTGACGATTGATAAATCGGCCATAAGTAAAACACCTACTTAATCAAGTTTTTATTATCCGTAGATAATTTAAATATATGTTTATATTGTATACACCTGTTTTATTTTATACACATAGGTACCTATGCACCATACCATACCATACCATACACATAGATATCAATGCTACTATTAGGTCCCCACCTATGAAATTGGTGTTTTGTATGGGGAATTTTATAGAAGTTGCATTTTTCATACTAACGTTTTCTTAATTTTTATAACAACCATGAACACTACTGTTTTAAAACTTTTATGTACTACTGTTTAAAAACTAAGATAACGTATGCCAGCGACAAAAATAAGTTTTGGCTAAGTTAAAAAAAAATAGTGGTCATTTCTGCTAACAAAATGAGGTCAATGATTTTTAAGGTATTTTTTATCTTAAAAAACCTATAAGTAATAAGGTTTTGTTACTATTGGTAGTTGTCTATGATGGTCATTATTCGATATAATACCAAGCAATTGATGAATATTTAAATCATAGAAGTGACGAGGTTCTCTATTAGTGAGAAAAAAACGCCAATTTCATAGGTATACCCAATATTTTAATATAGTTCGATTCAAACCTAACTGTACGTTTGCACTGGCGAAACATTCACAAAAAACATGTTGAAATATCTAGTTTCTGTCAAAAATTGTATGGAACATTGACAGAAAATAGATATTTCAACATGTTTTGTTGTGAATGTTTCGCCAGTGCAAACGTACAGTAATGGGGAACAATAGGAAAATGAGGCGAGTCGCTGCGCAGTAGCAGAAGCCTCATTTGATAATTATGTCACACGGTAAGGTCTGCAAAACTTTTTTTGTTTTATATTTGCCCCCAAATGTGTTATTAGCAGAAGCCCCCATATTAAAAATTAATTTAAGTATTTACGTTACACGTTCGTGTTTGGGTCACAGAAATAAATAATAATCGGTCCATTAGATTCGGAACAAATTGGCTGTGGCCTGCCTGTGACAGACAGACGCACACACGAATGATGCTATAAGGGATCCGTTTTTTCCTTTAGAGGTACGGAACCCTAAAAACGAACCGTAAGTGTTGGACCTTAGCTTTACTTTTGTTTGCCAGTAATAGTGCTCTGTGTTTGTTTGGATATCTTAGCCGAGGCCGAGGCAAAACGAGCTGAGAGAGATAGCCGAGCCGAGCCTGTCCCTTTTTCTCAATTGCCAAAAGATAAAAATGTTAAAGATGGTAGAAAATATTTCACCAAATAAAAGTAAAATTAGTAGGTACCTAACTTATAAATATTTTTTAGGTTTGTTTTAGATTACTTTTAAATATTTTTATTAATAGTTTTACATTCTGAACATAAAAAGTAAATAATTTTAATCCTTACTAATATTATAAATGCGAAAGTAACTCTGTCTGTCGCGATTTCACGCCGAAACTACTGTTTCGTACACAGATCCTGAAAAAGGACATAGGCTACTTTTTATCGACATGACACGCAGGCGGAAGTAGGGTAGGTAATATAATCAAAATACCTATTTAGATTGTTTGGTAGTTATCATAAAATTACTCTGGTAACACTGAAATCTGACATCAATGGTGTCATTCTGTATAAGTCATATTATTATTATACTCTTTGGTATAAGTATTGTTTGGTGGAGTGGAGACTAACGTATTCACTATTTTACAAGTAAGAAGTACAAACTTTATTTCAATATCTTTGTAACGTAAAAAGTAATCACTTAGTGTCAACCCTACATAAATTATTTTAAAACGAACTTTCCCGTTTGATTTGAGATTTGAGCGATTTGTCCCAACCGCATTCTTACAAGTTCCTATTGGATCTCAGACCAACAAAAAAGGAAAGACAGATCACGCCGTACGTCAAAAGTGAAGCCACCTTTTTATCTATGTGTGTGTAAAAAGGGTTGTCAGTTGTTAAAGTTTTTCCCTATAACTTGGGGAATAATATTTTGGGTAGGCTAATATTGTACGAGTAAGATATTGTTGAGTATGGTATTGTACCTCAATTTTTAGGAAGAATTCCGAAACAAAAACATTTTTTTTTACATTGCAAATTAAATAAAAAAACAAATTAAGTACAAAGTGCATTTATGAGATCACCTTTTATGCAAGGATTGCTTGTGTTAGGAGACTCCGCTCTTTCACTTAGAATTATCCATTAATTTTCAATTGAGTGTTAAAAAAATATATATATATGTGTGTTGTGCGTGTTATGTTGTCGGTGAGGTAAATGAAGATTCGGACTACAAGGAAATAAATTGTCTTTAATTCAAGTTCCACAATACTTTGTTATAGCTAACTAGGTACTATGTATGCGTCGAGGCAGGGCGGTGGTATGTAGGCGACTGGCGAGCCGATTGCCCGTTCCCACATACTTTGTCGATAATGCAACTCAGCATATTACGATTACTATGCCACCACATGTGTATAAATAGGTTAGTAAATTAGCTACTATCCATTTATTTTTATTTTCAGTATTACATGGAAATCTAAAATATTAAATGCATAAAAAAACAGACATAATTATAATTACTCGAAGTAAAAAATATCGAATGGGGAAATTTGAAATCATATTATGGCAACCCTCGCTCTTTAAATGTCACTGTTTTCGTTCGTTCATTCGTTCAGGTTGTTTGTTCCAAATAACCTAAAATTCATAGTTATCTAAATTAAAAAAACGATGTTATTTTAAGTACTTACAAGTGAAAAGTGATTCCGTGAGACTTTTTCTGTGATTTAGTATTGTTTTTACACGTTTTCACTACACAGGAAGGCATAATTATATTTGTTTTGGTGATGTTAGCTAGACGACGACTCGTGACGTACTAGGAGCGATGAGCTTGGTTTTAGTGTAGGTGTGTGCGTGAGCCTGTGTGTTTACTTGCAGGAGCTTGGTTTTGTGGCTTCACTTTGGATGTACGGCGTGATCTGTCTTTCCTTTTTTGTTGGTCTGAGTATTGGATAGAGATAAACAGCCTCCTGACTCGGTATACAATATCTCTCTCGACTCTCGGCTTGTTTTTGATACGATAGTTTATTTATAAATGTACTCTGGCACCGGTTTGTTAACTGAAACCTGAAACGCAATCAAGCAAGAGCGGCGGAGAGCGTGACAGGACAGTGACACTAGTGACAGTCAGTGTGTTCCTCCAGCAAGTAGAAATCGGCTCATTTGCCGAACAAATAGTGTAAATACAGAAGAGATTTTACAACCAGTAATAATAAGTGCTCTGTGTTTTACAAGTCTAGCACTCTTTATAGGGTACACTCTGCTCTGCAGACCCTGCTCCGGCTCATGCTGGCCTGTCTTATGAGGTCCACACAAATAGTGCCCACGACAAATTCACGACAAAACATTACCTTACCTCCAAAAACTGCTCACAGTATTCAAGGTTTAGAAGTTTTAAAAAAGAAGTGCACTCCACCAGGTAATCAGGATGGCAACCAACCGATTATCCTATAAAATTAAAGTTCGCGAGCACATTCGTGAGAAGCTGGCCGTATCATCACAACGGTAATGCTTTCCCGTTGTTTGTCTTATTTGTTAGTATATTTGTGTATTTATATATAGCTAACTGCCGCCAGCGGCTTCACCCGCGTGGAATGTCGATAAAAAGTAGCCTCTGTCCTTTCTCAGGCTCTAGACTATCTGTGTACCAAATTTAATTAAAATTGGTTCAGTAGTTTTGGTGGTGTGAAAGCACGACAGACAGACAGACAGTTACTTTCGCATTATAATATTAGTAGGGATTACTTGTTTAAATAATTATCATATTACTTTACTCTTTGATAAATATATTTAAAGTTTATTAGGTAAATTTATATTTAACCTTCAATTATTGCTATAGTACTGTTTGTCTCTGCATCACCCAAAGTTTAATTTGTTGTCTTTGCTGCTCATAGTTCCCCGAAGTGTATAAGTACTCCACTCTGTCCCTTAGATGACCCACTGACTATTTATTCCTCAATTCTTGCTATTGCACCTAAAGTCCGGTCGTGAAGCAGAAAGAGTTTCGTACAATGACTCTTCATTACTTATCTCTATAGGGCGGTCCTTCTAATGTGTGAGTGCGAGCGATAGAGATAAGTAATGAGGGGTCATTGTACGAAATTCTTTCTGCTTCGCGACCGGACTTTACCACTGTTTTTCTCTACATAACCTGAAGGTTGACTGGTAGAAAATGACTGTGACACCGTCTTTCAAGTCCACATTTCTGTGCTTGAAGTATTAATATTTTTTTGCCAGCAGTGTTTTAAATATGAAGATGGAAAAACTGAAAAAGTGTAGGATATGTTTAGTGGAGAATGTTCGGATGAATGTGGTTGCCGACAAGAACCTGCAGGAGATATATGAGAAGCTGACTGATGTCCAAGTAAGTACATTATCAACTTACAAATTGAATTCCTTATAGGTGGCAGTATTTATCTCATTTGGATGACTACCAATACTGGACATAGGCATCAAGACCATTGGCCGGGTCCGCTAGGACCGATGCCTGCCGGGGTTGCAGGAAAGTCCGAAAGGGATACCGGGACAACAGGCAAGTGAAGGAACACTGGTGGGTTTTAGTTAGTAAAAGTCTGACAAGCCCTTCCGCTACTCTCTGAGCAGAAGAAGTCATTGGATGATTTCCCACCCTCATCAAGACCAAGAGTTGCCTCATCAAGGGGTCCTGTTCTACTTGAGTCCAGCAAGTTTTTACCACGTCACCTTGTGAGAGGCCTACACCTTTTAACCTTCACCCTAATTGTGTAATACACAATTAATAATAATTGAAAAATTGGTTCGAAACAAATGCCTAATTCATTGCTTCATAAGTTACGTTGTTGAGCTGAATTTGTTTTTCGAACTTATGTAGCAATGGATTAGACATTTTGTTTTAAATTCCAATTCTCACCAATTGTGCATTACGCAATTAGGGTGCGGGCCCTTAGGGCTGTATAAAAATGTTTGTATTGTAAATATTCATAAAGAAACAAATAGTTTATGAGTAATTTTGTTGCAGTTTGTGACTGAAGACAGTAGACCGATGCTCGCCTGTTTCTTCTGCTACGCTAAACTGAAGCAAAGCTATCAATTGCAGAGAAAATGTCTGGAAGCCGAGGAGCTGTTCGCTCAGATGTTGAATGAAGACTATGAGGTGAGATTTGACTTTGAGGGAATTGAATTTTTAGACATTTAATTTGAAGGGCTATCATTCACTACTTCATTTAGACAAATGCTTTTGTGCCCATAGTGACTGTGAACTGATGATCACACTCACTATGGGCACAAAAGCATTTGTCATATTGGAGAGCATATTGGAGCTAACACTGTGAACAACTTTTTACAGACAAAACACCATATAAACCCCCTCTTAGAGTTTTTCAGTGGGTTTCTTATAACTCCAACAGTACACATAAGTATAGTTGATGAATGTCAAACAGAAGACATTGCTATCAAAGAAGAATTACCAGCTGTTTGTGAGAGACTAGATGATATTATTGAGCCAAACGAGGACCATCAAAGCGGTATGTTTTTTTATTTTTTTTAATATTTTTATTTATTGATCACAGGTATTGGGTTTAGGAGGTCAGTTAGGTAGTTGCTCTATGTAAACTGGTATACAGCTGCATCAGGTTAGACTGGAAGCTGACTCAAACATCGTTGGTAACAGGCTAGGCAGATTGATAATGATTATTTATTGATAAAAGAAATATAAAATAGTGTATATTAAATATACATCTATAAATTAAAGTCGCTTTTCGTGTCTGTCTGTATGTCCTCGTTGTTCTTCTAAACTACGCAACGGATTTTGATGCAGTCTTCACCATCATTTAGAGAATTTATTCTGGAAGGCTTATGTGTATTAGAAATTTATAATACATTAATAATAAACCTATAAAGAAACGTAAAAACAAAATATCACTGAGGCCAAACATTAAAAGATCATCATCTGCCTAGCCTTTTCCCAACTATGTTGGGGTCGGCTTCCAGTCTAACCGGATGCAGCTGAATACTAGTATTTTACATGGAGCGACTGCCTATCTGACCTCCACAACCTAGTAACTGGGTAATACGATACCCCCTGGCAAGACTGGTTGTCAGACTTTCGGGCTTCTGACGACCCGTAACGACTGTCAAAGATCCTCAAATGACAGCCGGCACCAACGGCTTAACATGCTTTCCGAGGCACGGAGGAGTCTCGTTAAGTAAAGATGGTCACCCATCCACGGACCAACCCTGGCAAGCGTTGCTTAACCTGATGGATCGACCCGTGCGGCTGGTATTACTTAGCCAGGAACTAGGCCAAACATTAAAAGATGACAAAAAATATGATTGGTTTTCACTGTTGGTTTCAGAGGTAGAACACGACTATCAAGACAAAGAATATGTAGATAACTTTATATATATACCACCTCAGTATTCTGAATTAGAGGATGTACCACCACACCCATCTGAAGCAGAGGATATACCACCACACCCGTCTGGATCAGATTCAGAAGATGATGTACCTTTGAAGAAGATTAAAACTCAAGTGGAAGTAAAACAAAAAGTATCTAAGAAGAAACGAACAGGCAATAAGGCAAAAAGTAAGTTTTACTCCCAATCCTCATTGTTAGGTAACCAGCAGTGCGGTATCGTATGCGCCGTATACTGAAAGCAGTGCAAAACATAATGTTTGTTTGTCAAGTTATGTTTTGATAATTTGTGTACAAGGAATATATCGAATATTATATCTACTCTGCAGTACCGCATAAATAAATCCCCGCGAGAAAATGTCGTCTTAGTGATGAAGATTTTGTGATGTACCTTCCGACTGTCGAAAAGTCTTTTCAGATATATAACAATTAAAATTCTATTGTGCCTCGTTAATGACAGTTGAACTAGTATGTATTTACGTATATAGTATGTTAACTAACAAAGGGCGTTCCCGTTAACCTGCAATAGTATAGCGTGTAAACATGCAAAAATAAAACAAATTATTTAAAAAACAAAAAACCCGCCTGCAAAAGCGCATAACTTAAAAGAGAAAAACAAGCATTATAATCTGTAGAATTTTGGTATAACAGGCGGGGAACAAACCAATAACCTCAAATATGGTGTCACTTTTGTTTGTTCCTCGCCTGTTATACCAAAATTCTACAGATTATAATGCTTGTTTTTCTCTTTTAAGTTATGCGCTTTTGCAGGCGGGTTTTTTGTTTTTTAAATAATTTGTTTTATTTCAAGCTTTTTAGTTTTAATAATTTATATATTTGGAATTAACTCATTACTAGCTTTTATTTGATACCAATATTGTAATTTATTTAAAAAAAAAAACCTACCCCTCCCTTTTTTTTTGTTTCCAGATGAAATTTAGAAAAAAAATATAGCCTATGTCACTCCCACAATTAAGACGAATCTAACGACACCTCGTATGTTAAAATCCATCAAGCCGTTTAGGCTACAGAGCGTGCCAAAGAAATAGACACATACATACATACATACTCTCGAAAAACATTACCCTCCTTCTGGGGCAGTCGGGTAAAAAATATTATCAATCAAAAAAAAAATTTTTTTTTTTCATTTGTGTCGTGAAATTTTCACACAACGATTAAATTGAAACGTAAAAGAAACACTCTGTACACGCACACTTGTATTTCAACGTAGAAAAACAAGTGTGACAAGTGGGCGTATACAGAGAGTTTATTTTCCGTAACAATTTAATATTTTTTGTGAATATTTTACTATACAAAAACAAAAAAAAACATATTTTTTTTAATGGTAATATTTTTTTTTGCCTGTATAGACGCTATACTATTGCAGGTTAACGGGAACGCCCTTTGTTAGTTAACATACTGTATTTATCACCGTTTACGAAAAAAACGAAAACGCAATTAGCAACATCCGTAAATTGCAAAACAAAATATATTATAACGGTAACAGTGTAAGAAGACGCTTAACGAAGCCGAAAATCAGTTGTTTTTCATTGTGATATTTTTTTTTTGTTCTGGACCATGCCTGGGAACCTTCTGGTTACGGAGATATTGAAGGTCAAAGTTCCAACTCTGTAAAGAAAGCAAGTTTTAAATGTTTTAACTTAATTTAATAAATACCCCCACGATCCCTGAACCGTTGCATGCGAAAAAAAAATCTGCTGTTCCATACATTTGTGTTCACTTAAATCGACAAAATGTATGGATCAGCTGATTTTTTTTTCGCGATTTCAAGGTTGGTCCCGTAGAAAACGTTGTTCAAAATGATGAGTACAATGACCCCTTTTCGGGTTTAGCATAAACAAAAAATAATGTTGTATCCCAATATCAATCGTAGGGCAGTTGCCCGCCAGACACAACACCCGTCTGGTCGGAGGATCCTCCCTTTTCTATGGTGGATGAGTTAACTTTACACCCTGTTCCTCATACCCCTAAAAAACCAAACCACACTGGTTTCAAGGATAACGGTGTTTACCCTAACAACCTGTATATTGTTTATAGAACCTTTAATAAATAATCCCTTGATGAATGAAAAAAAAAAAAACTACGTAGAGTTAACGTACTTACCAGATTTATAATCATAGGAATACCTGTTGCCAAGAAACCGAAACGAAGCATACAAAGACCTGTACTAGAAGATAATATTACAGCCGAACAGAACAATACTGAACAAGCTGACTCGAAAATAAGCCGCAACACTCAGAAACGTACGTCCGAACCTGTTACTAAATTCAAAAAGCCTTTCACTAATTCAAAACCTCTAGTTAATAATAGAATTAATAAAGAAATTCATAATGATGGTATGGATAAACATGGAAGATCATCTGTTAAAGAAAAACCTTTTAAATGTCATATATGTGGGATTCGTTTTGTTTATAAATATAATTTAACATATCATATTCTAGTACACGAAGGTAAAAAAAAATTCCAGTGTGATATATGTCAGCGAAGTTTTTCTTATAAAAACAGTTTAATTAATCACATTAACGTGCATACTGGTGAAAAACCTTTCCAATGTGATATATGTGGGCTTAGATTTGTTTATAAAAAGAATTTAATATATCATATTCTAGTACACAAAGGTGAAAAACTTTTCCAGTGTGATATATGTCAGCGAGGTTTTTCTTATAGAAGTACTTTAATTAATCACATTCGCGTGCACACTCGTGAAAAACCTTTCCAATGTGATTTATGTGGGCTTTGTTTTACGCTTAAAAATGCTTTAATAAATCATACTCGAGTACACACTGGTGAAAAACCTTTCCAATGTGATATATGTCAGCGTGGTTTTCTTCATAAAGTTAGTATAATTAATCACATTCGAGTACACACTAGTGAAAAACCTTTCCAATGTGATATATGTAAAAAAAGTTTTTGTGAAAAGAGTACTTTAAGAAAACACATTCGTTTACACACTGATATTGGTCTTTACAAATGTGGAATATGTCCTCATGTTTCAAATAGTAAGAATCAATTAAATAGACACATGATAACACACACTGATAAAAAAGCTAACAAATGTGAAATATGTCAAATATGTAACCGTCGTTTTTCTAAAAGATATTTGAAAAGACATTATCTAACACACACGGGTGAACGTACCCACAAATGTGAAATATGTCAGCGTAGTTTCCGTGAAAAAAATAAATTAACAAATCATATGCGACAACACACTGGTGAAAAGCCTTTTAAATGTGGTATATGTCAAGAAAGTTTTTGTGTAAGGAGTAGTTTAAATAGACATATTCTTTGGCATGCTGGTAAAAAACCTTACAAATGCGAAATATGTCAGCGTAGTTTTAGGCATTCCAGTGATTTAAAAAGACATAATCTAATTCACACGGGTGAAAAACCTTTCCAGTGTGAAATATGTCAAAAGAGTTTTAAACAAACGAGTTCGTTAAACGTTCACCGTCGGACACACACGAGGGAGAGGAAATCATGAAAGACCTTCTTTTCTTAAAAAAAAAATGATAATTACACAGAGAATGCGTTCCTGACACTTGTCAGTTGAATAATTTCTAGTAGTACTAAGGATCAAATTCGCAAAACAAACACTTAATCTGTTCGATTTATGTCCTACCTAATACATGTGACTCCGGATTTTTAATTTATCTGTCTGTGATGTCTTGTTTAGCTGTTTAAAAGTCGGGTAAAAAGTAAAAATAATATCTGAAGCGTTGCAGAGCCACATTGAACGTAAATAGGAATATAATCCTGTACCTACACTATTAAGGCATCTTCGAGCCTTTGAACTCGCTACTCGTTAATACAGAACTGACAAGTGTCAAAAACGCATTTTAGTAGAGATTCGGTCCATCTGTGGCTTGTAATCCAGCATACGCGTACAGATTGGTGAAACTTAATGCCGGATAGCGCGTTCCTGTGTTATGCGTAGTCGGGTTACGCTGTCCACGCGTACATTAGAAACGCGTACAGCTCCTGTACGGACCGCCGCGAACCTGAACGCGAAGTTAATCGATCCATAGCTACGCGAGCCTCAGTCATTCTATTGCCGTCTATTGTTTATCCATATTGCAGTCCAAATATTATAGCGTACCCAGGCGTGCGCTTTGACGCGCGACCAAAAACCAACTGACGGCGGCTCGCTGCAAGTATGAACATGTTCCCAGGACACGCGTAACCGACTAAGCGTACCTATGTATGCGGTATCCGCACGCAGCTTAAGATTTATCAAGATTTAATGGTAAAAGTCCGAACTGTTCTATAATAATCGTTGTTTGTTCTGTAAGGCATGCTGGGTTTAATGGTAGCCATACGTTATGATAAACTTGAGCAAGTTTAGACTTGGATAAGTCTGCATGACATCGCATCTGCTCGGATACCTAAACTCGCGACAATCTAACAAGTCCGTTTTGACGTTTCGTTCTCGTACATTTAATAAAACGATATGCCTTGAGAATCAGTTTTAAGCAATGTAGATAAGTCGTCGATAACAAACTCTCTAAGTATGATCAATCGATATGTCTCGAGAATCAGTATTTAAGAAACAATTTTTTTTTTAATCGCTGTTCAAACCATTTTTGTAGCTGTCAAAACGGACTTCTTAGATTGTCGCGAGTCTACTTGCGCTAATTCATCCCACACATGTTTTAATGTACACTTGTGCAAGTCCAATTTTGCGCAAGTTTATCGTAACGTGAAATAAAAAGTTTCTTTTTTATTTTAATTATTTGGGGTTTTTTTATATTACATAATGTTTTGTATTTTATTGTTTAGTCAAGTTTTAGTTGAGTATCTCTAAAATACATGCCATTGAAAACCATAGTTTTGTATGGTAACCTGAAGCATTTATTCAATTTTGTAAATGTGAGCACCATGGAGCTGTTTAATAATTACGGGCTGTAAGGGTAAACAGTCTTGTCATTCAAACCATGGGTAGTTGACTTAAATATAAAAATAAATGACCGAACACAACAAAAAAAAACGTCATTTTCATTAAAAGATTTTAAAAAGTTTCTATCCGACACCGTGCGAAACAGCTGACTGACTGAGGGAGGGGTCGCGCTCGCGGCCGGTCAGGTCACATCCCGCACCCCCCACCCGTGTTGAGACGCAAGTTCGTTGCCCTAGCGCATAGGACAACGAACTTGCGTCTCTTGTGGTAAAATGTAGAATTAAAAAAAAGAAAAAAAAAGTTGTAATTTTCCATTGATTTTACGTTCTATAAATGAAACCAAACCAATGGTTGCAAGGATAACGGTGTTTACCCTAACACCCTGTATATTATGACGTATATTGACCTGAAATAGCATAACAGTTTGTGACCGAAGTCCTTCCCTTCCATAGTCATCCGATCATTTATTACTGGCAATCCTTTTATGGCTGGCCACATCACCATTCCATTTTCAATTTAAATTCAGAACGCCACAAACTCCCGTGCAGTCTTTTTCCATTCTGGTGGACACTTCTTTGGACTTTGCCGAAGCGTGTTACTGTCTGCAATTATCATTCTTCTAAGTGCTGTGATAATATTGCTATAATCCTATAGTCATGTTGTGTCGTATTTAATAACAAGTAATAAACCGCTTTCTCCTATCGTCTACAATTCTACATTGTTTACCACCACATTTATCGACGTTTTTCGGTGAGACCCCCATTGAGCAGGCTAGCAGAGGGCAGAGGGGGGTCCCGGGGCAAGTTGATATGTCATGCTCACTTGGTGCTCATATAAAGGAGCGGCACGTTGTCAACGGCAGAAGCAATACTGCAGCCGTCGATGCGTCGACCACAACGTGCCGCTTGTCTTAACTCGCTAATGGTGGCACGTGTGTTGGATTATTCAGCTCCCTAAAAAATGCTTGTGTGACTGTCACTAGCATGGCCAACATCAGCGACTTTAATTTTGATTACCAGACAAAATTGTCGCCAAGTATCAGAATAAGTCAGTCACTGGTTCAAAAGTTATAAGGGTTTTTCAATACGATGTCATAGTCCAAGAGCTAGATCGCAGATTTTACGCGTAAACTTTTCGATCTAGCTCTTGGACTATACCCTAAAAATTGTACCGATTCAAAATCATCATCATCATCATGATGATTTGTTGACTCCGACTAATTAGCGACTAAAGGGCAATGCCAAGAATCGGCTCGAATTGTAAAGGAGCGTCCGACAGAACCTCTATAATAATGATAATTATTCATAATAAAAAACAGTAAGAATTATACAATATAAATAAAATCTGTAGAACCACACCGTTGAAACGTCATTTTAAATAGTTATTCAATTTAACAACACATTCCATAGCTACAATTTCAACTAGAAATGTTGCCAATACCAAAATAAAACAATATCGATAAGAAATTGCACTTGCGAATCGATTAACATAATAGCAATATGAAGATACTTAAGTGAATTTATTGCTTACATAATCGTTACTCTTAATTATATTAATACATAGCGTTTAGTTATATTTTTGAATAAGTTTATTATATTTTATAGTACCTAATGTAATAATTAAAAATATTTTTAATTCGATTAGCGATACCGTTTAGAATAGTTAATTCCTAATAAATTAATTATAGTGCTGGCAGCACTTGATGTAAAACTTTAACTGGCATTTGTCATTTTCATAAAAGTTTGACTTCTCCCCGCCTCTCCTCTCTCTCCTGACAAGTAACGAAGTATTTCCGTATTTTTTAGACTTTTGTGTTTGTATATTGCTGTTACTGGACTCCGATCGTTCTACCATTTAAGACTACCTTGGCTGTTGACACTGAGGTTATTATGCTAAAAGTCATTCATTCATTTAAGTAATAGTTAACTTCATGATAAGTAGGTATCGTTTAAATCAGAAGTGCCAAGTGGTCAACTTTAAAAAAAAACTATATCTTTTTTTGGTGTGCTTCTAATAGAAAACTTACTAAACTATCAAATTCTATATTTATTTTCCTTTTTTATGAAATATAGTTCATCTTTATCGGTTCTGGCCGAGTCTTGTGGGAAGCTCTGGCATTCTCCTTTGAGAGAAAACAGATCTTCGCTTGGTGTCCTAGCTTTTGAGATTCAAATGGGCCAAGCTTTAATAAATAAACCCTTGATGAATGAAAAAAAAAACTACGTAGTGTTTTGTACTTACCAGATTTATAATCATAGGAACACCTGTTGCGAAGAAACCAAAACGAAGCATACGAAGACTAAAACTAGAAGATACAATTACAGCCGAACAGAACAATACTGAACAACCCGACTTGGAAATAAGCCGCAACACTCAGAATCGTACGTCCAAACCTGTTACTAAATTCAAAAAACCTTTCAGTAATACAAAATCTGTAGTTAATAATAGAATTAATAAAGAAATTCATAATGATGCTATGGATAAACATGGAAGATTATCTGTTAAAGAAAAACCTTTTAAATGTTATATATGTCAGCGTTGTTTCGGGTTGAAGGGTCATTTAAAAGATCATATTCGTTCACATGAAAAACCTTTCCAGTGTGATATATGTGGGTATAAATTTACGCTTAAAAAATGTTTAGTAAATCATACTCGAGTACACTCTGGTGAAACTTTCCAATGTGATATATGTCAGCGAAGTTTTTCTTATAAAAGTAGTTTAATTAATCACATTAGCGTGCACACTGGTGAAAAACCATTCCAATGTGATATATGTGGGCATACATTTACGCTTAAAAGATATTTAATAAATCATACTCGAGTTCACACTAGTGAAAAACTTTTCCAATGTGATATATGTCAGCGTGGTTTTCCTCATAGAAATAGTTTAATTAATCACATTCGAGTACACAATGGTGAAAAACCTTTCCAATGTGATATATGTCAGCGTGGTTTTACTTATAAAAGTAATTTTATTAATCATACTCGAGTACACACTGGTGAAAAACCTTTCCAATGTGATATATGTAAAAAAAGTTTTTCTGTAAAGGGTACTTTAAAAAAACACATTCGTTTGCACACTAATACTGGTCTTTACAAATGTGGAATATGTCCTTATGTTACTAATAGTAAGTATCAATTAAATAGACACCTGATAACACACACTGATCTAAAACCTTATAAATGTGAAATATGTAACCGTTGTTTTTCTCATGATAATTTGAAAAGACATTATCTAACACACACGGGTGAACATACCCACAAATGTGAAATATGTCAGCGTGGATTCAATGAAAAAAACAAATTAACAAATCATATGCGACAACACACTGGTGAAAAGCCTTTTAAATGTGGTATATGTCAAGAAAGTTTTTGTGTAAGGAGTAGTTTAAATAGACATATTCTTTGGCATGCTGGTAAAAAACCGTACAAATGCGAAATATGTCAGCGTAGTTTTAGGCATTCCAGTGATTTAAAAAGACATAATCTAATTCACACGGGTGAAAAACCTTTCCAGTGTGAAATATGTCAAAAGAGTTTTACGCAAACGAGTTCGTTAAACGTTCACCGTCGGACACACACGAGGGAGAGGAAACCATGAAAGACCTTCTTTAAAAAAATCCTATAATTACAAGAGAGTGCATTCCTGACACCTCGAAAATTTCTAGGAGTACTAAGGATCAAATTCGCACAACAATCACTAATCTGTTAAATCGATTTATGTCCCTCCTATCGTCTTTACCACTCATCACAATTTGACAAATGAGGTATCGTAGGAAGTGTCTTGATCGTCCGGTGGTTATGGTTATTAAGTACGTAGGTAATGTTTTGTATTTTATTGTTTAGTCAAGTTTTAATTGATAAATACTTCAATTTCTTTATTGGTTTAATATTTTAAGGATTCAAAACCATATTCTTGTATGGTAACCTGAAGCATTTATTCAATTTTGTAAATGTGAGCACCATGGAGCTGTCTAATACTATAATAGGACGAATATTGACTTGAAAGAGCATAACAGTTGATGTCATGCTCACCTGGTGCTATTCATGAGCGACACGTTGCCAACGGCAGAAGCAAAATAGAGAACATAGAGATCACGCTAAATGTATATTTTAAGACCTTTTTCTTTCAACTTCATAGTAATGTAATCATGAATCACTACAAAATAGATCACAAAGGACGTATTTTTTGCTTAGAACCAAAACAGTGCAGTAAAGATGTATGAAATTTCATTGTTGCACTGTTTTACATTAATGTTTTAGGGTTCCATACCCAAAGGGTAAAACGGGACCCTGTTACTAACGCTCGTCTCTCCGGCTCTGTCTGAGTTGAGTTGAGTTGACCTGACTTGAGTTTGAGGAGCTATATTTTATAACGGTAGGTATATTGTTAGTTGAAAGAAAAGTAGATTACGCACCTTGCTAAAGTGAGTAATGAATCCACTCGTGTTAGTAATTATAATTAATCCAGTGTTAGTAATTATAATTAATCCAGTCGTTTAGTGCCCTCGCGTGCGCTCGGGCACCAACATAACCCTCGTCCATTAATAGCCCACTTAGCGCTCGATGCAACAATCTACTATTATGTACATACCTATGTTCACAAATAAAGTTGGATTTGATTTGCAATACTGCAGCCGTCGAGGCGTCAACCGCAACGTGCCGCTCGTGTATTGAGCAATTAAATATTTCGCTGATGGTGGCACGTGTGTTGGATTATTCGGCTCCCTACAAAATGGTTGTATGACTGACATGGCCAACATCAGGTCTTCAATAATTTTGATAACACAAAAAATTTGTCGAAATTAGTCGCCAAATATCAGAATTAGTCGGTCACTGGTTCAAAAGTTATCTGATCGGCTACTTAAAAACCCTTTTAACTTTTAAACCAGTGACCGACTAATTCTTATATTTGGCCACTAATTTGGACTAATTAACTACTAATTTTTTGTGTTATCAAAATTAAAATCCGTAATGGTGGCCATGCCAGTGTCAGTCATACAAAATGGTTGAACAGGATCATCCAGCACGCGTGGATCAGCAACAATCATCCTGGGTGGATGCTCCTGATCCACGCGTCATGTTCGTCGGGCACAATGGGCGCCATCAGTTGAGACTGGTCATCTCCTATGTGCCAGCCGCCGAAGCTTATTTTTAACATTGTTCTCACGTATAGCAACCAGAATTTGTACCCAGAATTTTGTACTGCCTTGATTTAAAAGAGTGTCCTTGGAGTTTCTTGTCCGCTCTTCTCCATAGAGATCTACGTTTTGGAATGGGCAACTAACTTCAACTTTCTGACTTATCAGACGGACTGCATTTCAACTGTTTCAACTGCACTCCAACTGTAAATTTGCAGTTTGAATGCAGTTACCAGTACATTACGAGTATTGCAGTCGTACTAAACTGCATTCAAACTGCAAGAATGCAGTCCGTCTGTTGGCAGCCTTACTAATTGATACCTTGACAATTCAAAAGTGCCTGTAAATTGAAATAAATGTTTTGATTTTGAGTTTAACCTTTCATTTGACATCCCACTCGACACAATAGTTTTAAAAAAAACCTGAGACCGCCACTTTTTTGGATGTAACGTCCGTCCTCAGACCAACAAAAAAGGAAAGACAGATCACGCCGTACGTCAAAAGTGAAGCCACCTTTTTATCTATGTGTGTGTAAAAAGGGTTGTCAGTTGCTAAAGTTTTTCCCTATAACTTGGGGAATAATATTTTGGGCAGGCTAATATTGTACGAGTAAGATATTGTTGAGTATGGTATTGTACCTCAATTTTTAGGAAGAATTCCGAAACAAAAACATTTTTTTTTTAAATTGCAAATTAAATAAAACACAAATTAAGTACAAAGTGCATTTATGAGATCACCTTTTATGCAAGAATTGCTTGTGTTAGGAGACTCCGCTCTTTCACTTAGAATTATCCATTAATTTTCAATTGAGTACTATCCATTTATTTTTATTTTCAGTATTACATGGAAATCTAAAATATTAAATGCAAAAAAAACAGACATATAATTATTACTCGAAGTAAAAAATATCGAATGGGGAAATTTGAAATCATATTACGGCAACTCTCGCTCTTTAAATGTCACTGTTTTCGTTCGTTCATTCGTTCAGGTTTTTTGTTCCAAATAACCTAAAATTCATAGTTATCTAAATTAAAAAACGATGTTATTTTAAGTACTTACAAGTGAAAAGTGATTCCGTGAGACTTTTTCTGTGATTTAGTATTGTTTTTACACGTTTTCACTACACAGGAAGGTTTAATTATATTTGTTTTGGTGATGTTAGCTAGACGAAGACTCGTGACGTACTAGGAGCGATGAGCTTGGTTTTAGTGTAGGTGTGTGCGTGAGCCTGTGTGTTTACTTGCAGGAGCTTGGTTTTGTGGCTTCACTTTGGATGTACGGCGTGATGTCTTTCCTTTTTTGTTGGTCTGAGCGTCCGTCGTATTGATTTTGTTCGTATAATTAAAGGACCCATATATCGAATCGATGGACACCTCATTCATTAAAATCGGATGAGTAGGTAGTTTAGGCGTTAAATCTTGGAGATGTTCATCGGTAAGTCGAGATCAGAAACTGTCAAATGTGGCTCAATCGGTAAAATGGGGACTATACCTACAGGTGTAAGGGTAAACACTCTTGTCATTCAAACCATGGGTAGTTGACTTAAATATAAAAATAAATGACCGAACACAACAAAAAAAAAACATTATTTTCATTAAAAGATTTTAAAAAGTTTCTATCTGACACCGTGCTTGCTAGCGAAACAGCTGACTGACTAAGGGAGGGATCGCGCTCGCTGCCGGTCAGGTCACATCCCGTACCCCCTGCCCGTGTTGAGACGCAAGTTCGTTGCCCTAGCGCATAGGGCAACGAACTTGTGTCTCTTGTGGTAAAATTTAGATCTAAAATTTTTTTTTAAAAAGTTGTAATTTTCCATTGATTTTACGTTCCATAAATGAAACCAAACCACTGGTTGCAAGGATAACGGTGTTTACCCTAACACCCTGTATTCCCGCGCCAAACCAAGGTAGTTACGGATTCTCTCAAAATTGACACCTGCGATAGTGGCGCCCCAACCCAAGGTAGTTACGCAGTCTCGCGAAGGTTGCAACCGTTTTTTTTTTTTTTTTTTTTTCTCCGGGGTGGAAAATCCTCATGGATGTCCACCGCCCTGGGGCGGGCGGAGGGGTCTGTCAGACTCTTACTGACTAAAAACCACCCCGGTGTTCCGACTCACACCTACGCCGGGGGTCGCGGGAACGTAAAAATCTTCCGCAACCCCCGACTGGTGCCTGCCCGCCGCTGCGGGCCTCCTCGGGTCAGGGGGGGGGAGTGAGGTGTTTGACTCCCCCCGTGACGTCTAAGAGGGGCGCGCGTGGAACACTACGCGCCGCCACCTCGGGTCCTGATGTATGGGGGGCGACAGACGTCCCCGAGTCCGTCGCCCCTGGACCCATTTAGGGGGGCTGGAAGAGGGCGTTATCCGCCCTCCGCCGACGCCCGGTGCGCCTGCTGCGGGCCGGGTGAGTGGACGAGATCTCCCTCTCCCTTTCCGCAGCCTCCTTCTGCGAGACGACTGTCTCGCAGTAGGAAACCACCGCGTCCCAGGACTCCTCGCTGTCGACCATCGACTCAACGACGGCCGGCAGCGAGAGGTCACTGCCTACTTCTGAGATGAGGGCACGGCGCAAGGTTGCACCCCAACCCAAGGTAGTTACGTAGTCTCGCGAAGGTGGCGCCTCTAACTAAGGTAGTTACGTAGTCTCGCGAAGGTGGCGCCTCTAACCAAGGTAGTTACGTAGTCTCGCGAAGGTGGCGCCTCTAACCAAGGTAGTTACGTAGTCTCGCGAAGGTGGCGCCTCTAACCAAGGTAGTTACGTAGTCTCGCGAAGGTGGCGCCTCTAACCAAGGTAGTTACGTAGTCTCGCGAAGGTGGCGCCTCTAACTAAGGTAGTTACGTAGTCTCGCGAAGGTGGCGCCTCTAACCAAGGTAGTTACGTAGTCTCGCGAAGGTGGCGCCTCTAACTAAGGTAGTTACGTAGTCTCGCGAAGGTGGCGCCTCTAACCAAGGTAGTTACGTAGTCTCGCGAAGGTGGCGCCTCTAACCAAGAGAGTTACGTATTCTCGCGAAGGTGGCGCCCCAAACCAAGGTAGTTACGGATTCTCTCTAAATTGACACCTGCAATGGTGGGGCCGAATAGTTTGCCAAAATAAGAGAAGGTAGTTAGAAAATAAGTGCCTCCGATCCTTACGGGAAAGAATCTTACTGTGCGGTTGGCACTGGCGAAACATTCACAAGAAAACATGTTGAAATCTCAATTTTCTGTCAATGTTCCATGCAATTTTTGACAGGAACTAGATATTTCAAAATGTTTTGTTGTGAATGGTTCGTACAGTTGTAGATTTTCTAAAGTTTTTAAAAGTATGATCAACGATAACGTGCACCTGGAAAATAAGATAGATTTTTTCTTTTATATTTCTAACTTGAATCTTCAATCTTTCTTTAGGTTTCCGCACTGACCAAGGTTTCCACTCCATCGCCACCGTCAGGCTGAAAACAAAAGTTATTCATTCAATTTACAGAGTTCAAAACCATGCAGGCATGCATAGTAACTTCTTGTCAATGTCTTCGTGTCAGCACGCGTAGCATGACCACCGTAGAAACGGATTTGTCGACGGAAGAATAGACAAATTATTTAAAAAACAAAAAACCCGCCCCCCGCCTTCCCCCTTTAGTTTGTTCCCCGCCTTCCCCCTTTTGTTTGTTCCCCGCCTGTAATAAGTACCAAAATTCTACAGATTAATGCTTGTTTTTACCCGACTACGGCGAAGAAAAAAGGAGGGTTATGATTTTGACCGGTATGTATGTATGTATGTTCATCTGTTCCCTCCTATCTTCCAAATCACTTATCACAATTTGACAAATGAGGTATCGTTAGAAGCGTCGTGATTGTCCGCTGGTTATAGGCTATGTGAAGTCACATTAAATTAAAAATGGCGCCCTCTAGAGGACATAAAGAGAGGAACTTAAAAAAAAAAAAAATGGTTTAATCGGAGCGCGCAAGCCCCACCACGACGTCAACGTAGAGATACGGCGGTGGGGTTATAATCGTACCATGTTGGGTATCAAATGAAAGGGTTTAATGAGCACATTTCAAAAATATATATATTATAACCCCAAAAGAATTTAAAAAAAACAAGTAATTAAAACTTAAACCCAACTACGACTTAAAAGGTATAAACAAGACACCATAGACAGACAAATTAAAAATCCGGAGTCACACGTAATCTGTTCGATTTATACCCTAACACGTGTGACTCCGGATTTTTAATTTGTCTTTATTACTTGTTTTTTTTTATTACAAAATTTTTTTTCTCTTTAAAGTTATGCGATTTTGCAGGCGGGTTTTTTTGTTTTTTAAATAATTTGTTTTGTCAAGTCTTCCATTGATAACATCCGTTTCTACGGTGGTCATGCTACGCATGCTGGTAGTGCCGTAGACCACAAATTCGAATACCTACCGGTATTCGAATTTGTGGGGAAGGATTTCCAAAGTCGGTGGCAATCCGCCTGTCGTGTGCGTTGGTTCATAGAAAGAGTACGAAAGTGATAAAAGAGGATTTTTGCAACGCTTTGGGTTGCGGATGAGGTGCGGTTCTAGAGTCTGGCAAACGAAAGTTGATCCTGAAAATACGCGCGAAATTTAAAAAAACAAGACTGTTTATCCCTGTACATAGTGCGATATGACGTGTTGATACTTGAATTTTTATTTTATTTAAATGAAATTTAGTTTCAATTATGAACACGTGTTCTTGCACTATGTGCAGGGATAAACAGTCTTGTTTTTTTAAATTTCGCGCGTGTTTTCAGGTTCAACTTTCGTTTGCCAGACTCTAGTACCTACTAAGAGTCTCTGAGCTGAGCCGCCATCACACAAACAGACAAACATGACGAAACTAGGTGCACACGGCTACACATCCAGCTATACATTTCCAGTAAAAGCTGACATCTCATTGTACGAAAATCCTATACAATGTGAGATCAGCATAAACTGGAAATGTATAGCTTGATGTGGTGTAGCCGTGTGTACATAATAATAATCCTTGTTGACTACGGAAACCTAGTTAGTTCCAATTTTGCCCACGCATTAAAGGATCCTGTACAGCTATAGGTACTTACTTGCATATCGGCCACCGTCAAAGGTGGTTCATCTTCACGCAGTACCGTCTCTCCATCCAGCTTCTTCAGATTCGGCAATCTTCGGGCGGCTTCGGATCGCCACGCGTCTAGCTCGCACGCATCGTACAGAGGGTTGCCAACGAAGAGCAAATCTTCCAGATGTGGTAGTTCCTGTAACGTAACATTGCGAGGGTGTTCTGTCGGCTGAAGTACAGTACCGTAAACGAACATCGGTGGTAACTGCGGTAACCATCCTGATTTAGGGAAAGAGGTAACATTATACTCCTAATAACTTTTTCATAAGAGATTTGTTCTTATAGATAAGGAACCAATTTTATGTAACTTGCGGTACGCTCCGCCCTCTTCCTATGCCAAAAAAGGGACCCTCTGTGCAAAATTTCAGCTTTCTTGGTCCAAGGGTCAATGCATCCTGTACATGGTGCCGGAGCCGCACCGGTACCACACTGTATTTTTACCCGACTACGGCGACGAAAAAAGGAGGGTTATGATCTTGACCGGTATGTATGTAAGATGTATGTTCATCTCTTCCCTCCTATCTTCCAAACCACTTATCACAATTTGACAAATGAGGTATCGTTAGAAGCGTCGTGATTGTCCGCTGGTTATAGGCTATGTGAAATCACATTAAATTAAAATGAAAAAAAAAAAAAAAATGGCGCCCTCTAGAGGACATAGTGAGGAACTTAAAAAAAAAATGGTTTAATGTTGGGTATCAAATGAAAGGGCTTAATGAGCACATTTCTAAAATATATATATCCGGAGTCACACGTAATCTGTTCGATTTATGCCCTAACACGTGTGACTCCGGATTTTTAATTTGTCTGTCTGTGGTGTCTTGGTTATACCTTTTAAGTCGTAGTTGGGTTTTAGTTTTTATTACTTGATTTTTTTATGTATACGAATGAATATCACCGATGCGCCGCACCGCCGTAGAAAGGGCCCGGACCGCAAGATGAAAAAAAATCAGAATAAGTATCTCGAAATTAGTGTAAAATCGACGCGGATGAGTGAGTCATGCAATATATATGTCAATAAGGCAATATATATGTCAATCATGCAATATATATGTCAATCAGGCAATATACCTATATGTCAATCAGGCAATATATATGTCAATCATGCAATATTATGTCAATCAGGCAATATATATGTCAATCAGGCAATATATATGTCAATCAAAATATATAAGTCAGCCAATATATATGTCAATGGAGTCAGGACTTTTCTTGCTTTAAGGTTAGACTAGAAACTGACCCGTAGTTGAGAAAAGGCTAGCAAATTGTTGTTATCGTGTCCATAGTACCTAGTACTTATACTCTGTGAAATTTTTAAGTGTAGGTCTACGTTTCATAAGATGAATCCCTGTGACAGACGGACGGACAGCGGAGCCTTAGCCTAACGGCGACCGGACCCTATTATTACATACGTAATAAGGTCACGTTGGCACCCTTTATCGCGGTTCCCTAAAAATGTTTACCTGCAGCTTATTAAATTCGCTCCACTCCTTCACGAGATTATTGCTCATGTACAGAACTTTCAAACTCCTCAATACATGTATTCCTTTCAGTTTCTCGATCAAATTGTAAGAAATCCATAGCTCTTCTAAACTGTCTCCTAGCGGCTCCTGAAAGTAATGGAAATAAATGTTAGTGTGTGACTGTACTAAATTACTGTAGGCTGATAAATTTTTCGTTTTTAGGGTTCCGTACCCAAAGGGTAAATCGGGATTACGGGTCCCTATTACTAAGACTCCGCTGTCTGTCTGTCCGTATGTCAGGCTGTATCTCATGAACCATGATAGTTAGACAGTTGAAATTTTCACAGACGATGTATTTCTGTTACCGCTATAACAATAAATACTAAAAAAAATTACAACATAAGTACGTGATTTTTTTTACGTTTTTATAGATAACTAGCGTCCTCCCGCAGCTTCGCCCGCGTGGTATGTCGATAAAAAGTAGCTTATGTCCTTTCTCAGACTCTAGACTATATGTGTACAAACGGCTACATATCAAGCTATACATTTCCAGTTTATGCTGATCTCGCATTGTATAGGATTTCCGTGCTATGCGAGATCAGCTTATACTGGAAATGTATAGCTTGATGTGTAGCCGTGTGTACCAAATTTCATTTAAATCGGTTCAGAATTCATCAGTTTGGCGTGAAAGCGCGACAAACAGACTGACAGACAGAGTTACTTTCGCATTTATTATATTAGTAAGGATGGTACGGAACCCTTCGTGCTCGAGTCCGACTTGCACTTTGCTGGTTTTTTCCTTATTATGCTATTATTAGTGTTTAGGTCGGTTGTCCCTTAGGGGGAGGGAGGCACTCCACCCGTGTAGTGCCCTGATGAGCTCGTCTCCAGACTGGACACTTCCACCGCTATAAGAAATGAATTCCCGAATATGAAGAAGTCCGATGCTTTGTCCGATTAATAAGCCAAGGAAAGGATTGAATGAGATTTTTACAGTGGATGTGGTTTTAGAAAGCTAATAAATAATAGAGGGATGCAAAGTATTATTTGGTCAGAGTCTGACCAACGAAAGCTGTCCAAAAAAGGCGGCAATTTTAAAAATCAAGAGCTTGTTTACACTGCTTAAACGGAGTCGATACTTATTTATTATTAAAGACATATTAAGCGATACTTACATCAGTAGGTACTTAATTATTTATAAAATAATTAGACATGTATTAATGTTACCTACTTAAAAAAGTGAAGTAAGTAAAATATTCAACAGATAATAATTCGTGGATAGTTTTCGTTGGTCAGTAATGGTCAGACTCTATGTTCTAGTTCTATAAAAAAAGGGGCGAGCGTTTTTTCATCAACCGAAAACAGACACGAGTTATATTCGTAATTTTTCATATAAGTACAGATGGATCCTGGATAATATTGTGGATCTTACCATGCCAGTAAAGGATTTTATATAATTTCTGCCAAGCGACAATACTCGAAGCTTCTTAAAAGTGTTCAATCCTGTGACTTTCTCAATCATATTTGTAGATAAACTCAATTTCCTGTGAAGAAAAATATTGATCTCAGTGTTTTACGAAAACGTGATTAAGAAAATGAAATCATTTAAGTTAATTAAACGATTTCCTTTTCTTAATCACCTATGCGTTTTTATTGAGATTTCACTCATTATGATACTCTGAAATTCTCTCTCTATCTATTGTAATTTGAATAACGTGGCTGCCCGCCAAACCAGACCGCGGTAACGCACGGGATCCGGAAACAACACTGACACTTGAAAATATGTTGCCAGCAAATAAAACAAAGTTTTGTTCCAAGAATTTCACTATGCAGTTAAGTTCCCATTTCGCCACTTGCCTACATTTTATTTCGGAACTCGATGCCTAAATCTGGGAAACAATAAAACTCTCTTTCGTTTCTGAGGCTAAACCCACTCAAGTTATTACAACCAGGGAGGTTCTTCTTTTAGAAGAACAGAACTTTCACCAACCCGTTGACGTTGATACAATAAAATACACGTTATCTTATGCAAACAAAACAGTCAAATAAAATTAGCAATTCTTATATTAGGTAGCT
This sequence comes from Lithophane socia, assembly GCA_947522985.1. Taxonomy (NCBI): domain Eukaryota; kingdom Metazoa; phylum Arthropoda; class Insecta; order Lepidoptera; family Noctuidae; genus Lithophane; species Lithophane socia. Next base: position 2,218,728 of record OX383281.1, on the reverse strand, counting down.
ACTTACTCGCAATTCGTCAAGGTGGCAAGAGTATTATCCATTTTCTCTATAGGTGGCCATTGAAACATGAGGCTGACCTCGGTGGCCGTCGCTGCTTCGTCACCAGATTTGTCCTCCCATTTCTTTATAGCTTCTTTTATAGTCGTAGCTTTGGCCATTATGGGAAAGTTATATTTTTACGCTATCGTTTTGAGTTTCCCTTGGATACTTACTTTGTTATCGATAAAATAATGGCATGAGTCCATGACTTACAAACTAGCAGGACAGAACGATTGTCAGAGTTTTCACAAGCTTTATAGTAGCTTGTTTAAATTTATTTTTTCGATATTATTAATAGTAACTTATACTCTAATATATTTACGCGTACTTTAAATTCCAAAAAAATATTGTAATGTAGGTTTTAGCCTAGTGTTGCCATACAAAAAAATCATCCAACAACGCAAGTCTCTAGATTGGTTTTTATTGTAATGTCATGGAATGTGCACAGAATGGCGTCGTTTCAGCTTTGTGAAACCACGCCTTATTAAATTTCTGCTTGCTTTGTGTACTTAATTCGTGATAGTTTTACATAATTCCTCATTATTTTCCGAATCTTTTTCGGTAAGTGTCATTTTATTTGACATTTCGTAAAACGCCATACTTTTTTTTAATTTTTTCTTTTTCGGTTTCTTTTTTTTAATTAAAAAAAAACAAACGCCAATCTATTCTCGGACGGATGAAAACTTGAGTTTTCGATCGTAAATGTGTTGATAATTTGTATTTTTTTCATTACAATTCTTCTAATTATATATGCCTGAACAGTTTTCAGATTTATACAATGGTTTTTCTCTCCGCTTGTCAGAGAAATCAATAATATCTTTACCTTTTTTGCTGTGTTCCGTCGCCATAGTCTAAGGTTTTCTTTTTATAAAAAGTTATTTTTGACAATTTTAGATTCCCGCTTTTTCAATAGTATATTTGAATGTATTTTGTTAATTTTGTTGTATTTTTCATATTTAGTTTCGATATACGTTTAATCCTAAAATAGCACATCTTGTAAGAGTAATTTCGCTGTAAACATCATAACCTATAGTAGTTTTACAACAAATAAATTCTCTCTTACGTGGGTGTTTGCAAAGTACTTAAAAAATAAATAATACGTAAAAACATGAGTTTTACGGCATAAAACTGTAACTCAGGTTTATTTAGCCTTTACGCTTGAGGTAATTACGTAATTAAAACGCAAGCTAGAGCATTCGATACTTAAATGGTCTGCAAAATAGCATTGTAGGTATGTATTGTGAAAACTCAATGTTTGCCTTTACAGATAGTACTCACGATGTCGCAACAGCCTGAGAGATACGTAAATGTGGTGCCTACTTCCCGTGTAAAGATAAAGGTATAGTAAACACTTTGTAAAAATTACATTACATTAAGTAAGTAATAAATAAATATATTTACTTCACAAAAATCAACCTCAGTAATACTATTTACTTCAGAAATAGTTATGGTGAACCTACCTATCTACAATACAAAAAGTGTATTTTTCATTACAACAACTATAATGGCAATACTAAAACTATTCGTTTTTGTACACACGGCTACACATCAAGCTATACATTTCCAGTATAAGCTGACCTTTCATTGTACAGAAATCCTATACAATGTGAGATCAGCATAAACTGGAAATGTATAGCTTGATGTGTAGCTGTGTGTTCCATATCTCACATCTACCATTAAGTTTGCAAAACTGTCCCAAACAACCATCAACTATGTATGACTGCCTTGTTGGTCTAGCAGTCGCAATTGCTACTGCTGAGTATGAGTTCCTGGGTTTGATTCCCGGGTCGGGCAAAATGTTATTTGGTTTTTTTATCTGGAATTTCTCAGTACCAGCCTGAAGTCTGGATTTGTGCCCAGTTGAGAGCAATGGGCTTGCCCCCTATTACATGGGACTTAAAAATAGGCGAAATGTGGTAGTACAAGGTACCCCTGCCCAACCCTTTAAGGAAACAAGGTGTGATGTTACCTGTGCCAAACTAAATTCATACCAAAACTTTAACAAGCTGTGTGGAGTATCTGGGCACTTTATTTTAAGCCAAGCTAAGGGTTTATAGTTACACACAAAATAATGTCAGAAATTACATGATTTTTATACAACGTGTAACAGAATAAGCGCAAGACCTGAAAGTAGTTTGCTCAGAATCGGCTTCTGAATCGATTTCCATCATTATTTATATGTGTTAATTTTTCATGAAAAAATCTTTTCTTTAACTGAAATTAGAACCACCGCGTCTTACCAAGGTAATAAGATATTTTATTTAAGGAAATTTAAGCCTTATCTCAAAGGAATAAAGCCTATTCAAATGCATAAACAAATTTGTAATACGCTCATAGCTATCCTATGTTTCATGTTTAGTCAGGAAGTCTATTTTGTAAAAAAAAATTAGGTGTCGTTTAATTAAATTAAATTACAGATATTATTTTAGTCTTATAATTTAATATTCTAATTGGGGTGTATGAGCTCTTGCGTTTATTCCGTTACAGGTTGTATACATCAATCATATTTCAAAACCTAGATGAGGTTGGCGTTTCCTATCGGACTACTCTGAGAAAAAAGGCCCAAACAAACTCAGAGGAGTCTCTTTTAAAGTCCAGACATAATCCTGGTCAGACCTTGTGAGGACCATGTGGTCTTTGGTCTTTTGAGCAAAAATCCACAGATTACATGATGTGTGGACCTGTCAGTAGACAAGTTCACTGAATCAGTGCAGTCTTGATATTTACTAGAACCACAACAGAGTCTGGGTAGAGTCTGGGTCACACCCTATAGTTGTCAGGCTTTAGCATGTCAGTAGCGGTTATTGCCCTTTCCCTAATATCTCTTCATAGGAACCCAAACAATAAACTATTAATGGCTTTTCATTATTGGAACGTTGAAGATCACAATGGATATTGATTCAGGATTTTAATGGACTTTATTTCAGTTTTTAAATATAGAATGCTAGTCTGTTTTTTATTCTCGTAGACTAATTTGACAGTCCAAGTGAATATTGAGTATGTTTAATGTTTAATTTAATATTTAAAACCATTTAAATTGCAATGCCTTAACAGGCAACTAAGTTCTAAGACCCTACCTATTGTTCATCATCATCTGCCGAGCCTTTTCCCAACTATTTTGCGGTCGGCTTCCAGTCTAACCGGATGCAGCTGAATATCAGTATTTTACATGGAGCGACTGCCTATCTGACCTCCACAATCCAGTAACTGGGTAATACAATACCCCTGGTAAGACTGGTTTTCAGATTTTCGGGCTTCTGAGGACCCGTAACATCTGTCAAAGATCCACAAATGACAGCCGGGACCAACGGCATAACGTTCTAAGAACCGACCTATTGTTAACATCTCCAAATTCTCTACACTTTGTTCGCAATAAAATAATTGAATTTGAATTTGTGATTCTTGTTTGTTTTTTTCAATTTTGAGTCTGACATTAGCACCTGTCAAATTAGTCTATGAGATTATAATATACTCTCTTGCTAATAATTCTAAAAAACATTGCAGAAAGAAGTGATCCAGGACGATGAGGACGCCATCCACTGCCGTCTATGTTGGAAAGGTTTTGCGAGTGAGGTGGCTCTCCGGAACCATGCACGCATGGAGCATATTGATGCGTATGCCAGCGGAGACCCTGAGGTGTGGACCCAGATCAATGAGAAACTACAGGTCAGTTTCAAATATTCTACTTCAGGGCCGGCGCACATAGGGCGGAGCGCAGCGCAGAGCATTTTTCACTGTCAAACAAATATCAACGTTGGTGCCTAGAAATAAAGTTGAGAATCAATAACCAGAGATACGCGTCTCTTTCCGCTTAGACGCGCTCTCGGGGGAAATTTATTTATTTTAAACTTTATTTCAACTGGTGCAGGGTTGATATTTGATTGGCAGTGACGCTGTTCCTCTTCTGATGTGTGCCCTCAGCCTTACTTCTTCTTCGTCTTCCCTTAATGCTGAGGGTCGCGACCTTATATGACGCGTCTCCAAGTTATACGGTCTTCTGCAGTGTGGACCGCTTGGTAGATGCTGCCTCCAACAGCATTCTTGATCGCGCCTGCCTGCCCATCTGACATTCAGCCTTAGAGCCGGCGCAGACCTTGCTAAGCGGCTGGCTAACCAGAGGCCCTAGCCAAAGTGACATTCTATCAGCGATAACGATGATGGAAAAGGCACAAATGTATAGGACTGACATAAGCTATCGAACAGCTTATGTCAATCCTGTTGAAACTCGTTGTAGAAATACGAAACGCTTTGGAAGCGATTGTCACTTGTCTAGGCCCTCTGGTCTTTAAAGTATCTTTCACAATTTAAAACCTCTTTTACTAATTTCCAGGGAAAAATGAAGGCACAAACAGAAGATAATATAATAAAAATAAAGACGGAACAAATCCTTTCTGAAATGGAACCTACGAGTGTCATGGCGCTGGCGTCGAATGATGTGAGCTATATCATCATAAAGGCTGATGATGGCCACGATGTTAAGAGGAGGAGAATGGAGAGAGTCGTTAAGAAAGAAAAGGAGGAGAAACAGGTTCAGAAAAAAGAGAAAGAGTCTGAGCCTATTACGTGAGTATTTTTGCATAAAATTGTTTTTTTAATCTCGTAACCTATTTTGACAGGTGCAAATGTCAAACTCATAATTGAAAAAACGAACAATAATCACTTGAAATGACAAATTAGTCTACGAGATACAAACAGACTTTACTAATAACTTAAATGCGAAAGTGAGTTTGTTTGTTTCTTACTTGAATTCATTTGGATGAAATCTGGCACGTGGTGAGACCATTACCTGGATTAGGACATATAATACTTTTTATCCCGATATTCCCACGGGATCGAGACTTATGCAGGTGAAACCGCGGGGCGCAGCTAGTATTATATATTGTTACTAGTTACACCGCGGTGTGGCACACGGATAGACTATAACCTGGGTTAGGACATACGATATTTTTTTTTATTCCTGTATGTTCCCGTGGGATAATTTCCGATCTCCAAGCGGGCAAAGCCGAGGGCAAAAGTTAATTATAATATACGTTGCACAATTTCCAGCGGCCCCTTCGAATGCCTGCAACCCTCGACTCTGGTCGCAGACGGGACCTGCCACCAGATATTCTTCTCTTGCTGCGAATACTCCATCCACTATCGAGATGAGCACACTCGCAGGAGAAAGGGACTGCGGTGTCAAGTGTGCGAGAAACCGCTCGCATGTACCGGGGAGGGAGTGCTCGCGCTATTCGCTTGTGAGGTGAGTCACTGTCCAGATGAGCATACTCGCAGGAGAAAGGGGCTGCGGTGTCAAGTGTGCGAGAAACCGCTCGCATGTACCGGGGAGGGAGTGCTCGCGCTATTCGCTTGTGAGGTGAGTCACTGTCCAGATGAGCATACTCGCAGGAGAAAGGGGCTGCGGTGTCAAGTGTGCGAGAAACCGCTCGCGTGTAGCGGGGAGAGAGTGCTCGCGCTATTCGCTTGTGAGGTGAGTCACTGTCGAAATGAGCACACTCGCAGGAGAAAGGGGCTGCGGTGTCAAGTGTGCGAGAAACCGCTCGCGTGTAGCGGGGAGAGAGTGCTCGCGCTATTCGCTTGTGAGGTGAGTCACTGTCGAAATGAGCACACTCGCAGGAGAAAGGGGCTGCGGTGTCAAGTGTGCGAGAATCCGCCGGGAAAAGTGCTATTGGGTTTTTCTATCTATCTAAAATTCCGAATTTCTCAGTAGTAGCCTGGATTTGTGCCCTGTTGACGGAAATACGCTCGCCCTATGACATGGGACTGTAACATAACTGGCGAAATGTGGCTACTAAAGGTACTCCTGCCCAACCCTCCGGGGAAAACGGCGTGATTTTATGATTTGAATAAATTGTCTAACGGCCAGTTTCTTCATCAAAAGTGACATCAAAAAGAAACAAAGGAGAATGCCATATTGTCGTACCAACAAAGGAGCTAGAGTGTCACAACCAAATGTAGTTCATAAAATTACTCCTATTTTTTAAATCAGATATACGATTTTGTTATGAAAACGATTCCCGGCTTTCGGACACCAAAAATAAAAGTCTTTTTTTACTTTTGTGGTACGTATTTTCCGCTTATGTCACTGACATTGCATTGCATTTCCGAATGTTGCCACTATGTTAAAATATAGGTACCTACCTGTCAACGAACATTAAAAAATGAAAAAGATAATTGTACCAATTTGCCATTTCATATTAGGATACAATATATTTTTATGTGTGTCAAAAAACATCTTTAGGTCACGCGTTACATCGTAATAATTTATTATTATTTTTTTGGAATACATTGCAAATACATGCATTTAATGAAAGAGGACCTATTCAAAAAAGTAAAATGTCATTTGTACTGTGACGTATTGCAATAATTATTCTGTGGCGCCGTCATGGATGACGTTACTTTCAATATTGGTTTCATCTGAACTATTTGAATAATAATTTATAATACTTATTAACAAAAACGGGGGTTCAGGTGCGTTTTCATAACGTAGTCTTTGTGTAATGATCCTTAGCGATGCCCTCAACTAGAGTAAGACATCGGCCAGCAAATCAGCGTCGCCGATGTATCCTAAACCGTTCACTAGTATTGTTAGAACAATAATTTAGAATATATTACATAGAAAATATATCCGTGGATATGATCGTGTTTTAACATCATAGATTGTACCGACGCGACGCCTGTAAGTATTACCTCACCTAGTAGAAGCATGTATATTCTAATTAGCTTCTAAAATACCTACCTACTTCCGGGACTATTTATTCAATTTAAGGATTAAAAAACAGTTTTTATGCTTTCAGATCAATCCTGGTAGTTCCTATTCATAATGTTACAAATGTTTCGCATTGATACAAGAAAAACTCCCTGAGATTCCAAACTGATACCTGAACTAACACTTGGTTACAATGTGGAGTGATGTGTGCTTTGGATGTGGACAGTCCATGCTACGTGTTGCAACAGTTGCAAAGCGTTCCCGAGTGCCACCCAATTGTCCTACCTATTGTTTTATTTGTATATTTCTTTTCTCTGTCCTGGTAGCGGTCGAGGTCATATACGTTATGTAAATATGAATATATCTTAACTGCGTTTTTCATTTTTGATATAAGTGCCTTATTAGGTACTAACAACATTATCACCTTATTATTATTTACTAACATGTGAAGTTCGAGAAGTGGGTGTACTACGAGTATATAGTAAATACAACTCTGCCTAACTCTTCTGGGAAAACAGGCCTGCTGTTATGTTAAGATTTCAAGATATTAGGAATCAGTAAACACAGTACTAAATTGATTACTTATTCAGACTACCAGCTGCACATACTATGAGTACCTACCTACGTGATTATTGATATCCATTATCATTATATTTTAAAACCTGACACCAAGAATTATTATTGACTATCAGTGATATATTGTATAATCATCCATCAGGAAACAAGCGCCAAATCAAGAATAAAAAGCAACCGATATTAGGTACCGCTTCATTTGTCATCAACTTCACCATTTCGAGCCTGTCACTTTCTCGAACTTAACCTCAAAATATGAAGTAGATAAATGGTTAATAAATACGAATTGCGGGAATCCATGTAAAAAATAGTTAACAATATAAGAAGAGCATTGAATTCTCCTCTAAATACACTAGGTTTGGTTGTGACAGGCGGACTTTTCGCTTGGTACGGGGTGCCCTACAATCCTGGTCATTCTCCTTCAACCGTTTCTTTGACTTTTTGACGTTACTTTGGCTCTTACTTTTGATGGAGAAACTGGCCGTAAGACTTCTACAGTGCTGTCCCCTATAATAAAAAATAATAATTTCTGTTCCAGGTATGCGGCATGGGGTACCAGACTAACAAGGAGTTGTCAGAACACACAGCGATCGCTCACGTCAAGCTAAAACCGTTTGAGTGTAACGTCTGCCACAAGAGGTTTACACAACATGTAAGTATAGTTTAACCGAGACCACTATTCCGCGCCGTAGGTATGTGCGTGGCTCGAGGGGTGCCAGTGCAGGCCGCTCATTGGTCAACGCTCACGGCGCGCGCCCCCTGCCCGCCGCTCGTTGGTCACCGCTCACGGTGCGCGGCACCCTCCGCCGCTCACGGCGTCGCGCCCCGCCTACCGCTCATTGGTCACCGCTCACGGCGTCGCGCCCCGCCTACCGCTCATTGGTCACCGCTCACGGCGTCGCGCCCCGCCCACCGCTCATTGGTCAATAAGAGCCATACCTCATCAGGACGCCATGGCGACGTTACCAGGCCGCGCTGACAACTAAATGTATAGTGGGTGGCGCACCTACCTCGTCCCCTTGGTAACGCAGCCAACAGTATTACTTTGTGTTGGCGTGAAGCAAAAGTGTTGAAATATAAAGCTGAAATCTTCTAAATACAAACGAATATGTTACATATTTTCATGAGTGATTGCGTAAGAATTTAAAACGGAACAGGATTTGTTTACACTATAGTCTGTCTCAGACATATGTGATGAATCACATATATCTGAGACAGACTATATACCTCTGCTTGGTATCAACATACTTAATTCCCTTTTTCCTCCCCCAGGGCGGGGTCCTACAACACATGCGGATGCACACCGGTGACCGTCCATTCCCCTGCACGTTCTGCCCAAAAGCCTTCACTCAGAAATCAGGGCTGGACCAGCACCTCCGCATCCACACCAAAGTTAAACCATACCGCTGCGTTGTATGCAACAAGACATTCTGCCAATCCGTGCACTTGAAACAACACATGAGAACGCATACCAACGTTGCACCGTTCCAGTGTGGAATCTGTGACAAACGGTTCAAGCAGAGCAGTCATTTGAATTATCATTTGAAGAACCATAACCCAGCGGTGATGTCGGAACAGCAGAGAGAAAAATATGCTGAGCTTATCGGTATGATGAATAGTCAAGTTTTGGAGCAGGAGGACACGGTGCAGGTTGAAGCTGAGGTGGACAGTGAGTGGTGTGTCGCTGTTAGTGACAGTTGACAGTGACATGTGTGACTTGACAGTGACTTGTGAACAGTGTTTGGGACATTTGATCCAAGATTGACAAGATTTGTCTCTAAAAATACAGTGTCCAGTTAGGGTCAGTTCACACCGAGACGCGACGTGACGCGATGCGCACTTTTTTATGATTCGATACAATATCGAATTTATTTACTACACAATAAGGTACACGCGCTGCGCAGCACCGCGTATCTCAGCGTACTTTAACACGTGTCAACACTCGCACTGAAATTATACCTTTCCGTGAAGAAAATAAGTTCTATAATTGTTAAAAAGTTCGCGCAGCGTCGCGTCGCTTCACGTCGCGGTCTGAAATGAACCTTACGGTTTACGGTGGCTAGGAAGTTTGACTTTACGGAGTCAAACAATGCTCTCTAGGACACCAAATTACTTTCATAAATAACATTTCAGTGACGTCATTCGCCCGTAGATTAGGCAGTCCACAATGTCTAATTGGAGACGTGCAGTAGGCGGCCAAGAATTTTCCCAATATTCCTGCTGCCACAGCCTGGCATTTAAATATGATCACACATTTAGAAAGAAAGAAAAATAGGTTTATTTGCCACAGAATCTTATAGGCGGCGTCCTAATTGGGAGTGATCGTACGATGGCGCGATGCGTTTATCATCTCACGATCAAAGTGGTCGTGCGATGACCTAACAGGTGTCCTAATAGATCGCGCGGTGTCCATCGTGTGATGCCCTCGCGCGTCGACTCATCGCGTAGGTAACCGATTAGGACACTCAAAAGAGATCTGTTGCTTTGATTACATGATCGCACGATCAAACGCATCGTACGATCGTTATTAAGCATTTCATGTGCTCGCACGATTACTTGCGAGGTTCAAATAGGACACTCTGATGAAATCTGTATGTTTGAACTCATCGCACGACGAGAACGCATCCTGTCATCGTGCGATCTTCGCCAAATAGGACGACGCCTTAATATATAAATCATAGAAATATGAGCTTTTTTTTTTTTTTTTTTTTCTTATAAAACGTTGCCCCACACTAAGAATTTCTTCCTGTATCGTGGGTGCGTTTACAAACATAGAAACTCACATACACTAACACCCAGACCCGGAACAACTACTTGCAGATCATACAAATATTTGTTCCGTGCGGGGATCGAACCCGCGACACGTTGCGCAGCAGTCCATCGCTGAGCCACTGCGCCAACCGTGTCGTCAGCTGAGGAGTACATAAAAATAAAACAGTTGGCAGCTGCACGTCATGACTGTGACAAGAAGGCTTCCACTCAGCATGATGCTGCGCTATGGGGCACCGCTATACAGCACAGCGCTGATTTTCAGTGGTCACCCGAAAAAGACGTACGGAAATGAAGTCACAAGTCATGTCTGATACAAACTGTATAATGTAAATATATTTCTGTTTTGAAAACTTAAATACCTAATCAACCAAAATGTATGGTGCGGCTGATTATATTTTCGCGATTACCTACTTGATTAGTTTGACCATTAATTTGACCACATTTGATACTTAAACAAAATGAACTTAAAATTCACTATTTATGTAATAATATGCATGTGTGTAAATAGATTTTTATGTTTAATTGCAATAATATAATAAGTAAAAATCGCTCCGCAAGTTGCACGTCAATACTTGGCTAATTAGCCTAAAGTCCGGTCGCGAAGCAGAAAGAATTTCGTACAATGACCCCTCATTACTTATCTCTATCGCTCGCGCTCAAATGTATTGCCGTCGCGCTCACACATTAGAAGGACCGCCCTTATCGCGAGCGCTTTTTCGCTCCCGATAATTAGGACGTGCCGTTCTATTACCACGTGTCATCTAATAGTGTGAAATAGTGCCGTTTTTGGATATCTTCCTTTTTTTTACTTATTATATCATTGTAATCTGTGGGGCCATTCCCTTATTTTTAAAAACGTTCACATCACAGAGTACAGTCACGGACTTTAATTGATGAGCCACCTGGCACTGTTCGTATTTTAGCCGTGTAATGCAAATCGGGTTTATTCGTATTAGAAGAAGAAAATTGTATTTCATACCGGTTGGCTAACCTGAGAGTCACCTTGACAGCAGAGTGACTACTCAAAGTCAACCAATTGCAGGTCTAGCAACGGTAACCTAACAACGATAAATAATTGTTGCTAGGTTACTGTTGCGATAGTAACGTTAGCGTACGGAGAAATTCTCTGACATCGATATTTCAACTGTCACTGTCTTCAGTTAAGTTTTCAGAATTAATGAGCTATGATTCAAAGGAGGTCAGTATCAAATAGATTGGATAAACTTAATGCAACATTGTATTTATTTTTATCATTAAGAACATATTAGTCAACCTCTATGGATAAGACTATTTCCGATTAAAAGTAATTTATTTGTCATCTTGATATTTCAACTGTCACTGTCTTCAGTTATGTTTTCATAATAATTATCGAGTTAATGAACTATGATTCAAAGGAGGTAGGTATCAAATAGATTGGATAAACTTAATGCAACATTGTATTTATTTTTATCATTGAGAACTTATTAGTCAACCTCTATGGATATTTCCGATTAAAAGTAATTTATTTGCCATCTTGTTTACGAGCTTGCGATTTGAGTTCGTGTTTAATCGTGTAATCTCGTGAATGTATGAAACTGCAAAATTGAAAAGTTTGAAGGTGGCTCATCAATTAAAGTCCGTGACTGTACATTATACTATACTGAAAGTTCCCATTCGCAATCTGTCAAAAAAACCATCAATTTACCAACATTTTTGACAGATTGCGAGTTGAATGTGAACGATTTTTAAGTAAGTGAATTGGCTCTCTGTTATATGTTTTGTAAATACATAAATGAATTCTTGTATACTTACATCTTTTTGCGCCTGACTGTATTTTATTCAAAACACTTTTTGTGTCAAACACCCGGCTCGCAGGTAGAACGATAATTCGTTCGCGTGACCACAACTCGCCTCCCGCATCGTACATATATTGTTAGTTAACATACTGTATAGCTATAGGCGGCGCGCCGATGGACTCGACTGACCGGTTGTTATAGATTTGTGAGACGCATTTTATGGCATGCCAATTTGTATGCTTTACCGTGCGTTTGCACTGGCGAAACATGTTAAAATCTCTATCTTCTGTCAATGTTCCATACAATTTTTGACAGGAACTAGAGATTTAAACATGTTTTGTTGTAATGTTTCGCCAGTGCAAACGCATGGTAAGTACTTGGCAGTGAAAGTGATAAAGGTGATTATACACTCGAGCATATGGTTGAGTATTTCCATGTAACGTAGCATACTTATGAATGGTATAATGCTAGCAAAACTTCAGCTTTCTAGGACCAAGGGTTTGTGCTGGGCGTTGATGACAGAGTCAGGACATTTCTTTTTAAATGTATTGATTTTATCTACTAGTAGCGAAAGAAGCAATATACTTAGTACATGATTGTATTAAATTATTAATTAAATAGGGTACATTTATTATAATGTAATAGTACTTCCTCTTATTTTATAGTATTTACTTACATTAGATACTCGAAATATGATTTCAATAAATGAATGTTCAAGATATTTAGTTTTTTATTAAACCCTTGGGTGAGAAATTGTCAAATGACTTCTCTCGCTCTGAGGGCCTAGACAAGTGACAAACTCAAACTCAAAGCATTTATTTCAAATAAACCAATTACAGGCACTTTTGAATTGTCAAAGGGTCGGTCAGTCAGAAAATATGAAGCTAGATGCCCATTCCAAAGCGTAGTAGGTTCCTATGGAGAAGAACGGGCAAGAAACTCCACGGACACTCTTTTAAATCAGAATATTGTTACAATATGTTGTTTACATCATTCATGTTGGAATCATACATGTGAGTACAATGTAGAAAAACGTGCAGGTTAAAAGAGTCCGTAAATAAAAGATAAAACGATACAAAACAATTCAAAAATTAAAATAAATCAAAATAAGCCGTGGCAGCTAAGAGATGACCAGTCCCTACTGATGGCGCCCGTTCACGAACATGACGCATGGATCAGCACCATTCAGCTCAACCATTTTGAAGGGAACTTAATGATCCAACACACACGCCACCACCAGCGAGACATTAAAGTGAGCATGACATGCTTTCAGCCGCCAGGGCACATTCAAGTCGATGAAAGACGTACCTAGTAAATGGTAGCTTTAAATTACTTAGGTAAGTACATAGTGCTCACACACATGTGCTATGCAGTTATACAATACTAGGAGATTGAATTTATACAATGTAAAGATAGTTTTTACAATCTTCAGCAGCTCCAACAATATTTTCGTATGCTAATCAATTAGTTGTTGCGCCCTGTGGAGCTGGACCAGCGCTGAGCCAAGCATTTTTGTCAGTGATGTAATCCCCCAATTTATAATATGCTTGGCGGCATAGTGTGCGTTTTATACAAGATTTAAATTTTGTTTCGTTCAGTTGGAGTAACGTGGACAATCGCTTCGAAAGCGTTTCGTATTTACTACAACGACTTTCAACAGAGGGCCTAGACAAAGTAACATTCGATTAGCGATAACGCTAGTAGAAAAGTCAAAAAATGTATGGGGTTGACTTATGCTATCGAAATGTCACGTGATCATAGGTTAACGAATAGAAATTAGCTAGACAATGTTAACATCATTCGATTCCATGAAACGAATCGACAGCCTCGAACGATAACTTCCACAGAGATGCGTATCCAAGTGGCACTTTTTGACAAGAGGGCCTAGACAAAGTAACATTCGATTAGCGATAACGCTAGTAGAAAAGTCAAAAAATATATGGGGTTGACATAAGCTATCAAAATGTCACGTGATCATAGGTGACGAATAGAAATTAGAACTTTCGAAAAAAAAATACGAAACATTTTAAATATCAGACATATTGTGATTAACCCGTTTTTTTTTGACATAGCAGAAATGGGCTCCCATACAACAGCGACGTTTCTGACCGGTACTGCTGACCAAGTCGGCTTCAGAATCATCTAAACTAACGATTTTATACGGTTTTGGCCGTAAAACGATGCGACACGGGTTTGGTCGTCGGCTCTCGTACTATCGGAGTTCAAATGACAATAAGAATTGACAGCGACAGCGCGTTTGATGTTTTCTGACGAAAAACCATAGACAAAATGTAATTTTTATCGAACAAATGATCAATGAGACGTTAGCGAAAGGTAGTGTACTTCATGTGCCAATAGAACTTCGTTACCGTTGAAGCGATAGCGTTTTTAGATATAGATTCGCTCCGAAGCGAATGCCATTTGTCTAGGCCCTCTGTGGACTTTTAAGAATGTAGATAAAGTTAATAAAATTATTTCACACTGAATGAAAGTGCTCGCCGCGGATCGCGGGCAACCGCCAACAGCTAGTATCCATACTTCCATACTAATATTATAAATTCGATCGATAGTAACTCTGTCTGTCTTGTCTGTATGTTACCTTTTCACGCCTAAATCACCGGGGATAGACATAGGCTACTTTTTATCGACATACCACGAGGGCGGAAGATAATAAGTCCATTGGCGGAAGCTAGTCATATTATATAGTGCTCTGTGGCTAGTAATACTGCACTTAAAAGTTTATTTCTGTAAGTAGGTACATTCTACACATTCACAGCTTATGGTGTAGCAATATTCAAATACCGTTCATAAATGAATTTTGGTGGATGCGCATGCGCTAAGGTAGCCCGCGAAATTCAAATTTTCTTACGTCTGGTTCAATGCACTAGAGAGTTTGTATTGCTGATTTTATTTTAATGTTTATAATTCTGTAAAACCATATTTGTTACGAGCGCTAATCATATTTGGATCAACATACAACCTGATACTGACCTGCAAATTGCAAAAAACGTAAGAAAATTTGAATTTCGCGGGCCACCTTAAGTTCAATAGGTACATTATGCAATTCATATTATTAAAGATAATCGTTTCTAAATTAATTTCAAAATTAATTAAAGTCATCTTGTATTTGTGTTGGTTTTTGTTGAAAAAAAACAACAAGAACAAGCATGACACATTTTTAACATGTGTGCAAAAGAGACAAAACCTATGATTACCACAAGTTTGAGAGAAACGGCAACAATAACAAAAGCATGTTTCAATTGTTGAAAAGTGAAGCTACGGAACGTGAAGGACTTTCATTAGTTGTCAAAATTGTCAAATACGCATGTCGGTCGATTTGTTTTTATTCGAGAAAAATACCGAAAGAAGTTGCATTGCCTTTGAATTTGCTAGAAGAATATCATTTTCTCGTGTTTTGTGCTGCTGATTCAAAATGCTGACCTCCAAGGTAAGGCTTTTAGCGTACATATGAGTTACCTATCCAATAAAAAGTGAGAAAAGCCATAATGTTGTATCTAATGCATTTTTTACTGCACTATTGTGCGTAATAATCATGACTTAGCAATTTATGTACTAATAATAGCCTTGGTTTGCAATCGAAAATCCGTCGTAACAACAAAATAATAAATTAGGTACATGCTGCAAAAATAAATCAGTACTTCGAAAATTAGATTTTACTTTTTAAATTTTAACTTAGATGGCAAAGGTCATGGCTAGTAGGTAGGTATGTTAAATGTGTATTTTATTGAAGTTCACCATATTCACTCACCATTATTGGTGAATACAACTTAGTTGTTGTACTTAGTGTAATTTTTTCTATATTATTTATCTAACACAGTACACCACTCCTTGTCTATATGTGGTAAGAGTTTTGGTCCAAAACAATTAATATTGAAGCCAAACTACTGAACTACAACACCCGGCACTTTTTGGGTAGAATACAACCTTTTTAATTAAATAAGTATTTGAAAACCCATAAGTGTGCAAAATCATAGGTGCCGAGATAAAATTGTCAACGTTTTATTTTAGGAGTGGTGGGATAGTGTGGTATCGTGGGTGGGGAAGACCACGTGGCATGTCTAAATTTGTTTCCAATCTTTAGGATTATAATAAATACCTACACCATTATTAAAATATAAAAGTTTAAAAAAGATCAATATAAATAAGTCAATAGTAAGGAATATTTTGAAACATTAAAAAAAAAAAATCTCATGAACATTGTGTTAAAGTATGATGGAGTCTAAAATTAGTCTGAAAGCCAATTCCCAATTTTAAAAACGTTCAGAATTAAGTTGCAATGTCATCTCAGCCTCAAATCTAGAGGTATTTTTGATAGATAAAATTCTTATAAATACGAGAACTGCCCCACTGGCATTGGTAAAATCAGCCCATAATAAAAACATTTTCCTCATCATTATTACAGCTAGAAGTCCTAGTGGATTTTGGGTCTAAAGTGGACACAGAAGCCTTAAAGAAGACTCTGGCTGAGTTAAAGTCACAGGCCGGCGTAAAGGATGCTTCATACAAAGATGGAGCCATCTTAGTAGAAACCTCCTTGCCGAGCACACAGGTGCTTGAAATGGTTACCAAAACTTCTGGGAAGAGGGCTGTGCTGCAGGGATTTGGAGGTGAGTTATAAATGCTCAGTTGGGAAAAAAATTGGTAAGCGAAAAGAAAGAAAGAAAATAAATTTATTTGACCCAGGTAAGGCACACAATATTTACACAATAAATATACAATAGGGGTCGCGCTCGCGGCCGGTCAAGTCACGTCCCGCGCCCCCGCCCGTGTTGAGACGTAAGTTCGTTGCCCAAGCACGTATGGTGAAATACTCTAGTGGTAAAACGTAGATTTTCTTTAAAAAAAAAGTTGTAAATTCCAAGTTCTATAAATGAAACCAAACCACTGGTTTCAAGGATAACGGTGTTTACCCTAACACCCTGTAGTTATAAACTGTATCACGGTGTTTTTTCGTTTCTCGTTTAGGAGGTCGTGGCTACGTAAAATAACAGCCGCACGGGTCGATCCATCAGGTTAAGCTACGCTTGCCGGGGTTGGTCCGTGGATGGGTGACCATCTTTACATATCGAAACTCCTCCGTGCCTCGGAAAGCACGTTAAACCGTTGGTCCCGGCTGTCATTTGTGGATCTTTGACAGTCGTTACGGGTCGTCAGAAGCCCGAAAGTCTGACAACCAGTCTTACCAAGGGGTATCGTATTACCCAGTTACTGGGTTGTGGAGCTCAGATAGGCAGTCGCTCTATGTAAAATACTGGTAGGTATTCAGCTGCATTCGGTTAGACTGGAAGCCGACCCCAACATAGTTGGGAAAAAGGCTAGGCAGATGATGATGGTGTTCTTTCGTTTCTAATTCTTCTCTAAGGCTGAGTCCTGAGTGACGGCGCACCGCGCAGGTGGATTGCGGAGCGGATTTATCAGACAGAAGATGTCTAGTGGGCGTCCTGAATGACGGCGCACCGCCGTAGTTTGTTGCTATGCCATCGAAACCAAAGACGTGTCATTGTAATAACGTCCTGTCAGAATATTAAACAACGATTAATTCGTGGTTTTGATTGCATTTTTCCATTAAAAAGTTAAACTTGGTGCTTTCGAATGTTACTCATTGTTAAAGTGTATGGATAACGTAATGAGTATTATGAATTTGATTTCGCACTCCGGACAAGTTCGAACATCTCGAACATTTGTTTTATCCGCCGTTCATTCCGCCTGCGCGGTGCGCCGTCACTCAGGACTCAGCCTAGGGTCTCCAATCGTTGCCTGTAAGGTCTGTATTGTAAAAACGCAATCATATCCTACAGAAACTCAGTCAGCCGTAGCAATGATCTCCAGTCAAACTTGCTGCAACAGCCAGGTGCTCGGAGTGATAAGGTTCCAGCAGACTGCTGAAGGGCCGCTGGTGGCCGACGGGAGCATCGATGGTCTACCGTCAGGGCCGCACGGGGTGCATGTGCATGACGCTGGCGATTTGAGTCAGGTGAGAGGAACCTAAGAGGCTGGAGGCTACATAAAAACAGCTGCACGAGTTGATCAAAAATATTTTGAGATACTTATACAGGTTATTGGTAAAACTGGTGGCTTTTGTGGACAGGATTATAATTATTCAATTTGTTACAGTTGTAATAGCAATCACGTCAATTGGTTTTAATAGGTTTTATTTTTATTTGAATTTAAATTTGATTATTATTAGTCTTTTAGATAGATTATTTTCTATTTTGTGAATGTGAGAACGTTGTAGGCTTATTATACTTACTGTAGATTTATTGCACATCTTCTATTTTACCTGGTAGTACCTGGTACTTACTTGTTGAAAGGCCTACATTCTCCTCCCATGCTTACCAACACTGTAATTTGAAAGTATTGTAAAAGCCAATTATTTTTAAAAGAGTAACCATGAAGTTTCTTGCGGTTCTTCATCATAGGAAACGACCAATTGGAACCGTGCACCTAGCTTCTGACGTTTCATAAGTGCCCATGTAGGTTTATGTGACACAAAATATTTTGATTTGATTTGAAACACCAAGAATCTCTTAAGGAGCCATTGTACCTACCTACTCATCATTATGAACAACTTTTACTAGGGGAACAAATATGAAATCGCGAAAAAAAACAGCTGTTCCGTACATTTTGACGAGTTATGCGAACATAAATGTACGGAACAGTTGCATTTTTTTCGCGATTTCATATTTGTTCCCATAGTAAAAGTTGTTCATAATGATGACTCCTTAAGAGGTTGTTATTATATAAAAGGAATAAAATTTGCAATAATATATATATTGCAATTAATAATGAAAGAAAATTTATATCTCATTTTAAAAGTAAGTACTCTTTGTAAACAATTTCAATTCAATTTCAATTTATTTATTCACAAACAATTAACATTGTGTTTGAAATCGTACTATAAAATAATAATAGAAAATAATAAAACATTCACAATAGGTACCAGTAACACATTTAGAAATTAACAACATGACTCAAATCATCACAAAATAGAATAAAAATTTTTGTCAATGACAACTCATTATGAATTAGAAACAATTACAAATTAGATGATTATATCCACGCTAAGGATGCTTGGAAACATAATGCTTCTCCGTAAGTCAGTCTAGAGTGAAGATAAACTCAAACTGACTGCTAATTTAATTGGAATGTAAAATTAATGTCATAAAAATAAATTATACAGTTACATTATCAACCTGTTTGATTTTGTCTACACTCTAGATTTTCCTAAGGAATTTATAGCAACACCTGAATTTCGTAAAACGGATTCCTTCAAAATTATTCAGATTATGAAATTCGGTTTCATATTATAAAACAAAGTCCTCCGCCGCGTCTGTCTGTCCGTTCGCTTTAAACTCAAAAACTGATTTTCATGCTGTTTTCACCAATGGATAGAGTGGTTCTCGAAGAAGGTTTTAGTATATAATAACCGACATCCACGCGGGCATCAGCTAGTTTATAATAAGTATAGTTATCCATATTTTCCTTATATTGTATCCCCAGGGGTGCAGCTCAATAGGGGACCACTATAACCCCTTCGGGACCCCGCACGGGGGTCCGGACGACCCCAGGGACAGTCGACACGCAGGCGACCTGGGCAACATTGTCGCAGACGAGAACGGACGCGCTACCTTCAGGATAGTTGATAATGTGTTAAAGGTACGTTTTATTATACACTTTCTTTTTCCTGCGGTTTCGCCCGCATATTTTAGTCAGCCTATAATGTTCCCACTGCTGGGACACAGGCCTTCTCTAAGAAGTGGGCTATAATCCACCACGCAGGCCCAGTGCGTGTTGGTAGATGTCACATGGTCTTCGAATATTTGGTTCTAGGACATGCCGGTTTCCTCACGATGTTTTCCTTCACCATTTTGATGTAGAAAATTATCCCACGGGAACATACTGCCAAGATTTAAAAAGTGTCCTATGTGTTACTCAAGAGGGCCTAGACAAGTGACAATCGCTTCCAAAGCGTTTCGTATTTCTACAACGAGTTTCAACAGGATTGACATAAGCTTTTCGATAGCTTATGTCAGTCCTATACATTTTTGCCTTTTCCATCATCGTTATCGCTAATAGAATGTCACTTTGTCTAAGGCCTCTGGTTGTAAACGGCTGAACGGATTTTGATCAAATTTGGCACACAGATAGTTTAAAACCTGGATATACAGAGGACAACATATAATAAAACATTCACTTAAAACATGCGAAATGAGAATCAAACTCAAACTCAAAGCATTTATTTCAAATAAACCAATTACAGGCACTTTTGAATTGTCAAAGGGTCGGTCAGTCAGAAAATATGAAGCTAGTTGCCCATTCCAAAGCGTAGTAGGTTCCTATGGAGAAGAACGGGCAAGAAACTCCACGGACACTCTTTTAAATCAGAATATTGTTACAATATGTTGTTTACATCATTCATGTTGGAATCATACATGTGAGTACAATGTAGAAAAACGTGCAGGTTAAAAGAGTCCGTAAATAAAAGATAAAACGATACAAAACAATTCAAAAATTAAAATAAATCAAAATAAGCCGTGGCAGCTAATAGATGACCAGTCCCTACTGATGGCGCCCGTTCACGAACATGACGCATGGATCAGCACCATTCAGCTCAACCATTTTGAAGGGAACTTAATGATCCAACACACACGCCACCACCAGCGAGACATTAAAGTGAGCATGACATGCTTTCAGCCGCCAGGGCACATTCAAGTCAATGAAAGACGTACCTAGTAAATGGTAGCTTTAACGTACTTAGGTAAGTACATAGTGCTCACACACATGTGCTATGCAGTTATACAATACTAGGAGATTGAATTTATACAATGTAAAGATAGTTTTTACAATCTTCAGCAGCTCCAACAATATTTTCGTATGCTAATCAATTAGTTGTTGCGCCCTGTGGAGCTGGACCAGCGCTGAGCCAAGCATTTTTGTCAGTGATGTAATCCCCCAATTTATAATATGCTTGGCGGCATAGTGTGCGTTTTATACAAGATTTAAATTTTGTTTCATTCAGTTGGAGTATGTGGGGAGGTATTTTATTGTAACATTTTAAACAGTACCCCATGAAGGATGAGTCTACTTTAGCCAGTCTGAAGCCCGGTTGAACTAATTGGTCCCTATTCCTAGTCCTATAATTGTGTTTTTCACCTCTTTTACTAAAAAGACTTAGATTTTTCCTTACGTACATGATGTTTTCGTAGATATATTGACAAGGTACCGTCATGATGTTAATATCTTTAAACAGTTCCCTTAGAGAATCGCGCATACGGAGGCCATATATTGCTCTGATAGCTCTTTTCTGCAGAATAAAAATAGACTCGATATCTGCAGCCCGTCCCCATAGTAAAATACCGTAAGACATGATACTATGAAAGTAACTGAAATAGACTAGCCTCGCGGTATCTACATCAGTGAATTGACGGATTTTCCTCACAGCATATGCTGCTGAACTTAGCCGTCCTGCAAGAGATGTTAAATGAGGACCCCATTGCAGCCTTGAGTCGAGTGTGATCCCCAGGAAAACAGTCTTATCGATGAATTCTAGTTTCTCCCTATTCAATATTATGTCACAATCACTACTTTTAACATTCGGTAAAGCAAATCTCATGCATTTAGTTTTTTTTCCCATTTAATACTAAATTATTAGCAGTGAACCAATTTTGGACATGCAGTAGGTCGTTATTTACGTCGTCAAGATTTGATGCACGTCTATTTATTTTAAAAATTAAGGAAGTATCGTCAGCAAATAACACCATTTGTGGTTGGTTTTTTAATAAATGGGGTAGATCATTAATATATACTAAAAAGAGGAAAGGACCCAATATCGAGCCTTGTGGAACACCCATTTTTACATTTAAACCGAGTGAATTGACACCATTTGTTTGAACTTGCTGTTGTCTATCAGTTAAATAAGATTTTACTAAACTAAGCGCAAGTTTACCTAGTCCGTAATGCTCAAGTTTTAACAGTAAGGTTTTGTGATTTACGCAGTCAAATGCCTTGGAGAGGTCACAAAAGATTCCTATGGCATCTTGGGCCTCCTCCCACGCAGTAAAAATGTGTTTTAATAAGGTGACACCGGCGTCAGTCGTACAACGACCTTTGGTGAAACCATACTGCTGATCGTGTAAGATTTGGTTGGTGTTAAAATGATTAAGCATTTGATTGAGCATTACCTTTTCGAAGACCTTGCTGAACACCGGCAGAACAGACACTGGTCTATAATTGTTGGTGTCTTTACTGTCTCCAGATTTAAAAAGTGGTATAACCTTACTGTATTTCATTAAATCCGGAAAGACTCCTTGATCCACACATAAATTAAATATTAAAGCCAAGTATGGTGCTATAGTCTCGATTATGGATGTACAAACTTTGATAGATAATCCCCATAGATCTTCGGTTAATTTTATTTTGATTTGTCGAAAAGCTTTTATAACTATCATAGGGTTTATATGCTTAAATTGAAATTCAACTGGGCAGCCTGGAACGTTCGCTCTTAATAAATCAATTGAGACGTCGGGTGAGGAATTTAAAACTTCCGTCGTTTTAGCTGGTATGTTAGTAAAGAAGTGTACAAATTCTTGAGCTAATTCTAAATTAGAGCTTATGGCACCACGTGAAGTCTCCAATGTGTAATCAGTGTTTCGTATTTTATTCTTATTAGTTTCACTATTTATAACTTTCCAAACTGATTTTATTTTATTTTCTGCTGATTTGATCTTGTTGCTAATAAACAGGGCTTTAGCACAACTATCAGTTATGTTTCAGGTTTGGGACATAATAGGTCGATCAGTAGCTGTGACGGAGGGACGAGACGACCTCGGGCGGGGTTGTTCACCCACTTCGAAGGTAGATGGCGACAGTGGCTCACCGTAAGTGTTGCCATTCTAAAAATGAAAACTAAAACCCAACTAACACAAAAAAAGTCAACTAAAAATAAACTAGATGTCACAGACAGACATTAACAATCCGGAGTCACACGTGCTAGGGCATAAATCGAACAGATTACGTGTGACTCCGGATTTTTACTCCAAACAAATGGGTTAGGTTAGAACCGTGACAAAACCCGCGCGAGCCGAGCGAGCGATACATCCAAGTTGGTTGTAGTTCCTTGGCAATTTTTGTTTTAAGACCCATATATATGGAATCATTAGGAGTTTCCAAAACGCGCATTCATTATATTGGAGTGTTCAATCATTTTTTACGAAAGCAAAATGAAAATAATTTGATGATCGATGCCTTTAAATAAAAAAATATACAACCAATATTTTATTGATGTGAAACATCTAATGCGGTTTGTCGGTCCGGCTGTTGGCGTGGCGACGCAGCCAACGAAATTTAAATTAAGATTCTTTTTTTTCTTAAAAAAAACTTTTTTTGTCACAGAATAGCGTGTGGTGTCATAGCCCGCTCAGCGGGCATATTCCAAAACCCCAAACGCATCTGTGCGTGCGACGGCGTAGTCGTCTGGGATGAGAAGGACCGCCCTCTGGCGGGGAAAGGGAGGAGACTCCAGACGCCAGAGAAGAAATGCTGTCAGAAGGATCAGACGGAGCCACCAACCAGTGTGAAGCCTTGCTGCAAAGTCTAGTGTAGACAAACCGTGTGTGTGCGATTTCCGTTAATCTCCCGCATCCCGCATACGAGTCCTATCGACTAATGAAAATGAGCCTTTACGATCAACGCACACTGAGAAACGAAATGCTTCAGCAATTTTCATTCAAATATAAAACCGCTGCGGTGTCTTAGTGCTACCGGCCCCGACTTACAAGTCGTGGGTTCGAACCCAGGCAGGCACTTTTACTATCAATTTTCAACTCTTTCAGTTGGGATTTAGTTAATTATCATATTATAGATAAAAATTAATAAAGCATTTCCTTGCTCAGTATGAACTGACCGTTACATGGAGGTATTTAATTGCTACTTACGTTGTTACAACTTCAAACATTTTTATGACTTTTTCAATAGTTCTGGCCATTCTGAAATCAACTTAATCTACACTGAAATAAAGTTGACATTTGTATGAGTGGACATAAAATCAATTGGACTAGCTTTTAAATATGGAATATATCGGTCACTTCAGACGTCATCTATTTCAACTCCGCGTCATAATTTAAAAGCGATCGTAGTAGGTCATTTGTCACGTTTTGTTTGGTGAAACAGAGGCCTAGACAAGTGAGAAAGCGTTTCGTATTTCTACAACGACTTTCAACAGGATTGACATAAGCTTTTCGATAGCTTATGCCAGTCCTATACATTTGTGCCTTTTCCATCATCGTTATCGGTGATAGAATTTCACTTTGTCTACGGCCTGGTCGCGCCGACAGATGGCGTTTATGGTTTTCTGAAAAAAAAAAATCGACGATTGCTTTTAAATTGGACGCGCGGTTAAACAATTAAATAACTCCTTGTAAATGAAACTTTCGCTGCGTGTATTTACGGTGCATTTTCTAATGAACTTAGTTTCGTTAGTATTTATTTAGTATCAAAAAAGTTATGAACCACTTGTAAATACAGCTTAGAGGCGTATGTGACTACCAGTGCAATGTATTATTAACTAGCTGTTGCCGGCGACTTCGTCTGCGATCCAGAACGAAAAGCCTATTTCCTTCTGCAGGTCAAGGTCTACCCATGAGCCAAATTTCATCCAAATCCGATCAGCCGTTTTAGCGTGGAAGCGTAACAAACAAACAAACTCACTTTCGCATTTATGATATTAGTTAGGATTTGTCTATGCACAAAAGCCATTCTATGGATTCTCATCGGCAAAATGACGAACATACAAACTTTCATCACCTATTTAATTTCCCCCTTTAGTGGAGGAATTTTCATAAATCCTTCCTTATTGCTCACTTTCGCTATACAATCATTCTACCCAGCCTTTTCCCAATGTTGGGGTCGGCTTCCAGTCTAACCAGATGCAGCCGAATACCAGTATTTTTCATGGAGCGACTGCGTATCTGACCTCCACAACCCAGTAACTGGGTAATACGATATCCCTTGGTAAGACTGGTTTTCAGACTTTCGCGCTTCTGACGACCCGTAACGACTGTCAAAGATCCACGAATGACAGCCGGGACCAACGGCTTAACGTGCTTTTCGAGTTACTGAGGAGTCTCGGTATGTGAAGATGGTCATCCATCCACGGACCAACCCCGGCAAACGTAGCTTAACCTGATGGATCGACCCGTGCAGCTGAATTTTCATACATCCTTTATGTTACCCAGTTAGTGGGTTATGGAGGTAAGATAGGCAGTCGCTCCATGTAAAATACTGGTATTCAGCTGCATCCGGTTAGACTGGAAGCTGACCCCAACAAAGTTGAGAAAAGGCTAGGCAGATTGATTTATTAAATAGAAGATTCACAAGTGGTGCAGACATTTTTTGATTATTAATTCCATGTTGTATATTTTTAATTAGGTTAAAAGTAATTTATCTTTCGAAATTGTAAATAATATTTATGTAAATAATACTTTTCGCGCCAAAAATGTAATAATTATGAATTGTTTTTAATCTTAACCTTATAGATTTATTGGGTGGAAGGAAGTGATATTGGGTTTTTCCGTTAAGAATTTCTTAGTACCAGCCCGGATTCTGGATTTGTGCCCGGTTGATGGCAATAGGCTCGCCCCCTATTACATGGGACTCAAACATAACTGGCGGAATGTGAGTGTACTACTCTACTACTTCCTTTTATATTGAGCATGAGGAACCATGCACCCTGTTCCTCATATGATCATATCTCTATAAGCTGTGTAACCGCATTTTTTATTCCTCCGATATAAGTTATTTGAAGATTGAAAAAACGGCCCTTAGGGGCAGTTCAGACCGCGTCGTGAAGCGACGTGACGCTGCTCGCACTTTTTAACAATTATCGAACTTATTTTCTTCACGAAAAGGTATAATTTCAGTGCGAGGGTTGACACGTGTTAAAGTACGCTGAGGTGCGCGGTGCTGCGCAGCGCGTGTACCTTATTGTGTAGTAAATAAATTCCGATATTGTATCGGTTCATAAAAAAGTGTGCGTCGCGTCGCGTCTCGGTGTGAACTGACCCTTAGAATCATATAATTAATTAATAAACTGTGTCAAAATGGACCCAACTTAAATTATAGGAAAATATTTATATAGATTACTAGCTGCCCCGCTCCGGCTTCGCACGGGTAGCACTAAGTACCTACCCTACCCCTACCCTACCTACCCTATCTACCCTACCTACCCTACCTACCCTACCTACCCTAAAATTGCGACTATAATTTGAGATTTAAACTATCCTATCTCTCAAGTTGGATCGAACTGCACATGGTGTGCGAATTTTATTATAATCGGTTAAGTGGTTTAGGAGTCCATTGAGGACAAACATTGTGACACGAGATTTATATATATTAAGATGTATGGGGATTTGGGGAAGCAACTCTAGGTTTTGTTTTTGCACTTTTCTTTAATTAATAAAAATTGTTTTTATAATTGAATCCTTTGTTTTATTCGATAAGAATGTCGTACTAGTGTGGCAGCATTGACGTCACACAAATTCTTACATCGCGCAATTAGAGTTTACCGCGCGATCGACATATATACAAGATCCTGATCAATCGTTGGGCAGTTGCCCGCCAGAAACGGCACCCGTCTGGTCGAAGGATCCCTCCCTTTTCTATAGAGGATAAGTGAACTTTACACCCTGTTCCTCATACCTCTAAACTAGAAACATAGATGGATTGCGTGAAAGATGATATGGTTAGAAAGGGAACTACTGAGATGACGACTGATAGGGCTGTGTGTGGATTAAAAAATGCAAATATCGACACTCGTAGGAGATTCTTAAAAGCAGTATTTAGAGCTAAGAGTAATTTATTTCATCAACACTGCTCTCAAAGCTGTGAAGGAATACATCGTGAGGAAACCGGCATGTCCTAGAACCAAAAATTTGAAGACGTGGTCTCCCAACCCCCTCCGGTCCTGCGTGGTGGATTATGGGCCCGCTCCGGATGTCGCAGAGAGGAGTCTTGTGTCCCAGCAGTGGGAACATAATAGGCTGATTTATGCTATTATTTGGAGCACAGAGAGCAACATAATGCTAGAGCAGTTTTCAGAGATAAATTGTACCTTTTCCCAACTATATTCGGATCGGCTTCCAGTCTAACCGGATGCAGCTGAATACCAATATTATTACATGGAGTGACTGCCTATATCTGACCTTCAAAAATTACTGTGTAAGACTGGTTGTCAGACTTTCGGATTTCTAACTACTAATTTTGGAAAGTGCATTTTTATGTAACCAAATGCCAGATCTTTTGCACGCAATTTTCAACTCTATTTTAGTTGTGATTTAGTTCATTATCAATTTATTAATTAAAACTATGGTAATAACAGACAAGGTACCACATAGAAAATAATTTATTCGACTAAGTAAGTATATTCTTAAATTAGTTTTTTTTTTGTCCATAGTATATTGACATAAATCAAAGTAGCTGCGATTCGCAATATCTCGCGTCCTATTTATATTTTAAAAGCGATTCGTCCCGCGATTACACGATCGTTCGAACTATTTGTTCGGTGAACTCGAACGCGTGGTCGCTTTTCGGTTTTCTGAACAAAAAGTGACTTATGCACGCGACGTTCGCGTATTCGCGCGACGATAGCTTGCCGCGGCCTTTTAAGCATACAATCCAGCCGATGAGTCATGGCTGGTCTAAGACTGCGCAATACCATTTTTTAGGAACCAAACGGTCACATGAGGCGAGCGTGAGTGAGAACATGCGCAAAAGTTCGGAGAGCCTATGTACAGACCGGCCATGATTCATCGGTCGTACTGTAAACTAAAACATTAGCTTCTGTTTACAAAAAAAAAAATCTGGTTTTATTATTTTTTGAACCACTCGCTTCGCTCATGATTCAATTCTAGAATCCTTAGCTTGCTCAGGTTTCAATACAAGTACTCGCGCCAAAAAACAACTTTGCATAATACACAAATAACTATTATTTACTTATAAACAGAATTCTAAGTACCAAATTCGACGTTTCTAACTTCAAAAATAACGAACTTCTATACAAACTTTCAACCCCTTTGGAAGGTGAATCTTCAAAAATCCTTCCTTAGTGCTCACTTTCGTTTTACATAAAATAGTGACCGACCGGAACTTCGTTTTCTTTTTCGTTGTCGGCCAAAAAACCGAAGCCTCGGCCAAGCCGAAAATCAAAGTTCGTGAACTACACTCGCGACAATCTAAGAAGTCCGTTTTAACGTTTCGTTCTCGTACTTGTAATAAAACGATATGCCTTGAGAATCAGTTTTAAGCAATTTAGATAAGTTGTCGATTACAAACTCTCTAAGTATGTTTAATCGATATGTCTCGAGAATCAGTATATAAGAAACAATTTTTTTTTTTTCATCGCTACACAAAGGATTTTTGAAGCTGTCAAAACGGACTTCTTAGATTGTCGCGAGTCTAATAATATCTACAGCATGAATCAGAAAGGTGGCTGAACAACTTTCGCGAGAACGATGTTGGTTCCGTGGAGAAAATTGTTTAGTTTGGAGGTTTTGACACCCCTAAATGTGATAAAACACATGATAAATGATTTTACCTTATTTTACCAAACCTTTGTTTGACAGTTCATTTCAGAATACAATATATATTATGCCATTTGTTTACTTAAATACGAATAACCCTGCGTCCTAACCAAAAGCGACTGTCGCTCAAATACGTGATCGTTTACCTGAATAATGACGTGCATACATTCGCGACTTCATTGATCGCGCGACTACGTCATAATGAAGTACATACGCGACTTCATTGATCGCGCGACTACGTCATATTCATATAAACGAGCGATTCGTGCGACAAGCGCTTTCTGTTAGGACGCGGTTTAAGGGTGAGAATTACAGACTGCACTTATACTTAAAGTAAGAGTGCCATACGAATATGAACCTTATTTTTATACAATTAATGACCAGCTAAATACCCGAACTGGTTCCTGGTAAATCTTTATAGTATTGTCACATACTCTCACTGCTAGAGTCATCAAAGCAAGTTTGAGTTTCAGCCGAATTGAAGCTCAGTAGCACATCGGATCTTACCGAGAGCCTAGGATCGGCAGTTTGGGTCTCCGCTGAAGTATGATTAATGCTGGCCGGACTTGAGGATAAGCTGTCAAATAGCCGGAAATTGGGCTTAGGAGAGTCGTAATGACAGAAGCAAGTTTGTGTTTCTTTAATGCTTAAATCTGGGGACTGCGTCTGAGAGTTTTTAAAAGACTGTGTTTCTTTGTTAGAGCGGCTTAAACCAAATTCCAGTGGGAACGTTTGAGTTTGAATGTCTGACAACGACACTGGATCGGAGAAAAATATCTCATCTTCGCTATTTTGCGATTTTAAAGATAAGAGGTCCTCAAACGCTACTTGAGTACTAATCTCGTCAGTTTTAGTTTCAAATTCGTTTTTCGACACCCACGACGGTAAAGTTACGTCATTCCGTATATCTTCAGGTATCTGCGTCGCAAAAGATTTTTTTGGACTATCACAGATATCTTCTCGAGTCTTACTGGATTTGTCATCTTTGTTCTCCGATTCGTTGAAAATCCAAGTCTCTGTGACCGTTCCAAGGGCCACTTCTTCTGTAATGACTGTCTCTACAGGAGCTACTTCAGACTCCGTTCTTTTCTTTTTCGCCTCATTTCCATTCTCGCTTTTCCGTTTTTCAGCTTTTTCATTCTTATACAATTGATGTACGTTGGGGTGTTTTCTCTTCAAATGTACCATCAATTTCTCATTAGTATTATACTTCGTGTCACATATTTGACAAATATATACGAAGTTACAACATTTTAAATGTCGTTGTAGTTCTGTCTCGGTCGCAAAGCACTGACTACAGTCATTGCAAAAATATGTCTTGGTTTTATGCACTTTATTCATGTGTTGGTTTAAAAATTTCCGACCGGAAAACCATTTATTCTTATCTGAAGTTATGTGATAGGCACATTTCAGTTCTGCGCAGTAATACTGTAGCGAAATTTCGAATTTTTCCGAAACGCTGTGGGTTTTTTTGAGGTGATTTTGTAAATCACTCTTTTTGTAAAAGTTGTCTTTGCAATGGAAGGGGCAGGGGAGACCGATGCGCGATTCTGTTTTTGGTGCGGTTATCATAACGGCTAGCTTTTGGTCGTGAAGTATGCAGGTCACTTGGTTTCTTCGAAATTTTTGGGCCTTTTTCTTCGCCTGTAAATGAGAAATTTGTTAACTTGTTAAATGAGATAAGCAAGTTTTATCATGTTTAGATATCTATAGGGCGAAATTGAATTCATGGCAACCTCTTAATTGGTCATTGTACTCATCATTATGAACAACTTTCAATATGGCACCAAATCGCGAAAAATCTATGCGCTATGCGAACATAAATGTAGGAAACAGCTGTTTTTTTTTTCGCGATTTCAAGGTTGGTCCTGTGGCGGTATCTACATCGCCACATGTTAACTACGCATCAAAGACCGGACGTCACCCAAAAATCCTGACGTCACAAAATCCTGCATCGCGCAATTAGAGTTTACCGTGGGATGTACATTATACAAACCAACATCAATCGATGGGCAGTTGCCCGCCTGACACAACAACCGTCTGGTCAGAGGATCCTCCCTTTTCTATGGTGGATGAGTGAACTTTACACCCTGTTTCTCATACCCCTAAAGTCCCATAGTGAAAGATGTTCACAATGATGAGTACAATTACCCCTTAAGAGAACGCCCATGAATTCAATTTCACCCTGTATATACCCATCACATCTGCGGAGTTTGTCTAGATAATTTAATTTTGACCCAGAATAGCATTTCTATATGCGTTTAGGATCCCTTTGTGGTCTTTAGAGCAAAATAAAATAAAAAAACAAAAGTAATTTCAATCAATCATCTACATTTTTCTAAACCACACACTCTCACACAACTACACACACAAACGCACACACACTCACACACACACAGAGATATGCATATGTATGTAGTTAATTTCTAAACAGTCTTATGTGAATACATATTACTGGAGAAACTGACTCCCAAGTCATAGGCTATAAACCTAGTTTGGGAGCCAGGGAACCTGTTACCGTGTATAATGGATGTTATGAATAAATAAAGTTTTCTCCAATTTATTCAAATTAGGCTGAGAATCAGCACTTATTGAGCATCAAAATTACATAAGACTGTCCCCCAAGACGCCCACCCTTCACCACTTCCTAGTACTTTAGCTGGGAAGAAGAACTGGCACAACAAACTCCCCAGCATATAACATATCACACCAGCCGTAGCAGATTGCATGCTATAGTGAAAACTTTTTTAGGCACATTTTTGGTAGGGGGTAAACTTATGGATTCGCGTCACCGACATGCTTGCGCCGTAGTGCTCTACTATAGAATATAGATGGCGCTAATGCCAGCATATTTTGCATACTTTTGCAATGCATACTTTTTTTTAAGTCTTACCCGAACTGTCAGTGATGTCTTGAGTATTTTGTCGGACAGCTGACAGCGATCTCGGAACTGCTTACAGGTGATCATAGCGGCTTCACAGGTTGCACATAGCAGTTCTGATATACCCTGTCTTCTTGTTGTCTGAGAAGATATATTAATTATTATTTATTATTCCATCCATGATCTTCTTTACATAACGAGACCCCACCGTGACTCAGATTGCACGTTAAACCATTGGTCCCAGCAGTCATTTGTGGATCTTTGACAGTCATTTCGGGTCGTCAGAAGCCCGAAAGTCTGACAACCAGTCTTACCAAGGGGTATCGTATAACCCAGTAATGCCAATTTCGCAATATTTGTTACCTCAGCCGGTGACTTCACACACGTTTTTCTTGCCGTGAAAAACGGCGGTGGATTCGTCGTGTGTAGGCATGGTCTTCATGTTGTAGGCTTTACTATGGAAGCTTTTGGGCGGACACGTCGCACTAAGGCACGGCGCCATCGCCATACCGCACATACAACTCTTGATTATTATTGTTCTGTGATACAAACTCACACGGTTTTTCTATGACGCGGTTGACATACCGTACTGGACGACCACTGCCCACAGCGGGCGTTACAAAACGAGTGCTCCATTTGTTTCATGTCCACCAGGGAGTCAGGGAGATCCAATAACTAGGACAAACGGTGAAATACTGTACAAAGACAATATTAAAAACAAAACTCACCTCAATCGCGGTAACTCTGAAGTAATCATCATATAGTCCCCATTCATACATATTTTTCATTTCACCCGAATCCGCTAAGCAGCCGCGACACACAACGGATAAACGAGTGATTGGAGTTACTAGTTTAGTAAAAGGAGCCGACATTTTGATCTATTTTATATGTTTTCACAGAATATTGTTTACTTTCACAAAAGTAAACAATTTTTTACGCTGTTATCGAATCGCTATTTTGACATTTCATTTGATAAGATTGAACATTGAACGCACAGTAAGTGTTGTTATCGTAAAAATCTGGGTTGCCGTATGTCACATTCTGATTTGCCGTATTTTATGAGATAAAATACTAAAATGCCGTATATTTTAAAATATTTATTCCTCATTTGTTTCTTCTCCGAAAAGGTTTTTTTATCGTTTCTATCACTTCAGATTCATGTTTATCTATTGTGTAGGTATTTTTGACTATTCGTAATTCGACTCATTGAGTCTGGCCAACGAAAGTTGATCCTGAAAACACGCGCGAAATTATTGAAATTTTATTTTAAGTAAATTAAATTAAACTTCAATTATGAACACGTGTTATCGCACTATGTTTAGGGACAAACAGTCTTGATTTTTTTTTAATTTCGCACGTTTTTTCATGATCAACTTTCGTTAGCCAGACTCTAGATAACAC
Organism: Lithophane socia; assembly: GCA_947522985.1. NCBI lineage: Eukaryota > Metazoa > Arthropoda > Insecta > Lepidoptera > Noctuidae > Lithophane > Lithophane socia. The sequence goes on along the minus strand of OX383281.1, from coordinate 2,185,983 downwards.
AATTTACTTTAGTTCGGTATGTTGACTCATTCATTTTTAACTGAGGTGAAAGAAATGGCTCTGTACGGCGTTATGAACTCTGTTTTTAGTCGCGAGTCGGGATTTCCCGGGAGTAGTGGTACGTTTCGCTGCGCTAGTAAAACGTTTCGTTTCACTTACAGCCAATTGCCGTATTTTTAGATACGGCATTGAAAGGCCTGCCGTATACCGTATTTTCTGAAAAATTAAAGTGGATTACCGTATATTACGGTAATTGCCGTATCAATAACAACATTGCGCACAGAGCACATAATAATGATTGAAGACTCCGTTTTAAGCACGTACTGGAAGAAATTACGGTTCAGTTTTTTGTTTTTTATCAATGTCTTCTTTTAGACATATGGATGTTGTTTCTTACTCCTAAAATAAAACAATGTCTAGATCTAAATAATTTGACCGAATTAAAATATCAACATTTAAAGTTGGCGTTCGAAATCTACTCGGAATGGAACGTAGAATAACGTTGTTTACGTAGAGTTGCGTTCAAAATCAAGACGAAGTACAAAAAGGTAGGTATTAATTTAAAAACGATTGCAAAATGAAAGCGGCTTTGCTGTTTTCATTGGTTTTTGAGTTCGCATATCGTTTTCACTTTGATTTATTAGAAAAAAACATTGACCGAACCAATGTCATAAAATTTTGTCATAAATATTTTGAACGAAGAACTCACTCGTCATTTTGACAACTCTTTTGGCTCAGCTAAATTTACAAGAGTATGATTGTCTAGTAGAAAGGTAATAATATCCATAATTCCATTTATTTCAGACAAAATAATCCAAGCGAATTCCTAAAAAAAACGCCGGTTAATATTTTATAACGAAGTTGGGCGTAGATCGTACACGTTGGAGCGCGCGGACTTCACAGCGGTCGCCATTTCCGCCACGAATACTGGCTGGTGATCTTGTGTGTGGAATAGTGATATTGGAGGTTATAGTGCTTATTTTATAGTTATTTGTGCATCTGTTTTGTCAAAAACAAATTTTGAGGACGTTAAACGTATATCCGAGGTTGTAGGCACTCTATGTGCGTCAAATGAGTGAGTATCTTAGATCTAGATTACGTAGCTTTTCGAACGCACACGTGCAATCAGTCTCAATATTTTCCGATATAAATTGCATTTACACGGTGTCGACGTAAGATTTGTAATTGTATTTGTTCAGGAATGTGTCGGTAAGCGATTCCGTTATCAAGTCGATTACAATGAAAGTCGGTCAATTAATTATTTTAGTTTCTAGGTTGATCTATTTTTGGCCTGTCGTATGCACTATTGTTCACAGTTTAATTTTTATTTACATCTGCGCGGCATCTGTGTTGTAAATAGCGTACGTGGAAACTTCCGCTTAAAGTTGAAAGTTGATTATTTAAATAATCAGGACACCTTTCATTTGTTGACATTCAGTTTCATAATATTATCGTGGGCTTGCGTCTACAAAATCTTATTAGACTTCTAAACATTGATACGACATACTGTTTTTATAACTTTTTAATTGTATGTAGGACTCGGGTTGTATTTTTATTCAACCGGTTCATGACCCTTTTTCGAGAGTATGTATGTAAGTTTTCCATAACTTTCATTATCACTCAAGCATGATTCTGAATGTTAATGAGAAGAAATGAGTATTATTATAAAGCCTCTAAACTAAATTAGTATATCATTATCTGTCTTTTATGTATTGTGCATTCATTTCAAACCTCTTTATCATAAACATTAAAGAGGTAATCTACTCATTTTAAATTTAGAATTGAGTATTTGGGCGGGAATTGTATCACTTATAACTACTAAAGATGACTTTCTAACAATATTCTAATCAACACTGCTTAGAAAAATATATTTTAAATATTAGGACGTCCCCAAAACATGATGCTGACTGGCTTAACTTAGAGGAAATGGAAACAACCCTTACTATTATGTTAGTTGTTACTGGAAACTAAACTATCATTTGTCAAGTAAATTGTGTTACCCAGTAACTGGTTTGTGGTTGTCAGATAGGGAGTTCATCATCTGCCTAGAGTTTTCCCAACCAAGTTGGGGTTGGCTTCAAGTCTAACCGGATGCAGCTGAATACCAGTATTTTACATGGAGCGACTCAGCGATGCTCGCGTGGCGGTCAGAACTCACGCCGAGAGACCAACCCGCGTTTGAGCGAGTGGTGCGAATAATCGCCTGTCGCACTCGGACACTCGCTGATAGCCCAGCGACTAAACTATCGGAACTACACACTCGCTGCTCGCCAACTCGTTTTCAGTTGCTACCTAATGGGTTATTTCATCTGGACTTTCTCCGTAGCAGCCCCAAGTCTAAATTTTTACCTGGTTGATGGCAATAGGCTCGCCCCCTATTACATGGTACTCAAACAACACTGGTGAAATGTGGGTGCGGGTCTAGGTACACCTCTGTCTATCCCTTCGGTGATTACAGGCGTGATGTTATGCTGTGTTTATGTGTATAGATAAGAATTGCATTTTAAATGCAGTCTTAAAGGTAAACAAAAGTTAAAAGTCTTAGTAACAACTATTTTTGTACTGTTATCAAGTTATTATTTAGTTATTATATTGGACCTTGGTTTTAAAGATCATTATGGCAACTCTTTTGTACAGTTTGAGCTATTTTTTTTTACATGGTTAAAAGCCAATAATGAAAGACAGATAAAAAAAGTTTTTTTTTTTTGTAAAATAAAAAATATAACAATACTTTTGTGGCGGTATCTACATCGCCACATGCGAACTACGCATCAAAGACCTGACGTCACATAAATCCTGCATCGCGTAATTAAAGTTTACCGTGCAATGGACATATATACAAGAACCTAATATCAATCGTTGGGCAGTTGCCCGCCAGACACAACACCCGTCTGGTCGGGGAGGATCCCCCCTTTTCTATGGTGGATGAGTGAACTTTACACCCTGATTCTCATACTCCTAAACTTTCATAAATCACACAGATAACACAGAACACAGTACTTCTGACATGCAAATAAAATAAAATGTTTCTTCGGCCATTTTTTTCTTCCTCTTATTTCTTCTTTTGCCATCCACACGAAATTAAACCTGATTTTTGAAATTCATTTAGTTTTTGTATTTTTTTAACAAATCACAGCATATAATGTGAGTTATATGATATTCCAGGTTTTTTTTCTTTCTTATTCTCAGTAATGGTCCAAGGTCAAACTTAGTAATATTCTGAAAATCAACTAAAACATAAGATTATAAAATTACTTACATACTTCACGCCTGTAATCCCCGAAGGGTTAGGCAGAGGTGGTACACCCGGCTACACATCAAGCTATACATTTCCAGTATAAGCTGACCTTGCATTGTACGGAAATCCTAGATCAGCATAAACTGGAAATGTACAGCTTGATGTGTAGCCGTGTGCCTATAGTACACCCACATTTCGCCAGTCATGTAATAGGGGGCGAGATTATGAACTGATTTATTTTGTATTCTAAATATGTAAGAAAATGTTTCGGGTAGTCAGAAGGCCGAAAGTCCGACAACTAGTCTTACCGAGGCGTATCGTGTGACCCAGTAACTGGGTTGTAGAGGTCAGATAGGCAGTTGCTCCACGTAAAAAAAAAAAATATTAAGATAGTTGACATTGAATAGAATCGCCCCATACCACTACCACTGTGACATATCCACACACCATTCACCACTCCTCATGCACACTCCCACACACTCACTCACACTGTACACTTAGCAATGCTAGATGGTGCTAGCATTTCACTACTCACTTTGTATGTTTGTTTCTGCTGCATATTGTATGGTTATTAAATTGTAAATCCGTAATTGGCTGTAAGACTAGTTTATATATTCTAAGTTATTATCTCAAAGAGCTGTGGATTTTGTAATAATAAATAAATAAATATACTGGTATTCAGCTGCATCCGGTTAGACTGGAAGCCGACCCCAACATAGTTAGGAAAAGGCTAGGCAGAACAGAAAGAACTTTCGCTGTCTGTCTGTTTGTTCCGTATAATCTCCGAAACGACTGGACCAATTTTGAAGGGACACTAGCAGATAGCTGATGTTATAAGGAGTCACTTAGGCTACTTTTATTTTAGAAAATTAATAGGGATCCACGCGGGTGTAGCCGCGGCCAGCACCTAGTAGAACATAGAAGGCAAGGCAAAGGTTTAAGGCTGTACCCTACCTCAGATTTTATCTCGCTCGCACCATGCTACTCGCGTCCTGAGTGAGAGCGAGACGGAGTGGGGTGCTAGCGGCTCTGAAGCGTCGAAAAGTTAAGCTAATTGGTTTTTACGGTGAAAATAATGGTAATAAAAAAAAAAAAAATCAAATAAGACCTGCTTTATAGTTAGTTCAGTTATTACGCAAAGTTTCATGATCTACTCGTAATTTGAAGTATGTTTTTAATACCAGCGGTTTAGAGTTCGTTTTTAGAGGTAACTTTGGAATTTTTTTCTATCAAGAAAATTTTATGTAATCGTGTTTTCGCCACACATAGGACCTAGCATCAATCCTCAACTTTAAGCAATTTGAGGTAGGGTGCGTCCTTAAAGAGTAACGGTGGAGTTTCTTGCCCATTCTTCTCCATACGAAAACTACCTTTTGGAAGAGGCAACTAGAATCAGTTCTATTTCTTTGTTTTTGACGTTCAAAAGTGCCTTTTACGTGCCTATTTGAAATAAATTATTTGACTAAATATTGTAACAACCGATTATTTTTAAAAGAGTAACCATCGAGATTCTTGCCGGCTCTTCTCCATAGGAAACGACCAATTGGAACCGTGCACCTAGCTTCTGACGTTTCATAAGTGCCCATGTAGGTTTATCTACATAAATATATAAAAATGAATCCTTATTTCCCTTGGTCACGCTATCACGCGTGAACGGCTAGACTGATTTCGCTAATTCTTTTTCTGGTCTGTTTGTTATTGTCAGGAGAAGGTTCTTATGAAAGAGAAAATTTAAGAATAATTAACCACCATTTAAAATTATTTCTAATCTAACCTTAGCGCTTTGACAGGACAACGTCTGTCGGGTCAGCTAGTTTGAAATTTGATTTTGATTTTTGACTATGATTTTATTAAAAAAATTAAGTAATAAAAACTAAAACCCAACTACGACTGAAAAGGTATAAACAAGACACCACAGACAGACAAATTAAAAATCCGGAGTCACACGTGTTAGGGCGGCATAAATCGAACAGATTACGTCGTAATCTGTTCGATTTATGCCGATTTATATCGAACAGATTTATATCGAATAGATTACGTCGTAATCTGTTCGATTTATGCCGCCCTAACATGTGTGACTCCAGATTTTTAATTTGTCTGTCTGTGGTGTCTTGTTTATACCTTTTCAGTCGTCGTTGGGTTTTAGTTTTTATTACTTATTTTTTTTTTAAATTATTTTGCGCTTATAATATAAATATTTTTGAAATGTGCTCATTAAGCCCTTTCATTTGATACCCAACATAGTACGATTAAACAATATTTTTTTTTTAGTTCCTGACTTTATTTCCTCTAGAGGGCGCCATTTTCTAACGATACCTTATTTGTCAAATTGTGATGAGTGGTTTAGAAGATACAAGGGAACAGATGAACATACATACATACATACATACATACATACATACCGGTCAAAATCATAACCCTCCTTTTTCTTCGCCGTAGTCGGGTAAAAATAGAGCTCGTGGCTAAGTAATAACAGTCGCACGGGTCGATCCATCAGGTTAAGCTACGCTTGCCGGGGTTGGTCTGTAGATGGGTGACTATCTTTACATATCGAGACTCCTCCGTGCCTCGGAAAGCACGTTAAGCCGTTGGTCCCGGCTGTCATTCGTGGATCTTTGACAGTCGTTACGGGTCGTCAGAAGCCCGAAAGTCTTGACAAAAATAGTCTAACCAAGGGGTATCGTATTACCTAGTTACACCACCCAGTCGCTCCATGTAAAATACTAGTATTCAGCTGCATCCAGTTAGACTGGAAGCCGAAAAGGCTAGGCAGATTGATTGATTTTATTTTAAAAAAACCTTTTTGCTTAATTCCAGTTGCCGAGAACACCAGAAATGAAGATAGTTACCACACCACACAGGAAGCATATTGAAACAATTCTATTATCTCTCTCAACGCTTCGCTATTACTCGCTCAACGTCTAACCTACCCGCCTAAGTTCAACTCGCGACTAAGGATAGAATACAACTTTAAGATTTTGTTTATTAGTTTCTAAGAAGAGAGCGGATCACTTTTAGTTTAATATGAAGATACCAGAGACCTCACCGAATGTTGGAGCTTACTATGGCAATGAGGAGAACGGACAGTGGCAGGTTTGTGGAACGTTTATTTTAAACTACAACTTTTTTTCTAGGGACATTTCAGAGGCCCTAGACAAAGTGACATTCTATCACCAATAACGATAATGGAAAAGGCAAAAATGTATAGGACTGATAATAAGCTATCGAAAAGCTTTAATGTTTCTGTCAATCCTGTTGAAAGTCGTTGTAGAAATACGAAACGCTTTCGAAGCGATTGTCACTTGTCTAGGGCCTCAGTATTTTTATCTGACGAAGCGACGCGCGCTTTACTTATGATTAACAAGTGTATAAACACGCCGTGAATGTGTGTGCGCAGGAGGTCTCGGTACGGAGATAGGCTGGTTTTCCTGTCACGCTGACCGCACGCTGACGTTCGGCGCAGATGGGTCAATATGTATGTAGTTATAGGTATCGTTTTTGAGTCGCGCTGACCGCTCAGCGCTGACGTACATACATATTGAGCGCCGACCGTCAGCGTGACAGGAAAACCAGCCTTAATGGCGAAGTCGGAAGTGTGTGTGTGTGTTACGTGCTGACGCTACTCGTCTTCACGCACACATTCACAGCGTGTTTGTGCATTTGGTTACCACAAATAAAGCGCGCGTCCTTTCTCGAGATAAAAATACTGTACAAACGCTAAGTTACTGCACACTGCTGTAAAAAGACGGCCTACTTCCTCTCACAGAACACGTGATCGTCGCGTTCATATATCACTCGTTTGTTCGGAAAACTGAGGGCCTAGACAAGTGACAATCGCTTCGAAAGCGTTTCGTATTTCTACAACGATTTTCAACAGGATTGACGTAAGCTTTTCGATAGCTTATGTCAGTCCTATACATTTGTGCCTTTTCCATCATCGTTATCGCTGATAGAATGTCACTTTGTCTAGGGCCTCTGTAAGGCAACTTTTGAACGCGACCACACGTTCGGGTTCACCGAAAAATATGAACGCGACGATCGCGATCGTCAGAAAGGGCTAGAGGCCTAGTATGCTATGCCTTAAATTAAATTGGGATGAAGTTATCAAAAGTAATGGTTTTGATAAAGGTTGTTTTCATTTGTTTTTCCAGCCAAACGGCGTGATTATAGACAGCGGTGTCGGCGGCGGCGTGGTCGGCAGCGGTGACGCCGGCATTCACCGGCCCCCCGTCTACCCCGTGCACATCCCGCGAGCGCACATGCCCGGTAATACACACGCGCACATGCCAGGTAAGATACACACACTCACACACACATACAATGCCCCCCGTCTATCTTGTGTACATCCCGCGAGCGCACATGCACGGTGATACACACGCGCACATGCCAGGTAAGATACACACACTCACACACACATACAATGCCCCCCGTCTATCTTGTGCACATCCCGCGAGCGCACATGCACGGTGATACACACGCGCACATGCCAGGTAAGATACACACACTCACACACACATACAATGCCCCCCGTCTATCTTGTGCACATCCCGCGAGCGCACATGCACGGTGATACACACGCGCACATGCCAGGTAAGATACACACACTCACACACACATACAATGCCCCCCGTCTATCTTGTGCACATCCCGCGAGCGCACATGCACGGTGATACACACGCGCACATGCCAGGTAAGATACACACACTCACACACACATACAATGCCCCCCGTCTATCTTGTGCACATCCCGCGAGCGCACATGCACGGTGATACACACGCGCACATGCCAGGTAAGATACACACACTCACACACACATACAATGCCCCCCGTCTATCTTGTGCACATCCCGCGAGCGCACATGCACGGTGATACACACGCGCACATGCCAGGTAAGATACACACACTCACACACACATACAATGCCCCCCGTCTCTCTTGTGCACATCCCGCGAGCGCACATGCACGGTGATACACACGCGCACATGCCAGGTAAGATACACACACTCACACACACATACAATGCCCCCCGTCTATCTTGTGTACATCCCGCGAGCGCACATGCACGGTGATACACACGCGCACATGTCAAGTACGATATACACACTCATTCACAAATACACACGCACACGCGCTCATACTCATATACATATCAGCACAGACTCCAAGTTCTACCCACAAACACACCCCACACGAATCCAACGAATACACCCCACATCAAATATGATTGACGTGTAAATTGTACAAACCTAATTACAAAAATAAAATAATTTATCATTTAAGAACACGTACTCATATGACTACATTGTGTTATTACAACAATGTTGCAGGCTACGTCATGGCTGGCGCATACTACCCCCCCGCGGCGTACCCGCCCGTGCCCACACAGCCACAGCCCGACGACTTCGCCGATTATATGTGGATGGAGAACGAAGAGGAGTTTGATAAGCAGGTGAGATACAGTGAGAGTGAGCTATGGTGAGATAATACAGTGAGGTATTACTATTGTGAGATACAGTGAGGTATTGTGAGATACAGTGAGCTATGGTGAGATACAGTGAGAAATGGTGACATACCGTGAGGTATGGTCAGATACAGTGAGCTATGGTGAGATACAGTGAGGTATGGTCAGATACAGTGAGGTATGGTGAGATACCGTGAGGTTTGGTCAGATACAGTGAGCTATGGTGAGATACAGTGAGGTATGGCGAGATACAGTGAGGTATGGTGAGATACCGTGAGGTATGGTCAGATACAGTGAGCTATGGTGAGATACAGTGAGGTATGGTGAGATACCTGGTGAAGGCCGCAGGATGCGAGAAGCACAGAACCGGTCGAAGTGGCGGTGCTCGGTCGAAGTGGGAGAGCCCTATGTCCAGCAATGGACGTGTTTTGGCTGAAATGATGATGATGGCAAGATACATTGAGATATGAGTGAAATACGACACAGTGAGGTATGGTGAGATTTAGTAAGATATGTACAGTCACGAGCAAAAATATGTATACACTCAGAAAAATTCAATAGCGATATTCTCGACCTATACTACGTTCCAAAATACTACGTTCGTAATTACATAAAATTACAATCAATACAGTAGATGAAAATCACTTCTAAAAGTTGCTAATTGTATACCTATTAGTGCTTGTGACTGTACAGACACCGCACATAGTGTAACAGCTTGAAATTGACTGCGCTTTTAGGCTGAGTCCTGAGTAACGGCGCACCGCGCAGGCGGATTGAACGGCGGATAAAACAAATGTTCGAGATGTTCGAACTTGTCCGGAGTGCGAGCGGGCGCGCGCATTTCACGGCGCATTTCACGTTTCTCATTATACATGCCGCGATAACTTTGTATGAACGTATACGTAAGAGATCGAAAGATCAAATTCACAATCCTCATTAATTACTATGTTATCCATACACTATAACAATGAGTATCATACGAAAGCACCAAGTGTCACTTTATATTGGAAAGATGCACTCAAAAACACGAATTAATCGTTGATTAATATTCTGACAGGACGTTATTACAATGTCATGTCCCTGGGTTCGTTGCCATGGCAACGGTAGTGCCATAGCAACAAACTACGGCGGTGCGCCGTCACTCAAGACGCCCACTAGACATCAGTCTGATAAATTCGCTCCGCAATCCACCTGCGCGGTGCGCCGTCACTCAAGACTCATCCTTATGTCGTAGTTACCGCGGCCACCGCTGGCATGTGTGCACTAAATAAACTAAATTAACGTTTAACGTATTAATTTCCAGGTGATGCAGCAACTGGAAGAGGAGGCCTTAATGGAACAGTGCATAGAAGCCATGCTGGAGGACGAGCAGCGCGAGAGACACAGAAACAGCCGGCACACGCACAACGGACACAACCATCAGCACTACCCTACGTGAGTCTCCTCAGGGGCTAATATAATAGGGAATATGCATGTTTTTTTTAAATATTTTTATTCGATAGTTTACATCGTCAAATAATAGTTTAAAAAAATTCGACGGCAAAAAAGCAATTTAAAGTACTTAAAAAAATGTTTAAAAATATCCACCCGATCCGGGCTATTTAAACGCCCTCCATTTGGCGCGCTTGGTGTGGTGACGTCACCGTCCGTGAAAACAGACAAGCAACTGTCAGGTCAACGACAAACGCTCCTTTTTGTAGGAGCGTTTGACGTTGACTTGACACTTGTTGATTGACTTGACATTTTGATTGTTACGTCACATCCGCTCTTAGCCTTTTCAAGTATTTGAATTACCCACAGTTTTTTGGGACTTTTTAAAAATTAATTTCTCGCTCAAAAAGAAATTTTATTCAAAAATATTGATGGAGGCATAATTCTGAAGTAACATAGTTTATAGAAAAAAATATTTGACCCATATTTGAATCACATGCATATTCCCTATTAGCTATACTCCATCACTACATACATGGGCGTACCCAGGGGGGGGGCAGGAAATCTCGTAGAACATGTATGAACTCGCCTAATTACTAATCAAAGTGTAAACGGGGCCTTATGCTCTAACTTTTAAATAAACCGCGCAGTAGACACTGGCAAAATGCATGGTGCAATTGCCAAAAAACCGCGCGCGACGACGGCACACTACACGATATATACCTAATGTTTCATGTAGTCGTGTTTGTGTAGTGGGTATGACAAAACAGCCGCGGACGATCCGACCTAAAAAAATCTGACTTGCCCCTCCTTAGGCCAGAAGCTGGGTACGCCCATGACTACATATTAAAAAACAAAGTTCTCCGCCGCGTCTGTCTGTCTGTCTGTTCGCGATAAACTCAAAAACTACTGCACCGATTTTCATGCTGTTTTCACCAATGTATAGAATGGTTCTCGAGGATGGTTTTAGTATATAATTTCGTCAAGTGGGCGAAGCCGCAACATCGACCCGTGCGTCTGTGATTATGTAGCCACGAGCTTGACTAACATAATGTTGTTATATTTGCAGGACAAGCAATGGCGGCCCGTCCCTCTCGCTGGAGGAGACAGTGTCCCGCTCGACTCTAAACCCACTCGCCGCCGAGTTCGTGCCCACGAGAGCTGTGCCCGCCGCCACAGGTATTATAGAAAAAAAAAAAACCGGCCAAATGCGAGTCGGACTTGCGCACAAAGGGTTCCGTACCATCCATACTAATCGAAAGTAACTCTGTCTGTCTGTCTGCCAAAACTACTGAACCGATTTAAATGAAATTTGGTACACAGATTGTCTAGAGCTTGAGAAAGGACATAGGCTACTTTTTATCGACATACCACGCGGGCGAAGCCGCGGGCGGAAGCTAGTTATCTATAAAAACGCAAAAAAATCATGTCTGTTGTATGGGAGCCCCCTTAAATATTTATTTTATTCTGTTTTTTAGTATTTGTTGTTATAGCGGCAACAGAAATACATCATTTGTAGAAATTTCAACTGTCTAACTGTCACGGTTCATGAGATACAGCCTGGTGACAGACGGACAGACAGACAGACGGACGGACAGCGGAGTTTTAGTCTTTAAAATTTGAATTTCGCGTGCAACATTAGCGCATCGCCTTGGTCCGCACAATAATACATTGGAATTCCGCCATTTGGTGACTCCTGGCCTTACCCTTCGGGAAAAACAAGTGATGGTATGATTATTTCGATTAAATATAAATGTTGTATTCCAGATGAAAGACAAGAGCCCCCCTCCGCGCCCGCGCCCGAGCCGGCGCCCGCAGAGCTAACGCGCGAGCTCGACCACACTGAGGACAAAAAAACAGAAGGTAAACACGATTCTACATAAACAAGTCTTCATCATCATCATTTCAGCCGAAAGACGTCCACTGCTGGACATAGGCCTCCCCCAAGCACCGCCACTTCGACAGGTTCTGTGCTTTTCGCATCCAGCGCATTCTCGCGGTCTTCACCAGCAGGCGTAGCATGAGCACCGTTTTGTCGACGGAAGAGTAAACAAAAATGACGTTTCCTGTAGACAGTAAACAGTACGAGACGGCAGCAAAATAGAAAGAGTCAACTGCACTTTTTACGAAATTCACTCTTTTACATAATTCGACTCAGAATTCTTTGTTTTGTCATAGGATTTATCGGTTGTCAGTGTGATTTTGACAGTAAGGATAGAAAACTTTCTTCCGAAATAGTCTACATATAAAAAGACCTAGACAAGGATCGTTAGAAATGAAAGACAAAATGACAGATTGTAGAAAGATTTCTACGGTGGATGTCAAAAATGAAGAAACGAACTGCACTTATTATAGAAAAAGCTATGTCTATTCTTCGTAGAGATAGAAAGCGCCATGCTACGCCTGCTGGTCATCGGTCCACCTTGTGCGGGCCTTCCAACGCTACGTCTTCCAGTACGCGGTCGCCACTCCAGCACCTTTCGGCCCCATCGGCCATCTGTTCTGCGAACGATGTGCCCTGCCCACTGCCACTTAAGTTTGGCAATACTTCGGGCTATGTCGGTCACCTTGGTTCTCCAAACAAGCCTTATGCCTGACAGAATCAGCCTATAATGTTCCCACTGCTGGGACACAGGCCTCCTCTCTGTGAGAGGGAGTGGGCCGTAATCCAGCACGCGGGCACAATATAAATGAGGGGTCTAAATGCAAAACCGCCTCTGTTGACTTTTTGCGTTTGTGAGCTAAAGACCGAAACGTTATACTGTCTAATACAGATGCAAGAAAGTCTGACAACCAGTCTAACCAAGGGGTATCGTATTACCCAATTACTGGGTTGTGGAGGTCAGATAGGCAGTCGCTCCATGTAAAATACTGGTATTCAGCTGCATCCGGTTAGACTGGAAGCCGACCCCAACATCGTTGGGAAAAGGCAGGCAGATGATGATGGGAACAACTTTTCGAGTCTCGACAAGTCGGTTATTCACCTAAGCAATTATTTCAAGCGACTTTTTATATAGGATAGAGGCGATTTTACTCATTTTTGTTTTGGTCTAATGCAAAAAGAAATAACAAAGAATGTTGCTAAAGTCCGGTCGCGAAGCAGAAAGAATTTCGTACAATGACCCCTCATTACTTATCTCTATCGCTCGCGCTCAAATGTATTGCCGTCGCGCTCACACATTAGGAAGACCGCACTTATCGCGAGCGCGACGGCAATACATTCTTTCTGCTTCACGACCGGACTTTACATGAAAACATCGCATGACGATAATTTAAGACAGATTGACGATTGAGACGGTTTTGCATTTAGACCCCTCAAAAATGGATAGCATGGAAACTACGAGGAAAACGTTTGACACGGAACACAAATAGACGCGCTCATTTACGAGACCTAGAGGCGATTCTCGCAGTTGCGTGGTGGACCAAAATGTTTTGCATTATTGTTTAACTTTGAGGAGCTCGTGGCTAAGTAATCGATCGGTCGATCCCTCAAGCTAAGCATGGGGTCCTGGATTTAATTTCCAGATCGGACAAAGTGTTATTGAGTTTTTTCCATCAGGAATTTCTCAGTAGCAGCCCGGAGTCTGGATGTGTGCCCGGTCATGGGGTCCCGACTCGAACAAATTATAATTACTCTTGAAAAAAAATCATAGATGGCAGCATAATGTAACAATTATGAAATTAACAATCAATAAAAAGCGTTATACGGCAAATTTTGGCTGAAGTAATATTAGTTAAAATCAAAACATCTTTGTTTAATGCTGATTTATGTATTTACACTCATAAATCTCGTATTTTCAACAAAAAACTTAATTAAGCTTTTTACTTCAATTCGAATCCTTAGAATGATAAAGTAGCCATCTGTTAATCATTTTGTTGAGAGCTCTTTGCAATAGATGGCGTTTTACTCAAGTGATGACAGGGTCACTTTAAACTTAATCTTTAGTCGTTTCATTAAGAAAAATCAAACAACATTTTTTTTAAATCTAGTACTTTACCTACAAATATAAGAATTGAACACCTAGGAAGAAAAAACGTAAAAAAAGGAAGAAAAATCCTAGGAGTCTTGCCTAGTAGCAAGACTCCTAGGATTTTTCTTCCTTTTAGGAGTTTTTTCCATCCTAGGAGTCTTGCCTAGTAGCAAGACTCCTAGGATTTTTCTTCCTTTTTTTACGTTTTTTCTTCCTAGGTGTTCAATTCTTATATTTCTAGGTAAAGTCCTAGGCAAGACTCCTAGATGGCGTTTTAACACTACAGTCTCTGGCAATTAGTGAGTCGCTGATGCTGCCATCTGTTAAAAAATGGAGGAAGAAAAATAGCCAGCTCAATTGCCAGACTTAGGGTGGTGTCATTTCTTTGTATGGGATTGGGTATCTATACATAGTATTATAATATCTGTGGCCCGGTTGATGGCAATAGGCTCGCCCCCTATTACATGGGACTTAAACATAACTGGTGTAATGTGGGTGTACTATAGGCACACCTGTGCCTAATCCTTCGGGGATTACAGGCGTGATGTTATGTTAATACCTAATTCGCTTTTTTTTTTTCAATTCTAGAACCAGTATCACCACAAACAGACCCACCGGAAGTAAGCGCAGCAGATATCATAGACAAGCAAGAAAAAAGGCCCAAAGACAAACGGGATACCAAAACCAAAATAGAAGTAAAGAAACCACTGAAACAAGAAATAAAAAGTAAGTCTAAACCACAGACGGTCAAGTCGGACACGAAGGTCACGCCGAAGAAAAAAGATGTTAATGTGAAAAGTGTCAAGAGTGAAACTAAGATAGAAGAGAAGACGGAAGATGTTGTTGTAGTAGTTCCTGAACAGAAGGTAAGAACCTTTTTGGTAAACTGAAGTCTGTTTTAAGGTACGCTGTCTGTCTGTCTGTGTGTCCCTCTGTCACCAGGCTGTATCTCATGAACCGTGATAGCTAGACAGTTGAAATTTTCACAGATGATGTATTTCTGTTGCCGCTATAACAACAAATACTAAGAACCAGAATAAAATAAATATTTAAGGGGGCTCCCGTACAACAAACGTGATTTTTTTTGCTCGATATTGAAAACGACAACAGGTAGACGCTTGAAATATTCACAGAATATTTAGTTACATATTCACTTTAAAACTCAATAATTAAATTAAAATAAAACAAATATTTAAGGGGGGCTCCCATACAACAAACGTGGATTTTTTTGCCGTTTTTATAGATTATGGTACGGATAACGGAACCCTTCGTGCGCGAGTCCGACTCGCACTTGGCCGGTTTTTTAATCTCATAGACTAATTTGACAGGTGCAAATGTCAAACTCCAAATTGAAAAAAACAATCAACAGTCACTTGAAATGTCAAATTCGTCTATGAGATTAAAAAACAGACTGCAATAAAAAATTAAGCTATTTATCGGGCTTTTTACCCGACTACGTTGAAGCAAAAAGGAGGGTTATGATTTTGCCAAGTATGTATGTATGTTCATCTGGTCCCTCATATCTGCTAATACGTGTGACTCCGGATTTTTAATTTGTCTATCTGTGATGTCTTCTTTATACCTTTTTTGTTGACTTTTTATCGTATTTGGGTTTATTTTTATAACTTTTTTTTACAATCTTTATTTTTTACAATCTATATTTAAAAAAAAAAAGTGCGTTCGTGGACCCCGACAAGCACGAAGTACGCGCGCGTTCTAAATTTCGCGAGTCTCGGTATGTAAAGATGGTCACCCATCCACCGACAACCGCGGACCTGTGCGGCATTTAGTACTTAGCCACAAGTCCCTCAAGAATAAGCCAAGAATAAATATAACCATCATTATTATTTTTTCGTTTTAGCCCCTTCCAGCGCCTGTTGAGGAGACACAACCGTCCTCTGGCTTCAAGCCCATCAACTACGCAGCCGCAGCGAAAGCCAACAAACCCAAGAAACCAGTGACCACCATAGACAAACCACAGACGCAGCCGAAAATAGAAAAAAAACTCACAGAAAAAATTGACAACAAAAAAGACAAACTGAAGACAGAAAAAATTAACACACAAAGGAAGAACTCCGCAAAGTAGGTTTGAATTAGGTGTTTTTGGCTAAATAAAAACCTTTTTGGTAATAAAAAAAATATATATTGCCCGTGTACAAATTAACAGGCAACAACAGGCAAACGTATTTGCATACAGCCTTGTACAGACTTGTGTATAGTTTGAAAGTTTGAAAATAGTTTGTGATATTTCCATTTTGAAGTAAATTTGCATTTTTTTGGAAATAAAAAAAATTAATAAAAAAAAATTATGATAGTGTATAAAAATAATGTATTTTGTGAATAATTAGTTCATAAAAATTACTAGATTAGTTTATAACTTTTTTTTTTTTCTATTTGAGACTGGATGTCGTTGCCATAGTTTAAAAAAATCTTATAAGAAGGAAATCTGACGACTGAAAGGACACTGGATAAACTAGGAATTCTGGTACCGGATTATATTTAACCGATTAGCTTACATTAATGTCATTAGCCGTCTTTACACGACACGCGCTTTCACGCGTGAAAGGCCTTTCACGCAGGAAAGAACGCGCGTGTAAAGATAGAAAACGAGAACAAGAAAGCACGCGCGCGCCCGCTCGCGCTTTCAAGTCTGTGCGCTTCGAACATAATTCAAGGCACATAAAAATGGATAAAAACAATCTCACACGATTGCGCGTGCAAGCTTTCCCGCGTTCAATCGTGCGCAAACACCCCGATCGTGAGTGAAAGCGCGTGTCGTGAAAAGGCGGCTATTAGAAGGAGCAGTCAGCCTAGTGGTAACGAGTAATTATAGAGGATTATGGCTCACTCCCTCTCACAGAGAGGATATGTGTGTCCCAACTGTGGGAAAATTATAGGCTGATTATTGATTAGCTTACATTAATTTGAATTCGGAATTCGTAACCAGAACTCCTGATAAATCCAGAACGTGTCAAGTGTCAACCACTTTTTTTTTTTAGTCTATGGTTTGACTTTTTTTTTAGTTTGACGGACAATACAAGTCAACGAAAAAAATAAATATACGGTCTCAAATTATAGAAGAAAAAAAACGAGAGCCTAGAAAAAGGCTTGTCCATTTACTATTTAAGTAGTTGATGATAAATTCGTCTTGTATATTTAATATTAAAAAAAACATGTATATGAAAAAAAAAATGCACATTATAATAAACTATTGTCTTTTATGGGTATCATTAGGATATACTTAGCATAGACGAAAGTGGTTTTTCGTTGATTTAGTGGTTTTTTTTTTTTGGAAAAAGTATTGGTTAAAAACGCGGGAATTTTCATATAATTCCAAGATGTGTTTGCTAGAAATGTAATCAAACAATATTTTTGTTTTTTTTTAAAGACATGTTTACATTTCTGCCAAAATTATTTTATACAGATTATTAACGCGTTCTTTTTTTAAATTTCTTGTGTGAAATTCACAAATAATTGACGAAATTTTAAACATGTTTGTTCGTTTGGTGTAGTATGAAAACTTTTTAAATAGTCTTACTCTTTTAACTTTTGAAGTATTTTAACCAAAATAAAATAAAAATACACCAGTTTCTACATGCGATTCTAACGTGTCTGGCGGAATTTTGGTCTTTAATGCTACGGTTCCCTAGAAGAGCGGTGGCCGCCACATAACGGCCGTCATGACATTGATGACAGTGGGGATTGACTTTAAGGTGTCACAAAACGCTCTCTAGGAAAACACATCAACTTACTTTCATAAATAACGTTTCAGTGACGTCATTCGCCAGTAAATTCCGGACGCTATGTGGCGTCTACCGCTCTTCTAGGAATCCGTAGCTTTAACATACCCTTCGAGAAATGCAGGCGTAATGGTCGTTTCTGCAGTTTTCAATTTACTTTGCAAAGTTCCAAAAAAAAAATTAAATAAAATAATCTCCCAGGCTCCTTAATCGGGTCACCGTGCATTCCATGTGAGATATAAAAACATCAATTTATTGTGAGTTAAAGAAAAAGTTTTTATGCAGTTTCGAAGCCGACATACTGGCCATGATTGTTCGGAATTGGTGTTGTCATTGTTCGGAATTTGAATTCACGACCATTTAAAAAGTTAAGTATAGGCTAAAATACAAAAAGTGAAGTGTGGCTCGATTTAGGAGTCCGGGAGTATTTGAAATTAAATCTCGTATTTGTCGTTACCAACATTTAGCAACATTATTTTGTACTGCTAGCAATGTTTTCAAACAACAGAAACTTGTTGCACAACTTTTGTTTAGCATTACCTTGAATTATTTGCGAATTTCGTCGAATTTGATTTAGATTGCCCAAATAGTGTTGATAAAAGTAAAAATAATAAAATTATGATCATTCTACAGGGTTCATTTTGGATTTGGGTTTTCCAATGAGATTGTCGATCTAACTTGACACAGACTTATTTATAGGCTTATTGTAGGGAAAAAAAAAGTGTCGTGACGGTTAAAATGTTACACTATTTTCGGTTCAACTCTCATTCGCCAAGTGCACAGAGTGTATCTTGCGATAAGAAACTTCATTTGAAAATGACAGACATTGCCACTTTTCACAGTGATTTCATTAGTTACACACAGTTTAATTGCGTAACACACTTACGATGGCAATAACTTTCGTTATGACAGTTCGACGTTCAACAACATTCATTGCGCTATTTACGTTGTTGAGCAGACTAGTTTTTGAAGTGAAAACTTCTTTAAGCGCGTTGAGCACTTTTTGTGTGAACAAAAATCATGGAACTCGCGTCATCGTCACGCCTGAAGTGATTTGTTTTAGCCTATTCATTTATTACCTGTTGTCAAACCTCACGGCAACATAGCTGTACAAGTATATTTTGAGCTCGCGGCTAAAATCTGAACGAATGCCGCCATTTTTTTATTTTTATTTCAAAACAATATCATGAAAAATATCCTGAACTGGCTGTTTGCCCGCGACTTCATCTGCGATCCAAGATGAAAAGTTTTCAATATCCTAACTAACCCAGGTCATGGTCTACCCATATGTCAAATTTCATCCAAATCCGTTCAGCAGTTTTGACGTGAAATCGTAACAAACAAACACACTTGCGCATTTATATTATTAGTTAGCCAACAGCGCTCGGGGTATCAGCTATAAATTAATGATTTTTGAGGTGGCTCGAGAATAGATTTTTTATTTTTATTATGTTGCTAAAATAATGTCAAAGCAGTACCGCTAAAGCTACGGTTCCCTAGAAGAGATGTTTTATCTTACATTTCACAAATAATCTTAGAGCATTAAAATTATGTATTGTAAAAAAAATATGTGTACGCGTATGTCCCAAATTAGGTTTAGAGTATAAGGCAAGCACAGGAACGATTTGTAGGTTACATTTTAATGTGCCGGCTGTCTTTGTAACGCGAAATGGCTGCGAAAAATTATTTAGGCAATTGTCAAAAATTACAATATGGCTCAAAATTATTTACGCACATGTTTAAAATTACATTATGGTTCAGAATGATTTAGGCAAATGTCAAAAATTACAATAAGGCTCAAAATTATTTACGCAAATGTCAAAAATACAATATGGCTCAAAATGATTTAGGCAAATGTCAAAAATTACAATAAGGCTCAAAATTATTTACGCAAATGTCAAAAATTACAATAAGGCTCAAAATGATTTAGGCAAATGTCAAAAATTACAATATGGCTCAAAAATTGTCCCCGGTTACTGGGTTTTCAAGAAACATCCGACCCGTCCCTGCTTCGCACGGTATGTAATTTTAAACCATTCGCAGGCACTTTTGAATCGTCAAGGAATCCATCATTTGGAAGTTGAAGCTAATTGCCCGTTCCAAAACGTTGATCTCAAAATACCTACGTTGATCGCAAAATTGTGGTCTCTTCCACAAAACCATTAATTTATAGTTGAGACCTTTGAGCTACTTTGTCTACCACAAAGTGCAAAGTTCGTTCTTTCATCAAAATGACTCAAGCAAATTATCATCGACTCAGCTCTGAGCATCACCACCCTATAACGTTCCCACTGCTGGGACAGAGACCAGGCGCGGTCCGAGAGGGGGTACCGGGGGTTCATGACCCCCCCCCCCCAAATCCTTTCAATCTGTCGAGAGACTGAATGGTTTACGTGCTTTACTAACTAAAAATTGTAGGTACTTGAGCTACAGTGACCCCAATCGGCATATTATACAAAAAAAAGTTTTTAGAGTACTTATCAATTAGGTACCTAACCATTTCCCTAAAAATATTCCTCGGCACCAATGGTGAGGCTGCGACCGCGCCTGACACACGACCTGTCTGTGAGAGGTTGGTGGATGTCACATGTCTTCGATGTTTTCGCTGTAGGACATGTCGGTTTCGTCACGATGTTTTTCTTCTCAGTTTTGAGACCAGCACTCCTATTCTGTATCACACATATAATCGGAAAACATCGTCTGCTCAACAACGTAATTATTGCAATGAATGTTGTTGAACTGTCAAAGTTGTCATTCACCGTATGTCAATGATGTCGTAGATCAGCGGTTTTCAAACTTTTTTTTGACCACGGAGCCCGTTTGGAAAACTAAATATTTGAAGGAACCCTAAAGTTATAAAAAACTACGTTTTATGGGATTATTCCGCTTTGCCCCCCACCAGTCTGTCCCAAAAGTGGGACAAAATGAATTGTTCACAGTTTACAGTCGTACATTGTCACCCACTCATTGATTTTGGTGGGGTCAATAACACTCGCACAGTATGGCTGTCCTAGCTAACTAACTAGATACTTGGAAAGTACATCTTAACGGCTCGGTTGCCAACACAAAAAGAGAAGTCTCTTTTGAAAATACAAATCTTTTTCAGTTTTTGTCAAAAATATTTTTCGCTGCCATTTAAATTTTTACTGAATGAATTTATTGAAAAAAAAATAGTCCAACAAGCCAACATTATTATTATTAATTATTTTTATTAATAATTATTAGGTTTACTTCGGAGGTCGGTAGTAGGTTTTGAAAACTGACATTTATATTAATTAATTAAGGTTGAATGCCATTTTGACATTAAGTCACACAAAAGTTGTTATGGCACTATGGCATGCGACCTACTTGCATACTTTCCTGCAAGTTACTGGCATGGTTATTCCTGGCCCAAGCTACGGTTCTCTAGAAGGGCGGCGGCCGCCACACAACGGCCGCAGTGACAAGTGTCATGTACATTATGGCAGCGCGTTTTGAATTTACGGTGTCAGAACATGCTCTCTAGGAAAACACACCGATTTACTTCTATAAATAACGTTTCAGTGACGTCAATTGCCGGTAAATAGTAGACGCTATGTGGCGGCCATCGCTCTTCTAGGTAACCGAAGCGTTATTTGAGAAAGCTAGGCGATATGTACAATTAAGTATTGGACAAAAATTACATAAATTATGATATCATCTAACGGCTCATTCACACGTGGACGATTCGTGTTTTTTGACAAATCGTCTTTTTTCATGATTCGTTTTTTTTACGGCGGCAATTCTTCTTTAATGCCCTAGTTCACATGCATCACGAATCGCGAAACATGATAGACACGTCTTAAATCACATATCGTCTTTTAAAATGTTTGACGATCGTGAATAACGGGTCCCGTGTGCACGCGGCCTAACCAGAGCTTTTGTAATAGATTTGATATTCAAATCTGTGAGGTAGAAATACACTGATTTAGATGAATGAAATAGGATTGTTTATCTAAATGAATCATTTTAATTACAAAAACTACTATCGACACGTAAGAATTAATTATTGGAGCAAAAAGGCCATAAAAGAAATTTGTAAAAAAATAATAAAATTAATATAAAATTAGTATACATGTTTATATATAATGTCAATTTGTACAGCTACGGTTTTGGAAATTCAATTCTGGACCATTTTTTCAAGAGAAAGTTAATTTTTTGGTAGAAATTAACGTTTTTCAAATCTGTAGCTCCCCTTGACTTGTTCTACTCGTTCCCTATATATAATAGCGTTATAATATAAGAAAAACCCCGGCGGAAGCAATGAAAAATTATGTCATAGTTAGTATTAAATCTTATCAAAATTAATACAGCAGTTTTTGAGACGAACGTTTTATAGTTTAACATTTTTTTAAATCCGTCTCGGGTTTTGTATAGCAATAATGATTGATTGTGGATGGCAGGCGGGCGATATTGCGTACTTCATATTATCAAAAGGAAGTCTGTTGTTGGAAACAAAAAAAAATGTTGTAGAGGAATTTGAATCTCTCAAACATGGACTGGCTTCATTTATTTGTCTAAAAAGATTTTATAAGAGCCCTGTTACAAACAAAAAGTGAGATTTTTTTATTATTAAGTATTTCTAACGTACCGATGTTATTGTTCATAAAATGTATGGAAATACGTGCACGTTATAAAGCCGCGTACAAACATCGCGAGGCGTGCGTCGCGAATGGTTCGTCACGTATGCCTTAGCCTGAGGCATACGACGGTATATTTATGCATGCGTCCCGAACGACACGTAAACAACCACGCACGGTGTTCGTCAGCGCGCAACGCCACGTCCATCCACACGGAGCGCACGGCTCGCACTGAGGCGGCGTTCGCAACGATCGTATGACGCGAATGCTCACTGTGAGCACACACGTCCACACAGCCCGAGCCATTCGCAACGCACGCCTCGCGATGTCTGTACGCGGCTCCATGTTATCGTGGACGGAAACAAAGCGTCTTCATACAGCATATAAAGAAACCATGTCCGATCCAAATGATAAATGATTTTATTTCTGTAAGTTGGTTTGTACAAACACTTTTACACGTCAATCACATTTTTTAAACTAGATGAGTTCGGCAAAAGGGGGCGCCTAGGTACCGCAATAACATTACTGATAAAAAGTAATCGAAAATTATTATTTCTGAAGTTAGGAAAGTTATTACTGTTTAAAATTCACGTTTTTTGTATCAAAATTACACTAATTCCATTATAAATTAGCAAATTATCTACAGAGGTCCATAAGTTATCGACTTGTAGATACCCGCTAAATACTGGCCGCCCGCGCCCCATGTATTAACCAGGTAAAATAACCCTTTAAAAAAAAAAGGCCGATTTTTTTTTCTTTCCAAAAAAGAACCTTATAAACAGACTCTCAGTATGATTCTTACCAACACCCTCACGGATAGACAAGGTTTTTATTACACGCTGTATATTGCCATACATTTTACGTGCCTGTTATGATGTCGTAGACGTCCGCGATATCGTCACGTTAGAAATTATAAAAAGGCACAAACAGTCTTCCCAAACAATAGTGATGTCACAAAAAGTCGTACGACTACCCGCAAAGTCGCTCGTTTGCACAAACTTACCAAGTGTGAATAAAACGTGTTCTCTATCACTGCCAACCCCCTGTTTCTAGGTAGCGATATAGGAACCCGCTTTCTGCATGAATCCGTAAGTGCCTATAAATGAAAAGGTATTTTCAAGCTCCATTTAAGATTAAAAAAAAAAACAATTATAGCATAATCTATGTTAAGTACTAGTTTTATTATTAATCGTGTTTTATAACTAAAGAGAAATTTCTCATAAAGATGTCATTGATATAAGTTTTAAATTGCAATGCCTGACGCGCGTTTGTGAAATGTCGTCGTATAAACTCGTCTATTATGTATAGCAAGTTACGGGGAAGAGAGTTGGTCGACAAAATTGTATCGTGCAGCGGTTTTTGCCCGGATTTAGGGCGAGCGCACACTAAGACTTTTTGTAGCGCGATTATAGTCCGCGCTCGCCCTTAGTCAGCGAGAAAGCTTTGAGAAATCTTAAAAACACAATTAATAATAATAATAGTTGATCTGTAAATTAATTGTAAATTTTGACATATTATAGTGTATGCATGTTATAGATTGATGCTAGATATTTACGTTATCGCAATACAGATAAAATACAAATAAAAATGTTTAGTGAAATTAAATATAATGGTAATGTGAAAATGTTTCGTATTGTTTTAATTTTGCACCCATTTGCATTTCATGTAGGTAATCAAGTTAGGACAAAGTCCTCGAGTCCAAACCGAAACCGATCGTCGCACTGTTTAAGGTTAATTGGGAATTATGACATAGATTTTTAATGATAATTTTGCATGCCTGAATTGGTGCAACACAGTGGACGCCGCATTCACTTGACATCCAGAAATGTATGATTATGTACTGTGTTGAGCAATAAACGTTTTTGAATTTGAATTTGAATTTGAATACTCACAGCCGCTAGGTAAGTACGCGGACGTAGTCTGATAAACAGGGTTCCTAGTAATTCGACGTATATTGGATATTACAGCCGAGGCGGTATTATTCAATGTAAAGTGTAATAATCAATGCACACGCGTTTTTTCAACACACTTGCAAGGAAAAAAAACAGACTTATTGTAAAAACTTATGCTACGATAACGTAACTATAGAGATGATAGATTTTTATAATGATTAACTGACCTTTTTTGCCAGATACTGACTATCCGGAGTCTCTTTTAAAAACTTCTCTGTCGGTTGGTGAAAATATTTTAAATGTATCTTTGATAATAATAAACCACACAACAAAAACGATGGCTTTGTTTTTCCATAGGTGTAAATAAAGGCACTTGCAAAACCGTTAGAAAGCCTATACAAAAAAATATGAATTGAGAAAGAAAAAAAAAATACTTTTCCCTTCCAGGGACTACAGGAGGGACCACGGGGAATAAACGTAATCAAGTAAACGTAGGTACAATGGCGGAGTCAAATCTATTATGTCGTTTATTTATTTTCTTTCTTATTTATTTACATTTTTAAATATTTTTATAAAATCATTAAAAAAAACATTTAAAAATATAAAAAATTGTAGCCCATCGCCATCAGGATCAGGTTCCAAGCTGCCGGTGGTCAGGGCTCACTATGCGTGCCGTGTCCAGGAGTACTGCTTTCTGAATCAAGCCCTTGACCCAGCCGTGCAATGAGAGCCTCCTGAGATGTTAGTCGAGGCTCTTCGCTATTAGGCCATTGACCGTAACGATTATCGGTACAATGATTGCAGAGTCCACATGATGTCCACGTCCCACATGTCGACAACCTCGTGTGCTAAGTCGAGATACTTGATTTTTTTATCTTTCTCAGCTTTCACGAGATTCTCGTCATGAGGGACAGAGATATCAACAATCATTGAACGGCGCCTCTCGTCGATTTATCACCACAATATCAGGCTTATTGGCTACAATAGTCCTGTCAATGATGATAGATCGATCCCAGTACATTGTGGCGTGACCATTTTAGAGAACTGGGTCAGGCACATACCTGTAGTATGGTACTTCATACTCCACAAGGTTGTACTGCAAGGCAAGTTGCTGGTGGATAATCCTAGCTACTAGATTGTGTCTGTGCAAGTACTCGCCATTAGCAAGACGAGAACAACCGGAAACGATGTTAGGTTAGGGTAGTGAACAAGCGGTTCGTCGGGGCGGGCGGGTCAAGTGGCTTGCGCGCGTGCCACCCGCGGTCTTACCGGAAAAAAGCGCAAGTCTCTAGTTCATACTAATTCAATGTCTAGTATCCCACAGACGTTTTGTTATGGCAAAAGAAAACTCATGGGCATGCATGGGATTTTTTTTACCATAACTAAAAGACACTGGTTTGCTTATGGTTCTTTTTTTTTTAATAAAAACTTGCCTTCGAGCGCTTGTCTTTGGTAAAAAGCTTCACCAAAAACAATTTCTATTGGATACAAAGTGCGGTAATGTAATGTAAAAAGCACGCTTCCATAATACACTGCATTATTAACCTAAAACCGGTTCAATAAGAGCCACTCTACGAGTAAGTGTGTTGAAAACATCGAGATATAAGTACTAACGTACTAGAGAAGCTACGTCAAATAACTGAATTGTCCTATTCTTCGTATTGAATCTTTAGTTCGCTGCAGCGCTAAAATAATAACAATTCGTCTAAACCGTACCTAATTTACCACAGTGCTAGATTTGCTGCGGTAGTGTATTTATTCTCGGCAAAAAGGTCTTAAGCGCCATGTAAATCACGGCACTTACGCGTTTTCTTCGACAAACTGCGGCGCGATCGCCGCAGTTGAACGAGACGAAGTAGGAATTTACGGTGTCTTCTCTAGTACGTTAGTACTTATATCTCGATGGTTGAAAATGACATTGTTTTTAGATAATTTTAGAAACGACATGTAAAATATAATAATTATTACTATAATTTATTTTAATATTTCAGAGATGACCAAAGATCTATATTTTCATAAATTACTTACTAAAATTAAAGAGCCTCCATGTAAGTATATAATTTACTCTGCTGTCACCCTGGTTATTACTAAACTAGCTGTGCCCCGCGGTTTCACTCGCGTAGGTCTCGATCCCGTGGGAATATAGGGATAAAATGGAACTATGTAAGGTCTACCCGTGTGCCCATGCTCTCCTCTCTAGAGTAAGGAACGTCGTGGCGGCGCACTGTGGATCGAAAAAGGCTCTAGACTTAGGAGCTTAAATTTTAAAGTGTCAATTTTTGCTTGAAATCGCTTCGAATAGCCAATATCATGCATAAATATATATCATAGGGTACAATCTGGTAGGCAAAGTGGAAACTTATTTTTTTTTTTTGAATAAAATGAATGGACCTAATGCTTATATCTCCGGAACGGAGAATAACCAGAATATCCTTTCACATGGTCAGGTAACTATTTATTTATGATTTGTTGACATACTTCATACGAGATTTAGTGCCGTTATTTAAAAAAAAAACATCTCTGAATCTGTAAAAATCGAGTAGGTCAAAAACACAAATAAATAGTTACATAACCGTGTACAAAGTAAAAAGTTTTTATACTGCTACATTAAATACCCTTGATGTTAAAACTATTTATTTGAATAAGACTTGATATTATGTTGGTAAAACTCCTACGCAAATGATGCATTACCATAAAAAAAGGTTATAGTGAGTCATCTGGGCCCATAACCTGTTAAAACACGTTCAATTTTTGTAATAGACTTTATTAGACAGACGGATGTTTCCACAGAGCACAAAGTATATAATTTTGTTACCAACAAAGAGTACCTATAGCAACATACTAAAATCTTAAAAGATAAGACATATGCTGTCGCGGACTTTTTTTAGAACTTATAAAGAGGAACAATTCCATCATACATGATATTTGCGTAACGTATACCGTTTACGCAACGGAAGCTGTCAAAAAGGAATAATTTTTCCCGTTTGGCAACATTTTTCATTTATGCTTCGCTCCTATTGGTCGTATTGTGATGTTATATAGCCTATAACCTTCCTCGATAAATGGACTATCCAACACAAAAATATTTTTTCAATTCCAACCAGCAGTTCCTGATATTAGCGCGTTCAAACAAACAAACCAACTCTTCAGCTGTTTCTGTCATACAAAGAATATCTATTTTGTTACAATTCAGAATTAAGAAGTATAAGGGACTAGTCACACTTATTCAACTTTATTCAGCTTATGCCCATAGAAAACAACGATTTCGTCTACTCAGCTTTCGCGGCAATCAAGTATAAATTCACGAAGGGACTACGGGAGGGACCAAGGGACCAAGGGACCAAGGGACCACGGGGAATAAACAAAAATGAGGACAAATGTGTTATTATCATGCGAGTGCTATATAGAGTTCAGCGCTGTTCTGCCGCATTCAGCGCTGTTCCGCCGCATTCAGCGTCAAACGCGGCGGAACAGCGCTGTACACGGATGGTTCTCGACTCCTTGTCGACAAGGTGTAAGCGTCTCAGCGGAGATAACACGCTAAGGGCGAATTACACCAAACTTTTATACCGATAAGTCTTATCCTGCGAATAATTTTTTTCATACAAAAACTGTCAGACGACAATTTTATACCTCGGATAAAAGATATCTGACTTTGATAAAATCAGCCCTAAGACAGCTTTTCTCATTCTTACGACGCTGTAGTAGTAGTGTGTGAGTAGTCCCTAAATCTTCCAAATAGTAGTTTCAAAGTAATGAATGCTAAAAAGTTATTTGTTTTTATCACATTTGAATATTATTGATCGAAGCATTTGAATGAAAGGTTTTTCACCTGTGTGTATACGAATATATTTATTAATTCGTACTTTTCACTAAATCACTAAAACTACGTTGACATACATCAAACGTATAAGGTTTTTCACCAGTATGTGCTCGAATATGTGTTGACAACGGACCCCTTTGACTAAAACCACGCTGACATACATCACACTTAAAAGGTTTTTCACCAGTGTGGTTTCGAATATGTTTTAATAAACTTCCCTGTTCACTAAAACTACGATGGCATACATCACACTTGTAGGGTTTTGTGTGTATTGTAATAATATGTCTACTTAAATTACTCTTTTGACTAAAACTACGTTGGCATAAATCACACATAAAAGATTTTTCACCAATTTGTGTACGAGTACGTTGTTGCTCACACTTATAAGGTTTTTCCCCGGTGTGTATTCGAATATGATTTTTTAAACTACCCTTGTGACTGAAACTACACTGACATACATCACACTTATAAGGTTTTTCACCAGTGTGTTTTCGAATATGTTTAAATAAACTTTCCTGTTCACTAAAACTACGATGGCATACATCACACTTGTAGGGTATTGTGTGTATTGTAATAATATGTCTACTTAAATTACTCTTTTCACTAAAACTACGTTGGCATAAATCACACATAAAAGATTTTTCACCAATTTGTGTACGAGTACGTTGTTGCTCACACTTATAAGGTTTTTCCCCGGTGTGTATTCGAATATGATTTTTTAAACTACCCTTGTGACTGAAACTACACTGACATACATCACACTTAAAAGGTTTTTCACCAGTGTGTATTCGAATATGACTTATTAAATTGTACTTTTTACTAAAACTACGCTGACATACATCACACTTAATAGGTTTTTCACCAGTGTGTATTCGAATATGTCTTCTTAAATTACTCTTGTCATTAAAACTACGTTGACATACATCACACATAAAAGATTTTTCACCAATTTGTGTACGAGTTTGTTGCATCATTTTTTTTACGTGATTAAAACGACGCTGATCACATTTGTAAGGCTCTTTGAAATAAGGGCCAGGTTTTGACGTTCGTTTTTGAGTTTTCAGGATAACTTTCGAGACTGATTTGTCTTTTCTCGTTTGCTCGGCTGTTACTGCATCTTCTAGTTTTGTTCTTCGTGTGTCTAGTTTTGGTTTCGTCGCAACGACCGCTCCTGTGGTTATAAATATGGTAAGTACAATGTAGGAAGAGGAATGTTTGCTCACCTTTAGATTAACTAACTAATACTTACTTTTCATCTCCCTGGTGCTTCGTTTCTTCTTCAATACTTCTTGTTCTTCTGCTACTTCCGTTTTAAACTCCATTAAAGCTACATCGTCCTCTAAATCTGATTCAGAATGGTGTGGTGATATATTTGCTACATCTGGACAGCTATTGCATAAATTTTGCGATTCTTGATCTGTAAGGAAACAAAAACAGACAAGAGTACAACAAGAGTAAGAGTACCTATTTCTTTTCAGGGTTCCGTAGACAACAAGGAACCCTTATAGTTTCGGCATGTCCGCGGCTTAGCTCAGACTCTTTTTTACTAGAAAGGTGTAATTTGGTAGTATTTGGTGTACTTATCACGCTGACAAAAAAACTTTATGTAGGGAACTTCCGCTACAATTAAAGTGGGATGTTTTTTTTTCTCGCCTGTATCATGGTGAGAGGTGTCATTGGAAACTTTAGTATTGTGAGCGTCTGAAAACCATTTCATGAATTCAGGGATCCGTTGGCGAAATATTAAGCTTTAAAGTGCTTATTTTTGTTAAAGTCAAGTGTGTGTATCCCCCCTCTGCCAGCTAAATTTATAGATAATATGGGCGCAGATGACACAAAAACCAGTACAAGAATTTTGGTAAAGATGGCGTTTACTTTAGGATTGTAAACGACACTATGAAAAGCTTCTTACTACAACGACTGGGCAATGTTACATTGACATTTTGTCTCTTTTTCATCCACATTTCGCCTTTTAAAAGTGCTAGGGTTGGCATATGGTAAAAAATATTCTGACGTTTTTCCTTTCTACAAGGAATGTGTACGTGTTTAGACAGTCTTGCTTTTTTAAAATTTCCCGCGTGTTTTCAGGACCGAATTTCGTTGGCCGGACTCTAGCAACAAACAAGGTAGTCAGTATTGCCATACATATAACCTATTTTCCACCAAAGTCAATCAATGTTGCCATAATATTAAGATATTTTTGCAAATCAAATATATGCTTATAAATTGTTAGACGGGCAGTTTCCCTTGGGGGCAATGTTGGCATGTTGGCAGTACTATATTATGATAAAAAATCATGGCAGTACTATATTATATAACGAAATTAAAAGGAAAACTATCACAGCTAAGTTGGGTCTACGAGTTAACGAGTAATAATCGACCAACTTACATTTGCAGTTGCAAAACACTTTCTCTAAGTTTTTTAACTACAATGTTAAGTTTGTTCTTTGGATAAATTCATCCCAACTACGGAATCCGGCCGGTTTTTATTAGGGTTCCGTACCCAAACGGTAAAGCGGGACCCCAATTGACCCCATTACTAAGGCTTCGCTGTCTGTCTGTCCGTCTGTCACCAGGCTGTATCTCATGAACCGTGATAGTTAGACAATTTAAATTATCACAGATGATGTATTTCTGTTGCCGCTATAACAACAAATACTAAAAAACAGAATAAAATAAATATTTAAGGGGCTCCCATACAACAAACTTGTTTTTACTCGATATTGATAACGGCAAATACGGCAAATACGGCTTGAAATATTGACACAGAATATTTAGTTACACATTCACTTTAAAAAGAAATAATTTTATTAAAATAAAACAAATATTTAAGGGGCTCCCATACAAAAAACTTGATTTTTTGGCCGTTTTTATAGATAATGTACGGAACCCTTCGTGCGCGAGTCCGACTCGCACTTGGCCGGTTTTTTAAATAATGAACTCCAAAAAATCTTCCAAATATTTCCTACGTCTTGAACCAAAAAAATACTACCTACTCTCCAAGCAATATCTAGATAACTTAGATAAATACATTTTGCTCTCGGTCTATTATTGGTCGCGGCGGCGAACGCTCTGCCCGTGGGTGGCTTGCAACCTGTGCCACGAGTTTTGTCGCCCCGGCCGGCGGTCGACAGCTGTTCGAACCGCCGGACTCGTGGCCAGGCGGTAAGTCTCGATCCCGTAGGAATGTCGAGATAAAAAGTATCCTATGTCGTTATCCAGGTCATGGTCTACCCATGTGCCAAATATCCTGTTCAGCCGTTTTAGAGTGAAAGCGTAACAAACAAACTCACTTTCTCATTTATAATATTAGTCAGGATATTATTTATTGATAATATTATTTATATTCTTAGAAACATACCTTCACTTTGATGTTCCTCCTTTGGCTCAATAATATCATCAAGTTCCTCACAAACAGCTGGTAATTCTTCTTTGATATTATTACTTTCTGTTTGACATTCATCAACTATACTTATGAGCACTATAGGACATTTAATAAACCCACCGAAAAACTCCAAATGGTCTCGGTTTAATAAAGGCTGTAAAAGATGAATATCGTATTAGGAAAATATGCTGGTGTGGTGACCACAGTCCCACACGCCGCCGCCTCGCTTGAAAGAATGTGAGGTTATTTGGGGGTTCTAGAGGGAGGGTTTTATTTTTAATAAAAAGTATATTTTTTTTAGGTAAGAAAATTTTCTAATTGTTTACGGCTGCAAGAGCGAGCTTAGCGAGCTGGACCAAACATAAACCCCGCCGACCGCCATCCCCTTCTAACCTAACCTTTCTGAGTCTTGGAGCCCCCAGTCCCGACACATCTTGACTTAGTAAAAACGTAATAAGAACTTAGGATGCAAGAGCAAGCGAAGCGAGCTCGGGACTTGGGGCACCCCTACTCGGACAGTTAAGGTTCGAAGGGGATGACCGAGGCTAGAGAGCGAGCAAAGCGAGCGAAGCGAAGCGTCATCGCCTTCGTGTTGGCAGAAATATTATCGTCGTCGATTGCGACTTACATCAAATAAAATAATTAAACCTATTTTTATTTGACCTTGACTTTCGAGACGTTTGACATTGACCCTGAAAATTTGTCTTCTGTGACCTGGTGGGGGGGGGGATGACTTGCCCTCTTCTTCTCTCCTCCCTTCCACCTCCCTCTACATTTTATATTATTTATGTATTCTGGTTGTTGTATTTTTATTTTAGTACTACTTTTTATTCGTTTTCTAACATTTCATTTGATTTAGGGCTGATTTCATCAGTCAGATATATTTTATCCGTGGAATAAAATTGTCATCTGACAAGTTTTTGTATGGAAAAACTGTAAAAAATTCAAAATTTATTTGCAGGGTAAGACTTATACTCGATATAAAAGTTTGGTGAAATTCATCCTAAGTTTTTTAATAATTTGCGTAAGTATTTTAAAATTATACATTATACCTGTTTGAGTACATAAGTGATTTTTAACGCTATACCAATATAGTATTAGTTATTATACTTAATTTATTACATAATTCTTTATAGGTATATTAATGAATATGTCACAGATTATAAAAGTTGAGCGATAATAGTCTCTCAATTGATTATTGTAGTACCGAGGTGAGGGTAAAATCCGTGACGCGCTCACTAGAGTGGGGCGGCACGTGGACAGAGTCGTGTTAGGGGAAGTGGCTGAACGACGAGGCAGTCTTGTGCGAAACTGTCGGTTTTTCCGAACGTGTAAAGTAGTGCGTGAACATTATAAGTAATGTACCTACTGTAATGATTGTTCTGAAAGTGAAATACTAACTGATTTGCTGTATCATCGTGTTTTATTGTAAACCTGGACTATGGAGTCGTACCACCGAATCGAGATGATGACGGCAACTATCGCTCAGCCATCGCTGACGCCGTCAAATATAATTAATTATTTATTGAAAATAAAAATGTTAATTTTTATTTTTCTTTCTTGCAAATTATAATTTATCGGCTAAATATTCTTTTTTATGTACTATATTACTTTTTGCTCAATAGAAAGTTTTAATTGATTAATAAAACTTATCTTTTTTCATGGGTTCTAGTAACTTGTGTACCTATTTATATTTTTAAAGACATAACAAAGGTAATGGAGGAGTGCATTTTTTTCATTCAACCTCACCTTACAATCCTCATTCATCATCTGAGCGAACAGCTCCTCGGCTTCCAGACATTTTCTCAGTAATCGGTAGCATTGCTTTAGTTTAGTGCAGCAGAAGAAACAAGCAAGCATTGGTCTACAGTCTTCAGTTATAAACTGCAACAAAATTCTTCTACATAAGACACAGGAAATAATTTTAAAGCACTGGCAAATGACTTGAAAGCATTATTGGTGGTCAATAATGTTTTCAAGGCATGAGCTTTGAT
This sequence comes from Lithophane socia, assembly GCA_947522985.1. Taxonomy (NCBI): domain Eukaryota; kingdom Metazoa; phylum Arthropoda; class Insecta; order Lepidoptera; family Noctuidae; genus Lithophane; species Lithophane socia. Next base: position 2,152,449 of record OX383281.1, on the reverse strand, counting down.
TACTACTCTAGCTCAAGGCAGATTGGTGACATGTATTTATTTAGTCCAGGTTTCCCCTTCTATTTTCTTTCAATAAAGTCAGTGATTTACAATCGCCGCTAAGACGACTATCTGACCGAAAGTTCATATGAATTAATTAATATCCTTGTGTATGATTCGCCCTATTATATTGGTTCCTCACATGGTTTTCTTTCACTGCTGTCTACAAATAAAATACTACTTGGTAATTTAATTCTTATTTTTATCAACTTACTGGAATATCCGTCAGCCTCTCATAAAGTTGTTGTAAGTTCCTGTTGACCACTATATACATGCGTACATTGTCAGCTAAACATATTCTACACATCGGTAGTTTTTCCATCTTTGGACTCAAAACGTGTCGCTAAAAGTTATTTAGTTCGGCAGTTCGGCTTTACATTTATTATTATTGCAAAACATTGTGGTGTACAATAAACCGGCGTGCCTTGCCTTGTAAATAAATGTTAAGATTTCTGGTAGTCTTCGAATGCGAATAAAAGCTTGTAAATAACGTATGGACTTCCTTTATGAACAACTGTAAATCGGGATCCAGAGAATTATGTTCCTTGCTTCTAAAATAAATCTCTCTTAGCAAGTCCAAGTAATTAACAGCACAGGTTCGCAGGAATATAGAAACAAACAACGCAAACAACACAGAGCACTATTACCACCATTACCACAGATAACTACAACGTAGTATCTCTAAGTAGTCTGTGACTACAACCCACAGAGTACTTTTTTATATATGAAACCCGTGACCTCGGTGAAGTTAGCCGCACGATTTCATTATTATGAACTTTTGTTAGTGCTAATCGTTAGAGAATCGTTAGAGAGGGTTAGAGAGAAAAGAAAAATCGGTAGAGAGTAATTAGTTTTTATGTAAAAACAATTTTAATTTTTCGTGTGAAGTTGACCCCCCTTCCCGCAAAAATGAACTTAGACGTAATTTTATTTTTTTAATCGTTTGCGAATCGTTAGAGAGAAATTGAGAGTTACAGAAAATCGTTAGAGAGTTAATATTTTATTTGATATTAAATAATTTCTGAGAGCGTGACATTAGCCCACCTCTGTGAATTTTGCCCCCGATATAATTATTCTCAACTTTTGTTAATGCTAATGGTTAGAGAATCGTTAGAGAGAGTTAGAGAGAAAAGAAAAATCGTTAGAGAGTAATTAGTTTTATTTATTAACGATTTTAATTACTTTTGTGACATTGGCCTCCATTCCCGCAAAAATGGACGTAGACGTAATTTTTTTTTTTTATAGATTGAGTATCGTTAGAGAGGGATAGAGAGTTAAAAAAATCATTAGATAGTTAATATTTTAATTGATATTAAATTATTGCTGAGAACGCGTTTTACCCTAGGACCTGAGCAGGTTAAAATTTAGAAACGTGCCGCCTCGATAGTGGATAGGGGGGGGAGGAGAGGGGGGAAGGGAACCCCCCACTCCCCCCTGCCGGAGATACAAAGTTTTTTTTAAATATGACAAATCTCTTATATGCTGGGGCCACACCAACGGATTATCGCGATAGACGTTAACCGTTGGTGTACTACACTACGACTTACCTCGAGAATGTGTTGGGTGATTGAAAACTCTGGTGGCGGCATTTTAGGCAGATCAAAGAGATTTACCGCGAGAATTATTGCATTGAATGAAGCAGCCACACTTACGTTTCTTTTTGTGCACTGCACCGTGAGCGCGAGCAGTACCGTGAATAGTAGGTACTACTGATATGACACATACATGACATGATACAGAGGGACGTTATAGTTATGAGTGGTAAAGTTGTGTATTTGATTAACGATCATTTAACAGTGATACCTGATAAGAATACGAAATATTGTTGGTAGTTTCAATTTGATTCGGTACTTATAGTGCATCATTTATGCTCAAAACACACAAAAGGTGGGTGCTTGTCGGGTCTTTTTTAACCCACCGACGGAAAAAGAGGAGTGTTATAAGTTTAACGTGTGTGTCTGTATGTTACATCGTAGCTCCCAACGGCTGAACCGATTCCGATATTTTTTATTTTGTTTGAAAGGTGACTTGATAGAGTGTTCTTACCTATGATTCAAGAAAATCGGTTCAGCTGTTTGAAGATAATCAGCTCTTTTCAGGTTGATGAATGGATGTGAGCATCTTCCACAGTTCACAACGATTCGAAAGGACATGTCCAAAAATGGTTTTTTATTATTCAATAATTCTAACCAGGATAAGTTAAATATATTTGGATAGACATCCCAAAAAGTAGTAGCTCTAACTGTATCATGCATTTTTAAGGATTACCAATTTTGAGAAAAATCGTTTTTTAATTTATGTATTTATTTTATTCTTATGTACACACAGTAAAATACAAAATAGATACGACATAGTTAAAATATGAGTACAAAGGTACTGCTTATTTCTTAGGAAATAATTAATTTAGTGTTAGTTTACTCCTAAAACGAACAAACTTTTCTAATTATCTAGGCTAATAAAGTGAACACACCTGTGGGGACATACCTCCATGCTTATGTATCAAGCAACCTTTACAGACAATAAAAAGAAAAATAGTTGTCAAAGATTTAATGTCATGTAAATTATATTTTATGTCTTGTCGTGTTTTAGTATTTCTCTGTTTAAGTTTATTATATTTGTAAACCTACAACTTGGTGTGCTTTATTCTCCTTCTAAACCGTAAAGCCCTTACCATACACCCCAGAAAATAACAAACTTTTCAAAATTGACACATGGTACTGTCATTACAGTCAATCAATATTTTGTTGTAAAGAATATGACAATGCAAACAAAAATTCTAATCAAGTTATTTACTTTATGTACCATATTCTAAAATAAGATGAAATGGGATATTTTCAGTCAAAAATGTGTAGCATAATTCTTTTATACCTCTCTTTAGATTAAAGCTACTAGGAATCTATAAGTGCAAGAAGTGCATGTTTCAGCCTCAGCATAGTCCACAGGCTTAGCAGGAGTAAAATGATAATAGTACCTACCTACTGATCAAGAACATTTTTTTAATTCTGGTTAAAGACATTTATTTCTCATAAAGAAATTACATTTCACTTGCATGAGAACAATTTTAATATAAAGAAAAACTAATCATTGTCCTTCAACACTTAGACACACAATGAATCTACTTAACGCTTATACCAGATCAAGTTCCTCCCGTGACTTTGAATAGAACACCCATGAAAGTTGTTTCCTGTTTTAAATATCTTGGGCACATAGTCACTGATCGCCTACGCTACGATGAGGACATGGACAGGGAGCGCAGGTTGCTGTCGATCAGAGCTAATATGATAGCCCACAGATTTAAACGTTGTAATACTCAAGTGAAAATAACACTGTTCAGAGCGCACTGTTCATCACTATACACGTGCTCCCTGTGGGCTCATTATACGCAAAAATCTTTCAGCGCACTGCGCGTCCAATATAACAATGCGTTCAGGGCGCTGTTGGGGCTGCCGCGCTGGTGCAGTGCGTCGGGCATGTTCGTGGACGTTCATGTTGATGGCTTCCACGCCGTGCTCCGCAAGCGATGCGCTGCGGCGCTCGGCAGGCTGCGCGCCAGCACCAACAGCATCCTGTCTGTCATTGCGGATAGGCTAGACACGCGTTACGTCCAGCACTGGGTTAATACCCATATTAGGAATTAAGTATTTAATTTTAATGTTTCTATTTTAACTACTAACACTAGTTTCATAAGTTTTAATGTACTAACACTCTATGGTTTTTTTTAAATTTTATTTTTTTACATAATATCAGTTTACAGTATTATTACAAATTATGTAGGTTTGAAGGTATTCCCAAAAAAAATTGTTGTGACTATGCGAAACTACCCTGCTTTGAGATACAGAGTGCGGTCCCGCTGTCACAATGCAGATTTACGATGAATTCCTATGGAGAATTCCTGTTTTATGACTTAGAATCGAGATCGGAAGTGGATGAAAAGCCTTTCGACAATTATGATATTTAACACTGAATAATATGCTTTGAATGCAAGTGTTACAGATTTTTTATGAAATAAAACTTTTTTTAAATTGATTTTCTTCATTTTCAATGTCTTCTCTTAATAAAATACTGTCGAGAAACTGAGCAGGTGGAGATATATAATTTTGATGCCGGCTTCCAAGATACCAGACAATAATGTAATAATACACTCTATAACTATAGTGGTGTGAGTCCTCTGATCAAAGCTGTCTCATGTGATGACGAAATGCCTGGTATCACTACCTTCTAGGTACAGTAAAAGTACCGTTCGGCTGAATATGTTGCCCATAATAAGAGCGAGCCTGTTTAATCTAAAACGCGTTCTCAGAAATAATTTAATATCAATTAAAATATTAACTCCCTAATGTTTTTTTTTAACTCTCTATCTCTCTCTAACGATTCTCAAATTATAAAAATAAAAAAATTACATCTACGTCCATTTTTGCGGGAATGGGGGCCAATTTCACAAAAGTAATTAAAATCGTTGATAAATAAAACTAATTACTCTCTAACGATTTTTCTTTTCTCTCTAACTCTCTCTAACGATTCTCTAACCATTAGCATTAACAAAAGTTGAGAATAATTATATCGGGGGCAAAATTCACAGAGGTGGGCTAATGTCACGCTCTCAGAAATTATTTAATATCCAATAAAATATTAACTCTCTAACGATTTTCTGTAACTCTCAATCTCTCTCTAATGATTCGCAAACGATTAAAAAAATAAAATTACGTCTAAGTCCATTTTTGCGGGAAGGGGGGCCAACTTCACACGAAAAATTAAAATTGTTTTTACATAAAAACTAATTACTCTCTAACGATTTTTCTTTTCTCTCTAACCCTCTCTAACGATTCTCTAACGATTAGCAGTAACAAAAGTTCTTAATAATGAAATCGTTCGGCTAAATTCACGGAGGTAAACCCGTGCGCTGGCTCGCTCGGAACCACAGAACAAGACTAATTTTATTAGTATGTGCACAGAACATTAATACTCCTCGCCTCGGAACTCAATACTCCCCCCCGCTACCCGCGCGGAGCCCAGCCGTCGCCGTGCGGGTGCCATGATAATGCGCACGGGTTGACCTCGGTGAAGTTAGCCGCACGAGAACTTTTGTTAATGCTAATCGTTAGAGAGAGTTAGAGACAAAAGAAAAATCGTTAGAGAGTAATTAGTTTTTATGTAAAAACAATTTTAATTTTTCGTGTGAAGTTGGCCCCCCCTTCCCGCAAAAATGGCCTTAGACGTAATTTTTTTTTTTTATCCTTTGCGAATCGTTAGAGAGATATTGAGAGTTACACAAAATCGTTAGAGAGTTAATATTTTATTTGATATTAAATAATTTCTAAGAGCGTGACGTTAGCCCACCTCTGTGAATTTTGCCCCCGATATAATTATTCTCAACTTTTGTTAATGCTAATCGTTAGAGAGAGTTAGAGAGAAAAGAAAAATCGTTAGAGAGTAATTAGTTTTATTTATCAACGATTTTAATTACTTTTGTGAAATTGGCCCCCATTCCCGCAAAAATGGACGTAGACGTCATTTTTTTATTTTTGTAATTTGAGAATCGTAAGAGAGAGATAGAGAGTTAAAAAACATCATTAGAGAGTTAATATTTTAATTGATATTAAATTATTTCTGAGAACGCGTTTTACCCTAGGACCTGCGCAGGTTAAAATTTACAAAACGTGCCGCCTCGATAGGGGATAGGGGAGGGAGGAGAGGGGGGAAGGGTTAGTAGATGCCCCCACTCCCCTCTGCCGGAGATACAAAGTTTTTTATGATTTTTAAATATGACAAATCTCTTTTATGCTGGGGCCACACCAACGGATTATCGCGATAGACGTTAACCGTTGGTGTACTACACCACGACTTTCCTCGAGAATTTGTCAACGGCATTAATGGCGCAATTTCATTAGTCGATAGGGCCCGCATGCCAGGTGCGAGAGACTTCTGGAACGCATACCACAGGGCCCGCATTCCGGGAACTGAAAAAGTATTTGACTCACGACCCGCTTGCTTTATACCGATCGTGATATCGACCAATGAAATTCATCGGTCGATAAACAGCTTGCGGGTCGTCGGCATCGACTAATGAAATTGCGCCATTACATTGGCGTTTGACGTTGGGTGATTTATAACTCTGGTGGCGGCATTTTAGGCAAATCAAAGCGATTTACCACGATAATTATTGCATTGAATGAAGCTTCCACACTTACGTTTCTCATTGTGCACCGTGAGCTACTACTCACGGTACTACTCGCGCTCACGGTGCACTACTGATACATGACATGATGCAGACGTTAATAGTTATGAGTGGTAAAGTTGTGTATTTGATCAACGATCATTTAACAGTGATACCTATACGAAATATTGTTGGTAGTTTCAATTTGATTCGGTACTTAAAGTGCATCATTTATGCTCAAAACACACAAAAGGTGGGTGCTTGTCGGGAGCTGGTCGGGTCGTTTTTAACCCAACGACGGAAAAAGAGGAGTGTTATAAGTTTAACGTGTGTATCTGTGTGTCTGTATGTTACATCATAGCTGCCAAACGGCTGAACAGATTTTGATATTTTTTATTTTGTTTGAAAGGTGACTTGATAGAGTGTTCTTAGCTCTGATTCAAGAAAATTGGTTCAGCTGTTTGAAGATTATCAGCTCTTTTCAAGTTGATGAATGGATGTGAGCATCTTCCACAGGTCACATCGATTCGAAAGGACATGTCCGAAAATGGTTTTTTATTATTTTATAATTCTAACCAGAATAAGTTAAATATATTTGAATAGACATCCCAAAAAGTAGTAGCTCTAACTGTATCATGCATTTTTAAGGATTACCAATTTTGAGAAAAATCGTTTTTTAAACTACTCCTAAAACGAACAAACTTTTCTAATTATCTAGGCTAATAAAGTGAACACACCCCAGAAAATAATAAACTTTTCAAAATTGACACAGTACTGTCATTATAAGTCAATCAATATTTTGTTGTAAAGATTATGACAATGCAAACAAAAATGATGATGCTTGATGTGCTGGCGTCTGTACCATATTATGAAATAAGATGAAATGGGATATTTTCAGTCTATTATTCTTTTAGTATATAGTAGTTTAGTTTTTATATTTCAGTATATTCTTTTGTATGAACGATAAATAAAAAAAATAAAAAAAAAAAAAAAATGTGTAGCATAATTCTTTTAGACCTCTCTTTGATTATAGCTACTAGGAATCTATAAGTGCAAGAAGTGCATGTTTCAGCATAGTCCACAGGCTTAGCAGGAGTAAAATGATAATAGTACCTACCTCAGACCAACAAAAAAGGAATCGAGATCGGAAGTGGATGAAAAGCCTTTCGACAATTATGATATTTAAAAACTGAATAATAAGCTTTGAATGCAAGTGTTACAGATTTTTTATGAAATAAAACTTTTTTTTTAGTTTTAAATAATGATTTATTGATTTTCTTCATTTTCAATGTCTTTGTCGAGAAACTGAGCAGGTGGAGATAGGTATATAATTTTGATGCCGGCCCATCCAAGATACCAGACAATAATGTAATACTCTCTATAACTATAGTGGCGTGAGTCCTCTGATCTGTCTCCTGTGATGACGAAATGCCTGGTATCTTCACTAACTTCTACGTACAGTAAAAGTACCGTTCGGCCGAATATTATGTTGCCCATAATAAGAGCGAGCCTGTTTAACTAAAATACATACAAGACAAAAAAATTGATTTAACACAAACAGCCACCTTAAACAGTTAGTCGTACATTTCATACATAAGTACCTACATAGAAAAATATTATAATATTATGATCTCAATTTTTATTTCCTCTTTATTTCATTTTTCATACTTATAAATTATATTTTTAAATATTAGAATAAAAAATTATATAAAACATTTAAAAATATAAAAAATAGTAGCCCACCGGTATCGGGAACAGGGCCCAAGCTACCGGCGCGCCGGTAAACAACCGGGGAAACATTAAAATCAGCAATACATCTCTCTAAGCTCATGTAAGTGTACTGAATGACTATTTCATAAAATCATGACATTTGGCACTTTCATAAACTAAGAGAGTTGTATTTCTGATGTTTATAATTCTGTAAATCCATATTTGTTACGAGCGCTAATAATATTTAGATCAACATACAACCTGATACTGACCTGCAAAGTGCAAAAAACGTATGAAAATTTGAATTTCGCGGGCTACCCTAGGGCATCAACCTTAACAAACAAACAAACACTCACTTTCGCATTTATAATAAAGCGACGACAGGACTAAATAGGTTAAGTTAGGATAGTTAGGTTCGTTGGGGCTTATTTGTCTGAGAGGTGTGTCACCTACATGGGACGCGATGGCGAAAACCAGCGCCGCGTGTCGTGCGGTGTTCCACAGGGCTCGGTTGTAGGCCCGCTCCTGTGGAACATCGGGTACGACTGGGTGCTAAAGCGCGAGCTCAGTCCGGGGGTCGACCTGACGTGTTATGCGGATGACACGCTGGTCACTGTCCGGGGGAGCTCGCACAGGGAGGCAGCGTCGCTGGCGACGCGACGGCTGCGGTCTCACAAGTGGTGAGCCGCATACGTCGCCTAGGCCTGGAGGTGGCCCTCAGCAAGTCGGAGGCCATGGTGTTTCATGGCCCCCGGCGGGCGCCGCCACCCGGCTCACACATCGTGGTCGGGGGGGCTCGGATCGCTGTCGAGTCCACCATGAAGTATCTGGGATTGGTGCTCGACAGCCGGTGGGACTTCGGGCCCCATTTCCGACGGCTGGCGCCCAAGTTGTTGGGCGCTGCTGGGGCGCTGTCAACGCAGCTTCACAATCTAGGAGGCCCGAGCGCCGCTTGTAGGCGTGTAGCGCGGCTCTACGTGGGAATCGTGCGATCGATGGCCCTTTACGCGGCGATCTGGGCGGCTGACCTGACGGCCGGTTGTGTCGCAGTCCTTCGCAAACCGCAAAGAGCGATGGCCGTCAGAATCATCAGGGGGTATCGCACGATCTCCTACGAGGCGGCTGGTGCACTGGCCGGATCCCCGCCCTGGGACCTCGAGGCAAAAGTACTCGCGTCATCGTATCGGTGGCGCGAGGGCGCGGGGTGAGCAACCGATGCAGCGTCACATAGAGCTGCATCGGTCTCAGCTTCGCGAGGTCCTGGTGGCGGAATGGCGGGACAGGCTTTCACGCCCTACCGCGACCTCGACATCATCGAGGCGGTCCGGCCGGTGCTCGAGCGCTGGCTCGGGAGGAGGCACGGCTCCCTGTCGTTTCGGGTGACGTAGGTGCTCTCGGGGCATGGTTGCTTCGGGAAGTACCTGTGTCGCATAAACAGGGAGCCGGACGCTCGGTGTCACCACTGCGTCGACTGCCGGGAGGACACGGCGCGCCATACGCTGGCAGAGTGTGCCGCTTGGGAGGAGCCGCGCCGTGCCCTTATCTCAGAAGTAGGCAGTGACCTCTCGCTGCCGGCCGTCGTTGAGTCGATGGTCGACAGCGAGGAGTCCTGGGACGCGGTGGTTTCCTGCTGCGAGACAGTCGTCTCGCAGACGGTTGCGGAAAGGGAGGGAGATCTCGTCCACTCACCCGGCCCGCAGCAGGCGCACCGGGCGTCGGTGGAGGGTGGATAACGCCCTCTTCCAGCCCCCCTAGTTACATTGTGTTGTGTGCCCTGTCTGTGCTAAATAAATGTATTTTTCTTTCTTCTTTCTTTCTTTCCCTAAATGGGTCCAGGGGCGACGGACTCGGGGACGTCTGTCGCCCCCCACACATCAGGACCCGAGGTGGCGGCGCGTAGTGTTCCACGCGCGTCCCTCTTAGACGTCACGGGGGAGTCAAACATCTCACTCCCCCCGCTGAACCAAGGAGGCCCGCGATGGCGGGCCGGCACCAGTTGGGGGTTGCGGAAGATATTTACGTTCCCGCGACCCCCGGCGTAGGTGTGAGTCGGACCACCGGGGTGGTTTTTAGTCAGTAAGAGTCTGACAGACCCCTCCGCCCGCCCCGGGGCGGAGGACATCCATGAGGATTTTCAAAACAAAAAAAAAAAAAAAAAGGATAGTTAGGATGAAAACGACACCCATGACGAAAAATGTGAAAAATGAGTGAAAATATAATATTATAATAATTTTAACATTCTAAGGGATGACTAACGGTCTTTATTTTCACAAATTCTTACATTTACGGTACTTACTCAAATTTTAGTTGAGTACCTAATTGATATACTTAAGTACATGGCGACTCTTTAATTACAAGTTTTTTTTTTATTTTTATTGAACATGAATAGGGAATATGCATGTGATTCAAATATGGGTCAAATATTTTTTTTTATAAACTATGTTACTTCAGAATTATGCCTCCATCAATATTTTTGAATAAAATTTCTTTTTGAGCGAGATTTTTTTTTTTTAAGTACCAAAAAACTGTGGGTAATTCAAATACTTGAAAAGGTTAAGAGCGGATGTGACGTAACAATCCGGGATAGCAATCAAAATGTCAGTGTCAAGTCAATGTCACACGTTCATAGAAAAAGGAGTGTTTGACGTTGACTTGACAGTTGCTTGTCTGTTTTCACGGAGTGTGACGTCACCACACCAAGCGCGCCAAATGGAGGGCGTTTAAATAGCCCGGATCGGATGGATATTTTTAAACATTTTTTTAACTTCTTTAAATTGCTTTTTTTTCCGTCGAATTTTTTTTTACTATTATTTGACGCTAAAAACTATCGAATAAAAAAATTAAAAAAATACATGCATATTCCCTATTGATGGCTGTTAGGCCAGAGTTCTGTCATACAAACAATATCTATGTTGAATTCAGAATTGGGAATTAAGTACGATTAATAATGTGTCGATTACATTTCTCATTAGTATTTATAAGTTAAATATAATAAAAATTTATTTGTGTTTATCACATTTGAATGGAAGGTTTTTCATCAGTGTGTATAATAATATGTTTTGTTAAATTAAACTTTACAATAAAGCGACGTTGACAAACACCACACTTAGGTATAAAGTTTTTCACCAGTGTGTATACGATAGTGTACCATTAAATTACTCTTTTGATTAAATCTATGCTGACATACATCACACTTATAAGGTTTTTCACCAGTGTGGATTCGAATGTGTTTTGACAAATGACCCTTTAGACTATAACTGCGCTGACATACATCACACTTATAAGGTTTTTCACCAGTATGTATTCGAATATGTGTTGACAAATGAGCCTTTTGTTTAAAACTACGCCAACATATATGACACTTATAAGGTCTTTCGCCAGTGTGTATACGCATATGTTCTGGTAAATGTCTTTTTTCACGAAAACTACGCTGACATACATCACACTTGTAAGGTTTTTCATCCGTGTGTACACGAATATGTTTTGTTAAATAACTCTTGAGACTAAAACTATGTTGACATACATTACACTTATAAGATTTTTCACAAGTGTGTATCCGAATATGTTGTGTTAAGTAACTTTTTTCATTAAAACTACGCTGACATATATTACACTTGTAAGGTGTTTTCGCAGTGTGTATTCGAATATGATTACTTAAATTACCCTTGTGACTAAAACTACGCTGACATACATCACACTTAAAAGGTTTTTCACCTGTGTGTATTCGAATATGTTTTAATAAACCACCCTTTGCACTAAAACTAAGTTGGCATACATCACACTTGAAAGGTTTTTCACCAATTTGTGTGCGAATTTGTTGTATCATTTTTTTTACTGGATTAAAACGACGCTGATTACATTTGTAAGGCTCTTTGAAATAAGGGCCAGGTTTTGACGTATGTTTTTGAGTTTTCGAGATAACTTTCGAGTCGGATTTGTCGTTTTTCGTTTGCTCGGCTGTTATTCCATCTTCTAATTTTGTTCTTCGTGCGTCTTGTTTAGGTTTCGTCGCATCGGCCGCCCCTGTATAAATATGATAAGTAAAATGTTGGAAGAAGATTGTTTGCTTACCTTTAGATTAACTAACTAATACTCACTTTTCATCTCCCTGGCGCTTCGGTTCTTCTTCGATACTTCTTGTTCTTTTCCTACTTCAATTTTAAAGTCCATTAAAGGTACATCGTCTTCTAAATCTGATGGTGACATATCTGCTACATCTGTGCAGCTATTGTATAAATTTTCCGATTCTTGCTCTGTAAGAAAACAAAAACAGTCAAGAGTACCTATTTCTTTTTAGGGTTCTGTAGTATCTGTAGTCAACAAGGAACCCTTATAGTTTCGGCATGTTAGCTCAGAGACTCTTAGTACTAGAAAGCTGAAATTTGGCATGGGTGTACATATTAATCACGCTAACAAAGTGGTAAAATAAAATCATGAAAAATTTCTTTTTTTGTATCCCTCCCCCCTACACGTAAAGTGAGTTTATTTTTTCTCGTTGATTCCATGGCGTAATGTCATTGGAAAGGGCGTTCAAAAATATCCTCAGTGTGTGAAAACCATTTTTGAATTCAGTGATCCGTTTGCGAAATATTATGCTTTAAAGTGCTAATTTTTGTTAGTACCCCCCCCCCCCCCCCCCACCACACACACACGTTTTTTCACAAATCCTTAACCAACCATTTAGCATGGTTGGTTAAGGATTTGTGAAAAAATTCACAGCAGTAATATATATAACGAATTTAAAAGGAAAATTATCAGCCCTACGTAAACGACCTTTTCAACCATCCCCGCTTTACGGGAGGGGAGGTAATTTTGTAGGGGAGGTACCATAAAAAAAAAAGATTTTATTTTACCACTTTGTCAGTGCAATTTATATGTATATCCATCAGGGCCGAAGCTCCCCTACAAGCCGATTCCTATCGGCTTCCCTTCTGGAATTCGAAATAAAACCACTCTATCGTCATTGAAAAATGACACAGTCAGTAGTGTTTAAAATGCCTGTTCAGTAATCACACTATAGGTATTTAATACACCATATAATTAAAACTATACAAAACGCCTACATTCAATGTTTTGTTTTTGTTGTCTCACAACAGCAAAAAAAAATTCTCTAAAATAACTCGGCGGCGCGGCTGGCTTATCGCTCCTTCAAAAATCAAGGCGTTATGACGTCACTTCGGTCACGGGACACCCCGGTTTCATACGCTTCAAGCAAGCCGGTCAAATACGGGTTATGGTAGGTACATAAAGTGATCTAAAATTGCGTGCGCGTGAACGAGATGCAGCGAGTCGGTTCGGTAGTTTTCGTTAAATTTCGTAATGTGTTCGGCTCGGAGTTCGGACAGGACGCTATTGTGTGGTTGCTGTTTGACGTTATCGCATTATAATTTGTTTACACTTGCAGTTAATTTGCATTTTGTTCGTTAGTTTATCAGTACGAGAATCGTAGTAGTAGTATTAGTTTGTTGGTATAAAACAGTGATTAAAGTGTTTTGACTTTAGTGAACGTGTACGTTGTAATTATGTATTTGGGGTAAGTAGATAGTTCATAAGTTGAAATTTCTTAATAGATTTGAAAAGTTATTAGTACGATCAGTAGGATTAGGATGGCGGCAATAATTCGTCAAGGACTTTCTAATTAACTACAATGTCTTTTGGCCCGCGTGCGGCCCGTCTGGTAGCTTAGTGGTAGCCTATAAATTGTTGTTTAGGATTATTTTCTTTGTGAGGAAACATGCTTTCCAAGGTTAAGTTTTGAAAATAAGAATAATAATTACGTTAGGCCGTGCTTGCTCAGATGTAAGTATTAATTACAAACGACGTGATGGTTTTTTCAAACATTCTAATGTTTCCCTTTACGATAAATATGAATGGCTGACTGGCAGTTGTAAATAAAATAAAATGTATTGTTTCCCTTGTTTACTTTTCTCAGATTCTAGTAGTTCATGTAATAAAGGGGTTTTTACATTCATAATCTGACGATTTTTCGCTAATTCGTTTGAAGCTCTACACCCGCGCGGCCAATTCCCTCTAGTGGCTGTGAGCGAAAACTCTGAATTGTAAAATGCCACTCCCTAAAAATTTCTCGTTAAACGCGCCCTCTGTTTAATTATTTTGTGATTTTTTTTAATGGAGATATCTCGTTCTTGTACTGCCAAAATGCATTGCATTTCTGATATTTTCGTTAGATGGCGGAGGCTATTAGGAGCGTAGGAGCTTAGTAAAATGTGTGAGCGTGCGTGGTTTGTGAAAGCGGGCTTTTTGAATGTGAGTGTATTAATAAGTTTGAGAAAAGTAGATCGAAATAGGAATTTAATTAAACGGTTTATTGACACCGTTCTTTTGTTAGGTAAACAAACAAGAAGTAGCTTTTCGCGGCCATAAGGTCCGAAGTGACATCATAACAAGTATTATTAACCGGGTTTTTCAAAAAGGAGGAGGTTCTTAATTCGTCAGAATATATATATTTTTTGTTAATTTTTTTTCTCCGGGTTCCCACCCCCGAGAAATCAACCTTCGCCACTGATATCCATACCATATTACAACTTTCTAGCACTAAGAGTCAGACAGACAGACAGTCTACCTATTACAGCGCCCTACCTATTACACTACAGCGCCCTCCGCGTCCAGTTCAATAACGCGTTCAGGGCGGTGGTGGGGCTGCCCCGCCACTGCAGCGCCTCGGGCATGTTTGCGGAGGCGCGCACCGACTGCTTTTATGCGACGATGCGCAAGCGTTGCGCGTCTCTGGTGCGCAGAGTGCGGGGTAGCGCCAACACCGTCCTGGCGATGATCGCTAATACACTGGATTGCCCTTATATCCGACAATGCTGCAGCAGGCATACTGTTACTTTGTGAGTGTTTTTTTTTGTATATGTTTGTTATCCTGTCTGTATCCTTTTATGAAGCTGTATGTTTATGAGTTTGGTTACTTGAAATAAACTATTTTTTTTTTATTGCCGTTAAATATTTATTTTATTCTTTTTTTTAGTATTTGTTGTTATAGCGGCAACAGAAATACATCATCTGTGAAAATTTCAACTGTCTAACTATCACGGTTCATGAGATACAGCCTGGTGACAGACGGACAGACAGACAGACAGCGGGAGGGGCCTTAGTAATAGGGTCCCGTATTACCATTTGGGTACGGAACCCTAAAAAGTATCCTATGTCCTAATCCAGGTCATGGTCTACCCATGTGCCAAGCATCCTGTTCAGCTGTTTTAGTGTGAAAGCGTAACAAACAAACTCACTTTCTCATTTATAATATTAGTTAGGATATTATTTATTGATAATATTATTTATTGGGTGCGGACTCGTGGTCACACCGCTAATTTCCTACATCATGTACCACTTGTCATTTTCAACTAGTGCGGCGAGATAAACGTTTGTTTCAATAAGTTTTCATATTAGACTCGATGCATATAATTGTCACCGTAAGATTGTGAGAACCGTAAGATTATAAATTATTGTAGAAAAATTGTGTACTCAGTGAAATGACTGTGACCAACCGCGCGCGAGCCGAGCGAGCGTAGCGAGCGGTGCTGCGGCAGCGGCCGGCGAGCGCTACTTCGAAGTTGCTCGCAGCTAGGCAGGCTATTTAGTATTAGCGCAAGGTGCGTTACGCAAGCAAGTTGCATGGATAGATATATATATAGAACTATAGAAAAATAATGGCCACCTATAAAAAAATATCGATATAAAAATTCATGTTTATATCAATATTTTTTCACCGCACTATTAGTGGTTCATTAATTAATTCAGTGGTACATGGTGTAGAAATATTAGCGGTGTTACCACGAGTCCGAACCCCAGGCAAATCATTGCTGTTAGTCACAGTGGTGTTACAACCTGGTGTCACCACGAGTCCGCACCCTATTTATTTTCTTAGAAACATACCTTTACTTTGATGTTCCTCCTTTGGCTCAATAATAAAATCTAGTTCCTCACAAACAGCTGCTAATTCTTCTTTTATATCAATGCTTTCTGTTTGACATTCATCAACTATACTTATGTGCACTGTCGGAGTTATAACAAATCTACTGAAAAACTCTAAGTTGTCTCGGTTTAATAAAGGATCGGGCTGTAAAAGATGAAAATTGTATTAGGAAAATATGCTGGTGACCACAGTCCCACCCGCACAAACTGTTTTTTGGGTTTAGAAACGTGCCGCCTCGCTTTAAAGAATGTGAGGGTATTTGGAATAGAATAGAATATCTTTATTTTGCATAAAATATGGTACATAAAAGGTCTTAAAGCTCGTCGTTTATTTTCTATGGCTTTAGTATAGCGCTCAGTGTTTTTTTAACAAATAAACCTACTTCTAATATATATAGACTAGTTAGAGATAGTAATCCTAATTTCGTAAATAAAGGTCTACAAGATTCAAACGGTCCAACCCCACAGATTGCTCTGACACATTTTTTTTTTGTGTGATATAGACATTTTTAGCCTGAGAAGAATTACCCCATAAAAGAAGACCGTATCTAAGAACTGACCCGACGCAGCAGTTTTTTGACTAGACAACTTCTTAAGCTTTTTTAGAGCGAAGATAAATTTGTTTAGATTAGAGCATATGTGGTTTGTGTGTGCTTTCCAATTGCAATGTCTATCTAAGATAATACCTAAAAATATTGTATCAAGTACTTCTTCAATTTTCGTGTTTTTATAATTAGAGAATTGTAAAATTTTAGTTTTAGAAATATTAGCTGTTAGATTGTTGTCCTTTAACCTGTTCATTATTGATTCTACAGTGTTGTTTAATGAATTTTCGTGCTGGGTTTTCCGGTACTATAACCGAAATATCGTCCGCAAATAGAATGCACTCATATGATGTCACTTGAGGAATGTCATTTATATACAACGTGTAACAGAATAAGTGCAAGACCTGAAAGTATTTTGCTCAGAATCGGCTTCTGAATCGATTTCCATCATTATTTATATGTGTTAATTTTTCATGAAAAAAATCTTTTCTTTAACTGAAATTATAACCACCGCGTCTTACCAAGGTAATAAGATATTTTATTTAAGGAAATTTAAGCCTTATCTCAAAGGAATAAAGCCTATTCAAATGCATAAACAAATTTGTAATACGCTCATAGCTATCCTATGTTTCATGTTTAGTCAGGAAGTCTATTTTGTAAAAAAAAACTAGGTGTTGTTTAATTAAATTAAATTACAGATATTATTTTAGTCTTATAATTTAATATTCTAATTGGGGTGTATGAGCTCTTGCGTTTATTCCGTTACATATAAGGAAGAGAAGAGGGCCTAGTACACTTCCTTGGGGAACACCGAACTTATTTGTTTTAAAAGTAGACCTGAATGGGGTAGACACAAGTTGATCATTTAATTTGTATATTTCGACACATTTTTTTCTGTTGCTGAGGTAGCTTTTAATCCAATCGAGAGCTTTGCCTCTGATACCATATAGCTCGCATTTACTAACTAAGATTTTGTGATCTACGAAATCGAATGCTTTGCTCATATCAAAGAAAATTGCAGCAACTCTATTAAGTTTATCGATGTTTCCTGTTATTTTATGTATTGGTGAGAATGCAGCAAGTGTTGTAGATTTATCATTTAGAAACCCATTTTGGTTATTTACTATTAAATTAAATTTATTTAAGAAATTCATTAAGCGACAGTGCACAATTGTTTCAAAAATTTTAGATAAAATCGGGATTAACGTGATGGGCCTATAGTTGTTCATATCTTGTTTGGAGTTTTTTTTTTGGAATGGTTTTACTATTGATGATTTTAAATTTTCTGGAAAGATTCCTTGCGTAAACGATAGATTTATAAGGTGACTTAAAATATTTGCCAATTCTTTATTGCATTTTTTTAGTATGGCTGTTGAAATGCCATCATAACCAACAGCTCGTGTGTTATTTAGTGAATTTATAGCTTTTGAAACTTCTTCGAAACGAGGTGGGTCTCAGATAAATAGTCGAATTTGATGAATCTTGTCATTTGGGCGAGAGTTATTCTCCTTATTTGATAGAGATATGAAGAAATAGTTGAAGGCAGTCGCAATTTTCATTGGGCATTCAACGCTTTTTTTATTCCAATCTATTGATTTTATTGTTTCAAATGTTTTTGTATCATCTGTTTTATTTTTTATGATATCCCAAGAGGCTTTACATGTACATTTTGCATTTTTTAAATATGACTTATTGTTTTGTTTTTTAGCGTTAGATATAATTTTTTTAAATAATTTATCATATTTTATGTAGGCTTTTTTATTGTCGTCTGTGGATTTTTTGTAGTAACGGTATCTTATTGTTATTTTGTGACAGGCTGATATTTTCAATCCTTTAGTGATCCATTTGGGAGCGCTAATATTGGAATGTATTTCATTGGGGTTCTAGAGGGTTTCCTGCCTGAACCAACCACAACAATTTTTTTGCTAGATCCTTTTTGTTTGTAATTAAATTATTTACGGTAAGTACTTAAATCAGAAAAAGAGTCTATTTATTTACGGATGCAAGAGCGAGGCTAGTGTGCTGGAGCTAACATAAACCCCGCTGACCGCCATCCTCTTCGAACCTAACCTTTCTGAGTCGGGGTGCCCCAAGTCGGATGATCAAGACACTTCCAACGATACCTCATTTGTCAAATTGTGATGAGTGGTTTAGAAGATAGCAGGGAACAGATGAACATATATACATACATACATACCACCGTAGTCTTTTTTTCCGCCGTAGTCGGGTAAAAATCCGGAGTCACACGTAATCTGTTCAAATTCATGGTCTTCCTTTTATTTGTGACACTATGTTATTTAGTAAAAAATAATCCTTATGATGAAGCCTTTCGATCGGTATGATAAAGCTACATGGTGATTATTTTTCTCATGTAATGGGTTTGATTCCCCGTTCGTCCGTGTAATTATTTAAATATCTATGAATGCAGCGTCGTATAGCGCCTGTATAGTTACAAAACGCTTTGTCTTCTTCTTTCAAAAGTAATTTGACTTTTGAAAGAAGAAGACAAAGCGTTGTGTAACAATACAGGCGCTATACAACATTTATTAGTAAGGCAGTAAATATTCTTTTATACTTTAAAAGCTTTTACTCAATAAAAAGAGCTTTAATTTATTAATATCACTGTTTTTTTTATGGGTTCTGGTAACTTGTGTACCTATACAAAGGTAATGGAGGAGTGCATTTTTTTCATTCAACCTCACCTCATAATCCTCATTCATCATCTGAGCGAACAGCTCTTCGGCTTCCAGACATTGTCTCAGTAATTGGTAGCATTGCTTCAGTTTAGTGCAGCAGAAGAAACAAGCGAGCATCGGTCTACTGTCCTCAGTTATAAACTGCAACAAAACGTGACATAATAAGACACAAAATACTTCCCACCTTAAAGTGTAAAGCTTTGATTACCTCTCTAGCTCAAGGCAGACTGGTGACATAAATATTCATTTATGTCACCAGTCTGTTAGTCCAGGTTCACATGGTTTTCTTTCACTGCTGGCAGTGATTTAAATTTTCCAGTATTTATGAATTTATATATATCTGCGTATAAGATTCACATTTAAAACGAAATACAAATAAAATACTAGAATAGAATAGAATAGGTCTTTAATTGCTTAGAATGTAGGTACATAAAAATAAGTTGTTAAAATGTATAAAGGATCCATGTACATTCTGCCTAAATATAGCATGCACTTACTTGCATGTACTTGATAATTTAATTCTTTTTTATCAACTTACTGGAATATCCGTCAGCTTCTCATATAGTTCTTGTAAGTTTGTGTTGACCACTTTAAACATGCGTACATTCTCCGCTAAGCATATTCTACACATCGGTAGTTTTGCCATCTTTGAACTCAAAACGTATCATTAAAACGTACTAAAAGTTATTTTGTACATTTATTATGGTTCATAATTATTGTAGTCTATGTTATTGTTGCAAAACACTGTGGTGTACAATGAACTGGCGTGCCTTAGGCATATAAGTAAATATTACGAGTTTTGGTAGTGTTCGAATGTAAATAAAAACTTGTAAATAACGTGTGGACTTCCTATAAGAACAATGGTAAACCGGGAGGAGACAGAGACTTCTTATGTTCCTTGCTTCTAAAATAAATAAGATAGTCCAAGTAGTTCACGGATTAAAGGATAAATAGATATTAGAATGTACTCTGTGATAAATAGAGTACAAAAAAAAACATTCCTCATGAAATTAAGTGAAACCACAGTTCGACACTATCACTAATTCACTATGTCACTGACAGGATCTCTAAGTAGTCTGTGCTGACAGGACAGTCACTGCCACCACAGATTACTAATATGTAGCAAGCTGCCACAGAACAATAGTAGTATTAGTACCTATTACTTTATGATAGTTAGGGAGATTCGGTAATACTCGAGCGTGGCAGTTTAAGATATGAGAGATACCTTAGACCTAATAGAACAACCTTGTAAAGTATTTAGCTCTATATGTAGTGACGCGCACCTAGGATAGACGATCAGATTAGTAAAAAAAAAATCCGATAGTCTGAAATACTCGAGCGCGTCAGATTAAGATATTGGGGGTTGATTTTAGTGTTTTAAGACTAAATTTAACTAATGTGGATATCTGGTCGTCTGGTCCTGCTCAGGAAGGCGGGGCGCCCTGCGGACTCGACGTCCGGGCCGGACCTGGACGACAGCCAGTTCGGGTTTCGGCATGGGCGCTCCACAATCCACGCTGTGTCGCGGGTTAGAGTCCTGGCGGAGGAAGCGGTGTCTCGGGGCGGGGTGATGTTGGCGGTGTCCTTGGACATCTCCAACGCCTTCAACACCCTGCCCTGGAGTTGTATTCGGGAGGCACTGCGGTACCATGGGGTGCCCCCCTACCTCCACCACATCGTTGGGGCTTATTTGTCGGAGAGGTGTGTCACCTACATGGGACGTGATGGCGGAAACCAGCGCCGCATGTCGTGCGGTGTTCCACAGGGCTCGGTTGTAGGCCCGCTCCTGTGGAACATCGGGTACGACTGGGTGCTGAGGGGCGAGCTCAGTCCGGGGGTCGACCTGACGTGTTATGCGGATGACACGCTGGTCACTGCCCGGGGGAGCTCGCACAGGGAGGCAGCGTTGTTGGCGACGGCTGCGGTCTCACAGGTGGTGAGCCGCATACGGCGCCTAGGCCTGGAGGTGGCCCTCAGCAAGTCGGAGGCCATGGTGTTTCATGGCCCCCGGCGGGCGCCGCCACCCGGCTCACACATCGTGGTCGGGGGGGCTCGGATCGCTGTCGAGTCCACCATGAAGTACCTGGGATTGGTGCTCGACAGCCGGTGGGACTTCGGGCCCCACTTCCGACGGCTGGCGCCCAAGTTGCTGGGCGCTGCTGGGGCGCTGTCAACGCTACTTCCCAATCTGGGGGGCCCGAGCGCCGCTTGTAGGCGGCTCTACGTGGGGATCGTGCGATCGATGGCCCTTTACGGGGCCCCGATCTGGGCGGCTGACCTGACGGCCGGTAGTATCGCAGTCCTGCGCAAGCCGCAGAGAGCAATGGCCGTCAGAATCATCAGGGGGTACCGCACGATCTCCTACGAGGCGGCTTGTGCACTGGGACCTCGAGGCGAAAGTACTCGCGTCATCGTATCGGTGGCGCGAAGAAGCGAGGGCGCGGGGTAAGCAACCGATGCAGCGACACATAGAGCTGCATCGGTCTCAGCTTCGCGAGGTCCTGGTGGCGGAATGGCGGGAAAGGCTTTCACGCCCTACCGCGACCTCGACATCATCGAGGCGGTCCGGCCGGTGCTCGAGCGCTGGCTCGGGAGGAGGCACGGCTCCCTGTCGTTTCACCAGTCGGGGGTTGCGGAAGATTTTTACGTTCCCGCGACCCCCGGCGTAGGTGTGAGTCGGAACACCGGGGTGGTTTTTAGTCAGTAAGAGTCTGACAGACCCCTCCGCCCGCCCCAGGGCGGAGGACATCCATGAGGATTTTCCACCCCGGAAAAAAAAAAAAAAAAAGGGAGTGTTGCTAACAGAGCTACTCTGCATTTCTGAGCGTAGCCGATCAAGTGTAGCGTTATCCAATCTATGATTGTTTTGAATGACGCGCACCTGATCCGACAATCGTAGGGCCGAGACGTTAGCGGCAGGTTCAAGCACCTGAAACAGAGCATCCGTCCTCGGTACGCCGTAAGGTTAATTCCTCCCTCGGTAGCCCCATAATATGCGCGCATCACATTTTCATTAATGGACTGGGTCCATCGCATGCGCGACACATTTCACCGGCAGCGGGGACCCTGTTCGAGGCCTGTTGGCCTCGAGGTCCCAAGCCCGCTGGTGGCCGTCCTCTTCCTCGCCGTTGTGGTGGTATTGGTGACGACGGTGGGGAGAAAAACTCGTCGCTCGAGCTCGACGCAACTGCAGCGACCGGTGATACGGCGCTCACGGTTGCGGCGCGTACCGGCGGCTGCGAGGCGGAGCTGAGCGACGAGTCCGGAGATGGTGGGTGTGCCTGTTGTCGTGCTCTGGTCTGCATTTCGCATACTCACATTTTATATTATAGTCTATTAGGTACTTTGGATATTTTTATAGTCCGGTTTTGATGGGTTTTTCATATTTATTTGCATCTGGTTTTTTTTTGGGTTTTTAATTGTAATGTTGATGTTGGTCTGGACTGTGAAATTATTTCTATTTTTTATGTAAAAAATGTTGAGCGTAAATTTTATTTTGTGGTGACATTGACAGACGCCATTATTATAATAATTATTATTAAATACTATAATTTATTTTAATATTTCAGAGATGACCAAAGATCTTTATTTTCACAAATTACTTACTAAAATTAAAGAGCCTCCATGTAAGTATATCATTTACTCTGCTGTCACCCTGGTTATTACTAAACTAGCTGTGCCCCGCGGTTTCACGCGCGTAGGTCTCGATCCCGTGGGAATATAGGGATAAAATGGAACTATGTAAGGTCTACCCGTGTGCCCATGCTCTCCTCTCTAGAGTAGGGAACGTCGTGGCGGCGCACTGTGGATCGAAAAAAGGCTCTAGAAGACTTAGAAGCTTAAATTTTAAAGTGTCAATTTTTTGCTTGAAATCGCTTCGAGTAGCCAATATCATGCATAATAGTATATTATGCAATTAGTGAATAAAGGACGGATTTAAAGCGAGGGCCATAGGTGAATCACGAGCAAGTGAAGGATTCTAACGACTGAATCACGACCGAAGGGAGTGATTCATGATGATTGAATCACGACCGTAGGGAGTGATTCAAGTGTTAGAATCCTGAACGACGCGAGCGATTCATGGCCCTCGATATAAATCCGTTTTATTCAAGAGTTGCATACTATACTTTATACCATGACTACGAGAAAAAAAACATGCAACATTGAGTATGTTGTTATGTCAATTTTATGCCTTGTTTTTTATAGTACCTACACCGTAGCATAGAATACATACTCCATAAGGTCGATGACTTCTTTTTCTTTTTCTTCGACAACTCATTAAAATAGGAAAACAGACTCTGAAAATTTGGTCAGCTTGATTTTCATTTTTCCATTTACTCAAACAAACAAACAAACTCACTCTCAAACTCATCGTAGGCTTTGATGTAAACCAGCCGTGATTTGTTGGTTAGCAAGCTTTCTACTATATCGGCCGCCCTCTCTTTCATAAACTCAGGTGTTAACACATCTTCATCACTTGAAAACATTTTCAATCGATTTATTATTAAGTACCTAACCCTAAACTTTTTGTTCGTACAACTTACAATATTTAAAATAGCGCCCATTTACTAATGACAGCAAAGAACACAAATGCTAAACTCCTGTTCGAAAATCAAATCGAATAGGAGTTTGGATATCATTGGGATGGAGTTCGAACAAATTGGTGTTCTAAATTCAAACACCAAAACAGTGATTAAAAGTGCTTTTTATTCACTGTTTTCAGTGAATAAAATAAGCTTTTTAGAGGGGGCATGGTATAAATATATATCATAGGGTACAATCTGGTAGGCAAACTGGAAACTTATTTTTTTTTTTGTTGAATAAAATGAATGTACCTAATGCTTATATCTCCGGAACGGAGAATAACCAGAATATCCTTTCACATGGTCAGGTAACTATTTATTTATGATTTTTTGACATACTTCATACGAGATTTAGTGCCGTTATTTAAAAAAAAAAACATCTCTGAATCTGTAAAAATCGAGTAGGTCAAAAACACATAAATAAATAGTTACATAACCGTGTACAAAGTAAAAAGTTTTTATACTGCTACATAAATACCCCTGATGTTAAAACTATTTATTTGAATAAGACTTGATATGTTGGTAAAACTCCTACGCAAATAATGCATTACCATAAAAAAAGGTTATTGTGATGTTATATAGCCTATAACCTTCCTCGATAAATGGACTATCCAACACAAAAATATTTTTTCAATTCCAACCAGCAGTTCCTGATATTAGCGCGTTCAAACAAACAAACCAACTCTTCAGCTTAATAATATTTAATAAGTATAGATATAGTATAGATTGAACATTTTAGGCCAATTTTCTGTCATACAAAGAATATCTATTTTGTTACAATTCAGAATTAAGAAGTATAAGGGACTAGTCACACTTATTCAACTTTATTCAGCTTATGCCCATAGAAAACAACGATTTCGTCTACTCAGCTTTCGCGGCAATCAAGTATAAATTCACGAAGGGACTACGGGAGGGACCAAGGGACCAAGGGACCAAGGGACCACGGGGAATAAACAAAAATGAGGACAAATGTGTTATTATCATGCGAGTGCTATATAGAGTTCAGCGCTGTTCTGCCGCATTCAGCGCTGTTCCGCCGCATTCAGCGTCAAACGCGGCGGAACAGCGCTGTACACGGATGGTTCTCGACTCCTTGTCGACAAGGTGTAAGCGTCTCAGCGGAGATAACACGCTAAGGGCGAATTACACCAAACTTTTATACCGATAAGTCTTATCCTGCGAATAAATTTTTTCATACAAAAACTGTCAGACGACAATTTTATACCTCGGATAAAAGATATCTGACTTTGATAAAATCAGCCCTAAGACAGCTTTTCTCATTCTTACGACGCTGTAGTAGTAGTGTGTGAGTAGTCCCTAAATCTTCCTAATAGTAGTTTAAAGTAATGAATGCTAAAAAGTTATTTGTTTTTATCACATTTGAATATTATTGATCGAAGCATTTGAATGAAAGGTTTTTCACCTGTGTGTATACGAATATATTTATTAATTCGTACTTTTCACTAAATCACTAAAACCACGCTAACATACAACACACTTAAAAGGTTTTTCACCAGTGTGGTTGCGAATATGTTTTAATAAACTATTACTAAAACTACGATGGCATACATCACATTTGTAGGGTTTTGTGTGTAATGTAATATGTCTTCTTAAATTACTCTTTTCACTAAAACTACGTTGGCATAAATCACACATAAAAGATTTTTCACCAATTTGTGTACGAGTACGTTGTTGCTCACACTTATAAGGTTTTTCCCCGGTGTGTATTCGAATATGATTTTTTAAACTACCCTTGTGACTGAAACTACGCTGACATACATCACACTTAAAAGGTTTTTCACCAGTGTGTATTCGAATATGACTTATTAAATGGGTCTTTGTACTAAAACTACGCTGACAAAAATCACACTTATAAGGTTTTTCCCCAGTGTGTATTCGAATATGGCTTATAAAATTGTACTTTTTACTAAAACTACGCTGACATACATCACACTTATAAGGTTTTTCACCAGTGTGTTTTCGAATATGTTTAAATAAACTTCCCTGTTCACTAAAACTACGATGGCATACATCACACTTGTAGGGTTTTGTGTGTATTGTAATAATATGTCTTCTTAAATTACTCTTTTCACTAAAACTACGTTGGCATAAATCACACATAAAAGATTTTTCACCAATTTGTGTACGAGTACGTTGTTGCTCACACTTATAACGTTTTTTCCCCGGTGTGTATTCGAATATGATTTTTTAAACTACCCTTGTGACTGAAACTACGCTGACATACATCACACTTAAAAGGTTTTTCACCAGTGTGTATTCGAATATGACTTATTAAATGGGTCTTTCTACTAAAACTACGCGGACAAAAATCACACTTATAAGGTTTTTCCCCAGTGTGTATTCGAATATGACTTATTAAATGGTCCTTTTTACTAAAACTACGCTGACATACATCACACTTAAAAGGTTTTTCACCAGTGTGTATTCGAATATGACTTATTAAATGGGTCTTTGTACGAAAACTACGCTGACAAAAATCACACTTATAAGGTTTTTCCCCGGTGTGTATTCGAAAATGTTTTCTAAAATTACCCTTGTGACTAAAACTACGCTGACACACATCACACTTAATAGGTTTTTCACCAGTGTGTATTCGAATATGTCTTCTTAAATTACTCTTGTTATTAAAACTACGTTGACATACATCACACATAAAAGATTTTTCACTAATTTGTGTACAAATACGAGTATGTTGCATCATTTTTTTTACTGGATTAAAACGACGCTGATCACATTTGTAAGGCTCTTTGAAATAAGGGCCAGATTTTGACGTACGTTTTTGAGTTTTCAGGATAACTTTCGAGACTGATTTGTCTTTTCTCGTTTGCTCGGCTGTTACTGCATCTTCTAGTTTTGTTCTTCGTGTGTCTAGTTTTGGTTTCCTCGCATCGGCCGCCCCTGTGATTATAAATAAGGTAAGTACAATGTTGGAAGAAGATTGTTTACTTTCACCTTTAGATTAACTAACTAATACTTACTTTTCATCTCCCTGGCTCTTCGTTTCTTCTTAGATACTTCTTGTTCTTGTCGTACTTCAGTATTAAATTCCACTATAGGTACATCGTCTTCCAAATCTGATTCAGAATGGTGTAGTGGTATATCTGCTACATCTGGACAGCTATCGTCTATATTTTCCGATTCTTGCTCTGTAAGGAAACAAAAACAGTCAAAAGTTTTCTATGATTTTTTTTTTTATTCACATTTTCTTTAAGTTAAACACTGACAAAACTTTATAGTACATCAAATTATTTTTTGATCAATATAAATAAAAAACATTTGCAACAAGGAACTTCCAAAAAAATTCTAGTGAAAAATAACTTTAATTTCGGAAGCCGGTGTCTTTGCTTTCCAATTTTTTCGTTTTTTGCCACCGACTTCCGAAATTAAAGTTATTTTTCACTTTTTTTGTGTTTTTTTTGTGAAGTCGGTTGGTTTTTTTTTTAAACAGTTTTTATTTTTACCCGACTACGGCGAAGAAAAAGGAGGGTTATGATTTTGACCGGTATGTATGTATGTATGTATGTATGTATGTATGTATGTATGTTCATCTGTTCCCTCCTATCTTCCAAACCACTTATCACAATTTGACAAATGAGGTTTCGTTAGAAGCGTCGTGATTGTCCGCTGGTTATAGGCTATGTGAAGTCACATTAAATTAAAAATGGCGCCCTCTAGAGGACATAAAGTGAGGAACTTAAAAAAAAATATTGTTTAATCGTACCATGTTGGGTATCAAATGAAAGGGCCTAATGAGCACATTTCAAAAATATATATATTATAACCCCAAAAGTATTTTAAAAAAATCAAGTAACAAAAACTAAAACCCAACTACAACTTAAAAGATATAAACAAGGCACCACAGACAGACAAATTAAAAATCCGGAGTCACACGTAATCTGTTCGATTTATGCCCTAACACGTGTGACTCCGGATTTTTAATTTGTCTGTCTGTGGCAATGACTAATAAATCCTATGGACTTGGCATACCTACAAGAAAAACGTGTATACCTACGCTCTACTGAGAGGATAAAATGGCGGTTACTAGAGCAGCCCTTATCGATACTTCTTTAAAATAACATCGATACTTTTATCGATGTTATTTTATTGTTTTCATAATGTCACGGTACAATATGTACGGGTAAAAATACCCCAAGTTCTTTAACATGCATGAGTCTTTCATGTAACCGATAGAGTACCGCGCCGTTAAGTTGTTTGTTGGATCGTCCTTCTTTCAAGGCTAAACCGTAGAACTGGAGGACAGATATACGCTGCTTTATATCGAAGTAGTAGTAGTACAATAATATCCGTGCTTATAGTATTATAAGCAACAAGTTTATTTCGTTGCCGGCCCGTTGAATTGGGAACCTCGGACCTTGTTACCTAAATAATTGTGATATACAATTACTACTGTATAACATCTGCACTTTTGTTTAACCATGTTTGCAAATACATGATTCTGAATTTGAATTTAATTTTATGCTCTTGGAATTTATGCTTTTAGCTATTACAAGAAATGAAAAGCAGTAAGTACAAGTCGTGCCAATAGACAGATTTGACCGCGCCTCTCGCGCGCCGCTCTTTTCGCCACCCCAATGACAACCTGATAATACAGGTAAAGAGCGATAAATCGTCTACTGCGCAAGTCAAACCACGTGGTGCGTCATGTCTCAACTTTTAATGGCACGACTTGTACCTACTTACATTGAATAATTTTTTTTATCGACTTTCTTGCTGGCTTGCCATCCCACGGATTCTTTTTACTGTAAACTTATGGTGGTTCCGTCAATGGCACGCAGATGGTAATTTTTAAATGAAATAAATATATATTATTATCATTTTATTTTTGTCGCGTTTTTTGATCAACATACGCCCTAATACAGAGCTGCAATTTGCAAAAAACGTATGAACATTTGAATTTCACGGATAACCAGTGAAAACCTTTTTTTTTTTCATGGTTTTTTTCACCATAATTCATATTTTTGATGCTAAGTTTCTAAAAGGAAAATTATCGAGGGTTAATTATTTAATAAAAAATCAACAATAATTATAATAACGTTATATTAAAGAAATCAATTTTATTCATTTCTGAACAATACAATTTAGTTTGGGTAATTTCTATGGGATATTCTCTCAGTAGATTTCTTCCCATAATATTTGTATCTCAAATTCATGTATTACACTTACACTACTACTTCACTTCTACTATTACACTTTTAATTAATAAATATTATTATATCCTTTAAAATCTTTGATAATATTACTAAAAATGAGCAATTTCTTTAGTCTGTCTTCTAACTTTCTCCGTCTCTTTATCTTCTTGGACTGTTTTTGACATATGTCCTTTAATTTCTTTATCATTTTAAATGTGTGTACCTGAAATCAAATAAAATTAAGCTTTAATAGATATTGAAGATAAGAAGCGAGAGATATCTCCCAGCCATTCTCAATTCAATCAATGAGATGTTATCAAATAGATTTAAAAAAAAACGGAACAGGTCATACCGGTAAATCTGGCGTAGCGAAGGTGCTAGCAGCTAAATCTGGCGCAACAGAGGTGCTAGCAGCTAAATGTGGCGCAGCGGAGGTGCTCGGTGACTAAATCTAGTGTAGCGGATGTGCTAGGGGCTAAATCTATGCCACTCCTTTTTGAAATCTCTCCAGGTTGATTTTGAGTGGTAGGCACACAAACAGCTTGGACCTGAAAACCATTCTTTACATCACTCTTTGTGTCCATTAAACAACTGTTGCAATTGAGGACATCACCATCATCTATCAGCCACTACACAATCATATTGGAAAAATTTATAACATGCAATGTTACTTACCAATAAGGTTCGTGAAGGTAAAGCATCGTCACGTAATGTTACTTTATTCAGTGTCCAAAACATGATTCTTCAAAGTGAAGAGAACAAAATATGTGAATTGTTTTTGTTGACATCTTTAAATTTTCAACACTGATTGTTACCAGCCAAATCTTATTTTTTCGTTCATCAGGCAGCCTTGAAAATAAAACAAAACCAATAAAGAACCATAAAATAGCATTATCGATAAATATAAAAATGTCTAAATGCACTACTCTATCCCTTCAATAACAAGAAATCATTTCATGTTGAAAAACTGTTAAAAATAAAGGCAAAAGGGAAAATAAGAATGCTATACTGTTAAAGCTCTTCAACAAATGCAGAATCTTTTGTTTATCATATAAATCTAAAGATATTTCAGCTGAAAATTATGTACGTACTGGTGCAAAGTTATGTTCGGGAGATTTCCGCTTCTTTTGATGCCACATCCGATTATATTGCAATTATTGGGCATCTTGCTATTGACGATTTCCACTATAGGACCGAGTTTAAACGCAATAACACTGCAAATTACTCCAAAATTTACAATTATAACCACAGCTCAAGAGCATTTGACAGTTGACGTACTCAAGTTTGGTACCAAACAGCGAGAGGATAAAATGGCGACTCGGCCGCAAATAGGTATTCAATGACTCTAGAAATGTAGAGTTGCCAATAAAGTAACTGTCAAAAACACTATTGTCCTTTTTCACTTACGCAAAATTATGAAAGTTAAAAAGAGATGGCAATATTTTTATGATTTTGGCGTCGATATGCCTCATATTTGTATAACTGTTTTTTCTATAGTCAAACATTTCAAGTCCATATGATTTATAAGTCAATGGTCTGTGGTGCCTTGTTTATATCTTTTAAGTTGTAGTTGGGTTTTAGTTTTTGTTACTTGATTTTTTTCCCTTTAAAGTTGTGGTACCTACCCCACACAAATTCGTATACTGTTATCTGCTATGTAAATAAAGACTAAGATATCGTCTACATACGCAAAGTGGGAAAAATACGTAGGTACTTATTGAAGCTAACTCAAAAACTACGCAAGCAAAATTAATACAATTTATATAGGACCACCTCTGAAGCATGACCTACCAAACAAAAAAAGAATCATCAAAATCGATTCATAATTGGAGGAGTAGTCACATAACATATAAACAAAAAAAAAATATATGCAGATGCATTGAGAACCTCCTCCTTTTTGAAGAAGTCGGTTAAAAGTTTTATTTTTCACTTTTTAGTTGTGGTACCTACCCCATACAAATTCGAATAAGTACCAGTATGTGCTAGAGTCTGTCTAGTGAAAGCTGAGACTGAAAACAGAGCGCCAAATTTAAAAAAATACGTTGTGTATCCCCGGATCAACTAGAAAAAAACGTATTTGATACTTGAATATTTTTACACAGAATATTTCGTTTTGTTTCTTCTATCAAATACGTTTTCTCCTAGTTGATCCGGATACACAGAGCATTTTTTTAAATTTGCCGCTCTGTTTGCACTGTCATCTTTCTAGTTTAGCAATTAGTGCAGGATTAACTTAATGAAAGTAATTAGATAAATGTGATACCATCATTAGTCAATAACAATAAATAGTCAAACTTTGGATTCACAACTTCAGTTCATTTAGAGCATTTCTAATACTAACATCTATATCCTACCGTGTCTTTTTACTCAGTGATCGTGAATAATGGAAAGCATTATTACAAATTTGGATTTGTTTGTTATTCTGAGCAATCAGGATGCTTCGTCTTTCGATCATGAAATATTGTTCAACACACTTGTTTTTCGACTGGGCTCTAGCCTTTCAGATGAAGACAGTGTTACCATGAACGAATTTTGTCGAAGATTTACACGGGCAGTTCAAAAGAGATGGTTACGATCCCACAGGAAAAGTGAAGTTTTTAGACGTGATTACAGTAATTGGCTTGAGGCAAATATTGACTGGCCAAACTGCGTGCAAACCAATTTGCTCATTCAAGAATCAACAAGTGAAAATATTTCTACTGAACCTGTACCTGAACCTGTACCATCAACTTCAACAATGAAATCAACTTCAACGATGACAAAAAGATCTCGAAAGCCGTTTGAAGATCTAAGTAACAAGCAGAAGAAGAGACGATCTGATGAACATATAGGCGATGACCCTAATGAAGTAGCTTATTCAGCTGCAGCACTTTTGAAAGGAGATGGTCGTGAGGATATTGCATCTGTTATTGAACATATGCTCCAAAATCCAGAAGCAGCAGCAAAAATCAAGGAAATGTTGAGCAAACCAGCTCCTTCAATATTTTCACCAGAAAAAGCACTGGGTTTGCTACTTTCATTAAAACTATCGAAATGGCAATATATCACATTAAGGGAAACGACTATTCGAGAAGGTTCAAAGGAGATATATCCGTCTTACTATAAAGTGCAAAAAGCTAAGCTACAGTGCTACCCTCCGAAGACATTTGTGACTGTAACGGATTCATCTGCTAAGATTGCACTACAAGCGTTACTAGATTTAACAGTGAACAGAATTTTTGAAACTATTCGTAGTCCTGATGCGATACAAGATAAACAATTGATATTAATAGCAAAGTGGGGATTTGACGGTGCATCTAACCAAAGTAGATATAAGCAAAACATACTCGTAGAGAGTGGTCAAGATGATTCCAGCATATTTATGACCTCTTTGGTTCCATTAAAGTTGACAGCTGACGGTGATACCGTATGGGTGAATCCAAAACCCTGCTCACCTAGGTATTGCCGTCCAGTCCAGTTTAGTTTTGTGAAAGAAACCAAAGACGTTGCCATAAATGAAAAAACTGCAGTGGATAACGAAATTGAAGCTCTCGTTCCCTCAAAATGTCAAGGACATGAAATTAGTCACAAATTAATGATGACGATGATTGACGGCAAGATTTGTACATATCTGTCTGAAGCTAAGTCAAATGCGGCCTGCTACCTGTGTTTGGCTAAGCCTACAGAAATGAAAAAGTTAGATGTCATTGCGTCAAAAACCATTTCTTCTGGTGTTTATGAGTTCGGATTATCATCACTTCATGCCCGCATTAATGTGATGGAATGTCTTCTACACATAGCGTATCGTCTCGACTTCAAAAAGTGGTCTGCAAGAGGAGAAGGTCATCAAGAGTTATTACATTCACGAAAAAAACTCATTCAAGATCGATTCAAAGATGATCTCAACCTTTTGATTGACATCGTTAAGCAACGATCAGGCACAACTAACGACGGGAACACAGCAAGGCGGTTTTTTGAATTTCCTGATAAAACTGCAGCGATCACTGGATTAGATGAAGACCTAATACGCAGATTTGCTGTGATTCTGCAAGCTCTGCAGAATCACAGCAAATCTGCAATCTAAGCATCTGGAGAGATTGTAGACGTGCCGAAATTTAAAGAATACGCTAGAACAACCGCTGAAAAATACGTGGAACTGTACGATTGGTACTACATGTCATCAACCGTCCACAAATTGTTGATTCACGGAGGGGACATAATTGCAGAAAATGCTATTGTACCAATTGGAAGTCTTTCGGAAGAAGCTTCAAAGGCCCGAAACAAAGACTTTAGGAGGTTCAGAGAACACCATTCGAGGAAAAAGAGTAGACAAGCATCAAACGAGGAAATCCTCAATATGCTTATCGTCTCTTCTGATCCTCTAATTTCTTCCACAAGACCAAAATTAAATGCCCACAAGAGGCAGACATACTTTAAGGAAACAGTAGAACTACTGAAACTTCAGGATCAGGAAGCTCCGACAGAGTTCTTAGAAGTTATATCTATTGTAGAGCCTGATTCTGAAGTGGATTCTGATAGTGACGAAGTATAAAATAAGTTAACTTTGATTGTTTATGTTAGGTTAGGTTAAGTTAATATTTTTTTTTAATAATTTGCTTTTATTTTTAATCATACAATAGTTTACCATTTATTGTTATTGACTAATGATCACGTTTATCTAATTACCCTCATTATGGTACGTATCCTTTTAACAGGTATATAGGTATTAAGTTTTATTAATCATTAGCTAATGTGGACTTGAGGCATTAGACAAGATTACATATTATGTAATTCATAATTACCATGTCATTTCAAATAAGTAGGTAATCCGACTTTGGGATTTCTTAGAATTTTTTGGTCTAAGCATAAAAAATATTGTAAATTACACTTGGTATTTAAGCATTAAAATGTATCATATACTTTTTTTTTTTTAATTTTGAAGTGATCCCGCGATAAAATAAAAAATATGTCAAAAATTCACAAATAAATAGTACTATAACAGTGTGCAAGGATATAATGGCCAACCTTGTGATTCCAGAGATATCCTCATTGTTCATGTCAGCTCCATACATTTTTTTCTTATAAAAATTATAACTCTTCCATTTCTGCACACAATTAGGTACTTCATATGACATTTTATAGAACAGTAATGATCAGCAGAAGTCATTTCCAGCAAAAAAAATTACATTTAAGAAATCGAGATCCTATGTCTTGTCTTCTACAGCCGATTTTCGATCCACCGCCGTCATGGATGACGTTACTTTCAATATTGGTTTCATCTGAACTATTTGAATAATAATTTATAATACTTATTAACAAAAACGGGGGTTCAGGTGCTTTTTCATAACGTAGTCTTTGTGTGATAATCCTTAGCGATGCCCCCAACTAGAGTAAGACATCGGCCAGCAAGTCTGCGTAGCCGATGTATCCTAAACCGTTCACTAGTATTGTTAGAACAATTTAGAATATATTACATAGAAAATATATCCATAGATATGATCGTGTTTTAACATCATAGATTGTACCGACGCGACGCCTGTAAGTATTACCTCACCTAGTAGAAGCATGTATAATTGTATATTATAGTTAGCTTCTTAAGTACCTACCTACTTCCGGGACTATTCATTCAATTTAAGGATTAAAAAACAGTTTTTATGCTTTGATACAAGAAAAACTCCCTGAGATTCCGAACTGATACCTGAACTAACACTTGGTCACAATGTGGAGTGATGTGTGCTTTGGATGTGGACAGTCCATGCTACGTGTTGCAACAGTTGCAAGGCGTTCCCGAGTGCCACCCAATTGTCCTACCTATTGTTTTATTTGTATATTTCTTTTCTCTGTCCTGGTAGCGGTCGAGGTCATATACGTTATGTAAATGTGAATATATCTTCACTGCGTTTTTCATTTTTGATATAAGTCCCTTATTAGGTACTAACAACATTATCACCTTATTATTATTTACTAACATGTGAAGTTCGAGAAGTGGGTGTACTATACGTATAGTAAATACAACTCTGCCTAACTCTTCTGGGAAAACAGGCCTGCTGTTACGTTAAGATTTCAAGATATTAGGAATCAGTAAACACAGTAGGTACTAAATTGATTACTTTTTCAGACTACCAGCTGCACATACTATGAGTACCTACCTACATGATTATTGATATCCAATAACATTATATATAAAAACTGACACCAAGAATTATTATTGACTATCAGTGATGTATTGTATAATCATCCATCAGGAAACAAGCGCCAAATCAAGAATAAAAAAAATCAAGTAATAAAAACTAAAACCCAACTACGACTTAAAAGGTATAAACAAGACATCACAGACAGACAAATTAAAAATCCGGAATCACACGTGTTAGGGCATAAATCGAACAGATTGTGACTCCGGATTTTTAATTTATGTGTATGTGGTGTCTAAATGTAAAAACTGGTGTTTAAATGTAAAAACTACGTTGATATAAAAACTAGGTACTGCATTATGTTCAATATGTAATAATAGATACGAGCTACATTGCGATGGATATCCAGAACAAACATACCGGTTAAAAGACCAAGAGAAAACCGGAGTCACACGTAATCTGTTCGATTTATGCCCCTAACACGTCTGACTCCGGATTTTTAATTTGTCTGTCTGTGGTGTCTTGTTTATACCTTTTAAGTCGTAGTTGGGTTTTAGTTTTTATTACTTGATTTTTTTTTAAATTCTTTTGGGGTTATAATATATATATTTTTGAAATGTGCTTATTTAGCCCTTTCATTTCATACCCAACATGGTACGACTAAACCATTTTTTTTTTTAAGTTCCTCACTTTATGTCCTCTAGAGGGCGCCATTTTTAATTTAAAGTGACTTCACATAGCCTATAACCAGCGGACAATCACGACGCTTCTAACGATACCTCATTTGTCAAATTGTGATAAGTGGTTTGGAAGATAGGAGGGAACAGGTGAACATACATACATACAACATACATACATACATACATACATACATACCGGTCAAAATCATAACCCTCCTTTTTTCTTCGCCGTAGTCGGGTAATGAAAACACAACATTGAGAAAGAATTCTCCTATTTTACCGGGTCTCCTTTATACGAAGAACACCGTATGCAAAACACCACCCACACCCCAGACGGATACCTCTCAGATCATGGATTCTCATATACTCACCGTTTGCGAGACATCGGTACCCCTAGTGTGAGTTTCTTGCCGTATCACAAAATACGTGACGATCAAGTTAATCGAGCTAACTAATGAGCAATGGTATTTAAAAATGTTGCGAGTGTGAGTTCAAAAACGTCTAACTAACATCAGTTCGTATCGTCACTTGTCCGATAGTATGCCGAAACGTTTGTTATTTTTTTAATGTTGCCTATCTTGAACTTAGAATGGTTTCGGCGAAATAATACGACCAAAATACAAATCATATCGTAACCATGTTAACAAGCGTTATGCGTGCCCTCCGTAATTTAGACGAATATTTTTTCTTATGAATGATATATTTCTATTTCGTTTTAATGATCAGTGAGTAAGGGAGATGTGAAATTAGGTGTGTGTGGCGTCAAATTCAAGTGGCGAGCGTCGCGTCATGTCAATATAAACATTCCTTCTGCCTTCAAAGTTTTTCGCGCTTTTG
This sequence comes from Lithophane socia, assembly GCA_947522985.1. Lineage (NCBI taxonomy): Eukaryota > Metazoa > Arthropoda > Insecta > Lepidoptera > Noctuidae > Lithophane > Lithophane socia. Next base: position 2,115,986 of record OX383281.1, on the reverse strand, counting down.
TGTTACATTACTAAACTTATTCTATTTCGATTATTTGCTTTTCATAATGAAGACTAGTGCATCGCAGTTTGAAATGTTAGTTAACTTCATGGAACAGAAAGTACACTTGACCATCATATTGAAAATAAAAACATAGTTGTGAACCATTCAAATAAAAAAATCTTTTCCCTAAAATTTACAGACACGGTAACATAAACAAACATAATAAACACGCAAAAGGTAGAATACAGACGATCCAAAATTGGGAGCGCCTAACAAATTTATTAAATAGTGATCCCACTGGGGAAACTAAAAATACAGAGAAATGGAAGAAGGTGTGTACCAAGCACAGTATAAATATTTTAAGTGAATATTTAATTTTGGTTATATGGAGCGATTTAAAAAATAATAAAAAGAAGAAGGCAGCAAGAATAAATAGGGCTGCTGGTGGTACTAGTGGTGGGCCTGCACTTAATTTACATTTATCTGATTTGGAACAGAAATAATACTATAGAAATGCTTCCTTTGACTAACGATTTCTATTTCTGAATTCAGTATCGTTGAGATCTTCCTTAGTGGATTAAAACAGGCACGAAAACCGGCTCTTTGTTTTTGGAGATGATTCCATTCATCTTGCTGATGAGCAGTCATCATCATTTTCCATGCGAAAAAATTACGTACTGCCATTACAAACACAATTTACCACAAAAATACTCGCAACTATTACGAACGTAACTAATATAAACAACAATTCACCTGTCACACACCAAGTGAGTGACTTTACTACAAAGTTTACGTTTTTAAACGTTTGTAGACCGCTTGGAAACGTCAAATTTAAACTGACACTCGCATTAACCCGCAAAATGTTCTCCGAAACGCTACTACGTGAGTCACGTTTAAAATACCGAACTATTGTAGTATCGTTAAAAATCTGACACTCGCTGTTTCGGTTTACAATACTTTCCGCCAGGGGCGCTTTTTACGTTTTCATACATTTATTACTCGATACAGAAACGTGGTAGTAGCGTTTTCTATGTGACAAAACTCACACTCGACGTACGGATGAATCATACTTCACACCTAATAAACTGTCTACGAGTTTCGACGGTACGGTATCTGACTTGGTAGCAGTTTCAGCAATGAAAGATACAATATCTCAGTTGAGTGGAGAACTCAATAATACACAGAAGGAGCTACAAAAAAAGAAATTGGAAAAAAATGAATGCTCTGAAGACATAAGCATACTCGGCGATACATTATATAATAAAACAAGTTTAGAGAATGACAACCAACCTGAACTTACACTACATAATCTGAGTGAAATGATATCCTTAAAATTAAAAGAAAATAATGCATCAATTATACTGGAAATAAAAGCTACTATCCAAACAGAAATAAATAAAGCCATATTAAAATTGAAGGAAGACATAAAACAAGACACAGGCGCTTTGTTCTTACAAAACGAACAACGAAAGACTGATATAGAGCTAATTAACATTCAAATAGAAAAACTGAATAAGCAAACTGAAGCGCTCCAAAACGAAATAAAAAGACTTAAGTCTGAGATCTTCCCTATAACACAATATACAAACTGTAACGGAATAAACGCAAGAGCTCATACACCCCAATTAGAATATTAAATTATAAGACTAAAATAATATCTGTAATTTAATTTAATAAACGACACCTAGTTTTTTTTTACAAAATAGACTTCCTGACTAAACATGAAACATAGGATAGCTATGAGCGTATTACAAATTTGTTTATGCATTTGAATAGGCTTTATTCCTTTGAGATAAGGCTTAAATTTCCTTAAATAAAATATCTTATTACCTTGGTAAGACGCGAGATTTTTTTCATGAAAAATTAACACATATAAATAATGATGGAAATCGATTCGGATCCGATTCTGAGCAAACTACTTTCAGGTCTTGCGCTTATTCTGTTACACGTTGTATACCTGAGAAAAATCTTAAGAAAATTGTGTTGTATGGACTTACCGAAATCTACAAAGAGCCTGAACAAGACCTCCACGAAAGAATCAGAGCTATTTTTTGGGATATTTTAGGAGTAGACCTATTAGGCTACTTTGAGGATGCCTATAGGATTGGAAGATATTATAAAAATAGAAACCGACCTATTGTTATTGAACTTATGAGCAAAAGAATTACCAAATATATAATAGAAAAAATCAAGTAACAAAAAAATCAAGTAATAAAAACTAAAACCCAACTACGACTTAAAAGGTATAAACAAGACACCACAGACAGACAAATTAAAAATCCGGAGTCACACGTGTTAGGGCATAAATCGAACAGATTACGTGTGACTACGGATTTTTAATTTGTCTGTCTGTGGTGTCTTGTTTATACCTTTTAAGTCGTAGTTGGGTTTTAGTTTTTATTACTTGATTTTTTTGTTACTTGATTTTTTCTATTATATATTTGGTAATTCTTTTGCTCATAAGTTCAATAACAATAGGTCGGTTTCTATTTTTATAATATCTTCCAATCCTATAGGCATCCTCAAAGTAGCCTAATAGGTCTACTCCTAAAATATCCCAAAAAATAGCTCTGATTCTTTCGTGGTTTCTGCTCAAAGCCAAGCTCACACGGAGCACATCACACTTCACGCACCCTCAACCCATTACCGCCGCCCAGTCTCCGACCAGCTAAACTGGGTTAGGAATATGACCTACGATCGGATAACAGGAATAGGTCGTGAACAGAATAAATCTGCACAAAGCCAAGCTCACTATACAGAGCACACCATCACACTTCACGCACCCTCAACCCATTACCATCGCACAGTCTCCGACCAGCTCAACTGGGTTAGGAATATGACTTGCGATCGGATAACAGGAATAGGTCGTGATCGCGAACAAAATAAATCACGTTACGCATATTCATCATTTATTCCACTTGCACCAATAATGACTAAACCTGACTGTTCTTTGTTATCATCCTCATTATCTGAACTAATCTCAAATTTTGTAGGGACGTAATATTTCGAGAACGCTCGTAAATGTTCGAGAGCGTACTTAAGTTCTTTCAATTGCTGTCCAAAGATTTTAAAAGGTATCAATCACCGTCCAGTAGGTCGATAACTACAAATGGACCACAAAACGTTGGATCTAGTTTAGTTTGATTTCATTCATGATTTTCTATTAAGCCAAAATCACCAAAAACAAATCTTATAATACTGCTTTACTAGTAGTTTTTATCAATTCTATGTTTGTCTTATACGGCGTTTCTATTGGTCACCTAACGCTAGTAATGTAAGAGGCTTGACCAAACTCGCTTTGGTTCTATTAACTGTCGAATGTCGAATTCAGATACATAGGATCGTGATCAGACATTATTTATGTGACATACATAGTGTCAAATTTACAGTCGTGGGCGCAGAATTGGGATACGGGTAAACAAGAGAAATAAACTACTTTAACCTCTACACAGTTTATTGTTTCAGAGTCAATCACCAACTCTACTGTACCAATTAAACTTGTAAGTCACAGCAACCGTAAATTTAGTATCCAAATAGGCGCGTTACTACAGTAATAACCGAGTAATTCTTACAGTAAAGAGATTCTGAATTCCTGTCCAAGGTTCTATTTACATTTTACCGGCTCCGTGGTTGAAATGACTTTCAATTTGGATAATTCAAACATATTGAACCGCGCAAACATAAAAGTGAATCATTCTATGTGAATACCTGTCGTTTCTGCCTGTCTCAATCGACATCAATTAATTCGATAAAACCGAACAACAGTCACATCACAATAAAAAATCATCTAAACAACAAAGTACTTAGCATGATTTCAAAATGCAAAATAGCATTTCACGAAACCATGAAATAAATGTTTCACCTGAGAAACTCATTCATGGGTAGCTTATAAAATGGTAACGACTCACCGGATGTAACACCTTACACTGGTTCTCACTCAAACACTCTGTTTCTTTGTCTAAGGTACCTAATTAAAGGAACCAAAGACTATTATCATAATTGCGCATTTTGCAAGTCTGTCTGGAATCGAACCCAAGTTCAATCAGCCAGTGGCTCGGGCCAGTTATTTGACGCGCAAGTCGCTATAAACGCAATTATGGTACCAGCTCTGTTTTTCGAACAGTTATTGTCTATTCGCACTGTTTTCACTATCAGGAGATTTCTTAACCCGCTCTTATCCCACTTCTGATGTCGGAGCTGCCGAGACGGTTATCGGGCTCACAATCATCATCAGAAGGGTAATTATTAATTAAATTGTTCATTATGTAACTATGTCTACTTCGTGGCCAAAGGAAACGCGTATAAGCACTCTAACTAGAACAGTCTAAATTAATTAGAAGGGCGCAACGAGTCCGAGGGTCACGCTCAGTCTCGTGGTCTGAATGGAACTGACTGCCTGATCCAGGCTCCTCTGATGCTAAACTCTTGTCGTCTTAAAACGTTCTCACGGTAATACCAAGCCGACCCCCGGCCACGTTCGACGTAATTAGGTTTACGTCGTCGCCTTTCTTATCGGAAACAATAATTCATTATTTAATATCAACAAGCTCTGCGCGCTAACAAAGACCACAGTGATCTTGAGAGTTAGCCGAGGTGTGACTGACGCCTTCGTCTCACGCTGATAAGGAACTGGACGAGGTGTGAGTTGACACCATCGTCTCGTGCCACGACATATATATTTTTGAAATGTGCTCATTAAGCCCTTTCATTTGATACCCAACATGGTACGATTAAACCATTTTTTTTTTTAAGTTCCTCCCTTTATGTCCTCTAGAGGGCGCCATTTTTAATTTAATGTGACTTCACATAGCCTATAACCAGCGGACAATCACGACGCTTCTAACGAGGTATCGTTCATTTGTCAAATTGTGATAAGTGGTTTGGAAGATAGGAGGGAACAGATGAACATACATACATACATACATACATACCGGTCAAAATCATAACCCTCCTTTTTTCTTCGCCGTAGTCGGGTAAAAACTAAAACCCAACTACGACTTAAAAGGTATAAACAAGACACCACAGACAGACAAATTAAAAATCCGGAGTCACACGTGTTAGGGCATAAATCGAACAGATTACGTGTGACTACGGATTTTTAATTTGTCTGTCTGTGGTGTCTTGTTTATACCTTTTAAGTCGTAGTTGGGTTTTAGTTTTTATTACTTGATTTTTTAAATTCTTTTGGGGTTATAATATATATATTTTTGAAATGTGCTCATTAAGCCCTTTCATTTGATACCCAACATGGTACGATTAAACCATTTTTTTTTTTAAGTTCCTCACTTTATTTCCTCTAGAGGGCGTCATTTTTAATTTAATGTGACTTTACATAGCCTATAACTAGCGGACAATCACGACGCTTCTAACGATACCTCATTTGTCAAATTGTGATAAGTGGTTTGGAAGATAGGAGGGAACAGATGAACATACATACATACATACATACATACATACCGGTCAAAATCATAACCCTCCTTTTTTCTTCGCCGTAGTCGGGTAAAAATAGCCGATATTTCCAAGGAACCGGACTGTACACTTCGGAATTCTTAAATGAAGAAGCAAGAAATGAGAGGAAAATCTTGCGGGATAAAATGCTCGTAGCACGAAATAACGGACAGCAAGCTGTAATCAGAAATAATCAACTGTATATTGAAGGGAAACTCATAAGTTACAAAGACGAAACAATATCATACCCTCCACCTAAAACTAATAACGAACTAAACAGTATAAATAGACGAAGCGCACCATTTATCGACCAGACATTTCGAGACGACGAGGAAGGCAATAGATTTCGAAAACCAAGAGCAACATTTTAATATTTTGTTTCAAAACATCCAAAGTCTATTTAATAAGCTACACATAATGGAAGCATTTGTCAACGTAAAGCAGGCATATCAGGCTATATGTATTACTGAAACATGGCTTTCAAGAGACAAATTAAGCGTGATTGATTTCAGTGGCTACAGAGTTGCTGCATCCTACTGTCGAGAAAACCGTGGAGGCGGCGGAGTTTGCATCTTACTAGAAGAACACATAGACTACATAGAAAGATGTGATATAACCGAAATGTCGCTTGAATATATTTTGGAAGTCTGTGCAATAGAAATACCTAACGAAAATTTGCTATTAGTAACAATGTACTGGAACAGAAGAGAAGAAAATATATTTTATAACCAACTTAATCTAATACTAGCGTACATAAATAATAAATATACGAAACTTAACACAGTCATCGGTGGTGACTTTAATATTGATATTCTGAAAAATAGCTCCAAAGTTAACACCTTCTTAGACCTTATGTCCGAATACAAATACACACAGCACATAAAACATCCCACACACATAATACAAACAGTGTCAACGTGTCTTGACCTAATATTTACAAACTTTAAAAATATAGATTTATGTACATCTGTAGAAGAGCTGGGTTTTTCAGATCATTGTGGTACAATTATAAAATTTAAAATACCGCAACGACCTAGGCATACCACTTGGTATACGGAAAAGCGACTGTACAACAAAAATAACATTTAAAATTTCAAATCAAAACACTTACAGATAAATATAATATACAATTACAAATTAATACATAATTCTTTAGTTTCAGACTAAAGAATTATGACCAAATAGTAAACACATTCAATAACTTTTTTGCATCAATTGGTGAAGAGACCGGCTGTGAGGCCAAAGGCCAGCCAGTACTCAACCCTTCTGAAAATACCCTATTTCTTAGACCTTTAGACGGTCGAGAAACGCATAAAATAATAAAAAATTTAAAAAACAAAAAAGTCCCGGAATAGATGAACTACCCCCATCTCTGATTAGACAATGCGCAGATGAACTTGCAGTACCTTTTTGTGTTTTAATAAATCAGTCCTTTGATGAAGGTATTTTTCCTGACCACCTTAAAAAAGCGATTGTAAAACCATTACTTATTTAAGAAAAACTCGAAAACCGACCCCAATAATAACCGACCCATACTCGTAGCTCTTCTACCTACGGCTTCAAAAATTTTCGAAAAGGCTATGTGTGACCGTGTTTACAGTTTTTGCGAAAGATATAAAATCTTTGACGATGGTCAAACGGGTTTCGTAAACATCGATCTACCACCCTAGCTGTCTATAAATATATGCAAGAAGTTATAAATATTTTAAATGATAAAAAATATGCAGTTGGCATCCTTTTAGACATGACAAAGGCATATGACAAAGTACAGTTTAAAATTCTATTAGACAAATTATATGGAATAGGAATTCGTGGAACTACACATAAGTGGTTTGCATCCTACTTAAAAGATAGAGAGCAATATGTACAAATAGAACATTTTGACCATGACCAAAAACGAATAACACAAGTAAGGTCCGATAAGAAGATTATAAATGCATCAATTCCCCAGGGCAGTGTTATTGGATGCCTCCTATTCATCATCTACGTCAATGACCTTCCCAAAATCATGAAAGAACCATGTGTGCTATTCGCAGACGATATATCTCTGCTTACCACATGCCACACTGATAGTAATGTTAACGAACAACTAAGCTCGATATTAAATAAAACAAAAAAATGGATGGATGACCACAATCTTGAGATTAATTATAAAAAAACCAAACTCATGACCTATCCTCAGCAAAAATCCCCATTACCAGTTAATTTCACAACCAACGGCACCAAAATTGAAGTAGTTAATGACTTTACGCTATTAGGACTCACAATAGATACACACATTTCATGGAAGCCCCATATAAAACGAGTACGATCGAAACTCTCAAAATTCACCTACGCGCTTCGAGAAGTCAAAAAAACTACCGACTTGCAAAGTGCACTTACTACATACTACGCCTACGCTCATGCATGGCTCAGCTATGGCATTGTAATGTGGGGAAATAGCACAGACGCGCCTACCCTTTTCATTCTCCAGAAGAAATTAATTCGGATCATAGTCAATATACAACAAACCGATAGCTGTAAACCATTTTTCATAAAACATAAAATACTCACCTTACCATCCATCTATATCCTAGAAACATGCAAATTTGTTAGAAAATACATTAACTTTTTCACAACACGCGGCGATAAACATAGAGACCGATCTGTTAGGTATAAAAATATGTTAATGCTACCCTCTTCGCGCATGAAACTACATGCCAATAGCACCTACGTAATGTCCATAAAAATATTTAATAAATTACCAGATGCAATAAAAGATGAAACCAGCGATACAAAATTTATAGATAAAATCAAGCAAATATTAATTAAAAAGCATACTACACAATAAACGAATACATACAAGACAAAAAAATTGATTTAACACAAACAGACACCTTAAACAGTTAGTCGTACATTTCATACATAAGTACCTACATAGAAAAAAATTATAATATTATGATCTCAATTATTGTTATAATTTTTTTTTTTTTGAATTATTTAATATGTTTCTTTTTTTTTTTATAAAGAGTTTGTGATTTTTGCTGTGCCCTACAGGGTCCGTAATTGTACTTTTAGCTTTAAGCCATTGTAATACCTTATCTACATTATGGAATGCAAATAAAATATGAATATGAATATGTCTTGTTTATACCTTTTCAGTCGTAGTTGGGTTTTAGTTTTTATTACTTAATTTTTTTAGTTGTGGTACCTACGCCACACAAATTCGCATACCGTTATCTGCTATGTAAATAAAGACTAAGATATCGTCTACATACGCAAAGTGGGAAAAAATACGTAATATTGAAGCTAACTCAAAAACTACGCAAGCAAAATTAATACAATTTATATGGGACCACCTCGGAAGCATGACCTACCAAATAAAAAAGAATCATCAAAATCGATTCATAAGTGGCGGAGTAATCGCATAACAAACATATACAAAAAAAACATACAGACGAATTGAGAACCTCCTCCTTTTTGAAGAAGTCGGTTAAAAACTTCCCTGACATACATCACACTTGTAAGGTTTTTCACCCATGTGTGTTTGAATATGTTGTGATAACTGACCTTTTTCACTAAAACTACGCTGACATATATCACACTTATAAGGTTTCAGCGGTGTGTATACAATAAGTTTTGTTAAATTACACTTTACACTAAAACGACGTTGACAAACAAACTTAGGTCACTTAGGTATAAGGTTTTTAGCCAGTGTGTATACGAATATGTCGTTTTAAATGACTTTTTTCACTAAAGCTATGCTGGCATACATCACACTTGTAAGGTTTTACACGAACACCCGTGTGTACACGAATATGTCTTGTTAAATTTTGCTTGTGTCTAAAACTACGTTGACATACATCACACTTATAAGGTTTCTCACCAGTGTGTATTCGAATATGTCTTAATAAACTGCACTTTGCACTAAAACTACGTTGGCATACATCACACTTGTAAGGTTGTACACCTGTGTGTAGACGAATATGTTTTGTTAAACATTGCTTGTGTCTAAAACTACGTTGACATACATCACACTTATAAGGTTTTTCGCCAGTATGTATAAGTATATGTTGTGCTAAATTACGCTTGTTACTAAAACGACGTTGACATACATCACACTTATAAGGTTTTTCGCCAGTATGTATACGAATATGTTGTGCTAAAGTACTTTTTACACTAAAGCTACGCTGGCATACATCACACTTGTAAGGTTGTACACCTGTGTGTAGACGAATATGTTTTGTTAAACATTGCTTGTGTCTAAAACTACGTTGACATACATCACACTTATAAGGTTTTTCGCCAGTATGTATAAGTATATGTTGTGCTAAATTACGCTTGTCACAAAAACTACGTTGGCATACATCACACTTGTAAGGTTGTACACCTGTGTGTAGACGAATATGTTTTGTTAAACATTGCTTGTGTCTAAAACTACGTTGACATACATCACACTTATAAGGTTTTTCGCCAGTATGTATAAGTATATGTTGTGCTAAATTACGCTTGTCACTAAAACGACGTTGACATACATCACACTTATAAGGTTTTTCGCCAGTATGTATACGAATATGTTGTGCTAAAGTACTTTTTACACTAAAGCTACGCTGGCATACATCACACTTGTAAGGTTGTACACCTGTGTGTAGACGAATATGTTTTGTTAAACATTGCTTGTGTCTAAAACTATGTTGACATACATCACACTTGTAAGGTTTTACACGAACACCCGTGTGGACACGAACACCCGTGTGTACACGAATATGTCTTGTTAAATTTTGCTTCTGTCTAAAACTATGTTGACAAACATCACACTTATAAGGTTTTTCGCCAGTATGTATACGAATATGTAGTGCTAAAGTTCTTTTTACACTAAAGCTACGCTGGCATACATCACACTTGTAAGGTTGTACACCTGTGTGTAGACGAATATGGTTTGTTAAATATTGCTTATGTGTAAAACTATGTTGACATACATCACACTTGTAAGGTTTTACACGAACACCCGTGTGTACAAGAATATGTCTTGTTAAATTTTGCTTCTGTCTAAAACTATGTTGACATACATCACACTTATAGGGTTTTTCGCCAGTATGTATACGAATATGTCGTGCTAAAGTACCTTTTACACTAAAGCTACGCTGGCATACATCACACTTGTAAGGTTGTACACCTGTGTGTAGACGAATATGTTTTGTTAAACATTGCTTGTGTCTAAAACTATGTTGACATACATCACACTTATAAGGTTTTTCGCCAGTATGTATAAGTATATGTTGTGCTAAATTACGCTTGTCACTAAAACTACGTTGGCATACATCACACTTGTAAGGTTGTACACCTGTGTGTAGACGAATATGTTTTGTTAAATATTGCTTGTGTCTAAAACTACGTTGACATACATCACACTTATAAGGTTTTTCGCCAGTATGTATAAGTATATGTTGTGCTAAATTACGCTTGTCACTAAAACGACGTTGACATACATCACACTTATAAGGTTTTTCGCCAGTATGTATACGAATATGTTGTGCTAAAGTACTTTTTACACTAAAGCTACGCTGGCATACATCACACTTGTAAGGTTGTACACCTGTGTGTAGACGAATATGTTTTGTTAAACATTGCTTGTGTCTAAAACTACGTTGACATACATCACACTTATAAGGTTTTTCGCCAGTATGTATAAGTATATGTTGTGCTAAATTACGCTTGTCACTAAAACGACGTTGACATACATGACACTCATAAGGTTTTCCACCAGTGTGTACACGAATATGTTTTGTTAAATTATCCTTTTGACTAAAACTAAGTTGACATAAATGACACTCATAAGATTTTTCACTGGTGTGTATACGAATATGTTTTGTTAATTTGGACTTTTCACGAAAACTACGCTGACTTACATCACACTTATAAGGTTTTTCACCAGTGTGTATTCGAATATGTCTTAATAAACAGAACTTTGAACTAAAACTACGTTGGCATACATCACATTTGATAGGTTTTTCGCCAAGTTGTGTACGAGTTTGTTGTATCATTTTTTTTACTGGATTAAAACGACGCTGATCACATTTGTAAGGCTCTTTGAAATAAGGGCCAGGTTTTGACGTACGTTTTTGAGTTTTCGGGATAACTTTCGAGACTGATTTGTCTTTTCTCGTTTGCTCGGCTCTTACTGCATCTTCTAGTTTTGTTCTTCGTGTGTCTAGTTTTGGTTTCCTCGCATCGGCCGCCCCTGTGATTATAAATAAGGTAAGTACAATGTTGGAAGAAGATTGTTTGCTTTCACCTTTAGATTAACTAACTAATACTTACTTTTCATCTCCCTGGTGCTTCGTTTCTTCTTAGATACTTCTTGTTCTTCTCGTACTTCAGTATTAAACTCCACTATAGGTACATCGTCTTCCAAATCTGATTCAGAATGGTGTAGTGGTATATCTGCTACATCTGGACAGCTATCGTCTATATTTTCCGATTCTTGCTCTGTAAGGAAACAAAAACAGTCAAAAGTTTTCTATGTTTTTTTTTTTTAATTCACATTTTCTTTAAGTTAAACACTGACAAAACTTTATAGTACATCAAATTATTTTTTGATCAATATAAATAAAAAACATTTGCAACAAGGAACTTCCAAAAAAATTCTAGTGAAAATAACTTTAATTTCGGAAGCCGGTGGCAAAAAACAAAAATAAAGAACCTAAGAAAAATGTTTTTTTTTCCGTTTTGAGAACGGATTGAGAACCTCCTCCTTTTTGAAGAAGTCGGTTAAAAACTTCCCTGACATACATCACACTTGTAAGATTTTTCACCCATGTGTGTTTGAATATGTTGTGATAACTGACCTTTTTCATTAAAACTACGCTGACATATATCACACTTATAAGGTTTCAGCGGTGTGTATACAATAAGTTTTGTTAAATTACACTTTACACTAAAACGACGTTGACAAACAAACTTAGGTCACTTAGGTATAAGGTTTTTAGCCAGTGTGTATACGAATATGTCGTTTTAAATGACTTTTTTCACTAAAGCTATGCTGGCATACATCACACTTGTAAGGTTTTACACGAACACCCGTGTGTACACGAATATGTCTTGTTAAATTTTGCTTGTGTCTAAAACTACGTTGACATACATCACACTTATAAGGTTTCTCACCAGTGTGTATTCGAATATGTCTTAATAAACTGCACTTTGCACTAAAACTACGTTGGCATACATCACACTTGTAAGGTTGTACACCTGTGTGTAGACGAATATGTTTTGTTAAACATTGCTTGTGTCTAAAACTACGTTGACATACATCACACTTATAAGGTTTTTCGCCAGTATGTATAAGTATATGTTGTGCTAAATTACGCTTGTCACTAAAACGACGTTGACATACATCACACTTATAAGGTTTTTCGCCAGTATGTATACGAATATGTTGTGCTAAAGTACTTTTTACACTAAAGCTACGCTGGCATACATCACACTTGTAAGGTTGTACACCTGTGTGTAGACGAATATGTTTTGTTAAACATTGCTTGTGTCTAAAACTACGTTGACATACATCACACTTATAAGGTTTTTCGCCAGTATGTATAAGTATATGTTGTGCTAAATTACGCTTGTCACTAAAACTACGTTGGCATACATCACACTTGTAAGGTTGTACACCTGTGTGTAGACGAATATGTTTTGTTAAATATTGCTTGTGTCTAAAACTACGTTGACATACATCACACTTATAAGGTTTTTCGCCAGTATGTATAAGTATATGTTGTGCTAAATTACGCTTGTCACTAAAACGACGTTGACATACATCACACTTATAAGGTTTTTCGCCAGTATGTATACGAATATGTTGTGCTAAAGTACTTTTTACACTAAAGCTACGCTGGCATACATCACACTTGTAAGGTTGTACACCTGTGTGTAGACGAATATGTTTTGTTAAACATTGCTTGTGTCTAAAACTATGTTGACATACATCACACTTGTAAGGTTTTACACGAACATCCGTGTGTACACGAATATGTCTTGTTAAATTTTGCTTGTGTCTAAAACTATGTTGACATACATCACACTTATAAGGTTTTTCGCCAGTATGTATACGAATATGTAGTGCTAAACTACTTTTTACACTAAAGCTACGCTGGCATACATCACACTTGTAAGGTTGTACACCTGTGTGTAGACGAATATGGTTTGTTAAACATTGCTTATGTGTAAAACTATGTTGACATACATCACACTTGTAAGGTTTTACACGAACACCCGTGTGTACACGAATATGTCTTGTTAAATTTTGCTTCTGTCTAAAACTATGTTGACATACATCACACTTATAAGGTTTTTCGCCAGTATGTATACGAATATGTAGTGCTAAAGTTCTTTTTACACTAAAGCTACGCTGGCATACATCACACTTGTAAGGTTGTACACCTGTGTGTAGACGAATATGGTTTGTTAAATATTGCTTATGTGTAAAACTATGTTGACATACATCACACTTGTAAGGTTTTACACGAACACCCGTGTGTACACGAATATGTCTTGTTAAATTTTGCTTCTGTCTAAAACTATGTTGACATACATCACACTTATAGGGTTTTTCGCCAGTATGTATACGAATATGTTGTGCTAAAGTACTTTTTACACTAAAGCTACGCTGGCATACATCACACTTGTAAGGTTGTACACCTGTGTGTAGACGAATATGTTTTGTTAAACATTGCTTGTGTCTAAAACTACGTTGACATACATCACACTTATAAGGTTTTTCGCCAGTATGTATAAGTATATGTTGTGCTAAATTACGCTTGTCACTAAAACGACGTTGACATACATGACACTCATAAGGTTTTCCACCAGTGTGTACACGAATATGTTTTGTTAAATTATCCTTTTGACTAAAACTAAGTTGACATAAATGACACTCATAAGATTTTTCACTGGTGTGTATACGAATATGTTTTGTTAATTTGGACTTTTCACGAAAACTACGCTGACTTACATCACACTTATAAGGTTTTTCACCAGTGTGTATTCGAATATGTCTTAATAAACAGAACTTTGAACTAAAACTACGTTGGCATACATCACATTTGATAGGTTTTTCGCCAAGTTGTGTACGAGTTTGTTGTATCATTTTTTTTACTGGATTAAAACGACGCTGATCACATTTGTAAGGCTCTTTGAAATAAGGGCCAGGTTTTGACGTACGTTTTTGAGTTTTCGGGATAACTTTCGAGACTGATTTGTCTTTTCTCGTTTGCTCGGCTCTTACTGCATCTTCTAGTTTTGTTCTTCGTGTGTCTAGTTTTGGTTTCCTCGCATCGGCCGCCCCTGTGATTATAAATAAGGTAAGTACAATGTTGGAAGAAGATTGTTTGCTTTCACCTTTAGATTAACTAACTAATACTTACTTTTCATCTCCCTGGTGCTTCGTTTCTTCTTAGATACTTCTTGTTCTTCTCGTACTTCAGTATTAAACTCCACTATAGGTACATCGTCTTCCAAATCTGATTCAGAATGGTGTAGTGGTATATCTGCTACATCTGGACAGCTATCGTCTATATTTTCCGATTCTTGCTCTGTAAGGAAACAAAAACAGTCAAAAGTTTTCTATGTTTTTTTTTTTTAATTCACATTTTCTTTAAGTTAAACACTGACAAAACTTTATAGTACATCAAATTATTTTTTGATCAATATAAATAAAAAACATTTGCAACAAGGAACTTCCAAAAAAATTCTAGTGAAAATAACTTTAATTTCGGAAGCCGGTGGCAAAAAACAAAAATAAAGAACCTAAGAAAAATGTTTTTTTTTCCGTTTTGAGAACGGATTGAGAACCTCCTCCTTTTTGAAGAAGTCGGTTAAAAACTTCCCTGACATACATCACACTTGTAAGATTTTTCACCCATGTGTGTTTGAATATGTTGTGATAACTGACCTTTTTCATTAAAACTACGCTGACATATATCACACTTATAAGGTTTCAGCGGTGTGTATACAATAAGTTTTGTTAAATTACACTTTACACTAAAACGACGTTGACAAACAAACTTAGGTCACTTAGGTATAAGGTTTTTAGCCAGTGTGTATACGAATATGTCGTTTTAAATGACTTTTTTCACTAAAGCTATGCTGGCATACATCACACTTGTAAGGTTTTACACGAACACCCGTGTGTACACGAATATGTCTTGTTAAATTTTGCTTGTGTCTAAAACTACGTTGACATACATCACACTTATAAGGTTTCTCACCAGTGTGTATTCGAATATGTCTTAATAAACTGCACTTTGCACTAAAACTACGTTGGCATACATCACACTTGTAAGGTTGTACACCTGTGTGTAGACGAATATGTTTTGTTAAACATTGCTTGTGTCTAAAACTACGTTGACATACATCACACTTATAAGGTTTTTCGCCAGTATGTATAAGTATATGTTGTGCTAAATTACGCTTGTCACTAAAACGACGTTGACATACATCACACTTATAAGGTTTTTCGCCAGTATGTATACGAATATGTTGTGCTAAAGTACTTTTTACACTAAAGCTACGCTGGCATACATCACACTTGTAAGGTTGTACACCTGTGTGTAGACGAATATGTTTTGTTAAACATTGCTTGTGTCTAAAACTACGTTGACATACATCACACTTATAAGGTTTTTCGCCAGTATGTATAAGTATATGTTGTGCTAAATTACGCTTGTCACTAAAACTACGTTGGCATACATCACACTTGTAAGGTTGTACACCTGTGTGTAGACGAATATGTTTTGTTAAATATTGCTTGTGTCTAAAACTACGTTGACATACATCACACTTATAAGGTTTTTCGCCAGTATGTATAAGTATATGTTGTGCTAAATTACGCTTGTCACTAAAACGACGTTGACATACATCACACTTATAAGGTTTTTCGCCAGTATGTATACGAATATGTTGTGCTAAAGTACTTTTTACACTAAAGCTACGCTGGCATACATCACACTTGTAAGGTTGTACACCTGTGTGTAGACGAATATGTTTTGTTAAACATTGCTTGTGTCTAAAACTATGTTGACATACATCACACTTGTAAGGTTTTACACGAACATCCGTGTGTACACGAATATGTCTTGTTAAATTTTGCTTGTGTCTAAAACTATGTTGACATACATCACACTTATAAGGTTTTTCGCCAGTATGTATACGAATATGTAGTGCTAAACTACTTTTTACACTAAAGCTACGCTGGCATACATCACACTTGTAAGGTTGTACACCTGTGTGTAGACGAATATGGTTTGTTAAACATTGCTTATGTGTAAAACTATGTTGACATACATCACACTTGTAAGGTTTTACACGAACACCCGTGTGTACACGAATATGTCTTGTTAAATTTTGCTTCTGTCTAAAACTATGTTGACATACATCACACTTATAAGGTTTTTCGCCAGTATGTATACGAATATGTAGTGCTAAAGTTCTTTTTACACTAAAGCTACGCTGGCATACATCACACTTGTAAGGTTGTACACCTGTGTGTAGACGAATATGGTTTGTTAAATATTGCTTATGTGTAAAACTATGTTGACATACATCACACTTGTAAGGTTTTACACGAACACCCGTGTGTACACGAATATGTCTTGTTAAATTTTGCTTCTGTCTAAAACTATGTTGACATACATCACACTTATAGGGTTTTTCGCCAGTATGTATACGAATATGTTGTGCTAAAGTACTTTTT
This sequence comes from Lithophane socia, assembly GCA_947522985.1. NCBI lineage: Eukaryota > Metazoa > Arthropoda > Insecta > Lepidoptera > Noctuidae > Lithophane > Lithophane socia. The sequence continues at coordinate 2,098,831 of OX383281.1, read as the reverse complement.
ACACTAAAGCTACGCTGGCATACATCACACTTGTAAGGTTGTACACCTGTGTGTAGACGACTATGTTTTGTTAAACATTGCTTGTGTCTAAAACTATGTTGACATACATCACACTTATAAGGTTTTTCGCCAGTATGTATAAGTATATGTTGTGCTAAATTACGCTTGTCACTAAAACGACGTTGACATACATGACACTCATAAGGTTTTCCACCAGTGTGTACACGAATATGTTTTGTTAAATTATCCTTTTGACTAAAACTAAGTTGACATAAATGACACTCATAAGATTTTTCACTGGTGTGTATACGAATATGTTTTGTTAATTTGGACTTTTCACGAAAACTACGCTGACATACATCACACTTATAAGGTTTCTCACCAGTGTGTATTCGAATATGTCTTAATAAACAGAACTTTGAACTAAAACTACGTTGGCATACATCACATTTGATAGGTTTTTCGCCAAGTTGTGTACGAGTTTGTTGTATCAATTTTTTTACTGGAAATACTCTACTCTTTGAAATAAGGGCCAGGTTTTGACGTACGTTTTTGAGTTTTCGGGATAACTTTCGAGACTGATATGTCTTTTCTCGTTTGCTCGGCTGTTACTGCATCTTCTAGTTTTGTTCTTCGTGTGTCTAGTTTTGGTTTCCTCGCATTGGCCGCCCCTGTGATTATAAATAAGGTAAGTACAATGTTGGAAGAAGATTGTTTACTTTCACCTTTAGATTAACTAACTAATACTTACTTTTCATCTCCCTGGTGCTTCGTTTCTTCTTAGATACTTCTTGTTCTTCTCGTACTTCAGTATTAAACTCCACTATAGGTACATCGTCTTCCAAATCTGATTCAGAATGGTGTAGTGGTATATCTGCTACATCTGGACAGCTATCGTCTATATTTTCCGATTCTTGCTCTGTAAGGAAACAAAAACAGTCAAAAGTTTTCTTCGATATTTTTTTTTTCTTCAGATTTTCTGTAAGTTAAACACTTAAAGAACTTTGTAGGACATCAAATTATTTTTTGATCAATATATAAAATAAAAATCCCGCCAACTGCGAGTCGGACTCGCGCACGAAGGGTTCCGTACCATTATCTATAAAAACGGCAAAAAAATCACGTTTGTTGTATGGGATAAACATTTTAGATATTTTTTTTATTTTATTTTAACTATTTATTTTTAAAGTGAATATGTAACTAAATATTCTGTGAATATTTCAAGCGTGTACCTGTTGTCGCTTTCAACATCGAGCAAAAACGAGCAAAAAAATCACGTTTGTTGTATGGGAGCCCCCTTAAATATTTATTTTATTCTGTTTTAGTATTTGTTGTTATGGCGGCAACAGACATACATCATCTGTGAAAATTTCAACTGTCAAGCTATCACGGTTCGTGAGATACAGCCTGGTGACAGACGGACAGACAGCGGAGCCTTAGTAATTGGGTCCCTTTTTACCCTTTGGGTGCGGAACCCTAAAAATACTAGTGAAAAATAACTTTAATTTCTGAAGACGGTGGCAAAACACGAAAACACAGAACCTAAGAAAAATGTCATTTTTCAGGTTTGTTGCCAAAGGACAGGACTGCATGGCAATCTTTAGAGGAGGCCTTTGTACGACGAGCTGTACCAGACTAACGACCGTTCGCCGATATTTATTTTCTTTATTTGAGTATCAGGCACACTTCATATTTTACAATTAATAAAGAACTAGCTGCCGCCAGCGGCTTCGCCCGCGTGTAATCTTTATAAATTATAGCCTATGTTACTCAGGGTGAATGTAGCTTTCTAATGGTGAAAGAATTTTTCAAATCGGTTCAGTAGTTTCGGAGCCTATTCAATGCAAACAAACAAACAATCAAATCTTTCCTCTTTATAATATTAGTATAGAAATAGACTAGCCGCCCGCAGCTTCGACCGCGTGGTATGTAGATAAAAAGTAGCCTATGTCTTTCCCGGGATGCCAAATTTTCCTCCTTGCCAAATTTTATTGAAAAAAAAAAAACTTTTTCCAAAAACAAACAACCGACTTCCAAAAAAAAGTGAAAAATAACCTTAAAAGCAAAGAGACCGACTTCCGAAATTAAAGTTATTTTTCACTTTTTAGTGTTGTTTTTGGAAGTTGGTTTGGAAGTAACATGTTGTATCATTAAAGGAAATTTATTTTGTCATACATTCTGTATGGAATTTCTTTTTTGATTATATCTCGGTAGTAGGTATGTATGTAGGTAGGTAGGGTAGGTGAACCGTAGATATGTAGTTGTACATAGTGCTATCTGTGCGCAGCAAGGGCGGGCAGCTGGTTATTTATATTCCTAGAAACATACCTTCAATTTGATGTTCTTCCTTTGGCTCAATAATATCATCTAGTTCCTCACAAACAGCTGGTAATTCTTCTTTGATAGCAATGCTTTCTGTTTGACATTCATCAACTATACTTATGACCACTATAGGACATTTAATAAACCCACCGAAAAACTCTAAGTGGTCTTGGTTTATTAAAGAGTTGGGCTGTAAAAGATGAACATTGTATTAGGAAAATCTTTTTTCCTATAGCAAAAATAACACCTGACTTTAAAAAAAACCACAAAATAAGTGAAAAATACCTTTAATATCGGAAGTTGGTGTCTTTGGTTTTCAATTTTCATTTTTTGCCACGACTTCCGAAATTAAGTTATTTTTCACTTTTTTTTAATGGATTTTTTTTAGTTGTGGTACCTACCCCACACAAATTCGAATTCCTACCTAAACCTATTATGCTATTATTATGTTTAGTAACCTGCTATGTAAATAACTAAATAAAAAGTGTTTTATTTTATTAATAAAACTGTTAGCTGTAATTTTTTAATTTTTTAATGGGTTCTGTAAACTTGTGTATATTTTTATTAAAGACATGGAGACAAAGGACATTGGAGGGATATATTTTTTAACCAAGGAAAAAAGAAGGAGATAGTTCTCAAGTCAACACGTATATTTTTTTTTAATTTTTGGCGACGCATAACGTTTTACCAAGTGGTACGATTTGAACGATTCTTTTTTTATTGGGGAGGACGCATACCTAAAAGTTCATCCCATTTAAAATTGAAAACTAGAACCGGGGTGGATTCTAGTTTTCAATTTTAAGGGTAAAAAAACTGGGGTTAGTTGATTTTTCACCTACTAAGTTTTCAACTGTGAACCGATTCTGTTGAAATTTGGCACACATACATAGTTCTGATGACATGACCACTCATCATCAACTCCAGGTCTTTAAACTGGAGTTGATCTGATGATGGAGATGGAAGACAGTCGCGAGAGCTCCTCTTGCAGCTACATCGTATTTCCGCTTTAAAAATTATATAGGTAGTAGATTTTAGCCGAAACAATAAATGGTACTAAACTAAAATAAAAAACTTTATTACATAAAATTAAACCAAAGAAAAACCGGCAAAGTGCGAGTCAGGCTCGCGCACGAATGGTTACGTACCATTCTATAATATAAAAATGAATCGCAAAATGTGTTGGTAAGCGCATAACTCAACAACGCCTGGACCAATTTGGCCAATTCTTTTTTTGTTGTGTTTGTTATCCTCAAGGGAAGGTTTAAACGTAAAGTAGGTGTAGGTAGGGTAGGTTGGTAGGTAGGTAGGTAGGTAGGTATGTAGGTAGGTAGGGTAGGTAGGGTAGGTAGGGTAGGTAGGGTAGGTAGGGTAGGTAGGGTAGGTAGGGTAGGTAGGGTAGGTAAAGTACGTATGGTAGGTACGGTAGGTACGGTGGGTAGGTAGGGTAGGTAGGGTTGGGTAGGTAGGGTAGGGGTAAGGTAGGTAGTTAGTGCTACCCGTGCGAAGCCGGAGCGGGGCAGCTAGTTACAAATAAAAACGGCAAAAACAAAACGTTTGTTGTATGGGAGCCCCTCTAATAATTTATTTTATTCCGTTTTTTAGTATTTGTTGTTATAGCAGCAACAGAAATACATCATCTGTGATTTCAACTGTCTAACTATCACGATTCATGAGATACAGCCTGGTGACAGACGGACAGACAAACAGACGGACAGTGGAGTCTTAGTAATAGGGTACCATTTTACCCTTTGGGTACAGCTACAGAACCCTAAAAAAGATAATTGAAAAAAAAAAAAAACCTTTTAATCTAATTTATTTTTTAGTTAGTAGAGTACTACTAACTAAAAAAATAAACCTTTTAATCTAATTTATTTAAGCAACAAAAATTTGTTACTTAATTTAGTTTAGGAGTTTAGTAAGGTACACTAGTACTACTCCTCTACTAACTAAAAAAAATAAACCTTTTAATCTTATTTATTTAAGTAACAAAAATTAGTTACTTAAATTAGTTTAGGAGTTTAGTTAGGTACACTAAAAGGTTTACTTTTTATTTTTCGCTTTACAGTCATCTTTTACATTGGTTTAATTTATTGTAAAAAAGTTTTTATTTCATTCAACCTCACCTCACAATCCTCATTCATCATCTGAGCAAACAGCTCTTCGGCTTCCAGACATTTTCTCAGTAATCGGTAGCATTGCTTTAGTTTAGTGCAGCAGAAGAAACAAGCGAGCATCGGTCTACAGTCTTCAGTTATAAACTGCAACAAAACTCTTCTAAATAAGACAAGGAAATACTTTCCATCTTAAATTGTAAAGCCAACAGTTGGTGGTCAATAATGCTTTCAAGGCATGAGCTTTGATTACAACTCTTGCTCAAGGCAGATTGGTGACATGTATTTATAGTCCAGGTTCGAATGATTTTTTCTTTCACTGCTGTCAGGGATTTAAATTTTCCAGTGTTTAAGAATTTATATCGCATATAAGATAAAACACTACTTGGTAATTTAATTCTTATTTATCAACTTACTGGAATATCCGTCAGCCTCTCATAAAGTTGTTGCAAGTTCTTGTTGACCACTATATACATGCGTACATTCTCTGCTAAACATATTCTACACATTGGTAGTTTTTCCATCTTTGAACTCAAAACGTATCGCTAAAAGTTATTTAGTTCGGCTTTACATATATTATTATTGCAAAACACTGTGGTGTACAATAAACCGGCGTGGCTTGGATTGTAAATAAATATTAAGATTTCTAGTAGTCTTCGAATGCGAATAAAAACTTGTGTGGAGTTTCTCTAAGGACAACAGTAAATCGGGAGCAGACCGAGACTTCTTGCACAGATTATCTTCTGAAATAAATCTCTCCTAGATATTCCAAGTAGACCTCCAACTGTCATTAACGTGTTAACGAACCACTCGCCGTAGGTGAGTTTAATTTAAGTTTCTTGAACACAATAGAATTTTAATTTTATTGATAACGGCCATTTAGAAGAAGACCAATCGACAGTTGAGCGGGTTCACAGGCATTCTCTTAAGTAGTCTGTGGGCACGAGTAATATTAGCACAGAGCACTATAATATTATGAATAATACCGGTTGTTTCAAACGATTGGTTAACGTAACATGCGTAACATAACATACGTACGTCCAGCGTTACCATATAAAAGTACTCTGTGAGCGTTACTAAAACTACAAAGTGAGGCGTATTTATCGTCACAGATAGAAATCACAGATATTAAAAAATAGCAGATAGCAATTGCTCCTAATGATAAAAAATATCTGTTACTTAAAATCACAGATCATCAAGACTGTTACTATTAAAACTTCGGATACGATTTTCGACTTTAACAAAAAGATATAAAGATGATATTCGATTGAGATACGTATTTATCGTCCGTACAAAAATCACAGGCTGTGATTTAATAACAGATATTTGGATCTGTTATTTTTTTGTCACAGCCACAGTGATCACAGATGTCGTGTTTCACCTGTTACAACCCAACTCCAAACCAACTTAACCAACCAACTCCAAATAATGGATTACGGTGTTTCCCGTTAAAAATTACGGTAGATTTCAAAAAAACACGGTAGATTTTAAAAAGTCGTGCAAAATTACAGTTTTTTGAAAAATAAAAAATGGCGGAAATTGAAAAAATAATGTCTTCTGACGGCAGAAAGTTGACACAATTTTTTCCACCTTCAGATTCAATATGATCACTTTTAATTTTAATTTATTTGCAAAACAGATTCCCTTTCAACGCACTTATAATTTACAACGCAATTACGCAAAGTGCATCTGAATAAAGAAAGTTGGTATTAAAAAAGGTTACTATTCGTTCAAACTATTATCTACGGTTGAGGAATTCCCCCTAGTTCACTGCTATTTTCAACAAAAATACATGCAATATTCCATCTACCCAATTACGGTGTTTTTTGACACCGTAATGAAATTACTACGGTAGACGGTGAATCAATGCTGAACAATGACTAATAAATCCTATGGACTTGGCATACCTACAAGAAAAACGTGTATACCTACGCTCTACTGAGAGGATAAAATGGCGGTTACTAGAGCAGCCCTTATCGATACTTCTTTAAAATAACATCGATACTTTTATCGATGTTATTTTAAAGAAGAAAGAAGTATAGATTATTGTTTTCATTATGTCACGGTACAATATGTACGGGTAAAAATACCCCAAGTTCTTTAACATGCATGAGTCTTTCATGTAACCGATAGAGTACCGCGCCGTTAAGTTGTTTGTTGGATCGTCCTTCTTTCAAGGCTAAACCGTAGAACTGGAGGACAGATATACGCTGCTTTATATCGACGTAGTAGTAGTACAATAATATCCGTGCTTATAGTATTGTAAGCAACAAGTTTATTTCGTTGCCGGCCTGTTGAATTGGGAACCTCGCACCTTGTTACCTAAATAATTGTGATATACAATTACTACTGTATAACATCTGCACTTTTGTTTACCCATGTTTGCAAGTAAATGATTCTGAATTTGAATTTAATTTTATGCTCTTGGAATTTATGCTTTTAGCTATTACAAGAAATGAAAAGCAGTAAGTACAAGTCGTGCCAATAGACAGATTTGACCGCGCCTCTCGCGCGCCGCTCTTTTCGCCACCCCAATGACAACCTGATAATGTATTATCAGGTTGTCATTGGGGTGGCGACGATGACGATTTATCGCTCTTTACCTGTAGGTAAAGAGCGATAAATCGTCTACTGCGCAAGTCAAACCACGTGGTGCGTCATGTCTCAACTTTTAATGGCACGACTTGTACACACGGCGCATGTAAGTGTGTATCTACTTACATTGAATAATTTTTTTATCGACTTTCTTGCTGGCTTGCCATCACACGGATTCTTTTTACTGTAAACTTATGGTGGTTCCGTCAATGGCACGCAGATGGTAATTTTTAAATGAAATAAATATATATAATTATTATCATATAATATATTATTATCATTTTATTTTTGTCGCGTTTTTTGATCAACACACGCCCTAATACAGAGCTGCAATTTGCAAAAAAAGTATGAAAATTTGAATTTCACGGATAACCAGTGAAAAACTTTTTTTTTTAATGGTTTTTTTCAACATAATACATATTTTTTCTAAAAGGAAAATGATCGAGGGTTAATTATTTAATTAAAAATCAACAATAATTATAATAACGTTATATTAAAGAAATCAATTTTTTTCATTTCTGAACAATACAATTTAGTTTGGGTAATTTCTATGGGGTATTCTCTCAGTAGATTTCTTCCCATAATATTTGTATCTCAAATTCATGTATACCTCTATTATACTTTTAATTAATAAATATTATTATATCCTTTAAAATCTTTGATAATATTACTAAAAATGAGCAATTTCTTTCGACTGTCTTCTAACTTTCTCCGTCTCTTTATCTTCTTGGACTGTTATTGACATATGTCCTTTAATTTCTTTATCATTTTAAATGTGTGTACCTGAAATCAAATAAAATTAAGCTTTAATAGATATTGAAGATAAGAAGCGAGAGATATCTCCCAGCCATTCTCAATTCAATCAATGAGATGTTATCAATTAGATTTAAAAAAAACGGAAGAGGTCATACCGGTAAATCTGGCGTAGCGAAGGTGCTAGCAGCTAAATCTGGCGCAACAGAGGTGCTAGCAGCTAAATGTGGCGCAGCGGAGGTGCTCGTGACTAAATCTAGTGTAGCGGATGTGCTAGGGGCTAAATCTATGCCACTCCTTTTTGAAATCTCTCCAGGTTGATTTTGAGTGGTAGGCACACAAACAGCTTGGACCTGAAAACCATTCTTTACATCACTCTTTGTGTCCATTAAACAACTGTTGCAATTGAGGACATCACCATCATCTATCAGCCACTACACAATCATGTTGGAAAAATTTATAACATGCAATGTTACTTACCAATAAGGTTCGTGAAGGTAAAGCATCGTCACGTAATGTTACTTTATTCAGTGTCCAAAACATGATTCTTCAAAGTGAAGAGAACAAAATATGTGAATTGTTTTTGTTGACATCTTTAAATTTTCAACACCGATTGTTACCAGCCAAATCTTATTTTTTCGTTCATCAGGCAGCCTTGAAAATAAAACAAAACCAATAAAGAATCATAAAATAGCATTATCGATAAATATAAAAATGTCTAAATGCACTACTCTATCCCTTCAATAACAAGAAATCATTTCATGTTGAAAAACTGTTAAAAATAAAGGCAAAAGGGAAAATAAGAATGCTATACTGTTAAAGCTCTTCAACAAATGCAGAATCTTTTGTTTATCATATAAATCTAAAGATATTTCAGCTGAAAATTATGTACGTACTGGTGCAAAGTTATGTTCGGGAGATTTCCGCTTCTTTTGATGCCACATCCGATTATATTGCAATTGGGCATCTTGCTATTGACGATTTCCACTATAGGACCGAGTTTAAACGCAATAACACTGCAAATTACTCCAAAATTTACAATTATAATCACAGCTCAAGAGCATTTGACAGTTGATGTACTCAAGTTTGGTACCAAACAGCGAGAGGATAAAATGGCGACTCGGCCGCAAATAGGTATTCAATGACTCTAGAAATGTAGAGTTACCAATAAAGTAACTGTCAAAAACACTATTGTCCTTTTTCACTTACGCAAAATTATGAAAGTTAAAAAGAGATGGCAATATTTTTATGATTTTGGCGTCGATATGCCTCATATTTGTATAACTGTTTTTTCTATAGTCAAACATTTCAAGTCCATATGATTTATAAGTCAATGATGCTGAATACGGTGTTTCTACCGTAATTACGGTGCAGTTGGCAACGATGCGTACGTCAAATAATGACGATTACCTACGTGAGATGTTTTTATAGAGCGTTGTTTCATTGATAAAAAAACAAATGTGCAGATGTTTGACAGTAAAATGACGTTAACCAGTGGGTATGGCAGATTTATTAGTCATTGGTATGGCACCGGTTACTGTAATCGTTATTTTTTAACGTACGTTAAGGCCATTATTTCGTGAAACAACGCTTTTTTTGATTTGACGATAGTTAGCGCCATATTTGACGTTTACCAGTGCGTAAAGTGGACGTCACAGAGCACTATATAAGTGGACGTGAAACAACCCACCCTAAGATACAACCGGCCCTTAAAAATGTTATAAACAAACATTCACAGAACATTCCTCCACGAATGAAATGGTAGTATCTCTACTCTAAGTAGTCTGTGGTTACTATTTGTCAAAAATGGAACATTGAAAGAAAAAAAATAGGTATAGATTTCAAAATGTTTTGAGTTTAGCCCGTGTATCACTGACGACGAGCCGAGTATGGTCGCGAACCCGTACGACACGTACACGTACGACCGCTTATAATATTTAGAACAACATACAACCTGATACTGATACTGATACCCAGCGCATAATGTAAACACCACCGTCGTTCCCTGCCACTCACTTCAGTATAGTTTATTGTACTCTGTGGTAAGCATTTAGCATTTTATAGTCTGTGGGGTGGGTCACAGAGTACTTTTATATATGCTGTGGGTGCACAGAGTAGATTTTCATCTGGAATTTTGATTTTGATGAATATTTGATCACAGAGCACTATATAACACAGAGAATGTAATTATACTATGTAATACTGGTAATTTGATGTGTATTCTCCGACTGATGATCCAGTATTTTAAAGTGCTCTGTGCTGATGATGTTTCTCGCCGCTTGCCTGGTGAATGGTGTCGCTGGGTTGGGTTTATTTTGTTTGTGTAAATAGTGGAGAAACATTACTAGATTCCTACTAGTTCTAGTGCTAAGTCTGCAGACCTGCTCCGACTGCTGGCCAGCCGGCAGAGTCGGTTGTGTGCCTGTGCACATAGATACTTCATAGGACATGAATGAAAAATAAGTACAACTGAGAAAAGTAAAAGTAAAGCTGCTCATGGTATTCAATGTTTAGAAGTCGTGTTCATATTTTTTTGCCAGTAATTTAAACTCAGTAGTGTTTAAATGACGATGGAAAAACTGAAAAAGTGTAGGATATGTTTAGTGGAGAATGTTCGGATGAATGTGGTTGCCGACAAGACCCTGCAGGACATATATGAGAAGCTGACTGATGTCCCAGTAAGTACCTACATTACCAATGTAACATTTGAAAACTTAATAGTTGACAGTATCAATAATCTTCTCCTCAAGTCAATAGACGTGTGGACAGTGCGGTTACGGGTCGTCAGAAGCCCGAAAAACTGACAACCAGTCTAACCAAGGGGTATCGTATTCTCCAGTTACTGGGTTGTGGAGGTCGGATAGGCAGTCGCTCCATGTAAAATACTGGTATTCAGCTGCATTGGGATAGACTGGAAGCCAACCCCAACATAATTGGGAAAAGGCTAGGCAGATTGATTCAAAAAAACAAATAGTGTATGAGTAAATATGTTGCAGTTTGTAACTGAAGACAGTAGACCGAACCGCGCTTGTTTCGTCTGCTGCGAGAAACTGAAGCAATGCTACCAATTGCAGAGAAAATGTCTCGAAGCCGAGGAGCTGTTCACTCAGATGTTGAATGGAGACTATGAGGTGAGGTTCCAGTTCGACTTTGAGTAACTTTTTATTATAATTGTAGTATAATGTAGATGTGACCCTCTTGCCAAGATAATATTCTGTCTGAATTACAGGTTTAGTATGCCCCGCGGTTTCACCCGTGTAAGTTTATATCTCGTGAGAATATCAGGATAAAAAGTATCCTATGTGTTAATCCGGGTTATAAACTATCTGTTTGCCAAATTTCATCCAAATCCATTCAGCCGTTTTTGCGTGATCGAGTAACAAACATACAAACACACAAAAATTCACATTTATAATATAAGTAGGATTCTAAATTTAGATATAACTGCTCTTGACAAAATAATGCTGTTTGCAATATTACATTTTAAATACTCCATGTAATGCTGCTACTTCTGTACAAAGTTTGTAAAGTAAGTAGCGGTGAGGTAACAGTTGCAGTCCTGTCGCATGTAGATACTGAGCTCCTGCAGAGGTCAGTGAGGTTGGTAGCGCCATCAACTGTCCACGGTGCGCTGTACCTACCTGAGTCTCATCACTTGTGAAGGCTCTTCTGGCTGACTATATTAATGATAAAAGTTTGTGCTCATAGTGACCGTGATTAAAAGCATAATTGACCTAATACTGTAAACAACTTTTTACAGATAAAACCTCTGATAAATGAGGGCCTGTTTCACAGAGGGATCAATAAAACTTCAACAGATTACATAAGTATAGTTGATGAATGTCAAACAGAAAGCATTACTATCAAAGAAGAATTACCAGCTGTTTGTAAGGAACTAGATGATATTATTGAGCCAAAGGAGGAACATCAAAGTGATGGTATGTTTTTAAGAACAAAAATACTTATTTTAAAATAAATAAAAGATATTTTAAGTAATCTATTTATTGACGTGACAACGTCTAATAAATCGATGAACGCCAGCTGCACGCACGAAAAAGGAGGACACATTGTCCCGTTGCGCTCATTGTCCCGTTACGATCGGAGCGAGAGCGCTACACGAGCGAGCGAAAGGCAAGTTTAACTATCGTCCGTAAACTGACTTTACAGACAATCAATTTTTTAATATGTTTTGATCAACTAAAAAGTGGGAAATACGGTAACCACATTAATGTGAAATAAAACAAATATAAATGAGTAATACTCTTGAAGTCTTGAATGTGTTTGTTTACTTATAGAGCTAGAACTGGAAAATTTTAACAATAGCTGTCTAGATGTAACAGATATACGACCACACCATTCTGAATCAGATTTAGAAGATGACGTGCCTTTAATGGAGATAAAAATTGAAGTGGAAGAAGAACAAGAATTACCAGCTGTTTGTGAGGGACTAGATAATATGATTGAGCCAAAGGAGGAACATCAGAGTGATGATGGTAGGTTTTTAAGAACAAAAATAGTATCTCAAAATTAACTATAAATCTATATGTCCATCACACGGTAAACTTTAATTGCGCGATGCAGGATTTTGTCTGATGTCAGGTTTTGAGGAGTAGTTCGCATGTGGCGATGTAGATGCCGCCACAACTTAAATTAAAAATGTTTTAAACTACTTCAAAGTGAGAAATTTAGTTTAAATATTCATAATAAATGAGTAATACTCTTTCTTGACTATATGTATTTACTTACAGAGCTAGAAATGGAAAATTTTAACAATAGCTATCTAGATGTAGTAGATATCCGACCACACCATTCTGAATCAGATTCAGAAGATGATGTACCTTTAATGGAGTTTAAAACTGAAGTGGAAGAAGAACGAGAAGTATTTACTATGAAACAAAGATCCGGAGAGTTAAAAAGTAAGTATGAGTCGTTAATCTATAGGTAAGCAAACAGGCATTGGCCTGTTTAACGCTAATCACCTCCTATCAGGTGAACCATTGGGTTCACCTGATAGGAAGTGATTAGCGTTACCTAAAACTAGAAGTCACAAATTATAAACTAGACCAGCACACGCAGCATGACCACCGTAGAAACGGGTTTTGTCGACCGAAGAATAGACGAAATCTATACTAATGTTACAAAGCTGAAGAGTTTGTTTGTTTGTTTGTTTGAACGCGCTAATCTCAGGAACTACTGGTTGGAATTGAAAAATTATTTTTGTGTTGGATAGTCCATTTATCGAGGAAGGCTATAGGCTATATAACATCACGCTACAACCAATACGAGCGGAGCATAAATGAAAAATGTTGCAAAATCGGGAAAACATTTTTTTTTTGAGAGCTTCTTTTGCGTGCGCTGCGTAACCGGTTTAAGTTACGCAAATATCTTGTATGATGGAATTGTTCCTCTTTAAAAGTTCTAAAAAAAAGTTCGCGACAGCATATGTCTATCTTTTAAGATTGACTCACTATAACCATTTTTTGTGGTAATCAAATTTGTTCGAAACTAATGCATTATTTGTGAAGGAGTTTTATCAACATAATATTAATTCTTATTCAAATAAATAGTTTTAACATCAAGGGTATTTATGTAGCAGCAAAATACTTTTTAATTCATTCGAATCGGACATTTAATTTCGAAGTAATCATGAATATAAAAATGCAATACGCGAACCGTTCGACGCCGGCGCGACGTTCTCGAGAGTTCTTCTTACTCTAGAAAGGAGAGGATGGGCACACGGGTAGACCATGAACTGGAAGAGATCATAGAATACGTTTTATCCCTATATTCCCACGGGATCGAGACCTACGCGGGTGAAACCGCGGGGCACAGCTAGTGACAGATAATCAATCACAATCTGTCATTTTGTCTATTCTTCCGTCGACAAAACCCGTTTCTTCTGTGGTCATGCTACGCGTGCTGGAGAATCCTAGTTAAAGCAATAAACTATTAATTTCTGATAACAATAACAAAACCAGGACCAGTAAAACGACCAGTCGCCACAAGCAGCACTCATTCACGAGCATAACGCTAAGAACACCCATTAGTCCCATTACCCCATCTCGCTGTTATTGTGCCCCGACGCTACCGCAAGCAGTGACGACTAGGAAGCATGACGACCTTGCTGCCAGTTGCTAAGACCAAAGTAGTTATAGTTAATACAATTGCACACGCAGGCGGGAGCAAATCCTGCCAGGGTTGCGGGGAAAGTCCGAAAGGGATACCGGGACCTTGGCAACAGGCAACTGAAGGAACACGGGTGGGTTTTAGTCAGTAAAAGTCTGACACGCCCTTCCGCTTCGCCCAGAGCGGTAGAAGTCATTGGATGATTTCCCACATAAAAAAAAAAGGCGGGAGCAAATCAGCATGACACGCCCAAAAGTACGTGGACTGAGTACAATAACCACTTTAGAAATAATAACACACAACATCTCGTCTGTATCACCCGCAAGGCTAGAGATGTGAGGCAAAATTCGCGCCCTCACGCCCCAAGCCGCCGCAGGAGACGCCTTGGGCATCGGGAATCCCAGACGGATTCTCGGCCACTGTAGGCGCGGGCTTGCGGACGGTGAGCAATGGGTAACTCTCCGTCCGATAAGGCCAGCAGGCGTAGCATGGCGCTTTCTATCTCTACGAAGAATAGACATAGCTTTTTCTATACAAAGTGACAGTTCGTTTCTTCATTTTTGACATCCACCGTAGAAATCTTTCTACAATCTGTCATTTTGTCTTTCATTTCTAACGATCTTTGTCTAGGTCTTTTTATATGTAGACTATTTCGGAAGAAAGTTTTCTTTCCTTACTGTCAAAATCACACTGACAACCGATAAACCCTATGTTAAAACAAAGAATTCTGAGTCGAATTATGTAAAAGGGTGAATTTCGTAAAAAGTGCAGTTGACTCTTTCTATTTTGCTGCCGTCTCGTACTGTCTACTGTCTACAGGAAACGTCATTTTTGTCTACTTTTCCGTCGACAAAACGGTGCTCATGCTACGCCTGCAGGCCCGGGTCGACGGCGCGTTGAGTTCCACGCCCGCCTCGAAGAGATGTCAGCACAACTGGAGGGGTCCGCTAGGGTTGATGCCTGCCGGGGTCGCGGGAAAGTCCGAAAGGGATACCGTGGCCTCTGGCAACTTACAGACAAATGAAGGAACACGGGTGCGTTTTAGTCAGTAAGAGTCTGACACGCCCTCCCGCTCCGCCCAGAGCGGCAGAAAGTTATTTGATAATTTCCCACTCAAAACAATAAAAAAACGCTGGTGAGGTGGCCCTGTGATGTCTGTATCGCAGGCAGATTGTATGATTCGTCAGTAGGTATACAAACGGTACCGTCCATTTACAAACGGCAGTCATGCAAAATGCCGAAGACAAATTGGCAACTCGTTTTAATTGTTATAATTTCGACAGGTTTACGTTATCTTAAAAAAATTGTGATATAGAAACCAAAAAAAATTGGAAGAGGAGCCTAAATCGATGATGAAAAAAATATCTAAGAAAATTTAATGACATGATTTAAAAGAATAATTTGTGGACACATTTTGCAAAATAGCTTAATTCTTTTAATAATAAAATATTATTGTTTTTTATTTTTTTACTAAGAAAGGGCATTCCCGTTAACCCGCATAGTATAGAGTCCATACATGCAAAAAAAAAAATGTATCAATTCACAAAATTGATACGTAAAATAAACATTCTGTACACGCACACTTGATAAATGATAAATGATAAATGATTTTATTTCTGTAAGTAGGTTTGTACAAACACTTTTACACGTCAATCACATTTTTTAAAACTAGATGAGGTCGGCGTTTCCTATCTGACTACTCTGAGAAGAAAGGCCGAAACAAACTCAGAGGTCACAGTCTCTTTTAAAGTCCAGACATAATCTTGGTCAGATTATGTGACTTGTATTTCAACGTAGAAAGACAAGTGTGTGTTTCTTTTCCGACTTTATTCGAACTTTTTTAATGGTATTTTTTTTTTTGCTTGTATAGGCGCTACACTATTGCAGGTTAACGGGAACGCCCTTCGTTAGATAACATAGGTTTATAGTAAAGTGGCGTCCGAACGTCGCTTCAGTCGCCTGCCAGGCCTACTTGCTGGCTTTACCTGGCTAGCTAGAGTCAACATGTCCCGGAATAACGGACACTACCAAACATCCCAATTTGAATTAATATTAAGAGCTCAAGAGCTTAAATGGTAATCCATTTAAGCTCTTGAGCTCTTGTGCATTTGAGCTCTGCATGGGTGAAAATGTTTTTTTTTTTTTTTTTTCGTTATTCGTTCAGTAATAATCCGACAAAGTCACGATTATTTATATGTATAAAACACCCCTACGTGATATATATTTTTTTTGGGTTCCGTACCCAAAGGGTAAAACGGGACCCTATTACTAAGACTCCGCTGTCCGTCCGTCTGTCACCAGCCTCATGAACCGTGATAGTTAAAATATTACAGATGATATATTTCTATTGCTGCTATAACAACAAATACTAAAACAGTATAAAATAATAGTTATTTATGCAACTGTTTTATAATAAGGGGTATTAAAACAGGAATGTAGTATCACATGAGTGTTTTAATACCGAATTATTTACAGTTGCATACAAGACTTTATCTACACCCATGATATGAATCCTCTTTACCGAATATAATATCGAACAAAAATAGCGGGATACAACCCAAGTGAATTCTAATTCCAATAAACTACGTTTTTTTTAATTGACTGTGCTTTGTTAGTGAAACGCGCCTGCATGACAGCGTTCTTTTTTTAAATGAGTTGCATTATAAAATTTAGTACAATACTCTACACCCGTTTGGATGATATAATGGTTACTATGACACTCGTTGTTTTAATGTTGGCAATAAGCTAACTGTTTCAGAAACTTTTATAGAGGTGTAGATAAAATTGGTCTACATCCATGCTATAAATCCTCTATTAAAGATTCACAATCAAAGCGCCGTAATTAAAAACAAACTTATGTGTTATTCGAATTCACGTATGCCGCCATTTTTGTTCGATATTAATACCTATTGCAAAAATTAATTAGGTACTTTGTTGTTTACAAAAATGAGTGATACAAGCTTTGAAATTACACCACCAGATATTACTAATGCAGCAAAGGACATTTGTAAACAGTTATTACCTGAAAAGTCAAGAAAAAGTTATGAAAAAGCTTATCAAGATTTCATGAATTGGAAAATATCCAAGCGTAGTAAATCATTTTCTGAAGATGTGCTAATAGTATATTTTCAAGAATTATCAGAAAAATTCAAATCTTCAACCCTATGGACCTTCTATTCAATGCTCAAAAGTACGCTGAGTATTATTGAGAACGTGGATATCTCAAAATATTCAAAATTAATTGCCTTGTTAAAACGTAAATCAGAAGGCTCTATAAGCAAGAAATCGAAAACGCTTTTACCAGCTGAAATAAATAAGTTTTTAAGCGAAGCGCCTGATCAGCTATATCTATCAGTAAAGGTACTTATGCTAGTTATTTATTTGTATGTACTTAATTTCTTTGTAATAAGATGAATAAATTACAATATCTTATATCGTTCTTGTTATTGTTACAGATTGCGCTAATATTCGGAACCATGGGCGCGTGCAGCCGTCAAGAATTATACGCTTTGTTATATACCGACGTAAAGATAAATGAAGCTGTAATTGTGGTCAATATAAATAATAGAAAAACCAAAGTAAACCGCACATTTACTGTTACAGGCAAATATTTAGAACTTTGCAAAAAATATATAGCACTGCGTCCGGTTCCCTGCAGGAATCCGTGTTTTTTTTTACAATACAGATCTGGAAAATGTACGTCACAGAGGATCGGCATTAATACATTTAGCAATTTAGCCAAAACCATTGCTAACTATTTAGAACTTCCCAATCCTGAGTTGTATACAGGGCATTGCTTTCGCAGAACATCTGCCACATTATTAGTTGATGCCCGAGGAGTCATATCAAGTTTAAAACGGCACGGCGAACAGGCGCGGTCGCAGCCCAAGATTTTGGGGGGGGACACAGTTGGTGCCGAGGAATATTTTTAGGGAAATGGTTAATTGATAAGTACGTAAGTCATTCAGTCTCTCGGTAGCTTGAATGATTTTGGAAGGGGGGTCATGACCCCCAGGACCGCGCCTGACGGTGGATGGAAGTCCACATCTGTTGTTGAAGGGTACATTAATGACTCATTAGCCAATAAAATCCAAGTTTCGGATCAAATTTCAAATTCGATAGAAAATAAAAATAATGAAGTGGTGAATATAAATATTCCGAGAACATCAGGATCTGCCAGCATTCAACAAGGTGCAAATATTCAAGTGCATTTCAACTATTGTATCTACGATCCAAAATGTAAATAATTATTACAATAGATAATTCTATTAAAACGAGGGGTGTTCAATAAATAGTCAGAATGAGTATGACGCAATTATTTGTTATTAAATGTTATTTTAAGTTTTTTCGACGTAGTCACTTTTCAGGGTTATTTAATTCCGTTTCTAGAAAAAATCTCTTTTCTGATCCCTTAAAAAATCGCGTACGGGGTGACTACTGCGTCATCATCTTCAAATTTCTGGCCCCAGAGATGTTCCTTGAACCGCGGAAATCGGTAAACATCACTGGAGCAAGGTCCGGTGATTATGGAGGATGTACCATCAATCCGAAGCCAGCTTCTTGAATGGCAGCCATCGCAACTGTGGATTTGTGCGCAGGGGCGTTTTCTTGGTGAAACAAACAAACAACAGAACACGTTTCGAAACGACGCAAACAAATGACTTCTATTTTTTTTAAACAAAAAGAGAATTCATAGTTTTTTTTATTATCATCATAACTAATGTCTGGGCTATGCCTGCCAGTATTTTTTTTTCTTTCCAAGAAGTTTGTATCGCATCACTATTTATTGAACACCCCTCGTACCTATACATAGTTTGTTTGTATTAGATACTCAGCAGTGAAACTTTCCATGAATTTACATCAGTTCTTACAACACTGTACAACACCCGATGGTTTCAGAACCATTTATAGAGGATTCATATCATGGGTGTAAAAAAGGCTTGTATGCAACTGTAAATAATACCTAATAATACCTAAGTATTAAAACACTCGTATGATAAACCCGCATTCGTGTTTTAATACCCCATTATTATATAACAGTTGCATACATAACTAAAGGGGGCTCCTAAACAACAAACGTGATTTTTTGCTCATTTTTATAGATAATGATACGGAAAGAAATTTGAATCATTTATCATTCATTCCTTTGCGGTCCTAGGTTCTAGTTTGAATCATGCAAAACACTATTATTTTGATTGGGGTGTCAATCTTCTTCCAACATTGTACTGACCAGATTTATAATCACAGGGGCGACAGTTGTGAAGAAACTAAAACTAGACACACGAAGAACAAATCTAGAAGATGCAAAAACAGCCGAGGGAGCGACAAAAGAAAAATCAGACTCGAAAGTTCTCCGGACAAAACGTACGTCCAAGCCTGCCAGTATTTTCAAAGAGCCTTACAAATATGATCAGCCTCATTTAAAACCAAAGGGTGATTTAAGAAAACATATTCGTCAACAAACTGGCGAAAAACCTTATAAGTGTGATTTATGTCCGCGCAGCTTTAGTGTAAAGTGTAGTTTATTAAGACATATTCGAATGCACACTGGTGATGTACCCTATAAATGTGACATATGTCAGCGTAATTTTAGTGACCAGTGTGTATTAATGAATCATGTTCGTATACACAGTGGTGAAAAACCTTTCAAATGTGATATATGTCAGTCTAGTTTCCGTCAAAATGTTAATTTAAAACGACATATGCGTGTTCACACTGGTGAAAAACCTTATGTGTGTGATGTATGTCAACGTAGTTTTAGTGAAAAAGGTAGTTTATTAGAACATATTCCAATACACACTGGTGAAAAACCTTATATGTGTAATGTATGCCAACGTAGTTTTTGTCGCAAGAGTAATTTAAGACAACATATTCGTATACACACTAGGGTAAAACCTTACAAGTGTGATGTATGTCAACAGAGTTTTAGTGAACAAGATAATTTATCACAACACATTCTCATACACATTGGCGAAAGCGAAAAACCTTATAAGTGTGAGATATGTCCTCGTAGTTTTAATGAAAAGGGTAGTTTAAAAAAACATATTCGTATACACACTGGTGAAAAACCTTTTAAGTGTGATGTATGTCAGCGTGGTTTTATTGAAAGGGGTAGTTTAACAAAACATATTCGTGTACACACTGGTGAAAAACCTTTCAAATGTGATAAATGTGAAAGTAGTTTTCGTCAAATCTGTCATTTAAAAAGACATCATCTTACTCACACTTGATAAAAACCTCATACGTGTGATGTATGGCAGCATAGTTTTTAACCTACTTCTTCAAAAAGGAGGAGGTTCTCAATTCGTCTGTATGTTTTTCGTTTTGTATGTACAATGTTACGCGATTAATCCGGGAATTAAGAATCGATTTTGATGATTCTTTTTTGTTTGGTAGGTCATGCTTCAGAGGTGGTCCCATATAAATTTTATTAACTTTGCTTGCGCTTCAATATTACGTATTTTTTCCCACTTTGCGTTTATGTCAACGACGATCTATGACTCCGTCACTGTTATTTACATAGCAGGTAGGAAGTCGTATTCGAATTTGTGTGGGGTAGGTACCTAAAAAGTGAAAAATATTGTTTTTACAAAAAAAAAAACCGACTTCCAGAAAAAAACACAATTAAGTAAGTGAAAAATAACTTTGATTTCGGAAGTCGGTGTCAAAAAACTAAAATTGAAAAGCAAAGACACCGACTTCCGAATTCAAAGTTATTTTTGACTTTTTAGTTTTTTTTTGGAAGTCGATTTTTTTTTTGTAATGGTAATAAGGCTAATTTAACATATTCGTAAACACACTGGTCAAAACCCTTTCAAATGTATGTGAGTGTAGGTTTAGCAAATTCTGTCATTTATAAAGTCATGTACCTGTTCTTCACATCACACTGATGAAAAACCTAAATGTCAGCGTAATTTTAGTATTAAGGTTGATCTAAGAAATCTGTATCGAACACATTAATCTATCAATTGAGATAAACACAAATAACTTTAAAACTAGTGACTATTTTTAGATAGACTATTTGGAGAGCAGTGGTGGCGCAATGGTAACCTTTCCAGGCGCTTTACTTTGTGTAAATAATGTCATCACCACTGCTCTCAAAACGGTCAAGGAAAACATCGTTAGGAAACTGGCATTATCCTAGAACCAAAAAATTCGAAGACATGTGATATCTACCAACTCGCACTGGACCCGGGTCGTGGATTACGGCCCACTCCCTCTCACAGAGAAGAGGCCTGTGTCCCAGCAGTGGGAACATTATAGGTTGATTATGTATGTTATGACCAGTAAACGGGACACTGATTGCACTTTTCAATCTGTTTAAAATAAAATAATGGCCTCTAAAAGAGTTTTTTTTCTCATATCATAAATTCTAAATTCCCTTCTTGTTGTGCCTAACTGTGTGCCCTTATCAATATATCTATTGAAAATATGAACATTAACGTACTTTAATAGTAAAAGTTTCTAAATAATATTACAAAAAGGTATTTTTAAACACACTTGCTCGTAAAGTGGCTCTTATTAAAACCGCTTTTAACCGTATAGTTCGGAAGCGCCCCCAATTGGACCCGAACACAAAAACCTCCGCCGGCTCGGTAGCGGATCCAATTGGACCCCAGAATTACCACATACGACACCCTCTCTCGATTATGGAAATATTTAATATGCTACCCATCAAATCTTATGAATGTGCGTTAATTATGAGAGTTGGATAAAAACTCATTATGTTTACGCCATTAAATCTTTCATATTCAGCGCGCAAGTTAATAAATTCACCTATAATATAAAATTCAAGACTGTAAATACCATAATCGCCATTTTGATGACAGTGGTGGTCGAGGCTAAAAAACATAAAAATTTGTGATTTTGAACATCCAAACCCCACCACAGGGGCAGTGAATAATACATCATTTAATTATTTGACGAATTCATCCATTGTTCAAGTTAAATAAATAGTGGTAATGAAGTTTTGTATTATCCAAAGACGAAGTTTCGCGCCAATCGTGCGTGTTTTCATTTTTACTTTTCACGAATATCACTCATTCACATGTAGATACGATTTAAAATGTGACAAATATTATTCAAAATATTATATACAACTAGAAAATGTCCAAATCTTAACATAATATACGAACACGGGTCCAATAACACGTATTATTCATTACCGCTACTGAATTTGTTTTCAAAATCGCCGTCCATTATACTTTTTTTTATTGTAATGATGTCCGAAAACGATTATGCCAAACGATTATTTTTTAAATTTCGTTCTTCTCGATTAATTAATATGTCAAATATAAGAAATCGATACTTGGAAATTGAAATAAAATTGTTTTATACAATAAATACATTAAGCACTGGATACATTAATAATTTATACTTTTCTAATGTTATTTTAATCGTTTTTCGGACATTATATTGAAACCTATACATTCTATTAACTCAATAGAGAGGACCTTATGGCCGGGCTAGGTACCTCATCTTTTGAATTTCGCGCCGAAATGATTCTATAATTGAATTTAAAAATGGAATGCGCTCGCTGTTCTAAATTATTTTAATATATTGGACAAAATTATTTTAATGTGGATTTTATTTTTTAAACTTTTCTGATAGTTTGCTACAGAATGCCCAGTATACTTTTTAGGTAGGCGTAACAAAATTTTGTTTGATAATGGTGAGAAATTAATTTTACATAACGTCAATATGTTTTGTTAGTTGTATGAGCTTGCTAGTTTTTGTTTTTATTAGGTTACTTGAGTAGGTACTAGAAATTGTTTTTTTTGTGGTAGTTTCCCAACGAAATTTAAGAAACTGACCAAGTCTTTGTCGGACCACGCACAAAAGGGTTCCGTAGTTGGGATGAACATATACGCATGCACATTGCACAGCATTAATTCTTCGACTGCAGAAATAAGTTTGTATTTCTAGAAAAAACTACGAAAAACAAAGTTAATTCTGCAGTTGTAACCGAAAATAACCCGTAACTCATTGTTGAAATACGGGTTATTTTCGGTTACAATGGGTTATTCACTTCAAAAAGCAGTCACTTAGAAGCATCTTATCATTTTAATTATAAGATCCAACAATGCTACATGCTTGCTTATGAGTCATACATCTTTACATACATCTTTTTTTCATCCCTCCTTTGCATGTATGGGGAATGACACCCCTAATTATGTTTATGGTAATTTTATTATACGATTTTTGGCGGTGTAAAGAATACACCTTCTTCCAAATTTTCAACGGTAGGTATAGTATAAATAGGTGTCCGAGTAAAATGCCTGTATGACATCCGAATCAATGGACGAACGGACGTGACGAAATAATTAAGAGGTCCTTTTTTTACGGATTTTGGCTATCAAGTTTACAATCGACAGCGACTGATGTCTATGATAATTTATTTACAATATAATTATAATTTCATCTTATTGGGTATCGACACTATCACCCGAAAACCACACGACACACATGACAAAAACTTGTCGCAGCCGCCATCTTGGATTTAAATTTTGACCTCACTATTGACTTTAGCATTATCGCAAACTATGAAAACGAAAGATAAGAGGAAAAATTAAAAAAAAATTGAACCCACCATCTTGGATTTTCATTTTGACTAAATTCCCACTTTCCCTCTCTTTCTCTCTTGCTATCAAATAAGAAGAAGACCGTCGCAGGTATGAACGCTTTTTCGAAAACTTTTTTTTTCAATTTTCTGGTTTGGCCCCCCAAAAGTGACTATTTGCTAAATCCATTTATTTACGTTACATTTCCATGTTTGGGTCACCAAAATGTATATGTGTACCAAATTTCAACCTAATCGGTCCAGTAGATTCGAAGCAAATTGCAGCAATGCAGAACAGACACAAGACTCGTGTGACACAAGTGATCTTATATGGGTTCAGTTTTTCATTTTTCATTCGGTCGTACGGAACCCTAAAACGTTACATCACTATCCACAGTGTATGTATATGTACTTATTACTAAAATTAATTTTCAAAATAAAATAATTAATGAAAAATATACCAAAGAGTTTTTATTCAGTTTCTACAATTTTTAATCAAGTTTGATTATATCGAATATCGATTAGGCTGAGTGCAACATTTGAATCGAAATCGAAAAATTGGGTGACGGTAAGCACTAAGAAGTGTTACGTCGCACCACAATTTTTGTTAATTTTTGTTCATATTTGATCGTGTTTTTTATCTAGTTTAAGTATGAATAATGGTAAAAGTAAGAATGCAGAAAGAATGATAATATCTTTATTTGGTCCTTTTGCATATTTTCAGCAAGAGAGAAGATTGTTTATGTACATATTTTCAGGGAATCTGAGTTGCCTACCTTTTGAATAGGTGTATTTATACCTATTTTAAACAACTTACGCAGTCGACTGACGCGGTTTGACCGACCTCGACATATAATTTATGATATTTGCCACAAACTTATTGTATAAAATAGATGCGGTAACATACTTTTTTTAATAAATTCAAATGCTGAAAGTTCATGTAAATTCCTGATTTTTATGACGGAATTCGCAACATCCTGTCGAGTTAGCTGATGTGTCACGTGTCAAAGTCTTGTCGAGCAGAGAGGTTAAGGTAATAATGCAGCGTATTAAGAAAGCGTGCTTTTTACTTTATATTACCGCACTAGTGCGGTAATGTGTGCCATAGATATTATTTACTAGTCGGATTAATGACATGGCAGTAGGTATGGAATTAGTAAGTAACATGAAATTTATGTTTAATAGAAATTGACGCTAAAAAGCAAGTTTTTGCCAAAAATACGTTTTCCGATAATAACTGGGCATTTTTGGTATTTTTCCACTGTATGAAAATTTCGTGGGCCGCTAGGTATTTCTCTCTAGATTATGGTGGCAACAGGCTATCACTCACGTTTCGTGTCTCGATTAGTATTTCCGGCGGGCTCTAATCTACGTATTGCTCTTCTTTCAGTGAAGTCAACATTTTTGAAAATAACCACACAACGCAAAATGTTAACAAATATTCGTATCTATGGAAAATGGCGCTCTGGTTTTGTTTTTTTGCGCGCCGCAATAGAAATGCGCGCGCAGTTGTAAATAAATGCACTGGAAAATCCGCGAAACAGCCTATGTAATAAACACAACTTGAATGTTCTGAATACTTGCGTATTCAAAACATTAAGGTAAATATGTAGTGAAAAATATAAAAGTAATTTCATTGAATATTAATATAAAAAAATCGTTCATAAATGAAACTAATTACTCTCTAACGATTTTTCTTTTCTCTCTAACTCTAACGATTCTGTAATGATTAGCATTATCAAAAGTTCAGAATAATTACATCGGGTGCAAAATATACTAATATTATAAAGCTGAAGAGTTTGTTTGTTTGTTTGAACGCGCTAATCTCAGGAACTACTGGTTGGAATTGAAAAATTATTTTTGTGTTGGATAGTCCATTTATCGAGGGAGGCTATATAACATCACGCTACGACCAATAGGAGCGGAGCATAAATGAAAAATGTTGCAAAAACGGGAAAAATTCTTACTTTTTGAGAGCTTCCGTTGCGTGCGCTTCGTAAACGGTTAAAGTTACGCAAATATCTTGTATGATGGAATTGTTCCTCTTTAAAAGTTCTAAAAAAAAGTCCGCGACAGCATATGTCTATCTTTTAAGATTGACTCACTATAACCTTTTTTATGGTAATCAAATTTGTTCGAAATTATTGCATTATTTTCGAAGAGGTTTTATCAACATAATATTAATTCTTATTCAAATTAATAGCTTTAACATCAAGGGTATTTATGTAGCAGTAAAATACTTTTTGATTAATTCGAATCGGACATTTAATTTCGAAGTTATTACGAGTATAAATAAAAATGCAATAGGCGAACCGTTCGACGCCGGCGGCGGGGAGCGCCGCGCCTCCGCGACGTTCCGTACTGTAGAGAGGAGAGGATCGGCACACGGGTAGACCATGACCTGGAATAGGACATAGGAAAAATAGTAAGTAGTTAAATGTTTTCTGGTGCAAACGCATAGTTATGCACAATGTTAGTCTAACTATGCGTTTGCACCAGAAAACATTTAACATGTAGATGTTTCGAAACATGTCACATGAAACAAATCTCATTACTTGTATTGTTGAACTTGCGTTCGCACTGTACGAAACACGAGTAAGTCTTAAGACAGATCTCAAGATTTGTTGTTAACTGCGTTCGCACTGTCTAGAAACATACACAATAGACATGTTTTGTATAAAGATTTGTCACGTTTGCGTTCGCACTGTTGTTTGTTTATGTCAAATTATGTCTCGCAACTTGTCTATTGCTTGATGTTTAGTGTTATCCGAATATGGTGGTAAACATCCCGTGTTTATATCGAAACATAGAGTGGTCCAAAGTAGACACGATGAAGTTTATTGAGCTTTGGCAAGGTTTTCCATGTTTGTGGAATACAAAATGTGTGGACTATAAATAACTGACCAAAATTTAAAAACAAATCTAACAACATGTTACTAGATTCATACAGATACATTTTGATACGAAATTGGTTTGTGGCGACATGTGGCAAAACATGTCGAGTGATATGAAACGTCAAACATGTTTCGCTTCAACAAGTTGCGTGACAATGCGAACGCGAGTCGATACACTGACAGAAAACAGAGATTTCAACATGTTTTTATGTGAATGTTTCGCCAGTGCAAACGCACGGTTATTAGAAGCGTCTTGATTGTCTCTGGTTATAGGCTATGTGACGTCACATTAAATTAATGGCGCCCTCTAGAGGAAATAAAGTCAGGAACTAAAAAAAAAATATTGTTTCATCGTACTATGTTGGGTATCAAATGAAAGGGCGTAATGATAATCCGGAGTCACACGTGTTAGGGCATAAATCGAATAGAGTACGTGTGACTCTGGATTGTTAATTTGTCTGTCTGTGGTGTCTTGTTTATACCTTTTAAGTCGTAGTTGGGTTTTAGCTTTTATTACTATATTTTTTACAGGAAAATGTTTAAAATAAATATGTTTTTATTTTTATTTTTACGTTAGAATTTATAGCATGGTAATAAATTAACAAAGAACCAATCCACACACAGTGTTTTGCAAAAAGGTACCAAAGAGTTTTTTTTTTCACAATAATTAATGATGTTAATCAATATTATATTTGTATACTTAAAACAAATTGTTTTATTCAATATTCTAAATAAACTTTATTCAAAATATTAAACAACCAGCAGCGCTCCGCGGTATCACCCGCATAAGTTTTGATCCCGTGGGAATAACGGGATAAAAAGTATCTTCTAAGTTTATGTGCCAAATTTCATCAAAATACGTTCAGTAGTTTTTGCGTGAAAGAGTAACAAACATCCATCCATCTTCACAAACTTTTGCGTTTATAATGTTAGTAGGATGTCATTGTACACACAATTTTGACAAAAACGACTAATCTCAAAACTGTCATTGCGTGGGTTGATTCTGTTTTGCTATTTTATTCTGTGCACATTACTAGTTCTTTCTATTCTATGGTCAACGTGGTCTGTGACAAGTAGTGTCAAGCAGTCAAGTGCGTGTGTCAGTGTCAACTGTCAAGTAGTAATCTGTGACAAGTGTATGTACTGTAAATATTATTGTGTACTATTATATATCTGTGACCGAGTTTTAACTTGTAGATGGTGTTTAGGGACTAATAAACATCCCACGACTATTGAGAGATCTAAATAATATAATAAATACGTCTCCGACTCTTGTGTGCTCCCGTCTTACCATGGTCTACAAAGGATACGCACAAGCTATCGTATTCCATAGTCGTAAGAATTATATACAAGCCACGCCAGTTAATTTTATTGTATGCCACAGTGTTTTTCAATAATATAAGTCTAAGCTTACTTACGCGATACGTTTTGAGTTCAAAGATGGAAAAACTGCAAATGTGTAGAATATGTTTAGTGGAGCAGGTTCACATGTTTGTAGTGGTCAACAGAAACTTGCACAAACTATATCAGAAGCTGACTGATATTCCAGTAAGTTAATAATTAAGCATTAAATTACGAACATGATAACTTAACCTTTTGAACTCCACGGTCGGGTATAGACGACAAATGAAAACGTGCTCAACACGCCACCGTCGTCTACAGCCGACAAGAAAACTACATTTTTTTAATGCGAATCATACACAAGGATATAAGTTCATATGAACTTTCGGTCAGATAGTCGTCTTAGCGGCGATTGGAAATCACTGACTTTATTTAAAGAAAATAGAAGAGGAAACCTGGACTAAATAAATACATGTCACCAATCTGCCTTGAGCTAGTGGTAATCAATGCTGATGCCTACTCTGTATGAGGCATATAGAATGCATTACTGACCACCACCTGTTGACTTACACCCGGTTTCTGATTTGAGAAAAGTAGCAAATCTCAACTGATTATTCTCAAATACTTGCGCTTTTAAATTTCGTTAAACCATAATCAACTGAGCATTTACTTAAGTATTCCTGATCAATGCAAACACGTTCCAGTCTTGATTAGAGTTTAAAAAATCTTAATTCAGAAACGAAATTCGATTTTAAAAGCGCATAGTTATGTATTTGAGAATAATCAGTTGAGATTTGTTACTTTTCTCAAATCAGAAACCGGGAGTTAGTAATGTACGTTTGGAAGTATTTCCTTCATTTAATTAAACAAATAGTTTAAGTCAAGTTTTGTTGCAGTTTATAACTGAAGACCGTAGACCGATGCTCGCTTGTTTCTTCTGCTGCGCTAAACTAAAGCACTGCTACCGATTACTGAGAAAATGTCTGAAAGCTGAAGAACTGCTCGCTCACATGATGAATGAAGATTATGAGGTGAAGTAGTCTTCAACAGCCATTAATTCTAATTTCAGTATAATGTGGAAGTGATCCTCTCAAGCTCATACCTATTGTGTCTAGATTTCATGCCAACCATACCGTTGAGTGTTGATATGTAGAGCCCTTTGTCAAATGTAGCTGTTGATTTACATGTTAAATACTCCAGAGTATACTGCTCTAGCTTGATAACATTCCTTTCTCATGACAGCGTGAGCTATGCAACAATAAATTAAATTTATAAGGGCCCACCGTGCAAGCTTCCACTACCAAAAGAAAAAAGAAAAAATCCGTTGACAATTGACGAAAATATTGACATACTTACATAAAAAAAAAGTACAAACATTTGCTACGAACATAGAACCTCCTTCTTGGAAGTCAGTTAAAAATGTTGTGTGTTTGTGAGACTGTGATCACCAGCATGTTTTTCTAAGATTTTAAACATCTTTTTACAGCCCAATACTTTAATAAACCAGGACCACTTAGAGTTTTTTAGTGGGTTAATTAAATCTCCAACAGAGAACATAAGTATAGTTGATGAATGTCAAACAGAAAGCATTGCTATCAAAGAAGAATTACCAGCTGTTTGTGAGGGACTAGATGATATTATTGAGCCAAAGGAGGAACATCACAGTGATGGTACGTTTTTATCAAAAATTGTATCATAGTAAATTTAAGACATAATCTACAACGTGCCGCTACCATGACGACATTAATTTAACACACGTATCCGATTTCGCGTATTCGTTTTAGGAAAATATTTTAATTTCATTAAATGTTATTATTTATTGATTTATTTACAATTTTCTAAATTACCATCCTGGAGCAACCTGTACTTAAAGACCTGTAGCGAAGAGTTCATTTACCGGGGTCACGGATCATATGTACCTAGGCGAATAAAAGGAAAGCCGCGCAATTCCCTAGAAATTATGCCGACAAAGGATCTTGACCGATGGAACGTAAGCCAGCTGGTAGGTACCTACATGAATGAATCTTTTACAAAGAGTGATCTCAATTTTGGTTATGTTTTTATTATTTAGTTTGTTTGAAAATTATTTTTTTTCAATTTACGAATTATTTTATTTTATTATAATTTTTATGGTTACTGGCCACTAGCCCTACCCGTGTGTTAAATTAATGTCGCCATTGTAGCGGCACGTTGTATATAAAATAGGTATTAAATCTCCAACAGAGACCATAAGTATTGTCAAACAGAAAGCATTGCACAGCAGTCAAAGAAGAATTACCAGCTGTTTGTGAGAGACTGAGGGAGTTTCGAGTTAATTGAACCCTCCATAAAAATTATTTCATACAAATTTTGACAACCCCCAATCCCCGTTTAGGGGGTTTAGTTTAGAAAAACTAAAAATGACTTAATTAGATAGGTAGTTATGCTAAGTTTCAAATCAAGGATTAAGATTTTTCATACAAATGAAATCATCCCTTTTCACCCCCTTAAGTTCGAATATTCAAAATTCCCTTCTTAGAAAAAAAAAATGCTGACTTTGCAAAATTTCACGTTTCTCGTCCCAGTAGTTTCTGTTATAATGTTTAGAACTACTTCAATCCAAAGTAAGCAATGTTTAGTTTAATTGAACTTAACAGTAACCACATTATATTGTGAAATAAAACAAATATTAATGATAAATGAGTACAAATATTAATAAGTAATACTCTTGACTGTTTTTGTACTGTGAACTGGAAAATATTAACAAGAGCTGTCTAGAGGTAGCAGATGTACCACCACACTGTTCTGAATCAGATTTAGAATATGAAGTACCTTTTATAGAGATTAAAACTGAAGTGGAAGAAGAACAAGAATTACCAGCTGCTTGTGAGGGACTAGATAATATGATTGAGCCAAAGGAGGAACATCAGAGTGATGTTTTGTTTTATCTACCATAAAAAAATGTTCAATAAATGGTATCTGAAAAGAAATCTATATAAAAGGCAAGTGTGACTGACTGATCTGTAAACGCACAGCTCAAACCACTGATTGGATTGGGCTTAAATTTGGAACACTTACGTTTTGGCATGTTATTATGACGCAGGCGTCCACTACGAACGGGTTTTTGGAAATTCGACCTTAAAGGGGGTGAAAAGGGAGGATTTTGTTCGTATGAAAAACCTATTCCTTGAGTTAATAGACTTGAAACTTAGCACTTATACTTATTAAAGTAAATGATAAAGGTTGTCATATTTATTTTTAACTTATGTTGTTTCATGTTTTTATTTTATCACTTTCTTGGCCTGATTTATATGTATACCCATACCAAATTACAGCTTTCTAGTACTCAGAGTCTATGAGCTAAGCTGCGGACAGGCAGACTGACGGATATGGCGAAACTATAAGGGTTCCTTGTTGACTACGGAACCCTAAAAAAAATACCTTACCTACTCTAGACTTTTTTGTTTCCTTACAGAGCAAGAATCGGAAAATTTAGACAATAGCTGTCCAGATGTAGCAGATATACCACTACACCATTCTGAATCAGATTTAGAGGATGATGTACGTTTAATGGAGTTTAAAACTGAAGTACGAGAAGAACAAGAAGTATCGAAGAAGAAACGAAGAGCCAGGGAGATGAAAAGTAAGTATTAGCACAGATATTATAATACTACGTAATTAGTTAGTTAATCTAAAGGTGAGCAAACATTCCTCTTCCTACATTGTACTTACCTTATTTATAATCACAGGGGCGGCCGATGCGAGGAAACCAAAACTAGACACACGAAGAACAAAACTAGAAGATGCAGTAACAGCCGAGCAAACGAGAAAAGACAAATCAGTCTCGAAAGTTATCCCGAAAACTCAAAAACGTACGTCAAAACCTGGCCCTTATTTCAAAGAGCCTTACAAATGTGATCAGCGTCGTTTTAATCCAGTAAAAAAAATGATGCAAGAAACTCGTACACAACTTGGCGAAAAAACTTTCAAGTGTGATGTATGTCAACGTAGTTTTAGTGCAAAGAGTGGTTTATTAATACATATTCGTATACACACTGGTGAAAAACCTTATAAGTGTGATGTATGTCAACGTAGTTTTAGTGCAAAGGGTGGTTTATTAATACATATTCGTATACACACTGGTGAAAAACCTTATAAGTGTGAAGTATGTCAGCGTAGTTTTAGTACAAAGGGTTCTTTAACAAATCATATTCGTATACACACTGGTGAAAAACGTTATAAGTGTGATGTATGTCAGCGTGGTTTTACTGCAAAGTCCGGTTTTACAAATCATATTCGTTTGCACACTGGTGAAAAACCTTATAAGTGTGATTTATGTCAGCGTAGTTTTCGAACAAAGTACGAATTAAAAAAACACATTCCTACACACGGGCACAGATATTATAATACTACGTACACGGGTGAAAAACCATTCATTCAAATGTGATAAACAAAATATTATTTTATTAGTACCTATTCTTTAAAACTATACTATTATGAAGATTTAAACGACACACTATTAATCGTGCTTCTCAATTCTGAATTGTAACTATACAGATATTCTTTGTATGACAGAACATTAGCTTAACACTCTCACCGCCATCGCCATGTGGTACGCCGGCCGCGCACAAAAATTATAGTGCAGCAAGCTATTGTTTCGGTTTTGAATTTGTGGCCACGCGGTGCCCCACAATTTTCGCGGCAATACTTTTTCATTTTTGTCCGTTACTAACTGTCAATATTCAATTAAGCGCAGGCCACACCGCCAGCTAGCGGGCGGGCGGGCTAGGCGGGTGGGCGAAGCGAACGAAGGAAACTATACAAACTACGCGAAATATTGGCGAGCTAAACTATGGGGTTCACACCGAAAACTACGGACAGACGAGCGACGAACGACACTACACTGCTATTCGAAAGACGAGCGTCGAATAGTCTACTCGAAACGGGGAGGACGGGCGAACGAACCGGGCGCGCCATGAGGTGAACGAGTAGCTTCGCTGGAATCGTCGGAAATTTCGTTAGCTTAGCTCGTTAGGTTAGTCAGTGTAGCTCGCGGTGTGAACCGAAGTATGTAAAGAGGTGAAACGATGTTCGACCGCCTAGCCCGCCCGCCCGCTAGCTGGCGGTGTGGCCTGCGCTTCAGGCCGTAGGCGGGCCATCAGTGGGCCGCGCGCCACCCATGTAGCCTGTTGCTGAAGGAATTTCGCGCGCTTTTTCTTACGCGCACTCAACATGTCGGATTCTGAAACCGATCCAGATTATCTACCGGCTTTAGCACAAAGTACATCACAATCTGAATCAAGTTATGATGAAACTTCATCATCATCTGATGACGATACCCCTTTTAGTGGACTTTAATCTCCAAGATATCAAGATAACTTAGATAAAGATATTTTGCTGTCGGTCTATAATATTCGCGGCGGCAAACGCACTGCCCGTGGCTTGCATTCTGTGCCGCTTGTTAAGCCGCACCGCAATTCGCGCCGCCTGTCCCGTGGCCAGGCGGTTAAGTTGGTGACTTACTAAAATTAAAGAGCCTCTATCATTAATTCTGCTGAAAGAACCATTAACCTGGTGATTACTAAAATTGAACATGATTTGGTGATTTTTAACACTCACCGCCACGTATAAACAGAGCGTCAGCATTTTACGTAAAGAAGACATTACTTGAATTTAAAAAAACAATTTATACTGCATTCATAGATATTTAAATAATTACATGGTTGAACCGGGAATCGAACCCGTTACATGAGAAAAATTATCACCCTGTAGCTTTATCATACCGATCGAAAGGCTTCATCATAAGGATTATTTTTTGCTAAAAAACATAGTGTCACAAATATAAAAACTTTTTCCAAAAAAAACAACCGACTTCAAAAAAAAACACTAAAAAAGTGAAAAATAACTTTAATTTCGGAAGTCGGTGTCTTTACTTTTTAATTTTCGTTTTTTGCCACCGACTTCCGAAATTAAAGTTATTTTTCACTTTTTTAGTGTTTTTTTTTGAAGTCGGTTGTTTTTTTTGGAAAAAGTTTTTATTTTTCACTTTTTAGTGGTGGTACCTACCCCATACAAGTTACTACCTGCTATGTAAATAACAGTGAAGGAGTCTAATAATGATATCGTCTACATAGACTGTGGGAAAAATACGTAATATTGAAGCTAGCGCAAGAACTACGCAAGCAAAATTAATAAAATTTATATGGGACCATCTCGGGAGTATACCCTTTCGAACTAAAAAATAATTTTTAAAATCGGTTCACAAACGGCGGAGTAATCGGTGAACATACATAAAAAAAAAAAAAAAAAAAAAAAAAAAAAACAATCATCCGAACGTAGTACCTCCTCCTTTTTTGAAGTCGGTAAAAAGGAAGACCATGAATTTTAACATTTTTAATACAAAATTAATTAATTTATCAAATGCTCAAAATTATTCCCTTCCTGTTGAATACAAAGTCGCACTCTTTTGATTATTCATGGTCTTCCTTTTATTTGTGTCATCATGTTATTTAGCAAAAAATAATGTCTTCTTTCAGTAAAATGTTCCATCTACAATATTCAAGATACTTTCCCTCCTATCCGTGGGACGCCCTGTATACAGTATTCTAAAGCAGCAGGCCACCACATGCCACGCCGGCAGGACACCCTGTAATTTTTATCTGCAGGCCGTGTGGTCTGCTGAGGGCCTGTGACCCGACGAATTCATATCGATTTTTTGGCTTCAAAACATACCTACTACCTAAACATAACCTCAAACAAGAAAGTCTGATTGGATATTTTTTGAAAATGGAAGTTCTACGTATTAGATTGTTGGTTGACTCTATCGACTCTAGTCGCCATACTAACGACAGCATCAACGGGAGAGAAGAAGGGATGCGCAAGCGACAAACATTGTCCAATAGGACAGTGTAATTTTAATAGACTTCTTAACATTCAATAAATGATCTAATTAAAGTAATGTATAATCTATTTTGTAGTTTTACTTAGAACATCCTTTATCATTTGAATAAGTTTTATATTTTTTTTATTATTATTAAATTTATTTCAGACCATAGGTCCATAAACAACACACATCACAATTTTATACACAAAACATACTACATACATACATGTAAACACATACCTACAAAAAAAAGAAAACAACAAAAACAACTTATTTTAAATAACGGAATGACGCACGATGAGTGGTCATCCATTGCCACATAATTGGACTGTCCATCCTGTCGGCTACTATAGCTACCAAGTTGTTGGAGCTGTCGCGCACTCGCCGCATCAGGGATGCTATCCGTGTCCGCATCAGTGCGTAAAAATCTGGCACGCCATTCTCCGCGAACATCCCCGATGCACTGCAAAAGCGCGGCAGCCCCAACATAACTGTGAAGGCATTATTGTATTGGACTCGCAGAGCATTGTACGAGCTTTTTGTACAGCTGACCCATAGGGCACACGTGTACATAGATTGGCAATACGCTCTAAAGAGTGTAATTTTCACCTCCCTAGTACAACGTGCAAACCTACGAGCCAGCATGTTACATCGAACTGCCAATGCTCTGCGTTCCCTCTCCACGTCCGCATCGTCGGACAGACTATCAGTGACCCAATGCCGCAGGTACTTGAACTTTGTGACCCTGGAAAGCTGAGCGCCCCCCAGGGTGACTGGTGGGACAGTATCATAACATTTGTTACCCGCTTTGAAAACCAGTAGCTTGCTCTTGGTCGCATTGTACCTGAGGCCGTGAGCCACCGCATAGTCTTCACAGATGCGAAGAAGCCTTCTAAGTGCACTGATCGATGGGCTCAGCAATACCATATCATCCGCGTAGCTGATGTTATTGACGCAGTACCCGTTAATGGAGCACCCGATATTGGTATTGCTGAGCTCACAGATCAGCTCGTTTACATACAGGTTGAATAGCTTGGGTGAGCTGATTCCCCCCTGCCTCACACCGCACTCCAACCCGTATGCATCCGACAGGACACCCGCCCACTTAACATAATTGTATTGGTTTATACCAATACTTTAGCATCCTAATGATATCGCTTGAGAGGTTCTCAACATTTGACAGTTTCTTCCATAGGCAGTCATAAGATACGAGGTCGAAGGCCCTGGAGAGGTCCAGAAAACATGCATACACAGGTGTTTTCCTACTTGCATAGTATTGAACAGTCTGTTTGAGGCATAGTATAGCTGTTTCCGTGGATAAACGTGGCTTAAACCCAAACTGCGCGTCGTTGAGTGTTAAGTGCTTATCCAGCTGCTGATCAATCAGACTGTCCAACACCTTTGCAATGATGGTAGCCAGGGATATAGGCCTGTAGTTGCTCTTGTCACTCGCATCTCCAGTCTTATTTTTAACAATGGGCACAACAATAGTTTTAAGTAAATCAACTGGAAGATACGAGTGACTCAGGCACAAGCTAAAAAACATTGCTAGTACTCGCGGTAAGTGCTTACCAGCATAAAGTAAATGCTCTATACTTAGGCTGTCGTGACCCGGCGACTTGCCTCTCTTTAAGTTGCTTATGACAGTAGCTACCTCCCTGGCCGCAAACCTAATAGGCATGTCTTCGGACCCCCCCAACACCTCCGGCCCGCCAGACGACGTACCTAGGGGAGACCCAACCATAAAGGCTCTGCTGAATAGGTTGGCGATATCATTAGGATCACTAAGGCCCTCAACACTCACAGGCAGACCCGACCTGGGATTCAAACTGTTCGTGGCTTTCCAAAAACTACCAAAATTCTTTGCGTCATGATGATTTGCAATGATGTTCATTTTTATTTGGTCCTTATTATTTTGACACCATTTCAATTTACTTTTAAAAACCCTTCTACTTTCCACCATTTTTTCATACAACTCACCATTTTTCGGCCTACCAAACAACGTCCAGGTTTGAAAATCAAGCCGAGCCTGTCCGTGTACGTCCTTTACATGTTTATTCCAGCCCGTTATGTAACGCTTTTTGCGCTGTATTCCATTCTTACAGTTACTGGTGATTGCACCCTCACAGAGAATACGCACAATTTCCGCATACATGTTATCTAAAATGGTTTCATGTTCCTTAATTCTACATCTACTTTTACTACATTCAGTAAACTGTAAGGGAAAGTCTAAATTTCTCAAGAGATCATTACAATAATTGCTATATAACTCAGTCTGCTGCAAGTCTCTGTCACCCCATGTTACTTTGTTACATTTAGGTAGTCCAGGTGCAACTTTTGGCCTTAATACATTAGGATCACA
Organism: Lithophane socia; assembly: GCA_947522985.1. Classification (NCBI taxonomy): domain Eukaryota; kingdom Metazoa; phylum Arthropoda; class Insecta; order Lepidoptera; family Noctuidae; genus Lithophane; species Lithophane socia. The sequence continues at coordinate 2,061,906 of OX383281.1, read as the reverse complement.
CGTTACAATTAGAGGTAAATGGTCCGACCAAGACACGTCGTAGAGCGCACTAACGTCTCTAATAGTGTTCCACGCCGCGTCTGTCACTACGCAATGGTCTAACCAACTAGTAGAACCATGTGCATCACTCACATAGGTATACGTGTCCGACTCACCACCGAGCAGGCAAACGTCAGCGCACCGCCACTGTACTTCAGCCGAAAAACTCAATAGTTCTCCTTTTTTGTTGGTCTGAGTTACCGAATAGACTATTCGGTTGAGCATTAAATGCAGCATAAAATGTAGGTATTTAGGTACATTTATATTGTAATAATGCAACTGATAGGTAAGTAAGTAAATGTAAAATTCATTCTTGGCAAGTAGATTTGCTTTTTTTTAAATACTTCTTATTCGTGTACTTAAGTAGGTATTTAAAATATATGAGAAGGGAACTTGTCACCATTGCGCCATGGATTGGGATGGGTATGTAAATAATGTTCAACAATAATAGTAATAAAACATTTTTATTAACAATCAATTAGAATCACAGTATAATCAGACGGAACCTCAGGTACCCTGGTCGCGCTCCAAGCCACAATCTTCTCCTTATTATTTATGCTAATATAAGAAAAATATCAAACAGTAGGTACCTACAACAGTAACAAAATTCTTATGTATATGTATCTGGCACGCCATTCTCCGCGAACATCCCCGATGCACTGCAAAAGCGCGGCAGCCCCAACATAACTGTGAAGGCATTATTGTATTGGACTCGCAGAGCATTGTACGAGCTTTTTGTACAGCTGACCCATAGGGCACACGTGTACATAGATTGGCAATACGCTCTAAAGAGTGTAATTTTCACCTCCCTAGTACAACGTGCAAACCTACGAGCCAGCATGTTACATCGAACTGCCAATGCTCTGCGTTCCCTCTCCACGTCCGCATCGTCGGACAGACTATCAGTGACCCAATGCCGCAGGTACTTGAACTTTGTGACCCTGGAAAGCTGAGCGCCCCCCAGGGTGACTGGTGGGACAGTATCATAACATTTGTTACCCGCTTTGAAAACCAGTAGCTTGCTCTTGGTCGCATTGTACCTGAGGCCGTGAGCCACCGCATAGTCTTCACAGATGCGAAGAAGCCTTCTAAGTGCACTGATCGATGGGCTCAGCAATACCATATCATCCGCGTAGCTGATGTTATTGACGCAGTACCCGTTAATGGAGCACCCGATATTGGTATTGCTGAGCTCACAGATCAGCTCGTTTACATACAGGTTGAATAGCTTGGGTGAGCTGATTCCCCCCTGCCTCACACCGCACTCCAACCCGTATGCATCCGACAGGACACCCGCCCACTTAACATAATTGTATTGGTTTATACCAATACTTTAGCATCCTAATGATATCGCTTGAGAGGTTCTCAACATTTGACAGTTTCTTCCATAGGCAGTCATAAGATACGAGGTCGAAGGCCCTGGAGAGGTCCAGAAAACATGCATACACAGGTGTTTTCCTACTTGCATAGTATTGAACAGTCTGTTTGAGGCATAGTATAGCTGTTTCCGTGGATAAACGTGGCTTAAACCCAAACTGCGCGTCGTTGAGTGTTAAGTGCTTATCCAGCTGCTGATCAATCAGACTGTCCAACACCTTTGCAATGATGGTAGCCAGGGATATAGGCCTGTAGTTGCTCTTGTCACTCGCATCTCCAGTCTTATTTTTAACAATGGGCACAACAATAGTTTTAAGTAAATCAACTGGAAGATACGAGTGACTCAGGCACAAGCTAAAAAACATTGCTAGTACTCGCGGTAAGTGCTTACCAGCATAAAGTAAATGCTCTATACTTAGGCTGTCGTGACCCGGCGACTTGCCTCTCTTTAAGTTGCTTATGACAGTAGCTACCTCCCTGGCCGCAAACCTAATAGGCATGTCTTCGGACCCCCCCAACACCTCCGGCCCGCCAGACGACGTACCTAGGGGAGACCCAACCATAAAGGCTCTGCTGAATAGGTTGGCGATATCATTAGGATCACTAAGGCCCTCAACACTCACAGGCAGACCCGACCTGGGATTCAAACTGTTCGTGGCTTTCCAAAAACTACCAAAATTCTTTGCGTCATGACGATTTGCAATGATGTTCATTTTTATTTGGTCCTTATTATTTTGACACCATTTCAATTTACTTTTAAAAACCCTTCTACTTTCCACCATTTTTTCATACAACTCACCATTTTTCGGCCTACCAAACAACGTCCAGGTTTGAAAATCAAGCCGAGCCTGTCCGTGTACGTCCTTTACATGTTTATTCCAGCCCGTTATGTAACGCTTTTTGCGCTGTATTCCATTCTTACAGTTACTGGTGATTGCACCCTCACAGAGAATACGCACAATTTCCGCATACATGTTATCTAAAATGGTTTCATGTTCCTTAATTCTACATCTACTTTTACTACATTCAGTAAACTGTAAGGGAAAGTCTAAATTTCTCAAGAGATCATTACAATAATTGCTATATAACTCAGTCTGCTGCAAGTCTCTGTCACCCCATGTTACTTTGTTACATTTAGGTAGTCCAGGTGCAACTTTTGGCCTTAATACATTAGGATCACACGTTACAATTAGAGGTAAATGGTCCGACCAAGACACGTCGTAGAGCGCACTAACGTCTCTAATAGTGTTCCACGCCGCGTCTGTCACTACGCAATGGTCTAACCAACTAGTAGAACCATGTGCATCACTCACATAGGTATACGTGTCCGACTCACCACCGAGCAGGCAAACGTCAGCGCACCGCCACTGTACTTCAGCCGAAAAACTCAATAGTTCTCCTTTTTTGTTGGTCTGAGTTACCGAATAGACTATTCGGTTGAGCATTAAATGCAGCATAAAATGTAGGTATTTAGGTACATTTATATTGTAATAATGCAACTGATAGGTAAGTAAGTAAATGTAAAATTCATTCTTGGCAAGTAGATTTGCTTTTTTTAAATACTTCTTATTCGTGTACTTAAGTAGGTATTTAAAATATATGAGAAGGGAACTTGTCACCATTGCGCCATGGATTGGGATGGGTATGTAAATAATGTTCAACAATAATAGTAATAAAACATTTTTATTAACAATCAATTAGAATCACAGTATAATCAGACGGAACCTCAGGTACCCTGGTCGCGCTCCAAGCCACAATCTTCTCCTTATTATTTATGCTAATATAAGAAAAATATCAAACAGTAGGTACCTACAACAGTAACAAAATTCTTATGTACTTATATTATTAACTCCTTATCTATTTTAGTAAATATTATGTACATACAGTGCAATTTAAACATTAATAAAATTCACAGATTTTACCAGGTATTTCTATCGGTACTTGCCCGTGGTCCCCCAGTGTAGTTCCCCTTGGGGTACCACAAGCAAGGGTACTGTTCAAATCTTAAAACTAATAAAAAAATCACAAGTAGTGCTATACTTACTACTAATAACCCTTAATCGGGCACAAGGAAGTATTTTCCCACCCCGACAGCCGAGTTATAAATACTCGAATATTTTTAAATTGGCAACTGCCCAGACTATTTTTTTCCCAAATATATTCTTGATTAGATAATGATTTATTTTATTGACAATCCCACTCTCTCAAATGTCAACGTCAGAATGAGATTAACGTCACTTTTGAAAAAACGTTTTTCGCGCGCTTTAGACATAATTCTGCTAAGTTTCTTCAAGAAATATTCTGGTAAATAGATATTTGATGCGTTATTGACTAATATGTTATATTCAGAGTGACGTTGTTATGATATTCAATGCAAAACTGTAATATTTGTGTGGATATTATTCATTTCAAATATTGTCTTGCAAGTGGGAAAATAGTTGCCATTGCCCGTTCCTGAATCCCATAATGCGTTAATATATATAAAATGTAGGTATTTATTTCTGTCGACTTTTTTTATTGATATTGCAGCACACAAATTAAAGAAACACGCACCAACATCTTATGCTGCACATGCATGGTTTCACTATGCCCGCAAGATTGTTTCAAACAATTTCATTTGGCTGAATATTTTTTTTTTCACTTTATTTTTATTTGTATTGAATCCCTCGTTCGCACACCGTTCCACCTGAAATGAAATGAAATTGTTTATTCTGTAAATAGGATATTGGAATCACTTTTACACGTCATATTAAAAAGTTGTAAAAATAAGCTAGATGAGGTCGGCGTTTCCTATCTGACTACTCTGAGAAGAAAGGCCGAAACAAACTCAGAGGTCACCGTCTCCTTTAAAGTCCAGACATAATCTTGGTCAGGCCATATGAGGACCATGTAGATAAGAGTCTGAAATGGTCTTTTGAGGAAAGAACCACACAGATTTGAGTGGACCTGTCCAGTCAGTGCAAGCATTTGTCAGTAATAGTGGAGCTCAACTCAGAACTTAAGGAGCTCAACGACTCGACGAACAATACCAAAGAAAGGACATTTGGGTAGGTCGCATAAAGTTCTCAAATTGCCAGACCTTCGCTAAAACTAACAGAACGAAAAATAAATATCCACATAGTCCACCTCACTTCCAAGTAAACAACCATATAGTAAAAGTACTCTGTGGTAAACAACTCTGTGCATATTTATTTGAGGATTGAGGAACATAATTCAAAAGTAAAGTCAGGGTAAGTTACAAGTCAATTAAAATTTAAAGACGTAATCGGGCAAAGGGAAATAATTTCCCACACGCAAAATACTTCTTTTTTTTTTCAGTTTTTGTAATTCATATTGTATTGTATTTTATGTACACTGATATCTAACATGATACAAGAACTTAAACCATGAAAAGTTGTTTTTTTTTGTTCAGCCCGATTTAGGGTTAAGACAGGTAAGTACTTACTGATCAACAATCACAGTATCCTACTAAGCACAGAACATTAATACTCAAGAGCTACTAAGTCAACAGGTACTGATCAAATCTTAAAAACTAATAAAAAATCACAAGTAGTGCTACTAATAATAAAACAGGTGGGTGCTGATCATATCTATACTTACATGTAAAGATCTATAAAATACTTAAATTTAATTGTTGTTGTTAGTCTTGTTACACAAAAACTGCTAAATGAATCAGTTCCGTGGGAGTGAGGCGTATTTATCGTCACAGATAGAAATCACAGATATTATAAAATAGCAGATAGCAATTGCTCCTAACGATAAAAAATATCTGTTACTTAAAATCACAGATCCTCAAGACTGTTACTGTTAAAACTTCGGATACGATTTTCGACTTTAACGAAAAGAATTAAAGAAGATATTCAATTGAGTCAATACGTATTTATCGTCTGTACAAAAATCACAGGCTGTGATTTTATAACAGATAGATACGATTTTCGACTTTAAAACAAAAGAAATAAAGATGATATTCGATTGAGATACGTATTTATCAAAAATCACAGGCTGTGATTTAATAACAGATATTTGGATCTGTTATTTTTTGTCACAGTCACAGTGATCACAGATATCGTGTTTCACCTGTTACAACCCATCTCTAGTTAGGTGCGCTAGGGTGGTCCGCGAAATTCAAATTTTCTATGTTTTTTGCAATTTGCAGCAGGCGTAGCATGAGCACCGTTTTGTCGACCGAAGAGTAGACAAAAATGACGTTTCCTGTAGACAGTAAACAGTACGAGACGGCAGCAAAATAGAAAGAGTCAACTGCACTTTTTACGAAATTAACTCTTTTACATAATTCGACTCAGAATTCTTTGTTTTATCATAGGATTTGTTTTATTATCGGTTGTCAGTGTGATTTTGACAGTAAGGATAGAAAACTTTCTACCGAAATAGTCTACATATAAAAAGACCTTGCAAAGATCGTTAGAAATGAAAGACAAAATGACAGATTGTAGAATGATTTCTACGATGGATGTCAAAAATGAAGAAACAAACTGTCACTTTGTATAGAAAAAGCTATGTCTATTCTTCGTAGAGATAGAAAACGCTATGCTACGCCTGCAGGTCTTGCAAATTGCAAAAAACCTAAGAAAATTTGAATTTCGCGGGCTACCCTAGCGCATCAACCTTAACAGCCAAAAAAATCACAGTAAAGTCTTACATCAGAGTATCAGGCCATGTTGCTCTATCTTTTCCAGATGTTGCATTGTGATCTTTTTATAATGTTTTTTTTAAGCTGTTTATTTTTGACTGGCACTGGATTATGTTGCAAATTGTTCTTGCTATGACGTCATACACCATCTCAAGTTGCATTTTTTTTTAATGTTCTCTATGCTCACTGTATAATGTGAGTAGCAACAAAATGCATGACTCATTCCAAATGAATAGAGGCGGTGACTCTTGAACTACAGAAATAAAAAAAAATTATTAAGACGGTACTTCCGTTCCTGCAATAATATTGTTTGCGATATTTTTTTTACTGAATTCTTCAATAATAGCTTAATAGATTTGAATGAAACTTGGCACATAGATAATCATATCCTGGAATAAAACAGGATATTTTTAAATACTAAAGAAAATACTTTTATAACTTTAAATTGATAGAATCTGAGAGCAAGGAATTAACTGTCAACATACTAATAACACAAAACCATAGAACACTTTAATCTTACTTTTGTTATAGATTAATTATTGGAGTAAGTGTGACCACATAAACTGTTGTCAACATGATGTTATGCAAAAACAACAGGCACATTCAGCTAATACGTATCTGCACATAACCAGATAATAATATAAAATACTCACCGTATTGTTTTTTGGTTCATTCAGCAGTGACTCTGTTTCTCAGCTAGGCATATTTGCATCAGTCATTCACCAATTGCTATACATATTCAGTATCTGAAAACAGCAAGAACCAGTTATGTAAACATTTATGATTGATCAGAAGACAAGCTAAAGAGTGGTTGTATGCACACATTTATGATTGATCAGAAGACAAGCTAAAGAGTGGTTGTATGCACTTTAAAAACTGTAAGATAGCTTTTGCAAACAGACAGCTAAGCAGTTGTGGTCTGTAAAACATTTCCACAGAACTGCAAGTGGGCTAAAATTCAGCACTTACCTCTCGGAGCCCTCTCGTATTCCTCTGATGTTAGCATAACAGAAAACAGTCGCCCGTTAGGCTCGTCGGCTATATTCATTTGAATATTCATGGTTATTTCAATATATACATCAAACTTCTTCACAATTTTGGAACTATAGGTAGGTACGACTCAAAATAAAACAATACAACTGTCACGTCTGTCACTATGACACTTAGGCTTGCAGAAAAATATCGATATGTTTTGTTCGATATATCGATATTTTTAGGCGATATTTATTATTCCAATATATCGATGTATCGATATAAAATATCTAGTATCGAAAATCATATATTATTATATACAATCTAACACTAAAATTATATACAAAACGAAATAAAAATTATTATAGAAAGTAGGGCTCATAGGGCGTCAAAAAATTCTTCCGCATCGCTGTCAGTGGGAAAAGTGCCCAAAAGGCTGGCAGCATTGCCACGTTGGATGGCAATGCTGATTCTTTGACCTAGAAATTGACCAGCCCTCTGGTCACGTGAAGAGTCGACCAACCGCTTGGCGATGTCCCGAAATACTCGATGAGCACTCGGACCCCACGGCCCTAGTGTTTCAACCCCAAACGGCTCAAAAATATAGCTACCAAAAAGGTTGTTATATTTGCGCCGTTTGAGGTTTTCTGCACCTGCAGCAGCCGCCCCAGCACAGCCCGCCGTGCTAGGAAGATGGGATGGCGCGAGGGTGTCGACACAGGTTGCATCCCACACCAAAGGCCTACCCAACTTCCAAGGCATTATGGTCATTCCGTCTGGTCTCTTCCCATCGTCGCGTACCAAGCCATTGGGTTCTAAAACAGCTGGCACCCCGGCGGTGACAAGAGCCCGACGGATGATGTCATTAATGCTTGCGTGCCGTGCCAACCGGCCGGCGCTCTTGCTGCAGGAAAGGCCATGGTGTCCGAGGCGGTCGACTGCTTCACCGCACTGACAGCGATGTGGGGCCCCACAAGGAGCGCCCAAACGCAGACTTATAGCGAGCCGGAAAGTGGTATCACCCAGCATAGTGCCTATGTTGGGTGACGGTAGCGCCTGAAGCCAGAGGCCCGACTCCCATTCCCCCACAGCCAGTAGGCGGGCACGCTCAGCAGTATTGGTGGACGTATTAATGAGGTTATTCCGTACCAACCTGCAGAGCGGCTCATCCCACCGTCTCTGGGAGAACGGGTTCTCGGGCTTGTCCGTACCCGGACAGGCCACTTTCCAGGCGTTCATTGCATCAGTCAAACACGGCACTTCAAAGTCAACCTGAGAAGCAGTTAAGATTCTTGTGGTTAACTTTTCGGTGCTGTGGACCGAGGACAGGAACGCCGGTAAGCTTACACTGGAAATTTTGCGGACGCCGAGCCCACCGAAGCGAATGGGTAGTGTAGCTTGCAGCCACGCACGGTCGTCCAATGCCACATTTATGATTGATGTTAGAGTGCTCCGAATGATTTGATCAATTTTGTCTAAAAGGTGTGGCTTTTTCCATAAAGGTGAAGAGCGGAGAAAATACATAAAATTTGGACCGAAACAGCAGTATCTGATGAGGGTGAATGCCGAATGTAGGTTAATTTTAGAAAGTCTATCCGAAATGTCATTGAAATGTTTAATTTTTTCATCAATGAAAGGTGAGAAACTGTCTTCTAAAATTGGGGAACCTAGGAGGTGCAGTGAACTTTTTTCCAAAACTTTTATATCTGGGGCTATTGAGTTAAATTTCTGAATAGTCAATTGTCTGTCAGTATTGTCACAAGGGTAAATTTCGCATTTTGAGTAGTTGAGGTCAAGGCCAATGGATTGGAACTGCTGCTTAAGGAATTGGAGATCTTTTAGGACAGTATCTACGTCACCTCCTAGAGTCCCATCATCTAAATACCATACATTAAATTTTGAATTTAGTTGTTGTATCAAAAACTATATATTTGCAATAGCAACACCGTTGTCGCCACTGACTAAAACCGCTGGAGTTCATAGCCGTAAAATGTATACTTTTTTTTGGTGTTAAAATAATTATAAGACTTGAATAATATAAGGTAAAAAAAAAAAGAAAATTCCACTGATATATCGATATATCGTTTTTTTTTTTTCGATATATGGAAATCGATATTGATATTTTTTATAAATATCGATACGATATATATCGATACTTTTTGAAACTTCTTGCATCCCTAATGACACTATTTGACTGTCATTGACAGCCACATTGACAGCGTCACAGCGTCACAGCGCTCACAGTGATAGGTATGGCCGGCGTTATCGCAAGATGGCGCATATCATGACGTCATGTATGACGATTCACGGGATATCGTTATCGTGCTCAGACTAATAAGGTACGGGTTTTATCGCGCCCAAATCGATTACAGCTTAATAAGGAACGCACTCTTAGGCCGCTTTCCGAATTAGAAAATAATCGTTCACAACGCTCACAGCGATTACTTGCGTACCGAATTAGATATTACAATTATTATGACAGCTGAGGGCTGTCAACAATTCGGAACACTCGTGAACGCGCTCACAGTCCTCGTAACCTAAACATAACCTCAATCCTTGCATTGTTATTATTGTTGATATTCATATTATAAAGTGCTTCTGTGATAAACACATCAAATTGAAAAAAAAAACAAATTCATGAGTATAATCATCAATTTAAAAAAAAAAACTGTTTTATGATTTAAAACAACACAGTACAACTGTCAGTTTGACAGCCACATTGACAGCGCTCACGGTGATAATAATCTAAGCATGGTCGGCGTTATCGCAAGATGGCGCATGTCATGACGTCATCTATGACGTTTCACGGGACATCGTTATCGTGCTTAGGCTAATAGAGTCTGGCAAACGAAAGTTGAACCTGAAAACACGCGCGAAATTTAAAAAAACAAGACTGTTTATCCCTGTACATAGTGCGATATGACGTGTTGATACTAGAATTTTTATTTTATTTAAATGAAATTAAAGTTTCAATTATGAACACGTGTTCTTGCACTATGCGCAGGGATAAACAGTCTTGTTTTTTTAAATTTCGCGCGTGTTTTCAGGTTCAACTTTCGTTTGCCAGACTCTACGGAACGGGGCACGCCCAAAACGATTACAGCGAAACTCGGAACGCACCCTTAATCTTCTTTATTTTGTGCACATTACTGTCAACTTGACAGTGTCAATTGGAAAGTGTATTGTTTACCTCGGTGAAGTTAGCCGCACGATTTCATTATTATGAACTTTTGTTAGTGCTAATCGTTAGAGAATCGTTAGAGAGGGTTAGAGAGAAAAGAAAAATCGTTAGAGAGTAATTAGTTTTTATGTAAAAACAATTTTAATTTTTCGTGTGAAGTTGGCCCCCCTTCCCGCAAAAATGGACTTAGACGTAATTTTATTTTTTTAATCGTTTGCGAATCGTTAGAGAGAAATTGAGAGTTACAGAAAATCGTTAGAGAGTTAATATTTTATTTGATATTAAATAATTTCTGAGAGCGTGACATTAGCCCACCTCTGTGAATTTTGCCCCCGATATAATTATTCTCAACTTTTGTTAATGCTAATGGTTAGAGAGAGTTAGAGAGAAAAGAAAAATCGTTAGAGAGTAATTAGTTTTATTTATTAACGATTTTAATTACTTTTGTGAAATTGGCCCCCATTCCCGCAAAAATGGACGTTATAGTTATGAGTGGTAAAGTTGTGTATTTGATTAACGATCATTTAACAGTGATACCTGATAAGAATACGAAATATTGTTGGTAGTTTCAATTTGATTCGGTACTTATAGTGCATCATTTATGCTCAAAACACACAAAAGGTGGGTGCTTGTCGGGTCTTTTTTAACCCACCGACGGAAAAAGAGGAGTGTTATAAGTTTAACGTGTGTGTCTGTATGTTACATCGTAGCTCCCAACGGCTGAACCGATTCCGATATTTTTTATTTTGTTTGAAAGGTGACTTGATAGAGTGTTCTTACCTATGATTCAAGAAAATCGGTTCAGCCGTTTGAAGATAATCAGCTCTTTTCAGGTTGATGAATGGATGTGAGCATCTTCCACAGTTCACAACGATTCGAAAGGACATGACCAAAAATGGTTTTTTATTATTCAATAATTCTAACCAGGATAAGTTAAATATATTTGGATAGACATCCCAAAAAGTAGTAGCTCTAACTGTATCATGCATTTTTAAGGATTACCAATTTTGAGAAAAATCGTTTTTTAATTTATGTATTTATTTTATTCTTATGTACACACAGTAAAATACAAAATAGATACGACATAGTTAAAATATGAGTACAAAGGTACTGCTTATTTCTTAGGAAATAATTAATTTAGTGTTAGTTTACTCCTAAAACGAACAAACTTTTCTAATTATCTAGGCTAATAAAGTGAACACACCCCAGAAAATAACAAACTTTTCAAAATTGACACATGGTACTGTCATTACAGTCAATCAATATTTTGTTGTAAAGATTAAGACAATGCAAACAAAAATTCTAATCAAGTTATTTACTTTATGTACCATATTCTAAAATAAGATGAAATGGGATATTTTCAGTCAAAAATGTGTAGCATAATTCTTTTATACCTCTCTTTAGATTAAAGCTACTAGGAATCTATAAGTGCAAGAAGTGCATGTTTCAGCCTCAGCATAGTCCACAGGCTTAGCAGGAGTAAAATGATAATAGTACCTACCTACTGATCAAGAACATTTTTTTAATTCTGGTTAAAGACATTTATTTCTCATAAAGAAATTACATTTCACTTGCATGAGAACAATTTTAATATAAAGAAAAACTAATCATTGTCCTTCAACACTCGGACACACAATGAATCTACTTAACGCTTATACCAGATCAAGTTCCTCCCGTGACTTTGAATAGAACACCCATGAAAGTTGTTTCCTGTTTTAAATATCTTGGGCACATAGTCACTGATCGCCTACGCGACGATGAGGACATGGACAGGGAGCGCAGGTTGCTGTCGATCAGAGCTAATATGATAGCCCACAGATTTAAACGTTGTAATACTCAAGTGAAAATAACACTGTTCAGAGCGCACTGTTCATCACTATACACGTGCTCCCTGTGGGCTCATTATACGCAAAAATCTTTCAGCGCACTGCGCGTCCAATATAACAATGCGTTCAGGGCGCTGTTGGGGCTGCCGCGCTGGTGCAGTGCGTCGGGCATGTTCGCGGACGCTCATGTTGATGGCTTCCACGCCGTGCTCCGCAAGCGATGCGCTGCGGCGCTCGGCAGGCTGCGCGCCAGCACCAACAGCATCCTGTCTGTCATTGCGGATAGGCTAGACACGCGTTACGTCCAGCACTGGGTTAATACCCATATTAGGAATTAAGTATTTAATTTTAATGTTTCTATTTTAACTACTAACACTAGTTTCATAAGTTTTAATGTACTAACACTCTATGGTTTTTTTTTATTTTATTTTTTTACATAATATCAGTTTACAGTATTATTACAAATTATGTAGGTTTGAAGGTATTCCCAAAAAAAATTGTTGTGACTATGCGAAACTACCCTGCTTTGAGATACAGAGTGCGGTCCCGCTGTCACAATGCAGATTTACGATGAATTCCTATGGAGAATTCCTGTTTTATGACTTAGAATCGAGATCGGAAGTGGATGGAAAGCCTTTCGACAATTATGATATTTAACACTGAATAATATGCTTTGAATGCAAGTGTTACAGATTTTTTATGAAATAAAACTTTTTTTAAATTGATTTTCTTCATTTTCAATGTCTTCTCTTAATAAAATACTGTCGAGAAACTGAGCAGGTGGAGATATATAATTTTGATGCCGGCTTCCAAGATACCAGACAATAATGTAATAATACACTCTTTATCTATAGTGGTGTGAGTCCTCTGATCAAAGCTGTCTCATGTGATGACGAAATGCCTGGTATCACTACCTTCTAGGTACAGTAAAAGTACCGTTCGGCTGAATATGTTGCCCATAATAAGAGCGAGCCTGTTTAATCTAAAACGCGTTCTCAGAAATAATTTAATATCAATTAAAATATTAACTCTCTAATGTTTTTTTTTAACTCTCTATCTCTCTCTAACGATTCTCAAATTATAAAAATAAAAAAATTACATCTACGTCCATTTTTGCGGGAGTGGGGGCCAATTTCACAAAAGTAATTAAAATCGTTGATAAATAAAACTAATTACTCTCTAACGATTTTTCTTTTCTCTCTAACTCTCTCTAACGATTCTCTAACCATTAGCATTAACAAAAGTTGAGAATAATTATATCGGGGGCAAAATTCACAGAGGTGGGCTAATGTCACGCTCTCAGAAATTATTTAATATCCAATAAAATATTAACTCTCTAACGATTTTCTGTAACTCTCAATCTCTCTCTAATGATTCGCAAACGATTAAAAAAATAAAATTACGTCTAAGTCCATTTTTGCGGGAAGGGGGGCCAACTTCACACGAAAAATTAAAATTGTTTTTACATAAAAACTAATTACTCTCTAACGATTTTTCTTTTCTCTCTAACCCTCTCTAACGATTCTCTAACGATTAGCAGTAACAAAAGTTCTTAATAATGAAATCGTTCGGCTAAATTCACGGAGGTGTATTGTTTGTTGTTTGTTTGTTGAAGTGTCAACTGTCAAGCGTACCTAACTCATTACCTACAATATTAAAACTGTGAAGTGTGAACGGTTTTTAAGTTGTAGTGTAGTGTAGATGGTGTTTTGGGACTAATAAACTACTTTATTCTCTGGACTATTGAGAGATCTAATAAAGTTTTGAGTTCGAAGATGGAAAAACTGCAAATGTGTAGAATATGTTTAGTGGAGAAGGTTCACATGTTTGTAGTGGTCAACAGAAACTTGCACAAACTATATCAGAAGCTGACTGATATTCCAGTAAGTTAATAATTATGAATTAAACATTCGAAGTTTTTTCTTCATTTAAACAAATTTGTTGCAGTTTATAACTGAAGACCGTAGACCGATGCTCGCTTGTTTCTTCTGCTGCGCTAAACTAAAGCAATGCTACCGTTTACTGAGAAAATGTCTGAAAGCTGAAGAGCTGTTCACTCACATGATGAATGAAGATTATGAGGTGAAGTAGTCTTCAACAGCCATTAATTCTAATTTCAGTATAATGTGGAAGTGATCCTCTCAAGCTCATACCTATTGTGTCTGGATTTCATGCCAACCATACCGTTGAGTGTTGGTATGTAGATCCCTTTGTCAAATGTAGCTGTTGATAATATAACATGTTAAATACTGCAGATTATACTGCTCCAGCCTTTCTCATGTCAGCGTGAGCTATGCAACAATAAATTAGATTTATAAGGGACCCCCGCACAAGCTTCTTGTACCAAAAGAAATAAGAATTTTTAAAATCTGTTGATAATTTGCGAAAATATTGATAGACACATAAATAAAGAACAAACATTCGCTACGAACATAGAATCTTCTTCTTCTTGGAAGTCAGTTAAAAATGTGGTGTGTTTGTGAGACTGTGGTCTCAGCATGTCTTTCTAAACTTTTAATCATTTTACAGCCCAATACTTTAATAAACCAGGACCACTTAGAGTTTTACAGTGGGTTTATTAGATCTCCAATAGAGAACATAAGTATAGTTGATGTTGTTCAAACAGAAAGCATTGCTATCAAAGAAGAATTACCAGCTGTTTGTGAGGGACTAGACGATATTATTGAGCCAAAGGAGGAACATCAAAGTGATGGTATGTTTTTATCAAAAATTGTATCATATAGTAAATTTAAGACATAATCTATATAAAATATTAAATCTCCAACAGATAAACTATACTTATGGTCTCATAAGTATAGTTTATTAATGTCAAACAGAAAGCATTGCACAGCAGTCAAAGAAGAATTACCAGCTGTTTGTGAGAGACTGAGGGAGTTTCGAGTTAATTGAACCATCCATAAAAATTATTTCATACAAATTTTGACAACCCCCAATCCCCGTTTAGGGGGTTTGGTTTAAAAAAACTAAAAATGACTTAATTAGATAGGTTGTTATGCTAAGTTTCAACCCAAGGATTAAGATTTTTCATACAAATGAAATCATCCCTTTTCGCCCTTAAGTTCGAATTTTCAAAATCCCTTTCTTAGTGCTCCCCTACATTATAAAAGGAAGCTGTGTGCAAAATTTCATGTTTCTAGTCCCAGTAGTTTCTGTAATAATGTTTAGAACTACTTCAATACAAAGTAAGCAATGTTTAGTTTAATTGAACTTAACAGTAACCACATATTGTGAAATAAAACAAATATTAATAATAAATGAGTAATACTCTTGACTCGTTTGTACTGTGAACTGGAAAATATTAACAAGAGCTGTCTAGATGTAGCAGATATATGACCACACTGTTCTGAATCAGATTTAGAATATAAAGTACCTTTAATGGAGATTAAAACTGAAGTGGAAGAAGAACAAGAATTACCAGCTGTTTGTGAGGGACTAGATAATATGATTGAGCCAAAGGAGGAACATCAGAGTGATGGTATGTTTTCTCTACAATCCTTACTAATTTTATAAATGTAACCGTATCATCTTGAGCCGTTTAGTATTCTTTGTATGAAACTCCCTACTCAAAAGCACACTAATCGGAATCGTAACGTAAACGATTCGCCTCGGGACAATCACGAACCGCGGTGTGGCGCGTAGTCAACCAGCTGTCCCCGCGCTTACGGCTCGTCGTCCCAGCGCTTACGGCTCGTCGTCCCAGCGCTTACGGTTCGTCGTCCCCGCGCTTATGGCTCGTCGTCCCCGCGCTTGCGGCTCGTCGCCCCGCCCCTGCCCTCTCACCCCTCCCGCGGCCTGCCTGCAACACACTATTCTTACCAGCAGGCAGCATGTCAACTAGCGGTCGACGAGCCGTAAGCGTGGCGTCGTCTGGCTATAGCCGAGTCGACGTGTCGGAGCTGCTTGTCCGCTTTGGTTACGTGCTTACGTTAAGGTTGACGCCTGTTGGACGGCGACGCGAAAGGTGAAACGGTGACGATCCCTTTTCGAGTTGATATGAGGGCTTAAACCGGGCGAAGCAGGAGTGGGTCGCTAATTAGTTTTAAAAGAATAATATTCTTGATTGATTTGTTTACTTACAGAGCTAGAACTGGAAAATTTAGACAATAGCTGTCTAGATGTAGCAGATATACGACCACACCATTCCTTTGTAACCTATGATGTGCCTTTAGAGTTTACAACTGAAATGGAAGAAGAACGAGCAGCATCTACGAATAAACGAAGAGCCAGTGAGACGACAAGTAAGTATTAGTTAGTTGATGGTGCCGATTCTCTTGTACATCGAACTAAACTAACTAAACTATCACTAAAATTCCTTACTTTTAGCTATGAGAATCTTAACGCTAACCTGACAAAACAATTCTCTAAATTTAAAAATTATTTTGACACAACTAAAATCGAATTTGACAATCGCGCCTCCACCTGGTACTTGTTTTCCCTACCCCGTGCATTTCTTTTAGAGCCGGAGGCGCGCATGTACAGCAGCTTCGACGTGTTTTTTTATAGAATTTTTCACTTTTTGTATGGAAAAAGATGTCAACATGTTGCGTCTTAGGGGTTTATGAGTTACCTAAAGGGTCCGAAATTTCCATTATTTTTTCAGAATAGCATTTTCACTAAACTAATATCCCAGTGCCATCTTAGTGTTGTCAAACTAAATAAAACTATAGTTAAGTTGTGTCATTATAGTGTATTTAAGAATGGGAAATCGTCGTTTGACAGGAATAAACTAAATTTTAGTGATTTTTAGTCTACTTTAGAGAATGTTGTGACAAGAGAATAGGCACTAATGTATAGCTAAGCAAACAAGGGGCCAAGTCTACTAATTTATAAACGTGTCAGTGGTCTCAAAATGATCAGTTTTTGACAGATAGGCCATACAAAATCTGTCAAAAACTCATCATTGCGAGACCACTGACACATTTGTAAATTAGTAGACTTGCCCCCCTGGCCAATGTTTCACCTGACAGGAAGTGGTTATAACTCGAAGTCACTAATAATAAACTAGCACCATCATAGTTTAAGAGCGTTTATTCTGAAAGTGGGCAACGTCGCAAATAGATGTCAAATATTCCGCGGTTTTATTAATTAGGCAATATTACTGTATGGAAATATGGCTAGACAAACGTCTAAAATATTGATTATGAATTCCAATTATTACACTGAATTTAAGTTTTAGGGTTTTAGGCGGTTTTAGGTGTAAAAAAGGCATTTGCAATGTTTCCAATTTGCATTTTTTCCTTCTGTGCTTGTGTGTCCTTCCGAACGAAATCACTCCTTCAGATTGCAGGAAAGCGAGTGGAACAAATTAATTAATAACACGGACGTTGCAGGGATGGGTAAATCCAGAGCAGAATATATGCGACATTACCGGCGGAAAAAACGAGAGGAAAAACTAAAAACTGAAAAAGTAAAGCCAAAAAAAATCGCGCGTAATTCGACTCAGCGTAGCAGGGATTTTCGGGCACGTGTAGCGAAGTCAATACTCTCACAGACATCGACAACCGACCAAACTTCACCACAGCTGGTTGTCAGTCGTGCAACTTTATGTAAATCAACAGTGACTGCATGTTATACAGGCCCTGCAGAAATTCAACCGCGCCCTTCCGATGTCGAACAAGAATGAGTCGTTCGAGAAGATTTTGAACAAGTGGAAATTCGATTCAAATATTATCTGAATATTTTTTTTGCTCAGGTGAGATGTATGCAACTACTGTAAGGCTCGCTCGCTTTTTTAGGGTTCCATACCCAAAGGGTAAAACGGGACCCTATTACTAAGATTTTACGTTCTATAAATGGAACCAAACCGCTCTGGTTCCAAGTATAACGGTGTTTACCCTAACACCCTGTATAATACGTTATTATTTGTCAAGTCGCAACGCAATAATAATGATTGAATAACATGATTAAATTGCCACTTTGCTACATTTATTTTTTGTACTTCATGTCTCTGGTGATAAAGCGATTCAATGTTACTAGAAATTCTATGTAAAGCGCTGTTATATTGATTCGTGTTCATGTTAATCATCTTCCAACATTATACTTACCATATTTATTATCACAGGGCCGGCCGATGCGAAGAAAACAAAACTAGGCACACGAAGAACAAATCTAGAAGATGCAAAAACAGCCGAGCAAACGACAAAAGAAAAACCAGACTCGAATTTTATCCGGAGAACTCAAAAACGTTCGTCCAAACCTGGCACTTACAAATGTGATTAACGCTGTTTAAATCCAGTAAAAAAATGATACAACATTCTTGAACTCAAATTGGTGAAACACCTTACAAGTGTGATGTATGTCAGCCTAGTTTTAGTAAAAAGTGTAATTTATCTAATCATATTCGTACACACACTGGTGAAAAAGTGTGACGTATGTCAACGTAATTTTAGTAACAAGAGTAATTTATCATTACATTATATTCGAAAACATACTGGTAAAAGACCTTATAAGTGTGATGTATGTCACTGTAGTCTTAGTCGAAAGTGTGATTTTACTAGACATAGATATTCGAAATTCGAATACACACTGGTGGAAAACCTTACAAGTGTGATGTAAGTCAGCGTAGTTTTAGTCAATTCAGTCACTTGAAAAAGACATAGGTATTCTAATTGACACTGGTAAAAAACCTTTTTAGTGTGATGTATGTCAGCGTAGTTTTAGTGAAAAGGGTCATTTATCACAACATATTCGAATACAGGCGGTGGCGTTAGTTTGAACAAGTTATTTCAATCATAACAATAATAGTTAACGTGTCCAAACATTGAGCGGCAAGAGCGCGGCAGCAACCCGCAGCGTTTGCAGGACACATTTCTGCCGCGCTCTAGTTAGGACTAAATTTTGCGCGGACGAATGTTTGCGCGGCAGTACTGCGCGGCATATCTAACACACGCAGCGCTCTTCAGTAGGTATTAGAACTAAAATGAAAGTGGTTGCGTGTGTCGGTTCGTCCAATCACAATTACTGTTAAATGTTTACTATAAATGTTTGTGCGCGGCAGGTAGACAGAAGTGGATGCCGCGAGGCACGCCGCGCGCGGCATCCGCGGACGATTGCCGTTCAATGTTTGGACAAAACTTTAACTTATGGTTCGTATGACACGTGAGCATCAGCTGCTCCAGTATTCAGGGAGTCCGAAGCTTAAATCCAATGGCAGGACTTGCATATAATCTGGGTGTCGCATTAAACTTCGCGTACATTCGTATAAATACTCCTAGAAGATAGATCTTTGTCGGTATCTTTCGTTAATATTAGATTCCACCGAAAATATTATTAAAGCTACCTCAAAAAGCAAAGTTAACAAAATTTATATGAGACCACCACGAGAGCATAAGTACCCTTACAAACATAGCCTCTAGCGAGATAAGCGAAAATAAATGTACGGAACAGAACAGCTGATTTTTTTTCGCGATTTCTGGTTTGGTCCCATAGTAAAAACTTGTTAAGAGCGCTATTACAAAATCGAAGTGCAGATTTAGGTAAATTTGACGGGGCGCGGCAAAGATGCGCTCGTGTGAGTCTATTGAAGTACGCTACGCACACATGCAAACCGGGCGTGATCAACTTGATCCTTTCCACTTTACTTTTGAAATAAATTAAGTTACAGTTATTTATAGTTCGTGTTACTGTTATTTTTAGCATTGCATACAACAATTGTTTAAAAATATTATTTTACTTTAAAAAAAGTTAATTTTTTTTTTCAAGCAAGATTAGATAGTAGCCTATGTTATTAAATACTTTTTGTTAAAATTTGGAAAGTAAATTCAAAGATAAAAAATAGAATTTCGGACGCAAAATTGTCAATAACTATCTGTGTTACGGAATTATTTTTGGTGTATTACTAAATGAAACATAAAAAAATTGACTTATACATTCCAAAGTTCAAGATACAGTTGTACCATGGACATTTTTATAAATGATTAAATTACTGTATCTTTGATGTAACAAAGCATCAAAAGACGCCCAAAAGTTAAATTTTATGAAACATCCTTTACAAAGACAAGTTTTTTACTGATTTGTGTAAACAAATTGAAATATTTATTTAAAACACTGTCAAGATATATAATGAGACTTCCTCGGACATATTTTTTTTTTAAGTTTGAGGCTATAACTTAATCATAATCACACATCAAAACTAGCGTCAAACGCTCAAATTCAAGAAAAATTGTAATAGCCCTCTTAATAATAATGAGTAAAGTGACGTGTTTAAGTATCGGTCACTAATTACCACTCCCGCGCGACTAGCGTATACAGGCTGTAAGGGTAAACACTCTTGTCATTCAAACCGTTGGTAGGTAGGTAAAAATAAATGACCGAACACAACAAAAAAAAAAACTTTATTTTCATTAAATGATTTTAAAAAGTTTTTATCCGACACCGTGCTCTCTAGCGAAACAGCTGACTGACTGAGGGAGAGGTCGCGTTCGCGGGCTGTCAAGTCACATCCCGCACCCCCCGCCCGCGTTGAGACGCAAGTTCGTTGCCCTAGCGCATAGGGCAACGAACTTGCGTCTCTTGTGGTAAAACTGTAGGTTTAAAAAAAAGAAAAAAAAGTTGTAATTTTCCATTCATTTTACGTTCTATAAATGAAACCAAACCACTGGTTGCAAGGATAACGGTGTTCACCCTAACACCCTGTATAGGGTACGCTAGTCGCGCGGTAAACCTTGCTTGCGCGATGCAGGATATTGCGTGACGTCAGAGTGATGCGTAGTTCGCATGTGGCGATGTAGATGCCGCCACAGTGTCACTGTTTATCGTGAGTTGCAATCCTCAGGTCAGGAAAATTAGGAACTTAGTTTAGGAAATTGGTGGTTTACGGAAACGAGCTGGCTTTC
This sequence comes from Lithophane socia, assembly GCA_947522985.1. Classification (NCBI taxonomy): domain Eukaryota; kingdom Metazoa; phylum Arthropoda; class Insecta; order Lepidoptera; family Noctuidae; genus Lithophane; species Lithophane socia. The sequence goes on along the minus strand of OX383281.1, from coordinate 2,041,005 downwards.
ACTTAACTACATAAGGATATTACCATTACCGAGAGACTTTACCGTAAGACCGATACTACCACTCTTGAATGACGGATTTTAGAACATTGTTACATAAAAGTCATTTATGATAAGCATGAACATGTTAAAATACAAAAGTTATACAAATATAATTTTATTCAGTACATTTTTTTAACGTTTTTCTAACACCGCCCGCGAAAATGTACGGGCGCGCTTGCGCACCGAGATCTGCAAACAAATAAAGTTATATGTAATATGGGCTGTGCATTTAACAACGACTTGGCTCATTTCACCAATGAAGCTGAACGCGACCAGCACGCCTAGGTACAGTGCGTTAAAGCTTGACCCGTAACGCGATTGGTAGCACTGAATTTTACAGTCTTAGTTTCAATACCAATAAAGTTCAAAATGGCGACTGACAGAACTATACTCACGGGTCAAGTTATAATGAATGCACTGTACAGTCCTTAACGTATCTTTAGGATGTTGATAGGGAAGCGCTGTAGCTGTAAAGATTTCTGAAGTTCGCCATATGAGCGTTGATTCTAAAAGTTGGCAACGTCGCAAATAACTGTCAAATATTTACCTATTTTGATTATTTTGGCAATATTACTGTATGGAACTATGAAATATCGTTATCTAACTTACAAGAATATTAATAATGAATTGCTATTATAACACTGAACCGGTAACCGGTTTTAGGTGTAAAAAAGGCATTTGAAAAGTTTCCAAATCCTTTTTTTACAACTTGAACTAAATATTCGGTGTTACGATATTATTTAATGCATTTCATAATCAATATTTTAGACAGTTATAGCAATTTTTTTAAATATTTTTGCCGTCGATAAAATTAAGCATAGAGCATTTCATTAAGTGCACATTATAAAGAATCACACTGTATATGTTTATAAGTACCATGAGTAAAGGAAATAATATTAGTAACACTTACTCGCACTCGTTATGGTACGTTCTCCCATTCGTGCCACAAACGGGGTCTACGGGCTCACTAGCACAGTTGCAGTTATTTTGAGCGCTGCTCAACATGGCTCCCATCATAACCAGGAACAGGGTGAACACTGCGGAGGAAGATATAAAGGGAAGGTTATAACTTATAACCGAGGTATTCCTTACCCGACTACGGCGAAGAAAAAAGGAGGGTTATGATTTTGACCGGTATGTATGTGTATTCATCTGTTACAGTTCCCTCCTATCTTCTAAACAATACTCATCACAATTTGACAAATGGGGTATCGTTGGAAATCTTAAAAAAAAAAACAGACGAATTGAGAACCTAGAGGAGGTTCTCATCATCATCATTATTATTTTTCTCCGTCACTGTTATTTACATTCGAATTTTTGTGCGGTAGGTACCACGGTGACGGAGTCAAACAAGAAGTTGTCTACATAAAAATACGTAATTATTGAAGCTAACTCAAGAACTACGCAAGCAATGTTAATAAAATTTATATGGGACCACCTCTGAAGCATGACTACCAAAAAAAAAAAAGAATCATCAAAATCGATTCATAAAATGGTGCCGATTCTCTTGTCACAAATTCTCTAAACTAAACTAAAAATCACTAAAATTTAGTTTATTCCTGTCAAACGACGATTTCCCATTCTGAAAAGTGACACAACTTAACTATAATTTAGTTTGACAGCACTAGATGGCACTGAGTTTTAATTTAGTGAAAATGCTATTCTGAATTTGACGTTTTAACCAAAATTTTTGTTCTATATATAACTAAAATCCTCTAATTCTTAATCACGATTAAAAATGTGTGGAATAAAATTAGATGTCATGAACTAAAATTCAAACCAACACCTCGAATTCAGTTGCAAAACGGTACTGTATCTTTTTTTTATTTTCTTTGGCTTATATCTCGGAAAATGGTGTGTCCTATCGCAAAAATAATAAAAATTTTGACCCCCTTTGCAACGCTCAAACCCGTAATAGTCAACATGTTGGAATTTTTTTTTTCGTTTTCTTCCAAAAAGTGAAAAATTCCATATAAAAATACGTCGAGACGGCCACATTGCGCGCCTCTCCGGCTCAAAAAAAATCACGCAAACAAGTACCTAGGTACAAAGTGGAGTCGCGATTGTCAAATTCGATTTTAGTTGTGTCAAAATAATTTTTAAATTTAGAGATTTTTTTGGGCAGAATAGCTCTAAAATTCTCATAGTAAAAAGTAAGGAATTTTAGTGATAGTTCAGTTAGTTTAGTTCGGTGTACAAGAGAATCGGCACCATTGGCGGAGTAATCGGTAACACACAAAAAAATAACATACAGACGAATTGAGAACCTCTTCCTTTTTGAAGTCCGTTTTAAAAAGGATATCGCAGCAGGCTCAGACGGAGATAGCGGGAGCAGCTGGACAGCTGCTTTGCCCAGCAGTAGGACAAAAAAAGGGTAGTAAAAAATTAGGTCCCCACCTATGAAATTGGTGTTTTGTATGGGGAAGTTGCATTTTTCATACTAACGTTTTCTTAATTTATATAACAACCATAAACACTACTGTTTTAAAACTTTTATGCACTACTGTTTAAAAACTAAGATAACGTATGCCACTTAGGTAGTGATCATTTCTGCTAACAAAATGAGGAGTCATTTTTTAAGGTATTTTTTATGTTAAGAAAACTATAATAAGTAATAAGGATTTTTTAACCGACTTCTTCAAAAAGGAGGAGGTTCTCAATTCGTCTGTATGTTTTTTTTTTTTTTTGTATTTATGCTACGCGATTACTCCGCCAACATTATGAATCGATTTTGATGATTCTTTTTTTGTTTGGTAGGTCATGCTTCAGAGGTGGTCCCATATAAATTTTACTCACACATTTTATGATAATTAAACTCACACACTGTCCTATTAGTATTACTTGCAAGTTTGTAGGAATATTGTGATATCGTATACTTTAATGTTTGTAAATATGTGAGCACCATGTATCACATACTTAATTTATTTATTTGTCATTGCTCCATTTTTATTTTTTAATTCTTTTTACCTATTGTAATTGTATTCTCGGTCTTCACATGTAATTATATAATTGATGTATACCAAATATTGTAAAACATTTTTTTAAAAGAGTAACGGTGGAGTTTCTTGCCCATTCTTCTCCACACGAAAACTACCTTTTGGAAGGGGCAACTAGAATCAGTTCTATTTCTATGTATTTGACGTTCAAAAGTGCCTTTATTGTGCCTACTTGAAATAAATTATTTGACTTTGACTTTATTAATTTTGCTTGCGTAGTTTTTGAGTTAGCTTCAATAATTACGTATTTTTCCCACTTTGCGTATGTAGACGATATCTTAGTCTTTATTTACATATCAGATAACGGTATAGCTATTTGTGTGGTAGGTACCACAACTAAAACGAGAAAAATAAAAACTTTTTACAAAAAAAAAACAACCGACTTCACGGAAGTCGGTGGCAAAAAACGAAAATTGAAAAGCAAAGACACCGACGTAATTTTTCACTTTTTTTGTGTTTTTTTGTGAAGCCGGTTTTTTTTTAGTTGTCTATGATGGTCATTACTCGATCAAATAGGTACCAAGCAATTGATGAATATTTTAAAACATAAAAGTGACGAGACTCGCTATTAGTGAAAAAAAAAACGCCAATTTCACTTTTATTTGGTCTGAGTTTCACTTACCCAAAGTTATCTTTATCTTCATGTTTTTCTTGTAGGTAAAGGCACAAATGTACGACTACGTAGTGACTACGTTTACAGAGCCTTTTATACAAGGCAACGAAGATAGAGAAAAGTTCTGTTGCACTCAATAATTTATGTACCTACTTACCCTATATGGTCTCATGTTTTGGAAATTACTATCAATTGTAACGGAATTAATTAAGTTAATTTCGTTTTTTAAATACCTATCTATGTTATTGGGTTACGAGTGAATAAAACCTCACCTGTCATGCACTGTTGTGTTCAAAAAATCGCATTCGAAACAAAATACTTACTCAAAAAAAAAATTATGGATAGAATAAGAAATGAGTAGGTAGGTACATAATAAAGTGGCACCGGTGACTGAAAAGTTGTGCGGAAATCGGTTGTCATGTTAGGGGCACGTGATGCGAAGGAATGAGAAAAATGTTGTTTGGAAAGTTTTGGGTATAAATGTCGATGGCTATAAGAGTAGGGGAAGACCAAAGAAACGATGGATGGACTGTGTGAAAGATGATATGGCTAGAAAGGTAGTGACTACCGAGATGACGGCTAATAGAGAAGTATGGAAGAAAGGGACATGTTGCGCCGACCCCAAATAAATTGGGATATGGGCAGGAGTACTAGTGATTGCGTTTTATTATAAGGGAATCTTCATTTATGGTTTTTTAGAGGAATTTAAAAAAAACCGGCCAAGTGCGTGTCGGACCACGCACAATGTAGAGTTCCGTAGTTGGGCTGAATTTATGCCAAGAACAAACTTAAAACTGTAGTTGAAAAACTTTTTCTCCCATGCAGAATTTATGGGGGAAAATGTTATTACAACTGCAAATTTAAGTTGGTCGATTATTACTCCTTAAACTTGTAAAGCCTAACAGTTTTCTTTTTGGGAATGGCATCTCGTAGGTTTACCACTAGGAGTATTATTTAGTTAACTGTAAGCTACTAACTCCAGCGAGGGGCATAATTGCATAAAAACTAAAGCTAAGCGATTGCTCGCTAAGGGCACCCCCTGTGGGGTACGGACGTCGGCTTAGGGCGTCCCTGGGGGGAGGGCAGCAAGTCGGGCAGGCTGGATCGGGGTGTTAAACCTGACAGGCCGACACAAAAAAAAACGTAACAAAATTTTAATTTCGCTGGCTATCTTAGCGCAAACTCCAGCCTAAGGAAAGTCCACAGACTACTTAGAGATACTGGAAAGTCCGGTGGCCTCAGAGGTATTATGAGATGCCATAGTAAAAAAAAATATATATAACAATACACAGATAACAATTATATTGGTGGTTGTAACAATAATAAAACTTGACTCTTGAGTATTAATATTCTGTGCTCTTGACTACATCTCGTGTGCTGTTGGCTGCTGTGCTACTGCAACATCTAACCGTGCGTTTGCACTGGCGAAACAACAAAACATTTAAATCTCTAGTTTCTGTCAAAAATTGAATGGAACATTGACAGAAGATAGAGATTTCAACATGTTTTGTCGCAAATGTTTCGCCAGTGCAAACGCACGGTTAACAATCTAAAATTACATTCTCTGTGGCAACAATGCAACACCAAATAAAAAAAATACAATTTTTTTGTTGCGAGTACTCCCACGTAGTATCTCTCACAGAGTACTTTTACTATATGGTATTAGGGATGCAAGAAGTATCGATATTTATAAAAAATATCTATATCTATATATCGAAAAAAAATATCGATATATTGGTGGAATTTCCATTTTTTTAACTTATATTGTTCAAGTTTTATAATTATTTTAACACCAAAAAAAAGTATACTTTTTACGGCTCTGAACTCCAGCGGTTTTAGTCAATGGTGTCAACAGTGTTCTATTGCAAATATATCGTTTTTGATACATTTTCGATACTTGATCTTTTATATCGATATATCGAAATAATAAATATTGCCTAAAAATATCGATATATCGAAAAAAAATCTGCAAGCCTGTATGGTACGGCCTGCGACAGCTTTAGTTCCAAAAAATGCGCTACGGCGCTACTTTCGGTAGCCATATTGTTGGCAGCCATTATGGCTTGTTGTGTATACCTGTCAAACTGACAGATTGTAGTTTCCGTCATTCGTGTCGAATCTCTGGGCTAGTTTGTGTATTATTCGTTCTCGTCGCTTTATTGCTTGAGTTGAGACATTATTCCAAATTCCTTGTTCGATACGAATTATACTGCTGTGACCAATAAAGCCGAACGCCCATCAAATTGGTTGGGGTGTACCAATTATAAAACCGAAGTAAAGGAATGGTTGCTTATTTAATGATACAGTACTACTTAGTCTGTGAATGATACGCACCCATACACACAATTGGTGCAACCGTAGGGTGCAACATAATAAATAGTTTTTAAAAGGAGGTGTACAACAAAAACTTGTGAAACAGATGTGTGCACATCAGCAAATTGCCTTTGAGAAATATAAAGCCCATAGATTAAGAGGAAGAAATAAATAAAATGTAAAATCTGAAAAGTCGTTTTCATATTTTCTTCCGTTATCTTCAATGTATCCATAGAAACATAATGAACCTTGCAAATAACAAAATTAACCCTATAAGAATTTTCCATGGCCATCACTATACTATCGACATTCGTACATACATACCTACATTCATTACATTCGTACATACATCATCGTCAATTCGTCAACTTTTATAGTAAGCTGTGGGTCATCACTCGGTGACATTACGACTAGCGCTTGGCGCATTATTTTGGAACTAATCGTCAACCATAGTTCATTGACCATAGTACTGTCAATGTACTGTCCTATCTGTCTCCGACTGTATATTGGTTATCTGTGATATGGTATCTCTAAGTAGTCTGTGGTACTCCCGGTTGTTTGTTTATGTTTATAAACGCCAGGTATTTCTATTTATTATTGTACTAGATGCGCAAAGTACATTTGGATTAGAGATCATAGATGTCCATTGATCTTCATCTCCAAACGCCAAGGAATTTAACAAAAAATTACCTACCTATTTATTTTGTTTTTATAATAATTGGAGGAAATCGGAGGGATAATATTAAAAATCTACCACTCCAGACCTGCTCCGACTGCTGCCGTGTCTTACTGAGGTCCACACGGCATCGGTAATATTTATTAAAACGACTACTTACCCCTAACTCTTAAAAACTGCTCATCGTATTCAATGTTTAGCAGTGGTAATCATCATACTTTTTGCCATTACCTAATATAACTCAGCAGTGTTTTAGATAGGTCGATGGAAAAACTGAAAAAGTGTAGGATATGTTTAGTGAAGAATGTTCGGATGTATGTGGTTTCCAACAAGAACCTGCAGGAGTTATATGAGAAGCTGACTGATGTCCCAGTAAGTATATTATCTCTGTAAAAATTGAAGACCTATTAATTGACAGTATTCATCTAAGTTAATAGACGTCCACAGTTGGACATAGGCGGCCCTCAAGATCAAGAGTCGCCACATTAACCTATCCTGTGCTTCTCGCATCCAGCAAGTTCCTACTAGGTCATCAAACCACCTTGTGAGAGACCTCTGGCCTACACACCGTCGCAGTATAAGAGTAATTTTGTTGCAGTTTGTAACTGAAGACAGTAGACCGACCCTGGCTTGTTTTCTCTGCTGCGCTAAACTGAAGCAATGCTACCAATTGCAGAGAAAATGTCTGGAAGCCGAGGAGCTGTTCGCTCAGATGTTGAATGACTACTATGAGGTGAGGTTCCACTTTGACTTAAAGGGGCTAATAATTATAATTTTAGTATAATGTGGATGTGAAGATAATTTTCAGAGTTTAGCCGTTCTATTCTGTACAAATCTCACTGTGAAGTGAGCTATCATTCCACCTGTTGTGCTGTTCTGTAAAAATCTCAGCTCACTCCACACTCTCTTCACCTAAGTTTTCACGGTGAGATGGTTACAGAATAGCAATTCATATGCTTGAGATTTACACTTTTAACAGCTCACTCTAAGCTCACTTCACCTGATTTTTCACCATGAGATTTTTACAGAATCGATATTCAAGTATATCATTCAATTCATAATTTTGATATAACTGATTTTGGCAAATGCTGTGTGCAATGATACATTTTCAATACTCCATGTAATACTGCTACTTCTGTATGAAACTTGTAAAGTAAGAGGCGGTCTGGTAACAGTCATGTCGCATGTAGATACCGAGCTGTACAAACATAGCTCATGCAGTGGTCAGTGAGGTTGATAGGTCCACCAGCGCCCTCCAATCCAGGGTGCGCGTGACATTCTATCAGCGATAACGATGATGGAAAAGGCAAAAATGTATAGGACTGACATAGATATCGAAAAACATAAGTCAATCCTGTTGAAAGTCGTTGTAGAAATACGAAACGCTTTCGAAGCGATTGTCACTTGTCTAGGCCCTCTGGACTATATAAGTTCAAGCATAATTTGACCTAACACCTTTTTACAGACAAAACCTCTAAAAAACCAAGGCCCGTTAGGTTTTTCTAGTGAGTTCAATATAACTCCAACAGTGCACATAAGTATAGTTGAAGAATACCAAACAGAAAGCATTGCTATCAAAGAAGAATCACCAGATGATATTATTGGGCCAAAGGAGGAATATCAATTCGATGGTATGTTTTTAAGAACAAAAATGAATTAAAGATATTATAATCTACCTATTAACTTTATATTTTGCACACCTAGATAAAGAGTAGCATAACTCAAAAAACCTCTTTTTTCAGGAACAGCAAAAAACGTTTTACTCTCTTTCTATTTGACTGATTTAAATTATTGTTGCATGATGTTGTATAATATTTTACTACGATATTCATTTGCTCAATTACTCACCTTCAAATACACACATCACTTTTTAATTATTAAGTTTTGTGTTATGTTAGTAATCGTGACTAAATCATTGTTTAATATTTTTATCAACTCAAATTAATTCAATATTAGTGATTTTTTTTTTAATTAATCCGCTCTTTTTCTTTATTTTTTCATAATCTTCACAGAAAGAGTAGTGTATCTAAATTATTATTTTGTACAATTATTCTATTAGTAATGAAGTAAAACATTATTTTTAGTTATGAAACATCTTGACTTAAAAAAGTCAGGAATATAACAAACGTTAAAACGGCAATAACGTCCTACCATGCATACGTTGAATCAGTGCTTCGCTATGGCTTGATAATGTGGGGTAATAGCACAGATCAAATAAGAGCATTTATCGCACAAAAAAAATGCATGAGAGCAATATACGGGCTTCGACCTGACGAATCCTGTCGGCCGATATTTACAAAGCTTGGCTTGTTGCCGCTACCGTCTCTTTACATATACGAAGCATGTATGTTTGTGAGGAAGCATAGGGAATTATTTAGTACTGCAGATGATTTATATCCTCGTAATCGACGAGACCCCGAGACAGAGAGACAGGCTCGTACTGGATGTCCTTCCGAGACTAGCTAAATATAATAAAAGTTGTATATCTATGTGTGTCCGTATATATAATAAGATACCAAGTAATCTCAAGACATTAAATATTAGATTATTCAAAAATAAATTGCATGAATGGTTGTGTAGTCATAGTTTTTATAGTGTCAAAGACTTCTTTGAAAATAAATTGTAGAATTGCATGTAAAATTTGTACGCTTATAACTGTTAAGCAAAAACATGTATGCTATTGTTATTTTTTTTTTGTATTTTACCATCTTTTTATACCATGTTTTTAAGCAAATAAATATTATTCTATTCTATTCTATTCTTGTCCAGATTCATGCCGAGGCCAACACGCCGATAGGCTCCTTTTAGGCTGTGCAGCATCTGTCGGTCTATTTTGTAAAAATCTCATCGTAAAAACGTAGCGGGGTCTTTTCACATACTGCTAGGGATTGACACTATTGACAGCTCACTACATCGTCTAACTTTCAGAGATTTTTACAGAATCGATCGGCTGGTCTAACTATTCCAGCGTCTGCCATTATGACAATGCCATTGGCTAAGCGAAGATTTGAGATGTACCTACCTACTCGCCGTTCACGTTGATACCCTGTCCAGTCCAGTCCAGGGTCTTGAAGACGACCAACTCATTGATCAACAGTTCTACGTTTCACACGTTTCGCCTGGGTGATGGTGGTCCTAACGTTGCTGGGTTCTTTTGTAACTCCATGGTGCCATTTCCCGAGATTTCTTCCAGCACCTTGCTGGTCGTCGAAGGTGTTGTTGAATTCTCTTGAAGCTCGTGTCTCCACATGACTACTTTCAGAGTCATTTGAACTAGTCTCCATCGTCTTCTGTAGAAGTAAAAGGCCACAGCCCCTCATCATCTGTAGCAAATAAATACGAAATAAATAAAATTCACGAATACTAAATCAACTCAAAAATGTTTAAAAATTGCAGTATTTTATTAGAATTAAAATTTGAAAAAATCTGTTTCAAAAATACAAAAGCAACTCTAAATATGCCTTTAACAAAATAAACAATAGCATTTATTGTTTTAGAATAAGAGCGAATTTAAATTTAACCAGCAATAACAGAACAACACAAAGTGTCAAAAAACTTACATTTGTATACAATACTAGGGTAAGTGGAAATAATTTGAAGAACGCCCAAGAAACAAGGACCGGTTCAATCACGAATACAAAATCATCTCAAAATAATTCACACTTGATTACTGCGCACGAATACAAAACTAAGTCAAAATAATTTAGTCTTTGTGCGTATTGACAGCATCTTCCCCTACGACTCCATGTCGTAACTGGTGATGCGTTACTATTGTTGGTGGGAAGTGACTGTGGAGCTATTCAGAAAGACTTACTTACAGCGCCATCCCATTCATATTAATGGAGATTTGTACACAGGTGTCTTTGGAGTCGATGTAGTTTTCGACGCATATTCCGATAATAGCAATAACTCGATTTTGGGTTATTTTGAGTTGTGCCACTCTTTATCTAGGTGTGCGATTTATCAAAAATGTTTAGAAAAACAAACTTATTTAGAAACAATTAGTAATTAGTAGTCTGACAATCTTACAAAGGGGTATCGTATTTCCCAATTACTGGGTTGTGGAGGTCAGATAGGCAGTCGCTCCATGTAAAACACTGGTATTCAGCTAGATCCGGTAAGACTGGAAGCTGTCCCCAAAATATTTGCGGATGATGATTTAGAAACAATTAATAGTCATGACTGTTTTTGTATACTTACAGAGCTAGAACCGGAAAATGTAGACGATAGCTGTCTAGATGCAGCGTATACTTCACCACACCAGTCTGAATCAGATTTAGAAGATGATGTACCTTTAATGGAGTTTAAAATTGAAGTTGAAGAAGAACAAGAAGTATTTAAGAATAAACAAAGAGCCACAGAAACGAAAAGTAAGATTAGTTAGTTAGTTAATATATAGGTTAGCTTACAGAGGGACTTGGCCCCCTGGCCAATGGTTCACCTGACAGGAAGTGACCCAAAGGGCATACCTTACATGACATGCTGTATTCTATCCATAGGACTGCAGTTCGAAGTCCCAAATTATAAAGTAGGACCATCGTAGTTTAAACCATGAACTGTTAATTTCTGATAACAATAACAAACCAGGGCCAGCAAGACGACCAGTTACAACAAGCAGCGCTCATTCACGAGCATAACGCTAAGATCTGCCATTACCCCTTCGCTGTCCCCCGAAAGTCTGACTGGTTGTCTTACCAATGGGAACAGACGTCTGAACCTGGTGCGGTCCGAGGGGGGGGCCTGGGGCTCATGACCCCCCCCTAAAAGTCATTCAAGCTGTCGAGAGACTGAATGGTTTATGTGCCTTACTAACTAAAAACTGTAGTACTTAGACACAGTCACCCCGATGGGCAGATGGGCGTATAGAAAAAAAAGTTTTTAGAGTACTTATCAATTAGGTAACCATTTCCCTAAAATCATTCCTCGGCACCAATGGTGACCCCCCCAAAATCTTGGGCTGCGACCGCGCCAGCAGGCGTAGCATGGCGCATTCTATCTCTACGAAGAATAGACATAGCTTTTTCTATATAAAGTGACAGTTCGTTTCTTCAATTTTGACATCCACCGTAGAAATCTTTCTACAATCTGTCATTTTGCCTTTCATTTCTAACGATCTTTGTCTAGGTCTTTTTGTACGTAGACTATTTCGGAAGAAAGTTTTCTATCCTTACTGTCAAAATCACACTGACAACCGATAAATCCTATGACAAAACAAAGAATTCTGAGTCGAATTATGTAAACGAGTGAATTTCGTAAAAAGTACAGTTGACTCTTTCTACTTTGCTGCCGTCTCGTACTGTCTACTGTCTACAGGAAACGTTATTTTTGTCTACTCTTCCGTCGACAAAACTGTGCTCATGCTACGCCTGCTGGTCCGAATCTATGTCGATGTTAGTACAATATTGTATGTCATGTCTGGTCAGGAACGAAAGGACTTTGTTCAATGTCACCAGACATTTCTTCAATCAGGTCCTAGTCGGAATCATTCAATCCGCTATTATTTAGATAAGTGTGCATATCAATGTGTGATACTCCCTGGCCGCGCCACAGTGGAAAATTAAAAAGACATGTTTCTAGATAATTTGTACGCTAAATGTACTATACGGTACGTGTAATGAAAATAATTGTACCTCAACGAATAATGAAATATAATAAATAAATAAATAAATAAATCATCATTTATTTCAGATTCATCCTATGATTACATCCATATTTGTTAGTAAAATTACGAGCTTACAAACTAGTGTTAGTATAAATAATGGTTATTTAAAACATTTGAAAATTAAGTGGCATGTCCGGCTGGACTTCCCGATGATGGCGGCAAATAACTAAACGACTGCGTGCAGCCGTATCCAACGCGCCAGCATCGGAGAGTCCCACCGGTCCGCCAGCGCGCGCAGGATGGTGTTGGGACTGTCGCGCGTGCGGCGCATGATAGATGCGCAACGTTTGCGCATGATGGCCGCAAAGCCGTCTGTGTCTGCCGCCGCAAACATCGCGGAGGCGCTACAGTAGCGCGGCAGCCCCATCATCACCCGGAACGCGTTATTGTATTGAACGCGCAGATCGCTGTATGTCCGCTGTGTATAGTTAACCCACAGGCTACAGGTGTAAAAGGACTGACAGTACGCTTTAAAAAGCGCAACTTTGACAGCCCCCGTACACCGTGAAAACCTGCGGGCCAACATGTTGCATCGGACAGACAGCGCTCTGCGCTCTCTTTCTATATCCACACTGTCCTTAAGATCCTCGGTAACCCAGTGGCCCAAATACTTAAATTGCTCGACTTTGTTTAGAGCTGTACCACTTAGAGTGAAATTCGGAACGAATGAGTATCGCTTGTTGTCCGGCCTGAAAATCATTATTTCACTCTTTTTCGCGTTGTATTTCAGCCCATGAGCCACCGCGTAGGACTCACAAATTTTCAGGAGCCTTCTTAAGGCACCAATCGACGGGCTCAGCAGCACCATATCGTCTGCGTAACTGATGTTATTCACGCACACTCCATCTATATGACATCCTATGCCGGTGCTGCTGAGCTCATCGATCAGCTGGTTGACGTACAGGCTGAAAAGCTTGGGAGAGGTCAGCCCTCCCTGCCTCACCCCGCATTCCAGCCCATACTCCCCCGAAAGAGAGCCTGCCCATCTTACAAAATTCTTTTGATTGTTATACCAATGCATAAATAACAACACAACTTCCCTAGGTAGACAAGTTTCATCCCTTAATTTACCCCATAGAATATCGTACGATACAAGATCGAATGCTTTCGATAAATCGAGGTAGCATGCATAAACTGGGGTCTTTCTACTCGTGTAATACTGTACAGTCTGCTTCAAGCACAGGATAGCACTCTCGGTGGAAAGCCCGAGCCTGAAACCAAACTGCGCGTCGTTTAGCGAGACGTGCTTATCCAGGTGCTGACCAAGCAGACCGTCCAGCACTTTGGCAACCACTGTGGCCAGTGAGATCGGTCTATAGTTGTTTACATCCGATGTATCACCAGTTTTGTTTTTAATAATTGGCACAACTATAGTGCGCATTAGATTATCAGGTAGATGGGAGTGGCCTAAACACAGGGTAAAAAACATAGCAAGCACTCTGGGTAGGTGTACACCTGCGTGCTGCAGGTGCTCGATGCTAAGGCTGTCGTGACCCGGGGATTTACCCCTCACCATGCCTCCGATCACCGCACGCACTTCCTTCGTAGTAAAATAAACACTACGCTCACTACCTTCCTCAGCATCGGGCTCCTGCCGCGCTGGCCCCAGAGGCGAGTCCACCCTGAAATGGTGGGAGAACATAGTGGCGATCTCGCTAGGCTCGTGCACTCCCGCCACGCTGACGGGGAGGCCCGGCTTATGATTCATTTTATAATAATATAATGAAGTTTATGTGGCGCGGCTGGGGAGTATACTCCCTGGCCGCGCCACCATGGTTCTCGTAAACTACTAGGCGCACCCGAATATAGTAAACGCTAAATAAATGTACGCAATACGTACTCCTCCGTACGCTATAGAGAGATTCGGAAATTTAATTACATTAGAAATGATAGCCTTGCGTATGTGGCGCGGCCAGGGAGTATGCTCCCTGGCCGCGCCACAAAGAGTTATAAGGCGTACCTAGGCATAGTATGCACTAAATAAATGTACGCAATACGTACTCCTCCGTACGCTATAGAGAGATTCGAAAATTTAATTACTTTAGAAATGATAGCCTTGCGTATGTGGCGCGGCTGGGGAGTATACTCCCTGGCCGCGCCACAAAGAGTTATTAGGCGTATCTGGGCATGTTATGCACTAAATAAATGTACGCAATATGTACTACCCAAAAGTGTAACAATATTACGGAAAAACGTAATATCTTAAGAGAAAACAGACAGCAAACTCAGCAGACTTGCTGATCTTTGTACTTACTAGATGTGGCCTACAAATTTAGACGTACAGGGTATTATCTCAGTGAGATGGTTGCATAGAAGTGCTAGAAATATGCAACACAATACGAATGTAAATGCTTTACAAGAATAATTGACATTCAAGAAGAAGATAAGAAGTTGGTAGGTACTTTTTATTAGGTACAGTCAGCAACGAAAGTCGTTATCACTGCTACTTTTACATGACATCTAAAATTACACAAAAGAAAGTGTTCCAAGGTGGTCGCAGTTGCTTGTTTTAATAATTTTTGGGGACAGAATTTCATAAAACTCTATACGATAGCTTTATGTTAAAAAATATTTCTGTTTCGCACGCCATTACTGTTATTATGTATGACACAGAGCCACAAGCGACAAAATTTAGAACTAAAATCTACAATCTGATGTTTAACCTACCCACTTTTTTTTGAAAGTTAAAACGTTAAAGTAAGTAGGTACCTACCTAATATAACCACTATTTTTATCGCAGTAGAATGTTGAAAAATGGAAATATTTCTGTAGACTTCAACATGTTTAAAAATAGCTTCTTGTTTCTATTAGTAATCCGATTGATTAACTGTCAATAGGTCTAGTTTATTTACTATCCGCCTTACTAATAAACGTTGTATAGCGCCTGTATAGTTACACAACGCTTTGTTTTCTTCTTTCAAAAGTAATTTGACTTTTGAAAGAAGAAGCAGCACCTTTGTACTCATATTGTAATTATGTCGTATCTTTTTGTATTTTACTGTGTGTACATAAATAATAAAATAAATAAATAAATAAATAAGAAGACAAAGCATTGTGTAACTATACAGGAGCTATACAACGTTTATTAGTAAGGCGGTATATGTATAAGTAAAATGTCGCAGATGGATTGTCAAATCCGCTCCTATTTTACATGGTTGTACGTTGTTTTATATACACTTTCATAGAATTTCGTTTCACATAAAATGTTTCTTATATTTTCATTTCATATAATAATAAATACGCAGAATATTTACTTTGAATAAAAAATCAATGTTTTTTGTTACAAAGAAAATTTAATGTTTATTTATTCATTTCATAGAATGACATAAGGTAGTCACTATATTCGCAATTATTATTATTACCTTAATAGTTAAGCCACGTTGACAATAGGCACCTATTTATTTATTTATTTTATTATTTATATTTATTCATTTCATAGAATGACAAATCAAATATTCTTTATCCTCATATTGTTTAGTTTATATAAAACATATTACCTAGAAAAACATGACATCGAGTGTCACTTTCTATTTTATAATTGGTAACACTATATACCGTAGTATAGTTTTAGGTAAGCGGTTCGTAACTGTCGGAGTGCCCTAATTTTGTTACTGCGATCAATTTCGAAGTAACGCTCGCCGGCTGCTGCCGCGGCACCGCTCTCTTCGCTCGCTCGGCTCGCGCGTAGTTGGTCACAGTTCAAACCTAACCTAACCTAATTGGTCGAAGTGCCCTAATAGTTATATTACTAGATTATTATAAAATTATGATTTAATAATAATTATTAAATTAAAGACAGTTGGTGAGTGTGGAGTCGGATTTACAGCGATTCGTTTGTGTCACTAAAACCTAATTTTAGCAAATGTTCTAAGACTAGCAATTTTATTATAAATGAACATTCGGAATAATACACCTTATATAATAAAATACTTAGGACATATGACTTTAGTTCATGCAAATTCAGGAGATTAAATTATTTTATTACTCGATATTATGACAGAATAGTTTTAGAAGTAAAGATAATTATGTAAAACTAAATTCCGAATTTTTGAACATTATGTTTACTGAGGTTTATACCAAACGTGTTATGGATAATGATTTTCGGACCAACAATATTCGTTAAAAAATAATTCTACTGTTTGAAAAATTTGTTAAATAAAAAAATGTGATTATAAAATTCATTAAATTGTGTTTCATTTGTGTGTGTCGTTAAAAAAATAATATTCAAAACAAAAATACAAGGACCAAATGTTATGGGAAACATTTTCTGCGAAATAAAATCTACAGTCTGACGTTTCACGTCAGATTGTAGATGTTTAGTTCTAAATGTTGTCGCTTGTGGCATACATAACAACAGTAATGGCGTGCGAAACAGAAATATTTTTTAGCATAAAGCTATCGTATAGAGTTTTATGAAATTCTGTCCTGTTTCTCTGTTGAAATTCTGTACCGGGACCTTGGCAACAGGCAACTGAAGGAACACGGGTGGGTTTTAGTCAGCAGAAGTCTGACACGCCCTTCCGCTCCACCCAGAGCGGGAGAAGTCATTGGATGATTTCCCACCCTCAAAAAAAAAAAAAAAAAAAAGTCTGACGTTTCACGTCAGATTGTAGATGTTTAGTTCTAAATTTTGTCGCTTGTGGCTCTGTGTCATACATAACAACAGTAATGGCGTGCGAAACAGAAATATTTTTTAGCATAAAGCTATCGTATAGAGTTTTATGAAATTCTGTCCTGTTACTAAATAGTCAAGCAACTGCGACCACCTTGGAAGAAGCGCTCGCCGACCGCTGCCACGGCACACTTTCTTTTGTGTAATTTTAGATGTCATGTAAAAGTAGCAGTGATAACGACTTTCGTTGCTGACTGTACCTAATAAAAAGTACCTACCAACTTCTTATCTTCTTCTTGAATGTCAATTATTCTTGTAAAGCATTTACATTCGTATTGTGATGCATATTTCTAGCACTTCTATGCAACCATCTCACTGAGATAATACCCTGTACGTCTAAATTTGTAGGCCACATCTAGTAAGTACAAAGATCAGCAAGTCTGCTGAGTCTGCTGTCTGTTTTCTCTTAAGATATTACGTTTTTCCGTAATATTGTTACACTTTTGGGTAGTACATATTGCGTACATTTATTTAGTGCATAACATGCCCAGATACGCCTAATAACTCTTTGTGGCGCGGCCAGGGAGTATACTCCCCAGCCGCGCCACATACGCAAGGCTATCATTTCTAATGTAATTAAATTTCCGAATCTCTCTATAGCGTACGGAGGAGTACGTATTGCGTACATTTATTTAGCGTTTACTATATTCGGGTGCGCCTAGTAGTTTACGAGAACCATGGTGGCGCGGCCAGGGAGTATACTCCCCAGCCGCGCCACATAAACTTCATTATATTTCATTATTCGTTGAGGTACAATTATTTTCATTACACGTACCGTATAGTACATTTAGCGTACAAATTATCTAGAAACATTTCTTTTTAATTTTCCACTGTGGCGCGGCCAGGGAGTATCACACCATATCAATCTTCCAACATAGTACTTACCAGATTTATCACCACAGGGCCCACCATTGCGAAGAAACCAAAACTCGACAAACCTGGCAGACATTTCAAAGGACCTTACGAATGTAATCAACGTAGTTTTAATCCAGTAAAGAAAACGATACAACGGATTCCTACAAAAATTGTTGAAAAATCTTACAAGTGTGATGTTTGTCTGCGTATTTTTAGTCAATTCTCCATTTTAAAAAGACATATGAACATTCACAGTGGTGAAAGGCCTTATATGTGTGACGTGTGTCAGCGTAGTTTTATTGAAAAGTGTGATTTATCAAAACATATTCGTATACACACTGGTGAAAAACCTTTCAAATGTGATATATGTCAGTTTAGTTTTCGTCAAAAAGCTCATTTAAAAACTCATATTCGTCAACACACTGGTGAAAAACCTTTTAAGTGTGATGTATGTCAGCGTAGTTTTAGGCAAAAGAATACTTTAACAAAACATATTCGAATACACACTGGTGAAAAACCTTATAAGTGTGATGTATGTCAGCGGAGATTTAGTGAAAAGGCTACTTTAAAAAATCATATTCGTATACACACAGGTGAAAAACCTTTTAAGTGTGATATATGTCAAAGTAGTTTTAAACAGAAGGGTTATTTAAAAAGACATATTCGTATCCACCCTGTTTAAACGTACGTTTAAGCGTAGTTATAGACCATTCTGTTATTAAAAAAATTAAAGTAATAATTACTAAAACCCAACTACGACTTAAAAGGTATAAGCAACACACCACAGACAGACAAATTAAAAATCCGGAGTCACACGTGTTAGGGCATAAATCGAACAGATTACGTGTGACTCCGGACTTTTAATTTGTCTGTCTGTGGTGTCTTGTTTCCACCTTTTTAGTCGTAGTTGGGTTTTAGTTTTTATTACTTAAATTTTTGTGGTGATATACATAATATGTATATATTTTTGAAATGTGCTCATTAAGCCCTTTCATTTGATACCCAACATGGTACGATTAAACAATGTTTTATTGTATGTTCCTGACTTATGTCCTCTAGAGGGCGCCATTTTTAAGTTAATTTGACGTCTAATAGCCCATAACCAGCGGACGATCAAGACGCTTCCAACGATACCTTATTTGTCAAATTGTGATGAGTGGTTTAGAAGATAGGAGGGAACAGATCAACATACATACCGGTCAAAATCATAACCCTCCTTTTTGCTTCGCCGTAGTCTGGTTAATAGTAGTAAGTAAGGCAATTTCGTTTGTCAGAAATGCCTCCGCAGTTGTTACGGAAAAAAAACTCTCACTCTCCGATCAAGAGTATAATAGGGAATATGCATGTATTTTTTTAATCTTTTTATTCGATAGTTTACATCGTCAAATAATAGAAAAAAAAAAATCAACGGCAGAAAAGCAATTTAAAGTTGTTAAAAAAATGTTTAAAAATATCCAACCGATCCGGGCTATTTAAACGCCCTCCATTTGGCGCGCTTGGTGTGGTGACGTCACCGCCTGTGACAACAGACAAGCAACTCCAAAAAGTCAACGTCAAACACTCCTTTTTCTATGAGCGTTTGACATTGACTTGACACTTGTTGATTGACTTGACATTGACATTTTGATTGTTATTCCGGATTGTTACGTCACATCCGCTCTTAGCCTTTTCAAGTATTTGAATTACCCACAGTTATTTGGGACTTTTAAAAAGTTAATTTCTCGCTCAAAATGAAATTTTATTCAAAAATATTGGTGGAGGCATAATTCTGAAGTAACATAGTTTATAAAAAAAAATATTTGACCTATATTTGAATCACATGCATATTCCCTATTTGGGGTATTTAGGGTCTGATGTAAAAATAAAATAAGAAAATGTCTAAAAATAAAACATTTCAAGAATAATATTAATTAACACACGAGAATGTCGACATGTGGGACATGGACTCTGCAATCATTTAACCGATAATCGTTATGGTCAATGGCCTAATAGCGGAGAGCCTCGACCATCATCTCAGAATCTCAGGAGGCTCTCATTGCGCGGCTGGGTCAAGGGCTTGATTCAGAAAACTGTGCTCCGTGCTCCTGGACACGGCACGCATAGTGAGGAGGTTCCTCTCTCTAGATCCCTGACCACCGGCAGCTTGGACCCTGATCCTGATGCCGATGGGCTACTATTTTTTGTATATTTTTTAATGTTTTTTATAAAAATATTTAAAAATGTAACAAATAACAGTGTTATTTATAAACACTAGTTAAATTTTAATCAATTGCTAAGCAATTGATTAGCGAAATCTTTATTTATAAACGCTATTTAGCGCTAAGAGGTCGCTAAGCAATTGATTAGTAGCTGTCAAAATTAAACACCACCGGTCCACTGTTAAGAGGATGCTAAGAGGCAAGATGGCGGATTTTATTGTGAGCGTCAAGATGACGGGATCAAGCCCCCAATTTAAAATGTATCACATTAAAGTGTTTGTACAGACGCCAGCAGGTCAAGCTACCCGAAACTGTCAAATTTTCCCAATCAACCTTGAACCTTATACTGTAGGAATAAAGTTCAAAATCTAATAAAGAAATCTGACACTACGACAAAAAAGTCGACTAAAAAAACAAGACATCACAAGAGTCTCTCGCATCGGATCGGAAGATTGTAGTAGCTTGATGTGCTGGCGTCTGTACTACATATGGACTATTTGTGCCCTAAATAAGACATTTGTACCTCTATTAGGCAAAGGAGGTATGTCAAGATTTCCCTGGTCCCGCCACTTTGACGTCAAAGTGGTGGGACATTCTGGAAGCGCTACTCACAGGCGGGTAATTCACACCTGAAGATTTAGTACTACATACGTACTGTTGTATACTCAATTTTCAATACAATTGTAAGTGCCAAATTAAAGTTATGTGATTAAAACATTGGTCCCGCCAATTTGATGATTTATGGTATCACTGAATTCATCACAAGATGACGGGATCAAGCCCCCAATTCAAAATGTATCACATTAAAGTGTTTGTACTACATATGTACTATTTGTATCCTAAACAAGACATTTGTACCTCTAAAGGTAAAGGAAGTACGTCAAGATTTCCCTGGTCCCGCCACTTTGACGTCAAAGTGGCGGGACATTCTGGAAGCGCTACTCACTGGTGGGTAATTCAAACCTGAAGACTTAGTACTACATACGTACAGGTGTATACTCAATTTTCAATACAATTGTAAGTGCCAAATTAAAGTTATGTGATTGAAACATTGCTCTCGCCAATTTGAAGATTTGTGTTATCGCTGAATTCATATGAAAATCGTTAGAGCTCGTGCAAAATCAAATGTGGAAACTTAGTACGTGCTTAGTACATGAACGTGTGTAATTTTCATCCAAAGTTATTTATCATTCATCGTTATCATTGGACAAAAATGGAAACATTTATGCAGAAATGAAACAACCGAAAATGTCCAAAATTCTTCATCCAAAGACATGGGTGCCATTCTTTTCTCTTGCCACTCGTATTCTTCATCTTTTTCACGTAGCATGGTCTCCTCCGTCATTTTTACGAAGTTGAATAGTATTTGTGCTAGGTGCTAGTGGCTTTCATAGCAGCAGTCAAACTTGTACCTGTAAATACCTAAGTACATGAACTGTTAAGGTGCAAAAGCAATATTAGGAAGTCATATAAAACAGACACAAGTATCTGCATACATTTCCAAAATAGATTCGTTTTATCAGGCTTGTAGCATGAAAATACATAGCTACTGCTTTCACATTCATTTGCGTAGTATCTCTAAGTAGTCTGTGGCTCAGATTACATTGGTTTACATAAGTAAGTAGATATAAATTAAGAGATAAATTCCTTTTCCAGATAACTCCAATTTATTGACGCTTATTATTTTCATTGATATACCATCGCAAACACAATTACTTATATAAACTTATTAAACGATTTTATTCTAATTCTAATTTTCGTAATTTTCCGATGAAATTGTTGACTTTTGTCTGTCAAAGTCACGACGGATACAAAAAGGGGTGGTTTTGACAACTTTTTTTCTTGAAATTCTGTTTTATAGTCGACTATTTTGATTATAATCTGTGCCGAACGCATATTGTTACCTCTATTTCGTTTCGCAACTAATCATTTGCTTAGCTAAACAGTCGCTAATCAGTGATTAGCGAGTTTTTTATAAATAACACTGTAAGTATGTAAGTATTTTAAAAGAAATAAAGAGAATGTTAATTATTTTTCTTCCCCATGTGAACATACTAAAATAACTTTTTATAATAAATTAATATATTAATGTAACTGAAATGACTTATTAATTTGCTTACTGAACTCCTTTTCTTACAAGTTACACCAAACTTATCGATATCTCTCGCACTTCATACATTTTCTTAGGTAAGTAGGTTGGTTAAAATTAAAAACTTCCTTTTATTTGTGACACTAATTTTATTTAGCAAAAATAATCCTTATGATGAATTTCTTCGGTTCGATCGGTATGATAAAGCTACAGGATTATTTTTCTCATGTAACGGGTTCGATTCCCGGTTCAACCATGTAATTATTTAAATATCTATGAATGCAGTTAAATTGTTTTTTACTGCCGCAGCGAATGGGTTAAATTCAAATAATATCTTCTTTCAGTAGGTAAAATGTTCCATCTACAATATTCAAGGTACTTGCCCTCCATGTGGCATATCCGTGGGACGCTGTTGGGGATTCATTAAAACATACTCTTGACCAAAAATATATCGCTTTATTTTCTGCTTGATTTTCTGACACAACTGTTATTAGGTATCTAAGATACAGAGAACATACGACGTGCTGTGTCATAAGTACTAGATGGCCAGTACTCACACACACTCCTCTTCACCGCATCGTCGTGGTCGACAGGAGTTCAGGAAACTCCTAAGCCGCTCCGCAATTTCAGCAGCCGCGGGCCGGCTAGGGCTTTAGTTAAAATATCTGCTTCCATATCTTCGGTTCGCAGATACCTGACCTGTATCGTTCCGTCCATTATGCAGTTTCGTATGAAGTGCATTTTTAAGTCAATGTGTTTGGACTTGGAAGTGACCATTGTGTTCTGACTTAACTTAAGGGCGGCTTGGTTGTCGTTTAATATGACTATGCTTTCATATTTGGCCCCAAGATCCTTAAATAAACTTTTTAGGTGAATGGCTTCTTTTGCAGAGTCAGTTAAAGCAACATATTCTGCTTCGGCAGTCGATAGCGCTACAGTCTTTTGCTTTTTGGACATCCAGCTTATAGCCGTTCCAGCATATTTAAAACAACAGCCCGAAAATGACTTCCGGTCAAGCTTGCATGCGCCCCAATCTGCGTCAGCCATGCCATATAATTCTTTGCGAGTTTTTCTGAATACAAGACCAACGCTTTTTGTTCCCTTTAGGTATCGCAGCACTCTTTTTGCACACTTGAAATGCTCTTCTCCGTAACAATCATTAAATTGGGAGAGATAACTTATGGCAAACATTATATCAGGTCGAGTTGCCACTGCCAGGTACATGAGTGTACCAATCAAATTTTTGTAGGGCAAATCATTCCTTTCATCTCTTCCTCCTTTTTCTAGTCTCAGACCTGGTTCTATGGGTGTAGACGTCGCCTTGCAATCTTCCATTTTGAATTTTTTAAGAGTGTCTTCTATGAACTTCTCCTGGTTCAGTTTGATTTCATCTCCCTTAAAGGTTACATCTATCCCTAATAGCCGTTTAGGTGTTCCTAAGTCTTTTAACTCAAATTTCGTATTTAACAGGTCTTTTATTTCTTGGAGCTTTCTAGGACACGAATAGGCAATTAACAAATCGTCGACATAGATAATTATTATGACTTTAACTCCTCTTTTCTCTAGTAAGTATAGACATGGGTCGGCTTCCGATGCTTTGAAACCTATGTTCTTTAACTCTGTGTCGAGTTTCTTGTACCATTGCCTCCCTGCCTGTTTGAGTCCGTATAAAGCTTTTATGAGATGACAAACTTTCCCTTTGGGATTATTTTTTATGTCTTTTAGCATACTCATTGTTTTGTTGTACAAAGTTAAATTTTCTTGTTTACTCTCTTCAACCATGATTTCAATCAGATAGTCTTCTAAATAGTCAGGATACTTCATTACTATCTTTTCTTCTAATTCGCCATTCAGGTACGCCGTTGTAACGTCCATCTG
Source organism: Lithophane socia (assembly GCA_947522985.1). Lineage (NCBI taxonomy): Eukaryota > Metazoa > Arthropoda > Insecta > Lepidoptera > Noctuidae > Lithophane > Lithophane socia. The sequence goes on along the minus strand of OX383281.1, from coordinate 2,017,014 downwards.
GTTTAGTTTCAAGCCTTCTTCCATGGCTATTCCAACAACAGATCTTATCGAACTCAGTTTAGCTACAGGAGCGTACGTTTCGTTGTAGTCATCGCCTGGTCGCTGAGTGAAACCCCGTGCTACAAGTCTGGCTTTCTTTGTGATACTATTGTCAGGTCCTATTTTGTTTCTTAGAACCATTTTGTAGTCCACTTCTTTCATGTCTTTGTTCTTCTTTTCTATTTTCCAAGTTCCATTCTTAACATGTGCTCTAATTTCGGCTTTTATAGCATCATGCCAGTATTCATCATCTTCATTTTCATCGGATGTGTAGGACATCTCTGAGAGTAGGTGACTTTCTTCAGTTTGGTCCAGTATAAAATCTCTGGTCCACGCGGGCGGACGCCTCTCTCTTTGTGGCCTCCCATTTTCAGGTATTTCTACAACATCTGATGCGTCGTCGTAGGACTCTATTTCTTCTGCAGAAGAAGCTTCAGCTTCTTGCTCGTTTAAAATTTGTAACGTATTTTCCTTTTCTTTCTCTGTTAATTCAATTTCTATTGGTTGTACCCTTTTACTTTTCTTATCATTGTCTTTAATTTTGTTTTCTTTTTCAGGTACCTGAGAGTCTTCCTTTTTCTTAATAAGTTCATCATAGTTCTGACTTTCTTCTTCGAAATACATCTTGTCTATGACTTTTATATCCCTGCTTGTCACAACATCATTATCTTCGGGTATGTACACTCTGTAAGCTTTTGAAGTCATCGAGTACCCCATGAATACGCCTTCTTTGGCATTCTGGGTCAGTTTGCCTCGTTTGTTCTTTTTCAAAACGAAGGTCTTCCTGCCATACACGTGAAGATGATGTCCGCATGGTATTCGGCCTAGCCATTTCTTGAACGGTGTTTCACCATTCAGTGCTTTGGAAGGGCTACGATTTATAAGGTAGTTTGCGGTTGCTACCGCTTCCGCCCAGAGCTTTTTAGGTGCCTTGGCCTCGATTAACAGACATCTGGCTTTGTCTAGCAAGGATCTGTTCTTCCTCTCGCTAATACCATTTTGTTGAGGGGTGTCATGCACACTCCCACACACTCACTCTCACTGTACACTTAGCAATGCTTAGATGGTGCTAGCATTTCACTACTCACTTTGTATGTTTGTTTCTGCTGCATATTGTATGGTTATTAAATTGTAAATCCGTAATTGGCTGTAAGACTAGTTTATATATTCTAAGTTATTATCTCAAAGAGCTGTGGATTTTGTAATAATAAATAAATAAATAAATAAATAAATAAACTGTGGTCAACCTTCTTTGGATGCCATGCGATTTGAGAAAATCATCGAATTCCTTGTTGCGGTATTCTGTGCCATTGTCGGTCTGCAGGTTCTTAATCTTCTTGTTATGGAACGTCTCAACTTCATTTTTATATTCTTTGAAAATATTAAAAACATCACTCTTTCTTTTAATAAAGTAGACGTGACAGTAGCGACTATAGTCGTCTATAAAAGTAACATAGTATTTTGATCCTGCTAGTGTATCGCATTCAAAAGGTCCACAAACGTCGCTATGAATTATTTCCAGGTTATCTGTTGTGTAAAGATCATTATGTCTAATGAACGGTAATCTGGACAATTTGCCTTTGATGCAGGTCTCACATGTTTCCATGTCTTCGTCATTCAAGTTTAAGCCATACATAAGGTTATCTTTAGCCATCTTCTTTAAATCTCTTTCGTTTATGTGGCCGAGTTTGCGATGCCATTCCATAATGTGACTCTCATTTCTTGGTGTGTAATTTGCAGTCTCTTTTCGTTCAGATGCAAAGTAGTAAAGCCCATCTCTCTTTCGAGCAGTCAGTGTCATTTTGCCGGTTTTTTCTACGACGTAAGCTTTTTCTTTTTCAAAAACAACCTTATTTCCTCTGTCCGTTATCTTGGCGACGGATAAAAGGTTCACTGATATATCGGGAACATACAAGGTGTCATTGAAATTGTAGCCGTGTTTACCGTTGCTAATTTCAACTCTCCCTTTGCCTTGAATTTTACTAATATATTTGTCTGAAGCCAACTTTAGGGTGCCTTTTTCAGGGGTCATGGTGGAAAACATCGATTCGTCACCGCACATGTGTGATGAGCAGCCGCTATCTAGACACCAGACATTTTTATCAGCATCTGAATTTACGGTGCTCAGACAAACGTTATAATTGTATTTTGTTTGTTTGTTCCGTTGTCTTTTTCGTTTGTGTTTTTCTTCTTGCCCCAACACGTCTCGATACTATGGCCTTTCTTTTTACAGCTCTTGCAGTACAACCTTTGCCTGTTTTTCTTGATATGATATGCTTCTGAGCTTTCAGGCTGTTCATTTCCGCTCCTTGCTTGGTATTCCTCCAGAATCTTTACTTTCAGATCTTCAGGATTAGGCAGGATATCTCGCGATTCGATGGCTATTCTGAAGTTTTCAAAAGATGTTGGCAAACTGTAGAGAAGCATTATACTAAGAAGTTCTGGAGGTACCTTTATATCCATATCTGCGAGTTTGTCCACGATATCCATAAAATTGTTTATATGGTCGCGTATGTCTTCACCTGTGGCCATTCTCTTTAGGACCAATTGTTTTAGTAAGGTTGCCTTCCTTGCAGGCCCAGTGCTCTGATAAGTGGCTTTAAGCTTGTCCCATACTGCTTTTGATGTAGTGCAGGCTTTGATCTGTTTTAGTTCGGAGGGTGACAGTAAAAGTAGGATTTCAGCCCTTGCCTTTAAGTCCTCCTTACTGTACGTCGATCTTGCTGCCGCATCCGTAGATGGTGGTATTGTTTTAATACCGCTTACGATGTCCCAAAAATCATTTTTGATCAGGACCGCTTCAGCTTGTAAGCACCATGTATCGTAATTTGTTTTGGTCAAGAGTTCTATATGACGATAGTTTGTGGTTGATGCCATTTTTCATAGTATGCATGCAGGAAACCACGCTCTGCTACCAATTTTGTTGGGGATTCATTAAAACATACTCTTGACCAAAAATATATCGCTTTATTTTCTGCTTGATTTTCTGACACAACTGTTATTAGGTATCTAAGATACAGAGAACATACGACGTGCTGTGTCATAAGTACTAGATGGCCAGTACTCACAGACGCTCTGTATAACGATTCACGGGACATTGTTATCGTGCTTAGGCTAAAGGCTACGGTACGCACACATTTGAAACTCGAACTCGGTACGCACACATTTGGACTTTAAACGCTTTGATGTGCGCTCGAAAAACCGACACCGAATGGAAAAGTTGAAATGAGTGATCAAACATTGATGAAATACCCAAACACCCCTGCCACACAGTGTGTCAAACATGTGATCAAATATTGCTGCTATGTCTGGCGCCGGCGTGGCAAAGTTGTAATATGTTATCAAACTTTGATGAAATACCCAAACACCCCTGCCACACATGTGTTCAAACATGTGATCAAATATTGCTGCTATGTCTGGCGCCGGCATAATACGGAACGAGTTTTAGCACGCCCGATTACAACGTAACTCGGAACGCACCACTTAAGTGTCAATATGCTACGCTAAAAAAAATGAATACCTATCGTTATCGGCCTTTCTTTAATTAAAAACATTTTTTAATCTAAGCGGCCTTAGTTGTTCCCCACAGCAGAGCACTTTAAAATAGTGTTGTTCCCTGTGGTTGTACTTCTCCGACTAATATCAAAGTTCAGTAATTGTTCTTCCTTCACCTCCAAGGAATAAAACAAAAAGTTATTTGTTTTGTTTATATAAATATTGGAGATACTAGAAGTCTAGTACTCCAGGGCTGCTCCGTTCCGACTGCTGGTCTGTCTTGCACACGGCATCAATAATACTAGGACTAGTACCTCTACCTCTTAAAAACTGCTGGTGGTAGGTATTCAATGAGTAGATTTAAATTAGAAGTGGTATTCATATTTTTTTGCCAGTCATTTTACAATCGGCGGTGTTTTAGTTATGTCGATGGAAAAACTGAAAAAGTGTAGGATATGTTTAGTGGAGAATGTTCGGATGTATGTGGTTGCCAACAAGAACCTTCAGGAGATATATGAGAAGTTGACTGATGTCCCAGTAAGTACATTATCTCTTTAAAGATTGAAGACATAATAGTTGACACTAATCATCTAGTCAATAGACGTCCATTGCTGGTCATAAGCGTCCCCTCCAGACCAAGAAAGAGTTGCCACATCAACTTGTCCTGTGCTTCTCACATCCAGCATGTTCCTACCAGAGCCTATAGACAAAATCCCTTTTCTGTAAGCGTTAACGCCAACGGAAAGATCAAATTGTATGGAGTTGACATTAGCCTTAGAGATGTCACATGACTGCTGCTGTCAATTCCATACAATTTGATATTTCCGTTGGCGTTAATGCTTACAGAAAAGGGATTTTGTCTAGGCCCCCAGGTCACCTGTCCACCTGTGTCTGTGAGACGCCTACACATTCTGTGCTGTTGCTGCTCCAGAACTTGACCCCACCCTATTTATTGGAAGTATCCAAAATAAACAAATAGTATATGAGTAATTTTTTTGCAGTTTGTAACTGAAGACAGTAGACCGATGCTCGCTTGTTTTTATTGCTGCTCTAAACTGAAGCAATGCTACCAATTGCAGAGAAAATGTCTGGAAGCCGAGGAGCTGTTCACTCAAATGTTGAATGGAGACTATGAGGTGAGGTTCCACTTTGACTTAGATTTATCTTTGATAGAAAAAAATTCCATTATCTTTGATAGATGTACCTATCTAGATTCTAATGCTGTAATAAGACACCAGAGACAGACAAATTTAAAATCTGGAGAGACATGATTGTGTCAGGGCATAAATTGAACAGGATTTTTCCGGATTATAATTTGCCTGTCTGTAGTGTCTTGTTTATACCTTTTAGTTGATTGTCATTTTTGTCGTAGTTGGGTTTTAGTTTTTATTACTTTAATTTTTGTGGTGATATACATAATATGTATATATTTTTGAAATGTTCTAATTAAGCCCTTTCATTTTATACCCAACATGGTATGATAAAAAAAATAAAAAATTGTTCCTTTCTTTGTCCTCTAGAGGGCGCCATTTTTATATTAATGTGACGTCACAGCGTCGTCGTAGCCTGTAACCAGCGGACGATCAAGACGCTTCCAACGATACCTCATTTGTCAAATTCTGATGAGTCGTTTAGAAAATATTAGGGAACAGATGAACATACATACCTACCAGTCAAAATCATAACCCTCCTTATTGCTTCGACGTAGTAGGGTAAAAACATATCTGTTATTTGCGAAAGCATATTTTGATCAAGATACAATCTGAAACTGACTTGCAAATTGCAAAAATAGGTAAAAATCGCAGGCTATCACTGCAGATCCTCAGTTACCATGATCATAAGCATAAATTGACGTAACACTGTAAACAACTTTTTACAGACAAAACCTCTGGTACACCAAGGCCCGTTAAAGTTTTCCAGTGAGTTCAATATAACTCCAACAGTGCACATAAGTATAGTTGAAGAATGTCAAACAGAAAGCATTGCTATCAAAGAAGAATTAGTAGATGATATTATTGTGCCAAAGGAGGAACATCAAAGTGATGGTATGTGTAAGAACAAAAATAATAATAGGGAATATGCATGAATTTTTTAATATTTTTATTCAATAGTTCACATCGTCAATAGTAAAAAAAGAATTCGACGGCAAAAAAGCAATTTAAAGTACATTTTTTTTTTTTTTAATATTCAACCGATCCGGGCTATTTAAACGCCCTCCATTTGGCGCGCTTGGTGTGGTGACGTCGCAGACCATGAAAACAAACAAGCAACTGTCAAGTCAAAAAAAAAAAAAACCAAATGCATTCGATTTAAATTACCTAGTGTTAGAAGTAGCGAATGTGACATCATATTGAATGGAGAAAAGCTGGAATTTATTAATCAAACAGTTTTCAATTTTAATCAAATTACAATGGGGACCCCATATAACATCCATCTCTTGCGGGGCGGCTAAGCTCGGCCGCTTACCTATGCTGTTAGAAAGATAAGACAGTTAACAGATGTAGAAACCGCGCGTTTGGTCTATTTCAGTTACTTCCACAGCATTATGTCGTATGGCATTTTACTGTGGGGTCGGGCTGCTGACATTGAATCCATCTTTGTTTTGCAAAAGAGAGCTGTCAGAGCCATTTATAATCTATGTCGCCGCGAATCTCTCAAGGAACTATTTAAAAGGATTAATATTATGACGGTACCTTCCCAATTCATTTATGAGAATATTATGTATGTAAGAAAAAATCTAAATCTTTTTAATAAAATAAGTGATAGACATAATTTTAACACTAGAAATAAAGATAAAATAGATCAACCATTTTTCAGATTAGCTAAAGTACAAACATCTTTTATGGGGTAGGTACTGCGTGCTATAATAAAATAGGTACCTAGAAAATTTAAAACTCATATTAAAAGTACACTTTGTAAACAAGCATATTACAAATTAGAGGATTATATCCAAGATAACAATGCTTGGAAACCTGCTGGTCTTGCTCCATAGGACAAATTCGAGGCTGGACAAAATCAAACTGGTTGCTAATCTAGTTGTAAAATTTATTATTTTTATATCATCGATTTTTTTACAATTTATGATAATTAATCTCACACACTGTCCTATTATTATTACTTGCAAGTTTGTAGGAATATTGTGATACTTATCGTATACTTTAATGTTTGTAAATATGTGAGCACCATGTATCTATCACATACTTAATTTATTTATTTGTCATTGCTCCATTTTTAATTTTTAATTCTTTTTACCTATTGTAATTGTATTCTCGGTGCACCGTCTTCACATGTAATTATATAATTGATGTATACCAAATATTGTAAAACATTTTTTTTAAAGAGTAACGGTGGAGTTTCTTGCCCATTCTTCTCCATACGAAAACTACCTTTTGGAAGGGGCAACTAGAATCAGTTCTATTTCTATGTATTTGACGTTCAAAAGTGCCTTTAATGTGCCTACTTGAAATAAATTAGTTGACTTTGAAGTCAACGTCAAACACTCCTTTTTGTAGGAGCGTTTGACATTGACTTGACACTTGTTGATTGTCTTGACATTGACATTTTGATTGTTATCCCGGATTGTTACGTCACATCCGCTCTTAACCTTTTCAAGTATTTGAATTACCCACAGTTTTTTGGGACTTTAAAAAAAATAATTTCTCGCTCAAAAAGAAATTTTATTCAAAAATATTGATGGAGGCATAATTCTAAGTAATTTTTTTTTTTTTTTTTTTCCTAGCCTATTCTGTCCCACTCCTGGGCAAAGGCCTCCCTCCACTCCTTCCATCTTTCACGAGCCCGCGCGTCTTCTTTCCAGTTTTGATGGAACCTATCCAGCTCGTCCCGCCATCTCCTACGTGGTCTGCCGCAACCCCGTCTCACTGTCTCAGGGCACCAGTTCTGCGCTATTTGGGCCCACAGTTTGTCAGGCATGCGGCAGACATGTCCTGCCCAGTCCCATTTAAGTTGGGCAGCCTTTTGAGCCACGTCGGCTATCTTTGTTTTGGAGCGCAGTACTGTGTTACGAACACGATCCGTTAATTTAACGCCTAGTATACTGCGCTCCATTGCTCGTTGGCAGACCTTGAGTTTGGACTTCTGGATGTTAGTCAAAGACCAAGTCTGTGCGCCATAGGTTAAGACGGGAAGAATACATATGTCCATGAGCCTGCGTTTCAGTGCCATAGGCAACTCACCCTTAAATAGTTCCTTCATGGACCAGTAGCTCTTCCAGGCGTTTTCCGTTCGTCTTGTGATTTCTTTATCTTGCCTCGCCTGGAAAGAGACTACTTGGCCCAAGTAAAGGTATTCCTGGACATGTTGTATTGTCTCCCCGTCTTCTTTTATCCTTCCAGGTGTTTCGTTGCATATAACTTTGGTCTTTGACATATTCATCTTCAGTCCAACCTCAAGGCTTGCATTGCTAAGTTCTTAGAGCATCCGTTCAAGTTATGTGGTGTGTTCTAAGTAATATAGTTTATAAAAAAAAAAAATGACCCATATTTGATTCACATGCATATTCCCTATAGACCAAATAAGAGGACGGTCATGGTAGTTTAAAAACAAAACAATGTGCTTACTTGATCTCTACTTTTGTCCCCCACAAGAAGGACGATGTCCAAACTTAACACCATTCTCTATCATTACCCTGATACGGTTATCTATTTTCTTTTTCACCATTTTGTTAGTTTATTTCACAAAAAACAGAAATATTAATAAATGAAAGATATTATAAATCTATTTATTTTATATTATTCAAAGATTGATTTAGTTTAACAGTAACCACATTATATTTTGAAATAATATAACTATTTAATAATAAATCAGTAGGTACTATTCTTGACTGTTTTGTTTACTTACAGACCTAGAACTGGAAAATATTAACAAGAGCTGTCTAGATGTAGCAGATTTCGAATATGATGTACCTTTAATAGAGTTTAAAACTGAAGTGGAAGAAGAACAAGAAGTATCTAAGAAGAAAAGAAGAGCCAGTGAGACGACAAGTAAGTATTAGTAATCTTGTGCATGTCAATCTTTGTCCAACATTGTACTTACCGGATTTATAATCACAGGGGCGACAGTTGCGAAGAAAACAAAACTAGAAGATGCAATAACAGCCGAGGAAAAGAGAAAAGAAATATCAGATTCGAACATTATCCAGACAACTCAAAAACGAACTTCCAGACCTGGCACTCATTTCAAAGAGCCTTACAAATGTGATCAGCATAGTTTTATCCCAGGAAAAAAAGCGATACAACATAATTGTACACAAATTGGTGAAAAACCTTACAAGTGTGACGTATGTCAGCGTAGTTTTAGTCAAATCTGGCATTTAAAAACACATAATGTAACTCACACGGGTGAAAAACCTTATAAGTGTGACGTTTGTCAGCGTGGTTTTAGTCAAATCTGGCATTTAAAAACACATAATCTAACTCACACGGGTGAAAAACCTTATAAGTGTGACGTTTGTCAGCTTAGTTTTGGAGAAAAGAGTGTTTTAACAAAACACATTCGTATACACACTGGTGAAAAACCTTTCAAATGTGATATATGTCAGTGTAGTTTTCGTCAAAATGGTCATTTAGCAAATCATATTCGTCAACACACTGGTGAAAAACCTTATAAGTGTGATGTATGTCAACGTAGTTTTAGTGAAAAGGGTCATTTATCACGACATACTCGAATACATACTGGTGAAAGACCATATAAGTGTGATGTATGTCAAAGTAGTTTTAGTCAAAAGGGACATTTAACAAAGCATATTCGTATACACACTGGTGAAAACCCATATAAGTGTTATTTATGTCAGCGAAGTTTTTATCAAAAGAGTGCTTTAACAAATCATATTCGTGTACACACAGGTGATAAACCTTATAAGTGTGATATATGTCAACGTCATTTTAATCAGAAGGGTTATTTAACAAAAAAAATCAAGTAATAAAAACTAAAACCCAACTACGACTTAAAAGGTATAAACAAGGCACCACAGACAGACAAATTAAAAATCCGGAGTCACACGTGTTAGGGCATAAATCGAACAGATTACGTGTGACTCCGGATTTTTAATTTGTCTGTCTGTGGTGCCTTGTTTATACCTTTTAAGTCGTAGTTGGGTTTTAGTTTTTATTACTTGATTTTTTTTTAAATTGTTTTGGGGTTATAATATATATATTTTTGAAATGTGCTCATTAAGCCCTTTCATTTGATACCCAACATGGTACGATTAAACCATGTTTTGTTTTAAGTTCCTCACTTTATGTCCTTTAGAGGGAGCCATTTTTAATTTAATGTGACGTCACATAGCCTATAACCAGCGGACAATCACGACGCTTCTAACGATACCTCATTTGTCAAATTGTGATAAGTGGTTTGGAAGATAGGAGGGAACAGATGAACATACATACATACATACATACATACATACATACATACATACATACATACATACCGGTCAAAATCATAACCCTCCTTTTTTCTTCGCCGTAGTCGGGTAAAAACATATTCGTATCCACACTCGTGAAAAACCTTTTAAACGTATGTGAGCGTAGTTTTAGCCAATTCTGTTGGTTAATGAAAACTAATATTCTTATGCATATTGGTGACAAACCTTATCAAGTGAGATGTTGATGTATGTCAGCGTAGTTTTAGTGAAAAGAGTACTTTAACAGAACATATCCGTCAGCACACTGGTGAAAAACCTTATAAGTGTGATGTATGTCTGCGTAATTTTTGTCGAAAGGGTGTTCTAACAAATCATGTTCGAACACACATAGGTGAAAAACCTTACAAGTGTGATTGATATAATGTAGTCTTTGTTTTAGTAGTAAAGTACATTTATGGAAACATTCTCTTAAACACACTTGAGAAAACCTTACAAATGTGAAACATGTCAGCCTATGTAACTATAGTTGTAATTTATCGTTTACACACGGGTAAACAACCTTTATAATAAATTTTTGAAATGTTATAATTTTGCCCTTTCATTTGATACCCAACCAACATGGCCTCATACCCACTCGAGTACAATTTTACATATTTTTTTTTAGTTTTTGACTTTGTGTCCTCTAGAGGGCGCCATATTTAATTTTATGTGACGTCACATAGCCTATATCCAGCGGATGATCAAGACGCTTCCAACGATTCATTTGTCAAATTGTTATGAGTAGTTTATGAGGGAACACATGTACATGTACATACATACAAACCGGTCAAAATCATAACCCTCCTTTTTGCTTCGCCGTAGTCGGGTAAAAAGTGATGAAAATTATAAGAAAATACATGAAATAAAAACTTTTTCCAAAAAAAAAATCCGATTTAAAAAAAAACAAAAAAAGTGAAAAATAACTTAATTTCGGAAGTCGGTGTCTTTGCTTTTCAATTTTCGTTTTTTGCCACCGACTTCCGAAATTTAAGTTATTTTTCACTTTTTTAGTCGTGGTACCAACCCCGCACAAATTCGTATACCGTTATCTGCTATGTAAATAACAGTGACGGAGTGAAATAATTATATTGTCTACATACGTAAGGTAAGAAAATAAGTTATTAATGAAGCTAACTCAAAAACTACGCAAGTAAAATTAATAAAATTTATATGACCTCTGAAGCATGACCTACCAAACAAAAAATGAGTCATCAAAATCGATTCATAATTGGCGGAGTAAACGCGTAACATAAGTATATAAAAAAATAAAAAAAAACATACAGACGTATTGAGAACCTCCTCCTTTTTGAAGAAGTCGGTTAAAAAAGAGTTTAGAAGTTATGAGGGAACACATGAACACATGGTCAAAATCATAGACTCCTTTTTGCTTGGCCGTAGTCGGGTAAAACAGGAAAAGTTTTAAACGTGTAAATATTTTCTTTCAAATGTATGTTGATCAAAATATAATTTCCTTCTACATAACCTGACTACTAGGCTGTAAGACAAAATCAGACATAATTAAAAAAAAAAGTCACGGCTAGTTACAAGAAAAAAAAAAACAAAGTTTAACTTATAATTCATGGTTCTTGGCTTAGATTTTACGAATATTTTGTGGAAAATGTCTTTTCATTTACGCAAGAGAACCCATCATAATTATTATGAGTCGGAAGAGCCTGGTTTTGACGAATATCTTTGTAAGTATTTTTATCTTATTTGTAAATCAAAATAAGCTTCATTTTTCACCTTTTCCCAACATAATTATTTACTAGGTATTAGTTTATTTTATTGCAACAATGAACGCGAAAACCAGTCGCTGCGTGTATCTAGTAGAAATTTTGAATTTCGCGGTAAATAGAAGGATCCTTTTGACAGCAAAGAACATGATTTTGACTATGGACCACACTGGAGACAATTTACTAAGCCAATCCACTACTATCCTCTTGTATGGGACCATTTAGACGGGTCCAATTTATAGTCATTGGGGCCAATCCACAAAACAAAACAAAACAATATAATATGCCAATCCATTAATTTGCTTCATCAATGGCCTTAGGACAATCAAATGCAGTGGACTGTCTCAATAATAGCATCGTGTGAATAGAGTCTATTCACACGATGCTATTATTGGATTGGCTTAAATAGTTCATTTTGACCAAAGAAACGATAGACGGTTACTACCGAGATAATAGCCGGGTAATAGCCAAGTATGGACGAAAAATACATGTTGCGCCGACCGCATGTTATGGACTTACTAATATCACTGGCTCAGGCATTTAGCTAAATTTTACTGTCTGCATCGACCAGTGAGTAGTGAGAGACCAGTGCTAAGTGGGTGATAGACGTGCGTACTTAAAGTACGCGGTCTATAGGTTGAGGTTCGCGACCTTACTCGGCTCGCCGTCGGTGACACACGTGAAGCTTGCTCAAAATTTCATTGTCTAATTGGCTCGCGGATCGCGGCGATGACAGACGGGCGAGTACGTAGTATCTCTAAGTAGTCTGTGCGGGCGAGTAAGCTCGCCGAGCCATAGGTACGCGTACTGGCTCGCACGTCTATCACCCCTTTTAGGCGCCGACACTTGTTTTGAATTAAAATACCTACTGAAGTAGTTATATTTCGCAGATTGCGAGGGATGTGCAGACTTTGTATACGACTATTGTGCCATTCATGGGGCTTTACTTGTTATTCCTGACGATAAGGTAATTTAGCCAATAATGTTTAAAATTTCTCAAAACTGTCCTAACTTTTATAAACTTAATAATATTATAAATGCGAAAGTGAGTTTGTTTGTTTGTTACGCTTTCACGCTGAACGGATTTTGATAAAATTTGTCACATGGGTAGACCTGGAATAGGACTTAAGATACTTTTAATCCCGATATTTATTTATACACGGGATCGAGACTTAAGCGGGTGAAACCGCGGGGTGCAAATAGTTTGTAAATTACTGGTAGTACCCTATGCATGTATGTCCGGGTTTTGGAGGGCCTAATAGCCGACCAAAAAAACTATCTCCTTTCGAAAACTCTTCGTTCAACCCAGGTCCCTGTGAAGACAAACGTCGCATCGTACGTCCCTCGCGCGGCTCTGACCATACCGCACGTATTCCTGCACCTTGCACCTTCCATAATACCTGGTAAGCAACATATCATAACATCACACTTATCTTCCCCGAAGTGTTGGGCGGAGGTGTCAGGTGTACCTATAGTACACACCCACATTTCGGCAGTTATTTTTAACTCCCATGTATGTTTATTGCTATCAACCGGTCACAAATCCAGATTTCTGGCTGCTATTTAGAAATTCCTGAATTAAAAACCGAATAATATTTGTCCGACACGGGAATCGAACCCAGGACCTCATTCTCAGCAACGAGCATGATGACCACGCTTGCTCAAGACTCGATCACATCACCGATGTCAGTAGTACAGAAAGTACAATGAATTGAAAAAGTCACATTGGTACACAACTTAGATGTTGAAAATTTGCATTCATTCATTTCAATTTTACTAATGTTTTTGGTTAGGACTTTACAAGTTATTACTTTTGCGTAAAGATCATTTTTACCAAAAGCATAGCTTTTTACATAAAGATCGGTAATTTTGAAGGCGCACTCAGTTCGGATGGTGATCGGTTTTACGGATTTTGCCGATGCTACATCTAAGTTGTGTCGTACTGTACTAAAACGGATTTGAACCCAACAAGCTCATGCATGAGAGGCGAGGCACCAACCACATCACTGGGCCATTATTGGTTATAGCATATTGGTACTGTGTAGGCGCAGGTTTGGGTGTGTTCAGCACACTCACACTGCCACGTGGGGTTCGCTTCGGTCCATACTGCGGACTACGGACACAAAGCGTTGACTCCATGTATTGCTGGCAGGTAATATTGTTTTCTTTGTACATACGTAAAGTGGGTGATAAACGTGCGTACTTAAAGTTCGCGACTTTACTCGGCTCGCCATCGGTGACACATGTGAAGCTTTCTCAGAATTTCATTGTCAAATTGGCTCGCGGCGATGACTAACGGGCGAGTAAGCTCGCCGAGCCATAAGTACGCGTACAACTTGCTCGCACGTCTATCACTCCTTTAGCCATACAACCATCATAAATCTGCGTGTGTCTGAAAATGTTTTACGCAATTAGATAGGCACTTAAGGTTGATGCGCTAGGGTAGCCCGCGTAATTCAAATTTTCTTACGTTTTTTGCAATTTGCAGGTCAGTATCAGGTTGTATGTTGATTTAAATATTATTAGCGCTCGTAACAAATATGAATTTACAGAATTATAAACATTAGAATCAGCAATACAACTCTCTATGTTCATGAAAGTGCCAAATGTCATGATTTCATGAAATAGTCATTCAATACACTTGAATGATTTGAATTTCGCGGGCCACCCTAGCGCATCCCCCTTAAAGCGCCCGGCAAACATAGTAGCCCCAAAATTGTATGGTTGGGGAAACCACAATGTCAATGTGGTCACACACCACGGTTGCTGAAACGTGGTCGCTCACAATGGGGCTCATTAGAAGGCTGAAAGTCACCCAAAGTGCAATGGAGAGGGCTATGCTCGGAGTTTTCCTGCGTGATCGAATCAGAAATGAAGTGATCCGCCGACATAACCCGAAGTATAGCTAAACTTTAAGTAGCAGTGGGCAGGGCACATTGCTCGCAGAACGGATGGCCGATGGGGCCGAAAGGTTCTGGAGTGACGACCGCGTACCGGAAGACGTAGCGTTGGAAGGCACGAGGTGGACCGATGACCTGGTGAAGGCCGCAGGAATCCACTGGATGCAAGAAGTACAGAACCGGTCGAAGTGGCGGTGCTTGGGGGAGGCCCATATATTACTTTACTCTATGGGGAGGCCTATGTCCAGCAGTAGACGTCTTTCAGCTGAAATGATGATGATGATGACTCTACCTGATCATATTTTTTTGGATGTTTAAATATCGATACCTCTATCAAGTCTGGAGTTTCTCGAGCTAATTTAAAACGACCCCGTTTCTATGCTTAATTCTAGATATATGATAGTAATAACAAACGGTCGCACGTGTTGGATGCCGCGGATTGCGACCGCTCCAACTGGATGCGCTACGTCAACTGCGCGCGCCACTGGAAGGAACAGAATCTACTCGCCTACCAGTATAGAGGACAACTCTATTATAGGTATCTATCTACAGTTACTTAAAACAGAAAAGGTATGCGCTTCGGTAATCTTCGTCTTTCTAAATTAGCACGAACGTCGCGCCTTGGCGCAATTTCATTGGTCGTTAACTCGTCCGGTATACAGCATACGGGGAGTCCCCGCAGGCGAGATAACAACCAATGAAAATTAACAAGTCGATACGTGTTCATCACCGTCTGCAGGGGTTCCCCGCTTGCTTTATACCGATCGTGATATCGACCAATGAAATTCATCGGACGATATACAGCTTGCGGGTCGTGAGTCAAATACTTTTTCGGTTCCCCGAATGCGGGCCCTGTGGCACGCGTTCCAGAAATCTCTCGCACCTGGCATGCGGGCCCTATCGAATAATGAAAACGGTTCACCGAATGCGGGCCCTGTGGCACACGTTCCAGAAATCTCTCGCACCCGGCTTGCGGGCCCTATCGACTAATGAAATTGCGCCACCCTTCCACAGTCCAAATCCTACAAACGCCACGTATTGTTTCCACGTAATGTTTGGACACACCTCAATCCTCGTTCCCCGGATATAATAAGAAATGACTGTATTAATGCATTTTATTTTGTCATATTTTCTTTCTTTGCTTTCATAACGATATTCCAGGACCATAAAAATAATTCCTCGTTACACGGAGCTGATGGTGTTCTACGGCAGCGAGTTCGCGAACGCGTTACATATCAACCTTAGCAAATACAACGCGGCCAAGTACTACAAGGAAATTATTTGTGAGTGTTTCTTCATAATTTCAGCCGAATGACGTCCACTACTGGACATAGGCCTCACCCAAGCACCGCCACTTCGATCGAATCTGTGCTTCTCGCATCCAGCGGATTCCTGCGGACTTCATAGGGTCATCGGTCCACCTTGTGGAAGCCCTTCGAACGCTACGTCTTCCAGTACGCGGTCGTCACTCCAGAACTTGGAACAGGCTCCATCGGCCATCTGTTCTGGGGGCAATGTGGCCTGCCCACTGCCACTGCGCGAGCGTTTCCTACTCAAGTCTTACATTAATAGTTTTCAGCCAGGCGCAGTCCTAGGGGGTCTGACGCCCAAAGCTGACGATAGCACAAAAAAAAGTGGACAAAAATGTTCCAACCCAATTTTTTTTTTTTTTTTTTTTTTTTTTTCTTTTTTTTTCTCTGCGATCAGTCCCAGGACTATGAGCAGATTTGTTGTTGGTATTGGTCGTGCAGAGTGATTTCTCCAGCGAGATTTCCCTCTTTATATTTTATGGCAGCATGTCCTAGTTGGCAAGGTCCATTACAGCTAACCTTTTTAGCCGCCTTTTATAGTCCGGCTTTGTAAGCGCTTTCGCTAAAGGATTTGGATGGCCCTGTAGGCGTGCTCTGTAGCGTCCTGCCCAGGTTTTCGCCTCCTGATGCACTGTGCTTTGGTTAAGGTATTCATGAACCTCGCAGTTTCTTGTAAACCATGGTGCATTAGTGATGTTTTTAAGGATGACATTTTGGAATCTTTGGAGTATGTTGATGTTCGAGAGACTAGCAGTCCCCCATAGTTGGATGCCATATGTCCAGATAGGCTTCAAGATTGTGTTGTATACCAACAGTTTATTGTCTATCGACAGGATAGAATTTCTTCCTAGGAGCCAGTATAGGTTCCTGTACTTAATATTGAGCTGATTTCTCTTGGCTTGGATGTGTGTCCGCCATGTAAGCCTGCGGTCAAGGTGCATGCCCAGGTACTTCACAGAGTCATTATGAGGAAGTTCGTGATCGCCTAGTTTCACAGGTGGGCATATACCCTGTCTCAGGCTGAAGGTGACCTGGGTTGATTTAGATGCGCTTGCTTTTATTCGCCACCTCTTTAGCCATTTGTAAATATCGTCCAGACTACTCTGAAGTATTTTAGAAGCAATTTCAGGGTCTTTGTGGCTGGCCAAAACGGCTGTATCATCTGCGTAAGTTGCTGACGTAATATCCGGAGTATGTGGTAAATCTGCTGTATATATGGTGTACAACACCGGCCCCAGTACAGAGCCCTGGGGTACTCCTGCATTTATTTTGTGGAAAGACGAGGTAACGTCTCTTTCCTTAACTTGAAAAATTCTGTCGGAGAGGTAGGATTCAAGCAGTTCGTAGTACGTGTGGGGTAGGGATGCTTTGATCTTACAGAGTAACCCTCGGTGCCATACCCTATCGAAGGCTTGTTGTATATCTAGAAATGCAGCCGAACAGAATTCCTTATCTTCCAAAGACTTCCTTATTTTATCATAGATCCTGTGGACTTGTTCTGTTGTACCGTGTTTCTGCCGAAAGCCAAATTGGTGGTCAGGTATGATGGACCGATGGAGTAGTTGTGATACCATTCTGCTCAGCAATAGTTTTTCAAATAGTTTAGATGTTACAGGCAATAAACTGATGGGTCTATATGAGGTTACCTCATGCTCTGGTTTGCCTTCTTTATGGATCATCACTATTTGGGAGACTTTCCATAATGCTGGAAAGTGGTTTGTTCTTAGTATGCCATTATAAAGTGCCGTTAAGAATACAACACCCTTCTTTGGTAGTTGTTTTAGGACTTCCTTAGTGATAAGATCGAAACCTGCTGCTTTTTTGCTATCTAGCTTTATTATCTCCCGAAGTACTTCCTTGGGAGTTATTGGTCGAATGGGTAGATCAAGTTGGTATGGCTGATTTAGTATGGCTTCAATATCAGAGTCGTCAGAGCCAGGCTCTGCCTCGTTTGGTGTGAACACTTTCTC
This sequence comes from Lithophane socia, assembly GCA_947522985.1. Lineage (NCBI taxonomy): Eukaryota > Metazoa > Arthropoda > Insecta > Lepidoptera > Noctuidae > Lithophane > Lithophane socia. The sequence continues at coordinate 1,999,143 of OX383281.1, read as the reverse complement.
TAAGTGCGTTGCAAATGCATCTGCTTTTTGCTCGCTAGTTCTCGCCCATCGTCCATCATTCAATTTAATTGGTGATTTCGCACATTGTGGCCGGTTCATACCACTAGTGGCATTCCAAAGGGAATAATTTGTGGATTTTGTGGCTGTCAGGGACTCCAATTGTGCTTTTAAAGTTGCATTCTCAGCTTCAGCAATAGCGTTTTTAAGGTCCACAATCGCTTTGTTCAGTGCTGTCTTGTCTTCTCTGGCCCTAGACGTATGCCAGACTCGTCGCAATCGTCGCTTTTCTTTGATTTTAATTCTAATTTGCCTGGGGATAGTAGGGTGAGAATGTGAGTTCAGGATATCTGGAGTTGATTGCCAGCACGCAGTCTGTATTGTGTTTGTTAGGTATTTAGATGCAGTTTCAATATCGTCTTTTGTTTTTAAACTTATATTCAGGTCTAATCGGTCTTCTATTAGTTCTCTAAAAGTGTCCCAGTTGGTTAGTTTGTTGTACAATTTCGGGTTGGTTTCATAATGTAGTACAGTGGTACTAATAGATAGTAGTACCGGGGCGTGATTCGAGGAGCCATCTAGGCAGGATTCGGCCTTGAAGTATAACCTAGAGAGTCCTCCTGCTATAAAAAAGTCTATCAGATCTGGAAGCCTGTTCGGATCACTTGGCCAATGTATTGGTTCGCCTGTAGACAAGGTGCTTAGGGAATGTTTGTCGATGCACAGTTTGAGTTCTCTTCCTCTTGTGGTAATTAATCTTGAGCCCCAAAATGTGTGCTTGGCATTCCAGTCGCCTCCTGCTAAAAATCTTCTTCCGAGGGTAGCAATATAGTGTGAGAATTGGTGTTCTTTGATCTTGTGCTTCGGTGGACAGTATATTGACGAGACGTTGAATCCTCCATTTTTGTCCTCAATGCTCAAAGTTGTTGCTTGAATATGTTCAGTTCTATAGCTGGCAAGCTGATGGTGTTTTACTGAGGACTTAATGACAACAGCAGTACCTCCATGAGCAGTGCCGTCAGGATGGTCGGTTGTATAGATATTATATCCAGGTATTGTGACTGCACTTCTGCTGGTAAAGTGGGTTTCTGATATTAATAGAATGTCGATGTTGTGGCATTTCAGGAGTAATTCCACTTCGGATTTGTTAGGCGCAAGGCCGTTAATGTTCCACGTCCCTATAAGGAGACGACTCATTTTAAGAGTTTTTCTATGAGCTTTGTCATAAGTCCCATAAGGGTGCTTATTTGTTGTACTAGCATGTCAATTTTTTCTGAGTTTTTTATAAGTAGTTCCTGTACTACTTGAGTTGGCTCCACGCTTGGTTGATGGGTTTCATTCTTTAAAACTTCCTTGTAAGTCTTTTTGGTGGTTGTTACATTTTTTATATTATTATCATGTAAATTGCTTGTATTTCTATTTGTTAAGTAAAAATCCTTTATCATAGTCAGGCTTTTTTCTTGGCCCTGTTGCTTTGTCGGTGCTTCCCGCCTGGTGGTCTGTTTTCGAGTTAGGATTTCTCTGTACACTTCACATCCCTTATAATTAGCAGGATGGCTTCCCAAACAGAGTGCACATTTTGCTGGGGTATTTCGGTCCTTTTTCGGACAATCAGCTGTTTTGTGGCTTTCAGCACATTTGACGCATCTAAATGGCCTCATGCAGTTGTTCTTCGAATGGCCATATTGCTGGCATCTTTGGCACTGAATAATTATCTTAGATTTTCGGGGATCTTCTATTTTAACCTGTTGGTGGTATATATGCTTAATTTCTTTGACTGCTTTGTTATTTGGCCCAGGTTCAATGTTAACAAAGAATGTTGAGGTAGGTGTCCTTTCAGGGCCTCGAGCATTGACAATCTCGCCTCTCACTTTATTGCCAGTAGCTTCTATTACCTCAACAATTTCACTATGAGGTGTCGTATAGTGGAGATTTTTAACGACAATCCTATAGCTTTTTGTGTTTTTTTGGGTAAATGTGTGGCCAATTAGACCTTTTGCTCTTATTACTCCTATAACTTTCTTGTATTCTTCTGAGCAACTGACGAGGATGCGTAGAAGATTTTTATTTACAATTTTAAGTTTAAAATTGCTTTTGTCCGTCACTGTAAGTAAGAGTGTGGTGAGTTCATGGATGTCTTCAATGCCATAAAGGACTATTGGCGGTGGTTTTGACAGCTTAGGTTTGGTCACTGTAGCAAAGTCTTCTGTATCTAGTGGTAGATCACTGAAACTATTTGCAGTTGGGGTGATCGCTCTAGAAGGGGATTCCGTAATTCGCTTGCGCTTTGTTGGTGGCACTCGCTGCCAGGAATCAAACCCAATTTTTTAATTTTTTTTTATTACTGGATGGACGCGACCTCCTTCTATTGTCCTGCACCACCAAAGCAATATTTTTGAAGTGAAAACTTATTTTTGAAGCGCGTTGAGCGAATTTTCGTATTTTATAGGTTCTCGTCACCGACATGCTGTAATAGTAGTCTAACTGTAGGTTTTTGGGTGGCGTGATATTATATACGACTGTTAGGTATTTCATAGTTTTAAGTTTTCACTTCTGCCGGCAGTCCCCATGAAATGAAATGAAATGAAATGAAATTGTTTATTCTGTAAATAGGGTATTGGAATCACTTTTACATGTCATATTAAAAGGTTGTAAAAATAAGTTAGATGAGGTCGGCGTTTCCTATCTGACTACTCTGAGAAGAAAGGCCGAAACAAACTCAGAGGTCACCGTCTCTTTTAAAGTCCAGACATAATCTTGGTCAGGCCATATGAGGACCATGTAGATTAGAGTCTGAAATGGTCTTCTGAGGAAAGAACCACACAGGTTTGAGTTGCCCTGTCCAGTCAGTGCAAGCATTTTAGTCAGTAATAGCAGAGCTCAACGAGTCGACGAACAATACCAAAGAAAGGACATTTGGGTAGGTCGCATAAAGTTCTCAAATTGCCAGACCTTCGCTAAAACTAACAGAACGAAAATTAATATCCACATAGTCCTCACATTCACAATAAACATGACTACCTACCTTTGGCTTTTTATGTAAGGACACTATACAGGGTGTTCGGGTAAACACCGTTATCCTTGCAACCAGTAGTTTGGTTTCATTTATAGAACGTAAAATCAATGGAAAAGATCAACTTTTTTTAATTTTTTTTATATCTAAATTTTACCACAAGAGACGCAAGTTCGTTGCCCTATGCGCTAGGGCAACTAACTTGCGTCTCAACACGTGCGTGGGGTACGGGATGTGACCTGACCGGCAGCGAACGCGATCCCTCCTTTGTCAGTCAGCTGTTTCGCTAGCAAGCACGGTGTCAGATAGAAACTTTTTAAAATCTTTTAATGAAAATAACGTTATTTTTTTTGTTGTGTTCGGTCATTTATTTTTATATTTAAGTCAACTACCCATGGTTTGAATGACAAGAGTGTTTACCGTTACATCCTGTAGTATTAGTAGATACTGTATATATTATAGGGACCGCCCTTTACCTACATATGTACCCAGTAGTTCAGCGTTTTAGTTGCTAGAAAATGTAATATAACTTTATGTTGATGTTTTAAGGTACTCCTAATAAATCTCTACAACAAAAGAAAGATGACAGAATCCAAGAAGAATGTTTAACTGCGGACCAGTTTCATATTATCGACGAAAATCTGGATGAGGACGATAATAATAAAAACTCCACTAAAATTAGCGTAAACAATAATATAATAAGTACCAAAATTGACGATAGTTCTAGTAAAGAAACAGCGTGTAGTGAGAACGAAAATAAAGAAGATAGTAAGATGAACGCACCGACAATCAGATACGAATGCGAAACTTGCCAGAGAACATTTGCGAGCACAAGAAACTTAAAAGAACATGTCCTATCACATCTTAATACATGGAAATTTAACTGCGAATATTGTCTTTTCAGAAGTAACAAACATTACAATTTCAAACTACATCTTGGGAAACATACAAATACTTTTAAATTTTCTTGCGAAAAATGTTCATTTAAAACTAATTATGGGAGGACTTTCAGAAAACATTGTTTTCGCCACAAAAGTAGTGAAAACGTATTAGAAAATATAAGTCCCGGTGATAAGGTTAACTTTCCCACGGCAAAAATATGCAAGATCTGCGAGTTCAAAACAAATTCCCGTAAAGTTTTTGTGACACACATGTCTAAACATAGGGGAAATGTTTACAAATGTGATAATTGTTCATATAGTAACCACTCTAAATATAATCTGACCAGGCATATAACAAGATTGAGACATTAATTTAACTTGAGAGCTTTTTTTAATTGAAATATTTAAACGTCTAACGCTTTTGAAAATATTGTAATTTATCCCTCGTGTTGAAAGTACTGTAAAGTTGATTATGATTAAATAATTATATTGATTTTTATGTAGTCTTAATTTGATTGCTCTACATGGATGATTGTGATTTTTTATCTAATATATAAATGATAAACAAAATAATTGAACTATAGCCTTTTTTATTTTGCAATTTCTTGCATGTACAACCGAGCATTTAATAGTCACTTAATCGTCAAAATGGCTCTTCTCCACTCAACTTTAAAAACGACAACCTACCTTTTTTGTGGGCGGTGTCATAAAATCTGCGACAGTGGCGCCAGGCCTCTGACACTTTTAATAGTTCGCTTCGCCTCTTTTGGGTGTCAGTCTAATATTATGGCGTAGCATATCATCAAGATGTTTTTTACAAATAAGTTTTTGGACGAATTCGACATTGACATTTTAAGACATTTGACATGATATTTGACAGTTGACAGCTTGAGCTAACCAAACTTTCGTGACTTGAGGACTTTTTTATAAACAGACGCACGTGAATCGTGAATATTCACGTTATTTAAAGAAAAATAATGCCTCAATTCCATATAGACGAGGTATGCCCAAAAGATACCGTGTATCCAATGGTGGTCGGCTTCCAAAATGGTTACATAACACAAAAATTCAAAACATCTGAATGTTTACTACTTGAAGACGAGAATTCTGGCAAAAAGACCGTCGCTACGGAGATATGTGACTTAATTTACAGTGGCGAAGAAGAGAAAGAAGATCTAGGCACGACGTTGATACTGGCTCGTAATGCTAAGACGGGCAAAGTCCGTTTGATAGAAGCCGAAAACATAGAATTGAAACCCTTAATGAAATCTAACTTAGACACCACAGAAGTCGCCGACGCCGACACAAGTTACTTGGAGCTCAGCAGAAAGTTCGGATCCAAAAAACACAAGCAAATAATGGAACAGCGTGAAAAACTTAAGATTAACGTTCAGACAGTGACAGAACAAATGCAGAATGTAACAGACAGCATTACGGAAGACCAGTTAGACTTGTCGTCGTACAACAAAGCTGATTCCGACGAATTCTATATACCAACCATTAACAGAGAAGCCTCCAGAGTTGAAGAAGTTTATGATATTGATGCAATACTAACAGCGGAGCAGTGTGACAAGATATATTCTGAAGTAGAAGGAACGAAGTACATGTCAGAACTGAATCCATTCTTAAAATCAATAGCAACAAAGGAATTGTCGAAGCAACATACTGTTCTCTTAGTTTACGCACAAACTTTGCTACAATTATATTCAACATTAATGAAGGATATCAGTAAAAAGACTTTCACTGCATGTCCGTACTCTGCCACGCTTAATGAGATTGTGTTAAACCATTTCTTGAGTAACGTGAATGGGAAGAGAGGGAGATCTCCTCAGTATAAAGACAAGTCATTATGTCATGCGTTGGTTTTCATTCTTCTTATTAATAATTATAAGTTTAATTTCAATGACTTGTGCCAGGAGCTGAAGTTGACCCAGCGGACGGTTACATCTAAGGTTGCGTTAACAGGTGCTACCCTTGTTGCTGTGGGTACTAAGAAAGTTGCGCAGTTAAAGCTACCACTAAGCAGACCTGCTTTGAGGCGAAAAAGTTCGAAGTTTTAAATAAATATGTTAAAGTAATATTGTTTTATTTTTGGCCTTATTTCAGAGGTAATCGTTTTAACAAATACATACCTAACCTAAGGCTTTCTTCCCATGGGGTTAGGCAGATACTAAAGAACGCCATCTGCTACAATCCTTACATAATTATTCCTTTTGCTTCGTTTTTAGTGTTCCGTACCTCAAAAGTAAAAAACAGAATCCTTATAGGATCACTCGTGTGTCTGTATGTCCGTCTGTCACGGCCAATTTGCTTCGAATCCAATGGACCGATTAAAATGAAATTTGGTACTTACACTTTTACGGACTACTCACACTTATTCACCTTATGTTATGCCCATAGAAAACAACGATTTTGTATGGAGACGCGTATGCATCCGTTCAGCTTTCCGCGTCTATTCAGCTTTCGCGGCAGTCAAGTGTAAAATGAGGACAAATGTGTGAGTCATACGAGTGAGTGCTATATAGAGTTCAGCGCTGTTCTGCCGCGTTCAGCGCTGTTCCGCCGCATTCAGCGTCGGACACGGCGGAACACCGCTGTACACGGGTTGTCGACAAGGTGCAAGCGTTTCAGCGGGTGTTATCTCCGCTGAAACGCTTGCACCTTGCTAAGACGGCGTTTCTCATTCTTACGACGCTGTACAGGCTGATAGGAACAGAATTGTGACCAAAATCGTTCAGAATAGAGCTGAATAAGTGTGAGGAGTTAAATTGGGTAAAAAAAAATAGCAAATAAGTATATAAACATCATTATTTATTTTCAAAGTGAAGACTTACACAGGGATTTCATACAAACTCCTTATTAGATTGGAATATTACTTACTTACCTAGGTACTTATATTCCAATCTACGGAGAGTTGGGTAGACGAGCAGGTTACACGTATATTTTAACTTCTTTATTTTATATTTTAAATTATTATAATAAGGTCTCAGACCAACAAAAAAAGCCGGCCAAGTGCGAGTCGGACTCGCGCACGAAGGGTTCCGTACCATTATCTATAAAAACGGCAAAAAATATCACGTTTGTTGTATGGGAGTCCCCTTAAATATTTATTTTATTCTGAATTTTAGTATTTGTTGTTATAGCGGCAACAGAAATACATCATCTGTGAAAATTTCAGTTGTCTAACTATCTACGGTTCATGAGGTACAGCCACCAGGCTGTACCTCATGAACCGTGGTGACAGACAGACAGCGGAGTCTTAGTAATAAGGTCCCGTTTTACCTTTTGAGAACGGAACCCTAAAAAGGTAGACTTTAAGAGGTTTAGACCAATGAACTGAATAACATTTGTTATGGGACCAACATTGAAATCGCGTAAAAAAATCAGCTGTTCCATACTAAAGTGTCATACGGTCATACCTACTGTTCTAAACATAGGTACTTCAGTGTAGGAAAGAGATGAAGCTCTACAGGACGTATAGCTCCATCTCTTTCCCCCACTGAAGTAAGATTAAAATAATACTGCGGTATGCGGTTGTGCTGTATGGGACAGCTGTTTTATTTCGCGCTATAAAATTTGGTCGGTGTCATAGTAAAAGTTATTGAGTTATGGTCTAAAGTACCTCTTAAAGTTTGTAAAGTTAATTTTTTAACACCTTTTGGAATAATTGAAAATAAAAATAAAGTCTAAATATTTTCTGTATAATGTGCTTAAAACTAAACTAAATATAATGAAGTCCGCTTGCACCACAAATCGCTGCTTTTGCAATTTAGTTACCGAATATGTGTTTTTGGAAAAGTAACTTTATTGCCCACACATAAAGTTTAGTTTGAGCTACAACTAAAAAAAAAGAACTGTCTGTGAACTGTGAAGTGTTAGTAATTCTGAAGTCAACCTTATTTACTCTAGTGTAAAGTTGATATTTGTTTAAGTGGAAACCTACGTGTAAGGTTTCGTTTGCGGTATATCTTTGTTTTAATGACTTTTTGAATTACTAAATAGTCATTGTAAAATCAAATTACTCACTATGAAGTTGATATTTCCTAATTAAGCGTCAATAACGTCAATTTGAAAACAAGAATTTTATTAAAACAAGAATTGGAACTACAAATATTTTACTTTTTTTTGTAGTTAGTGATTTGTGGTGCAAACATGCCTGAAATACGTATTTCAAATGACTTAATTTAAATATTATTGAGTATTATCTATCTCTAATATTATCAGTCAAACTTAAACTTTAGCTAGTATTCCAAAAACATGATAAAATAGTACAAGTATATTGAGCCCACCTGGGGCCCAAGACTACTCATTTACAAACGTGTCAGTGGTCTCACAATGATGAGTTTTGGACAGATTTTGTATGGCGTATCTGTCAAAAACTGATCATTGACACGTTTGTAAATTAGTAGACTTGGCCCCCAGGGCCCTGTTTATCAAAGTTACAAATCTACACGTTCAAGAATGTTAATTTTCGTTAAATTCATAGCTCATCTCCATATTCATAATCACCCTTAATGTTCCCACTGCTGGGACACGGGCATCAGGTCATCTCTTCTCTTTTGATCACATTTAAAAAAAGAAAATCTAATTTTGCTATGCACGACACTTTTAAACTTCTGACGGAATAGAGAGTCGCCGGACACTCAAGATTTGCTATGATTTTCTACAAGTTCTAACTTACAAATAATTTTTTGATAAACAAAATCCTGAATGTAAAAGTGTAAAAAAACATTAACCTCCTTCTGAGCCAGTCGGGTAAATACTTGTGAAATATTGTCATTTGGTTTGGTAATACAAGGCTGGTAAGTTTTGATAAACAGGGAACAGAAGTACTATTCTATAAAAATCTCACCATGAAAACTTAGGGCGGATTTCACCAATAAAACTGATCGATCAACACATCTAAAACGCGTTCAAGAGCTGTCAGCAGGGTCGGTCTGGCCCCAGGGCATACCGGGACTTATCCCGGTGGGCCGGTCCGGTCCATTTTCCGTGATTAGTGAGATAGTTATTATATTCGTTAAGCCGCGGTTTAAAAAAAATCCCGGTAGTTTTTTGGGTCCCAGACCGACACTGGGTGTCAGTGTAAAAATTACACAGAAAATAATGACACTCACCGCCCTTTTAAGTAGTTTATGTGCTGATCGCGTTCAGTTTCATTGGTGAATTCCGCCCTTAGTCGAAATGAGCTGTCAATAGTGTCATTTCCCTAACTCCTCACCGTGAAAACTTAGGTGAAGTGAGCTGTCAATCCCTAGGGATTACCAGGATAGACCTGAAGGCCGGCCGCATACGTACGTTTTCCTGATTCGAACGAAAATCATGTTTTTTTCCGTTCGGAACGTGTGCGCCTAGTTGAATATTTTGTATGTAAAGCGAGCATTCAGGTTTCCGAATCTGAATTCCTGATCTGAAAACCTAATTCGGAAACCGTACGTTTGCGGCCGGCGTAAGACTGCCCGACCCGGGAATCGAACCAGGACCTCACGCTCAACCCCGCCCCGTTGGTCTCGTGGTCGCATAGTGCGACCACTACTTACAGGTGGACTTCACCTAAGTTTTCATGGTGAGATTTTTATAGAACAGATCGGTAGGCTTGGTGACGGCTTGCGGGAAAGTCCGAAAGGGATACCGGGCCCTTGGCAACAGGCAACTGAAGGAACACGGGTTGGTTTTAGTCAGTAAAAGTCTGACACACCCTTCCGCTCCGCTCAGAGCGGGAGAAGACGTTGGAAGATGTCCCAACCTCAAAAAAATATGCTTGGTGACGGCGGCGGCAAAATTTTTCAAACATGCGTCAATGTACTTATAAGCATTTTTCTTCCAAATCTTTCAGATTGAAAGTTAGTTACACAATTGGGGTGCTGCATAGCTATTTACAACCATTCGACAGGTAGTCGTGTTTCGATTATCCATGATTTGTCACTTTTGCCAGCGGTCCTCTATTCAAATTAAACTGACAACTTTTTAGATTTGGAATTTATAAACAGCGTTTAGAAGACTCTTTCGATAAACTTGATTGATGTTTGATTCGGCACGGAAACGTATCGAATGGTTGTAAATAGCTATGCTGATTAAGTTAAGGGTTCCTAGGAGAGCTGTAGCCGATAGTGACCGCAATTTACCGGCGAATGACGTCACTGAAACGTTATTTTATGAAAGTAAGTTGATGTGTTTCCTGGAGAGTCAAACCCCGCTGCCATTATTTTCATGACAATCGTCACTGCGGTCGTTATGTGGCGTCCACCGCTCTTAAGGAAACCGTGGCTTTAGGCCCTTAAGGTGACACTGGTTCCGTCTTGATTTCAGTCTCCGAGTCATCAACATCAAATTTCATTTGTAAATCCCCGGTAGTACTCTCCGGCAACATATCGTGCAGAGCACCGAAGTTTGAGAAGTCATGCTCTTCCTCGCTCATCTCAGTGGTACAAAGTTCGCTCAGAATCATTTTACTTTTACAAGCATCGGCGTTTGTCACCTTATACCTCTGTATCGCGAACTCCAAGGAGTTGTAGGACTCAAAACAAGTCCCACACTTAAATACTTCCGAGTCTCTCAAATACTTGAACTTATTATACACACTCAAATAGAAATCATCGTTGAAATTTTTTATACACTCTTCACAATCAACTGTAAATGTTCTTCGCCTCGAGCCAAATGTTGCCAATTCGTCCACATCAAAATCTTCGTGGAATTTCTTTATATGACGCTTTAACGTTTTCCTTGTGCTAAAATCTTTCATGCAAAGAATGCATCTAGGCAGTACTTTCTGCTTGATCGTAGGGACTAAATTCACGTGGCAGACGTCGTTGTGAGCGTCAAACTTTTCCTGCCCTTTAAAAACTACGTTGCATTCCTCACATTTGTAGATTTGATCTTCGGCTAAATGTTTCGTCTCTAGATGTATATTTAGCGCCTCGTTCGAGCTAAACGATACGGAACAGAGGTGACACGGGTGAGTGTTCATGTTGAAAGAATGCAACAGTTTAAGATGTATTTTGCAAGATTTCGCCGACTCGAATCGTTTGTGACATATGTGGCACTGAGGAAAAGCCGCCGAGTTAGGGTGCTTCGTCCGAACATGTTTTCTTAAACTCCGTTTTTCTTTAAACAAGGTCTCGCATTCAATACATTTGTGCCGTTGCATGCCCAAATGGGTGTATTCAATATGCCTTCTGATATTTCTTTTCGATTTAAATTGTTTATCACAGTATTCACATCTCGACCAAGAGTCGTTGTTATGAACAATTTTTATATGTGAAGCTAAATAATACTTGTTACTACAGATTTTTCCACACGATTCACATTCTACTTCTTCGTCTGTTGTGTGTTTTAGCTTCATATGATGCTTGAGGGACCTGTCGCTGTAGTAGATGCGGTCGCAATGCTCACATTTGAACGAAACACCGTCTTCATCTATGTTTGTAGATGAAATGTTAGAATCAGCGATTTGAGCTTGGGGGTGAAAAATTCTCGTATGAAATTCTAAGCTTGAAATATCAGTGAAAAGTTTGTCGCAGTGACTGCAAGTGTTCACGTTTGGGGGCGGTAGACACACATTCCTATGCGCAGATATCGATTCTTTACTAAAAAACTTATTATAACAAACGTTGCAAGTTGATAACGAGTACTCAATGTCATGGTTTACGCGCATATGATCCTTAAGCTCGTAGACAGTTAAAAAAGAATTGTCACAATATTCACAATTGTATATGTTTTGCGTGTCCATTCCGTATTGTTTCAGCAATGATCTCCTGCAATACTTGTAGAAGGTTTTAAATGAATGATCTGTTTTCACATGTTGCCGCAAACAAAATTCTTCTTCGAAACTTTTGTCGCACGAATCGCACACAAATTCGCTTCTACCATCGATTTCAGTGTATTGGTGATGGAATTGTATATGGCTGTCAAAATTTTCCCGCCCAATTATAACTTTCATGCAGAAATTGCATGTCAAGTGTTCCTGGCTGTTAGTGTTGTGCCGCGTTCTGGCATGTCTTCTCAAGCTTTGGTTCGAGGTGTATACTTTTGGGCAGATGTCGCATCTGAACTCCCCTTTAACGCCATGAAACATTTCAATATGCCGCTTCAAGTTCCGGTTATTCGTGTATACTTTTTCGCATAAATGGCATTTTATAGCGTCCCTCTCGCTCACATTATGTACTGACTGTATATGAGCTATGAGCGAATGTTTCCCTTTAAAGACCTTGTGACAGTCGTTACACGTAGGATACTCAACGTCAGGATTATGCAACTGATTGATATGCCTTTTCAAATTCCGTTCTGTAGTGAAAGTTTTTTCGCACAACCGACAACGAATCTCGTAGCCCAGTCCCTGTAGATGTACAGTTATCATATGTGATGTTATGTTCTGTTTTCTTGTAAAAATTCGTCCGCACAGTTCACATTCTGGGAAAGGCTGGCCATAATTATTATGGCCTCTGGAGAGATGTTGTATCAATCCAGCCGGGCTACCGAAATTCTGGCCACAGATATTACAGTGGCATGAAGAATTAATATGACAGTTTTCTATATGAGTTTGTAAATTATATTTTCTTGTAAAAGTCCTTGAGCAGTAGTCGCAAACAAAATCTAATTGATTTTGATACATCTTGGTTTTTTTCTGTTAAATCTAACAACTAATTTTACCAAAGGTTACCCATCAACTGGGTTGTGGAGAGTCAGATAGGCCTTCGCCCCAGGTTAGACTGGAAGCCGACCCCAACATAGTTGGGAGACGACAGATGTTTTGTTTCAGTTAGGTGACATGTTCGGATGTGGATTAGACCTGGAACAGAAAATATTTAGTGGATATGAATTCATTCTTGATCTATTTGGCTTCTCAGACCAGTGGTGCAAAGCATACATATTTTTTTTTTTACTTTGGTTCGTAATTATTACCAGTGTGTTAAAGTTAGTCTGGATTTGTAGCCTATTACATGGAACTTAAATGTAACTGGCGAAATAGAAATAATACGCACTATAAAAGTCCTCCCGCCACGTCTGTCTGTCTGTTCGCGCTAAACTCAAAAACTACTGCACCGATTTTCATGCTGTTTTCACCATAGGTTTTAGTATATAGGTAATAACCGACATCCACACGGGCGAAGCCGCGGGCATCAGCTAGTTAGATAGTAAATATCTGTTCAGCGGTCTTAGCGTGAAGGCGTACCTAACAAAGAAATAAACACAAACAAACTCACTTTCGCACTTATATTATTACCAGCCACCACACCAGCAAAATAAAATAAAGTAATTATTAATTTTGCTACTGTTTGTATGAGAATAAAACAAAACTTACATAAAGATCCTTTTGTATGCCGACTTTGATCGTATTACAGTCCTCTCTTGTTCCCAATACTTTATTAGGTAAGTATTAAACCGCATAAGCCCTGTTTTCGTGAAATAAATTGATGCCACTTCGCCACTTGCACCTTGTTTGCACCAGGAAATCGTTCATTTTGACGCAGTGGTACCACAGAAACACAAAAAACACTCGAAGTCGAATCAATTTGATTCATCTGCGAGTTCTGCGACAAATTAGACAAATAATAAATGAGAGAACCCGAATATACTAGCACTAGCAGTTTTGTCCTACTTTTGGATGTTTCCAATAATTAATCAATTGAATGTACTACGTTTTATAATCCGAAACATGAGTAAAAAATAAATAGAAATTCCACCGAGCCAATTCGTAGATTAATTTCGTAGTTACACTTTATGTGACAGTGACAGTCTTGACAGTTTGTGGTTTGTGTGCGTTCAAGTCAAAGTTCAAATTCAAATTCTCTATCGATATCGTTACGACTAAAAGGCACAAAAAAATAATATTTAATTGCGTTACAGTAAAAAAGTGTTGTTATATTGTTCTTTTCCATTTAAATTCTGTTATAAATAATTGTGAGGGCATTACATAATACATTATTTCTTTCCGACATAAGTCACAACACAATACAACATATGAACGCATGCTTTTATGAAATGTCAAAACTGTTTGGTTTGGTTCGCGTCGGTGTTACTAATTTTATAGAAAATACCGAAAATAAACAAATGTATGCCTACTTTGGATACGGTAAAATACTAAATGAAGAACACCCTAACGTGTATACATTTTAATTAAATTAAAGTGAATCAAATGCCTGTAATTTTATTTCCTAACAAAAATTGTGTACTTTTATATCAATGAAAAATACTGGATTTCTTTGGAAGGTTCCTGTATATAATTAGGTTAAGATATATTTACTACCATAATTTATTGCAAGCAGAGGCAATTATATAACCTCACCAGCAATTTTTAAGTTATACTTAATAAATGACAGTAAAATAAAATAAATCAAATTAATTATTCAAAACAAAATGGAAAAACTGCCAATGTGTAGGATATGTTTAGTGGAGAATGTTCGTATTTATGTGGTTACCAACAAAAACCTGCAGGAAATATACGAGAAGCTGACTGAAATTCCAGTAAGTTCATAATATCTGTTAAAGATGCAAGGTGTATGTAAAATTCTTTAGTAAACAGATAATAAAAAAAACCACAATATTATCCAAAAAAATTGTTACAGTTTGTGACTGAAGACAGTAGACCGATGCTCGCTTGTTTTCTCTGCTGCGCTAAACTGAAGCAATGCTACCAATTGCAGAGAAAATGTCTGGAAGCCGAGGAGCTGTTCGCTCAGATGTTGAACGGAGACTATGAGGTGAGGTATGCGGAATTCAAGCTCTTGATACAGCCTATCAAGAGCATAGGAGAGAGGTGTTTTAAAATAATTGTGACTTTGTTGAATTACTTTGTATGTAAAATGAAAAAAAGATATATATTTGCCAGTTCATTGTTTGACATGCACTCTGAGTAATACATGATCAATCAGAATCAGTTTGAAATAAAGTATAAGTTACGCAATTAGATAGATGGTGTCATTAATGGTCTTGTTATGGGATATCAGAAGGTATTTATACATATAAAGGCACTTCCTCACCGGGAGCATTCGCTTGTAATCTAACATTTCAGATTCGTTTTTGAGCATTATTGTAACGATCTTAATGCTCAAAAACGAATCTGAAATGTGAGGGAGCGCCTTAAGGTGTACCTTTTCATACACAAAATCTCTTGTACTCATCATTATGAACAACATTCACTATGGAACCAACCATGAAATCACGAAAATGAATCAGCGGTTCCCTACAGTTTGACGAGCTATGCAAACATAAATTTATATTTCACCATACCTCCACTCTAAACCTCCAACTGTTACTAACGAGACAATAGAATTTTAATTGTTATCGGCCTACTACAGGCCAATCGACGGTTGAGCGATATTATTAAAAATTTGAAAATGTTTCAGATAAAGCCATTACAATTGAAAGGAGAACTAGATTATTTTGGTGGGTTTATTAAGACGTCAATTCAACATTTAAGTATAGTTGATGTTTGTCAAATAGAAAGTGAAGATATCAAAGAAGAAGTACCAGCTGTTGGTTACGGACGAGATGATATCATTGATCTGAAGGTGGAACGTCACAGTGATGGTATGTGCTTAAGGAACCTTATGTAATAGTATAACTTCTGAGTTGAACTCCACTATCACTGACAAATGCTTGCACTGACTGGACAGGTCCACTCAAATCTGTGTGTTTCTTTCCTCAAAAGATCATTTCAGACTCTAATCTACATGGTCCTCATATGGCCTGACCAAGATTATGTCTGGACTTTAAAGTTACTGAAATGTTTTCCGGTTAAATTGCGTTTGAACACATATAGACTAAACCCCACACAGTCGCCATGTTACGTAGCAGTTACAAAACTGCGAAAACTTGTTACTCCTTTGAAGATTCTGCGACTGAAATGTGCTGTATGGGAGAGGTGTACCTATAGTACATCCATATTTCGCAAGTTATGTTTAAGTCCCATGTAATAGGGGGCAGATTGCCATCAGCCGGGCACAATTCCAGACTCCGGGCTAGAGATGGGTTGTAACAGGTGAAACACGATAATTATCTGTGATCACTGTGACTATGACAAAAAAATAACAGATCCAAATATCTGTTATTAAATCACAGCCTGTGATTTTTGTACGGACGATAAATACGTATCTCAATCGAATATCATCTTTATTTCTTTTGGTTTAAAGTCGAAAATCGTATCTATCTGTTATAAAATCACAACCTGTGATTTTTGTACAGACGATAAATACGTATTAACTCAATTGAATATCTTCTTTATTTCTTTTTATTAAAGTCGAAAATCGTATCCGAAGTTTTAACAGTAACAGTCTTGATGATCTGTGATTTTAAGTAACAGATATTTTTTATCATTAGGAGCAATTGCTATCTGCTATTTTTTAATATCTGTGACGATAAATACGCCTCACTCCTACTCCGGGCTGCTACTGAAAAATTCCTGACGTAAAAACCCAATAACAATTTGCTCGGTCCGGGAATCGAATCCAGGACCTCATGCTCAGCAGTAGCGTGACCACTAGACCAATAAGGCAGCCCATACCTTCCAGCTTTTTAAAAATTCGCCTTCTAGGCAATGTTAATAACGCAATGAATATTGTTGATCTACCAAAATGAAAGACATTGTGGAGGCATCTACATCGCCACATGCGAACTACGCATCAAAGACCTGACGTCATACAAATCCTGCATCGCGCTAGCAGAGTTTACCGCGCGAGACTTTTATCACTGTAAATTTTATTGTAAGTGTGTTACGAAATTACACCGCAGTTGTTTCTTTATTTCAGAAATAGAACTGGAAAACTTAGACATTACCTATCCAGATGTAGCAGCACACCATTCTGAATCAGATTCAGAAGACGATGTACCTTTAATGAAGTTTAAAACTGAAGTGGAAGAAGAACAAGAAGTATCTAAGAAGAAAATAGGGGTTAAAAAGAAAAGTAAGTATTGGGTCGCCACCCCCACCTATGAAATTGGCGTTTTTTTCTCACAAATAGAGAACCTCGTCACTTCTATGATTTAAATTATATTCTTCAATTGCTTGGTATTATATCGAATGATCGCTGATTTCATAGGTGGGGATCTAATATTACATAGTACCACGTAGTCCACTTCTGCAGGCCAAGTTTACTAATTTACAAACGTGTCAGTGGTCTCACAATGATGAGTTTTTGACAGATTTTGTATGGCATATCTGTCAAAAATTGATCATTGTGAGACCACTGACACGTTTGTAAATTAGTAGACTTGGCCCACTGGTGATAAGCATCTGTCAGGCTGCGCCACAACACCCTGTCCTCCGCCTTCCGCATCCATTCTGAGTTTGAAACAAAGCTATGACTTTGACAATTTTTTTTTGTTTTCAGTTCGTAAACCAGACTGCAGTGAAATAATTTTGAGTGAGAAGGAACAGAGAGAGAACTTGCTCGCTAGATCGAAGTCGTCCAACTATATACATTCTCCCTACAAATGTAATCTGTGCTACAAGGGCTTCGTCGACGGACGAGCGTATGACAATCATAAGATCAAACATGATTTGGTGAGTAACCTTTATAATCTAACTATATCCACAGATTAACACAGAAGGCGCACTCCGCATTTAAGGTCTGAACTTCATACCTACATGAAGATCAAACATGATTTGGTGAGAATTACCTTTATAATCTAACTGGCTTCCGCCCGCGGCTTCGCCCGCGTGGTATGTCGGTAAAAAGTAGCCTATGTCCTTCCCGGGGATGCCATCTATCTCCGTGCCAAATTTTATCGAAATCCGTTCAGCGGTTTAGGCGTAAAAAGGTAACATACAGACAGGCAAGAGTTACTTTCGAATTTATAATATTAGTATGGATAAAATATATTTATTTTTTAGTGTTAGTATTTTTTTGTTGCATGTATGGACGCTATACTATTGCGGGTTAACGGGAACGCCCTTCGTTAGTTAACATACTGTATTATTTATACTAATAAAATGTCTTAATTCCAGCGTAGCGGGGCGCATGTCTGTGACATATGTCACATGCGCTACAGATCTGCGCAGCTGTTGCGCACGCACGCAAACAACGCACACGTCCGCATATTTAAATGTAATAAATGTGGCTATGTATCTCATACGGGGTAAGTCAATCTATCTGCTTGCCATTTCCCAACTATGTTGGGGTCGGCTTCTAGTCTAACCGGATGCAAGACGGGAATTGGAGTATCGTATTACCCAGTTACTGGGTTGTGGAGGTCAGATAGGCAGTCGGTCCAAGTAAAATACTGGTATTCACCTGCATCCGGTTAGACTGGAAGCCGACCCCGACATAGTTGGGAAAAGGCTAGGCAAATTGAAAAGTGTTTTTGATCCAATTTAAGTAAATAAATAATCATTTATCATGTTTGGTTTCAGGGCTAACTCCCAAGTTACGCCATACGTACATTTACATAAAAAACAGTTAGGTAATAATTTTACTCAATTTAAAAGACATAAAAAATATTATTTTAAATGTTTTTGTCTTCAGCAATCAAGCAAGGATACACGAAAAATGGCACAACGGACATACTTATGAATGTCAACTATGCAGTCACACGTTCAGGTATAACTATACTTATTATAAACTAGCTTCCGCCCGCGGCTTCGCCCGCGTGGTATGTCGATAAAAAGTAGCCTATGTCCTTCCCCGGGATGCCATCTATCACCTTGCCAAAATTTATCGAAATCCGTTCAGTGGTTTGGGCGTGAAAAGGAAACATACAGACAGACAGAGTTACTTTCGCATTTATAATATTAGTATGGATGGTACGGAACCCTTCGTGCGCGAGTCCGACTCGCACTTGATTTTTTTAAATCTTGTAGACTAATTTGACATTTCAAGTGATTTTTTTTGTTTTTCAATTTTCAATTTGACATTTGAACCTGTCAAATTAGTCTATTAGATTAAAAAACAGATTATAATTTAATTTGTACTTCAGCCTAATCCTTTGATAAATATAGTCGTGATGGCATGATGCTAAAAGTTCCTCATTTTGACAGGAAACCGACCTCATATTTGTCTCACATGCGCAAGAGACATCCTACGGAGCATGTCTGCAATATTTGTGGCGAGACTTTCGTTGGGAAGCATGGACTGCAAATGCATAAGAGAAAGACTCATATTAATGGCGAGAAGGTATTGTAACGAAATAAATAAACACACTTCGTTGAACACGTATAATTTTTGTAATATAAATATAGAAAGACACTTTTTACAAAAAATATAAAAAAGGTGAATATAAAATATAATTAGGTTAAGGAAAACTTTCGGAATAGAAATCTTAGGTAAATTTAGTTACGCGTGGGAGTTCGGTGTGTATCAGCGATTGCAAAAGCTTATAAAAACCATAACTTACTAGCGCAAACGCAACGCATCGAATAAGGAACCGCAACCGAAGGTTGACCTAATGCCAGCTTAGTCTAATTTGCATACGAGATTATTTACGCGTAAAAAAATAAACTTGAACGTATTTGAACTTGAACGGAAAACTTGAAGGGTTTACAACAGCTGCAGTTTGCAATGCAACGTGGAAGAATCCGAGAAAACGACGCTACGCAGTGGATAAATAAATAGTTAATAAGTCACGAGGTGGTTAGTTCCTGGACCGCACGGTACGTCAAGAGGCGGTATTCCTTGGACGTAGCACGGCGCTCAGTCAACTGCGCCGCCGGGGCGCCTGATCCTGGCTTATGGCGAAACGGGGATACGAAGTGGGTTCCCAATACCCCACCGATAAAGGCCAACATAGGCCTTTTCACTGGTTTTTAACCTATGACAAATAAGAAGGTTTTAGACTAGCGAAAAGGATACCGACATACCTTGGAGAAAGAGCGAGTATAGTAGCACAGATAAAATCCGATTATACGTACCGTAAAACAAGGAAACGTGGACACAACAATAAACACTATAATTATTTATACTGCAAATCTTTCAGCATAGTACGCCGGGAATTACATATTTGAAGAATTAGAGCTCTTGTGTTCATGAGAAAAAACCGCGACTGACGGCTGCTAATCAAAAATTCTTCATCTTTCTTCACGTCAGATTCAAATTCAAAAAATTGAAATTATCTTACGATTAAAAACGACAACATCGATGGCCAGCAAAGTAAAAAAGTTTTAGGCTCGAAGATTTTATGCAGGGTAATACTGCAGTATGCATAAAGACCATTTTTTAGCTATTGCAAGAAAATGTAAAAAAAAAATCTTTCGGTACATTCTTTGGGGACTGCCAATGAAAACTAAGTACCTAACATTCATTCGTTTCTTCAAGCGTGACGATGACGCGAGTTCCATGATTTTTGTTCACCCATGAACATTCATTCATTTCTTCAAGCGTGAACGATGACGCGATTTGTTGTTCACCCAAAAAATGCGCAACGCGCCTAATGAAGTTTTCACTTCAAAAATTGAATTCCGCGGACTACCTTGGCGCATCCCTCTTATCAATCTGCCAGCCTTTTCCCAACTATGTTGGGGTTGGCTTCCAGTCTAACCGGATGCAGCTGGATACCAGTATTTTACATGAAGCGACTGCCTATCTTAACTTTGACCTTGTTACAGATGGTTGATGCTAACGACGCTGATGACCCAGCGTCTAAACGATTTTGCGACGAATGCAACATACAGTTTTATAATTCTGAAGCGTGGAAGCGACACATACTGTGCTCCGTCAAACACACGCTTAAAACTGAAGAAAGGTGAGCGTAAGGGTCAGTACAGACCGCGACGTGAAGCGACGCGACGCTGCGTGCACTTTTTAACAATTATCGAACTTATTCTCTTCACGAAAAGGTATAATTTCAGTGCGAGTGTTGACACGTGTCAAAGTACGCTGAGATGCGCAGCGCGTGTACCTTATTGTATAGTGAATAAATTCGATATTGTATCGGATCGTAAAAAAGGGCGCGTCGCGAACTGACCGTAATTCTTATTGTATTGTGTTCGTGTATTTTTGGTACGGAGGTGGTGGCGCCACTGTGCTACTGTCCACATCGCTCTCTGCGTTATTAAAAAAAAAATGTACATAATTCTTAGGGCTGATTTTACCAAAGTCAGATATCTTTTATCCGTGGTATAAATCGTCGTCTGACACATTTTTAACCCCCGACGGAAAAAGAGGGGTGTTATAAGTTTAACCTGTGTATCTGTGTGTCTGTCTGCACCATCGTAGCTGCCAAACGGCTGAACCTATTTTGATGTTTTTGGTTTTGTTTGAAAGGTGACTTAATCGAGAGTGTTCTTAGCTATGATTCAAGAAAATCGGTTCAGCCGTTTGAAAATTATCAGCTTCTTTCTAGTTGATTAATGGATGTGAGCATCTTCCACAGGTCTAATCGATTGGAAATTTAGAATTCTCTTATTTCAATTATATGAAAAGAATATATGTAGTAACCTTGAGCTGATGCTGCAGCATCACCTGGAATTTGCAGGATACTCAACTCCCTCACGAACTTACAGCAGAGGTATCGTGTTTGGACTCATTGGAAAGGTCTCAACAAATAGGTTACAGATAGATGGTGATCAAAGTCTGATGATGGAGTAGGAAAGATAAATGAGAGTAAAATAGTAGGAAACAAGCTTCACTGTGGCAAAAAACGTACAGCTACGCAGATTTTGGCGAGCTGCGTAGCGTTTCTACTAGTAATATAATTTAAAAAGCAGGAAATAAAAATTAAATTAAAAATTTAAAAAACCCCCGACAAAAACAAAGCGTCTAAAAAGTAAAAAAATAATATCATAAAAGTTGTAGGAAATATTTTGATCCAAGCGTCGTCGTGTCGGGGGACGGCTAATGAAAATAGGAAGTTAACAGCAGCTATCCTTTCTACAACGGCATACATTCATTATGCCTAGTGTGTGTTGGCGTTTGTATTAGCCGTCCTTTTTTAGGCGCTTTGTTTTTGTCGGGGGTTTTTTTAATTTTTAATTTAATGTATGGAAAAACTGTCAAAATTTCAAAATTTATTCGCAGGATAAGACTTATACTCGTTATAAAAGTTTAGTGAAATTCGCCCTTAGTGAAAAGAAGGACGAGCTCGTGGCTAAGTAATAACAGCCGCACGGGTCGATCCATCAGGTTAAGCTTCTGACGACCCGTAACGAGTGTCAAAGATCTACGAATGACAGCCGGGACCAACGGCTTAACGTGCTTTCCGAGGCACGGAGGAGTCTTAGTATGTAAAGATGGTCACCTATCCACAGATTAACCCTTAGCCACGAGCTCCTCGCAGTGCGACAATAACATGCCGATATTATTATACCAACGGCTTAACGTGCTTTCAGCGAGGCACGGAGGAGTCTCGGTTTATAAAGATGGCGGATGGTGATGGATGATCGCGTAATGATATCTTATGTGTATTGTTATTGTCCATAGCAAGAGCTGCTCCATTTGCCCTTGGACGTACATAGGCAACGTGTCTCTGGATACGCATATGAAGGAACACGCTAAAGCATTGCGTCGCTCCAGGAAACCGCCCGCAACCGCTAAAGAACGCATTTTTAGATGCAATCAGGTAAGATTAGTGTTATTTTAGCATGTCTACACTAATAATAATAATTGGGAATATGCATGTATTTTTTTAATATTTTTATTCGATAGTTTACATCGTCAAATAATAGTTTTAAAAAAATCGACGGCAAAAAAGCAATTAAAAGTACTTAAAAAAATGTTTAAAAATATCCAACCGATCCGGGCTATTTAAACGTCCTCCATTTGGCGCACTTTGTGTGGTGACGTCACAGTCCGTGAAAACAAACGAGCAACCTCTCTTTCCTTTTTGTAGGAGCGTTTGACATTGACTTGACACTTGTTGATTGACTTGACATTGACATTTTGATTGTTATCCCGGATTTTTACGTGACATCCGCTCTTAGCTTTTCAAGTATTTGAATTACCCACAGTTTTTTGGGACTTTTTAAAAATTAATTTCTCGCTCAAAAAGAAATTTTATTCAAAAATATTGATGGAGGCATAATTCTTAGTAATATAGTTTATAAAAAAAATATTTGACCCATATTTGAATCACATGCATATTCCCTATTACGCAGGGCAGCTTGTGGTGAGTTGTTGGGCAGTAGCGACCCCACGGACCCTACCTCCCGGGAGAAGTCTTGTTCCTCACCTCTGGCTTGTTTAACACTCGCGGCGCGCGCGGTTGTTTGCGGGTCCCGCGGCACCGCCGGGCGGCAGTCACCCGCCGCCCGGCGGGTTGCGTCCGCACGCTCTGCGATCGCTTGGCGGGCGACCGCAGTAGCCGGCGGGGCGGGGGGTACAGAAATCCGAAGCCATTTTGCACAGCCGCCCGTCTTGCGATCATACCCCGCCAAGTTTGCGGGCGATGATCTCAACCGCGACGGCTGCGTGACCGCGCAAATCACCGGCCTCGTGAGTTTAGAAATAAAACCGCAGTCAGTCAGATCAACGGATTTATTAGAGGCCAATGCGACATGAGATCCGCTTAACGGCCTACCGCGGCGGTGCGCGGTGCCGTGTGTTAATCGCCTAAATGCATTTTGATATTACAGTGTGGCTCGAACTTCATGACGCGGTCCAAGCTGCAGGCGCACATCAACAGAACTCACCTAGGACTCAAGTACAACAAGAACATCGTCTGCGAAGTATGCGGCAAGAAATGTACGGTAAGTATCTTGAAGGTATTAGTTTATTTATTCCGAGTATAATACAGTATGTTATCTAACTAAGGGCCTTCCCGTTATTTCGGAAGTCGGTGGAAAAAAACGAAAATTGAAAAGCAAAGACACCAACTTCCCAAATTAAAGTTATTTTTCACTTTTTAGTGTTTTTTTTGGAAGTCGGTTGATTTTTTTTTGTAAAACTTTTTTTTTTACTGATATTCTTGAATAACCGGCTTCATACCCTGTTTCAAGGTATTCTAATCTAGAGTTTATTTTTAGGGTTTCGTACCCGCAGGGTGCCAAACGGAACCCTATTACTAAGCCTCCGCTGTCCGATCGTCTGTCTGTTAGCGACTGTATCTCATAAACCGTAATAGTTATTAATAAAATATAATAATTAATACAAATTAATGTAATATACGGGCGGACCCCAATTTATTTTATTTCAATTAAGAAATATTTAAAAAAAAAACTAAATATTCTATCCTAACTAATATTATAAATGCGAAAGTGAGTATGTTTGTTTGTTTGTTACGCTTTCACGATAAAACGGCTGAACGGATTTGGATGAAACTTGGCAAATGGGTCGACCTTGACCTGGAAAAATCAAAGTCAAATAATTTATTTCAATGAGGCACATAAAAGGCACTTCCAAAAGGTAGTTTTCGTATGGAGAAGAATGGGCAAGAAACTCCACCGTTACTCTTTTAAAAATGTTTTACAATATTGTGTATACATGAATTATATGTGAAGACGATGCACCGAGAATAAGATTACTGTACCACAGACACCACAGTAGATAAAAAGAATTAAAAATGGAGCAATGAAAAATTAAATTCAATATGTGATAGATACATGGTGCTCACATATTTACAAACATTTTGAAACTAAACGATATCACAATATTCCTAACATTTTTACAAGGTAGATACTACTAATAAGCCAGTGTGTGAGTTTTAGTATTCACAGAGTGTACAAATCTATGACATACAAATAATAATTTATACAACTAAATTAGCAACCACTTTGATTTGGAGCAGACTCTAAACTGTCCTACGGAGCAAGACCAGCATGTTTCCAAGCATTCTTTTCATTATATTCTATTTTTCTTGGAATAGGACATAGGATACTTTTTATCCCGATATTCCCACGGGGCTGAGACTTACGCGGGTGAAACCGCGGGGCGCAGCTAGTAACAATATAAATGTAAAAATTTACCCATACAAGAAACGTGTATAATTTATACTAAAGTAACAAACATGGTGTTGAATATTGTACGGTGGTACGGAACTCTTTGCTTACGAGTCACACTCGCACTTGGCCAATATTTCGTTAGTGCCGCGTTGAAACACATACACCCTACCAATGTTTTAACCCTCCGTTTTTTTTTCAGTCGAATGCAACCCTCAAATACCACCAGCGCACGCACACCGGGGAAAAACCATACTCCTGTGAAAGTTGCACAAAACACTTTGTGGACAGCAATCAACTCCGGATTCACACTCGTACGCACACCGGCGAGAAGCCTTATGTCTGTGCGGCCTGCGGGAAGAGGTTCACACAGAAACCGGCGCTAAATAGACATTATAGAGTAAGTTGTGGTATGTGTATGAGGAACAGGGTGTAAAGTTCACTCATACTCCATAGAAAAGGGAGGATCCTCCTACCAGCAGGCGTAGCATGAGCACCGTTTGTCGACGGAAGAGTAGACAAAAATGACGTTTCCTGTAGACAGTAGACAGTACGAGACGGCAGCAAAGTAGAAATAGTCAACTGCACTTTTTACGAAATTCACTCTTTTACATAATTCGACTTTGAATTCTTTGTTTTGTTTGATTTATCGGTTGTCCGTGTGATTTTGTCAGTAAGGATAGAAAACTTTCTTCCGAAATAGTCTACATATAAAAAGACCTAGACAAAGATCGTTAGAAATGAAAGACAAAATGACAGATTGTAGAAAGATTTCTACGGTGGATGTCAAAAATGAAGAAACGAACTGTCACTTTGTATAGAAAAAGCTATGTCTATTCTTCGTAGAGATAGAAAGCGCCATGCTACGCCTGCAGACGGGTGTTGTGTCTGGCGGGCAACTGCCTGACGATTGATGTTGGATTCTTATATGTTCACTGCACGGTAAACTTTAATTGCGCGATGCAGGATTTATGTGAGGTCTTTGATGCGTAGTTCGCATGTGGCGATGTAGATACCGCCACATGGTAACCTGTAGTTTAAGGGCCGGCGCACATCTGGCGCAGCGCAGCGCATTCGTCAGTGCCAAACAAATATCGAACCTGCACAAGTTGAAATAAAGTTGAAAATAAATAAACTTCCATTAGCTCGAGAGCGCGTCTAAGCGGGAAGAGGCGCGCGTCTCAAAATAGGAATTATAAGGGGTTCAAAAAAGAGGCGCAATCATTATATTAGGTTTTTCAATAATTTTTTTATTAGCGCTAAATGTGGATTTTTATTAGAGGTTCACATACAATCCACTAAACTCACAATTTGTTGCAGGTACATACTGGCTTGAAGCCCTACACTTGTCAATACTGTTCGAGAACATTCAGCCAATCAAATTCGTTGAAACTTCACGTGAAGACAGTTCACCTAAAACAACCCGCCAACAGTAGGAGGAATAGGATGAAAAACGAAATAACTAAAATGGAGAAAAACTGTGAAGATTTGGAAACTGCTACATCACTAGAGGGTGTTAGGGTCTTCGCAAAATGAACTTTTCTATTCTGCGTTCGCAATTTATTTGCCAAACATGTAAACAGACATGAGTTTTAGGAAAAACGACTGTAATGCTTACATATAAGGTTCAGTTTACGCTACAACTTTCTATTTTCGAATGACATTTTCAACGGTACTAGTCAGTCTAAAATCAACTTTATTTATACGCCTATAAAGTTGATGTTTGTTTAAGTGGAAATAACATTAATATTGGAAACAAGGATTTAAATAGACCATAGTGTTATTAGATAGAGCAATGATAGCCTAGAGGTCTCAAGTTCGAACCCAACACACGCATCTCTGACTTTTCGGATTCATGTGCGTATTGTATAATATTGTATTGTATAATTATTATCACTTGCTTCAAAAATGGTGAAGGAATATATCGGGAGGAAACCAACATGCCTGAGTGATATTTCTCAATGGCATGTGAAGCCAAGTCAGAGGCCCTTGGCCACTTAACCACAAGAAAACAAGAAGTGTTATTGGATGGAGGTGCTCGTGGCTAAGTAATAACAGCCGCGCAGGTCGATCAATCAGGTTAAGCTACGCTTGAAATTAATTTTTTTTTCTTATGTTTTCTTGCAATATCTAAAAAAAACTTTTTATACAGGGTGTTAGGGTAAACACCGTTATCCTTGCAACCAGTGGTTTGGTTTCATTTATAGAACGTAAATTCAATGGAAAAGTACAACTTTTTTTAATCTACATTTTACCACAAGAGACGCAAGTTCCTTGCCCTATGCGCTAGGTCCACGAACTTGCGTCTCAACACGGGCGGGGGGTGCGGGATGTGACCTGACCGGCCGCGAGCGCGACCCCTCTCTCAGTCAGTCAGCTTTTTCGCTAGAGAACACGGTGTCGGATAGAAACTTTTTAAAATCTTTTAATGAAAATCATCTGCCTAGCCTTTTCCCAACTATTTTGGGGTCGGCTTCCAGTCTAACCGGATGCAGCTGAATACCAGTATTTTACATGGAGAGACTGCCTATCTGACCTCCACAACCCAGTAACTGGGTAATACGATACCCCTTGGTTAGACTAGTTGTCAGACTTTCGTGCTTCTGACGACTCGGTAACGACTGTCAAAGATCCACAAATGACAGCCGGGACCAATGGCTTAACGTGCTTTCCGAGGCACGGAGGAGTCTCGATATGTGAAAATGGTCACCCATCCACGGACCAACCCCGGCAAGCGTAGCTTAACCTGATGGATCGGCCCGAGCGGCAGTTATTACTTAGCCACGAGCTCTTTTAATGAAAATAACGTTTTTTTTTTGTTGTGTTCGGTCATTTATTTCTACATTTAAGTCAACTACCCATGGTTTGAATGACAAGAGTGTTTACCCTTACAGCCTGTATATCGATTGTGAACTGGCAACCGGTAGTATCTCAATTTTGATAACTTTACAGGAGGAAGAAAAACCTACAACTATTTAATAGAACCAAGAAGTATTATCTCTCAGTAATTCCAATCAAAATCAAAATATTTTATTTCACATAAACCTACATGGGCATATATGAAACGTCAGAAGCTAGGTGCACGGTTCCAATTGGTCGTTTCCTATGGAGAAGAGCCGGGAAGAAACTCCACGGTTACTCTTTTAAAAATAATTGTCTTTTACAATACTTTCAAATTACAGTGTTGGTAGGCATGGGAGGACAATGTAGGCCTTTCAACAAGTAAGTACCAGGTACTTTACAAAAATAGAAGATGTTCAATAAATCTACAGTCCAATAATACAATGTTCTCACATTCACAAAATAAAAAATAATCTATCTGAAAGACTAATAATAAAATTCAAATTCAAATAAAAATAAAACCATATTTAAACCAATTGACGTGATTGCTACTATGCAATCAGTCAAAACTTTAATCCGTACACGTTTGGCGAGATAGTATTAAATGCTCGCATTCACTTCGCGTCGAAGTTAGTACCTACAAGTTGAATGAAGTCGATTCTGGCGCTAAATTTAAATGTATCTGAGATGGGATTTCTTGCAACGCTGCGGAGTATGAAATAGTATAAAATGGTATTAAAAAGTAAAATCTTCCAAAAATTGAGATAGGACCGGTTGCCAGTTCACAGTCGATATATTATACCTTTTCGCCCTTGATATAATATCCTTGTACTCCGCGTCTGTAATCGGTAATGTAAAGGTGATAGACGTGACTACTTAGTGTTACACGGCGTGCATTCGCCCCATCATGACCTATGCGGGCTCGGTCTTTGCTCAGGCCAAACCCAACCAAATCCATAGGATGCAAACGCTCCAAAACCGATTCCTTAGAAAAGCCACGGGAGCCCCCTGGTTTGTTCGTAACGAGATCCTACATCTCGACCTAAAGGTGCCCACCATCCGTCAATTTCTTAAACGCCTTTCAAAGCGCTATTTCGACTCTGCAGTCAAGCATCGCAACCCTCTGGTTGTCGAAGCTTCCACTTATGTCCCCTCTAATATTAGTATCGTTCGCCGTCCCAGGCATGTCCTATCCGAACCTGATGACTCCATCACTCTCCTCCAGAAGAGCAGTAGGGAGACCAGCACATTACAGAGACATAAAAACAGACGCCTACCGTCATTCCGACCTCGCCGTCGAAGTCCAGCACGACCAACGCGATCCCGATTAAATTCGTCCCCCCGTCCTTTGTCCGATGATATGCCAGCCCGCGCCGCAGCTGAGCATGTAGCTTTAAATTCCCCGAATAATAACAATGATCCGATCTTGATCCAGCCTGTCCCATTTTGCTGTCCTCCCGTCAGTGACGCCCTAAGCCGAGGTTCGTACCCCACAGGGGGTGCCCTTAGCGAGCGTTCACTTAGTTTTAATTTAGAATTGTTATAAGCCCCTGCCTGGAGGCCCTGAGAGTAGTTCTTAAGGCAGCCACAGGAAAGTCCGGTTAAGTAGTCATGATTTCTTAATTCAACTACGAGATGCCATAGTTAAAAAAAAAAAAAGAAGTTTTTAAGTTCGCGACCTTACTCGGCTCGCCGTCGCTGACACGGACGAGTAAGCTCGCCGAGCCATAAGTAAGGGTACTTGCTCGCACGTCTATCACCCCTTTAAGTGAAGAGTTAAATTGAAATGGTTAAAAGATATACGATACCCTGTAAGTTTAAAATTCCAGATAGCGCTGGTTGCCAAGAGAAATGTCAACAGAATCTTTTAGTTCCATAATTAGTCACGATAAAAAATACTGGTCTCTCTGTAGTCTGAATGATGGTACTCATAATGAAAAACAAATTATTTATTTAGTCGATTTGTTAAAATGTATAATATTTTTGTAAAATATAAATTAAGTTGAAATTCCTGTATTTGAAGTACTAAAATTGTGTAATGTATAATTGATATTATATTTTAAAAATAATATACGAAGTAATTCTGATTTCTTGTTTTAATTATGTGTTGGCCTGATCCTGCATTTAATTCAATATTGATAGAATGGATGCTCGCGCCTTCTCTGTATGAGAAGAGGCTATCCTGGTATTAAAAAAAAAACTTAAGGCACAAATCGTACATAGATTTTTCTGTAGTAGATGAGTTCTGGACTAGACTGAACAACGAAAGCAAGCAGATTCATCTAAATAGCAAGGACCTGCTGTTCTCATTATGATTATTGAAGAAATTGACGGGTGTTTGGGTTAAAATAAAACTTTGCGGAAGGTTCAGTGTAGGAAAATGTCTAGTGTAATTCATAAATCATAAAGTTACGTTCCGTACGTAAAAAAATCTAATGCATTTTCTTTTTCAAATATGTTTTCGGTCTTTGTTTAGAATAAGTATTTCATAATTGATAATTTCCAACACTATTATACAAATAAAAAAAGTAAAACACCACCAAAAGCAGAGCAAAAATACAATGCAAAGGCAACAAAAATACAATAGCAAAAAATTAATGCTAACATTAAAAAAATCGACTAAATTCTTTAGTTACAGTGTCCCATCCCAAGCGATAACGAAATGTCATTCAAATACCAATCAAAGCAATTAAAAAAAAAAGTTGTGTAAACGATCGTATTATTATTGTTTTTCTTCAAATTATTTGTTTTTTTACGTAAATTACCGCGAATATGTCTGTAAGATAACTTGCGTAAGCACAAACGAACTTCCATTAACGTTTCCAAACTATCAAAACACAATTTAATTGTGTAATTATTGTGATGTTTACAGATTTATAATCAGTGTACTTCAACAACAAATTTTTTAATCGGTTGAAATGTTACCGATTTTGATGTATAATAATATGGAAGGAGGTTCTAATTCGTTAAATAATACGCCTAATTCTAGTTTTAATCAGTACGATGATAGTATTATATTGAATTGTGTGAGAAATCGTAAAAAAGTGACCGAATTGCCTAGCTGCCCGGTTTGTAGTTGTACGATACGTCACGGGGAATTGGACTCGCATTTAGCTTTAGAAGTGGACAGATTGCAGAAGTTGTCTGGTAGTGGGTCTAAAAGAAAGTTAAGTGCTAATTCTAGTGTTAATTTGGCTGTTCCGGGCTCTAGTACAAGTGTGGATGTCCCTGAAGAAGAAGTTGATGTATCTGGCTGTCTGGGTAGTGATGTTTACCAAGTAAGTTCACTTTTCAAAAAGGTGAAAAAGCAGTGGCGTCTGTTAACTATGGTTTAAAAATGTCTGCTGGATTGTTGCTCTCTGTTTTCAAATGTATTTAAACTTTTGTTATAGTTATTACATGTATACTTTAATCAAGTACCTGAAGACAGTAAGAAGTTTTTTCTTCCCACTGCTTTTCTTAAAACCTATTTTGTGGAAACTTTTTTCTAGTAGTGATAGATAAAAAAATGTATAATATCTCAAGCTATGAAGATATATACTAATCTTATAATTATATTCATTTAGATCGTCTTTTTATAGCTAAGTAGATTTCTCTTAGGATTGTAAAAAAAAAATTACAAAAATATCCTTGACGTCACTGGGATCAAGATTATAATCTTGATCTCAGGGATATCTAAGGTTTTAGATAGGATTTAAATGTTAATTAATCTAATCTAACTAATATTATAAACGCGAAAGTTTGTAAGTATGGATGGATGGATGTTTGGTACTCTTTCATGTAAAAACTACTGAATAGATTTGGCAAACAGATAGTTTATAACCTGGATTAACACATAGGATACTTTTTAACCTGATATTCCCACGGGATCGAGACTAACTCGGGTGAAACCTTGGGGCGCAGCTAGTCAATCATAAAACAAAAATAGCCTTATAACACCTTATTCGTCCCCCCTCTCTTCTACGATGCTGTGCCTAACAGGATCCACAATGATCATGTTTGTCTTTGCAAAACCTACCACCTCAGTTCACATTCAGGGAAAACCGATTATCTGACATGATAGGTTCATGTCAGATAATCGGTTTTACCTATAAGGGGACGATATTGAGTACTAGCTGCTGCCAGCGGTTTCGCCCGTGTGTAATCTTTATAAATTATAGCTAATATAATTATGTTACTCAGGGTGAATGTAGCATTCTAATGGTTAAAGATTTTTTCGAAATCGGCGCAGTAGTTTTTGAGTTTATTCATTACAAAAATACACACAAAAATACAAATCTTTCCTCTTTATAATATTAGTGTAGATTGGAAACTACTCCTATTTAAGTTACATAATGCTATATAAGTCAGTTATCTTCAAAGCTACACAGATAAGTGATGTAAACCAGATAAAAAGATCCACTAATCTCTATCAAGAAAACAACTGATTTTTCAGGTATTTAGGGTTCTGTAGTCAACAAGGAACCCTTATCGTTTCGCCTTGTCCATCTGTCTGTCGGCTTAGCTCAGAGACTCTTGGTACTAGAAACCTGTAATTTGGTATGATAGAAACTTTTTCAAATCTTTTAATGAAAATAATATTTTTTTTTTTGTTGTGAAACCATGCGTAGTTGACTTAAATATAACAATAAAAAACCGAGTTCTTTTATTTTTATATTTAAGTCAACTACCCATGGTTTGAGTGACAACGGTGTTTACCTTTACAATCATGCCGACAAAGGGGTACACTAAAATCTTGAAAAACAAAACTTTTAGGGTACCTTATGTTACTACTTTGTCCGCGAGATTAAAATATGTATAACCATACCAACTTAAGAAAGAAAGAAAGAAAAGAAAGAAAATAAATACAGGTTACAGCTTACAGGTACACACAGGCAGGTAGGCTTACAGGTTTCTATACTCTGAGCTAAGCTGCGAACAAACGTTGACTACGGAACCCTAAAAATCTATATATAAGACTATGGGTACATATTTATACTGCCATGTTTAAAAGTTTTTACTGTTTACAACTTTTTTTTTTTTTTGTATATTATATTATGGCTACTTTGTTATTATGGCTACTTTGTATATTATGGCTACTTTGCGAGCAATAAAACACTATTTATTTTAATTTTATTACCATCCATTAAGGGCGCACCCTACCTCAAATTGCTTAGCATGATCCTTTGTTTTGCCAAAAATACTGAAGCATTAATTTTGAAATAAATATTTATGTTAAAGTTGAGGATTGATACTAGGATTGTTTGGCGAAAACACGATGACATAAAATTTTCTCTATAGAAAAAAAATCCAAAGTTACCTCTAAACAGAATTATAAACCGCTAAAAGCAGTTACCTAAACTTTTCGAGGATAGCGCCCCACTCCGTCTCGCTCTCACTCAAGTCGCGAGTAGTATGGTGCGAGCGAGATAAAATCTGAGGTAGGAAACAGCCTTAAAAAAATCATTATTATTCCAGCGTATACACTCGAACCGTCTGCGTCGGCTCCGGGCCCGTCGCCGGAGCACCCCGCCGCCGCAGCATGGCGAGTGTCCTGTGTGCAACACGACGCTACCCGTGTCCCGGCTACAGAGACATGCTCTACGCTGCCTGAAGAGGACAGGAGCTCAGCTAGACGAGGACGTGCCGGACACCAGCTCTGAAGATGGCAGCATTGATGTGGAGGTACCAACACTAACTAACTAACTAACTATCGGTGGCGGCCTGTAGCGCATTGTGAGTGCACCGTGCACGCATTGATTGATCTAATCGCTAACAGGTTTGCTGAGACGGTTCTTGTTGTATTTACTTATATTATTTATTTTTTTATTCCTTTTTTTTACTAGCTTATTTATTAATAGGTACCTAATGGTTAAAATATTTATTGGGTATGTTGAAACTGTTTGTACTTCCCGTCACTTGTCACTAAAGGTTCATTAGAAAACCAGCGTCAGACAGTACCTGTCTGGCATTAATGCTGAAATGAACCTTTTTGGCGCAGCCGTGAGGCGCACACTATTGTTTTCAAATTTTTTTTTATTTTTTTATTTGTATTTTGTGTTTCACGAACTGTGTCCAAATAAACGTTATTCTTTCTTTCTTTCTTTTTAACACTTTTACATGACGAGATAAATTATACAGAAAGTCAAAATATCATAAAAATTGATTAAATCTACTGAGCTCATCATCTGCCTAGCCTTTTCCCAACAATGTTGGGGGTCGGGTCCCAGTCTAACCGGATGCAGCTGAATACCAGTATTTTACATGGAGCGACTGCCTATCTGTCTTCCACAACCCAGTTACTGGGTAACACGATACACCTTGGTAAGACTGGTTTTCAGACTTTCGGGCTTCTACGACGACCCGTAACAACTGTCAAAGATCTACAAATGACAGCCGGGACCAACGGCTTAACGTGCTTTCCGAGGCATGGAGGAGTCTCGGTATGTAAAGATGGTCACCCATCCACGGACCAACCCCAGCAAGCGTAGCTCACCCTGATGGATCGACCCGTGCGGCTGTTATATTACTTAGCCACGAACTCCTCCAAGTCTACCAAGCTCTAAGCCAAAAATGCACTCAACAAGTCATGTCAATTAAAATATTAATGAACTAGCGACCCGCTCCTACTTCTTACGTTTTTTTACGACTTGACAAAACATCAAGTTTTCTTAGTTATATGTAACTTAATGTTAACATATTTATATACATAAACCTTCCGGAATAAATTCTCTAAATGATGGTGAAAACCTCTTCAAAATCGGTTGCGTGGTTTAGAAGAACAACAACGGACATACAGACAAACACGAAAAGCGACTTTAATTTATAATGTGTATAGATATAAATTAGCATGCTACATTTTATTTTCGAAGTGTATTTTCGTCTGGGGTCACCAGTAAAAGTATGAGGAACAGGGTGTACAGTTCACTCATCCTTTATAGAAAAGGGAGGATCCTCCGACCAGACGGGTGTTGTGTCTGGCGGGCAACTGCCTGACGATTGATATGTCGGGAAGTTATCCATACTAATATTATAAATTCGAAAGTAACTCTGTCTGTCTGTTTGTCTGTATGTTACCTTTTCACGCCTAAACCACTGAACAGATTTCGACTAAATTTGGCAAAGAGATAGATGGCATCCTGGGGAAGGACATAGACTACTTTTTGTTTCAAAAATAATCCTATCAGGGGTGATATAGGGGATGAAAGTTTTTATAGGAAACCCAGCATTTCTTAAGTATCCCGGTAGTATATTCCCGTGAGACGATATCCGATATACACGCGGGCTGGCAAAAGCTAGTATATAATATGTCGATCGCGCGGCAAACTCTGTTTGCGCGATGCAGGATTTGTGTGACGTCAGATCTTTGATGCGTAGTTCGCATGTGGCTTTATAGATGCCACAGTAATATTATCTTGGTTACAGAACGACGAGCCCGCTGCGGGTGGTTTCGGCGCAGAGTATCAGTGGTGCGGCGAGTGGCGGGTTAGGGCCACGGCTCTGCAGGACTCCGAGGCACGAGACGCTACCTGTGTGCGGAGAGCTTCTAACGATCAGGCACTGGTGAGTACCTAACAGAAATATGAATTACTGGGGAGGTTAGATTAAGAAATTTAATTTAAAAAAAAAACAACCGACTTCCAAAAAAAAACACTCAAAAGTGAAAAAATAACTTTTAATTTCGGAAGTGATAATAAGCCCTTTGATAATTTTCCCTTGTACATAATTATTATTATAGATATTATAAGTCTTTGTTAGTTCTTAAAATTCTAATAATTAAATAAACCATTTCGGAAGTTGGTTTCTTTGCTTTTCAATTTTCGTTTTTTGCCACCGATTTCCGATATATTTTTTTTTTTCACATTTGAGTGTTTTTTTTGGAAGTCGGTTGTTTTTTTTTTTGTAAAAAGTTTTTTTATTTGAAAGTTTGTGCTCGCGAAGTCTACTGTTCACAGAACTACTAGTATTTTTAGAAGTGCAAATGGAAATGATTACGTGTTCGAATAAAACCATGCTTTAAATAAACCTGTTTGTTGTCATTGTATGCTTCAGGTGGTCGACGGTGATGAGGACGCTGAGTTGTACGGCCCGCCACAATACTCGCCCTCTAGGATAGCGCCTGATGTAAGTATTACGGAAACTGAACTTTATGCGTCGATATTAAAGTTGTTTTTCCAGAAAGAAAGATATATAGATTCATTTATTTGCCTGAAATATGGTATTTTACAGATTTTATAACACATACACAAATAGTTCTTCATATTCCGCCTACTAACTTCCGCATTTTTTTGACAATATTATTGGTTCTAATTAAAAATAATAATTAAATTACATGTCATAAAAAAAAGAAACACATATTGTTTACATGTTTGGAAACTAAATCGCGAATGCAGTATACTTCCACAATGTTTGTAAATATGTGAGCACCATGTATCTATCACTTATTTAATTTATCTGTTGCTTCATTATTTATTCTTTTTACCTATAGTGGAATAGTAATTTTATTCTTCGTCATCATCAGTGTTACCAGGTACACGGTAATTACCGTAGAAGCACGGTATTTCTTACCAATACACGGTCTACGGTAATGATTCCCTACCGTGTAATTTTCTACGATAATTTTAAATATTAAATACCGTGTAATTTATGTAACTGTAATTTAATAAAATTAAAGCCAATACGTAAAACAAAACGCATTTTTAGTTTTTGTCGCTTTGCATACTACGCTACGCCGCCGCGTGGTCATTCCCGAATTATTGTACACACGTAATCTTAATACGACTAAATACAAAAAGGTTTTTGTATTGTCCATTTGTCTAACCATGATCAAAATTAAAATCAATATTAAAAAAAAAATAAGAAAGTGGTTAATTATAATTTTGAATACAAATATTGAATATTCATGGTTCTTTCTTTTGTTTTTTACACGATAATTTACACGGTATTTTTCAAATATATCTACGGTATTTTGGGTCTGAAACACGGTAATTTTAATCCATCAACACGGTAGTTTTGTTTTTTCATCTGGTAACACTGGTCATCATATATAATTATATGAAAAAAAAAAAAAAAAGAGTAACCGTGGAGTTTCTTGCCCATTCTACTCCATACGAAAACTACCTTTTGGAAGGGGCGACTAGAATCAGTTCTATTCTGTTGTATATTTTCACGTTTCAAAGTGCCTTTTATGTGCCTAATTGAAATAAATGATTTGATTTTGACATTGGCGTCCAAAGTACAACAAATTGTTTAATTTAAATGTTATGTTTTACTTCATTTTCAGGCGGAATTAGCCCCAGCAGACACACCCACAGATGCACAGACAGACAGCCAAGAAGCACATGAACAAAATAGTGAGAATGATACGATAGCACCAATAACTAATACCAAGTGTAACGGATTGGTTGAAGCTAGCGCTGAAGTAAGTACATCCTCACGCCATCTTCCCCTGAGGGCAGGCAGTCAATCAGTCTGCCCGCCTTTCCACAACTATGTTGAGGAGCTCGTGGCTACGTAATAACAGTTGCACGTGTCGATCCGTCAGGTTAAGCTACGCTTTCTGGGGTTGGTCCGTGGCTGGGTGACCATCTTTACATATCGAGACTCCTCCGTGCCTCGGAAAGCACGTTAAGCCGTTGATCCCGGCTGTCGTTTGTGGATCTTTGACAGTCGTTACGGGTCGTCAGAAGCCCGAAAGTCTGACAACCAGTCTTACCAAGGGGTATCGTATTACCCAGTTACTGGGTTGTGGAGGTCAGATAGGCAGTCGCTCCATGTCAAATACTGGTATTCAGCTGCATCCGCTTAGACTGGAAGCCGACCCCCAACATAGTTGGGAAAAGGCACCAGTTGGTCATAAAAAAGTGCGCGTCTCGGTGTGAACCTTAGCTGCGTTTTTTTAATAATAATTTTCACTTTTTTCAGACAAGAATTCAAGCACTAAAAGCGAGAATCAAAGACTTGGAGAGAAAGACTAATGGTGCGGGAGAGGTAAATATTGAACACTGTCTATCACACATACACACATTAACTCACCCCTTCTTCCCATGGGGGTAGGCAGGAACTACAGAACGCCTCCTGCTACGATCCTTACATACTCTTTTTGCTTCGTTCATACATCTGGGCCCTGTTTATCAAAAGTTACAAGTCTACCAGTGGCGAAGGGTGAGTTTTCGGGGGTGGGAACCCGGAGCAAAAAAAATAGAAAAAAAAAAAAAAAAAAAAAAAAAAAAAAACATTCTGACGAATTGAGAACCTCCTCCTTTTTGAAGAAGTCGGTTAATAATACTTGTTATGATGTCACTTCGGACCTTCCTTGTGGCCGCGAAAACCTACTTCTTGTTTGTTTACCTAACAAAAGAACGGTATCAATAAACCGTTTCATTAAATTCCTATTTTGATTTACTTTTCTCAAACTTATTTATAAACTCACATTCAAAAAGCCCGCTTTCACAAACCACGCACACTCACACAGTTCAACAAGTGATTACGCTCCTAATAGCGCAACGCCATCTAACGAAAATATCAGAAAAGCAATGCATTTTGTCAGTACAAGAACGAGATATCTCCATTCAAAAAATTCACAAATAATTAAACAGAGGGCGCGTTTAACGAGAAATTTTTAGGGAGTGGCATTTTACAATTCAGAGTTTTCGCTCACGGCCACTAGAGGGAATTGGCCGCGCGGGTGTAGAGCTTCAAACGAATTAGCGAAAAATCGTCAGATTATGAATGTAAAAACCCCTTTATTACATAAACTACTAGAATCTGAGAAAAGTAAACAAGGGAAACAATACATTTTATTTTATTTACAACTGCCAGTCAGCTATTCATATTTATCGTAAAGGGAAACATTAGAATGTTTGAAAAAACTATCACGTCGTTTGTAATTTATACTTATATCTGAGCGAGCACGGCCTAACGTAATTGGTTTCTTAATTTCAAAACTTAACCTTGGAAAGCATGTTTCCTCACAAAGAAAGCTACCAGACGGGCCGCACGCGGGCCAAAAGACATTGTAGTTAATTAGAAAGTCCTTGACGAATTATTGCCGCCATCCTAATCCTACTGATAGTACTAATAACTTTTCAAATCTATTAAGAAATTTCAACTTATTAACTATCTACCTACTTACCCCAAATACATAATTACAACGTACACTTTCACTAAAGTCAAAACACTTTAATCACTGTTTTATACCAACAAACTAATACTACTACTACGATTCTCGAACTGATAAACTAATGTATTCAATAAATAATACGAACAAAATGCAAATTAACTGCAAGTGTAAACAAATTATAATGCGATTACGTCAAACAGCAACCACACAATAGCGTCCTGTCCGAACTCCGAGCCGAACGCATTACGAAATTCAACGAAAACTACCGAACCGATATCGCGGCATCTCGTTCACGCGATCGCTTTAGGTACAATAACTCGTATTTGACCGGCTTGCTCGAAGCGTATAAAACCGGGGTGTCACGTGACCGAAGTGACGTCATGACGCCTTGATTTTTGAAGGAGCGATAAGCCAGCCGCGCCGCCGAGTTATTTTAGAGAATATTTTTTTGCTGTTGGGAGACAACAAAGACAAAACATTGAATGTAGGCGTTTTGTATAGTTTTAATTATATGGTGTATTAAATACCTATAGTGTGATTACTTAAAAGGCATTTTAAACACTACTGACTGTGTCATTTTTCAATGACGATAGAGTGGTTTTGTTTCGAATTCCAGAAGGGAAGCCGATAGGAATCGAGTTGTACGGTAGCTGCGGCCCTGAAGTCTACACAAGTACACATTCACAAGTTACCTAGAATTTTAATTTTCGTTAAATTCATAGCTCATCACCATATTCATAATCAGCCTTAATGTTCCCACTGCTGGGACACGGGCATCAGGTCATCTATCTCTTTTGACCACATTTAAAAAAATAAAATCGAATTTAAAGATTTATTACGGTACTAAGCACGACACTTGTAAACTTGTGAGACGGAACAGAGAGTCACCGGACACTCTCAGGATTTGTTATGATTTTCTGCAAGTTGTAACTTACAAATAATTTACGACGAACGAATAAAAGTGTCAACTATAAGTACTTGTGAACTAAATAAAGACATTTGGTTATACAAGGTTTGTATCTCTTCAACTAATAAATGCAAGATTTCGCTTGTTTCAGATGAAATGTCTGATATGCTTAGAACAATATACATCACCAACGGTGTCTATACAATGTTGGCACGTGTACTGTGAGGTGAGTTCAATATATTTTTTGTTTAATTCTCTTTGAGTCGATGGTAAAGGTAACAAAATTATATTATGTTAGACTAGCTTTATCCCGCAGCTTCGCCTACGTGCACGTTGGAAATTTTCCCTCGGAAACGTACTACCTGTAAAGCTTCCAGTCGGCATGATGTTTTTCTTTCAACTACGTAGTAATGTTATCATTAATCACTACAAATACGGTCACAAAGGACGTATTTTTTTGCTTAGAACCAAGACAGTGCAGTAATTTTGTATGAAATCTCATTTCTGCACTGTTTTTCATTAATGCACTGTTTTTAGGGTTTCGTACCCAAAGGGTAAAACGGGAACCTATTACTAAGGCTCGTCTGTCTGACTGACTGACTGGCTGGCTGGCTGGCTGGCTGGCTGACTGACTGACTGACTGACTGACTGACTGACCGACAGACTGACTGACTGGCTGACAGATGACTGACTGACAGATGACTGACTGACTGCTGACTGACAGACATACTGACTGACTGCCTCACTCGCTCACCCAATCAATAACTCACTCACTCACTCACGCACCCAATCAATAACTCACTCACTCACTCACGCACCCAATCAATAACTCACTCACTCACTCACGCACTAACTCACTCTTCACTCACTCACTCACTCTCTCTCTCACTCACTCACTCACTCAGACAGACAACGTATAAAAACAGCTGCAAATGAAATGAAATAATAAGAAACCTTTTGCCGCAAAAGTCGCGGGATAACTTTGTTTTCATTAACTTGAGTAGGTATATTGTATCACGGTAGGTACATTGGTAGTTCAGCTGCATCCGGTTAGATTGGAAGCCGACCGAAAAGGCTAGGCAGATGATGAGGTACATTGGTAGTTGAAAGAAAAGTAGATTACGCACCTTGCTAAAGTGAGTAATTAATGCACTCGTGTTAATTTATTATCACACTTTGCGCTCGATGCAACAATCTACTATTGCGACATCGTCATATTTTTCAGCCTTTTTACACAAAACCTTTAATGAATGATACACCCAAACATTCCTCATGAATCACTCCGACCCCAACATTGTGGTCGGCTTCCAGTCTAACCGGGTGCAGCTGAATACCATTATTTTACATGGAGCGGCTTATCGAATATTGCTTGCTTTGAGGAGCTCGTGGCTAAGTAATAACAGCTGCGCGGGTCGATCCATCTGGTTAAGCTACGCTTGCCGGGGTTGGTCCGTGGATGGGTGACCATCTTTACATACCGAGACTCCTCCGTGCCTCGGAAAGCACGTTAAGCCGTTGGTCCCGGCTGTCATTTGTGGATCTATGACAGTCGTTACGGGTCGTCAGAAACTCGAAAGTCTGACAACCAGTCTTACCAAGGGGTATCGTATTACCCAGTTACTGGGTTGTGGAGGTCAGATAGGCAGTCGCTCCATGTAAAATACTGGTATTCAGCTGCATCCGGTTAGACTGGAAGCCGACCCCAACATAGTTGGGAAAAGGCTAGGCAGATGATGGCTTATCGAATATTGAAGTTGTAGCGGAAAATAAACTTTATGTGAAGGCATTAAAGTAACTTTTCGGCAATGAAATTAATTGAAATAGCAAGTTTTTAATACAAAGTATTGTATCTTTCAGGTATGCTGGCTCCAATCATTGCGTGCTAAGAAGATCTGTCCGCAGTGCAACGCCATCACCACAGCGCAGCATCTAAGACGAATTTACATGTGAATGAATATCCTATAGGGTTAGGTAAAGTTTATACAATATTGTAAACATGTGGCGGTATCTACATCGCCACATGCGAACTACGCATCAAAGACCTGACGTCACACAAAAATCCTGACGTCACATAAATCCTGCATCGCGCAATTAGAGTTTACCGTGCAGTGGACATATATACAAAAACCCAATATCAATCGTTGGGCAGTTGCCCGCCAGACACAACACCCGTCTGGTCGGAGGATCCTCCCTGTTCTATGGGGGATGAGTGAACTTCCCTGTTCCTCATACTCCTAAATACATACAGGGTGTGACAATACCCTTCACGAAGCCATGTTTTGAGCATTCTGTACATCAAACTTATGTAACTTTGTGCAAAAATAATTTCTGGGAAACTAGTTTTATTTTTGGTTGTGAAAATTCGCTATTTACGGTAGTTAGCAATGTAACGTACGCACACGTAGTAGTATGAATGCTTGTACAGGGATCGTGACAGTATTTCATTATCTGCCTGGCCTTTTCCCAACTATGTTGGGGTCGGTTTCCAGTCTAACCGGATGCAGCTGAATACCAGTATTTGACATGGAGCGACTGCCTATCTGACCTCCACAACCTAGTAACTGGGTAACACGATACCCCTTGGCAAG
Organism: Lithophane socia; assembly: GCA_947522985.1. Classification (NCBI taxonomy): domain Eukaryota; kingdom Metazoa; phylum Arthropoda; class Insecta; order Lepidoptera; family Noctuidae; genus Lithophane; species Lithophane socia. The sequence continues at coordinate 1,957,012 of OX383281.1, read as the reverse complement.
ACTGGTTGTCAGACTTTCGGGTTTCTGATGATCCGTAACGACTATCAAAGATCTAGACATCGTGGGAGTGTTTGAAGTTAAATAATAATAATAATAACAGTACAGGCGCTTTAATTTGTGTAAATTATTTCATCACCACTGCTGTCAAAACGGTGAAGGAAAACATTCCCTAGAACAAAAAAATCGAAGACGTGTGACATCTACCAACCCGCACTGGGCCCGCATGGTGGATTACGGCCCACTCCCTCACAGAGAGGAGGCCTGTGTCCCAGCAGTGGGAACATTATAGGCTGATTATGATGATGTGAATAACATTAAAAAAAAAACAATGTTAAAAAAGTTGGAAAAACCTCCAATATTTATGTAACCAGAAGGTTCCAAGTTTACAAACAAATATAATAAAAACGGGAAGAAAGTGGGGCTCCTGGCTTCGTTTAGGGTAGTTTTACACCCGTTTATAACATAACACCATTTCGGCCATTTCTCGAACAAAAATGATTATTTTCATTCGAGAAACTGGCCTTGATGCTACGTTCTTCTACATGAGCGGTACACCGGTAAATTGCGGACGCCATGTGGTGGTTCCACATAGCGTCCGCAATTTACCGGTGAATGACGTCACTGAAACTTTATATTAAGAAAGTAAGCTGGAGTATTTTCTTAGTTCATGACACCCGTCACTGCGGCCGTTATGTAGCGGCTACCGCTTTTCTAGGAATCCGTAGCGGTCCCTAGACGATCGTGCGGCACGACATGCGATACGTGCTGTCATGCATGCATGACCGTTTATTTGTATTGATTGATACGAATGACAGCACGTAACGCATGTCATGCAAACTACGTGCTGGCAGTTGATTGACAATTCCATAGAATTTAGTGTTATAATTATCATGCTGCATGATGGACCGTCATGCAAAGTCCTTCATGCAGCATGATAATTCACGTAACAATCATATGCATGTAATTTTTTAATATTTTTATTAGATAGTTTATATCGCAAATAATAGTTTAAAAAATTCGACTTCAAAAGCAATTTAAAGTACTTTTACTTACTTTTTTTTAATATCCAACCGGCTCAGTCTTTTGAAACACCCTCCATTTGGCGCGCTTGGTGTGGTGACGTGACAGTCTATGACAACAAACAAACAAGTGTCGAGTCAATGTCAAACACATTGACATTTTGATTGTTGTCATAGACTGTTACGTCACATCCGCTCTGACCTATAGAGTCGCTCAAGTATTTGAATATCCCAGTTTTTGGGCACTTTAAAAAAAAAAATTCTCCCTCAAAAAGAAATATTATTCAAAAATATTTATATAGTTTATAAAAAAAAATACTTGACCCTTAAGGCCAACGCAGACCGGGACGGGATGGCAAAGGATTTTGCCGTCAGTCAGCGGACACTAGCCGCTTAGATACCGCGGCATACCAGCGCCTTGCCACGGCGCGCGCACCCCGCGGTTTGTCACAACCAGCGCCGGCGTCCTCGGCATGCCGTTGCCTACCGCAGTACGCCACGGCATTCCGCCGCGAGAGCCCGTGGCGCGTCTTTCAATGCCGTGCAATCAAATCCCTGTCAATGCCACGGCGTCATTTTAAAGCATAGCAATTTATGCTGAATTTCTATATTGATACGTTTGAAGGTCCATTGGTAAAGAATTAAATCCCTTGCCATGCCGTCCCGTCTGCGTAGGCCTTTATTTGAATCACATGCATATTTTCTATTGCATGTCATGGCGCATGATCGTCTACGGCCCGCTTTAGAGGCGTCATTCTAGAGCGGGAAGTCCATGCGACGTTTTCGCAGACAGCCCCCAACTACTTTCAGACTTCACTAAAAATAAGAGTAATTGATAATGTATGATAATTATGCCTTCTATGAAGATGTACAATAATAGTATATAATATTAGCTTAAAGAGCAATTACTGTGTAAATAAAATTATTTTTTTTCATGAATTTTGTGTAGTTTTATTTTCTTAAAGGCGAAAGCTTTAGATTAGCCCGCGAAATTCATTTTTTTTTTAGTTTTTTGCAATTTGCCGGTCAGTGGTGCCGATTCTGTTGTTCACAAACTAAACTAAATTTAAGTTTAGTGCATCTTTTTCTTTCTATTTCATTAAGAAAAGGACAGAAGATAAATTTTAGTTTAGTCCTGTCAAAGTAATCAGCGCCTGACGTAAATTGACGTAATTTTACGTAACGGTGACGGAGGCAAATAATTATATCTTCTACTTACGCAAAGTGGGAAAAATACGTAATTATTGAAGCTCACTCAAAAACTACGCAAGCAAAATTAATAAAATTTATATGGGACCACCTCTGAAGCGTGACCTACCAAACAAAAAAAGAATCATCAAAATCGATTGATAATTGGCGGAGTAATCGCGTAACAAACATACAAAAAAAAAACAAATGAATGAAACCTCCTCCTTTTTGGAAGAAGTCGGTTAAAAAGACTCGTTAAGACACATCTAATGAGCCCACTTTCGATGGTTTTACTAGTAGCCATTTAAGAGTTCTGTTATCTATGACCACTAGAAGTGATGTAAGTATTCAAGGGTCTCGTTATCTACCATCCAGGTTAGTCCTACGACGCATAGCTATGTTTTTCTGTCGACAGACAGACTGTTGGTATATAACACAATCTTGAAACCAGTCTGGACATATGGCATCCAACTATGGGGGACTGCTAGAGTCTCGCACATCAACATGCTCCAAAGATTCCAAAATGTCATCCTTAAAAACATCAGTAATGCACCATGGTTTGCAAGAAACTGCGAGGTTGGCTTGTTGTATATCTAGAAATGCAGCCGAACAGTATTCCTTATCTTCCAAAGACTTCCTTATTTTATCATAGATCCTGTGGACTTGTTCTGTCGTACCTTGTTTTTGCCGAAAGCCAAATTGGTGGTCAGGTATGGTGGACCGATGGAGTAGTTGTGGTACCATTCTGCTCAACAATCGTTTTTCAAATAGTTTAAATGTTACAGGCAATAAACTGATGGATCTATATGAGGTTACCTCATGCTCTGGTTTGCCTTCTTTATGGATCATCACTATTTGGGAGACTTTGGGAATTTTCCATAATGCTAGAAAGTGGTTTGTTCTTAGTACGCCATTATAGAGTGCCGTTAAGAATACAACCAGAGGCGTATTTTAAGATTCAGCGCCCTGGGCCTGAAAGGTTTGCCGCCCCATAAATTAAAGGAAAAAAAAGCAACGAAACTAGTCCCGAGACGCGATGGAGTCGAACCGACCGACACGCCGCCGGTCAGTAACTCAGTAAGGGCCGAGTCACACCGGAATGGCAGCGGGCCCCGGCGTCTCCGCTGGCGGCCTCGCGCGACCTCCTCTCAAAAGGAGACTAGTTTAGTTTCTACCTTTTCAAGCGATACTGGTCTTTTCAGTATGTAGATAAAGTTTAAAATTATTTCACACTGAAAGTGCTCGCCGTGTCGCTGCCGGCAGCGGCCCCCGCTCTCCGTTGGCGGACTCGCGCGACCTACAGAGCCCACGCGCCTAGTCTCCTCTTGACTAGTTTAGTTTCTACCTTTTCAAGATTTTCAAGCGATACTGGTCTTTTAAGTATGTAGAAGTATGCTCGCCGCGACGCTGCCGGCCGCTACCATTCCGGTGTGACTCGGCCTATATACGATGTTTAAAATTATTTCACACTGAAAGTGCTCGCCGCGACGCTGCCGGCCGCTACCATTCCGGTGTGACTCGGCCTATATACGATAGTCCCGCGTCTTGATGTCTATCAAATTTACAACCAAATGAGTTTTAATTTTTGATAAGTAGGCTTATTTTAAATTTCTTCAAAAACAAAGGCTAACAAAGCTGAGCGCGAGGTGCGGAATACGCCGCCCCTCGCAGCCTACCGCCCCGGGCCATGGCCCTTTTGGCCCTAGGGTAAATACACCCCTGTATTGGAGTGTTACATTTTAGCGTAGCTCTCTGAGGAGTTGGAATAGAAACATCTAATTTCGCATGATGCTTTGAGTTCATAAAAGGTACAAACCGAAATAATTGGTAAGTAATAAAAAAACCTAAAATCGATACTTGCGCTTCAATGAGAAACCCTTCTAGGGTTTCGCAAGGATCGATTTTAGGATTTTTGAAAATCATTTTTTTATTTTCCAACGGTGTCGATTAAAGAAAAAATAAAATTGCACAGCATAAGCACAAATTAAGACCCACCGTAGTAAAATCGTAGTTTTATGTCATGCTGTTTGAGAGGTACAGCATTTGCCAAACGTTACCCCAGCGGGCGGCATCTTGAATAACTCTGATACCTCAAGACGCACGAATTTCATTTTTTGGCCACAATTAGGCACAAATGTGATCTATCTAAGTAGCTAGTTTGTACCTACTCAGGTACGACCACCGGTTAAGAAACATGCCGCTGGGGTAACGTTACGCCAGCGGAATTTGTTTTTCGTGAATATCTTTGGATCGGCTGGACGCACAAATTCTAAATTTCGGGCACATTTACACGAGATGGGGTACTAATTATCGGTCGAGCCGAAATCCTGAAAAGTGACAACATTCCGCTGAGGTAACGCACACCAAATACATAGATACCTACCCATATAGTAAATAATTGAAGATTTTTTTATTTTTCACTTTTGAAAATGGACGAACTGCCGCCGTATTGTTTTTTTTTTTAACATACTTACCCTATGTCACTCGGGATAAGGATTCGAACGATAACTCATACATCAAAATCCGTTCAGTCATTTAAACGTTATGGTGGATTAAAGAAACTCATATACATAGGTGGTACATACATACACACATGAACCCTGAAAACACTAGACTCCTTTTTCGGGTCACGTAATAAAGCATCAGTGCGTAAACCATGCGTATTACTTGCCTTCCTCCTACTAACTTAACAGTATAGAAGAAGAAAACCGGCCAAGTGGGAGTCGGAATCGCGCATGAAGGGATCCGTACCATTAAAAACGGCAAAAAAAAAACACGTTTGTTGTATTCATTATATACTTTTTATAGCGGCAACAGAAATACATCATCTGTGAAAATTACAACTGTCTAATGTCACGGTTCATGAGATACAGCCTAGTGACAGACGGACGAACAGCGGAGTCTTAGTAATAGGGTCCCGTTTTACCCTTTGGGTACGGAACCCTAAAAACGTGCGAGTAACAATGTGCCGCTTCTGTTATTATAAGGTATTTTTTGCATGCTGAAATGTATTAAACTTGCGACAATCTAAGAAGTCCGTTTTGACAGCTATAAAAATGATTTGTGTAACGATGAAAAAAAAAAATGGTTTCTTATAAACTGATTCTCGAGACATATCGATTCAGATTCAGATTCATTTATTTGCGAAAACATATGTAGATAATATACATGGTATGATGCATAATATAGGTGTTACAATGTTATTTTTTGCTCAACATGTTTGACCATTGCTGGTGTACAAATTTAGTCGAAAGACTACGTTTTCAAAGTAAAAAATATAAAAATACAAAGAATAATCATTTAAATAAATCAGCAATTAACATCAATATTAAATTAAAAATTAGGTCAATAGTCATGCGATTCAAAATAGATAGAAAAGATTCAGTCAGTATCTTCAGAGCGATTTATCATTTAAAAATTCATTAACGTCATAATTTTTCACGATTGATCATACTTAGAGAGTTTGTAATCAACGACTTATCTACATTGTTTAAAACTGATTCTCAAGGCATAACGTTTTATTACATGTACGAGAACGAAACGTCAAAACGGACTTCTTAGATTGTCGCGAGTGTAGTAAGCAAAATATGTGGGACTTCTTAAGACCTTTTATATACCTACCATAGTTTATGCAAAATTAAGATATTCAATTCTATTCTTATGGCGTTTAATAATAGCCAACAGTTTTAAAGTTATGTGTAACATTTGAGAGGGTGTTCGCCAGAGTGTGAACGAATTTGATTTCTTAAGGATGTCAACACACAGAACGCGGGCGCGGGTCGGGCGCGGAGCGGGACCCACGCGGGAGCCGCTCCCGCCACCCGCCGACACAATAGCGCGGGGCGGGAGCGGGTCGGGCGCGGGATTACGGCGGGTGTCATAAATTGTAATTCAAGGAATTACATGGATGTCAACACACAGAACGCTTTCAAGGTAAGATGGTTACAGAATAGCAATGTGGGTGTAGCGGCGTTACATTCGTTGCAATACACGTATCGATGATATTCTCCATATTGATATTTTTTTTTATTAATGTCAAGAACCTACAACTTTTCCATTTTCGCGTTCTTCTCTTTAAAATAAGTAAAAAATAATAATTCTTCGTCCGTGTCAGAATCACCCAACATTTTCACACTGCAACCGCTGCCGTCTGTCAAAGTACAACCGCGCCCGACCCGCTGCCGTCCCGCGCCCGACCCGCTGCCGCCCCGCGCCCGCGCTCTGTGTGTACACGATGAACCGCGCGACTCACGCGATGAAAACGACCCGACCCGCTCCCGCCCCGCACCCGCTCTGTGTGTGTTTTGGGCTTCAATGAACCTTATCACTTAAACTACACTGACATACATCACACTGATAAGGATGACCAGTGAGCAAGAATATGATTTTTAAATTACAGAATTGACTGAAACCACGCTCACACGTTTAAAAGGTTTTTCACCAGTGTGTATACCAATATGTTTTGTTAAATTACCCTTTTTACTAAAACGACGCTGACATACGTCACACTCATGAGGTTTATCACCAGTGTGGTGACGAATATGAGTTGTTAAATGACTACTTTGACGAAAACTACACTGACATATATCACATTTGAAAGGTTTTTCACCAGTGTGTATACGAATATGATTAATTAAATCAAATTTTACAGTAAAACTACGCTGACATACATCACACTTAAAAGGTTTTTCACCCGTATGTATAAGCATATGTCTTGATAAATTACCATTTTGACTAAAACTACGCTGACATACATCACACTTATATGGATTTTCACCAGTGTGTAGACGAACATGTGTTGTTAAAGCACTCTTTTGATTAAAACTACACGGACATGCGTCACATTTAAATAGTTTTTCACCAGTGTGAATTAGAATATGTTTTTTTAGATTACTTATTTGACGAAAACTACGCTCACATCTATCACATTTGTAAGGTTTTCCATCAGTGTGTATACGAACATGTGTTGTTAAAGCACTCTTTTGATTAAAACTACACGGACATGCGTCACATTTATATAGTTTTTCACCAGTGTGTATTCGAATATGTTTCGTTAAACCACTCTTGTGACAAAAATTACGCTGACATACATCACACTTATAAGGTTTTTCACCGGTGTGTTGACGAACATGCAATGTTAAACGTGTGTATAAACATATGGCTTGATAAATGCTGCATTTTATTAAAACTACGCGGACACACATCACACATATAAGGTTTTTCACCGGTGTGTATGCGATTATGTTGTGTTAAATGATGCTTTTTACTAAAACTACGCTGACATACATCACACTTGTAAGGTTTTTCACTAATTTGTGTACGAGTCTGTTTAATCATTTTATTTACTCGATTAACACTTCGCTGATCACATTTGTCAGGCTCTAAATAAGTGCCAGGTTTGGACGTACGTTTTTGAGTTTTCCGTATAACATTCGAGTCTGGTTTTTCTTTTGTAGTTTGCTCGGCTGTTTTTGCATCTTCTAGTTTTGTTCTTGGTGTGTCTAATTTTGGTTTCTTCGCAACGGTCGCCCCTGTGATTATAAATCTGGTTAGTACAATGTTCGAAGAATCAGTTGAAATGAACAAGACTCGTTAAGGGCGCATCCTACCTCAGATTTTTGATCGCACCAGACGACTCGCGACCTGAGTGAGAACGAGACGGAGTGGGGCGCTAGCGGCTCTAAAGCGTCGAAAAGTTTAGGTAATTGCTTTTTACGGTGAAAATAATGCAAATTAAAAAAAAATACACACATAAGACCTGCTTTATAATTAGTTCAGTTATCATGCAAAGTTTCATGATCTAATTTGAAGTATTTTTTGAATACCAGCGGTATATAATTCTGTGCAGAGGTAACTTTGGATTTTTTTTCAATCAAGAAATTTGATGTAATCGTGTTTTCGCCTCACATAAGACCTAGCAACAATCCTCAACTTTAACATATATTTATTTCAAAATTAATGCTGCAGTATTTTCGGCATAACAGAGGATCATGCTAAGCAATTTATGATTGGGTGCGCCCTTAAGAACGCGGTGACAGATGAATTCTCCATACAAACGTAATACCAAAATATTCTGCTGTATTTGAGCATATTTCCACCATATTGTGGTGTTATTCGGATTGAGACAGTATTTATCTAGGTTACTACATCCTTTTTTTTTCATAAAACCTACCTAAAGTAAAGTTATAGCGAATTGAATTTCGAACATTTTTACAGCGTAAATGACATGTTTTCATACTGTTTTTTCTGTATTATAAACAACTACATGTCATTGTGTAATATTGTTGCAGTAGAAACATAGCCTATATTATCAAGTTACAAATTATCGCAAAAGAGTTGGAAAAAAATTAAGTTTTCATTCATCATTTTTGGTATTACGGAACACATTCAAAGGAGAATGCTACGGAATGTATAAACCAAAAACCCAGAGAACCATCCCTCGTGTAGGGTGACCATATATTATCGACTGAACGTATTATACAAAATACAATTATGGCAATCAGAATACATAGGTAGTCTCAAAGATCCACACACAATACGCTGATTATAAGATTTGGCTTGTTACCTTCTGTTATCTGCAGTACCATACATGAGATGATAATCAGCCGTAATGTAACGGCAAGAAGTTTTATTATATAGAGTTTTATTTTATTATATAGAATTGGAATTAAATTATGTAGTAAGAAACAGAGACAGCTACTCTGGGCTTATAGACTTAACCCTATTTCAAAAAATAAACAAGCTTTTAAAAAGTATTCCACACTTTACAGGAAAATAATAAAATTAACCCAGAAAGCCCAAAATAACCATTTTATAAATGTTTCACAAAACAAATCAAAAGCAGCCTGGCAAGTAATTAACAAATCAAAATTTTGCTTGCCCCAAGAACCAATAATATCAATATCAAAAGATAATTTGATTTTAACGCACCCCATAGATATAGCCAATGAATTCAATAAATATTTTATTGAGGTTGTTGAAAACAATCTACAAACGAATTGTACGTCGACAAAAAAATCGGTTAAAGAAAATGTGGCGTCACAGTCATTATTTATGTTGCCTGTTGCAGATGATGACATAATTAAAGTAATTAACAGCCTCAAGAATACGAATACTGTCGGATACGATGGCATATCAACCAAAGTCATTAAATATGTCAAGGAAGTTATAGCACCACCACTATCACATGTCATAAATTTATGTATTGTTGATGGTATATTCCCTAATAGTTTAAAAAAAGTAATCATTGAGCCCATTTTTAAAAGAAATAACAGAACTGATGTTAGAAACTATAGACCAATTGCAAAAATACCGGTATTTTCAAAAATAATAGAGAAAATAATTTATAATTCTTTTTATACTTATTTTGAAAAATTTAAACTATTTTGCAATGAACAAAAGGGGTTCAGAAAAAATGTTAATATTAATATGGCACTATTTGACCTATTATCCAGTGTCATGACATCTGTCGATAAAAGAAATCATGTTTGTGCGATATATACAGACATGACGAAGGCGTTTGATTTTGTGGATCATAAAATTCTACTTGAAAAATTACATGGCTATGGCATTAGAGGAAACATCCTTAAACTTATTGAATCATACCTAAGTGATAGACTACAATGTACGGAAATCTCTAGGATATGTCCTTTAACCAAATTGGAAACCACCTATACCTCTGACGCAAGGTACATAAAATATGGCGTGCCTCAAGGTAGCGTTTTGGGTCCACCACTTTTTTTGATATACATCAATGACCTCCCAAAATCCACAGGACAAAAAATGGTACTCTTTGCAGATGATAGCACGGCCATTATAGAATGTAACAATCCAAAAAATTATCAAAATGACATTAATAATTCTCTATATAAAATAATAAATTGGCTTAATGATAATAATCTTATAATTAATTTAAATAAAACCAAAGATATGCACTTTCACCAACGGCTTGAGAAACCACTAGTCAATGTCGCTTATGAAAATTCTAAAATAGAAGAAGCTAGTAAAACAAAGTTCCTAGGTATAACTATAGATGATAAACTTACTTGGAAACCTCATTTGGAGGAAATATGTAAGCGATTGAGTAAATCTGCGTATTTGCTATCCCAACTTTCAAAAAAAGTAAATATGGACACACTGTTAACTGCCTATCATGGACTAGTCGCCTCAGTTCTGCGATATGGTGTTATTTTTTGGGGACAGTCAACAAATAGGGAACTTGTATTCAGGATGCAGAAAAGGTGTTTACGTGCAATGTGTGGCTTAAAAACAACAGATAGTTGCATTCCATATTTCAAAAAGTTAAAAATATTACCTCTACCAGCTTTATACATCCTGGAAACTGCATTATTTGTAAAAACAAATCCACACTTATTTAAAAAAATATGTGCAGTAAAGAGAACACCGATACGTGCCCAGTACATAAATGAATTATGCCTTGTTAAATGTAAAACTTCTCTAATGAAGAAAAGCTTCTTTGGTGTTGCTCCACAAGTATATAATAAGATTCCCGATAAAATAAAATGTATGCCATTGCAAAAGTTTAAAATAACACTTAACGGGTTATTACTTGAAAGATGTTATTATTCTTTAGATGAGTTTCTCGATGACAAATCTCTATAATAATCTAATCCTGACATATGTACATTTTAACATTATACTAATACTAATCTTTTGAATTTAAATGACATGAAATAAAATTGACTCTTAATTGTAATAAAATGTAATTTGCATGCACGCGCTAATATGCGTTATAACTGGGTACCTATTTAAACAATTATTTATAATGTAATAGAGGTATCATTGTAATTCAATAGGACCTAACCAATCAATCGTTTTTATTTTTTATTTTAAATGTTGATCATTTGTATGTCACCATTGGCAAAACATAGCGCACTACCTAATTTTTAAGATCTTTGTATGTAATTACCTATGTTTCACAAATAAATTATTCTTATTCTTATAGATTATATTAAATCCCGCAAGAACTTTTATTATACAGTATGCAAGGGTAAACACCGTTGTCACTCAAACCATGGGTAGTTGACTTAAATATAATAATAAATGGCCCAGTAACAACAAAAAAAAACCTTATTTTCATTAAAAGATTTTAAAAAGTAAATATCCGACTCTGTCCCGATACTCATGGATACGCTACGAAACAGCTGACTGAAGAGGGGCCGCGCGGTCATGTAACAAAATAAGCTATTAGCAAAATAAGCATGTAAAAAAATAAGCTATTTTTGTCACGGCCAATCTCAACGGGCGGAGACTACACAACTGCGCGGGCCATATTATAAATATATTGCACAAGTGTGTGCACAGACACAGGTGCACTCCCTATTCCCTCACTCTCTATGTCATGTTATGCGTAAACAAACATGAAAAAAAAAAGTGCTACTGTTATTTATGATTTTGACTTATTTTAAAACAAGCAAGCATAATTATTGCCATATCATTACAATGATATCACAATAACTATGCTTGCTTCTAATTACAAAAATATTTTGCACAATTATTTTAATTCAGTACGCGAGTAAATAATCAAATGATATTTTTATACAACGTGCCGCTACAATGGCGACATTAATTTAACACACATATACGATTTCGCGTATTCATTTTATGAAAATATTTGAATTTCATTAAACGTTATTATTTATTGATTTATTTACAATTTTCTAAATTACCATCATAGAACAACCTGTACTTAAAGAACTGTAACGAAGAGGTCATTTGCCGGGGTCACGGATCATATGTAGGCGAATAAAAGGAAAGCCGCGCAATTTCTTAGAAATCATGGCCGACAAAGGATTTTACCGATAGAACGACGCCGACGTAAGCCAGCTGGTAGGTAGCTTCATGAATGAATCTTTTACACAGAGTGATCTCAATTTTGGTTATGTTTTTATTATTTAGTTTGTTTGAAAATTTAAATATTTCAATTTTCGAATTATTTTATTTTATTACAATTTTTATGTTTACTGGCCACTAGCCCTACCCGTGTGTTAAATTAATGTCGCCATTGTAGCGGCACGTTGTATACTGTAAAATGCACAATCAATTGTGACTACGCTCGATTACTCACCTCAAAAGACGCTTACTTTCTTTCTTTTTTTTGCGTTTTTCTTTCTGGGAACTGATGGCCATAAGCGTGTTTTATTTGATTGCCGTGGCTCTGTAAATAATTATGCATTTAATAATGAAGTCAATTTACTAGTTCTTCTTGTCGACACGAGCAATATCCGAATAGATCCTGTAATTTTAATAAAAACTTTATACAAAAAAAAAAACAAACGACTTAAAAAAAAATAGTGAAAAATAACTTAAGTTTCGGAAAAAAAATTTAAACGGTCTGTGGCAAAAAACGAAAATTGAAACGCAAAGACACTGACTTCCGCAATTTAAGTTATTTTTCACTTTTTTTGTTTTTTATTTTTTTTTTGAAGTCGGTTTATTTTTTTTTGTACTTAAGTTTTTATTTTTCACTATTTAGTTGTGGTACCTACCCCACACAAATTCGTATACCGTTATCTGCTATGTAAGTAACAGCGACGGAGTGATATAATTATATCGTCTATACGCAAAGTGGGAAAAATACGTAATTATTGAAGCTAACTCAAAAACTACGCAAGTCAAATTAATAAAATATATATGGGACCACCTCTGAAGCATGACCTACCAAACAAAAAAAGATTTATCTAAATCGATTCATAATTGGCGGAGTAACCGCGTAACATACATACAAAAAAAAAAACATACAGACGAATTGAGAACCTCCTCCTTTTTGAAGAAGTCGGTTAAAAAGATTAGCCAGTTATCGCTTATCAAGCAAGTTATTATCGGAGCTGCCTCCTCACGGTAACACCAAAGTCCAGATAAAAATACTAGAATTATTTAATGAACTACAACGACTGCGAAATTTTCATTTTAGTTTTATCAATGTTCACTTATGTAATAGGAATTTCACAAAAAAGTCCGAGCAAAAACTGGACCGTGCTTTACTGCTTGACGGCTGAGGTGGCGGCTTCGTCGCGTACGGAGAAACTGGCTTATACACCGGCTCGGCGGCCTCGGCCAGTAGGTACTCACGGTCTCACGATAAGGCTCAATTTACATTGCCGCGGTACGGAATCGAAGCAAGCGTTTTCACGAAATTGGGTCAAAGCATAATGAACTTTATGACAAATACGTAACGTACAAACTTCAAAACACTAGCTGACACAGCGGCCACAGCTGACGGAGGCTCATTAGATACATAAGTAGGTACCTTCCAATTAATATTAGTATGAAACGGATAAGATCTAAACGTCATCTAAAGATAGAAACGTAAATAGCAAGAAAAAAATGTCTTTATTTTCTTGGGCTGAGTTGAAAATATGTAAACAATTAGTAAGTACTTAGCTAAAAAAGTACCTAGGTAGGTAACTTATAATACAGGGTGTTAGTGTAAACACCGTTATCCTTGAAACCAGTGGTTTGGTTTCATCTATAAAACGTAAAATCAATAGAAAAATACAACTCTTTTTTTTTTTTAAAGAAAATTAACATTTTTCCACAAGAATATTTCACCTGTAGGGTGAAATATTCTGTGAAATGTTGGTGTCTGGTGAAATATTCGCAAGGGCAACGAATTTGCGTCTCAACACGGCGGCCGGCGGTTGGCGGGGGCGGGCGGGGCGAACGGGACGTTACATGACCGGCCGTCAGCTGTTTCGCAGCTCTCTCGAACGCGTATCCATGATTATCGGGACAGTGACGGATATTACTTTTTAAAATCATTTAATGAAAATAAGTTTTTTTTTTTTTGTTGTTACTGGGTCATTTATTTTTATATTTAAGTCAACTACCCATGGTTTGAGAGACAAGGACAACGGTGTTTACCCTTGCATACTGTAAATATCATTGGGTAATATTTACTGTTTGATACATCCCAACGTTCGGTGCCCATGTCTTCAACCAAATCCAAAATATTCGAAGTCCGTAAACAAAACAAAGATCGTAAGAATGTAGGTTACTCGATACCAGATCACAAGGCAAAATCAAAATCGAAGTTCGCAGTATAGGTCAGAAAGATTACAATAAAATTTAGCAAACAAATAATTAATTACGCACGCGCAGTACTTTAAAGAGAAACACCTCGAACAAACCCTACCTAACCCGGCCCCCGGCGCAGTTTGTGCTAGTGTGCCTGTCGGAGCGATACACACAGCTACCGCGAGCTGGAGACTACCAGTATTATATAGTGCTCTGTGGCCTCACTCCTAGTGGTGCTGGCGACGAGACTACTACGCAAGCAAAATTAATAAAATTTATATGGGATCACCTCTGAAGCATGACCTACCAAACAAAAAAGAATCATCAAAATCGATTCATAATTGGCGGAATAATCACTCCCATGCCCCCAGATTTTTATTTTTCACATTTGAAAATGGAGCCATACTGCCGCGATATTGTTTTTTTTTTTTAAAAAAATATGGCCTATGTCACTCGGTATGATGTAAGAAGGGTTCTAACGATACCCCATACCTCCAAATCGGTTCAGCCGATTTACCGTGAAAGCATAACAAACTAATAAACAAACAAGGTCACTTTCGCATTATAATATTAGTTAGGAAGTTAGGATTCTGGTCTGAGCATGCTCCCTAGTTGTCACTGCTTGCGGTAGCGTCTGGATCGGGGGACAAAACTGGGGGCTTAGCGTCTTACTGGCCATGGTTTTGCTATGGTTATCAGAATTTCGATAACTAAGTAGTGGAAATTAGTCGCCAAATATCAGAATTACCGGGCACCTAGTAAAAATATGTTTTGTCCCAAATTTAGTCGCTAATTAGTCGGAATCAGTCGCCACGTCACAGATTTAGTCGGGTCTTAGTTTAGGTGCCCTAGTGTTAGCAGCACTATTTGCTTAATCTGTAAATGATTGTGTATCTGTGGCTAGAGAGATCACACAGTATGGTATGTGGTCATGCTTGGGACTAATATTTATTAAAATAAATATTGAAATTAACTAGAGTTATCACTTCAAAACACCTAGCTTTTGAGATTCTAACGGGACAAGGGGTAGGCGCTCCTCAGATCGGCCACCTATAAACTTTTATAACTTTTGAACCAGTGACCTCAGACCAACAAAAAAAGGAAGATGGAGCGCGCCGTACATCAAAAGTGAAGCCGCAAATCCATGCTCCTGCAGGTAAACATACAGGCTCACGCACACACCTACACTAAAACCATGCTCATCGCTCCTAGTACATCACGAGTCGTCGTCTAACTTGTAAAAACAATAGCAAATCACATAAAAAGTCTTACGGTATCACTTTTCACTTGTACGTACTTGTAATAACATCGTTTTTTAATTTAATTAACTATGAATTTTAGTTTAATTGGAACAAAAAACCTCAACGAATGAATGAAAGCAGTGACATAACGTGGGAGGGTTGCCATAATGTGATTTCAAATTTTCCCATTCGATTAAACCGATTTAAATTATGATCTCTTATTTCGAGTAATTATATTCCTGTTTTCTTTTTATATGTATTAAATTTTAGATTTCCAATTAATACTGAATCTAAAAGTAAATGGATATTAGTTATAAGACAGCGATGTAAAAATGTTTTGTTTTTGTTTCGGAATGGAAGTCCTTCTTAACAATTGAGTTATAATACCATACTCAACAACATCTTACTCGTACAATATTATCCTACCTATACAATATTATTCTCCAAATTATAGGGAAACACTTTAACAAATGACAACTCTTTTTACACACACTTATATAAAAAGGTTACTTTTGATGTTCGTAGTGCCACGTCTTCCTTTTTTTGTTGGTCTGAGCCAGTGTCAGACTAATTCTGATAATTGGCGACTAATTTCGACA
Source organism: Lithophane socia (assembly GCA_947522985.1). Lineage (NCBI taxonomy): Eukaryota > Metazoa > Arthropoda > Insecta > Lepidoptera > Noctuidae > Lithophane > Lithophane socia. Next base: position 1,940,929 of record OX383281.1, on the reverse strand, counting down.
AATTTTTCGTGTTATCACAATTAAAATCCCTGATGGTGGTCATGCCAGTGTCTGTCACATATGTATAGAAATCAACATTGCACTTGTAACTACTTCCTAGCAGGTGAACCATTGGCCTGTTTGCTTACCTATAGATTAACTAACTAATACTTACTTTTCGTTTCCGTTGCTCTTTGTTTATTCTTAGATACTTCTTGTTCGTCTTCCACTTCAGTTTTAATCTCCATTAAAGGTACAGTCGGAAGCAAAACATCATGCTCTAAATCTGATTCAGAACAGTATGGTGGTATATCTGCTACATCTAGAAAGCTAATGTCTAAATTTTCCGTTTCTAGCTCTGTAAGTAAACAAACAGTCAAGATTTATTACTTTACTCGCATGTTTTAAATAGTTGTTTTATTTCACAACATAATGTGGTAACTGTTATTATTAGTACCGTGCGTTTGCACTGTCGAAAAATTCACTTAAAAACATGTTGGAAAGTTGGAATCTCTGTTTTCTGTCAATGTATCGACTCGCGTTCGCATTGTCACGCAACTTATTGACGCAAAACATGTTTGACGTTTCATATCACTCGATATGTTTCGCCACATGTTTTTACAAACTAATTTCGTATCAAAATGTATGAATCTAGCAACATGTTGTAAGACTTGTTTTGACACTAGTCGGTTTTTATAGTCCACACATTTTGTATTCCACAAACATGGAAAGCCTTGTCAAACCCCTATTAACTTCATCGTGTCTACTTTGGACCACTCTAGGTTTCGATATAAACACGCGATGTTTACCAACATACTCGGATAACTATGCGTTTGCACCAGAAAACATTCAACATGTAGATGTTTCGAAACTTGTCACTTGAAACAAATCGCATTACTTGTTTTGTTGAACTTGCGTTCGCTCTGTACGAAACATGAGTAAGTCATACATAAGACAGGTCTCAAGATTTGTTGTAAACTACGTTCGCACTGTCTAGAAACATATACAATATATATGTTTTGTATAGAGATTTGTCACGTTTGCGTTCGCACTGTTGTTTGTTTTCGTATGTCTCGCAACTTGTCTACCTACTTGATGTTGACACATTTACGACCAAACATGATGAAATCTCTATCTTCTGTCAATGTTCCATACAATTTTTGACAGGAACTAGAGATTTAAACATGTTTTGTTGTAATGTTTCGCCAGTGCAAACGCACTGTTAAGTTGAATTAAAGTAATCATAACCATGCGTTTGCAATGGCGAAACATTACACCAAAACATGTTTAAATCTCTACTTCCTGTCAAAAATTGTATGGAAAATTGACAGAAGATGGATATTTCAACATGTTTTGTCGCAAATGTTTCGGCAGTGCAAACGCACGGTTACAAAAACTTTGAAGTACTATTATCAAAACATTTTTGACTAGCTGCGCCCAGCGGTTTCACCCGCGTAAGTCTCGATCCCGTGGGAATATTGGGATAAAAAGTATCCTATGTGTTAATCCAGGTTATAAAATATCTGTTTGCCAAATTTCATCCAAATCCTTTCAGTCGTTTTTCTTTAGTAACAAACATCCATCAATCCATCCATCCATACTTACAAACTTTCGCGTTTATAATATTAGTTAGATTAGATAGGTATATCATTTACATAGGTATTTTAAAATAATAAATTATTTTTTTTTTTCTTAAAAACTTACCGTCACTTTGATGTTCCTCGTTTGGCTCAATAATATCATCTAGTTCCTCACAAACAGCTGGTAATTCTTCTTCGATATCATTGCTTTCTGTTTGGCATTCATCAACTATACTTATGTGCACTGTAGGACATTTAATAAACCCTCCGAAAAACTCTAAGTGGTCTTCGTTTATCAGAGGTATTGTCTGTAAATGCAATCATGTCTTTGGTTAAAATAGGTTTTTATTTTTATTATCTTATTTATCTTTTATATAGATTCTTTCTTGTGAATGTGAGAACATAGTAGGCTTAGTGGACTGTAGATTCGTTGAACATTTTCGAATTTGTAAAGTACGTACACACGGCTACACATCAAGCTATACATTTCCAGTTAATGCTGATCTTGCATTGTATAGGATTTCCGTACAATGCGAGGTCAGCTTATACTGGAAATGTATAGATTGATGTGTAGCCGTGTGTACCTGGTAATTGTTGAAAGACCTACACTGTCCGCCCATACCTAACAATGGGTATTGTTTTGTTTGCCAGAATTTCATTTTCCATAATATTATTTTCCATAATCGTCCACAGTCATAATATTTAGTTGCCCTATTATCATTTATACTAATAACGTTTGTCATTATCAACTTAATAGTCATAACTTTTATTTGCCATAATAACATGTGTCATAATCATTACTTTCACTAAGTAACACATGACATAATCGATACTTGATATAAGCAACATTTAATATAATTTAGAAGCGTTTATTGTTTTGTACAAGAAATTGGTAAGGAGTACCTACTTTTTGTATAGCCTAGGGCTATACAAAAAGTAGGTACTCTATGTATAGATTGTTAGTCCTAAAAAATTGCTAAAAATTAGGTTTGAGTGACAGTAACGTATCGGTGTAAACCCGACTCCACGCAGTCTTGTATGCCCCTACCCCAAGAGTGTAATTTAAAATCACGTAGGAGCGGAGGGGCGAGGCGGCCCGCTAGTTGAGGAGCAGGTGGTTGTAACGCTCGCCGCTGCAGCTGAGGCTGGCCGGCTTCGCCGGCCCGCAAGATGAAGCTTGCGTGGGACCGCCGAAGCCCCGCAGCGCCGGAGCCGTGACAGAAACCATGCCCGCTGTGCTTTTTTTTTTTTTTGTTTCCCTTTTGTTCATGCAGCATAAACCATTTTTCTATGAATATGTTAATAGCAAAATTATTCAGTTTAACATAACATCAAAATTGCAGGCACTTGTACTGAACTAGCATTGTTGTGGTAATATGGGCAAATTAATATTACGATGAATAAATGGTATGGAAAACGACATTATTGAAAATAAAAAATATTGCAAATAAATATTATGACACTTGATCAATTATGACCAATGAAATTTCATTGGTCATAATCGATCGAGTGTAAAGTGTAAGGGAAAATGATTTTATGTCATTTGACGATTATGGCAACTGAAGCGTTATTTCTAATGAAATTATGGCATATGAAATTATGGTATATAAAATTATGGCATATGAAATTATGGCAAACATTAGTAAACCCCTAACAATGTAATTCGAAAATATTGTATAAGCCAATTATCTTTAAAAGAGTAACTGTGGAGCAGGTACTTGAAACGTTACTCAAAATAGAGGTATGATAACGTTACGTAATAGTGTTACGTATAGTTCCAGTAACTATTAGGTCCCCCCACCTCTGAAATCGTCGTTTTGTATGGGGAATTTTAACAGAAGTTGCCTTTTTCATACTAGTTAATTGATTCAGGCGTGATTTTGCGGAAATCCATTATAAAATACAATAGACGCTGATATATTTAGTAACCTATTCCGCTTGACTATTCTTCAAGAGTCATAAAAACCCTGTAAGAACGCAGAGACCCACTCTCTGCGTCCAGCGCTCGGTGTGGTAACACGTCGCGTTCTGGTTTGCAATTGGTCAATCGTCATCCTGAGGATGCCTCGTTGAGAGGTTCACCTCTCAACGAGGCAACCCCTTTATAAAAACCCTGTAAGAAATCGACACGTGTTTCAACACGTGTCGATTTCTTACAGGGTTTTTATGACTCTTGAAGAATAGTCAAGTGGAATAGGTTACTAAATATATCAGCGTCTATTGTATTTTTCATATATTTTCTTAATTGATATAACAACCATGAACACAACTTTTATGCACTCATTTTTTAAAAACTAAGATAACGTATGCCACTTAGATTAAGCGAAAAAATAAGTTAGGGCTTAGTTAAAAAAAAAATTGTGGTCATTAAAAATTGTGGCTAACAAAATGAGGAGTCAGTTTTAAGGTATTTTTATGTTTAGAAAACTATAAGCAATAAGGTTTTTTTTACTATTGGTAGTTGTCTATGATGGTCATTATTCCATATAATACCAAGCAATTGATGAATATTTTAAATCATAGAAGTGACGAGGTTCTCTATTTGTGAGAAAAAAAAACACCAATTTCATAGGTGGGGACCCAATATTTATGAACTAATTTCTTGGCAATATAATGAAAATCTATCGGAACGAAATCGTCAACTACTAATTTAGTTACAAACCGAGTGGAATGGTAGAAATAATTGTTAGTGGAACTATACATAGCGGTATTTCAACTTTATTTCATAACGTTTCAAGTCCCTGCTATAGTTTCTTGACGGCTCTTCTCCATAGGAAACAACCAATATTGGAACTGTGCTCTGTGAACAGCTTCTGACGTTTCTTAGGTGCCCATGTAGGTTTATGTGAAATAAAATATTTTGATTTTGAAAAAGTTGTTTTAGTTGTTTACAGTGCACGGGCACTATGAGTACAAACTTTTGTCAGTAATAATAGTCTGCCAGAAGAGCCTTCACAAGTGATGAGACACAGATAGGTCCAGTGCACCGTGGACAGTTGGGGCGCTACCGACCTCACTAACCTCTGCAGGAGCTATGTATGTATAGCTGGGTATCATAACTGCAACTGTTACCACACCGCTACTTACTTTAAAAGTTTCATACAGAAGTAGCAGTATTACATGGAGTATTTAAAATGTGACAGTGCTAACAGCATTTTGTCAAAAGCAGTTAAGTATATCACAAGAAAGAACCTCAATTTCACACACAATCAAAATCTTGACAGGAGGGTCAAGTCTACATTAAACTAAAATTATAAAAAGAACTACCTCAAAGTGAAAATCAAACCTCACCTCATTGTCTTCAGTCAATATCTGATCGAACAGCTCCTCGGCTTCCAGACATTTTCTCTGGAATTGGTAGCATTGCTTCAGTTTAGCGCAGCAAAAAAAACAAGCGAGCATCGGTCTACTGTCTTCAGTAACAAACTGCAAAAAAAACTACTCATAGACTATTTGTTTATTTTAAATACAGCCAATAAAATATTGTTATACAGTGCAAAAGGTTGGGTCAAAAGCCTCACGAGGTGGACAGGTGATCGGGTAGGAACATGCTGAATGCGAGAAGCACAGGACAGGTTGATGTGGCGACTCTCGGTCTTGAGGGACCCCTATGTCCAGCAATGGATGTCTACTTAGATGAAAACTGTCAACTATTAGGTCTTTTTTTACATAGCTAATTAAGTACTGTACTTACTGGGACATCAGTCAGCCTCTCATATAACTCCTGCAGTTTCTTGTTGGCAACCACATACATCTGAACGTTCTCCACTAAACATATCCTACACTTTTTTAGTTGTTCCACCGACATTCTAAAACACTGCCGAGTTTAAATTACTGGCAAAAAATATGAATACCAATTTTACTTTAGATCTGTAAACATTGAATCACAGGTAGCAAACTACATTGAATCCTCTTGAGTATTAATGTTCTGTGATTGAATCACAATCACAGACTACTTAGAGATACTTATCACCATGGACCCACAGACTACTTAGAGATACTACGTACATGGACCTAAAAAGACCTTTTTTTTTAGGTCCATGACTATCACAGAGCAATAGAATTGAATGCGAATGATAAGATGCCATGCCACAGAGCACTTTAAGGGGGATGCGCTAGGGTGGCCCGCGAAATTCAAATTTTCTTACGTTTTTTGCAATTTGCAGGTCAGTATCAGGATGTATGTTGATCTAATTATTATTTGCGGCCGTAACGAAAAAGGATTCACAGAATTATAAACATTACAATTAGCAATACAAATCTCTTAGTTCATGTAAGTGCATGAACTGAATATTTCATAAGTTTTATGAAGTTTGTAGGGCTTTGGCAAGGCTTTCCATGTTTGTGGAATACAAAATGTGTGGACGATATAAACAGACTAGTGTCAAAACAAATCTTACAATATGTTGCTAGATTTACCGTGCGTTTGCACTGGCGAATCATTTGCGACAAAACATGTTGAAATCTCTACATATCTTCTGTCAATGTTCCATACAATTTTTGACAGGAACAAAACATGTTTAAATCTCTAGATTTAAACATGTTTTGTTGTAATGTTTCATCAGTGCAAACGCACGGTCATACAGATACATTTTGATACGAAATTGGTTTGTAAAAACATGTGGCGAAACATGTTGAGTTATATGAAACGTCAAACATGTTTTGCGTCAACAAGTTGCGTGACAATGCGAACGCGAGTCTATACATACATTGACAGAAAACAGGGACTTCAACATGTTCGCCAGTGCAAACGCACGGTTTATTAGATCTTGCAATGCTGGAGCAGACATTATGTATTGTTATCTTGTGAGTGTTCGTTGTCTGTGCTTGTTATCCCTGTCTGCATCCTTTTATAAATCTGTTTGTAAGTGTAGTATGAGTTGGGTTGTTTGAATTAAACTAAAAGGTATTTTATTTATTTATTACAAAAGTAAAAAAAAAACGAGAATTGCTGGAACAATATACTCTAGTTGAGTTTGTAAATGAAAAATCGCGATATAATGCAGATATACATTTTAATACTTACATAATCTACACTGACATACATCACACTGTTATGGGTTTTCACCGGCCGTGCGTTTGCACTGGCGAAACATTTGCGACAAAACATGTTGAAATCTCTATCTTCTGTCAATGTTCCATACAATTTTTGACAGGAACTAGAGATTTAAACATGTTTTGTTGTAATGTTTCGCCAGTGCAAACGCACGGTAATACATACGAAAACTAGGTACTTTTTAAAATACAGAATTAGTTAAAACTACGCTCACTTGGTACGTTTGGAAGGTTTTTCATCAGTGTGTATACGAATAATATGTTTTGTTAAAGCACTCCTTTGATTAAAACTACGCTGACATACATCACATTTATATGGCTTTTCACCAGTGTGTATTCGATTATGTTTCGTTAAATCATCCTTTTGACTAAAATTACGTTGACATACGTCACACCTATAAGGTTTTGCACCAGTGTGAATTTGATTATGTCTTTTTAAATGACATAATTGACGAAAGCTACGCTCACATCTATCACATTTGAAAGGTTTTTCGCCTGTGTGCACACGAATATGTTTAATTAAAACACCTTTTTCACTAAAACTACGTTGACAACTTGACATACGTCACACATATAAGGTTTTTCACCAGTGTGTATGCGATTATGTTTTGTTAAATCACACTTTTTACTAAAACTACGGCGACATTCATCACACTTGTAAGGTTTTTCACTAATTAGTGTACGAGTCTGTTGAATCATTTTTTTTACTCGATTAAAACTTCGCTGATCACATTTGTAAGGCTCTAAATAAGTGCCAGGTTTAGATGTACGTTTTTGAGTTGTGTGAATAACTTTCGAGTCTGGATTCACTTTTTCCGTTCTCTCGGCTGTTCTAGTTGCTTCTAGTTTTGTTCTTCGTGTGTCTAGTTTTGGTTTCTTCGCAACGGTCGCCCCTGTGATTATAAATCTGGTAAGTACAATGTTCGAAGAATCAGGTGAAATGAACAAGACTCGTTATGACACATCTAATGATCCCACTTTCGATGGATCGCTAGGGTAGCCCGCGAAATTCAAATTTTCTTACGTTTTTTGCAATTTGCAGGTCAGTATCAGGTTGTATGTTGATCTAAATATTATTAGCGCTCGTAACAAATATGGATTTAAAGAATTATAAACATTAGAATCAGCAATACAACTCACTAAGTTCATGAAAGTGCCAAATGTCATGATTTCATAAATAGTCATTCAATACACTTTCATGAGCTTAGAGAGTTGTAGGTATTGCTGATTTTAATGTTTATAATTCTGTAAATCCATATTTGTTACAATAATATTTGTTTTAATAATATTTAGATCAATATACAACCTGATACTGACCTGCAAATTGCAAAAAACGCAAGAAAATTTGAATTTCGCGGGCCACCCTAGCGCATCCCCCTTAAAGAGTTCTGTTATCTAGTGTCCAGGTTCAGCATCAGACCAGCTCGATGGTACCATTCCATTGTGCTATCATCGGATTCATATCATTTGCAAATTGTCTAACTATGACCACTACAAGAAGTGATGTAAGTATTCAAGGGTCTCGTTATCTACCATCCGGTTAGTCTTACGACACATTGCTATTAGAGGTGGTGCGCCGATCAGCGTGGCGCACACCGCAATGCAGATATAGTAGTTTACTACTATATGGTGGTGGTGTATTAAACAAACCATTATTATATATTTAGTGTTTAGTTTACTTAACACTTAATATCATAATGGTTTGTTTCGACATACCTATTTATTTCATAATTTCAAGCAAAAGACGTCCACAGCTGGATATAGGCCCTCCCAAGCACTGCCATTTCGACCGGTTCTGTGCTTCTCGCATCCAGCGGATTACCGTGGCCTACACCTGGGGACCAAATCTACTAATTTACAAACGTGTCAGTGGTCTCACAAGGATCAGTTTTTGACAGATATGCCATACAAAATCAGTCAAAAACTCATCAGTCGGTCCACCTTGTGGGGGGCCTTCCATCTAACGCTACGTCTTCCGGTACGCGGTCGCTACTCCAGAGGGCCTAGACAAGTGACAATCGCTTCGAAAGCGTTTCGTATTTCTACAACGACTTTCAACAGGATTGACATAAGCTTTTCGATAGCGTATGTCAGTCCTATACATTTTTGCCTTTTCCATCATCGTTATCGCTGATAGAATGTCACTTTGTCTAGGGCCTCTGGTCTGTACCGACGATGTACCGAACCATTTTATATGAGCATACTGCATATTAAAATTTAAATAGCGCGTTTTGCCGATTTACGAACTTCGTCCGCCACTGTCAGCGGCGGTGGACTGGGCGAGTTGAGAAAGAATTTAATTTTGTTTTTAAAGCTGATCTCGGACGAAACGTGCTATATTATGTTAAATATTCATATTATATATTGTTATAATGGCTTGATTTTAATATTCGTTTTATTTTCAACACCCACGCCGATTACGCTGCTGCCGCCGGCAAAAAATACGTCAGACGCCGCCGCCGGTAAGAAAGGCATCGGCGCACCCCTCTAATTGCTACATCTTTCACACAGCGATATGAAACGAGCCGCGGTAGTAGTTACTGCATTATCTTAAAATACCTATCTAATGACATTATGTGTTGTGCAGTTGTTATTCGTCATGCAGACCATTTTATCCGGTCCTCCTTTAAAGTATAGAAGAAAAACGTGCCGAGTAACAATGTGCCGCGTATGTCGTTTAAAAATAGCCAATAGTTTTAAAGTTATGTGTGGCTATCACATTTGAGAGGGTGTCCGCCAGAATGTGTACGAATATGATTTCTTAAATGAACTATAACACTGCGGCGATAAACATAGAGACCGATCTGTTAGGTATAAAAATAATCTGTTAGTTAATGTTACCCTCTTCGCGCATGAAACTACATGCCTATAGCCCCTACGTAATGTCCATAAAAATATTTAATAAATTACCAGATGCAATAAAAGATGAAACGAGCGATACGAAATTTATAGATAAGATCAAGCAAATATTAATTAAAAAAGCATACTACACATTAAACGAATACATACAAGACAAAAAAAATTAACACAAACAGACACCATAGGTACAGTTAATTGTTCATTTCATACATAGAAAAATATTATAATAATTTATAATCTCAATATTTTTTATCGTTTATTTATTTCTTTTCTTATATAATTACATTTTTAAATATTTCTTAAACTAAAATGATAATAACACATAAAAATATAAACCTAGAAGTCCGCCGATGTCGGGAGCAGGGTCCAAGCTACCGGAGGTTAGGCCTGCAGAGACAGGAACCTCCTCACAATGCAAGCCGTATCAAGCAAGGGCCTGATTCAGAAGGCAGTACTCCTTAACTGCCTTCTGAATCAGGCCTTTGATCCAACCGCCTAACGAGAGTCTCGAGAGATGTTGGTCGAGGCTTTCGGCCATCAGGCCATTGGCCGTTACGACAATCGGCACAATGATAGCCGAGCTCACACTCCACATGTCGACAACCTCGTGTGCTAAGTCGTGATCTCAATTATTGTTAAGAACATAAATTTAATTTAAGAACATATATTTAATATGTTTCTTAGTTTTATTTTTATATAAAGAGTTAATTTTATACTTTAACTGTGCCCTAGGTCCACAATTGTACTTTTAGCTTTAAGCCATTGTAATACCTTATCTACATTATGGAATGCAAATAAAATATGAATAAACTACATCACACTGATAAGGCTGTTGACCAATAAGCATAAGAATATGATTATTAAGGTTCCGTACCCAAAGCGAAAAACGGGACCCAATTACTAGGGCTCCGCTGTCCATTCGTGCGTCCGTCCGTCTGTCACCAGGCTGTATCTCATGAACCGTGATTAGTTAGACAGTTGAAATTTACACACATGATGTATTTCTGTTGTCGCTATAACAACAAATACTAAAAAACAGAATAAAATAAATATTTATCGTTGTTCATCATTGTTCTGGAAATTATAATTATTTTACTTAGTTTGAATTTCCGCGCATTGTTTGAAAAAGTACTATACAAGCCTTGGCCGCAACCAGGCATTGATGGACAATCGAGAAATTGTGGGCCGCGGCAAAGCCCAAGCACACAATTTCACGATCGTCCATCAATAGCCCCGTTGCAGGCCGCGAGAGTAATGTACTATTCGCCCTTGTGTATAAGCATATGTCTTGATAAATCATTTATTTTATGAAAACTACGCTGACATACATCACACATATAACTTTTTCCACCAGTGTGTCGACGAATATGAGTTGTTAAATGACTACTTTGACGAAAACTGCACTGACATATATCACATTTGAAAGGTTTTTCACGAGTGTGTATACGAATATGATTTGTTAAAACACCCTTTCGACTAAAACTACGCTGACATACATCACACATATAAGGTTTTTCACCAGTGTGTATAAGCTTATGTCTTGATAAATGACTTATTTTATTAAAACTACGCGGACAAACATCACACATATAAGGTTTTTCACCAGTGTGTATGCGATTATGTTCTGTTAAACCACACTTTCTACTAAAACAACGCTGACATACATCACACTTGTAAGGTTTTTCACTAATTTGTGTACGAGTCTGTTTAATCATTTTATTTACTCGATTAACACTTCGCTGATCACATTTGTCAGGCTCTAAATAAGTGCCAGGTTTGGACGTACGTTTTTGAGTTGTCCGGATAACTTTCGAGTCAGGTTTTTCTTTTGCATCTTCTAGATTGGTTCTTCGTGCGTCTAGTTTTGGTTTCTTCGCAACGGTCGCCCCTGTGATTATAAATCTGGTAAGTACAATGTTCGAAGAATCAGGTGAAATGAACAAGACTCGTTAAGACACATCTAATGAGCCCACTTTCTATAGTTTTGCTAGTAGCCATTTAAGAGTTCTGTTATCTAGTGTACAGGTGCATCATCAGACCAGCTCGATGGTACCATTCCATTGTGTTATTATCGGAATGCATACATTAAAAAATTGTAAAATCATGACCACTAGAAGTGATGTAAGTATTCAAGGGGCTCGTTATCTACCGTCCAGGTTAGTCCTACGACATACTGCTGTTTTTTTTTCACACAGCGATTTGAAATGACCCGCGATGATAGTTACTGCATTATATTCAAATACCTATCTAATGACATTATGTTTTGTGTAGTTGTTATTGGTCATGCAGACCATTTAATCCGGTACTCCTTTAAAGTATAGAAAAAAAACGTGCGAGTAACAATGTGCCGCGTATGTCGTTTAATAATAGCCAAAAGTTTTAAAGTTATGTGTGGTTATCACATTTGAGAGGGTGTCCGCCAGAATGTGTACGAATTTGATTTCTTCAATTAACCTTATCACTTAAACTACACTGACATATATCACACTGATAAGGATTGAGACCAGTGAGCATAAGAATATTATTTTTTAAATTACATATTGGCTGAAACTACGCTCAGACATTTAAAAGGTATTTCACTAGTGTGTATACAAATATGTTTTGTTAAAGCACGCTTTTCACGAAAACTCAGCTGACATACATCACATTTATATGGTTTTTCACCAGTGTGTAAACGAATATGTTTTGTTAAAGCACTCTTTTGATTAAAACTACGCTGACATGCTTCACATTTATAGGGTTTTTCACCAGTGTGTATTCGATTATGTTTTGTTAAATCAAACTTTTGACTAAAACCACGCTGACATACATTACACTTATAAGGTTTTTCACCAGTGTGTTGACGAATATGAGTTGTTAAATGACTACTTTGACGAAAACTACACTGACATATATCACATTTGAAAGGTTTTTCGCCAGTGTGTATACGAATATGATTTGTTAAAGCAACCTTTTGATTAAAACTATGCTGACATAAGTCACATTTATAAGGTTTTTCACCAGTATGTTGACGAATATGAGTTATTAAATTACTACTTTGACGAAAACTACACTGACATATATCACATTTGAAAGGTTTTTCACCAGTGTGTACACGAATATGATTCGTTAAAGCACTCTTTACAATGAAACTATGCTGACACACGCCACATTTATAGGGTTTTTCACCAGTGTGTATGTGCTTATGTTTTGATAAATATCTCTTTTCATTAAAACTACGCTGACATATATCACACTTGAATGGTGCTTCACCACGCTGTGTTCGAATATGTTGAATTTTATTTTTTACTGTATTTAAACTACGCTGATCACATTTGTCAGGCTCTTTGAAATAAGTGCCATGTTTGGACGTACGGTTTTGAGTTGTCCGGATAACTGTCGAGTCTGATTCTTTTCTCGTTTGCTCGGGTGTTCTTCCATCTTCTAGTTTTGTTCTTAGTGCGTCTAGTTTTGGTTTCTTCGCAACGTCCGCCCCTGTGATTATAAATATGGTAAGTACAATGTTAGAAGTAGAGTGACATGTACACGAATTAAATTAAAAAAACACGACTACCCTGCTAAAAAACGAACTAAAAAGTAAAAAACAAGTTGATAAAATTGACATTGCAGTCGGGGGACCATTCTATGCAACACTTTTTAATCTAAGAGGTCCCCCGACTCCAATGACAATTTTTATCAACTTGTTGTTTGCTTTTTAGTTCGTTTTTTAGCAGGGACGTCGTGTTTTTTTAATTATTTATTTTCTTAAAAATCATCTTCAAATATCAGAATTAGTTGGTCACTTATAGTTAAGATATGTTTTGTCTCAAATTTAGTCGGAATTAGTCGCCATGTCATAGATTTAGTCGGGTCTTAGTTTAGGTGCATCAGCTTTTGAGATTCAAATGGTACAAGCTGGGATAGGCGCTCCCCAGATCGGCCACCTATAAACTCTTGTAACTTTTGAACCAGTGACAGACTAATTCTGATATTTGGCGACTAATTTAGAAAATTTTTTCGTGTTTCCAAAATTAAAATCCCTGATGGTGGCCATGACAGTGTCAGTCACATATAGAATTTAACATTGCACTTGTAAGCTACGCCTTTTGGGTAATGCTAACTACTTCCTAGCTGGTGAACCATTCTGCCGTGCAGGCCCTAAAGTGCAGTATGAGAGAAAAAGCGGTTTCGAGTAAAGTGCGAAAAACTTTTTAACACTGTTTTTTTTAAATTTATTAATTTGTATTGTGGATATTTTTATTGCCTTGAGACTACGTGAGAACAAAGATGATATCTACGAGAAAAAATATGAATTTAGTTTATTCAATTCTGAATAAAACGTTTTTTTCCAAAATCATGACATTTACTGCACGCAAAGGGCACGAATTCAGACTCCAGGCTGCTACTGAGAAATTCTTGATGGAAAACCCAATAAAACTTTGTCCGACCTGGGAATTGAACCCAGGACCACATGCTTAGCAATGGCGTTTGCGACCACTAGACCAACGAGGCAAGGTACGCATATGCAAATTAAAATGCGGTAAAAATACTTGATACTGCAAAGTCTTTCGATTTATTTGCTACTTTGCAAAGTAATTTGCAGTATAATACTTTCTTTACTGCATTTTAATTAGTGTCTTGAACTAATTGCACGACACAACAAATTTTCCAACTTACGAGTATGTCCTAGATAAGAATTTACAGAATAAAATGACATTATGTATGTATAAGAACAACGTTTATTTTCTAAAAATGTTACTAAACTTTAGGCGTTTTGAACACATGGGACTATGAATATACTTAGGTAACAATTAAATATAAACTTTTTGCTTTCACAAGAAACATGAGATCTTTTACTTAAATGACACATTTATACCTATTTAAAAATAAATCACAAAAAATCTTAGGTATCAAAAATAACATAAAATAAAATAAATGCTCAACATTCGGTTTATCTCTACAACGCATCATTACCAAAAACAAAAGATATGAATAAGTAAATCTAAAGTGCTACCCGTTTTATAAGACATGCATAATCATCATAAATTCAAAAATATAATGTCAATACCTATGACAATGATTCTATTTACTCGGTATCATCATCAAAAGCTTCTGGTGCATCTTCGGTTTCTGCAGCCGACAAGGGTAGACTTCTCCAGAATGCCATTCTATTTTCTGGCATCAATGGCCCCAGGTTTTTTATTATATTTTGCTTTCTGGTAGAAGTGATACCCTTGTGCGTGCATCTTTTATCAGGCTTGGGGAGTTTTTTTGATTTTAAACAGTTCAAGTTACTGTATTCTTCAGCATCAAAGTCATTTTTGTAATAAAGCAAGTAGCTTCCTCTATTTACCATTAATTCTACTATATCTTTTAGGTATACCCTGTTTCCAGTACCGTCTTTGAGTTTCTGTTGTGAAACGTGAGTCTTAAAAATAAAGAAATCCGTTATTTCCATCTTTTTAACATAAATTTTACCAGAGTTCGCAATCTCTATGGCATGGCAAAAGTCTTCAAAATCGTACACCTTTTTCTTTTTGTTTAGAGATTGCTCCACGTTGTGGTGGAACGAGTCAGCTGACATAAAAGTATGTCCCGGCTCGAAATACTTCAATATAATTTTTGAAGCGGCTATGTCACTACTATTAATAATTCCGATCAAATGAGTTATCAGGCACCAGTTTTTGTTTTGAGCTGAACAATTGTCGAGCCATATTGTTATTGTTGCAGCATCTCTTTGGCTAATAAAAAATGCCCTAAATGCACTTATTAAGTCTTCTTGTTTGCGTCCGGTAATCGCTTCGTGCCAAGTCACAGCATACACGGGATTAGTGTTTGTGTACTTCCCAAGAGGCACAAATGTTTCGTTATAAACTACTATTCTGGGGCAAAATATAGCAGTTTTAAAAGAGTCTAATCTCGGGAGCATGATGACTTTCTGGAGATCTACAGAGGTTTTCTTCTTTCGGGACTGTCTTGGTATCAGCATCATAATGCTTCCGCGCTTTTACATATTTTTCTTTATGTTTTATATAACGATTACAGGTTTCACACTCGGCGTCTTGTCCGTTTTTCACATGGTCAAGATTATGAAGATTAAATTTTTCACATGATTCACACTCCTCGTGTCCAAGCTTGGCAAAAGAAATGTTCATGACGTTGGATACATGATACCTATAGGTCTCAAAGCAACATTTAACCCCCGGATGCAGATTAATGAAATTCTCGTGCATGATCTTTATTGTTATATCACTAGGTAAGTATTTCTTATTCGGGGCATGTGCTCTTCTATAGTGATGCACGCATGGGTTAAACGAATTCACGTGTTTTGTTAATAAGTCTTTATCGATTATGGTAATTTTCAAATTTCTTCCGTCCCTTTTATCTTTTTGGTTCGCTATATCTTTTCGTATAGCTGACAAAACATGGCGATCATTTTTTTTATCGTATCCTAATGTGCACAAAAAAAATGTTTTGCATACTTCAATTTTTACACCATTATCATAGAAATGGTATTTGTGAGTTACGTAGCGTTTCTTTTTGGTCTTATTATTTGTTTTGGTACACTCTTCGGTATGAACTAGGCCTTTAAGAAAAAGTCCTTTGGACTCCCAGTTCATAGACCAGTAATCAGCATGGATAGATTGCCGTTTATCGTCACTAAAACTAAAAGAACACAGTTTTTTACAAAGATTATGACACGGTGGTCTCATATAATATTTATCAAGGTTCTTTTTTTGTTTTTTTGCAGATTTTCGTAAGGTACTGATTTTTCTTTTTTTACTTTTTCGTTTACTGGAGGCTCCTTGTGCAATTTCTTGCGTATGATCTGATGAACTGCTTCCTAATGACGGCACAGGAACATAATTTTTGTCTGCTACCGAGTCGTCAGAATCTTCAAAGACTGGTATTGCAGCCAATGGTGTCGCGGTTTGGAAAATATCTGTTGATGTTGGCAAAACCTCAGAACATAACAAATCTTCTAATGTCACAAGATCATTGAAAGAATGTTTCGAAGCTGTATCTGAAGTAGCTAGATCCGCTAGGCCAGGCTGAGAGATAATCGATAGGGCAGATGTTTGATCTCCTTGAGCCAGTTGTACTGGAACAAGCTGGGTCAGATTTGGGGGCGACAAAGACTTTTCTATAAAAGTTGGTTGTGACGTAGCTGGTTGAATCGAAGTTGGTTGTGACGTAGCTGGTTGAATCGAAGTTGGTTGTGTCAAAGCAGGTTGTGTCGAAGTTGGTTGTGTGAAAGCTGGTAGTGGCGAAGCTGAATGTTCCAAACTTAGTGGCAAAAGGTCTGAAGACACAGGGATTTCTGATGTTAGTTGGATAAGCTGTTTGTCAAACAAAGCTGGGGTAAGTTCGGATAATTTGCATCGTTCGATATTTTCATAAGAATTGCTATATTCAAAGTTCTCGTTTTTAATTTCCTTCATATCTTCAAATGATAGATAACAAGACCAAATACCTGTATCAGCAAGGTTTTTTTTTGAATTGGAGTGGTGGTCGTCATTTTCTTTATCTTTGCTTAAGTTCTTATTTCTATAGACCTTGTTATATGTCATGTCAATAGATGGTGTAGTTTTTTTTAAACCATTCACCAGCGCCAACATTTTTTTCGACCTGGTACTCATCCTCCTTATATTATATTCTGTAAAAAAAAAAATACTATGAAGTGTCCATCTACAAATCAAACATTCGATTTCATTTTTAACAAAAGAAGCATTTACTTAAAAACAACAATGTTTTGAAATTTTGAACTGAAGTGAAAAGTCTCTTCAAAATTAAAAATCACTCATCGTATGGTGCGTCCAGACCTGGCGAATTGCGCCGCGAATGCGCCGCTCGCGCGCCGCGCGCGCACTTTTTCCCCCTGCGCCGTCCGCGCGCGGGGCTGCGTAGGGATTTAAAAGAGCGCGCGCAGTTCGCGGGCAGCGCACACTCGACGCGCGCCAGCGGCAGCGGTCGGACGTGTGCGCAGTGCGGTACGAGTGCTCTCCCGATTCCGGTTCCAAGCGATCCTGAATTCAAGACTTCATAGTGTTATACTTTGTTATTGATAGTAAAATATTATATATATTTTATTATTTATAGCAAAATTATAACGACTATCTTCAGCTACTTGCTGTGTGCCTTTTTCAAGGCACAGCTTGTAAAGGTTTCGATAACAGTTACCCGTCATACAAACGTACGTCGTGTTGTTGGCCCCTTCTGGGTAAAACCACAGTTTCGTGGTCCTCGGTGGATACCTATACGGTGCCAACGAAGCCGAGGGGGTGTTGACCCAAACGCACCCGCCGATCCCCTTCAGGGTGAGGCAGAAAGTTGGACGGGTCCCAGTGTTCGGCCTTGGGGGGTCTCCTAGTCGGCATTGGTGACAGTTTTGCTTTCACAGCTACACACCTGTTGTGGTCGGGTGTGTCTACCCCGACACTACAGACCCTGTTAGGACCCCGTTGCACAAATAAGATAGGCAACGGGCAAAAGCAAGCTTAGGGCTCACCTTAGGTACTCAACCTCCCTGTCTATACCCGACAGGGAGGGTTTACACATCCCCGGGCTTCCCTCCCGGGGAGTTAGAGTTAGGTATAAATGTTAGGAGAAAGTCCCTAATAAAAATATTTAGTCATGTCTGTCACGGAGAAACCCTCTCCACTGACGTTGCGAGTGTTCGCATTATTAATAAAAATGCGGGCCAAGCCCTCTGACGAGGAAAAGGCCGCATTAGATATAGAGTTCGACGCTCTATTAAAAATTTTAGGTCCCATTCCCGGTCACTCTGACCCTAACATCGCTGATTTCAGCGATGCCCTCTCCCAGTCCCTTCCGGTAATTGAGCTGGGAGACCCTTTCGTCCGCTCCCCCAGCCCGGCCTTCAGCCCAGCCTTCAGCCCCGCGATAGTAGAGTCTATGGACACTACTGAACCGGCCGCTTCTTCTAAGCGCGCCGCGACCCCGTACCAATACGCCTCTGACACAGAGAATGCCTCTCCTGCTTCCTCTTCCTCTCATTCCGAAGACGACGGGTTTACCCCAGTCCTAGGAAAGGGGAGCAAAAGGAAGAAGAAGAGACAAACCTCTAGCCAAGCGAATAAAGTCATCGCCGTCGATGACGTAATTTCCCCCACCCCTACCCCCGTAGCACAAGTAGCCGGTACTGCGCCTAGTAGCGCTACCGTTGCTAATCTTTCTTCCCCCTCCACCTCCCGCGCCGCGACCGTTGCACATGTTGCTACCCCAGTCCCGTCCGCTTCGAGCTCTAAGAAGCTCCCTCCCCCACCCCCCGTGTTCATTCAGGACAAGGGGAAGTGGACCGAAGTGTCCAAATGGTGCGTCGATCGAAAGATCGACTTCACCAACGCGCGATCTACCCTACAGGGTATCAAAATTCAAGTTCCGACCGCGAACGATTATCGCGAACTTACCAAGCTCCTGAGAGCGAGAGGTGTGTCATTCCACACCTTCTCGCTCCCAGAAGACAAACAGATTAGGGTCGTTATTAAACGAATCCCTAAGGAAATCCCCGCCGCCGATATAAAAGCCGACCTTCAGTCGCAAAATATCCCCGTAGACGAAGTCCACCGTATGCACCGCTCGCGTGGCGGTGAAGCATTCGACATGGTTCTTGTCGTCTGCTCTCCCGTTCAGGGGCATCACCCCATTTTTAATATAAAATCTCTCTGTAGCCTAGTCGGTTTCACTATAGAGAAACCAAAGAAAAACGGTAACATAGGACAATGTCACCGTTGTCAACTTTACGGGCATTCGCAGAAGCATTGCCATGCGAAACCCAGGTGCGTAAAGTGCCTGGGCGAGCACGGCACTGCTGACTGCCCCCGTCCCAAAGACCGCGCTCTATGTCTCAGCCCTCCCAGCTGTGTACTATGCGGACAAGAGGGTCATCCGGCCAATTACCGTGGCTGCTCAAAGGCCCCCAAGTTGAGTTCTCCCAAGCTCATAAAGCGTGCTGACAATCGTCAGCAAAGGGAATGCCCCACCGCCCCGTCATCTCAAATCCCCCAGAGGCTTAGCCCTCAGAGACCCAGCCCGTGGAATAAGCTCCACCATCACGAGGTCTTTCCGGCCTTGGCTACCGCGAAGCCCCCCGCCCCTCACATCCCTCTCTATTCCCTCATGGATCCGCGTATCCGTGCCCACCCTCCAGCGCACCTAGCGCCTCCCGCGCACTATGCGCCCCCCTCCCCCCCCCCCCACCCCGCGCCCTCTGCGCCCCCCGCAAAAAGCGCTCCCGCTCCCGTAGCTCAGCGCCCCACCCCCACTCCCATGGCTTCCCAATCTAAACCACCCTCCGATCCATTCAACGTGATTTCCTCCACGTTCATGATCTTCTATTCCCCTCGCGCTATTCGAATGGCCGCTGAAATTCAGCATGCCAGAGATAGGTGTGACTTTGATCAGGTCAGAAGGGTCTATAACGCGTACCCGGAAATTACGCAAGCCCTAAGTTCCATCGCTAACGGTACCTATAATGGATAAAGCCATCAACGATAGATTTAAACCCCGATCCCTCAGAATAGGCATCTTCAATGCAAATGGCATAAAAAGTCAACGAGACGAGGTTGCTCTCTTTCTCCGCGACCATAAGATAGATATTCTCCTGATACAGGAATCCTTTTTAAAACCCAGCCACCGTATGCCCTCCATAGCCAACTATCGTGTAGTCCGTAACGATAGAACGCATTGTCACGGTGGTGGCACTCTCATTTATTATAAAAAGGAGCTGTATTGCATCCCTATGGACCCTCCTACCCTCTCTCGTTTAGAAGTCTCTATGTGCCGTCTAGGCATGACAGGCCACGAACCGACCACTCTAGTATCGGCATACATCCCTCCCTCATCTTCGGAGGACTTTCAGTCCCTCTCGAATGATATCGTTATCCTTCTCAGCTTGAGTAACTCCGCTATCATAGCGGGGGACTTCAATGCTAAACATCCCTCGTGGAATAGTACCATAACCTCCACCAGAGGGCGACACTTGTTCGACCTCTCAAACTCCCTGACCTTTGACGTCATCGCCCCGATGACTCCCACCCACTACCCGCATAATCCTAACCATACCCCCGACGTACTAGACTTGGCGCTCCTTAAGAACGTCAATCTACGATTAGATTCGATAGACACGGTAGACGAGCTTAACTCGGATCACCGTCCCATAATACTAGCTCTGGCCCCCCGCATAGGTCTCTCTGACCCCTCCCATCCGAACCTTGCCACCAAGAGGGTCACGGACTGGAAGAAAGTAAGCGAAAAGCTGAAATCCAACACGTCCCCCCAGTTAGACTCTATCCCCGATAAATTTGACTCTACCGCGGACACGACGGCCGCGATCGACTTACTTACGGATCACGTACAGTCTGTGATGAACGAATGTTCTAAAGAGGTCCCAGCCGAGGATGACCGACGCTGGCGCCTCCCGCAGGATGTACGTGATCTGATAACGGAGAAGAACGCGGCCACCCGTGCCTACAGCAACTTTCCCTGTTCCGCAAACAAGGCCCATATGCGCTATTTACAGAGATCTGTAAAGAAACGTGTATCGGAGCTGCGTAACACGGACTGGGACAAGATGCTGAGCGAACTCGAGCCAACCCATCTAGCCTTCTGGCAACTCACCAGAAAGCTTAGATCAGATCAGGTCGCGACTATGCCCCCCCTAGTACGCCCCGATAAGTCCATCGCATTCGAGGACCAGGAAAAAGCAGAGTGCCTAGCCGACAGTCTAGAAGCTCAATGCTCTTCCAGCTCCCTGCCAGTAGACCAAGCTCACCTCGATGAGGTGGACGCTGAAGTCGAACGTAGAGCTTCCCTACCACCCGTAGAAGACCCCGATGATCCCCTGCCCCCCGTCGCTCCCGACGAGGTGCACGAGATCATCAAAAGTCTTAAAACTCGTAAAGCCCCCGGTTCGGATGGAATCACCAATAAGGTAGTTCAACTGTTCCCAGCCCACCTCATTATGCTACTGACCACCATCTTCAATGGTGCTCTTAGCAATAACATCTTTCCACAAGCATGGAAAGAAGCCACTGTCATCGGTATCCCGAAGCCCGGCAAGCCCAAGTCGGCGCCTTCGAGTTACCGTCCCATCAGTTTGCTCAAGGTTCTCGGCAAAATCTATGAGAGGCTTATTTATAAGCGTATCAGAGATTACGCAGAGACTAAGGGCCTCATCCCCCAAGAGCAGTTCGGTTTCCGAACTCAGCACAGTAGCGTGCATCAGGTACACCGGATCATAGAATACACAAGCGCCGGCTTCCAGCGCGGTAATATGACCGGTGCAATATTTTTCGATATCGCGAAAGCATTCGACAAAGTCTGGCACAACGGCTTGATATACAAGCTATATCAACTCGGTGTGCCGGATCGTCTAGTACTCATAGTACGGGACTTTTTGTCGAACCGCACATTCCGCTATCGTATCGAAGGAGCACTATCCTCCCCCCGACCCATCCGTGCGGGCGTCCCTCAGGGCTCCGTAATCTCCCCACTGATTTTCACGCTTTTCACGAGCGATATCCCAAAGAGTAGAAACGCGCAGTTGGCTCTGTTCGCAGACGATACGGCCATCTACTACAAGGGAATTAGTAATGACAACATACGAATCACACTCCAGCGAGCAGTCAATAATCTTGGCGCCTGGTTTAAAAAGTGGCGTATCGAAGTCAACCCCGATAAGAGTCAGGCGGTATTCTTTCAAAAATACCGTAGGAGGAACCCATTCCCCCCCCCCCCACCAATCACGATGTTCGGCAAGCCGATCCCTTGGGAGAAGCAAGCTAAATATCTTGGTGTAACATTAGACCGTTTCCTCACTTTTCGAGAGCACATTAAGGAGGTGCGTTCGCGCGCCGCCTTCGCTCTAGGTAGGCTCCACTCTGTTCTGAATGCACGTAGCAAATTGTCACTCAAGTGCAAATTGCGAACGTACACGGCGTGCATTCGCCCCATCATGACCTATGCGGGCTCGGTCTTTGCTCAGGCCAAACCCAACCAAATCCATAGGATGCAAACGCTCCAAAACCGATTCCTTAGAAAAGCCACGGGAGCCCCCTGGTATGTTCGCAACGAGATCTTACATCTCGATCTAAAGGTGCCCACTATCCGTCAATTTCTTAAACGCCTTACAAAGCGTTATTTCGACTCTGCAGTCAAGCATCGCAACCCTCTGGTTGTCGATGCTTCCACTTATGTCCCCTCTAAAATTAGTATCATTTGCCGTCCCAGGCATGTCCTATCCGAACCCGATGACCCCATCACCCTCCTTCAGGAGAGCAGTAGGGAGACCAGCACTTTACAGAAAAACAAATACAGACGCTTACCGTCATTCCGACCTCGCCGTCGAGGTCCAGCACGACCAACGCGATCCCGATTAAATTCGTCCCCCCGTCCCTTGTCCGATGATGTGCCAGCCCGCGCCGAAGCTGAGCACGTAGCTTTAAATTCCCCGACTAATAATAATGATGATCCGATATTGATCCAGCCTGTCCCGTCTTGCTGTCCTCCCGTCAGTGACGCCCTAAGCCGAGGTTCGTACCCCACAGGGGGTGCCCTTAGCGAGCGTTCACTTAGTTTTAATTTAGAATAGTTTGTTATAAGCCCCTGGCTGGAGGCCCTGAGAGTAGTTCTTAAGGCAGCCACAGGAAAGTCCGGTTAAGCAGTACGATCTTCTCTAAGATCAACTGCGAGATGCCATAGTTAAAAAAAAAAAAAAAATCGCGGGCAGCGCATTCGCCAGGTCTGGACGGACCATTAAATAAACAACTACTTACAAAAAAAAAAATCTGATTTAAGTAGGTACCTACTTATGTTTTGTTAAAGTAAGTAGGTACCTACTTAAATCAGATTTATTTTGAGAACTTTTAATATGATTGTTTTGACACTTATGACAAGTCATATTTAAATTCAATAAAATTGTCCCATCTATACCTATTCATTTACCCAAAATCTTTTTCATACTACATAAACTACGACTACCTTCTAATTATGCCTTGTCTACATAGGTACACACACACACCATTGCGTGCATACAGTTGTGTATATTACATATTAGGTATTTAATTATTTACGGGCCATTATTAATTTGACAAAAATAAACTAATAAACTATCCTGCGCGCTGCACAACCCAACTGATAAAATAATAAATTATTCTGTTGATCGATCTAATGTAATCATAAATTATTGGGTTTCTATTGTTTACAATGTTAGGTACGTAAGAAATTAACAGGTTAATGCACATGTTATTTACAAACCTTGAGAATCCCAAAATGCTTCCTTGACGAGTCTTCACTGCCTACACGTACCGGCGCGACGCGACGCATACGTCTATCTTCCGCGGCAGAATCGACACGACTGATTGACAGTGATTGAGCGAGAGAGAGAGCGACAGATCCTGACTAGAACGCAGTAAAATATGGTCTCGATTGCAGTGAAATTTAGTAGCATCGTTCAAGTTACCAATTATAATGCAGTAACAGCGACTTATACTGCTATTTAATTAGCATTTGGTTAATTTCACCAATAAAATAATACCGACTATACTGCAGTAAATAATGATCATACTGCAATTTAAACAGTAGCATTCATACTCGAACGTGATATTGCGATTAAAGTAAAAGATACAAATATTAATTTTGCTGCAATTTAGTTGGTTTTCACTATATGAACCTACTTGAATAACACTAAATAAAATACCATATTCAAGTACTTTGCTGCATTTTAATCTGTAGTTCATGCGAAATAAATTAGTGATCCACCATGCAGTATTAACATTGTCGGTACAAAAACTACTTACTGCGTTTTAATTTATATGCGACAATATTTTTTTAAGTGTAGAATACAGATTTTTAGTTGTAATAAAGATATTTACTGCGTTTAAAGTGGTGAAGTGACGAGTCGTAGTAGACGTAACTGCTATTACTGTATTTTAGTTAGTCTTGTAATATATTTAGACCTGCAAAGGTAAGTTACTGCTATCACTAATTCGTTTTTTTTACCGTTTAGAACATCCAAACGAAAAACCGATAATATCACTGTGTTCCTTATAACGTGACCCTTAAGGTTCAATATTCAACAAAAAAATGTAAAAAATCCTGTTACTGCGTTTTAGCGCCTGCACGGCAGCATTGGCCTGTTTGCTTACCTATAGATTAACTGACTAATACTTACTTTTCGTTTCTGTGGCTCTTTGTTTATTCTTAAATACTTCTTGTTCTTCTTCAACTTCAATTTTAAACTCCATTAAAGGTACATCATCTTCTAAATCTGATTCAGAACAGTATGGTGTTATATCTGCTACATCTAGACAGCTATTGTCTAAATTGTCCGGTTCTAGCTCTGTAAGTAAACAAACAGTCAAGATTATTACTTGTTTATAATTGTTTTATTTCACAAAATAATGTGATTACTGATACCTAAGTTGAATTAAACTAAACATACAAAAACTTTGAAGTATGTAGTTCAAAACATTTTTGATTATTATAAAATAAATAGATTTTATTTTATTAAATTTCATTTGATAATAATTTTGTTCTTAAAAACATACCGTCACTTAGATGTTCCTCCTTTGGTTCAATAATATCATCTAGTTCCTCACAAACAGCTGGTAATTCTTCTTTGATAGCAATGCTTTCTGTTTGACATTCATCAACTATACTTATGTGCACTGTTGGAGTTATATAAAACCCACTAAATAACTCTAATGGGTCTTGGTTTATCAGAAATTTTGTCTGTAACAAATTGTTTAAAGTATTAGGTCAATTATGCTTATAATCCTGTGGTTATGATGGTTATGTACGTATGTGTAATATTAGGTCCCCACCTATGAAATTGGTGTTTTGTATGGGGAATTTCAAAGAAGTTGCCTTTTTCATACTAACATTTTCTTAATTTATCTAACAACCATGAACACTACTGTTTTAAAACATTTATGCACTATTGTTTAAAAACTAAGATAACGTATGCCACTTAAATTAAGCAACAAAAATAAGCTTCGGCTAAGTTAAAAAAAAATAGTGGTCATTTCTGCTAACAAAATGAGGAGTCATTTTTAAGGTATTTTTAATGTTAAGAAAACTATAAGTAGTAAGGTTTTTTTTACTATCGGTAGTTGTCTATGATGGTCATTATTCGATATAATACCATGCAATTGATGAATATTTTAAATCATAAAAATGACGAGGTTCTCTATTAGTGAGAAAAAAACGCCAATTTCATAGGTGGGGACCCAATATGTTATACAATGAGCACAAACTTTTATCATTAATGTAGGAATGGAACGTTATGGTAGGATTGTGAAACGGGACGTGAAGATGGATGACAGGTGTGACGCATGAACGAGTGACAGAGATGAATGTAAGATTAGTCAAGGAGCGAAAGAGATAGTGAATGAATGTTTAAAAGTAGAATAAGTTGAAAAAGAAGAAGGCAGATGACGGAAGGAAGTATAAGACGTATGTAGAAAAAAGACGAAGAGAAAAATAAATTAATTAAGAAGAATTCCAGAGTTTTGATTCTTGTAACTTGTTGTATTGTCCAAATCCCACAACTTTTTGGGGGCTCGTCCGGGATAGGGCAATATTTCAAGTTTCGGAGTTTCAAAAAACAAAATTTTGAACAAGACGCCATTACAAAAGACGACTACAAAAGACGAGCAAATAGCTAAAAGACGGTAAGAAGACGATTAAAACACGTATCATGGGAGGGAATTCGCCGAAACATGGGAAAACTCGCCGCCAAGCCAACAACGACGAAGACGAAAATGACGCATCCACATCGGGTAGGCAAGGGTTTCACCGTGATCAGGCTACTATCTTCCATGAGAGCCTTGTCCCAAATTTCAGTGGGCAAGACAGGACATTTTCGGTAGCCAAGTGGGCGCAGGACATCGACGAAAATGCCGAGATTTTTCAGTGGTCGCCCCTACAAACCCTGATCATAGCCAGAAGGGCTTTAGTCGGAACTGCTGCGCTGTGGCTCAGGTCTGAAAAACCATTTAAGAGTTGGGAAGATTTAAAGGCTGCACTACTGAAAGAGTTTCCTGATTTGGTAGACAGCAAAACGATTCATGAGATGATGGCCGCCAGAAAGAAAAAGAGGGACGAAAGTTGCATAGACTACGTGCTAGTCATGAAGGAGATGGGAAAACGCGGCAAGATGCCCGATTACGTAGCCATAAAATACATTATCGACGGCATAATTGACTCGGAATTTAACAAAATGTTATTGTACGGAGTTACGACATACTCAGAATTGAAGGAGAAGATAAAAATATATGAGACGATCAAAGAGAAGATGAGGACGGATAACAGTGGTCATAGTCGACACAAGAAGCCTGAAAGTCATGAAAATGGCACGGGGATCAAGAGGTGTTACAGCTGTGGTGAAAAAGATCATCAGTCGTCTTGGTGTCCAAATAAAGAAAAGGGTCTTAAATGTTTTAAGTGTAACGAATTTGGACATATTTCTACGCAATGCATTCGGTCTGCGAATGAAAAGAACCAAGACCGAGAACGAGAGCGACGGGGCGGAAAACCGAACTTTCACGAAGAAAAACGTACGATGTGTGTGACCGACTTCACTCCAAACCTTCGCAAGGCTGCGGTTGGCACAACTGACGACATTGACAGGAGTACCAACGTCAGTGACAGTGACAAGATGGCGATGTCAGTGGGGACTGACACTAACTTCACTGATGTTTACGTTGAAGAGAAAACGCCGGCAAAGATTAGATTTGAAAATGCTTGCAAAACGATTTTTGTTAATAAGTGCGAAGTAAATGCGTTGATTGACTCTGGCAGCGAGATAAATTTGGTGTGTACCGAACTTTATGTTCATCTTGGAGCTCCCGAGTCAGTAAATACTGTCACGAATCTGGTGGGATTAGGCGGCAGTATTGTGTCTACGCAAAAGTTTACCGCTTGTGTATCGTTATTACCGTGCGTTTGCACTGGCGAAACATTCACATAAAAACATGTTGAAATCTCTGTTTTCTGTCAGTGTATCGCCTAGCGTTCGCATTGTCACGAAACTTGTTGCCGCGAAACATGTTTGACGTTTCATATCACTCGACATGTTTCGCCACATGTCTTTACAAACCAATTTCGTATCAAAATG
This sequence comes from Lithophane socia, assembly GCA_947522985.1. Taxonomy (NCBI): domain Eukaryota; kingdom Metazoa; phylum Arthropoda; class Insecta; order Lepidoptera; family Noctuidae; genus Lithophane; species Lithophane socia. The sequence continues at coordinate 1,913,338 of OX383281.1, read as the reverse complement.
TATCTGTATGAATCTAGTAACATGTTGTTAGATTTGTTTTGACACTTTGGTCGGTTATTATAGTCCACACATTTTGTATTCCTCAAACATGGAAAACCTTGCCAAAGCTCTATAAACTTCATCGTGTCTACTTTGGACCACTCTATGTTTCGATATAAACACGGGATGTTTACCACCATACTCGGATAACACTAAACATCAAGCAATAGACAAGTTGCGAGACATAATTTGACATAAACAAACAACAGTGCGAACGCAAACGTGACAAATCTTTATACAAAACATGTCTATTGTGTATGTTTCTAGACAGTGCGAACGCAGTTTACAACAAATCTTGAGATCTGTCTTATGACTTACTCATGTTTCGTCCAGTGCGAACGCAAGTTCAACAAAACAAGTAATGAGATTTGTTTCATGTGACAAGTTTCGAAACATCTACATGTTAAATGTTTTCTGGTGCAAACGCATAGTTAGATGGACACGAATATAACGATATTGTATTTCATGTTGTTCCTAGGCATGCTTTGCCGTGTAGTGTTATATTGGGTCAAGAATTCCTCAAAGATGTTTTCACAATTATGTCGAAGGGGTCAATACTGATTGCTCCAAACGTAAACAGTTGGTTATCTAGGCTTGTGTGTGTAGTAAGTCAGGATGAGTTTGTTTTAGGTAGAATTGAAGATCAGCAGGTGAAACAAGAGGTTATTCAATGCGTGAAGAAGTATAAACCTGAACAGGTGAAGGAGTCGCCAATAGAATTGAGAATAGTGCTAAAGGATGACGTACCGGTGGCTCAGCGACCAAGACGTATATCTTTAGCTGAACAACAAATTGTTGAAAAACAGGTATCAGAGTGGCTTAAGGATGGAATCATTCGTGTAAGTTTTTCAGAATATTCCTCACCCTTGGTGTTAGTAAAGAAGAAAGATGGCAATACTAGAGTATGTGTAGATTATAGACCTATAAACAAAAAGATGATTAAAGATGAGTTTCCTCTTCCTATTATTGACGATTTGATTGATAAACTTAAAGGTGCTCGAGTTTTTAGTGTGTTAGATTTAAAAAATGGTTTCTTTCATTTGAGAGTCAATAAAGAAAGCATAAAGTACACTGCCTTTGTTACACACAATGGACAGTATTGAGTTTTTGAGGGCTCCGTTTGGTTTATCGGTTTGCCCGAAGTATTTTATGAGATTTGTAACTATGGTGTTTCAGGAACTTATAGCAAAGGGGATATTGGTCATATTCATTGATGATTTATTGATACCCGCTATTGATGAATGTCAAGCATTGCAGCGGTTGAAAGAAGTATTATCTGTCGCATCACAATACGGCCTACAGATTAATTGGAAAAAGGCGCAATTACTATGTCGAAGAATAGAGTACTTAGGACACATTATAGAAGATGGAAAAGTTCAACCATCTCAGGACAAAACAGATACTGTAATCAGGTACCCTGAACCCAAGACTTTAAAGCAACTTCATAGTTTTGTTGGATTAACCTCATATTTTAGAAAGTATATTAAAGATTTTGCATTGATAGCTAAGCCGTTAACTGATTTATTGAAGAAGGGTGTTGATTTTGTGTTTGAGGATGTCCAGAGAAGTGCATTTAACGTGCTGAAGAATGCTTTAGCAAGTAGCCCAGTGTTAAGGATTTATGATCCTCAGTTATTAACTGAATTGCATACCGATGCCTCTGCAATAGCATACAGTGCTATCTTATTACAGAGAGACTATTCAGGAGAGTTGCACCCTGTACATTACTACAGTAGGAAGACCAGTGATGCTGAGAAGAAGTATAGTAGCTATGAGTTGGAAGCTTTGGCTATTATTGAAGGAGTCAAGAAGTTTAGGCATTACTTGTACGGTAAACACTTTAAAATTATTACAGACTGTCAAGCCTTTCAGAAGACATTGAATAAGAAGGACCTAGCAACTAGAGTAGCCAGATGGGTATTATTGCTTGAAGAGTATGATTATGTGATTGAACATCGACCAGGAGGAAAAATGCAGCATGCAGATGCTTTGAGCAGAAATCCATTTGTGGGAGCTATTGAGTTAAGTCTACATGATCAAGTCAAGCAAGCACAGATGTTGGATGAAGGTATAAAAGCGATTATAGAGATTGTAAAACATCAGCCATATGAAGACTATATCTACAGCGATGGTTTACTTTACAAAGGAGTAGAAAAAAAGTTGGTAATACCAAGATGTTTAGAGTTTGAGATTCTAAGAAGAATACACCAGAAGGGCCATTTTGGTAAAAGAAAAATGATAGGACTGTTGGAACAAGAATATTATATCAAGAACATTAACAAGAAGATTGAAGAGTTTTTACTGTCGTGCATACCATGTCTGCTAGCGACCAAAAAAGAAGGTAAACAGGAGGGATTCTTAAATTGTATTGACAAAGAGGGTATTCCTTTACATACTATTCACTGTGATCATATCGGACCACTTTCAGAGACAAGAAAGATGTATAATTATATTTTAACGGTGGTAGATGGATTTACAAAGTTTGTGTGGTTGTTTCCAGTGAAGGGAACTACCAGTAAGGAGACCATAGACAAGTTAAAGATTCATCAGCAAACATTTGGAAACCCTATACGTTTGATTTCAGATCGTGGTAGTGCGTTTACGAGCAATGACTTTAGGGAGTATTGTGAGAAGGAGAATATTCAACATGTAACCATAACAACAGGTGTGCCCAGAGGGAATGGTCAAGTGGAGCGCATTCACAGAATAATAATAGCAGTGCTAACAAAGCTGTGTATTGAAGAGCCATCTCAATGGTACAAGCAGGTCAGCCGGGTGCAAAGAACACTGAATTGCACATACCAAAGAAGCATTGACACCACTCCCTTTGAACTCATGTTGGGTACAAAGATGAAAACTAAAGAGGATATTGAGATTTATGATTTGCTTCAGCAAGAGCATAGAAGTAATTTCGTGCAGAATAGAGAAGACTTAAAGATTAAGGCTAAAGAACAAATAAGAAAAATTCAAGATGAAAATTGTAAGACGTTTAATAGAAGAAGAAAGGAAAGTCGGAAATATACAGTAGGAGATGTTGTAGCCATCAAACGTACACAGTTTGGTGTTGGATTGAAGCTTAAGCCGAAGTATCTAGGGCCATATAGAGTCACTAAAGTTAAAAGAAATGATCGATATGATGTTGAAAAGATGGATCATATGGCAGAAGGTTCTCGAGTGACTTCTTCCTCTGCAGATAATATGAAGCCATGGCCAGTGTCTGGAAATAATGTCGAGTTAGGTGAGTAGGTCTTGTTAATCTGTTAGGTTAGGGTACACCTTTGGGGTTTATTCTTGACCTAATGTTTCACTAGGACGGTATTTATGTTGTGTTATCTTGTTAAAGTTTATTGGTACTTTTAAGCTTTGTTATAGTTTTACTGTTTGATATAAGATGTACAAGTTGCAGCTGAGAATTGACTGAGGACAGTCATTTAGCAGAATGGCCGAGCTGTAGGAATGGAACGTTATGGTAGGATTGTGAAACGGGACGTGAAGATGGATGACAGGTGTGACGCATGAACGAGTGACAGAGATGAATGTAAGATTAGTCAAGGAGCGAAAGAGATAGTGAATGAATGTTTAAAAGTAGAATAAGTTGAAAAAGAAGAAGGCAGATGACGGAAGGAAGTATAAGACGTATGTAGAAAAAAGACGAAGAGAAAAATAAATTAATTAAGAAGAATTCCAGAGTTTTGATTCTTGTAACTTGTTGTATTGTCCAAATCCCACATTAATATAGTCAGCTAGAAGAGCCTTCACAAGTGATGAGACACAGGTAGGTACAGCGCACCGTGGACAGTTGGTGGCGCTACCAACCTCACTGACCTCTGCAGGAGCTATGTACTATTGCAGTCCAAAAATGTTTATCAGTTTTCAAATTAGATTCTTTATCACACTGTGTGCAGTAAAGTCTAAAATGCTATATCTCATTCTTCTTACTTTTATATTTCTTAATTTTAAAGTTGACACATTACCATAATGACATTTAACAAAGAAAATAGGTAGGTTTGAATTTTGAATTTTGAATCATCGACCTTGTGACATAGATGTGTGCATGCAATAATATGCCTTAAGGTGTTAAACATTCTCAGACCGCAACCGTATGTAAAGCTGCGTATCTACATGCTACAGGACTGCAACTGTTACCACACCGCTACTTACTTTACGAGTTTCGTAGAGCAGTAGGAGTATTTAAAATATAACATAGCAAACAGCATTTGTCAAAAGCAAATCTGATTTTTTCACACATTTATTGCAAATATCTCTTATCCTATGGGTTTTATGCTATTTGTATTTATCATAAATATTGTTGAGGATTAAATTGTCTACAACTTTTGATTACACATTCTTTTAATATCTTGAACCATTTTTGAAATAGAGGAGGGTCACGTCCACATTAAACAAAAATGATAAAAAGAACTATCTCAAAGTGAAAATCAAACCTCACCTCATAGTCTCCATTCAACATCTGAGTGAACAGCTCCTCGGCTTCCAGACATTTTCTCTGCAATTGGTAGCATTGCTTCAGTTTAGCGCAGCAAAAAAAACAAGCGAGCATCGGTCTACTGTCTTCAGTTACAAACTGCAACAAAACTACCTATTAACTATTTGTTTATTTTGAAAACAAACAATAAATATATTGTTATACAGTCCAAAGGGTTGGGTGAAAAAGTTCTGGGTCAGCAACAGCACAGAATGTGTAGGCCTCCCACAGACAGGTGGACAGGTGACCTGGTAGAAACATGCTGGATGCAAGAAGCACAGGTCAGTTTGATGTGGCAACTCTTGGTCTTGAGGGTCGCTTATGTCCAGCATTGGATGTCTATTGACTTAGATGAAACGATTAGGTCTTCAATTTTTACATAAGTACTGTACTTACTGGGACATCAGTCAGCTTTTCATATATCTCCTGAAGGTTCTTGTTGGAAACCACATACATCCGAACATTCTCCACTAAACATATCCTACACTTTTTCAGTTTTTCCACCGACATTCTAAAACACTGCCGAGTTTAAAATAAGGCAAAAAAATATGATTATTTGAATACCACTTCTTCTTGTAAACATTGAATACCATGAGCAGTTTTGATGAGGCAAAGGTAGTCCTTTTATTTATTATTGATGCCGTGTGCAATAAGTATCTGTGTGGACCTCAGTAAGGCAGCCAAGGCAGGCCAGCAAAAGCAATCGGAGCGGAGCTTAATAAACTCCCTAGAGCAGGCCCTAGAGTAAGTAGGTATGTATGTTCTGTGAACTCACAGACTACTTAGAGAACTAATGTGAACTTCTGTGTTTATAAATGTACTCTGTGAGCGGAGCAGGCAGGTGTGAAGTGCTAGACCACAGACTACTTAGAGAACTATGCTAGACTCACTCTGTGGCTAGACTTCTAGGGCCTTACCACAATTCCATCATAGTAAAAGTAGGTACCTACTCTGTGAATTCCTTTCCATAAAAACAGACGAACCACACTTGTTGACGAAAGACACGTCAAACGTCAAGTCAACGCATATCATTTATTATGTACACAGACGACACAGAGCACTATATAATACTGGTATATATAGTCGGAGACGCATATAATGTTTAGTTTTGCAGTTTGCAGAAAAATATCGAAACATCGATATTTTTTGTTCGATATATCGATATTTTTAGGCGATATTTATTATTTCGATGTATCGATTTATCGATATAAAATCAATAATTTTCAATCAAGTATTGAAAATGTATCAAAAACGATATATTTCCAATAGCATCACCGTTATTGTTGATAATTCCACCTATATGTCGCGATTTTTTTTCGATATATCGAAATCGATAAGGATATTTTTTTTAAATATCGATACGATGTATGTCTGACACTTCTTGCATCCCGTATATTATGTCAGTTTTATAAAGTGCTCTGTGGCTTTATGTCATGTCAACATGTAAAATGTAAACCGTCTTGAGTATAGTCTGTGGTCTGTGCTACGGGTCTGTGCACAGAACATTAATACTCAAGAGGGGTCTGTGTGTGGATAGATGTTGATGTTGTATTGTATTGTTCAACTAAATAATAAAAAAATAAACTAAATCCATCGAGATATAAGTACTAACGTACGTTAGTACTTATATCTCGATGACTAAATCCTTTGAATTACCGACTATCTCAACTACTTATGAGACATTTATTAGATCTAAATTCATATTATATAGTGCTCTGTGATCTAGTTCTCTCGCTCTCCAGCTCAGGCTGTTGCCGTCTTACTGAATACCGAGTGCAAACTTTTATTCGCAAAATGTTCATAAATTAATAAAAGTCGTAATAATAATAAACAAGGCACGCTAGTATTTGTTTAACAGTGTTCTTCGTTCGTAAATATCCGTGCAAATTTAAATATATGTGATACTTTTTCTGATAAAAGATGGAGAAACTACCGATGTGTAGGATATGTTTAGTGGCGAATGTTCGCATTCTAATGGTCAACAAGAACTTACATGAAGTATATGAGAAGCTGACTGATATTCCAGTAAGTTGATACTTTTATAAGAGCTAAACTTCGCCCCTAAGACAACCCACTGACCCTTTTGTTGTGTCAATCCCCACACTCCTGAGCCAGCCTCACCCAGATTATGCCCGTGATGGCTAAAATGTTGTAGAAAGCATTACTGCCAACTGTTGGCTATACAATAAGTTAAGTAAAATTGGAAATACTTACTCCATGTGGATGAAATAATGTATGACAAGTTTTATTGCAGTTTGTAACTGAAGACAGAAGACCGATGCTCGCCTGTTTCTTCTGCTGTGCTAAACTAAAGCAATGCTACCGATTAATGAGACAGTGTCTGGAAGCCGAAAAGCTGTTTGCTCAGATGATGTATGAGGATTATGAGGTGAACTATTCTTCAACACACAATTATTCTTATAACTTCTAATTTCAGTATAATGTGGAAATGATTCCTCTCAAGCTCATACTTATCGTATCTGGATTTCAGTTGTTCTTTGATTCACATAGTTGTTTAATTCCTAATCTACTTTGGCTCAAATGTAGGTTTGTATGATTATGATGTGTTAAATACTCCGCATTTTACTGCTACAACTTCAGGCAGTTTGATAAGGGTCCTGTCTCATGTCCGCGCAAACTGTGCAACAAAAGCTTGTGCAGTGGCCAATGAGATTGGTAGCATGGCCGAGCCTCCAGGGTACTTTGGATCTACTTAAGGCGCTAATTCCGGTTTAGTACCGTAAAACGGTCATATTAAAAAGCCTACTCCTCATTAACGGCTGGGTTAAAAGATCTGAAAAAAATATATGTTTGCCATAGATTCATGTACAACATTTTTGAAAAGGGGTTTTTGCGTATGGCTAATACTTTAGTCTTAAAAAAATATTTACCAAAACGCTATTTTTGGCTAATATTCCCTACTACTTCTAAACGGCTTTGATGTTTGGAAATATTTTTACACTGAAAAATTGATGGTTAGAAGGACTACAAAATTGAAAAAGCGTTTTTAAATCAATCAATATTTGCTAAGAAAATGACCCCACTTAGAGATAGAGGTTCAGAGGTGCTCTGCGCGGGCGCGGGCGGCAGTCGCGCGTGGGCATTGAGACGGGATGGCTGTGTCGCTCGCTGCTCCGCCCCGCCTATGGACCGACTACGCGCGTTTGCGTGTATTTGTGCAAATATTTACGTACGAATTGTATCAATGTGCGTTTATAGACTAGCTCGCTGCAGAGAGCCCAATTCAATTGTGCGCGTAGGCGCTATATCGTTGAGTTTTTTTTTTTTAATGTTCAATTACTTATGAAATAGCTTTTTTATTTTCATTGACAAAATTTACATACAAATTAACAATTTACAATATAAGTAAACCAAAAAAAATGTAAATATGAAATCTAACATAACATCACGCCTGTATTCCCCGAAGGGTTAGGCAGAAATGTACCTTTAGTTAGTACACTCACATTTCGCCAAATAAGTCCCATGTAATAGGGGCGAGCCTATTGCTATCAACCAGGCACAAATCCAGACTCCGGGCTGCTACTGAGCAATTCCAGATGTAAAAACCGGCCAAGTGCGTGTCGGACCACACAAAATGAAGGGTTCCGTAGTTGAGATGAATTTATTGCAAGAACAAACTCAACATTGTAGATGACAAATATGTTCTCCCATACGAAATGTATGGGAGAACATGTTTTTGCATCTGCAAATTTACGTTGGTAGATTATTACTCGTTAACTTGTAGAGCCTATTTAGCTGTGATAGTTTTCCTTTTAATTTCGTTATAATATATACCTACTACTGCCGTGAATGTTTTCACATATCCAAAACCAACCATTTACCTGCCGGCCTCAACACTTGACTCTAATAAAAATTAGCACTTCAAAGTTTAATATTTCGCAAACAGATCCATGAATCCAAAAATGGTGTTCACACACTCGCAATATTTTTGAACGACCTTTCCAACGACACACCATGGGAAAGACAAGAAAAAGAAAACATACAAAAGTTACGTGTAGGGGAGGTACCCTAAAAATAAATATTTTTCATGATTTTATTGTAGGTACCACTCCGCGTGATTAATACGTACACCCGTGCCAAATTACAGCTTTATAGTACTCAGAGTCTATGAGCGAAGCTGCGGTCAGACAGACGGACATGGCGCAACTATACGTAAGGGTTCCTTGTTGACAACGGAACCCTAAAAACGCAATAACACTTTGCCCGACCCAGGAATCGAACCCGGGACCTCATGCTCAGCAGTAGCGCTTGCGACCGCTAGACCAACGGGGCAGTCGTGAACTCGTGATATAAAATATTGTCTATTTCTATAATAATAATATGTATAACTATCCACGTCACCACATACACATGGAATTCAGTAAAAGTAAAACCAATAGATACGAAGTCGCGAACACACATTCATAAATCAGAACGTACTGCACAATCAATTATAAACCTTATCTCATTAGGTATAGCGTGCATGTTCCATGCACCATAGACCAGGTACAACTTACTCACAGGAAATCACTGGCTTGTCGCAAGCTACCCCCTTACAACGGCTGTATTACGCGCGCGATGCAACCGCTATAAAGTATCGTTTTGTGATTTTTACATTGCTTGTCCAGTCACTTAGCGACAGACTTAGGTAGTGTTGAAGAAGCAATGTATTTCCTGGAAAAATAGTACAGTCGCTGTGATATATGAAAGCAAAAATAACGTACTAAAGGCAAGAAATATTTTCCGATTTGTTGTTTATCATGAATAATGATTTTCAAGACAAATATAGGTAATTAAATACCTACTTGTGCTGATAATTATATATAGTAAGTGGTTTCATAATTTATAAACTTTTTAGTTTGGCTTCAATTTTTAGAAGAAACCACTGAACAACACTGCATCTTAGGTTGTCATGAATGATGCGGACGAAAGCGCAAGTTCGCGGAGACGGCCATTTGCCTACGACATTAGCATCTTGATCATGGCGCGCGGACACAGACACGGAAGAAGTGGGGCATTGACCCTAAAACCAACCCACTCAACCCTGGCACTGAAATTATACCTTTTGGTGAACAAAATAAGTTCGATAATTGTTCAAAAGTGCGCGTTGCTTCACGTCGCGGTCTGAGCTGCCCCTATTATTTCTATGCTTATGACCTTCTATTTTCAAGAGACACTTGAATCATCATTGTGTGGTTCTTCTAGTTCATAATTTCAACGTAATATTGTGACTATGAGTCAAGTCAAGATGATTGGCGAGCAGCTACATGACTGTGTGCGTGTATCAGTGAGCCGTGAGTTCAAAATTTCAAATCTCACACAGTACTAAAACTTTTTGTAAGTTTTTACTTGTTTGGAAGTAATGAATACAATTAACTTCATAAAAAAATAAATAATAAGCATGAATTGAATATAAATACCCTATTCATTAACAAGTGTTTGCTTTCAAAGAAACAAAAACAGCGTAGTAATGTAGGATTCGAACCCAGACCTTACAGATTACGAATCCATTGCTTAGCCCATACAGCTACGAGCACATGATAGTTTTACGCGAATTTTAGCAATGGAATGGTAGGAACAGTTCGCCACTATGACGCGTATTCTAAATGCAACAATGTTATATTTTTTTGGGTAGTAGGTAGGTACAACGACAGTTCATATTTGTGTGTTCTCCGTGGAATGTTGAGACATCGCTCATACACGCACACGCACTGGCTGTATCGTGCTCGAGTTTATACGTTACGTTATATTAAAAAAAAAACATGCAATAAAGTCTAAAATAATCATATTATTAGTTACAATAAAGTCTGCTGAATACCAATACCTATAAATAGTTAAATAATAATACAATAACTAATATTTAACTTCATAAAAAATTAAAAAATAGATAATAAGAATGAATAGATTTTAAATAAACATAAATACAACAAAAGACTAAGATTCGAACTCAGACCTCAATGATCGTGAATCCATTACTAAGCCCATAGAGCTACAAGTACATGTGAGAAATGCGCGAATTTTAGCAATGCAATGGAAAAAACAGGTGGCCAAACTCGATTTCTAAATGCACCAGAAATAAATGATATGTAGGTAAGTACTGGAGTTTTGAGCGTTTACTGTAAGAACATGTAGGTAGGTAAGTATGTAGCTAGGTATGTAGGTAGGTATGTAGGTAGGTATATAGGTAGGTATGTAGGTAGGTATGTAGTTAGGTATTTAGTTAGGTGTGTAGGTAGGTATATAGGTAGGTATGTAGTTAGGTATGTCGGTAGAAAATATTAAAAAGGGGTCATTGTACCTACATACGGCTACACATCAAGCTACACATTTCCAGTATAAGCTGACCCCGCGTTGTAGGTACGGAAATTCTATACAATGCGAGATCTTGATGTGTAGTCGTGTTTATTCATCATTATGAACAACTCTTACTCCATAATATAGGGACCAACCCTGAAATCGCGAAAGAAAAATCAGCTGTTCCCTACATTTTGACGAGCTATGCGAGCATAAAGTAGGGAATAGCTGATTTTTTTTTTCGTGATTTCAGGTTTGGTACCATAGTGAAAGTTGTTCATAATGATGAGTACAATGACCCCTTAAAATATTTCGTGTATGAAAAGATACACCTTATATTTTCTTCCAAACACATGCAAAAAAATAATGTCCAGTAAAAACTTAAAATAGCTATACGTAACTTATGTATCTATCTATACAAAATATCAGTCTTGCATCTCCGCCATTCCTTTCTGAAGTCGTAGGCAAAATTGACGTCCTATTCGCGCAAGTCTGCGCCCGTGCATTTTCTTTGATCGTCGTTTTAGTTCAGCGCGCCACCGCGCGCGTTTTACGTATTTGGGGAGTAGGGAGTTTAGCTCCGCCCACATGCGGAAGGTGTCTGACAGAACTATGGCTCTTAAGGGGGGTGTGCTAAGATGTGTGTGTGCTTTTCTATTTTGTTAAGTATTTACCTGGTACTTGTTGAAAGGCCTACACTGTCCTCCTATACCTAATAACACTGTAATTCGAAAATATTATAACAGCCAATTATTTTTAAAAGAGTAACCATGGAGTTTCTTGCCGTCTCTTCTCCATAGGAAACAACCAATTGGAACCGTGCAACTAACTAGCTTCTGACGTTTCATAAGTGCTCATGTAGGTTTATGTGAAATAAAATATTTTGATTTTGATAGCCCACAAAATTTTATTTTCTTACGTTTTTTGCAATTTGCAGGTCAGCATCAGGTTGTATGTTGATCTAAATATAATTTGCGGCCTTAACAAATATGGATTTACAGAATTATAATCATTAGAATTAGCCATACAACTCCTTACGTTCATGTAAGTGCCAAATGTCATGATTTCATGAAATAGTCATTCAATGCACTTACATGAACTTAGAGAGTTGTATTCCAATTATCTGATGATAATTATCTTTTTACAGCCCAATACTTTAATAAACCAAGACCATCTAGACTTTTGCGGTGGATTTATTAAATCTCCAACAGAGAACATAAGTATAGTTGATGGATATCAAACAGAAGACATTACTATCAAAGAAGAATTACCAGCTGTTTGTGAGAGACTAGATGATATTATTGAGCCAAAGGAGGAACATCAAAGTGATGGTATGTTTTATAAACAGAAAATAATCCTAACTATCTTAACTAATATTATAAATGCGAAAGTAAGTTTGTTTGTTTGTTACGCTTTCACACTAAAACGACTGAACAGATTTGGATGAAATTTGGCATATGGGTAGCACAACCTGAACCTGTCATGACCTGAAGAAGGACATAGGCTACTTTTCATCCTGAATAGCAGACGAAGTCGTGAGCAACAGCTTTTTACTATGTGTTCAATAAATAATATCTGAAAATAAATTAAAGATATTAAAGATATTTAAATTAATAAATAAAAAAATGTTTTGCAACACTACAATTTTTGGTCAGCGTTTAGTTTCAAGTTAAACCACATTATGTTGTGAAATAAAACAATTAAAAAAAAAAAAATAATCTTGAAAAAAAAAAAAAAAAGGAATACTCTTGACTGTTTCTAGTAATACTCTTTTCTGTGTTTACAGAGCTAGAACCGGAAAAGTTTGACAATAGTTTTCTATATGTAGCAGATAAACGCTTACACAATTCTGAATCAGATTCAGAAGAGGATGTGCCTTTAATGGAGTTTAAAACTGAAGTAGCAGAAGAACAAGAAGTATCGAAGAAGAAACGAAGAGCCAGGGAGATGAAAAGTAAGTATTAGTTAGTTAATGTATAGCAAAGCAAACAGCGCACGGTGGGCCTCCCTGTCAAAACCCCATAAAACTCAATGGTGAATATTGACAATTCATATAGCACGTTATCATCACTACAACCAAACCTACCCAGGGGTATAATATCAGGGCTATTTACTTCTGCCAGGGTTGCGGAATAGTCCGAAAGGGATACCGGGACCCTGGCAACAGGCAACTGAAGGAACACGGGTGGGTTTTAGACAGTAAGAGTCTGACACGCCCTTCCGCTCCGCCCAGAGCGGGAGCAGTCATTTGACGATTTCCCAATAAAAAAAAATAAAAAAAGGGCTATTTACTTCAATTATAACTTATTTATCAATCTTGAAAGTGAATGCATCTCATTGTTGTTGCTCGCTACTTATCGTGTCTCATACGTGCGGTGTTTGTGTTCAGTGATTTGTAAAGCCGGTGCCATACATAGCAAAAATATTTGAACACTTGTTTGAACACATGTAAGGCATGGGTGTTTGGGTATTTGATCATACTTTGATCTCACATTTATTACCGTACGTCACAACACAAGTATTCAAATATCTGACTGTGTCTGGCGCCGGCTAAGAATGACTAATTATTTTTCCCGACTACGGCGAAGAAAAAAGGAGGGTTATGATTTTGACCGGTATGTATGTATGTATGTATGTTCATCTGTTCCCTCCTATCTTCCAAACCACTTATCACAATTTAACAAATGAGGTATCGTTAGAAGCGTCGTGATTGTCCGCTAGTTATAGGCGTATAAAAATTGCGCCCTCTAGAGGACATAAAGTAAGGAACTTAAAAAAAAAATGGTTTAATCGTACCATGTTGGGTATCAAATGAAAGGGCTTAATGAGCACATTTCAAAAATATATATATTATAACCCCAAAAGAATTTAAAAAAAAAATCAAGTAACAAAAACTAAAACCCAACTACGACTTAAAAGGTACAAACAAGACACCACAGACAGACAAATTAAAAATCCGGAGTCACACGTAATCTGTTCGATTTATGCCCTAACAGTGTGACTCCGGATTTTTAATTTGTCTGTCTGTGGTGTCTTGTTTGTACCTTTTAAGTCGTAGTTGGGTTTTAGTTTTTGTTACTTGATTTTTTTTTATTTGTGTGTCATGGAAATTCAAGAACGCATTTGTTTATATGTACTTTTCGTTCTATGTGGGGGCTACGCCAACCTGTGTTTCTCAGTAATTTTTTCGGTTACTGTAATTTTATCAACAGCTGCAAAATATTGGCTCAAACTGGCCGGGTCCTGGTATAGTTTAAAATGGTAGTAAATCTATCTATTTTATGAGGAACATCATTCTAGCTGCCCCAATTTGCGCGACCGCAATATCGCTGATTTGGAAGAATACTGTATTATTACAAAATACTACAATTTCGAGTTGGTTAGACCATGCAACGAAAAATAATCCATATTCTATACTCGTAAAGATCACATTGGCGTAACAACTCTTGCGACTATGGCGTCACGAAAAGACTTAACGTCATTGGTGGACTTCTTTATCTACTTTATCTTGAGGCGAAACCACGTTTTTCTCCGCGAAACAGTCTTATCACGAAATAATACCACAAGTGTGCTTCATTTTATCCAGTGTGTCAGTAGGTCCACTATTATTTTGTGTTGATTCCCTATTCTATAAAAAAGTGGAGAAATGGTATCGCACTTTGTTTTGTAACCTTATTTCCAGAAAAAGTAAGTATGAGTGTAATGTAGTAATAAAAAATAATACAGTATTAGATACAAATTACTGTTTTTGAATAAGACACTATCCTACAACATCAACTACATTTTTCAACTAAAGAAAAATAAATCCGCACTTACTCAAACATCACCTTTTACAAGTACATTTTATCACACAATGTGAGTTTCAAAACTTTTTCCCACTATAACTGCGCAAATTAAAAACTTGCACTTTCAATAACCCAATTTCAGAAAAAAACAGTACTCATTGTGGTTTGATGTAACTTGGCATGTTTATTATTCTAAGTTGTGAAAAATTTAGTTTTTTTACTAGATAGCTTTTTTACCTACATAAATAAAATACATGAAAATAATTAAGCGCTGAATGGGTTTTCTTTATGCAATAAGCTGACATAATAAAAGAGCCTATCGACTTAAGATATGTTTTACTATTTCAGTGTCATATCGACGAACGCTGAAAATGTTTCTGAACATCAGTAATAATCCTATAAAAACTAAAGGGTTAGAAGAAGATTTTGTAAGTATTTTTTTTTATATACTCTAAGTTATATTATTTATAGCAATGCTTTTTGGGATTGGTCCGTGCACGGGTGACCAGCTTTACATATCGAGACTCCTCCGTGCCTCGCAAAGCACGTTAAGCCGTTGGTCCCGGCTGTCTTTCGTGGATCTTTGTCAGTCGTTACGGGACGTCAGAGTCGGGAGACAACCTGTCTTACTAAGGGGTATCGTATAACCCAGTTGCTGGGTTGAGGTCAGATGGGCATTCGCTCCATGTAAAATACTGGTATTCAGCTGTATCTGATTAGACTGGAAGCCGACTCCAACATAGTTCTAATTTAATTTATTATTGACATAATCTACTCATTACAATGTTTACTATATGAGTTGTATTGCAATATGTGGTTAGCTAGCGAACTCGAAAATTTATAAATATTATTTACGTTACTTCAATGGTCCTAGTTTATCATTTATAACTTCCAGTTACATCTAAAAATAGCTATTATGTAGGCGGGCACGCCCTTTGTGCCTGGAGGCTTTTATTTAGTTAATTTATGTTTACATTTACTTTTTATTTCTGCTTGAGTACATATAGCTCTCGTTTTTTTTTTTTGATTGGTATATTAGCGTGTGCTAGCTGACATATGGCTAATAATTAGATTTATGTTTTGTGTTGCATAATGTAAATGATTTTGCATACTTTTGTATAGAATCATTTTTTTCTAACTTAACAGACAGCTGTGCTGCTGGGGAGTTTGTTGCACCACTTCTTCTTCCCAGCTAAAGCACTAGGAAGTGGTGAAGGGTGGGCGTTTTTGGGGGACTGTCTTATGTAATTTTGACGTTCGAAAAGTGCTGATTCTCAGCCTAGTTTGAATAAATTATACTTTTGATTTTGATTTTGTTGCGAAAAGGCTAGGCAGATTGATTGACCCTAAGTTATATATATTTTGGATGGACCCTAAGTTATATTTTAAGGATGGAGTATTTCGAATCTTATTTACCGGAATTGTGATGGCTTGATAAAAATTGCGACGGTACGATTTCATTAGGTACAGTTTTGTATATTATATTTCAATTTTCATTACAGGTCAATTACGAACAAAATGAAGAAAATCTTATAGAACGCGAAATACTATCATCTTTACCGTGTCAAGATAAGAAGTTTACGGATCGCGGAAATATACAGGATTATTCCTCTGATGACAATACTAAGGACCCTAACTACGTAAATTGTATTGATTCTTATTCAGATTCTAATCATTATGATTATTCTTCGCAAAAAGAGAATCGCAAAAAAAAAAAACTAACAAAAGCGAATGAAATTGTCGATCACATGATTTCAAATCCTATTTCAATGATTACACCCATTGAGCCTCACACTTTTAATTATAATAATTCTCACCGACGTACTTCCGAAATAGTAAAATATATTCCACCGAGTTCATCAAGTTCAAGGTCTTCTTCAGACTCGTCAGACAGTTCAGATACAGAAACAGAAATCTACCCCACTGCAAAAAACAGAGACTCTATTTCGTACAGTGCAGATTGTGTTGCGGATAACATTTCGACGATAATCAATACATCGCCTACCTCGAACATTCGAGCCATAATACCTCAGGGTGATAATGTCACGCAGTCACCTATAATTGAAATTAATACTCTAGCATCTAACCAAACCATTTCTGAGGGTAGAAATTGCGCTACGTCATCGATAGAACCTGTCTCAGTAGACACAACATCGCGTGATAAAAAAACCTATAAAAAAAATGGTCGCAAACGGAAAGCTAATCCCATGAACTGGGTAACTATGAAAGCAAAAGTTTTGAGAAATCATGGTAAATCATATGTCAACAGGAATAAAATATATCCTGAAAGACGACTCAAAACTGCATGTGGTGAAAAATGTAAATTCAAATGTAAAGAAAATATTACAGAATTACAGAGACAAAGTATTTTTGAGAATTATTGGGATATGGGTGATCTACAACGGCAGCGAGAGTTCATTATGCGACATATTTCAGTAATTAAACCGCGATATTCATACAAAGTACATAATAGTAACAGAGGGTACAATTTCTCATTTAATATAACTGTGGGAGGTAAAAAAATTAGAGTTTGCAAAACTTTTTTTAAGGCTACCTTGGATATTAGCGATCGGGTTATTAGGACTGTAATACAGAAGACCTCTAACACTGGTATTTTAGAAGAGGATCGTCGAGGTAAACACCAAAACCACGTTCATCGAGATCCGGTGATAAAAGATGGTATACGCAAACACTTGGATTCAATTCGAAGTTTTGAAAGCCGTTACTGTCGCGCAAATACCAAGCGAACATACAGAACACATGGCAGTGAAACCGTAGCTGAGTTACATCGAGCCTATGTTGCTGATTGTAGGGCTGCGGGCGTACCATTCGGAAACTATTTTGCGTATTACAATATTTTCCGTTACGAATATAATAATATGTAATTCTTTCAACCTAAGAAGGATCAGTGTGAAGACTGCAAACTATATTAATGCAACTGATGAAGAAAAGGAGCTCGTGGCTAATTAATAACAGCCGCACGGGTCGATCCATCAGGTTAAGCTACGCTTGCCGGGGTTGGTCCGTGGATGGGTGACCATCTTTACATATCGAGACTCTTCCGTGCCTCGGAAAGCACGTTAAGCCGTTGGTCCCGGCTGTCATTTGTCGATCTTTGACAGTCGTTACGGGTCGTCAGAAGCCCGAAAGTCTGACAACCAGTCTTACCAAGGGGTATCGTATTGCCCAGTTACTGGGTTGTGGAGGTCAGATAGGCAGTCGCTCCATGTAAAATACTGGTATTCAGCTGCATCCAGTTTGACTGGAAGCCAACCCCAACATAGTTGGGAATAGGCTAGGCAGATTTATTAACAATACCTATAACTTGCATCTCGGACGACTCTGATTTTACCTGGTTTCTAACGAAGATCAAATATTTTAAACTGGGGCATAGCAAATTAATCATTTGGAATAGTCGATAGATTTGTGTGAAATTCAATCTGCTGGAAGACTGGATTACTCTGAAATCAACAGGTTTGAATTGATTTTTTTGAAGTCATCAGATTTGACATTTATATTTCTATGAGATTTATAAAGGATCTTATGTCCCTTCACAATGTTTTACGGTTAACAAAAATATACAGGGCTATGAAACACTATTGAAGCTTCTTAATACATTTTGTTTCATTTTTGTTCATTTCTGAGCCAAGCTTGTATGAGACCGTTATCCATTTCTTTTTGATAGAGAGTTTATGAAAGTTTCAAGATAGTTTAAAGATAATTAAGTTGTTTTGTTTTCTATTATCTTTATTTTATTTACAATGGAACTACGTATTAGCTTCCAAGTTTCTATAGGAATATTATGTTAATATCTAAGAACGATACAAAAACTCCCACCAATATCCTTGTTTTCCTGTTTATTTTTTTCTGTTTTATCTGCCATAAAAATTAATGTGACATTGTATATCTTTATTCTATGTTTTGTTAAACTGCTTCTTTTGGTTAAAAATTATGGCCGAATTCTTGTTATGGCTATATCATTATGAATATGAATGCGTATGAATGTCTTAACTCTAAATGTGACATTGTTCTTGAAAAATTGTTATGGATATGAATTATTGCAATAAACATTATTGATGATTAAAAAAATATGTGACTTTTTATTTATCATTACGAAATTGATTCAATAAACTTTATAAAATCACCAAAGAAGTTCTGAACTATATGAAAGATCTTTTAATTTTTCATAAGTTTTGTTTCACGTAATGCACCTAGTACGTAGACGTAGTTCTAATCCGTGTTTTTGAAATCATTAGTACAATACATATTCTATGATTTTATTTCATTTTTAACAGACTTCCATAGAGGAGGAGGTTCTATGTTCGACTTCACGTATGTTGTTTTTTTTTATATGTTCATCTATATTTTCGTCAATTGCGGACCGATTTTGAACATTCTTATTTCATTCAAATAAAAAAAATCCCATATAAATTGTTAGCATTGTCAAATCATAGCACAATTTCATAATTAATTATAAGTTATAAGTATTTTTATTTATGAGGATTATGTATCAACTTTTTGCAACAATTATTGTTGAACAACATTCATTGTTTTACTAATTCCTCTGAACAGGGTTTGTTTACACTTTGATCAGATACGTTTGGAACAGACCATGCGTCGATGTTAGTACAATTTTGTATGTCTCTGGTAATAGGTAAAGTATATTGTTCAAAGTCACCAGACATTCCGCCTTTTCGGTCCTAGTACCCATGAAGTATGCAATTATTTTGATTCATGTGCATGTCAATCTTCCAACATTGTACTTACCAGATTTAATGTATAATCACAGGGGCAACCGTTGCGAAGAAACCAAAACTAGACACACGAAGAACAAAACTAGAAGATGCAATAACAGCCGAGCAAACCAAACAAGAAAAGCCATATAAGTGTGATATATGTCAACATAATTTCATTCATAAGAGTACTTTAACAAAACATATTCGTATACACACTGGTAAAAAACCTTATAAGTGTGATGTATGTCAGCGTAGTTTTAATCAAAAGTGTGATTTAACAAAACATAATCGAATTCACACTGGTGAAAAACCTTATAAGTGTAATGTATGTCAACGTAGTTTTATTCAAAAGGGTCTTTTAACAAGACATATTCGTATACACACTGGTGAAAAACCTTATAAGTGTAATGTATGTCAACGTAGTTTTATTCAAAAGGGTCATTTAACAATACATATTCGTATACACACAGGTGATACACCTTATAAGTGTAATGTATGTCAGCGTAGTTTTAATCAAAAGTTTGATTTAACAAAACATAATCGAATACACACTGGTGAAAAACCTTATAAGTGTAATGTATGTCAACGTAGTTTTATTCAAAAGGGTCATTTAACAATACATATTCGTATACACACTGGTGAAAAACCTTATAAGTGTAATGTATGTCAACGTAGTTTTATTCAAAAGGGTCATTTAACAATACATATTCGTATACACACAGGTGATACACCTTATAAGTGTAATGTATGTCAGCGTAGTTTTAATCAAAAGTTTGATTTAACAAAACATAATCGAATACACACTGGTGAAAAACCTTATAAGTGTAATGTATGTCAACGTAGTTTTATTCAAAAGGGTCATTTAACAAGACATATTCGTATACACACAGGTGATACACCTTATAAGTGTAATGTATGTCAACGTAGTTTTCTTAAAAAGCGTAATTTAACAAATCATATTCGTATGACACACATGTGAAAAATCTTCAAAGTGTAAATTTGGCAATTAAAAATACATATTCTAATAATTCACACTGGTAAAACACCCTATAATTATGTGTGATGTATGTCAGAGTAATTTTACTTTTAACCAAGTATGATTTAACAAAACATGGTGAAAATCCTTCTACGTGTGATGTATGTCAGCGGTCTTCTAGTAAAGAGTGCTTCAAATACGTTAAAATATGTTGTTTAACGATAACTGTTGAATAGTTTGTACATAACAATTTCAGATGAGAATATTTTCTTGCTCAGTGTGATCTCGTAATTGTAGATTTGGTGATAAAGTTGGATCAGACACTGTCGGAAACTCTTCCAAATGTAACACATAACTTTAAAATTATGAGATATTATTAAATGACTCCAAGTTGTTATTTGTACTTTTTTTCTTTTGTATTTAATGGGTATGCGTTACCCCAGCCAGAAAATGTCGAATATCGACATTTGAGTGTAAAGGTGTGTTCAAACATTGAGCGGCAAGAGCGCGGCAGTAACACGCTGCATTTGCAGGTCAGCAGAGGCCATAGTGCGAGTTTCTTTTACCTATCTCGATTTAACGCATCGACCGCGTTCGGCGCTCCGATTGGCGTTTCACTGGCCTTCACTGATGAAGGGCCAATCGGAGAGCCGAAGGCGGTCGAAACGTAAAGTCGAGATGGGTAAATGAAACTCACACTAGGGTCTTTGGAAACATTTCTGCCGCGCTCTAGATAGGTAAAAATGTTTGTGCGCAGCAGGTAGACAGAAGCCAGAAGCGTTCGCGCGCGGCAGCCGCGCTGTATTGCCGATTTATGTTTGGACACACCGTATAGATTTTGATCAACATAAATGGCACCTTCCCACCGCCAGCGATTAACGAGAAACGAGTAGAGCTAACAACGCCGCGGTGTGAACAGTCAGCGGTCAATTAGTCAGTTATTTTATTTTATTGTAATGTCAGTCAGTCACAATCGGCGATAGGTAGTACACACGGCTACACATCAAGCTATACATTTCTAGTATAAGCTAACCTCGCATTGTACGGAAATCCTATACAATACGAGATAAGCATAAACTGGAAATGTATAGCTTGATGTGAAGCCGTCATCTGAACCGAATAATTTTTTTTTTTGTTCGAACGGTGACTTGATCGAGAGTTTTCGTAACTATAAGAAAATTTATTCAGCCGTTTGAAAATGATTAGCTCTTTTCTAGTTGATGAATGAATGTGAGCATCTTTCAAAGGTCCGATCGAGTCGATATTCTGTTACCTACTTTAATGATATTAGAAAACATAGTTACCTTGAACTAAACTGATGCTGCAGCATCACCTGGAATTTGCAGGATAGGATACCCAACTCCCTCACCAACTAACAACAGAGGTATCGTGTTGGGGCTCATTAAAATGTTCTCAATGGTGTGGTTATGGACCCCACAGTAAAATGCCATACGACATAATGCTGTGGAAGTAACTGAAATAGACCAAACGAGCGGTTTCTACATCTGTTAACTGTCTTATCTTTCTAACAGCATAAGCGGCTGAGCTTAGCCGCCCCGCAAGAGATGTTA
This sequence comes from Lithophane socia, assembly GCA_947522985.1. Taxonomy (NCBI): domain Eukaryota; kingdom Metazoa; phylum Arthropoda; class Insecta; order Lepidoptera; family Noctuidae; genus Lithophane; species Lithophane socia. The sequence goes on along the minus strand of OX383281.1, from coordinate 1,891,454 downwards.
TATGGGGTCCCCATTGTAATTTCTCGTCTAGCGTGATTCCCAGGAAAACTGTTTGATAAATAAATTCCAGTTTTTCTCCATTCAATATGATGTCACATTCGCTACTTCTAACATTAGGTAATTTAAATCGAATGCATTTGGTTTTTTTTTATTTAGTACCAAATTATTTACCGTAAACCAATCTTGGACCTGAAGAATAGCGCTATTCACGTCGTCAAGATTTTGCGACCGTCGGTTTATTTTAAAAATCAATGATGTGTCATCTGCAAATAACACCATCTTCGGTTGATTTAGTAGTAATTGGGGTAAATCATTAATGTAAACTAAAAAGAGGAATGGACCCAATATCGAACCTTGAGGAACGCCCATTGCCATTTCAGACCCCAATGAGTTTACGCCGTTTACTTGAACTTTAACTTTTCTATCTTTCAGATATGATCTTAGTAAATCAAGAGCTGTATTCCTAATCCCATAGTGCTCTAGTTTCAGCAGAAGTGTCTCATGGTCGACGCAATCGAACGCCTTCGAGAGGTCGCAAAAGATTCGAATGGCATCTTGTGCTTCTTCCCAGGCGTTAAAAATGTTCTTTATTAGGGAGACACCGGCGTCAGTGGTACAACGCCCTTTGGTGAAACCGTACTGTTGTTCATGAAAGATGGAATTTTTATTAAAGTGACGTAACATTTGATTAAGCATCAACTTTTCAAACACTTTGCTGAGAACTGGCAGAATTGACAGACCTATAATTGTTGGGTTCCTTACTATCGCCGGATTTGAACAAAGGAACTACTTTACTGTGTTTCATGAGATCCGGAAAGACTCCTTGGTCTACACTGGTGTTAAATAAGAAAGCTAAATAAGGCGCAATGGTTTCGATGATAGACCTACAGACTTTTACAGACATTCCCCATAGATCTTCTGTTGATTTAATTTTAAGATCTTTAAAAGCTTTTATAACTGCCTGGGGGTTTGTATGCTGAAACCTAAACTCCAAAGGGCATGCCTTTACATTCTAAGTAAGGCAGCAGAAAGCGCGGGTGAAGAATTTAAAGCTTCAGTAGTTTAAACTAACGGGAATATTACCAAAAAAGTTTTCAAATTCCTGAGCTATTTCTACATCTGAGTTGATGAGGCCATTTTCAGTCTCTAAATTGAATTCAGTACTACGCTGTTTTTTCCTACCTGTTTCATTATTTATTATTTGCCAGGTAGTTTTTATTTTATCATCAGCTGATTTTATTTTATTGCTAATGTAAAGAGCTTTAGCTATTTTGCAAACATTTTTAAAAGTTTTAGAATATTTTGCAACATACTGATGAAAGGATGTATTATTCATATGTTGCTTTAGGCCATAAAGTTCAAAAAGATTTTCCCTGCTTTTACGAATACCTGGAATTGCCCAATCACTAAATAGGAACTTTGTGTAAATCGTTTTAGTTTTTAGTGGAAAACTGTCATTAAATTGCTTATTTATTAATGAAAAGAAATCGGCATAGAACTCATTTGGGTCACAGACATTGTTAAAACTCTGAACACATAATTTACTGGCCAAAGAAGTATTTAAATTCTCTAAATTTTTACATGTAATTGGCCTAAACCTAATTTGAATTTTTTGTAAAGGCATGTAGGCGCAAAATGTTATTGTTTGACCACTGTGATCAGATGGCAACTTATTTACAATTTCTTTATGTAAGTAGTCACAATTACAAAAAATATTATCTATACAAGTGGCAGAAGAAGCTGTCACTCGGGTTGGTTCAACAAAAACATTTGACAAATCAATTAAAATCACCACATATGATTATTGACTTACTATTAGCACTAAGTTTCTTTAGCACCTCTTCCATTACAGAATCAAACAGAGATAGATTCTGGTAGCTTGGCGGTCTGTATACACATACTATAACATGCTTATCAAGCTCAACACAGGACAATTCAATGGTGTGTTCAACAGACAGTCCAATGAAGTCTTTCCGACTCACACCTACGTGTCACCTACGTATCATCTGTTCCCCCCTATCTTCCAAACCACTTATCACAATTTGACAAATGAGGTATCGTTAGAAGCATCGACCCTATACAGGGTGTTAGGGTAAACACCTTTAACCTTTAAACCAGTGGTTTGGTTTCATTTATAGAACGTAAAATCAATGGAAAATCACAACTTTTTTTTTTTTAGGAATGTCTACATTTTAACCCAAGAATATTTCACCCTATGCGCTAGCGGCTAGGGCAACGAACTTGCGTCTCAACACGGGGGCGCGGCGCGGGCGCGAAGAACACGCCACGTCCGCGCGTCCCCTTCCCCACTCTTACCTCACTTCAGTCAGTCAGCTGTCTCGCCAGCGAGCGCACGTAACGCCGCGTCGTAGCGCCGCCGCTCATTTCTCGCGCGTAAACAATAATAATTGTAGTTTGTGAGTAGTAGTTACACGTATGGATGTCTTACACGAATTAACAGTTTACTGAAATAGTACGGCTTTACGCCATCGCGGGTGATAACCTGAACGAGGTGCGTAGGATGTACGCCGAACGAACTATTCGCTAGACAACGTGTACCAAGCCGTGAAACAACCTACGGACAGTTCACCGTGCCGGCCCACGCTCAGGGTCGTGGCAACCAGCAGCTGCCAGTTGATCTGCAACTCAAAAGGTGGATTCGTAGTGCGTTTAGAATCATAAGAAATGACACTGTTGTGCTTTCTCGAGTGCGAAACAACCTACGAAAACGTGCGGAGGCCGTAAATGGATCCCATTTTGAACAGATGTACTTAAGTGTATATATTCAATCAGTGTAAAAACCGGTAATTTTTAATTTAACTGTACATAAATGTGATTAACTTTTTAAATACGCCAAAAATACCTACCTACCCAATGTTTTGGTTTTTGTTTTTCATTTTGTTTGTTGTCAAATCAAATTTACATTACCTACACGCAACACCTAAGGTTTTACCTGTCCTAAGCCAGGTATGAAGTATGAAGGGAAAGTTGCATTACAGGTTATGTATGTGTATGTGTAGTGTTGTGTAGGTAGGTAGCGGGCGGCGACCGGGCGCATAATCCATGAATTAGCGGACGATGTCGGATAGGAACTTTTTAAAATCTTATAATGAAAATAAGGTTTTTTTTTGTTGTTTCTGGGTCATTTATTTTTATATTTAAGTCAAGTACCCATGGTTTGAGTGACAAGACTGTTTACCCTTGCATACTGTATAGCTGATTGTAGGGCTGCGGGCGTACCATTCGGAAACTATTATGCATATTACAATATTTTGCGTTACGAATATAATAATATGTAATTCTTTCAACCTAAGAAGGATCAGTGTGAAGACTGCAAACTATATTAATGCAACTGATGAAGAAAAGGAGCTTGTGGCTAATTAATAAAAGCCGCACGGGTCGATCTATCAGGTTAAGCTACGCTTGCTGGGGTTGGTCCGTGGATGGGTGACCATCTTTACATATCGAGACTCTTCCGTGCGTCGGAAAACACGTTAAGCCGTTGGTCCCGGCTGTCATTTGTCGATCTTTGACAGTCGTTACGGGTCGTCAGAATCCCGAAAGTCTGACAACCAGTCTTACCAAGGGGTATCGTATTGCCCAGTTACTGGGTTGTGGAGGTCAGATAGGCAGTCGCTCCATGTAAAATACTGGTATTCAGCTGCATCCAGTTTGACTGGAAGCCAACCCCAACATAGTTGGGAATAGGCTAGGCAGATTTATTAACAATACCTATAACTTGCATCTCGGACCACTCAGATTTTACCTGGTTTCTAACGAAGATCAAATATTTTAAACTGGGGCATAGCAAATTAATCATTTGGAATAGTCGATAGATTTGTGTGAAATTCAATCTGCTGGAAGACTGGATTACTCTGAAATCAACAGGTTTGAATTGATTTTTTTGAAGTCATCAGATTTGACATTTATATTTCTATGAGATTTATAAAGGATCTTATGTCCCTTCACAATGTTTTACGGTTAACAAAAATATACAGGGCTATGAAACACTATTGAAGCTTCTTAATACATTTTGTTTCATTTGTGTCCATTTCTGGGCCAAGCTTGTATGAGACCGTTATCCATTTCTTTTTGATAGAGAGTTTATGAAAGTTTCAAGATATGTAGTTTAAAGATAATTAAGTTGTTTTGTTTTCTATTATCTTTATTTTATTTACAATGGAACTACGTATTAGCTTCCAAGTTTCTATAGGAATATTATGTTAATATCTAAGAACGATACAAAAACTCCCACCAATGTCCTTGTTTTCCTGTTTATTTTTTTCTGTTTTATCTGCCATAAAAATTAATGTGGCATTGTATATATATTTATTCTATGTTTTGTTAAACTGCTTCTTTTGGTTAAAAATTATGGCCGAATTCTTGTTATGGCTATATCATTATGAATATGAATGCGTATGAATGTCTTAACTCTAAATGTGACATTGTTCTTGAAAAATTGTTATGGATATGAATTATTGCAATAAACATTATTGATGATTAAAAAAATATGTGACTTTTTATTTATCATTACGAAATTGTTTCAATAAACTTTATAAAATCACCAAAGAAGTTCTGAACTATATGAAAGATCTTTTAATTTTTCATAAGTTTTGTTTCACGTAATGCACCTAGTACGGAGACGTAGTTCTAATCCGTGTTTTTGAAATCATTAGTACAATACATATTCTATGATTTTATTTCATTTTTAACAGACTTCCATAGAGGAGGAGGTTCTATGTTCGACTTCACGTATGTTGTTTTTTTTTATATGTTCATCTATATTTTTGTCAATTGCGGACCGATTTTGAACATTCTTATTTCATTCAAATAAAAAAAATCCCATATAAATTGTTAGCATTGTCAAATCATAGCACAATTTCATAATTAATTATAAGTTATAAGTATTTTTATTTATGAGGATTATGTATCTACTTAGCTTTAGTAATTAAGAATTTATTGATTTTACAAAATTAATTACATTCCGGTACCAAATTGTTATAACAAAACTGCATTTATTATAAGTACGTATGCAGTTAAGACAAAACAAAAAAAAATGAAAAAAAAAAATATGGTGAAAATGTAAACAAATAGATCAGAGAACCCGAAATTCATCTTAAGAATAACATTATCAACTTTTTGCAACAATTATTGTTGAAAAACATTCATTGTTTTACTAATTCCTCTGAACAGGGTTTGTTTACACTTTGATCAGATACGTTTGGAACAGACCATGCGTCGATGTTAGTACAATTTTGTATGTCTCTGGTAATAGGTAAAGTATATTGTTCAAAGTCACCAGACATTCCTCCTTTTCGGTCCTAGTACCTACCCATGAAGCATACAATTATTTTGATTCATGTGCATGTCAATCTTCTTCCAACATTGTACTTACCAGATTTAATTTATAATCACAGGGGCAACCGTTGCGAAGAAACCAAAACTAGACACACGAAGAACAAAACTAGAAGATGCAGTAACAGCCGAGCAAACCAAACAAGAAAAGCCATATAAGTGTGATATATGTCAACATAATTTCATTCAAAAGAGTACTTTAACAAAACATATTCGTATACACACTGGTAAAAAACCTTATAAGTGTGATGTATGTCAGCGTAGTTTTAATCAAAAGTGTGATTTAACAAAACATAATCGAATTCACACTGGTGAAAAACCTTATAAGTGTGATATATGTCAGCGTAGTTTTAGTCAAAAGTTTGATTTAACAAAACATAATCGAATACACACTGGTGAAAAACCTTATAAGTGTAATGTATGTCAACGTAGTTTTATTCAAAAGGGTCATTTAACAAGACATATTCGTATACACACAGGTGATACACCTTATAAGTGTAATGTATGTCAACGTAGTTTTCTTGAAAAGCGTAATTTAACAAATCATATTCGTATGACACACATGTGAAAAACCTTCAAAGTGTAAATTTGGCAATTAAAAAGACATATTCTAATAATCACACTGGTAAAACACTCTATATGTGTGATGTATGTCAGCGTAATTTTGCTTTTAACCAAGTATGATTTAACAAAACATGGTGAAAATCCTTCTACGTGTGATGTATGTCAGCGGTGTTCTAGTAAAGAGTGCTTCAAATACGTTAAAATATGTTGTTTAACGATAACTGTTGAATAGTTTGTACATAACAATTTCAGATGAGAATATTTTCTTGCTCAGTGTGATCTCGTAAGTGTAGTTTTGGTGATAAAGTTGGAACAGACACTGTCTGAAACTCTTCCAAATGTAATAAACACGCATAACTTTAAAATTATTAGATATTATTAAATGACTCCAAGTTGTTATTTGTACTTTTTTTCTTTTGTATTTAATGGGTATGCGTTACCCCAGCCAGAAAATGTCGAATATCGACATTTGAGTGTAAAGGTGTGTTCAAACATTGAGCGGTAAGAGCGCGGCAGTAACACGCGGCGTTTGCAGGTCAGCAGAGGCCATAGTGCGAGTTTCTTTTAAATCAGTGAAGGCCAGTGAAACGCCAATCGGAGCGCTTAAAGCGGTCGATGCGTAAAAACGAGATGGTTAAATGAAACTCACACTAGGGCCTAGGACACAGCTCTAGTCAGGTAAAAAAGTTTGTGCGCGGCAGGTAGACAGAATCCAGAAGCATTCGCGCGCGGCAGCCGAGCTTTATTACCACTTTATGTTTGAACACACCGTTATAGATTTTGATCAACATATGGCACCTTCCCACCGCCAGCGATTAAGGTTGATGCGCTAGGGTGGCCCGCGAAATTCAAATTTTCTTATTTTTTTTGCAATTTACAGGTCAGTATCAGGTTGTATGTTAATCTAAATATTTTTAGCGCTCGTAACGAATATGAATTTACAGAATTATAAACATTAGGATCAGCAATACAACTCACTAAGTTCATGAAAGTGCCAAATGTCATGATTTCATGAAAAAGTCATTCAATACACTTTCATGAGCTTAGAGAGTTGTATTGCTGATTTTTACCCGACTACGGCGAAGAAAAAAGGAGGGTTATGATTTTGACCGGTATGTATGTATGTATGTATGTATGTATGTATGTATGTATGTATGCATGTATGTATGTATGTATGTATGTTCATCTGTTCCCTCCTATCTTCCAAACCAAATTTGACAAATGAGGTATCGTTAGAAGCGTCGTGATTGTCCGCTGATTATAGGCTATGTGAAGTCACATTAAATTAAAAATGGCGCGCTCTAGAGGACATAAAGTGAGGAACTTAAAAAAAAAATGGTTTAATCGTACCATGTTGGGTATCAAATGAAAGGGCTTAATGAGCACATTTCAAAAATATATATATTATAACACAAAAAGAATTTAAAAAAAAATCAAGTACCTAATAAAAACTAAAACCCAACTACGACTTAAAACACAGACTACCTAGAGAACTAACACTTAAAAGGTATAAACAAGACACCACAGACAGACAAATTAAAAATCCGGAGTCACACGTGATAAGGCATAAATCGAACAGATTACGTGTGACTCCGGATTTTTAATTTGTCTGTTGTTTTATTACTTGATTTTTTTAATGTTTATAATTCTGTAAATCCATATTTGTTACGAGCGCTAATAATATTTAGATCAACATACAACCCAGATACAGATACAGACCTGCAAATTGCAAAAAACGTAAGAAAATTTGAATTTCGGGGGCGAGAAACGAGTAGAGCTAACAACGCCGCAGTGTGAACAGTCAGCGGTCAATTAGTCAGTTATTTTATTTTATTGTAATGTCAGTCAGTCACAATCGGCGATAGGTAGTACACACGGCTACACATCAAGCTATACATTTCTAGTATAAGTTAACCTCGCATTGTACGGAAATCCTATACAATGCGACATCAGCATAAACTGGAAATATATAGCTTGATGTGTAGCCGTCATCTGAACCGAATAAAATTTTTTTTTGTTCGAACGGTGACTTGATCGAGAGTTTTCGTAACTATAAGAAAATTTGTTCAGCCGTTTGAAAATTATCAGCTCTTTTCTAGTTGATGAATGAATGTGAGCAACTTTCAAAGGTCCGATCGAGTCGATATTCTGTTACCTACTTTAATGATATTAGAAAACATAGTTACCTTCAACTAAACTGATGCTGCAGCATCACCTGGAATTTGCAGGATAGGATACCCAACTCCCTCACCAACTAACAACAGAGGTATCGTGTTGGGGCTCCTTAAAATGGTCTCAATGGTGTGGTTATACTTAGATCGATGGTGGTCTGATTTTAGAATAGAAAAAGACAGAAAAATTGTTTATTCTGCACAAACTAAACGCGCATTACAAAGAAAATGAAGCGATTTCAACCGCAGAATCTTTACTGAGGATTGGGATCAGTTCAAACCGCGTCGTGAAGCGGCGCGACGCTGCGCGCACTATTTGACAATTTTCGAACTTATTTTCTTCACGAAAATTTCAGTGCGAGGGTTGACACTTGGCACGTGTCAAAGTACGCTAAGATGCGCGGTGCTGCGTAGCGCGTGTACCTTATTGTGTAGTAAATAAATTTGATATTGTATTGTGTATTGGGAAAAAAGTGCGCGTTGCGTCACGTCTCGGTATGAACTGACCCTAAGCTCCTAAGAATGCAACGCCATCTAACGAAATTATCAGAAATTTCAATGGCATTCTGTCAGCACAAGAAAAATGAGGGGTGGAGCTCCAAAAAAATAAAATAAAACATGGTTCTGAAATGGTCTTTTAAGGAAAGGCCCATGAATGATATGAGTGGACCTGTCCAGTCAGTGCAAGCATTTGTCAGTAATCGTGCAACTCAACTCAGAACCTCGACAAAAGACGAACGAAAGGACATTTGGATAGGCCGCATGAAGTCTCAAGCTGCCAGACCAACATAAAATAAAAAATCAAGTAACAAAAACTAAAACCCAACTACGACTTAAAAGGTATAAACAAGACACCACAGACAGACAAATTAAAAATCCGGAGTCACACGTAATCTGTTCGATTTATGCCCTAACACGTGTGACTCCGGATTTTTCATTTGTCTATCTGTGGTGTCTTGTTTATACCTAAGTCGTAGTTGGGTTTTAGTTTTTATTACTTGATTTTTTTTTAATTCTTTTGGGGTTATATTATATATATTTTTGAAATGTGCTCATTAAGCCCTTTCATTTGATACCCAACATGGTACGAATAAACCATTTTTTTTTTAAGTTCCTCACTTTATGTCCTCTAGAGGGCGCCATTTTTTATTTAATCTGACTTCACATAGCCTATAACCAGCGGACAATCACGACACTTCTAACGATACCTCATTTGTCAAATTGTGATAAGTGGTTTGGAAGATAGGAGGGAACAGATGAACATACATACATACATACATACATACCGGTCAAAATCATAACCCTCCTTTTTACCCGACTACGGCGAAGAAAAAGGAGGGTTATGATTTTGACCGGTATGTATGTATGTATGTATGTATGTATGTATGTATGTTCATCTGTTCCCTCCTATCTTCCAAACCACTTATCACAATTTGACAAATGAGATATCGTTAGAAGCGTCGTGATTGTCCGCTGGTTATAGGCTATGTGAAGTCACATTAAATTAAAAATGGCGCCCTTTAGAGGACAAAAAGTGAGGAACTTAAAAATAAAAATGGTTTAATCGTACCATGTTGGGTATCAAATGAAAGGGCTTAATGAGCACATTTCAAAAATATATATATTATCACCCCAAAAGAATTAAAAAAAAATCAAGTAATAAAAACTAAAACCCAACTACGACTTAAAAGGTATAAACAAGACACCACAGACAGACAAATTAAAAATCCGGAGTCACACGTAACCTGTTCGATTTATGCCCTAACACGTGTGACTCCGGATTTTAAATTTGTCTGTCTGTGGTGTCTTGTTTATACCTTTTAAGTCGTAGTTGGGTTTTAGTTTTTATTACTTGATTTTTTTTGTCTTGTCTTGTTTATACCTTTTAAGTCGTAGTTGGGTTATAGTTTTTGTTACTTGATTTTTTTTTAAATTCTTTTGGGGTTATAATATATATATTTTTGAAATGTGCTCATTAAGCCCTTTCATTTGATACCCAACATGGTACGATTAAACCATATTTTTTTTTAAGTTCCTCACTTTATGTCCTCTAGAGGGCGCCATTTTTAATTTAATGTGACTTCACATAGCCTATAACCAGCGGTCAATCACGACGCTTCTAACGATATCTCATTTGTCAAATTGTGATAAGTGGTTTTGAAGATAGGAGGGAACAGATGAACATACATACATACATACCGGTCAAAATCATAACCCTCCTTTTTTCTTCGCCGTAGTCGGGTAAAAATTGGATCTCACTCAAAGAAATCAAACATGGTTTTTTCGACTTCGACCGCCAGTCGAGTTCTGCCAGACTTGTGCGTAATTTGGGGACAGAATTATCCGTGATCAAACAGCCTTTGATTGTCTACTAAAATGGTCCTTTCCCTGGATCTAGATAATGGTTCCCATTGGCTTGCATACTTACAAGGTATGCTCTCCTTCGCATACATTCTAGGAGCTGCTCTTAAGTTTACACCACAATACACTCATCATCTCGTAAAACTGGCGGTTAGTGAAGTCTGACATCATGATCGGTAGGGACGACATACGTGCGGCGCGTCCAGTGCGGTGCGTGCGCGCATGCACCTGAAAGTGATTCGACGCGATATCACAATAACACTCCTAAAGCCCCAGTGCACGTTGGGTGAGACGACGCGACGGCGGCGCCGGGATTATTTGCATATTTTGCTTAAAGCTGGATTTAAAAAAAATGGGCAGTCATGGGGACTGCCGACAGAAGTGAAAACTTTGTAATAATAAGTAGCAAGAATAATGAAACATAAATTGTAAATTGATAACATTCGTCTGGTTTTCACATCCATTGGCAATACGTGTAATAATTATAAACATTTTCATATATAGTTTATTTATTGATCAAAACATTATGATGGGCTGCGCAAGCCCAGTACAAAATCCTTAAATATTATGGTAAACTATTTTATAGTCATCTAAGTATCTACTTATGTATTTACCTCTCCATCACTTTCACATAAACAGCAAGAGCGGATCCAGGGCGAGGGCACAGGGGCACGTACCACCCCAACGGATAAATTAACATAAAATCGAATAGTCAACAGCGTAGTTTAATACAATTAATGGGACACACTTTTGATCTGTCTGGCCCATATGTGCTCCTAGATGCGTAGCATGACCACCTTACCGTGCGTTTGCGAAATATTCATATATAAACATGTTGAAATCTTTGTTTTCTGTCAATGTATCTACTCGCGTTCGCATTGTTACGCAACTTCAAGACGCGAAACATGTTTGACGTTTCATATCACTCGACATGTTTCGCCACATGTCTTTACAAACCAATTTCGTATCAAAATGTATCTGTATGAATCTAGTAACATGTTGTAAGATTGGTTTTGACACTTTGGTCGGTTTTTATAGTCCACACATTTTGTATTCCACAAACATGGGAAACCTTGCCAAAGCTCTATAAACTTCATCGTGTCTACTTTGGACCACTCTATGTTTCGATATAACACGGGATGTTTACCACCATACTCGGATAACACTAAACATCAAGCAATAGACAAGTTGCAAGACATAATTTGACATAAACAAACAACAGTGCGAACGCAAACGTGACAAATTTCTATACAAAACATGTCTATTGTGTATGTTTCTAGACAGTGCGAACGCAGTTTACAACAAATCTTGAGATCTGCTTTAAGACTTACTCATGTTTCGTCCAGTGCGAACGCAAGTTCAACAAAACAGGTAATGAGATTTGTTTCATGTGACAAGTTTCGAAATATCTACATGTTAAAAGTTTTCTGGTGCAAACGCATAGTTAGAAACGGGTTTTGTCGACAGAAGAATAGACAAAATGACAGATAAACAATCATAAACTCATTTTGTCTATTCTTCCGTCGACAAAACCCATTTTTATGGTGGTCATGCTTCGCGTGCTGGGAGGGGTAGAAATAAATGGGTAATGGGCGCATTTAAAAAATAATGTTTCACACTTTAAAATGTAGCATTAAAATTAACTGAATGAACTATAAAAAATATGGTTTCCACTATAGATGCTTAGCTTTAAAATTATTTGAATGACTAGATAATTAGACAATGATGAAAACATTTTTTCGTCATTTTGAACCGAGTAATTAGGTAAGGTTAGACATTAAACCGTATACCTATAATCATCAGCAGGCGTAGCATGAGCACCGTTTTGTCGACGGAAGAGTAGACAAAAATGACGTTTCCTGTAGACAGTAGACAGTACGAGACGGCAGCAAAATAGAAAGAGTCAACTGCACTTTTTACGAAATTCACTCTTTTACATAATTCGACTCAGAATTCTATGTATTATCATAGGATTTATCGGTTGTCAGTGTGATTTTGACAGTAAGGATAGAAAACTTTCTTCCGAAATAGTCTACGTACAAAAAGACCTAGACAAAGATCGTTAGAAATGAAAGGCAAAATGACAGATTGTAGAAAGATTTCTACGGTGGATGTCAAAATTGAAGAAACGAACTGTCACTTTGTATAGAAAAAGCTATGTATAATCTTCGTAGAGATAGAAAGCGCCATGCTACGCCTGCAGAATGACAGACAGTCGCCCGAGGGGCCTTTTAACTTTGAACTCCCTTATTACTGGAGCAGCTGACGCTCACATCTCTAACTACAATTTTATGCCCGTATAATAAATACCTGTAATGCCTGTAAAATAACTCGTTTAAACTATTGCCGCCGCCATATCAGGTTTTTCATTACTGTGTTTTCGAATATTATGTTGTGATAAATTACTTTTTACTCTAAAACTACAGTGACATACATCACACTTATAAGGTTTTTCACCTGTGTGGGTACGAATATGTTGATTTAAATGACTCTTGTAACTAAAACTACTTTGGCATATATCACACTTATAAGGTTTTTCACCAGTGTGTATACGATAATGTTCTGTTAAATGACTCTTATTACTAAAAGTACGCTGACATACATCACACTTAAAAGGTTTTTCACCAGTGTGTATACGAATATGTTGAGTTAAATTATTTTTATAATTAAAACTACTTTGACATACATCACACTTATAAGGTTTTTCACCAGTGTGTACTCGAATGTGTTCCGTTAAATAACACTTTTGACTAAAACTACGCTGACATAGATCACACTTATAAGGTTTTTCACCAGTGTGTATACGAACATGTACTGATAAACTACGCCTTTGACTAAAACTACGCTGACATACATCACACTTATAAGGTTTTTCACCAGTGTGTATTCGACTATGTTGTGTTAAATCACACTTTCGACTAAAACTAAGCTGACAAACGTCACACTTAAACGGTTTCTCGCCAGTGTGTTTTCGAATATTATGTTGTGATAAATTACTTTTTACACTAAAACTACGCTGACATACGTCACACTTATAGGGTTTTTCACCTGTGTGTTTACGAATATGATTAGTTAAATTACACTTTTTACTAAAACTATGTTGACATACAGCACACTTGTAAGGTTTTTCACCAGTTTGTGTACGAGTATGTTGTATAATCTTTTCTACTGGATTAAAGCTACTCTGACTACATTTGTAAGGCTCTTTGAAATGAGTGCCAGGTTTCGACGTACTGTTTTGATTTATCCGGATAACTTCCGAGTCAGATTTTTCTTTTTTCGTCCGCTCAGCTGTTATTGCATCCTCCGGATTTGGTCTTCGTGTGTCTAGTTTTGGTTTCTTCGCAACGGTCGCCCCTGTGATTATAAATCTGGTAAGTACAATGTTGGAAGAAGATTGATATGCACACGATTCAAAATAATAGCGAATTACATGAATCACACTAGGCCCGAAGAGGAGGAATGTCTGTGACATTGAACAATCCACTTTATCACCGACACGACATACAAAAACCGGCCAAGTTCGAGTCGGACTTGCGCACGAAGGGTTCCGTACCATTATCTATAAAAACTGCAAAACAATCACGTTTGTTGTATGGGAGCCCCCTTAAATATTTATTTTATTCAGTTATTTAGTATTTGTTGTTATAGCGACAACAGAAATATATCATCTGTGAAAGTTTCAACTGTCTAACTATCAAGGTTCATGAGATACAGCCTGGTGACAGACGGACGGACAGCGGAGTTTTAGTAATAGGGTCCCGTTTTAACCTTTGGGGTATGGAACCCTAAAATAAAAATGAACATGAATAAAACAAAATTTAAATAAATCTGTTTATTTATTAAAAAACCCTGCATTTTAATTAGACCACAAGCTACTATAACATCATCTGTAATAGGTAGTTATGGGGAAGTAACATGTTAAATTCACTTAATCTATTTATAACACGAGTTTGTTTCGGCCTTCTTCTCAGGGTAGTCAGATGGAAACGCCGACCTCATCTAGCTCATTCAGCCAGATTCATATTCTGTTTATTGTTACTCTAATTTTTATTATCCGTTAATTGTAAATCTCTAATTATTGTAACAGACTGTACCATACTTTTTTGAATAAAATAAAAAAATAAATTCATTTATTAAGTGTTGTTATAATTACCATAATTATGGTATTGCCGTTTTAAGGTACTGGCCCCTTTGAATTAAAATTAAACTTGCACCATGGTGTGAGATTCCAGAGTGAAACGTTTTTCTCAAGATTCGATTTTTTGACTTTCAATTGTTTTGCCATTCAGCTTATATGGACACATTGAAAATTAGTTTTTTTTAAATACGAGTTCCGTGGAACTAACCAACCGGAAACAGCTCGCAATATCGATGCTGTGTTTGTTGCTTGGAGAGGATATGGCTAATGAACGCACCGTGCGTTTATGGTTTAATCGTTTTCGTAGTGGAAACTTTGACGTAAAGAATGAACCCCGAGAAAGACAACCACTAAGGTAAATAACTAAACTAGGTAAATATTTAAACCCCTAATATGTTCTCGCTGCTGAGGTGAAAAGTTGTATGTGTTACACGAGACCAAAGTTATTTGCATCTCGTGTCTTTGAATCCCTCGCTGCGCTCAGGATTCTAGAATCCTTCGCTTACTCGTGATTCAAAATCGACACTCGCAGCAAAAACCAACTTTGCTCTCTTGCTGCACAAATAACTATTACTAATAACTGGAATGGCCTTGTCAACTAAAATTTTGTTCTCACTATATACAATGGATAAGGAAGTGTTGCAACCAGCTTCACAAGTGTTTTTGTCTTCTATGTATATATGAGATGCACACGAACTGGTACCTGCTTCTAAATCATTTTCTGATGACGAGTCACTAACACTGACACTTTGTTTAGCAAGAGGCGCGGATACAGCGCTTTCTATTATTTCTAAATGTTTCGGAACATACGGTCTGTTCCAGGCCACTTTCCCGCTAGATGGCGCTGAATTCAACATTTTTGGTTTATTTTGTTTTATGTGAAATTGGAGCATTACTAAGTCGTAGGAGTAATTCTTGCGGTACTCGGCCATTACGTTGTATTGAACTTGGTCATAATAATGCCTCAAAATCCACAAGAGAAGTAGACACAAAGGTGCAAAATAACATCTGTCATTGAATGTCTCACAGTCTTTTACACACACATACCGTATTCCCTACGTTTACAAAGATTGAACATAGATGGCGTGTATCTAAAAAAGTGGTCTGAAACCTTTTTTCACTTGTGGTGGCTGCGACTCGGTATCTTTTTGTCATTAAAATTTGTGAGGCAGGATACCTTTCTTTAGTCTTAATGTGGTTTTTTGTTTTTCTTGCAAGTGCATTATTTTATACATCATATAATTTTCTGTATCTTCTTCTATCTGAAAACACAAACATAATAAATTTAATTGTGAAATGAATAAGAAATCTAATAAGTATCTAATATATTTGTCACCCAAACTAATAAACAACTAATAAAATTTAAAAATCTGGAGTCACACGTAATCTGTTCGCTTTATGCCCTTAACACGTGTGACTCAATCAATCTGCCTAGCCTTTTCCCAACTATATTGGGGTCGGCTTCCAGTCTAACCGGATGCAGCTGAATACCAGTATTTTACATAGAGCGACTGCCTATCTGACCTCCACAACCCAGTAACTGGGTAATACGATACCCCTTGGTAAGACTGGCTGTCAGACTTTCGGGCTTCTGACGACCCGTAACGACTGTCAAAGATCCACGAATTACAGCCGAGACCAACGGCTTAACGTGCTTTCCGAGGCACGGAGGAGTCTCGATATATAAAGATGATCACCCATCTGCGGACCAACCCCGGCAAGCGTAGCTTAACCTGACGGATCAACCCGTGTGGCTGTTATTACTTAGCCACGTTCTCCTTAACACGTGTGACTCCGGATTGTTAATTTGTCGTCTGTGGTGTCTTGTTTAACTTAACTTTACTTTTCAGTTGATTGACTTTTTGTCGTAGTTGAGTTTTAGTTTTTTAATTCTCTTTTTTTTTTGTAAAAAGTTTTTATTTTTCACTTTTTAGTTGTGGTACCTACCCCACACAAATTCGAATACCACTACATAACAGTGACAGGGTCAAATAAGATATCGTCTACATGGATTAAAGTGGGAAAAATACTTAAATTATTAAAGCAAAAAAAGAATCATCAAAATCGATTCATACGTGGCGGAGTACTCGCGTAACATACATAAAAAAAAAACCACACAGACAAAGAAGTCAGTTAAAAACAGAAAAAATGTTTAGGGAACGCTTAAATACTTACGTCAAAGTGATCTTCACAACAATGTAAACAAGTTGATGGAGATACCATGCCTCTTTTCATAATTTTACACCACTGTCTTCTAATGTCCTCACCCCTCGGAACCATAAAAAACACTTTATCGGGCGCATTCCTTATTGTATTTCTGCACGTAGGCACAAGGCAGTACCTGTATAGCGGTTTTTTGGATTGTTCTATAGAGGGAGAAGGTGGTTCCATGATGATGTTAGTCGAAACTAGAAAACAGTGTAATTCAAATTGAAGCAGAGCACAATACTTCAACCTAACCTCAGCAGAACTTGACTTGACACTTGTTTGTTTGTTGTCATAGACTGTGACGTCACAACACCAAGCGCGCCAAATGGTGGACGTTGAAATAGACCAGGTCGGTTGGCTATTTTTAGCTTTTTTTTAAGTACTTTAAATTGCTTTTTTGCCGTCGAAATTTTTGTTACTATTATTTAGCGGTATAAACTACTCTGCGTCCAGCGCTCGGTGTGGTAACACGTCGCGTTCTGGTTTGCAATTGGTCAATTGTCATCCTGAAGATGCCTCGTTGAGAGGTGAAACACGTGTCGATTTCTTACAGGGTTTTTATGACTCTTGAAGAATAGTCAAGCGGAATAGGTTACTAAATATATCTGCGTCTATAGTATTCTATAGAATAAAAAAACATGCATATTCCCTATTGTTATTCAAGCAATAATTATTAATGAAGGTATGACAAATTCAATAGTAATTGAAAAATCATTGACTATAATCCTAACCATATAATATTAAACCGGCCAAGTGCATGTCGAACCACGCACAATGAAGGGTTCCGTAGTTGGGATGAATTTATCCAACAAACTTAACATTGTAGTTTTCAACTGCAAAAAGTTGGTCGATTATTACTCGGTGTGGAGCCTACGTAGCGGTGATAGTTTTCCTTTTAATTTCGTTATATATACTACTGCCGTGAATTGTTTCACATAACCAAAACCAACTATTTAGCTGGCAGGGGGGGGGACACACTTGACTCTAACAAAAATTAGCATTTTAAAGCTTAATATTTCGCAAACAGATCCCTGAATCCAAAAATGGTTTTCACAAACTCGCATTATTTTTAAACAACCTTTCCAACGATACCCCACACCATGGGATTGACGAGAAAAAAAAAAACCATCCCCACTTTACGTGTGGGATGTAGGAGAGGTACCCTAAAAAAAAATATTTTTTACGATTTTCTTTTATCACTTTGTCGGCGTTATTTATATGTATACCCATACCAAATTACAGCTTTCTAGTACCAACAGTCTCTGAGCTAGGCCGCGGACAGACAGACAGACATCAGACACACAGACAGACGGACATGTCGAAACTATAAGGGTTCCTTGTTTACTACGGAACCCTAATAAATGCGAAAGTGAGTTTGTTAGTTACGCCTTCACGCTAAAACGGCATAACGGATTTGGCACAGGGGTAGACCATGACATGGAGTAGCGACATAGGATACTTCTGTGGCCCTAGTGAAAAGGGGTATAAGTCCGATTTTGTGGAAAATGAGTTAAGTATACAGAAGTGATCAGAAAAAAATGCTCTATCGTTCGGTGTAAACGGATCTAAGCTATCTCTAAAAATAAAGAAGTTACCTTGTGTAAAAGGGTCCAACTGACACCAAAAAAAATTCAAAAGTCGGTTTCAAGTACTTTTGTATTCTTTTAAACGAAAAAAAAAAATGCATTTTGTGTTTTCTAATCTAAATTAACATAAATTACCCACGTTTTAATTTGGTTGGTGTTTATCAATACAACAACACCTGGTTCTTAAAAATGATTTAGTGAGTAATGTGATATTATTAGACATAAATCCGTTTTCACCACCATAAAGGAAAAAAATCAAAAAAAACTCTATTGGGATTAGTATGAACATAATCATTCCAAATGCGTATCCATTTTCACTTGTGTGAATTAACATTTAACATATGGGAGAAGGGGTATAATTTATTTTACACCCTCAAGGAATTCATTTTGTGGTTAGTATAAGTCACTATCTTAAAAACGAATTACTTTACATAAAAAATAACTCCATAATAATAAAGAGCATAAATTGTTTACCTATAAAAAACATCACATGTATTTCAATTGGTAGTGGTTTAAATGTCACACGAGGCAAACACGCAATTTGAAGTGCGCGGAGTGTTTTTTGCGTTTCCTGTGAAGTTGCATTTTTGGACTTAGATCCTTTTTCACTAGGGCCACAGACTTAATATACCGATATTCCCACGGGATCGAGACTTACACGGGTGAAACCGCGGTGCGCAGCTAGTTATGAATAACTCTAGAGAGCGCGCCCTATGACGATCCACGCAAACCTTCCTTTCAGGTGAACCCATAGAGATATAAATATACATAGTATAAAGTGCGCGCAACAAACTATGAACAGTAGACACGGGTTTGAACAACACGACGTTCCTCACCACACTCACTCACTTGTCAGTTCGGGTTTCATTCATTTGTATGTCACAGTGAAGCGGTACAAAATGTTATTTTGCGGTTTTGGGACATTCAATCATTTTGTATGGGACATTTGAAGTGCCTCTTGTATGTCCTACCCAACACTGATCTACGATGCGCACTAAGCGATTTGTGCAATACGCGCACTCTATACAGGGTGTTTGGCAGAACGTTGCACATACGAAAATGATGAATAGGTGGGGTCATCAGCTACTTACTCAGCCCTAATTTATGTGGCCCTGGCCCCCTGGATATTTTTAAAAACAATTTTTTTACTTTTTTATTTTTTACATCTTTGTGTAAGTTTGAGGACTCATAACTTTTTTTCTAGCTAACATTTGAATAAAGCAATAATTATATAAGAATCTGCCAACATTAAAGATTAAAAAAGAAAAATATTGCCTGTTTTCCCCATTTTTAATAAAAAATTACACCTTAAAGTTAAGAAAGTGGTGAAACAAGAAGAAAGCAAAAAAATTGTTTTTAAAAATATTCACATAAATTGGGGCTGAGTAAGTAGCTGATGACCCCACCTATCCACCATTTTCGTATGTTCGAAGTTCTGCCAAACACCCTGTATAATATTATATCTCTATCTATGGGTGAACCATTGGCCTGTTTGCTTAGCTATACATTAACTAACTAATACTTACTTGTTGTCTCACTGGCTCTTCGCTTCTTCTTAGAAACTTCTTGTTCTGCTTCCACTTCAATTTCAAACTCAAAAAAAGGTACATCCACTTCTAAAAATTCAGAATGGTGTGGTTGTATATCTGCTACATCTAGACAGCTATTGTCTAAATTTTCTGGTTCTAGCTCTGTAAGTAAACACAGAATAGTACATTACTGTCGCGGCCTGCAACTGGGCTACTGAAGCCGAGGCACACAAACGCGAGTCCATCAATAGATGGTTGCGGCCAAGGCTTCTATAGTACTTTTCTCAAACAATGCGCGGAAATTAAAACTAAGTAAATTAATTATAATTTCCAGAATCAATGACGAACAACGATAATTTTTCACGCGCCAATAATGTTCATTTGTTTCTTCTTTATTGTAAACAGCTCTTCGCAAGCCAAATCGAAATTCAAATAAAATCTTTGATGCGCTGAAGTAAAAAGTTTGTTCCATTTTTAAATAACAACAATTATGAGTTTTCATAGTAATTTATTTGGCCGCTAAACACGACAGATATGGATTTTCATACTTACTTTGCCGGCCGCATCGTCATTTGTTTTTGAACAGTACAGCAATTTCGATTTACTCGAAGAAGGTTGTGAAAAATAATGCTCGAATTTCCAAGCATGTTCGAGAAAAACTAGTATTAAGTACTACAAACAGGCAAGAATCTTGTAATCAATCAATCTGCCTAGCCTTTTTCCAACTATGTTGGTTAGGTTACTGCAACTAAGTTGCAGCTGAATACCAGTAGGTATTTTACATCTGGCGATCGCATAACTGACCTCCAGAACCCAGTAACTGGGTAATACGATACCCCTTGGTAAGACTGGTTGTCAGACTTTCGGGCTTCTGACGACCCGTAACGACTGTCAAAGATCTACGAATGACGGCCGGGAGCCAACGGCTTAACGTGCTTTCCGAGGCACGGAGGAGTCTCGGTATGTAAAGATGGTCACCCATACACGGACCAACCCCGGCAAGCGTAGCTTAACTTACTTACTTAAATATTTGTTTTATTTCACAACAATTTCGAATGTTTGGAAAACATTTTGTTGACCAATGAATTATAATTATCTTAAAATTATTTTTACATATCATTTACTGATCATATTATTTTCTGTTCATAAAACATACCACCACTTTGATGTTCCTCCTTTGGCTCAATAATATCATCTAGTCTCTCACAAACAGCTGGTAATTCTTCTTTGATAGTAATGCTTGCTGTTTGACATCCATCAACTATACTTATGTTCTCTGTTGGAAATTTAATAAATATATATCTAGATTATAATGGATAGATCTTTAATATAAATATAATTTTTGTAAAAACATACCATCACTTTGATGTTCCTCCTTTGGCTCAATAATATCGTCTAATTCCTCACAAACAGCTGGTAATTCTTCTTTGATAGTAATGTCTTCTGTTTGATATCCATGAACTATACTTATGTTCTCTGTTGGAGACTTAATAAACCCACTGTAAAACTCAAAGTGGTCTTGGTTTATTAAAGTATTGGGCTGTAAAAAGATAATTATGGAGTTAAGTAAGACATTATTATACATTGGTAAAGGCATTTTTTTAATTGAAACCCAAATAATTCTCATTTTGGTGGACTAAAATAGCGAGAAAATTAAAGAATTATTATGCTATTAAAAGTTATGCCTGACTAGTTAAGGGCAACTGAAAGACACAGACTATGAGACACATTATTTAATGTTTAATCTATTTTGTTTTTAATGTTTAATCTATTTTGGTTTAAAATTCCTGATCTTTTAGTATGCACGTGTTTCTGTGACAAATAAACCTATTTTTCTTTCTTTACATTATGTAGGAGCTTGAGACAAATAACTCCCACATTAGACTGGAATTAAAAGTTATAAGAATAATTGTGTGTTGAAGAATAGTTCACCTCATAATCCTCATTCATCATCTGAGCAAACAGCTTTTCGGCTTCCACACATTGTCTCATTAATCGGTAGCATTGCTTCAGTTTAGCGCAGCAGACGAAACAAGCAAGCATCGGTCTTCTGTCTTCAGTTACAAACTGCAACAAAACTTGTCTTACACTATTTCATTCACATAGAGAAACTTTTTCCAATTTTACTTAACGTATTATATAGCCAAAAGTTGAAGTCAGTAATGCTTTCTACAACATTTTTGCCATCACCGGCATAATGTGGGTGAGCCTGGCTCAGGAGTGTGGGGATTGATTGAAAAGAGAGGGCTACACCAAGCAGTGGGTGAAGTGGAGCTGTGGATAATGATGATCAGAATGCTTTCTATATGCCTCATACGGAGAAGGCATGGGCTATAGGCATTGATTACCACTCTTGCTCAAGGCAGATTGGCAACTTAAATGGCTTTAAAAAATACAATAGACGCAGATATATTTAGTTACCTATTCCGCTTGACTATTCTTCAAGAGTCATAAAAACCCTGTAAGAAATCGACACGTGTTTCAACTCTCAATGAGGCATCCTCAGGATGACAATTGACCAATTGCAAACCTGAACGCGACGTGTTACCACACCGAGCGCTGGACGCAAAGTGAATCATCAATCAAATCGCCCGTCATCCCCACTTATATAGGATTGCTGCTCGTTGCTGATTGGCTAGGATCGTTATCAGTGCGATACGCGCGATAAGGGGTGAACAATCGCAACAAAGGCGACCTTGGAATACTGGTATTTAATTCGTTCAGCAGTATTATTTTTAACAATTTCAAAACTCTCTAATACTGACATTTTAAATCCTTTATCACAAGCGTGTAAAATTTTGAAAGTGTTATTATTATATATGGCTTTGTTAAGGGGGATGCATTAAGGTGGTATGTCGATCTAAATATTATTTGTAACCAAAACAAATATAGATTTACAGAATTATAAACATTATAATCAGCAATATCTAAGTTCATGTAAGTGCATTGAATTACTATTTCATGAAATAGCACTTACATGAACTTAAGGTCTCCTTAAATTCGGAGTTGATCTGCACAATTACTGATATGCGTGCTCTGACTGGACAGGTTCTTTCCTCAAAAGACCATTTCAGACACCAATCTACATGGTCTTCACATAATCTGACCAAGATTATGTCTGGACTTCAAAAGAGATTGTGACCTCTGAGTTTGTTTCGGCCTTTCTTCTCAGAGTAGTCAGATAGGAAACGCCGACCTCATCTAGTTTGAAAAATGTTTTTTTTTTTTTTTCTCTTTCTGCGTTGTGGCAATCTGTTGTGCACAACAATAAGCCACTGCTCTGTCTTATACTTGCATCTGTTTTAAGCCCCTTAGCTTGGTGAGACACTTCTCAGGTAGGTCTCTCATTCCATCCTGACGAATCTATCATGTAGGGTTCGGTTTAAAGAATTTTATTCTCATTAAGACAAACGTCACTTACATGAGAAAACTTATTACTAATTATAATTATAGTGCGGGTAGAAGAACAACAAAAAGCAATTTGTCAACAAAAATTTGAACGAGTTCACTGCCTGTGGGTTGAGACGCTATGTCTCTTTAATCTTTTATACTGAAGGCTTTGATCTCCACTCAGTCTGAGGGCAAGCTCATTTATTAAAAATGTGATTGACGAGAAAAAGTGTTTGTACAAACCTACTTGTAGAAATAAAATCATTTATCATTTAGTTGTATTGCTGATTCTAATGATAGAAAAGAAAGAAAGAAATAAAAGTTAACCGGTGGTATGCCGGAACGTGGATCTCGTAGAGACACAATGGATTTTTAATTGTGTCTAAATCTCATCAGAAAAATCGAAACACCTTGCAAGTTTATGTTTTGTAAGGAATATCAGGAAAATGTGTATATTTAGGAATATATGTCAAAAAAACGGTAGTGTTTCGATTTTTCTGATGAGAAGTGTACCGTAAAATGCTACAACATTGCCGTCACTTTACAACATTGCCTAAATCCTAAAAATGTTAAATAATTCTCTTATAGAAACGGTTTTGTTGTCTGTGGTACTATTAAAAGCAAGTTGGTAATCTATATGGCAACATTTACGCATCATTCACTCAAATAATCCAACAATAAATTGTCAGTGTCAACTTTAATGTCAGTGGTCGTGGACGTGTTTATACCGGCTCGGGAGAGATACAAACGTGTTCAACTTTGCCTACCATCGTTAAAAATATATTATCTAGTCTTTAATTACAATATGTACATACATACATATTGTAATTAAAGACTAGATAAAGTCATAGTAACATGGAAAATAAATTATAAGCAAAATAGGCGCCAAATCGTCTCCTTTGTACCCTTAATAGTCAATGATATTTTTAGCTAGGCAATGTTGCAGTTTGCAACTTAACTTTGCCTACTTTTTTAAATGCACTTTTTGGTGATTAATAGGAGTTTTTTTGGCTAATAAGAACTTTATCCCGATAGCTTAAAGTACAATATTGAATTGTAATTAATTGAAAACACATATGACTTTCTCTAAAATGAAGGATTTATCAAATAAAAACGTCAAAATCCAGGCAATGTTGTAGCATTTTACGGTATATATTTTACAGCAGTTAGCAAAATAAAATAAAGAAACAATTAAAGTGCGATGTAGGACATGATCAGGGAGTTTTTATGTTATATTTATTGGCTACTTATATGGCTTTTTTAAGTAATAAAGATTGTTATTAAAGAAAGTAAATACATTTATTACAGACTAAAAGGCACACAATATACAGCAGATAATAAAATAAAGAAACAAATAAAAAGTGTAAAAAGTGCGATGTATATTTTTTATTTTAATCCCAGCCCCTAAGACAACCCACTGACCCAGGTTTCCTCAGTCATGTTTTTATTTCACTGATGTCTTACAGTTAGATGGCTATCTTGTCTTAGGGAGACAGCCATCTGACCACAAGTTCATATCCTCGTGAATGAGACGCATTTGCATAGTTTAGTTCTTTTATAAGTATTTCGTTCATAAATAAGTATCAACTTACTGGAATATCAGTCAGCTTCTCATATACTTCATGTAAGTTCTTGTTGACCACTAGAATGCGAACATTCGCCACTAAACATATCCTACACATCGGCAGTTTCTCCATCTTATTCCGCTAACTTTTTTTGTTGGTCTGAGCCCACAAAGGACTAACTCAAAAAGTATCACATAAAAGTTCAACTTTGCACGAATATTTACGAAGAACACTGTTACACAAATACCTGGCGTGGCTTGTAAATGATTAATACGACTTCTACGAACATTTTGAGATTAAATCAATAAAAGCTTACGCTTCCTCTTAATTTATAAAAATGTTATCCTAGCCACAGAGCACTATCCTGGTCACAGAGCATGTAACTTTCTTTCTACATACGTAGTATCTCTAAGTAGTCTGTGCTTTCTACTGGTACCTATCGTAGACACTGGTATCCTAGCCTAGCTGAGCTGTCTGTCAATGTCAAGTGTCAACGCCACAGAGCACTATGGGTGCGTTCCGAGTTACGCTGTAATATAGATTTGGGCGTGCTAAAACCCGTATCCACCTTAAGTAAACTGTAAGTACTCTGTGGTTAGTTCTCTATGTATAGTGCTATGTAGTCTGTGCTCACAATTCGTTTTATTTATTTTCCTACGAGATTGTAGGTATTTTGTAATTTTGTGAATTTCCAAACACGACCCGACCCGGCTTGTTACTCACAGCCAGTAATACAGTATTATATAGTACTCTGTGCAGTAATATAATAGTGCTCTGTGCTTGTTACTTACGCTGTTTCTCTTCTCGATAGACCTGGCTTTTTCTTAGATTCCGATATTACCGCTATCATCAATTAACTCTGGCTGAGAATAATTAAGACCTTATTGTTTTGCTTAGTTAATTGGATTTTGTCGACCATACCTATGAAAAGATGTTTTGTCTGCAGTAAAACCCGTAAGTGCATTTGTAAATTACAATCAATAGTTATTTTTAATCGACTTCTTCAAAAAGGAGGAGGTTCTCAATTCGTCTGTGTTTTTTTTTGTATGTATGTTACGCGTTTACTCCGCCAATTATGAATCGATTTTGATGATTCTTTTTTGTTTGGTAGGTCATGCTTCAGAGGTGGTCCTATATAAATTTGATTAATTTTGCTTGCGTAGTTTTTGAGTTAGCTTCAATAATTACGTATTTTTCCCACTTTGCGTGTGTAGATGATATCTTAGTCTTTATTTACATAGCAGATAACGGTATACATACGAATTTGTGTGCGGTAGGTACCACGACTAAAAAGTGAAAAATAAAAACTTTTTACAAAAAAAAAAAACAACCGACTTCACGAAAAAACACTAAAAAAGTGAAAAATATCTTTAATTTACGAAGTCGGTGGCAAAAAACGAAAATTGAAAAGCAAAGACACCGACTTCCGAAATTAAAGTAATTTTTCACTTTTTTAGTGTTTTTTTGAGAAGTCGGTTGTTTTTTTTTTTGTCAAAAGTTTTTATTTGTCTTGTACAAGACGTGGGTAAATGACAAACATTAGGTACATTGCTGGGATAGCTCAGAAAGGTTATGAGTGATATTTTAGTAAATATAAACAGGGGTCACGTACCCATGACTAGTAATGTAGTCTGGCTAATATAGTCTAACAATTATTTTAACTTTACAGGGACAGCAGATAATCTAATCCTGCATACATTTCCTGGAGGCTAATTCTCGCGTTTTCACTCGTACATGTCATTTTCGACATTATCACTCGTCTCTCTATGTCGCATATAAAATGGTGACATTCTCCTACAAGGCATTCGTACAGCACGAATCGAAGGATAATATTGTTGCCATTAGAGTGCGTTTCATCAAATAGTTCCTATGCCATAATGTTGGCTCCACAGTTACATTTTAAAACAGACGTATTAGGTAGCGGCGTAGCTTATTCGTATTGGTCCTACACTAGTGGAGCCAACATTACGGCATAGGAATTATTAGATGAAACGCACTTTAAAAGTCTCGCGTAGCGATCCATTCCACACAGGTAACGGTGATACTTTTTAAACGCAACCATAGATGTTCTTTATATTAAAAATGATTGATAAGCGTATGAAAGGTTTTGAACAACATTTTATATGTATTTCTTAAACATTTATCAAAAAATAATACATTATGAATTTCGTAACACCATTTTATGATTTTTTTTTAATAAGTTTTCTCTAAAATATCAACAACGGAATGCACTTGACTGATTTTGACAACTGTGATGTCAGCAATTTCCGTTACGTCCAAAACGTAGACAGAGAATACTAGAGACTAATTGATAACTTTTGTCGCATTCACACAAGAAAAAGAGCAACATATGCCGATGTCGTGTAAAGAAATGAGACAGAACGATGGGATTTTTTTTTCACGGCGCGTTTCACGTTTTACCTCAATATTTTGATAAACAAAGTTTGACAGTTATCGTCTTCCTGAAAAATTCAGTTTTTATAAGTTAATAAATTTATGTTATTTTATGTTGTGAACAATTTAGACCAACACTTTTTTTTAAAGCATGGTGCGCTGTTTTGTTTATAGGGCGTAAAAGTGATAGTGGAAGGAAAATGCCCGACTTGTCTTTTCATTCGTAAGTACACCCGTTTTTATCAGTTATTAGGCTTGCAATAACATTTTATTGTGTTTATACATTGTGTATAATATACCCTAGACGTAAAATCATCGATAAAAAGCGCAAAATTAACAATGATTAAATTCTAACAAGAATTTTGGTGTTGCCAAACTTTTCTATAAATTATTACCCACTATTATGGGAAATATGTATTCTGCAGTGTGTATTATTATATATCTAAAAGATTAATAGTTTGTTGCAGTTTTCTTGAAGAGGATAATTTACGTCGGTATTGGACTGTAGCTACAGGACGAACAGATTGGACACCAACACCAAAACCGATAAAAATTAGAAACATTAATTTCGTATGAATGTTTCTAATTTTTAGCGAAACATTCATACGAAGCTTGTTTAATTTCAAGACAATATAGACTAAAATCAATTAAAGATAATTAAAAATAAACATGTTGTATTTACTCATAAAGCAAGGAAATAGGTACTATCACATAAGACATGGTAGGTAATTAAAATCACATCATCATCATCCATCGTCAACCTCTTGCCCAAATCGCAATTTATTTGAGTTCAGCATCAGCCCAATTGCGTAATACACGATCAATGACAATCTTAATCATTTTGAAACAGATTGCTAATCCATTGCTACAGAAGTTCGAAAACAAATTGCTTAACAACGTGAATAACGCAATAGGGAATATGCATGTATTTTTTTAATATCATTATTCGATAGTTTACATCGTCAAATAATAGCTAAAAAAAATTCGACGGCAAAAAAGCAATTTAAAGTAGTTAAAAAAATGTTTCAAAATATCCAACCGATCCGGGCTATTTAAACGCCCTCCATTTGGCGCGCTTGGTGTGGTGACGTCACAGTCCGTGAAAACAGACAAGCAATTAACTGTCAAGTCAACGTCAAACACTCCTTTTTCTATGAGCCTTTGACATTCACTTGACACTTGTTGATTGACTTGACATTGACATTTTGATTGTTATCCCGAATTGTTACGTCACATCCGCTCTTAGCCTTTTCAAGTATTTGAGTTACCCACAGTTTTTTGGGACTATTTAAAAATTAATTTCTCGCTCAAAAAGAAATTTTATTCAAAAATATTGATGGAGGCATAATTCTGAAGTAACATAGTTTATAAAAAAAAAAATTTGACCCATATTTGAATCACATGCATATTCCCTATTGAATGTTGTTGAAGTGACAAAATGAAACAGATTAGTCATATTCATTTAAGAAAATGTGTTACGCAATTAGATAGCAGGAGCATGTCTTCTTCCATTACATACATCACATGCCTATACCGATGATAATCGATTTATCAGTCACTTTCAGACTTTATCTTGTTTTCCACTTTCACAAATTGTGAAGTAAATTTTTCACAAATTGTGCGGTTTTTTCACAAATTGTGGGGTAAAGGAGATGTCCGCTTTTTGTGGGGACGTTGGTTATTTATTAGAAGAAAAATCTAACCCGCACCAAACTACACCTAAATAAAAGCGACAAAAATATGGAACTATTGAAAATAATATTTTTAAATAGTTTATAATTTTTCTCTTAAAGGGAGGAGGGTAATTTAAGAGAAAAAATATAAACTATTTAATGTTAGTACATATATTTTCTTTGTTGATGGCAGCCCAAATAAAACCTCCCACACACTTTGACAATGTCTTAATAAATTGACAGAAGATTCTATTCTTCTGTCAATTTCGACAAAGTGTTGAGTGTTGACTGACAGGACATCTGAACTACTACTACTCTGTGGTTTCGCTCCGTTCTATTAAACAGTGTTACTCAGACCAAATACAGTGTTATCGTATTTTATTTTATTGGGGCTTTACTTTCTCTGAATTTCCTGATTTTAAAGACTTGGCTCGTTCATGACGGATTATTCTACTTTGCACATGATTAGAACACTGATAGCTTATGAACCTTTAAGCCTGATAACTAAATTTGCCAAAAATGCATCAACTTTTTACATACTGATAGAATTGAATAACAGAAACAAGCACAACATTGGTGAGCGTCAGCTGGGTCATCAATCAGTTTTGTTCAGTGTGTTGTGGCATTTCTATCACAAGAAGAAAAGGCAGGCGCTCTCGTCCCTTACCTGATGGTCATCCTGAACGGGCTTTTATATAGATAGCTCAGTTTCCCGACAATATTTTAATAAAAAAAGACTTTGAAAATTAAGAAAATCAATAAATCAATATTGAAAACTAAAAACATGTTTTATTTCATAACAAAACTGTAACACTTGCGTCCAAAGCATTTGCTTAATTATTCAGCTTTTAAATATCATTGTCGAAAGGCTTTGCATCCACTTCCGATCTCTATATTCTAAGTCATAAAAAAAGAATTCTTCTTATTTAAAAAATGTTCTTGATCAGTAGATACTATTATCATTTATTCCTCCTGCTAAGCAACTCCTGTGGACTTCCCCCCCCCCCCCCCCCCCCCTTCCTTCTTCCCTGTGGTAGCTTCCCGTACCAAAAAAATGTAAGGCACCTGCAATAACACAATTATTCATTAAATGTATATACCTATTTGTACAATTTATAGTCTGGGACCTGGGACCAGGTTTACCAAAAGGTACCGTAGTACGTGTAACTGGGTTGTGGAGTACAGATGGGCAGTCACTCCATGTAAAATACTGGTATTCGGCGGCATCTGGTTCGACCCCAACTTAGGAAAAGACTAGGCAGATGATGAACTATTTATGTGCAAACACACAACAAGCATAGGAAACAAAAATAAAAGAAAAGTCTAGTTTTCGTACTCGAACTTTCTTTTATTCTTGTTGTATCAGCTGAGTCAGGAAAGAAGAGATAATGTTAGTAGGCTTACCGTACAACCATATTTTATACTAACCTTTGTTGTAACGCCTAGATTTTTTCTGCATTCTATCACCGGTTGTATCATTGTAATAAGCATTTCTGCTAGATTTTTATTTAATCTGAAATGCTTTTTAAATACTGCCTCGCTAAGGTCAAATGGGTCCACAGTATCCAGAATATCAGAACGTTGTCGACGTAGTGGCTCCATTGTGGCATTTGCAGCGTCTTCTACGATGTTTTGGATGAATTGAACTAAAAATTCGTCACTCATTTTTGCTTCTAGAAATAATTTGCTTAATAAAATATTTTCATATGTTCTTTCACTTCAATTGACACAATAATGAATGATATTTGACGTTTGTACGATTGCCGACAACATATCGACTGCTCCCGACCACTCTTTGCATGTCGCATGTAAACTAAGACATGTCGCGTGGCCTTCCTGCGAGAAATGCTCGAACCGACATGGCGAGAATAGCTTGACTTGATTTTTACGAGTGAAAAGTAGATTTTTACGAGTGAAAAGTACGAGTCGCATGACAATAACGCATGCGACATGCGCGAGAATTGCCTTCCTGAACTATACAAGGATCCAAAGCGATTTAAATTATGGGTTAATGTTTTTGGTGGTGACCTTCTTTTGATAGAAGATTATTTTTACCCGACTACGGCAAAGAAAAAAGGAGGGTTATGATTTTGACCGGTATGTATGTATGTATGTTCATCTGTTCCCTATCTTCCAAACCACTTATCACAATTTGACAAATGAGGTATCGTTAGAAGCGTCGTGATTGTCCGCTGGTTATGTGAAGTCACATTAAATTAAAAATGGCGCCCTCTAGAGGATATAAAGTGAGGAACTTAAAAAAAAAAATGGTTTAATCGTACCATGTTGGGTATCAAATGAAAGGGCTTAATGAGCACATTTCAAAAATATATATATTATAACCAATCAAGTAATAAAAACTAAAACCCAACTACCCCTAACACGTGTGACTCCGGATTTTTAATTTGTCTGTCTGTGGTGTCTTGTTTATACCTTTAAAATCGTAGTTGGGTTTTAGTTTTTATTACTTGTTTTTTTTTTAAATTCTTTTGTTATTACTTGATTTTTTTTAATTTTTATCGAATATGCCATTCAAATTTTGCAGAAAAGGACCTCACTTGGAGTAAGAGACTCAGCCCAAATGCAGTACCTACATTAAACTTGCGAGGTAATAATTATATTTTCTTTATTCTTCATAGTCATCTTTATAATACAAGATAATTATGTGAACTGAATGCTGAGGGTTCTAAAACGGCTGGCACCCGTTACAAGAGCACGACGGATGATGTCATTGATGCTGGCATGCAGTGCTATCCGCCCTGCGCTCTTACAGCAGGATAAGCCATGATGACCGAGGCAGTCAACACCTTCACCGCATTGGCAGCGATGCGGAGCTACGCAAGGAGCGCCCAGACGTAGACAGGTAGCGAGCCGGAAAGTGGTGTCACCCAGCATAGTGCCTATGTTGGGTGACGGTAGCGTCTGAAGGCAAAGGCCCGACAGTCACCCACAGCCAGCAGGCGGGCAGATTGCCGGGGTTGGTCCGTCGATGGGTGACCAATTTCACATATCGAGACTCCTCCGTGCCTCGGAAAGCACGTTAAGCCGTTGGTCCCGGTCGTTACGAGTCGTCAGAAGCACGAAAGTCAGACAACCAGTCTAACCAAGGGGTATCGTATTACCCAGTTACTGGGTTGTGGAGGTCAGATAGGCAGTCGCTCCATGTAAAATACTGGTATTCAGCTGCATCCGGTTAGACTGGAAGCCGACCCCAACATAGTTGGGAAAAGGCTAGGCAGGAATTTCTACTGAAAAAATGCTCTGCTAATTGTTATTTCATAATATGGTTTTATGTCCATAAATACATAGCTTTGTTTAGTTATCCAAAAGATTTTCCTTTTTAAACATATTTTTTAATTTTTGCTTAACTACGTAATGTGAAAAATTACTCCCGTCAATTTTTATACCTTTATTAGTCATATATGATTCTATGTTAAAACAGATTTCAATAATCATCAGCGTCAGGTGGTACACTTTGTGTTGCCATCTGACATTATGCATTTGCTATAACTCGGGGAAGGCTGGGTCGCTCCAACGCGAATGTTTGCGTACATCCGGGGTGGGGCGACCCCGTCTGTCAGGCACTTCTTCTCATGCAACCGAGCGGGTGGGCAGGTTGCGGATAGCCCAACTCCGGCGGTGGGACCGATCACCAACGGTTACATTGACCGTTGGTGGGTGATCCTGCACCAGGAGCATCTTCTAAAAGATCCCGGACAAGAGAAGTTCCCGAAAGCCAAATCCCAGGCCTAGGGTAACCCATACCCCTTTCCTATGTTCTCCTACACACGGCTGCGCATCGTGCTGCGCACTACCGGTTTGTGCTGATCTCGCTTTGTACTGGATACCCGTACAATGCGGGGTCGGCTTGTGCTGAAGGTGCGTGGTTGGGTGTGTAGCCCTGTGTACTCATCCCCTAACCTTGCCATCCTTCCCTATCCATACATATCCCGTCGATCCTAAAATCCCTAGGCCAATTCCCAGACCTAGGGTGACCTCCCAGAACCCAACCCCTTCCATCCACCAAATGCCTTCCCTCCTATCCCTTTATCCCGTCGGTCCCAGAGGAAGGAAAACCTCGTTACCCAAAACCCAAAAAAAAACAATGAAAATGCAGGACAGTGAAAAAACTACCCAGGTGGGTCCCGGTCAAGCCGGGGAATCCCACACCGCTCCGGCGGTTAGCCCCCATCGTATTATGGGAGGGGGCCCTAACTGCAATGTTGAAATTTTAATGCCGCGCTATTCAGCGCGGCCGGCTGCTGACCAAGCGCCCATATCACAGGCTGCGACTAACGCACCCATACCCACGACCTCGGCTGCGACTAACGCGCCAACACCCACTTCACGGACCATGCCTCCCACGAGCCTCTGGCAACAGAGCATCGTGCGGAATAGCGTGACTAACCCGGTTACACACCAAAACCAGCACAGACAGATCGGGACGGGGAAAGATGACGGACCTGGCAGCTCAAACACTCTTCCGGTTGCCAGCGGTGAAGTACGCCCGCTGACAAAGCGCGAAAAAATCCTGGCCCGGAAGAAGAGAATACGCGAACGAAAGCGCAGTATCCGCGAAGGCACCAGCCAGCGCGACGCGCGATCGAACGCCGAAGAGGAGGTGCGCGACCGGCCACAAGTCCGCGAAGGGGAAACCCAGCGCGAAAAAGGGCCGGACGCACGCGACCGGCCGCAGCAGCGCGAAGGGGAAACTCAGTGCGCTAAGCGGCTGGACGCGGAACCGCGCGTGCGGGGTCTAGCTTGCGAAGAGGCAACTCAGCGCGAAAAGCCTCCGCACGTGTCAGAGTCTGCCAGGACCGACAGCCGACCCCAAGACACAGACGGACCCCACGACCGACCTCGTCCTACGCATAGTAGGGGCAAGCCAGGTGGAACCTCACAACCGGCGCTGCCGGCAAAAAATACCCAAACAGGCACCACCAAGCCGCAGCCTGGACCAAGTGGTAGAAGGCCGGCGAAGAGGAAGCACCCTGATGATACGGCTTCGCCAAGCACGCTCCAGGGGGAGGCCAAACGGATGAGGAACCACTCCGCCCAAGGGGAACAGAGGACCTACGCGCCAGCCACGAAGGACATTCCTGCGCGGCTGGCCGTAACAATCTGCCTCCCCTCCCCTTCTAGAGACTTAACGAAGGAAGAAACTGACCACATAAAGACGGGCCTAGAAAAATTACTCATGGACGCTGACTCGACAACGCCACTCCCTGCCTTCCGCGGCTTCCCACGGGTTGCGGAAGGCACCGTGCAGATGTGGTGTGAAGACGACTATGCCCTGACCTGGCTGACCCAGAATGTACCCTCAATCCGACTGCCGAACACTGATCTGACACTCACGGTACTGAGACAATCTGACGTGCCCACGCGTGTGCGAGTCTCGCTATTCGTCCCTCGGTACAGAGGTGACGTGGCCAGACTCCAAGGTATTCTGATCCGTCAGAATACCTGGTATGACATAGCCAAGTGGTCACTGTACAGGGCGACTTCCGTCGGTGGCGATAACTATGGGACTTATTTGACCCTGGGTATCCCACCGGAGGAAGCCGTAAAGGTCCGGGATCGGGAGCGACGTATATCGTACCTGCTCGGGTCGATATACGTACGCTTTTGGCCCATGACCCATCCCTTTGACGTTCAGACCGACAGCACGGACAGACAGACCGCATTACCAACGCTAATACCGACGACTGACTCAGACAATGACCAACTCGAGGAGGTCATGGCCCGAGCGGCAATGGCTGATGACGCTGACACCATACCGCTTGAATCACCTGGTTGGAGCGATCGCTTGCTTGCCTCGTCGTCAGGCGGACGAAATGACGACAAGTAAAGAGAGGAGGCAGCGGGGAGACTGTCGGATGGATCCCTCTCCGACTAACTCCTCCTCATCGTTGTCATCGCCACTCAACGTAATCCAGACCAACCTCCAGCATAGCCAGACTGCCACGGCCAGCTTACGCAGGGCGCTGGAGGTAAAGCCCAGAACCATTGCACTGATCCAAGAGCCGTGGATCAGGAACAACAGAATATACGGCGCCCGCGTCGATAACATCAGAGGTAAGATAATTCTCAACACATTACATCAGGGTCATCAGGCAAACCGAGAACTTGTGTCTACATACCCATAGAAATTCCTATCACACCACTCGCGCAATTCTGTTCCAGAGACCTTGAAGGCTGTCAGGCTCTAGACCGATGGTAGCGTTCCAGATGTACGATGTCGAACTCCAGAGGAGAGGTACTACCCACCTATTTATTCTCTACTAACCTTAAAATTGTTAACCGCGGCTCAGAATCCACTTGGGTCACAGTCCTAGGACAAACTATCATAGACTTAAAGAATTTCCCACTTGTCTTTTAAACCGAAAAAAACGTCGATTTTGGTCACCATTTTAATAGCAGCTATGTCATTTCAGGTGAAGGAGTACTCCCTCCAGAGTGCAAGGAAACAGGTGCATTGATAAAGCACTTTGTTTGACTCCATGAATGGTAGTTTTGACAACTTTCATAAAATACAAGAAAAGGAAATCTACTGCTGGGCCAGTATCGCCAAGATCGAACCAGAAAAAACTATAAAAGCATTGTACACTGAGTTTTCAAAAAGAAAAATTGAAAATCTGTTACTGTTCCCTCAATTAAAAACTGTTAACACACTGTTGATTATAGAATATCTTGTAGATGTATTACAAAAAATATATAAGCTGACATCTCTTTGGATGCGCCACTTCAACCCCTTGGGACCCTTTAGAAAACTTTTTCGGAAGTATAAGGCCAGGCTCGCACTAGCGGCCAGGCCACAGCGGCCAGTTAGTATAAAATCAGATGTGCGTGTGGTGAGGGCCCGTTTTTTAAAACTCTTTGAAAATGTGCTTAGGATTTAGTGAACATTCCAAAAGAATTGTGAAAGTTGGAATCAGATTTTGTGAAAGTCTAATAAGCAAAGTCAAATAATTTATTTCAAATAGGCACATATATGGCACTTTTGAACGTCAAACAAAGAAATAGAATTTATTCTAGTTGCCCCTTCCAAAAGGTAGTTTTCCTATGGAGAAGAATGAGCAAGAAACTCCACCGTTACTCTTTTAAAAATGTTTTACAATATTTTGTATACATGAATTATATAAATACATGTGAAGACGATGCACCTACAATAAGATTACTGTACCACAAAAGGTAAAAAGAATTATAAATGGAGCAATAATGAATAAATTAATTACCAGATACATGGTGCTCACATATTTACAAAGATTGTAAAAGTATACGATATTACAATAGTCCTAACATTGTTACAAGTAGTACTAATAAGTCAGTGCGTGAGTTTAAGTAATGACAGAGTGTAAAAGTCTATGACATACAAATAATAAAATAAAAAACTAAATTAGCTATCAGTTTGATTTTGTCCAGACACTAAATCGTCCTATGGAGCAAGACCAGCATGTTTCCAAGCATTCTTATCTTGGATATAATCCTCTAATTTGTAATAAGCTTGTTTACAAAGTGTACTTTTTACATGAGTTTTAAATTTTCTTTCATTTAATTGCAATATATCACAAGGTATTTTGTTATAGCATTTAACGCAGTACCCCATAAAAGATGTTTGTACTTTAGCTAATCTGAAAAATGGTTGATCTATTTTATCTTTATTTCTAGTATTAAAATTATGTCTATCACTTATTTTATTAAAAAGATATCACTAGAGATAAGATATCACTTATTTTATTCGAAAGCGAGATATGGACTGTAAAGTTGGGCCCTCAGTTCTCACATAGAGGATTGAGCCCACCTGTACCTGATAAACTATGGACACTACAGTACAGAACAAGTCTTTTTCAAAAGTCAAAATTAATAAATGTAATGTCATAGGTTTTAACTACTGAGTAGGTATGGGCGTTATTTCACGTCTTGTCTGGCTACGGAGCATGTAGCCGAATAGCTAGTTTCGAGTCAAACGGTAAGTAGGTAATCACGTTATTCTGAAAGAGCTTACGGCTCTAATTACTCCCGAGTCCCGCTGCGCCGCGGCACGGCGGTGTGAATGATGCCGTCGTCGATGTCTCGTACGGGGCCAATGCAGGTGCCTTGCGCAATAGGGTCGGCGGCATTTTGGTGGCGAGAAATTTTAAAAAACAATGACGAATAGACGCGGCGCTAGTGTCTATAACATATCAAATTGCATTTAAAAAAATGTAATTCCACAATTTTCCGCCAGACTTCTGGCGCGGACTGTACCCTTCAAAATGACTATGTAAAGAACAAAGATTTCAATGAGGTTTCACATTTTGGTATTTGCAGTCGGATGCCAACAAGGTGATCCTTTCGGGCAGTCTCGGGCCAGTCATTTTCAGCTTAGCTATTCACTCTCAAAAACTAAATTCATGGTATTTAGATGATGGGACTCTAGGAGGTGTCACTCATAACCAACCTTTTTAGTGATTCCAGTTACTTCGTAACAAAACGAGGTGGCGCCACTTGCTGCTGCGTCTTCAAGTAAATAGGAAAATCAAATAAAACAACAAAAATAATCAACAATCATTATATTTGTTTCTAAACATAGATTCTACAGTGAAATATAACCACAATAAAGCTTATGATTAAGTTTAAATGATTCTATAGCACTGATAAAACTCAACTTTCACACAGCAGGCGTAGCATGAGCACCGTTTTGTCGACGGAAGAGTAGACAAAAATGACGTTTCCTGTAGACAGTAGACAGTACGAGACGGCAGCAAAGTAGAAAGAGTCAACTGCACTTTTTACGAAATTCACTCTTTTACGTAATTCGACTCAGAATTCTTTGTTTTGACATAGGATTTATCGGTTGTCAGTGTGATTTTGACAGTAAGGATAGAAAACTTTCTTCCGAAATA
Source organism: Lithophane socia (assembly GCA_947522985.1). Lineage (NCBI taxonomy): Eukaryota > Metazoa > Arthropoda > Insecta > Lepidoptera > Noctuidae > Lithophane > Lithophane socia. Next base: position 1,853,632 of record OX383281.1, on the reverse strand, counting down.
GTCTATACTTAGAAGATCGTTAGAAATGAAAGATAAAATGACAGATTGTAGAAAGATTTCTACGGTAAATGTCAAAAATGAAGAAACGAACTGTCACTTTGTATATAAAAAGCTATGTCTATTCTTCGTAGAGATAGAAAGCGCCATGCTACGCCTGCTGGGACTACCTTAGTGCATCCAGGAGTAAGATAGTCCGCGAAATTCAAATTTTCTTACGTTTTTTGCACTTTGCAGGTCAGTGTCAGGTTGAATTTTAATAATATATGATTCGCGACACTAAAATATAAATAGTATAAACCTATTCTATAAATAAACATTTGATACGGCCGCGAATCATATTTAGAAAATTTTAATTTCGCGGGCTTCCCTTACGCTTTCGCCCTAATGGTAAGATTTTATCGGTAATATAGCGAATCGTGCTTAGAGAATATAATTTGCAAAGACATAAGCATAGGTACGTATTAGTTCTGCAGATGGCGTTATAGGCTAGATTTGACGTTGTAGTTCGACTAGGTAGGTACAGCAAGCCCGGTTTATAAAAAATATCATTTTTGCTCACCGACAGCGCCGGCGCAGCGTGTCCGGGCCAGGTGGGCTTGCTGCACTAGGTACCCATAGATTTATTTTGAAATGGTTACGGTATACTCGGCGCGCGATTGCTAGCCACCGCCTGTTAAGTGAGCGGTGAGAAGGGGGAGCTATACTCCATTTGAAGTTAAACAAACCTTTTGACAGTCCGTTCAACCGATTTTAACTTTATACCGTAGGCATAAGGATGGGATTAAAAGCAAAAAAGGTTACACAATACCAACTGTCTACTGCAGCTGCCATTTGTCATGCCTCCAACACAATAGAAGTCAAAATCGGTTGAAAGGGCTGTAAAAAAGGTTTATTTAAATGTCTGATCTTATTTCAAATGTAGTATAGTTAAGTATAATAATAGTTATTTATGAAACTGTTATATAATAAAAACGTGGTGTGCACAGGCCCTAACCTATAACACCATTCGATTTATTAATTAGCCGTTTCTGAATAAGGTCGTGTTATAATAATTGAAATACATACAAATATATTTTGAAGCACCAATGTCCACGTATTTTAACTAGAATTATATGCTTAAATTAAGCCAATTCAAGGCTTGAAATCAAATATAAAGGTCGAGTTATAAGTACTACGTATTTAAAAATCTCGAATATTTCTTTTTTCTGGCTTACGCCCGTACGATGCTCGAATCATCATCTCCCATCCTATGTGGGGGCTTCCAGTCTAACCGGATGCAGCTGAACACCAGTATTTTACAAGGATCGTTTGTCCATCTGACCTCCACAACCCATTTGCTGGGTAAAATGATCGATACCCCTCGGTAAGATGTCAAACTTACCCGTCACGACTGTCAAAGATCTATAGCCTTCTTAACAAGAGGTATCGTGTTACCCAGTAACTGGGTTGTGGAGGTCAGGTAGGCAATCGCTCCATGTAAAAAAATTTCAAAAAAAAAGTTGAGAAATTAAAGTTATTTTTCACTTTTTTTGTGATTTTTTTGGAAGTCGGTTGTTTTTTTTTTTGTAAAAAGTTTTTATTTTTCACTTTTTAGTTGTGTTACCTACCCCACACAAATTCGAATACCACTACCTGCTATGTAAATAACAGTGAAGGAGTCAAATAATATGTCGTCTACATAGACTAAGTGGGAAAAATACGTAATTATTGAAGCTAACTGAAGCATGACTTACCAAACAAAAAAAGAATCATCAAAATCGATTCATAATTGGCGGAGTAATCGCGTAAAATACACACAAAAAAGAAATCGGTTAAAAATACTGGTATTCAGCTGCATCCGGTTAGACTGGAGGCCGATGGTATTCAATCGCGCCGTATGAGCATCGTTCAAGTTTTATTAATATCTCTAGAACACGAAACTCGGACAATCAAGTTTTTGTCAGCAGCATCAAATTACCGAAAAAAAGAATTCGGTGAAGCTAATTTAATTAATATTCGCCGACACTTGGCTCTACATCGAAGACACGACATTCAAATTCGTTAAGTTTGACTCTTATATAGCACAGTACGATATACATTTACCTACTTAAGTAAATTTTGAAATTGAATGACATGGTTCTGCTCTGCATCCTCTCCGAATCCGAGAAATGTCAGTCGAACTCTGAAGTAGCCTTAATACTAATGAGGGGTTGCGTAATAGATCCGAACTCTGTTCGGGGGTTGCGCAATAGATCCGAACTCTGTTCGGGGGTTGCGCAATAGATCCGAACTTTATTCGTTCCAATTTAGAACAATCCCCACTCAGATTGAACTTGTTGCCATGGTAACTACTAAGAATTTGCATAATGAGGGGTTGCGCAATAGATCCGAACTCTGTTCGTTCGAATTTTGAACAATCCCCATTCGGATTGGATGCAGTGCAGAACTGGTCTAAGGTCAGCTGTCCAAGGAGGCGTAAGATCATAGACGCGCATTCATCATTATAGGCTTGGGCTTGATTTACGCCTGCTTGCTGCTTAAACTTTGATTTCCAAAGAAAGCGATAAACTGTCACACAATAACGGCTGTCCAAATACAGCGCGTTTTTGACACCTTAACTGTCAAAAACGCGCTGTCAAGTACTGGAGAAAATGACAGGTTTTTAAGACGACCGTTATAATACGACGGAACCGCGAACGACACTAACTTTACAAAACTATGAAACTGTCGACGGAGCTGCAGTGTCACTGTACTGACTTCATGACGCGAGGCATACACCTCTATAGAGCTACGCCTCCTTGGACACTGGGTCTAACACTATTTTGAATGATGTGACATTACTTGTAAACCTAGAGTGCGTTTCATCAAATAGTTCCTTTGCGGTAATGTTGGCTCCACTATTAAGAGGAAATACGGTCGGTCTTTTCTCCATACAAAAAGTCATAATTCGAGGTTCGGCTCTCGTCTATTTCCTCCTCCATTATTGGACCAATTTGAAAGATACTTTATAAATTGAATGAGAAGGATAGATACTGTGCCCCAATGTTTTCATTTTCATGAATAGTTGTCAAAGTTGGACAATTTATAGGCCTCTGATGGCAGCGGTCTAAACAGGCAATTTTGAGCATTTTCTGAAGGTTCTAGTGCTTTTACAGATAATGTATCAAACGGAAAACATAGGGGCATAGAACTAGTTGATATTGTAAAAAAATCATTGCTCTAAGGTCATAAACCAGAGAGACAACAGGCGAGAGTGTTTGTATGGGGAGGGGTCCGACCCTATTTGCTCTTAAATTTTTAAAACGGACCTATTAAGTAGCGCCGTAGCGTATTCGTATTGGTCCTACGACAGTGGAGCCAGTTATTATAATAATTCATTTTTATAAAAAAAAAGTATGTTATATAGCGAAGGGCGTTCCCGTTTCCCCGCAATAGTACAGCGAGAAAAAAAAAAAAATCTTTATATTTTTTTATAAGTATGTAATAAAAGATTCACAAAAAATATTAAATTGATACGGAAAAGAAACAATACATACACACTTGTCTTTCTATGTTGAAATACAAGTGTGCGTGTATAGTGTGTTTTTTATGTATATTTTACTACTTATATATATATTTTTTTTTAATGGTAATATTTTTTTAGCATGTATGCACACTATACTAACGCCCTTAGTTAGTTCACACACTGTATTTTCCTATAATTTTAGTATAGTTGCTTGTTCGAGCTACGCTCACCAAATCTCTCCAAGCGAAGCTCCTAGCCGTGGCTTCCTGGGGCCCTACCACCACTGCTTACAGCAGTATTATCTTAATCTTACTTCGTGGGGGAAAGAGATGGAGCTATACGTCCTGTAGAGCTTCATCTCTTTCCTACACTGAAGTAATATTAAATAGGATCATTCTCACTAGTTCCACCACAATTAGTTCCATGGAATACTGCTGTAAGCGGTGGTGGTAGGCCCCCTGAGAGATACGGACTAAGAATGTGCTGTTCAGTAGATAAAACCAATATTTCTGATAACACGCTGTAAAATCCATTTATTCTAAATTTTGAACGGTAAGGCCTCACATATCACAATTGACAACATTCAAACATAAAATAACATTAAAGCCGAATTTAAATGACAAAAGGACGATTTTAACATGAAAATTCACACTTAGGGTCGTTATAACAACGGTAATATTATTATAATAACATAACATCATTCCTGTATTCCCCGAAGGGTTAGTATGATAATGCTCTGAAATTTGTGGGGCCAATCATAGATTTATACCTATTGTAATCGAAAGAATAACAGTCTGGTATCCAAGAAATGGAAAACGAAATAGAGGAAGGCAGAAAAAACGATGGAGCGACGAGCTGGAACTTACAGGGGGAAAATTATGGACTCGATTAGCAATAGATAGAGAAAAATGGAAGGAAATGGAGGAGGCCTTTGTCAATGGGCACACAGATTAAGACAGCCGGTGTCAACAATAGAATTATTTTAATTTTAGTTCAACTTTTATGTACCTACAACTTGTTAATAATTTTATTTTAATAGCATAAGTTTCAAATGGTCTGAATAAAGGGCTTTATTATTATTATATTAATCGAAAGAATTTCAATTAAAAATTGTATTAATGGAGTTAATAATTATTCTTTAGGCATCACATTAGGACTGGCGAAATGTGGGTGTACTGTACAGGGTGTAAGGGTAAACAGTCTTGTCATTCAAACCATGGGTAGTTGACTTAAATATAATAAATGACAGAGTGAAACAAAAAAAAAAACGTTATTTTCATTAAAAGTTTTTAAAAAGTTTCTATGCAACACCGTCACCGTGCTCGCTAGCGAAACAGCTGACTGTCTGAGAGAGGGGTCGCGCTCACGGCCGGTCACGTCACATCCCACGCCCCCCACACGTGTTCAGACGCAAGTTCGTTGCCCTAGCGCGTAGCTGTAATGGTGAAATACTCTAGTGGTAAAAAGTAAAAAATAATTTAAAAAGTCGTAATTTTTCATTGATTTTACGTTCTATAAATGACACTAAACTACTGGTTTCAAGGATAACGGTGTTTACCCTAACGCCCTGTATGTACACCTCGTATTACATATAGTACACCCACATTTCATTTCGCCATTTATGTTTAAGTTGTCTGTAGCGATAGCGACCACTAGACCAACGAGACAGTCACTGCCTCTGCCTAACTCTTCGGGAATTACAGGCGTGATGTATGAATGTTGTGTGATAATTATAATCGCTCCGGTAATTCCTATTCATAGAGATATAATTATAGTATAGAGTGCGCGCAACTAACTATGAACAGTAGACACGGGTTTGAACAACACGACGTTCCTCACCACACTCACTTGTCAGTTCGGGATTCATTCATTTGTCACAGTGAAGCGGTACACAATGTTATATTGAGGTGTTGGGACAGTCAATCATTTTGTATGGGACATTTGAAGTGCCTCTTGTATGTCCTACCCAACACTAATCTATAGCTCACTTGTCTACGATACGCACTAAGCGATTTGTGCAATACGCGCACTCTATGTAATATTATATCTCTATGTTCCTATTATACTTCAAAAAGTTACATTAAAAACTAAATGCAATGCGGGAACCAGTGCAAGCTAGTTCAAAAACCTCTAAACGTGTTTTTATTTTATCTACACCCATGTTATAAATACTCAAAAAAATTCGGAAAAATTAGCTTATTGCCAACATTAAAACATCCAGTGTCATAGTAACCATAATATCATCCAAACGGGTGTTATAATATTGTACTGAATTTCATAATGCAACTCATTTAAAAAAAAGAACAATTTCATTCACGAGCGTTTCAATAACAAAGCCCCGTAATTTAAAAACAAAACACATTCGAATTCACGTCGTACCGCGCCATTTTTGTTCGATATTGGTATTGCAAAGAAACTTTTATAGAAGATTCATATCATGAGTGCAGATAAAATCTTGTATGCAACTGTATATAATTAGGTATTAAAACACTCATGTGATACTATTATCACACGAGGCGACGTGTTTTAATACCCCTTATTATGTAACAGTTGCATAAATAACTATTAAAGATGACTACCGGAACGATAACTTGAATGACAAGTTATTTGCCGTGTCGGAGCGGTGGTTTTAAAATCACCGATGTCCTTAATTGATGAAATTGCTTTCGTTGAATGTTAGTGAATAGCTATGCAGATGTGCTTGCTACTATGATGCGATTTTACCGTCCTCAGAATTGGAAACAACAGAGGCCCTAGACAAAGTGACATTCTATCAGCGATAACGATGATGGAGAAGGAAAAAATGTATAGGACTGACATAAGCTATCGAAAAGCTTATGACAATCCTGTTGAAAGTCGTTGTAGAAATACGAAACGCTTTCGAAGCGATTGTCACTTGTCTAGACCCTCGATCTGTGTAACTATTGTAAATATAATTTCAATACATAATTCGTTTTATATTATACAAATTATTTTTAAATTAACTAGCAAAACTTCATAGGTACAGTAATAAAATAAAAAAATAAACGATTACGAGTCCAATGCCCTTTATATCATGCGCAACATAACATCACGCCTGTAATCCCCGAAGGCTTAGGCACAGGTGTACCTATAGTACACTCACATTCCGCCAGTTATGTGTAAGTCCCATGTAATAGGGGGCGAGCCTATTGCCATCAACAGGGCACATATGCAGGCGTGGCTTGCAAACTATGATTTTATAAAATAGTTTTTTTTTATTGTTATTAGTAACAGATACCGATCATATATGCCTGTGAAGTTTCGCTAGTTCATTCAAAAATATAATGTTAAAGAAACTTTTTGGAACGAAGTACCTTATCGTAGGTCATACTCTGTAAGTCAAATCTCGTGCAAACTGGCGCGACAGGCAGCGCAACCCTCGTCGCGCCTGTTTGTGGGCCTTCAGACTCTTTGTGGGTTCGATTCCCGGGTCGGGCAAAATGTTATTGAATTTTTCCATTAGGAATTTCGTAGTAACAGCCCGGAGTTTGGAAGTTGGCGGTGTGTGCCTCGGAAAGCATGTTAAGCCGTTGGTCCTGCGCCTGATCTCTCTCCGGTCGTGGCGGATTGCCGTCCCATCGGACTATGAGAGTGAGGGAAGAGAGAGTGCACTTGTGTCTGCGCAAACACTTGTGCACTATAATATCTCCCGCGCCGAAGGCTAGTCTCCGTTGAGATTGGCCGCCGTGGCCGAAAATACGGTCTGGAGGACTATATTATTATGAGCTAGACCGAAAAAAGTGTAAGATTTTGTCCGTCACGACACTGTTGGGAAGAAGTTTTTTTACGCGACTTGCGGTAGTTGACTGGTTGAAATCGTCACGTATGGAAAAAACGTCATGCGTGATATCATAGAGATTGCAGGGAAGAATTGGATAAATATTGGCACAGACAAACGCAAATGGAAACAGATGGAGGAGGCTTTTACCCACAAGGGATCACACATAATCAGTCGCGCGCGCGCATCACTCCCGTGAGGATGTTTTTCTGACGAACGAAATTTGGAGTTTTGTAAAAATGGTGACAGTGGTTAAATGCGTTACTTGTAACGTAGTTATAGATGAATTGTTATCGTATATTCAAAATAAAATATCAGTGATCGATGAAGACACGTTGGTGCGGTTATGTACATCTACGTTTACAAGTGAAGATATCGAAAAATCTAAAACACTGCTGTACGAATCGGTTCATGTGGAGAAGGCAAAAATAAAGAGGAAAAACAAAGGCAAGGAACAGCGAGATCTAGTGGACATAATTAATGTTTTTAAGTCAGTTGAGCCGGATCAATTCCCAATTTTCGTGGCAAGAGACTTGGAAAAGCTACCTCCAATATTGTTTGACCACCTCGATTGCACAAAACTTCTAAAGGATTTGCTTAGAATTCAGAATGAAGTCAAAGAAATTAAAGAAGTATATGTGACGCAGACTCAATTGAAAGATGTTAAAACGGAGATTTTGAAATTACAAAATGACTCATTAATACCCGCGGCATCTGTGTGTAAAGTGAACATGAAACGAGGTGGTTGGGTTATGGATAGCGGTCCCATTGGATTATCTCACGTCAATAATTCATCAGTTATAGATGACTGCAATAATAGTATCGATGAATCCTCGTTACAAATATTAGAAAATAACGAACAGTCATTTAGAAAAATCAAGGAGGTAGTCGCAGGAAATTTCGACCGCCGCACTCAGTCAGCTGTCTTGCCGCAGAGAGCGGCCGGGTGCGGCCCCTCCCCTCGCGTCGCAACCGCCGTCGCAGGCGCCCGCGCCGATGCCGTTAGCTCAGCTGCGTCGAGGCAGAAGAACGTGACGTCACCGCAGCGAAGAACGGTCGTGCATACGACACAGGCTCTGACCGCGCCTACTGTACATGAGTCGGTACAAAACAATAATAATGATGGATGGGAAAAAGTTTCATACCGCAGAAAGCGTAATATGAGCTACCGATACCTGGGCACCGCTGGTACCGCTAGGGAGCATCAAGGGAAATTCAAAGCTGCAATAAAAACAGTGCCAATCTTTATTACTAAAGTGCATAAAGACACGACGGCGGAAGATATTGCTGATTATGTGTATCATAAAACGGGCGAGGTGATTACGCTTGAAGGCATATCATTTAAATATCCTAAGGAACATAACGCTTACAAATTCTTTGTTTCGGAAACTAAAATGGAGATGTTTCTTGATAGTAAACTATGGCCCGAAGGAATTATTTTCAGGAGATTCGTAAATTTTAAAATGAGAAATTACACGATCGGTGCAAATAGCGGTACTGTGAACGGCGTAAAATAAATATCAATGTATAACCTAGTAAGCTACAATTGTAAGAGTATAAAACGCTCGGTGGACAGTGTCAGGCAATTATGTAGCACGTCAGACATAATTGCCTTGCAAGAAACGTGGTTGCTGCCGCACGATATCTCGTTCCTGAGCGAAATTGACTCTGAGTTCGGGTGCACCGGGACGTCGGCGGTGGACACCGCGGCTGGCTTGTTACGTGGACGGCCCTACGGCGGAGTTGCATTGCTATGGCGGAAAAGTGTTTTTGACAACGTGTCGGTAGTGCAGTGTGATAACCCGCGAGTGTGTGCCATTAAAGTATGCATGAAATCAAGGTCATTTCTAGTGTTCAGTGTATATATGCCGACGGATAATAGTGCGAACTTAACGGATTTTACGGACTGCCTTAGCCTGGTGAGTGCTATAATCAATGATAACGATATCGAAACTGTTTTTCTACTCGGAGACTTTAATTCGCATCCCAGTGAACAATTTTATTCTGAATTGGTTTCGTTCTGTCGGGAATCTGAGTTATTATGCGCCGATGTTGAATTGTTAGGAGTAAACTCAAACACTTATACTTTTATAAGCGATGCGAACGGCTCGAGGCGTTGGCTGGATCACTGTGTTGCTACGAAAGCAGCCATGTCCACTATTATTAATGTAAATGTTAAATATGATGTACTTTGGTCCGACCACTTCCCTCTTTTAATACAATGTAACTTAAATGAAGTCAAACAAAAATTTTACAATTCAAATGAAATAAAAAATCTGACATGTAATAATATAAAATGGGGTGATAGAAAACCTAAGCAAATTGACATTTATACTAAATTTTGTAATGATTATTTAAAATATATTGACTTTCCAATTGAATTGAGCGCATGTTGTGACTATGTTTGTAATAATTTGGACCACAGAATAATTATTGATAAAATGTATAATGACATTGTTAATATTTTATGCCTAGCAGCTTCTGAAAGTTACGAAACAAATCATGTGCGAAATAGGAAACCAGTTATGGGGTGGAATAAGCATGTGAGTGATGCTCACATGCAGGCCAGGCTAAAGTTTGCGCAGTGGGTGTCTTATGGTAGACCGCGCGAGGGTCGTGTTTGGACTGATATGCAAACAACTCGAAAAATGTTTAAGTCGCGCTTACGATGGTGCCAGGACAATAGTGACCAAATTAAAATGGACATGTTGGCGTCGCATCATTCTAGGGGCGACTTCCGTAGTTTTTGGAAGTCCACCGATAAACTCAATAGTAGGCCGGGCCTGCCGGTGAGTGTCAGCGGTGCTGCTGATGTCACAGGGATAGCCGAGCTATTTAGGCATCACTTTGCGGTTTCGTCGCCGTTGGGACCATCACAGTTTACAGGCATTGCTGGTTGTAGTGGTCAGGAGATCGGTATCCGGTTTGCGGCAAAGGAGGTAAGGCATGTCATTATGTCTATGTCGAGGGGCAAGTCTCCAGGCCATGATGATTTAAGTATTGAACACCTTAAGCATGCTGGTCATCATCTGCCCAGAGTCTTAGCGATGTTTTACTCCTTGTGTATAGGACATTCGTATCTCCCTGGGCGGATGATGAAAACTGTGGTGGTGCCAATTATTAAGAATAAAACTGGTGATGTTAGCGATAAGAACAACTATAGGCCCATTTCATTGGCTACTGTTATTTCGAAAGTGCTTGACGGTTTGCTGAACACTCAGCTGGATAAATACTTAAATTTACATGATAACCAGTTTGGTTTCAAAGCCGGTCTCTCAACAGAAACAGCTATATTGTGTTTAAAGCAGACTGTCAGGTACTACACTGATAGAAGTACACCTGTCTTTGCTTGCTTCCTCGACTTATCGAAGGCATTTGACTTGGTTTGTTATGATCTGCTGTGGCAAAAACTGCAGCATGCGTCAGTGCCAGACGGACTGATCCGTATCTTTCAATACTGGTACAACAATCAGGTCAATGTTGTTCGATGGTCGGGGGTTTACTCGACCCCATACAGGTTGGAGTGTGGCGTGAGGCAAGGGGGGCTAACCTCACCGAAGCTCTTCAACTTGTATGTTAATACACTGATAGAGAGGCTCAGCAGCACGCATGTCGGTTGCCATATTGGGGGTGTGTGCCTAAACAATATCAGTTACGCTGACGACATGGTGCTGCTGAGCGCCTCTGTCTGTGGTGTGACAAGGCTGATTCGCATCTGTGAAAAGTATGCTAAGGAACATGGTTTGTTGTATAACACAAACAAGAGCGAGTGCATGGTCTTTCGGGCCAAGAGGAGGTGTCCTGAGTACTTACCGGCCATTAAGCTCAACGGGTGCCCACTTAATAGAGTTGATACGTTTAAATATCTTGGACATTTATTAACCTCTGACCTGGAAGACGATGCAGACATCGAAAGGGAACGTAGGGCGCTGTCTGTTCGTGCGAATATGATTGCCCGCAGATTTGCTCGGTGTTCGAGAGGCGTCAAAATAGCATTATTTAGGGCATTTTGTACGTCCTTTTATACTGGCAGTCTGTGGGTGGATTATTCGCAGAAACAGTACAGCGCTCTACGCGTCCAATACAACAACGCGTTCAGGGTGCTCTTGAGGCTGCCTCGCTTCTGTAGCGCGTCGGGGATGTTTGCCGAGGCGCATGTCGATTGTTTCCACACAATCATGCGCAAGCGGTGTACATCCCTGGTGCGCAGGGTGCGGGTCAGCCGCAACAGTATCCTGAACCTTTTTTCTGAACGTTTCGATTGTCAGTACGTGAACCACTGCTGTATGGTTCACGTACTGACTAACGTTAAGATATTATTTTAATTTAATTTAATTTAATTTTGTTTTAAGTATGTTTATTTTAATTTGTAATTTTAATTGTATGATCCAAGGTTGATTGAAATAAAGATAATAATAATAATAATAAATTAAAAATTTAAATTTCAAATATCGACTTATACAACCATATTTTTTGTTTATGCTAAACCCGAAAAGGGGTCATTGTACTCATCATTTTGAACAACTTTTTCTATGGGACCAACTTTGAAATCGCGAAAAAAAAATCAGCTGTTCCATACATTTTGTCGATTTAAGTGAACACAAATGTAGGGAACAGCTGATTTTTTTTTCGCGATTTCAAAGTTGGTCCCATAGAAATGATAAGTACAATGACCCCTTTTCGGGTTTAGCATAAACAAAAAATAAGGTTGTATGTAGTTGTGTGAGATTAAAGCTGTAATAATAATTTACAACGAAAGGCGCTTCGTTCCAACCGAGTGTCGCATGACACCTGTCAACTTTATCTATTTCAAATGTGTAAATGGCACTGTTCATGACACCTTTCATAAGCTTTAAACAAGTAAATATTAATGATTCAAATTGCATTTAAGGCCTTATTATAACATTAAAAATAAATGATTGATATACAATAAACATTATTCGTGTATATTAATATTCTCTACACATAGTAAAAGCGATTTAATATCCAAAGCATTGGTTTCCTATGAAAGCGGTCCAAATACCTTAATGTCAAATACTGGTGAAAATGACAGATGGTTATAACGGCCGCTATATTATTACGGAACCGCTTACATATGAAACAAAAGCTTAGCAGAATTTAAAAGTCTGTTAAAATAAGTACATATTTTTAATAAAAAACAAAAAAAAATACTTAAAAATAATGCGAAGACATTGATATCAATAAAAAAAAAATCTATTTTGATAGAACATAATTATAAAATAAAATAAAAATTATAAACTATTGGTATTTATTTAAAACGTTACATTTAAAAAGCTTCTATAATGTATTTAATAAAAGGTACGAATTACTAAAACATATAAACGCTCGTTTTAATAAGTTGGCGAAAGTTCACAGTTATTTGTGATATAACAAACAAAATTACCGCGAAGCATTAGGCAGAGGTGTACCAGTACCTGCCAGGGTTGCGGAATAGTCCGAAAGGGATACCGGGACCCTGGCAACAGGCAACTGAAGGAACACGGGTGGGTTTTAGTCAGTAAGAGTCTCACACGCCCTTCCGCTCCGCCCAGAGCGGGAGAAGTCGTTTGAAGATTCCCACCCAAAAAAAAAAAAAAAAGAGGTGTACCAGTATCTATAGTATGTTTACTGGGAATCGAAGACAGGCTGGGGGGAGGCGACTTTTAGAAAACCTAGCAGGTGCTCCTGTCACTACTCCATATAAGTTTTAAACATGATTAAAAATTACGTCAATTTACGTCAGGCGCTGATTAATTTGACGAGACTTAACTAAAATTTATCTTCTGTCCTTTCCTTAATGAAATAGAAAGAAAAAGATGCACTGAACTTAAATTTAGTTTAGTTTGTGAACAACAGAATCGGCACCAATGAATTAAGATAAACCAGGAGGCAAAGAAAAAAAAAAAAATTTGCGACCCGAACGTGTTAAAACAGTTTTAAACGCAACCAACGTAATAATGTAAGTGACATCTTGCTACGCGGCGAGCGGTCAAAGTCGATTGACAGTTCAGTTTAGTTGTCAACGAGTCAGTGAAAATTAACCAACTAATTAAAAACAGCGTCGTATATTTATTTAACATATAATATGATAATAATCCCATAACAATATCCCTATGGCACATGTATGAACTGAAATCGTAAGGAGTACCAAATACAATATTTTATTTTAAAAATTGACTCGTCTATAGCTATTCCTAACTAAAAAAAAGGTAAAATTTTCGTTTTTAATTTCGTCACCTGTAAAAAAGGAAACAAAAAAAAAACATTATAAACTTTAAGTGCTGATTTCACTAATGGAACAGCATTGCTATTCTGTAACCATCTCACCGTGAAAACTTAGGTGAAGTGAGCTGTCATTGTCATCGATGCTAAGGCAGTGACAGTTCACTACAAGCTCACTTCACATAACTTTTCACGGTGAGATTTTTTACAGAATAGCACCGCTGAACGCATTCAAGACATCTAAAAACCACGTTCGCGAACTGTCTGTCAGTGTCAAAATTGTTACTGAATAGACAAAGTCCTCCCGATTATCCTAAAGCCGCGTACAGACATCGCGAGACGTGCGTTGCGAATGGTTCGTCTCGCATGCCTCGGGCTGTGTGGACGTGTGTGCTCACAGTGAGCATTCCCGTCGTACGATCGTTGCGAACGCCGCCTCAGTGCGAGCCGTGCGCTCCGTGTGGACGCGTTGCGCGCTGAAGAAAACCGTGGGTGGTTGTTTGCGTGGTCAGCTCGAGCATGTGTCGTTCGGGACGCATGCATGAATGTACCGTCGTATGCCTCAGGTTGAGGCATACGTGACGAACCATTCGCGACGCACGCCTCGCCATGTCCGTACGCGGCTAGATTTGTGACAGTTCTTATATACATAGAACATATATCACCATTTTCAACAGGTGACCAACCGCACAACTCACCTTACTTCATGCTCATGTTACTATAGATGTCAAACTCGTCCATTCCATCCGGCTCGAAGGCTCGAATCTGCTCGAACAGCTCACTGTCCATGAAACTGTCAGTTTGCGCAGGCGTGGCCGCGCTGAAGTAGCTGTGGTGATTATTGTGGACCGGGGATTGTCGAGTGGTGATTATTTTTCAGTTTGAGTCCAGAGGTGGTTATTTTTTTGTGTCATTATTGTTTTTTTTATTTTAAGTGTATTTTGTTGTGTTGTTGTTCAGCATCCACCAATCAGGTAATCGGGAAAGAAAGAGAAAATGCAACACGTTATTAAGAGGAAGACGGTCGTTAAAAATAAAAATAATAAAAAACCTACAACCGTCGCCAAAAAGGCAGCACAGACAAGATAGACGCAGTTGTAGTCTATGGTACGGTAAAATAAAATGTTTTCATTATAAACAAAAGGAAAAAAAAAAACAAAAAAAAAACGACCGTCTGTGTTGCATTTTCGCGATGGGTTCGCTATTAAGAAAAAATGTCTTAGAAAATCGTTTTTTTGTAAACATCGATTGATAATTTGACTTTAATTTCTTTTTAAATATTTTAAACGTGAATTCAGACATATTTTCTCAATAAGAAAATAAAAAATCTGGTATAGTTTTTTGTCACATATAATATTACAAATACATCAATTCAAAACATACATACATGCGTCCAACATCGTAACATCGCCATGTAAAGATAAAAACTACTTTGGTGCATCAAAACTTCGCATCTTTTTTTTTGCAAGATCCGGAATAAAACTTATTTCTATAAACTCACGTATAAATAAGCAGCTTACCAAAAATACTGATTAAAATTTGAAAAAATAATAATTTATAAACAATTTTGTTTTTTCAAAAAATATAAATGCTGCTTTAGCCAAAACCTATAAGGATTTGAAGTTTTGACTAACCAAAGCTGCCTAGCCCCACACATATTTAGAGAGCCTGGGTGTTATGAATTACAATCGATTTTTTTTTTTCACTTTCCAAAATATTTGGACAGCATTTTCTTAAAATACAATAGACGTAGATATATTTAGTAACCTATTCCGCTTGACTATTCTTGAAGAGTCATAAAAAACCCTGTAAGAAATCGACACGTGTTTCACCTCTCAACGAGGCATCCTCAGGATGACGATTGACTAATTGCAAATCAGAACACGACGTGTTGCCACAGCGTGAAATATGTGTGGGGTACACGCTAGGCAACACGTGTTTGGGTTCAGTCAGTTCGTGACAGGGCTCTTGAAGAATAGTTAAGCGGAATAGGTTACTAAATATATCTACGTCTATTGTATTTTATAATGGATTTCCGCAAAGTCACGCCTGAATCAATTAACTAGCATTTTCTTAGAGTAAGTTCTTTTATTGTAATATAATTTTGAGATAACTATCTTAAACAGAGCTGTGCTGCTAGGCAGTTTGTTGCGTAACTTCTTCCGAACTAAAGCATTGGGAAGTGGTAACAGGCGGGCGTTGAGGGGAACTGTATGATGTAATTTTTACGTTCAAAAAGTGCTGGTTCTCAGCCTAGTTCAAATAAATGAATAAATGATTTTGAGATGTAGTTCCGCTATATCATTATATTGAAAACGCTTGCATAAATGAATACATTTTCAGATCTTGGTAAAGATTTACGTTAGATTTGCCTTCATCGTACTTATGTCGGTCGCGGGAAAGTAAACACACCCGCGTATCGCGTTTCCATAGCAGCTTATGACATGTCAGAGGTGTCAAAATGAAATAGAAACGCTACCATCTATTGACGTGTTACGGCGAATCTAGCGATTTCAATCTTAGGATCGTGGTCTAAGTTGAATGCGAAGTTGAAATGACAAGAAAATTATGGAAAGTGGGGGATATATTGGTTATTTGGGGGGTCGCTTATTTATTAAGATAAAATGTGTGGAGCCGACAATTTTTTTATTTTTTTTTTCTATCAAATTACACCTAACTAGATATAATAGTCACATCCATTTAAGATATTTTTCACATAAATTCGTTAATTTTATTAACTATTTAACCAACCGATCAGAAAATTAACATGCCCACGCTTTTATCCGAAGGACTTTCCGAATAAAGAAAAAAAAATATATCTAGTAATTTTGGTCAAAACTAAATACGAGTAAGTACTAAATTTTTTTTTTTTTGTCAAAAATTCCTTCGGCACGTCGGCGAACATTTTCAATTTGTATCAATAATTGACCGATTTAATACTTATAATTACAACATTCAATATATCTAGCCTATTCGTTTATTTGGTTGCTTGACGTTTAAGTGACAGCTGTCAGTTTGAAAAAGCGCGCCATCTTTATTTCATTAAAAATTCATCGTTGTATTTTCAAATAAAGTAACTGTTAAAAAATCTCTTATTTTTATCAGATAATAGTCTTCCAGACCGTATTTCGGCCATGGCAACCAATCTCGGCGGAGACTAGCCATCTATGCGGGCAAAGGATATCAGTTCTTCAGATATTGGTTGATCATACAATTTTTTCAAATTGAGTTGCGGACAAGATATGTGTAGTTTCTGATTCCAAGAAACTTCTGCGCTTTTATGGTTTTGCTTAGCGACAGATAGACCGTATGACGTAGTCTTAGACTATTTATTATTCTTTTTAACCTGTTCACAACTGACGAAAAAGGTTTTAGTTTCCGAACACGGGTGCGTCATGTTCAAACAATAAAAAGCACAAACTTATTTTATAACTTAAATAAAATGTCATGTTTTATAAAACTGTACTTAAAATAAGAATAAAATATAAAAATTAATTTAAGAAAATTAGCACCGAATTTATACAAACAAAAATACTAATAAAAATTAATCACAATGTTTTTTATGTTTTATTTTTTCCTTTTTTACTGTATCATGAGCAGTATTTTGAATAAATCAAAATAAGAATGATTAAGTAAGTAACATTATTGAGACTTATAATTAACTTATTTATTGGGGCAAATGTGGTAAAAATTTAACAAAAAATATAAATATATTTACCACCTCCCCACACATACCTACTTAATTAACTAAAAACAATATTAAGCTAAACTATTTATAACTAAATTTCAAAAGAAATTATTTATGTAAAAAAGAGGAAAATTAAAAATGCAATTTTATGGACCCCAGGTTAGTTTAGGAGAGTTTTTTTTTTAATAAATATATTTTAATATGATAAGTAATCAACCTCGATGACTGATCAACGGATTTCTATTTCTATGCAAAAAAAAACATCATTCCAACTAGCGTGTACCAGAAACGTGTGGTCATATTTAAAGGAGTGTTACAGACCATCATCATCTAACTAGCCTTTTCCCAACTATGTTGGGGTCGGCTTCCAGTCTAACCGGATGCAGCCGAATACCAGTATTTTACATGGAGCGACTGCCTATCTGACCTCCACAACCCAGTAGCTGGGTGATACGATACCCCTTGGTTAGACTGGTTGTCAGACTTTCGTGCTTCTGACGACTCGTAACGACTGTCAAAGATCCACAAATGACAGCCGGGACCAACGGCTTAACGTGCTTTCCGACGCACGGAGGAGTCTCGATATGTAAAAATGGTCATCCATCCACGGACCAACCCCGGCAAGCGTAGCTTAACCTGATGGATCGGCCCGAGCGGCTGTTATTACTTAGCCACGAGCTCCTCGCTGTGTTACAGACCATCAAACTTAAAAACTTTCTTCACGGGAATAATATCGTAACCGTTCCGCGAAAAAATAATCAGCCGTCTCATACATTTAGGTCGAGCAGGTATTAAAATTTTGTATGGTACAGTAGAATTTTTTTTCGCAATTCCCATGTTATAATAATTTATTTCAACAACAAAAATAATACAAGGAATTACACATACTTATAGGCTAGTACTTAGGATTGGGAGTATATAACATGGGAGCATCTGTAGCCGAACTAGGGCGAGTCCTGTATCTCGGCATACAGCGCCAGACCCCTCAGAGGAGACAAAGATACATATTAGCCCAAGGAACATGCAAAAAGATGCATCAAACCTTAAATGAGAATATTCTTAATATTAAAAAAAACACTAAAAAAGTGAAAAATAACTCTAATTTCGGAAGTCGGTGTCTTTGCTTTTTAATTTTCGTTTTTTGCCACCGACTTCCGAAATTCAAGTTATTTTTCACTTTTTTAGTGTTTTTTTTGAAGTCGGTTGTTTTTTTTTGGAAAAAGTTTTTATTTTTTACTTTTTAGTGGTGGTACCTACCCCACACAAGTTACTAACTGCTATGTAAATAACAGTGAAGGAGTCTAATAATTATATCATCTACATAGACTGTGGGAAAAATACGTAACATTGAAGCTAGCTCAAAAACTACGCAAGCAAACTTAATAAAATTTATATGGGACCATCTCGGGAGTATACCCTTTCGAACTAAAAAATAATTTTTAAAATCGGTTCACAAACGGCGGAGTAATCGGTGAACATACATAAAAAAAAAAACAAGCCCGAACGTAGTACCTCCTCCTTTTTTGAAGTCGGTAATAAAATGATTGTGTAGGAATGTGTAGAAGTGTAGTGAGAGGTGTTGGGTAGTGTAAATTAAATACGTCTACCGCAAAAATTTCTTTACGTATTTGATAAAGTTGTTCTGTACCACACTATTCTAATACATACTGTAGTTTTCTGGTCAATCGAAAAATGTTGATCAATCTCCAAGATCAAAAATAGAAGAAAGATAGTTTTTTTTTTAGAAAATATCAGTCGCTTTATGATAATATATTTTTTAATATAGAAATAGAATTTTCAAAACAATACATAGAGAAGGACGGCATAACATTGACGATGATGATTTATTTTTTGTAAATATAGTAAATTATTTGTGACTAGACTCGCGACAATCTAAGAAGTCCGTTTTGACAGCTATAAAAAAAAATGCTTTGGGTAGCGATGAAAAAAATAAATTATTTCTCTTATACTGATTCTCGAGACATATCGATTGAACATACTTAGAGAGTTTGTAATCAACGACTTATCTACATTGTTTAAAACTGATTCTCAAGGCATAACGTTTTATTACATGTACGAGAACGAAACGTCAAAACGGACTTCTTAGATTGTCGCGAGTTTAAGTTATACTTATTTTTAGATATATTTTTTTGTAAATATAATAAATTATTCGGGATTATTTTTTATCTGGAGTGATTGTTGTTTTTTCTGAGACTGTAAGCGATATCCAATTTTATCTTAATTTTTTTTCCAGTTTAACCTTTGTAATTTAATAAATAATATACAGTGAAAGGAACTTCTTTCCAAATGCGTGTCCCACGACATCTTTCGACTTATTCGTTATTCTGCCTTCAATAGACAATTTTTAATTGCACTCCATGTAACAATGATAATAATATGCCAATATTCAATATATCTATCTATAAATAATTATATTCAAATTTAATGTAATAATTGCCAATAGGTAAGTACATTTTATTTATTTATTAAATATAAATGGGATTTCTTTAATATATTATTTAATAATTAACGATAAAAGTCATCCCCAACATTGATATATAATAAATATTTAAAAAAAAGCAATATTTAGATACAGGATGCTTAACTGAGACGGTGCCTGGGGGAGGTGCGCGGTGCGGGAGGGGTAGTTGACGCCCGTCATCCCACAAATGATTTAATTGTTTTGTGTTTCGTGATGTCAAAATTCCTTTGTATACTACTGTATAGAATCAAGTTCTTCTAACTAAACAGACAGCTGTGCTGCTGGGGAGTTTGTTGCGCCACTTCTTCCCAGCTAAAGCACTAGGAAGTGGTGAAGGGTGGGCGTTTTGGAGGGACTATCTTATGTCATTTTGACGTTTAAAAAGTGCATAGTTTAAATAAATGACTGTTTTTTACTGACTTGGTGCGCGAACGCCACCTCTCCCTTCCGTACCGCACAGCTACCTCAGACACTGTATCAATTAAGCGGTACGTCTATATAATAGTTTCCAAGCAGTATTATTAAAATGATCTTACATACAGGGTGTGCCGACCCTTTGTAAATTCGAATATTTAAAAAAATAAACACTACATAATAATACTACCCATTTTAATTGTTTATCAAAATACAATATTTTGCTGACAATTTTGGTGATTATAATTCATTTGAATCTAGCCGCCTTATTGTATAAAACACTCACCGTGAAAACTTTGGTGAAGGGAACTGTCAATAGTGTCCATAACATAGTGGAATGACAGCTCACTTCACCAATGACTTCGCGGTGATATTTTTACAGAATAACTGGCTGTTTACCGTCTAAACAGATGCTGTATGAAATAAATTTAAAAAGATAGTTTTTTTTTTACTGAAAAACTTTTTGTTGTAAATTCGTTTAAAGAACCCTGAATCCTAACTTTTCAATTTGGTCGAAAACATGTGATATGTTTTTATTAAAAATATCGAACGACAATTTAATATCGAATTGAAAACATCGTTCCGTTCCTGTCCATCGTTTGAAAACGATAGAGACAGAATTATGATTTTAAATATTACGTTTATCTTGAAACGTTTTTAATGATTTGTGGTACATGTGCGCCTCAGACACATTTAATTGACACTAAAATATATATATTCTATACAAGTATATATAAAAGAGTGAAGAGCTTTGGGCATCCGCATCGTTGTCAATGGGGAAAGTGCCCAAAACGCTGGCAGCATTGCCCTGTTGGATGGCAATGATGATAGGCCAACCCTGTATATATTTAGTGTGTTTAGTGTTAGCTTGTATATTGTACACAATATTTAAGTTTTATCAAAATAAGAATATTTAAAGTGCGACGACTGAAATAGACGAACTTCAAAATTCCTATTACATTATTTAATAAAGTACTTATTAAATTGACTAATATAAATTGGTTCGCTGTCAGACAAATATAAAAGAGATTAAAAATATTATATTTTTATTGACAACACAAAAATGCTGGTCATTTAAAAGTTAATGATTAAATCGTTTTAAGTGAAAGTCTCCGAGTGCGGCACTGTTATTTTGGCATTATTCTAATTGAATAGCAAAATATATATTTGAGAAAATCCATAATTTTATTTATTGAAATATATATTTTTTATCTTAACTGTATAAATATGTGCATTTAAGCCGCAAAATAATACGAAATGCTGTAGATTACTAGATTTTTCGAAAAATTTAATATTTTTTTCGTTTTAATTTTGGAATAACAGCTTTGATTTGGAATAAAAATCTTAAGCAATAGTCCGATATAAATACATTTCCACAAATTCCGCCAGGCGAACTTATCAATCAAAGGGCCTCCTTTTTCGAAGTCCGGTTAAAAGAATACTGTTATACATGAAACACTTACATTAAATATTAATTAAAATAAATGCGAATATCGTAGAAACTATATCGAATTCATAATACTGTTTTTTTTGTGCCAATTTGTATTGCACATTAAAGTGCGTTTAGACAACGCGTGTCTGGAATTCCGAAGCCCTAGACAAGTGACAATCGCTTCGAAAGCGTTTCGTATTTCTACAACGACTTTCAACAGGATTGACATAAGCTTTTCGATAGCTTATGTCAGTCCTATACATTTTTGCGTTTTCCATCATCGTTATCGCTGATAGAATGTCACTTTGTCTAGGGCCTCTGGACGCACCTTTAAAAGTTTTTATTTTGGATCGCAATCTAATTAAAACTTGGCATACACGCGTTTTTTTTTAAATTATATTAATACACAAATCTTCAATAAAACTCATGTGCAATAACGCATTGTCAGAGTAAAAAAAATATTACAGCTTGGCAAAAAGCAACAAAAAAAAAAAAAACAATATTGCGACGATGTCGTGATGGGCTGATGGCCCAGTGGTTAATAAATAAATAAATAAATAAAATAAAATTCATTTATTTCTGGCAACAAGACCCATATCTGACAATTACATTATTCCATTTCATAATAATTAAAATAAAATAAAAGATGAATTCATAATAAATGTCAAAATTATACAATACAAGATAATAAATTCATAATAAATAAATGTCAAAATTATACAATAAAAGATAATACATTCATAATAAATGTCAAAGTTATACAATAAAAGAAAATAGAATTAAAATTATAAATAAATAAAAAGTAAAAAACACACAATTATTAATAACGCCTGCTAAACGGCTTTGCCTGGCCCTTTTTTTTTTTTTTATTAATATGACAATTATTGTAACTTAAACGATTTGACATGTAATTCAAACGATTCGACATTAATTTTGAATTTTGTATCATTATAAATTGTTATTTACATCTAAAATGTCTTTTAAGTTTATATACTTAAATTAATATGTTTTGCATGCCCATGTGACGGTAGAGCATGGAGCACTATTATATAAAAAAGAAAACATCTATGTACTAATCACCCATGTTTGCAAACAAATAAATGATTTGATTTGATTTGATTTGATCTGGACATGTCTACTGCAGCAATGCAGCATGTAGGGACAATCCAGCCTGCTAGCAATCATCGCCAGGATCGCGTTGGAGCTGACCCGCACTCTGCGCACCAGGGAGATGCTCCGTCTGCGCATAGTCGCGTGAAAACAGGCGGTACGCTGCTCTGCGAACATGCCCGATGCGCTGCAGAAACGAGGCAGCCCCACCACAACCCTAAACGCGTTATTGTAGAGAACACGGAGGTCGCTATAGCACTTTTTTGTGTAACGAGCCCACAGGCTGCACGTGTAAAGGGATGTACAGTAAGCTCTAAATAACGTGACTTTTACCTCCCTTGAACACCTAGAAAACCTGCGAGCTATCATGTTGGCTCGTATTGAGAGCGACCTCCGCTCCCTCTCAACATCATCATTATCACTTAGGTCAGGCGTAAGAATATGTCCCAAGTATTTGAATTTATTCACCCTCTCCAGAGGCGTCCCGTTCAGTCTAACAGACGGTACATTCTGTGGACTTACTGCACCAACTCCAAAAACCATGTACTGGCTTTTTGCCACATTGTATCTCAAACCATGATCACGAGCATACTCTTCACATACATTTAGTAGCCTCCTCAGCCCACATACCGACGCACTCAGCAACACCATATCGTCTGCATAGCTGAGATTATTCACAGACACTCCATCAATGTGGCAACCGACATGACAGCTGCTGAGCGCGACGATCAGGTCATTCATGTATACGTTGAATAGCGTAGGAGATGTCAACCCACCCTGCCTGACACCACATTCAAGTTCATATTGCTCTGACATCACCCCCCCCCACCGCACACAATTCTTTTGATGCCCGTACCAGAACCGAAATAGGCTGGTAATTTCATTCGGTAAATTAAACTGGTCTAGCGTGTTCCATAGGACATCATATTGGACTAAATCGAAAGCCTTGGAGAGGTCCAGGAAGCATGCATATACCGGCGTATTTCTCTTCGTATAATAGTTGATGGTGTGCTTAAGGCACAGTATCGCGCTCTCCGTTGATAGCTGCGGACGAAAACCGAACTGGTTGTCGTGAAGAGTTACGTAATTGTTGAGCTGTACATTCAGCAGACCATCAAAAATTTTGGCAGCTGTGGTAGCGAGAGAGATAGGCCTGTAGTTATTAATGCCTCGCCTATCATGCACGAGGTTGTGGGTTCAAATCCGGTCAAATACTTTTTCATTAAGCATGAATTGAAAAAATCACATGTAATGTTTTCCTTCACCGTTTTGAGAGCCTGGGTTCGAGCCTGGGTTCGAACCTACGACTCGACGACTCGTAAGTCGCGGTCATTTTGGCCAGCAGTGGGAAAATAAAGAAACATTTAAAAATTACTACAATCTGACCGTCAATAAGAAATTGCCACGCAAAGCTTTTTAATTTAGTGCCACGAAATATACAAATATTTTTCTTAACTTTTTGCCATGCTGTATAAATGTAACTTGATTAAAAAAAAACAAACCGCGTAGCCCAAATTGTGATCCAAAACAAAGAAAAAATTTTTTTTTACAATTTTTTTTAAACATTAATTTTCGATATTGCACCTAACCTAAGAATCAAAAACTTCGAGTCATGGTTTTTAAATAAACTAGTACAAAATCGATCCGATTACAGTTGAAGAATTGTTGTGCCGCAGCTAAAAACAAAGAAAAGGTATTTTATCATTCGGTCATTGTACTGATCATTATGAACAACTGTCAACACTGAAATCGCGAAAAAAAAAATCAGCTGATCCCTACATTTATGTTCGCATAACTCGTCAAAATGTATGGAACAGTTGATTTTTTTTTCGCGATTTCTGTGTTGGTCCCATAGTGAAAGTTGTTCATAATAATGAGTACAATAACCCCTTAAGAGGATTAAAAAAAAAACACCCTGTAGATTAAGGCTTGAAACCACAGGGCAGGGAGATGCCCGGGCGGCCGGTGCTAGTCGGCCGATTGGTGCCGATTCTGTTGTTCACAATGTAAACTAAATTTAAGTTCAGTGCATCTTTTTCTTTCTATTTCAAGAAAAGGACAGAAGATAAATTTTAATTTAGTCCTGTCAAATTAATCAGCGCCTGACGTAAATTGGCGTAATTTTAGTAGGCAAGTTTTTAATCACGTCTAAACTTGTATGGAGTAGTGACAGGCGCTGATTAATTTGAAAGGACTAAACTAAAATTTATCTTCTGCCCTTTTCTTAATGAAATAGAAAGAAAAAGATGCACTGAATTTAAATTTTCTTTAGTTTGTGAACAACAGAATTGGCACCATTGTCAACATTGTCCATACCAAACTAGGGTTGTTGTTCATTTTGTAAGAGTCTTATAATACCTCAAATTGCTTATGATCCTCCGTTATATAGAAAATACTGCAGCATTTATTTTGAAATAAATATATAGTAAAGTTGAGGATTAATGTTAAGTACTGACAAGTTTGACGAAAACACAATACCATGAAATTTTCTCTACAGAAAAAAATTACAAAGTTACCTCTAAACAGAACTATAAACCGCTGGTATTAAAAAAAAAAACTGAACCATCTATAAAGCAGGTCCACAGGACCCAGTATCAATCCTTAACTTTAACATTATATTTATTTCAAAGTTAACGCTGAAGTATTTTCGGCATAACGGAGGATCATGCTAAGCAATTTGAGGTGGACTCTTAACATCTTTTGCAAATTGCAGCGCTGTTTAACATTGAGGCCCGGCGCCCACTGGCGGCCCGGCATTATAGGGTATTTTTAGGCGATGAATAAAAATATAACTTATGTGTATGACAATAACATTGAAATTTCAATGGTAATGCCTAAAGACGTCGCAGCATGCCTAAGGATACCGCTGCACCGTTGCCGTTGAAATTTCAATTTTATTGTGATACAATTAAGTTCCATTGCTATTCGTCTCATAAAAATCCCCTGCCGTGCCGCCGGTGTCTAGTCAATAGTCTTGCGACTAGACTCTATGAAGATATCGTTAGAACAAAAGATGCGCGCAGTCGCGTCTCGAATGAATAAAGTATGTCGATTTTTTAGCCTCATTTTGAAAAGGCCTTTGTAAAGAGTGGCCTGTACAAAGCCTGGCCTTTTTTGTAAATTGTCAAACGAAAGGCTTAGCACTAAATACAAGGTCGAGACGACAATAAATGAAACTTCGTATATCTAATGATGTTACCAGTCTGCATACAATAATTTAACCAAATATATTCAATAGTAAAGGCACTACAGCTAGTCAAAGATTGGCTAAACCCACAGTCGGCCATCACTACTATTTAGTTTGAATGAAAAAATCACGATTTCAATTTCGATGTTAGGATTTATTTGATAGTTCCTAAATAAGGAGGTTCTTTTCAAAACATGATATTTAAACTTCATTTTTTTTTTTTTTTTCAGAATTCATGATAATATATTGTTATTTTTTTTTAAATGAATTTGTAGTGGATTAAACTACTCTTGATGCGTTTTTTTTCTGCTCGATCAATCAGTTTTTGACAAACTTTTGCGCTGGATCAATCACGTTTTGAAAAACTGTTGCGCTGGATCAATCACGTTTTGACAAACTTTTGCGCTGGATCATCTCGTTTTGACAAACTTTGGCGCTGGATCAATCACGTTTTGAAAAACTTTTGCGCTGGATCAATCATGATTTCGTTGCACGTAACTTTCAATGGTACTAAGTACTAACCAACAAAATAATGTATTCTGTTGAAAGTGGAATATGTAGTCAAGTTTTGAAAATATATATATATATACTGCTTAGTATTGTCAGTGTTTTCATTTATTGTCGTATTAGCATCTCAACATTGTATGTTTTAGTTAATAGTCATTTTGTTTAATGCATGGTATTTAAAAAAAAGTAGTAATTAACTTTCAAACATAGGCCAAGCCCTACAGGCCAAAAATATAAAAATTTAGAGTGCACTTAAAAATAAAATTATTCCTAGACTACAATAAAAATAATTGCTAAATAAAAATTAAAAAAATCGTAGGCCTTAGCATTTTCGTTACAAAAGAATAATTGCAGTAAAAACTTAAAAATAATAAAAAATATATAAAAAACAGGATGTGACTATTAAATTAAAATTAAAACGAATAAACTAAAATTATTAATACTAATTATATTTCACTTCAGTTCGGCATCCAAGAAAATATTAAAAATTACTTTCAAAAATCAATCATGTACCTATGGGAAGAAAAAATAAAATTATAAATAATTTAAAAAAAACAAAAAAAAAACAAGGTAAGAAACTAAATCGAATTCTGTCAATTACCTATAATCTATAGAATTTTTGTTAGATAGGCCAAGATTTATAAACGTTACTTATTACGTAAGCGTTATTCCAATCACAACTATAAATCTTACTTAAATTGAGACAGGAACATGTCTTAGCCGAAGAATGTAACGTTTATAGATCAGAAATCAAAGTGCTCTCAAAAGGCCCTCCTAACCTATTATCACTCTCCACAAAAAAAAACCACAAACTCTAAAGTTTAGAGCGAGTGGTCTTTTACTCTAAATTTTAGAGTGCGTGGTTTTATATTTAGAGTGAGTGGTTTTCGAGTCTAAACGTGACTAACCTGCTCTGAACGCTGGGCGTGTTGCGGTGCGAGTCGGGCGAGTGCGCGTAGGCCGGCGACGACGACATGTAGGGCGGCAGCGTCGTCACCAGCACCGGCTTCACGTAGCCGTTCTTCAGCATCTCGTTCTCTGTTCACAGAGACTCAGGATTTAATATAACATCACGCCTGTAATCCCCGAAGGGTTTAGCAGAAATGAAATGAAATGAAATTGTTTATTCTGTAAATAGGATATTGAAATCACTTTTACACGTCATATTAAAAAGTTGTAAAAATAAGCTAGATGAGGTCGGCGTTTCCTATCTGACTACTCTGAGAAGAAAGGCCGAAACAAACTCAGAGGTCACCGTCTCCTTTAAAGTCCAGACATGATCTTGGTCAGGCCATGTGAGGACCATGTAGATTAGAGTCTGAAATGACCTTTTGAGGAAAGAACCACACAGATTTGAGTGGACCTGTCCAGTCAGTGCAAGCATTTGTCAGTAATAGTGGAGCTCAACTCAGAACTTAAGGAGCTCAACGACTTTTTTTTTTTTTTTTTTTTTTTTTTTGTTTATTCTGTAAATAGGATATCGCAATCACTTTTACACGTCATATTATTAAAAAAAATAAAATAAGCTAGATGAGGTCGGCGTTTCCTATCTGACTACTCTGAGAAGAAAGGCCGAAACAAACTCAGAGGTCGCAGTCTCTTTTAAGGTCCAGACATAATCTTGGTCAAGCCATATGAGGACCATGTAGATTAATGTCTGAAATGGTCTTTTGAGGAAAGAACCACACAGATTTGAGTGGACCTGTCCAGTCAGTGCAAGCATTTGTCAGTAACCGAGGAGCTCAACTCAGAGCTGAAGGAGCTCAACGACTCGACGAACAATACCAAAAAAAGGACATTTGGGTAGGCCGCAGAAAGTACTCAAAACTGCCAGACCATCATTAAAACGGAAAGAGGAGCAAAAAATAAAAATGATCCACATAGTCCTCACATTCACAATAATCAAAACAAAATAATACTTTACAAAGTAATAATGTCATGTTGTATAAAGAATAATCAACAATGTCAATTTGTAGGTATATAAAACTGGTATAATTTAATGATTTTAGATACTAATTAAAATTAAAATGTCAAGTTCTAGGGTTTTTTCAAGGCTTAGCAGAGCGAGCAGCTCAATCCCATGCATTTCTGTCTTCTAAATAATCCGAAATTTTATAGTACCCTTTTTTACATAGTTTGGTTTTAATACTGCTTTTAAATCGTTTAATGGGTAAGTTTCTAATATCAATGGGAAGTTTGTTGTAAAAGCGTATACATTGACCCATGAACGAGTTGCCTACTCTGTGGAGACGAGTGCGATGTACAGCAAGATTGTGTTTATTCCTAGTATTTATACTATGAATATCGGACATTTTCTTAAAATTTGATATATCCTTGTGTACATACAACAGGTTTTCAAATATATATTGTGAGGCTACAGTCAGAATATCTATTTCTTTGAATTTTTCTCTAAGGGAATCTCTTGGACCTAGGTTGTAAATGGCTCGAACAGCCCTTTTTTGTAAAACAAAGATATTATTGATGTCCGCACAGGTTCCCCAGAGAAGAATCCCATAGGACATAAGACTATGAAAATAGCTAAAATAAACAATTCTGGCTGTATCTACGTCCGTTATCTGTCTAATTTTTTTAACAGCATAGGCGGCCGAACTAAGCCTTCCTGACAATTTTTCTATGTGTGGGCCCCATTGTAATTTGCCGTCAATAGTTATTCCAAGAAAAACCGTTGACTCAACAGGGTCCAACTCTATTCCATTGACTTGAACATTGGTAGTTAGCTGCCTGACATTTGGCGTTGACGAACACTCGACGAACAATACCAAAGAAACGACATTTGGGTAGGTCGCATAAAGTTCTCAAATTGCCAAATTGCAGAGGTGCTATGTACACACACATTTACAAGTCACTCCTGTGGGTGAGCCTATTTCAATCAACCGGGCACAAATCCAGACACCAGGCTGCTACTGAGAAATTATTTTTTGGTTATTTTATTTTTATTTCTTACTAGCTGCGCCCCGTGGTTTCACCCGCCTTGGGAATATCAGGAGAAAAGGTCATGGTCTATCCATGTGCCAAATTTCACCCAAATGCGTTCAGCCGTTTAGCGTGAAAGCGAAACGATCACTTTCACATTTATAATATTAGTTACGATAATATTTTTTTTTGCCTGCTGTGTCTACCGCGTATTATTATGCACTTGGCTAATTGGTTGAACAGTGCAACGATTGTACATGCTTACATATTATAAAACTAAAGTCCTCCGCCGCGTCTGTCTGTTCGCGATAAACTCAAAAACGACTGCACCGATTTTCATGTTGTTTTCACCATTGGATAGAGTGGTTCTCGAGGAAGGTTCTAGTATACAACATCATTTTTTGTTTAGGCTAAACCCGAAAAGGGGTCATTGTACATGAGTACAATGACCCCTTTTCGGGTTAAGCATAAACAACAAGGTTGATCCCATAGAAAAAGTTGTGATTTTTTTCTATGGGATCAACATTGAAATCACGAAAAAAAAAACAGCTGTTCCATACATTTGTGTTCACTTAAATCGAAAAAATGTATGGAACAGCTGATTTTATTTTTTATAATAACCGACATCCACGCGGGCGAAGCCGCGGGCATCAGCTAGTAAACCAATAAAGAAATAAACTCACCGGGTTTAGTATAGTACTTGGAGAACACGTCATCTTTAGCAATGTTGGGGTACAGGAACTGCAGTTGGGTGAGGTCCAGCACGCGGTCTGCGAGAGAGCGCAGCATCAGGTCGCGCGACGTGAACGGCTGCAGGCTGAACACCTCGTTACCCTCTGGAAGAGATTCATTATTTAGAGGTGTCAGGAAGGTTGCGGGAAAGTCCGAAAGGGATACCGGGGCCCTTGGCAACAGGCAACTGAAGGAACACGGGTGGGTTTTAGTCAGTAAAAATCTTACACGCACTCCCGCTCCGCCCAGAGCGGGAGAAGTCATTTAATGATTTTCGACACTCAAAAAAAAAAAATAAGTTGTGAGGAACTGGGTGTAAAGTTCACTCATCCTCTATAGAAAAGGGTAGATCCTCCGACCAGACGGGTGTCGTAGCTGGCGGGGAACTGCCCAACGATTGATGTCGGGATCTTGTATATATGTCGATCGCGGTAAACTCTAATTGCACGAAGCAGGATTTTGTGTGACGTAAGGCGATGCGTAGTTCGCATGTGGCGATGTAGATGCCGGCACAATTACAAGAATATAAAACATTTATTTTCTCTACACAAGTTACGTAAGCATAATCAACCTATAATGTTCCCACTGTTGGGTTTTAGCCTCTCTCTAGAGGGAGTGGGCAACACGCTTAGAATGACCACAGAAGAAACAGGTTTTGTTGACGGAAGAATAGAGAAAATGACAGATAAACAATCACAATCTGTCATTTTGTCTATTTTTCCGTCGACAAAACTCGTAGAAAACCCGTTTTTTTGGTTGTCAGGTTGTCATGCTACGCGTGCTGGTCCACCACGCGGGCCCAGTGCGGGTTGGTAGATGTCAAATTTTTTCAATATTTTGGTTCAAGGACATCCCGGTTTCCTCGCAATAAATTATTAATTTAAAAAACAAAACCAGCCACTCTAAAAAGCAGTACTTACCGCCAACCCAGGCAATGGTGATGCCTCCGAGTTCAGAATCAGAGAATCGCAGCAAAAAGGTGCCCGACGGACACTTTGATAACATCTCCTCCGCCTGCTTCTTTTGTATGAAGCCCATGATCAAACTGCAATATACAACACACATTTATATTTTTCTTTCAACTACATAGTAATGTTATCATTAATCACTACAAAACCGATCACAAAGGACGTATGTTTTGCTTAGAACCAAAACAGTGCAGTAAAGTTGTATGAAATTATTTACACAAAGTAAAGCGCCTGTCTGGGTTCGAACGCACGACCGTGTCGGGACCTTTAACACTGGGCCACCACTGCTCTGCAACAACGTCTACATAGACTAAGTGGGAAAAGTACGTTATATTGAAGCTAACACAAAAAATACACAAGAAAAGTTGATAAAATTTATATGGACCACCTCTGAAGCATGACCTACCAAACAAAAAAAGAATCATCAAAATCAATTCATAATTGGCGGAGTAATCGCGTAACAAACATACAAAAAAAAAACATACGAATTCAGAACCTCCTCCTTTTTGAAGTCGGTTAAATAAATTATTTAAAAAACAAAAACCCGCCTGCAAAAACCCATAACTTAAGAGAGAAAAACAAGTATTATAATCTGTGGAATGTTGGTATAACAATCAAAGTTACACCATATTTCAGGTTATTGGTTTGTTCCCCGCCTGTAATAAAAAATAAAAAATACTTCCTCTCCCTTTTTTTTGTTTGCAGATGGAATATATAAAAAAATTATAGCCTATGTCAATCCCACAATTAAGACGAACCTAAAGACACCTCGTATGTTAAAATCCATCAAGCCGTTTAGGCTACAGAGCCTGCCAAAGAAATAGACATACATACATACATACAAACATACATACATACAAACATACATACATACAAACATACATACTCTCGAAAAACATTACCCTCCTTCTGGGGCAGTCGGGTAAAAAGACGATCGTCGAAGCTCAAATAGGTTTTAATACTTACTGATCGCACCACAGCGTCCTCAAATAATCCCTGGTCACTTTAACAACCATGTAGAACCACTCCCAGAACGTGAAGTTCCTCTCCGGAAGAGCATCCTTACAGAACTGTGTCCAGGACACAGGCATAGCGTTCAGCTCCATCGTGTTGAGAGGCAGGCAGGTCCTGGGGACAGCGCATATACTTCATATTACATATAGCATAAGTCCAACGGCCGATAGGAGCTTTGTGTGGGTTGTTGAGCTGAAGTGAGTTGTTGAGCTAAGTGTGGTGTTGAGCTATAAGTGTCGATCTATCAGAATTTTGTCTAAGAGACAGACATAGCGTTAGGCTGCTTATTGTTGAGAGGAAGGCAGGTCCTGTGGACAGCGCATATACTTCATATTACATATAGCATAAGTCCAACAGCCGATAGGAGCTTTGTGTGTGTTGTTGAGCTGAAGTGAGTATTTGAGCTAAGTGTGGTGTTGAGCTATAAGTGTCGATCTATCAGAACTTTGTCTAAGAGACAGACATAGCGTTAGGCTGCTTATTGCTGAGAGGCAGGCAGGTCTTGGGGACAGCGCATATACTTCATATTACATATAGCATAAGTCCAACGGCCGATAGGAGCTTTGTGTGTATTGTTGAGCTGAAGTGAGTTGTTTAGCTAAGTGTGGTGTTGAGCTGTAAGTGTCTTTCTATCAGAACTTTGTCTAAGAGAGAGGCATAGCTTTGAGCTGTTTATTTTTGAGAGGCAGACAGGTCTTGGGGACAGCGCATATACTTCATATTACATATAGCATAAGTCCAATAGCCGATAGGAGCTTTGTGTGTGTTGTTGAGCTGAAGTGAGTTGTTGAGCTAAGTGTGGTGTTGAGCTATAAGTGTTGATCTATCAGAACTTTGTCTAAGAGACAAACATAGCGTTAGGCTGCTTATTGTTGAGAGGCAGGCAGGTCTTGGGGCAGCGCATATACTTCATATTACATATAGCATAAGTCCAATAACCGATAGGAGCTTTGTGTGTGTTGTTGAGCTAAGTGTGGTGTTGAGCTATAAGGTCTAATTACTTGGGTGGGAAATAAGTAGGTGGACACAAAATAACTAAATAAGATTAATTTGTGTCTATATTGTATTGTATTATCCCAGTAAGTATTTATGTTAGTTCGTCAATATCTATAAGTTTTCTATTCTTTCATGTGCTCAATTTAAATTGGACCTAGGAAGTAAACGCTTTCAAACAAAAAAATAAATTTGTCCATCCGTCTTTGAGTAATCGGGGAACATACACAAAAAAAAAAAAGATTCCGACGAACTGAGAAACTTCTATTTTCGAAGACGGTCTCGCGTCGTCTGCGCGTTTAAAATACGCCGTGTACTACCAAATACAAATATTTTATTGGAACAATAACATATTACAAGTCTTGTGTACGTTAATACTGCGTTAGTTTAATAACTGTGTCGCAGTTATTAGCGCCCACCCCAGGAGCGAAAGCAAACTGAGTTCCATTACCACAAATTTAGTTATACTTTTTGGCAGAAACTAGACATAGACATTTAATACCGCTCTCATCATAATCTGCCTATCCTTTTCCCAACTATTTTGGGGTCGGCTTTCAGTCTAACCGGATGCAGCTGAATACCAGTATTTTACATGGAGCGACTGCCTATCTGACCTCCACAACCCAGAAACTGGGTAATACGATACCCCTTGGTAAGACTGGTTGTCAGACTGTCGAGCTTCTGACGACCCGTAACGACTGTCAAAGATCCACAAATGACAGCCGGGACCAACGGCTTAACGTGCTTTCCGAGGCACGGAGGAGTCTAGGTATGTAAAGATGGTCACCCATCCACGGACCAACCCCGGCAAGCGTAGCTTAATCTGATGGATCGACCCGTGCGGCTGTTATTACTTAGCCACGTGTGCTACCGCTCTAAAAGCTGTAAACACCCAAAACTCATCAGAATCCTCCCAGGGGTTTCCACCTTACTGAAACCCTGAAAGCATTCAAGACTTAAGGTTTTACCTGAAGATCTTCTCCGCCAGGAATCGTAAGTTATCCTCAGACAGATCTCCTCCGGTGGCTGAACAGAACTTGATGCGGAGCGTCTCAGCGAGTTGACCCCATGTCACCTTTGGACAATGAAAATTGAAAGTGAGCTTTTGATACTAGACTTGAGGGCGGAAACCGAACTTATGAGAAAATGTCGGCCGGTTTTATTTACTTATTACATTAGTAGGCATGCGCTAAGGTGGCTCGCGAAATTCAAATTTTCGTTATGTTCGAACCCACGACCTACAACTCGTAATTCGGGACAGTTACCACTGGGCCACCACTGCTTATGTCTCAATACAGTAGAATTATTCTCATTAGTTGGAATTACGCCATAGTCGAAATAGCCCCGCCCTACGTTATTTCGAAATAAACAAATATCAACTTTACCCCAGTGTACACAAGGTTGATTTCCCGTCCCCACACGTTGTATTTACTTACCTTGTCGGGCACCGCGAAGGGCACGCGGCCGGGCGGGCTGAAGGCGTTGTCCCACGTGACGGTGGCCCAGCCGTGCGGCTCCTGGTTGCCGTGCACTATGACCACGACGGGCAGCGACAGGGTCCACACCTGCGGATTACTCATAATCATAAATGGCTAGATGGTTAATTAACTATCTGGCAAAGTGACGCCTGAACAAATACAACTATACATTAAAAGAAAAAAAAAAAAAAAAAAAAAAAGATAATAAGACTAAATAAAGTTTAAATCAAAAAAATTAACACCAAAAAGTAATTCCTATGCTTTTTACTCCTATGTCAACTATGATAGGAACTGTGTTTCGATATGTAATATAGACTCATAGACTCAATATTTTTTTTTGCAGAGAGAGAGAATGATGAATGATGATGATGAGACGTAGATATATTTAGTAACCTACTCCACGGAACTATTCTTCAAGAATCATTAAAAAAACCCTGTAAGAAATCAACACGTGTTTCATCTCAGGCTCCTCAGGATGACGATTGACCAGTCGCAAACCAGAACACGACGTGTTGCCACACCGAGCGCTGGACGCAGACCATGAATTTTAACAATTGATGTGAAAGAAAAGAGTGCGACTTTGTATTCAACAGGAAGGGACTCATTTTGAGCATTTGATAATTTGATTAATTTTGTATTAAAAATGTTAAAATTCATGGTCTTCCTTTTATTTGTGACACTATGTTATTTAGCAAAAAATAATCCTTATGATGAAGCCTTTCGATCGGTATAATACAAGCTACAGGGTGATTACTTTTCTGATGTAACGGGTTCGATTCCCGGTTCAACCATGTAATTATTTAAATATCTATAAATGCAGTTTAAATTGTTTTTTTAAATTAAAATAATGTCTTCTTTCAGTAAAATGTTCCATCTACAATATTCAAAGTACTTTCCCTCCATGTGGCATATCTGTGGGACGCCCTGTATACAAAAATCAATTGCGGTTCGTTTGTCTCGCTAAAACTCGAAAACGGCTGGACCGATTTGGATAATTCTTGTTGTGTTCGTTATTCTCAGGGGTAGGTTTGTACTTAAGGTAGGTGTAGGTAGGGTAGGTAGGTATGTATGTATGTAGGTAGGTAGGTAAGTAAGTTAGAATAGTCATTTTTTTATAAAATTTAAATAATTCAGAACTTACTTGGAACACTAGCTCGCCTCCTCCCACGTTGAATTGCGACTGGAACAGTAGCGTCAGTTTCTCGTCCATGACGCTTTCGGTGCCTTTCTTCTCAGCGCGTTTGATCTTGCGCAGTTGCATATTCCTGGTGGCAAATATTTATCCATACTTAATATTATAAATTCGAAAGTAACTCTCGTCTGTCTGTATGTTACCTTTCACGCCTATACCACTGAACGGATCTCGAAAAAATATGGTAAGGAGATAGATGGCATCCTGGGGCACATAGGCTACTTTTTATCGACATACCACGCGGGCGAAGCCGCGGGTTATGCAAACATAAAGGCTCCTACCAAAGCAGTTTTATTTTTCGCGATCAAGCTATGTTTTTAAATATCGGTCACTAAGGGTCAGTTTATTATTTATTTATTAAAACTTTATGCACAAGTAAAAACTACTGTACAAAGGCGGACTTAATGCCTGAGGCATTTTCTACCAGTCAACCTTAGGGTGATGCAGAGACAGACATGGCAGGTGCAACATAAGATAATACATATAACTTGAAAATGATGAATAATAATTAAATATACATACATAGATACATACATAAACATAACAAACATACATAGATATATACATATGAACAAAATAAACTTAGTTGGGAGAAATAACGACAGTTTATACGCGCAGTTTTTTATGATCCGATACAATATCGAATTTATTCACTACACAATAAGGTACACGCGCTGCGCAGCACCGCGTTATTTGACACGTGCCAACACTCGCACTGAAATTATACCTTTTCGTGAAGAAAATAAGTTCATTAATTGTTAAAAAGTGCGCGCAGCGTCGCGTCGCTTCACGTCGCGGTGAACACTAATTATCAGTCACAAGTATTAGCTAAGTATAAAAAAAATATATTCTGATTAGGTTTTTACTCAGCTACTGCATATTTTTGGAGTGTATTTTCTTGTAAATATGCATATAAAATTGTGTAGACATATCAAAAATAATTTCTTAAAAATATCAGGGAGTAGATGTGGTCCAGAACACTTCGAGTGAAGCCTTAGTGCATTCTATTAAAAAAAACACTACCACTAAGTGTGGTTTAAAACGTTTTAAACCAAAGACGGTTTAAAACCAAATGCTTCAAAATGTTTTATCTACACCCATGCTATAAATCCTCTCTAAAAGTTTCTGAAACAATTAGCTTATAGCCAACATTAAAAAATTCAGTGTCATAGTAACCATAATATCATCCAAACGGGTGTTATAATTTTGTACTGAATTTCATAATGCAACTCATTTAAAAAAAAGATCATTCACGAGCGTTTCACTACCAAAGCACCGTTATTTAAAAACAAAACATTCGAATTCTCGTCGTACCGCGCCATTTTTGTTCGATATTGGTATTGCAAAAAAACTTTTATAGAAGATACATATTATTATCATGGGTGTAGATAAAATCTTGTATGCAACTGTAAATAATAAAGGGTATTAAAACACGAATGTGGGTTAAATAGATGCAAAACGTATTTTATAACTAATAAAAATATAGTAATTAAAACTAAAACCCAACTACGACTTAAAAGGTATAAACAAGACACCACAGACAGACAAATTAAAAATCCGGAGTCACACGTGTTAGGGCATAAATCGAACAGATTACGTTTATACCTTTTAAGTCGTAGTTGGGTTTTAGTTTTAATTACTATATATTTTTTAATTCTTTTGGGGTTATAATATATATATTTTTGAAATGTGCTCATTAAGGTATTCATTTGATACCCAACATGGTACGATTAAACCATTTTTTTTTTTAAGTTCCTCACTTTATTTCCTCTAGAGGGCGCTATTAGTAATTTAATGTGACGTCACATAGCCTATAACCAGCGGACAATCTCGACGCTTCTAACGATACCTCATTTGTCAAATTGTGATAAGTGGTTTGGAAGATAGGAGGGAACAGATGAACATACATACATACATACCGGTCAAAATCATAACCCTCCTTTTTTCGTCGCCGTAGTCGGGTAAAAATACGTTTTGCATCTATACTCTGGACAGTGATTTTAGTGTAGTTTTAATGAATTCCCAGTTCAGTGCACTCACCGGAAGCTCACGCTGAGCTGGCGACTGGTCGGCTGGTACTCCATGGTGCCGGTGTTGTTCAGGATGTCCCCACACTCCACCGGCTGCTTTCCTTTACCGGCTTGGGTCTCGCTTTTGAGGAGCAACTGGGCCTGTTGCTCTGATATTATAACGACCTGCAAATGATGTTTATTTATTGAAATGTCGTGTTTTTATATTAGCTATTAGCTTGCTCTGTTCGTATGTGTTTCCGGTTACTCCAATAGGGAATATGCATGTATTTTTTAAATATTTTTATTCAATATTTTACATCGTCAAATAATAGTCAAAAAAAATTCGACGGCAAAAAAGCAATTTAAAGTAGTTAAAAAAATATTTAAAAATATCCAACCGATCCGGGCTATTTAAACGCCCTCCATTTGGCGCGCTTGGTGTGGTGACGTCACAGTTCGTGAAAACAGACAAGCAACTGTCAAGTCAACGTCAAACACTCCTTTTTCTATGAGCGTTTGATATTGGACTTGACACTTGTTGATTGACTTGACATTGACATTTTGATTGTTATCCCGGATTGTTACGTCACATCCGCTCTTAGCCTTTTCAAGTATTTGAATTACCCACAGTTCTTTGGGACTTTTTAAAAATTAATTTCTCGCTCAAAAAGAAATTTTATTCAAAAATATTGATGGAGGCATAATTCTGAAGTAACATAGTTTATAGAAAAAAATATTTGACCCATATTTGAATCACATGCATATTCCCTATTGTCATACATTTTTCAAGCGCTTCCTGGCATCTGATTGAGCTGAAACTTGGCATACTTATATAACAACCGAGACATTTTGAAAAAATGATACCATGGAGCGGGTCTGATGATGGAGCCGGAAGTTGGGCACAGGAACTCGTCAATCAAAGAAGGTAGCACCATCGTGTTTGGACTCATTAGCTATGTATTAACAAGTGCTTTAACACAAGGTGGTGTTCAGGGTCTGATGATCGAGCCGGAAGGTGGCCCTGGGAAAACCCTTTTTAGTACAATGCTTGTTTTTAAAAAGATTTTTACTTATATTTTATTTAACACGAGCTGTGTGACGGACCATAATGAATAAGACCCAAAAATGGACCAAAAATTCGCAGAATGGTATCTCGCGTGGTTCCCATACAAAGGGTTTTTAGAGTTCCGTACCCAAAAGGTAAAAAGGGACCCTATTACTAAGACTGCGCTGTCTGTCCGTCTGTCACCAGGCTGTATCTCATGAACCGTGATAGTTAGACAGTTGAAATTTTCACAGATGATGTATTTCTGTTGCCGCTATAACAACAAATACTAAAAAACAGAATAAAATAAATATTTAAGGGGGCTCCCATACAACAAACGTATTTTTTTTGCCGTTTTTATGGATAATGGTACGGAACCCTTCGTGCGCGAGTCCGACTCGCACTTGGCCAGTTTTTTTTTAAATATAGACGCGGGTTCAGGTGACAATTACGTGAGGCGATTGGCGGCGGTGACCTCTCGCGTCCGGCTCTGGTCCAGGCCATGGTACGGAGCGAGAGGGCATGGGAAGCAGTCACCTCCTTCTGCGAAGCAGTAATGCTCGCGAAGGAGGAGGCGGAACGCGTGAGGGAGAGGCAAAGTTTGCGCCCTCACGCCCCTAACCGCCGCCGCCGCTGGAGACGCCCTGGGCGTCGGGAATCCCAGGCGGATTCCCGGCCACCATAGGCGCGGGCTTGCGGACGGCGAGCAATGGGTAGCTCGCCGTCCGATCAGGACCAGGCCCGGGTCGATGGCGCGTCGTGTTCCACGCGCGCCTCAAAGAGATGTCAGCACAATTGGCGGGGTCCGCTAGGACCGATGCCTGCCAGGGTTGCGGGTTAGTCCGAAAGGGATACCGGGACCTTGGCAACAGGCAACTGAAGGAACACGGGTGGGTTTTAGTCAGTAAAAGTCTGACACGCCCTTCCGCTCCACCCAGAGCGGGAGAAGTCATTGGATGATTTCCCACCCAAAAAAAAAAAAAAAAAAAAAAAAAAAAAAAGGTGACAATTACGTTCAATGTAAAAATATTATGTGGAAAGTAGATGTCATTTTTTTTTTTTAATGGTTTCGCACTAGATGTGTCATACTCACGCTAACTCTGGGAGGCGTCATGTACACGTTGAGCTGACCCCCAACCAGTAACCGGACAGTAGCCGTGAAGCTGCAGGGTGACACAAATGAATTCGTTTATTAACAGCAACATGACTATACATACCTATACATATCTATACATACAGGATGTAAGGGTAAACACCCCGTTGTCACACAAACCATGGGTAGTTGACTTCAATATAAAAATAAATGACCGAGTAACAAAACAACAAAAAAAAAACATTATTTTCATTAAAAGAGTTTTAAAAGTTTCTATCCGACACCGTCCGCAAATTCATCTATTCCTATCCGAAACAGTTCTCGCATTGTATTAGATTTCCGTACAGTTCGAGGTCAGCTTATACTGGAAATGTACAGGGTGTTAGTGTAAACACCGTTATCCTTGAAGCCAGTGGTTTGATTTCATTTATAGAACATAAAATCAATGGAAAAACACAACTTTCAAATCAATGGAAAAACAAAGGCCCCTCTTCAGTCAGCTGTTTCGCAGCTCTCTCGAGCGCGTATCCATGAGTATCGGGACAGTGACGGATATTTACTGTTTAAAATCTTTTAATGAAAATAAGGTTTTTTTTAATTGTTACTGGGTCGTTTATTTTTATATTTAAGTCAACTACCCATGGTTTGAGTGACAACGGTGTTTACCCTTGCATACTGTATAGCCATGATTTACAGCAACAATGATTTACAGTTTGTGTATGTACACACGTACACAAACTGTAAATCATTAACCAATTTCTGTAAATCATTAACTAATTATCTTACCGTGTGTTGGTCTTCATAACCTGCGGCGGTTGCTTCTCAATCACGAAGGTAGATGTCACCAGTGTCGACAGCAACCCGGTAACCTGTACAACAAACAAAAAAACAATACAATATTTGTGCGCGCTTGGACTTCTCGTATAGTTCGATTCGAACTAATGTCGGCTCGGAAGTTAGTTACTCGCTGCGCAGTACCCCTCAACCCCGCTGATACTGATTTGTTAGTTGGTCAATTATTACTCGGTAACTTGTAGTGCTGTGACAGTTTTCCTTTTAATTTCGTTATATATATACGCCGCGGACAGACGGATATGGCGAAACTATAAGGGTTCCTTGTAGACTACGGACCCCTAAAAAGGAGAATTTTAAAATTAACAAAATCGGTCGATTGATTTTGACACCTAACCCACCAGCATTGGCCTTTATCAACAAACATTGGTCGCCAACATTGGTCTTTATCATCAAACATTGGTCGCCAACATTGGTCTTTATCATCAAACATTGGTCGCCAACATTGGCTACCAAAAAATTTTCAAAATTCAAAACCTACCAACATAGGCCTTTGTCGACAAACACTGGTCGCCAACATTGGCCTTTATCAACAAACATTGGTCGCCAACATTGGTCTTTATCAACAAACATTGGCCCTTCATCAACAAACATTATTCGAAGCTGTACCTGCTTGCTCATCTCGTCCAACATCTCGGCCAGGTGCGGCTGGCGCAGCTCCACGATGGTCTTGGTGTTGATGCGCGCCACGTTGTTCACCTGCTGGCGCGTGAGCCAGATGAGGTCGGCCAGCAGCTCGCACCACTCTTGAATCGTGTTCAGGTTGGACTGCATCGGCACGCCGTTGCCGCTCAGTTGCTGCTCGCGTTTCCATCTGGGGACAAAATAAACAGGGTTGCCAATGCCTATTTTCCAGTTTCCGCAAAATCATTGGTGAAAATCCCCGAATTTGGGGAGAGCAAAATCTTGATTCCCCAGAAAATAAACTCATTTCTATAGATACAAAAAATCAACAATATTATTTATTAATTGTAAAGAATATAAACCTTAATAATAGGGTAATAAAATAACATATTCTTTGTCACGCAGCTACATTGCCATTGTAGCAGGGGTTTAATGTTGCCATAAAAAATATAAATGTAGACTGGAATTTATTGGATGACGGATCCCTAACTGAGTATGTAGGTAGTAAAATGATGTTTTTTTAATGTAATATTAATATTGCCATTCAACGTGGCAATGCTGCCAGCCTTTGGGCACCTTTCTCGTTGACAGCGATGCAGACGAATTCTTTGATGCTCAATGAGCCCCTCCCCTTTATTTTTTCTTTTTAATTTTGTTATATATGTAATTGTTTTTTAGTTAATTTAGTATAAAAAGTTACCCAATGTATATATTTGACGAATTAGAAAATGTTAGTATGAAAAAAAAAAAAATGTAATATTGGTTTGAATTGGTAAAATTTCAAAATCCCCACATTATCCCCGCATGGGGCCTCTCCCCATAAAATCCCCAATCGTTTTGAGATTCCCCGCAGTTTGGGGAAATCTCCACAAATTGGCAACGCTGAAAATAAGAGTACAGTGGTACCCAACTGATAAGCCGCATCGTGAATCTTCGTTCCCACAGAGAAGAAATTATGGCCCCGAAGATGAACAAAAATAATGCTTAAAACTTATAATTAACCTTAGATCATTACTATAAGGTTCATAATACACTGCAGCTGTTAGTTCTGTCTCACTCGCAAGTATGGCGGCTGACTAACATGCCACGCGGGAGGTTCCTACAGGACAAAAATGAAGAGGACGATTTTGACAACAGATTTGTCAAAATAGTGGTGACCAGATCAATCAATAGTGGTGATCAGACAAAACAAACATCAACTAAAAATAAAACACCAACATTGAACCAATATGTTACAAACTTGGGCCAGCATTGGTTACCATCACTGGCAAACATATCAACATTGGCCATATCCACCAAAGATGGTCACCAGTGCCTGCCAACATCACCAACATGGTCTGTACTCACTTGATGAGCTCCTCGTCCAACACCTGGCTCTGCAGCTGGCGCAGGTTGGCGATGTTCTCCTTCATGTGGTCCACCAGCTCCATCTGAGATTGGCTTATTTGTGCCACCTGGAGGCCAATAAACATAATTTATACACAACTAGCGACGCTCTCCTGCTTCCTACACGTGTTAGGGCGGCATAAATCGAACAGATTACGTGTGACTCCGGATTTTTAATTTGTCTGTCTGTGGTGTCTTGTTTATACCTTTTCAGTCGTAGTTGGGTTTTAGTTTTTACCCAACTACGGCGAAGAAAAAAGGAGGGTTATGATTTTGACCGGTATGTATGTATGTATGTATGTCTAGTGGCGAAAATCCAACAGCGCGCTTTTATAGGCATTCAATTTAAGTAACGAACATACAAACATACAGCATACGCTCTTTTTTGAAGTCGGTGAAGGAATGAATGATTATTTATTTGCAAGAATATAGGTAGCTTACATAAGTATCGTAGTGTGTTTATTAGTAGTAGGACTAATCTTACCAAAGCGTTAAGCTTCCTCTCTGTCTCTTCAATCTGAACGCGGAGACACGCTACCAGGTCGCGGCGTTCGTTCGTCATGGACTGCTGGAGATAGTTCATGTGACCTGGTGGATAAATTGTATGATATTCAAAAGAGTTATATCCATTTTTTTTACCGACTTCTTAAAAAAAAAATACAGACGAGACGAACATAGAACCTCATCCGGTTCTATGTTAGCTGTATGTTTTTACCCGACTACGGCGAAGAAAAAAGGAGGGTTATGATTTTGACCGGTATGTATGTATGTATGTATGTATGTTCATCTGTTCCCTCTTATCTTCCAAACCACTTATCACAATTTGACAAATGACGTTATCGTTAGAAGCGTCGTGATTGTCCGCTGGTTATAGGCTATGTGAAGTCACATTAAATTAAAAATGGCGCCCTCTAGAGGACATAAAGTGAGGAACTTAAAAAAAAAATGGTTTAATCGTACCATGTTGGGTATCAAATGAAAGGGCTTAATGAGCACATTTCAAAAATATATATATTATAACCCCAAAAGAATTTAAAAAAAAATCAAGTAACGTAATCTGTTCGAATTATGCCCTAACACGTGTGACTCCGGATTTTTAATTTGTCTGTCTGTGGTGTCTTGTTTATACCTTTTAAGTCGTAGTTGGGTTTTAGTTTTTGTTACTTGATTTTTTTTTTTGTTTATGTTCATCGACATTTTCGTCAATTGTGAACCGATTTAAAAAAACTCTTTTTTTAGTTCGAAAGGGTATACTTTCGAGGAGTTCCCATATAAATTTTATTTTATTTTATTAACTTTGCTTGCGTAGTTTTTGAGTTAGCTTCAATAATTACATATTTTTCCCATTTAGTCTATGTAGACGATAACTTTAATTTCGGAAGTCGGTGGCAAAAAACGAAAATTGAAATGCAAAGACACCGACTGTGTTTCCGATATCCTATTTACAGAATAAACAATGTCATTAGTACGCACGTCTATCGACCACTT
Organism: Lithophane socia; assembly: GCA_947522985.1. Taxonomy (NCBI): domain Eukaryota; kingdom Metazoa; phylum Arthropoda; class Insecta; order Lepidoptera; family Noctuidae; genus Lithophane; species Lithophane socia. The sequence goes on along the minus strand of OX383281.1, from coordinate 1,809,496 downwards.
TAGTTAAAATCCCCTGAAACGAACTACATAACATAATCAGCCTGTAATGTTTCCACTGCTGGGACATAGGCCTTCTCTCTGTGAGAGGGAGTGGGTCGTAATCCACCACACGGGCCCAGTGCGGGTTGGTAGATGTCACATGTCTTCGAATTTTTGGTTCTAGGACATGCCGGTTTCCTCACGATGTTTTCCTTCACCGTTTTGAGAGCAGTGGTGATGAAATTACTTACACAAAGTAAAGCGCCGGTCGGGGTTCGAACCTACGACCTACAAGTCGTAAGTCGCGGCCGTTACCACTGGGCCACCACTGCTCTAAAAACGAAACGAAATAGTTACCTTTGTTTTTCAAGCATTCGTGGTACTGCAGTGAGAAGGACTCGATGTTCGCCTGTAGCGTGCGAATCTCCTCGCCAACAATGTTCACCTTCTGACGGACAGTCTGAAGACCCGTTATAAGCTGTGAAAATGATAATTATTAATATTATGCATCATCATCATCTGCCTAGCCTTTTCCCAACCAAGTTGGGGTCGGCTTCCAGTCTAACCGTCTATAGAGTTTGTCTCTGCATCACCCAAAGGTTGACTGGTAGAAAATGCTTATGGCATTAAGTCCGCCTCTGTACATTTGTGTGCTTAAAGTATTAAATAAATAAATAATAAATAACCGGATGCAGCTGAATACCAGTATTTTACATGGAGCGACTGCCTATCTGACCTCCACAACCCAGTAACTGGGTAATACGATACCCCTTGGTAAGACTGGTTGTCAGACTTTCGGGCTTCTGACGACCCGTAACGACTGTCTGAGATCCACAAATGACAGCCGGGATCAACGGCTTAACGTGCTTTTTGAGGCACGGAAGAGTGTCGGTATGTAAAGATGGTCACCCATCCACGGACCAGCCCCGGCAAGCGTAGCTTATCCTAATGGATCGACCCGTGCGGCTGTTATTACTTAGCCACGAGCTCCTCAATTATTAATATTATTATGCATTATCATCATAATTCAGCTGAAAGATGACTGCTTTTAGACGGAGGTTTCGTATTTGCCCATCCAAACCCCTTCAAAAATACACCCTACGCCCCGCAGTTTCACCCGAATAAGTCTCGATCCCGAGGAAATATCGGGATAAAAAGTATCCTATGTCCTATTCCAGGTCATGGTTTACCCATGTGCCAAATTTCATCCAAATCCGTTCCGCCGTTTTAGCGTGAAAGCGTAACAAGCAAACAAACTCACTTTGACATTTATAATACTAGCTGCGCCTTGCGGTTTTACCCGAATAAGTCTCGATTCCGTGGAAATATCGGGATAAAAAGTATCCTATGTCCTCCTCCAGGTCATGGTTTACCCATATGCCAATTTTCATCCAAATCCGTTCCTCCGTTTTAGCGTGAAAGCGTAACAAGCAAACTCACTTTCGAATTTATAATATTACTAGCTGCGCCCCGCGGTTTCACCCGCGTTTATCACGATCCCGTGGGAATATCGTATCCTATGTCCTATTCCAGGTCATGGTCTACCCATGTGCCAATTTTCATCCCAATCCGTTCAGCCGTTTTAGCGTGAAAGTATAACAAACAAACAAACACACTTTCACATTTATAATATTATTTAGGATAGTTTGGATTCTGCTATAATCTTCATGGTTAGTACTGAATTTGTTGATAACAAACAGTAGTTCATAGTATTTGGTTATCAGCGTGTTATCATTTACGGTGTTATCAATATACGGTCGGCATCAAAACACACCTACAATTATAAAATAAGAAGTTCGCCACGTGATGAACCCTTTTCAAAATGTTTTGTTAAAATGTTAGGACAAATCCCGATATTCCCACGGGATCGAGAATTACGCGGGTGAAACCGCGGGGCGCAGCTAGTATAAAATGGTCATGGTTTACCCATGTGCCTTTCATCTAAATCCGTTCTGCCGTTTTAGCGTGTAAGTGTAACAAACAAACCAACAAAAAAACTCACTTTAGCATTTATAATATTAGTAAGGATTAGCATTAAATTGATGCTCTAAAAACTTTTGAATCTACCAACGAGATAAACAGAAGAAAACCCGCCAACTGCGAGTCGGACTCGCGCACGAAGGGTTCCGTACCATGATCTATAAAAACGACAAAAAAATCACGTTTGTTGTCTAAGACCCCCCTTAAATATTAATTTTATTCTGTTTTTTAGTAGGTATTTGTTGTTATAGCGGCAACAGAAATACATGATTTGTGAAAATTTCAACTGTGTAACTATCACGGTTCATGAGATACAGCCTGGTGTCAGACGGACAGAGAGACAGACAGACGGACGGACAGCGGAGCCTTAGTAATAGGGTCCCGTTTTACCCTTTGGGTACGAAACCCTCTAAAACAACATAAAATATTGGAAAAATAAATAAAATAAGGATATTTACCTCACTATACTTTCTCTCTGTCTGTGGTTGGGCCACGTAGGGGGTGCCCATAGCATTCTGGATCACATCCATCTCGAGCGCCAGCGAGCGGCGCATGTACGCGTACAGTTCATGAGGAGCGTGGCTGTGACAGACAAAATCAAAATCAAAAAGTCATTTATTCAAACTAGGCTGAGAATCAGCACTTTTCGAACGTCAAAATTACATAAGACAGTCCCCCCAAAACGCCCACCCTTCACCACTTCCTAGTGCTTTAGCTGGGAAGAAGAAGTGGCGCAACAAACTCCCCAGCAGCACAGCTGTCTGTTCAGTTAGAAAAAATTGATTCTATACAAAAGTTTGCAAAATCATTTACATTACGCAACATAAAACATAAATCTAATTAGCCATATGTCAGCTAGCACACGCCAATATACCAACCAAAAAAAAAAAAGAATAATATAAAAAAAAAACGAGAACTATATGTACTCAAGCAGAAATAAGTAGTAAATATAAACATAAACATAAATTAACTAAATAAAAGCCTCCAGGCACAAAGGGCGTGCCCGCTTACATATAGCTATTTATAGCTGCAACAGACAAACATATAACAATACATTTTGGTGACCTGTCTGCGCCGACACTAAAACTGCCGGTTGATTATATGGAGCGACTGCCTATCTGACCTCCACAACCCAGTTACTGGGTTACACGATACTACGCCATAGGACTGGTTGGGGTCTTTATTATAAGATTAATCAATCTGCCTAGCCTTTTCCCAACATGTTGGGGTCGGCTTCCAGTCTAACCCGATGCAGCTGAATACCAGTATTTTACATGGAGCGACTGCCTATCTGACCTCCAAAACCCAGTAACTGGTTAATACGATACGCCTTGGTAAGACTGGTTGTCAGACTTTCGAGCTTCTGACGACCCGTAACGACTGTCAAAGATCCACAAATGACAACCGGGACCAACGGCTTAACGTGCTTTCCGAGGCACGGGGGAGTCTCGATATGTAAAGATGGTCACCCATCCACGGACCAATCCCAGCAAGCGTAGCTTAACCTGATGGATCGACCCGTGCGGCTGTTATTACTTAGCCACGAGCTTTTACGGTTGGGTCTATATTATAGACGAATATTATAAAGAGGAAAGATTTGTATTTTTGTGTGTATGTTGTAATGAATAAACACAAATACTACTGCGCCGATTTCAAAAATTCTTTCACCATTAGAAAGCTAAGCCGCTGGCGGCAGCTAGTTATAGATAAGGGGATAAATAAGGTCATTGAACTCTTTACCTCAATAGAATTTGTGTATATTAACTGAACAAGGAAAAATGTGATATAGTAATGACATAAAATTGTTTTTCAAGTAAACGAATGATCCATTCATGGTTTTCGTCTTAATTAATCATCGTTTGTGGTTAACTGAAGCCTTTTTAAATTAATATCAAAATTAAATGAAATTAATTACCGTACAGCTATTATCTTAGTATCGGTATCGTATTACCCATTTACTGGGTTGTGAAGGTCAGATAAGCAGTCGCTCCATGTAAAATACTGGTATTCAGCTGCATCCGGTTAGACTGGAAGCCGACCCCAAGTCCCCAAGATAGTTTGGAAACGGTTAGACAGATTGATTTTTATTCTCTTAGTGCCCCCAGCACTGGCCAATAGCACTGGCCAACAGCACTGGTTAACAGCACCGGCCAACAGCACCAGCCAACAGTACCGACTGACAGCATCGGCCTACAGCTCCGGCCAGCATTACCAACAGCACTGGCCAACAGCACCGGCCAACAGCTCCGGCCAGCATTACCAACAGCACTGGCCAACAGCTCCGGCCAGCATTACCCACAGCACTGGTTAACAGCACCGGCCAACAGCACCAGCCAACAGTACCGACCAACAGCACCGGCCAACAGCTCCGGCCAGCATTACCAACAGCACTGGCCAACAGCACCGGCCAACATTACCGAACAACAGCACCGGCCAACGGCACTGGCCACCAGTAATATTTACGAGATACACTCACCTGTATTGCATGTGAAAGTTCTTGGCCGCGTCCAACAGCTTCATCTTGGTCACGAACATGTCGGGCGACAGCATGAGGTCGGCGTGCGCTTGTATCTCCTGCACTAACTCGTCCACGAAGAAGCGCTGCTGTTCGTCCGGCTCTGCTGTCCTGTTGGAGGCAGTTGTCCTGAAGTTAAGTGATGGGTCGGATAGTAGTGCGGTCGGATACTCGGATACCGACGGGTTAGTTGCGCAAAGGAAATAATAAGTAAGGTCGGGCGGGGCTATTTCGACTGTGGGGAATTTTAACTACTGAGAATAACTCAAATACCTACTTATGTATCAATACAGTAGAATTATTGTCATTCGTTGGAATTACCGCACAGTCGAAATAGCCCCGCCCAACGTTATGCGTGTTCAATTGATCCCATTAAATCTTATTGACCAACACGGGCGAAGCCGCGGGAAAAAGCCAGTTGTCAATCAAGTCGAATCTACTACAAAGATATTTGTGAGCGCATCACGTAAAAGCCACTTATTGGATTCCAAATTGAATTACTGAACAATAAGAAGCTTTATTGTGAGTAACATTTAGTCTTTATTTCATCAAAATCGACCTGCAGAATCAAAAGATATGCGGATTTAACACTTATGTGCTTGACGGTATTCTGTTCACAAGAAATTATGCAGTTTCCGAGCTGTAACCTAACAAAAAGTACTAGGCTTGCATGAATTCACGATAGTACTAGCCAGCATTTCATTGTAAGTTTTTCATCTTTTTGTATTTGTATCTTGGATTCATGTAACAATTGTCAGTGTTTTAGTAACTATTATTATGTGAAATCTGTTTTTTTTTTGGTTTCATACTCCTATGTTAAATAAATGCATGCCGTGGCAGCCTTTAATTAAGGCTACACTATAAATTGTAAACATAGTATGGGTAGTTTAACATGTCTTTCTTTAGGTGTAAGCTTTGTTGGTTGTCCTAAATAAATAAATAAAATGAAATAAAATAGTATTAACTAATAGGATTTCAAATAGTTATAACTAACAAAAAGTACTAGGCTTGCATGAATTTACGTTTAGATTATTTTAAGTACATCACTGTTATCTATAAATAAAAATCAATTGTCACCTGTATGAAAGAAAGTTCATCACTAGAGAATGGCTCGACCGATTTGGCTGACTTTTTTATTAGATTCGTATCTGGACAAGGTTTGTATGAAAAAATTCACCGGAAAGGTAGGAATTACACCCGGGCGACGCCGGGCACGAACAGCTAGTTGTTTTTTTTCTAGGAAACCTACCACCAGTTTAATCTTACTTGAGTGTGGGAGAGAGATGGAGCTAGACGTCCTGTATAGCTCCATCTCTTTTTCACACTGAACTAAGTAATATAAAAATAATACTGCGCTATTAAGATGTGCGGGTATTGCAGATCATTATCCGACGTGAAGGAAAAGTAACTAAAAGGTAAAGTATCAAAAAAGGTAAGTATTTTAATCTCGGTAGAACGTTCCCGTGGGATACTATCCGACCTCTCGACCAAAAGCTACTAAAAAATAAGTGCGAGTAGAGTCGCACACGAAGGGTTAATATACAGTATGTTAACTAACAAAGGGCGTTCCCGTTAACCCGCAAAAGTATAGCGTCCATACATGCAAAAAAAAATATTACCAATCAAAAAAGTTTTTTTTTTTAAGTAAAAATAATAAATTGATACGTAAAAGAAACACTCTGTACACGCACACTTGTATTTCAACGTAGAAAGACAAGTGTCAGCGTGTACAGAGTGTTTCTTTTCCGTATCAATTTAATATTTTTTGTGAATATTTTACTATAAAAACAAACTTTTTTTTATGATAATATATTTTATTTATCATTATAGCATGTATAGACGCTCTACTATTGCAGTTTAACGGGAACGCCCTTTGTTAGATAACATATTTATATTTAGCAAAAAACGCCTTAAAAATACTTTTCTTGTATCTTGTATGTTTTATTATTTGTTGTTAAAGCGGCAATAGAAAAACACAATCTGTGAAAATTTCAACTGAACATTACGGTTCATGAGATACAACCCGCTGACAGACATACGGACGGACGGACGGACAGCAGAGACTTAGTACAGTAAAGAAGAAACAAAGAAAGCAATGCTAAAGATTAGCTAATAATGTAGGTTCGATTCAAACTTAATGGCGGCTCGGAACACGAGGCGAGTCGCTGCGCAGTAATAATTTCATGTGTCAGCGGGGGTGAGGGGTGGGGTACTGCGCAGCGAGTAGCTAACTTCCGAGCAGCCATTAAGTTTGAATCGAAATGTAATAGGGTTCCTTTTGACACCGTCCGGATACGGATCCCTAATAAACAATCATTCTGTCATTTTCCTCCCGGACTTAAAGTTCTGAGAACAATTATTGATTCATCAAACAATTCGACTTTACATATTCAGAACACGTATTGAGTTACCATATTCGACTCTCGATCCACGGCGCCAGGCAATGGCGCACCTCAATGGGGAAATGATCCCCGTAGATAGTCCGTACCTGTTGAAAGCAATCAATACGTTAATATTCTATGCTTTTTGACATAATAATTAATATTTTGACATTACAAATAATACTATTCAATTAATCTGAATCAATATTATTGTATAAAATATAAATTCAAACCAATTTTGATAATTTAATATAACTTTTATTGTAATGTCTACGATTTGCATGCACTTAGCTTATTTAATTTTTCTACACCAGCAATGGTAGTATATGTGAATCAATGTTTAATTTTAGATCTCAATGCACCATATACTTAGAAATAAATTATTCTTATTCTTATTCTTAAGATGGATGCACTAGGGTAGCCCGAGATATTCAAATTTTCTTACGTTTTTTTGCAATTTGCAGGTCAGTATCAGGTTGTATGTTGATCTAAATATTATTAGCGCCCGTAAAAAATATGGATTTACAGAATTATAAACATTAGAATCAGCAATACAACTCTCTAAGTTCATGTAAGTGCATGGAATGAAAATTTCATGAAATCGTCATTCAATGCACTTACATGAGCTTAGAGAGTTAAGCCTCGTATTCAGTGGGAAACAAAGCAATATAAACATAAATTACAAAAAAAAAAACGACTTCCAAAAAAAACACTAAAAAAGGGAACAATAACTTTAATTTCGGAAGTCGGTGTCTTTGGTTTTCAATTTTTATTTTTTGCCATCGACTTCCGAAATTAAAGTTATTTTTCGCTTTTTAGTGTTTTTTTTTTTGGAAGTCGGTTGTTTTTTTTTTGTAAAAAGATTTTTGTCGACATTCTGTGTTCCATAATACTGTATCAATGTTTAGCTACAATTAAGTACCCATCCAATGTGTAACATTATGTTTCGTGGTACACATAGATTTTTATGCCTTGTTATTTTTTTTTTTTTTTGAATAAAATATTATTATTATCTCTTTATTTCATTTTTAATACTTATAAATTATATTTTTAAATATTAGACTAAAAAATTATATAAAACATTTAAAAATATAAAAAATAGTAGCCCACCGGTATCGGGAACAGGGTCCAAGCTACCGGCGGTCAGGGCTCCAGAGAGAGGAACCTCCTAACGATGCGAGCCGTGTCCAGGAGTACAGCTTTCTGAATCAAGCCCTTAATCCAGCTGCCCAACGAGAGCCTCCTTAGGTGTTGGTCGAGGCTCTTGGCAATTAAGCCATTGGCTGATACGACTATCGGCACAATGATCGCAGAGTCCACATCCCACATGTCGACAACCTCGTGAGCCAAGTCAAGATACTTGATTTGTTTATCTTTCTCGGCCTTCACGAGGTTCCCGTCATGCGGGACTGTTATGTCAATGATCATTGCGCGCCGCTCTGTTCGATCCACCACCACTATATCAGGCTTATTGGCAACAATAGTCCTGTCAGTGATGATGGATCGATCCCAGTACAATGTGATATTTCCATTTTCGAGAACTGGGTCGGGCACGTACCTGTAGTACGGCACTTCCGATTCCACTAGGCTGTATTTCAGAGCAAGTTGCTGATGGATAATCCTGGCTACAAGGTTGTGTCTATGCAAGTACTCTCCGTTAGCTAGATGAGAACATCCGGAGATAATGTGACGGATTGATTCTCCCGGTCGGTGGCATGCCCGACAGATGTCAACCATGCCGTCCTTCACAATAAATCTCCGGTAATTGTTCGTCATGATAACTTCGTCCATAATTGCACAGACAAAACCTTCGGTTTCCCCAAAGAGGTCACCGAAACGCAGCCAGGCTACGGACGCTAGTAAATCTACATCGGGTCCATGCAGGGCCCGGAAAAAGCGTCCGTGAAGCTCTTTACTCTGCCATACCTCCTTGCGATCGTTAGTGTCAAGCACTACAGGCTTGCGCCAGTTCTCTTTCGCCAAGGAGAGCGGGGTGAGGCCCATGTCCACCGCGACCACATCTCGATGCATTCCCACGTCGGCTTCTAGGAAATATTCCCTGAGACTGCATATCTCCCGATTGTGGAGGGTCTTAGCGTTTAAAAAGCCTCGACCTCCACACTTTCGCGGGATATACAGTCTCATTACCGATGACCGTGGGTGATGCATTCGGTATGCAGTCAGCAGCGTACGGACCCTCCTATCCAGGGCGTCAAGTTCGGTCTGAGTCCATTTGAGTATGCCGAAGGAGTACATCAAAACCGGCATGACCCAACCGTTGAAGGCGCGCACCTTGTTCCCGCCTGATAAAAGACTATTAAATACTTTCTTCAGGCGGCCAAAGAAGCGCTCCTTCAACGATTGCTTCATGTCAGTTACATTGATGCCTAACGCTTCCGACATACCCAAATACTTATAGGTTTCGGATGCGGAGAGGGCTCTTAGGTATATGGAATCCGAGAGTTGGGTGCCCACGGATTCCACAATCTCCCCTCGCTTTACATGCATGACCGCACATTTGTCCACACCAAATTCCATCCTGATGGCTCTACTGAAAGTTTCAGTTACTTTCAGTAGCTCCATCAGTTGTAAATTGTTGGGGGCAAAGAGTTTTAGGTCATCCATGTAGAGGAGGTGAGATATAACCTGTCCACCTCTCCTCAGCCGATAGCCTAGACCTGAGTCCTCCAGCAGTGTGCTTAGAGGATTCAGGGCCAAGCAGAACCAAAGTGGACTCAGACTATCGCCCTGAAATATGCCTCGCTCGATCCTTATCGGCTCACTATTCCTCTGGATATTTCGACATCCTGGATAGCGAAGGACTGTCCTCCATTGCCCCATACACGCCATCAGGAAGGTGCGCAGAGATGCATCTACTTTATACAACTCCAGCACCCTCATGAGCCATGTATGTGGCACCGAGTCATAGGCCTTCTTATAATCTATCCAACATGTCGACAGATCCTTTCGGGAACGACGAACCTGTTGGCTAATGGCCATATCAATGAGGAGTAGCTCCTTAGTACCGCGGGACCCATTCCTACATCCATTTTGAGAGGCAGACATGATGGAGTTCGTGTCGATATGTTTGTTAATTTTAACTCTCAAAATGGATGTAAGAACTTTATAGACCGTCGGTAAACATGTGATCATTATTATTATTATTATTATAGATACAATAAGTACTATGGATTGTGGGCAATCAAAGTCTTGTCGATGTTTACATCTTTTTGATGCTGACTGTACTAGCATCTACAACTGGCAATTAGCACTAGCATCTAGTACTAGCATGAATAGAGGAACATCTTACCTTCTGAAGGCTCTCGGGTGGAAGCTGCTGAGCTCTAGCCCAGAGAGACATCTTGAATCTGTAACAAAGATGCAATCAAAATTAAAAGACACTTATTCAAATTAGTCTGAGAATTAGCTTTTTTGACGTCAAAATGACATATGACAGGACTGTCTTATGTCATTTTGACGTTCAAAATGGCGTGCCCGCCACTTCCTAGTGCTTTAGATAGAAAGCAGTGGCGCAACAAACTGCCCAGCAGCACAGCTGTCTGTTCAGTTAGAAGAACTTCATTATATACAATAGTAATCATAACCCCTCATTTTTTCTTCGCCGTAGTCGGGTAAAAACCATTGCAATGTAATTACGATCACGAAACAAAAAAATTAAATTATTTGCAAGTATGTCAGCTAGCACGCGCCATTAGACCAATAAAAGCAATTAATATTATACTCAAGGAGAAATAAAAATAAAAAAACTTAAATACGTATATAAATCCTGCAGGTATAATTATTAAATTATACACTGACATTAAGAAAATGATGAAAACAGAGGGCCTAGACAAGTGACAATCGCTTCGAAAGCGTTTCGTATTTCTACAACGACTTTCAGCAGGATTGACAGAAACTTTTCGATAGCATATGTCAGTCTTATACATTTTTGCCTTTTTACCCGACTACGGCGAAGAAAAAAGGAGGGTTATGATTTTGACCGGTATATGTATATGTATGTATGTATGTTCATCTGTTCCCTCCTATCTTCCAAAACACTTATCACAATTTGACAAATGAGGTATCGTTAGAAGCGTCGTGATTGTCGGCTGGAGTCACACGTGTTAGGGCATAAATCGAACAGATTACGTGTGACTCCGGATTTTTAATTTGTCTTTCTGTGGTGTCTTAAAAAAGAAAGAAAAATTGTTTATTCTGCACAAACAAAACGTACATCTTTTCCATCATCGTTATCGCTGATGGAATGTCACGTTGTCTAGGGCCTCAGAACTCTTCTGGGTACTTTTTTTTTTAACACAGACCATATTTCGATTCAAACTTAAGTCCGTACCCTACCTCAAATTGCTTAGCATGATCCTCCGTTATACCGAAAATCCTGCAGCATTAATTTTGATATAAATTAATTAATTAAAGTTGAGGATTGATGCTAGGTCCTATGTTTGGCGAAAACACGATTACATAAAATTTTCTCAATAGAAAAATAAACAAATTTACCTCTAAACCGAACTATAAACCGCTGGTATTCAAAATATACTTCAAATTAGATCACGAAACTTTGCATAATAAGTATAATAACTGAACTAAGTATAAAGCAGGTCTTGTTTTTTTTTTTTAATTTCCATTATTTTCACCGTAGAAAGCAATTACCTAAACTATTCGAGGCTTCAGAGGCGCACGCACCCCACACCGTCTCACTCTTACTCAGGCCGCGAGTTTTATGGTGCGAGCGAGATAAAATTTAAGGTAGGGTAGGGCCTTAATGGCGGTTCGGAAGTTAGCTACTCACTGAGCAGTACCGCACCCCTGACCCCTGCTGACACATGAAATTGTTATGCTGGGGCTACATTGTCGCGTTATCGCGAACTATACTTCGCGCGCTCTCTGTTGCTCAGCGAGACGTCAAGCAGTGTGCGAAAGAGAGCGCGCGAAGTTTAGTTCGCGATAACGCGACAATGTAGCCCCGGCATTACTGCGCAGCGACTCGCCTCATGTTCCGAGCCGCCATTAAGTTTGAATCGAACTGCCCTTGTTGTACTTAGCCAACATCTTCTATCTAATATAGACAGTAACAGCTTACGAATCAACTTTCACACCGCCCCCCCTAAAACGTAGGCTATATATTTTTTGATATTCGGTTATCTCATGAACTGAGGGACATGAACATGAGGTGCCTTAAAGAATTTAACTAATATTAAAAACTCGAAAGTTTGTAAGTATGGATGGATGGATGGATGGATGGATGTTTGTTACTCTTTCACGTAAAAACTACTGAATGGATTTGGATGAAATTTGGCAAACAGATAGTTTATAGCCCGGATTAACACATAGGATACTTTTTATCCCGATATTCCCACGGGATCGAGACTTACGCGGGTGAAACCGCGGGGCGCAGCTAGTATGAACTAAAAATCAAAAAAAAGAACCGCGAAATTTCGCAGTAAACGCGTAACTCACCAGTTTTATTTGCCAAGTGTTGATATCAATCGCGTCTTCTACTTCGTTATCTGTAAAAAAAAAAACTTTAGGTCAAAATTGTTCATCGTTTGTTCATTAACTGAGTGAGTGGTTCACAATTCACATCCATACAAACTATGTTGGGGCGGCTTCCAGTCTAACCGGATGCAGTTGAATACCAGTATTTTACATGGAGCGAGCATCTGCCTATCTGACCAGTAACAGGGTAATACTTGGGTAAAATACCCTTTGTAAGACTGGTTGTCAGACTTTCGGGCTTCTGACGACCCATAACGACTGACCAAGATCCACGAATCCGAGACACGCAGTCTCGGTATGTAAAGATGGTCACCCATCCATGGACCAACCCCGGCAAGCGTAGCTCGACACGTATGGCTGATAATACTTAGCCACAGGCATCCATACTTCCGTACTTAATATTAATGCTAACTAACATTAAAATGTGAAAGTTTGTATGTTTGTTATTCAATTGACTGTCAAAGATCTACGAATGACATGGCTGTGGTCCAACGGCAATGGCTGGGGTCCAACGGCGTAATGTGCTTTCCGGGCCACGAAGAAGTGTCAATATGTAATGGATGATGATCACCCATCCATTGAGCGACTTTGGCAAGTGTAACCGCTGTTATTATTTAGCTACGAGCCCCTCGGTCTATCTTGGTACTCGGTCAAATACCAGTTACGAGAAAGAAATCATTTATTTGCTGATAATGTAGGTAAGTATACTTAAAAGTTGGAATATTTGTTTTCCGGATACATTCGAGCGCTTCTGCATCGGCTATGTATTTCACTCATTATCAAAATTAAGTCATTTATTCATATTATTAGGCCCAGAATGAGCATTTTTTGAAAATCAAAATTACATACGACCGTCCCCCAAAACGCCCGCCCTTCACCAATTCCAAGAAGTGGCGCAGGCGCAACAAACTCCCCAGCAGCACAGCTGTCTGTTCAGTAAGGAGGCCTTTCTTCCCAGAGTAGTCAGATAGGTAACGCCGACCGCATCTAGCTTATTTTTAATATTTTTTTAATATGACGTGTAAAAGTGATTCCAATATCCTATTTACAGAATAAACAATTTAATTACATTAGAACAGTAACTGTATGCAGCCGACCTTCTGTAATTGTCTGTTATGTGGCACAATTACTATAAGTTTTTACTGAGTTATGTCCAATCAAGCATGACAACTAGCAAAGGTCTATTATTAATTTTTATATACAGACTTGACATTTGAGTGCATGCCTTTGACCGCCATCAATATTCCATCCATACTAATATTATAAATTCGAAAGTAACTCTGTCTGTCTGTATGTTACCTTTCACGCCTAAACCACTGAACGGATTTCGATAAAATTTGGCAAGGAGATAGATGGCATACCGGGGAAGGACATAGGTTACTTTTTATCGACATACGTGGGCGAAGCCGCGAGCGGAAGCTAGTAATCCATCTTAATATTTTAAATTCGAAAGTAACTCTGTCTGTCTGTATGTTACCTTTCACGCCTAAACCACTGAACGGATTTCGATAAAATTTGGCGAGGAGATAGATAGCATACCGGGGAAGGACATAGGTTACTTTTTGTCGACACGCGGGCGAAGCGGCGGGTGGAAGCTAGTTATCTATACAAATCCTAACTTTAATATTATAAATGCGAAAGTGAGTTTGTTTGTTACGCTTTCACGCTACAACGGCTGAACGGATTTGGATGAAATTTTGGCATATTGGTAGACCATGACGTCGAGAAGGACATAGGCTACTTTTCATCCTGGATCGCAGACGAATTCGCAGGCTACAGCTAGTAACCTATACATATACAATTTCCGTGTCTCCCTGGGTGACCGCGTTGTTCTTATAAAAATATATTAACTTAAATAAAGATACATCATCACTACATACTACATATTATAATACAAAGTCCTCCGCCGCGTCTGTCCGTCTGTTCTTTCGCGATTATTTCAAAAACTACTACACCTATTTTCATGTTGTTTTCACCAATGGATAGAGACTACTCTATGATGCCCGCGGCTTCACCCGCGTGTATGTCGGTTATTATATACTTAACCCTTCCTCGAGATGGTTCTCGCATCATTAGTAAAATATATATAACTAAATAAAAATACATAAACTCAGTTATGAATAAAGAATTCTCGAAGTTTTGTCAAGTCGTAGAAACCGGGCGAGGCAAGGGCTGGTTGCTAGTTTAATTTTATAACGATGTATATCTATATGTAATATTTAATTCATACTTGCAGCTTGATCATGATATAATTTATTCATGGATTCATGTATCCGCTTCAATGTATCATATACATACAGAGTAACTACAAAATAATTGAAGTAATTTACTAGAGACAAGATAACTATCCATATACATAATGTATATTATATGTATCCATACTTCCATACTAATATTATAAATTCGAAAGTAACTCTATCTGTATGTATGTTAGTTACCTTTTCACGCCTAAACCACTGAACGAATTTCGATAATTTGGCAAGGAGACAGATGGCATCCCGGGGAAAGACATAGGCTACTTAGTAAAAGTACCTAACTGTCTTTCTGTTACCTTTTCACGCCTAAACCAGTGAACGAATTTCGATAATTTGGCAAGGAGACAGATGGCATCCCGGGGAAGGACATAGGCTACTTAGTAAAAGTACCTAACTGTCTTTCTGTTACCTTTTCACGCCTAACTGTCTTTCTGTTACCTTTTCACGCCTAAACCAGTGAACGAATTTCGATAATTTGGCAAGGAGATAGATGGCATCCCGGGGAAGGACATAGGCTACTTAGTAAAAGTACCTAACTGTCTTTCTGTTACCTTTTCACGCCTAAACCAGTGAACGAATTTCGATAATTTGGCAAGGAGACAGATGGCATCCCGGGGAAGGACATAGGCTACTTAGTAAAAGTACCTAACTGTCTTTCTGTTACCTTTTCACGCCTAAACCAGTGAACGAATTTCGATAATTTGGCAAGGAGATAGATGGCATCCCGGGGAAGGACATAGGCTACTTAGTAAAAGTACCTAACTGTCTTTCTGTTACCTTTTCACGCCTAAACCAGTGAACGAATTTCGATAATTTGGCAAGGAGATAGATGGCATCCCGGGGAAGGACATAGGCTACTTTTTATCGACATACCACGCGGGCGAAGCCTCGACGGAAGCTAGTACTATATATATAAATACATACTAATCCATACTTAATATTATAAATTCGAAAGTAACTCTGTTTGATACCATTTTACGCCTATACCACTGAACGGATTTAGATAAAATTTTGCATGGAGATAGATGACATCCCGGGGAAGAATATAGGCTACTTTTTGGTAAAAAAATAATCCTATAGGGGATGGAAGTTTGTATACAAAACCCAGCATTTATTAAGTAGGGAGGCGGTCACCTCCTGCTGCGAAGCAGTGATGCTCGCGAAGGAGGAGGCGGAACGCGTGAGGGAGAGGAAAGGCCTGCGCCCTCACGCCCCTAACCGCCGCCGCTGGAGACACCCTGGGCGTCGGGAATCCCAGGCGGATTCCCGGCCACCATAGGCGCCGGCTTGCGGACGGCGAGCAATGGGTAGCTCGCCGTCCGATTAGGACCAGGCCCGGGTCGATGGCGCGTCGTGTTCCACGCGCGCCTCAAAGAGAAGTCAGCACACCTGATGGGGTCCGTTAGGACCGATGCCTGCCAGGGTTGCGGAATAGTCCAAAAGGGATACCGGGACCCTGGCAACAGGCAACTGAAGGAACACGGGTGGGTTTTAGTCAGTAAGAGTCTGACACGCCCTTCCGCTCCGCCCAGAGCGTCATTTGATGATTTCCCAAACAAAAAAAAAAAAAAGCATTTATTAAGTAAGGCTTATGAAAATTCAAATGTATGGTTTTGGTAAGAAATAAGAAATTATGTCTTACAGCGTTTTTGTAAAATCATCCCCCAAGGGTGTAAAATAGGGGATGATTTGAAAATTTACATTTATTATTAACATTTTTGGATACTTCTTTAAGGGATGGGATATATTCATTAGTCAGTTCCCGTGGGACGTTATGCGTTAGTTTAGGCGTGAAAATGTAACTAACATACAGACCGAGTTACTTTCAAATTTATATTATTAATATGGAAGTATGGATATTAGTTTAAAATTACTTTAAAGGTATATGGATCAACAAAAAAAAAACCAGTTCTTTATTTCATAAGAAAGCCTTTATGCAAATAAATAAACCTTACCAAATAAACCTTACCAAATAAACCTTCAGCCTGAGACAGGGTATATGCCCACCTGTGAAACTAGGCGATCACGAACTTCCTCATAATGACTCTGTGAAGTACCTGGGCATGCACCTTGACCGCAGGCTTACATGGCGGACACACATCCAAGCCAAGAGAAATCAGCTCAATATTAAGTACAGGAACCTATACTGGCTCCTAGGAAGAAATTCTATCCTGTCGATAGACAATAAACTGTTGGTATACAACACAATCTTGAAGCCTATCTGGACATATGGCATCCAACTATGGGGGACTGCTAGTCTCTCGAACATCAACATACTCCAAAGATTCCAAAATGTCATCCTTAAAAACATCACTAATGCACCATGGTTTACAAGAAACTGCGAGGTTCATGAATACCTTAACCAAAGCACAGTGCATCAGGAGGCGAAAACCTGGGCAGGACGCTACAGAGCACGCCTACAGGGCCATCCAAATCCTTTAGCGAAAGCGCTTACAAAGCCGGACTATAAAAGGCGGCTAAAAAGGTTAGCTGTAATGGACCTTGCCAACTAGGACATGCTGCCATAAAATATAAAGAGGGAAATCTCGCTGGAGAAATCACTCTGCACGACCAATACCAACAACAAATCTGCTCATAGTCCTGGGACTGATCGCAGAGAAAAAAAAAAGGAAAAAAAAAAAAAAAAAAAAAAAAAAAATGCAAATAAAACTTTTTAAATGCAGTGCAAACTTGACATCATATTATTTCATGACCAGCAGGCGTAGCATGGCGCTTTCTATCTCTACGAAGAATAGACATAGCTTTTTCTATACAAAGTGACAGTTCGTTTCTTCATTTTTGACATCCACCGTAGAAATGTTTCTACAATCTATGACAGATTGTAGAAAGATTTCTACGGTTTCTACGGTTTGTCTTTCATTTCTAACGATCTTTGTCTAGGTCTTTATAGATGTAGACTATTTCGGAAGAAAGTTTTCTATCCTTACTGTCAAAATCACACTGACAACCGATAAATCCTATGATAAAACAAAGAATTCTGAGTCGAATTATGTAAAAGAGTGAATTTCGTAAAAAGTGCAGTTGTCTCTTTCTATTTTGTTGCCATCTCGTACTGTCTACAGGAAACGTCATTTTTGTCTACTCTTCCGTCGACAACACGGTGCTCATGCTACGCCTGCAGGGGGCCAAGTCTACTAATTTACAAACGTCTCAGTGGTCTCACAATTATCAGTTTTTGACAGATATGCCAAACAAAATCTGTCAAAAACTCATCATTGCGAGACTACTGACATGATTGTAAATTAGTAGACTTGGCCCCCTGATGTATGAACATAATCAAAGCAAAAGGAGTATGTAAGGATCGTAGCAGGTGGCGTTCTGTAGTTTCTGCCTACCCCCGTGGGATGAATGCTCAAGCTTATGTATGTATACACACAAACCTTCCGGTTACAAATGATTTAAAGGATGAATGTGTGATTTGCGGTTTGTCACATTACAAATCACAAAATCGACTGTGTAGTTTAGAATAAGGTAGTCACACATAAACACAAACAGAAACTTTGTTTTATATTATGTAGCCTATGTCCTTCCCCAGGATGCCATCTATCTCCTTTCCAAATTTTATTGAAATCTGTTTAGTGGTTTAGGAGTGAAAAGGTAACATACAGACAGACTGAGTTACTTTCAATTTTATAATATTAGTATGGATAGATTGGAAGGCAGATGATGACCAGATGGCTTCTATAGTAAGTGGACACCACTTCCTATTAATATTTATAATAATAACGGCCTATTATTGTCTCATTGCAGGGCAAAGGCCTATTCTCATACAGGGAAGGCACGAGCATTGATCACAACGACTGCTCAGTCCACGTTTGTTAAAGCAGCGCACGTCATCCAACTGAACAGACACCTGTGTTGCTGTCTGTTTAGTTATAAGAACGGTCTCATGAAAAAAAAAACCATAATCACTGCTCTTGGTACATACATTGTAAAGCGTAGTCTGGGTACATGAACATCAGGCTAGCCAAGATCAAGTCTAGTGGCCTTGAGTATTGCATGGAACAACTTCCTAACATATTATAAAACAAAGTCCTCCGCCGCGGCTGTCTGTCTGTTTGCGATAAACTCAAAAACTACTGCATCGATTTCCATCCTGTTTTCACCAATGGATAGAGTGGTTCTTGAGGAAGGTTTTAGTATATAATAACCGACATCCACGCGGGCGAAACCGCGGGCATCAGGTAGTGTTTTTCAGTCATTATCACATTTGGCTGACTGAGATCACTGAAACTGGACTTTTGAGGACCTATGAGGTAAGGATTAATCAAGAATTTAGATGTAATGGTGTAACAAGACATATTGTTCCAAGTTGTGATATTTAAAAAATAAATTATACTGTCAGGATATTGTATACATCTTGCCCTGAATGAAAAACAATGTATCAAAGAAAAATAAATCCGCACTTACTCAAACATCACCTTTTACAAGCACATTTTAACACACAATGTGAGTTTCAAAACTTTTTCCCACTATAACTGCGCAAATTGACAACTTGCACTTTTAAGACGGTCTAGCAAAAACTAGGCAAAGGCAACCTTTCCAAAATGCCAGTAGCACTAACAACTTTTTCATCGCTATGCAATTCTAGGGGTGAGTTGACCCGACAGTTTACCTGTATTGAACGCCCTGAGCTAATTCCAAGAAATTTTGACGCACACACTCAACACGAATACGAATACACAACGCAGCGCACACTTCCATAAACAATTTTAATTTTAGGTACACGTATTTACTTACGTTTCCCGTATCAAAATATCTCGTGATAAATCACTTTTGTACTATTTTTGTGGTCACATCAAGCTTATGTGGTTGTTTAACATTATTCTTATGTAAAATTGCACACCGGTAACAGACAGAACGAGCGAGACAAAAAACTGATGACAAAAAAATGAACTTCAAGGAAACTCATGCAAAAACATACCGCCCCCCCACCATCCGCGCTGGTTGGTTGACAGTTCGAGTGATTCCCTATTAAATATTAAAAACTCCCATAAATTTAAGTATTCATGTGATGTCGTCATTAAGATTCACTTGTTTTGTTTTTGTTTTTAGAAATGCAATAGAATACTCAAGAACGTATTCTTTAATAACCAAAAACATCAGGGTTAGTTGGCGGCTAAACTAAAACTAACCAATATAAATAGCTATAAATTGTAATTTAGGATTATTTAGAAGTCCGGTTATAAAGGCAAAATAATTTATTTGCCAGAAACACGGTACAAAATATGTTCAAACATTAAGAATAGTAAGTATAAGACCTTTGTCAGTTTTATGCTAGGTCGTACTGTGCCACAGTTAGGAGGCCTTAAAAACAATATTTATGTTAACTGAGCATGACAAAAACAATAATATCAAAATAATTTTGCTAGGGCCGTGGGGTCCGAGTGCTCATAGTTTATTAAATGAAATCTCCAAATGGCTGTTTGACACTTCCCGTGACCCAACGGCTGACTTTTATCTTGGTCAGAGGCTAAGCATTGCCATTCAACGTGGCAATGCCGCCAGTCTCTTGGGTACACTACCAGCCGACAGCGTTGCGGAGGAATTTTTCGACGCCATATTTTAGATATTAGTTGTTTATTTGTACAGTTAGTTTTATTTAATATTAGTTAGAAAATTTTTTAGTGTTAGATTGTATTTTTTTTTAATTGTTGATACTGCAAATTAGAATCATCTGTCAATTAAGACATTGTCAAAGTGTGTGGGAGGTTTTAATAAAAAATAAATACATATAATAACATTTTGCTTAAATTATTTTTTTTCCACTATATTGTAAAAGATTATGTTTATTTCAAGATCGCTTTAGAATTTTATAAAAATTAGGAGTTTATTTCGAAATCTCCGATGTCTGTTAAATGATTTAATTTCACGCCTTTTTTTAATTCACAAACCTTTCGTTTAAGTACCTGTTGTGTCGTGTCAGTCATAACAATAATAAAGGTAAGTTTTATACTTTGGCAACTCTCAGCGGCATTTCCAGGAAAACTGTCTAGCTGTCTTTATTTATTCAACGTTCAGAAATATTGAACTGCGCTTTTGTGTTGATACTCATGTATTTTTATTCAAAACTGTAGGTAAAAATTAACAAAAGGTAACTATCTAACTGTAGTATAATAAGTGACAACTGTTTTCTTCATCATGACCAAATATTATAGTTGAAACAAGTGATTTCAAAACGGTACGTACAAGTGTCAATACGCGGTAAATTTAAAAAAACATTTTTTAAAGAAACTCTATAGATAATCTACTGTTTGCTCATTACTTCCCAGAGTTCCCTGTAAAATCTGTATTATCTATGTTTCCGCGACATCCAGCGACATCTTTTCGATCTTGACATCTATAAATTATTTAATTTTTTAGGTAATAATTTGGATTAAATTCTGAGATGAAATTAATAAAAAACAAATAAATTACAGGTAAAAATGGAAAAAACAGAAACTAAACGTACGTACGGTAAGAAGAGGAAAACCTTGTGAGTACATAAAATATTGTAAAACTACGACAAGATTAGTTTTTTTTTTTAAACTTTGTTTTTGATAAATGATTTTAAAATAACAGATCTCAGTGCGTATGTACATTTTACTGCCATTTATAGTTTCAAGCCTTCTCCCTTCCTTCCGTTGGTGGTAGGAAAAACTAGAAACGCGAAATTGCTACCTCAGACTAAAAACCGACCAAATGCGAGTCGGACTAGCGCACGGTTCCGCACTCATCATCTGCCTAGCCTTTTCCCAACTATGTTGGGGTCGGCTTCCAGTCTAACCGGATGCAGCTGAATACCAGTATTTTATATGGAGCGACTGCCTATCTGACCTCCACAACCCAGTAACTGGGTAATACGATACCCCTTGGTTAGACTAGTTGTCAGACTTTCGTGCTTCTGACGACTCGTAACGACTGTCAAAGATCCACAAATGACAGCCGGGACCAACGGCTTAACGTGCTTTCCGAGGCACGGAGGAGTCTCGATATGTGAAAATGGTCACCCATCCAGGGACCAACCCCGGCAAGCGTAGCTTAACCTGATGGATCGGCCCGAGCGGCTGTTATTACTTAGCCACGAGCTCCTCTTTCCGTAGGGTTCCGTACTATCCTTACTAATACGTATTATAAATGCGAAAGTAAATCTGTCTGTCTGTTGCGTTTTCACGCCAAAACTACAGAACCGAATGAAATTTGGTACACAGTCGAGCCTGAGAAAGGACATAGGCTACTTTTTATCGACATAAGGAAGTATCTATACGACATACGGAAAACATAGGGACACAGTAAATATCCTTCTTAGTCAATTTATAAAAAAAAATCTTTCAAATTGGTCCAATATTAGAGGAGGAAATAGACGAGAGCCGAACCTCGAATTATGACTTTTTGTAAGACCTATTTCCTCTCAATATTGACTTCACACGGCTGCAGCCGACCGCGTGAAGTTGATAATTATCATTTATCATGCATGACTGAACGAAGTCGAACGTACAACTGCATGCAGTTGAATATTGGGTCCCACCTATGAAACTGGCGTTTTTTTCTCATGAATAGAGAACCTCGTCACTTCTATGATTTAAAATATTCATCAATTGCTTGGTATTATATCGAATAATGACCATTATAGACAACTACCAATAGTAAAAAACCTTATTACTTATAGTTATAGTTTTCTTAACATAAAAAATACCTTAAAAATGACTCCTCATTTTGTTAGCAGAAATGACCTCTATTTTTTTTTTAACTTAGCCAAAACTTATTTTTGTCGCTTAATCTAAGTGGCATACGTTATCTTTGTTTTTAAACAGTAGTGCATAAAAGTTTTAAAACAGTAGTGTTCATGGTTGTTATACAACATGTAACAGAATAAGCGCAAGACCTGAAAGTAGTTTGCTCAGAATCGGCTTCTGAATCGATTTCCATCATTATTTATATGTGTTAATTTTTCATGAAAAAAATCTTTTCTTTAACTGAAATTAGAACCACCGCGTCTTACCAAGGTAATAAGATATTTTATTTAAGGAAATTTAAGCCTTATCTCAAAGGAATAAAGCCTATTCAAATGCATAAACAAATTTGTAATACGCTCATAGCTATCCTATGTTTCATGTTTAGTCAGGAAGTCTATTTTGTAAAAAAAAACTAGGTGTCGTTTAATTAAATTAAATTACAGATATTATTTTAGTCTTATAATTTAATATTCTAATTGGGGTGTATGAGCTCTTGCGTTTATTCCGTTACAGGTTGTATATATTAAGAAAACGTTAGTATGAAAAATGCAACGTCTTTAAAATCCCCCATACAAAACACCAATTAGGTGGGGACTTAATATATCGACTGCGCGCGGTTGCTGCGATGCAGTCCGTCTGATGGCAGCAAGTGTGAACTGGCTAAGGTGATTGATTGAAGGCTACACGCGTACTGACGCGGCCAGGACCCGGCTGGCAAGCTTATTATGTTCTGTGTATCAGCACACAGCTGCACCATACATTTTATGTTCGCATATTATCATGCCCAGTTACCTGTGCACTTTTGAGGACCTTATGACTGCGTCAGTGAGTACAGTTCGCGAACCTGTTTTTGAGCCCAACATGATGAACCTACCTATGAAATTGTTGCCATCGATATGCTACTGGGTATGCTTACACATACCATACATAACATAATCAGCCTATAATAGCACAGACGCGCCTACCCTTTTCATTCTCCAGAAGAAATTAATTCGGATCATAGTCAATATACAACAAACCGATAGCTGTAAACCATTTTTCATAAAACATAAAATACTCACCTTACCATCCATCTATATCCTAGAAACATGCAAATTTGTTAGAAAATACATTAACTTTTTCACAACACGCGGCGATAAACATAGAGACCGATCTGTTAGGTATAAAAATATGTTAATGCTACCCTCTTCGCGCATGAAACTACATGCCAATAGCACCTACGTAATGTCCATAAAAATATTTAATAAATTACCAGATGCAATAAAAGATGAAACCAGCGATACGAAATTTATAGATAAAATCAAGCAAATATTAATTAAAAAAGCATACTACACAATAAACGAATACATACAAGACAAAAAAATTGATTTAACACAAACAGACACCTTAAACAGTTAGTCGTACATTTCATACATAAGTACCTACATAGAAAAATATTATAATATTATGATTTCAATTATTGTTATAAATTTAAAAATTGTTTGAATTATTTAATATGTTTCTTTTATTTTTTTTTATAAAGAGTTTGTAATTTTATACTTTTTGCTGTGCCCTACAGGGTCCGTAATTGTACTTTTAGCTTTAAGCCATTGTAATACCTTATCTACATTATGGAATGCAAATAAAATATGAATATGAATATGAATAATGTTCCCACTTCTGGGACACAGGCCTCCTCTCTGTGAGAGGGAGTGGGCCGTGATACACCACGCGGGTCCAGTGCGGGTTGGTGGATGTCACATGTCTTCGAATTTTTGGTTCTAGGACATGCCGGTTTCCTCACGATGTTTTCCTTCACCGTTTTGAGAGCAGTGGTGATGAAATTGTACACAAAGTAAAGCGCCTGTCATGGTTCGAACCTACGACCTACAACTCGCAAGTCGCGGCCGTTACCACTGGGCTACCAATGCTCTAAAGGGGCTTGTGGCTAAGTAAACCGCACGGGTCGATCGATCAGGTAATGTTACGCTTGGCGCGGTTGGTTCGTGGATCGGTGACCATCTTTACATACCGAGACTCCTCCGTGCCTCGGAAAGCACGTTAAGCCGTTGGTCCCGGCTGTTATTTGTGGATCTTTGACAATCGTTACGGGTCGTCAGAAGCACGAAAGCCTGACAACCAGTCTTATCAAGGGCACAGATATTATACGTCAAGGGGTATCGTATTACGCAGTTACTGAGTTGTGGAGGTCAGATAGGCAGTCGCTCCATGTAAAATACTGGTATTCAGCTGCACCCGGTTAGACCGGAAGCTGATCTAGTTGGGAAAATGGTAGTCAGATGATGGTACTGCAGTGACATAATGTTGCATTATCATTGACGTGGCATTTTAGGTTTTCCGAACGAGTTGCCGCTCCGCTAAGGAGGCCGGCAGTGCTCCTACCTATATATAAAAGTACTCTGTGAGTGCTCCCATTGCTAGTGTCGATTAAGGTCGTGTAACAATATTTGTCTGTAAGGAATATGAAATAAAGACACAAAGTTTTACCTCACAAAAATAACGTTTAATTCATATCACCTGTAAAAGTGACGAAAAAGTACGCCTTGTATATTCATTTCTTGTTAAATTAATTTCAGTCAAATAACATATCCTGCACCATACTCTCAGTCTTGGAATCCTGATGTCTTACCAGTATTGATGAAGAACAGCGTTGGGAGAAGTACTAGGTCGGTGAATAACAGCGTTCTCGTTTGTATCGCATGCTAAAGTAGCCCGTGAAATTCAAATTTTCTTACGTTTTTTTGCAATTTGCAGGTCAGTGTCAGGTTGTATGCTGTTTAAAATATGATTCGCGACCGTAACAAATATGAATTTACAGAATTATAAACATTAGAATTAGCAATACAACTCTCTAAGTCTCGCTCTCTTCGCTCGCTTCGCTCTCGTCTAAAAAATTTGAATTTCGCCGGCTACACTGTAGTAGTCCAGCCGTTGAGAGTAGGTATGCTTTCCTGAGTTCTAATAACGATCAAATTGTCAGTCGATCTCATAGAGGAAAGTAATATAATTATATGGTAGTCGATCTATAGTTACGCAAATGCAACGGACACGTGGCGTGCTCGCTACGCACACGCAGCGAGCGCGTTGTACAATCGCCTCGCTGGTAACTCGCTCGCAAATCGCCAGTGTGATAAGGCCCTTAGGTGCAGGTGATAGCTCACTTCACGTAAATTTTTACGGTGAGATTTTAAAAGGATCAGCAAATGTCCATAGGTGGTGATGACCAACAACAGCACCAGGAGGGCCGTTGACTTGTTTCCATGCTATAAAATAACATCAAAAGTTATTTATTCATGTTAGGCTGGGAATCAGCACTTTTAAATACCTCCCCTCTGAACTGTGCGCGCCGCGGCGACGCCCGAGTGCCTGTGTCGAGCTACTTCTGGGTGGTCCGTAACCTGACACCGAGTGGACCACTTCAGATTTTATGACAGTCCCCCAAAACACCCATACTTTACCACTTCCTAGTGGTAACTAATATTATAAATGTGTGAGTGTTTTGTATGAGTTTGTTTGTTTGTTTGTTAAGCTCTCACGCTAAAACGGCTGAACGGATTTGGATGAAATTTGGCACAGGGGTAGACCATGACCTGGAATAGGATAGGATATGTTTTATCACGTTATTCCCACGGGATCGAGACATATGTGGGTGAAACCGCGGGCCGCAGCTATAGTTAGATTATACAGCGTGCCGCTTGGTGACATTATTAACACAGGTATACGATTTCGCGTATTCGTTTTATGAAAATATTTGAATTTCATTAAACGTTATTATTTATTGATTTATTTACAATTTTCTAAATTACAATCTTGGAGCAACTTGTACATAAAGGCAACTTGTAGCTAAGAGGTCATTTGCCGAGGTCACGGATTTTCTTAAACCCGCGCAATTTCTTAGAAATTATGCCGACAAAGGATCGGGCCGATAGAACGTAAGCCAGCTGGTAGGTAGCTTCATGAATGAATCTTTTATACAGAGTCAATGATATTATATTAACAGATATGTTATAAGCGCGCAATCGTGAAGACTCGAAAACATTCCAATTGTAACGTTTTTACTTGTAGTGAAAGTGTAAAATGAATGAAACGTGGGTATTTGTGCCGCTGCTGCGCGGAATACTTTTTTCGTTTGTTTTGTGAGTGTATAACATCATCATTCTCCTGCCCTTATCCCAATTTATTTGGGGTCGGCGCAACATGTCCCTTTCTTCCATACTTCTCTAGAAGCCGTCATCTCGGTATTCACCCCCTTTCTAGCCATATCATCTTTCACACAGTCCATCCATCGTTTCTTTGGTCTTCCCCTACTCTTATAGCCATCGACATTCATACCCAAAACTTTCCTCACAACATTTTCCTCATTCCTTCGCATCACGTGCCCATACCATGACAACCGATATCCGCACAATTTTTCAGTCACCGGTGCCACTTTCAGACTTCCTCTTATGTACTCATTTCTTATTCTATCCATTCGTGTAACACCACACATCCCTCTTAACATTCTCATCTCAGCTGCATGCAATTGCCTTTCATTCATCCCTTTTGTGGCCCAAGTGTGAGTGTATGTATAACATATCTGTTAATATAATATCATTGTACAGAGTGATCTCAATTTTAGTTACGTTTTTATTATTCAGTTTGTTAGATTTTTTTTTTTTTCAATTTACGATTTTTTTATTTTATTATAATTTTTATGATTACTGCCCACTAGCCCTACCCGTGTGTTAGATTAATGTCACCATTATAGCGGCACGTTCTATTACAAAATAAATAAAAACTAAAAATACCCCCCATTCAAAAAAAACACCCATTCGTTTGGGTTTCGTCCGTAGATAAAGGCAGTCAGAGTACCTACTGATAAGACCTCGTTCAGTCTCTTCCACAGATCTAAAAGACCATTGCAGTCCCCCCGAGCATGGAGTCAGCAGTTTCCTGACCGACCCGACCCGACGGCACCGCACCTCAAGTATGGTGTCTTTCGCAATCGACGAGGGTCTGCACCCAGGTGAATAAATAATACTTACTTACCTTTTGTATTAAAATAATCTCCATGTGAAGAATTAAGTAAGATAAAAAACCGGCCAAGTGCGTGTCGGACCACGCACAATGGAGGGTTCCGTAGTTGGGATGAATTAACCATGTTTTTTTTTTTATTCAGACCATAGGCTTATGGGTTTTCCTGTAATCTATAAGTATACAGTATGCAAGGTTAACACCGTTGTCACTCAAACCATGGGTGACTTTTTCTTGAAATCTTGAAACTTCAATTTAAAAATAAATGACCCAGTAACAACAAAAAAAAACCTTATTTTCATTTAAATATTTTAAAAAGTAAATGTCCGTCACTGTCCCGATACTCATGGATACGCGCCCGAGAGAGCTGACGGCCGGCCATGTAACGCCCCACGCGCCCCGCCCACCCCCGCCAACCGCCGCTCGCCGTGTTAAGACGCAAGTTCGTTGCCCTTGCGTATAGGGTGAAATATTCTTGTGGACAAAATGTAGATTTTCTTTAAAGAAAACCAGTTGTTTTCTTCCATTGACTTTACGTTCTATAAAATGAAACCAAACCACTGATTTCAAGGATAACGGTGTTTACACTAACACCCTGTAGAACTATATACTGTATTTTTTTCATAATTGTAGGCTTAGTACTTTCGGAGATAAGTGGGGGGAATGGTAAATTTTCATAATTTTTTTCTTAAATATCTTTAAAAGTATTCATTTTAAAATTATTTAAAAAAAATTGAAATCCTCGCAACATTCCCTTTCAATTGATATGTCACACGGTGCAATTCGCACAACTTTAAAAAAAAATTCTAATGGGCCCCCCAAAAGCGGTAACCCCTTATTCAAAATTCATTTATTTTAGTTCCTCGTCCGAATAACTAAAATAAATGAATCCTCGTCTGTCCGACGTTTGGGTTACAGAAATACATATGTGTACTAAATTTCAACTTAATCCGTCCATTGGATTCGGCGCTAATTGGCTGTGACAGACGGACAGACAGACACATAAGGGTTCCGTTTTTTTCTCTTAGTTACGGAACCCTAAAAAATAAAAGTTATAAAACTAAAACCCAACTACGACAAAAAAGTCAACTAGAAAGATGTAAACAAGATCACAGACAGACAAATTAAAAATCCGGAGTCATCACACTTAGGTTAGACGAGAGCTGTGACCAAAACCGTGCGAGCCGAGCGAGCGAAGCGAGCGGTGCCGTGATTTGGCCATCATCCATGTTATCCGCAGTTACTTGGCTATTAAGTATATTTAGGATCCGAAATAGACATTATTAGAGGTTCACAAAAAGAAGTGCAATCATTATAGATAGATAGATAGAATACTCTATAGTATGTACACCATAAAAATATAGGGTGACACAATGGGCAACCTTTGGATGGATTAAAGTAAGAAGGAGAGACATAGAGTGTTCAATAATATTTTTAGGAGCGCAAAATTTAAATTATTATAGATATTAAATACATTACAATGTCTTTTTTTACAGACCATTAATACCAGATATAGATAGATTACCAAAGCGGATGCCGTTGCCAGATAAACAAATGAAGCCCACACTCAACCAAAGTAAACACCACGTGATCAAGGTGCCGCAAGATCCTATTAGCAAAAGGAACTTTGTACAACGAGCTCCGAAGAAACCAGAAAAAAAAAAAAGTTTGTATTTATTTTTCAAATAATTTTTCATTTATTACGTAAAATTCTGTCAACATCGCAATCCAATACTTACATACAACCCGTGCGCATTAACATGGCACCTGGCTCGGAACTCAATACTCCCCCCACTACCCGCGCCGCGCCCCGCCGTCGCCGTGCGGGGAAGTGAGGGGAGCTGCAAACGTCATTGAGCCAGGTGCCATGTTAATGCGCACGGGTTGTAAAATAGGGTAAAAAGGTTTTTCGAGAACTGGGTCGGGGACCTACATACTTAAAGTAGGATACTTCAGATTCCACAAGACTGAAAAGATGTTCAGAAGAAGATTTTTCAGAGCAAGTTCATGGTGGATAATATTGACTACAAGGATCTTTGTGGAGACTACTTCCGTTAGCCAGACGAGAACAGCCAGAAATAATATATGTTGGATTGATTCCCCCGGATGGTGCCATGTATTTTCGGTAGTTGTTCGTCATCATAACTTCGTCCATAACTATAAATCGCAAAGACAAAACCTGCGGTTTCCCCAAAGAGGTCACTGAATCCGAAAAGTCCGAAAGGGATACTGGGACCCTTGGCAACAGGCAACTGAAGGAACACGGGTGGGTTTTAGTCAGTAAAAGTCTAACACGCCCTGACCCGCCCTCTAAATGACTTCTCCCGCTCTGGGCGAAGCGGGAGAAGTCATTTGATGATTTCCCACCCTCAAAAAAAAAAAAGGACATTAAGAAGTCTATATCGGGCCCATGTAGGACCCGGTAAATGCGCCTTTGAAGCTCTTTGCACTGAGAGAGAGAGCGGGGTGAGGCCCTTGTCCACTGAAACGAAATCGCGGCGCATCCGCACGTCATCTTCTAAGAAGTATTCGGATTGCTTACCTCACGGTTAGCTAGCAACCACAACCTATCCAGGGCTTCAAGTTTCAAGAGTCCATAAGATTATGCTGAAAGAGTATTATCAAAACCGATATGACCCAACCGTTGAAGGCGCGCACTTTGTTTCCGGCTTATAAAAGACATACCCAAATACTTGTCTGTTTCGATTCATCATCATCATCAGCCTATAGCAGTCCACTGCTGGACATATGCCTCTCCAATTGCACGCCATTCAGCTCGATTCTCGGCAACCCTCATCCAATTGCTACCAGCCACCCTGCGAAGATCGTCGCTCCACCTGCCTGAGGGTCGTCCTACCTTACGTTTTCCGATTCGCGGTCTCAACTCAAGAATACGTCTACCCCAACGGTCATCGGTTCTACGGCTAATATGGCCGGCGGCCAATAGTTTCGTTTGAGTTGAGAGATTTAAGGGCGCACCCTACCTCAGATTTTATCACGCTCGCACCATACTACTCGCGACCTGAGTGAGAACGAGACGGAGTGGGGCGCTAGCGGCTCTAAAGCGTCGAAAAGTTTAGGTAATTGCTTTTTACGTTGAAAATAATGGAACATAAAAAAAAAGACACACATAAGACCTGCTTTATAGTTAGTTCAGTTATCATGCAAAGTTTCATGATCTCATTTGAAGTATTTTTTTAATACCAGCAGCGGTGCAGAAGTAACTTTGGATTTTTTTTCTATAGAGAAAATTTTATGTAATTGTGTTTTCGCCTCACATATGACCTAGCATCAATCCTCAACTTTAACATATTATTTATTTCAAAATTAATGCTGCAGTATTTTCGGCATAACAGAGGATCATGCTAAGCAATTTGTGATTGGGTGCGCCCTTAAGGTATGGAATCTAAGAGTCGGGTTCCCAGGGATTACACACCTCGCTTTACATGCATGACCGCACATTTGTCTCACACAATTCCATCCTGATGGCACTGCTGATAGTTTCGGTTTCCTTCAGTAGTACTATCAGTTGCGTAAGGTACGTTACTTCTCCTCTGAAGCCCCAGAGTATGCGCGCATGACATTTTCGTTGACAGTTTGTATCGAGCTCATGCGTTGCGCACCTCCACCGGGAGTGGGGACCCAATCAGAGGCCAGAGGGCCTCGGAGTACTAAGCTGGCTGGTGGTCGTCGGCCTCCTCTGCGCCGACAAAATTCGAAGCTCGATGCATCTGCAGCTGCAATGGCTGGTTATTTTATTTATTATTATTAATCCTTTATCTGAGAGGCTCTAAGGTAAAGCTACGCTTGCCAAGGGCGGTCCGTGGATGGGTGAAAATTCATTACATATCAAGACCCACCCCTTCGAAAAAAACACCGGAAAATACGTTAAGCCGTTGGTCCCGGCTGTCATTTGTAGATCTTTGACAGTCGTTACGGGTCGTCAGAAGCCCGTTATTCTGACAACCAGTCTTAATAAGGGGTATCGTATTACCCAGTAATTGAGGTCAGGTCGCTCCATGTAAATAAAATACTGGTATGCAGCTGCATCCGGTTATACTGGAAGCCAACCCCAACATAGTTGGGAAAGTCTAGGCAGATTGATTAGTAACAATCTCCAACTGTCATCATTACACTTTTTTTTTTAAATTTAAACTTATTGCTACTGTAGGTACTAAACTGGTAGTGCTCACAAACACAACGTGTCGTTTTAATCCCCTAATTCTACAGTAGTAAAAGGGGTCGGGTTATACAGGTTACTGACTCGTGAAATTGTTCGTCTTTTCAAAGTGGTACCAGCACAGTAGTCATTAA
Organism: Lithophane socia; assembly: GCA_947522985.1. Taxonomy (NCBI): domain Eukaryota; kingdom Metazoa; phylum Arthropoda; class Insecta; order Lepidoptera; family Noctuidae; genus Lithophane; species Lithophane socia. The sequence goes on along the minus strand of OX383281.1, from coordinate 1,777,809 downwards.
CAAAGGATTAAATTGAATCTTCCCATCTTTGGGAACAATCCGTATTTTGCAACTCCAAAATGTTGAATCATAAAATTAAATGCCAGGTTCCGTTAGTAGGAATAAAGCTACGGGTTCTTAGAAGAGCGGTGGCTGCCACATTACAGCCACAGTGACGACTGTTATGAAAATAACGGCAGCGGGGTTTGGCATTACGGTATCAAAAATCGCTCTCTAGGAAAACACACCAACTTAATCTCATAAATAACGTTTCGCTGACGTTATTCATCGGGAAATTGTGGACGCTATAACTGTTGGCCACCGCTCTTTTACTAAACCGTGATTTCCCACAACTGGGAACAATTTCGTAATAGGAATTTTAAGTGCAGAAAAGAATTGGTTTACTTTTGTTTCAGGTAACTCAAACTTTCCACCCGTGTTCGTGATCCCAAACAGTGATAGAAGTAACTCAAGACAGTTGTCCCAATCGAAGATAATGCACATGGATATAAAACCGAAAAGAACCCTCTCGCCTAGTTTCTGCCCATCGCCCAATTTTAGGACTTTGCCCCGAAAAATTTCACCTAGAAGAGCGTTTAGGCTGGGGCTGGAGGGTGCAGAGCGAGCGTAAAGAACAATGCTGTTAAGGCCCAGCTACACGCAGCTTTTTGCATGCACTATCAATATGTGTGGCGACCACACGAAAGCTGTACATTATACCGTTTCGTCGCATATATATATGTACTTACGTTCAGCCCACATAAGCAACGCAAATTCCAATTCGCTGCGAATAGTCGGGTCATTAGAAATACATAATGTTCCACCGCCCGCTGCTCCCTCCCCTGTTCTTATGAACGCACCCTAAAAATATAATTCCCATCAGTGGGAATATATGTTTTTAAAATTATGGAGTTACTGTTACAATTATAATGTTACTGAGTTATCAAGGTCTTTTATTTCTTAAGGCTTGAATTCCTCATAAGCTGACGTCGGTTGCGTACGCGTAACAAAGTTGTAAGCGCGACCGACGCTGACGTACGCGACCGAAATCAGCGTAGCAAGAATTCAAGCCTGGCACGGAGGGATCTTTGCCTCCGGAAAGCATGAATGGGTAGTCAGAAGCCTGAAATCTGACAAGCAGTCTGTATCGCCTAGGTATCGGTATCGGTTACCCAGTAACGGGGTTGTGGAGGTCAGATAGTCGCTCCATGTAGTAAAATATTAGTATTGAGCTGCATTTGGTACAGCTACGGTTACTTAGAAGAGCTGTCCACATATCATCAGCAATTAACCGGCGAATGCCGGCACTAAAGTGATTTGGTGGAGTTTTCATAAAGAGCGTTGTTTTTGACAGTATCAAACCCCGCTGCCATCTTTTTCATGACAGCCAACACTGCGGCCGTTAGTGGCGCCACCACTCTTTTGAAGGGGTGATAGACGAGCAAGTAAGCGTACTTATGGCTCAGCGAGCTTACTCGCCCGTCTGTCACCGGCGCGAGCCTCGAGCCGCGAGCCAATTTGACAATGTGAGCAAGCTTCACGTGTGTCACCGACGGCGAGCCCAGTAAGGTCGCGAACTTAAAGACCGCGTACTTTAAGTACGCACGTCTATCACCCACTTTAGGAAACGGTAACTTTCGACTGGTCATCGAGGGCGGGGAACGGGGTAGGGAACTTTTTCGGTTCTTCCCGGACGTGGCGGCTAGACTCAGGGCAGCCTAGGTCGAGCCGGACTACCAAATCTCGCAGATCCTGACTGGGCATGGATGCTTCAGGAAGAGACTGCATGAGATGAAGTTGTGTGAGGTCAGTGTGTGCTACTGCGGAGAGGAAGACGAAGATGTGGACCACATTCTGTGGCGGTGCCCCATGTACGATGATCAGCGACGCAAGATGATGGATGGGATCATACGCACGGACGAGGGACCGGTTTACTACACCGACCTCGTTGCCTCGGAGGCCAACTTCCGGCGGCTGAGAGACTTCGCGCACAGCTGGCATACCATCAGGAGCGGGCTGGAGCACCAGCTGGAGCAGGTTGAGGACGGGCCATGAGAAGAAGATATTATGTATATGTGGGAAATATATTATTATTATACTGCTTATAACCAAAAAAAAAAAAAAATAATAATATTAAAACAAAATTAAACCGGCGAAAAGAGCGGCGTCGAAAATAAAAGATACCTGATCAGCCAATACATTAACAACAAGGAAGAGAAAAAAAAAAAAAAAAAAAAAAAAAAAAAACCCAGGTCAAGCTAATGAAATTTTGTTTCAGGGCAGGCGACGATGCCGTTATTGTGCCGTATGCCCAACAGCGGGGCAGTTGGCGGGATTGGTCATCGAGGGCGACCCCAACTTAGTTTGGGAAAAGGCAGATGATGATTGAAAGATTATAAATAAAACACTAATTAAGTACACTTATTAACTATCTGTTTATTTCATTTTTCATTTGAATGATAGTTTATAATTAAGTATATCACTTTTAAAAACATTCTTCTTACGTATTTCAAAAAGGTTACATATTTTGAATATAGATGTCGCTAGGTAATACTTGTGCAAGTACGTACGAACAATTGCAAAAAATGTTCCAAGATTACAAAATAGTAATGAGAGGTTACCCTCACATTAAAATAGATTACTTTCAAACAAATTAATTGATTAATATTAAAATTCAATTTTTTAAAGGCAAGACTACAAAAAACAAAACTAAGTTACCTAGTAAAATTGAAAAATGATTTTAAAAGTGACCACAGACAATAATACAATTTTCTTACAAGCTACACACTGCAGTCGTTATGTTAGTTCCGTGAAACGCCGCTAAGTTACTATGGCAGTTCTGTGCTAGGATAATTATTATCCCTTTTTTGTTAAAATTAGATACGATTTTGGTGAATAAACTAAAGGCTATTTTAGAATGTAAAACCACTGCCATAGTCACAAAGTTTTGATTTGCTTTTTACCGTAATAATTTACACAAAGCTGTTTGCTGAAGCATTATTTTTACACGCCATTACAATTTTGTTTTTCAATCCGTGATTAAATCGATAATCCGTATTCAAATCCAATAGCATTTATCATTTTTTAAAAGAACAGATAATGCTATTAGAAGTACCTAGGCGTATATAATAGTATTAGGTACTTACCTACAATTTTATTTGATACAGCTACGTGACTTTTTGTGCATACCTATTATATGTCATACTAACCTACATCCATTTTACTTTTGATGTAATTTATCAAACAAAGAAACAATAATACAGCAACACCATGTTTATTCACCTCTCATAAGTTTTAAATACCTAGAACAAGTTAGTAGGCATCGTTAGTCACATGGGCGCTAAATCGGAAAATGCGAATCGCAACAAGTGGAGCCTTGGCGCTTGAGTGGATCAACTTACACCAGAAAAGACCTGACTCCAGAAAAGGTTAGTACTGCCACTGCCATTGTGTAGATAACAAAACATCAGGCCTTTATTCCCCACAGGGGGGCAGAGGTGTACCTATTGTACACCCATATTTTTGCAAATTACGAGATTATTAGTCCCATGCACCCTTAAAATATAGAGGCCACAAATCGAGACTCAGGGCTGCTGCTGAGAAATTCCAGATGGAAAAACCCAAAAAATAACACTTTGCTTTACTACGTTTTTTTTTTTCTTTGAGTATACGAAGTTTTTTTTTTCTATAGTACGTAACGTTTAGATTTCTAAGTGTAGCCGTAACTGGCATAATACAGTCAGTTTCATGAATAGAAAAAACATAGATTTAATCACGAATTAAAAATTCTTCGCAAACACCCCTTCAATCAATTCTCTTTGTAAAGTTTACAATCTATTTCTTTGAGCTTGGACAGAGAAGTAAAAAAAATATATTTTCGTACATTCATAAACAACCCGTAGGTAAGCACAACGAGCCTTTAAAAAGAGACTGACACACAGGATCATTCTTCAATCATCAATTACTGACATTCATTTTGCCAATATCTTAAAGGAAGTAATTATTCTAATTGAAAAACAGATTACTGTACATTGAAAAATCTTTTTTAATATAATAAGCACTGCTAAGAAGGAAATACCTTTAAACAAAAATTAGCGCCATTATTAATGACAGATGCTTCCATAGACTATAGAAATAAGACATACAGTCAACAAAAAAGATCTTATCATCTTTTCACTTTGGCTAAAGCAATTTTTATTGTAATATAATAACTTTACTGTTCTCAAACTTCGAACATATTATTTAAATGGGTGATGTCATCAACTTGGCTTTATTGCCTTTACTTTTAAGAACCTTTTTTTTTACTTCTCTGCCCCACATGAAGAGGAATTACCTGTAAGTGTCTGAACACATCAATTAGAATAGGTTACATTTATTTATTTTTATTAAAATAGATCAAAAACTCATTGAATATGTATATTTTGATCGGATGATCTATGATACGTGTGGACTTTGTGGCGCCATCTTGTAGCGCTGTCTGGAAACAAGTAGTACTGTTAAGCGGTAGGTAATAGATAAAGTTGGTGATTTTAGAAGTTGCTAGTTATATTTTTATTGCAGTACATTAACATAACATAATATATTCCCCGAAGGGTTAAGTCCCATGTAACAAGGGGCGAGCCTATGCAGGATAATTAAGTATATTTTTTTCATTATGCGCTCGGTTTTTTCTAAACAAATAATTATAACAAAGTAAACGATTTGTGTTCAGCGGGATATCAAATAATTTTTCCACCTAATATCAACATAATTGAATAAGTAAATTATTTTCCTGCAAGTACTTGCAGACACGTAGGTACAATTTGCTCAAAGTCAACATGTGCTTATAATAGAAATAAAAAACGACTGTCGACACCACTTAACTCTAGAATGATGATATTATTGTTTACCACGTTACACTACGGATATTTTTTTGTTTTTTCAATTTATAGTTTTTTATTCGAACATTTAAATCAGAGAGGACAAGCAATTCATGGAAAACATTCTGCGGGGTCACAACTTGATAGTTTTTAAGACCTGACAATTTAATGACAAATATTGGAATACTTACTTTAATTAAGCGTGCATGGTAACCCCTCTGAAAGAAATGCTACAAAATATCGTAAAAATACAATACAATGTTTCAGAATAATTTATTAAGTGCTTTGATACATTTCGACTAGGAATGCAAGGAAGATTAGTACAGCGTTTACTTGCGCAAGTAGGTAACTTTACTTGCAAGTACCATATTTACAATAATTAAAATGGTACTTGTACACAATTAAATAAAAAGTAAAACCATCTTTGTAATGCCTTTTTTAATCTAAGTTTAAATGAAAACATAAAAAAACACAATGAATTTGTTGTGACATTACACGTTAGGTATGATGAGTAACAAATATTTTGAAAGGTATTCAGAATGAACGCCTTACAATATTAAAATAATAATTGAAAAGGCCATATTTAGAAACTTAACAAAAAAAAAAAGTTTATGCAAATGAATTAAGAAACAAAAGAAATATCAGTATAGTCAACTGCATTTTTTATACCTTCCGGCCCACATTATCTAAACAATTTTTGGGTTCCGTAGCCAAATGACAAAAACGCTACCCTTATAATTTCGTCATGTTCGTCCGGATGCTACACAGTACTTTAACTCGGAGTCTATTTGCGAATATCAATGAAAATTGGAAAGAAGGTGTATTCTACACACCGCTAAACAATTTTTATTTCCATAGAAACCTTATTCGAACTATTACGAATATTTTAATACAAAAAATAGCCAAAATTGACCGATTTGTCTATTTTTTTCAGCCGTTCTCAAGTGATGCGCTTACCAACGAACAGTATTTCATTTTTATTCATTTATGTATAACAGATAAAAGATTAATTATGTGCTGATTAAAAACATTTACTTCAATCCTTCAAACTACCGTTTTTCAATAACAAAAATATACTTTTCTCGTTATTCTACGCTTAATTAAAAATTATGATGCAGAAAGCAATCTAATGAAGGCCATACACGTAATAATATACGTACCTACTTGTACAAGTATACGTGACGTGAGATACTTGTGCAAGTTTCTAAATACTTGTACAAGTTCTTTGCGCAAGTATAGTGTTACGTGTGTAACCTGCATAGTGGCTAAATCATGTCTACAATGGTTTTCTTTGCATTGCCTCAAAATATTAGGAAAGAAATTACCTAGTCTTCGAATATTGCAGTTTTTTTTATGTTTTATACACTACTGTATCAACACTACTGGTTGTTATCAAATTGCAATAAATTCAGTTTTAACCAAATTTCATGAATAAACCTCATTGAGTTTAAAACAAGTTTTATGATCGAAACCTAAGATTTAAATCGTTAGATTCGCTCACGCACGTCAAAAGATGGTGACGTTTCCGTTTCAACGACACTGATATTGGAATAGTATTGTCTCGCTCACTCATACTGAAAATCGTGTCTATCATTCCATTCGGAATGTGTGAGCTCACTCTTCTCGCTATGGTCACTTTTTCAGGTGACCTAACGGTACGGTGAGGGCGAATCTAACAATTTAAATCTTTGCTCAAAACTAAATTAAATTTTGTTGTAATCATATTACATAAATAAAAATAAAAGGCTCACACTATTTCTAATACAGCTAAAATAAATAAATATTTTAAGGTAAATACGGCCAAGTCAAAACGTTCAATATGCTCCCTCGATGTCGTGCAAATACAAGTTTATAATTAAGTAGCCCACGAGTTCCATATGCTAGAATAATCATAATAAAAGTCCTGCAGACCGAATTTCGGCCATAGCAGCCAATCTCAGCGGAGAATAGCCATCTACAGGGGAGATATTATAGTGCACAAGTGAGTGCGAGGTACGGGTGTGCACCCGTGCCTGCGCAGTCTACCGTCACTTTCATAGCCCGATGGGACGGCAATTCGACACGACCGGAGAGAGAGGTCAGGCGCAGGAACGCAGAACGGCTTAACGTGCTTTTGGAGGCACGGGGGTGGCAGTGATACCCTCGTGCGCATCACATGTTGTGCAATCGCCCACGACAATATGTTAGCAAATTTCTGTGTGGATTTTCGTTCCAGATACCGGGCGTAAAGCTTTGGTTTCCATAAGAAAGCGGTGAACGGTCATACAATTATATAACTATATGTTATGAAACAAAGTCCTCCGCCGCGTCTGTCTGTCCGTCTGTTCGCGATAACCTCAAAAACTAGTGCACCGATTTTCATGCTGTTTTCACCAATGGATAGAGTGGTTCGAGGAAGTTTTGGTCAGTGGGTCGTCTTAGGGGCGGTTAGTATATAATAACAGACATCCACGCGGGCGAAGCCGAGGGCATCAGCTAGTATATATATATAATATAACGGAACCTGTCTTCTAGGAAATCGTAGTTTAGGCACCACCGTGCACGGCATTGCGGACGCATGTTGAACGCGTTGGCGTGGCACTACCTTTACATCATTTCTCTCACACAATCTGCCAAGTTATTCAGTAAAATCTCACCGTTAAAACTTAGGTGACGTGAGCTGTCAATAGTGTCAATCCATCAGGTGGAATGACAGCTCACTTCAGGTTTAAACGGCAATTTTTTACAGAATAGACCGGCAGACCCATTCTTGTCACTTAGTGACACTGACTTCAACACACTGAGAAAAGGAGGTATGTAAACCTCCTTTTCTCTTAATCACAGAATTTTTAATACATTTATTTCACAGCAGGTCACTTATTAGGTGGACCGTGGCGTCGATCGACGTTCCCCCTAAAAAACCCTCTAATGGCGTACTCAGACACATCAAATAAAAAGTATCAATAGTTTATACTGTAGTATATTCAATAGTTTTTGTAGCTTATGAAAAATAGGGAAGGTCGGTCAAAATAGTAATTCGACTATAGCTGAATGGACGAAATGTCACGTATATTGGTCGTAGGGACCGCCCTTACGACCAGTATATGTGACATTTCGTCCATTCATTCCATTTCGTTTACCTACGTCGTAACATTCATGAGTTGGTTTTTATTTCCCTATTTCTTTATTTTTGGTGATTTCAATATTTTAAATCAATCATAATATTTATTTGATTTCTCGTAGTTATTCACTTTCTTCAAAATGTTTCCGATATAACCTGGAAATGTGTCTTCTAATTTATTCTAGAGTCTTTCGGAAAATGGTGGACTCCAAGTTAGGAGTATTTAGGAACAAAATTACTAATCGTTTTCGCAAAAATAAAATAAAACCACCTCACGCCTTGTATCTTAGAGCTTGCTTTGGCAGTTATGACCGCGCCATTTTGACAGTTACCTTCCCCGTTTGAGATGTTCTCAATCTGTCATATTTTGGACTGACAACGTTCCACTGATATTTCACCTAAGAAAGTGAACGCGACCAGCTCATGTATTAAACTCCGTTCAAGATATGTCAGTGTCTATTTTTAACCCCCGACCGAAAAGTGTTATCCATAACAAAAATAAAACTGACAGTTCTTGAATTGAGTTTTTATGTGCTGATCATGTTCAGTTTTATTGGTGAAATCCGCTATATTTAAAGACCGAGTACCGAAATTAGAGAGGCTATTGATATAACTATTATGTTTTTTTTTTTAATAATTGATAGTGTCGCGTTTGACCACCAGCTAACCTGCTGGCAAGCGATGACGTGGTTAACGATAGAGCACGCTTGCCTAGAAGTAGGTAACATACGTTGACTCTCGACTTTAAGACATTCTTGAACACGTTTACGTATTTGTACAAATATAATAATAAGTGTCCATCATTAGAAGAGCGAAAAGTTTTTAGAGGTTCATTAATTTAAAAACGTTACCATCATTAGATGGTCAATAAGTTTTTAGAGGATCCATTAAATATTTCCCGTTTGTAATTTTTCAACTTCAACTAATGGATAGGAATATGTGTGGCCTACTGTATAATAATATACTTTCTTTGTTTTTCTAAACTTTTACAATACACAAAGCAACAGCGATACCTATTAACCTTTTCAATCATAATGGGGGACATACACGTTACGATATACTTGCGCAAGTTTAGACTTGCACAAGTCGGCGTGACAACGAGTGGTTCGGATACTTGTGCTAAATCATTCCACACACGTTAATGTATACTTGTGCAAGTCTAATTTTGCGCAAGATTGTCTTATCGTGTGTGGCCTGCATAACAAACAGTACATCTTATTATTTCTACGTTTTTAAGTTGTGTCCAAACATTGACCGGCAATCGTGCGCGGCTTCCGCGCCGTGTTTGGACGACTGCCGCGCGCGAACATTTCTAGCAAACATTCGTCAGTAATTTGTGTGTGGACGAATTATAGAGAGCAGTGCTAAGACACACGCAACCGCTTTCATGCCAACTGAAGTGCGCGGCGTGTCTTGGACATGCCGCGCAGTACAGCCGCGCAAACATTCGTCGGTTTAGTCCACACTAGAGCGCGGCAGAAATGTGTCCTGCAAACGCCGCGTGTTGCTGCCGCGCTCTTGCCACTCAGACATATCTATACTGTCTCTCCCTCAGCCGTAGGTAATAAAAAAATACGTAGGCAGTCATGGGGTTTGCCGCCAGATGTGAAATCTTAAAACTATGAAATAACAGTGTTTTTTTGTTAATACTCAAATTAATTGTAGTATCACAATTAAAATGTCATTAAATAATTTGTAAGTTAAAATTATTAACATAAGTCTGGTTTTCTCACTCCGAGCACATGGGCACATAATATAACGTCATTTTCACAGCTACAGATATACTGATAACATTAGCATGTCGGTGACGCGGACCCATAAAAATTTCCGCTACCAAAAATCGCTCAACGCGCTTCAAGAAGTTTTCACATGAAAAAGTCTTTTATTCAATTCTCAACTTTTTTTCATCGCAATCAATGACGAATTCGTCATCAAAATAAAACTAGCTTCATTCAATCAATACCTACTACATACAACAACAATGTAGACCATGAGATCGCCGTGTAAAACACTTAAATTGCATTGGAAAAGATTTATTTTACTTATATACTGTTTAAAATTTCGAAAATAATAATTTCTTAACACACAGTGCTGGCAGCATTCTTGAAAATAACTCTCGAAATAGAAACTCTTGCAGAAATTTGCGGTCTAAAAAATAATAAGTTAGGTATCTACATCATCATCATATCATCTTGTCTTGTAGACAATGGCTCAGGTAAAAAAAAAAGACCTTGCCATTCTTGTAATCTAGTACATACTAATTCCATGCCTATAGCGTATTGTTGATACAGCTAAATATGGCGGGAAATTAATTGAAAGTAGGTATTTCTTGTTTATGGTCGCATGTAGTTATTTTTTTTAATTATGTATTCTTTAAAAAAATACTAATACGTTTCGCACTTTTAATAGTAGTGGTATTTACTAAATTGCCTTCTACATTTGACATCATTTAAGCAGAATAACTATGTACCTCCTACTTTATAACACAATAATGATGAAATCTAGCTACTATGATGAATATGTATGATGATACCAGTTTATTCAAAGTTAAAAAGGTTTAAAATAGCCTTTTTGAGTGGCAACACTAAATTAAAATGTAAAGCTTTGGTTTCCTAAGAAAGCGGTGAACGGTTAAGAAGACAAGTGGCCGCCACATAGCGTCTGCAATTTACCAGTGAATGACGTCACTGAAATGTTATTTATTAAAGTAATTTGCGTTTTCCCTACCGAGATTCCTCAGTACCTCGGAAAGGACGATAAACACACCGTTTTTGACACAGTAATGTCAAACCCCGCTGCCGTCATGTTCATGACAGCTGTCACTGCGGCCGATAAGTGGCGGCCACCGCTCTTCTAGGAAACCGTAGCTTTTTAGTTCATTCCGATACGAGAGAAGGCTAGATTCTAGAAAAAAAACTGGGTTTTCCTAATCGTTTCTAGAACAATCTATTTCGTCCTAGGCTAAACTTGTTAGTCCTTACTGACTAATTAAAACTATAGTAGTCGCTTTTTAGCGCGTCAATAACGGTCATTGCCCTTTCTATATTAGCTCTCCGTAAGAACACAAACAATAAACTTTAAGGCATGGTTTTTCGTTATTACAACATGTTGAAGATTACGATATCTAGATATTGATCCAGGATGCTAACGGACTATAAAACAGTTTTTAACCGACTTCTTCAAAAAGGAGGAGGTTCTCAATTCGTCTTTTTTTGTTTGGTAGGTCGTGCTTCAGAGGTACCATATAAATTTTATTAACTTTGCTTGCGTAGTTTTTGAGTTAGCTTCAATAATTATGTATTTTTCCCACTTTGTCTGTAGACGACATCTTAGTTAACTCCGTCACTGTTATTTACGCAGGTATTGGTATTCGAATTTGTGTGGGGTTGTTACCACAACTTAAAAGTGAAAAATAAAAACTTTTTACACAAAAAAAACAACCGACTTCCAAAAAAACACTAAAAAGTGAAAAATTACTTTAATTTCGGAAGCCGGTCTTTGCTTTGCTTTTCAATTTTAGTTTTTTGCCACCGGTGTTTTTTTTGGAAGTCGGTTGTTTTTATTTGTAAAAAGTTTTTTTAAATAACAAATGCAAAAAAAGGGGAAAATGGTGGGTCAATAACCGCTATTGTCATGCTAAAACGCAACATCTTTTATTACAAACTATGTTTAAAATCTAGTGGCTTTGTAACAAAAACATAAATAACACAAATTCTTTTTCTTTCGAATTACAGCCTGATTTGTTGCAACATTTAAACATTCCTCTTCTCTTTAGCAACCATTTTTGTGATTCTATCTACAATAAACAACACAGAAATAATGTCTATGGGTATCGCAGGGCAGTATTTTTGGCCCACCCACAATGATTTGTTACTTTGAAGTTTAAGATAAGCGACTAAAAGCTACTAATAATAAAAGATTACTTATCTTGGCATTAAAATGACACCCGGGCGTTAGTATGACACATTGAGCTAGACAGAGACAGTCATACAAATATGAGAGAGACGTCGCTCTACAAAAAAACGGTTTTTTAAACGCATTATGAAACATTTTTGGCTGAAAATTGTACATAAATATATATAGATAACAAGATTACAGACACACTATCACAATTTAGATCAAGAATGATTACCAACAAGAATTTGACCCCGAAAATTACCTACATCAACATTATTGATCCTCAAAAACAATTCTTTTGACCCAGTACAAGGTATTTTAACAGTTACCCCAAAATGTTTTTTTACACCATTTTTAAAAACATTTTACCGCTTTCTCTAGATTTGGTTGAACTCTTCAATCGACGGAAGAATCGGAATCCTCGTTTTTCGTGCTCAGATGGAATGCTAGGACCGGTATCGAGCCGAGGACCATGCACGAGCCCATGCCGTAGAAGCACCAGGAGTAACCGCCTGTCACATCGCGGAGGAAACCTGAAAGTGATGACAACACTAGGTCAGACAGGACACGCGAAGGAGGAGGCGGAACGCGTGAGGGAGACACAAAGTTTGCGCCATCACGCCCCTAACCGCCGTCACTGGAGACGCCCTGGGCGTCGGGAATCCCAGGCGGATTCCCGGCCACCATAGGCGCGGGCGGCGAGCAATGGGTAGCTCGCCGTCCGATCAGGACCAGGCCCGGGTCGATGGCGCGTCGTGTTCCACGCGCGCCTCAAAGAGATGTCAGCACAATTGGCGGGGTCCGCTAGGACCGATGCCTGGCAGGGTTGCGGTTTGTCCGAAAGGGATACCGGGACCAGGCAACTGAAGGAACACGGGTTGGTTTTAGTCAGTAAAAGTCTGACAAGAAAGCCCTTCCGCTCCGCCCAGAGCGGGAGAAGTCATTAAAGGATTTCACACACTAAAAAAAAAAAAGACAGGGGACATAGTCCTGCCATTCTATTCTCCATTTGAAATAAGATTAATCCTCGTGTATTAATAACTCATTTTGCGCTCGATGCAACAATCTACTATTGATTTTGATTTAAAGAGGCTTAGGTGATAAATTGGTCTCCACTCACCGGCTGTAGGTGGTACGGAGACAGCGGCAAGACTCTGGAACATTCTGACCAGTCCGTAAGACGAGGCGATGCGCGCCGTCCCGAAGGCGTCAGCGAGCAGCACGGGCACTAGGAGGAACCAGCAACCAAGACATAGACCGTACGCACCTGGAAATATTAACAAATTCTAACATTATCCTAACTTAAATTATATCCTACCTTCCTACATGCATCATAACTATTCATACTAATATTATATTCGAAAGAAACTGTGTCTAGCTGCGCCCCGCGGTTTCACCCGCGTAAGTCTCGATCCCGTGGGAATATCGAGATAAAAAGTAGCCTATGTCCTATTCTAGGTCATGGTCTACCTCTGTGCCAAATTTCATCCAAATCCGTTCAGCCGTTTAAGCGTGAAACCGTAACAAACAAACAAACAAACTCACTTTCGCTGCCAGTGTCTGCAGCTCTGGCGAAACCCGTACAAAGGGATTTCGCTAGCGTCACCGCAAGTGCCCCTGGCGCTTTAAGGATCAAGCCCATGCCAGAAAAGGTGCCGAATAGGGCTGATAATGATGACGGTTTTGTGACGGTGCAAAGGAGGAAGCACCGATCGCGAACGAACAAGAACCGCTGCGGCAAAGCTCCTACGGGCCCCGAAGTGAGCCTGCGTGCCGCAAAGCCGAATACACCAGTGTACATCTCCCGCCTGCACTACACCACTAAGGCGGAGGACATCGTGGAGTACGTGCGCCAAAAGACGAGATACGCGCCCAGGGTGCAGTTACTTGAATCGCGCCGGAACGTCAACTTCAAGGCGTTCGTCGTGCGTGTGCCAGACTGTTATCTGCCCCTCGTCATGGAAGAAGACTTTTGGCCGCAGGACGTGGTGTTTCGTCGTTTTCGCGGACAAGTTCCACTGGACAGCACAAAGTCTAGCTAGTGCAGATTGAAGAACTACTAACATAGTCTAAGCCTAATTTATTAACACAAGTTTTGTTTATAGAATATGTATGTTTAAGTTAAGGTATTTATCTATGGGCCTGTGTCGCCTGCAATAAATGGTTTATTATTATTATTATTATTTATAATATTAGTTAGGATTCGAAAGAAACTCTGTCTGTCTGTATGTTACCTTTCACGCCTAAACCACTGAACGGAATTTGACAAAATTTGGCAAGGAGATAGATGGCATCCCGGGGAAGGACATCTAGGCTACTTTTTATCGTCTTACCGCCCGGGCGAAGCCGCAGGCAGAAGCAAGTAATATTATAAATGCGAAAGTGAGTTGGTTTGTTTATTACGCTTATTGTACACCTAATAGGTATGTTACATTGTTACTACAATTATAACCATAACATCTCTATTGACATGTAACAAACAATAAATGATTTGAATTTGAATTTGAATTCACGCTAAAACAGCTGACCGGATTTAGATCAAATTTGGCACATGGGTAGACCATGACCTGGAGAAGGACATAGGCTGCTTTTCATCCTGAATCGCAGACGAAGTCGCGGGCATTAGCTAGTAAGAAATAATGCCAAAACTCACCAGAGGCGATGGCTAACGCCCACCAAGACTTGAGGCTAGGTAGCGTCAGGACAGCAATTCCAGCCACCAGAATACTGAAAATAATAATAAATTATAGGTACTTCACAATCTCTTAATAATATATATTTCATCGTCACCTAAGTTAGGAAAGCGGTACCTATAAAACAGTTGTCATGAAAATCTGTAATTTTCACCAATATTTGACATTAAGGAGTAAAAAAAACTATTTACAAAAACAAAAAAATATCCAACTTCCAAAAAAAAAATGTGAAAAATGCCTTTGCTTTCCAATTTTCATTTTTTGCCACCGACTTCTTTTTTAGTCTGTCAACGTGATGGCGTGTCAGAATCTTTCTAACACCCGCTCCGCCCAGTGCGGGAGAAGTTATTTGATAATTTCCCACCCAAAAAAAACACGAAAAGAAGATGTCATGCGATATCCGTGATGTCATGGGTACTTATGTCTGTTGTTGGAGATCCTAAATAAATAAATAAAACTTACCTGACAATGTACGCCTTTCTCCTGCAGAACAGGTGCAGGTCGCAGAGCCAGCCCAGGCCCAGGCGCCCGCACAGGTCCAGCACGGCGCTGATGGCTACCAGGTGACCTGGAGTTAGAAGTCGAATCTCTAATAATTCCACTTTGCTTTTCTCAAAATATTATTGAACACTAATATTATAATGAATGTGGCAGGAGCTCGTGGCTAAGTAATAACAGCCGCACGGGTCGAACGATCAGGTTAAACTATGCTTGCCGGGGTTGATCCGTGGATGGGTGACCATCTTTACATACCGAGACTCATCCGCGCCTCGGAAAGCACGTTAGCCGTTGGTCCCGGCTGTCATTCGAGGTTCTTTGACAGTCGTTACGGGTCGTCAGAAGCCCGAAAGTCTGATAACCAGTCTTATCAAGGGGTATCGTATTACCCAGTTATTGGGCTGTGGAGGTCAGATAGGCAGTCGCTTCATGTAAAATACTGGTATTCAGCTGCATCCAGTTAGACAGGAAGCCAACCCTAGCATAGTTGGGGAAAGGCTAGGCAGATGATGAATTATGTAGATACAATATTCGGGAAAAATTCGCTCGGGTGCAGACCACCCGATGGGTTGGTGCTGACCCAAACTTATTAAGCGAGTGTGGATGCCGAACGAAATTTACCGATCGGCAAACGCCAAATATAAGTCGACTAACACTATTTGTAGTAATTGTTTAGGGTCATGCTGTTCCTGCCAGGGTTGCGGGTTAGTCCGAAAGGGATAACGGGACCTTGGCAACAGGCAACTGAAGGAACACGGGTGGGTTTTAGTCAGTAAAAGTCTGACACGCCCTTCCGCACCACCCAGAGCGGGAGAAGTAATTGGATGATTTCCCACCCATAAAAAATAAAAAAAAATAAAGGGTCATACTGCTGAATTGAGACAAAACATACCTGCAGCAGATTTACTGTGGCCAGCAGCGACGGTGTACGCTGGTAGATAGTACAAGGCGTACGGTGAGCCGCATGACATGAGCGCGACCGACGCGCACAGTAGCCCGAAACGCCAGGACTTCAGCAGGGACACGTCTAAATACCTGAAGAGTACAGAGAGACCTAAAGACACCTGGAGAGTACAGAGAGACTATTAGAAATAAAAAATAAAAGTGGGATTTTAGTTTTATAATTTTTATTGTTAAGTATTTAAATTTTTTTGGGCTTATTTTTTTTTTATGTGCTAATTAAGCCCTTTCATTTGATAACCAACATGGCACGACAAAATTTTTGTTATTTTTATTTCGTGACTCTATGTCGTCTAGAGGCAGCGGCGGGACTGCCATACAAGCTGAAAAGCCCGGCTTGCCTTCAAAACTGAGCCAATCAATTAAAAAAAAAAACTACTCTATACTTCCAAGTCAATCCTTCATGTCGCAAGAATTGATAAGAATAATAACATAAAAACTTCGCGCTGCACCAGCCGCGCGCTATAAGTACAAACAATGCACCGTTGCCAAACTGCCACAGTTGCGATCTCGCTCTAACACTATAGCGTTAGGCGAGATCGCATCCATGAATGAAGACGTCAATTCTGTAGTACATTGCATCTTTCTCGCTCACACACGCTTGCGGCAACGGTGCAGAAGCCAGCTTCTAGACCTCTCATTTTTGCATTGAAAATGCGTACGTTGTCGATACTATTAGAATGTACTTATTTTGCAAAATGTTCTAATATTTAAGCCCGGCTTTTGAGTTTTTATGAATGGAACGAATCGTGTGTTTGAAGTTCGCGCAAATGCACTAGCCGCGATGTTGACCCGCGTAAAGTGAAGTGAGTTACAAGTCCGCGAAGCGACTCAATTTGTTATTGTTTTGAAATAATATTTCGAGATCAGTATTTTATTTTTCAATTGAGGTAATGAATTACCTAGTTTTATTATTTAAAATGATGTGATAGTTATTGCGGCTATGTCATTCCTTATGCTTAGTAGTGTTTTTATCATCAAAATGTGAATTTGGAAACTGTTAAATACATTGAGTTTTCTGACAGTAATTAAGTAACTGTTTGCTTCACCGTAATCAATCCCAAATTACTATAACTCGGAAATATAAACAATTAGGTAGGTATTTTTGTCAGTCAAAGAATATATTGAAATTGGCATTCGATTGTTCAGTATGTATAAAGTTAAGAGTATGACCAAACTTAGGTAGCCTAGCTGGTGCCACGAAAGACATCAAAATTTGTATAGTGGTGTTTGTATGGCAATTGTAGTTTTGGTAAAGCACTAAAAAAACAAACAACTTATTAGAATACATCTCATCAAGATCACAAAACACAATAATTTTCGTATCGAAGATATTCTTTGAAATAAAGGCGTTTTGAAATTAAGATTAGAGTTGGCTATTGTCATTATGATTAATTATAAAATGTTATATACCCAATGTAATAAATCTTATTTAACATTTTCAATCGACTTAAAACTTAAATTTAGTTAAAACAACAAATCGATAATTTGAGGCCATCTAGCGGCTTTTGATAGAATAATTTTTATGTGACAAGCGTTGACAAAGTTATTATGGTGAAAAGGTCCTGCGAAGCGGTGGGGTTACGCGCATTCGTTAATAGATGGCGCTTACGACAATTCCGTACCGCCTGAAATAATATGTAGAACTCTTCTTCATCCGTAAATCGCTCACTTGTCTGTTTTTTTTAATCTTTAAAAATCTGTCGGCTTGCCCTGGTTTTGAACCCTTGGCACGCCACTGTCTAGAGGGCGCCATATTTAATTTTAAATTTGACGTCTCATAGCCTATAACCAGCGGACGATCAAGACGCTTCCAACGATACCTTACGATACCATTTGTCAAATGGTGATGAGTCGTTTAGAAGATATGAGGGTACAAATACATCATCTGTGAAGTCTAACTATCACGGCTCATGCATGAGATACAGCCTGGTGACGTCTACGTGTGTACGTCTGTACAGGCAGACAGACAGACAGACAGACGGACGGACAGCGGAGTCTTAGTAATAGGGTCCCGTTTTACCCTTTGGGTACGGAACCCGAAACAAAACTCACCTAGAGATGACCTCAACACATCCCGAGCGCTTCTTCTCCACCTGCACGTCTTCCTTCTGAACTTCCTCCTGTTTGATGACGATCGGTTCCGCCAGCTTGCTCGGAATCAGGCGGCTTGGAGGCGGACGGATGTACAGGGATTTGCTGAAGAGATTCATTAATACTTGACTAATTATTTTAGTTTTAGTTTTGATGTCAATTAATATGATTAATGATTATTTTTAAGTAGCGCCTTTGAGTGCGGAAGTAACATAGACAATGTGCTAAGTAATGATTTTTTTTCAGGGTTGTAAAGCCCCGCCCGCGCGCCTGTTGAAAGTTGATTTTTAGAGTTGACTTGAATATTTTAGAGTCAATCCAACACAGTTTCTGAATTGAGAATTTGAAACTAACTGTGAAACCGCGAAATTAAAAAACCTTAAACTCCATTTGAAATAAGATTAGACATTTAAATAAATCTTTTTTACAGTCCGTTCAACCGATTTTGACTTCTATTGCGTTGGTGGCATGTCAAATGGCGGCTGCAGTAGACTAGTTGGGATTGTGTAACCTTTTTTGCTTTTAATGCCATCGTTATGCCTACGGCATAGAAGTCAAAATCGGTTGAACGAATGGAATCAACGTAAGTATTTTGCAAATATTTCTTTTAATGTCATGGGCTTTCACCTGTCGGGTACCTAATGCTAAAATAGTACGGTGGTCATGAAAATCTGTCATTTTCGTTAGTATTTGACATTTAAGGTGTCAAAAAACGCCTTCACCGACCACAGACATCTTCGATTACCCAATCGGTTGAAGGTGACACAATAAAAGTTTTATTATTATTAGGTACACACGGCTACACATCAAGCTATACATTTCCAGTTTATGCTGATCTCGCATGGTATAGAATTTCCGTACAATGCACGGTCAGCTTAAACTGGAAAAGTATAGCTTGATGTGGAGCCGTGAGTACGTCTGCGCACGTTTATAGTGTCCCGCAACGTGTTAATCAAATCAACTTTCTAATTCCTTGAGAAAATACAGAGCGTTTATAACCGACTTCAAAAAGTTCTCAATTCGTATGTTTTTGTTACGCTATTAGGTACTCCGCCTATTATGATTTTTTTTTTTGTTTGGCAAATATCGAAAATTGAAAACCACAAACACCGACTTCCAAAATTAAAGTAATTTTTCGCGTATTTAGTGTTTTTTTGGAAGTCAGTTTTTTTTTATAAAAAGTTTTTATTTGGCACCTTAATGTCAAATACTGGTGAAAATGACAGATGTTCATGACCGTCGTTATAAAATTATGATGGCAACCGCTCTTTTTGGAAACCGTAGCTAAAGAGACAAAAAAAAATACCTGCTAAGGTTCCTCCTCGCCTTGTAGACGCAGGTACTGTCGGTGGACAGGTCTTCAACAGAATGTAGTATGGAAGACGAACGAGTGGGACGCAGGCGCAGACGAACAACCTCTTTAGGCAAACCTGGGAAGGAAATTTCATACTACATGAAGTGGGTGACAGACGTGCGTACTTATAGTACGCAGTTTTTAAGTTTGCGACCTTATTCGGTCCGCCGTCTGAATGCCGAGTGAATGGATCACTGGCGAAACATTTGCGACAAAACATGTTGAAATCTCTATCTTCTGTCAATGTTCCATACAATTTTTGATAGGAACTAGAGATTTAAATATGTTTTGTTGTAATGTTTCGCCAGTGCCAACGCACAGTTACGGGGCGTCAGAAGCAGTTGCAAAAACATGTTTTCCCAAACATTCCGTATGGGAGAAAAAGTTTTTCAACTACAATGTTAAGTTTGTTGGATAAATTCATCCCAACTACGGAGCCCTTCATTGTGCGTGGTTCGACATGCACTTGGCCGGTTTTATTTATAAGTGGTCTCACTCACCCACGACTCCCAAGACGTCGAGACCCTCAGAGTCTTCAGAATCTGAATGCTGAGCCTGCATTTGTTGACGGGCGACCTGTGAAGCAACAATTAGTGGTTATAGACTGGCAACATTTGCTTTCGTGTGTCAGTTTGGTACAGCCGGTCTATTCTGTGAATACCTCACCGTGAAGACTTGAAGTGAGCTGTCCACCCCAAGCGTCAGGAGGAGTGACAGCTGACAGCTCACTTCACCTAAGTTTTCAGGGTGAGGGCGTTCCCGATAACCCGCAATCGTATAGCGTCCATACGTGCTAAAAAAAATATTATGTAAAAAAATCAAAAAAATTATGTTGTGAAATATTCACAAAACTATTAAATTGTTATGTAAGTAAAAGAAACACTCTGTAAACGCACACTTGTATTTCAACGTAGAAATACAGGTGTGACAAGTGTGCGTGTACACTATGTACATGTGCATGCTGTGGTCTCCTGTAATTGAAGGAGCACACTTGAAAGAACCGTTGTTGTTATTGTATTTTATATTGTGTATGTGTATCCTTTGTTGGAGGTCCTAAATAAATAAATAAATAATAAATAAATACAGAGTGTTTCTTTTCCGTATCAATTTCATATTTTTAGTGAATATTTACTATAAAAAAAATATAAAAAAACTTTTTGTTTTAATTATAATATTTTTTTTTAGCATGTAGAGACTATTCAAGGAGCTCGTGGCTAAGTAATAACAGCCGCACGGGTCAATCCTTCAGGTTAAGCTACGCTTGCCGGGATTGGTCCGTGGATGGGTGATCATCTTTACATATCGAGACTCCTCCGTGCCTCGGAAAGCACGTTAAATCGTTGGTCCCGTTTGTCATTTGTGGATCTTTGACAGTCGTTACGAGTCGTCAGAAGCTCGAAAGTCTGACAACCAGTCTTACCAAGGGGTATCGTATTACCCAGTTACTGGGTTGTGGAGGTCAGATAGGCAGTCGCTCCATGTTAAATACTGGTATTCAGCTGCATCCGGTTAGACTGGAAGCCGACCCCAACATAGTTGGGAAAAGGCAGGCAGATGATGAGACGCTATACTATTCCAGGTTAACGGGAACAGCCTTTGTTATATAATATACTGGTCTTAACTACCTCAATCAAACTGGGATGCATGATCTCAGTAATCAAGCTGCTCCTCTTGGCATCCTCGTTGAGGAGCAGGTTCTTCTGGTTAAGGCTCATCTCGTTTTCCGGCTGGAACAGGCTCTGGAGACGGTTGTCTTTGGAAGAGTCCGACTTGAACATGATGCCTTGGTCTGTGGGAGAGTTCACACATAAACAACACGCATTTTTTTTCGAAAAGTGTAACTACGGTATTGTCGAAGAGCGGTGGCCGCGCTACTTAGCGTCTGGAATTTACAGGCGGATGACGTCACTAAAAAGATAGTTAACAAATTAAGTTGGTGTGTTTTCCTAGAGAGCGTTTTTTGACACCGTAATGTCAAACCCCGCTGCCATCATTTTCATGACAGCCGTCACTGCCGCCGTTATGTGGCGGCCACCGCTCTCTCTAGGAAACCGTAGCTTAAGTGCTCAATGACACGACGCCGTCGCCGTGCCGCCACCGCAAGCAAGTAAGCTGTGTATATGGAACGTTGCCAGTCCGCTGCGCCTCTTTCACTACAATGATCGCCGGCCGCTTGCAAAAGTGCACGCGCTTTTAAAATACTTACTTTAATTAGCAAATGATAACTATGACACTGGTTGTTTTAATGTTGGTTGGCAACAAGCTAACTGTTTCAGAAACTTTTAGAGAGGATTTATAGCATGGGTGTAGATAAAACTATTAACCACGGTGTCGGCGGTGCCGTGTACAGGTACACGAGCCCTGAGGCTGCGTCCTATTTAAAAGCGATGGTTGCGTGAATATGCAATCGTTGCGTTCATATGTAATTTTAGGCTGGTATTATTATGACAGTGACAGTTCTAGACCTTCTTGTATGTCGTGCAGCAGCGTGGTGTGCTCCGTGGTGGTGGTGGTGGCGGGCGTCCGGTCGCCGAGCGCCGAGCTGTTGAAGCTGGCGGGCGCCGCGCGGTACAGCGTCGCCGACACGCACACGTGCAGCATGCCGCCTCCTGCGGGCACACACACATTATACTGCGTTCTTGATTTTTGAAGTGAAAACTTCTTTAGGCGCGTTGAGCACTTTTTGGGTGAACAAAAATCATGGAACTCGCGTCGTCGTCACGGTTGAAGTGATTTGCTTTTTTTAGCGCCATCTACCGTCTATCGTTTGAATTACGTTGAGGTTACGCATTGTTGCTTAGTTTTCACTTCTATCGGCAGCCCCCAAAGACTGCCCCATTTTTAGTTTCGAAACATGTGTTTTTGGAAAAAGCACTGTAATTTGAACGCATAAAATTCAGTTTCCGCTACATTTTTTTGACTTTTGCAATAGTACCAGTCATTCTGAAATCAATTTAATACACACTACAATAAAGTTGATATTCGTTTAAATGAAAATGATTTTATGCAATTAGAAAAAATAATTTTGTTAGACTTTACCTAACATCACGCCTGTAATCCCCGAAGGGTTACACAGAGATGTACCTATAGTACACTCACATACCGCCAGTTATGTTTAAGTACCATGTAATAGGGGGCGAGCCTATTGCCATCAACCGGGCACAAATCCAGACTCCGGACTGCTACAGGAAAATTTCTAATGAAAAAACCCAATAACAATTTGCCCGACCGGGGAATCACTGAAAAAATCCTGATGAAAACACCCAATAACAATTTGCCCGACCTAGGGATTGAACCCAGGACCTCATGCTCAGCAGTAGCGCTTGCGACCACTAGACCAAAGAGGTAGTCTTAAGCGGGTGATAGACGTGCGAGCAAGTACGCGTACCTACTTATGGCTCGGGGAGCTTACTCGCCCGTCTGTCATCGCCGCGAGCCGCCAATTTGACAATGAAATTTTAAGCAAGCTTCCCGTGTGTTACCGACGGCGAGCCGAGTAAGGTCGCGAACTTAAAAGACCGCGTACTTTAAGTACGCACGTTTATCACCCACTTTACTGTGCTTACTTTCTTTTTATAACTTACCTAATAATAATACAGTTCCATGCAGTCCGTACATATCCACAAGTTTTTCAATAAGCATCGGGAACACGAAGCTACCAGCCGCCGTCCCGCTCACACATATTCCATTAGCTAATGCCCTGGAAAGAGATGGCAATATTTAGAATGACTTCGAAGTAATGAACTTTTTAGATATTTTCTCTCTCCGATTGTTCTGAACGTTCAAACCTGCTGTCTGTTCTATAAAAATCTCGTAAAAACTTAAGAAATAAATAAAAGTATTTTATTTGGGATACGGACAGGATATAAAATACAGACAGTAAAAAAGGAGCATTTAAAACTAACAAAATTAACATTAAAAACAAAACCAAATTAAACGAGTGAACCTTACTGTAGTCGCATAATATGTGTAACATCCTGACATCTTGGCTGACAGTACCTAGGTACCAACCTCTCGGAAATAGGGTTGGTACCATCTGACGACTAAATGTAGCACCGCGCGCGCTCATTGATCAAATCCAATAACTCGCACTTACCCGGCTTCCTGTTACACACTTCCGTCCCTTTTCACGATATAACATCACGCCTGTAATCCCCGAAGGGTTAAGCACAGGTGTACCTATTAGCACACCCACATATCCACAGTTATGTTTAAGTCCCATGTAACAGGGGGCGAGCCTATTGCCAGCAACCGGGAAGTCCAGACTCCGGACCGGGTTTCCCTAGTCGGAACCATTGGTTGTGCGTGGCCTGACACGCACTTGACCGGTTTGAAGATAAAAAGATAAGATAAGATAAAATTTATTTATTGTTTACAAGGACCAGATTATAGTACAGATACATTGGGACATGAGAATAATACACAGTCTGGTAAGCGCTGTACTCCTATATACTTTTTATATATTTTTTTTTTAAATATTCACCTGTGTTTATCGAAGTACTGGGAGACGATCACAATGCCAGGAGTTGTGGAGAGACCTCCACCGATTCCTGGAAGAAAAAAACACTTAAAATTAAAAGAAGAAAGAAAATACTTTCGTACAACTGCAGAAGCTACTTGGGATTAACAGGGTGTTAGGGTAAACACCGTTATCCTTGAAACCAGTGCAGTGGTTTGGTGTCATTTATAGAACGTAAAATCAATGGAAAATTTTAACTTCTTTTTTATGTATTACATTTTACCACAAGAGTACTCCACCCTTTCACCCTATGCGCTATGGCAACGAACTTGTGTCTCACTCAACACAGGTCCCCCACCTGTGTGACGTGACCTGTCCGGCTGTGAGCGCGACCCCTCCCTCAGTCAGTCAGCTGTTTCGCTAGCGAGCACGGTGTCGGATTGAAACTTTTTAAAATCTTTTAATGAAAATAACGTTTTTTTTTGTTGTTACTCGGTTATTTATTTTTATATTTAAGTCAACTACTCATGGTTTGAGTGACCACGGTGTTTACCCTGACACCCTGTATGTTTTCATTAAAAAAAAATTCTACAATAGGTTTAGATTGTTTGCAAATTTGAGTTTACGGCTTGGGCCATATTAACCGCCACTGAGTGTATTAGTTATGTAACTATAACCCTACCCTAGACCAATTAAAACCAAGACAGAGCGCTGCGAACAATACAGTTGAAGCATGCTAAAACTACACCTCCGCTCTGTACATACACGCTCACACGCACACATTTCCAATCAACCTACACCTCACTGAGTGCACACATGTTCACGAAACCGTCCTCACGTCATCGTTGACAGCGCCCTGTCTTGGTTTTTTATTTGGTCTGAGTTAAACCTCGTAAAGTTATTTAAGAAGCCAAGTCAGAGGCCCATGGGCGGCATAAAAACTGCCACCCTCAAGAAGTGTAGTGTGGTGTGTTTAAAGAGCGTTGATTCTAAAAGCTGGCAACGCAACGTCGCAAATAACTGTCAAATATTTACCATATTTCATATTTCCATACAGTAATATTGCCAAATTAATCAAAACAGTGAAATATTTGACATCTGTTTGCGACGTTGTCCACTTTAAAGTGGTTGATAAACGTTCGCGACCTTACTCGGCTCGCCGTCGGTGACACACGCGAAGCTTTCTCAGAATTTCATTGTTAAATTGTCAAATTGGCTCGCGGCGATTACAGACGGGCGATTAAGCTCGCCGAGCCATACGTATATACGCGCACTCGCTCGCACGTCTATCACCCGTTTCAGAATAAACGTTCTTAATATTACTTTAGCGTAGGAAAGAGATGAAGCTCTACAGGACGTATAGCTCCTTCCCCCACGAAGTAACATTAAAATAATACTGCTATATGCGGTTGTGGTAGGCCCCCTGGTGACTTACCAGTCATAACTCCGAAGCTCAGAAGCAGATGCAGCAATCCTTTGCTGAAGAACGAGAGAGCGAGTCCGGTGGCGCAGAACAGCCCCCCGATGAAAACGACGAGGCGGCACGAGTACTTCTCACAAAGCGCTGATGAGAGCGGCGCTGGAAGAAACATAATGACATACTGGTTACAACACATACACTCATAAACTGACGCCTTCTTCCCATGGGGGTAGGCAGAAACTACAAAATGCCACCTGCTACGATCCTTACATACTCCTTTTAAAAGCTTCGATGACGTTCATACATTAGAGGGCGTAGACAAGTGACAATCGCTTCGAAATATAATTTCTACAACGACTTTCAACAGAATTGACATAAGCTTTTCGATAGCTTATTTATTTATTTATTTAAGGATTACCAACGAGATACATTACAATTATCTTTAACAATAATAAAATTATCCCGTAATGCAAACTCAGTCAGTCAGTCTTATGTCAGTTCTATACGTTTTTGCCTTTTCCATCATCGTTATCGCTGATAGAATGTCACTTTGTCTAGGGCCTATGAGAGCCTAGACAAGTGACAATCGCTTCCAAAGCGTTTTGTATTTCTACAACGACTTACAACAGGATTGACATAAGCTTTTCGATAGCTTATGTCAGTCCTATACATTTTTGCCTTTTCCATCATCGTTATCGCTGATAGAATGTCACTTTGTCTAGGGCCTCTGGTCATACACGCACGCCGGTGGTGAGTACTACGCACCTGACCTTTCTGAAGTACGTCACCGACATGGTCACTATTATTAAGTCCTTTTATAACGTCCTACGCACACCTGCCTTGGCCCAACCTTTTGTTAGTCGCCTTTAGAAAATTCAAATGACAATAAGAACCCTAAAAAATTACTTTATTACTCTCCATACAAACTCTCTCGTCTGTTTTCTCTCTGGTTTATGACGTTAGAGCAATGATTTTTTACAGTAAAATAAATATCAACTAGTTCCATGCCCCTATGTTTTCCGTTTAGATGACACATTATCTGTAGAAGCACTAGAACCCTCAGAAAATGTTTAGACCGCTGTCATTAGGATTCAGATTCGAAGTTTAGCGTGAGGCTTACAGAATCGCACACACGCACAGAGACCTATTGTACAAAGACAAAATAATAATGAAATAATTTAATGGAGAAAACATGTTCTGGAAGGCAATTCTCGCGCATGTCGCATGCGTTATTGTCATGCGACTCGTACTTTTCACTCGTAAAAATCTACTTTTCACTCGTAAAAATCAAGTCAAGCTATTCTCGCCATGTCGGTTCGAGCATTTCTCGCAGGAAGGCCACGCGACATGTCTTAGTTTACATGCGACATGCAAAGAGTGGTCGGGAGCAGTCGATATGTTGTCGGCAATCGTACAAACGTCAAATATCATTCATTATTGTGTCAATTGAAGTGAAAGAACATATGAAAATATTTTATTAAGCAAATTATTTCTAGAAGCAAAAATGAGTGACGAATTTTTAGTTCAATTCATCCAAAACATCGTAGAAGACGCTGCAAATGCCACAATGGAGCCACTACGTCGACAACGTTCTGATATTCTGTGGACCCATTTGACCTTAGCGAGGCAGTATTTAAAAAGCATTTCAGATCAAATAAAAATCTAGCAGAAATGCTTATAACAATGATACAACCGGTGATAGAATGCAGAACAAATCTAGACGTTACAACAAAGGTTAGTATAAAATATGGTTGTACGGTAAGCCTACTAACATAACATATTTTATCTCTTCTTTCCTGACTCAGCTGATACAACAAGAATAAAAGAAAGTTCGAGTACGAAAACTAGACTTTTCTTTTATTTTTGTTTCCTATGCTTGTTGTGTGTTTGCACATAAATAGTTCATCATCTGCCTAGTCTCTTCCTAAGTTGGGGTCGAACCAGATGCCGCCGAATACCAGTATTTTACATGGAGTGACTGCCCATCTGTACTCCACAACCCAGTTACCCGTACTACGGTACCTTTTGGTAAACCTGGTCCCAGGTCCCAGGCTATAAATTGTACAAATAAGTATATACATTTAATGAATTATTGTGTTATTGCAGGTGCCTTACATTTTTTTGGTACGGGAAGCTACCACAGGGAAGAAGGAAGGGGGGGGGGGAAGTCGACAGGAGTTGCTTAGCAGGAGTAATAAATGATAAGGAGGGATAATATAGTATCTACTGATCAAGAACATTTTTTAAATAAGAAGAATTCTTTTTTTATGACATAGAATATTGAGATCGGAAGTGGATGCAAAGCCTTTCGACAATGATATTTAAAACCTGAATTAAGCAAATAAATGCTTTGGACGCAAGTGTTACAGTTTTGTTATGAAATAATACATGTTCTTAGTTTTCAATATTGATTTATTGATTTTCTTAATTATCAATGTCTTCTTTTATTAAAATAATGTCGGGAAACTGAGCTATCTATATAAAAGCCCGTTCAGGATGACCATCAGGTTAGGGACGAGAGCGCCTGCCTTTTCTTCTTGTGATAGAAATGCCACAACACACCGAACAAAACTGATTGATGACCCAGCTGACGCTCACCAATGTCGTGCTTGTTTCTGTTATTCAATTCTATCAGTATGTAAAAGGTTGACGCATTTTGTCAAATTTAGTTATCAGGTTTAAAGGTTCATAAGCTATCAGTGTTCTAATCATGTGCAAAGTAGAATAATCCGTTATGAACGAGCCAAGTCTTTAAAATCAGGAAATTCAGAGAAAGTAAAGCCCCAATAAAATAAAATACGATAACACTGGTTAATAGAACGGAGCGAAACCACAGAGTACATTTTTAGTTCAGACGTCCTGTCAGTCAACACTCAACACTTTGTCGAAATTGATAGAAGAATAGAATCTTCTGTCAATTTATTAAGACATTGTCAAAGTGTGTGGGAGGTTTTATTTGGGCTGCCATCAACAAAGAAAATATATGTACAGACGCCAGCAGGTCAAGCTACCCGAAACTGTCAGATTTTCCCAATCAACCTTGAACCTTAATGCTTTAGCGATAAAGTTGAAAATCTATTAAAGTAATTTGACAGATTGTAGTAGCTTGATGTGCTGGCGTCTGTACTAACATTAAATAGTTTATAATTTTTCTCTTAAATGACCCTCCTCCCTTTAAGAGAAAAATTATAAACTATTTAAAAATATTATTTTCAATAGTTCCATATTTTTGTCGCTTTTATTTAGGTGTAGTTTGGTGCGGGTTAGATTTTTCTTCTTATCCCCCATCCCACAATTTGTGAAAAAACCGCACAATTTGTGAAAAATTTACTTCACAATTTGTAAAAGTGGAAAACAAGAAAAAGTCTGAAAGTGACTGATAAATCGATTATCATCGGTATAGGCATGTGATGTATGGAAGAAGACATGCTCCTGCTATCTAATTGCGTAACACATTTTCTTAAATGAATATGACTAATCTGTTTCATTTTGTCACTTCAACAACATTCAATTGCGTTAATCACGTTGTTAAGCTATTTTTTTTCGAACTTCTGTAGCAATGGATTAGCAATCTGTTTCAAAATGATTCAGATTGTCATTGATCGTGTATTACGCAATTGGGCTGATGCTGAACTCAAATAAATTGCGATTTGGGCAAGAGGTTGACGATGGATGATGATGATGTGATTTTAATTACATGGTAGGTGTTATGTGATAGTACCTATTTTCTTGCTTTATGAGTAAATACAACATGTTTATTTTTAATTAGCTTTTATTGATTTTAGTCTATATTGTCTTGAAATTAAACAAGCTTCGTATGAATGTTTCGCTAAAAATTAGAAACATTAATACGAAATTAATGTTTCTAATTTTTATCGGTTTTGGTGTTGGTGTCCAATCTGTTCGTCCTGTAGCTACAGTCCAATACCGACGTAAATTATCCTCTTCAAGAAAACTGCAACAAACCATTAATGTTTTAGATATATAATAATACACACTGCAGAATACATATTTCCCATAATAGTTGGTAATAATTTATAGAAAAGTTTGGCAACACCAAAATTCTTGTTAGAATTTAATCATTGTTAATTTTGCGCTTTTTATCGATGATTTTACCTCTAGGGTATATTATACACAATGTATAAACACAATAAAATGTTATTGCAAGCCTAATAACTGATAAAAACGGGTGTACTTACGAATGAAAAAACAAGTCGGGCATTTTCCTTCCACTATCACTTTTACGCCCTATAAACAAAACAGCGCACCATGCTTTAAAAAAAAGTGTTGGTCTAAATTGTTCACAACATAAAATAACATTAAATTTATTAACTTAGAACACATAAAAACTGAATTTTTCAGGAAGACGATAACTGTCAAACTTTGTTTATCAAAATATTGAGCTAAAACGTGACAAGCGGCGTGAAAAAAAAATCCCATCGTTCTGTCTCATTTCTTTACACGACATCGGCATATGTTGCTCTTTTTCTTGTGTGAATGCGACAAAAGTTATCAATTAGTCTCTAGTATTCTCTGTCTACGTTTTGGACGTAACGGAAATTGCTGACATCACAGTTGTCAAAATCAGTCAAGTGCATTCCGTTGTTGATATTTTAGAGAAAACTTATTAAAAAAAATCATAAAATGGTGTTACGAAATTCATAATGTATTATTTTTTAATAAATGTTTATGAAATACATATAAAATGTTGTTCAAAACCTTTTATACGCTTATCAATCATTTTTAATATTAAGAACATCTATGGTTGCGTTTAAAAAGTATCACCGTTACCTGTGTGGAATGGATCGCTACGCGAGACTTTTAAAGTGCGTTTCATCTAATAAATCCTATGCCGTAATGTTGGCTCCACTAGTGTAGGACCAATACGAATAAGCTACGCCGCTACCTAATACGTCTGTTTTAAAATTTAACTGTGGAGCCAACATTATGGCAAAGGAACTATTTGATGAAACGCACTCTAATGGCAACAATATTATCCTTCGATTCGTGCTGTACGAATGCCTCGTATGAGAATGTCACCATTTTATATGCGACATAGAGAGACGAGTGATAATGTCGAAAATGACATGTACGAGTGAAAACGCGAGAATTAGCCTCCTGCAATAGGAATGATATTGAATAAAATAGAAGTAAAAATCTTTTTAAAAACAAGCTTTTAATGAACTAAAAAAGGATTTTCACATGGCCACCTTTCGGCTCCATCATCAGACCCTGACTACCACCTAGTGTCAAAGCACTTGTTGATACATATCCAATGAGTCCAAAAACGAAGGTGCTATCTTGTTTAATTGAGGAGTTCTTATGCTCAACTTCCGGCTCCATCATCAGACCAGCTCCATGGTATCATTTTTTCAAAATGTCTCGGTAGTTATATAAGTATGCTAAGTTTCAGCTCGATCGGATGCCAGGAAGTGTTTGAAACATGGATGACAATTGGAGTAACCGGAAACACATACGAACAGAGCAAGCTAATATAAAGCTTGTAAAAAGAAAAACATAGGGGCACAGTAAATATCCTTCTTATTCAATTTATAGAATATCTTTCAAATTGGTCCAATATTGGAAGAGGAAATAGACGACAGCCGAACCTCGAATTATGACTTTTTGTATGGAGAAATGACCTACCCTATTTCCTCAGCTATATTTTTCTTACCGAGAGCCAGACACAGCGTAGATAGCGCAGCCGGTATCCAAGACGCCACAGACTCGGACGAGTCCGGGAACGTTTCCATGATCTCCACGTACAGCACTCCGTACGACTTGAACAGGCCAGCCACCCAGAACTGCACCATGAAGGCGCCGAACACCACCACCCAGCCGTAGCCGCCGTCCGGGGGGGCGGTGCTCCTATGGACGTACAAGGTTATAAGGCCGTGTTTACAGTAAGCCGCTCCGTCGCCGCGCCGTCTCCGCTTGATTTTGCCATATGCTATTGCAAAGCGGCCGGCGATGGAAAAAAAAATCAGTTTAAACAATACGTCGGTGGCACGGCGGCGGCACGGTAGTGGCGCGGCAGTGGGCTGGCAACGTTCATACACAGCTTAGAGGCGCAGCGGCACGGTGGCGGCATGAAGGCATCGTGACCCTGAGTACTGAGGCCCCGTTTTGATACGAATCAGCCTGTCTCTTGCTGCCCTCTCCCAGTGACGCCCTAACCCGACATCCGTACCCACCAGGCGGTGGCCTAATACGCGCTAAACTGTCGCAACTCACGTCGCGGTGACTCGTGGCATGGCCTTCTATTGAAAAGTCGGGCGTGGGCCGCAGTTACCTGGAGGCCTCGAAACGGCAGCGTCAGCAGGAAGTCCTCCTAGAGATAGCAGTGGTCATGCTCGAGTGACGCTACTATTACTTACTCTGCTGAGGAGTCGGGCGCGGGTTGCAGTTACCTAGAGGCCTCGGACGGCAGCGTCAGCAGGGAGTCCTCCTAGAGATAGCAGTGGTCATGGTCGAGTGACGCTTCTACTTACTCTGCCGAGGAGTCGGGCGCGGGCCGCAGTTACCTGGAGGCCTAGGACGGCAGCGTCAGCAGGAAGTCTTCCTAGAGATAATAGTGGTCATGCTAGAGTGACGCTTCTACTTACTCACGACAGCCCCATATTATGTCCAGGCAAATCACTGTCCATTCCAAGGTTGCCTGGAAGAGATCGCGGAAAGCGATAAGGCCGCCCATTGTATATTTTGTAGTGTTTGTTTTTTCCTTTCGTTATATATATTTTTGTGGTGTACAATAAAGTATATATAAATAAATAAATACTCTGCTGAGGAGTCGGGCGTGGTTACCTGGAGGCCTCGAAACGGCAGCGTCAGGAGGAAGTTCTCCTAGAGATAGCAGTGGTCATGCTCGAGTGACGCTACTACTTACTCTGCCGAAGAGTCAGGCGCGGGCCGCAGTTTCCTGGAGGCCGCCAGCAGAGGCCGCGCCGTCACCGATGACAGCGTCAGCAGAGAGTCTTCCTCCTGCTCCGTTGGGGACATGGCGGATAGATAGGCCCCTACTTGCTGTGATATGAAATGGGTTATCAAAATAGGCTAGTTTATAGTAAGAAAAATCCCCTACTAAAAGAATTTTGTATCTTGGAATTCGTGAGCAAAATTATGCAAAAAAAATCAAGTTAAGTACTTAACTTTGTAAAGAATTTAAATGAATCAGTATTTTTGAGAATTATAGCCTGTGGTCATGAATGAGTCATGTAACATGGAACGCAACTCAAAGCGCGACACGTCACCACCTCCAGTCCAAAAAACAGTTTCAAATTGTGAACAGAAACAAACTTTAAATGCGTCAGAAGTAAAGTTTCTTCTGAAGCGTGACTGCACGAGAGGCTTGTGTGGTAATGATATAATCAGCTTAAATAAAGGATCAACAGGAGTTCTGTAAGACCTCATTCTAAAATTCGAATCTGAATCCGCTGTGAGTTTCTTGATTGGCATTCTAAAAACTCGGTTGATACACTAGCGCTACCCTTGCGAGCGTGTCAGCGAGTTGAACTTTTACCGTGAGATTTTGATAGATAAAGTATGAGATGACGTATGAAGTGGCATTCAGTAAGGTAATTCCCCCGTCACTTCGACGCTCATTTCGCACTCGAACCCGATTCAAAATTCGAAGTGAGAGTGAATAGCGATGTGAGATGCGAGTTGTTGTTTGAATTTTACAGAATCGACGTACAGGATTCTACGAATATACGAATAAAAATAGGACAAATAACGATTTTAAGGTTAAATAAATATGGAACTAACATTAAATATAGTACACCTTATAGAGGTATGTTACAGCGATCTTTATAATAATCCTATGAACTGTGATAAACAATAAATGAATTTGAATATGATTCTACAAGGGATGAAGATGCTTACCGTAGCTAGTGGCAGCTCAAGCAGCAGGCTGGCTGGTCGCTCGCGCTGCTCCGTGGGCGCAGACTGCACTGACAGCAGGGAGCCCACCTTTTCCGGGGACAGCACAGCCTGGAACGAAGAGGTTTCTTCATTATAAGCCGTGTGAAGGGATTTCCCATCGGCGAAAATGTCGAACTTTCATACAAATTTTCATCCATACAAAATTTAACCCCTTATGGGATACTTCAGATCAAATTCACTTTGTATCTCGCTCGGCTCGCACCCTGACTACTCGCAGCCTGAGTGAGAAGCGAGACGGAGTGGGGTGCTGGCGGCTCCAAGCCTCGAATAGTTTCTAAGGTAATTGCTTTTTACGGTGAAAATAATGTAAAATAAAATAAAAAAACATAAGATCTGCTTTATAGTTAATTCACTTATTAATCAAAGTTTCATGATTTAATAATACCAGCAGTTTATAGTTCGGTTTAGAGGTAACTTTGATCTCCAAAATGCCGCATAATGGAGGCATAACGGAGGATCATGCTAAGCAATTTTAGGTAGGGAATGAATTTCCCTTTTCGTACCTCTGAGATGACATCCGTTGACAAGTCGATGGAACATGCCAGAGCAGTTGATGTCGGCGGTGCTGAAGAGCCGAGGACCTGGGTGTCAAGCTTCGACAGCTCCTGTGAAAGAAAATACAGCTTTTAGGACTCCTACCACCAGCTCTTACAGCAGTATTATTTTAAAATTACTTGAGTGTAGGAAAGAGATGAAGCTCTACACGACGTATATAGCTCCATCTTTTTCCCCGACGAAGTACTGCTGTAAGCGGTGGTGGTAGGCTCCCAGATCATAACACTACCTAATAGTAACGGGTATAAAAAAAGCCGAGAATAACTTGTTTTACCCGTCATTGTGATAATTGTGGAACCTTATGGTTGTGGAGATGTTGAAGGTCATCATTCCAACACTTTTGACGTTTTTTACGAAAAAAGTCAACTAAAAATAAAAAGGTATGAGTAAAAAAAGGTATAAAACGTCACAGACAAACAAATTAAAAATCCGGAGTCACACGTCTTAGGCCTCGTTTACGGAGACGCGGGGCGTTGTGCGGCGCGTGCAGCGTGGCGTTCCGCGGCGCGTCGGACGTTTTTTTCTATTTACGGAGAGGCGGCGCGTGAAGCGGCACTTACCATCGCACGCGTAAACACAAACATATGGCAATGTACGATGTTGTTCATTGCGAGGCGGGAAGAGTGGCGGTGCCCGCCGCTGCACCCGCCGCGAAACGTCAAGCGTGTAGCGAAGCATGCGGTGGGCAACGCAGCGGTCAACACTGCGGCACACGTGGGGTACTCAAGTCTGTTTTTAACCCACTTCTAAAAAGAGGAGGTTATAAATTTTTAACATAGAATTTTCTTCAAAAAAAAGTCGATCATATCGTACTCCATTGCGACGGTGACTACGTCTGCGTTGTGCGATTTACAAATAAGCAGACGGTTCACAACAACTGGCAGAAGGTTCCGCCGCGGGCACCGCTGCGT
Source organism: Lithophane socia (assembly GCA_947522985.1). Lineage (NCBI taxonomy): Eukaryota > Metazoa > Arthropoda > Insecta > Lepidoptera > Noctuidae > Lithophane > Lithophane socia. Next base: position 1,743,089 of record OX383281.1, on the reverse strand, counting down.
GCGTCGCCGCGTTAAACGCCGCGTGTGACGCGGCGGTGCCATCCGCGGGCCCCGCCGCGTAAAACGCCCCATTTCAAGCAAACGCGTGAAAAAACGCTTCTCCGTAAACGCACTCATACAACGCCATATGTTTGAATTCAGTGCGGGCCGCGCCGCCCAACGCCACGCTCGACGCCCCGCGTCTTCGTAAACGATGCCTTAGGGCATAAATCAAACGGATTATGTGTGATTCCGGATTTTTAATTTGTATGTCTGTGATGTTTATACCTTTTTAGTTGACTTTTTTGCAGTAGTTGGGTTTTAGTTTTAAAACGTTTACTTTCATTTAAATTTTTTTGGTGTTATAATATTATAAATATTTTTGAAATGTGCTAATTACGACCATTCATTTATTATCAAACACTGCCCGAGAAATTTATTACTTTTTGTCCTCTAGAGGGCGTCATATTCAATGTGACGTCACATAGCCTCTAACCAGCGATCAAGACGCTTACAACGATACCTCATTTGTCAAATTGTGATGAGTAGTTTAAAAGGTATGACGGAACACATGAACATCATCATTAATACTAAGGATGCAGCCCCTATTCACGTAAAGTCGTATCGTTTCCCTGAAGTACACAAAGGTGAAGTTGAGAAGCAAATCAAGAAAATGCTTGATCAGAATATTATTCGCCCTTCAACTTCTCCTTGGAATGCACCTGTATGGGTGGTCCCAAAAAAACTAGATGCTTCCGGTAAACAAAAATGGCGAATTGTCATTGACTATCGACGTCTGAACGATGTCACTGTTTCAGAGATTTACCCTCTCCCTCTCATTACTGACATCTTAGACCAATTAGGTCATTCAAAATATTTCAGCACACTCGATTTAGCATCAGGTTTTCATCAATTATTGTTGGACTCTAAGGACACTGAAAAAACAGCATTCAGTGTTACAACTAATAGTATTTCAGGTCAATTTGAATTTACTAGAATGCCTTTCGGACTGAAAAATGCCCCCTCTACATTTCAGAGAATGATGAATCTAGTCCTTTCAGGATTACAAGGTCTCCACTGTTATATATATTTAGATGATTGTATTGTCTACTCCCATGACCTTGAATCTCATATTCAGAAGGTTGAAGCTGTATTCTCCAAACTCAGAGAGGCAAACCTAAAATTACAGCCCGATAAATGCGAATTTTTGCGACAAGAAGTTGCTTACCTAGGGCATGTCATCACAGACAACGGTGTTTCGCCTAATCCAGATAAAGTGAAAGCCACAAGAGCAAACTCTGTAGAACTAACAGATATCCAAAATGAATCTGTAGAATGCGACAAGAAATCGATTAGAAGTCTTCCAGAAATGGAACTTAATAAAAATAAAAATAGAGTCGCTTCCAGAAATACTGTCAGAGCTTCATCAAGTCGAAACTTAAGTAATTATTAGATTTAAAAAAAAAAAGATAAAAAAAACCCTGTTGATTTCTATTTCTAGACTTCCTTAAAGGAGAATGCCATATTGTCGTACCAACAAAGGAGCTAGAGTGTCACAACCAAATGTAGTTCATAAAATTACTCCTATTTTTTAAATCAGATATACGATTTTGTTATGAAAACGATTCCCGGCTTTCGGACACCAAAAATAAAAGTATTTTTTTACTTTTGTGGTACGTATTTTCCGCTTATGTCACTGACATTGCACTTCATTTCCGAATGTTGCTACTATGTTAAAATATAGGTACCTACCTGTCAACGAACATTAAAAAACGAAGAAGATAATTGTACCAATTTGCCATTTTATATTAGGATACAATATATTTTTATGTGTGTCAAAAAACATCTTTAGGTCACGCGTTACATCGTAATAATTTCTTATTATTTTTTTGGAATACATTGCAAATACATGCATTTAATGAAAAGAGGACCTATTCAAAAAAGTAAAATGTCATTTGTACTGTGACGTATTGCAATAATTATTCTGTGGCGCCGTCATGGATGACGTTACTTTGAATATTGGTTTCATCTGAACTATTTGAATAATAATTTATAATACTTATTAACAAAAACGGGGGTTCAGGTGCGTTTTCATAACGTAGTCTTTGTGTGATAATCCTTAGCGATGCCCTCAACTAGAGTAAGACATCGGCCAGCAAGTCAGCGTCGCCGATGTATCCTAAACCGTTCACTAGTATTGTTAGAACAATTTAGAATATATTACATAGAAAATATATCCGTGGATATGATCGTGTTTTAACATCATAGATTGTACCGACGCGACGCCTGTAAGTATTACCTCACCTAGTAGAAGCATGTATAATTATTATAGTTAGCTTCTAAAGTACCTACCTACTTCCGGGACTATTTATTCAATTTAAGGATTAAAAAACAGTTTTTATGCTTTCAGATCAATCCTGGTAGTTCCTATTCATAATGTTACAAATTGTTTCGCATTGATACAAGAAAAACTCTCCGAGATTCCGAACTGATACCTGAACTAACACTTGGTCACAATGTGGAGTGATGTGTGCTTTGGATGTGGACAGTCCATGCTACGTGTTGCAACAGTTGCAAGGCTTTCCCGAGTGCCACCCAATTGTCCTACCTATTGTTTTATTTGTATATTTCTTTTCTCTGTCCTGGTAGCGGTCGAGCTCATATACGTTATGTAAATATGAATATATCTTAACTGCGTTTTTCATTTTTGACATAAGTGCCTTATTAGGTACTAACAACATTATCACCTTATTATTATTTACTAACATGTGAAGTTCGAGAAGTGGGTGTACTATATAGTAAATACAACTCTGCCTAACTCTTCTGGGAAAACAGGCCTGCTGTTATGTTAAGATTTCAAGATAGGAATCAGTAAACACAGTACTAAATTGATTACTTATTCAGACTAACAGCTGCACATACTATGAGTGCCTACCTACATGATTATTGATATCCATTATCATTATATATAAAACCTGACACCAAGAATTATTATTGACTATCAGTGATGTATTGTATAATCATCCATCGGGAAACAAGCGCCAAATCAAAAATAAAAAGCAAGCGATATTAGGTACCGCTTCATTTGTCATCAACTTCACCATTTCGAGCCTGTCACTTTCTCGAACTTAACCTCAAAATATGAAGTAGATAAATGGTTAATAAATACGAATTGCGGGAATCCATGTAAAAAATAGTTAACAATATAAGAAGAGCATTGAATTCTCCTCTAAATACACTAGGTTTGGTTGTGACAGGCGGACTTTTCGCTTGGTACAGGGTGCCCTACAATTCTGGTCATTCTCCTTTAACTACCTTTGTATAGACCTATTTGTATGTGTTTTATTTTGTACCTATTTTTAATTTAATTATTTTGTAGTACTATAATTAATTAATCATGGTTACCGTTATTCATGAAAATAATGTTCTGTTCTCTTTCCTTTTTGTATGAACCAATTTAAATTCTAAGATGTATCCTTCGCTTAATTTTAAATTATAAAGCTCCGTCCTAAGGGGGGAGATGTTATAAATAATTTCTCAATGCATACTTTAAAATTGCTGATTTGAGAATTCATTTTACTATATAAAACTGCTCGCTATGCATAGCGGTGCAGTCAACCTACAAAGATTCTACTTGAATCACATTTTTTCGACATATTGTAATTTTGAGGTACAAAGTACAAAATAAATTCAACGTAGCAGAAACAAAGTGTTTTCATTAAAAAGGACCCACGGAGAGCCATCCTAACAAATTCTATATCTTCTATATCGGATCGCATACTTTTCCAATAGTATGACGTTTTGATCCTGTTATACATTCTTTTGAAACCCGGGTGACCAGCTACGGTAGTCCCATAGTTTTCTTGAAGGATATTTAGAACTTCAGCAGGATTCGGGTATCGAATTTGGTTTTTATAAATATGGATTTTAATATTACTGCCGTGGAAAATGTACGATATCATGTTATATATTTTCACGTAAACTAATTTAGTAAAAGGTTCTGTAAAATCTGAAACAGATAACTCTTCAATATCATTTTCATTAGAAGTGTCAACAATATGCACATTAGAATGAATATTATTTGCAGAGCTATGAGTTTTTAGTGTATGTGCACTGGATAGTGTCGCGTTGCGAGAATCATTTTTAAACTTAAGCTTGCGACATTCGCCTATTGTATGACCTCGAATTTTACAGTATGCGCACATTTTATTATTGTTGAAATAGGAATGATTATTTTTAAAATTATGATCTTCTGAATTAACTTGATGAACATTAGGTGTAGAATAATTTTTATGATAACAATTGGAAGCGACATGGCCAAAGTTTTGACAAATTGTGCATTGTTTAAATGATCTTTGAGAAATTTGAGAAAGGTTATAGATCTTTTCTTCCTCAATTGCATGAGAAATGGCGTCGGACAATTGTTATCATAAAAATTATTCTATACCTAATGTTCATCAAGTTATATAGGTGTAGGCGTTAAAACATAGGGATGTAGGATATTCGCTTTTGCAAATAAAATAGAATTCAAAACTGTGTCTAAAATATTGGAAATAGACAACAATGAGCTTTCAATCAGATTAAAAATGGAGTTAATTTTTGCGATGTTATTTAAATTAACGGTATCTTTACTATTGTTTAGAATCATATAGTTAAGTTTTTGTAACTGTACATTTAATCTTAATTCATTATTGTTTAATTTACTAATTGAATCATTAAAATTATGAATAGTGGATTGTACAACGTGAATGTTGGTTTTCATGAAAGAAAATATCTGATTTTCGTTTTGTTGGCAAGTTGTAATGGCTTCATCATATTTTCTGGCATCATCAGCGTCTAATGTGCCGAAGAAGAATTTAAGTATTTCTCCGCCGAACTCAAAGGCTCGACTGAATCGAGTCGGTGCATTTATTGAAACAAGATGAGATAATGAATCATACTTAAGATTATTGGCATTAATTAAAGTTTCTAGAGGGTTAACGGTATCCTTACAGTCTATACTTAATGTAGAGTAATTCTGAATTTTGCTACAGAAATCGGAAATACTTAGAAGAGAATGTTCGATTTTCTCCAAATAAGGTCTTATAGGTATGAATTCTATATGTGTAATTACATTCCAGTAATCGTTGTAAAAATAAGCTACAGAGGTCGGGTCAAAACAAATTCCTGGACTATGTTGGATAGGTTCGATCGGCTCGGAAGTATTTGGACACGCGAGACATCTGGAACAAACATATCTATTCAGACTGGTTTTATTTCATTAACGTGGTATTTTATGCGTTTTCTATTTACACATAGTGTAACGTTGGTTTTCCCGTGTGTCTTCATAATTTTGTAGGGTCCCTTCCAGATTGGGGACAAAGCTTTACGCAGTCTATGATGCTGCTTTAAATAAACCATATCTCCAGTTTTGTGAAAACTTTCTTTAGCAGAGACATCATAATACCTTTTTGATTGTTCCTTGCTTTTGTTTATATTTTGTAAAGCTCTTTCTCGCGAGTATTTCATTCTATACTGCAAGGCGCGGATATACTCGTGATAAGTGGCATTATCATAGGATTCAGAAAAACTCTACATTAAGTATACTTTGCTTCGCCGTAGTCTGGTAAAAACATGTTTTAAATGAACGGACCATACCCCGGCAAGCGTAGCTTAACCTGATGGATCGACCCGTGCGGCTGACATTACTTAGCCACGAGCTCCTCCCACTCATAAATCAATAAAAGATTAATTTTCTAAGAATACCGCCGATGTTCCATCTAATCGATACAAAAGGAAGGGCACTATCATTTCGCATTAATAATAAACCGTTGTGCTGTTTACTGTAGTGTGCATTGAAACGTACAGTCGGGGGAGGGCGCTATTGACAAAATTACGATACACTTCTGCCTGGACCTTTTGGGAATACAGGCGAGATGTAGGTTATTTAATAACTTATGAAGAAACCGGCCAAGTGCAAGTCGGACTCGCGCACGAAGGGTTCTGTACCATTATCTATAAAAACGGAAAAAAAAACAATCTTAAATATTTTGTTTTTTTATTTAATTTAATTATTTATTTTTAAATTGAATATGTAACTAAATATTCTGTGAATATTTCAAGCGTCTACCTGTTGTCGTTTTCAATATCGAGCAAAAACGAGCAAATAAATCACGTTTGTTGTATGGGAGCCCCCTTAAATATTTATTTTATTCTGTTTTTTGGTATTTGTTGTTATAGCGGCAACAGAAATACAGCGTCTGTGAAAATTTCAACTGTCTAACTATCACGGTTCATGAGATACAGCCTGCTGACAAACGGACGGACAGCGGGGTAGTAGGTAATAGGGTCCCGTTTTACCCTTTGGGTACGGATCCCTAAAAATCAATGTAGTAAAACCAATTTTACCGAGAGCTTTAATTTAATTTAACAGTTTTTTAAGGAAATTACATGTTATGGTATATCATCCATCATAGTCATTATTTTGTAACTTTCGCGTCACGCTATGAATAAAATAGCTGCGCCCCGCGGTTTCACCCGCGTAAGTCTCGATCCCGTGGGAATATCGGGATAAAAAGTATCCTATGTCCTATTCCAGGTTATGGCCTAACTTTTTTTTGTTTTTTTTGAGTTTTTGAAATCATCATATGACTTCTCCCGCTCAGGGCGGAGCGGGAGGGCGTGTCAGACTTTTACTGACTAAAACCCACCCGTGTTCCTTCAGTTGCCTATTGCCAAGGTCCCGGTATCCCTTTCGGACTTTCCCGCAACCCTGGCAGGATGGTCTACCTCTGTGCCAAACATCCAAACCCGATCAGCCGTTTTAGCGTGAAAGCGTAACAAAGAAACAAACTCACTTTCGCATTTATAATATTAGTTTGGTGGATAGGAAGGTCTTCAACCAGTGCGTCCTGCTGCGAGGTGCGGCTTACGCCGCCTCTCGCAACAGGACGCACTGGTTCAGCCTACCGCCCCGGGCCATGGCCCTTTTGGCCCTAGGGTAAATACACCAGTGATAACATGATTATGTTACCAGTGTTGAATTCCTACCTATTAATTGATGTCAAAATTGTGTATTTTGCCAGTTTCACCACCTCTGGTTAAGTTCTGGCTGATTTTAATCCGGCAGATCGAGTGAGGGTTGCTGCTGGTTGATTGTGGAAAAGGCCCTAAGATTATGAAAAGGTTACGCAATGAAAGAAGTCTTCATTCAAGTTGTAAAGGTCACAAGCCGTCACAAGCATAGGTCACATCACAAGGCATTATGTTTCGCACAATAATGCCTTTATTATTGTGCAAGAATGAGTGAGTGAATGAAATGAAGCATTCGTTTGCTCTAATGAGTTAGTTCCTTGATGAGAGCTTGGAAAAGGAAAAAAAAAATGTTTTTCAAGATGTCAGTTTCCTGTTTTTAGTTTGAATTGAAATTGAATTTGGATGTGGATGGCTATAAAATAACAAAAAAACATTTAAGAAAAAAAAATAACCGGCTTCCAAAAAAAAAACACTAAAAAGGGAAAAATTAAAGTTTTTTTGGAAGTCAGTTGTTTTTTTTCTAAGGAGTTTTAATTTTTCACGTTTTAGTTGTGGTACCTTCCCCACACAAATTCGAATACTACTCATTAACTGCTATGTGAATAACAGGGACGGAGTAACTTAAAAATCGTCTATATAATACTAAGTGGGAAAAATACGAAACGTTGAAGCTAACTCAAACACTAGGTACGCAAGCAAAGTTAATAAACTTTTTATGGGACCACCTCTGAAGCAGCAGACCTACCAAACAAAACATACATACAATACCTACTCTCGATTACAAAAAATCAATCGATTACGAATTTACTCTCGATTACGAAAACATTACCCTCCTTCTGGGGCAGTCGGGTAAAAAGAAGAATCATCAAAATCAATTAATGCAGCCGTAAACTTTAGCATTCTAGAATATTTAAAACTCTTTGCAAACGATATTACCTAAGTACGTTCCAAAGCAAGTTTGTCATGATAGCGTGCAATGAACACTTATCGATTTTATTTCTAAGGGAGGTACCGGTAGGGTTGCAAATAATATCAACAAAAATACATAAAGGTGTGTCCAAACATTGCGCGGCTAGTGTGCGGCAACACGCGGCGTTTGCAGGACACAAATTTCTGCCGCGCTCTAGTGTGGACTAAACCGACGAATCTTTGCGCGGCTGTACTGCGCGGCATATCCGAGACACGCCGCGCACTTCAGTTGGCATGGAAGCGGTTGCGTGTGTCATAGCTCTGATTATTAAACTCTGCTTAAAACGTGTAATGAGGATGTTATTCTAATAGCTTTTTAGTATGCCCATTTAAAAAAAAAATCTGTTTATTTACCATTCCCATTGGATTCCCAGGTCGTGGAGCTCGTGGCTAAAGTAATAACAGCCGCTCGGTTCGATCCATCAGGTTAAGTTACGCTTGCCGGGGTTGGTCCGTGGATGGGTGTCCATCTTTACATACCGAGACTCCTCCGTGCCTCAGAAAACACGTTAAGCCGTTGGTCGCGGCTGTCATTTGTGGATCTTTGACAGTCGTTACGAGTCGTCAGAAGCACGAAAGTCTGACAGCCAGTCTAACCAAGGGGTATCGCATTACCCAGTTACTGGGTTGTGGAGGTCAGATAGGCAGTCGCTCCTTGTAAAATACTGGTATTCAGCTGCATCCGGTTAGACTGGAAGCCGACCCCAACATGGTTGGGAAAAGGCTAGACAGATTGATTGATTGGATTCCCAGGTGGGGCAGTGTTATTGGGTTTTACTATCTGGGATTTCTCAGTAGCAGCCCGGAGTCGGGCCCACATGGGACTTAAACATAACTTTAACATAACCACCACCCTTTCTGGAAACAAAACGTGATGTTATATTAGTCATGTATTACATTTAAAAGCAGCCGACATGACTTTTAAACTCTGATTTAGCTTCACAGACGTACCGCGGGACCGATGACCTCGCGATCGATCCGACAGACAAGCAGACAGCGCTACTAAAACGAGGAAGAATGGAAAACGCTAGTCTATGGTTAGTCATAGACAAAATGAAACTGGTGGCTAATTTAATTGTTTTTTTTATGACATTACTCTTTCATTCTGTGATTACATTAACTCACACACTGACATATTACTTAGGTAATCGTACTAGCGACTTTTTACAACTTGCTCATGCCGTGGACGGCCCTTGGGTGCGGCTGATGATGTTTATCTATATTTATGTTTATTACTAGCGACCCACTCCTGCTTCGCAGTTTTTTGGACAAAACATCGAGATTTCTTATTTATATGTAACTTATTAACGTAGGTATTATACACATAAACCTTCCGGAATAAATTCTCGAAACGATATGGTGAAAACCTCATCAAAATCTATCACTTTTTTAATTTATCTGTCATCGCTTCTTTTTTAACCGACTTCTTCAAAAAAATCAATTTTGATTTTTGATGATTTTTTTTTGTGTTTTTATGTTACGCGATTACTCCGCCAAATATGAATCGATTTTGATGATTCTTTTTTTGTTTGGTAGGTCATACTTCAGAGGTGGTCCTATATAAATTTTATTAACTTTGTTTGCGTAGTTTTTGAGTTAGCTTCAATATTACGCATTTTTCCCACTTAGTATGACTCCGTCACTGTTATTTACATAGCAGATAGTGTCATATAGGCTTGCAGAAAAAATATCGATATATCGAAATATCGATATTTTTTGTTCGATATATCGATATTTTCAGGCGATATTTATTATTTCGATATATCGATGTATCGATATAAAATATCAAGTATCGAAAATGTATCAAAAACGATATATTTTCAATAGCAACACCGTTGTCGCTGCTGACTAAAACCGCTGGAATTCAGAGCCGTAAAAATTATTAGTACTTTTTTTCCTAGTTTGGTATTGAAATGATTAAAAAACTTGAACTTTAGTTAAGTAAAATTTTTTTTTGAAAATTTCACCGATATATCGATATATCGATATTTTTTTTTCGATATATCGAAATCGATATTGATATATTTTTTTAATATCGATACGATATATATCGATACTTTTTTACACTTCTTGCATCCCTAGTGTCATAGTGATATTCGAATTTGTATGGGGTAGGTAAAAAGTGAATATAAAAAACAACCGACCGAAAAATAAAAACCTTTATTCTTTTTAGGTAGGTACAGTCACGGACTTTAATTGATGAGCCACCTGGCACTGTTCGTATTTTAGCCGTGTACAGTCACGAGCAATAATATGTATACACTAAGCAACTTTTAATAGTGATTTTCTCCTAACGTATTGATTGTAATTTTATGTTATATCGAACATAGTATGTTGGAACCCATATTATTATGATATAGGTATCATCTCAAAGTTGCAATCGTCGCTCCACGAAAAAATGGTAATTGAATTTTGCTAAGTGTATACATATTATTGCTCGTGACTACATCCTACACGATCAACAGTATGGTTTCACCAAAGGACGTTGCACAACTGACGCCGGTGTCACCTTGTTAAAACACATCTTTAAGGCATGGGAAGAGGCACAAGATGCAATAGGCATCTTTTGCGACCTATCTAAGGCTTTTGATTGCGTGAATCACGAAACGCTGCTCTTGAAACTTGAGCATTACGGACTGGGTAAACTTGCGCTTAGCTTAGTAAAATCATATTTGAATGATAGAATGCAGCAAGTTCAAATAAACGGTGTGAACTCATTAGGTTTAAAAGTTAGAATGGGTGTACCACAGGGCTCGATATTGGGTCCATTCCTCTTCTTAGTATATATAAATGATTTACCTCAACTACTGAAAAATCGACCACAAATGGTGTTATTTGCTGATGACACATCACTGATTTTTAAAGTAAATAGACATGCACGGGAGCTTGACGACGTAAATAACGCTATGTTCAAGGTCCATAATTGGTTTACTATAAATAATTTGGTATTAAATGAGAAGAAAACTAAATGCATAAGATTCACGTTACCGAATGTAAGAAGTAGTGAATGTCATGTTGTACTGAACGAGGAGATACTAGAATTCGTCGAAAAGACAGTTTTCCTGGGGATCACGCTTGATTCAAAACTACAGTGGGGTCCTCACATAACATCACTTGCAGGGCGACTAAGTTCAGCCGCTTACGCTGTTTGGAAAATCCGCCAACTAACAGACGTGGATACCGCGAGACTGGTCTATTTTAGTTACTTTCATAGCATCATGTCTTACGGTATTTTGCTGTGGGGACGGGCTGCAGATATTGATTCTATCTTTATTTTGCAAAAGAGGGCTGTCCGAGCCATCTACAACCTCCACAGACGCGAATCTCTAAGGGAACTGTTTAAAAAAAATTAACATCATGACGGTTCCTTGTCAGTACATATATGAAAACATTATGTATGTTCGGAAAAATCTACATCTTTTTAGTAAGATAAGTGACAGGCATAACTTTAACACTAAAAATAGGAACAAATTAGATCAACCACGTTTCAGATTGTCTAAAGTACATACTTCTTTTATGGGGTACTGTGTAAAATGTTATAATAAAATACCACTCATTATTCTTCAACTAAATGAGAAGAAATTTAAAACATGCATTAAACGCACACTATGTAGACAGGCATATTATAAGTTGGATGATTATATTGTAGATAAAAATGCTTGGCTTAATGCTGGTCCTGCTCCACAGGCACTAGGGCTTACTAGTTAAAAATTTTAATATTTGGAAGAGTTGCTTCCCCTTTTTTTTCTCTGACTTTACAAACTTAAGTTTATTTTTTTTTTCTTTAAATTCTATTATTTTAATCTTTCATGTACATTGCAAATTATAGTTTTGTATAAATTAGAAGCATTTTTTCAATTTTGTAAATGTGAGTACCATGGAGCCGTTTAATATGGTATCATGTTTTATATTGACTTGAAAGAGCATGGCTGATGAGAGTATGTCATACTCACTTAAATGTCTCGCTGATGGTGGCGCGTGTGTTGGATCATTCGGTTCCCTACAAAATGGTTGAGCTGGATGGTGCTGACCCACGTGTCATGTTCGTGAACGGGCGCTGTCAGTTGAGACTGGTCATCTCTCATCTGCCAGGGCTTATTTTTAATCTTATATTTTGAATTGTTTTTGATTATTTTTCATTTGACATTGTTCTCACATATAGAAGCACCAAGAATACTGTACCCAGGATTTTGTAATATCTATATCCATTTTTAAAAGAGTGTCCTTGGAGTTTCTTGCCCGTTCTTCTCCATAGAGATCTACGATTTGGAATGGGCAACTAGCTTCAACTTTTTGACTAACTGACCGATTCTTTGACTATTCAAAAGTGCCTGTAAATGGTTTAATTGAAATAAATGCTTTGAGTTTGAGTTTGACTGTAATGCAAATCGGGTTTATTCGGTTCCCGACACGCAAAGTCATATGTCTTCGTATTAGAAGAAGAAAATTATATTTCATATCTTTACCGGTTGGCTAAACTGAAAGCCAGAACTACAAACTTGACAGCAAAGTGACTGCCCAAAGTCAACCAATTGCAGGTCTAGCAACAGTAACCTAGCAACGATAAACAATCGTTGCTAGGTTACTGTTGCGGTAGTAACGTTAGCGTACGGAGAAATATTAATAGTCATTTCGATAAGTTCGAAATTATAACGTCTCTGACATCAATATTTCAACTGTCACTGTCTTCAGTTAAGTTTTCAGAATTATCGAGTTAATGAGCTATGATACAAAGGAGGTCGGTATCAAATAGATTTGATAAACTTAATGCAACACTGTATTTATTTTTATTTTTTTATCATTGAGAACTTTTTAGTCAACCGCTATGGATAAGACTATTTCCGATTAAAAGTAATTTATTTGTCATCTTGTTTACGAGCGTGCAATTTGAGTTCGTGTTTAATCGTGTAATCTCGTGAATGAATGAAACTGCAAAATTGAAAAGTTTGAAGGTGGCTCGTCAATTAAAGTCCGTGACTGTACATCGCCGTAAACAAACATTCACTGAACGATCTACAGCGTTTGAAGGTCGTAAGTGACTACGTGTTATAATGACGCAAGATTATGGGTGTCAGTGATTAAGTTTTTTTTTTTTCGTCGTTATTAGGTACCTCATTAGATCAGAAATGAAATTAAGTTCAGCCAGCTAATTTACGACGCGCATTATGTAACAACGCGGAACAAATAAAAATGAGCTGTAAAATAATTTGCTCATTTTACAGTAGGTAGTTCGTTTCAAAAAGCAATGTTAAATGATGCCAGTAAAAACCTAACTGCCGCTACCCAGTAATGTCATGCCGTGACTTAAGCAAGGTCGCCGGAATAGCGACGTCAAATGGAGGTTGATACCGATTGATTTGTCATTGGATATCCCTGCACCCTAATAGGGAATATGCATGTATTTTTTAAATATTTTTATTCGATAGTTTACATCGTCAAATAATAGTTTAAAAATTCGACGGCAAAAAAGCAATTTAAAGTACTTACTTATTTTATTTTTTTTATATCCAACCGATCCGGGCTATTTAAACGCCCTCCATTTGGCGCGCTTGGTGTGGTGACGTCACAGTCCGTGAAAACAAACAAGCAACTGTCAAGTCAACGTCAAACACTCCTTTTTGTAGGAGCGTTTGACATTGACTTGACACTTGTTGATTGACTTGATTGTTATCCCGGATTCTTACGTCACATCCGCTCTTAGCTTTTCAAGTATTAAATTTGAATTACCCACAGTTATTTGGGAATTTTTTAAAATTAATTTCTTGCTCAAAAATAAATTTTATTCAAAAATATTGAGGCATAATTCTGAAGTAATATAGTTTATAAAAAAAAATATTTGACCCATATTTGAATCACATGCATATTCCCTATTGCATCACAATCTGAATGATTTTGAAGGACATTGCTTCATAAGTTCGAAACATTTGACTGCTAAACAACGTTAATAACGCAATTAATGTTGTGGAACTGTCAAAATGAAAGTCATTGCTACTGTAAGTGCTTTAGGTAAACAACGCAAATAAACTTTTTTTTTTTATCATTATTTTCTTCCTTTACTTTCTTTTTTTTACGCAATTACCCCGTCGATAGAAAAGGCGTGATCCTGCGATCTATTCTATAAATATGTCATCATGAAAACTTAGTCACAGTATATTAATATGACTTTTACTTCAGCTACGGTTTCCTAGAGCGGTGGCCGCCACATAAAAGCCTCAGAGACTGTTGTCATAAAAATAATGGTAGCGGTAAAGTTTCTATTTAAGTGGCAGTGGGTAGGGCACATTGCTCATAGAATAAATGGCCGATGGCGCTGAAAATTTCTGGAGTGGCGAGTTAAAGCATGATTGTGTACAAAAAATGTATGTGCATGTTGGGCGTCAATAGTCCAAATGGCGCCCAACATGGGACTCATGGTACTCAAGCGTGAGTACCTATAGAAGTCCTGGGACAAGAGAGAGAGAGACGCTCTCTAGAGAGAGAGAGATTTTTTTCACGATTTACAAAATTTAATGATTTTTCAGAACGTTTCCTATTTGACTACTGTGAGAAGAAAGGCCGAAACAAACTCAGAGGTAATAAAATCAATCAATCTGCCTTTTCCCAACTATGTTGAGGTTTGCTTCCAGTCTTCCAGCCTAACCGGACACAGCTGAAAGCTGACCAGTATTAATAGTTTACATAAAGCGAGATCGCAGTGTCTTTTAAAGTTCAGAGATAATCTTGGTCAGATTATGTGAGGACCATGTCTTTTGAGGGTAAAAAACACACAGATTAAGTGGACCACGGTCTTTTGAGGAAAAACCAATATTGTCTTAAAAAATACCTGTGTTTATCATCCTAAGTGAATAATTTGTATTCTGTTTTGAGAAATAAATGTCTTAAACCATAAACTATAAAACCACACAGATTAAGTGGACCAGTCCAGTCAGTGGCCATTTTTCTGTTATTCCAATTTCAAACTGAGCAAAGGCTCAAGGTTGTGATATTTATGCGGTAATTGAACTTATGGCCGTGAGTTATAAACGCGGTCAGTGCATGTCGTTAGCCGGAGCAAATAAGCAATACTGACCCAGTTAACACCGAGTTACCGTAGGGCATGGTCTTGAAGCGAGATTTCCGCAAAAGATGAACGGCATCGCTTTTTGTAGGTGTCGGAAAAAGGCGACTACACCTATACCACGATGTATTAAATGCCACCATTTTTCCAGTGTTAGTGAGAGACGGACTATACAAGGCCGCTAGCACCATCCTTTTTTCGCAGTGGAATAATGGTGGCATTGATACTGCAGTCAGCCCCCAGGCGCTCGCATACGGTATACTTTTTCGCTTCACCTGGGTGGATCCTAATTCTTTTTCTAAAATAATAAAAGTAGCAGGGCCGCAGCTACCGTACAACTCGATTCCTATCGGCTTCCCTTCTGGAATTCGAAACAAAACCACTCTATCGTCATTGAAAAATGACACAGTCAGTAGTGTTTAAAATGCCTTTTAAGTAATCACACTATAGGTATTTAATACACCATATAATTAAAACTATACAAAACGCCTACATTCAATGTTTTGTCTTTGTTGTCTCCCAACAGCAAAAAAAAATTCTCTAAAATAACTCGGTGGCGCGGCTGGCTTATCGCTCCTTCAAAAATCAAGGCGTCATGACGTCACTTCGGTCACGTGACACCCCGGTTTTATACGCTTCGAGCAAGCCGGTCAAATACGAGTTATTGTACCTAAAGCGATCGCATGAACGAGATGCCGCGATATCGGTTCGGTAGTTTTCGTTGAATTTCGTAATGCGTTCGGCTCGGAGTTCGGACAGGACGCTATTGTGTGGTTGCTGTTTGACGTAATCGCATTATAATTTGTTTACACTTGCAGTTAATTTGCATTTTGTTCGTATTATTTATTGAATACATTAGTTTATCAGTTCGAGAATCGTAGTAGTAGTATTAGTTTGTTGGTATAAAACAGTGATTAAAGTGTTTTGACTTTAGTGAAAGTGTACGTTGTAATTATGTATTTGGGGTAAGTAGGTAGATAGTTAATAAGTTGAAATTTCTTAATAGATTTGAAAAGTTATTAGTACTATCAGTAGGATTAGGATGGCGGCAATAATTCGTCAAGGACTTTCTAATTAACTACAATGTCTTTTGGCCCGCGTGCGGCCCGTCTGGTAGCTTAGTGGTAGCCTATACATTGTTGTTTAGGATTATTTTCTTTGTGAGGAAACATGCTTTCCAAGGTTAAGTTTTGAAATTAAGAAACACATAATTAGGCCGTGCTCGCTCAGATATAAGTATAAATTACAAACGACGTGATAGTTTTTTCAAACATTCTAATGTTTCCCTTTACGATAAATATGAATAGCTGACTGGCAGTTGTAAATAAAATAAAATGTATTGTTTCCCTTGTTTACTTTTCTCAGATTCTAGTAGTTTATGTAATAAAGGGGTTTTTACATTCATAATCTGACGATTTTTCGCTAATTCGTTTGAAGCTCTACACCCGCGCGGCCAATTCCCTCTAGTGGCCGTGAGCGAAAACTCTGAATTGTAAAATGCCACTCCCTAAAAATTTCTCGTTAAACGCGCCCTCTGTTTAATTATTTGTGAATTTTTTGAATGGAGATATCTCGTTCTTGTACTGACAAAATGCATTGCTTTTCTGATATTTTCGTTAGATGGCGTTGCGCTATTAGGAGCGTAATCACTTGTTGAACTGTGTGAGTGTGCGTGGTTTGTGAAAGCGGGCTTTTTGAATGTGAGTTTATAAATAAGATTGAGAAAAGTAAATCAAAATAGGAATTTAATGAAACGGTTTATTGATACCGTTCTTTTGTTAGGTAAACAAACAAGAAGTAGGTTTTCGCGGCCACAAGGAAGGTCCGAAGTGACATCATAACAAGTATTATTAACCGACTTCTTCAAAAAGGAGGAGGTTCTCAATTCGTCAGGATAGTTTTTTTTTTTTTTTTTTTTTTTTTTTTTTTTTTTTTTTTTTTGCTCCGGGTTCCCACCCCCGAAAAATCACCCTTCGCCACTGAAAAGTAGCCTAAGTTACCTACTCCTTATAACATCATGATGTTATAAGGAGTAGGTAACTTAGGCTACTATCTGCTAGTGAAAGTCCCGTGAAAATCGGTCCAGCCGTCGAAAAAGCGGCCAGAAAGGAACAAAGCCAAAAAAAAAAGATTTTCTGGTTTAGGTACCATACCTTTATACTTTCATATGCATATTCAGTCTATATTGTTCCAACTGCTGGGACACAGGCCTCCTGTCTGTGAGACGGACTGAGAGAGAAAAAAAATCAGCTGTCAATCAGCAGAACTTAAATGTAGGGAATTTAAGTTCGCATAACTCGTCAAAATGTAGGGATCAGCTGATGTTTTTTGATAATCCACCGGGTAAGTCGGAATTACACCCGGGCGATGCCGGGCACGAACAGCTAGTTTTAAATTAAAATTAATTTGATAAAAAGTGAGATCACCTGCTTGCCAATAACCAGAGTTCTTTGTGAAATGTTTGCATTACAAATACCTACAACTGCACAGTCAGAAAGTGACTCAGCTTGCGCCATTGTCTGCGACGCAATTGCTATCGGAATACCTACAGCACGCGTAGCATGACTACCGTAGAAACGGGTTTTGTCGACGGAAGAATAGACAAAGTGACGGAATAAGATTGTTTATCTGTCATTTTGTCTATTCTTCCGTCGACTACGTTTCCAAGGAAGTCATGCTACGCGTGTTGTGGTTCGTTACACATAAACTCACCCCTTCTTCCCATGGGGTTAGGCAGAAACTACAGAACGCCACCTGCTACAATCCTTACATACTCCTTTTGCTTCGTTTACGTTCTTACATATATTATCTGGTGATATACGCACACCGGTTGCGAGCACTACGCACCTGACCTTTCTGAATTGATAAGGTCACCATTATTTTATCCTTTCACAGCGTCCCCTCCCGGCGTTTCCATTCACAACGGTTAGGTACCAAAAGTCTGTTTTTTTGTAATCTCGTAGACTTATGCACCTGTCAAATTAGGCTACGAGATTAAAAAACAAACTTTAGTATCCATCAAAAAAGGTTTTATTATTCAAACACACGACTTCTCGCAGCATTTATCTACTTGTTTAGCTTTTCATTTTGTTATCCTGTATGATTTTCGTATAGGTATAGTACATTACTGTCGCGGCCAGCAATAAGGGGATTGATGTACGATCGTGAAAATGTGGGCCGAGGGGAAGTCGGGGCACACATACGTGAGTCCATCAATTCCTGATTGCGACCATGGCTTGTATAGTACTTTTCTCAAATAATGCGCGGAAATTAAAACTGAGTAAATTAAATAAAAAATCCAGAATCAATGGCGAACCACTATAATTTTTCATGCGCCAATATGTTCATTTGTTTCTTCTTTACTTTAAACAGATCTATTTGCAAGCCAAATCGAAATTTAAATAAAATCTTTGAAAATAGCTACCTCCTTGGTTGCCATGTGTTGAAGTGAAGACTTCGTTCCATTTTTAAAACAACAGATATTCGACTGACATGAGTTTTCATAGTAATTTATTTGGCCGCTAAACACGACAGATACGGGTTTTCATAGTAACTTTGCCGGCTGCATCGTCACTTGTTTTTGACTAGTACAGCAATTCCGATTTATCTCGAAGAAGGTTGTCAAATAATGCTCAAACCAAGCATGTTTGAGAAAATGTATTTTAATTTATTTTCAATGTTATCGTTCTTTTCAAACGTATAATAATACCTAGATTATAAGTCAATGATGAGGTCTCCTAAATTGGAAGCGCACTCTTGTAGTAGTCCATGAATTTATTTGTAAAAATGCATACGTAATCTGTTCGATTTATGCCCTAAAACGTATGACTCTGGATTTTTAATTTGTCTGTCTGTGATGTCTTGTTTATATATTTTTAGTTGAATTTTTGTTGTAGTTGGGTTTTAGTTTTATAACTGTGGCGGTATCTACATCGCCACATGCGAACTATATACGCATCAAAGACCTGACTTTACACAAAAATCCTGACGTCACATAAATTCTGCATCACGCAATTAAAGTTTACCGTGCAGTGGACATATATACAAAAACCCAATATCAATCGTTGGGCAGTTGCCCGCCAGACACAACACCCGTCTGGTCAGAAGCTATGGTGGATGAGTGAACTTTACACCCTGTTCCTCATTCCCCTAAATTAGTGACCCCGAATATGAACGTCAACGCAGCCTTAGTGCAACTACTCCACAACTCCTTTTTGAACTAAAAATACCTACTCCATTTCCGTAACGTCCATGATGCAACAGTCGCCCGAGAAGTTTCTAGCATCAGGCACGACAAAAACAAGGCATGACCTAATTTCAACGAAACCTAACTTAATATAAAGAGAAAAGATTTGATTTTTTTTGTTTGTTTGTTACGCTTTCACGCCAAAACGGCTTATCAGATGTGGATGAAACGGGACGAGACTTATGCGGGTGAAACCGCGAGTCGCAGCTTATCTTTTATTAAATAGTTAGAAATAGACTGCAAAGGAATTTAACAATAAAATTAGGCCTATATTTTCCGCGAGAGAGGAATATTTATGTATTCAAAACTCTACTCTGCTCATAAATCTAAAGCTTTTAGGTGGACAGCGCAGGGAGCAATGGCCTAAGAATTAGGTCATCGCGTACCTACGATAATGCACCAACGAGTGACGCAGAAAATGCATTTGACATAATAGGATGTCTGTGGCATTACCTTTGCACTTTGCTTTCACTTCAAAAGCAAATGATGGATGTTTAAAAAAAAATGCTGATTGAAATTGCGCCGAAAAGTTGTTGACATAACAGGCATTATAAATTTAATTCCTTTGCTTTGGTTTCTGATACTGATGGTTTTTTTTTCTTATTTTTAATATTTAAAAAATGTATTTGAAAAATAAACAAGGTACATAATAATAAAAAACTTACTTGGCTGAAGTGGAACTCTCGGGGCAGAGACATTTTCGTGTTTTTATATCGGGTGGCAGCGATATGCAATGAAAGTGGTCTTCAGATTCCGTGCACTCGAGCTTAAAAGCACTTTTTTCAGCGGCACGAGCCGTATTATACATTTGTTTAAAATTACCAATACTCCTTAATGACGCCGTTTTAACTAATTTGCAAAACTTCTAAATTCAAATCCAATAACCCACCAAAATGTTTTTTGTAGAAAAAGACAAATTCCGATGTTTTTTTTTTTGTAAAAAGAATTACGGATGAACGCACGACATTTTCGACTTCGATTTAAAAAACGAACGATGCTTTTTTAGGGCAGTCTGTTGGCACCGTATATTTATTGTTTTATTTAATTATTTTTTCTGTAAGTATAAAATGTTCTGCTTCCGACTTGACGGTTTCACTAATGCAATGTTATAATACGTTGGGAGTCTGCGCAGTAAAGCGATCGATATTTGAATGAACCTACGAAGATTGAACCTTCGGTTAGGGTTGCTGTTGGTGTTGAAAATATAGTTCTTTTTATTGTCCTGGCAACTGAATGAATCGTTCGCTCGTTCGTTCTTGACAAATTATATACTAAAACCATCGAGAACCACTCTATCCATTGGTGAAAAATATGAATATGAATATGAAAACAGCATAAAAATCGGTGCAGTAGTTATTCCTTTTTGTAGTTGGGTTTTAGTTCTTATTACTTTATTTTTTTCCAATTCTTTTGATGTTAAAATATATATATTTTTGAAATGTGCTCATTAAGCCCTTTCATTTGATACCCAACATGGTACGACTAAACAATTTTATGTTTTTAGTTCCTGTCTTTATGACTAGAGGGCGCCATTTTTAATTTAATGTGACGTCACATAGCCTATAACCAGCGGACGATCAAAACGCTTCCAACGATACCTCATTTGTCAATTTGTGATGAGCGGTTTAGAAGATAAGAGAATACATACATACATACATACCGGTCAAAATCATAACCCTCCCTTTTTCTTCGCCGTAGTCGGGTAAAAAGTAGGTTATTCGTCGAATTTCACTCTGCTACGGTGGCATAACTCGCTCACTCATGTTGCTACGGCGTAGCTCGCGCTGCTACGAAGTAGACTTCACGTTGCTACGGCATTATCGCTACAACGTAGCGTGCACTGCTACGACGTAGCCACTTGCTGCTACGCCATTATTGCTACAGCGTAGCTTGCACTGCTACGACATAGCCTTCATGTTGCTACGGCATTATCGCTACAGAGCGCGCGTAGCTTGCACTGCTACGGCGTAGCCTTCGTTAGGAATAGAGTGCTGATAATTATGCTGGCGCTTGACAGGTCAGTGTCAGGTTGAATCTTGATCAAAATATGATTTGTGACCATGACAAAGATAGTTTGTTTGTTTGTTACGCTTTAACGCTAAAACGGCTGAACAGATTTCGATGAAATGGGATAGACCATGACCTGGAAAAGGACATAGGATACTTTTTATTCCGATATTCCCACGAAATCGACGCAACCGAACCACGGGACGCAGCTAGTTATTTATACATCTACAAGCTTCCGCCCGCGGCTTCCTTAAAAGTAGCCTATGTCCTTCCCCGGGGTGCCATATATCACCTTGCCAAATTTTGTCAAATTCCGTTCAGTGGTTTAGGCGTGAAAAGGTAACATACAGACAGACAGAGTTACTTTCGAATTTATAATATGAGTATGTATGGTCTGTATTCACTGTACGGAACGCTCATTCCATCGTCCATCCCTTATGTACACCTACAATATAACATTAAAACCTCTTCGTTGCCAAAACCATAGTTTAAAAACCGGACCGGTGCCGGGCGTACCCAGTGGAAAACGGCAAGAAGCCGGGCCTTTGCCGTGGCGGTGCCGGCCAGTAAATAACTCTTATGCCAGTTCCACACGCTTGCCAAACTTCGACAAACTATCACTTTAAACGTGTGGATTCTGCTTTTGAATTGACTTGTTCGATCTATGACCAAATCGAAGGTAATGTAAGTTAGCATCAATGGTGACATTATCATTATGATTTCTGAAATTATTTGAAAATCAATCGCCATATTTTGCAGATGACACGCTGTGCAATGCGGCATTAATTTATGCAGAAATCGCTTGTTTACAAAATAAATAGTTATGGAAAGTGACAGCTAGCTGTCAAATTCTGAAGAGACTAGTGAATATTTTTTATTCTTTTTTCACTTACTATTTATTTATTTCAATGTAAAATAACATTATCTGTACGCAGCACAATGTAGTGCTGCGTACAGATAATGTAATTTTGATGATGATTGTGTTAATAAAACAGCTAAAATAAAAAATCTGTAATGGACGTTGAAATACTATAGCGAACGACGCGTGAACTCGTGAAGCTCAGAATTTACATTGATTAATCACGTGGCGTCAGCGCGCCCCCCGCGGGGAGTGCGGCCTAGTGCGTTGTGCTACGGTAACGATACATTGCGCGTGAGGTATTAAAACAAATCACATTTATTGGATTCTCATAAAGTTCCTGAAATAATTTCATGTACCGATTGTCTTAGTATGATTATACTGAATTCATCTCATCGGTCTGCGAAGGGCTGTCCCTTCACCTGTATATATTATTATACAGGGTGTTAGGGTGAACACCGTTATCCTTGCAACCAGTGGTTTAGTTTCATTTATAGATCGTAAAATCAATGGAAAATTACAACTTTTTTTTTTTTTTTTTTTTATCTACATTTTACCACAAGAGACGCAAGTTTGTTGCCCTATGCGCTAGGGCAACAAACTTGCGTCTCAACACGGGCGTGGGGTGCGGGATGTGACCAGACCGGCCGCAAGCGTGACCTCTCCCTCAGTCAGTCAGCTGTTTCGCTAGAGAGCACGGTGTCAGATACATTTTTTTTTAAATCTTTTAATGAAAATAACGTTTTTTTTTGTTGTGTCATTTATCGTCGGTCATTTATTTTTATATTTAAGTCAACTACCCATGGTTTGAATGACAAGAGTGTTTACCCTTACAGCCTGTATAACATAATATTATACTTACTATTTTTATGGTTGATTTACTGTTCTACAGTTTGGTAGAGTTGGAAGTACTGAGTCACTGAATACCTATATAAATATTGTCAACAGTTTAGCCCGGCCACATAGGTACATACGGAATTCCGTCGAATTATCTATTCGGAATTTCGTAAGCAGCAAATCCATACAAACGGCCGGCCACATTTAGATGGAATTCCGTTTAGGAATATTTCCAATCGGACAAAACTTTGAACGGAGAAGATAAAGATTTACCGCCTTCGAAATTCCGAATCGATATTTCGAAACGGAATTCCTTAAGTATGTGGTAGGAGTGAGGCGTATTGATCGTCACAGATAGAAATAACAGATATTAAAAAATAGCAGATACAACTGTTCCTAACTATAAAACATATCTGTTACTTAAAATACGATTTCCGACTTTAAAGAAAAGAAATAAAGAAGATATTCAATTGAGATTTAACCTCTAAAGTTCTTACTATAAGTATTTATCGTCCGTTCGAAAATAACAGGCTGTGATTTAAATAACAGATATTTGGATGTTGTCTATGTGTGCATTCTTCCAAAATGACAACTGCCCTTCGTCCCTTTCCCCTTACTCGCCTGTGCAATCGACGCCATATTTGTTTGTTATAAAGTGGGTGATAGACGTGCGTACTTAAGTACGCGGTCTTTAAGTTCGCGACCTTACTCGGCTCGCCGTCGGTGACACGTGACACACGTGAAGCCCGTGAAGCTTGCTCAAAATTTAATTGTCAAATTGGCTCGCGGCTCGCGGCGATGACAGACGGGTGAGTAAGCTCGCCGAGCCATAAGTACGCGTACTTGCTCGCACGTCTATCACCCCTTTAAGTCTACCATAGTGTAGTCTGTGGTTGTCTACAACCGCCAAGTCTGTGGCTTTGAGATAAAAGTACTCTATGGCTTTGAGCCAAAGCCAATGCTTTGAGCAAGGCGCCAAACTTTTTAACAGACTGACAGACAGTTAAACTTTGTCTGTCAGGGTGCGTAGTCTTGTGGTGAAGCTGTAGTGTATCGAAATCGGTAATCGTAAAACGTGGTGTTTTTCTAGCGTTATTAATGAAAAGTTGAAGTTATATGTAATTTATCGAAATAGAATACAATACTTGAGCTTAGATGTGAAAATAACTGCAGTGTGGCAATTACCGGTAAGTATACCTACTATTGGCAAAATACATTAAACTAGCTGCCGTCAGCGGCTTCGCCCGCGTGTAATCTTTATAAATTATAGCCTATGTTACTCAGGGTGAATGTAGCTTTCTAATGGTGAAAGAATTTTTGAAATCGGCGCAGTAATTTATGAGTTTATTCATTACAAACATACACACAAAAATACAAATCTTTCCTCTTTATAATAATAGTATAGATAAAGATAAAGATCATTTTATTTGTCAAAACATGTGTAGGTCATAATAATACATGCAAAAATGGATGTTTACTAAAGATGGTACATTACTTATCGATTGTATCAACATGTTTTACCACGACTGGTGTACAAATATTAATTATTATATGCAATGAATGAGTGAATGAATGTCAAAATGAGATATCTAAATAGTAAATGTCATGAACTAACAAAGTCTAAAACAGTTTACAAATTAAGTCACTTAATAAGTTGTATATAGAATTATTATTATGTGTTAACAATTTAAATGTCATCCTTCACCTTCAGTTAAATAAATTTGTCACTAAGGAAATCTTGTACATGATAGTAACATTTACTAATCAGAATTTTCTTTAAGGTACTTTTAAAGCTATTGGCGTTCAATTTTTTTATCGAGTTCGGTATGTGGTTATAAATTAGTGGAGCTCTGCATACTACACTTTTCTGTAACAGTGCTGTTTTAGCAGGCTGTGCACAAAGTCTACTATTGTCACGGCGCTGACTGTGTGAGGGTATGTGAGTAAAATAATCCAGGTTGTTATGAACGAATACAGCTGTTTCGAGTATATACAGTGATGGTAGTGTAAGGATTTTATGTTCAATAAATAGTGGTTTACAGCTTTCTGTGCTTTGAATACCGAACATAGCGCGTACGCATCGTTTTTGTACTTTAAATACCATCTCTTTGTCGGTGGAATTGCCCCAAAAAATAATGCCGTACCTGAGGATGGATTCAACAAGCCCGTAGTATGCACACAGTAGTGCATTCTGGTGGATGGTTGGAGCTAGTTTATATAGTGCGTAGGAAAGACTACTGATCTTTTTGCATAGTAATTGTATGTGTTCTTTCCAATTTAACTTACTGTCAATAGTTAAGCCAAGAAAACGAGCCGTAGCAGTTTCTTTTATAGTATAGTTATTATAAGTCAATTGTATATTTTGAGAATTTTGTAGTCTTTGTCCAAAGTGCATTATATTCGTTTTAGTTAAATTTATTTTTAAGTTATTATTATTCAGCCATGAAATTATAGATGTCAAAGAATTATTAATGTCAGAGTTATAATGGTTAATGTCCTTACATGCAATTGTAACAGTGCTATCGTCAGCAAATAATGTCATAGGTTGATTCGTTGCATTTGGCAAGTCGTTAATGTAAATAATAAATAAAAGTGGACCCATTACGGTGCCTTGAGGGACACCGTATGTCACATAGCGCTTCATAGATGTGTATGTTTCTTCTTTTTTGGTTGTATAATTAACTCTGCTTATTAATGTCATTTGTTGTCGATTTGTTAAATAGGATCGAATTAAGTCTAAGATATTTCCCCTGATACCATAAGTGTCAAGTTTGTTTATAAGTATATTTTTATCTACGTAGTCGAACGCTTGTGTCATATCGCAATAGATAGCGCAAACGGGTGATCTCTTGTCCACATAACATAAGACTTTTTCTATAAATTCATATATTGCTATATTAACAGATTTGTTTTGTCGGAAACCTTTCTGTTCATTACACAATATTTGTTTATTTTCAAGATAGGAATAGATTTGACTGTATAAATATTTCTCAAAAACTTTTGCGAATATTGGTATTAAAGCAATGGGCCTGTAATTATCCATTAATAGCTTGTCGTCTTTTTTGTACAAAGGCTTTATAATTGATAACTTGAGGGCGTTTGGGAATATCCCTGCTGTTATGGACAAGTTAATAATGTGACTTAGATGGTGAGATATATCCTCATTGACATTTTTTATTATTTTGGTGGAGATCTCGTCATACCCTACACTGTTTGTGTTTTTCAATTTTTTAATGATTTGACTTGATAATTTTTTATAGATAATAAAAATATTATTATATACACCCCTTTGCAAAAAAAACGGGCGGTTTTGATTTTTGTACATTATTGGTAATCATTTAGTTGTAAAGAGCCAAAATATATTACTGACACTTAATAAAGAGTCTGGGTAAGAAAAAAAGTTAATTCCAAATTCGAAACTTTTGTTTAAAAACAATTTATATATATATAATAAATAATCCCGTTTTCCGTGACATTTTCACAGACGATGTATTTCTGTTGCCGCTATAACAACAAATACTAAAACACAGAATAAAATAAATATTTAAGGGGGCTCCCATACAACAAACGTGATTTTTTTTCTCGTTTTTATAGATTACGGAACCCTTCGTGCGCGAGTCCGACTCGCATTTGGCCGTTTTTTATTGGTGTTTTAAAAATATGTCTGTCTATACAGTGTTAACTCCATTTTACGACAAACTCTCGAAATTATGTACTTGATTTTTGTTGGTTTACATTTCCTTATACTGATGTAGACACTAATGTAGCACCCATTTTAAAACTAGCGAAAAAAAAAATATTTTTTCTTGAATTCAAATTCTTAATTGACGCTCGAAATGAATTCACAAATACCTACCTACTCTATTAATCTTAAAAAATCCTTACTTAGTATTTATACTTACAACAATAATTTACTAAAATTATTAGTAATCAATCATGTTTGAGTTGAGGTCGAAAAGTACTGTTTTTACCCGACTGCCCCAGAAGGAGGGTAATGTTTTTCGAGAGTATGTATGTATATAATGTATGTTTGTATGTATGTGTGTATGTCTATTTCTTTGGCACTCTGTAGCCTAAACGGCTTGATGGATTTTAACATTTGAGGTGTCGTTAGATTTGTCTTAATTGTGGGAGTGACATAGGCTATAGCGATTTTTTTATATACCTATTTCATCTGCAAATAAAAAAAAGGGAGCGGATTTTTTTTTTTTTAAATAAATTACGATATTGGTATAGGACATGTTCTTATTATTGGTAACTGTGTTGGTAAACGTTACCATAAAAGTTTCATTCATTATGTTAGTTATAAAAGCTAGTAGTTAAGTTATTCCAAAAATATAATTTAATACAACAATTTTTTTTTAAAAAAAGCTTGAAATAAATCAAAATTATTTAAAAAACAAAAATAAATAATTTTTTGAGGCAAACAACGCACGGATGGCGTAAACGCTCCTAGGGCTGGCGCACATCTGGCAATGCGCAGCGCAGTGCGGTTGTCACACAAAAATCAACGTTGCGAGCCTTAAAATAAAGTCGAAAATAAATAACCAGAAACGCGCAACTTTTTCTGCTTAGATACACTTTCGAGCGTGGAGGTTTATTTATTCTCAACTTTATTTCAACAACTGCAAGTCCGGTATTTGTTTGGCAGTGACAACCGCGCTGCGCTGCGCTTCGCCAAGTGAGTGCCCTTAAGCAATAAACGATACTTTCTAAATTGCCAAGTTTAATAAGGACTACAGCTGTGTACGTTCTCTTGTTTGTTATTTTATTGCTTTATTGTCCAGCACGTATTTACCTCGACTGTCGGCACCATTAGTACCGAAGATTCTAAGAAATTCGTCCTTTTGTTTAGTGTGATTACCTTGCACGTGTTTTACTTTATTAACAAACACAGTACCCCGAGCTCTGCTCGGATGATTAAAACTTTTTACAAAAAAAAAAACAATCGACTTCCAAAAAAACACTAAAAAAGTTAAAAAGTGAAAAATAACTTATTTCGAAAGTCGGTGGCAAAAAACGAAAATTGAAAAGCAAAGACACCGACTTCCGAAATAAAAGTTATTTTTCACTTTTTAGTTGTGTTACCTACCCCACACAAATTCGAATATCACTACCTGCTATGTAAATAACAGTGACTGAGTCAAATAAGATAGCTTCTAAATAGACTAGTGGGAATAATAAGTAATTATTGAAGCTTACTCACACACTACGCAAGCAAAGTTAATAATTTTTTTATAGGAATTAGAAAATATTTTTTTAAATCGGTTTACAATTGGCGAAAATAATATCGATGAACATACAAAAAAAAAATACATACAGACGAACATAGAACCTCCTCCTTTTTGAAGAAGTCGGTTTAAAATAGATAAACATATCGTCCAAGTAAGTAGTAGTACCAATGTTGTATCATATCCCCGAAGCTGTGAGAATAGAGAAAACGAATTTCTTAGAATCTTCGGTATATATGATGCCGACTCTCGACGTGGTACGTGCTAGACAATATAGAAACAAAATAAAAAAAAAACAAAAAAAAGTAATAAAAAATTTAAGTAATAAAAACTAAAACCCAACTACGACAAGAAAGTCAATTAACTAAAAAGGTATAAACAAGACACCAGACAGACAAATTAAAAATCCGAAGTCACACATGTTTGGGCCGTATATCGAACAGATTACGTTATTTTTTATTTATTTAATGTGACGTCACATAGCCTATAACCAGCGGACGATCAAAACGCTTCCAACGATACCTCATTTGTTGTGATGAGTGGTTTAGAAGATAGGACAGATGATGAACATACATACATACATACCGGTCAAAATCATAACCCTCCTTTTTTCTTCGCCGTAGTCGGGTAAAAACAGCTGTTCCGTACATTTTGACGAGTTATGCGAACATAAATGTACGGAACAGCTGTTTTTTTTTTTCGCGATTTCACATTTTGTTCCCATAGTAAAAGTTGTTCATATGAGTACAATGACTCCTTAAGAGGTTGTCGGTGTTACCAATAACCCTGTATAGAGTTTACACAGCATCATACTTACAAACATTAAAAAAAAAACTATTTTAGTAACAAAAATTGTCTTGTCCTTTCAGCTACCAATAACTACCAAAAATTGACGTCACCACATGACACTACCAGAATAGAAAATATCGGCTAAGTTGATAAGAGGGAAAAATATCCTATGAATGACTTGGACAGCCAGAGTTCTAAAATAACATGACAAAATAAAATTCGTCAAAATTTTCTGGACCTGCGCGACTGCTGATCCACATAATACTCTTTTGTATTGTTTACATCTGATCACACACGCACAAATTACCAGAAGAAATTTTAATAACATACAAGTTACGCCAGTTATTAATGCAACTGTATTTTTCAAATAAGTCATACTTTTTGAGTTGAAAGATGGAAAAACTGCCAATGTGTAGGATATGTTTAGTGGAGAATGTCCGCATGTTTGTAGTGGCCAACAGAAATTGGCAGGAACTATATGAGAGGCTGACTGATATTCCAGTAAGTTGATAATATAATACATTACTTACTTAATAGGTATTTAGGCCTTTCCCCCACCCTGCCAGGGTTGCGGGTTAGTCCGAAAGGGATACCGGGACCTTGGCAACAGGCACCTGAACGAACACGGGTGGGTTTTAGTCAGTAAAAGTCTGAAACGCCCGCCCCGTTCGCTCCACCCAGAGCGGGAGAAGTCATTGGATGATTTCCCAACCTCAAAAAAAAAAAAAAAGGCCTTTCCCCCACCGTCGCGTTTTTAACACGCAATAATAACGCGCGAAAATAGCGCACTATAACATAATACATAACTTATCATACTAAGGCCGAATTTCACTAAACTTTTATACCGAGTATAAGTCTTATCCTGTGAATAAATTTTGAATTTTTGACAGTTTTTCCATACAAAACCTGTCAGACGACAATTTTATTCCACGGGTAAAAGATATCTGACTTTGATGAAATCAGCCCTTAGGGCGAATTTCACCAAACTTTTATACCGAGTGTAAGTCTTATCCTGCGAATAAATTTTGAATTTTTGACAGATTTTCGATACAAAAACTGTCAGACGACAATTTTATTCCACGGATAAAAGATATCTGACTTTGGTAAAATCAGCCCTAAGAGCATTATATTATTATTGTACCTATTTAAACAAATGAAAATGACTTATGATTTATTAAAAGACCATTTTTTTTTGCAGTTTGTAACTGCAGACCGTAGACCGATGCTCGCCTGTTTCTTCTGCTGCGCTAAACTAAAGCAATGCTACCGATTACTGAGACAATGTCTGCAAGCCGAAGAACTGTTCGCTCAGATCATGAATGTGGATTATGAGGTGAGGTATCATTCAACAGCCATTAATTCTCAAAAAATTTAATTGACTTCTAAAAAAGAGGAGGTTATAATGTACGTCTGTATTAAAAAAAAAAGTAAAATCTTCTTTAGGTGCATTGAGTGATTTTTGGTATGAATGGTTTCGCGTCACCGACATGCCCGCGCCGACATGCTGTATTAGCAGTTAGTGAAGGTCAAGTTTTTTTTGGAACGAAGGTCTTAACACTCCGAACAGACACGGCCTGCGGTGTCGGATTACCGCGGGCCACGGCTCCAGCCGCTGCAACAACACACCACAGCCCTGCCCGAAGCGCCATTTTCTCAATCTTCGTTATGGTTGCCGTTTTAATAGTTTTCGAGGGTGCTAAATCCGTCAGTGAGGTCAAAATGTAAGATGGCGGCTGCAAAAATATTAAATTTTTTCATCATGGCATGGTTATCGTTTGTATAGTTTTCGGGGGTGCTAAACCCGATAGTGACGTTCAAATGTAAATCCATGGAATTTTCATATATTTTTGTTTTATGACCACCTGTGTGTAAAAAAGGTTTGTGATCGTGGGACGTGATCACCAGCATTTTTCCCTAATACTTTATTTATCTTTTACAGCCCAATCCTTTAATAAACCAAGACCGCTTAGAGTTTTTCGGTGGTTTTATTAAATCTCCAACAGAGAACATAAATATAGTTGATGGATATCAAACAGAAGACATTGCTATCAAAGAAGAATTACCAGCTGTTTGTGAGGGACTAGATGATATTATTGTGCCAAAGGAGGAACATCAAAGTGATGGTATGTTTTTAAGAACAAAAATAAATAAATAATAGGTATCTCAAAATAAATTAAAGATAGTCTATTTATTTTATATTGATCATAAAATGTTTTGGAAATAAAACAAATGTTAAGGCGACGATAAGCGACTTTTAATGTTTTTTTTATACTGTAGATCAGGTCTAAACGAGTAGTGTTTAATGATTTGGTAAAAATATGTGTGCAGCATTTTCTTTAACCTAATCTATGAATATTTTAGATTATGTTTATATTACATGGTAGTGTAATTAATTTGTAAAGATATGTCTAACGCGGATAAAAAACTGAGAGCGTAACTGAAGCGTATTTTTATGAAACCTTCACCATTTTAAAGAGAATTTAATTATTTATTTATTTTACTTATACGTGTTTTATTAAAACATCTTTTATAATATGTACAATAAAAATAATTCGTCTAATTTGGGAGAGCGCTCCTTGATACGCTGGCTGGACGCACGACGCGTTGAGTGAGCACAGAACATGCAAGCTAACCACTCAAGGTCATTGGTATTTAAATATCTCGTGTTACGGGCGCACCCAATCACAAATTGCTTAGAATGATAATCTGTTATGCCGAAAATACTGCAGCATTCATTTTGAAATAAATATATGTTAAAGTTGAGGATTGATGCTAGGTCTTATGTGAGACGAAAACACGATTACATAAAATTTTCTCGATAGAAAAAGATTCCAAAGTTACCTCTGCACAGAATTATAAACCGCTGGTATTCAAAAAATACTTCAAATAAGATCATGAAACTTTGCATGATAACTGAACTAACTATAAAGCAGGTCTTATGTCTGTCATTTTTTTTTAATTACCATTATTTTCACAGTAAAAAGCACTTACCTAAACTTTTCGACGCTTTGAGGCCCATGCGCCCCACTCCGTCTCGTTCTCACTCAGGTCTCGAGTCGTATGGTGCGAGCGGCATAAAATCTGAGGTTGGGTGCGCCCTTAATAATAAACGAGTAATACTTTGACTGTTGTTTACTTACAGAGCTAGAACCGGAAAATTTAGACAAAAGCTGTCTTGATGTAGCAGATAAAACACCACACTGTTCTGAATCAAATTTACAAGATGACGTGGCTTTAATGTTGTTTAAAACTGAAGTGGAAGAAGAACAAGAAGTACTTAAGAAGAAACGAAGAGCTGCGGAGACAAAAAGTAAGTATTAGTTAGTTAATCTATAGGTTAACAAACAGGCCAATGGTTCACCTGATAGGGAGTCGTTAGTGTTACCTAAAAGGCGTACCCACTTAACCCACGTAGTAAAATAAATGAACTGTTCATTTCTGATAATAATAACAATACCACGACCAACAAGATGACCAGTCACCACAAGCAGGACTCATTCACGAGCATAACGCTAAGATCAGCCATTACCCCCTCGCTATTATTGTGCCCCGACGCTACCGCAAGCAGTGACAACTAGGTAGCATGACGGCCATGCTCAAAAAATGCTGTTGAAAATAACTTAAGGTTGATGCGCTAGGGTGGCCCGCGAAATTCAAATTTTCTTACGTTTTTTGCAATTTGCAGGTCAGTATCAGGTTGTATGTTGATCTAAATATTATTAGCGCTCGTAACAAATATGGATTTACAGAATTATAAACATTAGAATCAGTAATACAACTCTCTGAGTTCATGAAAGTGCCAAATGTCATTATTTCATGAAATAGTCATTCAATACACTTACATGAGCTTAGAGAGTTGTATTGCTGATTCTAATGTTTATAATTCTGTAAATCTATATTTGTTACGAGCGCTAATAATATTTATATCAGCATACAACCTGACACTGACCTGCAAATTGCAAAAAACGTAAGAAAATTTGAATTTCGCGGGCCACCCTAGCGCATCCCCCTAAAATGTAAATATGTATTTGAGGATATAACTAGTAACTAAATAGTGAATGCCGCTTGGGAAGGTCAAAAATATGCTCAGTATGTAAGTAACAAGAATTATTCCAGAATATATTAAAATATTAGTTAATCTTTAAACTGATATAACTCTGTCCGGACTGAGTTTACGATATAAGACCCCATACAATATATCATTTGTAATATTATTCTGCATCACTTTTTTCTTAACCGATCGACTGCCGCCAAAAAAGAAAAAGGCATTAATTTTACGCAATGTCTTTTGTACATACCTAACTACATAATTAGAATCATTAATACATCCCTATTTAAGTTAGATTTGATCCATATGAACAAATCTCTTATGCAAAAGTTAATACAATTTTGTACTTCATGTCTCTAGTGATAAAAGTACTTATCCATTGTCTCCAAACATTTCTACAAGTGTCAATCATGCAATCCGCAATTATTTTGGTTTGTGTGCATTTTAGTCTTCTTCCAACATTGAACGTACCATTATTATAATCACAGGAGCGACTATTGTGAAGAAACCAAAACTAGACACACGAAGAACTAAACTAGGCGACGCAATGACAGCCGAGCCAATGAAAAAAGAAAAATTAGGCTCGAAAGTTATCCAGATAGCACAAAACCTAACGTCCAAGCTTGACACTTATTTCAAAGAGCCTTACAAATGTGATCAGCGTAGTTTTAATGGAGTAAAAAGAAAAATACGACTTACTCGTACACAAATTGGTGAAAAATCTTATAAGTGTGATGTATGTCAGCGCAGTTTTTGTGAAAAATTTAATTTATCAAGACATATGCGTTCACACACGGGTGAAAAACCTTATAAGTGTGATGTATGTCAACGTGGTTTTAGTCAGAAGTGGAGTTTAATAACACATACCCGAATACACACCGGTGAAAAACCTTTCAAATGTGATATATGTGAGCGTAGTTTTGGTGGAAAAACAACTTTAACAAATCATATTCGAATGCACACTGGCGAAAAACCTTATAAGTGTTATGTATGCCAGCGCAGTTTTATTCGAAAGGATCATTTAACAAATCATATTAGTATACACACCGGTGAGAAACCTTTCAAATGTGATATATGTGAGCGTAGTTTTAATGAAAAGGGTACTTTAACAAATCATATTCGTATACACACTGGTGAAAAACCTTATAAGTGTGATGTATGCCAGCGTAGTTTTCGTATAAAGGATCTTTTAACAAATCATATTAGTATACACACTGGTGAAAAACCTTACAAATGTGATTTATGTCAGCGTAGTTTTCGTCAAAAGTGTTATTTATCAAAACATATTCGAAAACACAGTGGTGAAAAACTTCATAAGTGTGATATATGTCAAAGTAGTTTTAGTCAAAAGTGTAAGTTATCAAAACATATTCGAATACACACTGGTGAAAACCCTTATAAATGTGATGTATGTCTGCGTAGTTTTAATGCAAAACATATTTTATCAGAACATATTTGTATAGGCACTCGTGAAAAACCTTATGAATGTGGTGTATGCCAGCGTACTTTTAGTAAAAAGTGTCATTTATCAAGACATATGCGTTCACATTCACACACGGGTGAAAAACATTATGAGTGTGATATATGTCAGCGTAGTTTTAGTGTAAGAAGTACATTGTCAAGACATATTCGTATACACACTGGTGAAAAACCTTATAAGTGTGATGTATGTCAGCGTAGTTTTAATAAAATGTATCATTTATCAAGACATACGCGTATACACACTGGTGAAAAACCTTATAAGTGTGATGTATGTCAAAGTAGTTTTAGTCGTAAGTATAATTTAACAACACATATTCGAATACACACCGGTGAAAAACCTTTCAAATGTGATATATGTGAGCGGAATTTTAGTGAAAAGGGTACTTTAAAAAAACATATTCGTAAACACGAGTGCTCCTTCCTAATTAATAAAGGAGGCTCAAATGCAGGCAAACAAAGTGTCCGTTAGAAATAAAAAACCGACTTCCAAAAAAAAAACAAAACAGTGAAAAATAACCGAAATTAAAGTTATTTTTCAATTTTTTTGTGTTGTTTTTGGAAGCCGGTTGTTTTTTTTTTGTAAAAAGTTTTTATTATTTTAAAGTTTAGAGACGCAGAAGAACAACAAAGCTGTGTGAGGTACTGTTTAGTTTCTGGGGTATCCGTTAAGGGGACTTAGGAGAGGTCATTATCAAGCAAATTACCCCTGCTGACCCCTATGCCAATGTCAACCATTTTCGAATAATTTGACATTTTATATTAAATAACATTTTGTGTTTATTTTATTTTTTATTTAGGCTGTTAAGCGGCGCGCTATTTACGCACCGCGTATTTTTTATAATAAATAATCACACAACAAAAACGTTAACAATGGAAAATGGCGCGCTGGTTTTGTTTGGTGTTTGTTGTAAATAAAGGCACTGGTAAAACCTATAAACAGCCTATATAAAAAACATAATAAACACAAAATATTTTAAATACGCGAATTAAGGTGACATGAACATGTAATTTGATGAAATATTATGTTAATTTATCAGATTTTATTTATTTACACAGTAGGCATAAAAAGACATGAAGTCTCTTTGGTGAGATTAAAAAAGGGCTCATCGCCAACTAGTAAAAATAGTTATCCGTGGCGCACATTACCTCACTAGTGTGGTAATTTAAATTAAAAAGCACGCGTGTTTAATACACTGCATTATGAACCTAAAAGCGGTTCACTATGAGCCGCCTTACGAGCAAGTGTGTTGAAAAAATGTCTATTGTGTAAAGTCAATTGTGTGTACGAAAGAAATGTCAATGCTCAAAAGTGCTTATTTTATTGTGACAAATATGTTAATGTATGTTTGGCGTTCCAGTGGAAGGATAAATAAATAATTATTAATTCCACATACATTGTTGTTTTTTATACCCATTTGTGTATCTACGCAAAAGAGACACCTACTTACTACGTCCATCCTAGATACTGTAGACTCCGAGGTGAGCCTACGGTACCGGTACTAATAAACACACGAGTCACACTCACACGTAATCTGTTCGATTTATGATTTATCCCTAACACGTGTGACTCCGGATTTTTAATTTGTCTGTCTGTGGTGTCTTGTTTATACCTTTTTAGTCGTAGTTGGGTTTTAGTTTTTTTACTTTATTTTTTTATTATAAGGCTTCATACTGTTTCACACGGGTAGCAATAAGTACTCAAACTCAAAGCATTTATTTCTAATAAACCAATTACAGGCACTTTTGAATTGTCAGTCAGACAATATGAAGCTAGTTGCCCATTCCAAAGCGTAGTAGGTTCCTATGGAGAAGAACGGGCAAGAAACTCCACGGACACTCTTTTAGATCAGAATATTGTTACAATATGTTGTTTACATCATTCATGTTGGAATCATACATGTGAGTACAAGCTGTACGTACTTATCTACGGGGACCCACCTACCTACATACATACCTACCTACAAGAAAGAAAGAATAACATTCATTTATATTTTTTTTAATATTGAGTGGGGTACCTATCAAAATGAATAAATTTATTTGAAATGAGAATTGATAAAAAAATAAAAACCTCAAAATAAAAAAAGTAATTGTACTCGTAAAACTAAAAAACCCGATTGCGAAAACACATAGCTGAAAAGAGAAAAACGAGCTTTATAATCCATAGAACTTTGGAATTACAGGTGGGACAAAGCTATAACCTAAAACATGGTCTAACTTTTGTTTGTCCCCGCCTGCGATAGCTTCTAAAAGTCTCTCGGTGGCTTCATAATAATGGCAAGTGATTGCGTTTTGTGGAGAGGATGACCGGCTGAGAAACCGGGTTCGTCTTCTTTACAAAACGACTCACACCCAAAATGTATTTTTAATTTTAATTTTTTAATTTATGTATATACTAACACTAGGTATAAGGTACTTTACTAACACTACGGATCTCTGTTATCTGATTATTTGAAAAAAAAAAAAAAAAAAAATTGCTAGTGGAATTTCCTACATTTAAGGCTCGCATTCAAAACGGAAAGGACCATGGGAAGAAACGTCCCCACCCACCAACACGCTTGAGACTAGTGTCATTCGAAGCGTCTGGTGGGTTCGATACTTTTTTACTATGGCAACATTTTTCAAAAATGTGGGGTTTTCCTGGAATATTACTTTTTTTATTCAATATTAGCATTATTTTACATTTATATATTTTCTTAGTTTGCACTTAAGAGGCATAGAATATAGTGACCTAAATATGGTTCTCATTCATGACAACCTTACTTTTTATCAGGGACCATTTTTTTTTTCTCTGATACCTTTTTTTAAAGT
Organism: Lithophane socia; assembly: GCA_947522985.1. Lineage (NCBI taxonomy): Eukaryota > Metazoa > Arthropoda > Insecta > Lepidoptera > Noctuidae > Lithophane > Lithophane socia. The sequence continues at coordinate 1,705,763 of OX383281.1, read as the reverse complement.
TAGGTTCGGTTAGGTTATGTTTGGTTAGGATAGGTAATTATAGCTTAGGTTAGGTTAGCTAACCGAAAAGTTTAGGTTAGGTTAGGTTAGCTTCTGTGCGCTTTCAACGCGGCTGTACGTGGGAATCGTGCGATCGATGGCCCTTTACGGGGCTCCGATCTGGGCGGCTGACCTGACGGCCGGTAGTATCGCCGTCCTGCGCAAGCCGCAGAGAGCGATGGCCGTCAGAGTCATCAGGGGGTATCGCACGATCTCCTACGAGGCGGCTTGTGCACTGGCCGGATCCCCGCCCTGGGACCTCGAGACGAAAGTACTCGCGTCATCGTATCGGTGGCGCGAGGAAGCGAGAGTGCGGGGTGAGCAACCGATGCAGCGACACATAGAGCTGCATCGGTCTCAGCTTCGCGAGGTCCTGATGGCGGAATGGCGGGACAGGCTTTCACGCTCCAGCGCCGACATCATCGAGGCAATCCGGCCGGTGCTCGAGCGCTGGCTCGGGAGGAGGCACGGCTCCCTGTCGTTTCGGGTCACGCAGGTGCTCTCGGGGCATGGTTGCTTCGGGAAGTACCTGTGTCGCATAAACAGGGAGCCGGACGCCCGGTGTCACCACTACGTTGAATGCCAGGAGGACACGGCGCGGCCTACGCTGGCAGAGTGTCCCGCTTAGGACGCCGCGCCGTGCCCTCATCTCAGAAGAAGGCAGTGACTTGTCGCTGCCGGCCGTAGTCGAGTCGATGGTCGGCAGCGAGGAGTCCTGGGACGCGGTGGTTTCCTTCCGTGAGACAGTCGTTTCACAGAAGGTGGCTGCGGAAAGGGAGAGGGAGATCTCTTCCACTCACCCGGCCCGCAGCAGGCGCACCGGGCGTCGGCGGAGGGCGGTAAACGCCCTCTTCCAGCCCCCCTAAATGGGTCCAGAGACGACGGACTCGGGGACGTCCGTCGCCCCCTACACATCAGGACCCGAGGTGGCGGTGCGTAGTGTTCCACGCGCGCCCCTCTTAGACGTCACGGGGGGAGTCAAACACCTCACTCCTCGGGTCACGGGGGGGCCCCTGACCCGAGGAGTCCCGCAATGGCGGGCCAGTCTGGGGTTGCGGAAGATTTTTACGTTCCCGTGACCCCCGGCGAAGGTGTGAGCTGGAACACTGGGGTGGTTTTTAGTCAGTAAGAGTCTGACAGACCCCTCCGCCCTCCCCAGGGCAGAGGTCATCCATGAGGATTTAAAAAAAAATAGGTAAGGTTAGCCGTTTTTTTTTAAGTTTTTTGTACAATTATCCAATCACAAGAATACACAAATGCTGTTCATCATTGAGGAGTTCCATTTGACCTTCAAAATCCAAGATCAAATTATCACTGTTAGGTTAGGTGAGGTTAGGTTATGTTTGGCAAGGATAGGCAATTATAGCTTAGGTTAGGTTAGCTAACAGAAAAGTTTTTTGTTATTACAAAAAAACCCCATTGATTTTGCAATGGAGCAAGACAGTAAGTCTTTCTCGGGATCCCTAAAAACATATTGACACGTATCCTATGACTGTTGGAGGGTGGGGACGGAGTCCATACAAAATCCCCCATGGTCCTTTGTTACGCAATTGCGTAAAGGCATTCAAAGTTTAAACGAAACTCTGCAAGCTAACAGTTTGTAACAGACCATATGTCGATTTTATTACAATTCTGTATTGAATATCTCTAGTGATCAAATGTCAGAAGGAGGAGCTCGTGGCTACGTAATAACAGCCGCACGGGTCGATTCATCAGGTTAAGCTACGCTTGCCGGGTCCGGTTGGTCCGTGGATAGGTGACCATCTTTAAATACCGATACTCCTCCGTGCCTCGGAAAGCACGTTAAGAGCGCTATTACAAAATCGAAGTGCAGATTTAGGTAAATTTGACGGGGCGCGGCAAAGATGCGCTCGTGTGAGTCTATTGAAGTACGCTACGCACACATGCAAACCGGGCGTGATCAACTTGATCCTTTCCACTTTACTTTTGAAATAAATTAAGTTACAGTTATTTATAGTTCGTGTTACTGTTATTTTTAGCATTGCATACAACAATTGTTTAAAAATATTATTTTACTTTAAAAAAAGTTAATTTTTTTTTTCAAGCAAGATTAGATAGTAGCCTATGTTATTAAATACTTTTTGTTAAAATTTGGAAAGTAAATTCATAGATAAAAAATAGAATTTCGGACGAAAAATTGTCAATAACTATCTGTGTTACGGAATTATTTTTGGTGTATTACTAAATGAAACATAAAAAAATTGACTTATACATTCCAAAGTTCAAGATACAGTTGTACCATGGATATTTTTATAAATGATTAAATTACTGTATCTTTGATGTAACAAAGCATCAAAAGACGCCCAAAAGTTAAATTTTATGAAACATCCTTTACAAAGACAAGTTTTTTACTGATTTGTGTAAACAAATTGAAATATTTATTTAAAACACTGTCAAGATTATATAATGAGACTTCCTCGGACATATTTTTTTTTTAAGTTTGAGGCTATAGCTTAGTCATAATCACACATCAAAACTAGCGTCAAACGCTCAAATTCAAGAAAAATTGTAATAGCCCTCTTGGTCCCGACTGTCATTTGTGGATCTTTGATAGTCGTTACGGGTCGTCAGAAGCCCGAAAGTCTGACAACCAGTTTTACTAAGGGGTATCGTATTACCCAGTTACTGGGTTGTGGAGGTCAGATAGGCAGTCGCTCCATGTAAATTACTGGTATTCAGCTGCATCCGGCATAACATAGTTGGGAAAAGGCTAGGCAGATGATGAGTGATCAAATGTCACCAAAAACTTGTCCTCTTCGGTCCTAGCGCGATTCAGGCAATCCCCATGTCAATCTTCTCTCCAACATTATACTTAACAGATTTTATAATTACAGCGGCGACTGTTGCGAAGAAACCAAAACTAGACACACGAAGAAGTAAACTAGAAGACGCAATGACAGCCGAGCAAACGAAAAAAGAAAAATCAGACTCGAATGTTATCCGTTTATCTCTAAAACGTACGTCCAAACCTGTCACCTATTTCAAAGAGCCCTACAAATGTGATCAGCGTAGCATTAATCCAGTAAAAAAGATTAAACAACACACTCCTACACAAATAGGTAAAAAACCTTATAAGTGTGATGTATGTCAGCGTAGCTTTAGTAAAAATAATAATTTAACAAAACATATTCGTATACACACTGGTGAAAAACCTTATAAGTGTGAAGTATGTCAGCGTAGTTTTAGTACAAAGGGTAATTTAACAAAACATATTCGTGTACACACGGGTGAAAAACCCTATAAGTGTAATTTATGTCAGCGTAGTTTTAGTGAAAAGCGTACTTTATCAAATCATATTCGTATACACAATGGTGAAAAACCTTATAAGTGTGAAGTATGCCAGCGTAGTTTTAGTACAAAGGGTAGTTTAACAAAACATATTCGTGTACACACGAGTGAAAAACCTTATAAGTGTGATGTATGTCAGCGTAGTTTTCGTATAAAGTATCATTTAAAAAATCATATAAGTATTCACACTGGTGAAAAACCATACAAGTGTGATGTATGTCAGCGTAGTTTTAGTGAAAAGAGTACTTTAACAAATCATATTCGTGTACACACTGGTGAAAAACCTTATAAGTGTGATGTATGTCAGCGAAGTTTTAGTCGCAAGGGTACTTTGTCAATTCATATTAGAATACACACTGGGGAAAAACCTTATAAGTGTGATGTATGTCAGCATAGTTTTAGTGAAAAGGGTACTTTAACTAAACATATTCGTGTACACACGGGTGAAAATTCTTACAAGTGTGATGTATGTCAGCGTAGTTTTATTCAAAAGGGTGATTTATCAAAACATATTCGAATACACACTGGTGAAACACCTTATAAGTGTGATGTATGTCAGCGTAGTTTTAGTGAAAAGGGTAGTTTAACAAAACATATTCGTGTACACACGGGTGAAAAACCTTATAAGTGTGATGTATGTCAGCGCAGTTTTAGTGAAAAGACTAATTTAACAACACATATCCGAATACACACTGCTGAAAAACCTTATAAGTGTGATGTATGTCAGCGTCGTTTTAGTGATAATTGTGTTTTAACTAGACATATTCGAATACATACTGGCGAAAAACCTTTCAAATGTGATAGATGTGAGCGTAGTTTTCGTCAAATATGTAATTTAAAAAGACATATTCGAATTCATACTGGTGAAAAACCTTATAAGTGTGATGTATGTCAGAGTAGTTTTAATGAAAAACATTATTTAATAGGGCATATGCATGTACACACGGGTGAAAAACCTTATAAGTGTGATGTATGTCAGCGTAGTTTTAATAAAAAACATCATTTAATAGGGCATATGCATGTACACACGGGTGAAAAACCTTATAAGTGTGATGTATGTCAACGTTGTTTTAGTCAGAAGTGGAATTTAATAACACATACCCGAATACACACCGGTGAAAAACCTTTCAAATGTGATGTATGTGAGCGTAGTTTTAATAAAATGCATCATTTATCAGGACATATGCGTATACACGGACGAAAATCCTTATAAGCGTCATGAATGTCAGCGTAGTTTTAATGAAAATCATCATTTATCCGGGCATATGAATGTCCACACGGGTGAAAAACCTTTCATAAGTGTGATGTATGTCAGCGTAGCTTTAGTGAAAAGACTACTTTAACAACAGATATCCGAATACAGACTGCTGAAAAATCTTATAAGTGTGATGTATGTCAACGTAGTTTGAGGCAAAAAGGTTGTTTATCTATACATGCTCGTATACACACGGGTGAAAAACCTTATAAGTGTGATATATGTCAGCGAAGTTTTAGTCGCAAGGGTACTTTGTCAATTCATATTGGAATACACACTGGGGAAAAATCTTATAAGTGTGATGTATGTCAGCATAGTTTTAGTGAAAAGGGTACTTTAACAAAACATATTCGTGTACACACGGGTGAAAATTCTTACAAGTGTGATGTATGTCAGCGTAGTTTTATTCAAAAGGGTGATTTATCAAAACATATTCGAATACACACTGGTGAAACACCTTATAAGTGTGATGTATGTCAGCGTAGTTTTAGTGAAAAGGGTAGTTTAACAAAACATATTCGTGTACACACGGGTGAAAAACCTTATAAGTGTGATGTATGTCAGCGCAGTTTTAGTGAAAAGACTAATTTAACAACACATATCCGAATACACACTGCTGAAAAACCTTATAAGTGTGATGTATGTCAGCGTCGTTTTAGTGATAATTGTGTTTTAACTAGACATATTCGAATACACACTGGCGAAAAACCTTTCAAATGTGATAGATGTGAGCGTAGTTTTCGTCAAATATGTAATTAAAAAAGACATATTCGAATTCATACTGGTGAAAAACCTTATAAGTGTGATGTATGTCAGAGTAGTTTTAATGAAAAACATTATTTAATAGGGCATATGCATGTACACACGGGTGAAAAACCTTATAAGTGTGATGTATGTCAACGTTGTTTTAGTCAGAAGTGGAATTTAATAACACATACCCGAATACACACCGGTGAAAAACCTTTCAAATGTGATGTATGTGAGCGTAGTTTTAATAAAATGCATCATTTATCAGGACATATGCGTATACACGGACGAAAATCCTTATAAGCGTCATGAATGTCAGCGTAGTTTTAATGAAAATCATCATTTATCCGGGCATATGAATGTCCACACGGGTGAAAAACCTTTCATAAGTGTGATGTATGTCAGCGTAGCTTTAGTGAAAAGACTACTTTAACAATAGATATCCGAATACACACTGCTGAAAAATCTTATAAGTGTGATGTATGTCAACGTAGTTTGAGGCAAAAAGGTTGTTTATCTATACATGCTCGTATACACACGGGTGAAAAACCTTATAAGTGTGATGTATGTCAACGTAGTTTTAGTCACAAGTGGAAATACCACATACCCGAATACACACCGGTGAAAAAAAATTCAAATATGATGTCAGCGTAGTTTTAATAAATGCATCATTTATCAAGACATGCGTATTCACACTTGTGAAAAACCTTATAAATGTACTTATGTGAATGTAGTTTAAGAGAATTCTGTCATTTGAAAAGTTATGTTGTAATAAACACTGGTGAAAACTTTATAAGTTTGTTATAATATGTCGGTGTAGTTTCAGTGGTAAGGTTTAATTTGTTTAATTTTAGTTTGTGTTTTCATTCGAACACACTGGTTAAAATTGCTGAAATGTGATAAACGCACGAAACTTTAGCATACATTTGAAACTACCTACTGACAAACGTTTTTAAAACATTTAAACGGCCCATTGTTAATCGCACCTATTTCTTCTAAACTTTAAATTAATTATGTACCTAAATAAAGTATTTGCGGAATGTTCGCACGGTTATTATGACTTGACAAAACATCGCTTTGTTTTATGCATTGATATACATATAAAGTACTAGCGACCCGCTTCTACTTGGCACGGAGTTTATGACTTGACAATACATCGAGATATCTCTGTTTTATGCATTGAGATTTATACAGTACTAGCTGCGCTCCGCGGTTTCACCTGCGTAAGTCTCGATTCCGAGGGAATATCGGGATAAAAATTATCCTTTGCCGTATTCCAGATCATAGTCTACCCCATTGTCAAAAGACATGAAGTCTCTCTGGTGAGATTAAAAAAGCGCTCATCGCCAACTAGTAAATAGTTATCCGTGGCGCACATTACCTTACTAGTTCGGTAATATAAATTAAAAAGCACGCGTGTTTAATACACTGCATTATGAACCTAAAAGCGGTTCAATAAGAGCCAGCGAATGTGGGTTGAAAAAATGTTGAATGTGTAAAATCAATTGTGTGTACGAAAGAAATGACAATGCTGTAAAGTGCTTATTTTATTGTGACAATTAATATGATAATGTGTGTTTGGCGTTACAGTGGAAGGATAAATAAATAATTATTAATTAAGGATTGATTCCTCATACATTGTTGTATTTTTACCGACTTCAAAAAAGGAGGAGGTACTACGTTCGGATGAATGTTTTTTTTTTTATGTATGTTCACCGATTACTCCGCCGTTTGTGAACCGATTTAAAAAAATCTTTTTTTGTTTTGGTAGGTCATGCTTCAGAGGTGGTCCCATATTTATTAGTTTTGCTTGCGTAGTTTTTGAGTTAGCTTCAATAATTACGTATTTTTCCCACTTTGCGTATGTAGACGATATCTTAATTTTTCCTTCACTGTTATTTACATAGCAGGTAGTAGTATTCGAATTTGTGTGGGGCAGGCACCATAACTAAAAAGTGAAAAATAAAAACTTTTTACAAAAAAAAAACCGACTTCCAACAAAAACACTAAAAACGTGTAAAAATAACTTTTATTTCGGAAGTCGGTGGCAAAAAACGAAAATTAAAAAGCAAAGACACCGACTTCCGAAATAAAAGTTATTTTTTCACGTTTTTAGTGTTTTTGTTGGAAGTCGGTTTTTTATACCCATTTGTGTATCTACACAAAAGCGACACCTACTACGTCATCCTAGCTACTGTAGACTCCGAGGTGAGCCTACGGTACCGGTACTAATAACACATTTTATTATGTTTAAGCATAGGATAATATTATTCCTATAATTGGAGCTATGTTTTAATTTAACTTATTCTTTCAGCTCGGGAGCCCGACAGCTCGCAGGGCTCGCTGTCGCCTGTTTCTATCTATTCTTAATACAAATCTAACGTTTACCTCCTATACAGGATGTAAGGGTAAACACTCTTGTCATTCAAACCATGGGTAGTTGACTTAAATATAAAAATAAATGACCGAACACAACAAAAAAAAAACTTTATTTTCATTAAAAGATTTTAAAAAGTTTCTATCTGACACCGTGCTTGCTAGCGAAACAGTTCACTGACTAAGGGAGGGATCGCGCTCGCTGCCGGTCAGGTCACATCCCGTACCCCCCGCCCGTGTTGAGACGCAAGTTCGTTGCCCTAGCGCATAGGGCAACGAACTTGCGTCTCTTGTGGTAAAATTTAGATCTAAAAATATTTTTTTAAAAGTTGTAATTTTCCATTGATTTTACGTTCTATAAATGAAACCACACCACTGGTTGCAAGGATAACGGTGTTTACCCTAACACCCTGTATATGCCATCAACATTACCACACTGAAGTTTTAGTCTAAAACCATGTGGAGTAAAGCATCTAAGTAGTATTATAATATCTGTGACAGTACTAATTGTATTACCTATACATTAGCTGTTGCCCACGACTTCGTCCGTGTTAAAGTTTGGCCCTCAGCCCACAGCGTCGCATTGAATCGTCCGCCCGCGCTATTACTTCGTTTTCACTTTTTTTCATTGTGCTCGGCTCCTAAGAGTCGCAGCGTGATGTTAAATAGCCTGCATCAAGAATGGGGCATCATATGCAAAAACATTTTTTTTTCAAGTCCCACTGGTGGTTCCAGAGACAAGCGCAATCAAACAAACTCTTCTGCTTTATTATAAGGCTTCACACGGGTGGCAATAAGTACTTATCTACGGCGCACCTACCTACCCTACCGACCTACATACCTATGTGGATATTTCCGATTCAACCTCTATGGATATTTCAGATTAAAAGTAATTTATTTGTCATCTTGTTTACGAGCTTGCGATTCGAGTTCGTGTTTAATCGTGTAATCTCGTGAATGTATGAAAATGCAAAATTGAAAAGTTTTAAGGTGGCTCATCAATTAAAGTCCGTGACTGTACCTACCTACATACAAACCTACCTACAAGATAAACAAAATAACATTTATTTATATTTTTTTTTATATTGAGTGGGGTACCTATCAAAATGAATAAATCAATTTGAAATGAGAAATGATAAAAAAAAATTAAAACCGCAAAATAAAAAAAAGTAATTGCAAAACTAAAAAACCCGACTGCGAAAACACATAGCTGAAAAGAGAAAACCTAGCATTATAATCCATAACATTTTGGAATAGGGAATATGCATGTGATTCAAATATGGGTCAAATATTTTTTTAAGTATATAAACTATGTTACTTCAGAATTATGCCTCCATTAATATTTTTGAATAAAATTTATTTTTGAGCGAGAAATTAATTTTTAAAAAGTCCCAAAAAACTGTGGGTAATTCAAATACTTGAAAAGGCTAAGAGCGGATGTGACGTAACAGTCCGGGATAACAATCAAAATGTCAATGTCAAGTCAATCAACAAGTGTCAAGTCAATGTCAAACGCTCATAGAAAAAGGAGTGTTTGACGTTGACTTAACAGTTGCTTGTCTGTTTTCACGGACTGTGACGTCACCACACCAAGCGCGTCAAATGGAGGGCGTTTAAATAGCCCGGATCGGTTGGATATTTTTAAACATTTTTTTAACTACTTTAAATTGCTTTTTTGCCGTCGATTTTTTTTTTCACTATTATTTGACGATGCAAACTATCGAATAAAAATATTTAAAAAATACATGCATATTCCCTATTGCAGGTGGGACAAACCAATAACCTGAAACATGGTTTAACTTTTGTTTGTCCCGCCTGCGATAACTTCTGAGAGTCTCTCGGTGACTTCTAAGAGTCTCAAATCAAATCAAATTATTTATTTGCTTAATACAGGTAGGTATAAAAAGATGTTACAAATAAATTTAAAGTACTCTGTATCATTACCTATTATGGTGTGCAAATATTTACATTATTATTAATCTATCAAATAATTATTAAGGTAACTTTGCAAAATTATTATAAGTACTCAAAAACATAAAAATTAAAAATATACTTAGTTAATTAAAAATTCTGAATAATACACATGTCAAAGCTTAAAAATAAAACCAAAAATTGTCAGATGAATTAAAATACATGTCATAGACTTAATAATCAAATAAATTAAATAAAAATATTGGTCCAAATTAAAATTATACAGATGTCAATTAAATTATTATAGCATGTCCCATTATTTGTGTTGTCATAATAATCAATGTCAGTAAATTACTCGTTAACGTTCGTTACGTTAATTAGTCTCTCGGTAGCTTCGTAATAATGGTAAGCGATTGCTAGTGGAATTTCCTACATATATGGCTCTCATTCAAAACGGAAATGTGTTACGCTATAGCGTAAAGGCATCCAAAGTTTAAACAAACCCTGCAAGCTAACTAAACTTTGAGTCTAATCGGACCAGTTTGGAACATACCATATGTCGATTTTATTACAGTTCTGTATTTCATGTCACTGATCAAATGTCACCAAAAATTCGTCCTCTTCGGTCCTAGTGCGATTCATGCAATCCCCATGTCAATCTTTAGCGGCAATAATTACAGCGGCGACTGTTGCGAAGAAACCAAAACTAGACACACGAAGAAGTAAACTAGAAGACGCAATGACAGCCGAGCAAACGAAAAAAGAAAAATCAGACTCGAATGTTATCCGTATATCTCTAAAACGTACGTCCAAACCTGTCACCTATTTCAAAGAGCCCTACAAATGTGATCAGCGTAGCATTAATCCAGTAAAAAAGATTAAACAACATACTCCTACACAAATAGGTAAAAAACCTTATAAGTGTGATGTATGTCAGCGTAACTTTAGTAAAAATAATAATTTAACAAAACATATTCGTATACACACTGGTGAAAAACCTTATAAGTGTGAAGTATGCCAGCGTAGTTTTGGTACAAAGGGTACTTTAACAAAACATATTCGTGTACACACGAGTGAAAAGCCTTCATAAGTGTGATGTATGTCAGCGTAGTTTTCGTATAAAGTATCATTTAAAAAATCATATTAGTATTCACACTGGTGAAAAACCATACAAGTGTGATGTATGTCAGCGTAGTTTTAGTGAAAAGAGTACTTTATCAAAACATATTCGAATACACACTGGTGAAACACCTTATAAGTGTGATGTATGTCAGCGTAGCTTTAGTGAAAAGGCTAGTTTAACAAAACATATTCGTGTACACACGGGTGAAAAACCTTATAAGTGTGATGTATGTCAGCGCAGTTTTAGTAAAAAGACTAATTTAACAACACATATCCGAATTCACACTGCTGAAAAACCTTATAAATGTGATGTATGTCAGCGTAGTTTTAGTCAATATTGTGTTTTAACTAAACATATTCGCATACACACTGGCGAAAAACCTTTCAAATGTGATAGATGTGAGCGTCGTTTTCGTCAAATATGTAATTTAAAAAGACATATTCGAATTAATACTGGTGAAAAACCTTATAAGTGTGATGTATGTCAGCGTAGTTTTAATGAAAAGCATTATTTATCAAGACATATGCATATACACGGATGAAAAACCTTATAAGTGTGATGAATTTCAGCGTAGTTTTAATGAAAAGCATAATTTATCCGGGCATATGCATGTACAGTAGTAAATGTACAGTAACAAGTATGCGGCCAGAACTGCAGTCCCACGCTAAGGACTGTATCGGCGTGGTACGGCGCGGTGTACGTGGGGAAATATGCCTAAGTGAGCTTACCTGAACGAGCAGACACGTGAGGGCAGACGACTGTTGTCTGTAACTACCCAAAGAGACTATTCCACGCGGTCGAAGTCGCGGACACAGCTAGTAATTTGTATATTACTAAAATCAATTTGTAATTATTTATAACATAATAATACTTTGTATAACCCCCATAAGTAAAGTAAGAAATAAAAATGATTACTTAGTAAGTTAACGTTAACGCATGGATCCTTCAATATTTAATCATATAAATATAATATTTGTATGAATATTGTTTATATTTTTGTTTTGAGCTGGTTTTCGGTGATGCTAATCTTCAGCGTGGAGTGCACGGCTCACGGTTCGTAAATACGTGTAGAAAAATTCGGCAAAACGTCTCTTCACTTTCGACTGGCAAGAATATCCTCTTCTTCATATCTTTTATAGGTATAAATGTATTATTAAGTTCATTTCTACGCTTCGCAATAATATTCGCTTTCATTCCAATATTGAAAATTGATTGCATTTTTCAAAATGAACCACAACACAGCTAATAGATTCAACACACGTCACTATCTCTCAATAACAATAACAACCAACCACCAACGATTTTATAAGGCTAGATTGTAATGAGATTGGATAGTAAAGATTTCCTTCCCCTCTATAATGGACCAAAAAAAGTGGTCCAGAGGCCTTAGACAAGTGACAATCGCTTTGAAAGCGTTTCGTATTTCTACAACGACTTTCAAGAGGATTGACATAAGCTTTTCGGTAGCTTATGTCAGTCCTATACATTTTTGCCTTTTCCATCATCGTTATCGCTGATAGAATGTCACTTTAGCTAGGGCCTCTGCACGGTTATAAAAACTACTTTCGAATCGATTCTTTCGCACATCGTTAATCGTTTTCGAGACGCGTGGAGCTCCGTGAAAATGTCTGACTGTGCTGTTAAATTCTATAAAAAGCGTTCAAATACGTAAAACTTACGTGAGTGATTTTCTCAAGCATAATGTTTAGGCGGCGCGGCTGAAAATCATATCTTAAAGTAAACGTACAACAAAGTTATTTTTTTTAAAGAAAGAAGGCGTACTTATCTTGATCAGGCCGTCAATATTTTAGTAAATAAAATTTTTGTAGTGAAAAAAAAAATTGTTATTTAGCATAATTCTAAGTTTGGTGGCGCGTCCACAATCTGTTTTTCTGGGGATGACCACCGCTTAAACGAAACTACACTAGTTTACTAGAAATTACTAATTTTATTTGTATTCAGTATTATTTTTTCTATCTAATGACAGTTTCATTTTTATATTTAGGGCAATACTTTATCCTAGTGAAAATCGAAAAGGACTGTCCGCGCGAAATTTTAAATTTTGGTGGGAGTAATCTAATCATCAGGTGACTCGTTTAGAATAAACCTAGATGGACAACGCTACCAACGTTCACTTCGTTTAGTCAGGCGCTCACGCGCAGCAGTGACAGATGTGTGCCATCCTGTTGTGATTTCCCGCCAAAAACGTAAGTAAGTCTTTTCGTTTGTTGGTCTGAGTTTCGTAGTAATTGGACAAAAAACCTGCAATTTTGGTGTAATGTTTTAAAAACGTTTTATGACTAAGTCGGCGTTGTAATTTAAATTATAATAAAAGGGTTAAGGTATGCTTTCAAAATTATGCCAATTTGATATAAATTGTACATTCTTAGTAGTTTTTTTTTAAATAAACTTATTTTAAATATTCTAATTTTGGTGGAGCAATTTTGGTGGTTTTGGTGGTATTTTACCAATCACCAAAATTGCTTAGTTACACCAAAATTAGTTTTTAGAGTTACGTACCTCAAAGACAAACGAAAACGAATCATAATAAGATACCTCGGTTTGAAAGTACAGTATATTATACCTACGGAAGTACAGTACAGGAACGTTATACATTTTTTTGTTTCTTCATCACTCTCAAGCTGATTATTGCTTCTTCATCAAGAAACAAAAAAACAAAAAAATGTATAACGTTCCTGTACTGTACGCTTAGAACAAAAAATGCTTTCAATAGCAATGAAAATATAATTTAGGTATTATTTGCTTTCCAGCATGGCAAAGAAAAAAAATTCAAAGTTGTCACACGCTGAGTGCTTGGAGAGGAAAAGGATGGCAGAAAGGAAGAGAAAAGAAAAAATTAGGAATGATCCCGTCAAACTAGAGGAATTGCGAAGAAAAGAAAGAGATCAGCAGATCAGCTAGTTGCCTTTGGAAAAGATATTACAGATATCGACAGCCTTGTCCAAAGATTGAAAACAGTCGTCACAGGGGTTAAAATTGAAATTGTTCAAGAACATGAAGTCATTGAGAAAGATGAGCTTATGCCAAAAAATCTTAAACCTTTCCCTGGATCAATGAAAGTTCACCAAATTGTTTGGACGAAGACTTCTATCAATGGCTTGGCAATGCGTTCGTTATCTTGTGTTGAGCCAGACTGTCTTTATGATACAATTCGATGCTGCCATGGGAAGCATATGGGCTTTTATGAATTGCCAACTGAGACAAATGTTCAGGAAGAAGTCGAAACAATAAGGGATGTTGTGTCACTTACAAGTTCGAGGCAGTCATCGTCAATAACAAATGCCCGTTCCGATGTTCAGACACCACAAATATATAGATTTCCAGCATCTAAACCATTTATTTTGTTAAAACCCAACCAAATCAAACTAACCGGCCCTTCGCATGATTTTGTTAGTATGGCAGACTATGACCAAATACCAACTCCAAATGTTTCTTTTTTTGATAATATCAATAGTGAAATACTATTACAATATGAATGCACATTGGAGAATATTAAGGACGAAAATGAAACAGCTAATACAAAATATAAAAATGATCATGATGGCGATGATAGCGAAGATGATTTGAATATTTTTTAATTTACAGACTGAAGAATTGACAAGACTTAGAATAGTAAGAAAGTTTATTAGTTGATTTATAATTTTTAAAATTGATATCATTACATAATTATGTTAACAAAAAAAATTAAAATGATCATGATGATGATGATGATGATGATGATAGAGGTTAGAGGAGATGATTGCAATTCGTTTAAGAATAGAAGTAGAATTAACAAGACAGAAAAATAAGAAAGTTTTATTTGTTGATTGTTACTTTTTTATTGATCTCATTATGTTATTTTTTTATTAAAACATTTATTCACTATAAATAAGATTTTTATTGTTATTTTATTTATAATTTGGTTCAGTACAAAAATTTGGTGTCAAGACTTTCTAATGTTGGTGACAGAAATAAATTCTGGTGTCAATATTTCTAATTTTGGTGTCAGATATAAATTTTGGTGTCGTACCAATTCTGGTGTCGACAATATATTAGAAGCTTTCAGGAATAAATAAATTTCTCTCACATTTTATGTACCTGAATACGTATCTCTTGCTTATCAACATCTTAGATTATTAAAAAAACCAGAAACAAACTTTTCCACCAAAATTAGGTAAAAAATGATAGTTGTTGAAATTCACTCACGTAAATAACTGAATAACGTTCCATATTTAAGTATTTTTTTACAAGCTTTATATTAGCTTGCTCTGTTCGTATGTGTTTCTGGTTACACCTTTTTACCCGACTACGGCGAAGAAAAAGGAGGGTTATGATTTTGACCGGTATGTATGTATGTATGTATGTATGTATGTATGTATGTATGTATGTATGTATGTATGTATGTATGTATGTATGTATGTTCATCTGTTCCCTTGTATCTTCTAAACCACTCATCACAATTTGACAAATAAGGTATCGTTAAAAGCGTCTTGATTGTCCGCTGGTTATAGGTTATGTGACGTCACATTAAATTAAAAATGGCGCCCTCTAGAGGAAATAAAGTCAGGAACTAAAAAAAAAATATTGTTTAATCGTACTATGTTGGGTATCAAATGAAAGGGCTTAATGAGCACATTTCAAAAATATATATATTATAACCCCAAAATTATTTAAAAAAAAAATAAGTAATAAAAACTAAAACCCAACTACGACTGAAAAGGTATAAACAAGACACCACAGACAGACAAATTAAAAATCCGGAGTTACACGTAATCTGTTCGATTTATGCCGCCCTAACACGTGTGACTCCGGATTTTTAATTTGTCTGTCTGTGGTGTCTTGTTTATACTTTTTCAGTCGTAGTTGGGTTTTAGTTTTTATTACTTAATTTTTGTCATCAAATTTTCAAGCACTTCCTGGCATCTGATTGAGCTGAAATTTGGCATACGTAAACAACAACCGAGACATTTTGAAAAAATGATACCATGGAGCTGGTCTGATGATGGAGCCGCAAGTTGGGCATAGGAACTTCTCAATCAAACAAGATAGCACCGTCGTGTTTGGACTCATTGGTTACGTATTAACAAGTACTTTGACACTGGGTGGTGTTCAAGGTCTGATGATGGAGCCGGAAGGTGGCCATGGGAACTCCTCAAACAAACAAGATAGCACCATCGTGTTTGGACTCGTTGGTTATGTATTGACAAGTGCTTTGACACTAGGTGGTGTTCAGGGTCTGATAATGAAGCCGGAAGGTGGCCATGGGAACTCCTCAATCAAACAAGACAGCACCATCGTGTTTGGACTCATTGTTCATGTATTAACAAGTACTTTGACACTAGGTGGTGTTCAGGGTCTGATGATGGACCTGGAAGGTGGCCATGGGAACTCCTCAATCAAACAAGATAGCATTATCGTGTTTGGACTCGTTGGTTACGTATTGACAAGTGCTTCGACACTAGATGCTTTTCAGGGCCTGTTGATGGAGCCGGAAGGTGGCCATGGGAAAACCTAATTCGTTGGATTTGTGATAGAATAGATATTTTAAAAAATCGTAATGCTAAAAAGTAGAAAATAAAATATAAGTAAAAATCTTTTTAAAAACAAGCTTTTAATGAACTAAAAAGTGCTAAATAAAGCATACGTAAACATAGAACTTTAATATTTTCTTAAAAGCTTGAGGCGTTAATGTCCTTCTTACACTAAACTAGAAGATAGCCTCAAGGTATCGCACATCTATCCGCACCGCAGTCACTGCAGTCGTTCCCGTCGCCGCACGCATCGCACTTGATTTCTCTCATTCAGTTTGTAATATAAATTTAAAAAAAGTTCGGCTAGCGCCGTGGATGCGAAAGACGTCATCCGCGCCGCACTAGCCGCAGCGTCCGCTGCGTGCGATCCGGCGTTGGTGACGTCATCAGCTGCGGCTTGGGGAGTTCGGTCGTTTCAGGGACTGCGGCGACTGCGACGCGGGTGGGTGTGCGAGGTTGCATAGAACTTCATATAAAGAATTCGACGGCCAAGTCTGCGTTCACCTTTAACATGCACTTGACAAGCGATTATGTCCTTTAGTAGATATGATAGCGAGACTACCGTAGGGTTGAGGTCATGAGATTATTACAAGGCTAGTTAGGCTAGGCTAGTTTAAAAATGCAATTAGCTCGGCTCTTCGAACTGCGGGCGCAGAAAGAATCTGGCAGGTTTCTGCTCCCTGATGCTCCGGAGAGGAAGCAGAAGAGGTATGTGTTTTTTTTGTTTTAAATTGTGATTAATTGGCTTGATTTGTCTTAGTTTCAAATATTTTCAGAAAACCATCGCCACCTCGGATTTCGTGTCCCCTGATGCCAGGTGTACCGGCAACTCCACCGCCTAGGAAACTGAGGCGTTGGGAGGTGGAAGCCGGGCGATGTTCCGGCTTCCACCTCCCAACGCCTCTGTTGCTGTGCTTGTCGATGGACAAGCACAGGTTTGTTCTTTTATTGTGGCTTGCACATTATTAATATTATTGACTTACTCATATTCCATCGTGTGCTCTTTTTAGACTCGACAACTCACCCGCAACCAACCTCGACCTCGTTCGACTGCGAACGCCCGAGGCGCGCATGCAGCCCCACACCTGAAGGTGGTTTGTTTTAATATTACCTCTTTCCACATAATGATGACCACGTTTCTCTATCTTCGAATTTATTATTTGTTTCGGATTGTAGTAGACGCAGTTCCACCGTGTGAGAGAGTGACGCCACCAGCTAAAGTGATGCCACCAGCTGAAGTGATGCCACCAGCTGAAGTGATGCCACCAGCTGAAGTGCCACGAAAAGGAAAAGCGTCTCGCACAAAGTAGGTATAAGTTTAATGACTTAGATAATTTTTTTTTTTTTTTTTTGAAATGATTAGTCGATGTTGATATTTATGATACGTTATTTTTACAGACTCCTATTTTCGCCCTCAACGGGCGTGCAGACGGAGGCCGAAGTAACCTATATTGCTGTGGACGCAGATATAGACATAGTCGGCTTTACACCCGGTGAGTTAATGAAATAACCAGAAAGTACTAATGAAAGCTTGAAATGAATACATTTTTATTCTAAATTTAACCAATAACTTCTTAATTTGTAGCGCCCAGTCGACACGGCGGTCGTTTCGTCACCGACATCGTCCATCACGAATCGTGAGTGTTCTTTTACCACTTTCTACTAATTTATTAGTATGCGTTTAATTTAGTATGTGGTTTTATTTCAGAACCATGTATAGTCGACTACGTAGAGGACGAGATTGCTGCGTGGGAGCGATCGATCGCAGAAAATCCCGGGTCGGACTTTGAAACAGACCTGCCGGAGGATATCGACGACGATATCAATATCGGTGTGTTCCGGCGGAGGTGCGTTGCGGAGGATGCAGAGCTCGACAACCTGAATCCTGAGCAACTGCATCAATTGAACACCATTGATGCTCGGGATGATGCAGCGTTGCGGGAGTGCGTCACTGACCAGGACATGCTGCATTTTAACTGGCAAAGCACTAATTGCTTCACTGGCGAGCGGGAAGCATTTACTGGTTTGTCAGGGCCAACTTTCGAGACGGACGGAATGACCCCTCTGGATATTTTCGAGAGGATTTGGGATGAAAATATTATTGACATCATCGTTACGGAAACCAATAGGTACGCTAACCAATTGCTTTCCAGATCAAATTTAAATCCATATTCCCGAATAAAGAAATGGAAAGACATACAGTCGAACGACTTGTGGACTTTCTTCGGGATTATAATGCTGCAGAGTTTCATCCCAAATCCTGTCGAAAAGGAATATTGGCGTCCTCGATTCCCGTATCTGAAGATCGGAAATTTTAAAGACTTCATGCCCTTCAGTAAATTTTTACTTATTAAGAAATGCCTGCATTTTGTTGATAATACTACCATCACTTCCCACACCAAATGTGCAAAAATATCCCCCGTAGTTGATCATCTTAATCATAAGTTCAGCTCTTTATACCTACCCGAGCAGAACATTGCGATCGATGAGTCTCTTCTGTTGTGGAAGGGGAGACTCAATTTTGTGCAATCGATCGCCAGCAAAGCTGCTCGGGTAGGTATAAAAAGCTACGAACTTTGCGAGTCCCGAACAGGATATTTGTGGAAGTTCGAAATAAGATATAGCAAGGGAGATCAATTTCCTGAAGGACATGATGTCGAAAGGGCGTCCAACGAACCAGAGGGGGCAAAATCCCAAATAGTTTACAGGCTCGTCCGCCCTCTGCTTAACAAGGGCCATACCCTCGTTATGGACAACTTTTATAACTCGCCGCTGCTGTCCAGGACACTAAAGGCACAGAGAACGGACCCGATGGGGACCCTTCGTCTCAATAGAGAATTTGTGCCGGAAAGTCTGCGCAGTAAAATAAAGACTGACATGCGTGTAGGCGAGATTGCCTACAGCAATACGGAAGACTTAGTAATCACGGTTTGGAGAGACTCCAACTTGGTCTCACTTATTTCTACTTATCATAAAGTAGAAGTCAGTTGGATCGAGAAATATGGGGTCTATAAACATAACCCTAAGGTAGTCTTAGATTATAATCTTTCCATGGGGGGTGTCGACAAGAAAGACCAACTCTTGCAGGCATTCCCCATGGAAAGAATTAGAAACGCAGTGTGGTATAAGAAACTTTTCCGCAGGTTGTTAAATGTATCCATGCATAATGCATATGTAATTTATACCCACAAAAAAAAATGTCTAATCGGGAATTTAGGATGATGCTGGCAGACAATATCTTAAAAAAATACTGCCCAGTATCCACGCCGAGTAGCTCGCTGACAAATGGGCATTTTCCCGTCAAAGAGAAGGGCAGAGCGCGATGCAAGCAGTGCTCCAAAAGTGGCATTGAGCCCGCACTATCTGGGCTTGTGACACTTGCGGAGCAAGGCTGTGCATTACGTGCTTTAGGAATTATCACAATTCTTAGAGTAGTAGTCAAATGCGAAAAGCCGAATCCGTCCAGCACATCGAGATATAAGTACTAACGTACTAGAGAAGCTACGTCAAATAACTGAATTATCCTATTCTTCGTATTGAATCTTTAGTTCGCTGCAGCGCTAAAATAATAACAATTCGTCTAAACCGTACCTAATTTACCACAGTGCTAGATTTGCTGCGGAAGTGTATTTATTCTCGGCAAAAAGGTCTTAAGCGCCATGTAAATCACGGCACTACGCGTTTTCTTCGACAAACTGCGGCGCGATCGCCGCAGTTGAACGAGACAAAGTAGGAATTTACGGTGTCTTCTCTAGTACGTTAGTACTTATATCTCGATGGTCCAGCATAATTAAAAAAAAAAAAAAATACTAGCTTAAGTGCTTCCAATATCCTATTTACATGTAAAAAAAATAGATTAACCCGTCGTATGCCGTTATTACAGACACAATTAAAAATCTATTGAGTCTCTACGAGATCCACGTTCCGGCAAACCACCGGTTAAGTAACGGATTTCATAGATCAATCCGGATGAGATCCGGAAATCCTACCATGCATGTAGGAATGGAACGTTATGGTAGGTAGTGAAACACGAACGAGACGTGACGCATGAACGAGTGACAGAGATGTAAGTAAGTAAGTAAGTAATAATTTATTTGTCAGAATATTGTTTTTGTTTTACAAGGTGTTACAAATTATAATATGATGTCCATAATATTCTGCTGTTTCCAGCGTACAAATATTGAAAATAATTTAAATGATAAGGATTAGAAGACAATGTCAAAATTAAACATTAACAAATAAACAAATGTCAAGAAAAAGGGAAAAAATAATTACCGTTACATGCACGTTTTAGGAGTTATTTGTTAGGAGGTATACAATGTCAAATAAATAATAAAATTCTATTCAATTCACACAAATGTCAGTAGTCATCTAATTTAAATTTAGAATCAAATCTTTCATTTAAAAACTCAGTCGTTGAGTAGTAACACTTTTGTAATAGGAAGTTAAATAATTTCTTTTTAAATGTCATAAAGTTAAGAATCTTCAATGCATTGGGTAATTTGATGAATGTAAGAATTAGTCAAGGAACGAAAGATATAGTGAATGAATGTTTAAAAGTAGAATAAGTTGAAAAAGAAGAATGCAGATGACGGAAGGAAGTATAAGACGTATGTAGAAAAAAGACGAAGAGAAAAATAAATTAATTAAGAAGAACTCCAGATTTTGATTCTTGTAACTTTAGTCCAAATCCTACATGTATACTCAGCTTTATTGTACGGCGTTTGTAGAACTTTTGCACAGGACCAACTTGAAATAAGTGTAATACTTCTTTGGAAAGAGTGTTAAATGAGGTAGATATATCATTAAAATAATATTGTATTATCTTTTGATCAAAATTGTAAAACATTTATTGAAAACAAAAGGTAAATAATATTTTTCGTTAAATCTTGTAGGTATGTGTCTTTAGGACCTTATTTTACTACAGGTTTTAATTTTACTGCCACAATTCTTTCAAATATGTTGAAGCATTAGTTATGCTTACTACAGGTGCCAATATTTTTAATGTAAGTATCAGATTTATGGAGTTAAAATATATTTTGTCTGGGCACATAACCTCCGGTCCGCTAACAATTTTGTCTCATTTTGTGCCGCTTGTAAATAATAAATATTATACTGTGCAATGTGATTTTATTTATTTTCTATATTAAGAATAAACACATCATGCATTTTAAACCCTAGTTATATTTTCTTCTTATTGTAAGTAACAATTTTAACCATCAGCTGTTTTATTTCATGGATTCAAGCCAATTTTCGAATGAATATCGATATCGATAAAAACAAGAATCGATGGTACCGACGTCTCTTTCCGGGCGGGCAGTCTATTGTTTATTTTTCCTAGAAGCTATTCCGGGCGAGCATTGCATTGTTTTTTAAGAAGTTACCGCGCCCCCTGACATTCCGCCAAAAGTGACGTGTTGTCACACTCTAAGTTTATGTTGTTCAAGTTTTATAATTATTTCACCAATAAAAAAGTATACTCTGAAGTGGCTCCACAGATAACTATATACAGTTATCTGGCGGTCGGAGTGGCTCTGAATTCCAGCGGTTTTAGTCGGTGGTGACAACGGTGTTGCTATTGCAAATATATCGATTTTGATACATTTTCGATACTTGATATTTTATATCGATATATCGAAATAATAAATATCGCCTAAAAATATTGATATATCGAACAAAAAATATCGATATTTTTGCATAGGCTTAGGCTTGCCTATGCCAGAGTCAGTGACACCAGTGACACGATTAGCTGACAGCTGTCAAAGTAACTTTCTGAAGCAATTTTTGTGAATCTACTATCAAAATAAATGTGAATTAGGTACCGATGTAGTAGATGATGGTGTTATGGGACTAATAGACAAATTCCTATGAATTACCTGGACTGTCTGGACTACATATGAGAGATAAGTTCAGCTCTCTCCGCTGCTGCCTTACCGTGGTTCACAAAGAAAGTGCTTGCTAACTTTTCGCAATATAAATATACACGCGGGGAGGCTTTCTTGTACGCAAGGCAACAGTGTTTTTCTACGTAATATTTTAAAGTTTAAGTGATACTTCAGTTAAAAGATGGAAAAGCTGCCAATGTGTAGGATATGTTTACTGGAGAATGTCCGCATGTTTGTAGTGGTCAACAGAAACCTGCATAAACTATATGAGAAGCTGACTGATATTCCAGTAAGTTGATATTTTTAATGTGATTAAAAAGAGAGATTTATACTAAGTACCTGCATGATCTTTCGGGCTCAGGGGAAAATGTAAATCACTGACATGGGTGAAGGAATACAGCATGAGGTAAGCCGGACTTAGTTGCCAATCTGCCTTGAACAAGTGTGGTGATCAATGCTCATGCGCTCCCCACTATTGCCTAAATACTGCTGCAGCAGGATCGAGAGGAGTGTGTGTTTACATACTGCCCTACCACTTCGCTTTCAAGTTTCGGCAATGGCAGACGCCGAAATAATTACAGCAGCCGTGGTGTCTTTTTGCGATACATAATGGTGTTCGATATTTAAAAAGATATTGAATACAAAAAAGAAAGTTCGTTGCAGACGATGGTGAATGATATCAATACATAGTACTGAGCGATGGAGTAGAGTGTAAACACGCATTGCCACTCGCGCTGCCGGTCCTTTGACTTCCGCACAAAAACCGCATTTTTGGGGAGCGCCGGGCAGCGCGAGTGGCAGTGGCAGTGGCATGAGAAGTATCGTGATTACACACTCGTCCTGCCCACTTCCCTGCTCACTTCGGCTGAATGTAAATGAGGCATATGATGCGCACAGAAAGCATTAAGGCCCACCAACTGTTGGCTTGGACTGCATTAGTATAACAGGTGTAAAAAGATGCTAAATAAAGCCGAAAGTGGCTTGTTATTCCCGTCATTGTGATCATTTTTTTTTCTGGACCATATCTGGGAATCTTTTTAAAATTTTGTTTCAGTTTGTTACCAAAGACAGTCGACCGATTCTTGCTTGTTTCTTCTGCTGCGCTAAACTAAAGCAATGCTACCGATTACTGAGACAATGTGTGGCAGCAGAAGAGCTGTTCACTCAGATGATGAATGAGGATTATGAGGTGAGGTTTCGACATTCTAACAGTTATTTATTCTCATAATTTATATTGTCTTTCTTAATTTGTCTGGATTTCAAGCCATCAAGTGTTGAATGTTGATATTGTATGCTTTTGTCAAATGTAGGTGTTTACATTATGACATAAGGTTGATGCGCTAGGGTAGCCCGCGAAATTCTATACGATAATATATAATTCTAATATTCTTACGTTTTTTGCAATTTGCAGATCAGTATCAGGTTGTATGTTGATCTAAATATTATTAGCGCTCGTAACAAATATGGATTTACAGAATTATAAACATTAGACTCAGCAATACAACTCTCTAAGTTCATGAAAGCGCCAAAATGTCATGATTTCATGAAATAGTTATTCAATACACTTACATGATCTTAGAGAGTTGTATTGCTGATTTTAATGTTTATAATTCTGTAAATCCATATTTGTTACGAGCGTAAAACCTGATACTGACCTGCAAATTGTAAAAAACGTAAGAAAATTTGAATTTCGCGGGCCACCATAGCGCATTCCCCTTAAATAATCCACATAATACATTACAACTTCTGTATAAAACTTGTGTGATAATGGTCCTCTCTCATAATGGCGCCAGCTATACAATAATAGCTTGTACAGTGGTTGGTGAGGTAATGGCCGACTCTCCAGGGTATATTAGACCTACCTAAGTATCCTCACTTGTGGAGGCTCTTTTGAGCGACTTTAGTATCATGATAAAAAGTTTATCCACCAGCATATTTTATTAATAGTATAATCATTTTTTTACAGTGCAATCTTTTAAACCAAGGCAACTTTGAGTTTTACAGTGGGCTTATTAAATCTGAAACAGTGCACATGAGCATAGTTGATGAAAGCGTTGATATCAAAGAAGAATTACCAGCTGTTTGTGAGGAACTAGATGATATTATTGAGCCAAACGAGGAACATCAAAGTGATGGTATGTTTTTAAGAATAAAAATAATAAGTTATTTATTTTATTTATAGCCTTTATTCAGAGTTACAGTTGTATAACATAGCATTTTATCTCAGTTCTGAGTCTCTGTGTGCCCTTTGGCAAAGGCCTCCTCCAACCCCTAAAAATAATAAGTAGAATGAATAAAATAATATGTAATATCTTAAAGTAAATTAAAGATAATACCTAGTAGATTGTTGCATTGAGTGCAAAGTAATGCGAGGGCACTAAATTAATCCTCATGCATTAATAACTCACTTTAGCAAGGTGCGTAATCTAAATTTCTTTCAACGACCAATGTACCTACCTACCGTGATAAAATATACCTACTCAGGTTAATGAAAAACAAAGTTATCCCGCGACTTTTGCGGCAAAAGGTTAATAATTTCTCTACTCAACTCAACTCTGTCTGAGTTGAGTTGACTTGTGTTGACTTGAGTTCCGCTCAACTCAGCTTAACTCAGGCAGACAGAGCTGGAGAGACGAGCCTTAGTAATAGGATCCCGTTTTACCCTGTTGGTAAAAACAGTGCAACAATGAAATTTCATACAACTTTACTGCACTGTTTTGGTTCTAAGCAAAAAATACGTCCTTTGTGATCGGTTTTGTAGTGATTAATGATAACATTACTATTTAGTTGAAAGAAAAATCTATTTATTTTATATTGATCAAAAACTGTTTTTGACTACTTACTTCAAAGTTTTGGCAGTGTTAAGTTTAATTCAACTTAACGGTAACAACATTGTGTTATGAAATAAAACAAATATTAATTTTACTAAACAAGTTACAGTTGTATCTGTTTTGTTTACTTACAGAGCTAGAACTGGAAAGTTTACACAATAGCTGTCTAGATGAAGAAGATATACCACCACACCATTCTGAATCTGATTCAGAAGATGACGTGCCTTTAGTGGTGTTTAAAATTGAAGAGCAAGCAGATCAAGAAATATCTAAGAAGAAACGAAGAGCCGGGGAAACGGAATGTTAGTATTATTTAGTTAATCTATAGGTTAACAAACGGAGGAGCTCGTGGCTAATTAATAACGGCTACACTGGTCGATCCATCAGGTGAAGCTACGCTTGCCGTGGTTGGTCTGTGGATGGGTGACCATCTTTACATACCGAGACTCCTCCGTGCCTCGGAAAGCACGTTAACCCGTTGGTCCCGGCTGTCAGTCGTGGATCTTTGACAGTCGTTACAGGTCGTCAGAAGCCCGAAAAACCAGTCTTACCAAGGGGAATCGTTTTGCCCAGTTACTGGGTTGTGGAGGTCCGATAGGCAGTCGCTTCATGTAAAATACTGGTATTCAGCTGCATCTGGTTAAACTGGAAGCCGACCCCTACATAGTTGGGAAAAGGCAGGCAGATTGATATAGGTTAACAAACAGGCCAATGGTTCAACTGATAGGGAGTGGTTAGTGTTACCTAAAGGGCGTACCCTCTTAACACACGTAGTAAAATAAATGAACTGTTCATTTCTGATAACAATAACAAAACCGTGGCCAGCAAGACGACCAGTCACCACTAGCAACACTCATTCACGAGCATGACGCTTTAAGCACCCCCACGCTGTTAATGTGCCCCGACGCTACTGCAACCGGTGACAAGAATAATTAATACAATCACACACTCGGGACGCATGCGGGTTTATTCTGCGTGCGGGCACATTTTCGATATATCGATATGTTTTCTACAAGCCTAGCGAGCTCGGGACTTGGGGTACTCCGACTCTATCTTTTTATTACCATTCAGAAATAGGAGCCCCGCCTAGCGGGGCTCCGTTGACTACGCCGTATTATTGCTTTTAAACATATTTAGACCCACTACGTCATCTTCCCCAACCTTATTACTCCCAGTATCCCACAAATCTCGAAATAAACTCTAGCAGTTTTTCCGATAGCGATAGAATGCCGCTAGCGGCACTCTAGACCCTGCCGTGATAGAATGTCTGAATGCCGCTTGCGGTACTTTGTCTGTCTACGTCAGGATGACTGGACCAAGGAAGATTTTGGAAGTTTGGGCAATACCAAGTTTTAGTACCTATTTGATACTATTTGGTACCAGACATCAAATAATTGGTACCTCGCTAAAGAGCGAAAACTATTACGAGGAAAGTGGCCAGCCATTCTGACTTCAGAATGGAGGATACTAAACGGACAGGATACTAAACGGAACCCCATTACTAAAACTTGGTATTGCCCAAACTTCCAAAATCTTCCTTGGTCCAGTCATCCTGACGCAGACCATCTGATACTAATAGAATGCTGCTGGCGGCAATGTCACCAGAAATAGGGAATATGCATGTGATTCAAATATGGGTCGGTCAAGTATTTTTTTTTATAAACTGTATTAATTCAGAATTATGCCTCCATCAATATTTTTGAATAAAATTTCATTTTGAGCGAGAAATTAATTTTTAAAAAGTCCGAAAAAGCTGCGGGTAATTCAAATACTTGAAAAGCTAAGAGCGGATATGATCATGTGACGTAACAATCCAGGATAACTTCAAAATGTCAATGTCAAGACAAACAACAAGTGTCAAGTCAATGTCAAACGCTCCTACAAAAAGGAGTGTGTGACGTTGACTTGACACTTGCTTGTTTGTTTGTTTTCATGGAATGTGACGTCACCACACCAAGCGCGCTAAATGGAGGGCGTTTAAATAGCCCGGATCGGTTGGATATTGTTAACATTTTATTAAAGTACTTTAAATTGCTTTTTTGCCGTCGATTTTTTTTTACTATTATTTGACGATGTAAACTATCGAATAAAAATATTAAAAAAATACATGCATATTCCCTACTCCTCCTTTTGGGTCCTAGTGTGAATCATACAATCCGCTTTTATTTTGATTCGTGTCATTTCGTGTGCATGTCAAATTGTTAATTTTCTTTTAAGTCACACATTGTACTTACCGGATTTATTACCACAGGGGCGACTGTTGCAAAGAAACCAAAACTAGACACACGAAGAACAAATCTAGAAGATGCAATAACAGCCGAGCGAACGAGACAAGACAAATCGGACTCGAAAGTTCCTGGCACTTATTTCAAAGAGCCTTACAAATGTGATCAGCGTAGTTTTAATCCACAAAAAAAAATGATACAACATGCTCGTACACAAATTGGTAAAGAACCTTTC
Organism: Lithophane socia; assembly: GCA_947522985.1. Classification (NCBI taxonomy): domain Eukaryota; kingdom Metazoa; phylum Arthropoda; class Insecta; order Lepidoptera; family Noctuidae; genus Lithophane; species Lithophane socia. The sequence goes on along the minus strand of OX383281.1, from coordinate 1,678,296 downwards.
AAGTGTGATGTATGTCAGCGTAGTTTTAGTACAAATGTTAATTTAACAAAACATATTCGTGTACACACGGGTGAAAATCGTTACGAGTGTGATGTCTGCCAGCGTAGTTTTAGTGAAAAGAGATATATAAGAAACCATATGCTGATACACTTAGGTGTCAAACCCTATAAATGTGACTTTTGTCAGAGTAATTTTAGACAAAAGGGCGCTTTATCAATTCATATTCGTACACACACACACACTGGTAAAAATCCTTTCAAATGTGATATATGTCAGCGTAGTTTTCGGGTACGTGGAAACTTAACAAAACATATTAATACACACACTGGCCCTGAAAACCCTTCCGAATGTGGTAAACACCACAAGATGATAGGCTGGAAGGTAGAAGGCCAAAATCTTCAACCGGTTTTTGTGGCCCTTTAACAATAAGAAGGTTTTACACCAGAGAAAAGATTCAAACTTACGTTGAGAGGAGGGAGAGGGACATTATTAAAGTACTAGCTGCTCGCCCCGGCTTCGCACGGGAGCACTTGTGACGGCATCTAATCGTGGAATCCGACGATCGGCAATATTGCAGACGCACACGCACGGCAGACGACCGCAGACCGCCACGCACCGCGCACCGAGGAACTTCCGATGTCTGCGATACCCCGCACGTACACCTGCCCACGGTCCGTCCACATCGCGGATCGTGGGATTTCGGTATAAATCACCACATACGAACTACGCATCAAAGACCTGACGTCACACAAAAAATCCTGACGTCATTTAAATCCTGTATCGCGCAATTAGAATTTACCGCGCGATGGACATACATTATATACAAGAACCCGTCATCAGTCGTTTGGCAGTTGCCCGCCAGACAACACCTCCCTCCTCCTTTATAAAGAGGATGAGTGAACTTTACACCCACTTCCAACGACTTTCATTTTTGGTGTGAAAAATCGCTATTTAGTTCGCAACGTAACGCACGCAAAACATTGTGTTTATGGGTCGGTCAGGGTTCGTGGGGTATTTAAAATTAAGTAACATTTGTACAAAATGCCAGCTTTAATTACTATCAAATTTAGGCATAGGTATCGTTCCATAAAACAATTATGAAGCTTGCCCAAAATTTCATTGTCAAAATGGCGGCTCGCGGCGATGCCAAACTTACGACTCAGGCGGGCTACGAGCAAAATTTCAAACCTGTTGGATCGCCGACGAACTTACTCAGCGGCTTAGCATGACACACGGGCGAGTAAGTTCGCCGAGCCATAAGTATTTGCAAAATATTTGCTCGACAAAGGGTTCAAGTAGGCCGACCCCTGTTCAACAACCCACCGCGAAGCGACGTTCTCTGGCAAAGGTCATCAAGGCGCAAAAGCTGCATACAGCAAGCGCGGCGCGGCGGCGCCCTAGGCCCGCGTGTTGCGTCGCAGTCGTCCAATCTGTCACCAAGTGATAACAGCATGACAGACTGAAAATTCCTAATATAGTTTTACTGGCTATCGTTTAATAGTGTTTTTTAACAGTGTATAGAATTATTTTGTTCTGCATGTCCAAAAAATATGGCAACTAAAAAAAACATTGACAAACCAAAATAAAGACAATTACTGCAACAATTCGACTCTTATTTTAGATCTAAAATTACCTGATTTCAGTAACCTCTCAGTCTCACGAAGAGGCTTATGTTCGCATGTGGAATCCAAATTGAGTGAAGGTGCTGGCTGTGCTGTCTACAGTCACTAAAAACAAGTAACAAAAACTAAAACCCAACTACGACTTAAAAGGTATAAACAAGACACCACAGACAGACAAATTAAAAATCCGGAGTCACACGTGTTAGGGCATAAATCGAACAGATTACGTGTGACTCCGGATTTTTAATTTGTCTGTCTGTGGTGTCTTGTTTATACCTTAGGTAATAGGTAATACGGGCTGGTATCCGCAACTCCACGTCAAAGCGCGTATTTTGCGTACGGGTTTATACCTTTTAATTCTTTTGGGGTTATAATATATATATTTTTGAAATGTGCTCATTAAGCCCTTTCATTTGATACCCAACATGGTACGATTAAACCATTTTTTTTTTAAGTTCCTCACTTTATGTCCTCTAGAGGGCGCCATTTTTAATGTGACTTCACATAGCCTATAACCAGCGGACAATCACGACGCTTCTAACGATACCTCATTTGTCAAATTGTGATAAGTGGTTTGGAAGATAGGAGGGAACAGATGAACATACATACATACATACATACCGGTCAAAATCATAACCCTCCTTTTTTCTTCGCCGTAGTCGGGTAAAAACTCTGCCATCTTATTGCTGTCAAACTAAAATATAGTTAAGTTGTGTCATTATAGTCTATTTCAGAATAGGAAATCGTCGGTTGACAGGAATTAACTAAATTTTAGTGATTTTTAGTCTAGTTTAGATACCTTTGTGACAAGAGAATCGGCACCAATGTCACGGGAAAGCATAACTGTCGGATACAAGGTTTGATTCGATGATTGATCAGTGATCACAATAAAAGACAACTCAATTATCAAACACTATTGATATTTAATAACTACTAGCGTTTAAAGCCTGAGATACACTAGGGGGCAAATGAAGAAACATGTTGCGGAACATTAGTGCTATTCTGTGTACGTCATGCTTCAGAGGTGGTCCCGTATAAATGTTATTACCGTGCGTTTGCACTGGCGAAACATTCACCTAAAAACATGTTGAAATCTCTGTTTTCTGTCAATGTATCGACGCGCGTTCGCATTGTCAAGTAACTTGTTGACGCGAAACATGTTTGACGTTTCATATCACTCGACATGTTTCGCCACATGTCTTTACAAACCAATTTCGTATCAAAAATTATCTGTATGAATCTAGTAACATGTTGTAAGATTTGTTTTGACACTTTGGTCGGTTTTTATAGTCCACACATTTTGTATTCCACAAACATGGGAAACCTTGCCAAAGCTCTATAAACTTCATCGTGTCTACTTTGGACCACTCTATATTTGGATATAAACACGGGATGTTTACCACCATAATCGGATAACACTAAACATCAAGCAATGGACAAGTTGCGAGACATAAATTGACGTAAACAAACAACAGTGCGAACACAAACATAACAAATCTCTATACAAAACATGTCTATTGTGTATGTTTCTAGACAGTGAGAACGCAGTTTACAGCAAATCTTGAGATCTGTCTTAAGACTTACTCATGTTTCATACTGTGCGAACGCAAGTTCAACAAAACAAGTAATGAGATTTGTCTCATGTGACAAGTTTCGAAACATCTACATGTTAAATGTTTTCTGGTGCAAACGCATAGTTACACTATGTCTATAAGTTCAAAGAACTTAACATGCATCACAATTATAAGACTACCTACATACGATACAAATTAGGTAAGTGCAAGAAACTATTTTGTGTACTAATCTAAATAAGAAATTAGCCATTAGTGACCTTTATTACGTTCCTAAGTTAGTTCTAAGTTAAATGTTTCTCTTATTAGGTTTATGATAAAAAAAAAAAAAAAATTGTCTTTAAGAGTTTTGGCTTATTTATAAACGTTGCTTAAAGATATGTGACGTTCAAACGTCAAAAATGTATGGTTATACAGTCGCTAATCATTACTTAACTTTGAGCAACGTTTATAGATAATACCAATAATGTCCAAAAAGAGAACATTCACCGTCCATACACTTTTGGGCTAAAGAGGTGAAAGTGAAACACTATATTCCCTTCATTTATATAACTACAAGGTACAAGCTATTACATTAAAAAATCAAGTAATAAAAACTAAAACCCAACTACGACTTAAAAGGTATAAACAAGACACCACAGACAGACAAATTAAAAATCCGGAGTCACACGTAATCTGTTCGATTTATCCCTAACATGTGTGACTCCGGATTTTTAATTTGTCTTTTTAGTTTTTATTAGTTGATTTTTTTTAGTGTTCCAATAATTTAATCCTAGTACTGACATCTAACATTGTAATGCCTTCAATAATTATCTTAAGATTATATTTATTTTGTATTTGACCAATTTTGATTCTGATTGATTATAAAATGAATAATTTAAAAAAACACGACTGTCATTACGGCTTTGCGGCCGGAGGACCGTTCTGTGGTACACTTTTTAATCTAAAAGGGGTGATAGTCGTGCGAGCAAGTTCGCGTACTTACGGCTCGGCAAGTTTACTCGCCCGTGTGTCATGCTAAGTAGGTACGCGGAATTTAAAACCACTGAGTAAGTTCGTCGGTGATCCAACAATGAAATTCTGAGCAAGCTTCACGTGTGTCACCGACGGCGAGCCGAGTAAGGTCGCGAACTTAAAAACCGCGTACTTTAAGTACGCACGTCTATCACCCACTTAAGAGGTCCTTCGATTGCAATGACAATTTAAGCAACGAAAAACAGCCTTGTGTCACTCGGGATTATATAAGAGAGAAGATTGGAATGCACACGAATTAAAATAATAGCCGATTGCACGCTTCATACTAAGTGAAGTCACAAGAAGTGATGATGATGATGACGTCACGTTGAAATAGTTGCACGAAGGTTGCGCTGACGTACGCGAGGTCTCCAGTGTACAGGTATGAGAAACAATGTACAGTTCACTCATCCTCTATAGAACAGGTAGGATCCTCCGACCAGACGGGTGTCGTGACTGGTGGGCAACTGCCCGACGATTGATATCGGGACGTTGTATCAGTTGTATGTCCCTTGGTCACGCCATCACACGTGAACAGCTAGACCGATTTCGCTGATTCTTTTTCTGTTGTGTTTGTTATTGTCAGGAGAAGGTCCTTATGAAAGGAAAAATTAAGTAAATTGCGCGGAAAATTTAATAATAATTAAGACAGGACAACGTCTGTCGGGTCGTCAGCTAGTGTTTAATAAATTATGCTCCTCGCGCGGTAAACTCTGCTTGCGCGATGCAGGATTTTTTGTGACGTCAGTATGATTCGTAGTTCGCATGTGGTGATGTAGATGCCGCCACAGGCCTGTTTGCTTACCTATTAGATTAACTAACTCATACTTCTCGTCTCGGTGGCTCTTCGTTTCTTGTTACATAAGTACTTCTTCTTCCACTTCAGTTTTAAACTCCATTAAAGGCACATCATCTTCAGAATCAGATTCAGAACAGTGTGGTGGTATATCTGCTACATCTAGACAACTATTGTCTAAACTTTCCAGTTCTAGCTCTGTAAGTAAATAAAAACAGTCAAGAGTTTTACCCGTTTATCCAAACTAATATTATAAATGCGAAAGTAACTCTGTCTGTCTGTCTGTCTTTCTGTCTGTCTGTCTGTCTGTCTTTGCTTCACGCCTAAACTACTGAACCGATTTGTGTGAAATTTGGTACAGTCATAGTTTGGAACTTGAGAAAGGACATAGGATAGTTTTTATTACAAAAAATAAAATAAAATTTATTCCGGACATACAGCGCCATCTATTGGTCAAGAGTCGGCATCAATTCAGTACTGAAAATTCATCGGAAAAATGTAAATAAATAGTAAAAAGGTATGAAAAATATAATATAATACAACTTTTAGTACATAGAAAATGCTCTAACGGAGTATAGATAATTCTATTAGTACTATATGTCGAGTTGGTGATCGCGCAATGGTGTCGATCGTTACACGAGTTCGGTTCATGTTATTGTTTTAATTCACGGAAAAAAGTAAATAAATAGTAAAAAGGTATGAAAAAAATAATATCAATATAATAAAACTTTTAGTACAAAGAAAATGCCCGAACGGAGTATAGATAAATAATCCGAGTTGTCACTATGCTCGATAGATGGCGTTGGGATCGAAATAGATCGCGCTATGGTTTCGTTACACGCATTTGGTTGGGTATCGGCCGAGCGCTTCGGTACTGTCGTAGAATTGAGGATTGATCGTTTCGTAAATTTAAAATTGGTTCCGTTCTAGACATGGGCGTTTTCGTATTTAGTTGCTAACGGATATGTAACCGATATTCAGTTTTCATATCGATATCGAAAACCGTTTTCAGATATCGATATCAGTAGTACGATTTGCACAAGTAACTGAAACGAACGAAACGCAAACTCACACTTTTACCGTTAATACATTGATATTGCTAACTTATGGAATATTTGTTGTAACTAAATAAATAGAAACTAGACCTTATTGCTAGCGCGTTAGGTTATAGATATTACGCACGCAATATTATTAACCAAATAACCAATCACTAGCCGAAGTTACGTAATATTCGCTTCATCACTTTTACGCCAGTAAAACATTGAATGGTAAGACAGAGACAAAGCGAATAAAAACCGTCGATGTCATATCGCTCGTGATGTGAAGTTTGCGTTTTGTTCGTTATTACTTATTCGACATTATTCGTAGTTCGTTCTCGTTGTTGCGCTTTGGATAAGCCATAGCTCGATGAAGTTTTTGTGAAAACGGTTATGTATATTTAGATATCGATATGGTATGATAATAAACACATATCCGATATAAGTTACGTTTTGATATATCGAACCCATGCCTATTCCGTTCATTTTTGAAGAGATCCCGCGTGATCGGGAACTATGCGCCATGCGGGTAAAACCAAAAATCTGTCGGAAGTCACTATTCCACGCGAACGAAGTCGCGGGCAAAAGCTAGTTGTTAATATTTGTTTTATTTAATACTAGCTTCCGCCCGCGGCTTCGCTCGCGTGGCATGTCGATGAAAAGTAGCGTATGTCCTTCCCCGGGATGCTATCTCCGTTCCAAATTTTATCGAAATCCGTTCAGTGGTTTAGGCGTGAAAAGGTAACATACAGACAGACAGACAGAGTTACTTTCAAATTTATAATATTAGTATGGATAGTACCTATGGATGAATTCATTTGGTCTAAAAAACATACCATCACTTTGATGTTCCTCCTTTGGCTCAATAATATCATCTAGTTCCTCACAAACAGCTGGTAATTCTTCTTTGATAGCAATGCTATCTGTTTGACATTCATCAACTATACTTATGTGCTCTATTGGAGATTTAATAAACCCACCGCAAAACTCTAAGTGGTCTTGGTTTATTAAAGGATCTCTCTCTTGGTCAGCTGATAACCGCGCTTTGCGTTCCACAATACTCTCTTGAGAGCGTAAAGTCGCTTTCCGAATTCTTTGTTTACTCAGGCGTGACTCCCTTTCCGTAGATGTTTCGGAATCGCGTGACAGTGCGTGGCGCTCTCGGTCAGCTGATAACCGCGCTTTGCGTTCCACAATGCTCTCTTGAGAGCGTAAAGTCGCTGTCCGAATTCTTTGTTTACCCAGGCGTGACTCCCTTTCCGTAGATGTTTCGGACTCGTGTGACAGTGCGTGGCGCTTTCGGTCAGCTGATAACCGCGCTTCGCGTTCCACAATACTCTCTTGAGAGCGTAAAGTCGCTTTCCGAATTCTTTGTTTACTCAGGCGTAACTCCCTTTCCATAGATGTTTCGGACTCGTGTGACAGTGCGTGGCGCTCTCGGTCAGCTGACAACCGCGCTTTGCGTTCCACAATACTCTCTTGAGAGCGTAAAGTCGCTTTCCGAATTCTTTGTTTACTCAGGCGTAACTCCCTTTCCATAGATGTTTCGGACTCGTGTGACAGTGCGTGGCGCTCTCGGTCAGCTGACAACCGCGCTTTGCGTTCCACAATACTCTCTTGAGAACGTAAAGTCGCTGTCCGAATTCTTTGTTTACTCAGGCGTGACTCCCTTTTCGTAACAGTTTCGGACTCGTGTGACAGTGCGTGGCGCTTTCGGTCAGCTGACAACCGCGCTTTGCGTTCCACAATACTCTCTTGAGAGCGTAAAGTCGCTGTCCGAATTCTTTGTTTACTCAGGCGTGACTCCCTTTCCGTAGAAGTTTCGGACTCGTGTGACAGTGCGTGGCGCTCTCGGTCAGCTGACAACCGCGCTTTGCGTTCCACAATACTCTCTTGAGAGCGTAAAGTCGCTGTCCGAATTCTTTGTTTACTCAGGCGTGACTCCCTTTCCGTAGAAGTTTCGGACTCGCGTGACAGCCTGAGGCGTTGGCGGTGTGCCGATAACCGCGCTTCGCGTTTCTCGATGCTCTCTTGAGAGCGTAAGGTCGCCATCCGAGTTCTTTGTATGCTTAAGCGTAATTCCCGATCCTTAAAAGTCTCAGATTCGCGTAATACTGCAGTACGCTCACGTTGAGCCGATAACCGCGCTTCGCGTTGCTCTGTGGTCTCTCGCGACCGAGAAGTCGCCTTAAGAGCACGTTTTATTCTGAGTCTAGACTCACGCTGGGAAGGCGTTTTTGATGCGCGAATTCTAACGTACCGTGCTCGGACTGCCTTTAACCTCGCTTCACGATCCTCTTTGGATTCTTTAGATATAGTTAGTCTCATCCGTTTTGCGCTTCGAGTAAGTTGTGAAAGGTTTGTTTTTTTTCTAGAAGGCATTTTTAAGAATCGAATCCAGTTAATCAAACCAATTCGTGTTGCAATGCAAATTCTTGAGCTAATAGGAATCTAAAACTAATAAAATATTACTTAAAATAAAGAACTAACGACTTTATTATTCAAAAAACTTACAACTATGAATAAAACAAAAAAGATATGGTCCAGAGTTCCATCATCTATAACTCCATAGGTTTCGGTAGTTAAAAAAGGGTAAACAAAAAGAACCTAGTGACTCATAGATTCTAAACCTTTTATTTCATTGTTGAAATCATAATTATTTATCTAACTTTCGATAGCGCGCAGCTTTAAGGGGGATGCGATAAGGTGGCCCGCGAAATTCAAATTTTCTTACGTTTTTTGCAATTTGCAGGTCAGTATCAGGTTGTATGTTGATCTAAATATTATTAGCGCTCGTAACAGATATGGATTTACTGAATTATAAACATTAAAATCAGCAATTTGTACAACTCTCTAAGCTCATGAAAGTGTATTGAATGACTATTTCATGAAATCATGACATTTCACATATTAAAAGGCTCTTTTCGGAATCTGAATCTGATGAACTATCTGTCACATTAATAATAAAGCGTTCAGTGGTATCATCAATTATTTTGTCTAATTTAAACATTTTCTGTTCTTCTTTTAGCGCTTCCAACAAAAGTGTCTGGTTAACCGCCCAAAGGTAATTAATACCTGCGACTTCAGTTGCCAAACTACATCACAGTTGTACTCTTCAATTTAGCGAAGTTATCTAATTCGTTGTATTTTCTAAAAGGTTTGGGGAACCTGTCTTTTTGGGTTCTTTACAATAGACAGATTACAAAATATTACATCATTTTATTAAATCTAACAAAAAAAATGTGCTCAAGCAGTTACATCTACGAAGAGTAGTTTAAGAATAAATGATATTATACATACATACTTTAATAAAAGAGGAAACTATCCTGTGATCGTAAATAAATTTATTTTTGTTATAACGTATTTTTAAACAAGAAAGTGTCAACTATAAAAAACCCTTTTTACGATTTGTTTACCTTTTTCTATCTAAACCTTTAGAGTTATAGACTGCATTCGCACAAAGAACTGTCACAAACACGGATTTTATTTAGAAATATTGGACTGCAACAGTGACAGTGACCAAGTCTCAGTCTACAGCAGGTTGCAACAGTTCTTCTGGACAATTTTGGGCACTTAAAATACCAAGGCTTCTGCTGGATGCTGGGTTGAATACTGGCGTAGTACCTCGAGTTTCAAACTTACCTGCCACACTACTGACCACGAGTTGTACAGCTTACGTTTCCTCAGCATGTAGTGCTTCCGATCCACTTGGTTAGATGTAGCAAATTTAGCCAGAGAGTCGGCGCACTCGTTGCCTATACCCGAGTGACTAGGAACCAAAGCTATTTCAATGTTTAAACGGTTGTTCGAACAAGTGAATACTGAATAGTAAAAAGAATAACAAAAATGATTTTCTATTTGTTAGGAAAACTGTTTTAACTTTGACAGTTTACTGCTTGACAATTGACAATAACATTGACATTTGACGGATACTTGCATCTACTAGTTTTTTTTTGGTTTTTAATGGTCTGGCTACTGAGTACTGAGGCTTTAAGTTAATAATAGTTTATAACACAAATAAAATCCTTCACGATCAACAGGATAGTTAGACCAAAGGTTAATAATACAACTAAGATTTTATCTATACTATTTAGTATTATCTAACCTAAACTCAGGCCATGCCCCAAAAATGAAACATTGTAGAATTTAGCTGTCAATGTCATTTGTCGTAATTGTCATGGTCCGAGCGCCAGCTGTCAACCTGTCAAGTAACTTTAGCTTTTCATTTGTTTTTGTTTTCATATCTTTCCTTTCCTATGTTTTCAGCTTTTGAAATATATCGAAATAAACGTGAACGACGGGTATATAAGTAGTAGATGGTGCTGCGGGACTTAACAAAGTAATTCCTGATACTTTTTGAGTTAGAAGATGGAAAAATTGTCAATGTGTAGGATATGTTTAGTGCAGAATGTCCGCATGTTTGTAGTGGTCAACAGGCACTTACATGAACTGTATGAGAAGCTGACTGATATTCCAGTAAGTTGATATTTTTAATAAGAAATTAGTAAATTACCTAAGTATTAGGTGTTAAATGCCTCTTACACGATGATTCATACATACTACCTAACTCCGCTCACAGACCGGCTTCCTTGGACCGCATTACTGTACGGGGTGACTTGTAATTTGACATATCCCTTCCACGGGGCCTACCACCACCGCGTACAGCAGTATTATTTTAATCTTACTTCGTGGAGGAAACAGATAAGCTATATGTCCGGTAGAGCTTCATCTCTTACCTACACTAAAGTAATATTAAAATAATACTGCTGTAAGCGGTGGTGCTAGGGATCCAGGACGTGGTTGACCCATCGCAACAATTAAGCACCTCTTAAAGCCTAAGCAAAAACATAATTTTTATGTATTATGCGACTTAAAATATTAATTTAAGGGCCTTTGTGCTTAATTGTTGCAAATGGGTCACACTACCACATCCTGGAAGGAATATGTCCCATTACAAGTCACCCTGTATACATATAACTGTGTGTAGTAAGAAAGCAAAATAATGCAGGACAAATTTTGTTGCAGTTTGTAACTGAAGACAGTCGACCGATTCTTGCTTGTTTCTTCTGCTGCGCTAAACTGAAGCAATGCTACCGATTACTGAGACAATGTCTGGAAGCAGAAGAGCTGTTCGCTCAGATCATGAATGAGGATTATGAGGTGAGGTATTCTTCAACAGCTTGTCATCATCATTATCTGACTAGCCTTTTCTCAACTATGTTGGGGCCGGCTCCGAGTCTAACCAGATGCAGCTGAATACCAGTATTTTACATGGAGCAACTACCTATTTGACCTCCACAACCCAGCAACTGGGTAATACGGTACCCTTTGGTAAGACTGGTTGTCAGACTTTCGGGCTTCAGACAACCCGTAATGACTGTCAAATATCCACGAATGACAGCCGGGATGAATGGATTAACGTGATTTCCGAGACATGGAGTTGTCTTGGTATGTAAAGATGGTCACCCATCCACGGACCACGGACCAAGCCACTGCAAGCATAGCCTAACCTGATGGATTGACACTTGCGGCTGTTACTACTTGGCCACGAGCTCCTTAAAAATTTGTTAAATACTTAACATAATATTACTTAACATATACTGTCATTTGTGGATCTTTGACAGTCGTTACGAGTCGTCAGAAGCACGAAAGTCTAACAACCAGTATAACCAAGGGGTATCGTATTACCCAGTTACTGGGTTGTGGAGGTCAGATAGGCAGTCGCTCCATGTAAAATACTGGTATTCAGCTGCATCCGGTTAGACTGGAAGCCGACCCCAACATAGTTGGGAAAAGGCTAGGCAGATGACTTAACATAATATTGTTAAAAATTCCAAATGAAACTTGTATGTGGCAGTATGCACTAACTTGTATGTTTGATAACAGTCCTCTCTCATGTTGGCGCGAGCTATGCAACAAAAGCTTGTGCAGTGGTCAGTGAGGTAATCCGAGTCTCTAGGTTATTTTATTGGACCTACCTTGTGGAGCCTCTTTTGAGTGACTTTAGTATAAAGAAAAAAGGTTGGTGCTTGTGGGACTGTGTTCGCCAGCATATTTTCCTAATACTATAACTATCTTTTTACAGCCCAATCCTTTAATAAACCAAGACCACTTAGAGTTTTGCGGTGGGTTTATTAAATCTCCAATAGTGCACATAAGAATAAATGATGAATGTCAAACAGAAAGCATTGCTATCAAAGAAGAATTACCAGCTGTTTGTGAGGAACTAGATGATATTATTGAGCCAAAGGAGGAACATCAAAGTGACGGTATGTTTTTAAGAACAAAAAAAAAAACAAGTACCACACCACACCAAAAGAATTTAAAAAAAAATCAAGTAATAAAAACTAAAACCCAACTACGACTTAAAAGGTATAAACAAGCGACACCACAGACAGACAAATTAAAAATCCGGAGTCACACGTAATCTGTTCGATTTATGCCCTAACACGTGTGACTCCGGATTTTTAATTTGTCTGTCTGAGGTGTCGCTTGTTTATACCTTTTAAGTCGTAGTTGGGTTTTAGTTTTTATTACTTGATTTTTTTTTAAATTCTTTTGGTGTTATAATATATATATTTTTGAAATGTGCTCATTAAACTCTTTCATTTGATACCCAACATGGTACGATTAAACCATATTTTTTTTTAAGTTCCTCCCTTTTTGTCCTCTAGAGGGCGCCATTTTTAATTTAATGTGACTTCACATAGCCTATAACCAGCGGACAATCACGACGCTTCTAACGACACCTCATTTGTCAAATTGTGATTAGTGGTTTGGAAGATAGGAGGGAACAGATGAACATACATACATACATACATACATACATACCGGTCAAAATCATAACCCTCCTTTTTTCTTCGCCGTAGTCGGGTAAATAGAGATTTCAATATGTTTCGTCGTGAATGTTTCGCCAGTGCAAACGCACAGTTATAGTTAGTTCAGTTATTGTTATAAAGCAAAGTTTCATGATCTAATTTGAAGTATTTTTTTATACCAGCGGTTTATAGTTCGATTTAGAGGAAACTTTGGTTTTTTTTTCTATAGAGATTTTATTTAATCGTATTTTGCCAAACATTAGACCTAGCATCAATCCTCAACTTTAACATATTTATTTCAAAATTAATGCCGCGGTATTTTCGACATAACGGAGGATAATGCTAAACTTTTTGGGGTAGCGTAGGGCCTTAACACATTATGTTGTGAAATAAAACAATTATGAATAATCTATGAGTCTCTTGACTGTTTTTGTTTACTTACAGAGCTAGAACTGGAAAATTTACACAATAGCTGTCTAGATGTAGCAGATATAACACCACAGCATTCCGAGCTAGATTTCCAAGATGATGTACCTTTAATGGAGTTTCAAATTGAAGTGAAAGAAGAACAAGACGCATCTAAGACGAAACAAAGAGCCAGGGAGACCAAAAGTAAGTATTAGATAGTTAATTTACAAGGTGTAAGGGTAAACACCGTTGTCACTCAACTCATGGGTAGTTGACTTAAATATAAAAATAAATGCCCGAGCAACAATAAAAAAATTAAAGTTTCTATCCGACACCGTGCTCGCTAGCGACACAGTTGACTGACTGAGGGAGGGGTCGCGCTCGCGGCCGGTCAGGTCACGTCCCGCGCCCCCCACCCGTGTCGAGACGCAAGTTCGTTGCCCTAGCGCATAGGTGAAAGGGTGAAATACTCTAGTGGCACAATGTGATATAAAAAAGTCCTCATTTTCCATTGATTTTACGTTCTATAAATGATACCAAATCACTGGTTTCAAGGATAACGGTGTTTACCTTAACACCCTGTATATGTAAGCAAACAGGCCAATGGTTCTCCTGATAAGATGCGGTTAGCGTTACCTAAGGAGTGTACATTCATACAAGCAATATTGAATAACCATAGGACTGTATCTCGAACTAGCAAATGATAAACTAGGATCATCGTAGTAAAATCAATATAAACTTTTAATTGCTTATATGCGGCCAGTAGTATTAGGTGCACCTATGAAATCGGCGTTATGTATGGGGAATTTTAAAGAAGTTGCATTTTTCATACTAACATTTTCTTAATTTATATAACAACCATGAACACTAATGTTTTAAAACTTTTATACACTAATGTTTAAAAACTAAGATAACGTATGCCACTTAGATTAAGCGACAAAAACAAGTTTTGGCTAAGTAAAAAAAAAATTGTGGTCATTTCTGCTAACAAAATGAGGAGTCATTTTTAAGGTATTTTTTATGTTTAGAAAACTATAAGTAATAAGGTTTTTTTTACTATTGTTAGTTGTCTATGATGGTCATTATTCGATAAAATACAAAGCAATTGATGAAAATTTAAATCATTGAAGTGACGAGGTTCTCTATTTGTGAGAAAAAAACGCCAATTTCACCCAATAATATTTTGATTCATCATTCAATCTTTTTTCTAATTAATTTTACTTACCAGATTTATAATCACACAGGGACGAAGAAAACAAATCTAGAGAGAAAAAGAACAAAACTAGAAGATGGAAGAACAGCCGAGCAAACGAGAAAAGACAAATCGGACTCGAAAGCTATCCGGACAACTCAAAAACGTACGTACAAATCTGGCACTTATTTCAAAGAGCCTTATAAATGTGAGTCTAGTTTTAATCCAGTAAAAAATATGATACAACATTCTCGTACACAAATAGATGAAAAACCTTACAAGTGTGATATATGTCAGCGTAGTTTTGGTGTTAGGAGCACTTTAACAAATCATATTCGTACACATACTGGTGAAAAACCTTACAAATGTGATGTATGTCAGCGGAGGTTTTGTGAAAAGAGTGCTTTAACAAAACATATTCGTATTCACACTGGTGAAAAACCTTTTAAGTGTGATGTATGTCAACATAGTTTTAGTCATAAGGTTAATTTAATAACGCATATGCGAATACACACCGGTGAAAAACCTTTCAAATGTGATATATGTCAGCGTAGTTTTAGTGAAAAGAGTACTTTAAAAAATCATATTCGAATGCACACTGGCGAAAAACCTTTCCAATGTGAAATATGTGAGCGTAGTTTTCGTAAAAATTATCATTTTAAAAAACATATTCTTAAACACGCTGGTGAAAAACCTTAAGTGTGATATTTCTCAGCTTTATCTTAGTGAAAAGAGTAGAACATTTCGTATACACTTGCGCTCCTAGTAAAGAAGTATTGTATCTTTTTTGTTGAAGTTGACTTTTTTGTTAAAATGCTCAGCGAGTCTTGAAAAGTTATTGTAAAAAATATCATAAGAGTACCTACATACATATTATACAACGTGTTTTTTTTTCCCCCATAACTGTATAGTATATGAGACTATGTCAAAGAATCAACTGGCATATAAATAATTTTTCATTTTTTTTTTTTTGTTAGCATATCGTAACATTAAACTCTCGATGTGTGTATCTAAGTTTCATTGATAGCCTATCAATGATAGGTACGAGTAAATCATTTTCATTCAAACCAATCACTCATACTGAAAGATAAGAAAATGCGATGTTGTCATATTTTTTTTTAAGGTCAGAAAAAAAAAAATCACGAATTATTTTTCTATGAACAATTGAAAAAAAAACTTACAAACAATAAACATGCTAGTTGATTCCAGATACCATGGCTGTGAGTTCCATAGTTGATACAATTAAGTGTATTCAAATGCTTGTTTCCAGTTGATGTTATTACCACTTACGACAAAATATGTCTATATATTTTTTTAAATTATTTAGGTAAGTATATTTATTTTTTAAATAAATAAATTGATGTTATTACCATTAAACAAATATCAAGTTTATGTTAGTATGATTTAATTTTATTTTAGAATGACTAGTAGTATTGAAAAAGTCATCAAATTTGTTAAAGTTTCAGCGAAACTGAACCTTATGTGTAGTTATTAAAGTTATTTTTCCAAAAACAGTTGTTTACATTTTGAAAACTAAGTTACGAACGCAAAAAAGTATTCCTTTAGCTTGAATAAGATCACACATATGAACGAAATAACTCCTACATAATTATGTATGAATGGAGATTTTTTTTTTAAATTGGGAAGGTATTTGAAGAAACTATCGCTGTCGCGAATTCTCGCGGTCGGCTACTATACGTGTTACGCTTATCCGCCAGCTGTGCAGCTGTGAGCCCAGAAGGCCTCAATCTACCATCGCATTAACTCGTATAGTCAACAACTAACAACCAACGCCATCTACCGGTATTAAGAGCAACTACTATATCAGCAGCCATCAGGATCGACCGATGCAATCTACTTATCAGACTTACTAGCGCCATCTATCAACTTATACAGCCACTAATATCTTGTGGTCATTAATGACCACAAGATATTAGTGGCTAGTGTCTAGTGGTCATTAAAGACAGCTTCAGATCAGATGCAACTGAATAGCCTAAGTAAAAATTCATAATTCGAGGTTTGGCTCTCGTCTATTTCCTCACTAATGGACCAATTTGAATATGAAGGATGTATACTGTGTCCCAATGTTATTCTTTTTTCATTAATAGTTTTCAAATTTTTACACTAGACCTCTGTTGAAAGCGGTCTTTGTGAGCATTTTTAGAGGGTTTAGAAAGATAATGTATCATCCTCAGACCTCAGACCAAATAAAAAACCAAAACAGAGCGCTGCGAACAATACAGTGAAGCATGGCAAAACTACACCAACGCTCTGTGCGTACACGCTCAAACGCACACATTTATAACCATTTACAATCAAACTACACCAAAATGTGAGCACACATGTTTACGAAACCGGCTTCACGTCACTGTTGACAGCGCTTTGTCTTGGTTTTTTATTTAGTCTGAGCCTCAGACCAACAAAAAAAGGGTACTTATCATCAAAAAGGAAAACATAAGGACATAGGATTACTTACTTGATATTTATTTTACTGTAAAAAAATCGTTGCTTTATGGTCATAAACCAGAAAGAAAACAGGCGAACACCCCTAAAGATCCCTCGGACCACGTAGGCGCGGACGCTGTAGCGTGATGTTTTTTAGCAAATTTTCAATAAGCTTATAATTCTTTTTTCGACAATTTTTGACAAATTCGGTCTTCAATTGACAATTAAAAATTTAAAAAACCCCCGACAAAAACAAAGCGTCTAAAATGTAAAAAAATAATATCATAAAAGTTGTAGGTAATATTTTGATCCAAGCGTCGTCGTGTCGGGGGACGGCTAATGCAAACGCCAACACACACATAGGCATAATGAATGTATGCTGTTGTAGAAAGGATAGCTGCTGTTAACTTCCTATTTTCATTAACCGTCCCCCGACACGACGACGACGCTTGGATCAAAATATTACCTACAACTTTTATGATATTATTTTTTTACTTTTTAGACGCTTTGTTTTTGTCGGGGGTTTTTTAAATTTTTAATTTAATTTTTATTTCCAGCTTTTTAAATTTTATATTATATTACTAGTAGAAACGCTACGATCAACACGCAGCTCGCCGAAATCTGCGTAGCTGTACGTTTTTTGCCACAGTGAAGCTTGTTACCTACTAATTTACTCTCATTTATCTTTCCTATTCCATCATCAGACTTTGACCATCTATCTGTAACCTATTTGTTGAGACCTTTCCAATGAGTCCAAACACGATACCTCTGCTGTAAGTTCGTGAGGGAGTTGGGTATCCTGCAAATTCCAGGTGATGCTGCAGCATCAGCTCAAGGTTACTACATATATTCTTTTCATATCATTGAAATAAGAGAATTCTAAATTTCCAATCGATTAGACTTGTGGAAGATGCTAACATCCATTCATCAACTAGAAAAGAGCTGATAATTTTCAAACGGCTGAACCGATTTTCTTGAATCATAGCTAAGAACACTCTCGATTAAGTCACCTTTCAAACAAAACCAAAAAAATCAAAATCGGTTCAGCCGTTTGGCAGCTACGATGGCGCAGACATACACACAGATACACAGATACACACGTTAAACTTATAACACCCCTCTTTTTCCGTCGGGGGTTAAAAAGAATTACATCTCTAACCCAAGTAGTTGCTGAGATCTCCATGGCCGCACAATCTTCCACGTTACGTTCGCGCGGCCAACTTAAAACCCTTATAATTTTTTTTATTTCTTCTTTGACAAATTTTTGGTTTGTTCCCTTCGATTTTGACAAACGACAATTTTTTGGCCGAAGTTTTTTTTTGTTTGGGTAACTTGGCCGAGCAATCGTAACGCACACAAATAAAACACATGAAAATCAGTAACACAACCTTTTTATTAATAAAACAAACCTTCCATTTTATAAGTACAAAAAAATAAAAACGAAATTCTAAGTTAAGGAATAGTAGGGTAGGTAATACCTACTTTATTTAGACATTTTTTTTTCTCAATATTTAAAAACTCCTAAGTAAGGAAACGCTAGAACTACCAGCATAACTATCTACAACCATTCGATACACTTCCGTGCCGCATCGCACATCAATCAATGTCATCAAAGGAGTTCTATAAAGGCTGTTCACAAATCCGAAACCCGAAAATAATGACGGTTTTAAAGGCCCATGGGCGGCTTGTCACTCTCACACCAGAGGCTCTAGACAAAGTGACATTCTATCAGCGATAACGATGATGGAAAACGCAAAAATGTATAGGACTGACATAAGCTATCGAAAAGTCGTATCATGTCAATCCTGTTTAAAGTCGTTGTAGAAATACGAAAAGCTTTCGATGCGATTGTCACTGGTCTATGCCCTCTGGTTAGTTACTAATCACACGAAAAGAAGATGTCTATTCTTCCGATAGCTATTTATTTCTTGTCGGGAACAGAGGGAATCGATAATATAAAATGTATAATTTTCGACTCGGGTGGTTCTCGAACGATTGTGAATAGCAATGCTGAGCACAGAGAGTTGGTAGTATTTCAGGCAAAGTTACTGAATTCAGACAAGTGTAATCGCAATCAGCAAATTAGCCTAAAAAAACCCATGTTAGACAGAAGTAAGTTCGCGATTCCGTCTCTATCGCACTTTGTTCTGCAGACGGATTTAGTAACTGATTAATTCAGTATATTATGTGGCTCCTTCATTTCATTATTATGTGGTCTCCTTCTAAAAAGATGTAAGGCAAGTGTCCAGATATAACCAGCCAACATAAAGCTAATATCAGATGCTTCACTTTTTGTTCATTTTTGCCTTCTATTCGGCATCTTTCACTCGAAGACACGTCTAAACATACAATGAATAAAAAGTGAAAAATGAATTCATGACCCGGTTAACTGATGTTGGATTTCGGCACATCTTCCATTCGATCGCAAAATGAAAGAAACGAATTATGACAGTTCATTTCTATAAAATTTTGGCTTTAGAAATAATTTACAGAAAAAAATAACTTGATTTTGACGTTTACAATTAGGAGTGGGTAAGCTGTTGTGTTGTAAATATTAAGGGTGGAACTGTTGGGGTATTTGCGTATGCTTCTTTTCCACAGCAGGTGTCATTGAGCGGCAACGCTGTGGGAATAAAATAAAATATAAGTAAAAATCTTTTTTAAAACAAGCTTTTAATGAACTAAAAAGAATTTTCCCAGGCCACCTTCCGGGTCCATCATCAGACCCTGAACACCACCTAGTGTCAAAGCACCTTGTCACAATATAGCTAATGAGTCCAAACACGATGGTACTATCTTGTTTGATTGAAGAGTTCCTATGGTCAACTTCGGCTCCATCATCAGACTAGTTCCATGGTATCATTTTTTCAAATTGTCTCTATACTTATATAAGTATGCCAAGTTTCAGCTCAATAAGATGCCACGAAGTGCTTGAAAAATGGTTGACAATTGGAGTAACCGGAAACACATACGAACAGAGCAAGTTAATATAAAGCTTGTAAAAATGGCAATTAGAATAAGTAGATTGGTTTATGACATAACAGCTACTACTGGTACCAACATTATATTATTAAGATTTTATGTGAGTTCGATAATGCAGGGCTATATCTGGAAGGGTCTTTTGAATAAAGAGCCATTGCAGCTTTGAGTTGACCTGTCCCGAGAAACTGCATGCATGTAGCAGTCATCGTGTAGCTCAACCCTATTTTAGTGAGCTCAACGACCCGTCACACGACGCTACCAGATCTGCAGGAGATTTGCCGTATCACATCATCTGCCTAGCGTTTTCCCAACTATGTTGGGATTGGTTTTCAGTCTTACCAGGTGCAGCTGAATACCAGTATTTTACATGGAGCGACTGCCTATCTGACCTCCACAACTGAACACGATACCCCTTGGTAAGACTGGTTGTCAGACCAGAACAAATGAAAGAATTTGGTTAGAGCATGTCACGAGTCCACGAGTCACCGCGACGCGACTTGCGGAGACGGACGGAAACAGACGACCTGCGTGTGTCCTTTTCGCATGTCACATCGCTAGAGGCCGCGGGACCTTACCTCTCTGTAATCAGCTTCACACATGACTGGGTTCCTCATCTCCACCTTCCTGGGTGGCATCTGGTCCTCGTCGTGCACCAATTTGTACACCTCCGAGTGCCTCAGGTGTTCTAACGAAACGGGAGGCTTTTCGTATTTCATGAAGTTTATCCTGAAATATTAGGGCACGTGTTAGTATTTTGTTTTAAAGTTGTGTGAAGGAGGGTACTTGTTTGCGGCCAGCACTCACTTCGCGGGGTAATTCCGTTTATCGACCCCAAAAAATTGAATGCTCGCGGTGAGTACGGACCATTAAAGGGGTGATAGACGTGCGAGCAAGTACGCCAACTTATGGCTCGGCGAATCTGTCATCGCCGCGAGCCGCCAATTTGACAATTAAATTTTTAGCAAGCTTCACGTGTGTCACCGACGCCGAGCAGAGTAAGGTCGCGGACTTTAAGTACGCACGTCTATCACCCACTTTACGTGCTTCGTAGTATTTTGAAGTGGTGTAAATGACAGAGCTCGGAGACGCCTCAGCGGCCACTGCTAGTCCTACACCTTACAAACCAAGCGTGTCAGTGGGCGTCACAATTCTGACAATTCCTGTGACACCCGAAATTGAGCTTCGAATATTATTAGGAATGACGTTTCGAGTCGCCGGGGCGATTCCGTGTTCTGTGATTGATCTTAAAGGCGGGTTCACATCAACACAACCGTGAATGCTAGGTGCCTCGAATAGCTATGGACGCGCCACATAATACGTGCGCGCGCATGTTGCGAATGGTTCATGTGCAATTGAATCTCACGCGCACGAACCGTGAACTGAAGGTGTCCATGCTATGGTCCTAGGATGCACGCGAAACGTTCTGTTCGTGTCCGTGAAAGGACATTTAGGTTGCACGTGAACTACTCGCTAACCGCTCGCGAACACGTCCAAAGGTGTCCATGCAATGTTTCTAACCGTGCGTTTGCACTGACGAAAACACATTGAAATTTCTAGTTCCTGTCAAAAATTGTATGGAACATTGACAGAAAATAGAGATTTCAACATGTTTTGTCGTAAATGTTTCGCCAGTGTTAACGCACGTAAAGATGCACGCGAACCGCACTGTTTGTGCGCGTGCGCAAGTATGGACCCGCCTTTACAGACCCGAAGCTCGGTAACTTCTTCAGAAAGGGGCCAGAAAAGGGGGGGGTAAAAAATCAGAACATTATGTTAAATGACTATTCAATAAGTGTGTAAAATGATTATGATGATACAAAATAGTGGTGAATGTGAATTAGTAAGTATCTTGTGGTCAGCCATACATCTATTTGCTATACCTAGGCCTACCTATTTGCTATAGAAAGTGATTATTCAGCACTTAGGGGTTTATTTAAAAATGTTGCAAAGTTAAATGACGTTCTAATGTCAAAATTATATCAACATACAACCAGACCTGCAAAATGCATAAATGTAAGATTTGAATTTCGCGGGCTACCTTAGTGCATCCCTCATAAGTTTTTGAACTAATATGAATTGGAGAGATTCAATGAAAAAATTGATTCTGAGAGTACGATGATAAAAAAAAACAATCTTCAAGAACTCGAAGATTTAAATCGTTAGGTTCGCCCTACCGCGTCATAAGATAGGCGCGTTCCTATTTCATTTCTGACACACACAATGCCGCAGTGACTTGACCTGATTGCCATGGAAACGCTAATGTGTGATCACACTTCTCAGCATGGACAGTTTTTCGTGTAACTAACTACAGTGAGGGCAAGTCTAGCGATTTAAATCTTTGGTGAAACTCACTTCAACCAATTTGTCATAAGTATCGATCATAGTCTCGCGTAGTCTATGAAAGTCTACTAGATGACAGTTCGACTCTCTGGAATTATTTGAAATTAGAAAAAAAACGTTAATTAGTAATACATATGCCAGTAACTTGCACAGAAGTAGACAAGTACCTTGCATGCCATTCACCAATCACAAGTTAACATCACGCCTGTAATTCTCGAAGGATTAGGCAGAGGTGTACCTATAGAACACCCACATTTCGCCAGGTACACATGGCTACACATCAAGCTATACGTTTCCAGTTTATGCTGATCTCGCATTGTATAAGATTTCCGTACAATGCGAGGTCAGCTTATACTGGAAATGTATAGCTTGATGTGAAGCCGTGCGTACACTCGCGACAATCTAATATCGAAATCCCACGATCCGCGATTTTGCGGACAAACACCGACCGAGCCCGGACGACAGACCGTGGGAAGGTGTACGTGCGGGGTATCGCAGACATTGGAAGTTCCTCGGTGCGCGGTGCGTGGCGGTCTGTGGTCGTCTGCCGTGCGTGTCCGTCTGCAATATTGCCGATTGCCGAATGCCGATTGCCGATCGTCGGATTCCACCATAAGAAGTCCGTTTTGACGTTTCGTTCTCGTATTTGTAATAAAACTTTATGCCTTGAGAATCAGTTTTTTAAGCAATGAAGCAATGTTGTCGATTACAAACTCTGTAAGTATGTTTAATCGATATGTCTCGAGAATCAGTATATACGAAACTATTTTTTTTTTCATCTTTACGAAAAGGCTTTTTATAGCTGTCAAAACGGACTTCTTAGATTGTCGCGATTCTAGCTATGTTTAAGTCCCATGTAGGTAATAGGGGGCGAGCCTATTGCCATCAACCGGGCACAAATCACTCCGGGCTGCTACTGACAAATTACAGTTGAAAAAAAAACTAATAACACTGCCCGACCTGGGAATCAAACCCAGGACCAGCATTGCTATTCTGTAACCATCTCATCGTGAAAACTTAGGTGAAGTGAGCTTGAAGTGAACTGTCTCTGTCTTAGCATCAGTAGGTATCAATGACAATGACAGCTCACTCCACGCTCACTTCACCTAAGTTTTCACGGTGAGGTGTTTACAGAATAGACCGGCTGTGCTAAGATATTAAGCTGGTTAGTTAAAGTTAGTGATCAAATTATTTTTAAGGTAGGTACTGTAAGGTTTTATGCGATATGCAACCTCACGTTGGGCTGGCTGGTAAGACCGCAGCCTTGACTTCCGAACGCTCCAGCAGTCGTAGTTTAAATATTGACAGGTGTGTTTTTATGTCTAGTGAGGGTCAGATCAGGCTGGACCCTTAATATGTATAAACGTGCCTTCTAATTAATAAACCCTTGGAAAACCTACTCCTCTTTGAAATTCCCTCCTCACACACGCCCCCACACATCAAGTTAACGCCCATCAGGTGTTACAATACCTACGTATCGAGAACGGCAGTAGCTACCTAAGTATTTTTTCCAACCCCTCAATAAACAAAAAATAAACTACATCATGTTTTTTTTGCGAAATTGGCCATCTCTTGTCCTCGATCTCGCCTGGTGGAAAGTGGAGGTCTATGATGGAACGACCAAGCCCAGAAGATGCATGAGGGGCAATTCCCGTCATTCTAAGGGCCGGCGCACACATGGTAAGGCGCAGCGCGGCACGGTTGTCACTGTTAAACAAATATCAACGTTGCGTACCTAAAAATTTAGTTGAGAATACATAACCTGAGACGCGCGCCTCTTGCCGCTTACGGCGCGCTCTCGAGCTGATGGAAGTTAATTTATTATCAACTTTATTTCAAGTGATACAAGGTAGATATTTGTTTGGCAGTGACGAATGCGCTGCGCTGCGCCTTGCTAAATGTGCGCCGGCCCTAAAAACGTTCGCATTCGCATCTCATTCGCAATCTGTCAAAAACTCAATCAATTTACCAACATTTTTGACAAGTTTGACAGATTGCGACTTTAATGTGAACGTCTTTTAACGTACGCAAATTGGTCTTCAGTTCACTCTTTCTTCTTTTAATTTTTAATTAATATTTAATTTATAAAAATAACGAAACTGTCTACATACCTATACTTCCTACAGTAAGACTTGGTATCACCCCACGGCCAGATTTCATTCCAATTGTCAATCTGCGGCGCGCACATGCAAACAAACAGAAAAACAGACACGTAAGCAAGCAAACTAACTAAAATAGTTAAAGTTGTTTCAAATTACGAACGGGTCATGTGACATATGTCATTGACAGGATGAGGGCTATCGTTTTTGCGCTCACCAGTTGGCGCCACTGGCGTAAGGTGCTGCTGTCAGTAACCCTGTTTGCCCCAGTTGCCCTGAATTAAAAATAATACATAAATCCTAAAAAGGAAGTTCAGTCTTCCGTCCCGATTTTTTTTTACTAGTATTTTTCTTTTCATAAGAACTTTATTCGGACTATCTGCCTAGCCTTTTCCCAAACGTGGCGGGGTCGGCTTTTAGTCTAAACGGGCGCAGCTGCATACCACTTTTATACATGGAGCGACTGCATAACTGACCTCCACAACCGAGATACTGGGTAACATACCCATTCGAAAGACTTGATCAGTCTTTTGGCATCTAACGCCTGTCAAAGGTCTACGAGTGACAGCCGGAATAACTGCGTATCGTGCTTTCCGAGGCATGAAAATATTTCGAGTAGTGGATAGTCACCCATCCACGAACAGACCGCGGAAACGTAGCATAACGTTTGACAGACCTGTACAGCTGTTATCTACGTCTATCTATCTGTGAGCCACGAGCCGGAATCTTTAAAACAATCTTGAATAATCAGTACAAATACGCGATAAAAAAGCCCACGAACGATGAAGGTTCAGTACCTAACATTTGACATTTCTAGAGACCTCTACGCTACACTAGCGCCTCCAGCGGTGAATAAAAGCGCGATAGCCCTCATTGCATCTATTGACGCGCACTCATGAATTGCAACAACTTTAACGAGGATACAAATTCAGAAATATACAATGAAATGTGGGTTAGAAGAGTAGTGAAAATTGTGATTATTTTATCGTTAGGGCCTATGCACACAGCCTTCTTTGAGGCCCCGTCGACGACGCGCGACGTCTAAACAACGCGCATATAAGGCCTCTTTATATAGTGCACCTATTTAATAACAAAGAATTTAAATATATACGTTAATAATTCAAATAATAGAATTTTCATCAATCCGACTCAGCTTCACCGACTAGCATAATAATTGCGTTATATTTATTTATTTAGCCCGTTAGACTTTGTGAGATTAATCTTTATAACTGTATTCTTCGATTCGTTTGGCTATATGATGTCTCTCAACTCAGTGTGCCTTCTGGCAAAGGCCTCTTCCTCCTAATTGCGTTACACACGAATCACGTACGTACTGTTAATCCATTGCTTCGTAGGCTCGAAAAATTTGTCTCTCAAAAATGTAAATAGCGCTATGAATGTTGTTGGACTGTCAAAATGAAACAGATTGTGATTGATCGTGTGTTACGCAATTATGGTACCGAGAGTGGCGGTCCAGTTTCGTTCACTGTTCAGAAAGATCCCAAAGTGCACCTAAATAAGTTTTCACTTCAAAAAGGTACCTATTTATGATACTCTAAAGCGATACATAAAAATACAATTAATGAAAATACAAAAACACGATACATAAACATGGACAATACAAATACGTTCGTACACAACAGTTTTTACGAAAATAAAATACACAAATTCACATAGACAAAATGTATAGTCGTACTGGTATTTGCTTTACCACTTATTGGACGAAACTTCCATAGTGAAACTGCCCACAGACGATATTAGCCCTCTATTCAGTAGAAATTGAGATCTTAACAGCGTGAGTCGATCGTCGCTTATGAGTAACGACTGCGTTTGAAGGTAAACCGTCAAGCGCCGTCGGTCGTTGCTACTCATAAGAACCGATTGGCAATTGAACGGTAAAACTCCCATTAAATTAAAACTTGACCAAGTTTCAATCTAATTATCAGAGAGCCTCCCATTCCGGCACAAGTTACTATCTACATCAATAATTCTACAAGTATCAAACGGACAAAGACGTGGACGTATACAATTCTATCTAACATATACATACGTATTTACATATACACATTTACATATTTATACACCAGCATAATAGGTATTATTTTTATACTTAGGTAGTAAGAGTAGGGTAAGTTCGGCGGGGGGTAAGACCGTACGCAGCGCAGAACACAATAATATTGCCTTGTTGGTCTAGTGGTCGCAGGCGCCCTTCGGGGAATTCATGATGTTACTTTACATAAATTATAATAAGCCGAATTAGCCGATAATTTGTGTTTTTTTATTAGCGAAATAATGTATTTTAAACCGTAATTTGATTCGTACGGTCTTATCCCAGGTCCGAACATACCTAGTCTATCTTTTGAAATGCCTACGATTTTGTTGAATATGAAAATAATTAAGCTACCTACCCACCTAAACATATTTTAATCTAATCACTATAGGTATACTTACTTAATTAAAATGTATTGCTGACCACAATCAATCTGCCTAGCCTTTTCCCAACTTTTTTGGGGTCAGCTTCCAGTCTTACCAGGTGCAGCTGAATACCAGTATTTTACATGGAGCGACTGCCTATCTGACCTCCACAACCTAACTGGGTGATACGATACCCCTTGGTAAGACTGGTTGGCTGAACACAGTATAATAAAATATTAATAATAATATTATGAAACAGTATGTACCTAAATCAATTGAATAGGCATTTTGAACGAGAGGTAAAATAATAACAAGTAAATTAGGATCTTAAATCATGCAAAATTAGGGTGAAATCTCACTAACACACACGGATCATCATTTTTCTGTGTCCATTCTCTCTCTATCCACAACAAAAGTTGTCATTCCGAGCAAGAAGTCTATCCGCACGTAGATTGCCGGGGTCAGCTTCCAGTCTAACCGAATGTAGCTGAATACCAGTATTTTACTTGCAGTGACTGCCTATCCGACCTCCACAACCCAGTTACTAGGTAACACGTTACCCCTTGGTTTGGTAAGACTGGTTCACACTGATTGTTCCAGATCATGTGACTGTAGGTACTATCTATACCTAAATGTAATCGGCTAACATTTTTTGAAGAAATCGTACCTCGACACGTACGTGGAATGACAGCTCGCTTTACATAATGTTTTCACGAAGAGATTTTTACAGAATAACACTGCTGATCTCATTACTATTTTGTGACTTGTCTTTATCACGCTGTCGACGAAAAATATGTTTTCAATGCGAATGACGTCTCAAGTGAACTAGAGAGACAGAAATCTTTCGCGCTTTATTTTGTAACTTGTAACTAATTCGACTAACGGTATTTATACATCCTCTCATTAAGTTCTATGCTAGTGCTGTATTTGTCTTTTATTTGTGTATCTTTTAGTATGTAAGTAATTCAAGTGCCATAGCAATAAACAAATACCTACAGAAAAATGCTGATCCAAACGTGTTAGTGTTAATTGATTTTTCAACTCGTTATTTACTAAGCGACTTCAGTTATTTGCGATATTTTTCACCTTCGCAATGGCTTTAGCAACGTTGCCAGACATTACTTGCCTCATTGATGCGAAAGCGACGTTGCCAACCATTGCGAAATGAAGAAGCCCTTGCCAAATTGTCTTCATTGTTTTAGTAGTAGAAAAACTATTCTAACTGTCTTTTCCCCGCTAGGTACAGTCGACCTAGCTTTACCACATCAATACCTCATATCAAATAAAAAACCAAGACGGAGCGCTGCGAATAATACCTACCTACTTACAGCATGCCAAAACTACACCTCCACTCTGTGCAGCACCTCACTAAGTGTACATGTTTACGGAACCGGCCTCACGTCACTGCTGACAGCGCACTGTCTTGGTTTTTTATTTGGTCTGAGATCAATACCCAATCAATTTAAACGTCGAGAAGTTTAAAATTATCTGTCACCAAATATAACTTGCAAGTGACATTCAACCTTTGTGTAATAAAACAATTATGATGTCGAATAAACATCATTCTTTTTTCAAAAAACTTCGAAACTTTTCAAACTAGGTATGCCAAGAAGCGTATAGTGTTGATTAATTTATCAGTCGCTTAGAAGATAACATGTTTTTAATAATAAAAGACTCTCAAACCTTTCCGTGAAATGACAGATTGAGGAAAAAATACGGATTTATAAAATTAACTAGATGAAGTGAGCTTGAAGTGAACTGTCAATAAATGGAATGACAGTTCACTTCACATAAGTTTTCACGGTGAGCTTTTAACAGAATATACTGGCAGGAATAAAATTAAACCCTGGACCTTGTTTGGGGACACCTGCATCTCAAATCATCAACATTTTTATCTTGTAAGTATTTGATAGTGAAGCTAATAGAGCAATAGTGATCCATACTTTTGGGTAGACAAAGGAAATTACTTAAATGAGATAAATCAATGCATTTTCCTCATTTAACAGAAAAAAATGATGAGCCTACATCTTAAATAATGTAATGTAATGACATGTCAAACCTGGTGTCATGGACTCGATCGCTTTGGAACCTAAAATGATACACAACATGTTTATAAATGATATTAAAAAATAAACTCTTTCATTGCCACTTATATTTAGAAGAGGCTAAAGGCTCCCGCAGACAGGCTAGACGTGGCTCTAGTAGAATAATTTCTATGGAACATTCATGGAAATTGTTCTATTAGAAGCGCGTCGCATTGTCGCGTCGTGGCTGTTTGCGAGAGCCATAGCGGCAGTGCATAATGAAATTATTATCGTTACATATTTAAAACAAAATACCCTAACTGTTACTAATTCATGAATATTATGAATTTCTTTACTACAAGATGTGACCGATCACTTTTCAGTCTAAGGCCTTGATCAGTGCCCTAATAATGAATACAAACTTAACAATAAGCAACAAAATGAACTATACCCAATAGCCTTTCCCTTGATAACTTCAGACTGCTTCTCAAACATTTCCTTAATCATCTGCTCGTCGTACACGTCCTGTTGTTGCCTCCATCTGCGTCCTCCAGGAAGGACAACGGCCCTGGCCTCATCCGGGTCCAGGGGTCCAAACATCCTCTTCGGCTTGGCGACGGCGACACGGGGCGTTGGGTGATGTTGCAGTAAACGCGACTCATGTTCTATTCTTTCTTGCTCCTAGTTTGTTGTAGTATAGGTTAAGTTATGAGAGGATTAGGTACTTTATGAGCATATTCTTTTACGCCTGTTTTAAATTATCCGCTCAACTGTCGATTGGCGTTCTAATGGCCGATAACCATTAAAATTCTATTGTGTCTCGTTAATGACAGTTGGAGGTTTATAATTCGAAACGTTAACGTCTAAGCTCACAATATTTTTGTTCCAAAATTCAAAGAATAAAAAATGCACACAAAAATAGTGAGTATTTAGTAAACTTCTAAGACAATGATCCTCGAAGCCGATTATTAGGAACTCATCATTATTTTGAAAGCATTGGGTAGCAATTCTTTTAAAATTCTTAGTCTGAGTTAAAATATACTTGATTCTGCCAGCAACCTAAAATGTTCCCACTGTTATGACACCGCCTCTAGAGGCTAGACCTCCTGTCTCAGACCCAGAGGTTCCGATTCCCAGTGGGGACAAAATTTTCTGCTCGATTTAGTTGGTCGTAGGACTTTCTCTAAGTCCGCCTGGCTAGCTACCATGCAGGCCAAGAGCCACACCAAAATGGAAGAAAATAAAAACAGGCCTCCGTGAAAGAGAGCGCCATGCACTAGAACCAAAAAGACATGTGACATCTACCAACCCGCACTGGGCCCGCGTGGTGGATTATGGCCAACTCCCTCGCACAGAGAGGAGGCCTGTCCCAGCAGTGGGAACATTATAGGCTGATTATGTTATGATGACAATGATTTAAAAAAACACACCAACCTTCCTCTGCTTTTCGTTTCTATACTCTTCCTCCGTCATGACAGGTGTCATTCTCACGTTCTCCTGTTGCTGCTGCTGCCCCATCTCCATTTGTTCATGAACTTCTTCTATCGTGAGATTATTAGGTTCGTTTTCTTGTGCTTCGTGTTGCGCTGCTTCTGTAGCTTCATTTACTTCTTGTATTGTCGGCATTTCTTGCTGGTCTGGAGATAAAAAGCAAAAGCATTTTTACTGAAATGAAATCCTAATCCTAACTCTTAACTAATTATGTAATGCGAAAGTGAGTTTGGTTGGTTTATTACGCTTTCACGCTAAAACGGCTGAACAGATTTGGATGAAATTTGGCACAGGGGTAGACCATGCCTACCAGGATTGCGGGAAAGTCCAAAAGGGATACCGGGACCCTTGGCAACAGGCAACTGAAGGAAAGCACGGGTGGGTTTTAGTAAGTAATAGTCTGACACGCCCTCCCGCTCCGCCCAGAGCGGGAGAAGTCATTTGAAGATTTAACAAACTCAAAAACAAAAAAAAGAAGGGTTCGACCATGACCTGGCAAAGCACATAGGATACCTTTTATCTCGATATTCCCACGGAATCGAGACTTATGCGGGTGAAACCGCGGGGTTCAGCTAGTATTCTGCACAAATAACTTAGGCGAAGTGAGATTGAAGTCAGCTGTCAATCCACCCGATATATTCTGTACAAATCTCGCCGTGAAAACTTAGGTAAAGTGAACTCAACGGAGAGTCAATAAGCTCAAAAGAGAGTCAATAGTGACAATCCCTAGCATTAGGTGGAATTACAGCCGGTCTATTCTGTAAAAAGCTTAGGTGAAGTGAGCTGTCAATAGTCGCAATCCCTAGTGGAATGACAGCTCACTTCACCTAAGGTTTAACGATGAGATTTTTACAGAATACACGTCCAGCTCACTTCACTTAAGTTTTCACGGTGAGCTTTTTACAAAATAGAACGGTTTGTGTTATCTAAACTTATTTATATAACAATGGAAACGAAACAAACCTTCTTGCTGGTAGCTCTCTTGAGACACCTGCTCGTGGGACTCCTGAAAATAAAATTATTGATAGATAAGTAATTATTGATAGAAAATATGTGGAACTACATTTTTTTTATTGCGATTTTATGCAATGACATAGACACTAGCGCCGCGTCTATCGGACTTGTGTAAAAAAGTTTTAGTTGTTGTTGGATGTTAAAAAACCGGCCAAATGCGTGTCGGAATTCGCACAATGAAGGGTTCCGTAGTTGGGATGAATTTACCATGTTTTTTTAAGACCCTAGACTTCTTAGGTTTTCCTGTAATCTATGTATGTATAGAGAATCAAAATCAAAATTTTTGGCTCAGCAGTTTCGGAGATGGTGGTGGTCAATTTTGAGTCTGCGCCTTCTAATGATGTACGCTTTCTTTTTTTTTCTTACTAAATAAATGAGCGTCTTTTAAAATTCCTAGGCTTTCCCTCAGATGAATATTAATATATTATACGGATGAATATTTATTCGTGAACACAGGTATTACAATAAAGCTCTTATGACTTGTTCGCAGTAAACAAGCTAGAGCACCCCATGTATCTCAAAGTTGTTCGGACTTGTTCGCAGTAAGCAAAGCTAGAGCACCCCAACCAAATGATTTAGCTTAGAACTGAGTAACCACGCGCTAGCCGAATTGGTCGTAGTAACTAAGCAAGGGCACTCCGACCGGCTTAGGTTAGAACTGTAGCCCCCGGTTGAAGTGTGTGAGGGAACACAGGGTGGTATTTGTCAGTAGAAGTCTGTCAGACCCCGCAGTCCACCCCAGGGAGGAGGACATCCATTAGGATCTCCATCCAGTTAACAAAAAAAAAAAAAATGTTTTATCTGTGACCCCAACAGAGTTGATTGCAGTTACATACTTGGCTATTTTGTATTTCTAGGATCCAAACATAGGAATTATTTGAGATTTGATTAAATACAAATCAAATACCGGATGAGTCATCTTGCTGAGCTGCTGCGTGACTAACTCGAGCGACTGCTGGATGACCTCTGGGATCTGCGCCAGCGCAGCCAGCTGCGCGCGCATCTGAGCTAGCTGCTGCTCCAGACTTGCGTTAGGATCTGGCAGGAAACATCAATATAGTCAAGACCAATCTACAATAGAAAATGATTAAAGGGTATCAAAAAATTCGTCAGCATCGCTGTCACTGGCAGGAAAAGTGCCCAAAAGGCTGGCATGATTATTATTATTGAGTAGATTATTATAAGTCACTAAGTAGTTGTTTTGAATTAAATCTACAATTTTACATGGTCCACAATGATCTGTCCAAGATTATGTGTGGACTTTAAATGAGACTTTGATCCCTAAGCTTGTTTTCATTTCTTCTCAGACCCTTAAGTCAGATAGGAATTGTTAATTTCATCTAGCATGTCCTTTTTTTTATAATCCTTACATATTATAAAACAAAGTCCTCCGCCGCGTCTGTCTGTCGTCCTGTTCGCGATAAATTCAAAAACTACTGCACCGATTTTCATGCTGTTTTCACCAATGGATAGAGGTTCTCGAGGAAGGTTTTAGTATTATAATAACAGACATCCACGCGGGCGAAGCCACGGGATCAGCTAGTGACTTGTAAAAGTGATTCCAATGTCATATTTAATTTAATTTCATTTTAAAAAAATCTACAGGCTTCCAAAGAAAAGTATGCGCTTCGTTAAAACTCGTGTCTCCGAATTAAAACGAACCTGACGCCACAGAATAACTCTCCATGGAGGCTAAGTAACTGGCTTCTAAGTTTTGTACTTTAAATTAGTGCACCTAGCCTTTTTCCAAGTATGTCGGCTTCAAGTTTAGCCGGGTGCAGCTGAATATCCCAACCCAGTTACTGGGTAACACGTAACTCTTGGTAAGACTGGTTGTCTGTCAGTCTTTCGTGCTTCTGACGACCCGTAACGACATTCAATATCTACGAATATCTGCTGGGACCAACGGCTTAATGTGCTTTTCGAGGCACAGAGGGGTCTGGATATGGAATAGAATGCCACCAATCTACTTACGCGTAGCGACTGATACTGTCACTCAACCATGCGGCTTTTGTAAAACAAACGATTCTCAGATAATTGATACTCACCAACCATCTTCTGTACGCTCTTTACTAGCTGCTCAGCCATGCTGTACTCCGAATCTTCTTCCGTTTCTTGCACTACTTCTTGTTCTTCTCCAACTTCTGGTATGGGTTCAGGTTCTGGTGCCTGCTCTTCTGTTACTGGTGGAGGAGTAGGTTCTCTTGGTGGCGGTAAAGGTATACCTACGGAAGAAATTTTATTTTAGTAACCATGTTTTAAAGACTGGCGAGTGCTTGACTGCCTCTGACTTATCGTAGAATGTCCGACGCTTCTCTTCTACATTTTCCCAATTATGTCGCGGTCGGCTTCCAGTCTCACCGGATGCAGTTGAATATTTTACATGAAGCGACTGCCTATCTCATCTCTGTTCTCTGACTGGTTATCACGGTATGTTGTCTAACTCAAGTTTTGAATATGTGAAGGGGAGGGCTAGAGTAGAACAAGACCAAAGAAACGATGGATGGACTGTATGAAAGATGATAGATATGGCTAGCAAAGGGGTGACTACCGAGATGACGTCTGACCCTACAGGGTCCGTAATTGTACTATTAGCTTTAAGCCATTGTAATACCTTATCTACATTATGGAATGCAAATAAAATATGAATACGAATATGGAAGAAGAAGATATGTTGCGCCGACCCCAAATAAATTGGGATAAGGGCTATCTAACTCACCGGTATCTTCAAGATCAGGAACCTCGCTCTCCTTCAATGGGTCAACGGCTTCCAAGAACTCGGGTACTTCAGGTATAAGTATAGGTTCTTCAGGTTCCACTGGTGGTAGTGAAGATTCTATCACAGCCCTCTCTTCCCAAGGTAAGGGACCTGTCTCGAAGTCCTGCGGAGAAGCGATGGGAATGAGGGGTGATGGTGGAGAATATACAGTTGACCTTGATAAAGATTATAATATAGATGTTTCACGATGTAAGACTCAAGATGGGAAACGTTTTAAAGTATTTTTTTACAAAGATATTAATTTAGTTCGAAGCCATATGGACGGTGCAGCTTTGCTTAATGCTTCCTGCGTGCTAGGTGACCTGCTCCTGCGAACCAGAGGGCCTAGCCAAGTGACAATCGCTTCGAAAGCGTTTCGTATTTCTACAACGACTTCCAACAGGATTGACATAAGTTTTTCGATAGCTTATGTCAGTCCCATACATTTTTGCCTTTTCCATCATCGTTATCGCTGATAGAATGTCACTTTGTCTAGGGCCTCAGTTCATGGTTTCAATATACGAGTGGCCACAGTGATGCTTGGTGTCACACTGCATGACTATAATTTGTCACTCGTCTTGTTCGAGCGTGTCACCAAGCTAAGCTAATACCTATGTTGCTTTGACTATCAATTATGATTTCTAATTAAAATCTGTATTGCTCACAAGCGATGGCGTATTATCAAGCAAAATTGCTACCTATTTTTGTAGTCAGTTCAGATGTACCTAGTTAAAAAAAATTAATAATTTTGCGCGTAAGATCGAAAATTCTTTTAGGGTAACCATTTTACCAATGATGTCCGGATAATGTTAGACATATAAGATCATCAATGAGTCTTGGACAACCACAAATGTTATAAACAAGCATTTTGAATCGAGAAAGCATGTAAAACGTCGATAAATATATGAATAGACAAATAAAGGAATATTTTTCAATGCCGTAGTGAAGAATGACTTTGATATTTTAAATTATTTCAAAATAACAATACTCATGAATAAATAATAAATCCCTGAGACTATAACTGAAAATATTCATTTATTTATCTTCCAAATAAAATCATTAACATCAACTTAAAATATTCAAAGTTAAAAGCAGTAAACAAAATAAATTATAATCGACCGAAAAGTCCAAAATATAAAAAAGAAAGAATTCATAAAATTAAAATCTATTTAACATTGCAGTAGTCAAAACATTCCCAATAAAATATTGATTATAAAATAATATTTTTTAAGGCAAATAAACAATCCTGATTTAATTGTGAATCAGAAGAACAACTACCTAAGTCATTAATAAACAAGTAAAAATTAATGTTTAATCACTATAATATAATAACAAATGGGGATGCTATACCTCCGGCTTATAGTCAGGTGCGACTTTAGGCTTGGCTTGTTTCACTATTTTCACTTTATATGGTTCCTGGAAATAAAAACAACAATTAGAATAACTAGACCAGTAACCATTGATCAAAAAAGGTAAATATCCATAAAGCAATTTACTAAGTCTGGATATAACGAAAGCTTTTTATCAGATGCCAGTAAATTCATAGACGATGTAGGCACTTAATAAGAATAATTTAAAAAATCAGGAAATCTATTCTACTTAAACTAGAAAATAATTATACCCATATTATAATTAATATAATAACGAAGACAATACCAATTAAGAAGTAGAAGACACTCATAACTAAAAACCTATTTAAAATTCGCAAATTCTAAATGAAAACACTCACTATTCAAAATCTATGTCGCGACCGACCATCCGCTAAACAAACTGAACAAAAACTGAATATAATATTTCCACCTTAGCCAGTAGTCTTTCATTGAATTTATGCCAGAAATTCTGAATGTCAAATCGGAAGAAATATATCGATTGTCAATAAGGAAGCTGGTATAAATAGATTTGTAAATTCTGCAGTACTTGGCCGTGATATGGATGAAAATATCAATTGTGTGACGGATGAAATAACTCATCGTTTTAAACTGTCAAATAAATTACAGTTATTTTATATTTCTGTGACAGCAGCAACTGAACAGCAACCTTATTGTTAAGAGGATAAGGGTCACTGTGATTTTGACCGCGATACAAATAACTTGATCTCAATGATTTTATTAATCTGTCAGTAGTGTCAGCATATCCTTCTACAACATAATTGATTTCATTGTTATGTTAACCTTTTGAAAATTATAATCTGTTATAATATTATAAAAACGTATCACCTTTGTACGTTTATTTCTGTTGTTTTCTCCTCGTCTGTTTATTATGTGTGTACATAAATGGTTAAATAAATAAAAATAAAAAAAAACGATTCTATTATTTGTGATGATTATGGACTGTAACATTGGCTGAAATAAAGATTGATTTGTAAATCATAATGTAAATAAAGCAACTGTGAAAGAACTGTAGGTAAAAGACATTTGTGCTGATATAAAAACCTTCTAGCTGACAACGATATGTGTTTTTTCACAATGTCGACAATGTTTTGGATGTTAATTTAGTTCTTTACAGTTTAAAATACATTAACTTGCTATAGACGGCAGTCAGTTCATGAATTTTTGCAGTTGTTATTATAAAGCCACCATTGCCCATAATTTCTGTTCCGGTACCGTCGCGGGTGTGCGCACGACAACATTGACAATAGTTTCTTACAGCTCATTTTTATGATAAAAGGAACTTGTGCAAACATGCTTCTAGACCTTGCAGTTTAATAGCCTGTGGGTTGTCTGCCAAATTAAGATTTTTATTAAGTAGATTTCCACTACATTCCGTATAGAGAACGCCTGGAAGAGCTACTGGTCCATGAAGTCGCTGATGAAGAGTGGCATAACTGTATCCCCGAAAGCGCAAACTTATCGATATGTGCATCCTGCCCATCCTAACCTTCGGTGCTCTAAAAAAACCAAACTCAAGATATTTGCCAAAGGGCGATGGAGCGTAGCGTGTTGGGTATTAAACTCAGCGCCTGAATACGTTACACCACGATACGCTCCAAAATAATAATCGCCGATGCGGGCAATAAATCTGCTAGATTGAAGTGGGGTTGGGCGAGCTATGTATACATTATGTATCGGGACAGATGGGCCAGAGTCGCCACGCAGTAGGGGCCAGAAGACGGGCATCATCACCTAAGGAGGCCTAGGAAACGTGGACGTGACGACCTAGATGCGTTTATGGGAAGGCAACGTACAAAGAACAATGGAAAACTCCGGAGAGACCTTTGTCCAGTAGCGGAACAATATAGGTTGAATAAAAAAAACGAAACTCACCACGACAACTTCGTCATCTTCTGTCCACCCTTGGTACCCGAACTTCGCCTTCGGCACCGGTCTTTTCGGCTTCTGCAGGAAGGTCGTCCATTTCTTCTCTTCCTTCTTTCTCTCTTCCTCTTTCTGTCTTATCATTTCTTCGTTTAGTGCTTTAATGACTTCTGAATCCTTGAGGCAACCAATCGACGGTGTGATCGGCTGTAATTCTCCAGTTGGGTCGTCGGCCCGATGCATGTGTGAGTTCAACACTCTCGCGAGGCTGGCGGGAAATATGTCTTTATTAGTGTTCTGTTTTGGTATAGTTCGACCGAGACCGCTGAACCGCGCCTTAGGAATGCGCGCAGCGCGAGCAGCGTTGATAAACGGGCGGCGCGGCGGGACGCCGTGAGCGTTGACGAATGAGCGGTTGGATGCCGTGAGCGTTGACGAATGAGCGGCCTGCACTGCCCCCCCCGTCTCGCGGACATACCTAAACCGTGGATCGACAGTCCCGGTCAAACTTTAGTTTCGTGTTGGGTGCAAGATTTACCAAATCATCTGCCTAACTTTTTTCCATATGTGCACTTTAATCATTTCTAACGTGACGATATTATTGTGGATGTCCACGTCCACATTAGGGCTTCACGATAACACAGGGAAGTGTAAAATGTATATTACTGTAACACGATACTCTTTGATAAGTCTGGCTGTCTGACCTTCGGGCTTCTGGCTACCCGAAGTGACAGTCGGGTACTCGAGCATAATGTCAGTAAGTTGTGCTTATGATGCGACATATTTTAACAATACGTTTTGCTTACCCCATAACGTGTGCCTCTCTTAACATGTCATCTTCTCCTGATATTATTGGTTTTATCTCTTCTTCCGGTATACCAGGTTTACCAAGCAGTTCTGCAGAAAAATAATAAAATATTAATTCCCTTTATTTCCAGTCCCTTTACGTCGAGTCTGAGATTCTAATGTTCTTGCAAAATATTGATATTTTACGCTTTCTAATACCGTTACGCTAAGTTTGGTTATTATTTATAATCAGGATATAAATTACAAGCCAGTTGCATTAAAATATTGTTTTACTAGCTGACCCGACAGACATTATCCTGTCGAAATAATAGTTCATATAAAATCCCATATTAAAAAGGACTTTCAGGGAATTTTAAATAAAAAGTTATAAAACTAGAACCCAACTACGACAAAAAAATCAACTAAAAAGGTATATAAACAAGACATCACAGACACCCACATTAAAAATCCGGAGTCACAAGCGATAAGGCATAAACTGAACAGATTACGTTGAACTCCGGATTTCAAGTGTGTGTAAAAAAATCCTATGCCAGTTGATTCTTTGACATGGTCTCCTTAAACACTAGAGATTGATAAAAAAAGGTTTTATATAGATTAATAGGAAAGTATACTTACTGGCAATTTCTGGGTCCATCACAGGTTCGTCCAGGCCATCGACGATACCCTTTGTAGTGCCGATTTGCTCTCCTGTATCTGTCAAGTATGGAGATAGTCGCGGATCTCGGGTGCCAGTGGAGGGCTCCTACAAGCAAAGAGCATTGTGTAAGTTGTAAAATAATCTATGTATATTATGTATATCTCGTTTATCTTTTCAGCATGCTCATTGACTAAAGTAAAATAAAAGTGCTCTGTCACACGTTTCCGCTAATTCTAGTCTATATAAATAAAAATTGGTCAAGTGCAAGTCGGACTTGTACACGAATGGTTCCGTACCACCGTACAATATTTAACAATATAAGTTTCCAACTTTAGTTAAAAAAACGCGTTTCGTGAAAGGGAACTCCCTTTATTTTTTAACTTTATTTTATTTTTATTATTTGTTGATAAAGCGGCAAGAGAAATACACAATCTGTGATTTCAACTGTCTACTTAAAACGGTTCACTAGATACAGCCCGCTGACAGACAGTCAGATGGACGGACGAACAGCGGAGGCTTAGTAATAGCGTTCCGCTTGGCACCCTTCGTGTACGGAACCCTAAAAAGACAAAGATTCGTTGAATATTAACTGAATTATACTCACTTGAATATATACATTACTTGTATCATAAAACTGTCCATCAGCACCACGTTTTTGTATATTCTCCGGGTTAAATACTACAGGTCTAAACCCAAGCAGAGCATCAGGTTTTTCTTCCCTTATCTCTACTTTGTCTATTCTTGCTGGTTCTGGCTTTATTTCTACATGCGTTTCAGGAGTAACTGCTTTAGGAGGTGGTGACTTTGGTCTTGGTTTCCCTTCAGGTTGAGACACAAAAGGCATGTCTTCTGGTAAGGTTTCTTTTCGCTCAGCAACTATAATGGTGTCTCCTGCATTTTCGACTTCAACAATTATGACCTCGCTCTCGAATTTTACTGTCTTTTCTTTCTGTTTTGATTCCTGTTCAATTATAGGTTCAAGTTCATGCTTGATCTCAATTTCTATGCTTGCTTTTCTAGATTCTTTCTCTTCCACTTCAGTAACAATCCCTGTGTTTTCAGATTCTTCTACGTTTGTGTTATTTGCTTCACCATTCTCAAGAGACGCTAGAGCGTTACATTTTTCTATAATTTCTTCAATTTTCGTATCAATTTCTTCAAAACCGTTTTGTCTTGAACCTCTTCTGACCTCTCTGGTTATCTTTTCTTCTTTAAATTCTTGAATTTTTACTTCTTTCTTTGTGTCTATTCCTACTTCTTCTTTATATTCTTCTATACTCTTAATAGTTTCGTCTATCGCTGACGCTAGTAGTGAGGATTTTCTCTCGATTTCTTTGATCTCCTCCTGATTATATTGAATCGATTAATACGTAATTAGATAAGAAAGATCACACAGTAATGATTTAAAAACTTGGTGGAATGACTTCACTTTAATTGTGATGAGTTTGTGTGTGTATATTTGCTTATAGGCCTAATTCATATTCATGGAAAACAGCTAGTCTATTCAGTTAAAATCTCACCGTGAAAAGTTAGTTGAAGTGAGATGTCATTTCTCGGAATTGACACTTTTGACACCTCTTTTCACCTAAGTTTTCACGGTGAGACTTTTACGGAATAAATCGGGTATTTTGTTTGATATGTTATGTTATGTATTAATGCATATTCCTAGATATACGAAAGAAAAACCATGGCCTACAACAAATGCTGTGAAAAGTAAAAATATCATTAATATTTTAACATCTTATTACTTTTGAGGATGAGCTGGACTCCTTAAAGGATCGGTATGCAATCGCAGTAGACTGGGAAAAATAGAAAGAGGGAAGGAATAACTTTGCCTTGCAATAGGTCAATGAAGGTTTTTAATTAGTATTACTTAAAAAATGTCTTTGACATATCTCGGGACCCTGGGGTCCTGGATCTTTTGAAGGCGTACGATGGGCCGAAGCCAGCTCACAGATGCCCGGTCAAAGTTTTTAATTAAATGAGGCACTAACCGGCGATAAAGCCTGTATGCACTTAACGTACCCATGGACAACCACCGGTGGGTGTACGATATCTGCAGGAATTGAAAAAAAAAAATAATGGTCTAAGGGGTTTGGGTGGCTAAACTGGACTGGTTACCTAGAACGCCCCTGGTCCCTGCCTGATCAATGTTTTGTATACACACGGATAACATGGCAGGAGGTGTCTTGCTTAGTCAATCATGGGCCCCCGAACTGTCGCTAGTCTGTAGCTGTCGCTAGCACATGACGTAGCGACAAGGGGGCAACATATCCTGATGTGCTTGAGGAGTGATGAGGTTAATATTCGGCATTCAACAGTTTTTGCGGCAAAAGACAGTGATATGTTTCTAACACAATTTTACAAGTTTACAATGCTGCTCAACATATTCTCATCCTACATACCTTGGAATATTCTGGTTTATCAGCACCGCCAAACAATCCCGGTTTTCTATAAACCGGAAAACGAACCCTACCCGCACCGCCCTTTAAACCGGGCTTATTATAAACTGGCCTAACGTTACCCGCACCACCGTTTAACACAGGTTTTGTATAGACTGGAGACTGAGGCTGTTCTGTCGTTGGGGTGGGTAAAGGAGGATCGTATACTACCTTTTCGAAGGTCGTTTCAATGTGAGGAACTAGATGCTTTTTGACTATATGTGGGTCTTCGTCTTCGGGACTCAGAGTACCGTCTCTAGGTACCGGAGTACCACTCCTACTTTTAGGTAAAGGCGTGGATAATTTGAACATATATTCGTCGGTTAAAGGAGTAGGGGGGACTGTGGACGGCGTGGGAGTATCAATAGTGCTTGGAGGACTTGATAGCTGCCTTTCCAAATCGGTCTTTACTGATAACTTCCTATCTTGTGATTTAGCTGTAATTGATGATTCTTGAAGTACAGCTTCGGATGATTTGCTTAATGACTCAACTTGTTGCGATTGTTGCGATACAGCCATTTCTTTTTTAACCGCAGATGCTGCGATTTGAGAAGATACTTGGCTAGTTTGAGAGACATCGACTATAGATTCTCTCTTTGTTATTTGAGAGGAGATATCAACTACCGAGTCCCTCTTTGCTTGAGATGTAGCACCAATTTCTGAACTGACAGACATGTGGCTAGCTTGAGATAGATCTACGACTGATTCTTTCTTTGCTTCGGACTGGCCAATTTGAGTACTAACGTATGATTTCTCAGACAATTCTTTTGACGCGTCAATCGTGACTTGGTCTCCAACTTGAACTTTACTAACTGCAGTTTTGGAAATCAATTCTGATATATCCTCAACTTCAATGATTTCAGGTGATAAGTTAGCGTCGATTTCAACTCTTTTTATTATTTTTAGGGCAGCAGACTCTTCGTGAAAGGGTTTCTCTTCTTTGGGTTTTATTTTTATAGTTTTTGTTACTTCTACTACTTCTATTGGCTTTGGTTCGATGACTTTAGGTTTAGTTTCAGCAATTTTTTCTACAGCTCTCTCTTCTTCTAC
Source organism: Lithophane socia (assembly GCA_947522985.1). Lineage (NCBI taxonomy): Eukaryota > Metazoa > Arthropoda > Insecta > Lepidoptera > Noctuidae > Lithophane > Lithophane socia. Next base: position 1,636,081 of record OX383281.1, on the reverse strand, counting down.
AATAGCAACGGTTTCTTTTTTCATTTCAACATTGGCAAACTCACTCTTCGATTCTTGCACGCTTACTTCGGCCGATTCGGCGACAGAAAGCGATTGATTGATATCCATAGCGACTTTTTCAATTTTTTCAATTTTCTTTTCTTTAATTTCTATAATAGGCTCCACAACCTCCGTTGTTTTTTGGACCACAACGTCTTGCATATCAGTAGATTGTATTGCAGTTTCTTTTTTAAATTCTTCTTGTACTAATTCTTTAGTATCATGTAAGACCTCTTCAATCTTTTGTACAGTAGCAGCGCTTTCAGCTTTGACTGTGGCTAGTTTGTGAGACTCTTCAACAATCTTAGCGGTTTCTAATTCTTTGATAGCGGTTTCGATAGCTACGTTTTCAGCGCTTATTGTTTCTATAGATTCCACTGCTGTGTTGATTTCTTCAGCACTTTGTTCTGAAGATGTTTCGGATAAATTAGATACATATTCTTCAAATATAGCATCCTTATTTGTGTAAACATGCGACTCTACTATAGCTATATAAGTTTGTTTGGGTGTTTTAGGCTTTTTGGATGTAGTTTCTGGTTTAGTTTCAACAAAACTCTTCTTTTCCATAGTTTCTGAGGAATAGAACTCTTTTTTAGACATTTCACTTCTTTCCATCGAAGTTCTTCGGCTATCTACTTTGTCTAACCATTCTAAAGGATCACTCTCTTTCATTACTTCTTCTTCGATCTTGCTTCTGCTTCTGGATCTTCTCTTTACATCTTCCACTGCGACGGTTTGGTATTCGGATATGACAGCGTCCAGCTTTTGAGTCATTTCAGGTGTAAGTCTCTTGTCTGAACGTTGAGCCATCTGAGCTCCTGTTATTTTTTCCATCTTTTGTTCTTGTTTTGATTCGAACTTTTCAACTTTTGCTTCCCGTGTCACTTCTTTTACAGGTACAGGTCTTACTACTTCTTTCTTTTCAATCTTAGTCTCTTGGACATACTCAGTTTTCATATCTTTTTCAACTTTTTGGGAAACTGATTTCACTTCTTTAGCCTTTTCTACTGGAACAGGAGTTACAAGTTGCCTTCTATCCTGTTTGCTCTCTGCTACTTTCATTGTTGCTTCTTGTCTCTTTTCTACCTTCTCAATTACTTCTTGTGAACTCTTTCTCACCTTCGAATCTCCACTTTCATACGTACGAGTTTCACTCATAGAAGACCGTTCTAATTGGTTGAAGACAGGTTGACTTAGTAGGAATCTAGATAAAGCTACCATCACATCAGTGAGATGTAAGAAAAAGGTTCTTAAAAGCAGATCGTAATGGTAGGAAGAGTGTACTGTGCCTCTAATATTAGGAATACTTTGTACGCCCATTGTGTAAGCTCTTTGTTCAGCGGAACTTTTTTCACTTTTAACACTAGAAGCAGCAATTTTCGCAGCCTTTTTGAATTTGGCTAAAGATTCTCGTCTTCTCGATTGTTCCCTAATTTTCTCTTGCTCATATTCTTCTGAAATTACAGATTTTCTGTGTACATCTTTACCATCTTTGGTAACTTTTTCCGATATTTCAGATTCTTTGAAATCTTTTCTTTCTATTTTCTGTGAACCATCTTCTTTTGTTTCAATTCTTTCTTCTCTACTAATTTTTCTTTCAACGTATTCTTTGCTTTCAGTTTTATCAATGATTTCTGATGATTCTTGTGTTTTTTCAGACTTTACTGATTTTTGTTTCTGTTCAGATTCTGACTTTTGTTGAACTTCAGAAGAACTCATCTCTTCATCGATCTCTTTTTTTATCTCCTCGGCCACAGACATAGCTCTCTCAATACTCTCTTCAACAATTGTCATAGCTGTTTCTTCTATTTTATCCAAGTCCATCTCTTGCCTCATCTCCTCAATATATTGCAATTCTTCTCTTTTTACTTCTTCTCTGAACATTTCCTTTCTTTCGATACTTTTACTGTCTCTTCTCATACTCTCCTCATGTTTTGTGGCTTCCTCACTAATTCTTACACCTTTCTTTTCAACTTTAACATCTCCTTTCATGCTTCCTCTCCTCACATCTTTGGATAATGCTTCTCCAGTCACAGAATCAACAAGTTTCGTTTCTTTTGTAACATCAACTACTTCTAAATCTTTACTCAAACTCTTAACATGCTTTTCATACTTAAGCAGCTTCTCAGTGATTTCAATATTCTGCTTAAATCTGGTTCCTTCTGGATCATACTGCTGGGAAATAGGCAGCTTATACTTACTTTCACCCAATTCATTACCAAACGCGTTAATAAGATAATCGGGATCATTACCGATAGGAGACTTTCCGAATTCATCTCGGTAATTAGGATTAAGGATAATTGGGTCTTCTAGAGGAGGGACTTCAACAATAGGTTCAGTGGAAAAGGGACGGTAGGGCTTCGTTGGAGTTACAAAAGGGGAGGCAGTTAGGGATCTCGATTCAGTCAATCCTGGAGAACTGCCGAAGTCTATCAGGTGGCTGCCAATGTCCGAGGGTTCTACAAATTGTTGTATTTGAAAGACTACCTCAGTCGGTTCCGATTGTCGGCCTAAAATTTCCTCGTAATCGTAACAAAGGGGCTCTGTGTCGTCCAGAACCGGGTCGTAGAGACCGCTAGAACAAAGAAAAATAATGGTTTAATATCTAATATATATTTAATATGATTAATATCTAATACTAGAGACCCGCTCCTGCTTCGTACGGTTTTAAACGACTTGACAAAACATAGAGATTTCTTAGTTATTGTTAGTGATTTCTTAGTTAACTTTAATATTGTTATGATGCACTTGACGCAAAAACCTTTACATTCGGTTTCCTTCGCACAAACCGGTACTTGCAAGGGTATTATATAAAGGTTTTTTCTGATTATACGGTTTAGAGCAATGAAAACCGGTTAATAATAAAATAAATAATGGACCCTGCTCCCGACACCGGCGGCCATCTATTTTTTATATTTTTAAATGTTTTTATAGATTTTTATTTGAATTTAAGAAATATTTAAAAATGTAAACAAATAAGAAAATAAATAAATAAACGGAAATAAATAAAATAAAAATAAAATAAAAACTTTTTATTTCAGATTTTTTTTAAATCCATAGACTGTTAGTACATTAAAACTTATGAAACTAGTGTTAGTAGTTAAAATAGAAACATTAAAATTAAGTACTTAATTCCTAATATGGACGTAACGCGTGTCTAGCCTATCCGTAATGACAGACAGGACGCTGTTGGTGCTGGCGCGCAGCCTGCCGAGCGCCGCAGCGCATCGCTTGCGGAGCACGGCGTGGAAGCCATCAACGTGAGCGTCCGCGAACATGCCCGACGCACTGCACCAGCGCGGCAGCCCCAACAGCGCCCTGAACGCATTGTTATATTGGACGCGCAGTGCGCTGAATGATTTTTGCGTATAATGAGCCCACAGGGAGCACGAAATTTAATACGGACGTACGATAAACGAAACGTCATCAACGTCGTTCGTTTTTATTCAGTAGTAAGAATGCCGATATGTAGGTCGTCGAATAAACGGGTTAATTTAGGTTCAAATAAAGTTCTAAAAACGTTCACGTTCTTAAGAAAAACCGAAATAAACCGGTATTACCCGGTACTTTTTAAACCGGTTCCGAGGTTTGGTTTAAAATACTTAAGTATGGGGTTCAAGGTCACTGACAACAGTATAGTTTGTTGTCCCCTCCCCTAAAAGCTAGTCTTTAGCAATGGCTAGTACACAGAGTTCATTACGGGAATTCCCCCTTTGACATCAAAGTCAAAGTCAAATAATTTATTTCAAATAGGCACTTAGAAGGCACTTTTGAACGTCAAAAAAAAACAAGAAATAGAACTGATTCTAGTTGTAGCCCCTTCCAAATTGTAGTTTTCAACCAACCGACTTCTAAAACACTAAAAAAGTGAAAAATTACTTTTATTTCGGAAGTCGGTGTCTTTGCTTTTCAATTTTCGTTTTTTGCCACCGACTTCCGAAATTAAAGTTATTTTTCACTTTTTAGTTGTGGTACCTACCCCACACAAATTCGTTTACCGTTATCTGCTATGTAAATGATGATTAAGATATATAAAATATATATATACAAAAAAAAAAACAGACGAATTGAGAACCTCCTCCTTTTTGAAGAAGTCGGTTAAAAAGGTCTACGAATTACAGCCGGGATCAACAGACCCGTGCGGCTGATATTATTTAGGTATGAAAACCATAATGTAGTAAGTAGATTGGGATTAATGAAAATACTAACATTTTCAAAATCATATCTATAATATCTCGTTATCACTATCGCCAACAATTTCACTTCACTCACACTTTGGCCACTCATTCTTATTTAAATAAAAATAAAAAAATAAAAAATAATTGTCTGACAGCTACAAGATCAAAAGAGGATGGTTATCAAACAAATACTAGCTGATTATTTGAAACATTGGCTAGCAGTGTGTTTAAAAATAAACTTCAAATGACTTTGAAAGTTCATCAGCATTCTCCTGCCCCTAAACCAATTTATAGTACCTAGTCGACGCAACATGTCCCTTTCTTCCATACTTCTTTATTAGTCGTCATCTCGGTAGTCACCTCCTTTCTATCTATAACATCTTTCACACAGTCCATCCATCGTTTCTTTGGTCTTCCTCTACTCTTATAGCCAAAGTTGAAGACTATAGATATCTGGCAGCAATTGAATTTGTTTTTGAGTTTTCTTTAAAAAAAAAGGAATTATTGACAAAATGTGGTGTATCCACTGGTGGAAAAATACCTGTACATATAAGTAACACTGTTTTTTGAACAATAAATTATCTTATTTGCTACCTCTGCTTAGTGTCATTTAGGTATATAGAAAATCACAAGATTTTTTTATGAGCTTAATTAAGCAATTTAAATATTAATTAATAGTATTTTTCAAAGCAATTCCACAGTGTAAAGGTATTTTTTTTCAAATTGTTTTCAATTTCTTTTCAAAACTCACACTCAAAGCATTTATTTCAATTAAACAGGCACTTTTGAATTGTAAAGGAGTCCGTCAGAGACAGTAAAAATATGAAGCTACTTAGTTGCCTATTTCATATCTCAGTAGGTTCCTATGGAGAAGAACGGCTAAGAAACTCCACGGACACTCTTTTAATAAAACTAAAAATATAGTAAGATATTTTTTAGTCCTAAAGAACCATGCTCTTAATAATTACTAACAATCTAGTTTAAAATACTAGATATTAAATGATGCAATTTTAATCTAACTTAATATTTTACGTGATAACTATTTTAAAACTTAGAATACTTAGTATTGATTTTAGGTAGTTTACACAAGTACGTTCCACTTTCTTAGTCTGATTTATTCATGATAATGTAGTATGTCATATTTCTACACTTTTTACACTTTATCATAGTAAGATGTCACAAAATACTTACTGGTCCTTATAGAGCAAGTAGAACCTCATTTTTTACCAAAAAAAAAAAAACTAACTAACATAAAAAAATCGATCGTTTTCGCGCCGTTCTCAACTGTCAAATGAAAAATCAAAAGCCAAATACAGATAACAAACGTGTTTATAAGCGCGGCAAATAATGTTTAAGGACAAATGGCTATTTTTATGTGACATTAATTACTAATTTAGTATCGGCTGTCAATACCTACAAGTTTAATTAGAATTGGCAAAGTATTGTGCAGAGAGCGGTAGAGCGCATAGTCAAGTTCTTCATAATCTCAATCTGTCTAGCGTTTTCCTTACTACGTTGGGATCAGCTTCCAGTCTAACCGGATACAGATAACACAAGTATTTTACATGGAGCGACTACCTATCTAACCTCCACAACCCAGTAACTGGGTAATACGATACCCCTTGGTTAGACTGGTTGTCAGACCTTCGGGCTTCTGACTACCGGTACCGACTGTCAAAGATCTAATGACAGCCGGGACCAATGGCTTAACGAGCTTTCCGAGATACGGAGAGGTCTCGATATGTACCTAACGGAATTTAAGTAGTAAAGAGGATGCATTCTGAAAGTTGGCATCGTCGCGCGTCGCAAATAGCTAGGTATCAAATATTTCGCTGTTTAGTTAACACAAATTCCTTAAGGACCCTACCCAACCTCAAATTTTATCTCGCTCGCACCATACTACTCGCGGCCTGAGTGAGAGCGAGACAGAGTGGGGTGCTGGTGGCTCTCAAGCCTCAAATACTTTAGTTAATTGCTTTTTACGATGAAAATAATGGTAATAAAAAAAAAAAAACATTCGACCTGCTTTATAGTTAGTTCAGTTACTATGCAAAGTTTCATGATCGAATTTGAAGCAAACATAGGACCTAGCATCAATCCTCAACTTTAACATACAGGCTGTAAGGGTAAACAGTCTTGTCATTCAAACCATGGGTAGTTGACTTAAATACAAAAATAAATGACCGAACACAACAAAAAAAAAACGTCATTTTCATTAAAAGATTTTAAAAAGTTTCTATCCGACACCGTGCTCTCTAGCGAAACAGCTGACTGACTGAGGGAGGGGTCGCGTTCGCGGCCGGTCAGTTCACATCCCGTACCCCCCGCCCGTGTTGAGACGCAAGTTCGTTGCCCTAGCGCATAGGACAACGAACTTGCGTCTCTTGTGGTAAAATGTAGAATTTAAAAAAAAAAAATTGTAATTTTCCATTGATTTTACGTTTTATAAATGAAATCAAACCACTGGTTGCAAGGATAACGGTGTTTACCCTAACACCCTGTCTATTTATTTCAAAATTAATACTGCAGTATTTTCGGCATAATGGAGGATCATGCTAAGCAATTTGAGCTGGGGGATATCGACGTGGCGAAATCGCCAAAAAAAAACCAGCCGCTGATTTTTTTACGCGATTTTATCATTGGTCCCTTAAAAGTCGCACAAACTTAAACGATGCGTACAATGACCCCATAACATGTGTTCAAATAATTGAATTACACCTTGTAAATACCTATTCCTTAAGGGGGAATTGTATAGATTATGTCTTACCGCAGCACTCCAACAGTAAGACTGTGAGCAGACTCCTCAACTCTTCGAGTGGCGACGTCCACAGACATATCGATCGCTTCTTCGCCATTGATCGTCAGAATATTGTCTCCATTCAGCAGACCAGCTCGCTTCGCTGGGGAGTCTGCTTCGATCTGAAAATGAGGATAAACGTTAATAGTTTTAAAATCGTTACATAATATAAAACAAAGTCCTCCGCCGCGTCCGTCTGTTCGCGATAAACTCAAAAAGACTGCACCGATTTTCATGGTGTTTTCACCAATGGATGGAGTGGTTCTCGAGGAAGGTTTTCACGCGGGCGAAGCATCAGCTAGTGTGTCTATATAAATAAGAACTCTTTCTTACTCTTCTTTATCTTTTTATCTATATTTATCTTTTTTTAATCTTAATCTTTTTAATCTTTATCTTTTTTATCTATCTTTTTTATCTAAATCTTTTTTAATGGCATTATATTTCATCGAACCTGTAATAAATCCCATTTTGCTCTCCCAAAAATATTATTGAACATTATATTACAATGATTGCACCTCTTTTTGTGAACCTCAAATAGAAAGGCAAGGATAAAAGTCCGGAGAGTTAAAAAAAAGAGGCTCAATAAAAAATAGTGTGCATCATTAGAGAAGCGCAAACAGTTTTCCGGGCTGTTACTGAGAAATTCCAGATGATAAAACCCAATTTTGTCCGACCTGGGAATCGAATCCAGGACCTCGTGTTTAGCAGTAGCGCTTGTGACCACTATACCAGCGAGGCAGTAATTTAAAATACTTTATCGTTAATCAGCTCGTGGCTAAGTAATAACAGCCGCACGGGTCGAGCCATCAAGTTAAGCTACGCTTGCCACAGATGGTCCGTGGATGGATGACCATCTGTACATATCGAGACTCGGAAAGCACGTTAAGCCGTTGGTCCCTGCTGTCATTCGTGGATCTTTGACAGTCGTTACGAGTCGTCAGAAGCCCGAAAGTCTGACAACCAGTCTTACCAAGGGGTATCGTATTACCCAATTACTGGTTTGTGGAGGTCAGATAAGCAGTCGCTCCATATAAAATACTGGTATTCAGCTGCATCCAGTTAGACTGGAAGCCGACCCCAACATAATTGGGAAACGGCTAGGCAGATTGATTTTATCGATAATCAGATACTTGCTAATTTATATCATTAGTAACATTGATCCGTTACGAAATGGGGCACAAGGGCGCGACGCGAGCTGCCAACAAATAGTATATCGACAGTGAGCGATTTATTTCAGTACCAATGTCAATCCAGATGTAAATGACAGCTGATTCGGTTAGGTTGTAATTAATTTGTTTTTATCTACACCCATGCTATAAATCCTCTCTAAAAGTTTCTGAAACAGTTAGCTTATAGCCAACATTAAAACATCCAGTGTCATATAGTAACCATAATATCATCCAAACGGGTGTTATAATGTTGTACTGAATTTCATAATGCAACTCATTTAAAAAAAGAACATTGTCATTCACGAGCGTTTCAATAACAAAGCACCGTAATTTAAAAACAAAACACATTCGAATTCGAAAAGTTCGAATTCCCGTCGTACCGCGCCATTTTTGTTCGATATTGGTATTGCAAAGAAACTTTTATAGAAGATTCATACCATGGGTGTAGATAAAATCTTGTATGCAACTGTATATAATTAGGTATTACAACACTCTTGTGAATACCCTTTATTATATAACAGGTGCATAAATAACTATTAACCAACTTCAAAAAGGTCTGTTCAACAAAATCTCCAATCGGCTGGTTGACAATTCCCGTGCCCAAGGATACTGTGGGTGGGTGTAAAGGGGCTGGCCGCCAGTCTCGACAGCGATACGGAATTTTTCGACGCCATATTTTAGTATGTTAATTTACTATTAGTTATGATATTATATTTTTACTTATGCTATAGATTAGCGTGCTCTGTTCGTATGTGTTTCCGGTTTTCCAATTGTCATCCATCTTTCAAGTACTTCCTGGCATCCGATTGAGTTGAAACTTGGCATACTTATTAACAACCGAGACATTTTGAAAAAATGATAACATGGAGCTGGTCTGATGATGGAGCCGGAAGTTGGCCATAGGAACTCCTCAATCAAACAAGATAGCACTATCGTGTTTGGACTCATTGGCTATGTACTAACAAGTGCTTTGAAACTAGGTGGTGTTCAGGGTCTGATGATGGAGCCAAAAGGTGGCAATGGAAAAATCCTTTTTAGATCATTAAAGCTTGTTTTTAAAAAGATTTTTACTTATATTTTATTATTTTAATAATCAATTAGGTAAAAGTTGTTATTTATGTACATTTTAATTCTGATTTTTTTTAAAGTACAAGTTTTTTTGTATAATTTATGTTCAGCGCTATCTCCTCCAATTGTAAAAAAATTTCGATGATTCTTTTTTTTTTTTCGAAGGATTAGTTTTCGAACTGTTCCCTTAATTAATAAATTTGGTTAAGTTCTGATGAGTGGTTTTTAAGTTAGCTCCAGTAATACGTATTTCACTTTATGTATGTTGATGATGTGGTTATAAGTTTCTTTCACTGTTATTTAACTCTTGCACGGTACCTCTGTAAAAGCTAATTCTAGCTCTGGAGGGGGCCTGGTGACCTGTAACACGGGTTTTTCCCAAAAACCTTTATCAGGCACCAGTCTCTCACAAAGGTGGAATACAGCTGAGAAATTTCTTCTAAACATTAACTTTAAGTCAGCTTTGTGAAGAGAGAATAAATGATAAATTATTATTATTATTTATATAGCAAGTACTGGTAGGTCTGTACTTATACAAATTTGAATGGGTTAGGGACCACAATAACTCAAGGCCTATTTAGATCAAAATCAAATTAAAAGTCATTTATTCAAACTAGGCTGAGAATCAGCACTTTTCGAATGTCAAAATTACATAAGATAGTCCCCCAAAAACGCCCACCCTTCACTATTTCCCAGTGCTTTAGCTGGGAAGAAGAAGTGGCGCAACAAACTGTCCAGCAGCACAGCTGTATGTTCAGTTAGAAAAAAAATGATTCTATACAAAAGTATGCAAAATCATTTACATTATGCAACACAAAACATAAATCTAATTATTAGCCATATGTCAGCTAGCACACGCTAATATACCAATAAAAAAAAACGAGAACTATATGTACTCAAGCAGAAATAAAAAGTAAATGTAAACATAAATTAACTAAATAAAAGCCTCCAGGCACAAAGGGCGTGCCCGCCTACATATAGCTTATTAACTAGGTATATTATTATTATTTCTTTACGGTATATTATTATTGGTAGTTGCTCGGATTTGAAGTGCATGAGAGGCGAGGTCTTTTAACCACTGAGCCATCACGTTTTTAGGATAAAGCAATAAAGCTGTGAAATGAATAGTTACCTTCTCAATAGTTAAAGGCATGTCGTCGTGAACTCCTCCAAAGATCTGGAAACCCCATGGCTCATCCACATCGCGAGATAAACGAACATCTAGCGCCATCTATAGGACAAGAAAAAAACGATTACTCACTAACTACTAACTTTATCATTTAATCGACCAGCGGTTTGTTGGTAAACGCGTTGCAACTGTGACTACTTGTGAGGATGCCGCACTGAATAAATTCTGAAGTATAACGCGGTTTTTATTGCTCTAAGGGCGAATTTGACTAAACTTTTATACCGAGTAAGTCTTATCCTGCGAACAAATTTTGAATTTTTGACAGTTTTTTCATACAAAAACTGTCAGACGACAATTTTATTCCACGAATAAAAGATATTTGACTTTGATAAAAATCAGCTTTAAACCGTTTAATAAGGAAAAACCTTATGCAAAGACTGCTCCAAAAACCGGTTTTAAAAATCGGTTTTGGAACGAAACCATAATGTAAAGGTATTGCGTCAAGTACCTACATACTCGTAATAACCAGTGATCGGAATAGGTAGAGCTAATCTACCTAAAGTTCAAAGAACAGAGACAAAAAAAGTGGAGACTTTCTTACGACTAAAATATTTTTTCGGGACTAATGTCGGGATTTCGGGATATCACTTAAGTACATTTAATATAAATGGAGTGAAATTAGATGTCAAGAACTAAAATTCAAACCAACACCTCGACTTCAGTTGCAAAACAGTAGTTTTTTTTTAACAGAAGCAGGAAATGAATTCGGTAGTTGTTTTACTTTACTAATTTTGGTTGTACTTAAGTAATGTTCCGGAACCCGGGACATCAGTCCCGAAAAAATATTTTGTCATAAGGCGTCTCCACTTTGTCTCTGTTCTTTTTAGAACTTTAGGTAGATTAGCTCCACCTATTCCGATCACTGATACTAACAGTTTGATACCGGTATCCGAGGCTTGCGTGCAACTGGCTTCAATATAGTCAGGAAAAGGTAGGTTTCTCCTACTTTTACCCCAATTACCTACTTATATATTTTTAGGGTTCCGTAGTCAACAAGACTGTTGGAACTAGAAAGCTGTAACTTGGTATGGGTACCTATACATATAAATTACGCCGACAAAGTGACAGTGTCAGTCATTTAAAAATATTTTGAGTTTGGGAAAACCATTTTTGGATTCATGGATCCGTTTGCGAAATATTAAGCTTGTGCTAATTTTTGTTACAGTCGAGTGAAGTGAGTCCCTGGGCTGAAATTTGAAATTTTTGGTTTTGGATATGTGAAATAAATCACGGCAGTAGTACATATACATATATTTATATAAGGAAGTTAAAAGGAAAAAATATCACAGCTACATAAGTAGGCTCCACAAGTTACCGAGTACCTAACAATCGAACAATTTAAATTTCCAGTGCCAAAAACATGGTCTCCCAAATATTCTGTATAGGAAAACAAGTTTTTCAACTACAATGTTAAGTTTGTTTGATAAATTCATCCCAACTACGGCCCTTCACTGTGCGTGGTTCAACAGGCACTTGGCCGGCATAATATTGTCACGTTAGAAATGAAAAAAAACGCACATTATCCATCGTTTTCGTACACCGTCGCGTCGTTCCATTTGTTAACACTTCTGAATGACCTTGAAATGTTCAATAGGCTGATCGGGATGAGAAGTGAAAGAAAACACATAATTACCTTCACATAAGTCTTCACAAGTGTACTGAGCCACGGTTAAAATTTAACTAACTGATTGTTTTGGCAAGGGTGCCCGTTGACACCAATTTCTCTAGTCATCTGGGCCAGAGACCTACATTTCACTGGCTCAACGCAGACCTAGAATATATTTTTTTGTACATACTCATCAATTGATTCATTGTAAAAGTAATTTCTTAGTTACATCCCGGAGAAATTGATTTACATACAAATATAAGTCACATAATAGCACGCCTTTATTCCCCGAATGGTTAGGCAGAGGTGCATTCAGATTTCGCCATTATTGTAACTTTTTACAAAAAAAAAAACAAACAACATCAGTTGTTTTTTTAGTTGTTGTACCTACTCCACACAAATTCGAATACCACTAGCTGCTATGTAAATAACAGTGATGGAGTCAAATAAGATATCGTGGGAAAAATACGTAATTATTGAAGCTAACTCAAAAACTACGCAAGCAACCTTAATATAATGACTAATCGCGTAACACACACACAAAAAAAACATACAGACGAATTGAGAACCTCCTCCTTTTTGAAGAAGTCGGTTAAAAGCCCAATAACACTTTGGCCCACCCGGGAATCTAACCTAGGACCTCTGATTAACTAGGTTCACCTCTGCCCAGCCCTTCGGATAGACAGGCGTGTACCTGCTCCTTGTGAAACATTTAATTCGGATATAAATAGGTTGTCCTTGGAAGTATGGATCAGATCGCGGCAGCATTCAAGCTTTTTAACTCTGAGAATGTCGGTGCAATTGTTTACGGTTCAAAAGTTATGACCAACTTTCTATCAGGGTTGTGGAGGAGTCACCCTTTCCTGTGGTAATACTTTTACGCAGCTAGAAAGCAGGTGTTCAATAAGAAATAAATATAAGTAAAAATCGTTTTTAAAAACAAGCTTTTAATTAATGCTCCATCATCAGACCCTGAACACCATCTAGTGTCAAAGAACTGGTTAATACATAGCCAATGAGTCCAAACACGACGTTGCAATCTTGTTTGATTGAGAAGTTCCTATGGCTAAATTCCGGCTCCATCATCAGACCAGCCCCATGGTATCATTTTTTCAAAATGTCTCGGTAGTTACATAAGTATGCTAAGTTTCAGATCCATTGAATGCCAGGAAGTGCTTGAAAAATGGATGAAAATTGGAGTAACCGGAAACATACGAACAGAGCAAGCTAATATAAAGCTTGTAAAAACATTTAAGTACTGCAAAAGCTTTGATCTAACAAAAATTTTACTACATTTTCGAGCGATTTTCATGGGAAAAAGTATCACTAGCGAAAAAAAATCTCAGGAAATTACCTTGTCCACGCCCCTGTTCGATTAACGACGACTCATCATTTAATAACCCGGTCACCTTAGACGAAGTTAAAAAGATCATCCTGTCTATAAAATCTAAGGCTGTGGGCTGTGACGGCATCAGTCGTAGTATGGTCGTGTGGATACTTGATATCCTTCTCCCTCCGATTACCCACATCATCAACTTTTCTCTTGATTCCGGACAATTCCCATCCTTGTGGCGTAAGGCGTATGTACGCCCACTCCCTAAAATTTCAAATCCCTCCTTACCCAGTCACTTCCGACCCATTTCCATTCTCCCGTTCCTGTCTAAAGTGCTTGAAGCCTGCGTACACAAGCAGTTTGCGGGGTTTGTTCACCGGAACAACCTTGTTAGCTCTTTTCAGTCTGGATTCAGGCCTGGGCACAGTACAGCTTCCGCTCTCCTTAAAGTGACTGGCGACGTTAGAGAAGCGATGGAGGATACCAAGGTTACCGTTTTGGTATTAATTGATTTCTCCAATGCCTTTAACGCCGTCAGCCACGATATTCTCCTTTCTATCCTCTCTCATCTTATGGTTTCGTCCGAGGCTCTGGAATGGTTCTCTTCTTATCTTCGGGGACGTCAGCAGTCGGTTCGCGTTGATGAGAGCTCTTCGAGTTGGCGCGACCTGGATGCTGGTGTTCCACAAGGCGGTATTCTTTCTCCATTGTTGTTTTCCATCTTCATTAATTTTATAACTCACAGTCTTCAGTGTTCGTATCATCTTTATGCCGATGATCTTCAATTATATACAGCTGAGCGGGTTGAAGGTTTGTCAGGCGCTATAGCAGATGTAAACCGAGATTTAGATGCCATCAAAAAGTGGTCTGATAGTTTTGGGGTGTCAGTAAACCCCTCAAAGTGTTAGGCCATTGTAATTGGGAGCTCACGCATGATGAGTAGGGTGACGCTCAGCTCTCTTCCTCCTCTAATCTTCAATGGCACTGTCATCCCCATTACCTCTACCGTGAAGGATCTCGGTTTGCATCTGGACTCAACGCTTAGCTGGCAACGCCAGGTCTCTAGTGTTAGTCAAAGGGTCAGCGGTACTCTGCGATCCCTGTATTGTCTGAGGAACTTTTTGCCCGCTAAGACGAAAACTATGCTTGTGCAGACTTTAATTTTCCCCGTCATCGACTATGGTGACGTGTGCTACTTTGACTTGAATGCAGTTTTGCTGGACAAGCTTGACAGACTACTCAACAACTGTATCCGGTTCATATTCAACCTTAGGAAATATGACCATGTGTCGAGCTATAGGTCTGAGCTCAAATGGATGTCCATTCGCCAAAGAAGAAGTTTGCGTGCTTTGACCACGCTTTACTCCGTTCTCAACTCTCCCACTCCTCCTTCTTATCTTGTGCCTCACTTCCAATATCTGTGTTCTTCACACACTAAGTCTCTGCGTTCTTCTAACAATCTTCTCCTACTCTGTCCTTCTCATACTTCTGACTTTGTTCATTCTTCTTTTCATATTCAGTCCATTCTTCTTTGGAATGCGCTTCCTCTTGATATCAGGACGGCCACCAGTCGTTATGCATTTAAGCGGAAACTGCGGAGTTTTTTTTCAAAATAAATAGAGTAGAGTCATGTCATCACCTCTCTCCCTTGAATTTGTATGTTTTATATATATATATATAGAGTATTTATTATAGTAAATATGTATGTAAGTATATGTATCATAAGTTCATAGCTTATTTATGTACTGTAAACCTGTTTTATCTTTATTGCAATACGATATATTATATATTTTTTTTCTCTTTGTTCCTCTCAATTAGAGCACCTGCCATCTAATCTCTTCACCACCCTTGGTTGACTGGTAGAGAATGCCTCAGGCATTAAGTCCGCCTTTGTACCTTTTTTTTGTGCGAAAAGTTTAAATAAATAAATAAATAATAACCTTTTCGCGACTAGGTTGGAGTCGGCTTCCAGTCTAACCGGGTTGCAGCTAACTACCAGTATTTTCACATGGAGCGACTGCCTATGTCCTCCACAAGCCAGTTAATTGGTAACACGATACCCCGTGGTAAGACTGCTTGTTACCCTTTCCGGCTTCTGACGACCCGTAAAGAATGCCAAAGAAGTATCCCAGAAAAGGCTATTTAACATAAATTATAGTGACCTTATTGGTGATGTTCTTCAGAAAGGTCAGGTGCGTAGTACTCGCAACCGGCGCGTGTATGACCAGATGTATGAACGTAATCGATGCACGTTCTGTAGTTTCCACCTTTTTTTTTATTTTATTTGGCAAATCGTCACATGACTTCTCCCGCTCTGGGCGGAGCGGGAGGGCTTGTGAGACTTTTAATAACTAAAACCCACCCGTGTTCCTTCAGTTGTCTGTTGCCAGGCATCGGTCCTAGCGGACCCCGTCAATTGTGCTGACATCTCTTTGACGGGTCGATGGTGTGCGTGGAACACGATGCGCCATCGACCCGGGCCTGGTCCTTGTCGGACAGCAAGCTACCCATTGCTCGCCGTCTGCAAGCCCGCGCCTACGGTGGCCGGGAATCTGCCTGGGATTCCCGGCGACGCTCAGGGCGTCTCCTGCGGCGGACCTCCAGTTTCTACCTACCCCCATGGGAAGACGGCGTGAGGTTATGTATGTGTAATGTATTTTTCATTTTCATTTTTAAATCGGGATGGCTCGATCCTTCGTCAATCACGTTGGCTTCCGACGCTTTTCATCCTACATCAATATCAAAATACCCAGAAAAATATTGAGAAAGAAACAAATAATGCGTCTAATGATATTAATAATGTTTTTCTCACTAATCTTCCTGGTATCTGGCAAAAGTAATGTGAAGTCTTTAACAGAGTCCATGGGCCAAGAAGTTATTGAAATAGGAACTCCTATTAAAGGTATTCTTCATTACATTTCATTTGAAATAAATTTGGGATTCATCAGAACAGATGGCCGATGGGACCGAAAGGTTCTGGAAGTATCCAGACCGTATTTCGGCCACGGCGGCCAATCTGAACGGAAGCCTTTGGCGCGGGAGATATTATAGTGAACTGAAATGAAATTGTTTATTCTGTAAATAGGATATTGGAATCACTTTTACACGTCATATTAAAAAGTTGTAAAAATAAGCTAGATGAGGTCGGCGTTTCCTATCTGACTACTCTGAGAAGAAAGGCCGAAACAAACTCAGAGGTCACCGTTTCCTTTAAAGTCCAGACATAATCTTGGTCAGGCCATATGCGGATTGAGGACCATGTAGATTAGAGTCTGAAATGGTCTTTTGAGGAAAGAACCACACAGATTTGAGTGGACCTGTCCAGTCAGTGCAAAAACATTTGTCAGTAATAGTGGAGCTCAACTCAGAACTTAAGGAGCTCAACGACTCGACGAACAATACCAAAGAAAGGACATTTGGGTAGGTCGCATAAAGTTCTCAAATTGCCAGATCTTCGCTAAAACTAACAGAACGAAAAATAAATATCCACATAGTCCTCACATTCACAATAAAACAATACTTTACAAGTAATCATCATGTCATTTTTTATATAATATTCAATAATGTCAATGTCAAGTGCACAAGTGTGTGCACAGACACAAGTGCACTCCCTCTCTTCCCTCACTCTTACAGTCCGATGGGACGGCAATCCGACACGACTGGAGAGAGATCAGGCGCAGGACCAACGGCTTAACATGCTTTCCGAGCCACGGGGGCATCTCACCGCCAACTTCCAAACTCCAGGCTGTTACTTAGTACCGCGAACCGCGTACCGGAAGACGTAGTGTAGGAAGGCCTCCCACAAGGTGGACCGATGTCCTTGTGAAGGTTGCAGGAATCCGCTGGATGGGAGAAGCACAGAACTGGTCGAAGTGGCGATGCTTGGGGGAGAGCTATGTCCAGCCGTGGACGTCTTTAGACTAAAATGGTGATAATGGTGATACCCATCACTCGAAACCGCGCGTTTTGCTGCAGAATTATCTATTGTTTGTAGAATTGAAACTTCCGATGGGCTTAGAAGAGGAACCTTCAGCAGAAGACGATGATGATGACAAGACTTCATTCAGGGCGACTGGCACCACTACGGTATCTACTACCAAGAAAGAGGGGAAGAAGACTACTACTGTTAGTTTTTCTCTTGTATTCGAACTATGAATGTAAATCAATACTAATACACTAATTATTTTAATAATAGTATGTTCTGTAAAAAAACACAAAAAATTCCTAAATTAAATGACTAACTAATTTACTGTACAAATAAATGCAAACATTAATTAATTAATTTAATAATAACTAGCTGATGCCTGCGGCTTCGCCCGCGTTTATGTCGGTTATTATAGAAGCTTTCGGCCATCAGGCCAGTATCACTACATATTAAACAACAAAGTCCTCCACCGCGTCTGTGTGCCTATCTGTTCGCAATAAACTCAAAAACTACTGCACCAATTTTCATGCTGTTTTCACCAATGGATAAAGTAGTTCTCGAGGAAGGTTTTAGTATATAATAACCGACATCCAGGCGGGCGAAGCCGTGGGCATCAGCTAGTTAATAATAATAATATTTTAAAGAAGTAAACTGTTTTTGTTTGTTTGTTTGTATGTAGAGTGTAATGTCCAGAATGACCAGTCAATTTTGAAAAATTATTTTTGCATTGGGTGGCTCAATTCTTGAAGAAGGTTAGAAGCTATGTAACATCACGCTACGACCCTTAGGAGCCGAGCAAAAGACGTAATTCGCCGGTAAATTGCAGACGCTATGTGGCGGCCACCGTTCTTCTAGGAAACCGTTGCTTTATAGCTGTTAATGTTAGTAGTAGGGCACAAATAATATGATAATAGTAAAAGTATTTTTTCAGCTGGCAAGTGTTGATAAAGATTTACAAGACGTCGAGACAACAGATGGATTGAACCAAGACGAGGATGAGGCCAGGATAGAGAAGGAATTGGCAGAGATATACAAGGATACTGCTGGTGAGTCACAACCACAGATGAATACAGATAAAACAGTCGCTTTGGCAGAATCATAATAGGAAAATATTATGAACTAGCTGCGCCCCGCGGTTCCACCCGCGTAAGTCTCGATCCCGTGGAAATATCGGGATAAAAAGTATCCTATGTGTTAATCCAGGTTATAAACTATCTGTTTGCCGCATCCAAATCCATTCAGCCGTTTTTACGTGAAAGAGTAACAAACATCCATCCATCCATCCATACTTACAAACTTTCGCGTTTATAATATTAGTAAGGATATTTAGATTACTTAGATTAGATCATCGTAAAATGTCACAAACTGACAATTCATAATTTATGATCTGCGTGCGATTCATAATACAAAATAATTCATCTGTTTGATATTTTTCTATGGTGATTCGTAAAATTCGTACATTATTATGAATAAATTGCTTTTGTGTCAAATTAGAGGAATTGCTAATGACAGCTGGAAATTCAGGAAATGAATCGCGGTTCATTTGTTTGCCAGTCACGCATTCGTTGAGCGCAGGCCGTGCTGAAAAGAAGCTAAAGTCTGTTTTTGTATTAAAAAACATTATAGTATTAATTTGACGTTTCAAGTTTGATTGTTGTTTGCTTTTTCAATTTGGAGTTTGACATTTGCACCTGTCAAATTAGTATAAGAGATTAAATAAAAAAAATCAAGTAATAAAAACTAAAACCCAACTACGACTTAAAAGGTATAAACAAGACACCACAGACAGACAAATTAAAAATCCGGAGTCACACGTGTTGGGCATAAATCGAACAGATTACGTGTGACTCCGGATTTTTAATTTGTCTGTCTGTGGTGTCTTGTTTATACCTTTTAAGTCGTAGTTGGATTTTAGTTTTTATTACTTGATTTTTTTTAAATTCTTTTGGGGTTATAATATATATATTTTTGAAATGTGCTCATTAAGCCCTTTCATTTGATACCCAACATGGTACGATTAAACCATATTCTAGATTCTAGAGGGCGCCATTTTTAATTTAATGTGACTTCACATAGCCTATAACCAGCGGAAAATCACGACGATACCTCATTTGTCAAATTGTGATGGGAACGGATGAACATACATACATACATACATACATACATACTTACATACATACATACATACATACATACCGGTCAAAATCATAACCCTCCTTTTTTCTTCGCCGTAGTCGGGTAAAAACAGACTAAGTTCGTTCAGCATCACTCATGTAGCTACCTCTGTCATACTTGTATCTTGTCTTACTTCGGTTCATAGTTCGATATTAAATGGGACTGCAACGTAACTGGTGAAATGTGGGTGTACTTTACGTAAAACGAATGTTTTTTTGATGCAGATTACAAGACAGACAGTGCAGAAGAGAAGGAGGTAGCAAAGGAACCTCCAGTTACCGTCGAGCAGGCTACAGAAGAGGAAGCATCGGAAGAAGAGTCTGACAAGCCTATAGGAAGACAAAGGAGCAAGTGAGTTAATCTACTAGCTGTTGCCCGCGACTTCTTCTGCGATCCAAGATGAAAGGTAGCCTATGACCTTCTTCAGGTCAAGGTTTATCCCTGTGTCAAATTTCATCCAAATCCGTTCAGCCATTTTAGCGTGAAAGCATAACAAATAAACTCTCTTTCGCATTTATAATTTTACTAGATGCGGCCCTCGGTTTATGCAGACGTCATTAGTTATACGAAGTTCTCTTCGTCCCCCACCTTGTATAATAATTTATGCATAATTCACATTCACAGCTTCAAATTCCAACCGGACTCTACAGACCAAGCGGGTATTGAGAGGTTTCGAACATCGGTTGACGAGATCAGCTGCAACAATAGACAGAAACTTAGCGGGCAGCCAGTCACAGTGAGTACTCGCTTCTTGATCTTCCTACATTTTATTTATTGCTTGCTGCCTGTCTGACCGAGTGTCAAAATTCTCAAGACTGGACAAAGGGCGAAACGACAAGGGCTGTTTGTTTATGTGGCAGTTAGATAGTCTCAACCTTAGAGTGCGCGCCATGAAAGAAGGCTTGCGGAAAATTGTGGAACTAGTTCTATTATTTATAATACTATGTGATGCAACGACAAAGGCACTAGCGCCGCGTCAATCGGGCTTTAGTGGTGGCGTGGATTCTAAAGTTTCTAATCTCGGAGACTAATTTGACATTTCAAGTGGTTGTTGTTTGTTTTTTCAATAAGAAGTTTGACATTTGCACCTGTGAAATTCTTCTGTCGATTTCAATGTACACTCCTACCAACTTATCTGTGAAATGGCAAAATTGGAACTACGGCCGTCATGTTGAAATGTCATTCGATTTTCAGTGTCTACTACATTCAGTGCACAATAAAATTATTATCATTATTAGAATGTAGATGAATTCATTCATTTTGATGTTAGAATTAATTTATATAATCAATCAATTAGCAACACTGAATCGACGGTGCCGTCCTCTTTCAGTTCACAGATAAGTTGGTAGGACTGTACAATCACCGTTTTCATTTAGGTTACAGATACAATACGGCCGATGAATCATGGCCAGTCCGAACTTTGCGCAGAAGGCTACGCATTAACATTTTTTAGGAACCAAATGGTGACATGAGTGGCGAGTGTGAAATGAATGAGTGTACGCGAAACTTCGGAGAGCCTACGCTTAGACCGGTTATGATTCATGAGCCGTATTTTTAATAAAACTCAGCTTGTATTAATAGAATAAAGCAACGTCATAATATACCAAACGTTTTCTTTTTGCAGCCACCCGTACCAAAAACTGCTTCAAATGACGCATTTCGCACGGCCAGCAATGGGATAATACTGATAACGGCCGTGCTATCTTATGTTTTCATATGTACCTAATTCACAATAACAATTGATTGACATGGGGAACTCAGTTATCTCACTAATTCTTAAAAATATATGCGGTCCTATGATAAATCAAGAGGGTTCCTCAAGGGTCTATGTTGGTACCAGATGTAATTTTGATTGAGGTTTTCAAAATTGATGGCTATGACTCAATGAAAATTGTGTGTTAAAGAAATAGGTTAATGAACAGCAAGATAGAGGTGTAAGCCCAGTAGTATTAGCCCCAACTTTCGGTCGAGGGTGCAAACCCAGTCAAGCGCTTTACTTTGTGTAATTTATTTCATCACTACTGCTTTCAAACCGGTGTTTTCGTACAAAAAATCGGATCGTGAGAAAACCAGCCGGCTTATTACAGTAGAGGTGTACCTCAAGGGTCTATGCTGGGACCAAATCTAATATTAATTTATGGCTGATTAGTACCTATCAAGCCTTGATTATTTAGACAAAAATCACTTAGTTCATAGCTCTCTGGAAGTTTGTGGATCTCGAAAATTTAATGATCAGTGAGTTAGCTGATTTCAACGAATGCTTTAAATGTTTAAAAGAAAATGCTTTATAAATTATGTATGTATTGTGTGTATAGTAAATTTCAAATTGGTTGTCGTTTAATAAAAGATTATTGATTTAGTAAATCTGTTTTATTCTTGTATGTTAAAGTAATTATGTTCCGTTTTAAACTAACCCCGCATCCTAATCAAAAATACCGTCCGCACTAATGCATGACCGTCGCCGTCATATGTCACTCGTAAGACTATAAAACTATATTGCTATCCCGTTTTGATTCCGCTGAGCGCGTTTAGATTTTAAAGGCGATGCCCTATTAGTGCGTTGCGTTGCGTCGTCACAACGGATCAACGCATTGTATGCCACACCTTCGTTGCGACGACGCACGTCGTCGCAGCGCAAAAGTACGACGGCGACGCACACACCTAAGTCAATCTCCACAATGGATCGGAACAGTGGAACACTGTCCGTCGTCGCACCGCAGCTCCGACAGCGCAGCGCATCACCCTCCTCCCGCTTCGTCTCTCATCCGCAGATCCGTTGAAATGCCGCGTACGACGACGCAACGCTTTAATGTGGCATGTCGATGTCATTTTATTAACTACCACAAACCGAGACGAGCGCAGCTAGTAATTAGAACATGCGAGGCAGTCTTTGCCGATAGAAGTGATAACTAAGCAACAATGCGTAACCTCATCGTAATTCAAACGGTAGACGGTAGATGGCGCTAAGAACATTTCTTCAAGCGTGACGGTGACGATGACGCGAGTTCCATGATTTTTGTTCACCCAAAAAGTGCTCAATGCGGCTAAAGATAAGTTTTCACTTCAATAATTATCAAATCCAGCCCCTATCTCAAATGTTACAAACAAAATGACGTGATAAGATCATCACTGATAAGCTTTAATCAGAACTAATACTAATTCATGCACATCGTGATTTAGAGAGAATAGTAAGACCAGCCGCACGGGTCGATCCATCAGGTTAAGCTACACTTGCCGGGGTTGGTCCGCGGATGGGTGACCATCTTTACATATCGAGACTCCTCCGTGCCTCGGAAAGCACGTTAAGCCGTTAGTCCTGGCTGTCATTCATGGATCTTTGACAGTCGTTACGGGTCGTCAGAAGCCCGATAGTCTGACAACCAGTCTTACCAAGGGGTATCGTATTACCGAGTTAGGTTGTGGAGGTCAGATAGGCAGTCGCTCCATGTAAAATAGTGGTATTCAGCTGCATCCGGTTAGACTGGAAGCCGACCCCAATATAGTTGAGAAAAGGCGGGCAGATTCTGCCGCACACAATTCGAAAGCAGCTTCCGCCTGACATTAGGGACTGCCAAACGGTTACAGTAATATAAGAAGAGTGAAAGAACACCACCAATATTGTGCTACCGCCATACACTACTTCCACTACGCCATAGTTGCGTATAAGTACCTGCCTATTTATTATTTTTTTAAATTATATCCTTATCCTTACATATTATAAAACTAAGTCCTCTGCCGCGTCTGTCTGTCTGTTCGCGATAAACTCAAAAACTACTGCACCGATTTGTATGCTGTTTTCACTAATGTGCCTGTCCGGGCTCCCCTCCGCTCGACCCCGCTTCAATGGAAATACACCCTTAGGGCGCTCGTCTACTGCAACCATCACCGGGACGTCACCGGGACGTCACCGGGAAACGAGATTATTCGGACCGAACGTGACGTATCGTGACGGCGGTGACGGCGATCGTGTGTCCACCGCGACCGAACTCGGATGATAGATATAACCGAAACCGGGCAAACGGCGCGGCGCGAAGGCAGTGTGTGGTGTGAACAAGATCAAACCTGTTTTGTATATCGGGCCGCGTTCTAGCGGTCGCGCCGAACAATTCAAAACTTCGGCGGCCGAGATGTCGGCGCTCGTGTGATGCCGAGATTCGACGATCCGCGATTTTGCGGACGGACACGCACGGCAGACGACCACAGATCGCCACGCACCGCGACCGAGGAACTTCCGATGTCTGCGATACCCCGCTCGCACACCTACCCGCGGTGCGTCATGCGGGCTCGTCTGTGTCCGTCCGGAATATGGCGCACCGTCGGATCATGGCATGACGGACTAGCGGTGGACACGCTGCCATTGTCATTGTATGTATCGCTATTTCGGTGCCATCATCCCATTCTCATGCCGGGGCTTTACGTCGCGCGCTCTCTCTCGCACACCGCTCGACGTCTCGCTGAGCAACAGAGAGCGCACGAGCTAAAGTTCGCGATAACGCGACAATGTAGCCGGCATCAACGACAAACGCCCATAAACAAACCGAAATATCGTCGCAAGAAATACGCACGAGAATTTCTGTCGACGGTGTATAGGTAGCCTAATGATAACAAAATTATCATAATCATTGTTATCTAACCGTGAGTCACTTGATACAGAGATACCTACGTTATCTTCCGCACCGTTTGATACACAAAAATAAATCCATTATTGTATTGATCGTCGGGCCAAGAGCAGTGTGTCAAAATGGACCATCCGGCGTTTGCTGAAGCAGGGGGGAATCCCGGAATTGAAATTTGGACTATTGAGGTTAGTAATGCAGCAAATATGCAAAGGCAAAGGTGAAACTACCTGCCAGGGTTGCGGAATAGTCCGAAAGGGATACCGGGACCCTGGCAACAGGCAACTGAAGGAACACGGGTGGGTTTTAGTCAGTAAGAGACTGACACGCCCTTCCGCTCCGCCCAGAGCGGGAGAAGTCATTTGATGATATCCCACTCAAAAAAAAAAAAAAGTTGAAACTAAAAAAAAACGTTATTTTTATTAATTTTATTCTTGTGTGTGTGTATATGGGTTCGATTATGGAGGACGGGCAAAGTGTTATTGGGTTTTTTAGGGTTCCGTAGTCAACAGGGAACCCATAAGGGTTCCTTGTTTCGCCATGTCCATCTGTCCGTCCGTCCGTCCGTCTGTCCGCGGCTTAGCTCAGAGACTATTGGTACTAGAAAGCTGTAATTTGGTATGAGTATACTTACATTATAAATCACGCCCACAAAGTGATAAAAGAAAATCGTAAATAATTTTTTTTTACACCCCTACACGTAAAGTGGGGATGGTTTTTTTTTTCTCGTCAATCCCACGGTATCGTTGGAAAGAGGTTGTGATAACCATTTTTGGATGAATCCAAACGGACCCCTGAAGGGATCCGTTTGCAAAATATTAAGCTTTAAAGTGCTAATTTTTGTTGTAGTCAAGTGTGTGTGTGTCCCTGCTTGCTAAATGGTTGGTTTTGGATATGTGAAAAAATCACGGCAGTAGTATATATAACGAATTTAAAAGGAAAACTATCACTGCTACGTAGGCTCCACAAGTTACCGAGTAATAATCGACCAACTTTTTGCAGTTGAAAAAACAACAGACTTGAGTTTTTCAACTACAATGTTAAGTTTGTTGGATAAATTCATCCCAACTACGGAACCCTTCATTGTGCGTGGTTCGACACGCACTTGTTTTAGCTAGAATTTCTCAGTAGCAGCCCGGAATCTGGATTCGTGCCCCGTTGATGGTTATCGACTCGCCCCTGCTAAAGTAACACCTCTGCCCGATCCTTCGGAGAAAAGGGGTGATGTTATGTTGTTTTACTTATGTGTGAATATGTTACTTACTGAGCTGAGGCCCTTTTGGCATTGTAATGACTGTTTTTTTTTAGTTTTAAGTATTTTTCTGTGACAATGCCAATAAACGCATTTTTCTTTCTTTCTTTTCTTTCTAATAAAGTGTAGGCAAATAAATTACACAATGTATTTATTTTTATCAATATTTTTTTTTTAATCAAGCTGATTGTAATAAAGTAATATTGATAAATTGATCGAAAAACGGATATTAATTTTGACAGCTAGGTATTTGCGATGTTGCCAACTTTCACAATGCACCTCATAAACGAAAACTTAGTCGATAATTAGTAATTACTTTATTTGGCAAGCATTTTTTGTTGTTTTTTGGCAAATCGTGTCTGTTCATTGATATGAAATGATGATGAATGATATTACTCACTTTGTGCTCGATGCAACAATCTGCTATTGATGCAGACTATAATTTCTTAACAATTTTTTCAGCAATTTGAGCCAGTACAAATCGACTCAAAGAAATATGGAAAATTCTATAACGGAGACTCCTACATTGTTTTAAAGGTAAGTAAATAACTTTGTAACTATTGATTTAGCCAAAGAAAAAGGAATCTAGAGACGGCAAGATATGTATTTAATCGAACCTTTAATAATTCACAACGGGCGCTCCTAAAAAAAATATTGAACGCTCTAATATAATTATTGCACCTCTTTTTGTGGACATCTAATAATTTATATTTTGGGGTCGCCTAAGCAATAAGCGCAACTAAACACGTTATGACTAATTTACGAGAAACAATGTTGTCACCGAACGAAATCTACACTCCTATTCGTCAATGAGCACGTGCGTATGGCACGCGCCAGTCGCCGACTTGACTTTGCGTCCAGCGGTCGGTGTGGTAACACGTCGCGTTCTGGTTTGCAATTGATCAATCGTCATCCTGAAGATGCCTCGTTGAGAGGTGAAACCACGTGTCGATTTCTTACAGGGTTTTTATGACTCTTGAAGAATAGTCAAGCAGAATAGGTTGCTAAATATATCTGCGTCTATTGTATTTTGCAAATAAACGTATTTTCTTTCTTTAGACCTCTGTCAACCCCACCCAGGATTCAGGCGTGATGTTATGGTTTTATTTCCAGACAACAGGCCAAAGCAACTCTTCCCTCAACCATGACGCTCACTTCTGGATCGGCAGCAAGACCACCCAAGACAAAAAGGGTTCTGCTGCCATATGGACAGTCACGCTCGATGATATGCTGGGAGGCAAAGCAGTTCATCATAGGGAGGTGCAGGGACATGAGTCCAGCAAGTTCCTGGGGTATTTCAAGCCTGGTGAGTTTGCCAACATTAAAATTCGGATTCCGCACAGTACAGAGATCGGCGTTGACCACCAAAAAATATGTTATAAAAAAAATTTTTTTGGAACGAATTTCTTTTACGTAACTTGTTAACTTTTAGAAAATGTAACGCTAAAAGCGATCATACTTGCGACTGTCTTCTTCTAATTCAAAGAGTAAGAGAGAGAAGAGTTAGAGGGAACACCGGCACAAAAAAAGAAAAAAAAAGAGGAAAGTGATCATAGTGTCGTGGGATAAAATTGTGCCCGACTACAAATTCATTGGTCAAATGTAAATCCAAGATGGTGGCTCTAATTTGTTTTTAATTTTTCGTCATGGCTGCTCTTTTCGCAGTTTTCGAAGGTACTAAAGCCGATCGTTAATCCAAAATGTAAATCCAAGATGGCGGCTGCGAAAATGTTGTTATTGTTTTATCTTACGTGAGAAGGAACTTAACGTCCCTATGGGAAGTTTGTTGCGCCACTTCTTCTTCCCAGCTAAAGCACTAGGATGTGATGAAGGGCGGGGTGCCGGGGGACTGTCATAAAGAATTTTGACATTCAAAAAGTGCTGATTCTCATTTTATATTATTGATTTTGAAATTACCAAAATATGCAAATGCATTTGTAAAAATTCATTTGAATAAGGTCTGTAATGATGACTAACAAATCGTCTTCTATAGCCATCACCTATATGGAAGGCGGGAACGAGTCAGGGTTCACGGAAGTTGAGACCAACGCGGGCGCTGAGAAGAGGCTGCTGAAGCTCTCCGGTTGTGACAACATGAGGATTGAGGAGGTAACGTACATACACGTACATAACAGCCGCTCTATTCTGCAAAAATTTCACCGTGAAAACTTAGGTGAAGTGAGCTGTCAACAGTGGTAATCCCTAGCATCAGCATTGCTATTCTGTAACCGTCTCACCGGCACCGTGAAAACTTAGGTGAAGTGAGCGTGGAGTGAGCTGTCATTGTCATCGATACCTACTAATACTAAGGCATTGACAGTTCACTTCAAGCTCACTTCACCTAAGTTTTCACGGTGGGTGAGTTTTTTACCGAATAGCACAACTGGTGGATTGACAGGTCACTTCACCTAAGTTTTCACACGCACGGGCACGGGGTATTGCAGAATGCCTGTGCCAATTGATTCTGTAAAAAAATCTCACCGTGAAAATTTAGGTGAAGTGAGCTGTCACTCCACCTGACGCTTTCCAATTGACAGCACACTTCACTAAGTTTTCACGGTGAGTTTTTTTTACAGAATCGACCGGTTCAACAGTTCTTAGCTAGCAAGCGTTTTTTCGCGGGGTAAATGAAAACACTTGAGCGAGCGAACAAATCAGTGATGATCGGTTGGACTCAGCGAACGAATGAGTGAAAACGACGTCACTGCGAGCGAGCATTCGTTTTGTCGCTGTAGTGAACACAGATATATTTTCTGTTTTGAGCGAACATTGGCAGAACAGTTTGCTCTGAACATAATGTTCGCTCGGCAGGGTAATTAAATCAGTCTCCGATTACTTAGTCATGATTTGTACGGATAACATTGATTACTTAGGCTCTTTTAATTATTATCAAAGAAAATCTGCAATCAGTGTTCACAGCTAGGTACTATTAAATACCTACGATTTATTTATTCAAATAGGTATTGTCCATGCCATTTTATTCATAATGCATCCAGATTTTTTTATTTAGTTAGTTCAAAAAGAAGTCGGTCTGTATAACTATCAGTTAACTTTATCTAGCTCGACGAATGTCTACATACATTCGATTCACTAGTGGTATTCTGTGAAAATCTCACCGTGAAAACTTAGGTGAAGGAAGCTTAAAGTGAGCTGTCACTCCACCTTACGCCAGGGATTGACAGCTCACTTCACCTAAGTTTTAGCGGGTTTTTTTAAGGTGCAGTATTATGAAGTATTAATGCCACCATTTTTCCAGTGTGAGAGAAAGATGGAGCTAGACAAGGCCGCTAGCACAATCCCGTTTTCGCAGTGGAATAATGATGGCATTAATACTTCATAATACTACCCCAGCTGTATGTAAATATCTCAACGTGAAAACTGAGGTGAAGTGAGCTTGAAGTGAACTGTCAATAGTGTCAATACGTACAGCATCAGGTGGAATGACAGCCCACGTATGATTTTTTTAAGAATAGACCGACAGATGTATGAAGCTAAACGAATAAAAAAAGTCCTTTTTTTATCACCAACATTTTTTTTTGTTTTTTTTCAAGGAGTATGTAAGGATCGTAGCAGGTGGCGTTCTGTAGTTTCTGCCTACCCCCATGGGAAGAAGAAACTCATTCTTCTTCCTGCTTTCAGGTTGAAGCCGATGCATCCTCTCTGACGACAGACCACTGCTTTATTCTGGAAGTAGACCACGACATCTTTGTGTTAATGCCAGAGGGAGCTAAGGCCACCCAGAGGAGGAAGATCATTAGCGTTGCCAACCAGTTGAGAGATGACAACCATAACGGACGAGCTACTATTGAGATCATTGGTAAGGATCGTATGCAAAATACTGGTATTCAGCTACATCCGGTAAGACTGGAAGCTGACCCCAAGATAGGCTAGGCGGATGGGAATCTTTACAAGTCAAACCTAAGCGTACTTATTCACTTTTACGGTACTTATCTTCAATACCTCCGATGAATCATGGCCGAACGATCCGAACTTTGTGTAAGGGTAAACACCGTTATCCCTGAAACCAGTGGTTTGTTTTCATTTATAGAACGTAAAATCAATGGAAAATTATATAACACAAATAATAATACAACTTTAAAAAAAAAAAAAAATCTACCTTTTACCACAAGAGTATTTCACCATAGAGTGTTGTGTAGGTAGGTAGGAGGGGCGGCGACATCGGGCGCATATCCATGAATTTGCGGACGGTGCCGGATAGAAACTTTAAAAAATCTTTTTAATGAAAATAATGTTTTTTTTTCGTTGTGACTGGGTCATTTATTTTTTATATTAACTCAACTACCCATGGTTTGAGTGACAACGGTGTTTACCCTTACACCCTGTATATAGGAACCAAATGCGTGATATGAGGCGAGCGTTAGTGAGAGAACATGCGCGAACGGCTGTAAAAGGCTGTATTGTAATATAGTTTCTATCAAGGACAGTTGGACTATTTAATTGAATTTTACAACCTTATCACAAATCCTAATTGCAGCCGCCAAACGTTACTTACGATCAAAATGATAACTCTAATCGATTATAATATTTATTTAAATTATGCATCGCCAATTCGTTTGATAACGATAAAAAAAATAACCTAAAGGGAGACACCGAAATATAAAAAGAATTCTTATCTATTCCCTGAAGAAGTTTATAGGACTGTTATCAGCTTATATTGAGGAAAATCAGTTTGGAGGTGTTATCGGCAGCTTGTCTATACCACATCCTTGATGTATCATGTCATGTCTAATCTATATTATCTGCAATGCATATACGTTTTTTGCACGACGTGACCCGATCCGTGTGGCGGGCGGCTGAATCACAAAAATACTAGGTATAATATCCCAAGAAAAGTATGTGCTTCGGCAATCCTCGTCTATGTTCGGAAATACGAACGCGCGATGAGATCTAATATAGAGCTGTTACAACCATGGAAGTAATTGCTCATTTTGTATTTACCATGATTAGGTACACAATTGTAGATTAGCAACTATATGCAGTTTAGTACATAAAAATGTACAGTACATTTGAGTGACAGATGACGAATCTGCGATTGGAGTAGGAACCAGAGGCCCTAGACAAAGTGACATTCTATCAGCGATAACGATGATGGAAAAGCCAAAAATATATAGGACTGACATAATTATGCTATCGAAAAGCTTATGTCAATCCTGTTGTCAACCGTTGTAGAAATACTTACGAAACACTTTCGAAGCGATTGTCACACTATCAATCGCACACACTAATGATCGCAGTCAAAATGAAATCAATTGCTACTGATAGTGTGTTACGCAATCACCCTGCTGGCAAAGACAAGTCTTATTTTAGAAAAGAAAAAAAAAAAGAATTAGTGTTGACGCGGGCGAAGCCACGGGCTGCAGCTAGTTCATAATAAATATCTATTGTTACAGATGAGTACTCATCCGACGAAGACTACGGTTTGTTCTTCGAAGCTCTTGGTTCAGGATCCAAAGATGAACTCACCAGCGATGATTCTGGCACTGTGAGTATTTGTTCATTATGAAAATCTCTGAAAAAAAAAAACGTGTGGGGTCGGGGGACCCCCGTCAGAAACGAAGTTCCTGCTCACGTAGGACGTACAAAAGTTTCGCAGCCGCCATCTTGGATTTATATTTTAATGTCACTATCGGCTATAACACCTTTGAAAACTACGAAAATGACACCCATGACGAAAAATCTTGCATTTTCATTTTGACCAAATTCTAACTTTCTCTCTCTCTCTAATGCATCGCGCCGATGTGTACAATTTTATCTCACGAGACTGTAAACAGTCTTACCAAGGGGTATCGTATTACCCAGTTACTGGGTTGTGGAGGTCCGATAGGCAGTCGCTCTATGTAAAATACTGGTATTCAGCTGCATCCGGTTAGACGAAGCCGACCCCAACATAGTTGGGAAAAGGCTAGGCAGATGATGATGACTGTAATCAGTTTCCTCTTTTCTTTTGTTTTTTTCCTGCCAGAGAGAACGCCTTCTCTCTCTTTCTCTTTGAATTTTCGTTCCAATAATCTTGTTTTGTTTCTTATGTGTGTTATTATTTTGAAACACATAAGAAGGAGCTCGAGGTTAAGTAATAACAGCCGCACGGGTCGATCGGTCAGGTTAAGCTACGCTTGCCGGGGTTGGATGGGTGTCCATCTTTACATACAGAGACTCCTCCGTGCCTCGGAAAGCACGTTAAGCCGTTGGTCCCGGCTATTATTCGTGGATCTTTGACAGTCGTTACGAGTCGTCAGAAGCCCGAAAGTCTGACAACCAGTCTGACCAATATAGTTGGGAAAAGGCTAGGCAGATTCATTGATGTGTTTCATTATTTTCCTCCAGAGTTATTACCGTGAAGACATTTCCGCCGTGTACCTGTACAGAGTCGTCGTAGGCGACGAGCTGGACCTGATCTCACTCAACAAGCCATACAAACAGAAGCATCTGTCCTCCGATGTAAGTTACTAGTTTAACATTTTAATAGCCCTCCAGCCAGGCTGAAATTCGGCCATGACCGCCAATCTCAGCGGAGAATGCTACACAACTGGCGATTAACACACGGCACCACGCACCGCCGCGGGTGGCGTTGGCGGTAAAGCGGTTTACGCGCCTGTCCGCGCGGATGGATTTAAAGCAGTTTTGACCAGTTTGATTACAGACACGTCCTGCACCCACGATGACCCGCGCGGTTATGCGGCGCCCCATGTGTGAGGCGCCACCCCTCCGCGCAGACGGCAGTGCGGAGGTTTGGTGGCAGTGTAGGCGTGTTAGGCATCAACCGATTTACTAGAGGCCAATGCGGCATGAGATCCGCTTCACCACCTACCGCAGCGGTGCGCGGTTGATAATCGCCTATTTGCCCCAGTTAAAACACCTCCATACTAAGGGTGTGGTTTTTTTTTAAATTAAATTGTGGAGGCCCCTTTTTTTGTGGAGGGTCAAGGCCCCGGCCCCTTTTGTCCCTTAAATGCGGCCCTGTCCATACAGGTTAATTGGCACAATCGGCCATCTAGCTAGAGGGAGCAGAAAAGCTCAAATACTAGTCCAATAATCATTTAATTTTTCTTTGAATTCGCAGGAGGTCTACATTCTGGACACTCCTTGCTCAGGAGTGTACGTGTGGATGGGTTCCGGTGTCGGCGCTGACGTCAGAAAAGCCTACCATGACATTTCCAATAAATACTTCGAGGCGAAGAACTATCCTTCATGGGTAAGTACCACAGTACAGATAGCACAAGAAAAGTTTGCGCTTCGAGAAACATCGTCTATCGTCGGAAATACGAACGCGCGGTGATCAGATCTGTTACAGAGCTGTTACTTGTATATTTTATAATACCTACTATGATAACAGATGACAGCGTCCTAATAATAGTTTGTCGCACCGGTCGACGTCATTACGTCGGTGCCGGCTGTCGCTGAAAACCAGCGCTGGGGCTGTGTCTTGCATAGGGTCGCAGCATAATGCTGAGCGATAGCCGTTTTGCGTGGATGTGACGCATGTTTCCCCCAACCTTTTCTCATTTTTTCTTAGTGTTCATTTTCTTTTTTTGCGTCATGTTTCCCGCAAATAAACGTCTTTACTTTCTTTCTTTCTTTCATAACAAAATTATAGATTAATAACTCTATGCAATTCCAAAAAAAACGTCGCGCGAATACACGATCGTTCGAACTTTTTGTTCGGTGAACATGAACGCGTGCTCGCGCCGACAGAGGGCGCATTCCAGCTTTCTGAATAAAAAGGGACTTTTGCACGCGACCGATCGCGAATTCGCGCGACGATAGCTTTTAAGGCCGTACCCTGCCTCAAATTGCTTAGCATGATCCTCCGTTATGCCGAAAATACCGCTATATGTTATAGTTGAGGATTGATGCTAGTTCTAGGTCCTATGTTTGACGAAAACACGATTAGATACATTAAATTTTCTCTATATATAGAAAAAAAACCATTATCACCATTTATAGAAAAAAAAACCAAAGTTACCTCTATACCGAACTTTAAACCGCTGGTATTATTAAAATACTTCAAATTAGATCATGAAACTTTGCTTAATAACTGAACTAACTATAAAGCAGGTCTTATTTTTTTATTCCCATTATTTTCACTTTAAAAAGCAATTACCTAAACTATTAGAGGCTTGAGAGCCGCCAGGACGCCACTCCGTCTCGCTCTCACTCAGGCCGCGAGGAGTATGGTGCGAGCAGGATAAAATTTGTGAGGGCCATCGAACGAATACGCGATCTCATTCACGCGACCATCTCTTTAGATTAGTACGCGGAATAATAAATATGGTTCCAATACAATGTATTTTTTTTTTCAGGTAAATGTAACTAAAGTTTCGGAAGGTTCTGAGAGTTCCACGTTCAAGCAGTATTTCACCAACTGGGAATCCATCTCCGCCAACTCGAAGTTGGTCACAGACTCTGGTAGGTACCACCATATTTTGAGGGTTAAGAACGCGGCGACGGATGAATTCGCCATACAAACGTAATACCTAAATCATTTGCAATTTGAGCATATTTCCACCATAATGTGTTGTTATTCGGATTGAGAGAGTATTTATCTAGGTTACTACATCTTATTTTTTTTTTTAAACCGAACTAAAATGAAATTATTGCAGCGAATTGAATTTCGCACATTTTTACAGTGTAAATGACATTTCTCATATTGTTTTTTCTGTATTAAAACCACAATACAAAATTGTGATATTGTTTCAGCAGAAACATGTCATATGCCTATAATAACAAGTTACTAATTATCGAAAAAAAATGGAAAAAAACATCCACGGTGTTTACTCTAACACCCGTTTTTTTTTTTTGAAGTTGGTATTTCCTCAAATGACTTCTCCCGCTCTGGGCGGAGCGGAAGGGCGTGTCAGACTTTTACTGACTAAAACCCACCCGTATTCCTTCAGTTGCCTGTTGCCAAGGTCCCGGTATCCCTTTCGGACTTTCCCGCAATACCCAAACATCCTGTAATGGGTATTCGCGAAAAATGGTCGCGACAGATGATGATCTGACTGGTCTGATACGTCACAGATGCTGGCTACTACTCTGAGGATGCAGAGCATTCGGCGCAAGCTGCCAAGCAGATCGGCAAGAGTGCAGCCGCCAGGGGATACATGCCAGACCAGGGCGAAGGCAGCCTTACTGTCACCAGGTGAAGTTCTAATTTAAACCTTCTGCACAGATTGAATAAGGTTGCAATTCCACTGCTAGGATGTGGATGGAGAGATTGACACTATAGAGGTATGAGGAACAGGGTGTACAGTTCACTTATCCTCTATTGAAAACGGAGGATCCTCCGACCAGACGGGTGTCGTGTCTGGCGGGCAACTGCCCAACGATTGATATCGGGACGTTGTATATATTCTAGTCACGTGATTAACTTTACTTGCGCGATGCAGAAAATTCAGTTGCGCTCCTAAAAATAATAATGAACACTGTAATATTATAATGATTGCGCCTCTTTTTGTGAACCTCAAATAATTACTATTTTGTGGTCCTAAGAATACTAAATAAGCCTGCAGTAACTGCGACAAACTTGGATTTAGCGCGGTTGGCCAAAGTTCTAATCTAACCTAACCCATTTGGTCGTGGTGGCCCTATCTTATTTACTGCAACCAACTGTGAGAAAATGCCAGAAACTTAAAAAGAGGCTCAATTTTTTAAAAGAAGTATGCATCATTCGAAGCGCAAAAAGTTTTAAGACGTTCATTCATTTAAAAAAGTGTCCATCATTAGAAGGTCAATTGTCTAGAAGATCAGTCACCAAAGCTTCAGTGGTGATACGGTAAAACAAGTTAAATTATATTAAAAATTAAAAAAAGCCCCGATAAAAACAAAGCATCTAATAAACAAAAACAAAAATCGGTTCAGCCGTTTGGCAGCTACGATGCACGATGGCGCAGACACACATACACACGTTAAACGTATAACACCCCTCTTTTTCCGTCGGGGGTTAAAAACGGGAGGCGTTGGAAAGCTTTTTAAAATGTGCTCAAATAGAACCTCTTCTCCTCAGGATATCATCAGGGGATCAAGAAGACGTCACAGAGGAGTTCGCGTCAGGAGTGTCAGTGCTGTACCAGAGTGACGTCTACGTCGTCAAGTATGAGTACACTGACGCCAACGGAGCCGACGCGTTCATTGTCTATTACTGGATTGTAAGTGCAATTTATATTGTGTGTGTTTTTTAAACGAATATGCAAGCGACCCACCTCATAGAGTGCGTTTCATCAAACAGTTATTTTGCTGTAATATTGGCTTCACTCTTAAAGGAGAATGCCAAGGCTTCCTACAAGACTCGGCCAGAACCGACAAAGATGAACTATATTTCATAAAAAAGGAAAATAAATATAGAATTCGATAGTATAATTAGTTTTCTATTAGAAGCTCACCAAAAAAAGTTACTTATAGTTTTTTAGAGTTGACCACTTGATACTTCTGATTATAACGATAACATGAAATAAACTATTAAATTATTAATTAAATTAATGACTTAACCCGGTAAAATTCCCCATAGAAAAAAAATACGGACATTTTTTTTTTTCTTTTTTTAAATCAAAAATTCGCATAAATAGACTATCAGTATGATTCTTAACAACACCCTCACGGATCTGACAGGGTTCTTCTTTTTGTTACATGCTGTATAAGCTAATCATGGGGTTTGTTCTCAGGGTTCGGAAGCGAGTGCTGATGACAAGACAGCAGCATTGGGGCTGGTCTCACAGATTGAGGACGAGCTCGAAGGTGCTCCGACTGTCGTGAAGGTTCCGCAAGGAAAGGAGAACAAGCATTTCTTGACCATATTCAAAGGTAAGGCAGAAAAACAAAAACATTACCCTCCTTCTGGGGCATTTGGGGAAAAAAAACAACCGACTTCCAAAAAAAAAAGTAAAAAGGGAAAAATTACTTCAATTTTGGAAGTCGGTGTCTTTGTCGGTTTTCGTTTTTTGCCACCGACTTCCGAAATTAAAGTAATTTTTCACTTTTTCGGTGGTTTTTTTTTTAAAGTTTTTATTCGAAGTCGGTAAATGAAAAATAATGACATTTGATGTTGATTGTAGGTAGAAACCAGATTATATGCAACTTAACGATCGCTTTTACCTTTTACCCATACGACCGCCCATGTAAAATTTCTACATTTATTGTCAGTACTGGTGTCAATGTCAAGACAATTTAATATATCAATATACTTAGTATATCAAGACATCGCCAAGTGATTGGTCGACTCTTCATGTGACCAGAGGGCTGGCCGACATTCCATACAACAACAGACAGCTGTGCTGCTGGGGAGTTTGTTGCGCCACTTCTTCTTCCCAGCTAAAGCGCTAGGAAGTGGTGAAGGGTGGGCGTTTTTGGGGGACTGTCTTATGTAATTTTGACGTTCGAAAAGTGCTGATTCTCAGCCTAGTTTGAATAAATGACTTTTGATTTTGATTTTGAACAATTTTTTTGATGCACTAGTGATTATACTTGTACATATTATTATTATTTTAGTGTTAGATGTAAGTGTATTATTGAATTATTGTAAAAAATAGAACCTAATATGTAAGTAAATAACGTGATGCCGCTAAACATGACACAACTTCAGAATCATATATCAATTAATCTCCTCAAAGTCAGTCGTCTGCTTATAGAAAGTGAGTAATATTTAGACTCACCGGTTGGTCGGTCGTGTAAACGTTGAATAGCAGTGGAGCCAGTATGCTACCCTGAGGTAGTCCATTCTTTTGCACTCGCTATCTACTTCTATCTTCAAGAAGACTCATTTGAAATCGTCGGTTACTGAGCAGTTTTCGAACAATTTGGATAAACTTTAAAATCCTCTGTTAGGTTGTTAACTTTTCATAACAAGTGTTTAATATTTACGGTGTCGTAGACTCCCGACGAGTCCACAAATACTGCGCCCGTCATATTCTTCATTTCGCATGTTGACAACGTGTATGCTCCAAAAAGATTCCCATCTGATGTAATATTTCTGTTTCAGGCAATCTTGCTATTATGTTTGGAGGCAAAGACAAACCTGACAACTCTAAAGGATCCTACGATGATGACAACATTCGTCTATTCAGAGTGAGTGAAATTAAATGAAACGAAATTGTTTATTCTGTAAATCAGTCGGAATCACTTGTACACGTCATTATAATACCACTGAGAAGTAATGGCGAAACCAACTCAGTGGGGTCAAAGTCTCTTTTAAAGTCCAAGGCCCTAGACGAAGTGATATTCTATCAGCGATAACGATGATGGATAAGGCAAAACTGTATAGGATTGACATAAGCTATCGAAAAGCTTATCAATCTGTTGAAAGTCCTTGTAGAAATACGAAACGCTTTCGAAGCGATTGTCACTTATCTAGGCCCTCAGATCATGTGAGGACTATATAGATTCGTGTCGGAAATGCAATCAACTTGGATGTAGCGGAGCGCGCGACTGTTTACAGTTCTAACCTAACCTAAGTACCTAACCCATTTGGTCGGGGTGGCCCTAGCTTAAGCTGCCATCAGACGGACTGCATTCTTGCAGTTTGAATGCAGTATATATACGACTGCAATACTCGTAATGTACTGGAAACTGCATTCAAACTGCATTGAAGTGCAGTTAAAACAGTTGAAATGCAGTCCGTCTGATGGCAGCCTTAGTTACTGCGATCAATGCGAAAAGCCAAGAAAGATAAAAAGGCTCAATTATTTTAAAAAATGTCCATCACTTTTTGCGCTTCTAATAGGCGTAAAAAGTTTTTAGAGGTTCATAAAAAAAAAGTCCTTCATTAGAAGATCAATCATTATTATTATGTTTCCATTCCAAGGTGGAAGGCACAGAACTAGGAGTGGACATGAGAGCTATCCAGGTCGTGGAGACGACTGACAGCCTGGAAGACGATGATGTGTATGTGCTGGAGACTAAGGACACCGTGTATGTTTGGATTGGCAAGGTAAGACCCTAATATCTTTGTCCTTTTATGCTCGGTTCCTATTGTAGCGGTATCTACATCGCCACATGCGAACTACGCATCAAAGACCTGACGTTCAACAAAAATCCTGACGTCATATAAATCCTGCATCGCGCAATTAAAGTTTACCATGAAATAGACATATATACAAGAACCCGACATCAATCGTTGGGCAGTTGCCCGCCAGACACAACACCCGTCTGGTCGGAGGATCCTCCCTTTTCTATGGTGGATGAGTAAACTTTACACCCTGTTCCTCATACCCCTAAACTATAAACAACAACGAACTTCCTAAAATTCTAACTGTTTTTTTGGAAGACGGTTGTTTTTTTTTTGTAAAAACTTTTCATTTTTTACTTTTTAGTTGTGGTACTACCCCTCACAGATTTGCCGGTGGCAAAGAACGAAAATTGAAAACCCAAACACCGACTTCCGAAATTAAACTTATATTTCCCTTTTTTTTGTTTTTTTTTTTGGAAGTCGGTTGTTTTTTTTTTTGAATAAATTTTTGTATATTTTTTTTTATTCACAGGAATCAAATGACACCGAGAAGGAAGCTGTGGCTAGCTTCGTTGAGAAAGTGGTGAAAGAAAAGGAAATCAGCACCATTGAGCAGGGAGAAGAGCCTGACGAGTTCTGGGACGCTTTAGGTAGTTTGCTGGGGAGTTTGTTGCGCCACTTCTTCTTCCCAGCTAAAGCACTAGGAAGTGGTGAAGGGTGGGCGTTTTGGGGGACTGTCTTATGTAATTTTGACGTTCGAAAAGTGCTGATTCTCAGCCTAGTTTGAATAAATGACTTTTGATTTGATTTGATTTGTAGGTGGCAGTGCTTCTAGTACTTCATCACCATTCTCCTGGCTAATCCCAATTTATTTGTGGTCGGCGCAACATGTGTTTTTCTTCCATACTTCTCTATTAGTCGTCATCTCGGTAGTCACCCCCTTTCCAGCCATATCATCCTTCACACAGTCCATCAATCGGTTCTTTGGTCTTTCCTTACTCTTATAGCCATCGACATTCATTCTTCTTTTTAGCCATCTAAGCCATCCACATTCATTATTTTCTTTATAACAGCAATTACAAAAAAAAACCGGCCAAGTGCGAGTCGGATTCGCGCACGAAGGGTTCCGTACCATTTGTTCTCTATAAAAACGGCAAAAAAATCACGTTTGTTGTATGGAAGCCCCCCTTAAATATTTCTTTTATTTTAATTTAATTATTTATTTTTAAAGTGAATATGTAACTAAATATTCTGTGAATATTTCAAGCATCTACCTATTGTCGTTTTCAATATCGAGCAAAAACGAGCAAAAAAATCACGTTTGTTGTATGGGAGCCCCCTTAAATATTTATTTTATTCTGGTTTTTAGTATTTGTTGTTATAGTGGCAACAGATATACATCATCTGTGAAAATTTCAACTATCTAGCTATCACGGTTCATGAGATATAGCCTGGTGACAGACGGACCGACAGACAGACAGACAGCGGAGCCTTAGTAATAGGGTCCCGTTTTACCCTTTGGATACGGAACCCTAAAAAAACTGACTAACAAAAAAATAACAAAAAATAACTTTAATTTCGGAAGTCGGTGTCTTTGCTTTTCAATTTTCGTTTTTTACCACCGGGTCCGCCTCCTCGGGACCGCGGCTGCCTCCTCCTGGCGCTCATGATTTTCCCCAAAATCATTCAAGCTGTCGAGAGACTGAATGATTTACGTGCTTAACTAACTAAAAACTGTAGGTACTTGAGCCAGTTGCGCCACAGTGACCTCTATGGGCATGTGCATATACAAAAAAAAAAGTTTTTAAAGTACTTATCAAGTAACCATTTCCCTAAAAATATTCCTCGGCACCAATCGAGGCAGCAGCCCAAAATTTTAGGGGTGGTCACCCCCAAAATCTTAGGCTGCGACCGCGCCTGTGTGGAGGCCATCCATACTTGTAATCAGCTGCATCCGTATTAACTGGTCCCCAACGTAGTTGGGAAATGGCTGTGATACTTACAACTTATTCTTTCTAGGTGGTGCCCCAGAGGAGACGGAGGACCCCTCAGGCTGGAGGAACGCAGTCAACAGGAAGATCAACACCCCCCGCACCCTGACCGCTGTTACCGTCAGCCTCACCAAAAAGATCAAGTTTGAAGACCTGGATACGGAGTATACGCAGCAGGTAAAAGAACACAGTTCAGGGGGCCTAGACAAATCCCTTTTCTAAGCGTTAACGCCAACGGAAAGATCAAATTGTATGCAGTTGACAGCAGCAGTCACGTGACATCTCTAAAGCTAATGTCAATTCCATACAATTTGATCTTTCCGTTGGCGTTAACGCTTACAGAAAAGGGATTTTGTCTATAGCCTCAGTTCAGAATTCAAAATGTTTTATTTGACGTAAAAAGGGCACTAAAAAGATCGAATAATAGTCACTATTGTTAAAATTTTCGTTTTGAGAGAAAATACTCGATGTAGTTCTTACTTTAAGAGGAGCTCGTGGCTAAGTAATGACAGCCGCACGGGTCGACCTAACAGGTTAAGCTACGCTTGCCGGGCTTGGTCCGTGGATGGGTGACCATCTTTACATACGCAGACTTCTCCGTGTCTCGGAAAGCGCGTTAAGCCGTTGGTTCCGGCTGTTATTCGTGGTTCAGATGAGGAATGGTCAGAAGCCCGAAAGTCTGACAACCAGTCTTACCAAGGGGTATCGTATTGCCCATCATTTACTGTACTGAGTTGTGGAGGTCAGATAGGCCGTCGCTCCATGTATAATACTGGTATTCAGCTGCCTCCGGTTAGATTGGAAGTCAACCCCAACATAGTTAGGAAAAGGCTAGGCAGATTGATTCTACTTTTGACGAGGTCGGGCGAATCTAACGATTTAAATCTTTGATCAAAATACATTTTTAATTTGGCTGAGATGTCCTCCTAATGCTTAGATTAGATTAGATTTATTTATTGTTTGTCACAGGTGGAAATTCAGCTCTTAAAATTAGTATTATAACAAAGTATCACTGTAACATACCCATGGGGTGTACAATCTTTAAAATTTACAATTACATGTCAAAAGAAAAACAAAATAAAATCATTCAAGTAACATAATAACCATTTGAGAAAATAAATTAAGTATAAATATCAATGTCATAAATATTGCATCATTAACGTCATATCTATTAAATAAATTTTAGTCAAAAACATTTGTCACTGAATTAATTGATGTCCAAAGAAAGAAAAAAATAATAATAATATAAACCGTCATAAGAAGTATACAAAATAGTCAAGGCAATATAATATTCATTACCACTACATTACAGATAAATAAATTAAACAACAACTAACACTTTTCATAATTATGCATTATCATAACTTGCTGTAGCCATGATCGTCTCAGCATAGGCTCAATGTCTACTGGCCTCAAATTGGTTGTGTTTCCAGGACTTGTCTGATGATGGAATCTACGTCTTGGACACTGGCGAAGAGCTGTACGTGTGGCAGGGAAAGAACATTCCTGAGCGTGTCAAAATGGCAAAGAGCGACATTGTCAAGGTAAGATACAAAAAAAAAAACAGTATTAGGTACACGTCACCGTAAGATTGTGAGAACCGTTATCGGTAGTATGTCCGTTAGATTGTAAACTGGCAAAAAATTCTGAAAACCCCGTTCAAACTTTAGGCCGCATTCACACGGGATCATCAAAAATGTTAAAAGACGATATGTGATTTAAGACGTCTCCGTCATTGTTCTCGATTCGTGATCTGTAGGAACACGGGTAATTTAAAAGCATTCACGCCGTCAAAAAAAAACGAATCGTGAAAAAAAATATAGTAATAAAAACTAAAACCCAACTACGACTTAAAAGGTATTTAAACAAGACACCACAGACAGACAAATTAAAAATCCGGAGTCACACGTGTTAGGGCATAAATCGAACAGAGTACGTGTGACTCCGGATTGTTAATTTGTCTGTCTGTGGTGTCTTGTTTATACCTTTTAAGTCGTAGTTGGGTTTTAGTTTTTATTACTATATTTTTTTAAATTCTTTTGGGGTTATAATATATATATTTTTGAAATGTGCTCATTAAGGCCTTTCATTTGATACCCAACATGGTACGATTAAACCATTTTTTTTTTAAGTTCCTCACTTTATGTCCTCTAGAGGGCGCCATTTTTAATTTAATGTGACTTCACATAGCCTATAACCAGCGGACAATCACGACGCTTCTAACGATACCTCATTTGTCAAATTGTGATAAGTGGTTTGGAAGATAGGAGGGAACAGATGAACATACATACATACATACATACATACATACATACATACATACATACATACATACATACATACATACATACCGGTCAAAATCATAACCCTCCTTTTTTCTTCGCCGTAGTCGGGTAAAAAAGACGATTCATCCAAAACTGTAGCGTTACTGACCACATCTCACAGAGGAGTCCGTCCCAGCAGTGGGAACGTTATAGGCTGGTTAAACTTGTGCTTGTGCTTGTGCGCTTTATTTTTTATCATCACGCCGTTATTCCCCGAAGAGTTGAGCAGAGGTTTGGATACATAAAGTAGGTACACCCACATTTTGCCAGTTATGTTTAAGTCCCATGTAATAGGAGGCGAGCCTATTGCCATCAACCGCGCACAAATCTAGACTTCGGGCTGCTTCTGAGAAATTCCAGATGTAAAAACTGAATAACACTTTTTCCGACCCGGGAATCCAACCCAGGGATCTCACGCTCATCAGTAGCACTTGCGAATACTAAACCAACGAGATAGCGCGCTACATTTTTTTTTGACGTGACAACGTCTAATAAATCGATGAACGCCGGCTGCACGCACGAAAATGGATGACTCATTGTCCCGTTACGCTCATTGTCCCGTTACGCTACACGAACGAGCGAAAGGCACTTGTTGTCACGTTAAACTATTGTCCGTAAATCGACTTTACAGACAACATTTTTTTTTTCCTAGCCTACGCTGTTCCACTCCTGGGCAAAGGCCCTCCACTCCTTCCATCTAACGCGAGCCCGCACGTCCTCATTATTTATGATTTTTCTTTATTTTACTACAGGAATACATTGAAGATGACGGCTTGGATCGCACAGTGGACACAGCCCTGGTAGTCTTCGTCAAACAGGGCGAGGAACCCAGTGTCTTCAAGAAACTGTTCCCTGAATGGGACAGCGACATGTGGGACGTAAGTATAAGGGCCACGGGGTCGAGGTCGGTCCGTGGATGGGTGATCATCCATTACATATCGAGACTCCACCGAAAGTACGTTAAGCCGTTGGTCCCGGCTGTCATTCGTAGCCCTGTGATTTGACAGTCCCTACGGGTAGTTAACAAGCAATGGATCAGGAATTCGCAAAGCGCAGAGCAACGCATTTCCCTGCCAAACCAATCTCAACTTTGCTACAGTTGAAATAAAGTAAAAAATAAATAATCTAACCGCGTACCTCCGTTGATGCTCTGTAGGACTAATGGATTTATAACTTTATTTCAACTTTTGCAAGGTTGATATTTGTCTGGCAATGAAATCCGCGTAAAGGCGCAATTCAATTGTTTGCGTATTTAATTAAATTGAAAAACATACATAAAATATAACAATCACTTGAAATGTCAAATTAGTTTAAAAAACAGACTTTATTATATGAATTTTGATTTTGTTTACTTTTTGTTACAGAACCAGACTTCTTATGAAGATATCAAAAACGAGACGAAGGAGAAGAATTCTAAGTAAAAATAAAATAAAATATCTAAATAATATTTATAATTTATTTTATACATTTTTATTATTCACATTATTTTACATAATATGTAATTACCTATTTTACACTTTGCAAATTAATATAACCTATTTATAAATATCTAAACATGATTTTTATTTATTTAGGACCTAGGCTACCATTATTTTTTATTATTTTTCAAAATGGCTATATTTGGAGAAGACCATAGACACGATGGATGGACTGCGTGAAAAATGATAATAGAAGAGCATGGAAAAAAAAGCCACCTGCTATGTTGTCTCTGCATCACCATAAGGTGGACTGATAGAAAATGCCTCAGGCATTATGAGCGTGTATTCTGAAAGTGGGCAACGTCGCAAATAGATGTCAAATATTTCGCTGTTTTGATTAATTTGGCAATTTTACTGTATGGAAATATGAAATATGGCTAGATAACTGTCTAAAATATTGATAATGAATTGCAATTATAACACTGAATTTAAGTATTGTAACCGGTTTTAGTGCTAAAAAGGCATTGGGAAAGTTTCCAAATGCTTTTTCTACAACTAAAACTAAATATTCGGTGTTACGATATTATTTATTACATTTCATATTCAATATTTTAGACAGTTGTCTAGCCATATTTCATATTTCCATACCGTAATAGGGCGAAATTAATCAAAACAGCGAAATATTTGACATCTGTTTGCGACGTTGCCCACTTTCAGAATACAGGCTCTTAAGTTTGCCGACTAACAGCATTCTTTTACTTGTTCAAAAATTTAATCTATTATTTTCTATAGAATCAACCAATTATGC
This sequence comes from Lithophane socia, assembly GCA_947522985.1. Classification (NCBI taxonomy): domain Eukaryota; kingdom Metazoa; phylum Arthropoda; class Insecta; order Lepidoptera; family Noctuidae; genus Lithophane; species Lithophane socia. The sequence goes on along the minus strand of OX383281.1, from coordinate 1,591,235 downwards.
CGCAGCAATGCACTGATTTATGATCTGTACAAGATTCTTATTCTCCAACGCAGCGGCAATTCTCTCCTTATCCGCTAATTGTTTGTTCACCGCGTGCTCCGACACATGGGAGCCTTCTGACACTTCCACTGTCACTTTGAAGCGGCTCGGCAGTGCGCGGAGGAGTTGTACGCGAATTGATAGACCTGGAATAACAAGAAATGTCTTTTAATTTCATAAATAATATTCAATTTTTCCAACTATATTGGGTTGGCTTCCAGTCCAACAAGGTGCAGCTGAATACCAGCATTGTACAAGGAGCGAGTGCCTATCTGACCTCCACAACCCAGGTAAGACTGGCCAACATGGCCAGAAATTGGAAGGAAGACTAAAGGGGAGGTCTTTGTCCAGCAGTGGGACTCATATTAAAAATATAAAAAGGGAGCTATAGGCTATAAAAAAATAAAAAAAGGATGGTTGTCAGACTTTTGCGCTTGACTGCCTGCAACAACTATCAAAGATCTACGTATAGTTTCGCCATGTCCGTCTGTCTGTGTTCTGTGTTAAACGCTGACAAGGTGGTAAAATAAAATAATCAAAATCAAATTATTTTTATGGGTATCTCTACACATCAAGTGGGGATGTTTTGTTTTCTTGCTTATTGTTGGTTCTGGATATGTGAAAAAAATCACTGTAGTAGCATCCATTATAAATTCGAACGTAACTCTCTCTGTATGTTACCTTTTCACGGCTAAACCACTGAATGGATTTCGACAAAATTTGAAAAGGAGATAAATGGCATCCTGGGGAAGGACATAGGCTACTTTTTTACGACCTACCACGCGGGCGAAGCCGCGGGCGGAAGCTAGTATTATATATATGACGAAACTAAAACGAAAAATATCACAGTAGCTCCTTGAAGTCTAAAACTTACCAATCAGAGTAGCCATGCTGCAGTGAGGAATCGTCGGCGTAAAGTTAACAAGGACAGTATTATCCTTATTATCGACTCTTATATTACTCTCTTCCACCACACGCAGCTCTTCTAGCGACAGAGGATGCTCAGGATCATTGATATTGCGAATTAGATCGAAAATTTCACGTTCGTCAAATAAATCTTCGATGTCTTCGTCGTAGTCGGCTGCAGTCTTTTCCCGTTCAGATTCCTTGTCGTATATGTTGGGATTTACGTTGTCAGCTACGGATTTCGTCATTTTTGTGTGGTTTTTTGAGTTTATTTAGGTAAATTTAGTCACAACAATAAAGAAAATTAAATGAAAACAACGCAGTACGCACTACAATATCTGTCAATGTCGAATTGACATTGTCAACACAGGTCGAAAAACGACATTGACATTGATCGTTTTGAAATACTAATTTCCGCCACCATGTTTCAACTGTTTTATTCTGAAATTGAGAATGAAAAAACCATGTCATTGGGCAAACCACTGGGAAAACAAAAACTCAAAATGACTTTTTTGTAAACACTGGCAATACTTTCTGAACGAAACCTCCACTGACATTCATTTCGTGACGTTCCAAACTTGATCCTTTACTTTTGGTTATTTTAAACATGAAACTGTCGCCTCACTCTTTTACTCTACACTCAGATTTAATACGTTATCTCTTTCCTCTTAAAGTAGGGTACAAGAGCTGAAACGCCCTGCCTGACAGCTGAATCAAGATCAATATTTCAATCAGACGATTTCCTTTCCGTGTTTTTCAAACAAAATAATTGTGAGGGGCGTATCACATCCCACAGAACTTCAGGGGAACACAGGACATGTAAGTAAACACATTTAATAAGGCTTTAACACCGCAACATTCGTATAAACAGCCCCTTTTCTATTTAGAAAGTGGTTTTATCTAAAAATGTTTACAACTATTTGTTTTCGGATTAGAATTCGTCATTGTGATATTAAATCGGTTATAATAGTGTTTGATAGACGGCTATATAAATATGTAAGTATGTAAGATATGTTTAAAGTACTATTTCGTTAGTTTTTCTTTGACAATTCGTAAGGGTGGGTGGCTGGATGGTACTGGGGTAGTTTGTGACGTAATTCGCTGCCGACTTTGAATTTAGAATTGTCGACCTACCCTATAGTTAATTTTTAAAATAACGCCGAAATTGTAGGTAATTTCACGCCTTCTTACCTTGGGGGTAAACAGAAACTACAGAATGCCACCTGCTACGATCCTTACATACTCCTTTTGCCTCGTTTACGTTCATACATCAGCACCTATACTACAACATATTAATGCCACTATTTTTCCAGTGTTAGTGAGAGACGGAGCTATACAAGGCCGCTAGCACCATCCTTTTTTCGCAGTGGAATAATGATGGCATTAATACTTCATAGTCAGCCTTCCCAGGTCATACACGCACGCTGGTTGCGAGTACTATGCAGCTGACCTTTCTGTAGAACATCACCAATATGTCCTTCTAGAGCGTCATCTCCCGGCATTGCCACTCATATCTGCCTTGTAAATACCTTTTGTTAGTCGCCTTACACTTATGATATGACCAAACCGTCTTAGCTTACTCTTTTCAAATTTCGTCACTACATCTTCTGTTATACTGCACCATTACCTTTGGATTTAAAAGTATGTATGTCTAGGTTAAGGTATTTTTCTATGGGCCTGTGTCGCCTGAAATAAATGGTATATTATTATATTATTATTATTTGGATTACTTGAATTATTTAGGGCGAATTTCACCAAACTTTATACCACCGAGTATAAGTCTTATCCTGCAAATTAATTTTGAATTTTTGACAGTTTTTCCATACAACAACTGTCAGACGCCATTTTTATTCCACGGATAAAAGATATCTGACTTTGGTAAAATCAGCCCTTAAAAATCAAAATAATATTTTATGTCACATAAACCTACATAGGCACTTATGAATGGTCAGAAGCTAGGATCACACGGCACACATGAAGCTATACATTTCCAGTTTATGCTGATCTCGCATTTTATAGTATTTCCATACAATGCTAGGTCAGCTAATACTGGAACCTGCTAGGCTTGCGGGAAAGTCCAAAGGGATACCGGGACCTTGGCAACAGGCAACTGAAGGAACACGGATGGGTTTTAGTCAGTAAAAGTCTAACACGCCCTTCCGCTCCGCCCAGAGCGGGAGAAGTCTTTGGATGATTGCAAATACTGGGAATGTATAGCTTGATGTGTAGCCGTGAGTACACAGTTCCAATTGGTTGTTTCGGAGAAGAGCTGGCAAGAAATTCCACGGTTATTCTTAAATCATTTAATGTTCCTTCCCCGGCAGTATGGCATCAGACCCCTGGATCGTGCAGCCGCACGAGCATGCCAAGTTTACGGAGCACTTCCGTAACCTTGGGCCGGTTAACGGTCACCTTACTGGAGAACAGGCCAAGCGGTTCATGTTACAGGTATGTACATGTATGAACAAGTTATTTTTTATACAATGTATCTTGGATATTACTGACATCTGTTAACGGACATGTCAAAAGTCTTCGAATGATAGCCGGGACCAGGACGGCATAACGTGCTTTCTGAGGCACGGAGGAGTCTCGGTATGTAAAGATGGTCACCCATCCACAGACCAACCCCGGCAAGCGTACCTTCACCTGATGGAAAGACCCGTGCGGCTGTCATAGGACTTTAACAGTCGTTACGGGTCGTCAGAAGCCCGAAAGCCTGACAACCAGTCTTACCAAGGGGTATCGTATTACCCAGTTACTGGGTTGTGGAAGTCAGATAGCCAGTCGCTTCATGTAAAATACTGGTATTCAACTGCATCTGGTTAGACTGGAAATCGACCCCAACATAGGGGAAAAGGCTGGCAGATTGATTCATATGAGTTGTATGTTTAGAATAAGGGAAGGACACATCCTGTATGTCGTTTCCTTCGACAACACAATAAACAGGATGTGTTCACATCTGACATAAACTGAGTTCGCAGTTCGCAATTTCGTTTCCAAACACGTAAACAAATACCAGTTTTCGAAAAATTACTTCAATACGTAGGTATTTTTAAGTTATTTTTAGTATAGAATTACGTGGCTAAATAATAACAGCACGGGTCGATCTTGCCGCCGTCGGTTAGTAGATGGGTGATCATCTATTACATATAGTGATGTGCCGTTGTCATTTTACCATTACCAGTATTTTACCATACGAAAATATTCCCAGTAAGTTTCTATTATTACAGATAATATTCCCTAATGCTGGTTGTTTAATAACGTCTTGTTGATATGTTTGTTTAAAACGCGCACACGCAGCTGTTGCTAGCTCGCTTTTAGCACTGCTTCAACAAAAAACTAAAAAATCTTAAAATTGTATAACATTTCATTCTGAAAGCTCTGAGACTGATTTTCCTTAAAGTTTTTATAACTTTTAAATTGTTAGGTACGTCCCGGTCCCGGTTGTCATTTAATTGTAGATCTTTGACAGTCGTTACGGGTCGTCAGAAGCCCGAAAATCTGAAAACCAGTCTTACCAAAAGGGGATCGTATTGTTATGGTTGTGGAGGTCAGATAAACAGTTGCTCCACGTAAAATACTGGTATTCAGCTGCATCCCCGGTTAGATTGGAAGCCGACCCCAACATAGTTAAGGAAAGGCAGGCAGATTGTATGATTTTATTATGATTTCTTAACTGAATACAATAATTTCAGTCTCAACTGCCGCCACCGATCCTTGGACAAATCTGGTCCTTGGCTGACACCAACGCTGACGGCAAATTGGATCTCAGAGAGTTCTCCATAGCTTGCAAGGTGAGTTACCTACTTTCTATATATTTTTAACCGACTTTCAAAAAGGAGGAGATTCTATGTTCGTCTGTATTTGTATTTTTTATTAATGTATGTTCATCGATATTTTTGCCAATTGTGAACCGATTAAAAAAAATCTCTTTTAGTTCGAAAGGTTTATAGTCTCCCGAGATGGTCCCATATAAGTTTTATTAACTTTGCTTGCGAATATGCCTCATTAAAAGATTTTAAAAAGTTTCTATCCGACACCGTGCTCTCTAGCGAAACAGCTGACTGACTGAGGGAGGGGTCGTGCTCGCGGCCGGTCAGGTCACATCCCGCACCCCCCGCCCGTGTTGAGACGCAAGTTCGTTGCCCTAGCGCATAGGGCAACGAACTTGCGTCTCTTGTGGTAAAATGTAGATTGAAAAAAAAGAAAAAAAAAGTAGTAATTTTCCATTGATTTTACGTTCTATAAATGAAACCAACCACTGGTTGCAAGGATAACGGTGTTTACCCTAACATCCTATATGTCGATGACGTTCTAAGTGACTCCCGTCACTGTTATTTACATACTAGGCAGTGGTATTCGAATTTGTGTGGGGTAGGTACCACAACTAAAAAGTAAAACACCTGAAGCATGACCTACCAAACAAAAAAAGAATCATAAAAATCGATTCATAGTTCGCGGAGTAATCACATAACAAACAAAAAAAAAACACGAATTGAGAACCTCCTCCTTTTTGAAGAAGTCGGTTAAAACTAGCTTTAATTTCGGAAGTCGGTGGCAGAAATCCAAAATTGAAAACCAAAGACTCCGACTTCCGAAATTAAAATAATTTTTCACTTTTTTGTGATTTTTTTTGGAAGTCGGTTGTTTTTTTTTTTTTTAAACGTTTTTTCTTTTTGTAATAGAATAAAACCTTATTTCCAGATAATCAACTTGAAGCTCCACAACATAGAAGTACCGAAAGCCTTGCCACCGTCACTACTTGCCTCCCTCAGCCCCACCGGTACGTTCTAACAATTCAATTAGACTCGCGACAATCTAAGAAGTCCTTTTGGACAGCTATAATAGTTATTTATGCAACTGTTATATAATAAGGGGTATTAAAACACGAATTCGCCTCGTGTGATAATAGCATCACATGAGTGTTTTAATACCTAATTATTTACAGTTGCATACAAGACTTTATCTACACTCATGATATGAATCCTCTATAAAAGGTTTGCAATACTAATATCGAAAAAAAATGGAAGGATACGACGCACGTGAATTCGAATTTCCGTTGTTTTTTTTTTAATTACGTTGTTTTGTTCGTGAAACGCGCTTGCATTAGAATGTTCTTTTTTTTAAATGAGTTGCATTATGAAATTCAGTACAACATTATAACACCCGTTTGGATGATATTATGGTTACTATGACACTGGTTGTTTTAATATTGGCAATAAGCTAACTTTTTCAGGAACTTTTATAGAGCATTTATAGCATGGGTGTAGATAAAAATGCTTTGTGTAGCGATGAAAAATAAAAATGGTTTCTTAGAAATTGATTCTCGAGACATATCGATTGATGATACTTAGAGAGTTTGTAATCAACGACTTATCTACATTGCTTAAAACTAATTCTCAAGGCATAACGTTTTATTACATGTACGAGATGAAACGTCAAAACGGACTTCTTAAATTGTCGCGAGTGTAGTTATGAAGTGAATACGATAACATCACACGATATTGCAAGTAATTATATAATTGATGTATACAAAATATTGTAAAACACTTTTAAAAGAGTAACGGTGGAGTTTCTTGCCCATTCTTCTCCATACGAAAACTACCTTTTGGAAGGGGCAACTAGAATCAGTTCTAGTTGCCCCTTCCAAAAGGTTTTTGACGTTCGAAAGTGCCTTTAAAATGATTTGACTTTGACTTCACGTTAGAGAGACTACAAAAGCGTACATACAATGTATTTTTGTATAAAACAGAAAATACGGAAACAGGAAATATATAATAATTAACGGCATTTGTTTTTTCTCCCCACAGCGACTCAAAAACCACAATTCGCGTCCCCCACCCCCACGCCAATTAAACCACCGATACCACCCATGCCATCACTACCACCACAGCCGCAGCAACCACTGATCTCCGGGCTATCGTCAACCACCAGCAACCATTCGCTTCTGGGGGACCTAGTAGGCCCCCCTATGATACCACCTATTGCTGCTCCCGCTAAACCTATGGTACCTAATGTACCTGATCTAATTTCTGGAGTGAAGCCAGGACAACCAATGACTTCGCAGTCTTTGGTTAACACGCAACCGTTGATTGGTGGTCCACCACCCATGGTTGCGTCCCAACAGTTAATAAGTTCTCAGCCAATGGTTGCTTCCCAACCGTTGATGAGTTCTCAGCCAATGGTTGCCGGCCAACCGCAGCAACCAATGTTGCCTTCTCAGCCTTTAATGAATCCTTTAATAGGCCAGCAGCCGCCCCTTATTCCGAACCTACCGATAGATCAGGCATTTTCAATGAACACCCAGCCTCTAATTCAGCCTATGTTGCCCCCTAGTCAAAATAGGTCGTTTGGGTCGCCTCCTGAGGCTTCACAGACTTCGTTAGGATCCCAGCCTATTGCAGGCCAGTCTCCGTTGGGTTCCCAGTCTATGTCGGGGTCGTTAATAGGCTCTTTGAGTCCCCCGTCTGGGGTGAATACTGTGGGCAGTGTGGTCAGCCAACCGGTGACGTCTACTCCATTGATGAAGAGTGACAGTTTGTCTAAACCAGGTAAGATAATTTGACTATTTTCTACAACGTAACGTTACACGTTAAATGCGCAAAACCTGAAAATAGTTTGATCAGAATAACGAGAGAAACCATTAAACCACTTTTTAGGTTGTACGTTGTTTTATAGAATTTCGTTTCACATAATTTTTTTCTTATATTATCATTTCATAGAATAATCAATAAGCAGAATATTTACTTTATAGAAAAATTTAAATCATTGATTTTTGTTACAAAAAAAATTATAAAATATCAGCCGCACGGGTCGACCATCAGGTTAAGCTACCCTTGCCGCGGTTGGTCCGTGGATGGGTTATCTTTACACGACCCCTGCGTGGCTCGGGAAGCACGTTAAACCGATGGTCCCGGCTGTCATTTGTAGATCTTTGACAGTCGTTACGGGTCGTCAGAAGCCCGAAAGTCTGACAACCAGTCTTACCAAGAGGACCGTGTTAGTTCAGTTACTGGGTTGTGGAGGTCAGATAGGCAGTCGCTCCTTGTAAAATACTGGTATCCAGCGGCATGCGGTTAGACTGGAAGCCGACCCCAACATAGTTGGGAAAAGGCAGGCAGATGATGATTCTTTTTTTTTTATAGGTTCTTTGGTGACGAGTCCCACTGAGATGCCAATGGGGGTAATGAGTCCCCCAGCGACCGTGGAATGGGGCATACCCCAACCACAGAAACTGAAGTAAGTAACAGAGTTGAAATCAGGTGACCTAAACCGGCCGTATTAGCAATTCCTCTAAAATCAGTTCGTTCCCTGAATCCCAGCTGTCATTAGCAATTTCTCTAATTTGACATAAAAGCAATTCATAATGTGTGGACCATTTTACGAATCTCCATAGAAAACTGTCAAACAGATAAATTATTTCGTATTATGAATTGCACGCAGATCATATTATGAATTGTCAGTTTGTGAAATTTTACGATGATTCCATAATATTTTCATATTATGATTCGGCTCAAGTGACCGTTTTGAGCCCTGGTTTTATGTTGATCTAAATATGATTCGTGACCGCAACAAATATGGATTTACAGAATCATAAACATTAGAATCAGCAATACAACTCTCTAAGTTCATACAAGTACAACCGACTTCCAAAAAAACACTACAAAGTGAAAAATAACTTTAATTTCGGAAGTCTGTGGCAAAAAATGAAAGTTAAACACAAAGACACCGACTTCCGATTTTTTTGGAATTTTTGTAAGTCGGTTGATTTTTTTTGTTACCGTACTTGGAAAATTGAAAAGATTTAAAAAAGTTGTTTTTTTTTTTAATTTTTTTTGTATCTTTAAGTTATTGAGTTGTATTAACATAGGCTAAGTTCATACTAACACTGTATGAATCTTGGTCTGAATGAAAGATTTGAATAGGGAATATGCATGTATTTTTTTATATTTTTATTCGATAGTTTACATCGTCAAATAATAGTAAAAAAAAAATTCGACGGCAAAAAAGCAATTTAAAGTAGTTAAAAAAATGTTTAAAAATATCCAACCGATCCGGGCTATTTAAACGCCCTCCATTTGGCGCGCTAGGTGTGGTGACGTCACAGTTCGTGAAAACAGACAAGCAACTGTCAAGTCAACGTCAAACACTCCTTTTTCTATGAGCGTTTGACATGGACTTGACACTTGTTGATTGACTTGACATTGACATTTTGATTGTTATCCCGGATTGTTACGTCACATCCGCTCTTAGCCTTTTCAAGTATTTGAATTACCCACAGTTTTTTGGGACTTTTTAAAAATTAATTTCTCGCTCAAAAACATTTTTTTTTTTTAAATATTGATGGGGGCATAATTCTGAAGTAACATAGTTTATAGAAAAAAATATTTGACCCATATTTGAATCACATGCATATTCCCTATAAGAATTTTGTTTTTTTTTTTTTTTCTCCCCTACAGATACACACAACTGTTCAACGCCACGGACCGCGCTAAAACCGGCGCAGTGTCAGGAGCGCAAGCTAGATCCATCATGCTACAGTCGCGTCTAGCGCAGCAAGCGTTAGCGCAGATCTGGGCTCTGGCGGATCTGGACTCCGACGGGAAGCTAGGTCAGTATTGCCTACACTAGCTAATATTGGCACTGTAGGGTAATACTGCCATCAGCGGGTAATATAGCCATAGCTGGCTAATATTGCCGCGAAGGGGTAATATTGCCGCGAATGGGTAATATAGCCATAGCTGGCTAATATTGCCGCGAAGGGGTAATATTGCCGCGAATGGGTAATATATCCATAGCTGGCTAATATTGCCGCGAAGGGGTAATATTGCCGCGAATGGGTAATATAGCCATAGCTGGCTAATATTGCCACGAAGGGGTAATATTGCCACCCTAGGATTACCGACACTGGCTAATCCTAACTAACCCAATCCCAACTAATATTATAAATGCGAAAGTGAGTTTGTTTGCTTGTTACGCTTTTACGCTAAAACGGCTGAACGGATTTGGATGAAATTTGGCACAGGGGTAGACCATGACCTGGAATAGGACATACGATACTTTTTATCCCGATATTCCCATGGGATCGATACTTACGCGGGTGAAACTGCGGGGCGCAGCTAGTATTGAATAAACATTATAAAAAAATCATACTAATATTATAAATTCGAAAGTAACTGTCTATCTGTCTGTCTGTATGTATGTAACCTTTTTACGCCTAAATCACTGAACGGATGTCCACAAAATTTGGCAAGGAGATAGAGTGCATCCCGGGGGAGGACATAGGCCTCTTTTTATCGACATACCACGTGGGCGAAGCTGCGGGCGGAAGCTAGTAGTAAATAATCATTTCTCTCTTGTCCCGCAGGATGTGAGGAGTTCGTCCTCGCTATGTATCTGTGTGAGAAGGCGACGCAGGGCGAGCCTGTGCCCGCCAAACTGCCCCCAGAATTGATTCCACCTACATTCAGGTAAGATATTTTTATGAAAGCTAGTTTGGTTTCGGATGTCGTGTCGTGACCCGTGGTTATAGCCTCGCCTTTGCCTTTCATGCTCGAGGTATTGGCTTCAAACCCGGGGAAAAACAGGGCGTTAGGGTAAACACCGTTATCCTTGAAACCAGTGGTTTGGTTTCATTTATAGAACGTAAAATCAATGGAATATTACAACTTTTTTTTTAAACAGTCTACATTTTAACACAAGAGTATTTCACCATACGCGCTAGCGCAACGAACTTATGTCTGAACACGGACAGTGGGTGCGGGACCTGACCTGACCGGCCGCGAGCGCGACGCCTATTGTGTATTTATTCATGTGTTGTGTAGGTAGGTAGGAGGGCGGCGACCTCGGGCGCATATCCATGCATTTGCGGATATAAACTTTTTTATGTTTTTTTTTGTTGTGACTCGCCATTTATATTTATATTTAAGTCAACTACCCATGGTTTGAGTGACAACGGTGTTTACCCTAACACCCTGTATAACACTTTAATTTATATTATGTATCTCTGCAGACGCGACTCAATCTCCTCAAACACGAGCGCTAAGTCGTACGAAGAAAGGAGAAGGGAAAACATGGCCCGAGGTCAGGCAGAGCTGGAGCGCAGACGATCGCAGCTCGCGGACGCGCAGCTCAAGGAGAAGGTAAGAGTCACGAGAGCACAAGTAGCGAGCCCATAAAATGTTTTGAAATGTATTTAACCAATCTGCTTAGCGTTTTCCCAACTGTAATGGGGTGGGCTTCCTTGGATTTGGATGCAGCTGAATACCAGTATTTTACATGGAACAACTGCCTATCTGACCTCCACAACCCAGTAACTGGGTAATACGATACTCCTTGGTAATACGATACTACTTGTCAGAGTTTCGGGCTTCTGACGACCCGTAACGACTGTCAAAGCTCCACGAATGACAGCCGGGACCAACCGCTTAACGTGCTTTCCGAGACACGGAGGAGTCTCGGTATGTAAAGATGGTCACCCATACACGGACCAACCCCGGCAAGCGTAGCTTAACCTGATGGATCGACCCATGCGGCTGTTATTACTTAGCCACAAACTCCTCCTACAATAATACTGTTTTATTATGAACGTATTTATCTCGACCCGATTAATACTTACTTTTTATTTTTTTCTTTCAACGCTGCCTAGGAAGCTGAGGTAAAGATAATTAGATTATCTCATATCTGTTGTGTAACTAAACTCTGCTAGCTCTCAGACGCATTTTTTTAGGATTCCTTACAAAAGGGTAAAACGGGACCCTATTACTAAGACTCCGCGGTCCGTCCGTCTGTCTGTCTGTCCGTCTGTCACCAGGTCTCATGAACCGTGATAGTTAGACAGTTGAAATTTTCACAGATTATGTGTCTGTTGCCGCTATAACAAAAAATACTAAAAAACAGAAAAAATAAATATTTAAGGGGGTTCCCATACAAAAAACGTGTATTTTTTTGCCGTTTTTACTTTTTTAGATAACGGTACGGAACCCTTCGTGCGCGAGTCCACTCGCACTTGCCCGGTTTTTTTTTTTTTTTTCTGATTTGTATCATCTTTCCTCTCGCTTTCCTGTAATCTGTGGGAGTAATTTCGTGAAAAGGACGGAAGTGTGTAACAGGAAGCCGAGGAAGCGCGCGCTATTTGATTTGACCAATGAGCGGGCTCGGAGCTACAGTTTGCCGTCAGTTGGTACCAACCCATTTTCCGAGAGGCTGGTGCTGTTAGTCAAAATGTCAGATGTTTCACATCATATGCGACTACTGTAACCATAGAGATATAATTATAGTATGGAATGCGTGTAACAAACTATGAACAGTAGACACGGGTTTGAACAACACGACGTTCCTCACCACACTCACTCGTGTCAGTTCGAGATTCATTCATAAAGTATTGTTTTATTGTGAATGTGAGGACTATGTGGATATTTATTTTTCGTTCTGTTAGATTTAGCGAAGGTCTGGCAATTTGAGAACTTTATGCGATCTACCCAAATGTCCTTTCTTTGGTATTGTTCGTCGAGTCGTTGAGCTCCTTAAGTTCTGAGTTGAGCTCCACTATTACTGACAAATGCTTGCACTGACTGGACAGGTCCACTCAAATCTGTGTGGTTCTTTCCTCAAAAGACCATTTCAGATCTACATGGTCCTCATATGGCCTGACCAAGATTATGTCTGGACTTTAAAGGAGACGGTGACCTCTGAGTTTGTTTCGGCCTTTCTTCCCAAAGTAGTCAGATAGGAAACGCCGACCTCATCTAGCTTATTTTTACAACTTTTTAATATGACGTGTAAAAGTGATTCCAATAACCTATTTACAGAATAAACAATTTCATTTCATTTTTTTTACTTTTTAGACGTTTTGTTGTTGTCGGGGGTATTTTAAATTTGTAATTTGTTGTTTATTAATACTGGTCTAAATGTCTCCAGGCCGAAAGAGAACGAAAAGAGCGAGAAGAAGCCGAGAAGAGGGAGAAGTTACGTCTTGAATTACAGAAGAGAGAACAAGAAGAGTTAATGAGGAAGCAGAAGGAGGAACAAGTAAGTCACTAGGTCAGATATCCTAACTCATCATCCGCCTGCCTTTTCCCAACTACGTTGGGGTCGGCTTCCAGTCTAACTAGATGCAGCTGAATACCAGTATTTTACATGGAGCGACTGCCTATCTGACCTCCACAACCCAGTTACTGGGTAATACGATACCCCTTTGTAAGTCTGGTTGTCAGACTTTCGGGCTTCTGACGACCCGTGACGATTGTCAAAGATCCACGAATGACAGCCGGGAGAGACGGCTTTACGAGCCACAGAGGATTCTCGGTATGTAAAGATGGTCACCCATCCACGGACCAACCCCGGCAAGCGTAGCTTAACCTAATGGATCGACCTGTGCAGCTGTTATTACTTAGCCACGAGCTATCCACGAACGAACGAACTATCCATACTAATATTATAAATTCGAAAGTAACTCTGCCTGTCTGTCCGTATGTTACCTTTTCACGCCTAAACCACTGATTGGATTTCGACAAAATTTAACAAGGAGATAGATGGCATCCTGGGGAAGGACATAGGCTACTTTTACATTATTTTTTACTTTTTTTTTCAGGAAAAACGAGAAGCTGCTCGTAAAGAGATGGAAAGACAGTGTCAACTTGAATGGGAGAAAAAAAGGTATGTCGAATTGCCGACTACTCCGGACACACTTTATTCCGGAACGTGTATAAAATTTACATTTTGTTCCGATCTGATCCCATCTGTAGGATTCGTTAGGAATGTGGATTGAATTAATATCCAAACGAAATGATCCCCTGCTTAGATCGATAAATGAGAATAAAAAGTAGGTAAAGCAGGTAACAGGATTACACCGGAGCGACTGCCTATCTGACCTCCACAACCCAGTAACTGGGTAATACGATAGCCGCCATACACGTGTTTATTTATTTATTTTGTGTGTTAGGGCATAAATCAAGCATATTACGGGTGATACCGGATTTTTAATTTGTCTTTCTGTGATGTCTTGTTTAATCTCTTTTTTAGTTGATTTGTTGTCGTAGTTGAGTTTTAGTTTTATAACTTTTATTTTTAATTAATATTTATAATCCTGTTACCTACCTACTTTTCAGTTTCATTTATCGATTCAAGCAGGGATCATTTTTCATTTGGATATTAATTTAATCCACATTCCTAACGAATCCCACAGATGGGATCAGATCGGAACAAAATGTAAATTTTATTCACGTTCCTAATGGATCCCATAAACTGGGATCCGATCGGAATAAGCCTTTATTCCGGAAAGTTTATGTGTATATTACGTCAGTTAGTATTAAGATACATACAGTATGTTAACTAATAAAGGGCGTTCCCGTTAAACCGCAATAGTATAACGTCCATACATGCAAAAAATAACATACTGTATAACTAAGAAATCTCAACGTGCAAAACAGGAGCCGGTCGCTAGTATACAATATTTCTCTCCAGAACTCGCGAACTCGAAGCCATGCGTACAGAAGAACAGACGAAGGTGTTCGCCCTCAAGTCCAGGAGTCAGAACTTGACGGCCGAGCTCAGCTCCGTGGTGCTGCGCGCCGGGAACTTGGCCAAGGACATCCGGGAGACGAGGAGCAGTGTCGCAGCCGCCAAGTGTACCATCGACGGAATGAGGTGTGTGTCAAAGTCAAAGTCAAATAATTTAAAAAATATATATATACAGTGTTATTGGTAAAACACCAGCAACCTTTTAAGGAGTCATTGTACTCATCATTATGAACAGCTTTTACTATGGGAACAAATATGAAATCGCGGAAAAAAAAAACAGCTGTTCCGTACATTTATGTTCGCATAACTCAGTTTATTGATTCAGGCGTGATTTTGCGGAAATCCATTATAAAATACAATAGACGCTGATATATTTAGTAACCTATTCCGCTTGACTATTCTTCAAGAGTCATAAAAACCCTGTAAGAAATCGACACGTGTTTCACCTCTCAACGAGGCATCTTCAGGATGACGATTGACCAATTGCAAACCAGAACGCGACATGTTACCACACCGAGCGCTGGCGATTTGATTCACTTTGCGTCCAGCGCTCGGTGTGGTAACATGTCGCGTTCTGGTTTGCAATTGGTCAATCGTCATCCTGAAGATGCCTCGTTGAGAGGTGAAACACGTGTCGATTTCTTACAGGGTTTTTATGACTCTTGAAGAATAGTCAAGCGGAATAGGTTACTAAATATATCAGCGTCTATTGTATTCGCATAACTCGTCAAAATGTAGTCCAAATCTACACTAATATTATAAAGAGGAAAGATTTGTATTTTTGTGTGTATGTTTGTAATGAATAAACTCAAAAACTACTGCGCCGATTTCGAAAATTCTTTCACCATTAGAAAGCTACATTCACCCTGAGTAACATAGGGTATAATTTATAAAGATTACACGCGGGCGAAGCCGCTGGCGGTAGCTAGTATAAAATAAAAAGAAGACATAAACTAAAAACACATAATACTTGTTCCAGATCTGACCGCGATGCCAGTATGGCTGAGATGCAGCAACTTAAAGCAAGAGTCAAGGAGCTGAACGCGAAACAAATATCGTTGAACAAAGAGAAGGCGGAGTTGGATGCTAAGGTAAAATATACCTTATTACCACCAAACCGTGTTTATCAGTTGTTTAGCTCAAACACCTTTTAAATATGACATTTCTTAAAGGTTGATGCGCTAGGGTAGCCCGCGAAATTCAAATTTTCTTACGTTTTTTGCAATTTGCAGGTCAGTATCAGGTTGTATGTTGATCTACATATTATTAGCGCTCGTAACAAATATGAATTTACAGAATTATAAACATTAGAATCAGCAATACAACTCTCTAAGTTCATGAAAGTGCCAAATGTCATGATTTCATGAAATAGTCATTCAATATACTTACATGAGCTTAGAGAGTTGTATTGCTGATTTTAATGTTTATAATTCTGAAAACCATATTTGTTACGAGCGCTAATAATATTTAGATCAACATACAACCTGATACTGACCTGCAAATTGCAAAAAACGTAAGAAAATTTGAATTTCGCGGGCTACCCTAGCGCATCCCCCTTATGGAGTTTGACATAAAACTGACAGTAGACACGCGTTGAACAAGTGCCTTAAGTTTTTGTGGTAAAGCCGTAATGTTAAAAAAAATGCATATAATTAATTCGGGCAGTCCTTGTGATTGATGTGAAAAAAAAAACTTGGAACGGCGTAAACGATGACATAACTGACTGTTAGATTTCCTTTCGCTTTAACAATGGTTACTCTAGTTTCAATTGCATAGTTTTTGCGTGTAAGTACATGTTTCTCATGAATAGTCAAATCAAATCAATCTGCCTGCCTTTTCCCAACTATATTGGGGTCGGCTTCCAGTCTCACCGGATGCAGCTGAATACCAGTATTTTACATGGAGTGACTGCCTATCTGACCTCCACAACCCAGTAACTGGGTAATACGATACCCCTTGGTAAGACTGGTTGTCAGACTTTCGAGCTTCTGACGACTCGTAACGACTGTCAAAGATCCACGAATGACAGCCGGGACCAACGGCTTAACGTGCTTTCCGAGGCACGGAGGAGTCTCGATATGTAAAGATGGTCACCCATCCACGGACCAACCCCAGCAAGCGTAGCTTAACCTGATGGATCGACCCGTGCGGCTGTTGCTACTTTAGCCACGAGCTCCTCACGAGCTTTCTCATGAATAATCATGTAATCGTCAAAAACATTTAAAAAGTTAGGCTTCTCCTTTTTTTGTCGATTAAAATGCACCTTTTTTTATCTTTTTTTTTTTTTGTAAATGTTTTTATCTTGAATAATGAACATTGTATTTTATTTGATCAGGCTAAAGCTTCCGAGGGGGCAGGCGAAGACGGGAAACTGAACATGATGGAGATAACTCTCAAACAACTGCGTGATAAGGTAAGAAAACAAAGCTCCAAAAATATTACTTAGATGATAATAAAAAATAAAAAAAGTTATAAAACTAAAACCCAACTACGACAAAAAAATCAACTAAAAAGGTATAAACAAGACATCACAGACACCCAAATTAAAAATCCGGAGTCACATGTTTGGGCATAAATCGAACAGATCACGTATTACTTCGGATTTTTTATTTGTCCATCTCCATAATTCATTTATTCCGTGTTTGGGTCACAGAAATTGATATGTGTACATTTATCACTCGTGTGTCTGTCTGTCTGTCTAAAAATAATATTTTTCCAACAGGTCGAAGCCGCGAAAGCGCTCGTCGAGAGTAAAAAACAAGACCTGCAGACGAACACAGCCCAGCTGTCAGAACTGAGCAACACTGTCACTGAACTGGGAGAGAAGTGTTCCCGGGTCTGGAAACTGTATGAGGAGAAGAGGGAGGAGTATCTTACTCGGAGCTCGGCGCCGGCTGAGAGCGCTTGGAGCGGAGCAGGTGAGCTAGAAAACCAAAAAACAACTTTTTTGTGAAAATGTTGTCTGATTGTTGCCGGCAACTGTTGCTAGCAAGAGTGGGATGATTTCAATTTTTTTTTTTGAACAAAGTGTCTCTTAAACTATGGGTAGTCAGAACAAAAAAAAAACATTATTTACATTAAAATATTTTAAAAAGTTTCTATCCGACACCGTCCGAAAAGGTCACGTCCCGCGCCCCTGTCCGTGTTGAGACGGAACGTAATTTTTCATTGATTTTACGTTCTATAAATGAAACCAAACCACTGGTTTCAAGGATAACGGTGTTTACCCTAACACTCTGTAGTTGCCGGCAACTGTTGCTGGCAACTGCAACTGCAACCGGCAACAGAAATGTTTTTTTTTTTCAACATATGACAAAACAAGATGGCGGCTTTAACTCTTTAGCGTTGTATATGGGAACCGTTGACGCACATGATATAAAATGCCTCCTGTTATGTATAGAATCGGCCTGGGGCGCGCCGGCGGACGAGGCGTGGGGCGAAGCGCCGGCCGCCGACGACGCCTGGGGCGACGCGCCCGCTACTACAGGTCAGTGCTCAGTATTACCCGCCCCTGTATCACACGGTTTTTTTTTTGTAATATGTTTTTATTTTTCCCCGACTACGGCGAAGAAAAAAGGAGGGTTATGATTTTGACCGGTATGTATGTATGTACATCTGTTCCCTCCTATCTTCCAAACCACTTATCACAATTTGACAAATAAGGTATCGTTAGAAGCGTCGTGATTGTCCGCTGGTTATAGGCTATGTGAAGTCACATTAAATTAAAAATGGCGCCCTCTAGAGGACATAAAGTGAGGAACTTAAAAAAAAAAGTGGTTTAATCGTACCATGTTGGGTATCAAATGAAAGGGCTTAATGAGCACATTTCAAAAATATATATATATAATTAAAAAATCCGGAGTCACACGTAATCTGTTTGACTCCGGATTTTTAATTTGCCTGTCTGTGGTGTCTTGTTTATGCCTTTTAAGTCGTAGTTGGGTTTTAGTTTTTGTTACTTGATTTTTTTTAGTTGTGGTTCCTACCCCACACGAATTCGAATACCACTACCTGCTATGTAAGTAACAGTGACGGAGCCAACTAAGATATCGTATCATCACGACGAATTGAGAACCTCCTCCTTTTTGAAGTTGGTTACAATTACAATTTTTTATTAATAACAGTCTCTGAGCTAAGCCGAGCACAGACGGACATAGCGAAATTATAAGGGAACTTACTACACTCGCGACAATCTAAGAAGTCCGTTTTGACGTTTCGTTCTCGTACATGTAATAAAACGTTAAGCCTTGAGAATCAATTTTAATCAATGTAGATAAGTCGTCGATTACAAACTCTCTAAGTATGTTCAATCGATATGTCTCGAGAATCAGTTTATAAGAAAACAATTTTTTTTTTCATCGCTACACAATGCATTTATATACCTGTCAAAAGGGACTTCTTAGATTGTCGCGAGTCTACGGAACCCAAATTATTATTTTTTCAAATGTTGTGCAGTGGTCTTTGTTTTTAACGTTCAAAAGTGCCTTTTATATGCCTATCCATACTAATATTATAAATTCGAAAGTAACTTTGTCTATCTGTCTGTATGTCACCTTTTCACGCCTAAACCACTGAACGGATTTCGACAAAATTTGGCAAGGAGATAGATGGCATCCCGGGGAAGGACATAGGCTACTTTATATCGACATACCACGCGGACGAAGCCGCGTGCGGAAGCTAGTATTTCATATACGTTATGTGCGTTTCATTTCTTTGTTACTTTACTATTCGGTAAAGTTTGAGAAAGTCCGCAACTTACTTTTATTTTGTTCGTTTTTCTGCTATTGTTTCGTTATCGGTCGCTGATAGCTACACAACTTTGCGGACAACCCTCTAATGATACAAAATTTCGACCAATGAATTAACTGTAACTCATTGGTCAAGCTAAATAGCCCAACTTGGGTAGGTAGATAAACTAGGGTTTAGAATTTTAGATAGTTAGATAGAATACTCTTGTCATCATCTGCCTGCCTTTTCCCAAACAATTTGGGGTCGGCTTCCAGTCTAACCGGATACAGCTGAATACCAGTATTTTACATGGTGCGGCTGCCTATCTGACCTCCACAACCCAGTAACCGGGTAATACGATACCCATTGGTAAGACTGGTTGTCAGACTTTCGGGCTTCTGACGACCCGTAACGACTGTCAAAGATCCACTGACAGCCGGGACCAACGGCATAACTGGGTTTCCGAGGAACGGAGGAGTCTCGATATATAAAGATGGTCACCCATCCACACACCAACCCCGGAAAGTGTAGCTTAACCTGATGGATCGACCCGTGCGGCTGTTATTACTTAGCCACGAGCTCCTCACAACACTTACACTTTAAGTTTAAGCCCATGCCAGAGAATATGTGAATGATTTTATGTGATACTATGTGGGACCAACGGCTTAACGTGCTTTCCGAGGCACGGAGAAGTCTCGATATGTAAAGATGGTCACTCATCCACGGACCAACCCCGGGAAGTGTAGCTTAACTTCATGGATCGACCCGTGCGGCTGTTATTACTTAGCCACGACCTCCTCGAGATTGAATACTCTTGTATTAACACCACATTATTACAGACTTGCGAAAGTGAGTTTGTTTGTTACGCTTTCACGCTAAAACAGCTGAACGGATTTGGATGAAATTTGGCATGTGGGTAGACCATCACCTGGAATAAAACATAGGATACTTTTTATCCCGATATTCCGACGGGATCGAGACTTAAGAGAAACCGCGAGGCGAAGATATAAATGTAGAAAATTGACAAGTACTGCAAGAATCGATCGATCTAAAATCATTGAAGGGTTCGATCAAAATTTGTCGTGTTATAGTAACTGCTAATGTTTTTTATACCTTATTTCTTTGTACTCAAAGTCTTAATCGGATTAGTTTCATACGTGTTGTTATACAGTGAGCAAATGATTTTAGTAATGTTTTAATTTGGTGTTAAATTCAACCTTATTTGTTGGTTATTATGGATGTGTTTTGTCTGGCTGCGTTCCTGATTTTAGGTAGGAATATAGTGTATTTATATTTTTTGTATAATAAGTATCACTTTTCGTCATCAGTTAACGTATTGTTTATCAAATGGAAGCGGTAGAGTTTCTCGTGGAACAGTTCGTACGTAGAAGTACTTCCATCTATCTTCTAATCACTACATATTATAAAACAAAGTTCACCGCCGCGTCTGTCTGTCTGTCTGTTCGCGATAAACTCAAAAACGACTGCACCGATTTTCATCCTGTTTTTACCCGACTACGGCGAAGAAAAAAGGAGGGTTATGATTTTGCCCGGTATGTATGTATGTATGTATGTATGTATGTTCATCTGTTCCCTCCTATCTTCCAAACCACTTATCACAATTTGACAAATGAGGTATCGTTAGAAGCGTCGTGATTGTCCGCTGGTTAAAGGCTATGTGAAGTCACATTAAATTAAAAATGGCGCCCTCTAGAGGACATAAAGTGAGGAACTTAAAAAAAAAAAATGGTTTAATCGTACCATGTTGGGTATCAAATGAAAGGGCTTAATGAGCACATTTCAAAAATATATATTTTATAACCTAAAAAGAATTTAAAAAAAATCAAGTACCTAATAAAAACTAAAACCCAACTACGACTTAAAAGGTATAAACAAGACACCACAGATAGACAAATTAAAAATCCGGAGTCACACGTAATGTGTTCGATTTATGCCCTAACACGTGTGACTCCGGATTTTTAATTTGTCTGTCTGTGGTGTCTTGTTTATACCTTTTAAGTCGTAGTTGGGTTTTAGTTTTTATTACTTGATTTTTCACCAATGGATAGAGTGGTTCTCGAGGAAGGTTTTAGTATATAATAACCGATATCCACGCGCGCGAAGCCGCGGGCATCAGCATTTTCAAGAAATCTTACGTCTTTTACTGAAATATCGCCAAACTCCAATAGGTTATGCGCCCAGGCATTGCGATAATTGATAATTTCAGTATAAAGTGAAGTAAAGAGCAAGATTATTATCGGTGTAAAATCGACCTACAAACTGGAGGTTACCAATGCGATGAAAATGGAAAAATTCGATGGCAGAAACTTTAAGCAATGGAAGTTTCAAGTTAAATGTGCATTAAGAGCAAAAGGATTAAACATAGATTCGGTAAGACCCAATGAATCCAGTTCGCAAGTGCAATGGGATAAAGATGATGGCATGGCCATGTTCATATTGACGTCGTCAATGGATTTGAACCAGATATCATTGATAGAAAACTGCGAGACTGCGAAAGAGGTCATGAAAAAATTAGAAGCTATCTATGAGCATAAATCTGAATATAGTAAAATGATGATTCATGAGAAATTTTACCAGTATTCTTATTGTGCTAGTGATACAATGGGACAACATGTGTCCAAAGTGGAAAGTTTGGCAAAGCAACTGCGAGAAACTGGTGAGAAAATCAGTGACACAGCAATAATGACAAAGATTCTAAGCACACTTCCATCAACATATCGTTCGCTTAGACAAGCTTGGTTGTCACTCGATGAAGATAGTCAAACTATACAAAATCTCACATCACGTTTAGTAGATGAGGAAGCGAGTCTTGCCAATGAAGCAACATCTAATGAGACTGCATTAGTAACCACTAAAGGGAATTCCAAGCCAAGAATTGGAGGGAATCAGAATAGTTTAAATGAACAAAGAAGTTCTAATCATAGATTTGTATGTTACAATTGCAATAAAAGAGGACATTTTGCAAAGGACTGTAGAATGCCAAAGAAAACATACAATAAAAGTCAGAAGCCTCACAATATGTTAGCATTCAGTGCGGAAGGATGTTATTTATCTGAACATGATGAAGAAGCATGGATATTAGATAGTGGAGCATCCATGCATATGTCATTCAGACATGATTATTTCTATGAACTGAATGAGTCTCAAGGCTATGATATGAATAAAGTGGTTAAATTAGGGAATAAACAAAACATTAAAGTATGTGGAGAAGGTACCATTTTGATAAATAAACTAGTAAAAGGAAGATGGGAACAATGTAAACTTGAGAATGTCCTGTATGTACCAGACTTACGAAGAAACCTGTTTTCTGAAGGAGCTGCCACTAGAAAAGGTTATGTCATTGTGAAAAATAATGAAAAAGCAATGATAATGAAGAATAATATAGTCGTAATGTGTGCACAATTAACAGAAAACAATTTATATGAGTTGGAAATTAAAACGATTAAACAAGAAAATTGTAACATTGTACAAACAGATATTAAGGTCTGGCATGAGAGATTAGGACACTTGAATATTAAAGAAATTAAAAATATGAGTATAAGTGGTGCAATTCCAGTTAAACTGACTGGGAATGAGAATTTTGTTTGTGAAGCGTGCCAATATGGTAAGCAAGCAAGATTTCCCTTTGTGAAATCTACTAGAGGCCCGTCACAACCTGGTCAAATTGTGTATAGTGATGTATGTGGCCCTATTGAAGAACCTTCTGTGTCAGGTATGAAGTACTTTGTTTTATTTAAAGATGGAGCAACAAGTTATCGTCATGTTTACTTTATGAGGCATAAGAGCGAAGTGTTAAGCTATTTCATAAAGTACAATGCAATTTTGAAAAATAGATTTCAACATGATGTGAACATTCTTCATACAGATAATGGTTGTGAATATGTAAACCAAGAATTTAAGACATTTTTAGAAGGTAATGGAATAACTCATGAGCGTACGGCCCCATATACCCCACAACAAAATGGAAGAGCAGAAAGAGAACTGCGTACTATCATGGAAAGTGCAAGAACGATGTTATATGCGAAAGACATTCCCTTAAACTTGTGGGCAGAAGCTGTCAATTGTGCAGTATACTTATTGAATAGAAACACATCAAGTCAAACCGGAAATGTGTCATCATTTGAACTCTGGTATGGTGAAAAACCTAACCTTCAACATATAAGAATATTTGGTTCCGTTGGATATGTTCACCTTCCAAAAGAGAAGAGAAAGAAATTGGATAAGAAAAGTGTGAAGATGTTGTTAGTTGGGTATGATCGTGATAATTATCGTATGTATGATCAGAATAAAAGAAGAATTACAGTATCACGGGATGTAAAATTTGAAGAATGCAGTATACCAGAAGAAAGAAAAAATTATCCAGAAATAAAGTTAGATAAAGAAGAAAAAGAACAGTTAATATCACTATCCCCACAAAATGAGGTTCAGAACCAATATAATGTATCTCAAGAAATCTCTTCTGACGAAGATAGTATGAAGAGTACTGTAGACACAGATGACTCCTATCACCCTCCAAGAGGTATTCGTTTTGAGCAAGAAGAACAGAGAAATATCACATTACGTCCTCGACGAAATAATAAACTGGAAGTGAATTTAACTGAAGTAGAAATACCCAATACTTATGAAGAGGTCATAAATAGTGTCAATTGTCTTCAGTGGAAGAAAGCTATAGCTGAAGAGCTTGAATCACATGAAAATAACAAAACTTGGATAATAACTGATAGAACTGAGAAGAAGCCTATTACTTCTAAATGGGTGTTCAGCACAAAGAAGAATACAAGTGGAGAAATTGAAAGATACAAAGCAAGACTTTGTGCTCGAGGTTTTACCCAAGTGAAAGGTTTGGACTATCACGAGACTTTTTCACCCACTAGCAGGTATGACTCCATCAGGTTAATACTTAGTATAGCTGCAAGAGATGACCTACAAGTAGAGCAGTTCGATGTGAAGACAGCCTTTTTGTATGGTGAGCTATCTGAGGAGCTGTACATGGCGGTGCCAGAAGGGGTGGAAGCCCAGCCTTCAAAAGTATGTAAGTTAATAAAATCTATTTATGGACTTAAACAAGCTTCTAGATGTTGGAACAAGAAGTTTTGTTCATTTTTGAATTTGTGGAGAGTTCATGCCAACTGGCAGATTTTCTGACGAAAGCTCTGCCTGTAGGGAAGTTTATTGGTATTAGAGATAAGATCTTGAATTGTACCTAAATTCTTATAGTTAATGATTGAGTTGATTCATAAACTTATATTTCTGGATGTAATACCTTGATTTTAAGTTTATAATGATGTCACCTTGTAAGTTTAAGTGGGAGTGTTAAATAATTAAATTTAAAGGTGTTGTAAACGCATCAGTATCAGTTAGTTTCGTTTTTAGCCGTGGGTGGCGTTGTTTTGTCTTTGAATGTCAACCGAATTATAGAAGTCATGTTTTAGAAGGAATAAAATTTTATTTTTCATTTTCAAGAAATCTTACGTCTTTTACTGAAATATCGCCAAACTCCAATATAGTCTACACTAATATTATAAAGAGGAAAGATTTGTATTTTTGTGTGTATGTTTGTAATGAATAAACTCAAAAACTACTGCGCTGATTTCAAAAATTCTTTCACCATTAGAAAGCTACATTCACCCTGAGTAATATAGGCTATAATTTATAAAGATTACACGCGGGCGAAGCCGCTAGCGGCAGCTAGTATGTAATAAAAACCCAACTACGACTAAAAGTCAATCAATTAAAAGGTATAAAAAAGACATCACAGACAGATAAATTAAAAATCCCGAGTCACACGTAATCTGTTCGATTTATGCCTTTTTCCGACAATAGGCGGATTTTTCCGGCAATAGGCTCGCTCCCTATTACATGGGACTTACACATAATTGGCGGTATGTGAGTGTACTATAGGTATACCTCTGCCTTATCCTTCGCGGATTACAGGCGAGATGTTATGTTATCGTTGATGTGCAGAGTGAGAGACAGTCCTAACGGCTACCTGAAAATCATTGCTGAACACATCGAGAGTCCTACCTGCAGGCGTAGTATGGCGCTTACTATCTCTACGAAGAATAGACATAGCTGTTTCTATACAAAGTGACAGTTCGTTTCTTCATTTTTGACATCCACAGTAGAAATGTTTCTTTTCGTCTTTCATTTCTAACGATCTTTGTCTACGTCTTTTTGTAGGTAGACTATTTCGGAAGAATTTTTTCTATCCTTACTGTCAAAATCACACTGACAACCGATAAACATTTTTGACATCCACCGTAGAAATCTTTCTACAATCTGTCCTTTTGTCTTTCATTTCTAACGTTCTTTGTCTAGGTCTTTTTATAAGTAGACTATTTCGGAAGAAAGTTTTCTATCCTTAGTGTCAAAATCAAACTGACAACCGATAAATCCTATGACGAAACAAAGAATTCTGAGTCGAATTATGTAAAAGAGTGAATTTCGTAAAAAGTGCAGTTGACTCTTTCTATTTTGCTGCCGTCTCGTACTGTCTACTGTCTACAGGAAACGTCATTTTTGTCTACTCTTCCGTCGACAAAACGGTGCTCATGCTAAGCCTGCTGGAAGCACTGGGTTAGCCTACATATAGGATAATTGTTATAGTTTGTTTTTGTCGGTGTGTATTACAACCCGTGCGCATTAACATGGCACCTGGCTCGGAACTCAATACTCCCCCCGCTACCCGCGCCGCGCCCCGCCGTCGCCGTGCGGGGAAGCGAGGGGAGCTGCAAACGTCATTGAGCCAGGTGCCATGTTAATGCGCACGGGTTGTACTAACATAGTTCATAAGTTTCACTGTATTACTAACACGCTATGGACAACCAAGACTGAATTAAAGTATAAATAATAAATAATATGTTATTTATGCGACCGTACTTTGATGAAATGCAGTCGCGTTATGTAAAATACTTGTGTGGTGGCATCTACATCGCCACATGCGAACTACGCATCAAAGACCTGACGTCACACAAAAATCATTTATCGCGAAATTAGATTTTACCACGCAATGGACATATACACAAGATCCCGACATCAATCGTTGGGCAGTTGCCCGCCAGACACAA
Organism: Lithophane socia; assembly: GCA_947522985.1. Taxonomy (NCBI): domain Eukaryota; kingdom Metazoa; phylum Arthropoda; class Insecta; order Lepidoptera; family Noctuidae; genus Lithophane; species Lithophane socia. The sequence goes on along the minus strand of OX383281.1, from coordinate 1,564,953 downwards.
CACCCGTCTGGTCGGAGGGTCCTCCCTTTTCTATGGGGGATGAGTGAACTTTACACCGTTCCTCATACCTCTAAACTGGTATTCACAGTCATCTGTTTAGACTGGAAGCCAACCTCAACACAGTTGGCAGGCAGGCACAATCATTGAAGCCACCGGTCCGACACAGTACCGGCACAGTGCAAAATATTATTTCATACATTCTCATGCCGGTGTTGGCACTGACACTAACAAGTGGGGATGCGTTCATAGAGAATGTATGAAAGAATATTTTGCACTGTGCCGGTACCTACTGTGTCGGAACTGTGGCTTAACTGATATGTGTGAATCGACCTTTAAATATGTTTATTCTCGTCTACAGCGACAGAAGCAGTATCTACCGCCAGCGCTCCTAGATGGCGCTGCGTGTATGAGTTTTCTGCGCGCACCACTGATGAACTGAGCCTACAGCCGGGAGACTTGGTAAGAGTTACTGATTTACTGACACGCTTGCACTGACTGGACAGGTCCACTCAAATCTGTGTGGTCTTTCCTCACGAGACCATTTCAGACGCTAATCTACATGGTCCTCATATGGCCTGACCAAGATTATGTCTGGACTTTAAAGGAGACTGCGACCTCTGAATTTGTTTCGGCCTTTTCTTCTCAGAGTAGTCAGTTCTTTTTTTTTATATATGACGTCATGTAGTACCTAGTGATTCCGATATCCTGCTTACAGCAGGCGTAGCATGAGCACCGTTTTGTCGACGGAAGAGTAGACAAAAATGACGTTTCCTATAGACAGTAGACAGAACGAGACGGCAGCAAAATAGAAAGAGTCAACTGCACTTTTTACGAAATTCACTCTTTTACATAATTCGACTCAGAATTCTTTGTTTTATCATAGGATTTATCGGTTGTCAGTTTGATTTTGACACTAAGGATAGAAAACTTTCTTCCGAAATAGTCTACATATAAAAAGACCTAGACCATGGGGTCTCAACTCGAACAAATTATAATTAGTCTTGAAAAAAAATCATAGATGGCAGCATAAGTAACAATTTATGAAATTAACAATCACTAAAAAGCGTTATACGACAAATTTTGGCTGAGGTAATATTAGTAAAAATCAAAACATCTTTGTTTAATGCTGATTTATGTATTTACACTCATAAATCTCGGATTTTCAACAAAAAACTTAAATTAAGCCGTTTACTTTAATTCGAACCCTTAGAATGATAAAGTAGCAATCTGTAAATCATTTTGTTGAGAGCTCTTTGCAATAGATTGCGTTTTACTCAAGTGATGACAGGGTCACTTTAAACTTGCGTTTATGTCGTTTCATTAAGGAAAATCAAATATTTTTTTATTTTTAATCTAGTACTTTACGTAGAAATATAAAAATTGAACACGGAGAAGGAAGGAAAACAGGAAGAAAAACATCTAGGAGTCTCTCGTAGTATCTAGGCAAGACTCCTAGATGGCGTTAAAAAAACTACAGTCTCTGGCAATTAGTGAGTCGCTGATGCTGCCATCTGTTAAAAAAATGAAGAACGAAAAATAGCCAGCTGAATAGCCAGACTTTGGGTGGTGTCATTTCTTTGTATGGGATTGGGTATCTGTACGTAGTATTATAATATCTGTGCCTAGACAAAGAACGTTAGAAATGAAAGACAAAATGACAGATTGTAGAAAGATTTCTATGGTGGATGTCAAAAATGAAGAAACGAACTGTCACTTTGTATAGAAAAAGCTATGTCTATTCTTCGTAGAGATAGAAAGCGCAATGCTACGCATACAGAATAGAATATATTTATTTGGTTATTATCTGCAAGAAGAAAAAAAAGTTAAAAATAAAGGGAACAGCTGATTTTTTTGTGTGTTTGCGTGCTTTGCCAGACTTCCTAATCATTAAAACAATAGACGCGCATAGTCACGTCCCGCGCGGCGCGGGGTTTACCTAGGTTTGACTAGGGGTCTAAAACGGCCACATTAGCAATTCCTCTAAAAGCAATTAATTTCCTGAATTCGCAGCAGTCATTAGCAATCCTCTAATTTGACACAAAAGCAATTCATAATTTGTAGACCATTTTACGAATGTCCATAGAAAACTGTCAAACAGATGAATTATTTCAATATTCTGATCATAATATAAATTGTCAGTTTGTGACATTTCACGATGATTCATAATATTTTCCTATTACGATTCTCCCAAAGTGGCTTCTTGAAGCGCCCTGAGCTTCACTTGTTTTTCTTTATAGTTCTTTAAAAAATATTTTAATTTTATTTAGGTAAGTGACGCTCCACCACCTCGAGGCGATGCAGAACCCGGCTGGAGATGGGGAACGGCCAGAGGTAAGCAATACTGACAACTATTATTGTGTTTACGGTGCTTTGTTAGTGAAACGCTCGTGAATGACAATGTTCTTTTTTTAAATGAGTTGCATTATGAAATTCAGTACAACATTATAACACCCGTTTAGATGATATTATGGTTACTATGACACTGGATGTTTTAATGTTCGCTATAAGCTAACTGGTTCAGAAACTTTTAGAGAGGATTGGGGTAGGATGGGTGTAGATAAAAGGATTAATGACTACTGAAAACACTCACAAAATTGTTTAAAGTGGTTGCAAGTCGCCTGTATACCAAATAGCTTGTTCGACTGTACCTACTATGGCTATGACTGTATATACACCTCTGCCGAACCCTGCGGGGAAACAGAAGTGATGTTATATATATTTATGTAGTAAAGTGCCTTATGGAACGATTATGATAAAAAAAAACTAAATTGTTTTTTTTTGTAATTAAAATAGATACTTACCTTATGAATGATTATAATTTTACTCATATTTTTTTTGTTAGGCAATAGACCATCCTGGTTTTGCCATAACACAAAAAAGTTACAGAAGTTTTTTTTTTTCTTCCAATAATTTTGAACAATTTCTAATGTTTTCCCTCTTCTTAGGCCAATCCGGCTGGTTCCCCGAGTCCTACGTTGAGGACATCAATGCACCCGCCGCCTACGCCGAGGTCATCGACCCCATGGAGACCAAGACCCAACTGGAAGGGATAGCGGAGGTGCCAGAAGCTGAACTGAACAATGACCTGGCAGCAATGTCTTCTATAGGTACGTTTCAATAAAAAAAACGATTAAAAAATTGGCCAATGTCAGCCACTAGAGACCACTGGTGGCCACTAGAGACCACTGGTGGCCATGGTCAGCCATGGTCAACAATTTCTGGCCAGCGTCAGCCACTAGTGACCATTGTCAGCCACTATAGACCACTGGTGGCCATGTTCAGCCTTGGTCAACAATTTCTGGCCAGCGTCAGCCACTATAGACCACTGGTGGCCATGGTCTGCCATGGTCAACCACTTCTGGCCAGCGTCAGCCACTAGTGACCATTGTCAGCCACTAGAGGCCAGCGTGCATGACTTAGTGATCACTAGTCGCCCTTTTGAAGAGGTCACTGATTCCATGGAAATCAAGACCCAACTGGAAGGGATAATGGAAGTGCCTGAAGCTGAACTGAACAATGACTTGGGTGCAACAATGTCTTCTATTGGTAAGTTCGTTTAAAAAAAAAAAAAAAACATGTCCATAGTCAGCCACTTAAGGCCATCGACAACCAATAAAGGCCATTTTCAGCCACTAAAAGCCATTGACAGCCCCTAAAGGTCATCGACAATCACTAGATGCTATTGTCAGCCACTAAAAGCCATTGTCAGCCACTAAAGGCCATCGACAGCCACTAGATGCCATTGTCAGCCACTAAACGCCATTGTCAGCCACTAAACGCCATTGTCAGCCACTAAAGGCCAACGACAGCAACTAGATGCCATTGTCAGCCACTAAAAGCCATTGTCAGCCACTAGATGCCATATTCGGCAGACATTAGATGAAATTGTCAGCCACTATAAGCCATCGACAGCCACTAGATGCCATTGTCAGCCACTTAACGCCATTGTCAGCCACTAAAGGCCATCGACAGCAATTAGATGCCATTGTCAGCCACTAAAAGCCATTGTCAGCCACTAGTTGCCATCGACAGCCACTAGATGATATTATCAGCCACTACAGGCCGTAGCCAGCCACTATAGGCCATTGTAGTCACTAGTACTAACTTTCCGTTCCTCGTTACAGAGACCAAGTCTGCCGGGCTGGAAGGCATTGAAGAGATGCCGGAAGCGGAAATGACGAACGACCTGGGAGGAGCCATGCCTGTTGTTGGTAAGTGCCTATAAACTACCCACCTTGGCTTGGAAAAATTTTATGTTTTTTAAGTAACTTAATTGTCAAAAATCAAAATAACTTAAATTTCGGAAGTCGGTGTTGGTTTTGTATTTTTTGGTTTTTGCCACCGACTTCCGAAAGGACAATGCCAAGAATCGGCTCGAATTGTATGGAGCGTCCGACAGAATTTCTATAATAATGATAATTCATAATAAAAAACAGTAAGAATTAAACAATATAAATAAAATCTGTAGAATTTTTATGTGTTTTTAAAGGTGTGGACCGTTAAAAAGTCATTTTAAATAGTTATTCAATTTAACCGTGAAGTGAGCTGTCATATGCATCGATACCTACTGATGTTAAGGCACTGACAGTTCACTCCAAGCTCACTTCACCTAAGTTTTGACGATGAGATGGTTACAGAATAGCAATGCTGGTGATATTGGGACCACATCGGAAGTATACCCTTACAAACAAAAAGAGTCGATCGATGTCTTGTTTCCATATTTTTCTTAGAGTTTTTGTAATAGTCGTATTTTAGTTTTCATCAGATACTTTTAGCGTCTCTCGAGTGCACCACACAACAACATTTTTCTGTATAATGTTTTGGGTAACCTCCTTTTGTAAACTCACTCTTCTGTGTAACAGAAGGCGGTGATTTCTACATCGCTGCTTACCCCTACTTATCGGCGGAACCCGGAGACCTTACCTTCGAAGCTGGCGAGAGGATCGAGGTCATCAGGAGAGATGGAGACTGGTGGACGGGAAGAATTGGCATCAGGTAAATTAAAGTTTATAATATGAATGTGGCTATAACATGCGATATAACCCAAGGTGGCCGATATTACCCCAGTTTGACAAAATTACCTTAGGGTGGTAATATTAGGCAGTGTTGGCAGTATTTACCTAGGGAGGCAATATTACCCGGTGTTGGCAATATTAGCCTGAGTGGGCAATGTTACCCTAGGATGGCCATACTAGCCAGTGTTGGCAATATTTACCTAGTTTTCCGTCAGAGTCGAAATCCGACAGAGCACAGATCTGCGCTTACGCTTTAACATAACATACTGGGTCTAGTATTGTTTACTTTTGTTCACATAAATTCTCAAAGATAATCGAATCAAATCAAAAATATTTATTTGCCACAATATGGTACAAGGTACAATAGATTGATGAAAAAAATTATTTGTTTTTGCCTTGTTTTCAGAACCGGTATCTTCCCCTCAAACTACGTGACAAAAGACACGACGACTACCGCGGACGTGATAGCAGCCATCCCGGAGGCGGCAGAGCCCGGCGACGGCGGCGACACTGCGGCCGACAGCGCCGCGCCCGCACTGCCGCAGGATGTGCCGCACGACGCGCCGCACGACGCGCCGCCTGCCGCACCGTACTCGCCGCCCATACTGGTAAGAAAAAATAATTGTTTCTTCTTAGACAAGTGCCCCATCGCCGGCGATTAACGAGAAGTGAGTAGAGCTAGCAACTAAAAACTAGCAAGCAATGACAAGCGAGTGCCCAACGGTGGCGAGCGATTACACGCTGGTAAGCGTATGTGCCAACCGTGTCTCTCAGCGAGTGTTGTGCCCGACAAGCGACGATCGCTAAACGAGTACTCTCTAAGGCGTCCCCCACACTAGGCGTGCGCGTTCCTCGGCGGCGCGCACGCGGCGCTCGCCTTGGCGTTTCAACAACACTGTCCGCCTAGTGACTGACCGAAACAGTAGCGGGCGGCGGGGATAGCGGGCGAAGGGGTAAGAACGCGTCTCGAGCGCCGCGTGCACTCTCCACACACGCCGCAGGGCAGCAAAACGCGGCGCGCTACTCACACGCCCGAGGAACGCACACGCCTAATGTGGGGTCAAATGAATACTACTGTTTATTCTTCACAAATAAGACGCACATTATAAAATATTCATAAATACATAATATCCGGCAACTAGAGGAGTATATCCAACACTGGCAGGTATTGTCACCCTAGATTAATATTGCCACCACAGGGTAATATTGCCAACACTGGTTAATATTGCCACACTTGGGTAACTTTGCCAACGCTGGCGAATATTGCCAAATGGCACTACAAATTGGCATACACAGTCGCGTTTTCTGATCGATTTGTTTAGATTTTCATCAAATATTTTTGGAACAGACTATACGTATTAATATTCTCGTCCAACAGGAACAGAAATCCTCCACCCCCATATCGTCGGAGGTGGCGTCCATCACGGGCGGCGCGGCGGGCGCGGCCGGAGCCCCGCGCCCCGCGTCGGCCGCGCGGCGGGACTCCGGCCGGGACTCCGTCACGGGCCGCCGCAAGAACGAGATCGCGCAGGCTATCGCGAACTATACTGCTACTAGGTAAGACTATTGTACTAACACTGTTCCGCTGTCCGCCTTTTCCCAACTATGTTGGGGTCGGCTTCCAGTCTAACCGGATGCAGCTGAATACCAGTATTTTACATAGAGTGACTGCCTATCTGACCTCCACAACCCAGTAACTGGGTAATACAATACCCCTTGGTAAGACTGATTGTCAGACTTTCGTGCTTCTGACGACTCGTACCGACTGTCAAAGATCGACAAATGACAGCCGGGACCAACGGCTTAATATGCTTTCCGAGGCACGGAGGAGTCTCGGTATGTAAATATGGTCACCCATCCACGGACCAACCGCGGCAAATGTAGCTTAACCTGATGGATCGACCCATGCGGCTGTTATTATTTAGCCACGAGCTCCTAATAGGCTTAAATTAATATTTTCTCTCTCTCTCTTTCAGTTCAGAGCAGCTATCTCTCTCTAAAGGCCAGCTCCTCGTGGTGCGAAAGAAAGCCGACAGCGGCTGGTGGGAGGGCGAGCTGCAGGCCAAGGGTAGGAACAGACAGGTCGGCTGGTTCCCCGCCAGTTATGTGAAGGTAAGGAGTTAACTATATCCTGCCAGGGTTGCGGGAAAGTCCGAAAGGGTTACCGGGCAAGCTTCCGCCGGCGGCTTCGCCCGCGCGGTATTTCAATAAAAAGTAGCCTAAGCCTTCCCCAGGATGTCATCTATCTCCTTGCCAAAGAAGAATGCCAGGGCTTCCTGCAAGACTCGGCCGGAACCGACAAAGATGAACTATATTTCATAAAAAAGGAAAAATAAATATAGAATTCGATAGTATAATTAGTTTTCTATTAGAAGCACACCAAAAAAAGTTATAGTTTTTTTTTTTAAGTTGACCACTTGATACTTCTGATTTTAACGATAACATGAAATCAACTACCTACCTATTAAATGAATTTATTACTTTTAGCACATTATCCTCAGTTTCAACAGTCAAGGTTGTCGTAAATGGTAGAAAAATCGGAGACCAGCAACACAGCAATATACAAACACAAAACTCAAAAAATACGGAAATTTATTTATTTATTTAAAATAAAAAAAATAAAAAAAAATATTTCGTTACTCGTGACACCACGCGGGAGAAGTCAAACTTTTTGACAATGACAAGTTTTACATCAATCAAGTGCTGCCAGCACTATCATTACTTTATTAGGAATAAACTATTCTAAACGGTATCGATAATCGAATTAAAAATTATTTTTAGTTATTACATTACTTTAAAATATATAATAAACTTATTCAAAAATATAACTAAACGCTATTTACTATTACAATGACGAGTAACGATTATGTAAGTAATAAATTCACTTACGTCGTACCTTCATATTGATATTATTGTAATCGATTTGCAAGTGCAATTTCGTATCGATATTGTTTTATTTTGGTATTGGCAACATTTCTAGTTGAAATTGTAGCTATGGAATGTGTTGTTAAATTGAATAACTATTTAAAATGACGTTTCAATGGTATGGTTCTACAGATTTTATTTATATTGTATAATTCTTATTGTTTTTTATTATGAACTAGCTGCGCCTCGCGGTTTCATCCGCGTAAGTCTCGATCCCGTGGGAATATCGGGATAAAAAGTATCCTATGTGTTAATCCAGGTTATAAGCTATCTGGCATCCAAATCCATTCAGCCGTTTTTGCCTGATTGAGTAACAAACATCCAAACACACAAACATTCACATTTATAATATTAGTAGGATTATCATTATTATAGAAATTCTGTCGGACGCTCCATACAATTCGAGCCGATTCTTGGCATTGTCCTTTTGTCGAAATCCCGTTCAGTGGTTTAGGCGTGAAAAGGTAACATACAGACAGACAGACAGAGTTACTTTCGAATTTTTAATATTAAGTTGGTTTGTTTGTTACGCTTTCACGCTAAATTTGGTACGTGGCCGTGGGTAGACCATGACCTGGAGCAGGACATAGGATACTTTTCATCCTGAATCGCAGACAAAGTCGTAGGCAACAACTAGTAATAAATAATTATAATAATTACAGTAGATTCTAAAAAAAAAAGTTCGCAATTATTATTTTTTTCTCAGATCCTACAGTCTTCAGGCCGGACTTCCGGTAGAACTACCCCAGTTCTATCCAAGATGGATACCTTACCAGCTGAAACAGTAATCGATAAGGTAAAATAATAATATTGATTTTTTAGCAGCAGTTGTTTTTAACCCCCGACGGAAAAAGAGGGGTGTTATAAGTTTAACGTGTGTATCCGTGTGTCTGTCTGCGCCATCGTAGCTGCCAAACGGCTGAACCGATTTTGATTTTTTTGGTTTTGTTTGAAAGGTGACTTGATCGAGAGTGTTCTTAGCTATAAAAAAATCCTGTATTAGATGCTTTGTTTTTGTCGGGGGTTTTTTAAATTTTAAATTTAATTTAACTTGTTGTGAATGTTCCACCGGTCCGGGATGTCACAAGCACCAATATGTATAAACTTAGCGCAAATAAATGAATATGAATATGAACTTTTACAAGTGAATTTCTCCTACTGATTGTAATTATATGTTATAACGAACATAGTATTTTGGAACCCATATTATTATGAAATAGGTCTCATCTCAAACTTGTTTAGAGGTATCAGGAACAGGGTGTACAGTTCACTCATCCTCCATAGAAAAGGGAGGATCCTCCGACCAGACGGGTGTTGTGTCTGGCGGGCAACTGCCCAAGGATTGATGTTGGGTTCTAGTATGTATGTCCATTGCGCAGTAAACTATAATTGCGCGATGCAGGATTTATGTGACGTCAGTATTTTTGTGTGACGTCAGGTCTTTGATGCGTAGTTCGCATGTGGCGATGTAGATGCCGCCACAATTGCAATCGTTATTCCACGAAAAAATGGTTATTGAATTTTGCTAAGTATATACATATTTTTGCTCGTGACTGTACTACCACGGTATACAACATGTAATCGAAATTACCGCAAGCGCTGCTGCCGAACATAAGGTCTTGGGTTCGATTCCCAAGTCGGGTCAAAGTCAAAGTCAAATAATTTATTTTAATTAGGCACATAAAGGCACTTTTGAAAAGTAAAAAAATCACATTAAATAAATAGAACTGTTTCTAGTGGCCCCTTCCAAAAGGTAGTTATCGTATGGAGAAGAATGGGCAAGAAACTCCACCGTTACTCTTTAAAAAATGTTTTACAATATTTTGTATACATTATATGTGAAGACGATGCATCTACAATAAAATTACTATACCACAATAGGTAAAAAGAATAAAAAATGAGGCAACGACTGATAAATTAATTACGTAATAGTGATAGATACATCGGGAAAAATATTGTTGTGTTTTCCCATCAGGAATTTCTGACTAGCAGCCCGGAGTCTGGATTTGTGCCCTGTTGATGGGAATAGGCTCGCCCCCTATTACATGGGACTTAAGGGCGTACCCTATCTCAAATTGCTTAGCATGATCCTCTGTTATGCCGAAAATACTGCAGCATTAATTTTGAAATAAATATATGTTAAAGTTGAGGATTGATGCTAGGTCCTATGTTTGACGAAAACAGGATTACAAAAAAAATTCTCGATAGAAAAAAAAACCAAAGTTACCTCTAAACAGAACTTATAAACCGCTGGTATTCAAAAAAATACTTCAAATTAGATCATGAAACTTTGCATGATAACTGAACTATCTATAAAGCAGGTCTAATGTCCTTTATTATTTTTTAATTACCATTATTTTCACCGTTAAAAGCAACGACCTAAACTATTCAAAGCTTGAGAGCCGCTAGCGCCCCTCTCCGGCTCACTCTCACTCAGGTCGCGAGTAGTATGGTGCGAGCGGGATAAAATCTGAGTTAGGGTACAGTCTGAAATATAACTGGAGAAATGTATGTGTACTATACGTATCTCTGTCCAGCTCTTCGGGGATTTCAGGCGTGATGTTATGTCATGATATTGTGATTAATAATAATAAATGTTGCATTGCTGCTTGCTTTTACTAACGCTTTACTTATTCTACAGAATCAATGTCATTTTATAATGTATTGTTTTTACACTTTTTAATATTAAATCCATTAATCAATTCCATGAATAAAAGAAGAATTTTTGACACAAAACTCAAAGTATTTATTTCAATTAAGAGCGTTTATTCTGAAAGTTGGCAACGTCGCAAATAACTGTCAAATATTTACCTGTTTTGATTAATTTGGCAATATGGAAATATGAAATATGGCTAGACAACTGTCTAAAATATTGATTATGAATTGCAATTATAACACTGAATTTAAGTTGTAACCGGTTTTAGGTGTAAAAAAGGCATTTGGAAAGTTTCCAAATCCTTTTTTTTTACAACTAAAACTAAATATTCGGTGTTACGATATCATTTATTTTATTTCATAATCAATATTTTAGACAGCTGTTGTCTGGCCATATTTCATATTTCCATATTGCCCAATTAATCAAAACAGCGAAATATTTGACATCTATTTGCGACGTTGCCAACTTTCAGAATAAACGCTCTTAAACTATTTACAGGCACTTTTGAAGTGTCAAGGGGTCGGTCAGTCAGAAATATGAAGCAACTAGCTTCCAAAGTGTAGTAGGTTCCTATGGAGAAGAACGGGCAAGAAACTCCACGGACATTCACCCACATGTCAGTGTCCCTAACTTAAAAACAAACAGATATAAATACTACTGCAACTCACATAAATGCCGACTTAATTTCAATACACACTAAGTCGATTTTAAAATGAAATAATTAACTAAAAATGACATCTAAATATTTTAGATGAAAATTGAACTTTGGCTGATGTGAATTGGGTTCAAAATAACAAAGCATTATCAATTCATTTAAAGTTTTTTTTTTTTCTTATTTCCATTTTCTCTTAAATATTTCTGGTGGTGGAATTACAATAGACAAAGCGATAGATTTTTTTAACGAGTTTTAACTTTATTTCAAGCTTAAACCGTCGTCGTTATTTTGTACTTTATTCCAATTAAAGTAAAGTTCTTATTACAAAATTGACAACCTAGCCTAGAATATGAACTCAGCTTTTGTATTAACAACTTTATGTTCGTCGGAATACAGTCCAAAATAAATTAGCAGCTCGAAGACTAAGTTAGAATTAGGCAGTTGTACATTACTGTCGCGTTTTTGACCAGAACAGCAATTTCGTTTTATATCGAAGAAGGTTGTCAACATAATGCTCGAATTTCGAAGCATGTTTGAGAAAAGTTAACTAACGCGGTTACTGGTAAAATATTCAGTTAACATACAATCTTTTGGTGGTTGGTTTAACTTTTAAGAACTAAACTGACAGTTAAAAAAATAACTTTCAGGTAATCGCACTTTACCCGTACACCGCACAAAATGCTGACGAATTAAGCTTTGAAAAAGATGACATTATAGCCGTCACAGACCGATCACAAGACCCCGCCTGGTGGCAAGGTAACTAACAATATCAACACATACACGTAGAGAATGAACTGAGCGATGTTCTCACAAAGTGAACCCACTCTAGAAAGAGACAAAGCGACTGTGCGGCCAATACCTGTCTCTCTTGACTTACAGTTGTACGATCGCGGAAACTCATAATAATGAGGAAATAGGGTCGGTCCCCTCTCCATACAAACGCTGTCGCCTGTTTTCTCTCTGGTTTATGAACTTAGAGCAATGACTTTTTTACAGTAAAATAAATATCAACTAGTTCCATGCCCCTATGTTTTCCGTTTTGATGATACATTATCTGTAGAAGCACTAGAACCCTCAGAAAATGCTCAAAATTGCCTGTTTAGACCGCTGTCATCAGAGGCCTATTGTGGAAATTTGACAACTGTTAATGAAAAAAGAAAAACATAGGGGCACTGTTAATATCCTTTTTATTCAATTTGTAAAATATCTTTCAAATTGGTCCAATATTGGAGGAGGAAATAGACGACAGTCGAACCTCGAATTATGACTTTTTGTATGGAGAAAAGACCGACCTTTTCCCTCTTAACCATTTTCAAAACAAAATCCCGTGCACAAGATGACCACATCTGTTACCGCCCGGGTTCTATAGCGGCCAAGCGCTGCAAGCAAAAATAGTCCTTATGGTGGTTAGTTATGGCTTCCCGCGATAGTACATGCAACGCAAAATTATACACTCCTGAGAGCCTAGACAAGTGACAATCGCTTCGAAAGCGTTTCGTATTTCTACAACGACTTTCAACAGGATTGACATAAGCTTTTCGATAGCTTATGTCAGTCCTATACATTTTTGCCTTTTCCATCATCGTTATCGCTGATAGAATGTCACTTTGTCTAGGGCCTCTGACCGCCAGTGACGTGGACCAATCAGACTTTTAGAAAGGGACAACTACTGGCCGCACTATCGCTTTTCCTCTCTCGTACTATTTGGTCTGTATTCACTACACAACTTAGAGCGAAAGCTTCAAAGTACCCCGCGCAATACAAATTTTCTTACGTTTTTTGCAATTTGCAGGTCAGTATCAGGTTGTATGTTGATCTAAATATTATTAGCGCTCGTAACAAATATGGATTTACAGAATTATAATCATTAGAATCAGCAATACCTTTAAGTTCTTATAAGTGCCAAATGTCATGATTTCATGTAATCGTCATTCAATGCACTTACATGAGCTTAGAGAGTTGTATTGGTGATTATAATGTTTATAATTGTGTAAAGCCATATTTGTTATAGTCGCGAATCATATTTGAATCAACATACAACCTGATACTGACCTGCAAATTGCAAAAAACGTAAGAAAATTTTAATTTCGCGGGCCACCCTAGCGCATCCCCCTAAATACGGAACGCTCAGACCATTCTCTATGTGTATCCATCCATAGAGCATGTAGACGCGTCTGCGGCCGCTACAACAGGCCGCATCGTCATCATTTTTCATATAAAACAAGCGTCAGTTCACACCGAGACGCGACGCGACGCGCACTTTTTTATGATCCGATACAATATCGAATTTATTCACTACACAATAAGGTACACGCGCTGTGCAGCACCGCGTAATTTGACACGTTTCAACCCCCGCAGTGAAATTATACCTTTTCGTGAAGAAAATAAGTTCGATAATTGTTAAAAAGTGCGCGCAGCGTCGCTTCGCTTCACGTCGCGGTCTGAACAGACCCTTACAAGCATGTTTAGGCACGAATGACATGGTGTGCTTTTATTTAATTTCTAACTTGAGTATTATCATATAAAATGTATGGATATTATTTCCATACATGTGCGCTTTATAACAATATCGTGGATGGAAATTTAAAAGCGTCTTCATATCCTTAATATTATAACCTAGCTGGGCCCCGCGGTTTCACCCGCATGAGTTTCGATCCTGTGGGAATATCAGGATAAAAAGTATCCTATAACTTTGTCTAGGTCATGGTCTATCCGTGTGCCAAATTTTATCCAAATCCGTTTAGCCGTTTTAGCTTGAAAGCGTAACAAACAAACTCACTTTAGCAGTTTGTTTGTTACGCTTTCACGCTAAAACGACTGAACGGATTTGGATGAAACTTGACACATGGGTAGACCTTGACCTGGAGAAGGACATAGGATACTTTTTATCCTGGATCGCAGACGAAGCCACGAGCAATAGCTAGTATTTCTATACATTTTGCGTTCCTATGTTATCGTGATGCCGCATGCCGTGGGGCGTAGACGTCCACGATCATATCACCAAGTTAGAAATTATAAAAACTAACAAAAAATTGTGAAATTGTCATAGAAATTGTAATAAAACACTGAACTAACGCCGCCATCTTGTTTTTTAAAACAAAATGGCGGCGTTAGTTCCGACGTTGGCCGCGCGCCAGTCCTAGCACCGTTGTACTCGCTACACTAATAACATAATGAAATCAACGGCTTTAAAAGCGGTCCGTGACAGCAGTTGTGAAGTTTCAGCTGGCGCGACGTCTCCGTGCTTTGTGCTAACAACCATTGTGGCTAAGATTGATAAGCGATAACTTGCATCAGTTTTATTAGCTAAAGTCTGTTTTTTTAATCTCATAGACTAATTTGACATTTCAAGTGATTGTTGTTTGTTTTTAACCGACTTCAAAAAAAAGGAGGTTCTCAATTCGTCTGTATATTTTTTTGTGTGTGTTTGTTACGCGATTACTCCGCCAATTATGAATTGATTTTGATGATTCTTTTTTTGTTTCGTAGGTGGCAAAAAACGAAAATTGAAAATCAAAAACACCGACTTCCCAAAATTAACTCACTCTTTTTTTTTAGTGTTTGTTTTGGAAGTCGGTTGTTTTTTTGTTTATAAAAAGTTTTTATTTCAATTTAGAGTTTGATATTTGCAACTGTCAAATTAGTCCATGAGATTAAAAAAACAGACTTTAGAAAGGGATGGCATTATGTTCCCGTCTTTCAACACTTAACGTCATCTGCATCGTTTCCCAACTATGTTATGGGTCAGCTTCTAGTCTAACCGGATGCATCTGAATACATAAACAGGGTGCAATTTAAATATAACTAAAAACCTTGATAGTTTTACCGCCTCTATGGTCTGTGGTTAGACCACCAGTCTCAAACCCAGAGGTCGGGTTCGATACCCAGTGGAGACAAAAATTCCTGCTCGGTTTGGTTGGTGTTATTGGGTTTTCTCATCTGGAATTTCTCAGTAGCAGCCCGGAGTCTGAAATTGTGCGCGGTAGATGGCAATAGGCTCGCCCCCTATTACATGGGACTTACACATAACTGGCGGTATGTGAGTGTACAATAGGTGCACCTCTGTGTAACCCTTCGGGGATTATGTAGAAGATAATTAATTATCTTAATATTTCGTTTCAGGTGAACTTCGAGGGATGACGGGACTGTTCCCGAGCAACTATGTAACGAAATTAGTTAACTAAATGATGTTTAGTCACACTCAATCTTGCTTAGTTCGATATAATCAACTTTAGTGTAGCTAAAACTATTTTAACTCGACTAAATGGATGTTAACATCAATTATCTCAGCCTATCGCAGTCCAATGCACCCTAATATCGTAATAGACAATCAATCACCATCTGAATCGGTTTAAAACAAATTTCTAATGGAAAAAATCGGCTCTACAACGTAAATAACGTAACTGAACTGTCAAAATGAAATAAATTAGTCTTAATCGGTTACGAACATAAGTTATGCAATTATACAACATTATTTTTTGTTTATGCTAAACCCGAAAAGGGGTCATTGTACTCATCATTTTGAACAACTTTTTCTATGGAACATACCTTGAAATCGCGAAAAAAAATGAGCTGTTCCATACATTTGTGTTCACTTAAATCGACAAAATGTATGGAAAAGCAGATTTTTTTTTTCGCGATTTCAATCTTGGCCGCATAGAAAAAGTTATTCAAAATGATGAGTACAATGACCCCTTTTTGGGTTTAACATAAACAAAAAATAATGTTGTATAGATGGACACAGGTCTCTCCCCAGGCTGTGCATCATGTTTGTACCTTCTTAAAGGGGATGCGTCAAGGTAGACCGCGAGAATTCACCGCCAAATGTTATGATTTCATGAAATAGTCATTCAATACACTTACATGAACTTAGAGAGTTGTATTGCTGGTTCTAATGATTATAATTCTGTAAATCCATATTTGTTACGGTCGCGAATCATATTTAGATCAACATACAACCTGATACTGACCTGCAAATTGCAAAAAACGTAAGAAAATTTGAATTGTGAACCTTGGCGTATCCCCCTTAAGGTCGTTGGTCCATCGTCTCTAGAGGGCGTCCCAAACTACGCTACGCTACGCTTGTCGATACGCGATCTCCACTCCAGAGAGCCTAGACAAGTGACAATGGCTTCGAAAGCGTTTCGTATTTCTACAACGACTTTCAACAGGATTGACATAAGCTTTTCGATAGCTTATGTCAGTCCTATACATTTTAACCTTTTCCATCATCGCTATCGCTGATAGAACGTCACTTTGCCTAGGCCCTCTGGACTCGTCTGCTCCACCGGCCATCGGTCCTTCGACAAACATGGCCAGCCCGCCCAGCTATGTCGGTAACCCACCAACGAAGTTTAGTGAAACTAAATCTAGTTTTAGCTAACTAAATCCAAATTTAAAACTATACTATTTTAGCGATAGTAGCTGTTTTGAAGATTAATGTTTAAAGAACAATTTTTATAATTTAACTGAGTTAAATGTAAAATATAAATGAAAAATGAGAGGTGTCGTGGGATACCCGGGAGGAACGAAGTCCTTTTATCTTTTTTACAGTCGAACAAGCTATTTGATATAAAATCAAAAGTCATTTATTCAAACTAGGCTGAGAATCAGCACTTTTCGAACGTCGAAATTACATAAGACAGTCCCCCAAAACGCCCACCCTTCACTTCCTAGTGCTTTAGTTGGGAAGAAGTGGAGCAACAAACTCGCCAGCAGCACAGGCAGATAACTTGCAACTACATACTTTAGTCCCGGGTGCACCAACTCAATATTTTTAAGGCAACCCCGCTGACACACCGGTGTGTCGTGGGTGAATCATGCATTTGAAAGCACTATTTCTACAGCTTTTTAAACAATTTTATGAGTGTTTTCAGTAGTCAACAATCCTCTTACGTCACTCTCCTAAGCCATAAATAAGCTCAAAAAGTTAAATTACACACACAATCAAAACGAATTTTGGCAGTGTAACGGAAAATTAATTCTATTTTGCCTGTATACCAAATAGCTTGTTCGACTGCACACATGGCGAATGACAACAGTGTAACATTTTGAATGTAAACGAAGCAAAACGAGTATGTAAGGATCGTAGCAGGTGGCGTTCTGTAATTTCTGCCTACCCCCATGGGAAAATGACGGTCAAAATACATACATGAAACTCACACCGAGTTTCATGTATGTATTTTGACCGTCACGAAACTATTGTTTTGTAACAAAAGTGTCGTGACGGTCTAGTAGCTCTCACGCCAAGTGTGAGAGTATAAGGGTCAGCTCAGACCGCGACGTGACGCTGCGCGCACTTTTTAACAATTATGGAACTTATTTTCTTCACGAAAAGGTATAATTTCAGTCCGAGTGTTGACACGTGTCAAATTACGCGGTGCTGCGCAGCGCGTGTACCTTATTGTGTAGTAAATAAGTTCGATATTGTTTCGGATCATAAAGAAGTGCGCGTCGCTTCGCGTCTCGGTGTGAACTGAACTAACGTTACATAAGGGACTTCGTTAAAAAAATACAGAAAAAAATCATCTTCTCCACTATTTTGTAGTACATTATTATTCGAAAATTGCACTCTTAACCTGCGTCCTATTTAAAACCGATCGTCCCACGAATACGCGATCGCTCGCGCGCATTTGTCACTTTTTGATTGGACAGCCGGAAAGCGCCCTCAGTCGGCGCAACCACGCGTTCACCGAAAAAAAGTTCGAACGATCTTGTATTCGCGCAACAAACGCTTTTTAATAGAACCGGGGGTTGTACTTTCTTATTGTATCATTATTGTTAAATACTTAAAATAAGTACAGTCAACTGCAAAAGTCGATGAGTATATTCAAATAAAAATGGAGGGTTTGTTCTTATGACGCCCGGTATAAGTGAAAACTTACAAATGGAGACGAGTATACGTGAATCAGCGCAGAGTAACGTGAGTTTCGTTGACTGTTCAAAAAGAGCGCAAAATACACTTAAAGAAGGTTTCACTTAAAAAATGCAACCAAAATAATAAAACACTGGAATACCAATGTGTGGGTAGTGCTTATTTTAAATGCTCTAAAATAAAACTATCATTTTGCCAGCATAGTGTTGCCATCATGAACTTCACTTTTAAAATGTTTAAAATAAATATTTAATTAAAATAATCGTGTATAATCATGTAGTTGATTTTAGTAGGAATAAATGTTAAAACCTTTAACCTTTTTGTTTTATTTTTTACTAGCGACCACCCCTGCTTCTCACGGAACCCTATTACTAAGCCACCGTCCATCCGTCAATTATATTGGCAAGAGTTTAGTATACAGATAACCACCTCTAGATCCCCATTGCAGGCAGTTTTCATCCACCACTGATGAGTTTATTAGCACTTTTAAGCCGCTTGTACACGCTAAGAAATTACACCGTGTGAAATGAAATTGTTTATTCTGTAAATAAGATATTGGAATCACTTTTACACGTCATATTAAAAATAGAAGCCGACCCCAACATAGTTGGGAAAAGGCTAGGCAGATGATGATTAAAAATAACCTAGATGAGGTCGGCGTTTCCTATCTGACTACTCTGAGAAGGGCCGAAACAATCTCTGATGTCTCTTTTAAAATCCAGACATAATCTTTGTCAGGCCATATGAGGATTACTTGCGAGGTTCAAATAGGACACTCTGATGAAATCTGTATGTTTGAACTCATCGCACGACGAGAACGCATCGTGTCATCGAACGCAAGTAGGTAATCGTGCGAGCACATGAAATGCTTAATAACAATCGTACGATGCGTTTGATCGTGCGATCTTCGCCAAATAGGACAACGCCTTAGCGTCTGAAATGGTATTTTGAGGAAAGAACCACAACGATTTGAGTGGACCTGTCCAGTCAGTGCAAGCGTTTGTCAGTGCTCGAAAAGAATTTTGTTGGATCTAGGCACGAAAACCCCCCGCCCCCCTTCCGCACCGCAGCAACTTCGCGCGTCGGATCTAGCGTAGGCAAGATTTTTTCTTGGTCTGCGGCGAAGCACTGTACACTCTTCGTGTGTAGAAACGACACTTTTCTTAGCGCCCGGCGACTTTTCTTAGCGTGTACAAGCGACCTTACAGTTTCGAGATATGATTGACATCTGCAGCGCCATCTTCACATAAGATCTGCGAGGTTTGTTTGAAGTTTTAGTGTTCAGTACAAAACAATACTACCCTCTCCTTTTGGGCTTCACCGATGTAGGGTAGAGGGCTCCCCACGCCACTGACGCCAGCGCAAACTGTGCCGTCTTGTGGCTGCGTCTAAAGTCTGCAATTTAATCTCGTAGAGTAATTTTACAGGTGCAAATGCCAAACGCCATATTGAAAAAATATAAACAACAATCACTTCATATGTCAAATTAGCCTAAGAGATTAAAAAACAGACTGTAGTCATGCGACTTCGGGAGAGACGCTGTCTTGTTCATCTTGAGTGAATATGGAGCCTCTTGTTGCACTTGCCTTGGTGCTCGGTGATTATGCGAAGACTGACGCAGACCTGTCGCATGCGACTGTCGTCAGGTGTTCGGGTGCAATGTGCGTCTAGTCGCCGCGACAAGTAGCGAAAGCGTGCGGCTCCCTTATCCTGTCGTTGCGACAGCAACTCGACGTCAAGTTTGCGGAGGTTTTATAGGAAGATTGTCGGTCGCAGCCTGTCGTCGAGTCGAGTCACAAAGCTGTTGCAGTCACATACTGTCTTGTTTTAAAGGTAAAAATGAAACAAAGTAAAACAATTTTTCAATTTTTTTTTAAATAATTTTTCACTATTACTTAATCCAACAGTATATAAATAGTATTACTATATACTTTACTCCAAAAATCGACGCCAGATGTAAACACGACCTTATTACTAGGACATTAAGTTGAATTCTGACTGAAAAATATTTTTCTTCTGAAAATGTTCTTGATTTTTTTAACTATAGGTTTTGTGTTATTTACTTTTACGTATCTTTAAACCAGATATTATTGGGGAATATTGCCAAAATCATGCTTGGCAAAAATATTCAAATGTTTCTAATAAATTAATTGCATGTTATCAAAAAACTGATTGTGTAGGTTATATTCGACAGAAAAATTATAAAAGAAAGAAAAGATTTGAACATACAGTAATTTCACACATATTTGAACTCTGCCAACAACACAAGCACCAACCCACCAGCGACCTTATTACAAGGAGAATAAAGATCACTTTGATTTTGCGAGCGAGGATAAATCAGAGTTTAAGCAACTCTGAAACGACTGCACAAAATATTAACATAATCAGCCTATAATGTGCCCACTGCAGGTACCGTATTATAAAGTATTAATGCCACCATTTTTCCAGTGTGAGAGAGAGAGAGATGGAGCTATACAAGGCCGATAGCACCATCCCGCTTTCGCAGTGGAATAATGATGGCATTAATACTTCATAATATTACACAAGGTCAAAGGCCTTTTCACAGGGAAGGCACGAGCATTAAACATATCGGTATCTTCATCGCCACATGCGAACTACGCATCAAAGACCTGACGTCACACAAAAATCCTGCATCGCGCAAGTAGAGTTTACCGCGCGATGGACATATATAAAAGAACCCAAACATCAATCGTTGGGCAGTTGCCCGCCAGACACAACACCCGTCCGGTCGGAGGATCCTCCCTCTTCTATGGTGGATGAGTGAACTTTACACCCTGTTCTTCATACCCCTAAAATCACCACGCTTGCTCTAGACGGGTTAACGATTTCAGACATATATTGACTAAGTCCAGGTTCACGTTTTTTTTTGAAAATATTAATCGCGTCAAAATTCAACTTTACACCCAAAGTTTTCTTGCAAAATTACATTGGAGGTTCACAAAAAAAAAACTAAAATTTATAGAAAGAGACAAAACAATAAGTTTTTGGATTTCAGGGAAAAACAATTAAAATACATAATTCTGGAATTCTTGTCTTGGTTAATTTTGACTGCAGTACATTTTGAGATACAAATAAAATAAAATATCGTGTGTATTTGAAAAGCAAGATCAAATTTTAAAAGGATGAAGTATTGCTAACATCCTGTATACAGGGTTACATTTTAGTCGTTTTAATCCTCTTAAGGGTTCATTGTACTCATCATTATAAACAACTTTCACTATGGGACCAACGCTGAAATCGCGAAAAAAATCAGCTGTTCCCTATATTTTGACGAGCTATGCGAACATAAATGTAGGGAACAGATGATTTTCTTTTTTCGCTGGATTATTTGTTCATAATGATGAGTAACTTAAGAGGATTACAACAACTAAAATTTAACCCTGCATTTTAAAGTTAGACATTGCTTTCCAAACCACCCTGTATA
The DNA here is from genome assembly GCA_947522985.1 of Lithophane socia. Lineage (NCBI taxonomy): Eukaryota > Metazoa > Arthropoda > Insecta > Lepidoptera > Noctuidae > Lithophane > Lithophane socia. Next base: position 1,543,383 of record OX383281.1, on the reverse strand, counting down.
TTGATTGTAGTGTTGGAACGAAGTTGCAAAATTAACTTCATTCCAACTTTTTTATTTCATTTGTATCAACAATTTCATTGAATTAGCTAAAACAACTGATTTCATTTGGTGGTATGATCATGCATTACATACCAATGATACAAGCAGAGCTGTAGCTGCATAGTGTATAAAAAAAATACTAAGTAATTAGTAGGACATAGTGACAAACATAAAAAAAAATGGGTCTCTAGATTTTTACTCCTCTACAGCATATTGTACACTCATTAAATGTAGCCAGTCTTACCACGTAGTATCATGTTACCCAGTAACTGCGTCGTGGAGGCCAGATAGGCATTCGCTCCATGTAGAATACTGGTATTCAGCTGCATCCGGTTAGACTGGAAGCCGACCCCAACATAGTTGGGAAAATGCAGACAATTGATTGATGATACAAAATCAGTTGTTTCAACTTAACACGTGTTTCTGTTTATTATTTGGTGGTGATATCAGTCGTGACTGAATTTTACTTGAGAAGACGCCATCTTGAATTTGTTAATACTAGCGCCCTATTTACATGGGACTTAAACATAACTGGTGTGTACTATAGGTACACCTCTGTGTAGCCCTTCGGGGATTACAGGCGTGATGTTATATTGATACTAGATTCAAAAATATGGATTGCTAATCTACAACCTGTAACGGAATAAACGCAAGAGCTCATACACCCCAATTAGAATATTAAATTATAAGACTAAAATAATATCTGTAATTTAATTTAATTAAACGACACCTAGTTTTTTTTTTACAAAATAGACTTCCTGACTAAACATGAAACGTAGGATAGCTATGAGCGTATTACAAATTTGTTTATGCATTTGAATAGGCTTTATTCCTTTGAGATAAGGCTTAAATTTCCTTAAATAATTACCTTGGTAAGACGCGGTGGTTCTAATTTCAGTTAAAGAAAAGATTTTTTCATGAAAAATTAACACATATAAATAATGATGGAAATCGATTCAGAAGCCGATTCTGAGCAAACTACTTTCAGGTCTTGCGCTTATTCTGTTACACGTTGTATAGTTTGTATTAGAAAGTGGAGGCTTTCTGCAAAGGAATGTAATCTTAACTAATATTATAGATGCGAAAGTGAGTTTGTTTGTTACGCTTTCACGATAAAACGACTGAACGGATTTGGATGAAATTTGGTACACGGGTAGATCATGACCTAGGTTAGGACATAGGATTATTTTAATTCCGATATTCACACGGGATCGAAACTAATGTGGGTGAAACCACGGGGCGCAGCTAGTAACATACTAAAACCATTTATATATTACTAGCTTCCGTCCGCGTGGTATGTCGATAAAAAGTAGCCTATGTCCTTCCCCGGGATGCCATCTAACTCCTTGCCAAATTTTGTCGAAATCCGTTCAGTGGTTTAGGCGTGAAAAGGTAACATACAGACAGACAGACAGTTACTTTCGAATTTATAATATTAGTATGGATTAAGTATAATTCCAGACTCCTAGCACTAATATTAAGCAGATACTAAAATAAATGATTAATGCAATTGAAAAAACCATATCAATAATAAAGTTTTAGTGGAATCTGACCTTTATCTCTAAGTATTAAAGTTACATTTCGATATTAAATAAATTTTAAATTAAACAATTTGTGAATGCAATTTAGACACGATTTTTTTTAAAGTCTCTCCTAACTTGCTTGTGTTGTATTGTAACGCTTGTCCCGTAGGAGGTCTTTCAGCTGAAATGATGATTTACAAGGTCGGGGACAAAGCTAGTATAACATATAACTCAACATGGCGTCTCCTCAAGGGATAATTAAAATAATCTACAGATGTTGGCTGGAGTTAGGTCCTGAGTGGTCGCGGTGGTCACGCCAATGTCGCTCCACGAATTTCTTAATATAGTTGTATGGTTTTGATTCTTTTTCGCCTATGACATTATCAACCTGGAACAAAATAATATTTATATAGATGAAAGGGGGAAATATTGAAGCATTTCGAAGTAAAACTGAATATATTCGGTAGAAAAATACGACAATTTCATAGGAACCTATGAAAATGTTTAAAAATTGGCGTTTTTTTCTCACAAATAGAGAACCACAACACTTCTATGATTTAAAATATTCATCAATTGCTTGGTATTATATCGAATAATGACCATCATAAACAACTACCAATAGTAAAAAAACCTTATTACTTATAGTTTTCTAAACATAAAAAATTCCTTAAAAATGACTCCTTAGTTTGTTAGCAGAAATAACCACAATTTGTTTTAACTTAGCCAAAACTTATTTTTATCGCTTAATCTAAATGGCATATTACGTTATCTTAATTTTTAAACATTAGTGCATAAAAGTTTTAAAACATTAGTGTTTATGATTGTTATATAATTAAGAAAATGTTAGTATGAAAAATGCAACTTCTTTAAAATTCTCCATACAAAACGCTGATTTCATAGGTAGGATTATATAAAGTGTATCTATTCATACACGAAATTTCTTAAAGGGTCATTGTACTCTTCATTAAGAAAAACTTTCACTATGGGACCAATACTTAAATAACGAATTAAAACTCAGCAGTTTCCTACATTTATGTTCACCTATCTCGTCCAAAATTTAGGGAACTAGGGAACAGCTGATTTTTGTTTTCGCATTTTTATTTTTACTGATTTATGGGACAGCTTTAGCCCTGGATCTCGCCTGATGGAAAGCGATAGATGAGGTCTATGATGGAACGAGCAAGACCAGAAGATGCCTGTTCACTCTTGTTTTGAAGGCTGTCAGATTATATGTGGAAGGGAACACAGATGCTGGCAGAGTTCCACACTATGCGCATAATAAATGTGGAGGAGAAGCACGGAGTACGACTAGGTGGTATATCAACCAAGCGCGGATGGTACCCCACAGTATGTCTGGTGGTCCGATAGTGTAAGAGAGATGGTGGGAACACGTTGTGGAGCTCTTGCGCACACTCTCTCCCAAGAACAGTGTGTAGAAGACCGAGTTGTTTGAGTATATGTGTGTAATATAATAGTTACAATAAACTTAATGTACCTTATAAGGAGGTGTAATAATAACTTCATTATAAACTCTGATGTTCTGGCCAGCCCAGGAAACGTCGTCAATGACCCGAGCAATCGCCATGAACAGCCGCTGACCCTCAGGGTCCAAGCATGCTGATAGGGCTGAAACCTGAAATGTGGTAAGGTGGAAATTAGGTGGTGTGGTATGTGAGAACTGTCATCATTATCTGCACAGCCTTTTCACAACTCTGTTGGGTCAGCTTCAAGTCTGACCAGATGCAGCTGAATGCCAGTATTTTACATGTTGGGACTGCTCAAACTCAAAGCATTTATTTCAAATAAACCAATTACAGGCACTTTTGAATTGTCAAAGGGTCGGTCAGTCAGAAAATATGAAGCTAGTTGCCCATTCCAAAGCGTAGTAGGTTCCTATGGAGAAGAACGGGCAAGAAACTCCACGGACACTCTTTTAAATCAGAATATTGTTACAATATGTTGTTTACATCATTCATGTTGGAATCATACATGTGAGTACAATGTAGAAAAACGTGCAGGTTAAAAGAGTCCGTAAATAAAAGATAAAACGATACAAAACAATTCAAAAATTAAAATAAATCAAAATAAGCCGTGGCAGCTAATAGATGACCAGTCCCTACTGATGGCGCCCGTTCACGAACATGACGCATGGATCAGCACCATTCAGCTCAACCATTTTGAAGGGAACTTAATGATCCAACACACACGCCACCACCAGCGAGACATTAAAGTGAGCATGACATGCTTTCAGCCGCCAGGGCACATTCAAGTCAATGAAAGACGTACCTAGTAAATGGTAGCTTTAACGTACTTAGGTAAGTACATAGTGCTCACACACATGTGCTATGCAGTTATACAATACTAGGAGATTGAATTTATACAATGTAAAGATAGTTTATACAATCTTCAGCAGCTCCAACAATATTTTCGTATGCTAATCAATTAGTTGTTGCGCCCTGTGGAGCTGGACCAGCGCTGAGCCAAGCATTTTTGTCAGTGATGTAATCCCCCAATTTATAATATGCTTGGCGGCATAGTGTGCGTTTTATACAAGATTTAAATTTTGTTTCATTCAGTTGGAGTACTGCCTTGACTCTGACCTCCAGAGTCGGTCTGGGACCCAAAAAACTACCGGGATTTTTTGAGGTTCGAAAAAATTATAATTATCTCACTAATCACGGCTTTGCTTTAAATAAAATGAAGGGAAAATGGACCGGACCGGCCCACCGGGAAAAGTCCCGGTATGCCCTGGGGCCAGCTGACTTCAACAACACAGTTATTCAGTAATATAACCCTTTGATAAGACTGGTTGTTAGACTTTTAGAAGTTTAGCACAATCAGCACTTTCTCCAACTTTCCCCACCCTATCTAGTACAACTTACTATTTCGACTAGCTTACTTACAAGTTTTAGCCAAAATCGTTCGTATTGGAACCGGAAACTATCTTAAGTATAGCCAATAAGGAGGCCAAATTATATAAACAATTTCATCACCCAGAAAACCACGTTTTATTAAAAAAAACCGCGCGAAAGACTAAAAAGGTTGTAAAATAGAGGATGTATACTCACTAATCTTCTCTTATTCTCTATTGAATTGCGAACTCGTGTGTTTAGTCTGTGTAGATTTAGAGACTGTGGTGGTTCAGGAGCCGTGGTGACTTCCTTCTTGATTTGCACATCACTGACCAGCGATAGGTTCACGATATTTACGTCATGGCGTTTAGGATTGCCGCTGGAAGATGGACATTTGAGAATCAGCATCTTCGTTTGAGGATCGAAAGCTAGAACTTCGCCCTCGATATTTTCATTATAGCATGTCCGCGTTGCTACTATGCTGCCGATTGTGAAGCAGTCCGACACGACAGTGGACATTATACACCGCTTTTGTTGTTTACTCGGTGGAAATTAATTTCATGTAGCGTTTAAATTATGTTCGATCGGTAAAATGTGAAAATATGTTTTGTTACGATCAGAATACGAGGTCGTCCGCCATTGAAACTTTGACAGGTTTTGTTACAGATAATAAAGTAGAAAGTTTTGAAGTTTATGGTTTTGCGTTTCGTAACCAATATTATACGTTTCGTTTCCTTCGATTTTTTGTGTGTTATCGTAGGTAACACGCTTGAATTATCATTAAGTGAAATAATAATTTATTCCAAGCTGACTTTTTTCCACATTTTTATTTAAAAAATTAAAACAAAGGTTATTACCAAAAAAATATTTTCGTTATTATATTCTGTAAGCTAAGGTTGATACACCCGACGTTAGTTTTGGTAAAACCGTTGGTATTTCCACATTTTTTCTTTAAATGTACTATTTTCAGCATTATAAGCATGCTAATACTACTTCCAGACCTAGACAACTCTATGGGTGCGGACTCGTGGTCACACAGGTTGTAACAGCAATGATTTTCCTGGAGTCCGGACTCGTGGTCACACCGCTAATATTCTACACGATATGACCATACCACCTGAGGTCATTTTAACCTCAATAGCCCAGTAGACTACATACACTGATTAGTTTTCCCCATAAAAATTACGTATTTTTCTCGTAATCATTATGTAGAAACGACAGAAATATGTATAAATTCATTTATAAACTCTTTCTGCTACATCCTTATCAACAACATTAATAATATGCGTGTCAGTTTTATGCTGACCGTTACTTAAACAGAGAAACTGGACGAGAAGGCATTTGACCCTATTTTTAGCTCTTCCCTGCTTTTACACCTATTACCACGAAGCCACTACATCCGTATCCATACTAATAATATTATAAAATTACGCAAAAGTAACTCTGTTTGTCTGTTACCTTTTACCGCACGTTTTCTTACGAGTTTAGGTTAGGTAATTACATAAATCAACGGGTTTACTGGTACAGATTGCTGCAGATTGAGCTAAGGAAAAAAACAATTTTACCTGTTTCAGTATCAGTAAGCGCATTATCTTAATATGCACTGATCTGTATCCACTTGTCCTTACCGGGTATCGGGGATTGTGAAAGATAGGTTGCCTGGAACCAGGAGTAAAACATAAGCAACTTTTCAAAAAAGCTTATTACAGTTACGTTGTTTATCGTGCAGTTCCGTTGTATGGTACAATGCTCTCCCACGTCATTTTCTCTCTTCCACCTGCAACCACCCAAGGAATATCACCCACCTGAGATTTTGAAGAAGACTGCCCCCAGCCCCAGGAATATATCTACTCTCTTAGAATACCTACCACAGAGTACATTTTTTATACCTACTCTTTTAAAACAATGTACTCATTGCCTACCCTGGCGCTGACAGCAGTCAGATGGACATGAAAGTTGAAATTGTTGCCATTATAAAAAAATATTTTCAATTTGTCTTCGGAGTAAGAGAAAGGAGGTATGGTATGGTCCATGGAGTCAAACCAATTATTTCGATAATTTCACAGAGCATGCAGAGGCCTCGGCGGTAGCTAGGTGGTAATGTTCACTTGAGACACATTGAGGTTGATGCGCTAGGGTGGCCTGCGAAATTCAAATTTTCTTACGTTTTTTGCAATTTGCAGGTCTGTATCAGGTTGTATGTTGAAGCTCATGAAAGTGTATTGAATGACTATTTCATGAAATCATGACATTTGCCACTTTCATGAACTTAGAGAGTTGTATTGCTGATTCTAATGTTTATAATTCTGTAAATCCATATTTGTTACGAGCGCTAATAACATTTAGATCAACATACAACCTGATACTGACCTGCAAATTGCAAAAAACGTAAGAAAATTTGAATTTCGCGGGCCACCCTAGTGCATCCCCCTTAAATAACGGTTTTCATGTTGAAATGACAGAAAATCTACGTTTTTTCATGGTTGTGGTTGGTACCTACATGTGTAATGTACAGGTGAGGATCGAACACCTCTCTACCGCAACACCGCAAGCCCGCGCTTTACCGCTGGGCTATTGGCACCACTATGTTGTATGTATTGTATTGTTTATATCGGGCTGGTGTCAGAAACTGGCGCGTCCAAGCGCATATTTTAAGTAAGACCCACTTACACGCACTTACCCGCTTACACTTACGTCTGAGTTTACACGGTGCAAGTGCAATGTTCAAGAGCAACAATCGCGTGCCTTATACTCGTAGCAGGTTCAACATGCGACTTCTGTGTATCCCTCGTCTAAAGTTGTACCCGTATTTGCGCTGCCAAATACGTCATTCAATTTTATAGTCTTCTCAAGATTTTTTTACTCGTTTCGTTCGCTCATGATATGACAATTTTCATACCAGAATCTAATGCGATTTCATTGTAAGTGCGATGTACATGCAGTTTACGTTTACGCCTACTAACTTGCCCGTATCATGCAACAATTGTACGTGATGTTTCGACGTTGCCAGCCAATTTTATGGTATGCCACAGGCAATAAACTTGCACCGTGTAAATGGAGTTTATAAGGAACCTCAAAGAGAAAATTACTAAAAATAAAACAAGATCTTAATAAAATGCATATCCTTATATTTTAAGCGCCTTAAGAATTAATGATTAAAATGACACAACATATATATTTACAATCTGTGATAGTAAATTAAAAAGTTCGGGTTCCGAGTGCTTTCCGAAGATGCACGAACGTTCCCGAACGTTTGCAACGATACACGAATATAGCCGAAAGCAAAAGCGATAGTTTTTTTTCTTAGCATTTTTTTTTTCTAATTTACTATCACATTTTTGTAGTGAATACGGATAAACGAAGCATTGTGGTACAATAAAGTTATGGTTTTCTAGAAGAGCGGTCGCCGCCACATAACGGCCCCGGAGACGGCCGTCACGAACATGATGGCAGTGGGGTTTGACTTTACGGTGTCAAAAACATTCTCTAGGCTTTCCGTCACCAAATTAATTTCATAAATAACGTTTCGGTGACGTCATTTGCCAGTAAATTTCAGACGCTATGTAGCGGCCACCGCTCTTCTAGAAAACCCTTGCTTAAGTCATTTAAAGTAGGTATATAAAAGCGATCGTAAGAATTTAAACCGAAACAAATTGCAAATACACTCCTTGACAATCGATCGGGCCTCCATGCATTTCCATGTAAGGTACATAGGCCCACAACATCAAAATATTGTTAAGTCAACGAAAAAGTTTTGATGCAGATTTGAAATCGCCATTCTGGCCATAATTTTGGTGTCCTCGTTGTTCCAAATTTGAATTCACAACCATGAAAAAACTTATAGAACATATTACAAAAAAAAAGCAGGGTGCCTCTTAATTCATGAGTCCGGAAGTATATTTATGAAGAACTGGCAAGAAATTAAAATGAAAGAGGAATGACTTAGCCCAACAGTGGGATGCATAGAAAAGATAAAAACTAAATAAAATAACTTTTATCCATAACGCATCGTTCACCTATCCACCACAATTATCAAAGATAAAAAAACAATCTAGCCGATTCTTCTAATAACAGAAAAAACATTACTATACCTTTTTTTAAACTAAAACTTTTGACATAATAAAATATACTACCAGTGCTGGCGTGTGGTAGAAAGTAATTTCTCACACATGGCAACACCGCCGCAGATAATAAATAAGTTTTTTTTTTTTCAATCACAGAGTTAATGACATGTGATTTTCTTTTAAATGGCGAAGGTAATGATAAGTATTATGCTTATCTCATAATACTAAATAGAAAAAAAAGAAAAATGAAACAGTTGTATTTGTATATGTCTCTGCCAGCCTGTATATCTACATATATTCGATTTTGCCGCCCGGCAGTGCCGAAACCTGCCGACCCGGACAACTAAGAAATATTCAAGAAGCTCACGAACTAAAAACCTTCACCGCCTTACTAATAAACGTTGTATAGCGCCTGTATAGTTACACAACGCTTTGTCTTCTTCTTTCAAAAGTCAAATTACTTTTGAAAGAAGAAGACAAAGCATTGTGTAACTATACAGGCGCTATACAACGCTTATTAGTAAGGCGGTCAATGTGCAAGTACTTGCGTGGTTGAAATATAGGGTTGTCAGATCATTAATCAGATCTGAATACCCTATACAAGTTCAACCATTCGAGTATCCCTATGACTATTCGACATTCAGAATCCTCTATTCAAAACTAATGTTAATTGTATTCGCGGTAATATGCACCATCATAGAATAAAATCTCAATCGTAGAAGTTTCATTCCGAATGGAGTAATCGAAATAGACTATCTTGAATAGATGTCTCATTTCGATCTGAATGCAACAGTCACTTTGAATAGATGATTCTGAATACAATTAACAATACAATACAATACAATACAATACAATACAATTAATTAATTAAGTTTTTGAATAGAGGATTCTGAATGTCGAATAGTCATAGGGATACTCGAATGGTTGAACTGTCAAATATAGGGTATTCAGATCTGATTGATGATCTGAATACCCTAACTACTTACTTGCATTAAGAAAACGAATAAGTTTCGATACGAATTCTGTCAAATACATTTACAAATACAACTAGAAAAAAGCTAAATGTAGTGTTCTTCTTACATACTACGATAATATAAAAAAATATTTAATAGTTTTATCATTACTATGGCGTTAGGTTTGTTAACAATGAGAGAAATTAGGGTAGGCAGAGAGACACCTTACAGTCTGACAGGTAGCTCACTTGATGGCCGCAACCTTTGGACATCTCGATGGCCTAGACTAGTGACAATCGCTTCGAAAGCGTTTCGTATTTCTACAACGACTTTCAACAGGATTGACATAAGCTTTTCGATAGCTTATGTCAATCCTATACATTTTTGCCTTTTCCATCATCGTTATCACTGATAGAATGTCACTTTGTCTAGGGCCTCTGTAATACCAGAGACAACGCAGAAGCGTTGCCATAGACAAAAATGAAATTTACTTGTAATAGGGATTGACTAATATCATTAACTAGCTTTAGCTTGCGGCTTCGCCCGTGTGGAGGTCGGAAATAATATCCCACGGGAACATACTACCGAAATAAAAAGTATACTATGTCCTAACCCAGTTCATGGTCTACCCATGTAACAAATTTCATCTAAATCCGTTCAGCCGTTTTAGCGTGAAGCGAAACAAGTCACTTTCGCATTTATAATATTAGTTGTTCAAACAAATAATTTAATTTCAGCATGGGGAGATATTAAAATGAGATAATCGAAATATCTTTAAATCGATGGAAATATGGAATAGCTACACGCTTTAAAAGTTAACTTACATAATCATGACGTCAGTCCTGTGATAATGCCGTCTTTGTCAAGCAGTTATTTAAAAATATTTATAACTTGGCCATTTTTGAAATTTTTACACGTATTTAAATATTTTTTTAAGTTCAAAATTTAAAAAATATGACATCATCCCTTACTGCCCTTTAAAACTAGAACACAACATCGCTGTTTTGTGGCAAAAATAGGTTCTTAGACCAAGAAAGGAAAGTAATAATACAGTATACTTCTTTCTTTCAAAAGTCGGTTAAATCTCTGCCTACCCCCCAAACAGCATTAAAACTAACAAACCGAACGCAGGGAGTGTCGAAATGTAAGAAAAATACAAAAACTTGTCCCTAGACACTACATATTAGTATTTTTTTTCTTTTTCCAACATACTTAGACAGTCTGATACCATTAGTGCTAGATCATTTATGCTACCTCAGCTTGAATACATTTATCTTTCATTTTTAGTGCACACCCATCATTTTCTAAGCCTCTACGATGGTAATTTAACCTCTTCCTTTCTCGGGAGAGATCACTAAATATCCCATCCTTTTCCAAAACTCGGTATAGGTAGCTTAACCTCAGAGTACTCTCCTTAGTCTATCACCGAATATCCTATCTTTCATGTTAAGTGCACACCCATCATTTTCCAAACCTCAGCGTCGGTAGCTTAACCTCAGTTGTTAAATCATCTAATACTAACAGTATTACATTTCTATAACTAACACAACCAGATTCTTATTGTGATGCGATATTGAACAAAAAAAGCAAAAAATATTTGAGAAAGTGTAAAAAATTGAAAATATTATAAATGTTGATATGCATAGTGATATTTTGTAATTAGATAAAAAATATAATATGTTTATGTTTCACACAGAAGTCGTCAAATCTGTTTGATTTGTGTATCAGTCACAGGCGGTTATCTCCGAGACAATTTGACATTAAAATATTGTCATATAAGTCACATACTACAAACTTTTAAAGATTTAACACAAATAAATACTTTTCAATTTTACTTTTTACCCGATCGCAGTCAAGTCCATAAAAAAGGGTAATGTTTGCCAAAATGTTCGTCCATCTGTCAGTCACAGGCGACCATCTCGAAAACTTTGACACATGAAATTTAGGTAATATATTTTCTTGTTGTTCGCATCACAATAGGAGGCTGTATGAGTGTCCCTCGAACGTCGTTCAGTCTTGTTTAGTTCAGCACTATCAGTCTGGGCGGCAGCATGCCTCGCTTGCTCAGCCACATTCTGTAAAAAAAATATAATTGGTTAGTATTAAAACGACATTGTATTTGATCGAACCCCAAATTATTTCCAATGTGTTTTCCTTAGGGTCGGCGCACATCAGGCGAGGCGCAGCGCAGCGCATTCGTCACTGCCAAACAAATATCGACCTTGCGGCAATTGAAATAAAGTTGAAAATAAATAAACTTCCATTAGCTCGAGCGAGACGAGCGCGAGACGAGCGCGTCTAAGCGGAAAGAGGCGCGCGTCTCTGGTTATTTATTCTCAACTTTATTTTTAGGCACACAACGTTGATGTTTGTTTGGCAATTACTTCAAAACACACACAAGGCGGGTGCGTGTCGGGCGCGGGTCGTGACTAGTACGGTGGGCTTGTATATAAATTCACACTCACCCAATGCCAGCGCCGAGCAGTAACGACACCATGTTGGTGAGCAACACGGCCGCGATAGCGCCCCGACTGAACAGGCAGGTGCGGCGGACGGACAGGCAGTGGCTCTGGAAATATTAACGTAAAATTAATTAAAGACATAAGAGGGGCTATTCCCGTCATTTTTAAGAACATTCGCAATCTGTCAAAAATACAATCAATTTACCAACATTTTTGACAAGTTTGACAGATTGCGACTTTAATGTGAACGTTTTTTAAGTACGAGAATTGGCCCTCAGTTTAAAGAAAGAAAGAAAACTATATTATGTGGGACACCCATAGGAAATACAAACAGTAATAAAAATAATAAAAAAACTTTTTACAACAAAAAAACCGCCTTCCAAAAAAAACATTAAAAAAGTGAAAAATAACTATAATTTTGGAAGTTGGTGTCTTTGCTTTTTAATTTTCGTTTTTTGCCAAGTCGGTTAAAAAGAGCAATTTAAAACTACCAAAAAAACTTAATAACGACCCGTGCGAGGCCAAAACGGCTCCTATCTCGGGTTATATAATAATTGTCCATCGCGCAGTAAACTGTAATTGCGCGATGCAGGATTTTTATGTGACGTTTGGATTTTGTGAGACGTCAGGTCTTTGATGCGTAGTTCGCATGTGTCGATGTAGATGCCGCCACAGTATAACGTTCTTAAATTATAATTAAAAAATCACGGCGGAAATTGAGGTTAAAAAATTAACCTCAATTGTCAAATTACAAACATCTTAGAGGTGATTTAAAATTAGAATTCATAAGTGGCACAACAAATTGGCATCGACAGGCATGTCTTCTGATCCATTTGTTTACATTTTTACTAAATAATTTTGGAACAGCGGTATATTACCTGCTGCATGACAGGCGGCGCCAGCTGCTGCTCCAGCACTTCGATGGAGGAGGTGGCGGAGGGCGGTCCGCGAGCTGACGTGGGGTGCTTGAACCGCCAGTCCCTGGGGACGAAAATATAACATTATTGATATCTGATACAATCTATACATATTATCCTAACTTATCCATACTTCCACCATATCCATACTAATATTATAAATTCGAAAGTAACTGACTGTCTGTATGTTACCTTTTCCCGCCTAAACCACTGAACGGATTTCGACAAAATTTAGCAAGAAGATGAATTGCACCCTGGGGAAGGACATAGGCTACTTTTTATCGACATACCACGTGAGCGAAGCCGCGGGCGGCAGCTTAGTATTATAAATGCGAAAGTGAGTTTGTTTGCTTTCACGCTAAAACGGCGGAACGGATTTGGATGAAATTTGGCACAGAGCTAGACCATGACCTGGACTGGGACATAGGATACTTTTTATGCCAATATTCCCACGGGATTTTCAGTGGTCACCCGAAAAATGACGTGCGGAAAAAGATATTTGTACTCACTTGGGTGGAAGCTGGTCGGGTCTACTGCTCCACTCCCAGACCCAGTCGTTGGAGTCGTCCTGAAACATTACATAATGAACATTAAATAAATGTTCAAGTATTATGCTCGATGCACTAAGCTCTCAATTTGTATCTAAGTACTATACCTCCGATATAACTTGGAACCATCAGCTCTTACAGCAGTATTATTTTAATATTACTTAAGAGTAGGAAAGAGATGAAGCTCTACAGAACGTATAGCTCAATCTCTTTTCCCACTGAGTAAGATTAAAATAATACTGATGTAAGCGGTGGTGGTAGGCCCCCTGATCATAGGCTCTGCGAACTTTCACGCATGATACTGGGACTGGTCATGTCACCAGGCGTCTGATCGGTTACTGCGCAACCAACCATAACTTTTATGGTAGTGCGACCATGGTTGTGTCGCCACTGGGGGCTATAAACAGCCACTTTGACAAAATCATAATAGGAAAATAATATGAATCATCGTAAAATGTCACAAACTGACAATTCATAATATAATCTGCGTGTGATTCATATTATGAAATAATTCATCTGTTTGACAGTTTTCTATGGAGATTCGTAAAATGATCTACACATTATGAATTGCTTGTGTGACAAATTAGAGGAATTGCTAATGATAGCTGGATATTCTGGAAATGGATAGAGCTTTTAGAGGAATTGCTAATGTGGCCGTTCTAAGCCCACTGGCGTCCGTTGTGACGGGGGAAGTAGACAAAAGCGAAGCTAACTCAGTCCGTCAATTTTGACAATGGCACACTCCCCCGTCTCACCCCTCACATACCTCAGGCGGTGACTATCAGTCGCGCGCGGACTGTTAAGAATTGGAAATAAGTCAGCAGAGGCCCTAGACAAAGTGACATTCTATCAGCGATAACGATGACGGAAAAGGCAAAAATGTATAGGACTGACATAAGCTATCGAAAAGCTTATGTCAATCCTGTTGAAAGTCGTTGTAGAAATACGAAACGCTTTCGCAGCGATTGTCACTTGTCTAGGCCCTCTGATTCGTGACCGATGACAGAAATGACCTTAGACAGTACGGCTAGTAGTAATAATAATGAGTAACTCACTCTCCAGCAGTTAATGTACACTCCTTTCAGCTCATCCTCAGTGGAAGGTTCTAGGTTCGGACTGTTGGGCGGAGACTTCGGACTGAAATAGAAGGAGAATGACTTCGTTAGTTTTTTTATTAAATAATTATAAAGGGTGTTAGGATAAACACCGTTATCCTTGAAACCAGTGGTTTGGTGTCATTTATAGAACGTAAAATCAATGGAAAATTACAACTCTTTTGTTTTTTCAATTTCTTTTTCCACTAGAGTATTTCACCTTTTCACCTATGCGCTAAGGCAACAAACTTGCGTCTCAACACGGGTTAGGGGAGTGAGACGTGAACGTGACCTGGGGGCCTAGACAAAATCCCTTTTCAGACAAAATCCCTTTTCTGTAAGCGTTAACGCCAACGGAAAGATCAAATGTATGGAGTTGACAGCAGCAGTCACGTGACATCTCTAAAGCTAATGTCAATTCCATACAATTTGATCTTTCTGTTGGCGTTAACGCTTACAGAAAAGGGATTTTGTCTATAGCCTCTGAACGGCCGTAAGCACGACCCCTCTCTCAGTCAGTCAGCTGTTTCGCTAGCGAGCACGGTGTCGCATAGAAACTTTTAAAATCTTTTAATGAAAATAACGTGTTTTTTTTTGTTGTTACTCGGTCATTTGTTTTTATATTTAAGTCAACTACCCATGGTTTGAGTGACAACGGTGTTTACCCTTACACCCTGTATTGTTGTAACAGCAAAGTGACACAACGACATAGCTTGCAGGAGTAAGCAAAACTGAAGTGGCTGTGGGCTGGCCATGTTTGTCCAAGGACCGATGGCCGGTGGAACAGACGAGTCCTGGAGTGGACGCCTCCCAGCAACGATGGAGTAAGTAATAACAGCCGCACGGGTCGATCCATCAGGTTAAGCTACACTTGCCGAGGTTGGTTCGTGGATGGGTGACCATCTTTACATATCGAGTTTCCTCCGTCTCGGAGAGCACGTCAAGCCGTTGGTCCCGGCTGTCTTTTGTGGATCTTTGACAGTCGTTACGGGTCGTCAGAAGCCCGAAAGTCTGACAACCAGTCTTACCAAGGGGTATCGTATTACCCAGTTACTGGGTTGTGGAGGTCAGATAGGCAGTCGCTCCATTTAAAATACTAGTATTCAGCTGCATCCGGTAAGACTGGAAGCCGACCTCAACATAGTTGGGAAAAGGCTAGGTAGATGATAAGTGTGTCGATGGCATTTTAAATAGACACGGCCCAGACTTTGGCGCCTTCACTAGCGGGGCCGTACCTATTGTAAATAATGTACAGTCGAAAAAATTTAATTCTGACCCACCATAAACTTATTTTCTTATAGACATTCAAATACAATTAGGTCGACATTCGCGTAAACATACATTTCCTTGTTAACAAATGTGTCATCTGCCATCTTTGTTATTTTGACGGTTTCAAACGATTTATCGTCAAAGTGGGTCATGATTCACTTAGCCTGACTGTACCTATCGCTGTATTCTTCCACCATATACATTGATGTAAAAGGTATCAGTCACACAAGTTACTATTAAATTCGATCCCCACAACTGGATGCTAAGAAAAAGACTCCAAAAACCTGTTGGCTAGAAGCCCACATAAAAAAACACGTGCCAATAACTCAGAAACAAAACTTCTAGCAAATTGACATTGAAAACAGTCCTTGAAAACACGAGTTTAACTGAAAAACGTGTAATATCACTTATAAGAATCTTCACACGACCCTCGAGATGTTACCACAACAGTGTATTAATTACTTTTAATAAAGAAACACTCTAAAAACAATTGTAGTTAATAACGAGTTCCACTCGAAAAACACTGAAGTACTGCCCAAGTTCAAAGAAAAACCGGCCAAGTGCGAATCGGACTCGCGCACGAAGGGTTCCGTACCATCCACGCTAATATTATAAATTCGAAAGTAACTGTCTGTCTGTCTGTATGTTACCTTTTCACGCATGAACGGATTTCGACAAAATTTGGCACGGAGATAGATGGCATCCCGGGGAAGGACATAGGCTACTTTTTATCGACATACCACGCGGAAGAAGCCGCGGGCGGGAGCTAGTCTACACTAATATTATAAAGAGGAAAGATTTGTATTTTTGTGTGTATGTTTGTAATTAATAAACTCAAAAACTACTGCGCCGATTTCAAAAGTTCTTTCACCATTAGAAAGCTACATTCACCCTGAGTAACATAGGCTATAATTTATAAAGATTACACGCGGGCGAAGCCGCTGGCGGCAGCTAGTAATTTATAAGAACGGCATAAAAATCATGTTTGTTGTATGGGAGCCCCTTAAATATTTATTTTATTCTGTTTTTTTGTATTTGTTGTTATAGCGGCAACAGAAATACATCATCTGTGAAAATTTCGACTGTCCATCACTGTTCATGAGATACAGCCTGATAACGTTACAAGTTGTATACTAAAACCTTCTTCGAGAACCACACTATCCATTGGTGAAAACAGCATGAAAATCGGTGCAGTAATTTTTGAGTTTATCGCGAACAGACAGACAGACGCGGCGGAGGACTTTGTTTTATAATATGTAAGGATATGAAAAGTAAAGCCGTTGAAATGCGTCTGGCGCCGACAGACCGCACGTAACATGACACTGTAGTGAATTGTGATACAATTCTGTACTCAGCAGACTGTGGAAATATTGTGTGAATGACAGGCTGTCAGATACAGAAGGTATATACAAGTTTATATTCAAACTAGTTAGGAGCTCGTGGCTAAGTAATAACAGCCGCACGGGCCGATACATCAGGGGGCCAAGTCTACTAATTTACAAACGTGTAATTGGTCTCACAATGATCAGTTTTTGACAGATACGCCATACAAAATCTGTCAAAAACTGATCATTGTGAGACCACTGACACGTTTGTAAATTAGTAGACTTGGCCCCCAGGTTAAGCTACGCTTGTTTGGGTTCGTCTGTGGATGGGTGATAGACAGTGGCTCCATGTAAAAAACTCGTATTCTGCTGCATCCGGTTAGACTGGAAGCCGACCCCAACATAGTTGGGAAAAGGCTACACTCAAATATAATATATATATTTATATCTATTTTTATTATATATATGTATAATTTGACATCTCTGTGTAAATTTGACATTGTTTCATATTAATCTAATTTTGTATGCCTATCGGCGGGACATGGTTTGTACAATAGACATTTATGTTTCGAAAACACCTGTAATCACCTATGTTTCACAAAATAATAAATGAAATGAAATGAAATGACAGCCAAGCCTGGGACCAACGGCTTAACGTACTTTCCGAGGCACGGAGGGGTCTTGGTATGTAAAGATGGTCACTCATCCACGGACCAAGCGTAGCTTAACCTGATCGATCGACCCGTCCGGCTGTTACAACAAGTTCCTCTACTACAGACCATGTGTGGCTAGAATTATCGTTCACATGACATACAGCTGGTATATTTCTCAATGGGAATCGATTAGATAATTGGAGCATTCTCTGATAACAGACCAACGACAACCGGATACTGCCAATGGTCGTATCCTAATAAAAACTACTTGTAACGTATGCTGAGATCATGTAGCACAAAGTTTTAAAGTTGAATCGTAAATCGTAATAGTTTACAAGGTCTAATTAAATTAGTTAGCGAAACTCCGACCCCGTGATGGGTACCGATATCAAATCAAGATAAAATAAAAACCGGCCAAGTGCAAGTCGGAGGCGCGCACGAAGGGTTCCGTACGTTCTATAAAAACGGCAAAAAAATCACGTTTGTTGTATGGGAGGAGACAATATTTATTTTATTCTGTTTTTTAGTATTTTTAGGGTTCCGTACCCAAAGAGTAAACGGGACCCTATTACTAAGGCTCCGCTGTCTGTCCGTCTGTCTGTCTGGCTGTCTGTCTGTCTGTCTGTCCGTCTGTCACCAGGCTGTATCTCATGAACCATGATAGTTAGACAGTTGAAATTTTCACAGCTGATGATGTATTTCTGTTGCCGCTATAACAACAAATACTAAAAAACAAAATATAATAAATCAACTCCCAATACTCCCATAGGGAGCTCCCATACAACAAACATGATTTTTTCATATCTCGTTTTTGCTCGATATTGAAAACGACAACAGGTAGGCGCTTGAAATATTCACAGACTATTTAGTTACATATTCACTTTAAAAATAAATAATTAAATTAAAATAAAACAAATATTTAAGGAGGGCTCCCATACAACAAACGTGATTTTTTTGCCGTTTTTATAGATACGGTACGGAACCCTTCGTGCGCGCGTCCGACTCGCACTTGGCCGGTTTTTTGTGTTAACGATCGCTGGTACTGTAGTTTTTTTTTGTGGAAATGAGTAAAATATTTTTTTTTTTTACACACTCACTTATCACTTTTGGTTTCAACTTTATATCTCACTCACCACGTTTTCTAAAAAAAATTGTTTGAATAGCATTATAGTATTAGCCACACTATCAAATTAGTTAGTTGTAAGAGGTAAAATAATTAAATAAATAATTAAATTGTAATTGAAAAATCATCGACGAAAATTAAGTTTATAAATTAACCTCAATTGTCAAATGAAAAACATCTTTAGCATAATCAACCTATAATGTTCCCACTGCTGGGACACAGACCTCCACTCTGTGAGAGGGAGTGGGCCGTAATCCACCACGCGGGACCAGTGCGGGTTGGTAGATGACAAATGTCTTCGATTTTTTTTTCTAGAACATGCCGGTTTCCTCACGATGTTTTCCTTCACCGTTTTGAGAGCAGTGGCATGAAATAATTTACACAAAGGAAAGCGCCTGGCAGGGTTCGAAACTACGACCTACAACTCGTAAGTCGTGGCCGTTACCACTTGTCCACCACTGCTCTCCATCAAAACATCTTTAAAGTGGTTTAATTTCACAAATATTGAATTACACAAATAATCAAAACAAAGCACTCAATTTGTAACTGGCACTACAAATTGGCATCGCTTTCGCTACGTTTTCTGGTCCATTTGTTTACATTTTTAACCCCCGACGGCAAAAGAGGGGTGTTATAAGTTTAACGTGTGTATCTGTGTGTCTGTCTGCGCCCTCGTAGCTGCCAAACGGCTGAACCGATTTTGATTTTTTTTGTTTTGTTTGAAAGGTGACTTGATCGAGAGTGTTCTTAGCTATGATTCAAGAAGATTATCAGCTCTTTTCAAGTTGATGAATGGATGTGAGCATCTTCCACAGGTCTAATCGATTAGAAATTTAGAATTCTCTTATCTTCATATAGTTTTGGAACAAACTATGCTTAACTAGACAAGGTATCGATTTAAAGCGCAAAGTTAATTACTATTGTGTGCGCTGAGAAGCCATAATGAGGTGGCTTCATCGTTTGTGCAATTGCTGACGTTTCACAATACCCGTCATTTTGCGTGTTAGTATGCATGCTGGGTTTCAGTGGAATTACATCAGCAGTTTTTTCTGGATAGCAATGCATTGGTGGTCGCGGATTTGAGCTCCTCAAGTTTTGTATTGAACTACACGATTAGAAAGAAAGAAAGAAAACCGGCCAAGTGTGAGTCGGACTCGTGCACGAAGGGTTCCGTACCATTATCTATAAAAACGGCAACAAAATCACGTTTGTTGTATTTATTTTAATTTAATTAAGTATTTATTTTTAAAGTGAATATGTAAATAAATATTCTGTGAATATTTCAAGCGTCTACATGTTGTCGTATTCATTAAAGAGCAAAAACGAGCAATAAAATCACGTTTGTTGTATGGGAACATTAAATATTTATTTTATTCTGTTTTTTAGTATTTGTTATTATAGCGGCAACAGAAATACATCATCTGTGAAAATTTCATCTGTCTAATTGTCACAGTTCATACAGCCTGGTGACAGACGGACAGACAGACAGATAGCGGAGTCTTAGTAATAGGGTCCCGTTTTACCCTCTGGGTACGGAACCCTTAAAACAACCGACTTCCAAAAAAACACTAAAAAGTGAAAAAAACTTTAATTTCGGTAGTCGGTGTCTTTGCTTTTCAATTTTCGTTTTATGCCACCGACTTCCGAAGGTTAAAAAAAAAGAAATCTTTGTGAAAACTCGTATGATAGTTCTCGCCTCATTTATAGACGCGGGAAGTCGCAATCTTAATCTATTTATAGGAACAAACTTGTGTAGAAACTAGTTCGACCGCATTACATGTATCTTGGTAGACACATCGTTTATGTACCTACCATAAGGAATCTTTTTACCCATTTTTTTTTTACCGACTTCAAAAAAGGAGGAGGTACTACGTTCGGATGATTGTTTTTTTTTTTTTTTTTTTTTTTTTTTTTATGTATGTTCACCGATTACTCCGCCGTTTGTGAACCGATTTTAAAAATTTTTTTGTAGTTCGAAAGGGTATACTCCCGAGATGGTCCCATATAAATTTTATTAAGGTTGCTTGCGTAGTTCTTGCGCTAGCTTCAATATTACGTATTTTTCCCACAGTCTATGTAGACGATATCATTATTAGACTCCTTCACTGTTATTTACATAGCAGGTAGTAACTTGTATGGGGTAGGTACCGCCACTAAAAAGTGAAAAATAAAAACTTTTTCCAAAAAAAACAACCGACTTCAAAAAAAAACACTAAATAAAAAAGTGAAAAATAACTTTAATTTCGGAAGTCGGTGGCAAAAAACGAAAATTAAAAAGCAAAGACACCGACTTCCGAAATTAAAGTTATTTTTCACTTTTTTATTTAGTGTTTTTTTTTGAAGTCGGTTGTTTTTTTTGGAAAAAGTTTTTTTTTACTACGGCGGAAGGAAAAAGGAGGGTTATGATTTTGACCGGTATGTATGTATGTATGTATGTATGTTCATCTGTTCCCTCCTATCTTCCAAACCACTTATCACAATTTGACAAATGAGGTATCGTTAGAAGCGTCGTGATTGTCCGCTGGTTATAGGCTGTGATGTGAAGTCACATTACATTAAAAATGGCGCCCTCTAGAGGACAAAAAAGTGAGGAACTTAAAAAAAAAAATGGTTTAATCGTACCATGTTGGGTATCAAATGAAAGGGCTTAATGAGCACATTTCAAAAATATATATATTATAACCCCAAAAGAATTTTAAAAAAATCAAGTAATAAAAACTAAAACCCAACTACGACTTAAAAGGTATAAACAAGACACCACAGACAGACAAATTAAAAATCCGGAGTCACACGTAATCTGTTCGATTTATGCCCTAACACGTGTGACTCCGGATTTTTAATTTGTCTGTCTGTGGTGTCTTGTTTATACCTTTTAAGTCGTAGTTGGGTTTTAGTTTTTATTACTTGATTTTTTTATACAACATGTATCACAAAGGTGTGGTACAGACCATCAGAACTGAACCCCCCAGACGACCAATCAATCTGCCTGCCCAACTATGTTGGGGTCGGCTTCCAGTCTAACCGGATGCAGCTGAATACCAGTAAGGAACAAACAAAAGTTACACCATATTTCAGGTTATTGGTTTGTTCCCCGCCTGTAATACCAAATTCTACAGATTATAATGCTCGTTTTACTCTTTTAAGTTATGGGTTTTTGCAGGCGGGTTTTTTTGAATAATTTGTTTTATTTCAAGCTTTTTAGTTTTATTAATTTATATATTTGGATTTAACTCATTAGGTACTAGCTTTTATTTGATACCAATATTGTAATTTATTTAAAAAAAAACCTTCCCCTCCCTTTTTTTTTGATTCCAAATGAAATTTAAAAAAAATATAGCATAAGTCACTCCCACAATTAAGACGAACCTAACGACACCTCGTATGTTAAAATCCATCAAGCCGTTTAGGCTACAGAGCTTGCCAAAGAAATAGACATACATACATACATAATACATACATACATAATACATACAAATATACATACATACATACTCTTGAAAAACATTACCCTCCTTCTGGGGCAGTCGGGTAAAAATGGTCACCCATCCACAGACCACGGCAAGCGTAGCTTAACGTGATGGATCGACCCGTGCGGCTGTTATTACGCAGCCACGAGTTCCTCCCAACCCCCCAAACGACCAATTGGTCGAGAGCAGTGGTGGCCCCGTGAGACCAGTCACCACTGCTCTCGCTGGGCCACCACTGCTCTCCACCTGCTCACTACCCACTGGGCCACGGCCCAGTGGTAACGGTCCCGACTTACGAGTCGTAGGTCGTGCGTTCGAACCCAGGCAGGCGCTTTACTTTGTGTAAATAATTTAATCACCACTGCTCTCAAAACGGTGAAGGAAAACACCGTGAGAAAACCGGCATGTCCTAGAACCAAAAATTCGAAGACATGTGACCTCTACCAACCCGCACCACCGGGTCCGCGTGGTGGACTACGGCCCACTCCCTCTCTGTGAGGCAGGCCGCGAGTAGTATGGTGCGAGCGAGATAAAATTTGAGATAGGGTACGGCCTTAAAACATCGGCCGAAGTCGCAGACAGAAGCTAGTATTTAAGAAAAATGTCGAGCTTGTTACCAACCTGCCTTTGACGCTGGACGCGCGCGAGTGTCTCACGGAGGAGTCCCGGCTTTCCCTCTGAGCTTCCCGCAGGAGTCTGATGTACTCGTTCTCAACGGCGGCTAGTCCTCCGCCGGAGTTGAGTTCTACCCACGATTCTGTAACAAGAGGATATAAAGATGAGTATGTTTTTTACTGACTTCTTCAAAAAGGAGGAGGTTCTCAATTCGTCTGTATCACAGATATTATAATACTACGTACAGATACCCAATCCCATACAAAGAAACAACACCACCATAAGTCTGGCTATTGAGCTGGCTATTTTTCTTCCTCCATTTTTTAACAGATGGCAGCATCAGCGACTCACTAATTGCCAGAGACTGTAGTTTTTTTAACGCCATCTAGGAGTCTTGCCTAGATACTATGCAAGACTCCTAGATGTTTTTCTTCCTTTTTTACGTTTTTTCTTCCTAGGTGTTCAATTTTTATATTTCTTCGTAAAGTACTAGATTTAAAAAAAAAATTGTTTGATTTTCCTTAATGAAACGACATAAACGCAAGTTTAAAGTGACCCTGTCATCACTTGAGTAAAACGCCATCTTTTGCAATTTGTTGAAAATCCGAGATTTATGAGTGTAAATACATAAATCAGCATTAAACAAAGATGTTTTGATTTTTACTAATATTACTTCAGCCAAAATTTGTCGTATAACGCTTTTTAGTGATTGTTAATTTCATAAATTGTTACTTATGCTGCCATCTATGATTTTTTTTCAAGACTAATTATAATTTGTTCGAGTTGAGACCCCATGTCTGTATGTTTTTTATGTTTGTTACGCGATTACTCCGCCAATTATGCATTGATTTTGATGATACTTTTTTGTTTGGTAGATCATGCTTCAGAGGTGGTCCCATATAAATTTTATTAACTTTGCTTGCGTAGTTTTTGAGTTAGCTTTAATATTACGTATTTTTCCCACTTAGTTTATATAGACGATGTTTTAAGTTACTAGTTCGACGATGTTAAAATTTATATGGGACCACCTCGGGAGTTTGCCTGCCAGGGTTGCGGGAAAGTCCGAAAGGGATACCGGGACCTTGGCTACAGGCAACTGAATGAACACGGGTGGGTTTTAGTCAGTAAAGGTCTGACACGCCCGTCCGCTCCGCCCAGAGCGGGAGAAGTCATTTGATGATTTCCCAACCTAAAAAAACAAAAAAAAGGGAGGACTTATACCCTTGCGAAAAATATATATTTTTTTAAATCGTTCACAATTGGCGAAAATGTCGATGAACATGTAACAAAAAAAAAAACATCCGGCTTCCAAAAAAAACATACGAGGAGGCTAAGCAGATTGATTCCGCTCAACTGTTGATTGGCCTTTAGAAGACGATAACAATTAAAATTCTATTGTGTCTCGTTAGTGACAGTTGGGAGGTATATAAACATGGTATCAAATACATTTTATTTATAGGCATTTTCCGAGTGAGAGATCAGTCCGTAATTACTAGCAGTACAATTATAATTAAGTACGAGCACGCCAATAACATCCGCTCACAACATAATGGTCGCACGCGATTTTTTTGTATATTTGTTATTAAATCCTGTTATAATAATTTGCTTGTGGACACCGGATTTTGAAGCCTTTTTTTACCCGACTACGGCGAAGAAAAAAGGAGGGTTATGATTTTGACCGGTATGTATGTATGTATGTATGTATGTATGTATGTATGTATGTTCATCTGTTCCCTCCTATCTTCCAAACCACTAATCACAATTTGACAAATGAGGTATCGTTAGAAGCGTCGTGATTGTCCGCTGGTTATAGGCTATGTGAAGTCACATTAAATTAAAAATGGCGCCCTCTAGAGGACATAAAGTGAGGAACTTAAAAAAAAATATGGTTTAATCGTACCATGCTGGGTATCAAATGAAAGGGCTTAATGAGCACATTTCAAAAATATATATATTATAACCCCAAAAGAATTTAAAAAAAAATCAAGTAACAAAAACTAAAACCCAACTACGACTTAAAAGGTATAAACAAGACACCACAGACAGACAAATTAAAAATCCGGAGTCACACGTAATCTGTTCGATTTATGCCCTAACACGTGTGACGCCGGATTTTTAATTTGTCTGTCTGTGGTGTCTTGTTTATACCTTTTAAGTCGTAGTTGGGTTTTAGTTTTTGTTACTTGATTTTTTTGTGCTTTCTGGTAGACATACTGTTATATTTATTTGTAAGACTGGTCGCAAGCGCCACTGTGCACTGCTGAGCATAAGCTGCCATGATTTTATCTTCTGGATCCCGTGGGAATATCGGGATAAAAAGTATTATATAGTAATACTAATAACCCGGCACGCGTAGTATGACAACCATAGAAACGGGTTTTGTTGACGGAAGAATAGACAAAATGACAGATTGTGATAGCTTACTTGTTGTCTATTCTTCCGTCGACAAAGCCGTTTCTATTGTGGTCATGCGAAGCAGGACATGGTCTACCCATGTGCCTCATTTCATCCAAATCCGTCGAGCCGTTTTAGCGTTAAAGCGTAATAAAAAAACCAACTCACTTTTCCATTTACCTATAATATTAAGTTAGGGTGGGGCCCATTTCTGCCAGGGTTGCGGGTTAGTCCGAAAGGGATACCGGGACCTTGGCAACAGGCAACTGAAGGAACACGGGTGGGTTTTAGTCAGTAAAAGTCTGACACGCCCTTCCGCTCCACCCAGAGCGGGAGAAGTCATTGGATGATTTTTCAACCTCAAAAAAAAAAAAGCGTAAGGCCCATTATCGGAAATCCCAGGAGGATTCTGGTTTATTTACTATAGTTAGGTTTATTTACAACTATAGCTAGGACCGATGCCTACCACGGTTGCGGGAGAGTCCGAAAGGGATACCGGGGCCCTTGGCAACAGGCAGGAAGGAACACGGGTGGGTTTTAGTCAGTAAAAGTCTGACACCCCCGCTCCGCCCCGAGCGGGAGAAGTCATTTGATGATATCTCAACACCAAAAAAAAAAGGATAGGCCCCATTACAGATAATTAACTATTAATCAACGAAGACATTGCCACACCCCGACACACGTCTGGCACACGCGAGCCTACCACGACGTGACTGTATCAAAGTCTCCCCACTATCACAGGTCACAACATGTCAGCCGAGAGAGAGCCTTATCGCACCATTGTATTACCTATTAGTAATAGCATTGACATCATCGTCATTGCTGACACTTGAACTAGACAGTCAGATTGCTATCTAACCAGATGCTGCTGAATACCGGTATTCTATATGAAGAGATCGCCGTTTTATTAAAGTTAGGATTCTACTAATCTCAAAGTATTTATTTCAATTAAACCAATTACAGGCACTTTTGAATTGTCAAGGGGTCGGACTGTTATAAAGATGAAGCTAGTTACCCATTCCAAAGTGTAGTAGGGTCCTATGGAGAAGAACGATATTTTCAATCAAAATCATGTTCACAAACATGATGTATGTATCAGCACCATTCAGCCAACCATATTGACGGGAACTTAATGACCCAACCCACTCGCCCATTTGAGTCAGCGAGACATTTGAGTGAGCATGGCATACTCTCAGTCGCCAGGGCATATTCAAGTCAATGAATAGACGTACCCAGTGAATGGTAGCTTTATAGTTAGTGGTAGTTAGTTGGTAGTTTGGTGGTTTTTTGGTAGCTATTAATATATTTTTGAGTCATGATACTTGAATAAAAATTATTCTATTTCTATTCTATAGTAGGTACAGATGTAGTATCAACATAATCGGCCAATGGCACACCACTGCTGGATAAGCCACTGAGCTCCATCCTTGGCCATTCTTATCCATATCCATCCCTTTCCACGACACGCGGAGTACATTGCTCCAACTAGCTTGAGGGCATGTTATCAAGAATACGTGTATTACTGCTATCAGTGCAAAAACTATTAGTTCTAGTAATTCATCTTCTTCATTATCATTTCAGCCTGGTCATACTTAGATCTCCTCCAAGTGTCGCCACGACCGTTCCTGTGTTTCTCGCAACCAGCGGATTCCCGCGGCCTTCGCCGCGTTATCACCTGGTGATAGACCTTCCAGTAATTACTCTTTCCTAATTATTAACGTAAGTAAATACTCATTAATTAGTGTTAATCTTTACCCTGGCTTACATCTTGTATCTACGTCAAAACACGTTTGTTTACATAGACGTCATGTGATACTCAAAGTCTAGTGGACTATGGTGAGGTCACTTGCAGTCACTCGGAGAGGCCTATGTGCAGTAGTGAACTGCTATGACTGATGATGAAGAACACATGCTCTAGGTAAGTGATAAGAATTCTTCAATCTGTGGATGTCAGAAGATTCCAGGAGTCAGACTGTGTTGAAAAGGTTAAATAGGCAGTCTCTCCGTGTTAAATACTGGTATTCAGCTTCATCCAGTTAGACTGGAAGCCGGCCACAACATAGTTGGGAAAAGGCAGGCAGATGAAATGATTGGCTCAGTCGTGAGGGTAAAACCGTTGTTATTCTTACTGTAAACTTATGGTTCAAAGACTAATTATTAATTAGTGTTAATCTGTAATCAAGCCACCGTTTGTACTTATGCGTCATGTGATATTCGTGAGATCACTGCAGTACTTATCTGTGCATTGTTAAGTGTTTGTTCATCGATTAATAACTTATGCTTGAATATGGTGTTCTATCAGAAACAAGTTCGCCCTAATGTTGATGGGTTCGAAGGCTCATATGGCTATATATCTTTAAAGACTGAGATATGTCACCATCACACATATCTTTTAGAACGTGAACGTGTTCCCTTGAACATCACAATCAATGCTCTGTGAAAACTTAGGTGAAGTGATCTGTCACTTCATCTGACGCTAGGGATTGACAGCTCACTTCACATAAGTTTTCACGTTGAGGTGTTTACAGAATAGATCGGCTGTAGTCAATAGATACATTGGTCCTACATTCCTGACGTTAGCTAGCGAGCGACTGACTATTAGATTACTCTGAGAAAAAATGTGTACCGTCTACTACCGCGCGCTGCGCCGGTACAAAAACTCGCGATGCAGTGAGGCAGTGACCATCTCGTCGTGCCGCACATTATCTCCGCACGATGCCTAAGTTAAGTGTTTGTTCCGAATTGGTCCTAATTATTAAAGTAAGTAAATATTAATTATAAAATGTTAATCTTTAGCCAAGCTAACGTTTTACGTCATTAAGTTTACTAACGCGTCATGTGATATTCAAAGTCTAGTGTACTATCATGAGGTCACTCCAGTACTTATCTGTGCATTGTTAAGTGTTTGTTCAGAATTTAATTGATTGTACTTGAATATTGTGTTTACTTGTTTAATTATGTCAATCGTGATAATGTATTGGTAAGAGGTTTATTGCACACAAGCTGTGTGCTCGATGGGATTTTTCATTAGCAAAACTTCCGTACAAAGTTTCATCCCTTATTTAAGGAATCCCTCCTCCCCCTCCCTTTAGATAATCTATCATCAAAAAACCTTCCTTAGTGTCTTCCTTAGTACTTGCGTAATATATGGAACTACTAGCTAGACCCAGAGGTTTACGTTTAGGCTCTGCGTTCTCTCCCAGTGAATGAACGAATGAATTTAAGATTTTATTGTTTGTGCAGTAATAGCTATAAAGTATTGAATTCTTGGCACAATTCAATTAGTACTTATAGGCCCAGAAATTCGATTTAGTATCCAACGCCGAAATTGCGGTAGGGGTCCCGCAAGGTACGGTTTTAGGTCCTGTACTATCTTTACCGTTGTGAATTGTGTTAAGTAAATTATTAGGTTCTTCTTTACGACCGACCGAACCCATGAAAATCCAAAAGTGCCTGTAATTGGTTTAATTGAAATAAATCCCTTGAGTTTGAGACATTTACCTACCGTGAGGTTTGGTTTGTAGCCTGTGTGGCGGCATTTACGTCGCCACATGCGAACTACGCGTCAAAGACCTGAAGTCACATAAAATCCTGCATCGCGCAATTAAGAGTTTACCGCGCGATGGACATATATACAAGACACAACACCCGTCTGGTCGGAGGATCTTCTCTTTTCATAAAGAATGAGTGAACTTTACACCCTGTTTTCGGTCTAGCTCTCATTCGCCAAGTGTGCAGAGAATAACGCGCGTTGTGGAACTTCGTTTCAAAACCTTGACAGCAAATAGTTTGAAGCCTCGCATTGTTGTTACCAGTAACGTGTACCTATCTCTATTTAAAACTCGTATAAAAACTGGTTCTATTTTAACGACCGTAATTTATGAACGTGATCAACCCACGAACGAATCGAATGATTTCCATAGTTATGTAATCCTAGTAGTATTAGGTTTTTAGTGAAACGTGAGAATCGCGTATTAGGTTAGGTTCCTATGGAGATGAACGAGCAAGAAACTCCGTCTACCTCTCCCAGACATACTAGGTAACCCTGACTTTGAAAGTTCAATGCACTTTACTATCACATACACGTCTGCAACAAATTATCGAGATAAAGACACTATCTTATCATTGCTTTACATATTGTAAAAGATTTTGTAAGAAGTTTATAGAAAACAAAACAACAATAATTTAGTTACGCCGGGACACATTATGGTCACTATATGTCCTATCAGTGCGTCGGCGCGCTCTGATAGGACATATAGTGACCATAATGGTGATGTTCCTCAGAGAGGTCAGTTGTGCTTTTCTGTAAAAATCTCACCGTGAAAACTTATGCCCTGGGCGTCGGGAATCCCAGGCGGATTCCCGGCCACCATAGGCGCGGGCTTGCGGACGGCGAGCAATGGGTAGCTCGCCGTCCGATTAGGACCATGCCCGGGTCGATGGCACGTCGTGTTCCACGCGCGCCTCATAGAGATGTCAGCACAATTGGCGGGGTCCGCTAGGACCGATGCCTGCCAGGGTTGCGGGTTAGTCCGAAAGGGATACCGGGACCTTGGCAACAGGCAACTGAAGGAACACGGGTGGGTTTTAGTCAGTAAAAGTCTGACACGCCCTTCCGCTCCGCCCAGAGCGGGAGAAGTCATTGGATGATTTCCCACCATCAAAAAAAAAAAAAAAAAGGTGAAGTGAGCTTTGAGTGAACTGTCACTGCCTTAGCATCAGTAGGTATCGATGAGCACAATTTTGTTTTGTCTTTATTAATAATCCTCATTGATATTAGTATGTCATCAATGACAAAACATAGCGTAACATACTATTATTAAAACCTTGACCTATGTTTTACAAATAAATAATTCTTATTCAGCTCACTTCACCTAAGTTTGCAACTGCACTTGCCTGCTGCCGTTGGCAATGCCATTCGCTGCCAGCTGATTTGTTGATTTTGTTACGATCGCGAATTATATTTTAAACAACATACAACCTGAAACTGACCTGCAAAATGCAAAAAAACCTAAAAAAAAAAATTGAATTTTGCGGGCTACCTTATAGCTTTCGCCTTAAAGCTTTCCAGAAATCAGCAAGAACCATTTCTGACTCATGATTTCAGTATATTAAAGACAAAAATACATTTCTTTGTGCTTTAGTACATCGGCCTTCATTAACGAGTGTATGTGAACACTTCTATTAGCGCCTTTGAAGATGTTTAGTAACAATACGGTGTTAAATTTAGTGTAGTCATTAGATTTAGTGCGTGGAACTGTTTGTTGTTTTTTGTAGTTTATTGTGTCCGTCTGTTTGGCATAAGAAAAGGTAGTGGTGGGAAAAAAAAAATCTTTTTACAAAAAAAAACAACCGACTTCCAAAAAAAAAAACCCAAAAATAAATAAAAATAACTTAATTTCGGAGGTCGGTTTCTTTGGTTTTAAATTTCCGTTTTTTGCCACCGACTTCCGAAATTAAGTTATTTTTCACTTTTTTTGTGTTTTCTTGGAAGTTGGTTGTTTTTTTTTTGTAAAAAGTTTTTATATCCTGATCTATTACGGTGCTCTTACACGAGCCACTAAATTGCGAAATTCTTGGCAATTTCTATACAATCTTGGAATTGCTGTAAATAAATGCAGAAATAGATATAGATGAAGAAACTGTTTCACATAAAGGAGTAATATTCTCTAGTACTTACAAAATACTATGTTCTAGAAATAGATCCCTTGTCTATTCCAACACCCAGGAGGATTACTAAGGATATTTTCGTAACCTAGACGATACATAAAAGTATAGCATCAACTGATTAGTATTCAACACAAGTTGGTAAACTCAACTGGCGGAAATGGATAACTATTGTATATCGAATGAGCAGGCAAGTTTGACTGGCCATGCTAAAATGATAGTTAGACAAAATCGGTTTGGTATTTTAACTTATTTGAATGGAAGAAAGAAAATAAATTTATTTGACCCAGGTAAGGCACACAATATTTCCAAAAAAAAAATATACAAAGAACATAAAAATTGTATTGTGCGCCTCACGGCTTCGCCAAACAGTATTTAGTTTAAGGGTGCCTTTCCACCAGAGATATTCTATGCTACGTGGCTATGGATGCGTTGAATATCTACCAATGATATTCATTGGTCCCATATTGGTCCACCCACATAGCCAATGAATATGATTGCTGGTTATCAAACGCATTCATAGCAACGTAGTATAGCAAATCTCTGGTGGAAGGGCACCCTTTCTCATTGACATCCATCCGCCTAGCCTTTTCCCAACTGTGTTGGGGCCCACCCTTAGGCTCGTTGACATCCATCCACCTATCCTTGTTGGGGTCGGCTTCCAGTCTAACCAGCTGCAGCTGAACACCAGTATTTTACATGGAGTGACTGCCCATCCGGCCTCCACAACGCAGTTACTGGGTAACACCATACCCCTTGGTAAGACTGGTTGTCAGACTTTCGGGCTTGAACATCGTCCAGATAATAAGTGGGAAAAATACGTAATATTGAAGCTAACTCAAAAACTACGCAAGCAAAGTTAATAAAATTTATATAGGACCACCTCTGAACCACCCTTTCGAACTAAAAAGGATTTTTTTTAAATCGGTTCACAATTGGAGAAAATATCGATGAAAAACAGAAAAAAAATACATACTCCTCCTTTTTAGAAGTCGGTTAAAAATACGTAAATGGTGGCCATCTATAACACATAGAGACTTCGTCCCTCGTAAAGCACGTTAAGCTGTTGGTCCCGGCTGTCATTCGTAGATCTTTGACAGTAGTTACGGGTCGTCAGAAGTCGTTACGGGTCGTCGTATGTGACTCCGTCAGTGTTATTTACATAGCAGGTGGTATTCTAATTTGTGTGGGGTGGGTAAAACAACTAAAAAGTGAAAAATAAATACTTTTTACAAATAAAAAAAAACAACCGACTTCCAAAAAACACAAAAAGTGAAAAATTTCTTTAATTTCAGAAGTCGGTCTTTGGTTTTCAATTTTCGTTTTTTGCCACCGACTTCCAGTTACAGAACAGCATTACTACTATTGTGTACTTTTCACAAAATATTGACACACAGAGATCTCTCAAAAGGACAATGACCTATGAAGATAAAAGTATTATAAATAAAATACCCAAAATAGTTATCTATACTAATATATTAATGCTGAAGAGTTTGCTTGTTTGAACTCGCTAATTACTGGACGGTAGTTCCAGCGATTAGCGAGTCGGATTTGAAAAAATAATCTGCTGTTACCTATATTTTAACGAACAATGCGAACATATGTAGCTGATTATTTTAAAGTGAAAACTTTTTTAGGCGCGTTGAGCACATTTTGGGTGAACAAAAATCATGGAACTCGCGTCATCGTCACGCTTGAAGTGATTTGTTTTTTTAGCGCCATCTACCGTCTACCGTTTGATATACGTTGAGGTTACACATTGTTGCTTAGTGTTCACTTCTGTTGGCAGTCCCCAACCGCATGTTTTTTTTCGCTATTTTATTTTTGGTCCCATAGTCCGAGTTGTTCATAATGATAAGTACAATAACCCCTTAAGAGGATGAATTCAATTTCACCGTTTATACGAATTCCAGGAGAACGCAGCCGCGGGCAGAAGCTACAACTCGGCCTGCTGCCGTTATGATAAATTTCTTGATTATAGAAAGTAGAAACAAAAGTCAATGAACGTGATTTAAAATAATTACAATTATTATCAATGTCGGCGGAACGAAATAGAGCACGAGATAAGACAAGCTGAAATGAAAATATTGAATTGTAGTCATAAAAAATCTTTTTACAACAAAAAAAACAACCGACTTCCAAAAAGAACACTAAAAAAGTGATAAATAACTTTAACTTAGGAAGTCGGTGGCAAAAAACGAAAATTCTAAAACAAAGACGCCAACTTCCGAAATTATAGTTATTTTTCACTTTTTTTATTTCTCGCTTTTTAGTAGGTTCAAAAGTAAAGTAAACGAAGCAAATGGAGTATAAGTAATAAGAAAGAATAAGGCATGAGTTTATGTATATCCTACTAGCAGCGCCCCGCGGTTTCACCCGCGTAAGTCTCGATCCCGTGGGAATATCGGGATAAAAAGTATCGTATGTGTTAATCCAGGTTATAAACTATCTATTTACCAAATTTCATCCAAATCAATTCAGTAGTTTTTATGTGAAAGAGTAACAAACATCCATCCATCCATCCACACTTACAAACTTTCGCATTTATAATATAGGATAGTAGGATTAGTAGGATAGTAGGAAGTAGGATGTAATCGGTTCCAAAACTTTTTGATGAAAGTGTAAACAAACTGTTTTCAGATAAAATTCTTACGCGATCACTCATCACATTGTTGTTTGTTACGCTTTCACGCTAAACCGGCTGTACGGATTTAGATGAAATTTGGCACATGGGTAGACCATGGCCTGGAGAAGGACATAGGATACCTTTTATCCCAATATTCCTACGGTATCGAGACGAGCGCAGGTAGTAAATAATACAAAAGCGCATAATTAGGTTTGTAAAATGGTAGTAGGTATTTCGCCTGAAGAAAAGTTCAAAAGGTATTAAATTAATAATTAATATGCATTGTAATGAAGAGCCAATGTTCGTGAATGAATTAACCTTGGGCTGAACAAGTGCACACCACCAGACCGCGTCGAAATGTAAACAAAATTGCTTTTCATTATCATTTTTCAAATAATTTTGTATTAACGAGAATATTCTGCGCAGTTTTGCATAATATAGCGAGTGTGACATCGCCAGTCTTTGCTTCAAAATCAGAATTTTATTTGATATGAATGTAGGTACAGTTGTGTTATTCTGTAAAAATCTCACCGTGAAAATTTAGGTGAAGTGAGCTTGGAGTGAACTGTCACTGCCTTAGCATCAGTAGGTATCGATGACAATGACAGCTCACTCCACGCTCACTTCACAAGTTTTCACGGTGAGATGGTCACAGAATAGCAATGCTGGTATAAGATGTTGTACATAAATTATTGAGATCGGATCAGCTACAGTCGGTTTTTTACCCGACTACGGCGGAGCCAAAAGAAAGGGTTATGTTTTTAGCAGTCTATGTATGTATACAGTATGTTATATAACGAAGGGCGTTCCCGTTAACCTGCAATAGTATAGCGTCTATACATGCAAAAAAAAGCATTAAGAAAAGTTTTTTTTTTTGTTTTTTTATAGTAACATATTCACAAAAAATATTAAATTGATACAGAAAAGAAACACTCTGTACACGCACATTTGTCACACTTGTCTTTCTACGTTGAAATACCAGTGTGCGTGTACAGATGTTTCTTTTACGTATCAATTTAATCGTTTTGTGAATATTTAAATTTTTATAATATAACTAGCTGCCCCGCTCCGGCTTCGCACGGGTAGCACTAAGTACCTACACTACCCCTACCCTACCTACCCTACCTGGCCTACCTACCCTATCTACCCTACCTACCCTACCTACCCTATCTACCCTACCTACCCTACCTACCCTACCTACCCTACCTACCCTACCTACCCTACCTACATACCTAGCCTGCCTACCTACCTACCTACCTACCTACCTACCTACCTACCTACCTACCTACCTACCTACCTACCTACCTACCTACCTACCTACCTACCTACCTACCTACCTACCTACCTACCTACCTACCTACCCTACCTACACCTACTTTACGTTTAAACCTTCCCTTGAGGATAACGAACACAACAAAAAAAGAATTGGCCAAATTGGTCCAGGCGTTGTTGAGTTATGCGCTTACCAACACATTTTGCGATTCATTTTTATATTATAAAAATGAATAGACTAGATATAATACTCGCAAAACATTAAAAAAAAAAAAAACATTCAGATTCATTTCATTTATTCATAATAATTTTTACATCGTGTCGAATATTAAAGATTTTACAATTAAAAAAAGAAAATACAAAAATTACATGCCACAAATACTTTGAGGGAGAGTAATAATAATAAATAAATGTCATTTAAATATCCAGATTATCAATGTCACAACTCATTAAGTATAGCTATGTCAGATGTTCAATGTCAATTACTTACTTATATGTCATGAATGTAATTAATCATAAAAATATTTGTTCGATTTATTATATTTTTTTAACATGTATATACGCTATACTATTGCAAGTTAACGGGAACGCCCTTTGTTAGTTAACATACTGTATTTGTATCCACCGTAGCGCCTTAACTACTCATCCGATGTTGCCAATCGATTCGTTATTAAGGTCCGGGTAATATCTTATACGCTACATTTTATAATTTAAAAAAAAACAATATTGATTTAATTGTAATTTTTTTATAGGACAGATGAGTGATGCGTGTGCGTTGTCTGTTAGCAGATTTTTATCCTCTGACATTACCAGCACAATTACATATAAACCTACAAGGACCAACTCTGTAAAAACGGTATCATTGCACTGTGTGCGAGGACCGGTCATAATTCTGTTCTGATATTAAAAGCTCCCGCAGACAGGCGCGACGTGGATCCAGTATAACAATTTCCATTACATTTTTATATAAATGCGGGAGCGGGAGCGGGAGCCTTTATAACAGGCGGCTGAGCAGCTGATAAGAGGTGATTGCAGGCTATTTGTGTCTGAGCATACAATATAATGATTTGATGTTCAAATAATGTTATAATTTTAATAGGTACTTTTGTATGATACCTATGTGATAATGGGTTCATTACTGTATAACTGTTAGGCGTAGTTTATATTCCCTTGAATAAATGTATGTATGGTATGTGATAATGGGTTTATTATTTATTTATATTATACTTTATTGTACACCACAAAGATATATACAAAAAAAAAAACAAACTACAAAATAAACAATGGGCGGCCTACATCGATCACTAATAAAGAAGTTCTTTATTAGTGATCGATGGCGGCCTAACAAAGAAAAAAAAATTAAAGCAAAAGTATATTTTTTTTTTTCTAAGTCCTCTGCTGGGGGCCAAGAAAGACCCTATAACAAATGAATGTCGCACCGCTTTGAAAATACTTTTATCACTTCTGAAAAACCAACAGTTGATTTGATTATTTTATCAAAACAACAAAATCTATAATATAAAAATGAATCGCAAAATGTGTTGATAAGCGCATAACTCAACAACGCCTGGACCAATTTGGCCAATTCTTTTTTTGTTGTGTTCGTTATCCTCAAGGGAAGGTTTAAACGTAAAGTAGGTGTAGGTAGGGTAGGTAGGTAGGTAGGTATGTAGGTGAGTAGGTATGTAGGTAGGTATGTAGGTAGGTAGGGTAGGTATGTTATGTAGGTAGATAGGGTAGGTATGTAGGTAGGTAGGGTAGGTAGGGTAGGTATGTAGGTAGGTAGGGTAGGTAGGGTAGGTAGGGTAGGTAGGGTAGGTGGGTAGGTATGGTAGGTACGGTAGGTAGGGTAGGTAAGGTAGGTAGGGTAGGGTAGGGTAGGTAGGGTAGGTAGGGTAGGTAGGGTAGGTAGGGTAGGTAGGGTAGGTAGGGTAGGTAGGGTAGGTAGGGTAGGTAGGGTAGGTAGGGTAGGTAGGGTAGGTAGGGTAGGTAGGGTAGGTAGGGTAGGTAGGGTAGGGTAGGGTAGGGTAGGTAGGGTAGGGTAGGTAGGGTAGGGGTGGGGTAGGTAGGGTAGGGGTAGGGTAGGTACTTAGTGCAACCCGTGCGAAGCCGGAGTGGGGCAGCTAGTTGTTAATAAAAAAGATAAGTAATATAGATATCTTTGGTTTAGAATATTAGCATAGCAATTAATAATATTGAATAATTTTTATTAAATAAAACTACACCAATTATTTATTATTTGCCACAAAAGCATATCACGTAGGTAGCTACTTAGAACGTTTTCCTGCTTAGAAGCGTTATTAGTTTTATAAGTAAACAATTTAATTAATTAAATGTAAAAAATAACGTTATCGACGCGTATTTCACTTTAGAAAATTATGAACATTTCATATATGATTAATTGTATTCAACTAGCCCTTAGCTTCAGTTTAATAACTATAAGTACCTACTTACTACCTACCAAGTTGGTTTGTTTATTGATATCCCATCATAACTATTATTATAAATGCGAAAATGAGTTAGTTTGTTTGTAACGCTTTCACGCTAAAACGGCTGAACGGATTTGGATGAAATTTGGCACATGGGTAGACCATGACCTGGGTTAGGACGTATGATACTTTTTATCCCGATATTCCCAAGGGATCGAGCCGGAAGGGTCGAGGCCGGGAGAGCCGGGCGTAGCTAATAAAAGTAATAAGCACTGTATAATGTAGGTACCTATTATTAGTTCATAGAAAACATTGAATACACGTTTTCCATAAACTAATAAGTTATTTAAAGTAGTTACATAAAGTTATTTATCAATTTTCAATGTTTAAAAAAAAATACTCCTAAAAACCAAACACTGAAAAGTGAAAAATAACTTTAATTTCGGAAGTCGGTACTTCCGAAATTGGAAGTCAGTTGTTTTTTTTTGTTATAAAAAGTTTTTATTGATAAAGAGGACCACAGTAGCAGATGTAACCTATTTGAATATTAAACGGAGCTAAATTGAGAAAAACCGGTTTCGAAAAAAAAACTTTTTTCATATCTGTCATCTGTCTAATGTCTAAATCCACGTGTATCAAAAACTATTTGTTTATGAATCAATATTATCAATATAGTTATCCATCATTTGACCTTGGAAATTTGCCAAAAGATGAAACAGGTGCGAGTCGGACTCGTACACGAAGGGTTCCTTACAATATTAAACAAAAAAATAATGCCGAAGAAAACACGTTCCTTGTATGGGGACTATTTGTTGTTATAGCGGCAATAGTATAGTAAGTGTCTACCTTTTACGGTTCAAATAATTACAGCAATGTGACAGACGGACGGACAACAGAGCCTTAGTAATAGGATCCCGTTGGCTGGCACATTATGGGTACGGAACCCTAAAAAAATACTACACACAAACGACTACTTTCAATTTCCGTTGAAGTCAATACACTAAAATATAAACAAAGGATTATTTACCAAGTTCATCCACCGAGACAGAGCTCAGCGGCTCCATAGCCATCATTAACCACAATAAACCACAAACACAGTCACAAAACAAAAGAAATAAATTTAAAAAAAAAACACTTGAAAATATCAACTGCGTAAAAAGACACTGAAAATTCCGAGCGAGGCGACCGTCCACCTTGACGGTCTGCGCGGTACTGATGTTAAAATTCGAATTGAGAACGCGTGGACTGGTGAGTAAACAAAGCAATGTTGCGTCGGCGCACACGTTGACACACAATAGTCTGATAGTCACAGAAGGTTTGCTTTACGGAAAGTTATAGCTCTGACGTATGTTTGACGTAGGGAAACAAAAATATATTTGATGCACAAGCTGCAGCGACTCGTGCAAGTTAGGATACGATGACAAATGCATAAAGAAAGCAGTCTTTCTTTCCATCTCATTGTTACCGTAATAATCTTAACATAACATAACGCCTGTTCTTCCGAATGGTAAGGAAGAGGTGTTGATTGATACACAAAATTGTAACGACTGACCAATCCAGTGAGCCAGCGTGGGGCTGTCTCACCTATCACACAATACACTCAGCAGGCGTAGCATGAGCACCGTTTTGTCGACGGAAGAGTAGACAAAAATTACGTTTCCTGTAGACAGTACGACGGCAGCAAAGTAGAAAGAGTCAACTGCACTTTTTACGAAATTCACTCTTTTACATAATTCGACTCGGAATTCTTTGTTTCGTCATAGGATTTATCGGTTGTCAGTGTGATTTTGACAGTAAGGATAGAAAAGTTTCTTCCGAAATAGTCTACCTACAAAAACACCTAGATGACAAAATGAAAG
This sequence comes from Lithophane socia, assembly GCA_947522985.1. Lineage (NCBI taxonomy): Eukaryota > Metazoa > Arthropoda > Insecta > Lepidoptera > Noctuidae > Lithophane > Lithophane socia. Next base: position 1,504,232 of record OX383281.1, on the reverse strand, counting down.
ATTGTAGAAGGATTTCTTCGGTGGATGTCAAAAATGAAGAAACGAACTGTCACTTTGTATAGAAAAAGCTATGTCTATTCTTCGTAGAGATAGAAAGCGCCATGCTACGCCTGCTAGATGCTGTGGGAGCAAGCACACATTCTACCAAGAATAGAAGCGCACCGTTTCCGTATAGCATAATCAGCCTATAATGTTCCCACTGCTGGGACACAGGCCTCCTCTCAGTGAGAGGGAGTGGGCCGTAATCCACCACGCGGGCCCAGTGCGGGTTGGTAGATGTCACATGACTCCGAATTTTTGGTTCTAGGACATGCCGGTTTCCTCACGATGTTTTCCTTCACCGTTTTGAGAGCAGTGGTGATGAAATAATTGACACAAAGTAAAGCGCTTGTCAGGGTTCGAACCTACGACCTACACCTCGTAAGTCGCGGCCGTTGCTACTCGGCCACCACTGCTCTCATCATTCCGTATAATGGCATGAAAATCGTCAACCCTGGCCTCGAAGACCATCCCGGAGGCGCTACAAAAGCGTGGTAGACCCAACAGCATCTTGAATACATTGTTATACTGGACACGCAGGGCGTTGTATGCCCTCAGCACTAAAATAAAATAAAAATTGATGAATCCATACTAATATTATAAATTCGAAAGTAACTCTATCTGTCTGTCTGTCTGTATGTTACCTTTTCACGCCTAAACCACTGAATGGATTTCGATATTTGGCAAGGATATAGATGGCATCCCAGGGAAGGACATAGGCTACTTTTTATCGACATACCACGCGGGCGAAAGCTAGTGAATTATGATTTTATTTCACTTCTAGAAATCTAATTGTATCTCTTTCTAGAATATTCTAGGTATAGATAGTCTTCTGAATCTTCTTATTTCACAATATTATTACTAATAAGTCATTGTTCTTTGTAGAAGCTACTCGATAATGTTAATGACACGACATTTTAATAATCTGTTTCTTAATTTACCCGCTGCAACGTGTTTTCTATTATTATTGATGTTGTTGGTAAAGTAATAAGTAAGAGTTTGCGACTGCCTCTGCGTATCCATACTGCATACTTATATTATAAATTCGAAAGTAACTCTGTCTGTCTGTATGTTACCTTTTCACGCCTAAACCACTGCACGGATTTCAACAAAATTTGGCGAGGAGATAGATGGCATCCCGGGGGGCTACTTTTTGATTAAAAATAATCCTTTAGGGGGTGATATAGGGGATGATTTGTATAAGATTCCCAGCATTTCTTAAGTATCCCGGTAGTACGTTCTCGTGGGACGATATCCGACATCCACGCGGGCGAAGCCATAGTAATTAATATTTTATTAATACAAATATCCTGGGTGAAAGTAGCCTAAGTCCTTTTCCAAGTGAAATTTGCCAGATAGGTAGCCTCTATCTGGCAAATTTCATAACAATATGGATATAGATTCTTGGCGTCAATTTCTTCTTGAGATTGGAAGTTGGCGGTGTGATACCCCCGTGCCTCGGAAAGCACGTTAAGCCGCGCCTGATCTCTCTCCAGTCGTGTCGGATTACCATCCCATCGGACTAGAGAGAGAAGAGAGAGTGCACCAGTGTATGCGCACACACTTGTGCAATATAACTCCCGCGTCAAAGGCTAGTCTGCGTTGAGAATGCGCCGAAATATGGTACGGAGGACTATATTTCAACAATGTCAATACCAACAAGTCATTGTTCTTTGTAGAAGCTACTCGATAATGACACGACATTCTACAGTAATCTGTTTCTAAATTTAGCCGCTGCAATGTGTTTCCTTGTTTATGTGATGTTGTTGGTAAAGTAATCAGAGGAGCTCGTGGCTAAGGAGGAGCTCGTGGTTAAGTAATAACAGCCGCACGGGTCGATCCATCAGGTTAAGCTACGCTTGCCGGGGTTGGTCCGTGGATGGGTGACCATCTTTACATACCGAGACTCCTCCGTGACTCGGAAAGCACGTTAAGTCGTTGGTCCTGGCTGTCATTTGTGGACCTTTGACAGTCGTTACGGGTCGTCAGAAGCTCGAAAGTCTGACAACCAGTCTTACCAAGGGGTATCGTATTACCCAGTTACTGGGTTGTGGACGTCAGATAGGCATGTAATATACTGGTATTCAGCTGCATCCGGTTAGACTGTAAGCCGATCCCAACATAGTTGGGAAAAGGCTAGGCAGATGATGATGTTGGTAAAGTGATCACTAAATATTATAAAACGAAAGTCCTCCGCCGCGTCTGTCTGTTCGCGATAAACTTAAAACCTACTGCACAGATTTTCATGCTGTTTTCACCAATGGATAGAGTGGTTCTCGAGGAAGATTTTAGTATATAATAACCGACATCCACGCGGGCGAAGCCGCGGGCATCAGCTAGTATTAAATAAGGAAGGAAGGAAGGAATGAATAGAATATTTTATAAGGTTTATGATTTTTAGATACGATTTTCTCATCGACAACTTCTCAGGCAGTAGCCGTGAGGGATGAGTTTCCAAAAAAATAGCCATGGTGAAAGGTAAATTAGCAAAGTACTATATTTAAAAAAAATTCGCGGCTCTTTTTTTTCAGAGAGCTGTTTTCCGGGTTATTACATGAGGCGCGGGCGGCAGTCATTTAGCGGGTGTCTACAAGTCATAACTTATGACCTCTGTAGAAAATTAGCTAATTTATAATGAAATTGGGTTAATTTTGGTACTAAAAACGACATTTTTTTTTTTTGTACGTATTCATATATACACAAAAAAAAATGTTTTATAAATTAAGCAGCAAGTATTGCTATTCAAAAATAGCAATAATTGCTGCATAATAAAAAATAAAAAAACTTTTTTTTAATAATAATGCGGTACTTATGCGCCCCTTTCGGACATTTTGTATAAGAGTTCCTTATACGGCGTGTAACAAAAACACTGTCCAAGTGTTTTTGTTACACGCCGTATAAGGAACTCTTATACAAAATGTCATGCTTCTAGAGCCAGCGGTTTAGACTGTGGGTTGTCTGCCAGTGATTTTAATATTAATGGACTTGCCTTCTGTTTCTTCTTATGACACAATTTTATTACCAACAAGTCATTGTTCTAATAATCTGTGTCTAAAATTAGCCGGCTACAACATGTTTACATTTGTATGTTGTTGGAAATACCCGACTACTGAAAAATCACGCTCTAACAAGAAAATATTTTCATCTGAAATTGTTATGTACAAAATATTCAATATTTATCGCAGCTTACACGAATTTTTCAACATGCTTGCTAGTAAAGTGGCTCTTATTGAATCGCTTTTAGGTTCATAATGCGGTGTATTAAACCTGCGTGCTTTTTATTTTACGCACGTGTGGCGCACTAGTGCGGTAATGTGCGCCACAGATTACTATTTACTAGTCGGAGTAGCAAAAAGGGACAAAAACCGAATTCCGAAATTAAAGTTTTTTTTTCTCTTTTTAATGTTTTTTTTTTAAGTCGGTTGGTTTTTTTTGTAAAAATTTTTTTCCTTCGCCGTATAGAGAGCAGTGGTGCAGTGCATTTCTTGAATCAAACCTGACTTGGATACATTTTGAATATCCTTGGAATCAGATCATAACCTTATTTGTTCACGCGTCCTCACAAGTCCCCAGACACACCTGGGTGTAAAGGAAGCGACTATTATTTTCTGCCTGCAGACATATAAACAATCAGTTTAACGGAGACAGTGACCGATCGAGGTCAATTTCGCGAATTGTATGGCCAAAATAACAAGGCAGTCGACCGGGAGACGAGGACTTGGTCACGTAGGCTGAGAGTGCGACACTTCATATCTGAAGAGGTCTGGTTAGGTCGTTAAAGCTACGGCTTACTTACAACAGCTGCTATACAGCGTTTGCAATTTACCAGCGAATGACGTCACTGAAACGTTATTTATAAAACTAATGACAAAAAAAAAACAACCGACTTGAAAAAAAAACCCTAAAAATTGAAAAATAACTTTAATTTCGAAAGTCGGATGTCTTTGCTTTTCAATTTTCGTTTTTTGCCACCGACTAAAGTAATTTTTTACTTTTTAGTGTTTTTTTTTTAAGTTTTTATTTATCACTTTTTAGTTGTGGTACCTACCCCACACAAATTCGAATATCCACCGCCTCTGAAACATAACCTACCACACAAAAAAAAATCATCAAAATCGATTCATATTTGGCGGAGTATACGAATTGAAAATCTCCTCTTTTTTGAAAAAAATGACACATTGTTGTTGTTAAAACATTTCACTTTGTTATTTGTTTTTTTTTATTTTACGATCTGTTGCCAAATAAATATTATTCATTCTATCTTTTTATAACTAACGGCCGGAATCCTAACCAATATTATAAATGCGAAACTGAGTTTTTTTTGTTACGCTTTCACGCTAAAACGGCTGTACGGATTTGGATGAAATTTGGCACAGAGCTAGACCATGACCTGGAATAGGACATAGGATACTTTTTATCCCGATATTCCCACGGTGTCGAGACTTACGCGGGTGAAACCGCGGGTCGCAGCTAGTCACAGTATAATTGTTGGAGCCATCCGTAACCGCACAGGATATACGCCTGTATCAGTGTGTGATGTAACTTTGAAAAGAGAAGTTTCCGTTAATCAGCGCCATTATTTATAGACAAACCCACAAATAACGCAATCCCGTTATCATCTAAATGGCCACAAAAGAGTTCTGAAACTCATTCATCATGAAACGCAAATATATTTATTTTATCAATTTTATGAGATCACGTCACTGATGAATGACGTTCAGACAAACCCAGATAAATATCTTCTAATCTGTTGGTCGTATATAATGAAGATATTATATACAAATTGTATTTACTCAAACAAAGGATTGTACAACTGTGTTATAAACATGTACTTACACATGTTTATACACGTTTTACAAAAAAAATCTAGTAATAAAAACTAAAACCCAACTACGACTTAAAAGGTATAAACAAGACACCACAGACAGACAAATTAAAAATCCGGAGTCACACGTGTTAATCGAACAGATTACGTGTGACTCCGGATTTTTAATTTGTCTGTCTGTGGTGTCTTGTTTATACCTTTTAAGTCGTAGTTGGGTTTTAGTTTTTATAACTAGCTTTTTTTTTTAATTCTTTTTTTGTTATAATATAATATATATTTTTGAAATGTGCTCATTAAGTCCTTTCATTTGATACCCAACATGGTACGATTAAACCATTTTTTTGTATGTTCCTCACTTTATGTCCTCTAGAGGGCGCCATTTTTAATTTAATGTGACTTCACATAGCCTATAACCAGCGGACAATCACGACGCTTCTAACGATACCTCGTTTGTCAAATTGTGATAAGTGGTTTGGAAGATAGGAGGGAACAGATGAACATACATACATACATACATACATACCGGTCAAAATCATAACCCTCCTTTTTTCTTCGCCGTAGTCGGGTAAAAATAGGTGAGCACTGCTCTCTTAGCTAGGTTATGAAAACCTGTAACCCGTAAAAGGAGCTAAAAAAAAAACAAACCACAATTTGAACCGGAATTGGATGAAAATTCTATTAAATCTGACATACGTGACAGTACTCTCGTCTCGCAGCTTCGTCAGATAATCTAGCGCGGACAGACCAATTACTATCGACCTGATTGGACTTAGCTACATTATTGTGTGAGGTGGTCTACGTGATATGAAACTCGTTCGATATATCCACGCTTGACTACCATCTGATGTTAATCGATGATGCATTTGATGATGACTTTCAAATTTGCTGCAGTGGAGCTGTGGTGGCCCAATGGTAACGGCCGCGACTTACAACCAACTTCCAAAAAAATCTTCTAAAAATCTAAAGTATTAAAAAAAAATGTAGTGTTAAATATGGTACCGTGGTTCGAAACCCTTTGCGAATCCGATTCGCATTTGACCGGTTTTTCCATTACACAATATGTCAAACAATAGCAGAATATTGACATCGGCATTGCTTGTCCTATCAAATAATATAACTTGGAAGAACAATCTTTACAAAACGATCAGAAATGATCAATGTATTCTATCTATGTTTTCAATTGACCACTCATCGCTACTTTTGGCTTTGCATCACTTCTCCGGGTACAGGTGTCAGTGCACACTTACATGGCAGATACAGTCATAGCCCATAGATAAATAATGAAAACAGAACCCCGCAAACATAACTATAAATTACATCACCTAATTCCGGCCATTCCCATCAGAGATCAACTCCATACAAACTTGCATTAAATTTATAAATAAGTACTATTCGTGTACTCATTGACGTCAGTCATAGAAAGATCGTGTATTACACGTGGTCGCTAGATTGTTTGTACACACGAAAATATATCAAGCTATACGTTGCCAGTATAAGGTGGGAGCTCGTGGCTAAGCAATAACAGCCGCACGAGTCGATCCATCAGAGGGCCTAGACAAAGTGACATTCTATCAGCGATAACGATGATGGAAAAGGCAAAAATGTATAGGACTGACATATGCTATCGAAAAGCTTATGTCAATCCTGTTGAAAGTCGTTGTAGAAATACGAAACGCTTTGGAAGCGATTGTCACTTGTCTAGACCCTCTGGCTAAGCTACGAGACTCCTCCGTGCCTCGGAAAGCACGTTAAGCCGTTGGTCCCGGCTGTCATTTGTAGATCTTTGACAGTCGTTACGGGTCGTCAGAAGCTCGAAAGTCTGACAACCAGTCTTGCCAAGGGGTATCGTATTACCCAGTTACTAGGTTGTGGAGATCAGATAGGCAGTCGCTCCATGTAAAACACTGGTGTTCAGCTGCATCAGGTTAGACTGGAAGCCGACCCCAACATAGCTGAGAAAAGGCTAAGAAATCAGAAAAACAGGGTGAAGAAAAATACGTTTAACTCATTGGCCATCAATATAGAAAAGGCCAATGCCCAGGAGTGGATTGCCGTAAACAAATGACGGTGGTGTTGAAAGCGACAGTGACTACGTGACAAACTACACAACGACATTCCCGGGAAAACATAACAACACAGCCCACAGCATGCAATAAGCCCCCGCGAGCTGCTCCAATTTCTACATTTTTTCATTTTTATTTTTGGTTTTAAATTACTTACGTACAAGTTTTGTTATTATTGGTAACTTTTTTTTTTATTATATATTATATTTATTTTATTACCTACACAGTGACATGAATATTTACTTTGTGAAGTATAATATTATTATTATTTTAATTATTGTGAATTTGAGGACTATGTGGATCATATTTTTTATTTATCTGGCAGTTTGAGTACTATAGGCGGCCTACCCAAATGTCCTTTCTTTGGTATTGTTCGTCGAGTCGTTGAGCTCCTTAAGTTCTGAGTTGAGCTACACGATTACTGACAAATGCGTGCACTGACTGGACAGGTCCACTCAAATTTGTATGGATCTTTCCTCAAAAGACCATTTCAGACACAAATCTACATGTTCCTCAAATGATCTGACGAAGATTATTTCCGGATTTTTGTATTTATATTTACATTGACATTTTATTCCATCGAGATATAAGTACTGACCAAGATTATTTCCGGATTTTTATATTTATATTTACATTGACATTTTATTCCATCGAGATATAAGTACTAACGTACTAGAGAAGACACCGTAAATTCCTACTTTGTCTCGTTCAACTGCGGCGATCGCGCCGCAGTTTGTCGAAGAAAACGCGTAAGTGCCGTGATTTACATGGCGCTTAAGACCTTTTTGCCGAGAATAAATACACTTCCGCAGCAAATCTAGCACTGTGGTAAATTAGGTACGGTTTAGACGAATTGTTATTATTTTAGCGCTGCAGCGAACTAAAGATTAAATACGAAGAATAGGACAATTCAGTTATTTGACGTAGCTTCTCTAGTACGTTAGTACTTATATCTCGATGTTTTATTCAAACATTGACATGAATATTTACTTTGTAAAGTATTATATTATTTTTAATTACTGTGAATGTGAAGATTATGTGGATCTTTCTTTTCTTTTTTATTATTTATTTTTTCTTAATTTTAATTATTAATCATAGTCTGGCAGTTTGAGTAATTTATGCGGCCTAACCAAATGTCCTTTCTTTGGTATTGTTCGTCAAATCGTTGAGCTCCTTAAATTCGGAGTTGAGCTGCACGATTACTGACAAATGCGTGCACTGACTGGACCTGTCCAGTCAGTGCACGCAATCTGTGTGGTTCTTTCCTCAAAAGACCATTTCAGACACCTATCTACATGGTCTTCTCATAATCTGACCAAGATTATGTCTGGACTTTAAAAGAGACTGTGACCTTTGAGTTTGTTTCGGCCTTTCTTCTCAGAGTAGTCAGATAGGAAACGCCGACCTCATCTAGTTTTAAAAATGTGATTGACGTGTAAAAGTGTTTGTACAAACCTACTTACAGAAATAAAATCATTTATCATTTATCAATAATGCGACGACGAAACGTATCAACCATACTGTCAAAGATATACACAAATGACACCAACATAGTTGGAAAAGGCCAGCAGATGATATTCGTACGTGAATCTTGCACTAATAGGGCCACAGGACAGAAAAAATACCCACTCGTTAAAAGCCAACAAAATAGTTAAAAAATCAGTATTGTATTAACTACTAATGTCTTGGTATGTAAGGATGGTCACCCATCCACGGACCAAAAAGATCCACAAATGACAGCCGGAACCAACGACAGAACGTTATTTCCGAGGTACGGAGGGGTCTTGGTACGTAAAGATGGTCACACATCCGCGGCAAGGGTAGCTTAACCTGATCGATCCATCCGTGCGGCTGTTATTACTTAGCCACAAGTCCCTCAAATGTTGCCAGTATATGCAGCTGAATACCAGTATATTATGAAGCGACTGCCTGTCTGACCTCCACAACCCAGTCAATGGGTACTACTGTTTGCCAAAAGTTAAAATGCCGTAATGCATGCACAAATGCATTCTTTAGACCAAGACACCTGCGTTTGTCAATGGGATGTTCCCGTGTACCTTAATAGGACATAGGGTCGGTCCCATCTCCATACAAACGCTCTCGCCTGTTTTCTCCCTGGTTTATGACCTTAGGGCCTTAGGGCAATGATTTTTTACGGTTAAATAAATATCAACTAGTTATAGGCCCCTATGTTTTCCGTTTTGATGATACATTATCTGTAGAAGCACTAGAACCCTCAGAAAATGCTCAAAATTGCCTGTTTAGACCGCTGTCATCAGAGACATATTGTGGAAATTTGACAACTGTTAATGAAAAAAGAAAAACATAGGGGCACAGTAAATATTGTTCTTAATCAATTTATAAAATATCTTTATTATATTTGTCGTCTTCTTGTTCTATTACATTGTATTGTACCTTATTGTTACAATACAACAAATACAACTAAATGAATAGGATTAATAACTAACAAAAAAAAACTAAAACTAAAAGGACTTACTAATAGATATAAAAACAAAGGGACCCTCAGGCGTCGAAGTATTCGTCCGCATCGCTGTCATCCGGAAAAGTGCCCAGAAGACTGGCAGCATTGCCACGTTGAATGGCAATGCTAATTCTTTGGCCAAAGAACAAGCCAGCCCTCTGGTCACGTGAAGTATCGACCAGTCGGTGAGAAATTTCCTTAAAAAGGAGACGCGCACTCGGGCCCCATGACCCGAGCGTTTCGACCCCAAACGGCTCAAAACTGTAGTTGCCCACAAGGTTACAGTATTTGCGCCGCTTGAGGGTCTCAGCAGCCGCAGCAGCGGCGCCAGCACAGCCCGCCGTGCTAGGAACATGGGATGGCGCAAGGGTGTCGACACACGTTGCTTCCCACACCAGAGGCCTACCTTCCAAGGCAGCAACGTCATGCCATCTGGTCTCTTCCCATCGTCACGTACCAAGCCGTTTGGTTCTAATACCGCTGGTACGCCGGCGGTGACAAGGGCTCGACGAATAATATCGTTGATGCTGGCGTGCCGTGCTATGCGGCCTGCACTCCTGTAACAGGACAGGCCATGGTGCCAAATATCTTTATAATTGGTCCAATATTGGAGGAGGAAATAGACGAGAGTCGAACCTCGAATTATGACTTTTTGTATGGAGAAAAAACTTTTTACAAAAAAAAAACAACAGACTTAAAAAATAAACTTTAATTTCGGAAGTCGGTGTCTTTGCTTTTCAATTTTCGTTTTTTGCCACCGACTTCCGAAATTAAAGTTATTTTTCTCTTTTTTAGTGTTTTTTTTTTAAGTCGGTTGTTTTTTTTTTGGTAAAAAGCTTTTATTTTTCACTTTTTAGTCGTGGTAACTACCCCACACAAATTCGTATACTGTTATCTGCTATGTGATGGAGTCAATTAACATGTCATCAGAATACGCAAAGTGGGAAAAATACTTAACTATCGAAGCTAACTCAAAAACTATGCGGGCAAAATTAACAAAATTTATATGGGACCACCTCTGAAGCATGACCTACCAAACAAAAAAAGAATCGTCAAAATCGATTCATAATTGGCGGAGTAATCAGGTAACATACACACAAAAAAAAAAAAAAAAAAAACTCACGAAATGAGAACCTCCTCCTTTTTGAAGAAGTCTGTTAAAAAGACCGACCCTATTCCCTCTTAAAACCCACACAACAGCAAGAAATGTCTATGGTAACAATAACAAGTCTGGTCCACTGCACCGTTAACATAATTTCGAAGGACGCCAACCGGTTTTGGAGTACGTGACTCGGAAGATGTACTCAGTGCAGCCAACAGATGCTTTGGTAGTAGCAACGTAAACCGTGAGCACGATAACAACACGTTTTCGTGAAGTTCTGAGGCCCATTCAAAACATGAAATTGATTTTTATCCCCTTCCAATTGCTTTATTGGTAATGAGCTGTTGTTAAGGCTGTACCCTACCTCGGATTTTATTTCGCTCGCACCATACTACTCGCGACCTGAGTGAGAGCGAGACGGAGTGGGACGCTAGCGGCTCGAAAGCCTCGAAAAGTTTAGGTCTATTTTGCCCATTTGAGCGAAACTTCAAATTTTCGCACAAATTCTGCTGTAACCAGGATATTCAACCCTGCAACCGTGTTAAAATAATAAATCTGTCAGAAAATGATTCCTCACCCTTGGAAGACACTTTTAAAATAAATAAAAAAACCTATCTAAAAATACAGTAAAAGTAATAACTTCGAAGGACGCAAACCGGTTCCGCGGTAGCTACGTGACTCAAAGCGTGCTTTACAACCTACGTGCGTACGCGCATATCTTAGTTTTAATTACGAAAAAGAGGGAAATACGGGAGGGGAGCACCGTCGGGTGTTGTCTTGATGCGTGCGAGTTTATCGGACAAGTGGGAACTTGTACCAGTGTTTTACATTTTTTGTTTGTACCCCGTCCGTTTGTATGTCACCCGACAATCCGACCACCAATTCTTACCAACGGGTATCGTGTTACTCAGTAAAACTGTGTTGTCGAGTTTAGATAAACAGTCGCTCCATGCAGCATACTGGGGTAGTATTATGAAGTACTAGCTGCGCCCCGCGATTTCACCCGCGTAAGTCTCGATCCCGTGAAAATATCGGGATAAAAAGTATCCTATGTGTTAATGCAGGTTATAAACTATCTGTTTGCCAAATTTCATCCAAATCCATTCAGTAGTTTTTACGTGAAAGAGTAACAAGCATCCATCCATCCATCCATACTTACAAACTTTCGCGTTTATAATATTAGTAAGGAAGAAAGGATTAATGCTATCATTATTCCACTGTGAAAACGGGATGGTGCTATCGGCTTTGTATAGCTCTGTCTCTCTCTAAAACTGGAAACATATCTTCATAATACTACCTCAGGTCAGATTGAATACCAGGCCGTATTCAATCTGACCTCAATACAGGCTGGTAGGGACATCAACGCGCAAACTGTAACCATGAATTCAGCACATGCTTCTAGAACCGTAGAAATTTTTCGTCCGTTATCAAAATGTAATCAGCAAGCGAGCAGAGGACCAGTAACGGCACTGACTTTCGAGTTTGTAGGTCGTAGGCTCGAAGTGCTCGAACCCAGACAGGCGCTTTACTTTGTATAATTTATTCATCACCACTGCTCTCAAAACGATGAAGGAAAACATCGTGAGGAAACTGGTAAGACCTGGATTAGGACATAGGATACTTTTTTATCCCGATATTACCATGGGATAAGGACTTATGCGGGTGAAACCGCGGGGCGCAACTAGTAATAAATAGTTTCTTGATAAAGGCTATTTGAATTTGCATACCATTGTGCCGCAAAGCCGAACACACCAGTGTACATCTCCCGCCTGCACTACACCACTAAGGCGTAGGACATCATGGAGTACGTGCGCCAAAAGACGAGATACGCGCCCAGGGTGCAGTTACTTAGAGGCAAAGTTTGCGCCCTCACGCCCCTAACCGCCGCCGCCGCTGGAGACGCCCTGGGCGTCGGGAATCCCAGGCGGATTCCCGGCCACCATAGGCGCGGGCTTGCGAACGGCGAGCAATGGGTAGCTCGCCGTCCGACCAGGACCAGGCCCGGGTCGATGGCGCGTCGTGTTCCACGCGCGCCTCAAAGAGATGTCAGCACAATTGGCGGGGTCCGCTAGGACCGATGCCTGCCAGGGTTGCGGGTTAGTCCGAAAGGGATACCGGGACCTTGGCAACAGGCAACTGAAGGAACACGGGTGGGTTTTAGTCAGTAAAAGTCTGACACGCCGTTCCGCTCCACCCAGAGCGGGAGAAGTCATTGGATGATTTCCCACCGTCAAAAAAAAAAAAAAAAAAAGGGTGCAGTTACTTGATTCGCGCCGGAACGTCAACTTCAAGGCGTTCGTCGTGCGTGTTCCGAACTGTTATCTGCCCCTCATCATGGAAGAAGACTTTTGGCCCCAGGACGTGGTGTTCCGTCGCTTCCGCGGACAAGGTCCACAGGACAGCACAAAGTCTAGCTAGTGCAGAGTGAAGTGCTACTAACATAGTCTAAGCCTTATTTACTAACACAAATTTTGTTTTATAATATATCTATGTCTAGATTAAGGTATTTTTCTATGAGCCTGTGTCGCCTGAAATAAATGGTAATAAATAAATTGTCAAGCAACAACCAACCTGACCAAGGATAATAGATAACTAGATGGAAACAAGGACTTTTGGGATTACAGATAACCGCCACTAAGCCTTATCTCAGTAGCTCCAAACATACCATTTGCATAGGCCCGTCACGCGACTGATAGTGCAGATAAGACTAACTCATTAGTAGTTAGTACAATATTGATTTTTGGACTATTGTGTTGGCTTGATAACGAGTGGTTAAGGGGGCTGGCCAGTGGCACTATTAGTGCAAGATTCACGTATGAATATCATCATCTGCCTGCCTTTTTCCCAACTATGTTGGTGTCGGCTTCCAGTCTATCTATCCTATGCATCTATCCGAATGCAGCTGAATGACAGTATTTTACATGAAGCGACTGCCTATCTGACCTCCACAACCCAGTAACTGGGCAATACGATACCCCCTGGTAAGACTGGTTGTCAGACTTTCGGGCTTCTGATGACCCGTAACGACTGTCAAAGATCCACGAATGACAGCCGGGACCAACGGCTTAACGTGCTTTCCGAGGCACGGAGAAGTCTCGGTATGTAAAGGTGGTCACCCATCCACAGACCAAACCCGGCAAGCATAGCTTAACCTGATGGATCGACCCGTGCGGCTGTTATTACTTAGCCACGAGCCCCGAATGATACGATATGGATATGGACGTAACACCACAATAATTGCACAAACTACGCATTAACACTAAGTTGTGTAAGTAATTCGTATGGAACAGGTCGAAAGTCACAAGACAATGGACCAGCTATTTAATAGATTACTGAATAATAAGACAATAGCTAGAATAGTCAAGGTCTTGGACAGTTCATGTTCATTCATATGTTTTTGATGTGTAACATCTTTCCTCTCGCTTTCCTGCGATCTGTGGGAGTGATTTCGTGAAAAAGGATGGAAGTCTGTAACAGGAAGCTGGGGAAGCGCGCGCTATTTGATTTGACCAATGAGCGCGCGCGGTGCTAGAGTTGGCCATCAGATGGTACCAACGCATTTTCCGAGAGGTGGTAAATAGGATTAGGATGATGATGATGATAATGATGGTGATGAAGATGTCAGATTCGCCAATGATGAAGAAGAAGTAAAAGAAGATTAGATAAGACATTAAAAAAAAAGATTTTGAAGGATTGCTGCCAGACTTCAGTGATGATAGATAGATAGAATACTCTTTATTATGCACACCATAAAAGATACAGACATAAATGGATATAGAGGAGATATATGATATGATATAGAGGAGTGGAATGGCTGCTCGAACATTCATCATGAATCTGGACAGTAGTTTGTGGAATTTACCTATAATGGCTATGCTTGTAGTTGGAAAACTACGTGATCGAATCAGAAATGAAGAGATCCGCAAGAGTACATAGGTAACCGACATAGCCTAAAATAATTGTCAAACTTAAGTGCTAGGCACATTGCTCGCAGAACAGATGGCCAATGGGCCAAAAGATTAGAGTGGCGACCGCGTATCGGAAGACGTAGCGTTGGAAAGCCTCGCCAGAGGTGGACCGATGACCTGGTGAAGACCACAGGAATCGGCGGGAAGCGAGAAGCACAGAACCGGTCGCAGTAGCTTGGGGGGTATGTCCAGGGGGACAAGTCTACTAATTTACAAACGTGTCAGTGGTCTCGCAATGATGAGTTTTTCACAGATTTTGTATGACATATCTGTCATAAACTGATCATTGTGAGACCACTGCCACGTTTGTAAATTAGTAGACTTGGCCCCCAGGAGTGGACGTCTTTAGGCCGAAATGATGATGACCTATAGTGATAACATCAAAAGGCAATATGATGATGTATAGATTTAGCAATTTTTTTGTTTAAGTCAAACCTACTTTTACCGTTGCCAGCACCTTAATTATAAGTATCCACTCATAAACGCCATTTTGACACCCCGTTGCGTTCCTATTAATCAAGAGTTCTAAACAAATAAAAAAAAACAAGACCAATAGGTTATTGTGTTAGCAATGTTAGCATTCAACCTTGACATACCTAATGAGTACGTCACTCATCGTGTAAGTAATGTACCGTATGTTGTTATTGAAGATATGTAACATGTGGCTAATGAGGTGTGGCAACATGCAAAAATATCCGCGAGTCGGGCATTTTTTTCATAAAATTCAAACCAGCAGATTATATAGTACTAGCTAACGCCCGCGGCTTCGCCCGCGTGGTATGTCAATGAAAAGTACCCTATGTCCTTCCCCAGGATGCCATCTATCTTGTTGCCAAATTTTATCGAAATCCGTTCAGTGGTTTGGGCGTGAAAAGGTAACATACAGATAGACAGACAAACAGACAGACAGAGTTTCTTTCGAATTTATAATATTAGTATGGATAGCCATGCCGAACGCTGGACGCAGAGACCAGCGCTCGGCGTGGCAACACGTCGTGTTCGGGTTCGCGACTGATCAATCGCCACGTGTCGATTTCTTGCAGGGTTTTTATGACTCTTGAGGAATAGTTAAGCGGAACAGGTTACTAAATATATCTACGTCTATTGTATTTCATAATGGATTTCCGCAGTCACGCCTGAATCAATTAACTATCTATAGGCTGACTTGATTGAAGTCAATATAATTTATGATCAATCGATTTTTAAGGATCGGAGCACGTGGATGGCTTTTGATAGGCTAACAATTTCATCACAATAGGCACTAACGATATAGTAAAGTTGCATAACATGTTAACTCAGCCGTGCAGTTTTTGAAATAGTGAATACATATGCGATATCAGTTCCGGATGAATGCCTTTCAAGTAAAGATATTGTGAAAGTGTGGCGATCTCGCTTAGAAAACGCATGAATGGAATATTGTGAATTGTGATGTACGCCTGCAAACTGAGTGCTACATCACTCATGTATTTGTATGGTCAGTCACATGTCATCATCATGTTCCTGCCCTTGTCTCATGTTACTTGGGGTCGGCTCCACTTGTTTTCTTCTTCCACTCTCCCCTGTCAACCGTCACGCTATGATTGACTCCCTTCTCTTTCATATCACATCATCTGCCTAGCCTTTTCCCAACTATGTTGGGGTCGGCTTCCAGTCTAACTGGATGCAGCTGAATACCAGTATTTTACATGGAGCGACTGCCTATCTGACCTCCACAACCCAGTAACTGGGTAATACGATACCCCTTGGTAAGACTCGTTGTCAGACTTTCGAGCTTCTGACGACCCGTAACGACTGTCAAAGATCCACAAATGACAGCCGGGACCAACGGCTTGACGTGCTTTCCGAGGCACAGAGGAGTCTCGATATGTAAAGATGGTCACCCATCCACGGACCAACCCCAGCAAGCGTAGCTTAACCTGATGGATCGACCCGTGCGGCTGTTATTACTTAGCCACGAGCTCCTCACATGTCAGTAGTAACTCTTGAACTATGAAAACCGTCTTCATCACCTACCTTTTCCCAACTATGTCGTGGTCGGCTTCCAGTCTAACCAGATGCAGCTGAATACCAATATTTTACAGCCGGTGTGGATGTGGAGCTATGTCACAACCTATGTTCTATCTCCTATCATGCCGTCTGTGTCCCAAAATTCGTAGTCAAAGTGACCTCTGCGCTGCCACCGACAATGCCGTGGTAGTGGCGAAGTTTTGGACCAAAAAGATTTGAAATACTGTCATGCCAGCGACACAAGGAAGAAGAGACCAATATGTTACCTAGAGCGACTGCTTATCTGACTTCCACAACCCAGTTACTGGGTAACACGATACTCCTTGGTAATACTGATTGTAAAGGTGTCTCCAAACATTGAGCGGCAAGAGCGCGGCAGCAACACACTGCATTTGCAGGACACATTTCTGCCGCGCTCTATAGGACTAAACCGACGAATGTTTGTGCGGCATATCCGAGACACGCCTCGCACTTCAGTTGGCATGAAAGCGGTTGCGTGTGTTGTAGTTCTGCTTATAATTCGTCCAAACACAATTACTGACGAATGTTTGCTAGAAATGTTTGTGCGCGGCAGGTAGACAGAAGCGTTCGCGCGCGGCAGTCGTTCAAACACAGCACGGCACGCCGCGGCTGCCCGCTCGATTGCCGCGCAATGTTTGGATACAAAAACACACCTTTAGACTTTCCGTAACTACTGTGAAAGATACAGACTTCGTCAATAATGTTAATAAATGCCAATAAAACACAAGACAGATGCTACATTTTATCGCTACTACAACCCACATGCATCCTTGTGAACCTCATTTGATATAAACTATAAATATCAGTTTATTTTCTACGCAATCAGATTTACTCGTAAAAGGCAAAATTTATATCTTTAGCCTTGACTGTGGAATAAAATTGAACATGTCCGAATGGCGGTAGCAGTTTTATTGATGATATTAATAAATAAATACGGATGACATAAGTACATGTGCCATAATGAACATCGTACCGATTCATGCTTGCACCCACATTATGCAAAATATACAAGGTAGTACAGATAGCATTACTGCAATAAATGAAAACACTGACAATACTAATGCATAGAGTATTATGGAACTATCAAATAAATCCTAACATTGAAATCAAAAACGTGATTTTTTCAATCAAACTAAATAGTCGTGATGACCGACTGTGGGTTTAGCCAATCTTTGACTAGCTGTAGTGACTAAACTATTGTATATATTTGATTAAATTTTCGTATGCAGACTGGTAACGTCATTAGAGATACGCAAGTTAATTTAATGTCGTATTTTCGTCGTCTCCACTTTGTATATGTTTCATGTTGTAGGGGGCGCGCATATTGCCAATAAGGAGAATGCGCTAAGGTAGCCCGCGAAATTCAAATTTTCTTACGTCTTTTGCAATTTGCAGGTCAGTGTCGGGTCTACAGCAGTTGGAAGCGTCGGCGGCTGCCGTCAACGCGTCTACGACTGCCGCCAACCAGTTTCGAAGTTGCCTCATACATGATAACATGACCGACGCGACGCCTGCAATTGCTTCCGTCGTTGGCGCGTGCATCTCGTGTATATGAGCACTAAGGATCATAGCAGGTGGCATTCTGTAGTTTCTGCCTACCCCCATGGGACTTTATATATATGATGTCAAAAGATGATGCAGGCGACGATGGTGCACACCTGACTATCAGTAATCATAACTATTGTAGGCATAGAGATATAAATTATAGTTTAAAGTACCTGCAACTAACTATGAACAGTAAGTAGACACGGGTTTGAACAACACGACGTTCCTCACCACACTCACTCTCTTGTCAGTTCGAGATTCATTCATTTGTCACAGTAAAGCGGTACAAAATGTAATTTTGAGGTATTGGGACATTCCATCATTTTGTATGGGACATTTGAAGTGCCTCTTGTATGTCCTACGCAACACTAATCTACATAATAGCTCACTCGTCTACGATGCGCACTAAGCGATTTGTGCAATACGTGCACTCTATGTAATATTATATCTCTATGATTGTGGGATTGTGACCACCGCTTACAGCAGTATTACTTCAGTGTAGGAAAGAGATGAAGCTCTACAGGACGTATAGCTCCGTCTCTTTCCCCCACGTCTCTTTCCCCTGTAAGCGGTGGTGGTAGGTAATCATAACTATTGTAAGACCATCCTCGTAGTGCTTGGCGTGTGTCCGTGTCTAGTACTTGTCTCTTTATCAATACAATACGTAGGTATATTGACATCTTATATAAGTATTGTCAATAAGTACTGTTAGCTCCTCGTGACACGCGTGTCTGGTAATTGTATGATAAATAATCATTGTTTCACTTATTTAGCGAGGTAGAAGTTGTGTGCTAATTTACAGAACGCAGTTTAAAGGCTCCCGCGGACAGGCGCAATGCGAGACACCGCTAGAACAATTTCAGTCAAGTTTTCATTAAAATTGTTCCATTCACTCGCGTCGCGCATGTCTGCGGGAACCTTTAAATCAGTCTAAATCGTCTCGTCATGTAGAGAGTATATCCTTAGTAATCCTTACTAATATTATAAACGCGAAAGTTTGTAAGTACTATGGATGGATGGATGGATGGATGGATGTTTGTTACTCTTTCACGTAAAAACTACTGAATGGATTTGGATGAAATTTGGCAAACAGATAGTTTATAACCTGGATTAACACATAGGATACTTTTTATCCCGATATTCCCACGGGATCGAGACTTACGCGGGTGAAACCGCGGGGCGCAGCTAGTACCACTATAATTGGGCCTATTATTGGGCATCCCTAGTCCGTATTCATCATCACCGTCCTGCACTGCGCGAAATATACACACAAAAAACATACAGACGAATTGAGAACCTCCTCCTTTTTGAAGGAGTCAGTTAAAAGCGCCGCAAAAAACAGATTTCTTGTATGTGATTGATGAGGATTTATGAGGCATCTAGTGACCTGTCAAAAAAAGAAAGCTTTTTACAATCTATAGCGTTTCTATAAAACCGGTTTTCTCAGCGTTCCACCGCATTTCACTCCATCAACTGAAAGTCAGCGACTCAGAAACAGTTATGATAATCACATCCGATGTTCTCTCACAGTATTTGTAAACATCTTCGTAAAATTATATGGATGTACAAACGATTTTCAACAAATAACTTCAACAAACATAGTTTGAATTCCGCGAAGGAAAGACGGAATTACCACCCATTATGTCTGAGAAGTTTAAAAAAATACAATAGACGCAGATATATTTAGTAACCTATTCCGCATGACTATTCTTCAAGAGTCATGAAAACCGTGTAAGAAATCGACACGTGTTTCACCTCTCAACGAGGCATCTTCAGGATGACGATTGACCAATTGCAAACCAGAACGCGACGTGTTACCACACCGAGCGCTGGACGCAGTCTATTGTATTTTATAATGGATTTCCGCAAAGTCACGCCTGAATCAATTAACTATCTGAAAAGTTGAGTTTCATTAGGAGCTCGTGGCTAAGTAATAACAGCCACACGGGTCGATCCATCAGGTTAAGCTACACTTGCCGAGGTTGGTCCGTGGATGGGTGACCATCTTTACATATCGAGACTCCTCCGTGCCTCGGAAAGCACATTAAGCCGTTGGTCCCGGCTGTCATTTGTGGATCTTCGACAGTCTTTACGGATCGTCGCCCGAAAGTCTGACAACCAGTCATAACAAGGGATATCGTATTACCCAGTTACTGGGTTGTGGAGTTCAGATAGGCAATTGCTCCATGTAAAATACTGGTATTCAGCTGGATCCGGTTATACTGGAAGCCATTCCATTATCATAGTAACTCGTTGCATAGAAGTACCTACTAAATATTTCCAACATAGATTTGTAAATAACAACAGACTTATCTTTAAGTATCAAAGTATACATATGTAGCGAACGGTAAACAAAAATATTTACGTTCAAAACCAAACAATCAAGTGCTCAAACTTTTATCTCAACTTCCATCGACACGACTGCACGCGACCAAAGTTGTGAACAAAATGAATTTTACAAATCAAATATCGAAGAGCGTTGACCTTTGCGGAAACGAGTATTTTTTTTACAAAACAGTGGCGGATATAAGTGTTCGTTATTTCAGTTTGTAATTTGGGTGGCATGCAAGAATGTTAATTAATTAGTTTCTAAGTTATGCAGTAGATTTTTTAAACTGAAACCTAAATTAATATTCCATTATCATTTAGGATTTTTGGCCATGTTTACGGTTCATTAGAGCTGTAAACATGGCCAAAAAGATTATTTAGCTCATTAATTATTTTTCTTAAAATTTTTTAACCGGCTTCAAAAAGGAGGAGGTTCTCAATTCGTTTTTTTTGTATGTTTGTTACGCGATTACTCCGCCAATTTTGAATTGATGTTGATTAATATTTTTTTGATTAGGTCATGCTTCAGACGTGGTCCCTATTAACTTTCCTTGCGTAGTTTTTGAGTTAGCTTCCGCCTGCGGCTTCACCCGCGTCACAGATATTATAATACTACGTCCCGCGTGGTATGTCGATAAAAAGTAGCCTATGTCCTTTCTCAGGCTCTAGACTATCTGTGTATCAAATTTCATTTAAATCGTTTCAGTAGTTTTGGCGTGAAAGCGCGACAGACAGACAGACAGACAGACAGACCGACAGACAGAGTTAATTTCGCATTTATAATATTATATAGTATATAGTAAGGATAATTTTCAACAGCAATGTTTGTTTGTTTGTAATTAGTTATAGGTATTAGTCGCACGAAAGCCGTCGTAAGCACGTTAAGCCGTTGGTCCCGGCTGTCATTTGTGGATCTTTGGCAGTCGTTACGAGTTGTCAGAAGCACGAAAGTCTGACAACCAGTCTTACCAAGGGGTATCGTATTACCCAGATACTGGGTTGTGGAGGTCAGATAGGCAGTCGCTCCATGTAAAATACTGGTATTCAGCTGCATCCGGTTAGACTGGAAGCCGACCCCAACATAGTTGGGAAAAGGCTAGGCAGAAGATAGGTATTAGTTATAAGGAATAATTATGTTAAAATATTAATTAAGGTACATTTACCGCATTGGCTAGCTGTAAGGGTAGATGTATGATGAATTGATGATAAATAAAAAAATAAATAAAACAACAAAACACTCCAGCTCGTTCCTTCTAATCAAAAACGTAGACATGTCACAGTAATAAGGAATATGCATGTGATTCAAATATGGGTTAAATATTTTTTTTTATAAACCTTGTTACTTCAGAATTATGCCTCCATCAATATTTTTGAATAAAATTTCTTTTTGAGCGAGAAATTAATTTTTTTAAAGTCCAAAAAAACTGTAGGTAATTCAAATACTTGAAAAGGCTAAGAGCGGATGTGACGTAACAATCCGATATAACAATCAAAATGTCAATGTCAAGTCAATCAACAAGTGTCAAGTCAATGTCAAACGCTCATAGAAAAAGGAGTGTTTGACGTTGACTTGACAGTTGCTTGTCTGTTTCTACGGACTGTGACGTCACCACACCAAGCGCGCCAAATGGAGGGCGTTTAAATAGCCCGGATCGGTTGGACATTTTTAAACATTTTTTTAACTACTTTAAATTGCTTTTGTGCCGTCGAATTTTTTTTTACTATTATTTGACGATGTAAACTATCGAATAAAAATATTAAAAAAATACATGCATATTCCCTATTGATTATCTAGTAGCTAGTTATTACCACACAACATAATTGAGACGACTCTGGTGAACGCGTCATGTACTATCATCCAATCAAGTAAACAACATACCACGCCACTCTCGCGTAGTGGGGTAAACATGAGAATAAACACTAACCGCCTTACTAATCAACGTTGTATAGCGCCTGTATAGTTACACAACGCTTTGTCTTCTTTTTTCAAAAGTCAAATTACTTTTGAAAGAAGAAGACAAAACGTTGTGTAACTATACAGGCGCTATACAACGTTTATTAGTAAGGCGGTAAAGGTACGTAGGTATTAGAAATGGAGGAGGCTTCTCAGTTTATGCCGAGTGTGGGAAATCATCAAATGACTTCTCCCGCTCTGGGCGGAGCGGAAGGGCGTGTCAGACTCTTACTGACTAAAACCCACCCGTGTTCCTTCAGTTGCCTGTTGCCAAGGATCCCGGTATCCCTGTCGGACTTTCCCGCAACCCTGGCAGGCATTGGTCCTAGCGGACCCCACCATAGATGGCATCCTAGGGAAGGACGTAGGCTACTTTTTGTTTAATAAAAAATAACACTTTATTTGTTTGTTAGTTCGTTTGTTACGCTTTCGCGTTAAAACGGCTGAACGGATTTGGATGAAATTTGGTACACGGGTAGACCATGACCTGGAGATGAACATAGACTACTTTTATAAGACCGCCTATAAGATAACAATAATGCTGATCAGAATTCACATCTACCAACCCTCACTGGGCCCGCGTGGTAGATTACAGCTATCGAAGAGAGAAGGCCTGTGTCTCAGCAGTGCCCGTTTAGCGAGCAGTGGTGATGAAATTCGAAAAAACAAATCGTGTTGTTACTCATTCTTAGTTCGGGCCCCGAACTAATGTTATTTCCGTAGGTAATGCGTAGTAAGAAACGCCCGTAGCTTCGGCCGAAACTACGGATTTTGTGATTAGTGCGTAGACCTCCACAATTAGACTGGAAGTTCAATCTCAACATAATTATGTACAGTTCGATTCACACTTAGTGGCGACTCGGAAGTTAGCTAACTTCCGAGCCGCGAGCGAGTAGCTAACTTGTTGAGAGGTGGGCCTCTCACCCCTACTGACACATGAAATTGTTACTGCGCAGCAAGACTCGCCTCACGTTCCGAGCCGCCATTCAGTTTTAATCGAACTGACGTTATAAAAAGCCTACATTGACTTGCAATAAGCAGTAATGAACACCTCATGATGATTGATGTTATAGTAACAATTAAATGTCATGCTGCGCAAGTGCGCAACTCGTGCGCAGGTCGGGAAAGCATCATTGGGAAACTGTGGTCAGTAATGATTCAAATCAAACGATGTCATGTGTATTTCCCGAACCCGGACACAAGGTTGTAGTGGAGAAAAGTTCCAACTGACGTCATTACCACAACCACATAATAATATCATCTTCATCATCCCCAATACAGGCAGTTAAGGGAGATGCGCTAAGATAGCCCGCGAAATTCAAATTTTCTAAGTTTTTTGCAATTTGCAGGTCAGTGTCAGGTTGTATCAATCAATCTGCCTGCCTTTTCCCAACTATGTTGGGGTCGGCTTCCAGTCTAACCGGATGCAGCTGAATACCAGTGTTTTACATGGAGCGACTGCCTATCTGACCTCCACAACCCAGTAACTGGGTAATACGATACCCCTTGGTTAGACTGGTTGTCAGACTTTCGTGCTTCTGACGACCCGTAACGACTGTCAAAGATCCACAAATGACAGCCGGGACCAACGCCTTAACGTGCTTTCCGAGGCACGGAGGAGTCTCGATATGTGAAAATGGTCACCCATCCACGGACCAACCCCGGCAAGCGTAGCTTTACCTGATGGATCGACCCGAGCGGCTGTTATTACTTAGCCACGAGCTCCTCGATGCAGGTTGTATGTTGATTAAAATATGATTCGCGACCGTAACAAATATGGCTTTACAGAATTATAATCATTAGAATCAGCAATACAACTCCTAAGTTCATTTACAGGGTGTTTGGTGCATCGTATGCCAAATGAAAATGGCGGATAGGTCACACACACGCTATCTTCTCAGGCACGAAAAAAAAACTTGGCCACACGGGATCTTTTTAAAACCAGATAAAGATGCTACTTGCTAGTAATTTAGATTTTGATCGAATCGTACAACACGACACATAACAATTTAAAAAAAATTGGACGCAATACCTTTTTTTACTTAAGTCCAAAGGCTGTCAGCCTTTGGACTTAAGTTGGGGATTATTCAAAAAAAAAAAAAATATCCCTTGTGGCCAACAATTTTTATTGGGGCCCGATGAGATAGCCCATTATCCCTCCTATCCACCATTTTCATTTGGCAAACGATGCACCAAACACCCTGTATAATAAAATTTACATAAAAAGGATTTTTGACGACCAGTGTCCTTCGTGTGGTGTCCTTCGTGTGTCTCTCACTTGTCCTGGAGTAGATAAACAAAGTCGTTTCAAACAGCTTCATGTCAAAAATACTAATATTCATCTGCATCTGGATAGATAACGAGCCAACCAAAATAAACACGGGAAAAACTAATTGCTAAAGCTAAACTAATAAACAAGGCACTGCGCAGACGCAAAGGTAGGTAACGAAAAACATTACAAGGTTGTATTTAGTCAATCGGGGTGTCATTGCAAGTAAAAGGGCTTGTCTCAACGATTGCAACAATGGTGGAACAATTTGTATGAAAACTTCATGGAAATTGTTCTATCGGAGTCTTTTCGCGCCTGTTTGTAAATAAATATCTCAATAACTTTTTTTTAAATACTAGCTGCGCCCCGCGGTTTCATCCGCGTAAGTCTCGATCCCGTGGGAATATCGGGATAAAAAGTATCCTATGTGTTAATCCAGGTTATAAACTATCTGTCTGCCAAATTTCATCCAAATCCATTCAGTAGTTTTTACGTGAAACAGTAACAAACATCCATCCATCCATCCATACTTAAAAACTTTCGCGTTTATAATATGAGTAGGATCTTTCAAATTAAAATTTAAAAAAATAAAATTTTTATTTGCATACATACATACATTTACCTATTTTACAATGTGTAACTGAATTCTTGCACAAAATCTATACTAATACTTTACAATGGCAATGTGGCAACAATTTCAGTTTAGGTAAAGAGATTAGCGTCTGTAGCCAAACTAGGCATAGCCTGTATTTCGGCTATCAGCACCATTCCCCTCGAGTATTATAATACAAGAATAGGTGCCAGGCAGTAGAGGCATAATAATTAAATCAGTACTACAGAAATACAGAATAATAGTTGTGTTTTTTTTTTTTTTTTGGGTGGGAAATCATCAAATGACTTCTCCCGCTCTGGGTGGCGCGGAAGGGCGTGTCAGACTCTTACTGACTAAAACCCACCCGTGTTCCTTCAGTTGCCTGTTGCCAGGGTCCCGGTATCCCTTTCGGACTATTCCGCAACCCTGGCAGGTAGTTTCACCTTTCACCTTTAATCTAAGTGATTTGATTTGTAAATTGGTTCAATATTGGAGGAAGAAATAGACGAGAGCCTCGAATTATGACTTTTTGTAAGGAGAAAAAATCAAGTAATTAAAACTAAAACCCAACTACGACTTAAAAGGTATAAACAAGACACCACAGACAGACAAATTAAAAATCCGGAGTCACACGTGTTAGGGCATAAATCGAACAGATTACGTGTGACTCCGGATTTTTAATTTGTCTGTCTGTGGTGTCTTGTTTATACCTTTTAAGTCGTAGTTGGGTTTTAGTTTTAATTACTTGATTTTTTTTAAATTCTTTTGGGGTTATAATATATATATTTTTGAAATGTGCTCATTAAGCCCTTTCATTTGATACCCAACATGGTACGATTAAACCATTTTTTTTTTTTAAGTTCCTCACTTTATGTCCTCTAGAGGGCGCCATTTTTAATTGAATGTGACTTCACATAGCCTATAACCAGCGGACAATCACGACGCTTCTAACGATACCTCATTTGTCAAATTGTGATAAGTGGTTCGGAAGATAGGAGGGAACAGATGAACATACATACATACATACATACATACATACCGGTCAAAATCATAACCCTCCTTTTTTCTTCGCCGTAGTCGGGTAAAAAGACCGACCCTATTTCCTCTGTCAATACAAGAAGCCAGTTTAATACTGGTTTAATTATCTCAGTCGTACGGTGAACTGTACACAATCACATAAGACTCAGGCCTCTTACTACTAATGTAAACAAATACTCATCGATCATAATCAGACTCTCAACAAAAACAAGCTTGGGAAAAACTAAAGCGGAAAACAAGCTACTGCGCAGATCTATTGCGCAGGTCGTGATAGCACTTTTCACGGTAAGATAGGTAGATAGTGTTGTAGCGAAATATCTGAATTACGACAATACAAGGTGAGTGGAACAACCTTGGATTAAATTGTGAACTAAAACACGTGTAGTGTCGTGTAGTAAGGTGATTCATTGTTAATGACGGAAATCAGATGTTTTTTACTCGACTGCCAAAGAAGGGTTATGTTTTTCGCGCGTATCTTGGTTGTATGTAACTTTCTTTATAACCTCGTATCTTCCAAACTGGTAGATGGATTTCGACAGTTAAGGTATCGTTATATTCGTCTTAAAAAACCAAGTGTCATTAGATGTGGTCGAACAAAAAACAAAATGGCGGATTTTTGGCGCGAAATAGGAAAAAATCCAAACCTATCCAGTAGGGTATCAAAAAAAAACCCAACTACGACAAAAAAGTTAAATAAAAAGGTATAAACAAGACATCACAGATAGACAAAGTAAAAATCCGGAATCAAACGTGTTAGGGCATAAATCAAACAGATAACGTGTGACTCCGGATTTTTAATTTGTCTGTCTAACTGTATTTTACCTTTTCACGCCTAAACCACTGAACGGATATCGATAAAATTTGGCGAGGAGATAGATGGCATCCTGGGGAAGAACATAGACTACTTTTTGTATCAAAAATAATCCTATCAGGGGTGATATAGGGGATGAAAGTTTGTGTAGGAAACCTAGCATTTCTTTAGTATACCGGTAGTACGTTCCCGTGGTACGATATCCGACATCCACGCAGGCGAAGCTAGTAATATTATAAAATTTATAATATTACTAGCTTCGCCTGCGTGGATGTCGGATGTGAAATTTAGCACATGGGTAGATCATGACCAGCAGGCGTAGCATGTGCACCGTTTTGGCGACAGAAGCGTAGACAAAAATGACGTTCCGTGTAGACAGTACGACAGCAGCAAAGTATAAAGAGCCAACTGCACTTTTTACGAAATTCACCCTTCTACATAATTCGACTCAGAATTCTTTGTTTTGTCATAGGATATTTTTTCTGATGGTGATTTTGACAGTTGCGATAGAAAACTTTCTTCCGAAATTGTCTTCACTTATATAGACGATCGTTAGAAACGAAAGACAAAATGACAGATTGTAGAAGGATTTCAACGGTGCGATGTCAAAAATGAAGAAACGAAATGACATTTTGTATAGAAAAAGCTATGTAAAGAAAGAAAGAGAATAAAGGAGGACCGGACAAAATGGTCCCCACGACCAATAACAACCAGACCTATGTCATTAGATAGGCATTTTAATATAGAGCAACAACTACTATGGCGGCTCTTTTGAAATCGCTGTGTGAAAAAAGTTGTGGTGATGTTTCGCAGGACGGACCTAGACACTATGTTATCGGAACACTTGAATATTAATAAGTTCTAGTGGTCTACTTTGAATATTTTCAAATGTTCAAATGTTGCAACAGGTCCTCGTCATCAGTTAAAATGAACAGGACTCGTTGATACACATCTAACGAGCCCAAACTCGATGGGTTTACTAGTAGCTATTCAAGAGTTCCGTTATCTAGCTTCCAGGTCAGTCATCAGGTCCTCGTCATCATGTAAAATGGATAGAACTTGCTGAGACACATCAAATAAGCCCAAAGTCGATGGGTTTACAAAATACAATGGCTATTCAAGAGTTCCGTTGTCGAAGCGTCCAGATCCATAATCAGACCAGCTCAGTGGTTCCATATTATCATCGGAATGCATATACATTTGCAAACATTCAAACTATGATCACCAGAAGTGCTTAACTATTCAAATGTTCCATTATCTAGCGTCCAGGTCAGTCCTGCGAAACATCGCCACAACTTTTTTCACACAGCGATTTGGAATGAGCCGCCATAGTAGTTATTGTATTGTATTAAAATACCTATCTAATGGCATATGTGTGTGGTTGTTATTGGTGCTGAAACCAGCTTCCATATATTCTTGCCGATCCTCCTTTATTTGACCCAGGTAAGCCACACAATATTTATAGGAAAAACAAAGAACATAAAAATAGTATTGTGCGCCTCACGGCTGCGCCAAACAGGCCCAGTTCAGCATGAATGCCAGAAAACTAGTGCCTCACGCTGGTTTTCAACTTGACCTTATGTTACGAGGACGTCTTACAGATGTAAATCAGTTTTATAGTGTGTGTAGATGTTTAAATAAAAAAAAAATAGATATGTGTAGCAAATAAAAAAACAAAAACAAATAATAATAATAACTGGATTAGATATTCTATAAAAATAATTATAGATAAATGGATATTTAAGAAAAGAAGCAGTGATATTATGGTTGCACAAGAAACAATGTCTATTCTTCGTAGAAATAGAAAGCGTCATGCTACGCCTGCAGGAGAAGGACAGGAAGGCTACTTTTTTATGCTGGATCGCAGACGAAGTCGCGGGAAACAGTTAGTAACTTATAAATCAACTGAATGCGAACCTTCGTGCTATTCAGTAGTTTAGCGTTATGTTCTACAAGCCATTTAAAATTGTTACAACCAAAAGTTTGCATTTTAAACACCACTTTTAGTCGAGTTGGAAGGAAAATATGCTGAGGGCATAGTTTATTGCATGCTTACGAAAACATAACCCCGTCTTTGCCGTCGCGCAATCGGTTAAAAATACAACGGAAACTGCTCAGGAAACTGTTATCGTGTGTAATGAACAGATGAAAACAAAGTTTATGTCACCGTATAATTATAAACTTCGTTAGTTTATGAACAACCGACTTCCAAAAAAAAGTGTTGTTTTTGGAAGTCGGTTGTTTTTAACCGACTTCAAAAAAAGGAGGAGGTTATCAATTCGTCTGTATTTTTTTTTAATGATTAGTGAAATATTCACTAAACTATTAAATTAATAGTGTGCGTGTACAGAGTGTTTCTTTTCCTTATAAATTTCATATTTTTTGTGAATATTTTACTATAAAAAAAACTTTTATTTTAACCTACTTCATCAAAAAGGAAGAGGTTCTCAATTTTTTTACTGGTAATATTTTTCGACATGTGTTGAGCCCCTTTAATGTTTTTTATTCTGAACAACAACATAATGGCATAATTACAGAACGGAGTCAAGTAGAACAAAATACAATCAACCTAGCACAAAAATAATGATCGCTTTCCTTCAAATAATCTTTCAACGCACCCATTAGATTACTCATATTCACAAATTTCGCGCCCGCCGGCTAGACCGCGACCCTTGCAAAATCTCCTTTGTCCTGTACCAGTCTAGGAGGTATAAGGTCACGCAGTACGACGACCTTAGTCCAGACGTCTGGGAGGCGACCTTGGATGACCTTCAATGCGTAGATGTAGCTAATGTGTATGTACTAGTATTTAGAAAGTTCATTGGACGGATGTTGGAGATAGTTCTTTGTCTTGTTCTCATATTGATAAGTATAATCTCATATCTACGACGTTTTAATTCCACCTTATTTCCAGTGTTAGTGAGAGACGGAGCTATACAAGGCCGCTAGCACCATCCTTTTTTCGCAGTGGAATAATGATGGTATTCAGGTATTAATACTTCATAGTTAGCCCCCAGTATGTTATAATCTGCCTGCCTTTTCCCAACTATGTTAGGGTCGTCTTCTTCTAACCGGATGCAGCTGAATACCAGTATTTTACATGGAGCGACTGCCTCTGACCTCCACAACCCAGTAACTGGGTACACCTTGATCTGGAGAAGGACATTGGATACTTTTCATTCTGGATCGCAGACGAAGTCGCGGGCAACAACTAATAAACAATACTAATATTATAAATTCGTAACTCTGTAGTCTGTCAGTATGTTACCTTTTCACGCCTAAACCACTGAACGGATTTCGATAAAATTTGGCAAGGAGATAGATGGCATCCCGGGGAAGGACAGGCTACTTTTTATCGACATACCACGCGGGCA
Organism: Lithophane socia; assembly: GCA_947522985.1. Classification (NCBI taxonomy): domain Eukaryota; kingdom Metazoa; phylum Arthropoda; class Insecta; order Lepidoptera; family Noctuidae; genus Lithophane; species Lithophane socia. Next base: position 1,473,814 of record OX383281.1, on the reverse strand, counting down.
AAGCCGCGGGCGGAAGCTAGTCCTAAATAATTGGATAAATCCGAAAGTGATTTTTTAAAATTTAATTTGTTTGTTAGTTACGCTTTCACGCTTAAACGGGTGAACGGATTTGGATGAAATTTAGCACATGGGTAGACCATGGCCTAGGTTAGGACATAGGATACTTTTTATCTCGATATTCTCACGGGATCGAGACTTATGCGGGTGAAACCGCGGGGTGCAGCTAGTACACGTATAAACAAAGTAACGATTAACAAATAGGTCAACAGTCTGCTATCGGCTCTTGTTTTTCCGCATGCATTAGATCACGTACTCGCTTATCAACTCATAGTTCATGATAACTTGTACGTATTACCACCTATTTATTTTCTTAGTTGACTAGTTTCGTGTTACAGTTCGATTCAAACTTAATGGCGGCTCGGAAATGCGCTACTCGCAGCGCAGTACCCCACCCCTCACCCCCGCTGAACCATGAATTCAAAGTCAAAGTCAAATAATTTATTTCAAATACAAGGCACTTTTGAACGTCAAAAAAAAACAAAGAAATAGAACTTCTTAAGACGCGTTGAGCACTTTTTGGGTGAACAAAAATCATGGAACTCGCGTCATCGTCACGCTTGAAGTGGTTTTTTTAGCGCCATCTGCCGTCTACCGTTTGAATTACGTTGAAGTTACGCATTGTTGCTTAGTTTTCACTTCTATCGACAGTCCTCAAAGGCTGCCCCGTATGTTTTTATTTAGCCACGAGCCCCAGCAACATTCCCACTGTCGGGAAACAGGCTTCCTCTCTGTGAGTAGTACCATAACATAATCCACTACGCGGCCCCAGTGCGTTCAGAATTTTCCGTATAAATATAGATATAAAGTTATAAACAAAATGGCCGACTAATTATAAGTATTAACTAGTTACAGGATGAGCACGGAAGTCGGCAGTTCATCGGCTCGCATTGTTAATGTTTATTTGCATATAATTTCGACCTGGCAGGCTTCCAGTGTCCGCTGACACACAGCGGACACTGGAAGCTTTAGGATTCGTCTGCATGTTGATTATTTTTGGGGAGTGATTTCGAAGCACCAGAAATTCAGATTGACCAATCCGTTCACGGAGAGGAGGCGTCACTCCCAGCAGTGGGACCCCCTCAGGCGGATTTTGTGAAGTGCAATTGTTGCTATGTATACAACTTTTTGACACAAAATCTACTTTGATGAAAATGCACGATACAAGTTTTAAGCCTCGTGCACACTGGCGCGATGCGTCGGCGCAACGCGAAACCGGTACTTGTGAAGCCTCGTGCCGACAGGCGCGCGACTCTAACAAAACAATTTCTAAGAAAACTTCACGGTATAATAATTAGCATTGTAGCATAATATAATAAAATAAGTATAATTTTTTTTTTGTTAATCTTTTATATGCCGCACCGATTGACGTCATCACGTCAACGCCGGCTGTCACTGAAAACCAGCGCTGGAGCTCTGTCTTGCATAGGATCGCAGCATTAAGCTGAGCGATGGCCGTTTTGCGTGAATATGACGCATATTTTCCTCCAATTTGTTATTTTTCGTGTATTTGTCCTTTTTAGCGTCATGTTTGCCGCAAATAAAAGTATTTTCTTTCTTTCTTCTTTCATTGTCGCGTCGCGCCTGTCTGCACGAGGCTTCAAGCTTGTGATACGATAAATCAATATTTGTTATAACCTAACTCCTTGAGGTTAAAATCCAGACAGAAGTCTGGCCCTAAATAAATGCATAACACCACGCCTAGTTATGCCGAAGGGTTAGGCAGACCTAATAATAATAAAATCCTAGCTAATATTATAAATGCGGAAGTGAGTTTGTTTGTTTGTTACGCTTTCACGCTACAACGGCTGAATGGGGTAGACCATGAACTGGAATAGCACATAGGATACTTTTTATCCCGATATTCCCACTGGATCGAGATGAAACCGCGAGGCGAAACTAGTAATAAAATAAAAATTGACAATAGATTACCTACCTTTATTGGATTTCGGATCTGCCTAGTCTTTTCCCAACTATGTCGGGGTCGGCTTCCAGTCTAACCGGATGCAGCTGAATACCAGTATTTTACATAGAGCGACTGCCTATCTGACCTCCACAACCCAGTAACTGGGTAATACGATACCCCTTGGTAAGACTGGTTGTCAGACTTTCGAGCTTCTGACGACCCGTAACGACTGCCAAAGATCCACAAATGACAGCCGGGACCAACGGCTTAACGTGCTTTCCGAGGCACGGAGGAGTCTCGGTATGTAAAGATGGTCACCCATCCATACTGCCATATCCATATCCATCCACGATGGTCATCTTTATTGGCTTTCGGAAGTAGATTGAAATAATCTTCGAGAAAAGGCGCAGCACATTGCAATACAATTCGTAGTATGCAAGTCATACGTAAATATTGATTCAGCACACGATTCATAACGCATATGTTGCCAAAAACGCAATAAAAAAAAACCTACATGATTTGTCCAAATATTTTTTTTATTACCGTATTGGCCTGGTCTTGACCCCGATCTCGCCTGATGGAAGGCGATAGATGAAGTCTATGGAATGAGCGAGCCGGGAAGATGGATGGGCGGTCATCCATTACATACCAAGAGTCCTCCGTGCCTCGGAAAGCACGTTAAGCCGTTGGTCCCGGCTGTCATTCGTGGATCTTTGACAGGGTAGTTTTATCTTTGACAGGGTAATTCTATCTTTGACAGGGTAGTTTTATCTTTGACAGGGTAGTTTTATCTTTGACAGGGTAGTTTTATCTTTGACAGGGTAGTTTTATCTTTGACAGGGTAGTTTTATCTTTGACAGGGTAGTTTTATCTTTGACAGGGTAGTTTTATCTTTGACAGGGTAGTTTTAGAATCCTAAAAATCTGACAACCAATCTAACCAAGGGGTAGTCGCTGTTCAGCTGCATCTGGTTAGACTGGAAGCCGACCCCAACATAGTTGGGAAAAGGCTAGGCAGTGCAGAGCTTGTGAAATCCCTTTTAACCTTCAATACATTTCAATAGTGCAATAAATAATATTTCAAACGCTGATCTATTTTCTCATTATGTGGTCAACCACCTCGATATTTCATTGTGTTGACAACTTTGGCAGTCAAATGCATTTACGTCATTCTCGTACTTAGTATTTCTGAGTAATGAATATCACATCATAGTGGTGCCACCTATAGACATTTTGAGAACATTACGCATGGATTCTGGCGCTTAAGATATGAGGATGCACATAAACTCAAGCCATTTTCTAATGGCAGAACTTAAAGAACAAAATCAAAAGTCATTTATTCAAACTAGGCTGAGAATCAGCACTTTTTTAACCGACTTCTTCAAAAGAAGGAGGTTCTCAATTCGTCGGTACGTTTTTTTTTGTCTGTGTGTTACGCCAGATTTCTCCGCCAAATATGAATCCATTTTGATGATTAGGTATTTTTTGTTTGGTAGGTCATGCTTCAGAGGTGGTCCCATATAAATTTTATTTACTTTGCTTGCGTAGTTTTTGAGGAGCTCGTGGCTAAGTAATAACAGCCGCTCGGGTCGATCCATCAGGTTAAGCTACGCTTGCCGGGGTTGGTCCGTGGATGGGTGACCATTTTCACATATCGAGACTCCTCCGTGCCTCGGAAAGCACGTTAAGCCGTTGGTCCCGGCTGTCATTTGTGGATCTTTGGCAGTCGTTACGAGTCGTCAGAAGCACGAAAGTCTGACAACCAGTCTAACCAAGGGGTATCGTATTACCCAGATACTGGGTTGTGGAGGTCAGATAGGCAGTCGCTCCATGTAAAATACTGGTATTCAGCTGCATCCGGTTAGACTGGAAGCCGACCCCAACATAGTTGGGAAAAGGCTAGGCAGAAGCAGAAGCGTAGTTTTTGAGTTAGCTTCAATATTACGTATTTTGCCCACTTAGTTTATGTAGACGACATTCTATGTGACTCCGTCACTGTTATTTACGTAGCAGATAGTGGTATTCGAATTTATGTGGGGTAGGTACCACAACTAAAAAGCTAAAAAACCTAAATTGAAAAGAAAAAACACCGAAGTTAAAGTTATTTTTTGTGTTTTTTTTGGAAGTCGGTTGTTTTTTTTTTGTTCATGTACTAGGACTAATGCGGTCTTGAGTTTGGCCCTCTGACATGAGGCAGATGTCTCCAGCCCTATTCCAATTGACCGCTTTCCGAGTGACATTAGTTGACTACTAGCATTATTATTTTTGTAGGAGCTCCAATCAGACAGAAAATGCCAAGCTAACCAAAGTACTAACTGCGAAAACAAAGTAAAATTCTAACGCGTGTTACAACGTCAGTTACCTACATAACTCTCTGATAAACAATAGTTACATTCACAAGGTCGCACAATATCACTGATAAAAACAATTCAAATGTATGTAGCACTGTTTGGGGGTAGTCTTATGTAATTTTAATCGTTCAATAAAAACTTTTTTTCAAAAAAAAACAAGCAACTTCCAAAAAAAAACAGTAATAATTGAAAAATAACTTTTTTTTTGGAAGTCGGTTGTTTTATTTTGATAAACAGTTTTTATTTTCCACTTTTTTGTTGTGGTACCTTGTTTTTTCGTTTAATTTCGGAAGTCGGTGGCAAAATACGTAAACTGAAAAGCCAAGACACCGATTTCCGAAATTAAAGTTATTTTCACATTTTAGTGTTTTTTTAGGAAGTCGATTGTTTTTTTTTTTTGGAAAAAGTTTTTTTGAAGATTTCGTTTAAAATGAAATCCAGCATCAAGCTCCTGACGGCCTGTCGAAACTCGTAACTACATATTTACAGAACAGCCAAGACAGACAATAAAACCCGTTCTTCATACGACCGTGGTCTACATAGCGGAGCTACTAGACTGCTATTGTCTAACTACCCACTTGTATAGCATTGTCTGAAGTAACTTGACTAGTCTATTTTGAACAAGTCCCCACTTCGTTATAAATTGTGTTATATCGCGCGCGCCTATATTCCCCAAAGGGTTAGGTAGAGGAATTTAGTACTTAGATCAATTTTGAAAAAAAAAACAAGTAATAAAAACTAAAACCCAACTACGACTTAAAAGGTATAAACAAGACACCACAGACAGACAAATTAAAAATCCGGAGTCACACGTGTTAGGGCATAAATCGAACAGAGTACGTGTGACTCCGGATTTTTAATTTGTCTGTCTGTGGTGTCTTGTTTATACCTTTTAAGTCGTAGTTGGGTTTTAGTTTTTATTACTTGATTTTTTTTTTATTCTTTTGGGGTTTTAATATATATATTTTTGAAATGTGCTCATTAAGCCCTTTCATTTGATACCCAACATGGTACGATTAAACCATTTTTTTTTTAAGTTCCTCACTTTATGTCCTCTAGAGGGCGCCATTATTAATTTATTGTGACTTCACATAGCCTATAACCAGCGGACAATCACGACGCTTCTAACGATACCTTATTTGTCAAATTGTGATTAGTGGTTTGGAAGATAGGAGGGAACAGATGAACATACATACATACCGGTCAAAATCATAACCCTCCTTTTTCTTCGCCGTAGTCGGGTAAAAAGGGTTTCGACCGGCAGACAGATGGAGAACGAAGTGATCCTATATGGGCTCCGTTTTTCCCTTGCGAGGTACACAACCGCAATAAATTTTAAAAAAACAACCGACTTCCAAATAAAAAAACACAAAAGATAACTTTAATTTCGGAAGTCGGTGTCTTTGGTTTTCAATTTTCGTTTTTTGCCACCGACTTTTGAAATAAAGTGATTTTTCACTTTCTAGTGTTTTTTTGGAAGTCGTTTGTTTTTTTTTTTGGAAAATGTCTCCCAGACGAATTGAGAACCTCCTCCTTTTTGAAGTCGGTTAAAAATTTCTTCAATTTTCTGGTCTTTGATAAACTTGATACTAGAATAGCTTGCAATTTTTCAATCTACTCGCATCATCTATATTTAGCCCAGGGTCTATGTACGACAATTGGTCTCTAAATGTTCTGATTGAAAGATGGGACCGTTTGTGGTCGTGATCTCATTTATTTAGGAGGAGGTCGATAAAAATGTCAATGTGGCATGGTGGGACGGCCATTTATCATTCAATTTGTGGGACAGCAACATTGAATATTGTTTGATAATTTCGTGACGGCCCAGTAGTCAAGGCCCCGCCTGCCATGTATGAGGTCAATCAATCCGCCTGCCTTTTCCCAACTATGTTGGGGTCGGCTTCCAGTCTAGCCGGATGCTGCTGAATACCAGTAGTTTTAACCCCCGATGGAAGAAGAGGGGTGTGTATCTCTATCTGTGTGTCTGTCTGCACCATCGTAGCTGCCAAACGGCTGAACCGATTTAGATTTTTTTGGTTTTGTTTGAAGGGTGACTTGATCGAGAGTGTTATCCTACTAATATTATAAATGTGAAAGATTGTGAGTTTGGATGTTTGTTACTCAATCACGCAAAAACGGCTGAATTGATTTGGATGAAATTTGGCAAACATATAGTTTATAACCTGGATTAACACATAGGATACTTTTTATACCGATATTCCCACGGGATCGAGACATACGCGGGTGAAAACGCGGGGCGCAGCTAGTTAGCTATAAAAATAAAAAATATTTTTTTAGATGCTTTGTTTTTGTCGGGGGTTTTTTAAATTTTTAATTTAATTTTGCTTGTACATGGAGCGACTGCCGACTTGACTTCCACAGCCCAGTAACTGGATAATAAGATACTCCTTGGTAAGACTGGATGATTTTCTGTAACTGTATGTGCCAGCCATATTTACGACCGTATTTTGAAACTCAAAAGCGTGACCTCCTATGAAGAATACCTATATTGCGAAAGTAAACATAATCTCGAATCTTATCTTATCTTTGAAGGACCAATACAATACAAAGGTATTAAATATTACTTATCATGTATTTGGAAGATAACAAACGATTTCCTTATTTGCAATTTTATTGACACCGTTTACAGTTAGCTTATTGCCAACATTAAAACAATCAGTGTAGTAACCATAATATCATCCAAATGGGTGTTATAATGGTGTACTGAGTTTCATAATGCAACTCATTTAAAAAAAGAACATTGCCATACACGAGCTTTTCACTAACAAAGCACCGTAATTTAAAAACAAAACACATTCGAATTCGAAAATTCGAATTCACGTCGTACCGCGCCATTTTTGTTCGATAATGGTATTGCAAACTTTAATACAATTCTTATCATGGGTGTAGGTAAAATCTTGTATGCAACTGTAAATAATTAGGTATTAAAACACTCATGTGAGTGGAAATGCCGCCGGGAGGAGACGCCCCAGAAGAACTTATTGGTGATGTTCTACAGAAAGGTCAGGTGCGTAGTACTCGCAACCGGCGCGTGTGTGACCAGATGTATGAACGTAATCGATGCAAAACGAGTATGTAAGGATCGTAGCAGGTGGCGTTCTGTAGTTTCTGCCTACCCCCATGGGAAGAAGGCATGAGTTCATATGTAGACTACACGAGTGGCCAGTCTTACGGCGAATGCACAGTGGCCCTAGACAATGTGACATTCTATCAGCGATAACGATGATGGAAAAGGCAAAAATGTATAGGATTGACTTATGCTATCGAAAAGCTTATGTCAATTCTGTTGAAAGTCGTTGTAGAAATACGAAACGCTTTCGAAGCGATTGTCACTTGTCTAGACCCTCAGTTCGACTTGTGTTCACGCTCAATGGCTCCGCTCTCTTTAGATTCTTTATAGTTGCCACAGTCCACACAGAACAGAAATTGGTTCGCCACGACCGTTTTTGACGAACATATTGTTTGATGTTCGTTAGCGGTACGCACATGCGAACAAAGTGTTCGATGCTTGTGTTCACCATATTCCTGTTCGTTCATGCGTACACGCATATAGGAATCGAGTCAATATTTTCCTTCTAAAATTTCCAGTTAGTTAAAAACATGACGCTTTCAAAAAAACAATGCATAATAAGAATAACATCGTATGATACTAAAAGATTACAGTTTATAAACAAATGCGTAGATGCCTACTGCGAAGAACGAATGAGTCATAATATCGTGTTTTTGTTTTTACATAAGTAAAGAGAACTGTTTACAATTTACATAAAGATAGTGCCCTTGGTTGAGTTACATTTTGGTAAACGGTTGAAGGATAGCTTGCAGAGTTAGTATGCTGAAGTGGCATTGGGCTGGCCATAGAGTAAGGAGACGCCTCTCCCTCTGCAGCCGCAACTTTGGCATTGTCAAAACTTTCCTAACTAAGCGTATCACTGTTTACTTGAACTACGAACTTACGGCAGGACGAATTTTAGTACTGCCGTCTCTATATGCTCGCGGCGATTCCGTGCTGTTGGGATGGCCGTGACGTGTCGAGCCAGCGTAGCGTGTGACGCCTCCAAGGTACTGAGATGGACAGGATGGATGTCCAGCACTGTGGACTGATTCTGAGTTGGTTGTTACAGTATTCTCCTGGTCGGCGCAGCATGTCTTCTTCCAGCTTTCATCGGACTTGGACTACCCTTGCCAGTCACCCTTTTCACTAATAATGCATCCGTCGCGTCGCTCGTTTCTTTAGCTTACAGTCAGCATAAACTTCGTGTGTTTCATGCCTGAGCTCAACTGGATAGTTTTTTTGGATAAATCGGTATTCAGAACTATAAAATTCTACTATAAAGTTCTGCTAAGTCACGTCCTTGAGAACTTGTGTTTGATACTTTAGTATTAGCAAATCGATACTGCACATAATGCTGTTTTCTAATAAATGGGTAGGGTAGGCAGAAGGATAAAGGTCACCCTGTCACCCTCATTTTATATTTACCTAATCGTGAAAAACAAAGACACTGAGTAGGTGGCCATGTTCCTTATCCATTATCGCTGCCCACGACACAAAAAGATAGCGTACTTAAATGTAAACAAATAAGGTTGAAAATAAACAAATCAGTGTGCAGTCAATAGGTAAAAGTACCAGGCTGCAATATCGAGGAGATTGAACGGTTGAACCTACAGGTATAACGCGACCGTATACGGAAGTCGTGACTTGCAACAGCTTCCGTTCAAGACGGTGTGGCTATTTATAAGGCCGGTTAATCACAGGCCACGGCTCAACACGTACGCGTTATTATTTTATGACGCAAATTAAATTATTAACCTCGGGAGTTCAACTCCTGACGCCATATTGGATAAATTGAAACGTATTTTTAAAACGTAAACATTGGACATAGAATTTTGTATTCTACGTCTTACATCGATAACTGGTTTTATGTCGATATTTCAACAAATATACATGTTTTGTAGTCATAAAAGAAAATAAAGCTACTACTTAACGCTTAAATCTTGTTTCGTCACGCACCAAACAAGTTTTGTTGACACAAGTTCTTTATTTATTTATGTGTGCAGAATGTACTCACCACTCAGATCTTCGATGGTATTCAGCTTTCGAGTCGTCATTTTCACGTTTGACGAATTCACTACACGATAAAACAGTTATCACGTCGAAATATCGCACTTTCAACGGAAAATAATCGAGATATTTTCAAGTTTTCACAAAGAGAACAACCTTTCTCGACTGCCTTTGTTTTCTTTTTGTGTTGTTTTGATTTTGTTCCGCTATGACAGAAGGCGTGCAAATCGCAATCTCTGTTGATTGGTCATTCAGTTATTATGCTGAGCCAATCCAGAAGGAGAACGTCACTATAATAACTTTTGATTGGTTTAGATTTGTAAACAAAAAATAATGCTACCAGTGCAGAAAAATAAAAAAAATTTTTCAAGGACGTCACTTTCACTGGATATTCAAACAAGTCTTTGTTTATTATTTTTTACTGAATTTGATCTAGGATAGAAGCGTTCTACTTTTGCAAACACTCTTGCACTTAGAAAAATATTTGCGTCACCAAGCTTGAATGTCTATGGTAAACAACTGAGACAGTGCTTATTTTGTTGTTTTTCAACAATAAAAAATGTGTTTCAATTAATGGTATTACTGTGAAAAGGACTTATTGTTATCATTTTAACCTTAGAGTAGAGTGTAGATTAATTCAGAACAAGAAATGCATTATGTGACAAAAAATGAGGTTATTTATTAACCTTTTTTACTGTTATTATTTTATGGCAACATTAGAATTGTCTATAGCTTTTTCTGGCTTCATTCAAAAAAGTTCAATGTGTCATTCAGTCATTCAACTTCCCGAATTCGTGTGATGACAAAAGTTCAAGAACTGCTATTTTACAGTTGATTATTAATTAAAAATACAATAATGAGTGTAAATACATCCGATGAGTATGAGGAGAGCCCCCCTATATCTAGAAACTTCGATGAAGTTGAAAGTGCTCGGTAAACACTGAATTCTAGCCTAAATCTGTGAAATTCCAATGTTGTAGCCTGACAGCTGATTGTACCGGCGGGAAAGTTAAAAGGCGCGAAATGAATAGGGTGTAAAAAGTGATATTTTAAAGTAAAAATTGTTCTGTGTACTACATATACTCCATATTTCGCAGGAAAAAGATGCGTACAGATAATTCGAGCCGTAAAAGCTGGAGTTTGATGGACCGGAAGACGGATCATGAGGTGAGGTGTCGTTGAATTCCCGCTTTTTTCGTGGACTTTTTTGGTTATGATTTAGATTCCGAGGTGGGAATTCTACGTATCAATTCCTCAAATAGTTTGTTAATAACCCGGTAATCTTCTATAAATAGCTGTTCCTGCAGTATTTTGGAGGTATAACCCGATTAGTGACCGTAAATTTCCAGTTCTTGATAATGGTTATCTACGACAAAAAAAAGGATATTTTCAAATCACCAAATGCATTGGTTATTTCTCTTGGTTATTTTATCGAATTCCTCGTTCTATTTTACCGAAATCTGGCCTTTATTCGTGATTAAAGCCGGCCGATTTGTCATGGTCTGTAGACTTGGTTCATTGACCTTAATTTTGGGTTGTCTGCAAGATAGCACACGTTATTTCTTTTCAAACAACCCTATGTTACCTCAGCAAGGGTCTGCTCTGATAATTATGTAGGTAGCTGAGCTATCAGGTGGATATATCTATCAGCCTCAGCTCAAATGATGGGAACTCTTGACAGATGAACGAAAAGGAGACTTGTATTATGATTGTACCAGGCGTTTTATGATTGTGCCAGCCTGGAGCTCGTGGCTAAGTAATAACAGCCGCACGGGTCGATCCATCAGGCTAAGCTACGCTTGCCGGGGCTAGTCGGTGGATGGGTGACCATCTTTACATACGAGACTCCTCCGTGCTTCGGAAAGAACAAAAAAATGATCACAATGACGGGAATAACAAGTGGCTTTCGGCTTCATTAAGCATCTTTCTACATCCGTTATATCTCACAGAACCACCCCTAGCTACTAACAGCACTTTTACTACACTACCAACACACAGGGATCATCCATTTTATTGTGACTACTTATTTGAAGGACCTATAATCTTTGCAAATCATATTTACTCTTGCCTGAAACAAATCTACAAATGTTCTAAAATTAACCTGAGAGTAATAACTAAAAAATTCGCTACAACTTTCAGACGTTTTGTCCTGTATTTAAATCTTTAATGTGTCTACAATAAAATTATCCTGATTACTATAAATCGGACCCATAACTTGCCTACAGAAATAAAATCATTTATCATTTACAAGTCATGATTCTATCTAGTTTATCCTCATATGTATGCCATTTTTGGATGAATATACCTATATACTTCCTGTTGATGATATTTGAATACAAATAATATTACCATCCATCTGCCTAGCCTTTTCCCAACTATATTGGGATTGGCTTTCAGTCTAACCGGATGCAGCTGAATACCAGTGTTTTACATGGAGCGACTGCCTATCTGACCTCCACAACCCAGTAACTGGGTAATACGATACCCCTACAAACAATATTACAAATAATATTACAATGTTGTATATTGTCAGTCATTTAATAATTAAAATGATGAAGGATAATAACATTGAAAGATGATAAATGGCAAGTGTTACTACTCCCTTATACAAAAACGAATAATTTTGCATACCAATGCAATGGTAGCATTTTAAATTGCCGAACTGGGCATATAGCTACTTCCATACAGGAGGGTCTACTATGCTAAAGTGCCAAAATGTAATGTCATATGCATTTAGTAAAAAGTTGTTATTTTGACATTACAAACAGGCATTCAATTTTATTTATTTGCCTTGCCAACGGTGTTTTTCTGATCTTCATCACAGCCTCATGTTATTTCACATACATACGTATTTATAAATTCATGCCTTCTTCCTATGGGGGTACGCAGAAACTACAGAACGCCAACTGCTACGATCCTTACTCATTTTGCCTCGTATGCCTTTTTTTTTTGTATATTGGCACCTTGTAGCTGTTTATTAATGTAATTAGTTATTATTTAACCTTGTTTTTGTATGTTGTGCTGTCTTTTGTGTGCACCAAATAAATGTTTTATCTATCTATCTATCTTGTAATTTCCTGTTGGAATATAAAAGCAAATCTAAAAGTATTTTAACTATTTTGTAATTTACAGGTGCTCCAAGAAATGGGTGTTAGTCTGCTTGAACCTGATGACTCTGAAAACTTATGCGACCCTGGTACCTCTGGAATGGTGAGAATATTTATACGTATTTTAAGCAAAAAGTTTGATAGTTAATTGATTCCGGGAGCCTACCACCACCGCTGACAGCAATAATATAACTTCAGTGGGGGAAAGAGACGGTGCTATACGTCCTGTAGAGCTTCATCTCTTTCCTACACTGAAGTAATATTGAAATAATACTGCTGTAAGCGGTGGTGGTAGGCCCCCAGGCATGACATTGAGGAATCCATTATAAAATACAATAGATATAGATATATTTAGTAACCTATTCCTATGCTTAAGTATTTCTCATGACTCATAAAAACTCTGTAAGAAATCGTCACGTCGTGTTCGGGTTCGCGACTGGTCAATCGTCATCCTGGGGATGCTTCGTTTAGAGGTGAAACACGTGTCGATTTCTTACAGGGTGTTTATGACTCTTGAGAAATACTTAAGCATAGGAATAGGTTACTAAATATATCTATATCTATTGTATTTTATAATGGATTCCTCAATGTCATGCCTGGGGGCCTACCACCACCGCTTACAGCAGTATTATTTCAATATTAAGCGAAATTATTATTAAAAATTTAATTAATTGTTATTATTAGAAATAGTTAAGCGGAATAGGTTACTGAATATACGTTAATTTTACATATTTTTCAAAAAAGTCTGATTAAATCACAATTTTTTGATTTTATGAAGTCGAATTGTTTGAAAACAGCTGTTATTTGGCTCTCAAGGCTAGGGGACTTCACGAATTAAATATACCAGTTTATGGACTTCAGGAAGTAAATATACCAGTTTAAGGACTTCACGAAGTAAATATACCAGTTTAAGGGCTTCAGGAAGTAAATATACCAGTTTAAGGACTTCAGGAAGTAAATATACCAGTTTAAGGACTTCAGGAAGTAAATATACCAGTTTAAGGGCTTCAGGAAGTAATTTATATACCAGTTTAAGACCGAATGTCACTGCACTCAAAACTGATTTATTCAAATTAGGCTTAGAATCTGCACTTTTAAAACATAACATCACGCCTGTAATTCCTAAAGGGTTAGGCAGAGGTGTACCTTATTACAAGCTTTATATTAGCTTGCTCTGTTCGTATGTGTTTCCGGTTACTCCAATTGTCGTCCATTTTTCAAGCACTTCCTGGCATCCGATTTAGCTGAAACTTGGCATACTTATATAACTACCGAGACATTTTGAAAAATGATACTATGGAGCTGGTCTTATGACGGAGCCAGAAGTTGACCATAGGAACTCCTCAGTCAAACAAGAGAACACTATCGTGGACTCATTGGTCATGTATTAACCAGTGCTTTGTCACTAGGTGGTGTTCAGGGTCTGATGATGGAGCCGGAAGGTGGCCATGGGAAAATCCTTTTTAGTTAATTAAAAGCTTGTTTTTAAAAAGATTTTTACTTATATTTTATTTTTCCTATAGTAACATATGCTAAAAGAACCTATTCAATCATTTGACACATTCGTTTAGTCAGTAGAAATAATGGGGTAATTGTGTCGCACATGTTGCAGTTAATTTATTAGAAAATCAGCAATTTCTGCTTCCAATGACACAGTTATTAAAAAAAAAAACATGATGATTTAGCTGCAGTACTACTGAATAAAATCAGCCAGCTAATCAAAAGTCCTTTAAAAGTTCCTATACTATTAAATGAGCAATCCTAACTAATATTATAAATGCGAAAGTGAGTTTGCTTGTTTGTTACGCTTTCACGCTAAAACGGCTGAACGCATTTGGATGAAATTTTGCACATGGGTAGATTTTGACCTAGAGAAGGACATAGGATACTTTTTATCCCGATTTTCCCACGGAATCGTGACTTATACGGGTGAAACCGCGGGTCGCAGCTATTATAGTATCTTTTTTTAAATGTTTTCCTATCAAAATCTCTTAACAACTTACGCTATAGGACCAACACTGAAATCGCGAAAAAAAACAGCTGTTCCCTAAACTTATGCAGCTGATTTTTATTTTCGTGATTTCATGGTTGGTCCGATTGTGAAAGTTGTTCATAATGATGAATACAATTACCCCCCAAAAGATACACCTTATAATTATATTTGTAATCACGTTCTCGAAAACGGCTCTAAAAATTTCGATGAAAGTTGCAATGTAGGGGTTTATGGGGGGCGAAAACTCAAATTTAGCTACCACGTCTGCGGTGGGAGAGGTGCAGTAATAAAATAATTACTAGATCAACAAATACATGCTGCCTCGGACAGCTTTGTTAAGTTAATTGATTCAGGCGTGACTTGCGGAAATCCATTATAAAATACAATAGACGTAGATATATTTAGTAAACTATTCCGCTTAACTATTCTCTGCGTCCAGCGCTCGGTGTGGCAACACGTCGTGTTCTGGTTTGCGACTGGTCAATCGTCATCCTGAGGATGCCTCGTTGAGAGGTGAAACACGTGCCGATTTCTTACAGGGTTTTTTTATGACTCTTAGAGAATAGTTAAGCGGAATAGGTTACTAAATATATCTACGTCTATTGTAGCTTTCTTAGGGCGAATTTCACTAAACTTTTATACCGAGTATAAGTCTTATCCTGCGAATATATTTTTGTCAGGTTTTCCATACAAAAACTGTCAGACGACGATTTTATTCCACAGATAAAAGATATCTGACTGATAAAATCTGCCCTAAATCACATGTTTATTTTCTTTACAGGCTGCGAAACAACTGAAACGGAAACACATGGACATAGAGAACAGAAACCCCAACATAAACTTAGTGACGTCACCGAGATGTATAACCTCACCTCGCTCTAAGTTCAGTCCAAAGAGTCCTAGAGTGAAGCCTTGTATCGGCAGCCCTAATGCTGGGCCTTCGAGACTTAAGAGCCCTAGGAGCTCTGAAAAACGTAAGTATAGTATATGACTAGGTTTTGCTCGTGGCGTCGCCTGCGTGGATGTCGGATATCGTACCACGGGAACGTACTACCGGTATACTTAAGAAATGCTAAGTTTCCTACACAAACTTTCATCCCCTATATCACCCCTGATAGGATTATTTTTTAAACAAAAAAGTAGTCTATGTCCTTCCCCAGGATGCCATCTATGTCCTTGCCAAATTTTGTCGAAATCCCGTCTGTGGTTTAGGCGTGAAAAGGTAAAATTAAAAATCCGGAGTCACACGTGTTAGGGCATAAATCGAACAGATTACGTGTGACTCCGGATTTTTAATTTGTCTGTCTGTGGTGTCTTGTTTATACCTTTTCAGTCGTAGTTGGGTTTTAGTTTTTGTCACTTGATTTTTTTTTTAATTCTTTTGGGGTTATAATATATATATTTTTGAAATGTGCTCATTAAACCCTTTCATTTGATACCCAACAAGTTCCTCACTTTATGTCCTCTAGAGGGCGCCATTTTTAATTTAATGTGACTTCACAAGCCTATAACCAGCGGACAATCACGACGCTTATAACGATACCTCATTTGTCAAATTGTGATAACTGGTTTGGAAGATAGGAGGGAACAGATGAACATACATACATAAATACATACATACATACATACATACCGGTCAAAATCATAACCCTCCATTTTCTTCGCCGTAGTCGGGTAAAAATACAGACAGAAAGAGTTACTTTCGAATTGCACTGGGCCCGCGTGGTGGATTACGGCCCACTCCTCGAAGAGAGGACGCCTGTGTCCCAGCAGTGGGAACATTATAAGCTGATTATGTGTTATGTCAATGTGTGTTATGTGATCAACATAAATCCTGAAAAATTGCAAAAAACTTAAGAACATTAGAACTTCCCCCTTTAAGGGAGTTTGGTAATAACTGCTAATTAGAAAAAAAAAATTAAGTAATAAAAACTAAAACCCAACTACGACAAAAAAGTCAATCAACTAAAAAGATATAAACAAGACATCACAGACAGACAAATTAAAAATCCGGAGTCACACGTGTTAGGGTATAAATCGAACAGATTACGTGTGACTCCGGATTTTTAATTTGGACATACATACCTACATACTTTCATACCTACCATACATACATACATACCGGTCAAAATCATAACCCTCCTTTTTTCTTCGCCGTAGTCGGGTAAAAAACCATTATTCTCTTACAGACAAACCGCTCCAGCCAACAGACCCGCACATTCATGAAACTAGCTTATCGTTGGACGAATACCTAATAGATGAAGAGACTCCCCTAGCTCAGTCCGTCAGCGCGGGGTACTTACCGACCCCAGCCGCGCAGTACAGTGGCACCACCAGTGACAGTAGCGGAGGAAAACATCGTTACACACGTAAGTTATCACCGCACGGGTCCCGCTCTCTCGCACGGAGAGGGGACCTGAGTCCCAGGAGTCGGAATATTATACAGGATGTAAGGGTAAACACTCTTGTCATTCAAACCATGGGTAGTTGACTTAAATATAAAAATAAATGACCGAACACAACAAAAAAAAACGTTATTTTCATTAAAAGATTTTTAAAAGTTTCTATCTGAGCTGTTTCGCTAGCAAGCACGGGTGCTAGCGAAACAGCTGACTGACTAAGGGTGGGATCGCGCTCGCTGCCGGTCAGGTCACATCCCGTACCCACCGCCCGTGTTGAGACGCAAGTTCGTTGCCCTAGCGCGTAGGGCAACGAACTTGCGTCTCTTGTGGTAAAATTTAGATCTAAAAAAATTAAAAAAAAACGTTGTAATTTTCCATTGATTTTACGTTCTATAAATGAAACCAAACCACTGGTTGCAAGGATAACGGTGTTTACCCTGACACCCTGTAGATAGATAGATAGAAAGAAAAAATACTTTTTTCCAAAAAAAAAACAACCGACTTGCAAAAAAAACACAAAAAAAAAAGTGAAAAATAACTTAAATTTCGGCAGTCGATGTCTTTGCTTTTCAAATTTTGTTTTTTGACACCCGACTTCTCGTAATTTTGTTAGTTAATTGATTGAAGCGTGACTGCGGAAATCTACACTAATATTATAAAGAGGAAGATTTGTATTTTTTTGTGTACGTTTGTAATGAATTAACTCAGAAACTACTGCGTCGATTTCAAAAATTCTTTCACCATTAGAAAGCTACATTCACCCTGAGTAATATAGGCTAATTTATAAAGATTACACGCGGGCGAAGCCGCTGGCGGCAGCTAGTCCATTATTAAAGTTGACTGGTAGAAAATCCCTCAGGTATTAAGTCCGCCTTTGTACAGTATTTTTTTTTTTACTTGTGCATAAAGTTTTAATAAGTAAAATAAAAAAATAAAATACAGTAGACGTAGATAATATAATTGTTTATTAAACTATTCCGCTTAACAATTCCTCAAGGGTCATAAATACCCTGTATTAAATCGACACGTGTTTCACCGCTCAACGAGGCATCCTCAGGATGACGATTGACTTGTCGCGATGCCGAACACGACATGTTGCTACGTCGTCAGTGTTGCCACGCCGTGCTCTGGACGAACGGTCGGCGTGCCAACACTTCGTGTATACCTACGTCTATTGTATTTATTCCTTTTTTTAGCGTTCCGTACCCAAATGGTAAAACGGGACCCTATTACTAAGACTCCGCTGTCCGTCTGTCACCAGGCTGTATCTCATGAACCGTGATAGTGAGACACTTGACATTTTCTACTACTAACTAGAATACAGAGTAAAATAAATATTTAACGGTGCCATACTACAAACGTGATTTTTTTGCCGTTTTTATAGATAATGGTACAGAACCCTTCGTGCGCGAGTCCGACTTGCTCTTGGCGGTTTTTTTTTGTGTGAATGGACTGTTTTTTTTGAGCTAAAGAAATTAACAACATGAAATATGATATTGTTACAGCGTTAGGTCTAGAAGATGAACTAATAATAAGCCGGAGATACAAACCAGAGCCGGTTGGCGCTGTGTCCTTCAACATACTATCAGATGAAATGATACTCAGCGTGTTCCGATGGCTGCCCAAGCGGACCCTGGCGCATTGTATGATGGTCTGCAAAAGGTAAGATTTATCATCTTTGACTCAAACTCAAAGCATTTATTTCAAACTAGCTTCCGCCCGCGGTTTCGCCCGCGTGGTATGTCGATAAAAAATAGCCTATGTCCTTCCTCGGGATGCCATCTATCTCCTTGCCAAATTTTATCGAAATCCGTTCAGTGGTTTAGGCGTGAAAAGGTAACATACAGACAGACAGATAGAGTTACTTTCGAATTGATAATATTAGTATGGATAAACCAGTTCAGAGAGGAGCTCGTGGCTAGCTAATAACAGTCGCACGGGTTGATCCATCGGGTTAAGCTACGCTTGCTGGGTTTGGTCCGTGGATGGGTGACCATCTTTACATACCGAGACTCCTCCGTGCCTCGGAAAGCACGTTAAGCCGTTGGTCCCGGCTGTCATTTGTGGATCTTTGACAGTCGTTACGGGTCGTCAGAAGCCCGAAAGTCTGACAACCAGTCTTACCAAGGGGTATCGTATTACCCAGTTACTGGGTTGTGGAGGTCAGATGGCAGTCGCTCTATATAAAAACCGAGACATTTTGAAAAAATGATACCATGTATCTGATCTGATGATGGAACCGGAAGTTGGCCATAGGAATTAGGAACTCCTCAATCAAACAAGATGCTATGTTTTAACAAGTGCTTTGACACTAGGTGGTGTTCAGGGTCTAATGATGGAGCCGTGGCCGTGAGAAAATCCTTTTTAGTTCATTAAAAGCTTGTTTAATAAAGATTTTTACTTATATTTTATTCTTGTCAAAGTCAAACTCAAATAATTTATTTCAAATAGGCACATATATGGCACTTTTGAACGTCAAACAAAGAAATAGAACTGATTCTAGTCGCCCCTTCCAAAAGGTAGTTTTCGTTTGGAGAAGAATGGGCAAGAAACTCCACCATTACTCTTTTAAAAATGTTTTACAATATTTTGTATACATCAATTATATAATTATATATATGTGAAGACGATGCACCTACCATAAGATTATCTTGTTGCAGATGGCACAGAGTGGCGTGTGACGAGACGCTTTGGCAGAGGCTGGAGTTAGGCAACAAAACACTATCAAGAGACGCGATCGGAAGAATACTAGCTAGGAAACCTATTATTGTCAGATTGGCTAGCTCTGAGGTACGAGAACTTCTTAATTAAACATTTGGTTAATAATTTGCATGAGAAGACATGCAGTGGCCAATTAAATGTCGAGAGCGCCCTAGGCAAGCACCTCATCGACGCCCCTCTAGCTGCCATATATTATAAATTTTAACTAGTACCTATACTTAAAATAACTTAAGGTACAAGTCTGTAGCCGACTGCAGGCAGCAGCAGCAGGTGACGTGTCGCTGCGACACAAGTGGTTTCTATGTATGTCTATGAAACCGACGCCGACTGTCGCCTGCTTCTGCTGCCTGCAGTCGACTGGGGGCTTGTACCTTAATACTGAGCCACGCGGAATAATCAAGATGGCGGAGCACGCTTAAGAAGCTCTACATCTCTATAGAATTCAATAATCTTTTATATTGTGTAAGTAGGTGCATACTTACACAATTAATTTTATGTCACTTAATTTTTTTTTTTTTTTTGTACATCTGCTAACCTACCGTTATCTGATAAATAAAACTAACCATAACCATCTTATCTTACAGATAGCAGAATGGCACCCCCCCTCCCTACCCGCTGCGTCCCGCATACACTACCTAGATCTAAGCATGTCCACCATAGACATCGCGACGCTCAACAACTTACTAGAAACATGTCCCAGTCTCAAGAAATTGAGCCTAGAGAGTGTTCAGCTGGAGGACAGCAGCTGTGAGCTAATTGGTGAGTACTTACCATCATTTCAGTATTGGAGAACTCGCAATATCGAAATTTTTACAAAGATCCCAAAATTTTGCCTTAAGGTGGATGCGCTAGGGTAGCCCACGAAATTCAAATTTTCTTACGGTTTTTGCAATTTGCAGGCCAGTATCAGGTTGTATGTTGATCTAAATATTATTAGCGCTCGTTACAAATATCGATTTACAGAATTATAAACATTAAAATCAGCAATACAACTCTCTAAGCTCATGTAAGTGTATTGAATGACTATTTCATGAAATCATGACGTTTGGCACTTTCATTGACATGAGACAAATGCAAAACATATAAACAGAGACTGAGCAAGCACAGCATTGTTTTAGCCAAGAACCTTCTACACAGACAGGGGGATATTAATCCGCCTAAAGAGATGGCAAATCCTGAACTTGGAACAGAGACAGTGAAAATTTAAAGTGTATTTTGTAATGAACCACATAATGTGAATGTTCAATGGAGCATCACAAAAACAATTTCACACGAAGACCCCATCTGATTATGACTGGAAAGTTGATTGCAGATAAAAGGAGAAAACTAAAAAAAAAGAAAAAACTTACCATCATCTGCTCAGCTATTTTGGGTCCGCACCTATGGTAAATTGGCGTTTTTATCTCACAAATTGAGAACCTCGTCACTTCTATGATTAAAAATATTCATCAATTGCTTTTATTATATCGAATAATGACCATCATAGACAACAACCAATAGTAAAAAAACCTTAATACTTATAGTTTTCTAAACATAAAAAGTACCTTAAAAATGACTCCTCATTTTGTTAGCAGAAATGACCACAATTTTTTTTTATCTTAGTCAAAACTTGTTGTTGACGCTTAATTTAGGTGGCATATGTTATCTTAGTTGAAACATTTGCGGCACTATAGTGCATAAAAGTTTTAAAACATTAGTGTTCATGGTTGATATATAAATTAAGAAAAGTTTAGTATGAAAAATGCAACTTCTTTAAAATTTCCCATACAAAACGCTGATTTCATAGGTGGGAACCTAATATGTTCTGGTCAGCTTCCAGTCTTACCGGGTACAGCTATAGTCAGTTCCAAAAGCATCTGATGAAAGTGTAAACAAACCCTGTTCAAGTTAAATTCTTACCACCTTACTAATAAGCGTTGTGTAACTAACTATACAGGCGGTATACAACGTTTATTAGTAAGGCGGTTACACACTAAAGGGAATTAGTAACACGTTCTTCAGTACTCAATGAATTTCCACAAAAAAAAAAACAACCAACTTCCAAAAAAAAACACTTGGTGGATCCAAGTGTTTTTTTTTTTGGAAGTTGGTTGTTTTTTTTTATGTAAAACATTTTTATTTTATTGTTTCAGGTAAATGCAGTAATTTAGAAACATTAAATTTAACGATGGCGCAGGGCGTGACCGCTGAAGGACTTCACTCGATATTGGAAGGCTGTAATAAGTAAGTTGTATTTCATGTTTTATCTCACTAACTACCCTCCGTGGACCGTAGCTTAGCAGGCACCTTTCATCTTTCATCATCAGCCTATAGCAGTCTCCTGCTGGACATAGGCCTTTCCAATTGCACGCCATTCAGCTCGATTCTCGGCAACTCTCATCCGCTATCAGCTACCCTGTGAAGATCGTCGCTCCACCTAGCCTGAGGGCGTCCTACCTTACGTTTGCCGATTCGCGGTCTCCACTCAAGAACACGTCTACCCCAACGGTCATCAGTTCTACGGCTAATATGGCTGGCCCATTGCGACTTCAGCTTGCTTATTCGGATTACCTCATTCCGGATTCTATCTCTCAGAGAGACTCCAAGCATAGTTCGTTCCATAGCTCGCTGAGCGACCTTGAATTTATGAACCAGCCGTACCGTGAGTGTTCACGTTTCGGCTCCGTAAGTCATGACAGGCAGGACGCACTGATTGAAGACTAGTCTTTAGGCTCTGCGGAATACGCGCAACATCTAACTGCCTTTTCCCAACTATGTCGCGGTCGGCTTCCAGTCTAACCGGATGCAGCTGAATACCAGTATTTTACATGGAGCGACTGCCTATCTGACCTCCACAAACCAGTGACTGGGTAATACGATACCCCTTGGTAAGACTGGTTGCCAGACTTTCGGGTTTCTGACGACCCGTAACGACTGTCAAAGATCTACGAATGACAGCCGGGACCAACGGCTTAACGTGCTTTCCGAAGCACGGAAGAGTCTCGATATGTACAGATGGTCACCCATCCACGGACCAACCCCGGCAGGCGTAGCTTAACCTGATGGATCGACCCGTGCGGCTGTTATTACTTAGCTACGAGCTCCTCTAGTAATGGCAAATGAAATTAAAAAAAATGTATTCAATTATAATTTATTTTGTTCCAGTTTATTATCACTAAACATATCCTGGTGCAATCTGTCAGAGGCGGCTCTAGAAGTGCTAGTTACAACAGCACCTCAAAGACTGCAGCGGCTAAACATTGGCGGCGCTAGGATTATGAGCGATGACAGTAAGTAATGTCTGTCCCAACTATGTTGGGGTCAGCTTCTAGTCTAACTTCAGCTGAATACCAGTATGTTATATGGAGCGAGCTCTGAGCTAAGCCGCGGACAGATAGACGGACATGCATGGCGAAATTATAAGGGTCCTTGTCGACTACGGAACCCTTAAAAATTAAGAAATGACTGATAATTTAATTATGCAATTCAAGTAGCAACCAGTTTGATTTTGTGTCTTATGGGACAGGACCATTAATGTATCCGAGCATTCTTATCTTGAATATAGAATTTGTATTATGCTTGATTGCAAAGTATACTTTTAATATTAGTTACCCGACTACGGCGAAGGAAACAGGAAGGTTATGATTTTTACCGGTATGTATGTATGTTTTTTAGGGTTCCGTACCCAAAGGGTAAAACGAGACCCTATTACTAAGACTCTGCTGTCCGTCCGTCTGTCTGTCCGTTTGTTACCAGGCTATATCTCATGAACCGTGATAGTTAGATTGTTGAAATAATTACAGATGATGTATTTCTGTTGCTGCTATAGCAAAAAATACTAAAAAACAGAATAAAATAAATATTTAAGGGGGTTCCCATACAATAAATGTGATTTGATAAACTTTGATAAGCTTCTGCCCGCGGTTTTTCTCGCGTGGAATGTAGATAAAAAGTAGCCTATGTCCTTGCTCAGGCTCTAGACTATCTGTGTACCAAATTTCATTTACATCGGTTCAGTAGTATTGGCGTGAAAGCGCGACAGACAGACAGACAGAGTTACTTTCGCATTTATAATATTTGTGAGGATCTCGCACTTGTTTACTATAAAGTTACACAGACCCTGCAAATAACCTCCATGTTCCGTCCCGCCAGTCCTGGAGCGCCTGGTGTCGCGCTGCCCGCGCCTGCTGGAGCTGGACGTGTCGGACTGCGGGCGCGTGTCGGCGCGCGCGGCGCCCGCGCTGGCGCGCCTGTCGCGCCTGGAGCACCTCGCGCTGAGTCGCTGCTACTTGCTGCCTGCGCACGCCTTGACGTTAGTATAACGGGTTTGAATATTTCCTATGGAAGCTGCCATAGTCACCCCATCGCCATTTTGTTTTTTTTTTGGCAGTCGATATATCATGTCTCTCGACTTTCACGCATTTTCTCTCACTCACACTCGCCTCATGTCACCATTTGATTCCTAAAAGATGTAACTGCGCAGCCGTATGCGCAAAGTACGGACCGGCCATGATTCATGGGCCGTATTGTACAATGCCCTCCTAAAGTAACCTGAAAGTTTATTCAGAAGAAGATGATGATAGTTTTTGGCGTGATACAAATGTCAATTTATACACGAATGTAATGCTGGTTACACATTCATTGGTGAAATGTAACATGAAAATATGTAACACACATTAAAGTAAATTCCTCTAGATTTTGTGTTGTTACATTTCATGTTGCATTGCATTAATTTAGACAGCTCATTTGTATTACGCTTCACCATATTTTTTTTCCAATTTTTAAACGTTTTTTTCCAATATAATTTTTTTTTTGTTTTCAGTTAAACTTTTTTTTCCAATTTATTTCAATTTATTAACTTTTTTTTCCAATTTATTAATTTTTTTCCAATATTTTACTTTTTTTCAATTTATTAACTTTTTTCCAATTTTTTATTTTTTTTTAGTTTATTTACTTTTTTTTCCAATTTTTTAACTTTTTTTTTTCTTTTTGCAGCAAATTAGGCAGTATGCCCTCGCTACAGTACGTGGACGTGTGGGGCATGCTACACACGCACGCGCTCACCGCACTGCGCGCCGCTCTGCCGCATGTTCAGATCAACACTTTTATGTTCAGGTGAGTTCAACACTGTTACATTAAGCTACACAAACTATCCTAATCCTAACTATATAATACTAGCTTCCGACCGCGGCTTCGCCCGCATGGTATGTCCATAAAAAGTATGCCTATGACCTATTTCCTTTCTCAGGCTCTAGAATATCTGTGTACCAAATTTCATTAAATCGGTTCAGTAGTTTTGGCGTGAAAGCGCGACAGACAGACAGACATATTAGGATTTTAAATGCAAAAGTAAGTTTCTTAGTAACGCTTTCACGCTAAAACGGCTGAACGGATTTAGATGAAATTTGGCACATGGGTAGACCATGCCCATATAAAAAGGGTACCGTACCAAGGGGTATCGTATAACCCAGTTACTGGGTTGTGGAGGTCAGATAGGCAGTCGCTCCATGTAAAATACTGGTATTCAGCTGCATCCGGTTAGACTGGAAGCCGAACCCCAACATAGTAGGCAGGCAGATTCTGTCTATGTATATTAGACTAATATTTATTTATATTTTGTTACAGCGCCATCGCCCGTCCCACGGTGGGAACGCGTCGCACCTCAATTTGGGGACTACGGACCAGAGACTGAAATATTATAACACTAAGAATCCTATGATGCCTGGATTCTACCAGGGGTTAGACTGAGATGTACCTATATATATACTGCGTTCGCAATTTAGTTTCCAAATATGTAAACAAATATGTGTTTTTAGAAAAAACCACTTTAACATCCACGCATAAAGTTCAGTTTCCGCTACCACTGCAAACATTTTTATGACTTTCAATAGTAAGAGTCATTCTAAAATTAACTTAATTTACACTAACATAAAGTTGATATTCGTTTAAATGGAAATAACAGCAACTGGAAAAAAGGGTTTTATTAGACTTAATAGTGCACCCACATTTCGTCAGTTTTGGGATGCACTAAGGTATCCCGCGAAATTGAAATTTTCTTACGTTTTTTGCAATTTGCAGGGCAGTGAGGTTGTATGTTGATAAAAATATGATTTTATTTATTTATTTAAACTTTTCGCACTAAAAAAGGTACAAAGGCGGACTTAATGCCTGAGGCATTCTCTACCAGTCAACCAAGTGTGGTGAAGAGATTAGATGGCAGGTGCTCTAATTGATTCGCGACCGCGATATATTTGAATTTTCGCGGGATACCTTAGAGCTTTCTCCTTAAGTCCCATGTAATAGGGGGCGAGCCTATTGCCATAAACGGGACTTAGAACCGTCATTGAGAAATTACTAATGAAAAAAATTTTTTTAAGATTTTCCATAGTACAATGGTTCTGGGGGCCACAATGATCAGTTTTTGACACATTTCGTATGGCATATCTGTCAAAAACTGATCATTGTGAGACCACTGACACGTTTGTAAATTAGTAGACTTGGCCCCCTGTAAATTGGTTCAAAAAACACTTACACGTCAAAATCAAATTATGTTTTTAAAACGAGATGAGTTTGGTATTTCAGTTTTGTTTTAGCCCTTTCTTCTCAGAGGGCCTAGACAAGTGACAATCGCTTCGAAAGCGTTTCGTATTTCTACAACGACTTTCAACAGGATTGACATAAGCTTTTCGATAGCTTATGTCAGTTCTATACATTTTTGCCTTTTCCATCATCTTTATCGCTGATAGAATGTCACTTTGTCTAGGGCCACTGAATATGTGTATAAAATATGGTAAAAAAATACAATATACACGCAGACAAAGTCACGGGCATCGGCTAGTGTAACATAAAGTTTGTATTAATGCTTACTTTAAACAATTATTATTTTGTAAATATTTTTGCTGTTGTTAAAATGCATTTATTATTAATAATTAATACCATAAAGTGGCTTGGAAAAACTACCGGATTACTTTGAATTCATAGATGTATTATTTCAATTGCTCTTGAAGCGGGCGTGGGCGGTGGCCCAGTGGTATCGGCCCTGACTGGTTTCGGACCCAGACAGGCACTTTACTTAGTCCGATTTATTTCATCACCACTGCTCTCAAAACGGTGAATGAAAACATCGTGAGGAAACCGGCATCTCCTAGAACCAAAAATTCGAAGAAATGTGATATCTACCAACCCGCACTGGGCCCGTGTGGTGGATTACGGCCCAATCCCTCTCACAGAGAGGAGGCCTGTGTCCCAGCAGTGGGAACTTTATAGGTTAGCTATGCTTCAAGCGAAAGCTTTCTTATTTTTGAGTAATATCCTTTGGAAAAATGCTAATGAATTCACAATCGGCCGGTATTTCTAGATAAATAAAAGTTAAGATGAAATTTGTATGTGTATGGATTAATAGGTAGTTAATATTTAGCCTTCCACCACTACAAAACTATGAATAAATCGAATGTAATATAGACTGCAGATTTATATGGAATTATAAAGGCTTTTTTACACACCTCATTGTAGTGCCCCATAGGTGGCTATAGGAGCCCGTAAGGCAACAACAACAGTAAGACAAATAAAAGCAAAAAACAACATTAACATCCATCAACAACGTTATCATACAACAACATTAACATACATCAACAACGTTATCATACAACAACAACGTTAACATACTACAAGAAAATTAACATACAATAACAACAACATTAACATACTACAACAACAACATTAACATACTACTACAATAACAACAACATCAACAAACAACAACATTAACATACAATAACAACAATCATTATTATAATATATTTGAGCTGCCAATGGGGTATAAAGTAAATACACGATAATAAACTTTATTAATTATAAGTAAGTAGTTAATTTATTTTCAAATTGTTTAGTACATAAATATATTTTTTTGTAAATGATTTTGATCTAAGAGGAATTTGCGTCTAGAGATGCTGATCACCCATAGTTTTTCTATATATTATGAAATCAACATACAAACTTCTACATAGTTATGATTATAAATAATAGTATTAAGTTCTTCGTTACTAAGTAAAGTTTTAGTAGTTGTAAAAATTATCATAAAAAATAGATTTTTCTTTATAATTAAATAAACTTTTTTAAATTATTGTGAGGCCTTTTTATTGAACCTTTTCTTAAACACACATTATTCGACGAATGTAAAATAGAATTGGTCCCGCCTATATTGGTCTTAAAATAGAGCGGCACAGGATAGCCTGCCTGAGTGACTGACACTGGCTTGGCCACCATCAAGGATTTTAATGTTGATAACACAAAAAAATTGTCGAAAGTCGCCAAATATCAGAATTTATCGCTCACTGGTTCAAAAGTTATAAGACCAGTATTATATAGTGCTCTGTGGTTATAAGGGTTTATACAGGTGTAAGTAGCAGATCTGGAGACATCTCCCCAGCTTTGCCCCAATAAGCTAGCACCTAGCGAAGATCTGTCTTCTCCCAAATTTAGTCCCTAATTAGTCGGAATCAGTCTCCAAGTAACAGATTTAGTCGGGTCTTAGTTTAGAAGATATTCAATTTCAATACGATATCATAGTCCAAGAGCTAGACCGCAGAGTTTACGCGTAAACTCTGCGATCTAGCTCTATCTCTTGGACTATAACTTAAAAATTGAACTTTATATTTGGATTTTATATCTTAATTATTTATTTTTCAGTGTACCTACACACTAAGAAGCTCGTGGCTAAGTAATAACAGCCGCACGGGTCGATCCATCAGGTTAAGCTACGCTTGCCAGGGTTGGTCCGTGGATGGGTGACCATCTTTACATACCGAGACTCCTCCGTGCCTCGGAAAGCACGTCAACCGTTGCTCCCGGCTGTCATTCATGGATCTATGACAGTCGTTATGGGTCGTCAGAAGCCCGAAAGTCCGACAACCAATCTTACCAAGGGGTATGGTATTACCCAGTTACTGGGTTGTGGAGGTTAGATAGGCAGTCGCTCCATGTAAAATACTGGCATTCAGCTGCCTTCGGTTAGACTGGAAGCCGACCCCAACATAGTTGGGAAAAGGTAGGCAGACTGAGGCGCACTGAGTAAGAGATTAGAGATGTAACTTTTTGACGAGGCGTAAATAATAAAGATGCATAAATAACTCATGCCTTATTTCCATGGAAGTAGGCAGAAACTACAGAACGCCACCTGCAGGCGTAGCATGAGCACCGTTTTGTCGACGGAAGATTAGACAAAAATGACGTTTCCTGTAGACAGTACGAGACAGCAGCAAAATAGAAAGAGTCAACTGCACTTTTTACGAAATTCACTCTTTTACATAATTCGACTCAGAATTCTTGGTTTTATCATAGGATATATCGGTTGTCAGTGTGATTTTGACAGTAAGGATAGAAAACTTTCTTCCGAAATAGTCTACATCTCCTTTTTTGTTGGTCTGAGACGTAGACTAAGATCGTTAGAAATGTAAGACAGATTGTAGAAAGATTTCTACGGTGGATGTCAAAAATGAAGAAACGAACTGTCACTTTGTATAGAAAAAGCTATGTCTATTCTTCGTAGAGATAGAAAGCGCCACGCTACGCCTGCTGCTACGATCCTTACTCCTTTTGCATCGATTACGTTCATACATCTGGTCATACACGCGCCGGTGCGAGTACTACGCACCTGACCTTTCTGAAGAACATCATTAATGCAATGAGGTCACTAGATGGATAAATAAAACAAAGAAAATTTCCAAAACGGTATATTTAATCAGTCGAAAATGGTTTATTTTTAATACCCGAAATGATAATGATAACAGTCAAGAATACAACAGGGATACATCATTTGTAGATTATAGGAATTTAGTTTAGAAAATGGCAGAAGGAAATACAAACAAAAAAATAATTAAATTGAGAATCTTTCTTTGAAAGTAAGCTAAATTAGTTTAAGTAAAATTATTACAATGGTATAAGCACATAACAACCGAAAAAATGTGTAACAAGTACTTGTAATTTTCATTTTAATTCAAAACATTATTAATTTGCACAATTGTTACACAAAAAAAAAAACATTATCCTCTTTTTGTTTCGCCACAGTCGGGTAAAAAATAATGTAGTCTAAACATGGTATATAGGTTAGTAGTAAAAAGTTCATACACGTCTGGACTTGATAAAAGAATATAAATAAAACAACTGTTTTTTTTAAGATAACTAAGTTAAAACTGTAGTACTTAATTGCCATTTACTAGTACAGGGAACTTAGCTTGATAAAAATACTAGGTACTCAGTTTAAGAGATAAATATTAAACGTAGCATAACCATAACTAAATGTTGCACAAAAATGTTCTTCTAACTGAACAGACAGCTGTGCTGCTGGGCAGTTTGTTGCGCCACTTCTTCTTCCCAGCTAAAGCACTAGGAAGTGGTGAAGGGTAGGAGTTCTGGAGACTGTCTTATGTAATTTTGAAATTCAAAAAGTGCTGATTCTCAGCCCAATTTGAATAAATGACTTTTGATTTAGAATGTAAATAAAAAAGAAAATACCTTTTTTGCTTTCTGTAAAAAGGATTTTTCTAAAACAATTCTTTTCGCTTTAGTAAAAAAAAGTTATTTTTTGATCGACGTAAATATTAAATTGCTTGGCTTTTTTATAGCTTTACATTTAGTAGGTAATAAAATATAATAAAAAGTTTAAAATATACTTGACGAAGAACAAAAAAATAGAAAAAAAAAAAGTTTTTTTTTTTTGTAAAAAAATGTCAAACAAATGCCAAACTGTTGCAGTATTTAAAAGAAGAGTGAAAGAACACTACCTATCCATTTCGTCATAGTTGCATAGTTATTTTAAATTATATTGTAATTGTATATTTTTAAGTGATATTTATTTTAGAAGTATGTATGTAAGTATATTCTCATAATGTATGTTTATATTTAATTTTTGAATTGTTTTTGATTTTTGTATTCTGTTTCTCTTCTACTCTTACACACGTTGTCTACATCTCTTTTATCTACTTTCCTATCGCAGGTATGCTGGAAGAGATTTCTTTAGAAATAAGCATTGCCTTTGTACGAATTTTTCTGTTCCTTTCTTCTTTTCTGTATTTATATGTGTGTGCATAAATGGTTAAATAAAAAAAAATAAAAAATAAAAAATAAGTTAGTGAAATAGAAAAATAAATACTTTTTAGTTCCCATAATCTACAACTGCTGTATAATGATATGAACACGTTTTTGGGATCACAGATTACACTCAAAAGGCCATTGCATGCGATGACTTTCAAAAAACAGTTTATGTACAAAAAAAGTACCTTGTATTTTTATTAAATTATAAAACTTTTCCATAAATCATAGGGAAAATGGCAGGATTGAAATTCTTTTAATTTTGGAAATTAAGTTACTAAGAGACACACTGTTAAAAATCGGATAAAAAAAATTAAACACTTTTTTTGTTTTTTAAAAGCCATCGCACAATTAATTCCAACAACTATTTTTTAACAATGATTTTTTTCCTAATAACAGTTTTAATCACAGTAGTGCTATTAATGACAATTTAGTAAGTTTCACTAACGCTCTATGGAACACATTTTTGCTTCATTTGCAAAGGGTTAAATTATTGAATGATTTACATTTAAAATCATGACCGATCATTATGAACATGACATGTGTGGATAGTAACAGTGGGTCCACTCTTTGAGATGAGATGCTTAGAAGATTATTAATAATGCTAGACACTAGACAGAGCCGTTGGCGGGTTCGTGGCTCAGTAATACCAGCCGTACGGGTCGACCGATCAGATGAAGGTACTCTCGCCGAGGTAGGTCCGTGGATGTGTAACCATCTTCACTTACCGAAAGCACGTCAAGCCGTTGGCTCCGACTCTCATTCGTGGATCTTTGACAATCTTTACGGGTCGTCAGATTTCCAGTGTGACAACCAGTCTTAACTCCCTGATAACTTATTACCCAGTAACTGGGTTGTGGAGGTCAAATAGGCAGTCGCTCCAAGTAAAATACTGGTATTCAGCTGCATCCGGTTAGACTGGCAGCCGACCCAAAAGGCTAGACAGATGATGAGAGCCGTAACATGGCATGGGTGAGCAATATGAAATAGTGATTGTAAAAACACGTAGCCGACGAATGAGTTAGATGGTTTAAGAAGCGAGAGGAGATGACAGTGTTCCCCTGGAAGGTATACCTATCATTTAGTGAAGGTTAGAGCCAAGTCAAGGATGCGGCATAAAAACTCAGACACCAGGTTACTCACGAACCACACGAAAACGTTTTTGATTTCTGAAAGAGCCAGCAGTGGACGTTATTAAAATTTGTCTGATATAATAATGATAGTAGTTATGCTATATGGATGGAATGTGTGAAAGATGATATGGCTGGAAAGGGAGTGACTACCGAGATGACGGCTAATAGAGAAGTATGGAAGAAAAACACATGTTGCACCGACCACAAATAAATTGGAAAAAGGGCAGGAGAATTATGAGGAGTAGCCATGGCACACCTCGCAGCGCGTTATTAGTAAAATCATCGTCACATAAAACCTGTACAATTCGGCTTGGATCTCCTACTGGAACCAAGGTAACTGACTTAGCCAAAGAGTTCCTAAACCCAAAGAGTTACTAAACTTAAGTGGCAGTGGGCACGGCACATTTCTCGAACAACAGATGGCCGATGGGGCCGAAAGGTTCTAGAGGTACGACCGCGTACCGAAAAACGTAGCGTTGTAAGGCCTCCCACAAAGTGGGCTGGTTTAAACAGTGTCGATACTATTTATTATTCAAGACATATTGTGCGATACTTACATCAGTATTTCATTATTGTAATGTTACTTAGAAGTGAAGTAAAATATTCAACAGATAATAATTCGTGGACAGCTTTCAGTGGTCAGACTCTAAGCTGCCGCTTAGAGTCTCGGTCTCATCGCATGATTACTACTTAGCGTTCGCTAAGTGAACTCACTGTTACTTTTCAAGTAAATGTGTACATACTTATTATGTTTATTATGCTTATGTATTATGATGCTATTTTCGTTCTCTATACTAAGATGAGCTATGTATGCAGCATGTAACAAAACCCCTTTCCGATCCGGAAGGGGGTGCATTCGTACCGCAATAAGTTTACCAAAACGTAATAAAAAAAAATATTTTTGGAAAAATAAAAAGTTTAAGTTAAACTTCGCGTTTTAGTACCTAAATTTCATTATAAATAAGCAAATTTTCTACAGAGGTCATATGTTATGGTTATGACTTGTAGACACTCGCTAATCGACGGCCACCCGTGACCCATGTAATAACCTGGAAAATTACCCATTGAAAAAAAAATGCGGAGATCTTTTTTTTAAATAATTACCATATAAAAAAAGACTCAATATGATTCTTTATAACACCCTCACGGATCGGACAGGGTTTTATTACGCGCTGTATAGTTGGACCGAAATCAAATAGGTTATTTAGTTCTAATGCACTCTCTTTTAGAAATAGGTAATTGACAAGAGTAAGATAGTATTGTGAGAATGTGAGATTTTAGATTCAGCTTTAAAATTTGCTGTAAAGTCAGATATTGAAAATTTATTTGAAGAGAATTTTAGTTAGAAATGTTTGCAGTAAGTTTGTTATAAATATGATGGCACCGAATTTTCTGGACACTTATTATTGCCTTCCTTTATTTTTAGATTAAATTAGAATGAGATGCGATGGATTAGCTGCCAATTAAGGTCGAAATTAATCTTAAAAAGAGTCTATATTTGAAAACACTAAACTTAGGTACCTTTTATGTATCGCTATGCGCGTTGTGTCAAGAAAATCGGCGCCATATTGAGAATGTTGTTCACAAAGTTTAAAGTTACATTTTTAAGTTATTTTTACTTGCATTACATTACAGTTACACATATACGGCTTATTTAACTAGAACTCTAGAAAGATACGCCTTACAATTAGTTTTTTTATTGTTTTTTTTTTTCATTTATCTTAATCTAAGTTAGAATACATGAGTTTATCTTTTAAAGTTACTAAGTAATTGCAATGGAATATGTGTATCTTTAAATCTTATAATTTTCACAACTGTATTTATTATATAATTTTGTTTTTGTAAGTGCAGATTTTTTAACTCTGAAGTTATTTTTGTGTAAAATGTCTATTAATAAGTGTAACAGTGTCTTTTTAATCAATTTGTGTATAATATGGTAAAATTTCTGGTCTTCTACGAAGCTTAATATCAATATTAGTACATGATTATTGATTATATTTTATTAAAAGTACTAATTACAATCTAGCTTAGCATAGGCGGTTGCGAAATGGCGAAAAACACGAAAATAATTAAGTAAAAATAAGAAAAAAAATCGAATGTTCAGATTCGGTTTTCATGAAATGAAACTAAAATCTTATCACAGTTTTGTATATTTTTTAGGCTTTGCTACAAAATAAAAAATCTGCGGCGAAAACATAGGCCCAATTTTTTATCACAGCAGGGAGGGGATTTTTCTTATTTTTACCAAATTTTTATTATTTTTAGTGGATAACAACATTTCATTTGGATTAAAAATGGCATCAAAAATCAGTCTTTTGAGTTTTTTTTTTTCTAAATTGAGGCAATTTGAGATCAGTAATGATTGCTATTGACTAAATTCGAAGTAGCTCCCATACGACATGAAGAAATTAAAGAAAACAGCTTCGAAGTCATACAAGTTATGATGTATATTAGAAACAGTATGAAAAAACATGAACCCTGAAAATATCCCCTTTTTGGTTAGTCGTGTATAAAACAGGGTGACAACGAGCAACCTGTTACCATGGATTCAGTGCATGATTCTGAACTGACAAAAAATCAAGGCGATTTTTTTTTTTATAAATTGCTGTTCCATACATTTTAACCGCATAGGTATAACAGAGTGTAGAGATCATTTTAAATTACAACAAAATTATGAGAATTTCATAGTATGACACCATGATTCTATAAATATTTCCAATCAGTAACAGAACAATCTCGAAATTATTGATTTTTCGATAAATACAGGCTTGAACTTCGTAATAACTAGCAGCCAAACGGTTTTTTTTAATACTTCAAGTTAGTATGGAGCTCTAAAACAAACTTACATTATTATCTTAGACACTACCTGATTTTGATAATAAATGACTTCAAGTTTATAACAAATTGTAGGACAATGCCATTGGATATTACATTTCTATCATTAAAAAAACAGAACCCTCTTTTTGACGCAGTCGGGTAGAAACAGATACATCGCTCCAAATTTAAAGAAAAATAACAATTTAAAACGTCGAATCAACAACAAAAGTTAAAAAATACATTCAAAAATAGATATCTAAGAGTTTGTTTCAATTTTAAAACAAATAAAAAAGAAAAATAAACAAAAATAAAATCAGTCCGTAATACTTTGCATGATTTTGCTATTTTTTCTTATAATTAAGATTATTATATTATAGAGGCGTTAGTTATAAATGTGCCTTTTACTAATATTACACACAAGAGCTAAGTTACGCTAAGTTAAAAAAAAAAAAACATGTAAAAAGTCTTCTAACAACACCCTGTTTTTGAGAAATGCTTTCGCAGTAGTCGCTTTTCGTTGCAAATAAACATATACCTAGTGTCATTATAATTTTTTTTTTTTTTTTTGACAAATCCTTGTCGTACGGGCCATTTTTGAGTTTTTTCGAGACTAACGCACGGCAATTGATTTTTGTATACTATATAAATAGATAGATAAGTAAATAGATTATCAGTTTTTATTGATATCTGGATCTTACGACACAGGGAATCCTAGCGTCGGGTCCAGGGAAATTGAAAAAAATCTAGCACCTAGGGCTCCTATATTCTATTACTAGTATTTTTTTATAGGTACATTGTTTTTCCGAACTGAATCAAGTATTATTTATTTGTTTTCTGGTAACAAATGACTACTTACAGCAGTTCGGTGAGTATTGCAGCAAACACTATAAAAACTTTTTTTTTTACGAAAAAGCGACCACCACATGAAACATACGGTTTTTTATTTCGCTAAAATTGTAACAATGGACAGACAGAATCATTTGAACACAATCTGCACTAAAGTGAGTCCACAAGCACCTTTATATTTTATTTTTACTAATTAATAATAATTACTAATCGTCGATTTTTGTAAACACAAAAAAGACAAGGAATAGGTATAAAAATATGTAGATTTCATTTTTTTTTGTAAAAAATGTAGAACAAGAAATAGATTTAAAATGTCATTGGTTAGGATTATTTTTGCAAAAGAGCCGATTATTGTTTTTTTTTTGCTGTTTGAAAAGATGTTGACTTTTTGTAAATAAATAAAAAATGCAAATTGCTGCACTTCAATATTTAGGTAAAGTAAATTCCAAAAAAAAAACTAAATAATTAAATAATTTTTTTTTTACTGTTGAAAGAGTATCGCCAGCTTTGTAAGACATGTTTAGATACAAAATTAATAAATAAAAAGCCTCATAATCATTTCAATAGCCAGCTCTTTCGCATACTTCGCAACAAAAATAAAAACACATGCATCCAATAGTCATGAAAAAATCAGATAAGAGAAGAAATAGAGAATAAGAAATACTGACCTATCATAATGGAAGAAGAAGAAATTAGATAAACGATAGTTACCAGGTCCTGCCTCATAAGATTAATTTATTCTCCAATTTCACTCGAACATCTCATACATTTTTTCTTTGCGTTCGGCATGTATTTCTTCAGCACAGTGGGCCATCAAAATTGACTCCCCGACAATATTATTTTCAAAGCACAAAGAACAAGCATACACCGCATCTCCGAAGCAAACAATTTTGTTGTCATCACGGTACATTGTCATTGGATTAAGGACTGTACTGGGTTGAATTTCTTTTCCTAGCGCAACACATTTTTTGATGTAAACGCTTTTGTACAGAAAATGTATTTTCTCGCAATGCTTTTGGCATAAGATATGTTTGAGCAGGCCATCTTCATCGTTTTCTGTGGTATCGCATGCTGGGCAGTAGAAGGAAATTGAGTTCTTAGATTCATCTTTATCAATTGATTCGCAGCGTATCTGTATACTATGAGCTTGCACATAGAAGGTAATGCGTTCAACCGCCGGCTTCTGCTGCAGGCTATTAAAAAGAGTCGAATCCTCAAAGCTATTGTAGCTTATAACTTGATCAAGGGACTCGGAATAAGCGGAGAGAGTAGTGGAATCCAAGCTGAAGTTACCGATAGACGAAGTGATTGACTGATTAGAGAGATTGTCTTTAGTTGTCAGCCCAGAGTCTGACTGGCTTAAGGACTGATTGTGGCAGTTACAGGCACATTTATGTCCTGACCCATCATCTGTACGGTCTAACTGTGTGTCCGTCTCGTCAAAATCAGCCTCTTTAAATAAGTTGAGAAAAGCATCTCTGTAGTCCGGAAAATCAAAGTGTTTTATGCGTTTCTTGTTTGAGATTTTCATGTTTCTGTGCATTCGTTTGCCTTTGTGGAGATCAAAGGTGATGCTGCGTTTGATCACGGGCTTCACTCTTGTCTTAGGCTCTTGAGTCTGTAAGTAATTCCCGGTGAAACTATCCAAGCAGTGTTTTAAAGACTGCAGTTGCTTACGGAACTTGTATTTTGTAGCAACGTCTTCTTTCTCCATAATAATGTTCCAGGATTCAGTTGGGCTGTCACGGTTCATGTTATCCATGTATGTGACTTGTCCCAACATCTTCGGTATGTTAGAAACATCAGTGCCAGGTAGAGCAGTGACAAAAGACCTGCCGTTAAATATTTTGGAGACTTCAATGTGGAATTGAAACTCTGAGAGCAACTTCTTCAAAACACATTCAACTTTCTCAAACTTCATTTGGTAGTTCAGAAGTAAAGAGACACGTTCTTCCTCGTTTCGGTCTAATTCAACATCACCAAATGATTCTGGTGTAGCGGAAGGCACTAACTGGTTTTCACAAGTTATTTCAACTTTCCGGCACATTTTTACTTCTGACTCTTCTTCCTTCACTGAGATGTCTGTATCAGAGCATTCGGACATTGATTCTATATCTAACTCCTCTTCCGAGTCCGATGAGATGTCAAACTCAAAGGAACGGCTGAAGTTTAACTGTTTGAATTTCTGGCTGAATAAGTCAGCGCTTTTGCAATCTAAAGAGATGTGCTTTGGAGTATTCTCGATGTAAGGGTTGTCTGTTTGAGGTTGAGAAAGAGATTCATTCATGGACTGGCTGGCTTTCCTGATATCTAGTTTTAATTTCCTATTTTTTCCTCTACGACTTTTGGCGCCAACGTCGTTGAGGTGAAGGAGGTCGGTATCAGATAGAGAGCCTTTTTTTGCTGCGAACTTTTTCACTGATTCAGGCAATTTCAAACTTGCAATATAATGTTTTGATGTAGAATCAGGTTCTATGGATTGGAAATCCATGTTTTGAGGCGTTTCGTTCGAGTTGTATTGTCGACTTGAAGAATCACTGGCATTATAGCCGTCTGGACTGTGCTGGTCTCCAGATTTTGAAAAATACGATATATTTGAAAACATTTTTCGTATAGAAAACGCCATTTTGGTAGCGTAATCTTACTTTTCGACGGCAATTATAACGTTTCTCCAGTTTACAGTTACTCGTAACGACCTGTTATACAATAAAAATCCAACTTTATTAATTTGTAACAAAGGAGATGTATTAGCGAATAAATAATTGATTAATTTACCTTCTGCGATGTCTATGCGGCTGGTTTACCACTATTTTTGATGGTTCAAGTCATATTTGAGAATAAAAATATCATTTTTAACTGCAATTACCCTCAGATTACGATAAAAATTATAAATATTTTGGCAAAACAAAAACTTAGTTGACAAACCGTAAAACTACTTTACGTATTACTCGATCGATTTCTATGATACATTGGTTTGTATTATCACCTAATTTTGGCGCTAGTTGTCTTGAAAATTTTATACATTATGAAAAATTAACGCCTATTCTAGGAACTTCTATTTTTGATACGGTAATAATACGTCAATATTTATATTGCTAGCTTTACATTATCTAAAGCTACGGTTGAAATGGCTGCTAATGGTAGAATATTTTTATTGGTTCATTGATTTTAGATTTAGACTTAAAGTTTGGATCATATGATAGAGAGGTCAATAGCACACCCATCCTGTAATAAAGAAGAAATAATCTCAGCTCACCGAAAATAGTTATTGTTTCAGTGACTGCTTTTGTGTTTGATCTTGATTGATAGAAAGAAATAGAAATCGATTAAAGTTTTCTACTAAAAATATTTTGCAACATTACGAAACGTTCCTTTACACTATAGAGAGTGCAGTCAAAATATTCTGGAGATGTGGATGAAAACATATATCAAAAGATTTATTCAACTCATCTTTGTGAACAAAACGAATTTTAATTCTGCGCAAAGATAGAATATGAGAAAACAGCCCATAAATTGTTTCCTTAACTCTTAACTTTGTAGAAGTGCAAGTTCTTGGACCTTGTTTACGTATAACGACCGAAACGAAACAAAACACCTGTCAAAACAAAAAAGTCATCTGTTTAAAACAGATGACTCTGTGACTCTGTTTATAGAGTGGGAAAAAAAAAAAAAAAGTACAGTCAGTGATCCTTCGTTTTGATTTTGATAAAAATCCGCTGTTGATGCATTATTAAACGATGAACATGAAACCCATCGTAGACATTAACTCGCTACGCACGGAGCACGAATCCGACCAACAATGGGAAGTAAGACGCAATTTCATGGAGCAACATAAAGACGATTTTGAAGAGGATAAACTGATTGCTCTGGCACAACTGTTTAGTGACATCGAGTTTTGGGGATGTCGGTACGTAAATAAGCTTGATTTCGCCAGTTATGTATAATCTCGTATACGTGTGAGCCTATTGCCATCAACCGCCCACAAATTCAGAATCCGAACTGCTACTGTACTACATACTAAATTCTAGTTAAAAAAACCAATAAAACTGCCATGCGCTTGCCACCAGACCAACGAGGCAGCCAAGAGTCAGTCCTAAAGTGGAGTGGTTTGTTTTTGGACTCACTAGCTTCCGACCGCGGCTTTTCCCACGTGGTATGTCGATAAAAAGTAGCCTATGTCCTTCCCCAGGATGCCATCTATCTCCTTGCCAAATTTTATCGAAATGAACGGATTTCGATAAAATTTGTACCCCCTATAAAAGAAATATGTAGTGTTAAATATTGTACACACGGCTACACATCAAGTTAGACATTTCCAGTTTATGCTGATCTCGCTTTGTATAGGATTTCTGTACAATGCGATGACAGGTTATACTGGACATGTATAGCTTGATGTGTAGCCGTGTGTACATTTGTATAGAACCCTCTGTGTAGAAGTCCAACTCGCATGTGGCCGGTTTTTTTTTTCAAATTTGTTTAAATATTTATTTTCTTTTAACCAGATATCCAGCAGAAGCAATGAAGCTCATAGCTGAACTGTCAGAGAGTTTATCAGAGAGCAGGAAACATAAACTTAAGAGGACATTAATACAAGCCATCGACACGGCTGAACAGAAGGCAAAGAGGAATAGAATAGAATAGTTCTTTATTTGCACAGAAAGTAGATACATGTTGATGTTGATGTGCAAGTTTAATTCGCTTCCTAATGCAACGGCTACACTTCGCGTTATCGCGAACTTTTCTTCGTGCGCTCTCTCTCGCACACCCCTCGATTACTCGCTGAGCAACAGAGAGCGCACGAAGAAAAGTTCGCGATAACGCGAAGTGTAGCCGTAGCATAAGGGTCAGTTCACAACGAGACGAGACGCGACGCAACGCAACGCTGCACGCAGTTTTTAAGATAGTTATACAAAATATAACTTTATTTACTACACAAAAAGATACACATTTAATTGAGATAATTCGAAAATGCCTCGCCGCGCCGCGCTACGCCTACGCCGTCCTGAAGCCGCTGTAGCGACTTGTCTCTAATCAGTGATGCCAACTTAGGGTACCTAATTTGCCTGGCAGGGTGGCGGGAAAGTCCGAAAGGGATACCGGGACCTTAGCAACAGGCAACTGAAGGAACACGGGTGGGTTTTAGTCAGTAAAATTCTGACACGCTCCGCCCAGAGCGGGAGAAGTCATTGGATGATTTCACAAAATCAAAAAAAAAAAAAATTGGGTGCCTAATATACTCTAGATTCTAGATTTAGAGTAAAACTATTACAGCAGGGTAAGATTTCGGGTACAATGTTTTTTAGGGTAAGGTCTGTTTCGAATATTACTGGATCATTCCAGGTTTTTGGTAAAACAAAATGAAACCATTTTTCAGAAACGAGAAACTTCTAGGCAGCAGTTTATCAATGCATTGATTCAACTGACCCCCGCCCGACCCGTCTCAACTCAACGGAGCAAAGAGTACCCGTTTTTCTTGGTTGGTTCTTTTTTGTTCAACCAAATTTGAATTATGTGCGACTTAGTTCCAATGTGTTCCACAGTAATAGCACAATCTGAAACTAGACGTATTACATTAATTACGAGTTTACCCTAAAAAAGGCAGAAGTCCCTAAAAGTGGAAACACTGGCAGACATGCTCCACTGCACCGCGCCGGGCGGCTGGCCTCTTCAAGCTTCGTCACGCGTCGCGTCACGTCTCAGTGTGAACTGACCCTAACATTGTCATTTCGAACCAT
Organism: Lithophane socia; assembly: GCA_947522985.1. Classification (NCBI taxonomy): domain Eukaryota; kingdom Metazoa; phylum Arthropoda; class Insecta; order Lepidoptera; family Noctuidae; genus Lithophane; species Lithophane socia. The sequence continues at coordinate 1,432,600 of OX383281.1, read as the reverse complement.
CGTTACCGGCTTGCACCTATATTAAGCATATTTTATTTTTAGGCACTATTATTGTTTGTGAAATCTTACTGTTGACCAAATGTACACCTTTTGTAAAAGTTTTTATCTAATAAATATTTGTATTGTTGTCTTGTATTGTAATTATGATCCTTATACTAACTACCTTTAACTATGGCATGCAAACAGTTTTTTGGGCTATAATAATAAAGACTCATTTCATTTTGATTATTAAAACATTCAATCAGATCTATACAAGTTTACCATATGTCATGAAATTAAGTAGGTAAGTAATTTGAAATAGGAAATACAATACAAAATGTCTGTCTAGAAAAAAATCATAACTCGAAAACTAAGAAAAATCGCGGAACATTCATGGGGGTGATTCGGATACCCCACGGCAAGAGGAACCAAATTTTTTTCTTGGACGTCAATTTTCCGATCACCTGTATAATAGAAGATATTTCATGTCGCCAACTTGAAAACTGCGTACTTTAAGTACGCACGTCTATCACCCACTTTATACGGTTCTTTTGAGGTGTATGTTGAAAAAGAGGGTCTGTGGGTTGAAAACCGTTTTAAAGTTTGAAACAGTTTTTGAACTACGGATTTTGGTTTGAAATAGTTTATTTACAACTATTAACTATAATGTTGATAGAAAAAAAATGGAAATCAATTAAAATTTTCTACTACAAATATTTTGCAACATTATGAAACGTTCCTTTACAATTTATAAAGTGCAGTCAAAATATTCTGGAGATGTGGATGAAAATATATTATAAGTACCAAAAGGTTTATTCAACTCATGTATGTGAACAAAATCGAATTTTAATTCTGCGTAAAAATAGAATATGAGAAAACAGTCCATAAATAAATTGTTTTCCTAACTCTTAACTTTGTAGAAGTGAAGTTGAAGGTGAAGTTCTTGGACCTTGATTACGTATAACCTCTAAGCAGTCTGTGCGTATAACGGAACGAAACACATGGCAAAAGCAAAACAAAATAAAATAAAAAATCATCTGTCTGTGTTTGTAGTGTAGTGATCCTACGCTTTTAATTTAATAAAAATTTCTGTAAATGCGATAATAAACGATGAAACCCATCGTAGACATTAACTCGCTACGCACGGAGCACGAATCTGACGAACAATGGGAAGTGAGACGAAATTTCATGGAGGAACATAAAGACGATTTTGAAGAAGGTGAATTGATTACTCTGGCACAACTGTTTACTAACATCGAGTTTTTGGGATGTCGGTACGTAAATATCCTTTATTATGTACGCCAGTTAAGTAAAATCTCGTATATGTGCGAGCCTATTGCTATCAACCGCACATTCAGAATTCGAGCTGCTAAATTCTCGTTAAAAAAAACTAATAAAACTGCCATGCGCTTGCCACCAGACCAACGAGGAAGTTAAGAGTCAGTCCTAAAGTTGACTGTTTTGTAAGATGACCATTTTGTTTATCGACTCATCAGTGCGGATTTCGATAAAATTTGGCAAGGAGATAGATGGCATCCCGGGGAAAGACAAGCTAATTTTTTGTCTCAAAAATAACCTTATCCACGGGCAAAAGCTAGTAGCCTATAATGTATAATACAAGGTGGTGACGACAATACAACAAAACATGAAACTCCGTATATCTAATGATGTTCTCGGTCTACATACAAAAAATTAATCAAATATTTCCAGTAGTTTAGTTACGATAGCTAGTCAAAGATCGGCAAACCCCATAGTCGGCCCATCACTACTATTTAGTTTGTTTGAAAAAATTGCTTTTTTAATTTCGATGTTAGGATTTATTTGTTAGTTCCAAAATACTCTTATGCATTAGTATTGCCAGTGTTTTCATTTATTGTTGTATTGTCGTCTCCACCTTGTATAAAGATATGCAGACGGAGATGCTGAAGGAAGCTAGTATAAACTTATCACTAACGAGATACAATAGAATTTTAATTGTTATCGGCCAATCAACAGTTGAGCGGATAAAATAAAGTTAAAAATGAAGGGACATACTTCTTTGATACATTTTTTGTATAGGTACCCATACAAGAAATAAATGTAGTGTTAGACAATCTAAGAAGTCCGTTTTGACAGCTATAAAACACTTTGTGTAGTGATGAAAAAAAAAATGGTTTCTTATAAACTGATTCTCGAGACATATCAATTGATCATACTTAGAGAGTTTGTAACCAACGACTTATCTACATTTATTAAACAGATTCTCAAGGCATAACATTTAATTACATGTACGAGAACGAAACATCAAAACGGACTTCTTAGATTGTTGCGAGTGTAAATATTGTACAGTTGTATAGAACCCTTAGCGTGGAAGTCCGACTCGCACTTGGCTGCTTTTTGATTAAGAGCGGAGTCACCTAACACAAGCATCTCCTTGCTTAAAAGTTGATCTCCAGCTCACATGTGATATGTATTTTATAAGTGCAAAAACCTTTTTTATTTGTTTTTTATTTATTAAATATTTATGTCCTTTTACCCAGATACCCAGCAGAAACAATGAAGCGCATTGCCAAACTGTCAGAGAGTGTATCAGCTAAATACAGAGAGAGCAGGAAACATAAACTAAAGAGGACATTTGTACAAGCCAGCGACGCGGCTGAACAGAAGGCAAAGAGGACCTTTACTAATAAATAGAACTATTGTATAAATTATTGTGTGTAATAAATACTTATTGCTGCGAAAATGTTTGTTTTTTTATTTTTTACTATGGCCTCCCTACAGTCCCTGCCCAGTGCAGTGCTGTGTGCAGTGGTGGCCCAGTGGTTCAAACTTCGAACCAAGCAGGCATTTTGTGTAAATTATTTCATCACCACTGCTCTCAAAATGGTGAAAAAAAAACATCGTGAGGAAACCGGCATGTCCTAGAACCAATTTTTTTTAAACTAGCACATGAATGGAGATGCCCGTGACATTTAAGACTAGCTTACGCCCGCGTGTATGTCGATAAAAACTTTTTACTAAAAAGGCTACTTTTTATTAAAAAGTAGCCTATGTTGTTCCCCAGGATGCCATCTATCTCCTTGCCAAATTTTGTTGAAATCCGTTCAGTGGTTTAGGCGTGAAAAGGTAAGATACAGACAGACAGACAGAGTTACTTTTTACCCGACTACGGCGAAGAAAAAAGGAGGGTTATGATTTTGACCGGTATGTATGTATGTTCATCTGTTCCCTCCTATCTTCCAAACCACTTATCACAATTTGAAAAATGAGGTGTCGTTACCGTGAGTTTGCACTGGCGAAACATTTGCGACAAAACATGTTGAAATCTCTATGTCCTGTCAATGTTCCATACAATTTTTTACAGGAACTAGGGATTTAAACATGTTTTGTTCTAATGTTTCGCCAGTGCAAACGCACGGTTAGAAGCGTCGTGATTGTCCGCTGGTTATAGGCTATGTGAAGTCACATTAAATTAAAAATGGCGCCCTCTAGAGGACATAAAGTGAGGAACTTAAAAAAAAAAATGGTTTAATCGTACCATGTTGGGTATCAAATGAAAGGGCTTAATGAGCACATTTCAAAAATATATAATTATATTATAACCCCAAAAGAATTTAAAAAAAAATCTAGTAATAAAAACTAAAACCCAACTATGACTTAAAAGGTATAAACAAGACACGTGTTAGGGCATAAATCGAACAGATTACGTGTGACTCCGGATTTTTAATTTGTCTGTCTGTGGTGTCTTGTTTATACCTTTTAAGTCGTAGTTGGGTTTTAGTTTTTGTTACTTGATTTTTTTGAATTTATAATATTAGTATGGAATTACGGATTTGTCAAAATAAATAGAATATTTAGAAAATGTCATCATGAAGGAAGGCTAATATGGTGGTGGGTAGTTGTTTAGGCAAGCAATAAAAAGAAAAAGAAAAATCATTTCTCTTTTATTTCTTTTAACACAGACAAACATGGTCTTTTAAACGGTGATTTATGTCTTTCAATAAGTCCTTCCATAACAGTACAATCAATATCTCTTTTAATACTATTTTGATGTTGTAAATACCCTAACATCAATTTCCCATAGTTTTTGTCACTAGAACAATAATCGCAATGATTTTTTAACCAAGAAAATATGTAATTTTCTATGGTATCGGTTTTATTACAGGCTTTGTATGCCGTGTGTATGTTGAAAAGATTGTGTGAGAACTCTTCAGAAGTAAATTCAAAGTCTGATAAAATTTCTAAGAACTTGGTTTGGTTGTTAACGCTTAAATTCAAAATGAAGTCATTGACAACATTATTTTGTATTTTCAAGTCTTTTAATATTACTTTTAATGCTATTTTTAAGTATTGTGGATATTTATTATAGGTTTGGAGTAGAATATCAGTACAAAATCGGGAGTTTTCACGTTTGATATAGTTGTGAAGGAAATATTTATGAAAGGTGCTTAAAAAATCCGTGTTCACATCTTTAGTGTTCAGAATATGTTCAAATAACTTCTCTGCAGTACTTGTAGGTAGGGTTTCAGCTAGTGTCACTAATAATTTCGGAGTTTTTCTACACTTTTCAACTAAGTAACCAAACTTTGATAGTAAGTCGATTTCCGGGTCTAAAAACTCTTCTGCCGCGTTTGAAATGTCTTCATCTTGATTTTCTTGCATTGCTGGGCTCTCATCGATTTCCGGAGAGTCAGTTACGGTAATAGTTTCAGTAGTTTTGTTGATTAAATCCATGTTTCTGGGTCCGAACTTTTGTAACCATTTATTTGACTCATCTGGAGGCGCGGCGGCACTTAAGCAGCGCTGTAATAGTGCTTTATTTTCAGGTGCAAATGTCCAAATATATGACATCGTTAAGAAAGTGTTATTAGAGCTACTCTATAAGAAATTATTTGATATTGTACCTATCTAGCTGCCGCCGAAATACACAGCACATCAAAGGGTGCGTTCCTTATTACGCTGTAATCGATTTTGGCGCGATAAAACCCGTACCGTATTAGTTTGACCGCGATAACGATATCCCTTGAATCGTCATAGATGACGTCATGACATGCGCCATTTTGCGATAACGCCGACCATGCCCATTGACTTATAAATCATATGGACTTGAAATGTTTGACTATAGAAAAAACAGTTATACAAATATGAGGCATATCGACGCCAAAATCATAAAATTATTGCCATCTCTTTTTAACTTTCATAATTTTGCGTAAGTGAAAAAGGACAATAGTGTTTTTGACAGTTACTTTATTGGCAACTCTACATTTCTAGAGTCATTGAATACCTATTTGCGGCCGAGTCGCCATTTTATCCTCTCGCTGTTTGGTACCAAACTTGAGTACATCAACTGTCAAATGCTCTTGAGCTGTGATTATAATTGTAAATTTTGGAGTAATTTGCAGTGTTATTGCGTTTAAACTCGGTCCTATAGTGGAAATCGTCAATAGCAAGATGCCCAATTGCAATATAATCGGATGTGGCATCAAAAGAAGCGGAAATCTCCCGAACATAACTTTGCACCAGTACGTACATAATTTTCAGCTGAAATATCTTTAGATTTATATGATAAACAAAAGATTCTGCATTTGTTGAAGAGCTTTAACAGTATAGCATTCTTATTTTCCCTTTTGCCTTTATTTTTAACAGTTTTTCAACATGAAATGATTTCTTGTTATTGAAGGGATAGAGTAGTGCATTTAGACATTTTTATATTTATCGATAATGCTATTTTATGATTCTTTATTGGTTTTGTTTTATTTTCAAGGCTGCCTGATGAACGAAAAAATAAGATTTGGCTGGTAACAATCGGTGTTGAAAATTTAAAGATGTCAACAAAAACAATTCACATATTTTGTTCTCTTCACTTTGAAGAATCATGTTTTGGACACTGAATAAAGTAACATTACGTGACGATGCTTTACCTTCACGAACCTTATTGGTAAGTAACATTGCATGTTATAAATTTTTCCAACATGATTGTGTAGTGGCTGATAGATGATGGTGATGTCCTCGATTGCAACAGTTGTTTAATGGACACAAAGAGTGATGTAAAGAATGGTTTTCAGGTCCAAGCTGTTTGTGTGCCTACCACTCAAAATCAACCTGGAGAGATTTCAAAAAGGAGTGGCATAGATTTAGCCCCTAGCACATCCGCTACACTAGATTTAGTCACGAGCACCTCCGCTGCGCCACATTTAGATGCTAGCACCTCTGTTGCGCCAGATTTAGCTGCTAGCACCTTCGCTACGCCAGATTTACCGGTATGACCTCTTCCGTTTTTTAAAAATCTAATTGATAACATCTCATTGATTGAATTGAGAATGGTTGGGAGATATCTCTCGCTTCTTATCTTCAATATCTATTAAAGCTTAATTTTATTTGATTTCAGGTACACACATTTAAAATGATAAAGAAATTAAAGGACATATGTCAATAACAGTCCAAGAAGATAAAGAGACGGAGAAAGTTAGAAGACAGACGAAAGAAATTGCTCATTTTTAGTAATATTATCAAAGATTTTAAAGGATATAATAATATTTATTAATTAAAAGTGTAATAGAGGTATACTTACATGAATTTGAGATACAAATATTATGGGAAGAAATCTACTGAGAGAATACCCCATAGAAATTACCCAAACTAAATTGTATTGTTCAGAAATGAATAAAATTGATTTCTTTAATATAACGTTATTATAATTATTGTTGATTTTTAATTAAATAATTAACCCTCGATCATTTTCCTTTTAGAAACTTAGCATCAAAAATATGAATTATGGTGAAAAAAAACATTAAAAAAAAAAGTTTTTCACTGGTTATCCGTGAAATTCAAATTTTCATACTTTTTTTGCAAATTGCAGCTCTGTATTAGGGCGTATGTTTACCCGGGGTATTTTTACCCGTACATATTGTACCGTGACATAATGAAAACAATAATCGATACTTTAAAATAACATCGATAAAAGTATCGATGTTATTTTAAAGAAGTATCGATAAGGGCTGCTCTAGTAACCGCCATTTTATCCTCTCAGTAGAGCGTAGGTATACACGTTTTTCTTGTAGGTATGCCAAGTCCATAGGATTTATTAGTCATTGACCATGCCCTACATTATTATCACTGTGAGCGCTGTCAATGTGGCTGTCAAATAGTGTTATAGTGACAGACGTGACAGTTGGATTGTTTTATTTTGAGTTGTACCAATAGTTCCAAAATTGTGAAGAAGAAGAAATTTGATGTATATATTGTAATAACCACGAAAATTCAAATGAATATAGCCGACGAGAATCACGGGCGACTGTTTTCTGTTATGCTAACATCAGAGGAATACGAGAGGGCTCAGAGAGGTAAGTGCTGAATTTTAGCCCACTTACAGTTCTGCCCACTGCTTAAACGATTATGATGGAAATGTTTTACAGCCCACAACTGCTTAGCTGTCTGTTTGCAAAAGCTATCTTACAGTTTTTAAAGTGCATACAACCACTCTTTAGCTATTGTCTTCTGATCAATCATAAATGTTTACTTAACTGGTTCTTGCTGTTTACAGATACTGAATATGTACAGCAATTGGTGAATGACTGATGCAAATATGCCTAGCTAAGAAACAGAGTCACAGCAATTGGTGAATGACTTTGATGCCAATATGCCTAGCCGAGAAACAGAGTCACTGCTGAATGAACCAAAAAACAATACGGTAAGTATTTTATATTATTATCTGGTTATGTGCAGATACTTATTAGCTGAATGTGCCTGTTGTTTTTGCATAACATCATGTTGACAACTGTTTATGTGGTTACGCATACTCCAATAATTAATCTATAACAAAAGCAAGATAAAAGTGTTCTATGGTTTTGTGTTATTAGTATGTTGACAGTTAATTCTTAAGAACTTGCTCTCAGATTCTATCAATTTAAAGTTATAAAACTATTTTCTTTAGTATATTAAAAATATCCTGTTTTATTCCAGGATATGATTATCTATGTGCCAAGTTTCATTCAAATCTATTAAGCTATTATTGAAGAATTCAGTAAAAAAAATCATCGCAAACAATATTATTGCAGTGTTAGTAGGAACGGAAGTACCTTCTTAATATTATTTTTTTATTTCAGTAGATCAAGAGTCACCACCTCTATTCATTTGGAACGAGTCATGCATTTTGTGCTACTCACATTATACAGTGAGCATAGAGAACATTAAAAAAAAATGCATCTTGAGATGGTGTATGACGTCATAGCAAGAACAATGTGCAACATACACTAAATATGTTACTGGTATCCAGTGCCAGTCAAAAATAAACAGCCATTATAAAAAGATAGTGGATCACAATGCAACATCTGGAAACGATAGGGCAACATGGCCTGATACTCTGATGTAAGACTTTACTGTGCTTTTTTTGGCTGTTAACACGGAACTGATTCATTTTGCAGTTGTTGTGTAACAAGACTAACAACAACAATTAAATTGAAGTTTTTTATAGATCTTTACATGTAAGTATAGATATGATCGGCACCTGTTTAATTATTAGTAGCCCTACTTGTGATTTTTTATTTGTTTTTAAGAGTTGATCAGTACCTGTTGACTTAGTAGTATACTGTGATTGTTGATCAGTAAGTACTTACCTGTTTTAATACGTACTTAGTATAGCTCTACTTGTAAGATTTGAACAGTACCCGTTTGAATAGAAATACCTGGTAAAATCTGTGAATTTTATTAATGTTTAAATTGCACTGTATGTTTGTGCTTTTACATAATATTTACTAAAATAGATAAGGAGTTAATAATATAAGTACATAAGAATTTTGTTACTGTTGTACTGTTTGATATTTTTCTTATATTAGCATAAATAATAATAAGGAGAAGATTGTGGCTTGGAGCGCGACCAGGGTACCTGAGGTTCAGTCTGATTATACTGTGATTCTAATTGATTGTTAATAAAAATGTTTTATTACTATTATTGTTGAACATTATTTACATACCCATCCCAATACATGGCGCAATGGTAACAAGTTCCCTTCTCAAATATTTTAAATACTTAAGTACATGAATAAGAAGTATTAAAAAAAAAGAAAATCTACTTGCCAAGAATGAATTTCACATTTACTTACCTATCAGTTGCATTAATGTACCTAAATATAAAACTTATTCAAATGATAAAGGATGTTCTAAGTAAAACTACAAAATAGATTATACATTACTTAATTAGATCATTTATTGAATGTTAAGAAGTTTATTAAAATTACCTACACTGTCCTATTGGACAATGTTTGTCGCTTGCGCATCCCTTCTCTCTTTATTGAATGTTAAGAAGTTTATTAAAATTACACTGTCCTATTGGACAAAGTTTATCGCTTGCGCATCCCTTCTTCTCTCTCGTTGATGCTGTCGTTAGTATGGCGACCAGAGTCGATAGAGTCAACCAACAAACTAATATTAGAACTTCCATTTTCAAAAAATATACAATCAGTCCTTGTTTGAGGTTATGTTTATGTTTTGAAATTGAGCGAGGACTGTGAGCGCGTTCACGAGCGTTCCGAATTGATGACAGCCGTCAGCTGTCATAATTGTGATATCTAAAACGGAACGCAAGATATCGATGTGAGCGCTGTCAGCGATTATTTCCTAATTCGGAAAGCAGCCAAAATAAACAAACAAACGTCACTGTCGAGTCGCAATTTGACAGTTATTTATTTGACGTTTGTAGAGATGCCCAAAATCACAACATACATTTTAAGTCTAGCGATTAAACAACACAACGGAAGACGACAAGTTCGTACGAAACAAGACGTTTAAAGACTCATAAAAGTTTGTGATAGTTTGTTGTAACTTAAAAGTTTTATAACTTATTTCTTGTGCACTAGGCACAATAAACAAGTAATTAAAAGTTTATGATTTTTAGAGACACTTGGAAGTCTTTTTTTCCCAGAATAATAATCTTCAATGGAAATAGAATATTTCTCGAAAGGATTAAACAAGCCTTTGTTTTCGTGGATTTTATGATACTTACTATTCAAACAAACAACAGATGGTTTACTATACGTTTTATTTACTTAAGCAGGCAGTAACACTTATAAGCCTATATAGCCTTTAAAGTTACAAAAGTAATATTTTTGTAAGAAAAACATTATTGTTTTAAGATAAACTTATTAACAAAAATTTTGTAAGTTCTTAAGTACAGTTCTTCATAAAGTATTGAAATATTTTTATATTTTGCATAAGTATTACACAAGATTCTAATTGCACAAGAAAGCATTAGGTATTTTAATCGATTCCATAACACAAGAGTCGCCTATATCAAAATTTTTACACTGAATAAAAGCTTTTCTTTAATTTATTTATTTATTCAGACAAAAATCCATTATAAGTTATAGCGTTATTTTATAAATAGTTGTAGAAGTGAATAATTAATAACTAAAATCACATTTTGGGCACTTTTAAGTAAGTTTAATTCTAATTTAGAATAATGTATTCTACAACTGGAAATGTTCCACTGGTCTCGGAATAACAATTCTTGGTCTTTCGAGAACATTTAGCTGCAAAGCTATTAATTCCAACACATATTTTTCTAAAGCCATCATACATAGGCTTTTGTAAGACGTACAATGATTTTCTATAATTCGCTTAATAGCTCTTATTATTACGTTAAATCCCGATAGGCTTTGTATGAAACACAACAAAAGTCTCCCATAATTTTTGTTGTAAGCACAATATAGGTTATACAATTCTAAATTAGTCTGTATATATTGGAAAATACTGTCGTTCTTCTCACTTTTTTTGTACATCAGGTATATCACGGGCAAATTATGATTGAATTGTTCGGGTGTCAACTGTAACTCACACACAACTTTCATCAAATTCGTGCAGTCCTTATCGTTTAAAGTTTCAACATAATCTAGTAAAATATTATTTGGAATCTCTGTGTCTATCAACATCGTTTTTATAGTTGTTTTAAAATACATTGGGTAAGCCTTACTTGCTTTTATCAGCAAATGCAGCGAGGACCAAGAATAAACTCTTTTTAAATAGACACGAAAGAAATACTGATACAAAAGTTGAACAAATTCTTCATTTATGGCTTTTTTCGAGAAAATTCTGTCACAGATTTTTTCAATAGTTCTTGCGGATAAGTAGAGAGCCATTCTTGGTATTAGGATCAGAGTTTTGACTGATTCCCTTTCTATGTAGTTGTAGCTTCTTATGGGATCTTCTTCTATGATATCGTATAAGCTTCTCTCCAGTGCTTGTGGGGCCGGGCGAATCAGTCCAAGACAAACGTTACTGTGTTCTAACATTCTTCTGTTCAACATATCGTCACTTTTAAGGTAGTTCAGGTTGATGAATCTGTGGCCTATTCTGATTAACCAATCATCTCTGGGCGCTATGGTTTCAATGCAGCAGTTCTTTGATTCATTATTTAAATGGTTCATATTCCGAATTGCGTACACACACTTGTAGATCGTTTTAATTTCAGTCACTGTTTTGCTTTATTTTATTCTGCTATCACTAGTCCTTGAATTCACTAAAGATGTCACATCTCTTCTAAAACACTCAAAAATCTATTAACGTTTCACCATTTAGGCTCTGACTTAAACGTAACGTAAATAAACATTCGCTTATTTATTAACAATAATATAAATTACACCGAAAATTCCGACCAGCTAGTTTTAGCACACCTTTTCACGTTGATGGTTACTTACATACTAAATAAATATAGCACCCTGACGGCATTTGTTAATTTCCAGGTAAATAACTGATATAATAGAAGTCTCTTTACCTGCACCCATTGTTTTAAACTGCCATTGTCTACTTGTGGTAATTTTAACGTTTCCAATAATTAGTTAATTTCGCTAAAGGGCTTAAAAAGAAAAAAAAGTGGTGAAAATTTAGTGGTGCATAAGTAATTTCGTTTTATTAAGTTAACAGAAATAATTAGGTAGGTAATTACAATATTATTATTATGTAGTATGGTATATGTTTTTTTTGTATATGAAGAACAAACCTTCCCAGATTTAATGAAGTAATAAGGTAATTTGTAAGTTACGAGAGAAATTATTAGCAAGTTCCTAATCCTTTGACAATCTGTGTTTCAAATCTCTATTAAGCAATAAAAAAAAAAATGCATTTATTCAAGTAAGTTTTTACATGTAAGTTGCCGGGGCTTCCCAGAAAGTAATCGAATGATACTTGTGTTGGGAAAGCCTCGCTCTTCCGAACGAAACATAAATTTAGACTTACTAGACTTACTACACAGTATGAGCAACAATAATATAACATTCCTTAAAATTTAAAAATTTAAAAAGAGGAAAAAGAAGCGTGAAATGTGTGTGTGCGTGCGTTTGTGTGTGCGAGCAATAATTACCCTATTTCAAGTAGAAGCTCAAGCCACTAGCCAACTTAGTAGAAATAACAATAAACTGCCTTGACGGGCTGTGCTTGTATTACTCCACCCTAAAACGGGTGATAGACGTACGAGCAAGTACGCGTATTTATGGCTCGGTGAGCTTACTCGCCCGTTTGTCATGCTAAGTACGCGGACTTTAAAACCGCTGAGTAAGTTCGTCGGCGATCCAACAGATTTGAAATTTTGCTCGTAGCCCGCCTAGGCTCGCCGTCTGTCATCGCCGCGAGCCGCCAATTTGACAATGACATTTTGAGCAAGCTTCACGTGTGTCACCGACGGCGGCGACCCGAGTAAGGTTGCGAACTTAAAAACCCCGTACCCACATAAGATTAAAATAAATGTTTTCATAGAAATATCGACTACGTATCAACATTATCGATCGACTATGTTTAACATTACACGCACACCCAACACTATCAGAAAATACTCATTCAGAACGAATGAATTTTCTATTGAAGTCTGCTGTTACCTGTCACGCAAGTCAATTTGTAATTTTGTCATTGTCAATTTGTCAGTTTGATTTTGTATAGCGTGGAGTAGGGTTGTGTTGAAAATTATCACAAAATCAATATTTCGATTACGTCCGTGTTATAATAAATAGGTACATGTAGAAGAAAATAGAAGACTGTGGTGAGTATTGATTTTTTTGGTGAAATATAATGTAATTTGTTATAACTTTAACACGCAGTATTATTTGAGACGCGGCGGATTAAAAATATTATTATTCTTTATTTACATAGCCGGTATAATAATACCTACTTAATACCTTAAAATACCGATAAATATTGGTATTTATTTACACATTTTCCTTGTTGCACAGTTTTGTAGACGTGTTTATTTTTTACTTCATTAAATGGCATAAAATACCTAAAAACATTGATCGTACACCCAACAAACATTTTTGTCATATAATCAAACTTTTATATGACCTTAAGTCTTTTTAAAGTTATTTTATAGTCATTATTTTAACTCTTCGTCATGTACTGGTGTATTATATGTCCGAATAGTCATAAACATTTTTTGTCGTATAATAATGTCATATGACGTTATTTCGACATTTATAAAACTTACTTATACAACTTTTCGTCCTCTAAACGTTTTCGTAGTATAAACGTCATAAAACTGTACATTTTGTCATATAATTAACTTTTAAACATCTGCTAAACGGATAATAATTGTTTACACGTAGTATTTGTTACCATTATATATAAGTCGAATAAGTATTACGAGTGCGATCTGTATACATCCTAAAGTATCACAAACATGATAATACGACCGCTACTTAATTAATACTCATATTAAAGGTTTATAATAACCTTGTATACAATTTTCGCGTACTTTAATACAAAGTAATAGAGCTCAAGCTGAGAGGGAGGAAAATAAGAAAGGTTCCGTATCACATTTAAATGCAAATTTAACTAATCAATTTAACCAAAATACTACAAGTGTGCCCCGCAGTTCATTTTCCAAAGTTCAGGACTCTTGTTGATTTTTCGAAGTTGAAGTCATCCGAAAATGAAGATAATGTTGATAAAGAAGACACTTCAACAAACAATGATGACTTCAGAGACTATTAAAAAAGTGGGCTATTGATTTTAATATTCCACAAGTTGCATTAAAGGCAAATAAATCTATATGAAGGAGGTAATAAAAAAAGGCGGTCAAGTCAGGTCAAGTCAGGTCAAGTCAGGTCAAGTCAGGTCAAGTCGGGTCAAGTCAGGTCAAGTCAGGTCATTTTAAACGGCTTTTATCCATTTTAAACGGTTTTTATCCAATAACAACATTTTGTCGTCAAAACACAGTCCTTGAAATCAAGGTCTAGATGACCTCTAGTTACGTAATAATTTTGTTTTTTATTTTCTGTTATTATCTCAAACTGTTATTTTTTTTAGATTCGTTATCTATTCATAATACTGCCTGTAAAATTTTATAACAATAGAAACAGTATTTTTAACAGAAATCGTCAAAACATAAGAACAAATAAACTACCACGCACTTTACGATAATATTGTAAATCCTATTGTATTCATCCGTTCACCGTACATAGATAAGTATGTGGTCTGTTTATTCAAGAATCCAAATTACTTTACGTTATCGAGCTGCGATAAGTATAACTCAAGATATTGAGGTTTACCCGGAGCCGCTGACACGCGGCGGGCCTCCGGGGCGCGATGTCGGGCGAGCAGCGGGCCCTAAAAGAATTACGCGTTCCAGCAAGGAACCTGAGAGGAGTTAACTAAGTTATAAGTCACGCAAACAAATATTCTATTTTTTTAATATAAATTCTTTGAACTAAGTTAGCTAAGCGTTTTTAATTTTATTACTGATCCCTAAATCAACTGTAATGGCGTAAACATTTACAATGAACACGCAGTTTATAGGTCGGGAAGTTATGTAGTTGTCATACAACGCAGTCACTTAATAAAATTATTAATAAAATATGTGAAAACGTTAGAGTTTTAAAAGCGCATAAAAAATTTGTTCCAAACCTACCTCACATTAATCAGTAAACTTGATTGCACAATGGTTTACAACTGATGAAATGGTTTTATCACCTCAAATAACAAAGAAAAAATGCAATATTAACTCAGCTGTCAAAAACACCGCCATATTAAATGAACGTGATATAATCTGTTACAATATAATTTCGTTCAATATGAACATCATCTTTAAATGACAATAACACAACGATTACATTATATAAAAGTCATATTGTGTACCATAACTCGACCCGAAGTCGAATACACGCCGCGACAGCTATCATTACATGATATTTAGTCAAATCGCCGACGTGTATATGACTAGTATGCGACTAAGTAGGTATTTATATGACTGTTACACGAAACTCTTAGCAACTTAAGTTGAATAAAATGGGCCCTAATGCCGTAGAGTAAACGTCCTTATGACATTTATACGATTATACTAAATAACATTAAGTTGCCACCAAAACGTCTACTCAACGTCGTAAATGTTTGTTGGGCAGTCACGGACTTTAATTGATGAGCCACCTTCAAATTTTTCAATTTTGCAGTTTCATACATTCACGAGATTACACGATTAAACACGAACTCAAATCGCAAGCTCGTAAACAAGATGACAAATAAATTACTTTTAATCGGAAATATCCATAGAGATTGACTAATAAGTTCTCAATGATAAAAATAAATACAATGTTGCATTAAGTTTATCCAATCTATTTGATACCGACCTCCTTTGAATCATAGCTCATTAACTCGATAATTATGAAAACATAACTGAAGAAAGTGACAGTTGAAATATCAAGATGACAGATAAATTACTTTTAATCGGAAATATCCCTATAGGTTGACTAATAAGTTCTCAATGATAAAAATAAATACAATGTTGCATTAAGTTTATCCAATCTATTTGATACCGACCTCCTTTGAATCATAGCTCGATAATTATGAAAACATAACTGAAGACCACGCACAATGAAGGGTTCCGTGTTGGGATGAATTGATCCCAACAATTAACATATCATTGTATTTGAAAAACATGTTCTCCCATAAGTTCCAACTGAAAATTTAAGTTTGTACGCGCAATATCGGGAGATTTACCATGTTTTTTTAAGACCATAGACTTTTTATAGGTTTTCCTGTAATATATAGTGTACTATACTACCACTTTCTGCATTTTTTTTCAAAATTTCAGGCTCATTAGTTACGGAGATCAGAAGGACGGGAATGGTAAATCATCTATATCTTTAAAGTACTATTCGCGCCCCACGGTTTCACCCGCGTAGGTCTCGATCCCGTGGGAATATCGGGATAAAAAGTATCCTATGTGTTTATCCAGGTTATAAACTATCTGTTCGCCAAATTCCATCCAAATCCATTCAGTAGTTTTTTACGTGAAAGAGTAACAAACATCCATCCTTCCATACTTACAAACTTTCGCGATTATAATATTAGTTAGATTTTCGCTAGTTATGTTTAAGTACCATGTAATAGTGGGCGAGCCTATTGCCCGGGCACATATTCAGACTCCGGGCTGCTACTGAGAAGATCCAGATGGAAAAACCCAACTACACTTTACCGACCCGGGAATCAAACGCTGGACCACACGCTCAGCAGTAACACTTGCGACCAGTGAGACAGACAGACGAGGTAGACAATATTATTCCGTGCTAATCTGGTTTTTTAATCTAAAACAAGTGCGAGTCTGACTCGCGCACAAAGGGTTCCGTACCATTATTACAATTATTATAAAAACTTTTTCCAAAAAAAAACAACCGACTTCAAAAAACAAACACAAAAAAAGTGAAAAATAACTTTAATTTCGGAAGTCGGTGTCTGCTTTTCAATTTTCGTTTTTTGCCACCGACTTCCGAAATTAAAGTTATTTTTCACTTTTTTTGTGTTTGTTTTTTGAAGTCGGTTGTTTTTTTTTGTAAAAAGTTCTTATTTTTCACTTTTTAGTTGTGTTACCTACCTCACACAAATTCGTATACCGTTATCTGCTATGTAAACAACAGTGACGGAGTGAAATAATTATATCGTCTACATACGCAAAGTGGGAAAAATACGTAATTATTGAAGCTAACTCAAAAACTACGCAAGTAAAATTAATAAAATTTATATGGGACCACCTCTGAAGATGACCTACCAAACAAAAAAAGAATCATCAAAATCGATTCATAATTGGCGGAGTAATCGCGGAACATACATTCATACAAAAAAAACATACAGACGAATTGAGAACTTCCTTTTTGGAGAAGTCGATTAAAAACAAAGTCCTCCGCCGCGTCTGTCTGTCTGCCTGGTCGCGAAAAACTCAAAAACTACTGCACCGATTTTCATGCTGTTTTCACCAATGGATAGAGTTGTTTTCGAGGAGGGTTTTAGTATATAATAAACGACAACCACGCGGGCGAAGCCGCGGGCATCAGCTAGTTATGTATAAAAACTGTCCAATAGTGCGAGTCGGACTCGCGCACGAAGGGTTCCATAGTATCTATAAAAACGGCAAAAAAAATCACGTTTGTTGTATGGGAGCCCCTTTAAATATTTATTATATTCTATTTTTATAGTATTTGTTGTTATAGCGGCAACAGAAATACATCATCTGTGTGACTGTGAAAATTTCAACTATCACGGTTCATGAGATGCAGACGGACAGGCAGACAGAAGGACGGACAGCGGAGTCTTAGTAATAGGGTCCCGTTTTACCCTTTGGGTACGGAACCCTAAAAACACTATACATAACAATTATGCGTGGAGGTATGTAGGCAACTTGAATAAGTAGTAATGTCATGGGAATTAAAAAACACCCATTATTGTAGATTGTATGGCTGATAGACACGCTATGGTATGTTATGGGTGATATTCATGGAAAAAATCCCAACTTATATTACACTAGCTTCTACTCGCGCCTTCAGAATTGACAATCGCGGCGAATCGCGCCAGTATGATAGAGCCTTTAGCGTTGCAACAGTTTATACAGAGTGTTAGGGTAAACACCGTTAACCTTGAAACCAGTGGTTTGATTTCTTTTCGTATTTCGATCAACATGCAACCAGATACTGGTCTGCAATTGCAAAAAACGTAAGAAAATTTAAATTTCGCGGGCTATCTTATTGCATAATTTTGTAAAACATTGTTTACATATAACCCTACTAGCTTCCGCCTGCGGCGTCGCCCGCGTGGTATTCGATAAAAAGTAGCCTATGTCCTTCCCCGGGATGCCATCTATCTCCTTGCCAAATTTTATCGAAATCCGTTCAGTGGTTTAGGCGTGTAAAGGTAACACAGACAGACAGAGTTACTTTCGAATTTATAATATTAGTATGGATACTAGCTTTCGCCCGCGGTTTCTCCCGCGTGGTATGTCGATAAAAATATAATAGCCCATGTCCTTTCTCAAGCTCTAGACTATCTGTGTACCAAATTTCATTTAAATCGGTTCGGTGTTTTGGCGTGAAAGCGCGACATACAGACAGACAGAGTTACTTTCGAATTTATAATATTAGTAAGGATTGGTTTACGTGGCGCACGCCAGTAAAGCTCCCAGTCGGCATGATTTTTCCGACATCTTCAGCAATCATCGTTATATTTCAGCCAAATTACTCAAAACCCAAATGAATTTATACTACTTAAATGTTCCTTAAGAACTCCTCCGTCCATAGGTGTAAATGTAAACTGTATGAAAATCCGTAGGGCAGTTTTTGAGTTTATCGCGTTCAGAGACGTGGCGCGGTGCACATCTAACTAATATTACATGCGAAAGTGAGTTTGTTTGTTTGTTACGCTTTCACGCTAAAACGGCTGAACGGATTTAGATGAAATTTGGCACATGAGTAGACCATGAATAGGACATAGGATACTTTTTATCCCGATATTCCCACGGGATCGAGACTTACGCGGGTAAAACCGCGGGGTGCAGCTAGTTGTTTAATAATATCTAGTGAAGCATCCCCAAGGTAACAAACAGTTAACTTTTAACCCAGTTCAATTATAAAACTAACTGAGACAAAACCCGGTTAGTAAGTTGCGACCAAGTACCAGGATACCATAAGTTCTAACTGGTGTGCCACAGTTACTCGACATACATTTTTTTATTTCCATTCCTGTTTCAATCGCTAGGTTGGAGTGTATGTGTTACTAACTTATACTCCCTCTACCCGTTGGCCTACACGCGCAAATATACGCCACAGAATGGCTAAAATGTGTTTTTTTTTATATCTCATAACTCTAGGGTATGATTGAGATTGAGACTGGCATATTATGAATTATTCTTCAATCATCATTTTTTTTTTGTTTTCATTTTTCATACAAAATAATTCGACAAAGTCACGATTATTAATGTAAAACACCCTTACGTGAAATATGACAACGTCGCATTTTCTTAGCTCTAAATATGAATGACTGGTTTGAATAAAAATGTTTATCGATGAAACTTAGATACCCTATACACATCGAGAGTCTATTTTATATCTTCGAAACTATGCATTTTTGGACCACCTATTTATTCTATGAGATTTTGTGTTCTTAAATAATATAACCCTAGAGTTATGGGATATCAAAAACAACACGTTGTATATTACAACGATAAGTTTACTAGTAATATTATAAAGATAAAAGATTTGTATTTTTGTATGTTTATGAAAACTAAAAAACAACTAGACCGATTTTAAAAATTCTATCATCAGTAGAATCGAATGCATTTATCACTGAGTAACATATGCGAAAGTGAGTTTGTTTGTTTGTTACGCTTTCACGCTAAAAACGCTGAACAGATTTGGATGAAATTTTGCACATGGGTAGACCATGACCTGGAGAAGGATATAGGATACTTTTTATCCCGATATTCCCACGGGATTGAGACATACGTGCAGTGGCGGATTAAATGTCGAGAGCCTCCTAGGCAAGTGCGTGGCTAAGTAATAACAGCCGCACGGGTCGATCCATCAGGTTAAGCTACGCTTGCCGGGGCTGGTCCGTGGATGGGTGACCATCTTTACATACCGAGACTCCTCCGTGCCTCGGAAAGCACGTTAAGCCGTCGGTCCCGGCTGTCATTCGTGGATCTTTGACAGCCGTTACGGGTCGTCAGAAGCTCGAAAGTCTGACAACCAGTCGTGCCACGGGCTTGGTTGGGAAAAGGCAGGCAGATGAGCCTCCTAGGCAAGCACCTCATCGACGCCCCCTAGCGACCATATTAATATTATTTAATTATTTTTTCTCTGTCTATCTATCTAAATTCCAAGTTTCATCACAATCGGTTCAGTAGTTTATTGCGTGAAGAAAGATATACACACACTTTCGCAGTTTTATTTTATGTAAGGATAATTAGGTAGGTAATTAATTTGATATAAATTTTAATTTTTTTTTTTTGTAAAAATCTTCCGCGCGCGCCCCTTTTTAACCTCGCGCCCCTAGGCACGTGCCTAGTTGGCCTTAGGGTTAATACGTCCCTGCATACGTGGGTAAAACCGCGGGGTGCAGCTTGATTTAAATAAATGTAAGAGCTTGAGAATTGGACCGTGACTGGGGGCCCCGTATCGTTAATACGGCTGATATCGCGATAGCTACACCCCTACCCGCTATCAATTTTGCAAACTAGCTTACCATTTCACAATTTTACCACAATATCGGTATTGATTTTGCTAAAGGGCATAGCAACATTGTTATTGACTACTAAACTAATGTTGCAATGAAGATTTAGGTCACAATTTCACAAACACTTGAGTTAATCCGTATCTATTATCACTGTTTATCAGTTGTCTTGAACGCGTTTCATAAATGCAGTTTAAAGTAAATAGTTTGCATAATAGCCACTTATTGATAATATTACGGTGGTTGATTATATAGCATCCCACCTACATAATGGTCCCCCAAGGGCAGAGGCGTACAGTTCAATTCAAACTTATGGGGCCTACCCAACCTCAAATTGCTTAGCATGATCCTCCGTTATGCCGAAAATACTGAAGCATTAATTTGAAATAAATATTATGTTTAAGTTGAGGATTGATGCTAGGTCCTATGTTTGACATAAAATTTTGTCGATAGAAAAAAAACTCTCAAAGTTACGGTCAGTGGGTCGTCTTAGGGGTGTCTCTAAACCGAACTATAAACCGCTGGTATTAAAAAAATACTTCAAATTAGATCATGAAATCATGCATAATAGATAACTGAACTACCTATAAAGCAGGTCTTAAGTTTTTTATTTCTTTTAAATTACTTACCAACCATTATTTTCACCGTAAAAAGCAATTAACTAACCGATTCGACGCTTGGAGCCGCCAGCATCCCATTCCGTCTCACTCTCACTCAGGCTGCGAGTAGTATGGTGCGAGCGAGATAAAAAGTGAATTTGAGCTGAGGTAGGAATCATATTTTAATCAACATACAACCAAATAACAAAAAACGTAAGAAATTTGCGGGTTACCTTAGCGCATTCCCCTTAATAATGACGATTGTTTCAATCATTAAGTTGTCCTAAGATTTAACAACAATTTACCTACTCTAAAAGTATTAAACATTACAAAAGTATTAAGTATTAAACATTTTAGTGTATTTGACATAAATATTATACTAACTTAACCATAATGTATTGCATGATAATTTGATGTACCTACTGTATTTTAACCATGTTCCGAATTTTAAATATGAATTTTGTATGCCTCAATGGCGGGACATAGCAGACTTACCTGTTACTAACACAACATCTTATGAACCTATGATCCACAATAAATGATTTGATTTGATTTGAAAGTAAACTAATTTCTTTTAAACTTAAAGATAAGAACGACGTTTTTAAACAACTAATTATTTTAAAGATAAATAAATTCTTAGTTATTTACAAATACCGACGCTATCGTAAAACTCGTTAAAGTAATTATCAATACATTAGGATTTTGTTACGAATTCTTAGAATATTTGAGATAAAGTTAAATAACATAACATCACGCCTGTGTGGTGTACCTATAGTACACACACAATTCCCCAGTTATGTGTAAGTCCCATGTAATAGGGCGCGAGCCTATTGCCATCAACCGGGCACAAATCTCCAGCCTGCTACTGAGAAGTTCATGATGGAAAACCCTGACCTGCCCAATGAGACAGGATCATCCTTGTATATTTTTACCCGACTACGGCGAAGAAAAAAGGAGGGTTATGATTTTGACCGGTATGTATGTATGTATGTATGTATGTATGTATGTATGTATGTATGTATGTATGTATGTTCATCTGTTCCCTCCTATCTTCCAAACCACTTATCACAATTTGACAAATGAGGTATCGTTAGAAGCGTCGTGATTGTCCGCTGGTCCGGAAATCCGGAGTCACACGTAATCTGTTCGATTTATGCCCTAACACGTGTGACTCCGGATTTTTAATTTGTCTGTCTGTGGTGTCTTGTTTATACCTTTTAAGTCGTAGTTGGGTTTTAGTTTTTATTACTTGATTTTTTTGTTGTACTCACGGATCTTATAAAGAAACTTAACAGAATAGAAACAACTGAACAAAGAAATAAGAGAGAAGCTACTAGGCGCAAGGACTTGCAACATTACATAGTCCCACATATGAAAGTTGTTACTCATGCTGCAAGCTTTCAATCCATCAAGCTGTATAATGGACTTCCAGGAGATTTGAAGTCTGTTTACAATATTAACCAATTTAAGCAAAAATTAAAATCATTTTTGGTAGAAAAGTGCTATTATGCTATTGATGAGTTTCTGTCTGACGTGTTTACCTAGGCCAATGAAATTGTATAATAATGATAGTATCTAAGGTGACATAATCCTGACCGTGTTTAGTTTTGACATTATTATTCTTCTACATTACCTATTGTTTTACATGATTCTTTTACATTGCCTATTATTTTACATTATTCTTTTACATTATTATTTTGCATTATTCTTGTCTTTATGATCATAATTTAGACTCAAATCTCTATGTTATTACTGCTAATGACAGTGATACGCTCATAAGATCGCTATTAATAAATATAATTAAATGCACGTGTGTAATTTTTAAGTGATTTCGACACAATGTAAAAATTGTTATGAAATAAATGAAATGAAATGAAAAAATCAATCTGTATTATACAGAATGTAAGGGTAAACACTCTTGTCATTCAAAACATGGTAGACTTAAATATAAAAATAAATGACCGAACACAACAAAAAAAAAACGTTATTTTCATTAAAAGATTTCAAAAAGTTTCTATCTGACACCGTGCTTGCTAGCGAAACAGCTGACTGACTAAGGGAGGGGTCGCGCTCGCTGCCGGTCAGGTCACATCCCGTAACCCCTGCCCGTGTTGAGACGCAAGTTCTTTGCCCTAGCGCATAGGACAACGAACTTGCGTCTCTTGTGGTAAAATTTAGACCTAAAAAAAAGAAAAAAAAGTTGTAATTTTCCATCGATTTTACGTTCCATTAATGAAACCAAACCACTGGTTGCAAGGATAACGGTGTTTACCCTAACACCCTGTATATATACAATGTGTTTTTTTTTTATATCCCATAACTCTAGGGTATGATTGACACCATATCAAAGAACCAACTGGCATATGAATTATTCTTCAATCATCATTTTTTTTTGTTTTCATTTTTCATACAAAATAATTCGACAAAGTTACGATTATTAATGTAAAACACGCTTACGTGAAATATGACAACGTCGCATTTTCTTAGCTTTAAATATGAATGATTGGTTTGAATAAAAATGAATTACTCTTATTTATCAATTAAACTTAGATACCTATACACATAATTTTTTTTTTTGTTTTTATTTTACGCGATTACTCCGCCAATTATGAATCGATGCTTCAGAGGTGGTCCCATATAAATTTTATTAATGTTACTTGCGTAGTTTTTGAGTTAGCTTCAATAATTACGTATTTTTCCCACTTTGCGTATGTAGACGATATAATTATTTCACTCCGTCACTGTTATTTACATAGCAGATAACGGTGGGGTAAGTAACCCAACTAAAAAGTGAAAAATAAAAACATTTTACAAAAAAAAAACAGACTTCAAAAAAAAAACAAAAAAAGTGAAAAATTACTTAAATTTCGGAAGTCGGTGGCAAAAAACGAAAATTGAATAGCAAAGACACCGACTTCCGATTTTTTTTTAATTTTTTGCAAAATGTTTTCATTGGACCACCTATTCTAGGAGATTTTGTGTTCTAATATAACCCTAGAGTTATGGGATATTAAAAACAACACGTTGTATACTTTCTCTTATAGATAACTAGCGACCCGCTCCTGTTTCGCACGGGTTATAACAGACTTCAATAAAAAAAAAAATTGTTTGCAGAAGTTTCGACTGGGTGAACCGATTTTGATGATGCTTTTTTTATTTGAAAGGTGGTGCTTCCCGTGTGGTCCCATATAATTTTTATTAACTTTGCTTTCGTAGTTTTTGAGTTAGCTTCAATATTACGTATTTTTCCCACTTAGTATATGTGGACGATGTCTTAAGGCTTTGGTATGCGAACGTTCGTTCGTCTCTCGTTGAGACAATGGATTTTTAATTGTGTCTGTAATTACGACAAACGACGGGTTAATTTACTCCTTCACTGTGTGGGGTAGGTACCACAACTAAAAAGTGAACAACAAAAACTTTTTACAAAAAAAAAACAACCGACTTCCAAAAAAAAACTAGTGTTTTTTTTGGAAGTCGGTTGCTTTTTTAATTTAAAAAAGTTTTTATTACGATGTGATTTCTTAGTTATAAACCTTACGGAATAAATTCTCTAAATGATGGCGAAAACCGCGACATACAGACAAACACGAAAGGCGACTTTAACCTTTCGGAACGTATATAGATCTCGTTGAGACACAATGGATTTTTAATTGTGTCTGTAATTACGACAAACGACGGGTTAATTAAATAATTAATAAAAGTATAAGATATGACCGTGTCAGTGATCTAGGTAAAATTCATTGACCTCTTGATAATGAACGTGTGTTTATTCAGGAATTTCAACTTCTTGTTAATTATTTACAAAGTTGTTTTAAAGTAAATTACAACTTATTAAATGCAAGTTGTAAGCATTTTAGTGTTGCTATTACATTTATACAGGGTGAAATTGAAGTCATGTGTATAAAATGAAGTCATTATAAGGGGCCATTGTACTCATAATTATGAACAACTTTCACAACCCTGAAATCACATCTTGAAAAAAAATCAGCTGTTCCCTACATCGTAGTATTATAATATCTGTGCCTACATTTATGTTTGCATAGCTCGTCAAAATGTAGGGAATAGGGGGCTGGCTATGAAATATTAATGCCATCATTATTCCACTGCGAAAAAAGGATGGTGCTAGCGGCCTTGTATAGCTCCGTCTCTCACTCACACTGGAAAAATGGTGGCATTAATACTTCGTAGTATAGGTGCAGTTGATTTATTTTCGTGGTAAGCTATATGACGTCACTTTAAATTGAATATGGCGCCCTCTAGAGGACACAAAGTCATCATCATATGCCGAGCCTTTGCCCAACTATGAAATGAAATGAAATTGTTTGTTCTGTAAATAGGATATCACTTTTACACGTCATATTAAGAAGTTGTAAAAATAAGCTAGATGAGGTCGGCGTTTCCTATCTGACTACTCTGAGAAGAAAGGCCGAAACAAACTCAGATGGCAAAGGCCTTCCAGTCTAACCGGATGCAGCTGAATACCAGTATTTTACATGGAGCGACTGCCTATCTGATCTCCACAACCCAGTAACTGGGTAATACGATACCCCTTGGTAAGACTGGTTGTCAGACTTTCGAGCTTCTGACGACCCGTAACGACCGTCAAAGATCCACAAATGACAGCCGGGACCAACGGCTTTACGTGCTTTCCGAGGCACGGAGGAGTCTCGATATGTAAAGATGGTCACCCATCCACGGACCAACCCCGGCAAGCGTAGCTTAACCTGATGGATGGACCTGTACGGCTGTTATTACTTAGCCACGAGCTCCCTAGAGGACACAAAGTCATGAACAAAAAAAAATCACAAGTAATCTGTTTGATTTATGTAACACGTGTGACTCCGGATTTTTTTTTTAATTTGTCTGTCTTTGATGTCTTGTTATTACTTTTTAATCGACTTCTAAAAGGAGGTTCCCAATTCCATTGTTTGTTTGTTTTTGTTACGCGATTTCTCCGCCAATTATGAATTGATTTTGATGATTCTTTTTTTGTTTGGTAGGTCATGCTTCAGAGGTGCTCCCATATAAATTTTATTAGGTTTTATTTTATATGTCTTCATCATCAGTTCCACTTCACAATTGTGCTTTTCGAGAGCAACTGCACGAGTTACTTACTATAAAAATACCAATGTGTGCCAATAATATTTGAAGAGTTCCCTCGATTTCTCCGGGATCCCATCACGTGATGAAAATGGAAACAAGGACCACACTAAAAAAAAAAATATTTTGCAAATCCGTCTTCTGACGGAGATATGCCAGAAAAAACACAAAAAAATATATTATTATATAATAAACATCCGAATTGATAACCAACTTCTAAAAGGAGGAGGCTCAAAGTCAAAGTCAAATAATTTATTTCAAATAGGCAGGCACATACAAGGCACTTTTGAACGTAAAAAAAAAACAAAGAAATAGAACTGATTCTAGTTGCCCCTTCCAAAAGGTAGTTTTCGTATGGAGAAGAATGGGCAAGAAACTCCACCGTTACTCTTTAAAAAAATGTTTTACAATATTTTGTATACATCAATTAGGTACATATTATATGTGAAGACGATGCACCTAGAATTAGATTACTGTACCACAATAGGTAAAAAGAATTAAAAAATGGAGCAATGACAAATAAATTATTTGATAGATACATGGTGCTCACATATTTACAAACATTGTAAAACTGAAGGATATCACAATATTTCTAACATTTTTATAATACTTAACAAGTCAGTGTGTTAGTTCAAGTAATCACAGAGTGTAAAAATCTATGACATACAAGTAATAATTTATACAAATAAATTAGTACCTAGTTTGATTTTGTCCAGACTTTAAATTGTCCTATGGAGTAAGACCAGGCTCTTTTTAGAAGTTGGTTAAAAAACACATGCAAACAAAGCAAGCTAATATAAAGTTTGTAATAACAACTTCATTGGTCTCAGGTCATTACATTTCGAGTGTAAAGCATTCCAGCTTTCTTTTAATTACATCCTATAAGAGTTACTGTCATGAGTCAGTGGGTCTAGTGACCTAGTGCTTGACTACTGACTAGGTTACGAGCGCTACTTTGTTCGCGTCTTTGTTTTATAACATCTCGTCTGGGGATAAAGCAGTCTTTTTAACCGACTTTTTAAAAAGGAGGAGGTTCTGTGGGGCAGGTTCCACAACTAAAAAGTGAAAAATAAAAAACTTTCAAAAAAAAAAAACAACCGACTTCCAAAAAAAAACACTGAGGACGAATCTCACCAAACTTTTATAACGAGTATAAGTTTTTTCCTGCGAATAAATTTTGAATTTTTGACAGTTTTCTATACAAAAACCGTCAGGCGACAATTTTATTCCACGAATAAAAGATATCCGACTTTGATGAAATCAGCCCTAAAAAGTGTAAAATAACTTTAATTTCGGAAGTCGTTGGCAAAAAAAAGAAAAAATCCGACCTAATAAAATAAAACATACAGAAGAATTGAGAACCTCCTCCTTTTTGAAGAAGTCGGTTAAAAATTGAAAAGCAAAGACACCTACTTCCGCAATTAATTTCCACTTTTTAGTGTTTTTTTTGGAAGGCGGTTGTTTTTTTTTTTTAAAGTTTTTTTTTACGGGTGCTCTTTGGAATCCTGAACGTGCCGAAGGATTCTGGGGATTCAAATGACATTATTGACCAGCGGGTCATAATGAAATTCATAACAATATTGTTGCCCGGCTGGAGCTTAGGGCTATAATGTAACCAGAGATTTAATCCTGTATAGTGGCGCTTGCGACCGCTAAACTAACGAGGTTGGTCTCGCACGTAGCTATGAATAGCCATTTCCGGGCGTCTGCTTTTATAATTAACTGGACAGGTGACATTGTAAGGATAGCCAGACAATGGACAAAACAGGACGACGACGCGACGGCCGGAAATACGCCTAGAGACTATTTTTACCCGACTACGGCGAATCAAAAAGGAGGGTTATGTTTTTGATCGGTTTTTAATTATGCCATGTTGGGTATCAAATGAAAGGGCTTAATTAGCACATTTCAAAAATATATTATTATAACCCCAAAACATTTTAAATAAAAATATAAGTTATATATATTTTAATATGAGGTCACATAGCCTATAACTAGCGGACGATCAAGACGCTTCCAACGATACCTCATCTGTCAAATTATGATGACTCGTTTAGAAGTTATGAGGGAATACATGAACATACATTCATACATACATACGAGTACATACCGGTCAAAATCATAACCCCCCTATTTGCTTCGCCGTAGTCGGGTAATTAACCTGCTTTAGACCGTCGAACTGAATAACTTTTCCTGGGACCAATTCTGAAATCGCGAAAGAAAATCTGCTGTTCCATACAAAAATTTAATACCTGGTACTGTTCTAAACTGTATGAGACACCTGTCTTGAAGATTGAAGTGAAAAGTTCTTTAGGCGCGTTGAGCACTTTTTGGGTGAACAAAAATCATGGAACTCGCGTCATCGTCACCGAACGCTTGTTGGGTGAAAAAAAATCATGGAACTCGCGTCATCGTCACCGAACGCTTGTTGGGTGGAAAAAATCATGGAATTCGCGTCATCGTCACCGAACGCTTGTTGGGTGGAAAAAATCATGGAACTCGCGTCATCGTCGCCGAACGCTTGTTGGGTGAACAAAAATCATGGAACTCGCGTCATCGTCACCGAACGCCTGAAGTAATGAATGAATGTTACTTAGTTTTCACTTCTATCGGTGCACAGCATGTTTTTTATTTCCATACACCTTTATAAAAACAATAACTTTCGTTCTATTGTTTCAGACTACAATGCAGGTACTACTGCTGCTCCTGTGTGCAGTCGGCAGCGTGTACTTGGTACCACTGCAGGAGGTGATACCTCCTAGAGTAGGGGAGAGTTGTGGATATGAGGTAAGTGTACTAGGTGTAGAGTCCAACGAAATCATCACTAATATTTAAAAACACTTTTTACAAAAAAAAAAAAACAACGAAAAACCCAAAAAAAGTGAAAAATAACTTTAATATCGGAAGTCGGTGTCTTTGCTTTTCAATTTTCGTTTTTTTGCCACCGACTTCCGATATTAAAGTTATTTTTCACTTTTTTTGGGTTTTTCGTTGTTTTTTTTTTTTTGGAAGTCGGTGGTTTTTTTTTTGTAAAAAGTTTTTAAGTACGAGAATTGACCTTCTGGTTAGTCACTGACCACACGGAAAGAAGAAGATTTCGCCAGAAGAATAGGGGCTTGATGTCGCTTTGTTTTGAACCCGTTTAGCTGTATAATGTGTTATTTACAAGCACTATTATTGTAAGTAGTGAGCGATAACATTTTGAACTTTACACTCAGATAATAATTCTGTATTTATGTGCTAAAGTTGATAATGACTGTAGAAAGTATTGTTGGCAATCTCAGACGCTCGCGAAGGAGGAGACAGAACGCGTGAGGGAGAGGCAAAATTCGCGCTATCATGCCCCTAGTCGGTCGGATTCCCGGCCACCATAGGCGCGGGCTTGCGGACGGCGAGCAATGGGTAGCCGTCCGATAAGGACCAGGCACGACCGGACACGCGCCTCAAAAAGATGTCAGCACATTTGACGGGGTCCGTTAGGACCGATGCCTGCCAGGGTTGCGGGAAAGTCCGAAAGGGATATCGGGACCCTTGGCAACAGGCAACTGAAGGAACACGGGTGGGTTTTAGTCAGTAAAAGTCTGACACGCCCTCCCGCTCCGCCCAGACTGGGAGAAGTCATTGCACTTGCATTGGCGAGCCTATTGAGGCACAATTCGGATTCATATGAATCCGAATCGTGCCTCAATAGGCTCGCCCCTCCACTCCACAGATACAATGTGAGAATATGGGTGTATTATCGGTACATCTCTGCCTAACCCTCCGGAGATTACAGGCGTGATGTTATGTTACGAAAAATGTACAGACGCCAGCACATCAAGCTACTACAATCTGTCAAATTTCTTTAGTAAATTTTCAACTTTATCGCTAAAGCATTAAGGTTCAAGGTTGATTGGGAAAATCTGACAGTTTCGGGTAGCTTGACCTGCTGGCGTCTGTACAAAATATTTACCAGGACATGCTGGCCAGATTTATTTATTCTTTTGCTTTGAAATTCCAGAGTTGTCACGCAACACCTGCTGGGATGCTGAATGTCCACATTGTTCCTCACACGCACGATGACGTCGGCTGGCTGAAGACTGTGGACCAGTATTATTATGGTAGTAAGTATACCACATCTGTCTAGGCTGATTCAATCAATCTGCCTAGCCTTTCCTAACTATATTGGGGTCAGCTTCCAGTCTAACCGGATGCAGCTGAATACCAGTATTTTACATGGAGCGATTGCCTATCTGATCTCCACAACCCAGTAACTGGGTAATACGATACCCCTTGGTAAAACTGGTTGACAGACTTTCGGGCTTCTGACGACCCGTAACGACTGTCACAGATCCGCAAATGACAGCCGGGACCAACGGCTTAACGTACTTTCCGAGGCACGGAGGAGCCTCGATATGTAAAGATGGTCACCCAACCACGGACCAACCAAAAATGCGTAGCTTAACCTGACGGATTGACCCGTGCGGCTGTTATTACTTAGCCACGAGCTCCTCAGTTAGCACCTAGTAGTATTGAGATGATATTACATGGTAGATACTTAGATAGTCGATAGTAGTAGAAGATGGTAGATAGTCCCACTGCTGGGACACAGGCCTCCTCTCTGTGAGAGGGAGTGGGCCGTAACCCACAACGCGGGCCCAGTGCGGGTTGGTAGAAGTCACATATCTTCGAATTTTTGGTTCTAGGACATGCCGGTTTCCTCACGATGTTTTCCTTCACCATTTTAAGAGCAGTGCTAACGTCTTTTGTCTGATATAGGTAAGGATAATGATTCTAAAATAGTTCTTGATGATCTTCTTTACATTTTCAGGTAGAAACAACATCCAGAAGGCTGGTGTCCAGTACATCTTGGATTCTGTTGTCAAAGAACTTTGGGAAGATCCGAAAAGGAGGTTAGTCATTTGGTCGATTCATCTTGTACTTAGTTCTAAAAAAAAAAATACATACAGACGAACATAGAACCTCCTCCTTTTTGAAGAAGTCGGTTAAAAACAACCGACTTCCAAAAAAAACACTAAAATGTGAAAAAATAACTTTAATTTCGGAAGTCGGTGTCTTTGCGTAACAAACAAACTGACTTTCGCATTTATAATATTACTAGCTGCGCCCCACAGTTTCACCCGCATAAGTCTCAATCCCGTGGGAATATCGGGATAAAAAGTATCCTTTGTCCTTCTCCCGGTTATATATGGTATATTCATGTGCATCATCATCATTCTCCTGCCCTTATCCCAATTTATTTGGGGTCGGCGCAACATGTCCCTTTCTTCCATACTTCTCTATTAGCCGTCATCTCGATAGTCACCCCCTTTCTAGCCATATCATCCTTCACACAGTCCATCCATCGTTTCTTTGGTCTTCCCCTACTCTTACAGCCATCGAGATTCATACCCAAAACTTTCCTCACAACATTTTCCTCATTCCTTCGCATCACGTGCCCATACCATGACAACCGATTTCCGCACAATTTTTCAGTCACCGGTGCCACTTTCAGACTTCCTCTTATGTACTCATTTCTTATTCTATCCATTCCTGGTATATTCATGTGCCTTTCATCCAAACCTTTTAGCCGTTTTAGCGTGAAAGCGGTAACAAACAAACTCACTTCCGCGTTTATAATATCAGTTTAGGATATACGTATGATTTTAAACCATTTGCCACGTACTGTGATTATAAATTACTCGTTGACGGTTTAGTGAAACTGTTTAGCTAGTAAAATCGCACTTCTAGGTAACATCTCCTCCAGGGTTGCGGGAAAGTCCTAAAGGGATACCGGGACCCTTGGCAACTGGCAACTGAAGGAACACGGGTGGGTTTTAGTCAGTAAAAGTCTGACAGTCCCTCCCGCTCTGCCTAGAGCGGGATAAGTCATTTGCTGTATTTCCTACACAAAAAAAAATAACATCTCCTAAAACTCCAATCTTCCTCCTCCAGATTCATCTACGTAGAAACAGCATTTTTCTGGAAGTGGTGGGTCCGTCAGCCAGCTAACATCCAGGAGAAGGTGCACACGTTAGTGCGCGAGGGACGGCTGCAGATGGTGGGGGGCGCGTGGAGCATGAACGACGAGGCAGCGGCGCACTACCAGAGTACTGTCGACCAGTTTACTTGGGGACACAGGTGAGGCAGTAGCTGGGAGAAGCTGCATTTTTTCCAGGTGAAAATACCTTCAAAATGACCAGCAGCCACCAAAAACTGCCAGAACCCGTTAGGATCACCTGGTTTTGAAGGAAATTCAGATGGTTCTGACGGGGTCCTGCTGTTTTGAAAGGTTCTGGGTGTTTTTCAGAGGTTTCAAGTAATTAAGAAGGCAGTTCTGGGACCTAGGCAATCCTGAAGGTTTCTAGTCCATATAACGACAATTCCAGGTGTTTTAGAACAGATCTGGCGGTGACCTCGGGCGCATATCCATGAATTTGCGGACGGTGTCGAATAGAAACTTTTTAAAATCTTTTAATGAAAACAATGTTTTTTTTTTCTTGTGACTCGGTCATTTATTTTTAAATTTAAGTCAACCACTCATGGTTTCAGTGACAACGGTGTTTACCCTAACACCCTGTATACAATATAACAATATTAGCATTATATTGAAAACAAAGATGCAATCATTCAGCATATTTCATGGTCTTTCTCATAATTGGTCGAACTGTTACTATGTAGGTACATTGGACACACTCAATTACCATTATGCAGGCATCGTTTACTGATTGCTAACAAGGTCAAAGGTCAAACTGATATTAGTCACTGGTATTAGTCACACATAGGTACTCTTTTCATACACGAAATCTCTTAAGGGGTTATTGTACTCATCATTATGAACAGCTTTCACTATGGGACTGTGGCGGTATCTACATCGCCACATGCGAACTACGCATCAAAGACCTGACGTCACACAAAAATCCTGACGTCACATAAATCCTGCATGCAATTAAAGTTTACCGTGCAGTGGACATATAAACAAGAACCCAACATCAATCGTTGGGGCAGTTGCCCGCCAGACACAACATCCGTCTGGTCGGAGGATCCTCCCTTTTCTATGGCGGATGAGTGAACTTTACACCCTGTTCCTCATAAAGGACCAACCCTGAAATTGCAAAAAAAACGGAACAGCTGATTCTTTTTCGCGATTTGGACCACATTCGCTTTTAGTTTATTAAAGTTTTCATTTAGGGATTTGGAGCCTGGAGTTTTACCCCGTTATTAGTTAGCATGAGGTCCTGTGGCAATAGGCTCGCCCCCTATTACATGGGACTTAAATATAACTGGGGAAATGTGGGTGTGCCTATTATAGTTACGGCTCTGCCTAACCGTTCGGGGAATACAGGCATGTTATATTTTCTTGCAGAAAGTTGAACCAAACTTTCGGCTACTGCGGTCGACCCCGCGTTGGTTGGCAAATAGACCCGTTCGGCCACTCTCGGGAGTTCGCCTCTCTCCTGGCTATGATGGGCTTCGATGGTCTGTTCCTGGGCAGGATTGACTACCAGGACAAGAGGGCCAGGTTCCAGAAAAGGAATATGGAAATGGTTTGGAGAGGCGA
This sequence comes from Lithophane socia, assembly GCA_947522985.1. Taxonomy (NCBI): domain Eukaryota; kingdom Metazoa; phylum Arthropoda; class Insecta; order Lepidoptera; family Noctuidae; genus Lithophane; species Lithophane socia. The sequence goes on along the minus strand of OX383281.1, from coordinate 1,398,931 downwards.
CGATGTTTTGGGTAAGTTACTGGGCGTTAATCCTAACTTTCCTAACTTATATTATAAAAGCGAAAATGAGTTTAAATAATACTAGGAATTGAGTTGTACCGAATACCATTATAAACACAGCAGAAAAAAAAAAAATACAAAAAAAAAACATTAAAAGGTGAAAAATAACTTTAATTCGGAAGTCGGTGGCAAAAAACGAAAATTGAAAAGCAAAGACAACGACTTCCGAAATTAAAGTAATTTTGTGAAATAAAATATCATCTACATAGACTAAGTGGAAAAAATACGTAATTATTGAACCTAACTCAAAAACTACGCAAGCAAAGTTAATACAATTTATATGGGACCTCACGGGAAGCACCGGCTTTTAAATAAAAAAAGAATTATCAAAATCGGTTCACTCAGTCGAGGTTCTGAGGTAACACACATAAAAAAAAAAACTCGTCCTTTTTTAGAAGTCGGTTACTAAGATTTTTATTTATGTTTTATTTTATGTATTGGGTCACCTATGAAATTGGCGTTTTTTTCTCACAAATATAGAACCTCGTCACTTCTATGATTTAAAATATTCATCAAATGCTTGGTATTATATCGAATAATGACCATCATAGACAACTACCAATAGTAAAAAAAACCTTATTACTTTAGTTTTCTAAAAATTAAAAATACCTTAAAAGTGACTCCTCATTTTGATAAGATAAGATAAGATAAGATAATATTTATTTTGTGAAACATGAGTACAGGTTGAAGGTCTTATATTAGTTCGAAGTGGCTACATGTTTTGCCATTTATGGCGTACAAAATTAGTTGCAACAAACAAACAACAAAAAAAATAAAAATCACAATGTCAAAATTTAAGCCCAAAACACACACAGAGCGGGTTGCGGGGCGGGAGCGGGTCGGGTCGTTTTCATCGCGTGAGTCGCGCGGTTCATCGTGTTCACACAGAGCGCGGGCGCGGGGCGGCAGCGGGTCGGGCGCGGGCCAGCAGCGGGTCGGGCGCGGTTGTACTTTGACAGACGGCAGCGGTTGCAGTGTGAAAAATAATGTTGGGTGATTCTGACACGGACGAAGAATTATTATTTTTTACTTATTTTAAAGAGAAGAACGCGAAAATGGAAAAAGTTGTAGGTTCTTGACATTAATAAAAAAAAAACATCAATATGGAGAATATCATCGATACGTGTATTGCAACGAATGTAACGCCGCTACACCCACATTGCTATTCTGTAACCATCTTACCTTCAAAACTTAGGTGAAGTGAGAGTGGAGTGAGTCATTGTCATCGATACCTACTGATGCTAAGGCAGTGACAGTTCACTCCAAACTCACTTTGATATTTTACTACACTTAGTTTTCACGGAGATATTTTTACAGAATAGCACAACCGCTCCCGACCCGCGCTGTTGTGTCAGCGGGCGCGGCTCCCGCTCCGCGCCCGACCCGCGCCCGCGTTCTGTGTGTTGACATCCATATAATTCCTTGAATTACAATTTATGACACCCGCCGTACTCCCGCGCCCGACCCGCTCCCGCCCCGCGCTGTTGTGTCGGCGGGTGGCGGGCGCGGCTCCCGCGTGGCTCCCGCTCCGCGCCCGACCCGCGCCCGCGTTCTGTGTGTTGACATCCATATAATTCCTTGAATTACAAATCATTATACCCGCCGTACTCCCGCGCCCGACCCGCTCCCGCCCCGCACCCGCTCTGTGTGTGTTTTGGGCTTTAAACTTAATTCGAGTAAGACAAAAACAAAATACAAAAAATAAATAAAAAAAACAAAATACGCATAATTACAATTCTATACAAGCAAAATGTCATTTAAAAATTCATCCACGTTGTAATAACATTTCTCTAGTAATAACCCCTGAAGGGATTTTTTGAATTTGTTTAGAGGCATACATTTAATAATATCTGGTATTTTATTATAGATATTTGGAGCAATACCAAATTTGTTAGCAGGAATGACCACAATTTTTTTTTACTTAGTCAAAACTTATTTTTGTCTCTTAATCTAAGTGGCATATGTTATCTTAGTTTTTACATAACGCTGATTTCATAGGTGGGGACCTAATATATATATTTTTTTAATTTCCAGGTAAATCATCCGACATATTCACCGGAGTGCTTCACAACACATATTCTCCGCCTCCTGGATTCTGTTTTGATGTCCTCTGTTCAGATGAACCTATCATTGATGACCCAAGCTCGCCTCTATACAATGTGGAGAACAAGGTATTATTTAGTTTTTATACAACGTGTTATTTTTGAAGTGAAAACTTCTTTAGGCGCGTTGAGCATTTATTGGGTGAACAAAATTCATGGAACTCACGTCATCGTCACGCTTGAAGTGATTTGTTTTTTTTTAGCGCCATCTACCGTCTACCGTTTGAACTACGTTGAGGTTACGCATTGTTGCCTAGTTTTCACTTCTATCGGCAGTCCGGCATGTTTTTTTTATATCCCATAACTCTAGAGTATTAACGAGACGATGTCACAGTTGGATTTTCAACTCTCGGTGCTAAGTAGTGGGTTGAAAATTGAGTGCGCAATAAAATTCGCCCGTTGGTACGAGGGCTGAAAGCTGTCAATGTTTTATAACAAACTGGAGCTCGTGGCTAATAATATCGACCTTATTCCTTTTCAGATTAAAGTTTAAAATAGTCTAGCAATTATTATTTTGTTCCTTTTAGAGCTTACTTTTTCTTGTGGTATCAATGGTAGGCTAGTATTTATGTAACTTGACAAACCCTTATGTGTTACGGGAGTCTATATATGACGATCTCGCCCTATAGCCGGTCCGGTCTCAAAACGGTGAAGGAAAACATCGTGAGTAAACCGGCATGTCCAACCCGCACTGGGCCCGCGTGGTGGATTACGGCCCACTCCCTCTCACTGAGAGGAGGCCTGTGTCCCAGCAGTGGGAACATTACAGGCTGATTTTGCTTATGCTAATATGTTTTTTGTATAGGTAGACAATTTCCTGTCGATATCTCGAAATATCTCAGAGAAATATCGATCTAATAACATATTAGTGACAATGGGAGATGACTTCAACTATCAGGATGCTGGCATGTGGTTTACAAATCTCGATAAACTGATTGAGTAAGTGAGTTTGTGTGTGTGTGCTAATAATGTATGTGTGTGCATGTTAATAGTTTGTGTGTGTGCTTGTGATCATGACTGTGTGTTTTTAATTGGGATTCCTTGCTTGCTCTAGTAGATTTTTTTATTTTTTATGAACTTTTGTGCATAAACGTGGGTTTTCATGATTTTAAAGCAATTTTTCAGTTTTTGTTGTTGATTGAACAACAAAATTATATTATTGAAATTGACAGTAATTCCAATGCTTGGCTGCTTATTACATACTTATGTTGGTATACTTTTTAGGGTTCCGTAGTCAACAAGGAACCCTTATAGTTTCGCCATTTTTGGATTCAGGGATCCGTTTTCGAAATATTAGGCTTTAAAGTGCTAATTTTTGTTAGAGTCAAGTGTCCCCCCCCCTGTCAGGTAAATGGTTGGTTTTGGATATGTGAAAAAATTCACGGCAGTAGTATATTTATGAAAAATTATCACAGCTAAGTAGGCTCTACAAGTTATTGAGTAATAACCGACCAACTTACATTTGCAGTGCAAAAACGTTCTTTAAAAAAGTTTTTCAACTACAATGTTAAGTTTGTTCTTGGGATAAATTCATCCCAACTACGGAACCCTTCATTGTGCGTGGTTCGACACGCACTTGGCCGGTTTTTTAAAATAATTATTCCTCTTGTTAAAGATAAACACATTCTTGGAGATATGTGCGAACATATCAAGGGTGTATCGAAGCAACAATATTCTGATAACGATGGGAGAAGACTTCCATTATCAGGACGCTGCCATGTGGTTTAAGAATCTAGACAAACTTATTGAGTGAGTCTGCATGTTTGTTTATGGCATGTATTTAATCGAACCTCTAAAATTCCCATTGTGCGCTCCTAAAAAGCTGCTTTTTACGACTCTAATATAATATAATGATTGCGCCTCTTTTTAACTGACTTCAAAAAGGAGTTGGGGGATCAATTCCACTGTATGTTTTTTTTTTTGTTTGTAACACGATTACTCCGCCAATAATGAATTGAATTTCGTGTTTTTTTTTTTTGTTTATCTTGCTTCAGAGGTGGTCCCATATAATTTTTATTAACTTAATTTGCTTGCGTAGTTTTTGAGTTAGCTTAAATATATCGTATTTTTTCCACTTAGCCTTACTATATGGATGATGTTTTAAGTTCCCGTCACTGTTATTTACATAGCAGGTAGTGGTATTCGAATTTGTGTGGGGTAGGTACCACAACTAAAAATTAACAAACTAAACAAACGAAATAAACACATACAAAAAAAAAAACTGGCTTCCAAAAAAAACACTAGAAGTGAAAAATAACTTTAATTTCGGAAGTCGGTGGCAAAAAACGAAAATTCAAAGTCAGAATGCCTAAGGAATTAAGTCCGCCTTTGTGCCTTTTTTTGAGTGAAAAAAAAAAGATAAAAATGTTGAGTGCGAAAAGTTTAAATAAATAAATAAAGACACTTTGTAAAAACATTTACATTCATGTTTGGTTGCAGTTATTTGGCTATTTACAATTTTTAGGTCCACTAAAATAGGAATTATTTGACGTTCACAAAAGACGCGCATTCATGATTTTAGAGTTTTTAATAATATTTTTAGAAGTGCAAAATGGGAACTATTAGAGGCTCGGTTAACACACCAATAGCAGAAAAACAAAAGACCAAAGTTATTTCACAACAGTGTACATTATTTTTATCTCACGTAGCGACGCGCGCTTTGTTTGTGGTATCTAAGTGTGCATACTGTAAATGTGTGGGCGAAGACGAGTAGTGTCACTCACACACACACTCACCAGCACACACTTACACATACACACTTTCGACTTCGCCATTGCCTCGGACGGTACCGAGAGTGGCTGCGCTTACACACACATACATAGGGTGTTTGTACACTTGGTAACCACGAGTAAAACGCGCGTCGTCGCTTCGTGAAATCAAATAAAATATTCAATTTTGTTGGCCTGTTAAACGGCATCTTTGTTGGCAGCGCAGAGGTCGCTATGGATGTATTTTTTAGGGCTCAGAGGACAGGATAGGAGGATAAGGTAGATTTGATAGCTTTACATAGAAAAATACAATAGATGTAGACATATTTAGTAACCTATTCCACTTACATATTCATCAAGTCATTAAAAAAAAAACCTGTAAGAAATCGACAACATCAAATCGAGTCCAGCGCCCGGCGTGGCAACACGTCGTGTTCTGTTTCGCGATTGGTCCTTCCTGAGGATGCCTCGTTGAGAGGTGAAACACGTTTCGATTTCTTACAGGGTTTTTATGACACTTGAGGAATAGTTAAGCGGAATAGGTTACTAAATATATCTACGTCTATTGTATTTTATTTATAATGGATTTCCGCAAAGTCACGCCTGAATCAATTAACTAGCTTTACATAGTTTTAAACTTAAGCTTTGAATGTAGATTTGTTGACTGGTGATTATGTCTTTGTTGCATGTTTTATAATGTTTTGCACGAGTGTCTGTCGTTAGCCAAAGCTTGCTATGCTTTAGGTACACCTGCGCAATGAAATTTTTTTTTAATTATTTTACGCAAAAAAATCTCCACGACAATTATTGAAGAGAAAACTTCTATATGCGCGTTGATCACTTTTTGGTTGAACAAAAAGCATGGAACTCGCGTCATCGTCACGCTTTAAGTGATTTGTTTTTTTAGCGCCATCTACCGTCTACCGTTTGAATTACGTTGAGGTTACGCATGTTGTTGCTTAGTTTTCACTTCTTCGGCGGTCCGCAAAGACTACCACGAATGTTTTTTTTAAAGAATATTTGTGTTATATGTAGTGCACAATCTCAATATTGGTTCTTCACGAAGGGATTTCGTGTTACCCAGTAACTGGGTTGTGGAGGTCAGATAGGCAGTCGTATCATATAAAATACTGGTAGGATATCCGGTTAGAATGGAAGCTGACCCCAATATAGTTGGGAAAAGGCAGGCAGATTGAATCTAATTAATGGTTCTTCATCTAAATATGTGTCGCTTTTTATAGTTTGTCAAGATTTATATACCACAAGCCAGCGTTTAACATAATTGATGTATAAGTCAAAAAACCGTTTTCAAGAATATGTCGAAAATATTGCCAGGCATTGATACCACTCTGCTGGACAGTTTGTTGCGCCACTTCTTCTTCCCAGCTAAAGCGCTAGGAAGTGGTGATGGGTGGGCGTTTTGGGGGACTGTCTTCTGTAATTTTGACGTTCGAAAAGTGCTGATTCTAATTTTGAATAAATGACTTTTGATTTGATTGATGAATGATGGATGATTCTGACTCAAGTCACATAATAATTATCTGTCAAGGTCAACATAAGTTTCACAATATTCATGTTGATCGCTGATTTGATTAGCAGCAAGGAGAAGTTGGAGCGAGGTGGCTGGTTCTTCAAGTCCAACACCTCAGATGCTGAGAGCCTAAACGATTTTATTTGTATAATAATTTCGTGTCAATTTAAATGATGGAATCGTTTTTATTCTATAGAGCAAATCATAATAGCTTACAGTCCAACTATTGGTGCACACTGGACGCTCTCTAGCGACTTTCAAGTCGATTGAGTCTAGCCGAAAGTCAAGTGAAAAGGGCAACTGATAGAAATCCGACGACAGACGAAACACGAAGTTTACCGAGAGACATTAAGAATCTAGTTGTACTGTACAGATATCCCGAGAAAAATATGCGCTTCGGGAATCATATTCGAAACCACGAACGCGGGATAGTGAGATTTAATAGCAAAAGTTCAAAAAAATTCATTACCATGAATACACAATTATAGATTAACAATTCTATGCAATTCCAAAAATCTTTTCAAAACATTCGTGAGACAGATGACGATCTGCAATCGGAGTAGGTATAGCGACAGAGAGAAAACTTCACACAAACGCAAAATGAACTACTAGAAAGCGCAGCAGTACAAACCAATAAATAAATAAAATAATTAGAGGCTTTGCCTCTGTGAAGGGTTAATCTGTGGCACGACATTCGTGCTTATTCTGAAACACGAAGATTAATGAAGCGCATACCTTTTCTAGTTTACCTGTACCTAGGTTTTGGTGGCACATTTACTGATCAGACTTTTAGATAACTGATACATCTTCTCTCGTGTACCCATATTAGAAACACTAATGACGTTGTAAAAATATTGGCCAGGCTGCATGGTTGTGCCGAGGCGTAATCTACGGTTTCCTAAAAGAGCGTCAGACGCCATATAACGGCCGCCGTGACGATTGTCATGACAATGATGCGGCGGCTAAGATTTAAATTGATTTTAATGGATCCGCGATTTGATACCTCTGACACACAATAACGCAGTGACTTGATTCGATTATCATGGAAACGTTATTTAACATTATTAATTAGCATTAAATAGCGTTAACTCTTTTCGTGTGACTAAGTACGGTGAGGACAAATCTAGCGATTTAAATCTTTGTGCTGCGGGGTTTGACTTTTCGGTGTCAAACACGCTATCTATAGGAAAACACCAACATACTTTCATAAATAACGTTTCAGTGCCGTCATTCGCTGGCAAATTGTAGTTACGCTATGTGGCGGTCACCACTCTTCTGGAAAACCGTGACTTTACCGTCCAATAAGTACTATCAAACATTGAAATCCGAGACATCAAATACATTTATTTGCAGATTGCAGTATTTTTAGATAGCGTTAAGAATCAAGCGAGATACTATAGGTCTAATAACATTGTATTCACAATGGGAGGTGATTTTACGTACCAGGATGCAGCGATGTGGTATATAAATCTTGACAAGCTAATTAAGTAAGTATTTTTATATGGCTTGTATGTATTCTAACCTTTAATAATTCTGTTATTGCGCTCGTAATCACTCTTATATAATGGTTGAATCTCTTTTTGTGAACCTCTAACCTCTTTCCTTTTTTGGGGACCTAAAAGTACTAAATAGCCAAGTAGCTTCAACAAATGTAGATGTAGCGCTCGCCGGACGCTCCCGCCGCAGCGCTCGCTTCGCTCGCTCGGCTCGCGCGCCTTTGGTTCTAACCTAACCTAACCTAAACCATTTACAGCGCTAGCTGCTAAGCTCGGGCACCCTGACTGATTAGTAGAAATTTAACAGTTGGGACAACATTACGGCAGAGGAACTATTTGATGAAACGCACTCTAGAGCAATGAGTGTTTTCTGAAATGAGTTTCACTAGGTGGCAGCACTGACACGTCAGGCACCTGTCAAAAGTGTCAAAGCGCCTATTTTAGTCGTGCTTGAATGATGAACGAATGAATGAAACAAATTATGAATGTCATAATATATTAAATTATTTGTCAAAATATATATATAAGACTCCTTGTCGAAGTGACGCCAACTGGTGGAGTGAGCCGATACTCGTGGAGAGTTTTAGGACAATACCCGGTATTGGTACCGAAAATACCGGTAACCAAACTGCTTGCTTCGCTGCCTGTCACTTTAAATCCCGAATTTATTTAAATAATTTTGCATGAGTGTGCGCATGTGTTACTAACCATTTTTGAATGATGTATTTTTAATTTGGGTAATATTTTAGATTAAGTATTATTTTAGTAATATTGTCTTTATAATTTCAGATATGCTAACCTGAAAGCAGCTAAGGATGGTCTGAATGTTACATTGTTTTATTCTACTCCCGATTGTTATCTTAAATCAATTAAAGATGCTAAGTAAGTATGTTATTGCAGTAATTTTACGTCCTTTGATACAATTTCTTTATTATTTTATTGTATATTTTCCCGAAAAATAACAAATCTTTTATTAAAAAAAATATAAAAACGCACTGTTGTGAAGTTTCCATTTTGATTTCTGCATAATATGACACATTTATTTATTTTGTCGGTAACTAACCTGGTACTTACCATCATAAAATAAACTCCGCCATTACTGTTATTTCTGGTATGTACCGGTACCAAATATTTCCCGGTAAATGTCCCGAGAACTGAGCCATACCGGTATTTTTGGTACCGATTCCAAACTTTTATCGATACCAATCCGGGTATACTTACCATTACACACATTATTTTTCAGCCCGACTCTGCCTACAAAAGAGGACGATTTCTTCCCGTACGCCAGTGATTCCACGGCCTATTGGACTGGCTACTTCACTTCCAGACCTACCACAAAATACTTTGAGAGAGAGGGGAATAATTATTTACAGGTATTTTAAATTAGAATTTAGTTTTATGTAGGTATAATGTTGTAGTACGCTACTTGAACGTGGCATGCTTTCCTATAATTTAGATACCTGCAGTGCCCTGTTTATCAAAACTTACAAGCCTTGTAGCCTTCACAAGTACTTATATTTTTTTTTACACTTTTATTCGTTAGTAAGTACTTATATTTTTATACTTTTATTTTGTTTATCAAAAATATATTTGTAAGTTACAACTTGTAGAAAATCATAACAAATCCTGAGAGTGTCCGGCGATTCTCTATTCCGTCTTACAAGTTTACAAGTATCGTGCTTAGTACCGCAATAAATGTTTAAATTCGATTTTCTTTTTTAAATGTGGTCAAAAGAGAGAGATTACCTGATGCCCATGTCCCAGCAGTGGGAACATTAAGGCGATACCCTGAGCAAAACGCCACGCTAGCCGCTTTTTGTGTCATTTTTAGGAGCTATCTACTTGTTATTTAAAAAGAAATATCGAATAATAAAAATACATTAAATTTCATATCAACATAACCAATAAATAACAATTTAATACATCAACATAACCAATAAATAACATTAGGATAACAACGTTTTGTCTATATTTTCAGATGGTCAAGCAGCTACAAGTGCTTGCTGATTTAGAGAAACACAATCAATTTGTATTAGATGAGCTGAAAAGCGCTATGGGTATGAAACATTATATTTTCTAAGCATTCACAGTTAGTGACTAAACTCTGTTTACATCACCAATCTAAGTTTTGTAAGAGATGTATTATGAATGTAAAGCAGATTAACGTTATTTTTCTTTGATAAAAATACTTGTTTTTCCTGACTACAGCTAGTCAGGAAAAACATTTGCCCGCGATTTTGTCTGCGATCCAGGTTGCAAGTAACCTATGTCCTTCTCCAGGTTCAAAGCTACCTATCTGTCAAATTACATCCTAATCCGTAACAAACAGACAATCAAACTCACTTTCGCATTTATAATATTACTAGATTTTGTCCGCGGGTTCACCCGCGTGGATGTCCCCTATATCACCCCCTATAGGATTATTTTTGAATCATAAAGTACCCTATGTCCTTCCCCAGGATGCCATCTATCTCCTTGCCAAATTTTAGCGAAATCAGTTCAGTGGTTTAGGCGTGAAAAGGTAACGTTCAGACAGACAGAGTTACTTTCGAATTTATAATATTAAATACAATAGACGCTGATATATTTAGTAACCTATTCCGCTTGACTATTCTTCAAGAGTCGTAAAAACCCTGTAAGAAATCAATTTTGATTTCTTACAGGGTTACTAAATATATCAGCGTCTATTGTATTTTATAATGAATTTCCGCAAAGTCACGCCTGAATCAATTAACTATCTTTTATAATATTAGTTAGGATTAGAGTAGTTAGGATTGTAAGCCATACATTTTACCTTCTCTGTATAATTTTCATGCTATAGTTGTTTCGTTGCAGGAGTGATGCAGCACCACGATGCTATCACGGGCACGGAGAAGCAGCACGTGACGCATGACTACGAGCGACTGCTGAACCAGGCCATCGACGACGCTCTTATTATTGCTAAGCAAGCTTTCAAGTGAGTGTTGACTCTTTTAGTTGTTTTACAAAATACATTGTGATTTTACGAGTCAATTAATAAGAAAATATTTATTATACTATATTTCGTTTATTTATTTTCTTTCTATTTATATTTTTAAATATTTTTATAAAATTATTTAAAAAAACAATTAAAAATATAAAAAAGTAGAGGTCCGCCGGTGTCGGGAGCAGGGTCCAAACTACCGGTGGTTAGGGTTGCATTGCAGAGACAGGAACCTCCTAACAATGCGAAGGAGTACTGCCTTCTGAATCAGGCCCTTGATCCAACCGCCTAACGAGAGCCTAGAGAGATGTTGGTCGAGGCTTTCGGCCATCAGGCCGTTGGCCGTTACGACAATTTTTATATTTTTTAATTATGAGATGGATGAGTTTTTGGATAATTTAATTCATTATTTCTGTCAACGAAACGTCATTTTCCAGAAGTTTAAGTCAATAAATGACTTAAACTTCTGGAAAATGACGTTTCAGTTCAGTTTTAACAAGTCAAAAGTCAAGTCAAGTTTTAAAGTAGCCTACTCGATTGTCTAGAAATCGAGTAGGCTACTTTACCTAAGGTTAGCCGCAAAATAACGTTTAATAATAAAAAAACTTAAAACTAGTATTAGCGCCATATATTTATTTTCAGTAAGATGACCGTGAAAGACGCGACCAAGCCGCCTCTGTTTGACTTCCAAAGATGTCACCTGAACGAATCAAGCTGCTTTATTTCTGAGAACAGCGAAAACTTTGTTGTAAGTATGTTTTTTTATTTATACGTGTTTTTTTTTTAATCCTATAACTCTAGGCCTCTAACCCACCAGGTAGCACGCGCGCGGACCAAAAATTACCGTATTTAATTAGCAAGTCCTTGTCCTTGTTAATGAAACAATGTCAAAGAATCAACTGGCATAGAAACAATTTGTTTTTTGTTTGTGTTACACTCTCGGTGTGTGTATCTAAATTTCATTGATAAATCAGTAAATCATTTTCATTCAAATCAATCATTCATATTTAAAGCTAAGAAAATGCGACGTTGTCATACACTTTTTTGTACGGATAAAAATAGTCTGATTAAATTTTTATCTTTTACTTTTTTCTCGTAAGAGAGTGTTTTACGTTAATAATCGTGACTTTTTCGAATTATTTCATACGATACTTTTTTCAAATACAAGGGAATAATATTTGGACTGTTCTAATTTCAGATAACTATCTACAATCCATTGGGTTGGACTGTAAAGGAACCGATTAGAATTCCGGTTGGAGTTGGCACATTTGAAGTATATGATTCTGATGGTAAGTTAGTACTAAAAATTAAGTATCTCCCCATGTGCACGGGTCAAGTAATAATAGATAATTCATTGTGTCTAGTTATTAGTAAAGACTTGACATGTTAAATAAAATAAATTACAAAACTAAAAAAAAAACGTTTTAACTGACAAGTTGATACCGCTACCCAAAAAAAACAGGAAACCAAAAATATCGGTAAGACATAAAACCGCTATTAAAAATACCGGTAAAAGAAAATATCGGTACTAAAATTACCGGTAAAAGGAAAAACGGGTAAAAGAAAATACCGGTACTAAAAAAGCCGGTAAAAGGCTCGGTATCTTCACCTTCGAACTTCACAGCATAATTTTCACCGGCTATTACTAAAGATGCGACAATGCCATATTCCATGCAATGTTACATTGTTACTATATTATTCACATAGCATACAACAATTTAACACGACTATTACAGTTCACACCGAGACGTGACGCGACTCGACTCGCACTATTTTATGATCCGATACAATATCGAATTTATTTACTATGCAATAAGGTACACGCGCTGCGCATCTCAGCGTACTTGACACGTGTCAACCCTCGCACTGAAGAAAATAAAAGTGAAGAAAATAAATACTCAAAAGTATATTTTTATTCAACAGGTATATTAATCAAAATCCAAATGGTACCTCTACCAAAGAAAGTCATAAGCATACCAACTCGCAACTCCAAAGCCACGCAAGAAATACTTTTTATAACAGACATGAAACCTCTTTCATACACATCTCTTTACGTGAAAAAAAAATCAAACAGACCAAAAAGAAATTTAAAAAAAGATTACGATTATTATTCTAATATGAATAATAATTTCTGGGACCCGTTAAAAGAGCCTATTATTAATAGATTAGATGATAAAATAAAAGAAAAAGATGGAAAAGATTTAAGTGAAATTCAAGCGATACCATATGCTCCTGTTTATTCCGAAGACATCTTGAATATGGGGGACAGAGAGACAAATCTAGATATCCTAAAAGATGGTAAAAATGATGAAGAGGTTTTGGAGTTGGAAAAGTTTTTAAGTGAAAGTAGAAGGAAAAATGAAAAGAAAGTTGATAGGATGTTACTGTATCCTAATTTAAGTGTGGACGAGTTGAGGATGCTGTCAGATGAGCCGAGGACGGTTGAGAAATTTGACGACGACCTGGTTATTGGAAATCAGGTGAGTTTTTATGCTTCAAACATTTATGTATAAAAAAAATAACAAAATTCCTTCAGACTAAGGCAATTCAAAGTGTCGTCAAGTACCAAAACAAAAGACATATAACTACTTTAACAAATGACATATTGGTGCTGATGGGCGCTGATTAATTCGACAGGACAAAACTAAAAAAAAAAATCTGTCCTTTTCTTAATGAAATAGAAAAAAGATGAGATCATTCATTTTGGGCTAAATAATGAAAGAGGCCGGCAAAAAAAGATATATTTCGTTAGAACATGGCAATTCCCAGAGCTGTTATACGATTTTAAAAAATATTGTTTTCTGTATGTTTTAGTTAAAATGATTAATAGTACTCGAATTTAATTAAAGTAATATCTTGTAGTAATAAAAAATGAAGAGAAAAACGTAATCTTTCGGAATATAGCTCTTTTTGGTTTGGCCGGCGCTTTCAAATTTAGCCCAAAATGTATGGACGGTGATTGATCTCCTTTAGTTTAGTTTGTGAACAAGGGAATCGGCACCAATGACTACTTTTTGCTCTTTTTACGAAAATATAAATGAGTGCAGTGCATTTCGAATTTTTCGGGAAAAAATAACATACAGCGTGTAACAAAAACCCTGTCCGTGAGGGTGTTGTTAAGAATAATTCTGAGAGTATATGTTTTTTTCAAACATGATATTTAAATACATATCATTTTATTATTTTTCAGTTCTACAAGTTAGACGTAAACAAAGCTACCGGATTGATTCGCGAAGTCACCTTCCCTGATCACTCTAACCTAAACCTCTCCATTAACATGTACTACTATACGGGAAGCTGTGGCGACAACCGCGATGCCACCAACCGCTCCTCGGGCGCTTACATCTTCAGAACAACAATCAACCGTCCTATTAAACTCTCGACACAAAAAAGTGACGTCATCAATGGAGATTTAGTCAAAGAATTTAGAGTCAATTTAGACCCAGCGGGTTATGTTAGCACAAAGTTATATGACGATCTAAATTTCATTGAAACTGAATGGATTGTAGGACCTATACCGATCGCAGATGATCTTGGCAAAGAGTATGTTATAAAATACGAAACTAACATTATAAATAATGGTGAATTTTACACTGATTCTAATGGACGACAAATGTTGAAAAGGAAATTGGATTATCGACCACAATGGAATCTTACACTAGCTGAACCCATTCCAGGGAACTATTATCCTGTAACTAACGAGATTTATATTGAGAACGATGATATGAGACTGACAGTTTTGACTGACAGGTCGGAAGGAGGTACTTCGTTAGTTGAGGGCGAGGTGGAATTAATGTTACATAGGAGGCTATTATGTGACGATGCTTTTGGCGTAGGTGAAGCTTTGAATGAGACAGCTAATGGTCAAGGATTGGTAGCTAGAGGCAAACACAGAATTATAATAAGCAAAGATAAAGAAATTATCCAAAGGAATGTTTTAGGCGTGCATTTAAGCCCGACAGTCTTATTCTCAGATGCAGCAAATATAAAATATGACGAATGGCTAAAAATGAACAATGAATTCAGTTGGATGGACAAAGATCTGCCCAAAGGAATTCATTTACTAACCTTAGAACCTTGGGACTCGAAATTATTAATCAGATTCGAGAACTATTTAGATGATGAGAATTCGTCTGTCGAAGTGAATTTGTCAGAATTATTCAAAAATATTGAAATCAAATGCTTGAAAGAAACTATGTTGTCGGCTAATATGTTTGTAGAAGAATATGAGCAATGGGTTTGGAAAAAAGAGGGTAGTCAGGAAACATCTGAAGAAAGTATGGAATTTGTTGATAATGACTTGAAAATTAAAATAAAGTCGAAACAAATTAGGACGTTCATAGCGTGTTTTGAACGTAAAGAGAAATCTGAATCTACGATTCCTCAGTAAGCCTGTCTACCGCTCTCAAAGGCGTTACTTATGAATAATTCATCATTAACTTTAAAACCGACAGGTCCTAGAACCAAAAATTCGAAGACATATAATTATGTAACATCTACCAACCCGCACTGGGCCCGCGTGGTGGATCACGGCCCACTCCCTCTCACAGAGAGGATGCCTGTGTCTCAGCAGTGGGAAAATTACAGGCTGATTTGCTATACAGGTACTGTATATTGACAAACTGTCAGTGAAAAATATGACAGATGGAGATTTTTTTAAAATTTTATTGGCGTCTGTTAAATGCTGGTAAATTAAAGTTAATAAATATTATCATTAAGTGATGTCTTCGAGTCCACGAGTAGCAAGGAACTGCGACTGTTGTTAAAGTTAAATATTTTTTTTTGCTAGAAATACAGAGAGTCAATCAATACAAATTTTATGAGATTCACCATTCCCACTGGCGGTACGGCAAGGGAGTTTTATGCGACGAATAGAAATATATCTTATTAGTACGACAATAAAATTGAAATTTTAATGATACCGCCTAATGCCTAAGGATACCGCGGCTTCGTTACCGTCAGTAAGCGCTTGCATGTAGTGATGCCGAAGGATCTCCTGCCGTGCCGCCAATGGGCGCAGGCGCAGCCCCACATTTAATTTTACTGATACTACACAATTGAATGCTTATTTTTAGTTTATTATTGGTCAAAATGTTATTTAAAATCAAGTCATTTCCAAAACCTTGTCACGGATGTTTTTCTTAACATACACTGTGAAATCGATATCGATAATTTTATGAAATGACGCAATAATCGAATAATTTGTAGATTTATAATGTTATTTTGACATATCCTGAAAGTCGTGTAAAATAAAATAAGCAATAGATTTATTTGTTTTTGATATATTGTATTATGCTTATAGGATTGTTAATGTTCATATATTTTGAGTGATCTAAAAATAATGAACCAAATAAATACTTTATATATTTTTAATTAATTTTGGTGTATTATTTATCTCAACTAATAGAAATTAAGTGTTCGATGTGAGTGTTATACTGAATTAAGACAGATTCTGTACTGAGTTAGGCTGCGGAGCGGATTTATCGGACTGTTGTCTAGTGGGCGTCCTGAGTGACGGCGCACTGCTGTTGTTTATTGCTATGGCACTACTGTTGCCATAGCAACGAACCCATGACACATGACATTGTAATAACGTTCTGTCAGAATATTAATCAACGATTCATTCGTGTTTTTGAGTGCATTTTTCCAATATAAAGTGAAACTTAGTGCTTTCGAATGATACTAATTGTTATAGTGTATGGATAACATAGTAATTAATGAGGATTATGAATTAGATTTTTCGATCTCTTACGTATACGTTCATACAAAGTTATCGCGGGATGTATAATGAGAAACGCCAAAATGAGGGAACAAATGAACATACATACATACCGGTTATACTCATAACCCACCTTTTTGCCGTAGTCGGGTAAAAAGATGCGAGTGAAAAAAACAGAAAAAAAACAGGAAAACGAAAAACTATTTATTAAAACTTAACAATATTTATAATCATTAGGATTTTCTGTAATGACGTTCACAAATTGGCAGCACTGAGCACCGGGCACCTGTCAAAATCGTCAAAGCGCCTTTTTGTTTACTCGTAACTGAATGATGAACGAATGAATGAAACGAATGATGAACGTCATTAATTAAAATTCATTGTCGAAAAGACCTCTTGTCAAAGTGGCGCCAATTGGTAACGTTACTTTTCATAAAAAAACACGATTGCAACCATACACTATCTTTTTATATAACTAACTACAAATGTCCTTATCTCTTGTGGTTTTAGCTCTATACCTTCATTAAAAAAAAACACAGGCGTTGGCTTCGTAAAACCACCTTGATCAGCACTGAATTCAATATTAGTATGGTTACCATAGGCCTCATTAAAATTCTTCACGAATTTATCCGTCTGCCATTTCAATGGCATATGGTCTTTCAGCCACATATGAGCTGATAAAGTAGTTTCTTGGGCGCCAGTAATCGTAAAATCATTAAACAGTTCTTGAATAAAAACTCTTTTAATTCCTTTCCTAACGACATCAGATTTTTCTAAATAGTTTTCTAGGCGCAACAAGAGTTTGTCATGCCATTTTTCTAGCGTCAAAACATGGACGCCGACCGGCAATTTCGTTTTTAACGCTGAGTATTCATTTTTGCTGCTAAACCATTCCTCGTAAGTTATATTATAATACGACTGATGTATTGAAGTAAACACTGTCGGCGCTAATTCTAATTCTTTTGCGAATTTCTTTTCAAATACTTTGTTCGGTCTATAATCGGCTTTTGATAAGTACAAATGATGCTTCCCTCGAACGATAAGGCCATTGTCATATTCTGTTTCGTTAAGATTAGCGCTTATACCGATGTCATCGGTGTATATTCGTCTGTGTAGCATCATGTCGACGGTTCCCTCGAAAAGACTGGTCCCACCTTGTGCCCGGTCGGTAAATATTGAGAGCCGAATGTTCCTCTGCACATCTTCTATGTATAGCTTAGTTGTCACTGGGTAGATATTACCTGGAAAGTTAAAGGAGATTAATACTCATATGTATCCAAGGTGTATATGCAAAAAGTGGAATCCTCCTATGGGTCATTGTACTCATTATTAAGAACAACCTTTAATCAGGGACCAAACCTGAAATTGCGAAAAATAAATCAGCTGTTCCCTACATTTTGACGAGCTATGCGAACATAAATGTAGGGAAGCAGCAGTGGACTGCGTTAGTTGAAGTGAAAACCCTCAGGCAGTAATTATATTAAAAGGAGACTAAAAAAATGTTACCACAAAAAAATCCACAGAATATATGGCCCTATGACCATGACCTTCCGGCGCATTAAAAATGACTTTATTTCATTAAAAATCAGAGGAGTTAAAGGGGTAAACATCTATCCTTCATTAAAATCCTATCGAAACCAGCTAATCTCAGCTATCTAATTGCGTAACTTATTTTCGTAACCGATTAAGACTAATTTGTTTCATTTTGACAGTTCAACAACATTAAAGTAAAAAGCACTAGTGCGAAAAAGTGGCACCTCCCGCACAATTTGGCTGCTTTGAAGACGCTCTTTTCGAGCACATACATTGTAAAAGCATTTTCAATGCAAAAATAAACACTCACTGGCAATCCCGGCTTCTGCATTATCCAGTGCCGGGCTATATGTAGCCCTGAAATCTCTAATCCTCTTAACAGTCTGTCGTCCATTGCTATCAGTGAAGAACGCAGCGTTATTCTGAATATCCGTTGAATATCTGATGAAAATTTCTTTACCCAAATTATCTCCGTCCGGTATGGGACCTACAATCCAATCAACCTGTAGAAAAATATGGTTGTTAGTTTTTAGCAGTTGGGGTCTAAAACGGCCATATTGTAACAATTGTAACAATATTCTGATTTAAAAAGAGTGTCCGTGGAGTGTCTTGCCCGTTCTTCTCCATAGGAAGCTACTACGCTTTGGAATGGGCAACTAGCTTCAACTTTCTGACTGACCGACCCCTTGACAATTCAAAAGTGTCTGTAATTGGTTTATTTGAAATAAATGCTTTGAGTTTGAGTTTGTCACTGGCAGAATCATAATAGTCTTACAGCTCATTTCAGACTACGCTATAATAATTTAAAAAAAAGTCAAAAGTCAAATAATTTATTTCAAGTAGACACATTAAAGCCACTTTCGAACGTCAAAAACAAAGAAATAGAACTGATTCTAGTTGCCCCTTCCAAAAGCTAGTTTTCGTATGGAGAAGAATGGGCAAGAAACTCCACCGTTACTCTTTTAAAAATAATCTTTTACAATATTTTGTATACATCAATTATACAATTACATGTGAATACGATGCACCTAGAATACGATTACTGCACCACAATAGATAAAAAAAAAAAAAAATGGTGCAATGACAAATAAATTAAAGTATGTGATAGATACATGGTGCTCACATATTTACAAACATTGCAAGTAAATTATAATGGCATATAGCACAACAATATCGCTCGCCATACATTTATTTAGAACACGTTCACACTTTTGTATACTATATATTATTGGAAATGTATGGCGAGCGATATTGTTGTGCTATGAACTATATGCTATATATTATAGCGTAGTCGGAAATGAGCCTAATAATCATGAATCATCGTAAAATGTCACACTGACAAATCATAATATTAACTGCGTGCAATTCATAATTAACGCAATTCATCTGATTGACAGTTTTGTATGGAGATTTGTAAAATTATCCATTTTAATCATGTACGGAATCCATTGTAACAGATTACGCGTCGATGTCGTGTATGTATAAAAACTAGTGCTAAAAATAAATGTTACTAATAAATTATCTATGTTTACATTCTTTTTATACACACCTCTATGGTTGGCAGACCTCTATACAATTTAAAAGTTAAACCCGCGTAATTTGAAAATCGAATCTGTAATTCTTCAACAATGTCAGATTTTATAACTTTGGCGTCGTAAAAATCCGTTATTAATATAGGTTGGGGGTCCATAGGTCTGAAGATGTGTGCCCCTGGCTTCTTTTTATCTGTTCCTAGTTTTACAGGGTCGTCTGATACATAGTAACACATTTGAACGTAGAAAATGACGCTGACGCCGTTTGAAAGGACAATGCTTGATAGTGTGCGATTTGAGAGGAAGTTTATTTGTATGTACTGGAAAAAATAAAATTCAGATTTAAAGACCTAAAAAATTAAAGTAATAAAAACTAAAACCCAACTACGACTAAAAAACTATGAACAAGACACCATAGACAGACAAATTAAAAATCCGGAGTCACACGTGTTAAATCGAACAGATTACGACACCGGATTTAAAAAAAAATGTTTTGGTGTTATTATAATATAAATATTTTAATATAAATAATTTAAATGTGCTCATTAAGCCCTTTCATTTGATACCCAACATGGTACGATTAACCATATTTTTTATTTTTATTTCCTGACTTTATGTTCTCTATAGGTCGCCATTTGTAATTGAATGTGACATCATCACATAGCCTATAACCAGCGGACGATCAAGACGCTTCCAACCATACCTCATTTGTCAAATTATGATGAGTAGTTTAACCCACATAAGTCACAATCCAGTGGAAATATCGGTATAAAAAGTATCCTATGTCCTTTTCCAGGTCATGGTCTACCCATGTGCCAAATTTCATCTAATCCGTTCAGCCGTTTTAGCGTGAAAGCGTAACAAAAAAAAACAAAATAACTCACTTTCGCATTTATAATATTATTACTAGCTTCCGCCCGCGGCTTCGCCCGCGTGGTATGTCGAGAAAAAGTAGCCTATGTCCTTCCTCGGGATACCATCTATCTCCTTGTAAATCCGTTCAGTAGTTTAGGCGTGAAAAGGTAACATACAGACAGACGGACAGAGTTACTTTCGAATCTTACTTCTAACTAATATTATAAACGAAAGTTTGTAAGTATGGATGGATGGATGTTTGTTACTCTTTCACGTAAAAACTACGAATAGATTTGGCAAACAGATAGTTTATAACCTGGATTGACACATACGATACTTTTTATCCCGATATTCCCACGGGATCGAGACTTACGAGGGACAAACCGCGGGGCGCAGCTAGTTTATAATATTAGTCTAGCTTCCACCCCCTGTGTCCTTCCCCAGGTTGCCATCTATCTCCTTGCCAAATTTTGTCGAAATCCGTTCAGTGATTTAGGCGTGAAAAGGTAACATGCAGACAGACAGATAGAGTTACTTTCGAATTTATAATATTAATATGGAAAGTAAGGACTGGTTTAGGATGGTCGCCTCCACCTTGTTTATAGACGAGGTACTGTAACGTCTTCAAAAACATTCAAACTCAAACCAACCTCATTTTTAATGAAATTGTCACTAGATTCAGAGCTATGATATCCAAATTGTTCCATTCTCCGATAATAAGTATCTGAATTGAAATGAGGCGTTGTACTGATCATTGGTTCTGTAATGTCCTCGTAATATAATTCTATGTCGGCGGCGGGGGAGGGTTCCTTCGTTGTGGGGCCGACTTTTTGCGTGGTCCTCATTGGGGGGCTACTCGTTGTGGTGCGAGTTGGGGTTGATGTTGGGGGCGAGCTGAAAAAATAATTAAATTGGAATAATAATTACGCACAATGGAGGGTTCCGTAGTTGGGATGAATTTATCGAACAAACTTAACATTGTAGTTGAAACTTGCAACTGCAAGTTGGTCGATTATTACTCGGTAACTTGTGGAGCCTACGTAGCGGCGTTATATATACTACTGCCGTGAATTTTTCACATATCCAAAATCAACCATTTAGCTGGCAGGGGACACACTTGACTCCAACAAAAATTAGCACTTTAAAGCTTAATATTTCGCAAACGTATCTCTGAATCCAAATCACTTTGTCAGCGTAATTTATATGTATACTCATACCAAATAACAGCTTTCTAGTACCAACAGTCTCTGAGCTAAGCCGCGGACAGACGGACATGGCGAAACTATAAGGGTTACTTGTTGACTACGGAACCCTAAAAAGCGACTCTTGATACGACACAATAAAGTGCAGGTCGCACAGCGCCAATTACCTACAGTTATATTCACCGAGAAGTTGCCTCTCTTTCTATCGACGTGTCGCCGCGACACTACTGGTTTCTATGTCATCTGCCATCTGCCTAGTCTTTTCCCAACTATGTTGGGGTCGGCTTCCAGTCTAACCGGATGCAGCTGAATACCAGTATTTTACATGGAGCGCGTGCCTATCTGACCTCCACAATCCAGTAACTGGCCAATACGATATCCCTTGTTAAGACTGGTTGTCAGACTTTCGAGCTTCTGACGACCCATAACGACTGTCAAAGATCCAAAATGACAGCCGGGAGCAACGGCTTAACGTGCTTTCCGAGCCACGGAGAAGTCTCGGTATGTACCTAAAGACGGATCAACTCCGGCAAGCGTAGCTTAACCTGATGAATCGACCCGTGCGGCTGTTATTACTTAGCCACGAGCTCCTATATAGAGCTGTAATAGATGAACATATATACCGGTCAAACATCATACCCCTCCATTTTGTTTCACCGTAGTCGGGTAAAAATAACTAAATCACTTACGTAGTAGTAGCAGAAGTAGTAGTAGAAGTTGTAGTACTCGAAGATGAGAGAGTCTTCTGAGTAGTGCTCTCATCATTTTCTATTGAAGAATTTCCTGTGGACAGTGCTGTAACATCATCATTATACAACTCCAACTCCCTGGTTTTAGTGTCATTCAGAGACAGGATTTTGAAAGGACTTTCCGATGCATCTTCAAAATATTCATACTCAGGGATGTCATCTAGTAACGATTTGTCATCTATCTTCAGCGTGTTCGTCTGTCTCGTCAAATACTTCTTCTTTTTAGAATTCTTGTTTAGTTTTTTGATAATGGATCGTTTTGATCTAGTGCGGACATGGATGCGGTCAACGTAGTATGATCTGTAGCCCATAGGGGGTAGCTTCTCGGCTATGAACACCAGTTCATCTTCTCTAAGGAATTCATCTCTGCCTGGCAGTGTCATTACTAATCTTGGGATTTCTACTATTGAGTGGTTTTGTTTTACACCTGGAAAGGAAGTAATATTATTAAGGCTCGCGCAGATTAGCGCGACACCGGACCACTTTTCGCTGTTAATATTTTATTTAATCCAGTTCCAGCCATAGTGGGAAAAAAACTAAAGTAATAAAAACTAAAACCCAACTACGACTAAAAAGCTATAAAAAACACACCACAGACAGACAAATTAAAAATCCGGAGTAACACGTGTTAGGGCATAAATCGAACATATATTACCTACGTGTGACTCCGGATTTTTAATTTGTCGGTTTGTGTACTAGCGGACGATCAAAACGCTTCCAACGATACCTGATTTGTCAAATTGTGATCAGTGGTTTAGAAGATAGGAGGGAACAGATGAACATACATACAGTCACGAGCAATAATATGTATACACTCAGCAAAATTCAATAACGATTTTCTCGTGCAATAACGTTTGCAACTTTGAGATGATAGTATTTCATAATAATATGGGTTCCAAAATACTATGTTCGTTATAACATAAAATTACAGTCAAACAGTAGGAGAAAATCACTTTTAAAAGTTGCTAAGTGTATACATATTGGTGCTCGTGACTATACATACCGGTCAAAATCACAACCCTCCTTTTTCTTCGCCGTAGTTGGGTAAAAAGTGAACTCAGAGTTTCTGCTCGTGAAATTCGCCCCAACAAAATCAATTAGTGGGACACAGTAGATGACAAATTGTGTACATTCCACTTTGTCCCACTGGTGGGGCAAACTAGAATAATCGTAAATGTCGTTTGGGGTAGTCAGAAGCCCATAAGTCTAACAACCAGTCTTACCAAGGGGTGTCGTGTTACCCAGTAGCTGGGTTGTGGAGGCCCGCTAGGCAGTCGCCTCAGGTAAAATACTGCATTCGGTTAGACTGGAAGCTGACCAGGGGGCTTAAAACGGCCACTTTGGCAGAATCATAATAGGAAAATAATTATGTATCATCGTAAAATGTCACAAACTGACAATTTATAATATGATCTGCATGCAATTCATCAGTTAGACAGTTTTCTGTGGAGATTCGTAAAATGGTCCACACATTATGAATTACTTCTGTGTCAAATTAGAGGAATTGCTAATGACAGCTGGGAATTCAGGAAATGAATTGCTTTTAGAGGAATTGCTAATGTGGCCGTTTTAGGCCCTCAGTTGGGAGTGGGCTATAAAATAATATGTTACCTTGTGGATCAAATACGCTGTATATTCCTCTGGCCACAGGTAATCTGACCGGGATGGTTACCGGCCAGGCTAGGGGATTGTATATCACCATCTATGACAGAGATATACAGGTTAGTCAGGGTAAACACCGTTTTCATTCAAACCATGGGTAGTTGACTTAAATATAAAAACAAATGACCGAGTAACAACAAAAAAAACGTTATTTTCATTAAAAGATTTTAAAAAGTCTATCCGACACCGTGCTCGCTAACTGAGGGAAGGGTCGCGCTCGCGGCCGGTGAGGTCACGTCCCGCACCCCCAGTCCGTGTTGAGACGCAAGTTCGTTGCCCTAGCGCTCGAAGGACCGATGTTAGCGCGGGGAGCAATAAAAGAGTGGACTGTATTTTAAAGGCATTGCCTTTAAAATACAGTCCACTCTTTTATTGCTGCCTGATTTTACAATTACAGCTGACCGGACAAAACAATTAAATAATTAATGGAAGGAAGGTCGTCCGTCGCGGTGGAGTCCGTGGAAGAGAGTGGTCATCGTGCCGAGCCGTGTCGCCGCCGCGCCGCGCCTCAGCTTGTCGATGACGCGTTGATCACGGAGCCTGCTCGTGCAAACTGCGCGCAAGGTGGTAGGTTCGATTCCCAACAAGGTCAGGGCCACGACATAGGGCTCTCCGCAAGTCGCACCGCGGCGACATAAGACCTACCCAACCTCAAATTGCTTAGCATGATCCTCCGTTGTGCCGAAAATACTGCAGCATTAATTTTGAAATTAATATATGTTAAAGTTGAGGATTGATGCTAGGTCTTATGTGAGGCGAAAACTCGATTACATAAAATTTTCTCTATAGAAAAAAAAACCAAAGTTACCTCTAAACAGAACTTTAAACCGCTTGTATTCAAAAAATACTTCAAATTCGATCATGAAACTTTGCATAGAACTAACTATAAAGCAGGTTTTATGTTTAAATTTTTTTTGTTAATTACCATTATTTTCACCGTAAATAGCAATTACCTAAACTATTCGAAGCTTGGAGCCGCCAGCACCTCACTCCGTCTCGCTCTCACTTAGGCGGCGAGTAGTATGGTGCGAGCGAGATAAAAAGTGAATTTGAGCTGAGGTAGGGTAGGCCCTTAAGCCACGCTCTAAATAACTTCTGACATTTGGAAGAATGAAGAAGTCGTGGGGTAAGTTTTGAGTATGAATGTCGATGGCTATAAGAGTAGGGGGAGACCAGAGAAACGATGGATGGACTGTGTGAAAGATGATATGGCTATAGGAAGGAGGTGGCTACCGAGATGACGACTAATAGAGAAGTATGGAAGGAAGGGACATGTTGCGCTGACCACAGATAAATTGCGATAAAGGCGGGGCAACAGGGGCCATGGCCCGGGGTTCCATAATATGTTTTTTTTATATAAAAAAAAGTTTTAATTCACAAGGAACCTTTATAATGTTCTTTTCATATCCGGGGTTGGTGGTTTTAAATATGATACGTTTAATTAATTTGATACCGATAGCCGAATATATATTTTTTCGTCTTTTCCATGAAATTTTAGGGGCCTCCACTTCTTGGTTGCCCTAGGGATTTTTTTCCCGTCTTTTCCATGAAATTTTAGGGGCCTCCACATCTTTAAATCCGGCCCTGCAGGAAAGGGAGGCTATAGGGGAGGGAATGCTTTAAGAAAATGGGCACTTACAAAGAACCGCTCCCCCTGTATGTTCCAACAAGACGACGTGTTGAACTGACAGGCGTAGTAAATCAGTTTCTTTGAAGAGCTCCGGAGATTACTGGAAAAAATTATCTGTCTTAGAATACACTATAGCTGTCACTATACTTTAAGTCTGAGTCCTGAGTGACGGCGCACCGCGTAGGCGGAATGAATGGCGGATTAAACAAATGTTCGACACGTTTGAACTTGTACGAAGTGCGAGCGGGCGCGCACACTTCACTTTCGAGTTATAGTGGTCGATCATTTGATATTCGATTATTTGGCATTTGATATGGCATAGTACACACGGCTACATATCAAGCTATACATTTCCAGTTTATGCTGGTCTCGCTTAGTATAGGATTTCCGTTCATTGCGAGGTCAGCTTATACTGGAAATGTATAGCTTGATGTGTAGCCGTGTGTACACCCCTTCACGACGCAGTCTACTGGCGCATGCGCTCATCAATACGCGTAATATTTCAACTTTCCCGCGTGCACTAAGGACAGGTATCCGACGTGTAAATCCACTCCGCAATCCGCTATAGGCGAGGCGGTGCGCCGTCACTCAGGACTCAGACTAAGGCATGGTGCACACAATTAATAGTTGATCGCCGACACACAATAGTTGTTCACACTGCCGGCTAGCCGGCGGCGGCGGCGGCGGGCGGCGGTGTGAACAGTCGACCACAAAAGCTATCAAAAAGAGTACTCTCTCGACGTAATCTGTTTGATTTATGCCCTAACACGTGTGACTCCGGATTTTTAATTTGTCTGTCTGTGGTGTCTTGTTTATACCTTTTTACCTGACTTTTCTGTCGTAATTGGGTTTTAGTTTAAAAACTTTAATTTTTTCTTCGTCTCAATGTTGACATAATAAAAATAGTTTTTGCGAAAGTGCGTGTGTATAGGTATATCTTACTTCTTCATGCAATAAACTACTGAACTGATTGGGACGAAACTTGGTATGTAGGTAGATAGAGAGACCATTTTTTTTTTTAATATAATTATTGCCGCTGCCTAGGGCGCTCTCGACCGGCCTGCGGGCGGCGAAATTGGAGGCTGTGTCGTCGCCCGAACAGTCAGGTCCAAAGAGGTGGCACGCAGCACATCATGCGTGCCTTTATAGGAGGACGTGCGGTCGTGGGATCGGCCGCACTTTGTGATGAGGCCCGCTAGGCATGGCGGGCTGATACCAGTCGGGGGTGCGGCGCATGTTAAAATATCTCCCGGGCCCCCGACTCATGGTAGAAGTAGGAACAGTGGGGCTGGTAGGAGTCCGACATAACATCCATGAGGATTTCCCCACGGAAAAAAAAGGGCGCTCTCGACATTTAATCCGCCACTGACCTCTGCCTAACCTTTCCGTGAATGTTATGTCATATCATGTTACTTACTTGAAAGCCTGCCGGTACATCTGCATACACAACTTCTTGGCTAGAGCGGCTTTCCTGGTGTAGTACTCGATGATGCGGGGTCTGCTGGCCCCCGTGATGATCGAGTGGTCTTGTAACACTCCTAAAAGAATAACGTCATTTCTATCCGACTTTCAAACAATTCGGACTCACACACGGACGGTTCCGTACCACCGTGCAATATTGACCACTAGGTACCTACATAATTAAAATACTTCAGTAAAAAATAACACAGTTTCTTATACAGGCTGTTTCAAAAGTGGTTCAATTGAGAATATCCCAACTATTAAATTTGTCTATGGAACACTACGTTTGAGACACCCTGGATACAGGGTGTTAGTGTAAACACCGTTATCCTTGAAACCAGTGGTTTGGTTTCATTTATAGAACGTAAAATCAATGGAAAAAAACAACTTTTTTTTTTAAAGAAAATCTACATTTTTCCACAAGAATATTTCACCCTATACGCAAGGGCAACGAACTTGCGTCTCTACACGGCGGGCGGCGGTTGGCGGGGGCGGGCGGGGCGCGCGGGACGTTACATGACCGCGCGGCCCCTCTTCAGTCAGCTGTTTCGCAGCTCTCTCGAGCGCGTATCCATGAGTAGTATCGGGACAGTGGCGGATATTTACTTTTTAAAATCTTTTAATGAAAA
This sequence comes from Lithophane socia, assembly GCA_947522985.1. Taxonomy (NCBI): domain Eukaryota; kingdom Metazoa; phylum Arthropoda; class Insecta; order Lepidoptera; family Noctuidae; genus Lithophane; species Lithophane socia. The sequence goes on along the minus strand of OX383281.1, from coordinate 1,371,100 downwards.
TAAGGTTTTTTTTGTTGTTACTGGGTCATTTATTTTTAAATTTAAGTCAACTACCCATGGTTTGAGTGATTACCCTTGCATACTGTATAGAAAAAATAATTAAGTTAACAATTAAAGGGGGTACACTATATTTTTTTTTTTTTTAATTTCATCTGTCTACCTATTACAGTTCTAAAGATATAGCCGTGTGACAGACGGACGGTTAGTGGAACCTTATTAATGACAGGTCCCGAATCCTAAAAAGGTGGAAGTGTGTATTTTGCGGTGAGTTTTTTTCACAGCTTCGAGAATATAATAAAAAGTTGGTATATCTGAGGGCCTAGACAAGTGACAATCGCTTCGAAAGCGTTTCGTATTTCTACAACTACTTTCAACAGGATTGACATAAGCTTTTCGATAGCTTATGTCAGTCCTATACATTTTTGCCTTTTCCATCATCGATATCGCTGGTAGAATGTCACTTTGTCTAGGGCCTCTGGATGATATGTTTATCTATCTTCACCCGAGCAAAGCTCCGTATTTAAACTGTGGCTTGGTCGACCAGGGGCTGTATTATGAAGTATTAATGCCATCATTATTCCACTGCGAAAAAAGGATGGTGCTAGCGGCCTTGTATAGTTCCGTCTCTCACTAACACTGGAAAAATGGTGGCATTAAGGGCGCACCCAATCACAAATTGCTTAGCATGATCCCCTGTTATGACGAAAATACTGCAGCATTAATTTTGGAATAAATATTATGTTAAAGTTGAGGATTGATGCTAGGTCTTTTGTGAGGCGAAAACACGATTACATAACATTTTCTCGATAGAAAAAAAAACCAAAGTTACCTCTGCACAGAATTATAAACCGCTGGTATTAAAAAAATACTTCAAATTCGATCATGAAACTTTGCATGATAACTGAACTGATGTGTTTTTTTTTTAATTACCATTATTTTCAACGCAAAAGGCAACTAACTAAACTTTTCGACACTTTAGAGCCGCTAGCGCCCCACTCCGTCTCGTTCTCTCTCAGGTCGCGAGTAGTATGGTGCGAGCGGGATAAAATATGAGGTTGGGTGCCCCCTTAACATGTTATAATACGGCCCCAGCAGGCGTAGCATGGCATTTTCTATCTCTACGAAGAATAGACATAGCTTTTTCTATACAAAGTGACAGTTCGTTTCTTCATTTTTGACATCCACCGTAGAAATCTTTCTACAATCTGTCATTTTGTCTTTCATTTCTAACGATCTTTGTCTAGGTCTTTTTATATGTAGACTATTTCGGAAGAAAGTTTTCTATCCTTACTGTCAAAATCACACTGAAAACCGATAAATCCTATGATAAAACAAAGAATTCTGAGTCGAATGATGTAAAAGAGTGAATTTCGTAAAAAGTGCAGTTGACTCTTTCTATTTTGCTGCCGTCTCGTACTGTTTACTGTCTACAGGAAACGTCATTTTTGTCTACTCTTCCGTCGACAAAACGGTGCTCATGCTACGCCTGCAGGTACTCTTAATTATACAACCAGGCAGTCCGGTACGGTTAGCGCGCGAACTGTAAATAATATGAACACTGACCTTGGATCCACATGATTTGTTCAAAACTCTCGTCATAGTTGCCGATTTGACCAAATACTTGTAAGTGCTTTGCCATCTATGAACATGAAGCAATAATGTCAATTAAAACGCAATCCTTTTGTCTCAAAACTAACTCAAACACAAAGCATTTACAACCTTATTTTTTGTTTAAGCTAAACCCGAAAAGGGTTCTTTTTCTATGGGACGAACTTTGAAGTCGCGAAAAAATAATCAGCTGTTCCATACATTTTGTCGATTTAAGTGAACATGTATGGAACAGCTGATTTTTTTTTCGCGATTTCAAGGTTGGTCCTATAGAAAAAGTTGTTCAAAATGATGAGTACAATGACCCCTTTTCGTGTTTAGCATAAACAAAAAATAATGTTGTATAAATCTCAATTAAAGCATTTATAGGCAATTTGAATTGTCACTCAGAAAAATGAAGCTAGTTGCTCGCTCCAGAGCGCAGTAGGTTCCTATGGAGAAGAACGGGCAAGAAACTCCACGGAGACTCTTTTTTAATCTTGGTTACATCTCCTTTATAAGATCACCTATGTAACTGTGTACCAAAAGTTTGCATGTCATTATGTTATGACTGGCTACTGGTCCATGAAGACGCTAATGAAGGGTGATCTACCGATCTCCCTGAAGCGAAAACTCATCGATATGTGTATTCTGTCCGTCCTAACCTACGGTGCCCAGACCTGGTCGCTGACCGAGTCGCAGAAGTTCCGCCTTGGGGTTTTACAAAGACCAATGGAGCGCAGCATTCTGGGCGTAAACCGAACTGACATAATACGAAACACCACGTTGCGCTCCAAAACGGGGATCCTAGACGTAGGCAAAAAGGCTGCCAAGCTAAAATGGGATTGGGCGGGTCATGTCAGCCGCATGCATAGCGACCGCTGGGCAACAGTCGCCACACGGTGGGTGCCTGAGGATGGACGGCGCCGCCGAGGCCGGCCCAGGAAGAGATGGAGGGACGATCTAGACGCGTACCACAAGGGTTGGATCGAGATAGCCTTGGACAAGGATGTTTGGAAGGATTTGGGGGAGGCCTTTGCTCAGCAGTGGGACAGTATAGGCTAATTAAAAAAAAAAAAATGTTATGATTTAATATTAACTTACCGCCTTACTAATAATCGTTGTATAGCGCCTGTATAGTAACACAACGTTTTGTCTTCTTCTTTCAAAAGTAAGCTACTAATAAACTATCATTGCAAGAACTTTGTAACCTTATCTGCAAATAAATCTTTGACTTTAATATTTTTTAACACTTTGAGAGACGCGAGACGTTATTGGATGTTATAATAATAAAAGTTCTAGTGATGTTATAATATAACCTCATTTAGTGTAATCAATAAACATCTACGGCAATAATGTCTACCTACGGCATAGCTAAGATTGTATACGGCGTAGCTACGCCGTATACAATGCTAGCTAGCATTGACTACGGCGTAGCTACGCCGTATACAATGCTAGCTAGCATTGACTACGGCGTAGCAAGCGCTGACTACGGTGTAGCCAGTATTGTCTATGGCGTAGCTAGCATTGAATACGGCGTAGCAAGCGCTGACTACGGTGTAGCCAGTATTGTCTATGGCGTAGCTAGCATTGAATACGGCGTAGCAAGCGCTGACTACGGTGTAGCCAGTATTGTCTATGGCGTAGCTAGCATTGAATACGGCGTAGCAAGCGCTGACTACGGTGTAGCCAGTATTGTCTATGGCGTAGCTAGCATTGTATACGGCGTAGCTACGCCGTATACAATGCTAGCTAGCATTGACTACGGCGTAGCAAGCGCTGACTACGGTGTAGCCAGTATTGTCTATGGCGTAGCTAGCATTGAATACGGCGTAGCAAGCGCTGACTACGGTGTAGCCAGTATTGTCTATGGCGTAGCTACCATTGAATACGGCGTAGCAAGCGCTGACTACGGTGTAGCCAGTATTGTCTATGGCGTAGCTAGCATTGAATACGGCGTAGCAAGCGCTGACTACGGTGTAGCCAGTATTGTCTATGGCGTAGCTAGCATTGTATACGGCGTAGCTACGCCGTATACAATGCTAGCTAGCATTGACTACGGCGTAGCAAGCGCTGACTACGGTGTAGCCAGTATTGTCTATGGCGTAGCTAGCATTGAATACGGCGTAGCAAGCGCTGACTACGGTGTAGCCAGTATTGTCTATGGCGTAGCTACCATTGAATACGGCGTAGCAAGCGCTGACTACGCCGTAGCTAGCATTGTCTAAGGCATAGCTAGCATTGGCTACGGCGTGGCTAGCATTGTCTATGGCGTAGCAACCATTGTCTACCGTGTAGCTAGCACTGACTACGGCGTAGCTAGGTTTGACTCCGGCGTAGCTAGCATTGTCTACGGCGTAGCTAACATTAACTACGGCGTAGCTAGGATTACTACGGCGTAGCAAGCGCTGACTACGGCGTAGCTAGCTTTGAGTATGTCTTGTTTTCCATAAAATTATTTGCACTATTATTGTTTTCCATAATCGTCGTAAAATTATTATGACACCAATGAAATGAATGAAAATGATTTTATGTAATTTCACGATTATGGCAATTGAAGCGATATTTTTAATTTTATTGACGTGTAAAAGTGTTTGTACAAACCTACTTACAGAAATAAAATAATTTATCATTTAATGAAATTATGGCAAATACAAGTATGGTATATAAAATTATTGCATTTTAAATTATGGCAAACATTAGTAAACCATTCAAATCACATCTCATTCGTAATCTCTCAAAAATACAATCATTACCAACATTTTTTGAGTACGAGAATTGGCTTTCAGATCAACCATTTTGAAAGGAACCGAATGTTCCAATACACGTGCCATCATCAGACATTTTGTATCATTTTTTTTTATTTAAAACAGTGTCCGTAGGGTTCCTTGCCCGTTCTTCTCCATAGGTACCTACTACGCTTTGGAATGGGCAACTAGCTTCATATATCTGACTGACCGACTCCTTGACAATTCAAAAGTGCCTGTAAATGGTTTAATTGAAATAAATGCTTTGAGTTTGAGTTTGATTTCATGACATACTCTCTCAACTGACATACTCTTCAAGTCAAACACACAATAAAAACATAATAAACGGCTTATTTTATATCCTAGAGCTACTAACTCACCTGTACGAATAAATGCAGCTCTCTAACGATGTACTTTACAACAGGTCTAGAAGTAAAAGCGCCCCCGCCATGTGTGTCCTTGTCGTACGAAAATGGATAGAAATCGTCCTGTTTTGTCGCTAGTTTCGGTCTGAAAATTTCATTAAATAAATATCACGCCGTACCCCGAAGGTATAGCCAGGTGTGAGGCTCCTGTCCCACAGCCGGCGCCGACGAGGAAGTGACAGCTGTCCCATACATATTTGGGTCGAGTAATTATAGAAATTTTGTATGAGACAGCTGATATTTTTTTCTCGATTACCATGGTCCGAGATGATACAACGTTGGTATATCTATATTAATAATTTTTCACCCGAGCTGGGGGCCTAAAACGGCTACATTAGCAATTCCTCTAAAAGCAATTTATTTCCTGAATTTCCAGCTGTCATTAGCAATTCCTCTAATTTGACACAAAAGCAATTCATAATTTGTGGACCATTTTACGAATCTCCAAAGAAAAACAAAAAACAAACAGATGAATTATTTCGTAATATGAATTGCACGCAGATCATGAATTGTCTGTTTGTGACATTTTACGATAAACATACTAATCCATACTAATATTATTGAAAGTAACTCTGTCTTTCTGTCTGTCTGTCTGTATGTTACCTTTTCACGGCTAAACCACTGAACGGATTTCGATAATTGGCAAGGATATAGATGGCATCCCGGGGAAGGACATAGGCTACTTTTTATACTTCATAATATTTTCCTGTTATGATTCTCCCAAAGTGGCAGTTTTAAGCGCCCTGAGCTCGGTCGACCCATACATACTACAAATATTATGTGTGTGATTTATAAAACGATAACTTACGAAGCTTCATGAATGGCTCTTAAATAGCATGCCGGAGTTGAGTAGAACAAATAAACTTTCTTTTTTTGTTGTCTCTGCTTTCCGTTCAGGTGACTGAAAAATATAAAAAATACATTGTCTTGAAAATATTAGATACAGTATACAATAAAACATAATCACCCATATTGCATTTAAATTTACAATTCAAATGAATTCAATTCAATTTTATCTCATCTTAGAGAGGCTCGTGGCTAACAAACAGCCAAGATTAAGGTTAAGTTACATTTTCCGCGGTCAGCCCAAGGATGGGTTACCATCCATCACATATCGAGATCCCTCCGTGTCTTGGAAAGCACGTAAAGCACTTGGTCCCGGCTGTCATTCGTAGATTTTTGACAGTCGTTATGGGTAGTCAGAAGCCCGAAAGTCTGACAATCAGTCTTACCGAGGAGTATCGTGTTACCCAGTAACTGGGTTGTGGAGGTCAGATAGGAGTCGCTCAATGCATCAAAATCAAGTCATTTATTCAAACTAGGCTGAGAATCAGCTTTTTTCGAACGTCGAAATTACATAAGTCAGTCCCCCAAAACACCCACCCTTCCAGTATCCAGCTATATCCGGTTAGACTGGAAGCCGACCGCGACATAGTTGGGAAAACGCAGTAAGAAGTTGCGCGTATTCCGCAAAGCCTAAAGACTAAAGTCTTCAATCAGTGCGTCCTGCCTGTCATGACTTACGGAGCCGAAACGTGAACACTCACGGTACGGCTGGTTCATAAATTCAAGGTCGCTCAGCGAGCTATGGAACGTGCTATGCTTGGAGTATCTCTGAGAGATAGAATCCGGAATGAGGTAATCCGGCAGAGAACCAGAGTTGTCGACATAGCTCACAGAATAAGCAAGCTGAAGTGGCAATGGGCCGGCCATATTAGCCGTAGAACCCATGACCGTTGGGGTAGACGTGTTCTTGAGTGGAGACCGCGAATCGGCAAACGTAAGGTAGGACACCCTCAGGCAGGTGGAGCGACGATCTTCGCAGGGTGGCTGGTAGCAGCTGGATGAGATTTCTCGAGAATCGAGCTGAATGGCGTGCAATTGGAGAGGCGTATGTCCGGCAGTGGACTGCTGTAGGCTGATGATGATGATCATGATTAAGATATTGATGACTTACGCTATAAGCTTGTCAATGTTTGCGAACCACACTTGCGCGTCGTGGTACCCAAACCGCCGCCCCATCATGACCATCACGTGCTTCGTTGTATAGTATGGACTCTGGCGTTTAAGCATCTGCTGCATAAACGTCTCCACCTGTGGGATACAGGGTTTTATAAAGCCAAGCGTACATATATGACCTCTTGAGTTTATTTCGGCCTTTCTTCTCAGAGTAGTCAGAAAGGACACGAGGCCAACTAGTTTAAAAAAAAAATCTGCCAAGTGCGAGTCTCGGACTCGCACTTGACTCGCGCACGAAGAGTTCCGTATCTATAAAAACGGCAAAAAAATCACGTTTGTTGTATGGGAGCCCCCATGATATGAATATTTATTTTATTCTGTTTTTTTAGTATTTGTTGTTATAGGGGCAACAGAAATACATCATCTGTGAAAATTTCAACTGTCTAACTATCACGGTTCATGAAATACAGCCAGGTGACAGACGGACAGACAGACAGATAGCGGAGTCTAAGTAATAGGGTCCCGTTTTACTCTTTGGGTACCTACAGAACCCTAAAAAACGACAAAAAGAAGGAAATTCAAATCAAACTCAAAAAGGAGGTCTAATTGGCTACTACCGTGGTGATGAGAGATTCGGCGTTCTCGTATTCGCTTACAGCATTCTTGTCTTGAAATAATAGTGTTATTATTAATAATATTGGGTGCTGGATAGTTTTCAGCTAATCATTATTACTTGCTTTAATATTACTAGGACTTAGGTCGGCTCCTAGCAAACCGATTTCCGGAGTAGCAACGGACCCCCCGACTAACAACCTCGACATTGTGCCCTCAACAAAATTGTCAGGAAAACTTCGCTTGCGAGATGTAGGATTTCAAATTGGGGATTATTTTTCTCATAAACCTTACTATATTTGTTCTAATAAATTAGTTTCAAATTCAAGCTAAAATTATGTAGTTTTTTCACGTATTTTTTGTTTTTTGGTAGAACTTTTGGTTTTAATTTAATTTAAGGGTGAAATTCTGGAAATTCATTTAGGTTTTTTCGTATGAGAGCGAGAAGGTCAAACGATTTCCCTCAAGAGTAGTTTAGCATGATCTCATTGGATCCTAAATTCATATGGTTACGTTACTGGGGCCACTACCTCGACTGTGACGCCCATATATAGATTTAAAGACAGAGACAGCAACAGGATTTCCAGCGCAAACAAAAGAGATGAATATATTTTATCTGCTCTTGCTTTTTATGACCATTTTCCGAGTTTTCTCGATTATATTTCGTAAACAGATGTTTAAACAACATTAAATTCACTTACTAAACTAAAAACGCTTAAAAATAATTCATGAAATAGGTAGGCTGAATGACTTATGTATCATAATACCTTTGTCTGTTAACTGTCAGACGTCAGATTAGCGCATGCGTGGTGGCTTTATTTTTGGGACAACAATTGCAAAGACTAGAGTGTGAGCTTTGACTTGAAAGGCGGGCTTGTTACTACTGCGTTACCACTGCTTTACTAAGTCCAATTTTATAAGTTAGAAACTCCGCAGATCTATGTGATGGATATGCACACGATAAGATTTAATGATAAGAAAGAAAAGATTGAATGTTTTTTTTTTTCAGGGGCAAAGAATTTTGTTTTTATTCTGCTGTCGTCTGTCTGTGGTCCGTGGTGGTGGTGGTGGTGGTTTACTGATTCTAATTTTAATGATTGTGTCTTTGCTTTTCAATTTTCGTTTTTTGCCACTGACTTCCGAAATTAAAGCGATTTTTCACTTTTTTTTAGTGTTTTTTTTTATAATCGATTGGTTTTTTTTGTAAAAGGATTTTATTTTTCACTTTTAAGTTGTGGTACCTACCCCACACAAATTCGAATACCACTACTGGGGGCCTAAACAGGCCACATTAGCAATTCCTCTAATTTGACACAAAAGCAATTCATAATTTGTGGACCATTTTACGAATCTCCATAGAAAACTGTCAAACAGATGAATTATTTCGTAATATGAATTACACGCAGATCATAGAATTGTCAGTTTGTGACATTTTACGATGATTCTTATTATTTTCATATTATGATTCTGCTAAAGAGACCGTTTTAAGCCCCCTGCTATGTAAATAACAGTGACAGAGTCACTTAAAACGTCGTCTACATAGACTAATTACTTAAAAATTATAATTTAAGTGTACAAATAATCAAATCAAAGGACTCAATTTGTAAATGGCACCACATATTGGCATCCACAGGTATAAAATACAATAGACGCAGATATATTTAGTAACCTATTCCGCTTGACTATTCTTCAAGAGTCATAAAAACCCTGTAAGAAATCGACACGTGTTTCACCTCTCAACGAGGCACGCAAAGTATTTGCATCCGGCGCTAGGTGTGGTAACACGTCGCGTTTTGGTTTGCAATTGGTCAATCGTCATCCTGAGGATGCCTCGTTGAGAGGTGAAACACGTGTCGATTTCTTACAGGGTTTTTATGACTCTTGAAGAATAGTAAAGCGGAATAGGTTACTAAATATATCTACGTCTATTGTTGTCACGCCTGAATCAATTAACTATCCACAGGTTGTTTTCAGATTGATTTGCTTACACTTTCATTAAATACTTTGGAACAGACCACTCTCTCTCACAGGGAGGTGAGGAGGACTGAATTCTAGCAGTCTGCATAATTACTAAGTTGTCTTGATAACATACCCTCTCATCAACATTCCTGAATGCCTCAGACGTGGTAACGATGAGGGGATCATCGCAGAGCATTCCAAAGCAGAAGCCTGGTGGAGACCAGTAGCCATCAAACAGCTTGTGGGTGTAAATGTCAGTCTCGGAACCTGGAATATTCAAGATATACCGTAATCCTAACTACATAATTATTATAAAACAAAGTCCTCCATCGCGTTTGTCTGTCTGTTTGTTCGCGATAAACTCAAAAACTACTGCACCGATTTTCATGCTGTTTTCACCAATGGATAGAGTGGTTCTCGAGGAAGGTTTCAGTTTAAGTAACCGACATCCACCCTGGCAAAGCCGCGGGCATCAGCTAGTATATTATAAATGCGAAAGTGAGTTTGTTTGTTAAGCTTTCACGCTAAAACGGCACATATTAAAATTAAATTTGGCACATAGGTAGACCGTGACCTGGAATAGGACATAGGATAATTTTATCCCGATATTCCCACGGGATCGAGTCTTACGCGTGTGAAACTGCGGGGCGCAGCTAGTGTATCGATAATTTTACACTTTTTGGAAAATGTATGCCTGTAGTACTACCTGTTGACTAACTGTATGCCTGTAGGCATAGATTGTAGAAAATTTAGCTTGCTTCACCAAAATATGGAAAAAAGATACCTAAAAACGGGTACTTAAGGTACATTTTTCAAAAAAACTTAAAGAAGTGCCATAATTTTGCGAAAGCGATTATCTATTAATATGTATCTGTTATATTTACACGGGACCTACAATCTTTTGGACGTTCGTTGATCGAGCAAAATCGTTATAGCTAGTCGCTTCCTCGTCGATGGACAGGTGCCTTTATTTATCTTACCTAAATCTTAAGCCGTGTACAGGGGGCCTAAAACGGCCACATTTGCAATTCCTCTAGAAGCAATTCATTTCCTGAATTTCCAGCTGCCATTAGCAATTCCTCTAATTTGACACAAAAGCAATTCATATTGCGTGGACCATTTTACGAACCTCCATAGAAAACTGTCAAACAGATGAATTATTTCGTAATATGAATCGCACGCAGATCATATTATGAATTGTCAGTTTGTGACATTTTACGATGATTCTTATTATTTTCCTATTATGATTCTGCCAAAGTGGCTGTTTTAAGCCCCTGACCGGCGTTACAGGGCGTAACTTACCATTCGCAGCGAGCATGTTACGCTACGTCGTGTTCTAAACTCCGTGTAACATGCGCTCGTTGCCTGCGTGTTCGTGCTCGTTTCCACGTACTGACTGCACGAATGCTCACTTTGTAACATGTTACATTACACCCCGTAACACCGTACACGGCTTTATGTAATTCTTACCTAAATCATCGCTCCCTCGCCACACGAACTCCAGCGACTTTGACTTCATTCGCGTTAGCTCATCATCAAAGCTGATTGGGTTGATGAAGTGTCCATCAAACCCCATCTGCGCCATGAGTGAAGCAAACTCCCTCGAATGTCCGAAGACGTCTGCCTGCCACGTTACCAAAGGTCGCCCACATTCCATGAATGTTGCATTCATTTTTCTGAAAAACATCACATGACTGACTCCTTTGTTGGTCTAGTGGTTGCAAGCGCTTACTGAGCATGAGGTCCTACGGGCTAATTCCTCCCATCCTAGCCTTTTCCCAACTATGTTGGGGTCGACTTCCAGTCTAACCTGATACAGCTGAATACCAGTATTTTACATGGAGTGAGTCCTTATCTGACCTCCACAACCCAGTAACTGGGTAATACGATACCCCTTGGTAAGACTGGTTGTCAGACTTTCAGGGTTCTTGACGACCCGTAACGACTGTCAAAGATCCACGAATGACAGCCGGGACCAACGGATTAACGTGCTTTCCGAGGCACGGAGAAGTCTCGGTATGTAAAGATGGTCACCCATTCACGGACCAACCCCGGCAAATGTAGCTTAACCTGATGGATCGACCCGCGTGGTTGTTATTTCCTAGCCACAAGCTCCTCCTTCCTCCTACGGGCTACTTGCGTAATAAATATAAAATCACAATTAAATTGATCGCAATGGGTTTCACTTTGACAGTTCACACACCCTCATTGCGTTATTTACGATGTTGAGGAGATGAATTTGTCAAACATAAGAAGCAATGGATTAGCAATATCCATCAAAACTCTCGGATTTTGATTTAGAGTGTGTTACGCAACGCAATTAGGGTGCTGGGTTCGACTCCCAGGTCGGGCAAACTGTTTGTCTATCAGGAATTCGACAGCAGTAGCCTTTTTTTTTTGACCGTGGGAAGTCATCCTATTACTTCTCCCGCTCTGGGCGGAGCGGAATGGCGTGTCAGACCTTTACTGGCTAAAACCCACCCGTGTTCCTTCAGTTGCCTGTTGCCAAGGTCCCGGTATCCCTTTCGGACTAACCCGCAACCCTGGCAGGCATCGGTCCTAGCGGACCCCGCCAATTGTGGTGACATCTCTTTGAGGCGCGCGTGGAACACGACGCGCCATCGACCCGGGCCTGGTCCTTATCGGATGGCGAGCTGATAGCAGTATCCTGGAGTCTACATTTGTGCACGGTTGATGGCAATAAGTTTACCCTATATCATGGGACTTACGAAACATAACTGGCGAAACGTGGACGTGGAGCATCGCTGCCTAACCGTTCGGGGAATACAGGCGTGTAATATGTTATATGTGTAAAATATTATGTCCCCACCTATGAATTCAGCGTTATGTATGGGGAATTTTAAAGAAGTTGCATTTTTCATACTAACATTTTCTTAATTTATATAAAAACATCCATGAACACTAATGTTTTAAAACTTTTATGCACTAATGTTTAAAAACTAAGATAACGTATGCCACTTAGATTAAGTAGTGACAAAAATAAGTTTTGGCTAATTTAAAAGAAAATTGTGGTCATTTCTGCTAACAAAAGGAGGAGTAATTTTTAAGGTATTTTATATGTTAGAAAACTATAAGTAATAAGGTTTTTTTTACTATTGGTAGTTGTCTATGATGGTCATTACTCGATATAATATCAAGCAATTGATGAATATTTTAAATCATAGAAGTGACGAGGTTCTCTATTTGTGAGAAAAAAACGCCAATTTCATAGGTAAAGATAACGCTCTTTCGAGCCTACTGTACGTCTTTTTACACGAGCAGCCTGTGGGCTAGATATACGCAAAGATCGTACAGCGCTCTCCGCGTTCAGTTCAATAACGCGTTTAGGATGCTGGTGGGGCTGCCCCGCTTCTGTAGTGCGTCGGGGATGTTCGCGGGTGCGCATGTAGATTGTTTCTACGCAACCATGCGCAAAAGGTGCGCTTCCATGGTGCACAGGGTGTGGAGCAGCTCCAACAGTATCCTAAGCATGATTTCGAGTCGCCTAGACTGTGTTTTCGTGGGTCACTGTTGTGCCATCTCACATGGGTTGCCACAACGGTGATCCTATTTGTTTGTTTTTGTCTTGTTTTGTAAATTGTCAGTTCTTACTAACATAGTTGTAAGTCTTACTAACCATTTTTGAGTCATGATACTCTAATAAAGAAACATTCTATTCTATTCTATAGTTGGGGACCCAATAATAAGAGAAGGCTCTTCAGGTAAATTTTAATACCTCAAGGTGTAAGTGAACTGGTCAATAACGGCGTGGTAGCTGGTCGTAGCTTCATCGCTCATGCTCCATCCACCACCCACGAAGAACAGCCTCCCCTGACGGAGGAGCTGGTACACCATGCGTTTGACTGCAACACGAAGACCATTTCAGACACTAATCTATCTACACTAATATTATAAAGAGGATAGATTTAGTATTTTTGTGTGTATGTTTGTAATGAATAAACTCAAAAACGACTGCGCCGATTTCAAAAATTCTTTCACCATTAGAAAGCTACATTCACCGTGAGTAACATAGGCTATTACACTAACATCCTTAGATGCATTAGGTGTTACTTATAACACCTAATGTACCTATTTACACTAACATCTAAGTAACACCTAATCACTAACATCTACATAAGTTGGTCGCAGTTTAAAAATAAGAATTACTTGAGGCTCGCAAAAAGAGGCGCAATCATTATATTAGAGTATCAATATTTTTTTTAGAAGCGCAGATTGGTATCTATATGAGCTTCACCTCTTTTTTTGAACCAGAAATAATTCCTAATTTGGGGTTTCGAAGATACTTAAGCCAAGTAACTGCGACCATCTTTGAGGTGGCGCTCGCCAGTGGCACCGATCTTTTCGCTCGCAGCGCTCGCACGTGGTCACAGTTCTAACCTAACCTAATCCATTTAGTCAGGGTCTCCTAGCTTAGTTACTGCGGTAAACTGTGAGAAAAAGTTAGAAAAAAAGTGATTAGAGGTTCATTAATTAAAAATGCGTACGTCATTAGAAGGTCAATAAAATTATTAGAGGATCAGTTAAATACTGTTACAAACTAGTCTAAAGTATTTACTATAAACTAAATGATTACCTGTTAAGTCTCTGTTCTTCCACCAGTGATAGAAATACGGCATGTCTGAGAAAGTGAACCTAAAACCAAAAGTTTGATTTACCCCTCCGTACCTCGGGATACACGTTAAGCCGTTGGTCCCGGCTGTCATTCGTAAATCTTTGACAGTCGTTACGGGTAGTCAGAAACTCAAATCTGACAACCAGTCTTACCAAGAGGTTTAAAGGGTGTTAGGGTAAACACCGTTATCCTTGAAACCAGTGGTTTGGTGTCATTTATATAGAACGTAAAATCAATGGAAAATGACAACTATTTTTTTATTACATTTTAGCACAATCGTATTTCACCCTATGTGCTAGGGCAACGAACTTGCGTCTCAACACGAGTGGGAGGCGCGGGACGTGACCTGACCTGCCGCGAGCGCGACCCTTCCCTCAGTCAGTCAGCTGTTTCGCCAGCGTGAAAATAACGTTTATTTTTTTGTTGTGACTCGGTCATTTATTTTTATATTTAAGTCAACTACCCATGGTTTGAGTGACAACAGTGTTTACCCTTACACCCTGTAGTGTTACCCAGTAACTGGGTTGTGTCCGCGCGCGACTGCTAGTCACCTGCCTGAGGTGTAAGCGGTGAGACGGAGGAGATAGACAATGGCCAAACTAAATCAGTCTGTCAATTTTGTCAATGGCACCCCCCCGTCCGTCCCCCGTCCCCATCTCACCAGTCATATGTATACCTCAGGCGGTGACTAGCAATCGCGTGCGGTCTGGTGAACAGTCTACATTTATCAAATGTACATACTTTCTCCTATCATTGGACCAAAGGCCCGTGATGATATTGTCCAAAATATTCTTCATGTTAATATCAGTGTGGGCAAACCCGAGTTCATCTGAAATGAAAGTTAAAAAATTAAAGTAATAAAAAAAAAAAAGTAATAATAAAAACTATAATTCTCGAAAATGGAAATATCACATTGTACTGGGTTCGATCCATCATCACTGACAGGACTATTGTTGCCAATAAGCCTGATATAGTGGTGGTGGATCGAACAGAGCGGCGCGCAATGATCATTGACATAACAGTCCCGCATGACGGGAACCTCGTGAAGGCCGAGAAAGATAAACAAATCAAGTATCTTGACTTGGCTCACGAGGTTGTCGACATGTGGGATGTGGACTCTGCGATCATTGTGCCGATAGTCGTATCAGCCAATGGCTTAATTGCCAAGAGCCTTGACCAACACCTAAGGAGGCTCTCGTTGGGCAGTAGGATTAAGGGCTTGATTCAGAAAGCTGTACTCCTGGACACGGCTCGCATTGTTAGGAGGTTCCTCTCTCTGGAGCCCTGACCGCCGGTAGCTTGGACCCTGTTCCCGATACCGGTGGGCTACTATTTTTTATATTTTTAAATGTTTTATATATTGTTTTATTCTAATATTTAAAAATATAATTTATATGTATAAAAAATGAAATAAAGAAAATTAAAGTCATAATAACTACAACTAAAAAGGTAAAAACTACAATTAAAAATCCGGAGTCACACGTGTTAGATATATCGAACAGATTACGTGTGACTCGGAATTTTTGTTTGTCTATCTGTGGTGTCTTGTGACCTTTTTGACCTTTTTAGTCGACTGTTTTGTCGTAGTTGGGTTTTAGTTTTTACCCGACTACGGCGAAGAAAAAAAGAGGGTTATGATTTTGACCGGTATGTATGTATGTGCATCTGTTCCCTCCTATCTTCTAAACCACTCATCACAATTAGGCATAAATCGATCAGATGTGACTCCAGTTTTATTTTGTTCATGACATTATGTCCTCTAGAGAGCGCTATATTAATCCGTGAAATCGCGAAAAAAAATCAGCTTTCCATACTGATTTTTTACGCAATTAGGGTGCTGAATGTGCTGATAGGCAGTGGTTCCATGTAAAATACTGATTTTCAGCTGCTTTTGGTTAGACTGGAAGCCGACCTAACCATAGTTGGGAAAAGGCAGACAGATGGTTGTCATACTTACTTCCTGTATAATGTTCGTAGAATGTGCGTGTCTGTCCCAGCTCACCGTGTGTTGTTGGCACTATGTGCACGTTCAGCACGTTTTGTCCCATAACCGGACAGCTCTGAAAGAAAATAGTATATTATGCAATTAGTGAATAAAGGACGGATTTAAAGCGAGGGCCATAGGTGAATCACGAGCAAGTGAAGGATTCTAACGACTGAATCACGACCGTAGGGAGTGATTCATGATGATTGAATCACGAGCATAGCGAGTGATTCAAGTGTTAGAATCCTGAACGACGCGAGTGATTCATGGCCCTCGATATAAATCCGTTTTCCAGCTGTTGACCATTAACAGTATAGACTGTGGGTACAACATTTATTTTTTTAGTAAATTTAATGTGCTTACATGTCCCCACATTTAAAGACATTCTATTGCACTCACACCACTTACTCAGTCTATCCAAATCGCACTGAAACTGAACCGAATCATCAGCCGATCTTATCTCTTTTATGGATTTAAGATCGTCAGCGAATAGATATATTTTAGAACTTAGAAAGCACTTGTGTATATCGTTGATGAAGAAAATGAATAAAGGTGGTCCCAAATGATATCCCTGGGGAATTTCCGAAGTGGCTATGTATGAATCGGAATTGCCACCATTCACCACAACCCTAAGAGTCCGTTCCGATAGGTATGACTCAAACCAACTCAGCAAGGGATCTGACACACCATGTGACTTTAGCTTTCCAACTAGTAAACTGTGGTCGACTGTGTCAAATGCCTTGCTGAAGTCGGTGTAGACTGCATCAACCTGTATACGAGCATCAACCGCTTCAATTACACTATCAGCATAAGTCACCAGATTTTTAGCCGTCGATTTACCCTTTATAAACCCATATTGGCTGTCTATTATCAACTGCGACATATGTCTGTACAATATAGCACATATAAGTGCTTCAAAAACTTTTGCCAGTACAGAGAGAATAGCTATGGGCCTATAATTGGTCACATCAGACTTATCACCGCTCTTAAAAATGGGCACGATCCTAGTATCCTTCCATATGCTTGGGAATACACCATGAAGCAAAGATTTACTAAATATTATAGTTAACGGCAACGACAGACCATCCGATAACTTATGTAAAAACAAAGGAGGAACATTATCAGGGCCAGCGCCTTTGTTAACGTCTATTTTTTTCAATTCACTGAGAACCCGTTCCTCTGATATTGTTATTTGGCTTAAAATATTATTGCTCAGACAGCCATTCGAGTTCACAGGCACATCACTTTGGTCACTACGATACACTTTAGAAAAATGAGTTGCAAAATAATTACAAATTTCATTTATGTTCTCATAACTGCTCACACCATCGGTCATAGAATTAGGATAGTTACTGGCCCCACCTCTGGCTCCACCTCATTTATAATATTAAGTGAGGATTCTACTCACCGAATACCCACATCCCTCGCCGTACTCTTTTATAGGAGTCAGTAGGTCCTGCGTTACGGGCGTCATAGACAGAACGGGAGACAGGCCCAGAAGTTGTAGAAATATTGTGAAAATCATTGTTTTTATCTGTACACATTACATAAAATATTATGTTATCAAAAATAACTGTAAAATTATTTATTAAAAAAATGAGATATGTTACATGGTATGTGGCTATTTTCTCGCTCAAGAAACGTACAATAGATAAGGTTTTCGTAAAGCAAGCGACAAAACATGATGAAATCTCTATCTTCTGTCAATGTTCCATACAATTTTTGACAGGAACTAGAGATTTAAACATGTTTTGTTGTAATGTTTCGCCAGTGCAAACGCACGGTTATATTGTCTGTTTTTCTGGTAAAGTCTGTTTTTTAATCTCATAGACTAATTTGACATTTCAAGTGATTGTTGTTGATTTTTTCAAACACGATGTTTGACATTTGCGACTGTCAAATTAGTCTATAAGAATAAAAAAAATCAAGTAATAAAAACTAAAACCCAACTACGACTTAAAAGGTAGAAACAAGATACCACAGACAGACAAATTAAAAATCCGGAGTCACACGTGTTAGGGCATAAATCGAACAGATTACGTGTGACTCCGGATTTTTAATTTGTCTGTCTGTGGTGTCTTGTTTCTACCTTTTAAGTCGTAGTTGGGTTTTAGTTTTTATTACTTGTTTTTTTTTTAATTCTTTTGGGGTTATAATATATATATAGGCCTGACCGGACGCGAGCGCGACCCCTATTGTGTATTTATTAATGTGTTGTGTAGATAGGTAGGAGGGGCGGCGACGTCGGGCCATATCCATGAATTTGCGGACGGTGCCGGATAGAAACTTAAAAAAAATCTTTTAATGAAAATAATGTTTTTTTTTTGTTGTGACTTTTAATTGTTTATATTTAATTCAACTAACTATGGTTTGAGTAACAGCGGTGTTTACCCTTACACCCTGTATACTAAAACCTTTCTCCGAGACAACCACTCTATCCATTGGTATATAATAAATTAACACTACCCTGTATAAATTCGACGTCCACTCAACGCGACGCGATAAAACTATACTAAAATATTACATCTTGCATTATATAGTTATTAATCAATGGCTGAGCAATTTATTCATACCTCATAGAAGATTCTTGAGAATAGTAAACAAATCTACGTTTTATAACAACAAACATTCCGTCATTTCATTAGAATTCCTTGAGAAATTATTTTACTCCAAAGAAGCTCCATACATAATCAGCTTATAATGTTCCCACTGCTGGGACACAGGCCTCCTCTCTGTAATCTGTAATCCGTCACGCGGGCCCAGTGCGGGTTGGCAGATGTCACACCTCCGCCATCCAGTCTGTCCCAGCCACTTTCTTGAGGTCGTCGGTCCATCACTCACCCTCACACACACACACACTCACACCCGCACTCCACATCCACACACTACTTTCACACTACATTTTAATTATTTATAATATTATCTCTGTTGTAATTTCTGCATGCTCAAAATTATTCGTGTTTCAGTAAAAGTCTTAGTTACAAAAACATAATGTACGCAGTAGGTATAATAACAATTGGGAGAAAGCGCTGAAAAAATCTGACTTCTCGGTTTTTACCTAGTTTCGGTTTCAGAGGCTTCATTGTTGTTAACCGACTTCTTCAAAAAGGAGGAGGTTCTCAATTCGTCTGTATGTTTTTTTTTTGTATGTATGTTACGCGATTACTCCGCCAATTATGAATCGATTTTGATGATTCTTTTTTTGTTTGGTAGGTCATGCTTCATGCTTATAAATTTTATTAATTTTGCTTGCGTAGTTTTTGAGTTAGCTTCAATAATTACGTATTTTTCTCACTGTGCGTATGCAGACCATATAATTATTTCACTCCGTCACTGTTATTTACTTTACATAGCAGATAACGGTATACGAATTTATATGGGGTAGCTACCACAGCTAAAAAGTGAAAAATAATACTTTTTACAAAAAAAAAAACACAAAAAAAGTGAAAAATAACTTAAATTTCGGAAGTCGGTGGCAAAAAACGAAAATTGAAAAGCAAAGACACCGACTTCTGAAATCTAAGTTATTTAACACTTTTTTAGTATTTTTTTTTTAAGTCGGTTGTTTTTTTTTTGTAAAAAGTTTTTTGTAACTCTTAAACGGGTGATAGACGTGCGAGCAAGTCCGCGTACTTATGGCTCGGCGAGCTTACTCGCCCGTCTGTCACCGCCGCGAGCCGCGAGCCAATTTGACAATGAAATTCATAGAAAACTTCACGTGTGTCACCGACGGCGAGCCGAGTAAGATCGCGACCTTAAAGGCCGCGTACTTTAAGTACGCACGATTATCATCACCCAGTTTTGAAAAATTAAATGGTATATAATATTATTATCTAGCTGGGGGCGTCACAGAGATTGTACCTATGACAGCGGACACACTATTGTGATCTATGATATCTCCCGCAACGATGGCTAGTCACCGCACCGTTGAGATTGGCCGCCGATGGCCGAAAGTCGATCTGGAGAATCTACCAGAAAAGTTAAATAGACCTTATAAAATAGATAAATAGAGAATAGAGAGATAAATAGATCTTATAAACCTTAATAAATCCAGAATATGTGAAGTCTCCAAGACTTGCGTTTAAATTACACATTACACATTAACACTTCAATGAACTCATTTGTACTGTTCAAGAGAAGGTCACACACACGTATTATATACAACTCATCGTATTTATTTGTTGTGTCATACGAAACACTGTTGTCCCGATCTTTGTACAATCGTTACTTAATATAAATATACAGATTGTTTTCAATTCTCTCCTGTTGATGTAAATATTATACCACTGTTTTTTATTTTAGTTCACATGATCTTCAATTATTTGTTTAACTCATCTCAGATATGTCAGAGATATAAGGCGTGCTATACAGGGCGTCCCACGGATATGCCACATGGAGGGAAAGTACCTTGAATATTGTAGATGGAACATTTTACTGAAAGAAGACATTATTTGAATTTAAAAAACAATTTAAACTGCATTCATAGATATTTAAATAATTACATGGTTGAACCGGGGCCTTCCAACGCTACGTCTTCCGGTACGCGGTCGCCACTCCAGAACCTTTCGGCCCCATCGGCCATCTGTTCTGCGAGCAATGTGCCCTGCCCTATGTCGGTCACCTTGGTTCTCCTACGGATCTTTTTATTTCTGATTCGATCACGCAGGGAAACTCCGAGCATAGCCCTCTCCATTGCCCTTTGGGTGACTTTCAGCCTTCTAATGAGGCCCATTGTGAGCGACCACTAAGGCTATATATATGGACATAGTTCCAGTTAATGTCATTTTACATACATCTTCCGAAATCCAAAATTAATACAAGAAAATACATGTAAATATCTTCGCTACGGCGTTCCTTATTCGGTGCTACGGCGTAGGTCATAATGTGCTACGGCGTAGCTCACACAATTAATGCTCGGTTCCTATAAACAAAAACGAATCGTTTTGCTTACCAATGGTATCGTTTCTTATTGCCAAACTGGGCATAAAAATATATTCGTAAGAAAATTATACCTTTGATAGCTAGTTCCATATGGGAGGTTTTACTATACAGAGCTATGAGGAATTTGCTTCATTATTGGTAAAGATACAAGAGTCTTAATTTTAACCAATAACGGTCCGTAAATTATAGGAATCGGCCATAAGTCGACCAAACGTTTTGTTAACAACACAGTCAACACAGAAATCGTTTAAAATGTTTTGGAGGGAAACGTTAAGAGGTAATCACTACAGTACGTAAGTAAATCATAGTTAATATGATTAATGATTAATCTCTTCTTTATATTTATATTCTACAGTAGGTACTTACACTAACACTAAACAATTTTCTAACTAATATTAAATAAAACTAACTGTACAAATAAACAACTAATATCTAAAATATGGCGTCGAAAAATTCCTCCGCATCGCTGTCGGCTGGTAGTGTACCCAAGAGACTGGCGGCATTGCCACGTTGAATGGCAATGCTTAGCCTCTGACCAAGGTAAAAGCCAGCCCTTGGGTCGCGGGAAGTGTCAAACAGCCGTTTCGAGATTTCATTAAATAAACTCAGGAAAATATTTAATGAAAGCTAGAGTTTATGAAATATATTCATCCTCTTTCAATGTTCTGAAAAGCCTATTGCTGTCTTTGTCTTTAAATCCATAAATGGGCGTCACTGTAGAAATACTTCGGCCAGTATCGTGAACATATGAATGTTGTTCCCAATGACAACATGCTTAGCTACTGTTGAGGGAAATATCTTTGACTTTTCTAGCTCACTTGAAAAACTGTAAATGAATTTCTAAAAAATCACCCTTAAATTAAATAAAAACTAAATACTCTATGGAAAAGCAAAAAATACGTGGCGAATCTTTATTGTTAAGACTTTAATTTAAAACAAAATTGTTTAAAGAAAAGTATAGCGAGTTATGAGAAAAAAGTCCCAAAGTTGAAATCCTGCATCTCGCAAGCGGAGTTCTCCTACCAAGTTCGTAGAACAGACAATTTCGAGGTTGCAACATGGGGGGTCCGTTGCTACTCTGTAAATCGGTGCGCTAGGAGCCGACCTAAGTCCTGGCTATCTGGCTGACGACGACCCAGCTACCAATATTTAATAATAATAATATTACAACACAGAATGTTAAAACAGAGTGCTAAGTCTCTCATCCCCACGGCAGTAGCAGATTTGACCTCCTTTTTACCCGACTGCCCCAGAAGGAGGGATGTATGTATTTACGTTTCTATGTCTATTTCTTTGGCACGCTCTGAAGCCTAAACTGCTTGATGGATTTTCACATACGAGGGGTCATTAGGTTCGTGTTAATTGTGGGAGCGACATAATATGCTATAATTTTTTTATAAAATTTCTTCTGCAAACATAAAAAAAACAGGGAGGGGAAGTTTTTTTTAGTGAAAAATAAAAACTTTTTACAAAAATGAACAACTTACTTCCACATACAAACACTAAAAAGTGTAAAATATAACTTTAATTTCGAATGTCAGTGGCAAAAAACGAAAATTGAAAAGCAGACACCGACTTCCGAAATTATAGTTATTTGTTATGCCAGGCTGCAAATTTGTTTAAATTACCTGCGAGTAATTGTATTAAATTACCTGAGCAAGCGAAGGATTCCATCCTTCGCTTGCTCAGGTTTCAAAGGTAGGAGACGCAGAATAACTTTGCTGCCGAGCGAAACACACAACTTTTCACCTCACTACAGCGAGGAAAATGGTGTCTCCATGCATTGAACAAATATTGTAGGTACGCTTTTAAGCACTTTTAGCGCAATTTTCCGGAAGAAAACTCAATTCGGCATTATGTACCGCTTGCACTAACTCTGCCACTGCTAAACAAACCAAAATGATGGAACACGAATTGAATATGCAAAAAAAAATATATAGGTAAAGTTTTTGAAGTGAAACCTTTAGGCGCTTTGAGCAATTTTTTTCGTGCTGGCCAGTGCGATTATTCTAAAAATCAAGTAATAAAAAAATCAAGTTATAAAAAACTAAAACCCAACTACGACTTAAAAGGTATAAACAAGACACCACAGACAGACAAATTAAAAATCCGGAGTCACACGTGTTAGGGCATAAATCGAACAGATTACGTGTGACTCCGGATTTTTAATTTGTCTGTCTGTGGTGTCTTGTTTATACCTTTTAAGTCGTAGTTGGGTTTTAGTTTTTTATAACTTGATTTTTTTTTAATTCTTTTGGGGTTATAATTTATATATTTTTGAAATGTGCTCATTAAGCCCTTTCATTTGATACCCAACATGGTACGATTAAACCATATTTTTTTTAAAGTTCCTTACTTTATGTCCTCTAGAGGGCGCCATTTTTAATTTAATGTGACTTCACATAGCCTATAACCAGCGGACAATCACGACGCTTCTAACGATACCTCATTTGTCAAATTGTGATAAGTGGTTTGGAAGATAGGAGGGAACAGATGAACATACATACATACATACATACATACATACCGGTCAAAATCATAAACCTCCTTTTTTCTTCGCCGTAGTCGGGTAAAAAATGAGGTTGGCGCACTGACATGAAATAACTATTCATGCATAGTGGACCCGGCGTTATAGAAAATTACGCTAGCGGATAAAATGCACTTTTGCACTCAGATTTCGAATGACAAACAGACTTTCCGAGCTTGTGAGGTGAAAAAGTTATATTTCACTTTTTTTAAGTCGGTAATTTTCTTCCATACTTCTCTATCAGTCGTCATCTCGGTAGTCACCCCCTTTCTAGCCATATCATCTTTCACACAGTCCATCCATCGTTTGTTTGGTCTTCTCCTACTCTTGTAGCCATCGACATTCATACCCAAAACTTCCCTCTCGACATTTTCCTGACATAGGAAAGGTATTTAATAAATAAAAACACAAAAATAACAAAATATAACAAATGTATTTTTGTAAATTGTAGTCTTAAATCTATACATGATTACATTTATTGTTCACATTTATTAAATTATTGTATTAGTTCACTAATCATGGAAAGTTCACAAAATTGTTCCAACAAAAAATATTTACTTTCTTACACATATATATATCGTTACAAAATAGATTTTTAGGGCTTGATTTTTATCAGCTCCTGATAAGTGTTGGTTAAATTATCTAGCAGATAGTTTCACACATATTCAGTTCTACATTTAGATAGTGAATACACGGACGACAGCCCTTAAGGGGGATGCGCTAATGTAGCTCGCGAAATTCAAAATTACTTACATATTTTGCAATTTGCAGGTCAGTATCAGGTTGTATGTTGATCTAAATATGATTCGCGGCCGTAACAATTATGTATTTATAGAATTGTAATCATAAAAATCATCGATATAACTCTCTAAGTTCATATAATCCTATTGAATGACTATTTCATGAAATGATGACATTTTAGGATTATTATTCTAACTTAAGGACTTGTATTGCTGATTCTAATGATTATAATTCTGTAAAGCCATACTTGTTACGGTCACGAATCACATTTTTATCAACATACAACCTGATACTGAACTGCAAATTGCAAAAAACGTAAGAAAATTTTAGTTTCGCGGGCTACCTTTGCGCATCCCCCTTGAATGACTCATAAAATCTCTCATCAGTAATTCTGCTATCAAATCTTATGATAACTGTTTTGAATGGTTGACTGAAATAACACCGGCTATTCACAGTTTAAAAAAAAATGAAAATGTTTTGTATATTGTCTATGCTTTGAGCAATATATTACTAAATATAACTGTTCTAATAAGTTGAATTTTAAATATTTTCAGCCATATTATGTCTGATGCTAGGGATATACAGGGTTATTAGTAAAACACCAACAACCTCTTAAGGAGTCATAGTACATTATGAACACTTTTTACTATGGGAACAAATATGAAATCGCGAAAAAATAAAAGCAGCTGTTCCGTACATTTTGACGAGTTATGCGCATATGAATGTACGGAACAGCTGTTTTTTTGCAAATGGGACCCAATTACTAAGCCTGGCTGTCCATCCGCCAGTCATAGGGCTGTATCTTACAAGTTAATAAATAAACTCATCCCGGTGTTTTTACCCGGACTGCGCAAGATTGATTAGAAAGTATTGTTTAATATTGGTACGGAACCTTTTGCGAGTCCGACTCACACTTGGCCGCTTTTCATTATTTAGAAACTATAACATTTTCCATTAAAAAAATACAAGAATACAGAGGCCCTAGACAAAGTGACATTCTATCAGCGATAACGATGATGGAAATGGTAAAAATGTATAGGATTGACTTATGCTATCGAAAAGCTTATGTCAATTCTGTTGAAACTCGTTGTAGAAATACGAAACGCTTTCGAAGCGATTGTCACTTGTCTAGACCCTCAGTACAGTTTAAAAATGTTCCCTTTACGACTAAAACATTAAGTTTAAATAAATAAAAAAAGTACCCTTACACCGAATGCTTATTAGCAGAAAAATCTACAAACCTGTTGCTTCAAAAAAAAAACTAGTATAAGTTATGGAATATAGTTAGAACTGACTGCTGCCCGCGGCTTCACCCGCGTAGACTCTAATTATTTTTTCTAAATAAAAATAGCCTATGTTACTCCTAGGAGAATTTAGTGTGACAGTGCCAGTGAATATCAGTCGGATCGGTTCAGCCGTTTCGGAGATTAATCGCTACAAACAGACAGACAAAATTTAAAAAACTGTTTTTTTTTGTATCGAAAAAATAAAATTGAAGTATCTGTTCGCTGTAATGTCAAAATAACAGTTGTTTGCTAACTTCGATCAACAATAGTATTAGATTTCCGATGAGCGCATCAAAAACGGCCGGAAAAATAAGGCCACAAATAATGTTGTGGTCTTATTTAGCAACAGTTTTTTCAACCATATTGTTTAGAAATTATGATTTATATTTCCATAAATATTTTAGTTCTTATTTTAAAAATTTGTTTAATTTTCAATCGAAGTAGTAAATATATTGTAAACTTTATGTTTTAGCGGTAAGGTTTATAGTCAAGTTTTACGCAATCGCGGTCACATGAGCGATGTGTTTTTGTTCCTAATCCTTAATCTAGTGCTATTGTTGATCGAAGCTTGCTAAATGCATAATAATATAAAAGTATACACGATACACTTTTTGTCTGTCTATTTATTCCGGCTAATCTCCGAAACGGCATTATATATTTTTTTTAACTTAGGCTACTTTTATTTTAGAAAACGAATTAGGGTCCACACGAGCGAAGCCGCGAGCATCAGCTAGTCTTTACATAAAATAACGTTAAAAAATACAATAGACGCTGATATATTTAGTAACCTATTCCGCTTGACTATTCTTCAAGAGTCATAAAAACCGAGCGTCGCGGTAACACGTCGCGTTCTAGTTTGCAATTGGTCAATCGTCATCCTGAAGATGCCTCGTTGAGAGGTGAAACACGTGTCGATTTCTTACAGGGTTTTTATGACTCTTGAAGAATAGTCAAGCGGAATAGGTTACTAAATATATCAGCGTCAATTGTATTTTATAATGGATTTCCGCAAAGTCACGCCTGAATCAATTAACTATCTAAAATAACGTTGTTGGCTTAGCTATAGCACAGAATAGTACAGAAGGCGCACTCCGTATTTTAGGTATGAAGCTACAAGTACGCGGTGGGCTCGACTAGTAGACCATAGAGGCCGGGATAGAAAGAGAGGCAACTTCTAGGTGCCTACTACTAACTAGAGCAGTGATAGCCTAGTGGTGTGACCGTCAGACTGCCAAGTCATATGTCTCAAGTTCGATCCCAAGCCACACACCTCTGGCTTTTCGGATTCATGTGCGTATTGTATAATTATCACTTGCTTCAAAAACGGTGAAGGAAAACATCGTGAGGAAACCGGCCATGCCTAAGAGATATTTCTCGATGGCATGTGAAGCCAAGTCAGAGGCCGATGGGCGGCTCTCACACCACGTTAGTAAACTCTGACACCAGGGCAGTCACACACGAAAAGAAGAAAAATATAACTGTAGGTAATTATATAGCGCTGTGCGACCTGAATTGCACTTTATTATGTCGTTGCAAGAGTCGATTTTTATTTAAATGTTTTTGCGAAGTGAACTATCTGTACCTAATCTGTGGCTATAGCTATTATCATCCGCAACAGATACGTAACAAGCACCCCATTACATTACATTAGTATATAACAACCATCACACTTCATAAAGGTGTGTCCAAACATTGAGCATCAATAAAGCGCGGCTGCCGCGCGCGGCAAACCACACTGTTTGGACGACTGCCGCGCGCGAACGCTTCAGTCTACCTGCCGCACACAAAACATTTCTAGCAAACATTGGACGAATTATTAGCAGAACTACAACACACGCAACCGTTTTTATGCCAACTGAAGTGCGCGGCGTGTCTCGGATACGCAGTACAGTGGTACCCAACTGATAAGGCGCTTCGTGAATCTTCGTTCACATAGAAAAGAACATATAAATTATAAATTCCTATTAAATTATAATCATTTACTATTAAATATATTGTTAAACGAAAAGTATAAAATATAGTTATGGCCCCGAAGATTTACGAAAGAATGCTTAAAACTTACAATCAACCTTAGATCACTAGTATAAGGTTCATAATAAACTGCAGCTGTTAGTTCTGTCTCACTCGCAAGTATGGCGGCTGACTAACATGCCACGTGGCGCGCGCTAACATGGCGGCAGCTGCCGACCAATAGCGATACAGGACAAAGAAGCGCGGCGCGTGGAGCGTGCCGATTGGTCAATAGCATTTCCTGCGCTTTGAAAATTCATCTTCTGCGCAGGTACATCGGTAAGCCATTTCAGTTGGGTACTACTGTACTGCCGCGCAAACAGTCGTCGGTTTAGTCCACACTAGAGCGCGGCTGAAATGTGTTCTGCAAACGCCTTGTGTTGCTGCTGCGCTGTTGCCGCGCAATGCTTGGACACACCACGTACAGTACGTACAGTAAATAAAGAAAGAAAGAGTACAGTACAGTCTACAGCATCTTTCTAATCATATAGTTCAAAATACCGCCGTTCTTGAAGTATGTGAGATCGACTTCTGTATCGAAACGTACTATGACTTGGAATGACTTGCCGTTGCTCACCTGTGGGCAAAAAGTAGCATAGATTATTGAGGGGCTCGTGGCTAAGTAACAAAAGTTGAGGGGCTCATGGATAAGTTACAAAAGTTGAGGGGCTCATGGAAAAGTTACCAAAGTTGAGGGGCTCATGGCTAAGTAACAACATTTGAGGGGCTCATGGCTAAGTAACAAATGTTAAGGGGCTCTTGAATAAGTTACAAATGTTGAGTGGCTTGTGGCTAAGTACAAAAGAGTTATGGAGGTGCTCGTGGTTAAGTACGAGTGTTATTGACGGGCTCGTGGCTAAGTAAAAAGGAGTTACGGAGGTGCTCATGGCTATGTACCAGTGTTATTGAGGGGCTCGAACAATGAGTTATGGAGGGCTCGTGGCTAAGTAACAAA
Organism: Lithophane socia; assembly: GCA_947522985.1. Taxonomy (NCBI): domain Eukaryota; kingdom Metazoa; phylum Arthropoda; class Insecta; order Lepidoptera; family Noctuidae; genus Lithophane; species Lithophane socia. The sequence continues at coordinate 1,342,734 of OX383281.1, read as the reverse complement.
AGTGTTTAAAAAAAACAGCTTTTTTCGCGATTTCAGGGTTTGTGAAGCCGAGGCGAGCAGCTAGTGTATTATAATGCGCCGACCACTAATAAATTGGGATAAATAGTATATCATGCAATTAGTGAATAAAGGACGGATTTAAAGCGAGGGCCATAGGTGAATCAACTTCTGGCACATTTTCAGTCTGTTTTCCTAACTTATTTTAATGAGTTGTCGAAGAAAAAGAAGTCATCGACATTATGGAGTATGTATTCTATGCTACGGTGTAGGTACTATAAAACAAAGGCATAACATTGATATAACAACATACTCGAAGATATTTTTCTCGTAGTCATGGTATAAAGTATAGTATGCAACTCTTGAATAAAACGGATTTATATCGAGGGCCATGAATCACTTGCGTCGTTCAGGTTTCTAACACTTGAATCACTCCCTACGGTCGTGATTCAGTCGTTAGAATCCTTCACTTGCTCGTGATTCACCTATGGCTCTCGCTTTAAATCCGTCCTTTATTCACTAATTGCATAATATACTATTATTCGAATGCTAAACTCCTGTTCGAAAATCAAATCAAATCAAATAGGAGTTTGTATATCATTGAGATGGAGTTCGAATATATTGGTGTTCTAAATTCAAACACCAAAACAGTGATTAAAAGTGCTTTTTATTCACTGTTTTCAGTGAATAAAATAAGCTTTTTAGAGGGAGCATGGTATAAAAAAACATACAGATGAATTGAGAGCCTCCTCTTTGAAGAAGTCGGTTAAGAATTACCTTGACAGTAACAACATGTCCGGGCGCCACGTCGCTGCCCAGCTCGATGTCGTACAGCTCGGTCCCGTCCAGCCCCAGGCTGTCGGCGCTCTGCCCGCCCAGGAACTGCAGCGGGATGATGCCCATGCCCACCAGGTTGGAGCGGTGGATGCGCTCGAACGACTCCGCGATTACTGCGCGAATGCCCTGAGGGTGAAGAAATATTAGTACATTACTGTCGCGGCCTGCAACTGGGCTATTGATGGACCATCGTCCATCAATAACTGGTTGCGGCCAAGGCTTGTACAAACAATACGCGGAAATTCAAACTAAATAAATTAATTATAATTTCCAGAATCAATGACGAACAACGATAGAGGACGGAGAAGACAACGGAGGAGCTCGTGGCTAAGTAATAACAGCCGCTCGGGTCGATCCATCAGGTTAAGCTACGCTTGCCGGGGTTGGTCCGTGGATGGGTGACCATTTTCACATATCGAGACTCCTCCGTGCCTCGGAAAGCACGTTAATCCGTTGGTCCCGGCTGTCATTTGTGGATCTTTGACAGTCGTCAGAAGCACGAAAGTCTGACAACCAGTCTAACCAAGGGGTATCGTATTACCCAGTTACTGGGTTGTGGAGGTCAGATAGGCAGTCGCTCCATGTAAAATACTGGCATTCAGCTGCATCCGGTTAGACTGGAAGCCGACCCCAACATAGTTGGGAAAAGGCAGGCAGATTAAAATATAACGTGTAATAAAAAATTGAGTATTGAGTAATTTTATTGTTTGTTCTTCCGAATATATAAAAAATAAAAATAAGCCTAGTGTGTTCGACGTCATTACTCTGAGCTAAGCCGCGGACAGACAGACGAACATGGCGGAACTATAAGGGATCCTTGTTGACTACGGAACCCTAAAAGAGGAGTAGAAAGTATGTACTCACAAGTAAATATGGTCCTTTAGCCGCCCAGTCCCGACTCGACCCAGAGCCATAGTCTTTCCCAACTATGGCTATTAGTGGCACGTTCTCAGACGCGTATCTGTAGAAGAAGAGAAGTCAATTAATGAACCAATTAAATTATGGTGAGCTAGCTTCCGCCCGCGGCTTCCACCGCGCGGTATGTCGATAAAAAGAACCCTATGTCCTTTCCCCGGGATGCCATCTATCTCCTTGCCAAATTTTGTCGAAATCCGTTCAGTGGTTTAGGCGTGAAAAGGTACCATACAGACAAACAGAGTTACTTTCGAATTTATAATATGAGTATGGATGACAATGAAATCAAGTCGTCAAAATTATATTAGACTAGCTGCGCCTCACCTGTTCACCCGTATAACAACAAACAAACTCATTTTCGCATTTATAATAATACTAGCTTCTGCTCACGGCTTCGCCCGCGTGGTATGTCCATAAAAAGCAGCATAATATCCTTCTCCAGGATTCAAAGTATCACCATATAAAGTATTGTGTTATTGTGTATTGTGAGTCTCCCACAATATATACTTACCTGAATTGTGTATCATTGTGAATCTGACCAATGTAAAATAATTAATGTATATTGTGGTGAGAAAATAAAGTTGATTGATTGATTGATTGATTGTGAATGTGAGGACTATGTGGATATTTATTTTTCGTTCTGTTAGTTTTAGCGAAGGTCTGGCAATTTGAGAACTTTATGCGACCTGCCCAAATGTCCTTTCTTTGGTATTGTTCGTCGAGTCGTTGAGCTCCTTAAGTTCGAGTTGAGCTCCACTATTACTGACAAATGCTTGCACTGACTGGACAGGTCCACTCAAATCTGTGTGGTTCTTTCCTCAAAAGACCATTTCAGACTCTAATCTACATGGTCCTCATATGGCCTGACCAAGATTATGTCTGGACTTTAAAGGAGACTGTGACCTCTGAGTTTGTTTCGGCCTTTCTTCTCAGAGTAGTCAGATAGGAAACGCCGACCTCATCTAGCTTATTTTTACAACTTTTTAATATGACGTGTAAAAGTGATTCCAATATCCTATTTACAGAATAAACAATTTCATTTCATTTCATTTCATTCCATAGGAAATTTCATCCAAATACATTTTAGCTTGAAAGCGCAACAAACCAACAAACAAACTCACTTTCGCATTTATAATATTAGTTAGGATATACTCTACCTGTCTGCAGCATCAAATATATCCATAGCGTCGCCACTAGGATGGTGCGTGGTCTTAGGACCGGCGGTGGCAGCCATCTTGTTCACAAGGCGAATGTTCGCGAACGTTCCGCGCGACATGACGTCATCGTTGCCTCGCCGCGAACCATACGAGTTGAATTCTCTGGGAGTAAGTCTGTAAAGGAGAAAATGTAAGTCACCGATAAAATTTGACAGTTGTTGAATAGGATTTTAGAAAAATATCGATATTTTTTGTTCGATATATCGATATTTTTAAATAATAAATTTCGATATATCGATATAAAATATCAAGTATCAAATACGATAATTATATTTCCAATAGCGACACCGTTGTCGCCACTGACTAAAACCACTGGGATTCAGAGGCCCTAGACAAAGTGACATTCTATCAGCGATAACGATGATGGAAAAGGCAAAAATGTATAGGACTGACATAAGCCATCGAAAAGCTTATGTCAATTCTGTTGAAAGTCGTTGTAGAAATACGAAACGCTTTCGAAGCGATTGTCACTTGTCTAGGCCCTCAGAGCCGTTAGATGCCTTTCTAAGACACCACAGACAGACAAATTAAAAATCCGGAGTCACACGTAATCTGTTCGATTTATCCTAACACGTGTGACTCATAATTTCTATGCGTGAAAAAATAAAAAAAAATTGTCCGCCATATTTATTTAATGTGACGTCACATAGCCAATAACCAGCGGACGATCAAGACACTCCTAATGATAGCTCATTTTTCAAATTATGATTAGTAGTTTAGAAGCTATACAGTATGCAAGGGTAAACACCGTTGTCACTCAAACCATGGGTAGTTGACTTAAATATAAAAATAAATGACCGAACACAACAAAAAAAAAACGTCATTTTCATTAAATGATTTTTAAAAGTAAATATCCGTCACTGTCCCGATACTCATGGATACGCGTTCGAGAGAGCTGCGATACAGCTGACGGCCGGTCATGTAACGTCCCGCGCGCCCCGCCCGCCCCCACCAACCGCCGCCCGCCGTGTTGAGACACAAGTTCGTTGCCCTTGCGTGTAGGGTATTCTTGTGGAAAAATGTAGATTTTCTTTAAAAAAAGAAGTTGTATTTTTCCTTGAATGTACGTTCTATAAATGAAACCAAACCACTTGTTTCAAGGATAACGGTGTTTACACTAACACCCTGTATACACATGAACATACATACAGTTAAAATCATAACTCTCCTTTTTGCATCGCCGTAATCGGGTAATAAATACAGCTGTATCTTCTTTTTCAGACATTATAAGCATAATGTAACGCGACTCACCCTCGATCAGCTAGGAACCTGGCGGCTGGAGAGTTCCTGGCGATGGAGCCGGCTGGAGAGATGTGGTCCGTGGTCACGGAGTCGCCAAGGAGTAGCAGGCAACGCGCGCTCTTCACTCCTACACTGGGTTTCAACTCCTGAAAACCGAAATAAGATTTAAAATTTTATTAATTTCTAGCTGTGCCCCGCGGTTACACCCGCGTAGGTCTCGATCCCGTGGGGATATAGGGATAAAACGTATCGTATGTCCTATTCCAGGTCATGGTCTACCCGTGTGTCCATCCTCTCCTCTCTAGAGTAGGGAATGTCGCGGAGCCAGCGTCCAACGGTTCGCGTATTGTATTTTTATACTCGTAATAACTTCGAAATTAAATGCCCGATTCGAATGAATTAAAAAGTATTTTACTGCTAAATAAATACTCTTGATGTTAAAACTATTTATTTGAATAAGAACTAATATTATGTTGATAAAACTCCTTCGCAAATAATGCATTAATTTCGAACAAATTTGATTACCATAAACAAGGTTATAGTGAGTCAATCTAAAAAGATAGACATATGCTGTCGCGGACTTTTTTTTCTTTTAAAGAGGAACTAAATGATATTTACGTAACATAAACCGTTTACGCAGCTCACGCAACGGAAGCTCTCAAAAAGGAATATTTTTTCCCGTTTTTGCAACATATTTCATTTATGCTCCGCTCCTATTGGTCGTAGCGTGATCTTATATAGCCTATAGCCTTCCTCGATAAATGGACTATCCAACACAAAAAGATTTTTTCAATTCCAACCAGTAGTTCCTGAGATTAGCGCGTTCAAACAAACAAACAAACTCTTCAGCTTTATAATATTAGTATAGATTTATTTATTTCCAACCTCAGACCAACAAAAAAGGAAAGACAGATCACGCCGTACATCCAAAGTGAAGCCACAAAACCAAGCTCCTGCAAGTAAACACACAGGCTCACGCACACACCTACACTAAAACCAAGCTCATCGCTCCTAGTACGTCACGAGTCGTCGTCTAGCTAACATCACCAAAACAAATATAATTATGCCTTCCTGTGTAGTGAAAACGTGTAAAAACAATACTAAATCACAGAAAAAGTCTCACGGAATCACTTTTCACTTGTAAGTACTTAAAATAACATCGTTTTTTAATTTAGATAACTATGAATTTTAGGTTATTTGGAACAAAAAACCTGAACGAATGAACGAACGAAAACAGTGACATTTAAAGAGCGAGGGTTGCCATAATATGATTTCAAATTTCCCCATTCGATATTTTTTACTTCGTGAAATTATATCTGTTTTTTTATGCATTTAATATTATAGATTTCCATGTAATACTGAAAATAAAAATAAATGGATAGTAGCTAATTTACTAACCTATTTATACACATATATATATATATTTTTTTATAACACAATTGAAAATTAATGGATAATTCTAAGTGAAAGAGCGGAGTCTCCTAACACAAGCAATTCTTGCATAAAAGGTGATCTCATAAATGCACTTTGTACTTAATTTGTTTTTTTATTTAATTTGCAATGTAAAAAAAAATGTTTTTGTTTCGGAATTCTTCCTAAAAATTGAGGTACAATACCATACTCAACAATATCTTACTCGTACAATATTAGCCTACCCAAAATATTATTCCCCAAGTTATAGGGAAAAACTTTAACAACTGACAACCCTTTTTACACACACATAGATAAAAAGGTGGCTTCACTTTTGACGTACGGCGTGATCTGTCTTTCCTTTTTTGTTGGTCTGAGTTTCCAACTTACATCTATCTTTACAACCTAGCGCGATGGTATACTTATCTAACTCTTAATCTTAAAGCTCAAACCACACTCAAAGCGGGTGCGTGTTTCTTAAACTTTCATCCACTATATCACCCCATACAGCATTCTTTTTTCAACACAAAGTAGTCTATGTCCTTCCCCAGGATGCCATCTATCTCCTTGCCAATTTTTTCAAAATTCGTTCTGTGGTTGAGGCGTGAAAAGGTAACAGACAGACAGACAGACAGAGTTACTGTCGAATTTATAATATTAGTATGGATTGGCCGAAAGGTTCTGGAATGCCAACCGCGTACCGGAAGACGTAGCATTGGAAGGCCCCCCACAAGGTGGACCGATGACCTGGTGATAGCCTCGGGAATCCGCTGGATGCGAGAAGCACAGAACCGGTCGAAGTGGCGGTGCTTGGGGGAGGCCTATGTCCAGCAGTAGACGTATTTCGGCTGAAATGATGATGATGATGATAATGATGAGTATGGATTAGTTAGGATAATTTACAGTTGACACTTACCCTGGTCATGCCATCAAAGAAGGGCGGTCTCTTGATGTAGGTGGAGCTAAGGTCCCAGCCGTACAGCTTGCCCTGCGGCACTGCCAGCGCCTGCCACGACGGCGAGCCTTGCTCGATCTTAGCGTACACCTGGAATTTTTAAGACACGAATATTAGTTAACTAGCTGATGCCCGCTAACCTGCAATAGTATAGCGTACAAAAATGCAAAAAAAAAAAAACAAAAAAAAAAAAAGGAGAAAATTCGTTTTCTCGTACATTCTGTATGGAATGGCTTTTTTGATGATATCTCGGTAGATAAGTACCTACTTATACCTACCTACATATCTACATACCTATGTATGTATGTGGGGTAGGTAGGTAGATAGGTATGTAGATATGTAGGTAGGTATGTAGGGTAGATAGGCAGACAGGTAGGTAGGTAGAGTAGGTGCGTCGTAGATAAGAACTGAGTGTTATCCATGCAAAGCCGGGGCGGGCAGCTAGTTTATAATATATATGATATGGATATGACACAGACCTGACATCGAGCAATAGACAAAATTAGTGAAACTTTTTTTAAAGTTTTTATTAATGAATACGAGGCTTTTGGCTGATTTGAAATTAGAATAGAATGCCAATATTTTTTTTTGTAATGTGCGTTTAGTTTGTGCAGAATGGACATTTTTTCTTTCCTTCTTTCTTTATACAACAATTTTTTTTATTTTTTTCTTGCTATACCCGAATTGGGGTCGCTGTACTCATCATTTTGAACAACTTTTTCTATGGGATCAATCTTGAATACGCGAAAAAAAAAAACAACTGTTCCATACATTTGTGTTCACTTTAAATCGTCAAAATGTATGGAACAGCTGATTTTTTTTTTCCCCTTTTCGGGTTTAGCATAAACAAAAACTAATGTTGTATAGAAGAGGCTTTCACTCACCTCCTTAAACATGCCGGGGATGACATGCTTGTTCTCAACCTCCTGTATCTCAGCCCTCGTCGGCCAGATCTCACGGAGGTACACGGGAGTGCCATCCGCTCTGTTACCTGAAATAATAATGGTGTAGGATTTAAGTTTAAGTAATAATCATCCAATTTTATGCGTGTAATTATAAGCCGCGGGGTGTGCGCGGGCGCAGCGGAGCGTGACGTAGTGACGCACCGGTGCGGCAGCGGGGCTGGACGATTTGGGAGAGCGAGATAGCGAGTAATTCCATCATACACAGTCAGTCTTATACAACAACGATACATTTTTAATTTTTATCATATTTACACCATATCCATAAATTCAATCAATCTGCCTAGCCTTTTCCCAACTATGTTCGGGTCGGCTTCCAGTCTAACCGGATGCAGCTGAATACCAGTATTTTACATGGAGCGACTACCTGTCGGACCTCCACAACCCAGTAACTGGGTAATACGATACCCCTTGGTTGACCATATCCATAAATTATCTTTTAATATTTACTCGACCCTGAAGTATTAATTATTCTTTTGAACGTCCATTGTTTGATAACAATACTTGATTATTATCATAGATCAATATCATTTTCCTGTAATTGCTCAATCCCATATTATATTGACAGCCATTACATCGCCTGCGCTCGCGTCCCCTCGTTTGTCATAGACTATAACAATAGTTTATAGCATAGACAAGCGATGCTGGAGCGTCGGGTGTGGATCGACCGTTATATTTAGTTTATCGGTTTTCATAGTTTTACTTTTGTATTTATTATATTATTTTTATTGTATATTCTAATGTCCGCAGGTGGTGGCATCACAGTGGGCCCTATCAGAATATCAGCGCTGCGGTATTTGTTTACTTTTTCTCAAATATCATAGCATTATGCTGAGATAGGAGCATTTTTGGCATCGCACAGGTTTTCTTTTCCTGTTTCACGTTGTTTTCTTTTATTCTATTACTTGTTTTACTGATTTTGTTAGATTTAATGTTTGTTTTTATTGTTATATTACCTGTGCGTGTCCCAAATAAAATAGTTTTCTTTCTTTTTTTCTTTTATTCATCGGTTATTAACAAATATCAACCATTTCGTTGAATGAGCGAGTGAAAGAATGAATGAGTGAGTGAATGAATGAATGAATGATGAGTGAATGAATGATATTCTTCCCCTTACCTAATGGCTGCGTCTCGAAATCAATATCCACTGTTCCCGCTAAAGCATAGGCTATGACCAACAACGGCGACGCTAAGTAGTTCGCGCGGGTGTTGGGATGGATGCGACCTTCGAAGTTCCTGTTGCCTGACAGTACACCGCAGCAGACCAACTCGTTCTGTAAGAAAGAAACATGTCAAAGTCAAAGATTTATTTGCAGATAAATATGGTTACAAAGTTCTTACAATGATAGTTTATTAGTAGCTTAACATTATTAATCATAACATAATGGCATGCAAATTTTTAGTACACAGATTATTTAAATTTAAATTGAAGGAATTATTTTATAGTGTAGAAGGAATTCTCAATTAACCAGCTGCGCATGTTTATGAGACACTAAATTTTGCCATCCTGGATGAAAAGTAGCCTACCTTCTCCGGGTCATGATCTACCCATGTGCCAAATTTCATCCAATTCAGTGCTGCCGTTTTAACATGAAAGCGTAACAAACAAACAAACTCACTTTCGCATTTATAATATTAAAGTTAGGATTTCAGGTATAATTACCGGGTTTTGCATTTGTTTATTTTAGATTTTACCCGACTACGGCGAAGCAAAAAGGAGGGTTATGATTTTGACCGGTATGTATGTATGTTCATGTGTTCCCCATATCTTCTAAACTGCTCGTCACAATTGGACAAATGAGATCGTTAGAAGCGTCTTGATCGTCCGTTGGTTAAATGTAATGTGACTTCACATTAATTATTAAATATGGCGCCCTCTAAAGGACATTTTTATTTTATTTTTTCTCTTTATTTAAAAGTGTAAGTATACGTATTTTCGGTTCTTTTATTTTATAATAGAAGATATAAATTAGGGTCTGATAAGGACTCACCTTCTCGATAGTGTTAGCAATGTTATCGTCGATGGGCCCCGAGTTACCGATGCATGTCATACACCCGTAGCCGACGATGTCGAAACCTAGCTTCTCTAGGTATGGAACTACTCCGGATTCCTGAAAACAAAAAACAGAATCATCTGCCTGCCTTTTCTCAACTATGTTGGGGTCGGCTTCCAATCTAACCGGATGCAGCTGAATACCAGCATTTTACATGGAGCGACTGCCTATCGGACCTCCACAACCCAGTAACTGGGTAATACGATACCCCTTGGTAAGACTGGTTGTCAGACTTTCGGGCTTCTGACGACCCGTAACGACTGTCAAAGATCCACAAATGACAGCCGGGACCAACAGCTTAACGTGCTGTCCGAGGCACGGAGGAGTCACGATATGTAAAGATGGTCACCCATCCACGGACCAACCCCGGCAAGCGTAGGCTTAACCTGACGAATCGATCCGTGCGGCTGTTATTACTTAGCCACGAGCTCCTCCAAAAAACAGAATATATAAAATAAATTAACTTAAAAATTAAAAGCTGTTGTTTCTTTTGGGGTATTGGTAATAAACCAGTGTTTTTCAAGCTGTGGGTCGCGACCCCTTGGGGGGTCGCGAAGCCTTACTCAGGGGGTCGTGGACAAAGAAAAAGGCAAGTGTTTCTAGGTCCTACACTTCACACTAAAAATACAATTTCAGTCAGAAGGATGACCCTAGGGCCTAGGGGGTCGCTAGAATTTGTTAACTTCTAAAGGGGTCGCGTATTCAGAAATATTGGAAAACACTGGTATTAACAATTCATAGACGGGGTAGGGGTATGAGGAACAGGGTGTAAAGTTCACTCATCCACCATAGAAAAGGGAGGATCCTCCGACCAGACGGATGTTGTGTCTGGCGGGCAACTGCCCAATGATTGATGTTGGGTTCTTGTATATATGTCCACTGCACGGTAAAATCTAATTGCGCGATGCAGGATTTATGTGACGTCAGGATTTTTGATGAGTAGTTCGCATGTGGCGATGTAGACACCGCCACAGTTTTATTAAATTGCGTATAATTCGTGCTTCAAAGTTGACCACATCATCGCTTGATACAAGATCCCGACATCAATCATTGGGCAGTCGCCCGCCAGACATAACACCCATCTGGTCGGAGGACCCTCCCTTTTCTATAGAGGCTGAGTGAACTCTACACCCTGTTCCTCATACTCCTAAAAAACCATGTTAGCGGAACTATGTTTAATGACACATACCCTTTTTTTTTTTTGAGGGTGGGATATCATCAAATGACTTCTCCCGCTTGGGCGGAGCAGAAGGGCGTGTCAGACTTTTACTGACTAAAACCCACCCGTGTTCCTTCAGTTGCCTGTTGCCAGGGTTACGGTATCCCTTTCGGACTTTCCCGCAACCCTGGCAGGAATGAAACATACCCTAAGATAGTAGGTAACGACGCCAGATCCAGGTGACAAGGAAGTCTTGATGTAAGGAAGAACGCTCAGTCCGTTCTCTACCGCCTTCTTTGCTAGGAGACCTGAAAATATAATGAAAGTTTAAAATAATATATTTAGAAAATAAAGTGAGCGTAAAAACTAGTGTCAAGAACTGGGAGTATGTTTGTATATGAAGTTGTTCGTTGGTTGTATATTCAGTTGTTTGTTGGTTGTATATGAAGTTGTTTGTTGGTTGTATATGAAGTTGTTTGTTGGTTGTATATGAAGTTGTTTGTTGGTTGTATATGAAGTTGTTTGTTGGTTGTATATGAAGTTGTTTGTTGGTTGTATATGAAGTTGTTTGTTGGTTGTATATGAAGTTGTTTGATTATTGTATATGAAGTTGTTTGTTGGTTGTATATGAAGTTGTTTGATTATTGTATATGAAGTTGTTTGTTGGTTGTATATGAAGTTGTTTGTTGGTTGTAAATGAAGTTGTTTGTTGGTTGTACATGAAGTTGTTTGTTGGTTGTATATGGAGTTGTTTGTTGGTTGTATATGAAGTTGTTTGTTGGTTGTATATGAAGTTGTTTGTTGGTTGTATGTGTTTATTTATTGTGCATGAGCTGTGTTGGTATACAATGAGGGTGTGTGCTTGTTAGTTGTGTATATTTATAGAGTGTGTGACTCACCGGCTCCCAGCATCACACTAGGGTTAGAAGTATTGGTGCACGAGGTTATCGCAGCGATGATGACAGAACCGTGTGTGATAGAGTACGTCTTGCCATCGCTAAAGCTGAAGCTACCCGTAGTTGATAGGTTTGCGGGCGCAATGCCGTAGCCTTTGAAGCCGACCTGGGAAAAGAGGAAAAAAATGAATTTAAAAAAAAACCGGCCAAGTGCGTGTCGGACCACGCACAATGAAGGGTTCCGTAGTTAGGATGAATTCTTCCTAAGAACAAACTTAACATTGTAGTTGAAAAACATGTTCTCCCATACGTTCCGACTGCAAATATAAATTTGTACGCACAATATTTAGAGATTTACCATGTTATTTTAATACCATAGAATTCTTATAGGTTTTCCTGTAATGTATAGAACCATTTCCTGTATGTTTTTTCAAAATTTTAGGCTCAGTAGTTTCGGAGATAAGGGTGGGAATGGTCAATTTTCATAAAGGAGAATGCCATATTGTCGTACCAACAAAGGAGCTAGAGTGTCACAACCAAATGTAGTTCATAAAATTACTCCTATTTTTTAAATCAGATATACGATTTTGTTATGAAAACGATTCCCGGCTTTCGGACACCAAAAATAAAAGTCTTTTTTTACTTTTGTGGTACGTATTTTCCGCTTATGTCACTGACATTGCATTTCATTTCCGAATGTTGCCACTATGTTAAAATATAGGTACCTACCTGTCAACGAACATTAAAAAATGAAGAAGATAATTGTACCAATTTGCCATTTTATATTAGGATACAATATATTTTTATGTGTGTCAAAAAACATCTTTAGGTCACGCGTTACATCGTAATAATTTATTATTATGTTTTTGGAATACATTGCAAATACATGCATTTAATGAAAAGAGGACCTATTCAAAAAAGTAAAATGTCATTTGTACTGTGACTGTATTGCAATAATTATTCTGTGGCGCCGTCATGGATGACGTTACTTTCAATATTGGTTTCATCTGAACTATTTGAATAATAATTTATAATACTTATTAACAAAAACGGGGGTTCAGGTGCGTTTTCATAACGTAGTCTTTGTGTAATAATCCTTAGCGACGCCCTCAACTAGAGTAAGACATCGGCCAGCAAATCAGCGTCGCCGATGTATCCTAAACCGTTCACTAGTATTGTTAGAACAATTTAGAATATATTACATAGAAAATATATCCGTGGATATGATCGTGTTTTAACATCATAGATTGTACCGACGCGACGCCTGTAAGTATTACCTCACCTAGTAGAAGCATGTATATTCTAATTAGCTTCTAAAGTACCTACCTACTTCCGGGACTATTTATTCAATTTAAGGATTAAAAAACAGTTTTTATGCTTTCAGATCAATCCTGGTAGTTCCTATTCATAATGTTACAAATGTTTCGCATTGATACAAGAAAAACTCCCTGAGATTCCAAACTGATACCTGAACTAACACTTGGTCAAAATGTGGAGTGATGTGTGCTTTGGATGTGGACAGTCCATGCTACGTGTTGCAACAGTTGCAAGGCGTTCCCGAGTGCCACCCAATTGTCCTACATATTGTTTTATTTGTATATTTCTTTTCTGGTAGCGGTCGAGGTCATATACGTTATGTAAATATGAATATATCTTAACTGCGTTTTTCATTTTTGATATAAGTGCCTTATTAGGTACTAACAACATTATCACCTTATTATTATTTACTAACATGTGAAGTTCGAGAAGTGGGTGTACTATATAGTAAATACAACTCTGCCTAACTCTTCTGGGAAAACAGCCTGCTGTTATGTTAAGATTTCAAGATATTAGGAATCAGTAAACACAGTACTAAATTGATTACTTATTCAGACTACCAGCTGCACATACTATGAGTACCTACCTACATGATTATTGATATCCATTATCATTATAATTATATGAAACCTGACACCAAGAATTATTATTGACTACCAGTGATGTATTGTATAATCATCCATCAGGAAACAAGCGCCAAATCAAGAATAAAAAGCAACCAATATTAGGTACCGCTTCATTTGTCATCAACTTCACCATTTCGAGCCTGTCACTTTCTCGAACTTAACCTCAAAATATGAAGTAGATAAATGGTTAATAAATACGAATTGCGGGAATCCATGTAAAAAATAGTTAACAATATAAGAAGAGCATTGAATTCTCCTCTAAATACACTAGGTTTGGTTGTGACAGGCGGACTTTTCGCATGGTACAGGGTGCCCTACAATTCTGGTCATTCTCCTTTTCTTAAATATCCTTAAAATAATTTATTTTAAAATTATTTAAAAAAATGTATTTGAGGTCCTCCCAACTAGCCCTTTCATTTGATGTGTCACACGGTACAGTTTGCAAAACTATTAGGGTTCCGTACCTCAAAAGGAAAAAACTGAACCCTTAAAGGATCACTCGTGTGTCTGTCTGTCTGTCACAGCCAATTTGCTCCGAATCCAATGGACCGATTATGTTGAAATTTGGTACACATATGTATTTCTGTGACCGAAATACGGACGTGTAACGAAAATAAATGAATTGTGAATACGGGGGTCACTTAGGAAATTAAAAACACATTCGAGGCCGTCTTTGGGGACTGCCCATAGAAGCGAAAATTAAGCAACAATGCGTAACCTGAACGTAATTCAAACGGTAGACGGTAGATGGCGCTAAAAAAAACAAATCACTTCAAGCGTGACGATGACGCGAGTTCCATGTTTTTTGTCAAAAAGTGCTCAACGAGCCGAAAGAAGTTTTTACTTAAAAAAAATAAGTTTTGTCTCATAAACCTCTACCCACACCCTGTTAGAGAATGCAGGCGTGATGTACTAATCACAAGGCCGACAGACCTAAACCATAAATGCTAAAAAACTTTTTACAAAAAAAAACAACCGACTTCCAAAAAAAAACACAAAAAAGCTGAAAAATAACTTTAATTTCGGAAGTCGGTGTCTTTGCTTTTAAATTATTGTTTTTGCCACCGACTTCTGAAAATAAAGTTATTTTTCACTTTTTTAGTGTTTTTTTTGAGAACCTCCTCCTTTTTGAAGAAGTCGGTTAATAATGCACGTGTATTAAACTACACATAAGCATGTATGTAATACAAATATTAATAAGACCAAATCACTTCCGCTTAGTAAGCCATTTTGATTGTCAGTTCTTGGTAGTGACCTTGTTCAGTAAGCATCGTTTGAGACATCGATTTTGATACGGATTTGCCTGCTTTTTAATTTATCTAAAACATTAATATCATCTGCCTAGCATTTTCCCGACAATTTTGGGGTCCAGTCTAACCGGATGACTGAATACCAGTATTTTACATGGAGCCACTGCTTATCTGACTTCCACAACCCAGTAACTGGGTAATACGATACCCCTTAGTAAGACTGGTTGTCAGACTGTCGGGGTTCTGACGACCCGTAACGACTGTCAAAGATCTAGAAATGACAGCAGGGACCAACGGCTTAACGTGATTTCCGAGGCACGGAAGAGTCTCGGGGTGTAAAAATGGTCACACATCCACGGACCGACCCCGGCAAGCGTAGCTTAACCTGACGGATCGACCCGTGCGGCTGTTATTATTTAACCACAATCTAAAACATTATATGCGAATCAAAATTACATTGAGGTGTTTATTTAAATGACTCGGAGTTTGTTTGTCTGAAGAATAAGATCAGGATTGAAGTTGTGTGTCCCAGCAGTGGGAACATTATAGGCTGATTATGCTATACATAAAAACTCACCACTGCTCTCAAAGCGGTAAAGAAAAACATCGTGAGGAAACCGACATGTCCTAGAACCATAATATCGAAGATATGTGACATCTACCAACCCGCACTGGGCCCGTGTGGTGGATTACGGACCACTCCCCTCACAAAGAGGCCTGTGTCCCAGCAGTGGGACCATTATAGGCTGATTATGTATGCTATACATTGACACACAGACAGACAAAATTATGTCTACATAATAAAAACACGGAAGAGTGAAAGAAAATGCTGACTTTAAACGTTTTACGTAATAAAACATAACTATTGTACTTTTATTTGCACATTTTGTTACTGTGGCTTTCTTTTTGAGAGCGTTACTTGTTACTTTAGAGATTTAAATGGATTTTTTTTAGAATTTGTGTTTATAATAGATAAGTGTTTGTGAGTATTGAATATTGAGTGTCTCAAGTTTTCTATGGATTTAGGTAAGTGATGCATACAGGGTGTAAGGGACAGCCCTCCGCAGACTGATGGGATGAATTCAGCATATAAGAAGACGATCGGTAGATGAAATTATTTCAGGAACGTTATGGGAATCCAATGAACCTGATTTGTATTATTACCTCACGCGCAATGTATCGTTACCGTAGCAAAACCCGCGTAGCCGTACTCCCCGTGTCGGGGGGGCGCGCTCGAGTATTTTAACATCCATTGCTGGTTTTTTTTTATTTTAGCTGTTTTATGTACACAAATGGTGTGCTGCGTATAGAGAATGTAATTTTACATTCAAATAAAGGAATAGTAACAGAAAAAAACAATTAAAAAAATGAAAACTTTCCTGAGCTTTCCGGTGGAATATGATTCAAAATAAGGAGCTGAATGCCCCCTGTTAATTTGTGGAGGGCTGTCCCTTACACCCTGTATATTTTTTCGGTCTCATTAAAAAACTAGTTCAAACTTTGGTCCACGCCGAAACCTTCAAGCCAGTTTTGAACCCACTTCTTCGGAAAGGAAGAGGTTCTTTACTCCGCCAAAAATGAATCGATTTTGATGATCCTTTTTTTTGTTTGGTAGGTCATGCTTTAGAGGTGGTCAAATGGAAATGTGGGTGTGCTAAAGGTAGGCCTCTGGCTAACCCTTCGGGGAAACAAGGATTGATGTTATGTTATTTCTGTTTTCGCAAGATCTTTTCTTTGTCAGAAGTGTCATTTTTAGCTTATATTAAGGCGCTGAAAACAGGCAAACAGTAAAAGTACAACAACAGGCAACTAAACTTATTTTCCTTACTTAACTTGAACAAAAAAAATGCCAAATCTATACCTTTCTATAGTTGATGGTAGCGGAAAAAAAATATGTTAATCTTGAACATATTTTTTAGAACTTGGCTGTTAACAAAACACGTTTTGAAATAAAAATCTCGATACAAATTAACGGTAACCTTTTACTTAGAGTTCTAATCCAAAATATCTGTATTCAATATCAACGTACGTTGGTAATTTAATTAATTACAAGAACGTCTTATATGAATGCAGAACTTTGTTGTTTTTTATTTTCGATCTCTCAACTAATTTTTGAGTAAATCGATAATCCTACTAATATTATAAATGTGAAAGTTTGTGTGTTTGGATGTTTGTTACTCAATCACGCAAAAACGGCTGAATGGATTTGGATGAAATTTAGCAAACAGATAGTTTATAACCTGGATAAACAAATAGGATACTTTTTATCCCGATATTCCCACGATACGCGGGTGAAACCGCGGGGCGCAGCTAGTTCTTCATATTTTACAATAAATTATAAGCGTAAATCATTGCGCTTCTCTTTCTTTTCTATGCAGTCCGACAGTGACCGCGTTTTAGCTGTTGTCAGCGTCTTATGTTAATTTATTGCTCTGTGTATTAATGTGTGGTTGTTTCCTCAAAAGACCATTTCAGACACTAATCTACATGGTCCTCTTATGGCCTGACCAAGATTATGTCTCGACTTTAAAAGTGACTGTGACCTCCGAGTTTGTTTCGGACTTTCTTCTCAGAGTACTCAGATAGGAAACGCCGACCTCATCTAGCTTATTTTTACTATTTTATAATAATATGACGTTTAAAAATGATTCTGATAACCTATTTACGACATAAACAATTTCATTTTATTTAATTGCAAGAATTCGCAATATCATTATTTAACAAGAAAGTTGTAATTCCTAATAATTATAATATTAACACCACTTATTACAATTACGTAGTGGTCGTCATTAATGACCCAATTAGACAGTAATTACTTAAATTGACTCATAATAATAATATGGCCTAAGGAGGAATCATGATTGTTTATGTAGCAATCATTGTATGAATCAGTTAAGACAGGTTTATTTACTTATTTTTACCCAACTTGTCGAAGCAAAAAGGAGGGTTATGATTTTGACACATGTCATATGCTAACACGTGTGACTACGCATCTATCGGTCTGCTATTCAATTTAATGTGTCGTCACATAGCGGACGATGAAGACGTTTCCAACGATACCTCATTTGTCAAATTATAATGAGAAGTTTTGAAGTTATGAGGGAACAGATGAACATACATACATACCGGTCAAAATCATAACCCTCCTTTTTGCTTGGCTGTAGTCGGGTAATAAATATGAATAATAATATCAATTTGACCACAAAAAAAGTAGGTCATCGTTAAAATTGATTTAACTATCAATGAAGATACCGGAATCTTTGAGGTATTTATATACAGGTTGTGTTTTTATAAACAAAGTGACTACTTAGAAATGTTACAGGCGGAGACTGACTTAATTGTAACTTAACTAAAACTCAAAGCATTTATTTCAATTAAACCATTTACTGGCCGTTTTGAATTGTCAAGGAGTCGGTCAGTCAGAAATATCAAGCTAGTTGCCCATTCCAAAGCGTAGTAGGTACCTATGGAGAAGAACGGGCAAGGAACTCCACAGACACTCTTTTAAATCAAAAAATGGATACAAATAAACTGGTAACATCATGAGAATCATAATGTTGAAATTATACATGTGAGAACAATGTAGAAAGCACGTTAAAAGCGTCCGCAATTATAAAAAAAAAAAAAACAATTCATAAATTAAAATAAGCCATGGCAGCTAGATGACCAGTCACAACTGACGGCGCCCGTTCACGAACATGACGCATGGATCAGCACCATTCAGCTAAATGATCCAACACACGCGCCACCATCAGCGAGACATCTGAGTGAGCATGACATATTCCCAGCCGCCAACTCTCACTCGCCGAGTCGTTGAGCTCCTTAAGTTTTGAGTTGAGCTCCACTATTTCTGACAAGTTGCACTGACTGGACAGGTCCACTCAAATCTGTGTGGTTCTTTCCTCAAAAGACCATTTCAGACGCTAATCTACATGGTCCTCATTATGGCCTAAGTTTCTTTCGGCCTTTCTTCTCAGAGTAGTCAGATAGGAAACGCCGATCTCATCTAGCTTATTTTTACTATTTTATAATATGACGTGTAAAAGTGATTCTAATATCTTATTTACAGAATAAACAATTTCATTTCATTTAATTTTTTTTTGTAATGTATCTTTCGAGGCGAGGTTGGTTACAATACGGTGGAAAAATCACGTTTATACTTTCAATGTTAGTATTTATTTGATAGTTCCATAATACTCAGTGTGTTCATTTTTAGGGTTCCGTACCCAAAGGGGAAAACGGGACCCTATTACTAAGGCTCCGCTGTCTGTCTATCTGTAAGTCTCTATCTCAGGCTCTATCTCAGAAACCGTCATAGTTAGACAGTTGACATTTTTACAGATTATGTATTTCTGTTGCCGCTGTAACAAAAAAAACTAAAAAAAACAGAATAAAATAAATATTTAAGGGGGCCGCCATACAATAAACGTGATTTTTTTGCCGTTTTCATAGATAATAGTACGGAACCCTGCGTGCGCGAGTCCGACTCGCACTTGGCTGGTCGTATTTTTGTCTTTTGAAACACGCTTTATATGTTATAATAATTAACCAAACCACAAAAACGATAAGGTATATTTAGTCGCTATATATTTTGTTATAACCACAAATGCCATTATTATAACAAAAACTATTGACTTGGTGAGTATTATCATACTATTTAATTTTAATGTCATAAGCAGATCAGAGGAGCAGAGGTGGCCCAGTGGTAATGGCCACGACTTACGATTCGTAGGTCGTGGGTTCAAACCCAGCCGGGCGCTTTACTTTGTGTAAATAATTTTATCACCACTACTCTCAAAACGGTGAAGGAAAACATCGTGAGGAAACCGGCATGTCTTAGAACCATAATATCGAAGACATGTGACATCTACCAACCTGCACTGGGCCCGCGTGGTGGAATACTGGCATCTTCTGTGGGCCTAAAAAGGCCACATTAGCAATTCCTCTAAAAGTGATTCATTTCCTGAATTTTTTCCAGATTCATTTCCAGCTTTTATTTTTTTATTTTATGCTTACAATCTCATTACAGGTTCATGTTTGTTTTGTACCATTAAACCAGAAATGGTTTGTATTGGTACTCACATTCGCTATTAGAACACAACTAGTTAAAAAATCAACATATATTTACTTATTATAATTTTGGTTATATTCACTCATTAGCTGTCATTAGCAATTCCTCTAATTTGACACAAAAGCAATTCATAATCGGTGGACCATTTTACGAATCTCCATAGAAAACTGTCAAACAGATGAATTATTTCGTAATTTCTAATATCGTATATTTCGTAATCGCACGCAGATCATATTATGAATTGTCATTTAGTGACATATTTCGATGAATCATAATATTTCCTATTATGATTCTGCCAAAGTACCTGTTTTAAGCCGGGCCTAGACAAGTGACAATCGCTTCGAAAGCGTTTCGTATTTCTACCGACTTTCAACAGGATTGACATAAGCTTTTCAATATTGTCAGTCCTAAACATTTTTGCCTTTTCCATCAACGTTATCGCTGATAGAATGTCACTTTGTCTAGGGGCTCTGATCAATCGCTGTCCATCAGTCGAGATTGTGTTTAAAAGCAGACCCACTCTGCAATAAATACGGCCCACACCATCTCACAGAGAGGAGCCTGTGTCCCAGCAGTGGGAACGTTGTAGGCTGATTATGCAATTTTTTTTTTTGGTTTTCAGCTAATTTTCAAGATGGCGGACACCACCCCGTCGTACGATTTGGTGAGTTAGCTTATGAAGTGACAATTATTATCATAAAGCTAAATCACTAAATAGTATTACTGGGTATTAGCTACTTTGAGACAAGAAATCTACTGCTCGCAACGAACTGAGGATTTTGACAAAAATGTAAAAAGATCAAGAACTCTTACGAAAATTGAGTTTGTGTAACTTTCAAAAACTGCCTTGACTTTTCCCAACTATGTTGGGGTCGGCTTCCAGTCTAACCGGATGCAGCTGAATCCACAATCTGACCTCTGATCTGTCGAAATTTGAATCTGCTATCTGACCTCCACAACCCAGTTACTGGGTAACACGTCAGACTTTGTTGTTGTTTTTTATTGTGTTGTGTAACTGTATAATTATCCATGTTAGTGATCAATATTTTATATTTTACATGTTCGATTTTTTTCTTTTTGTTTTGTATGCTTTTATTACTTAGAAAATAAATATTTTCTTTTATAATATACTTGAAATATTATTTTTTATTAAATTATATAAGCAGTTTTATTTGTCTTCCTTATCATAGGAAATATTTGTTTATCACTTAATTGTTGTTTATTTCACTGCTTTTCTTATTATTTTAAAACAATAACTTCTAGGGCTAAAATAACAAGGCAAACAATAACACAACTGTTTTGAACAGATAATAAAATAAACAAAATTTTTAAGAAGAAACTGTTTTTTTTTTTAGACAAAATAATCTGAATTATTTGTTTTTTTTTTCTATATTTCATGTTTCTGTCGAATTATGATGAATATATATATATTTTTTAATTACATTTTTTTTTTTTTACTAGCTTCCGCCCGCGGCTTCTCCCGCGTGGTATGTCGATAAAAAGTAGCCTATGTCCTTCCCCGAGATGCCATCTATCTCCTTGCCAAATTTTATCGAAATCCGTTGAGTGGTTTAGGCGTGAAAAGGTAACATACAAACAGACAGACAGACAGAAAGACACTACAGACAGAGTTACTTTCGAATTTATAATATTATTATTATTATTATATTATGGATGCTAGTTGATTCTTCGACATGGTTTCATTAATACCGTAGAGTTATGACGCCTGCCGTTAAGCCGTAGGTCCCGGCTGTCATATGTGGATCTTTGGCAGTCGTTACGAGTCGTCAGAAGCACGAAAGTCTGACAACCAGTCTAACCAAAGGGTATCGTATTACCCAGTTACTGGGTTGTGGAGGTCAGATAGGCAGTCGCTCCATGTAAAATACTGGTATTGAGCTGCATCCGGTTAGACTGGAAGCCGACCCCAACATAGTTGGGAAAAGGCTAGGCAGAAGAGAGAGAGTTATGACGCCTGTAATCCCCGAATGGTTAGGCAGAGATGTACCTATAGTATCCCACATTTTGGCCAGTTATGTTATGTCTCATGTAATAGGGAGCGAGCCTATTGCCATAAACCGGGCACAGATCCAGACTCCCGGCTGCTACTGAGAACTTACTTACAGATGAAAAAATCTAATAACTCTGACGAGAAATTAAATTAAATGAAATTATTTATTCTGTAAATAGGATATTGGAATCACTTTTACAAGGCATATTAAAAAAAAAATAAGCTAGATGAGGTCGGCGTTTCCTATCTGACTACTCTGAGAGAAAAGGCCGAAACAAACTCAGAGGTCACAGTCTCTTTTAAAGTCATATGGCCTGACATAATCTTGGTCAGGCCATATGAGGACCATGTAGATTAGCGTCTGAAATGGAATTTTGAGGAAAGAACGACACGGATTGGAGTGGACCTGTCCAGTCAATGCAAGCATTTGTTATTGTCACTATACTTTGAGTACAAATTAACAAAACATATTTTTGACACTCGCAGGTTCCTCTAATCAATAACACTAATTGTTTCCACCCCTAATCCCAGGTAAATTACTTACACTATAAGGTGCCACTAATAATCACTAACGATTTAATCTTTCTCAATTAGGTAATTACTTATTGTTACCTAATTAAAGACAGGTACATCTCATTAGTGATTTTAATATAAATACTTTGACATTTCGAAATTCAAATCAGTATTCCCTTGACACTTGAACAAGTAAGTTGTAGTAAGAGAGCTTTAAAAAAAAAGCTGTTTTATAACAAGTGATAATTTTGTGAAGTGGCATGTGTCATCTACCTTTTCCCAACTGTTGTCGTCGGCTCCTAGTCTAACCGGAAGCAGCTGAATACCAGTAGGTATTTTACATGGAGCGACTGCCTATCCGCTGGGTAACACGATACCACTTGGTAAGACTAATTATAAGAAATATACCTCTCAGTAGTAGTAGTCACTCACTCAGTAGACATGTTTTTTATTCTGTCACTGGGTGTAGTGATAACTGCCGCTGTATGACAGTAATCATCTCTGATCTGACTGCTGGCGAGTGATACCGATCGTCACATTTTTAACACAATAATAGTTCTTCCTTATCATTGTGTCTCTCAGCGTTAGTAGTCACTCACTCAGTAGACATGTTTATTATTCTGTCACTGGGTGTAGTGGATACTGCCGTTGATTGACTATTTTGTCATTCGATGTAATGCTTATTTCGAATTACCATCAAGTTTTCAGCATGCTAACTTTCAGTAGCAGTGATCATTCACTCAGTAGACATGTTTTTTCATTCTGTCACTGGGTGTAGTGATAACTGCCGCTGTATGAATATTCATCATACCCAGCATTAGATTTTATCAGGCGATTTCATTTGCCGCCATTTCAAGTTATTTTTTTGTCGCTTTGGGACAGTAGTCACTCACTCAGTAGACATGTTTATCATTCTGTCACTGGGTGTAGTGATAACTGCCGTCGATTGACACTTTACATCATTCTTAAATCGTTTATTTCTACCTATCATCTTTATGCATCATCATATTTGTCCCTCAGTAGTAGTAGTCACTCACTCAGAAGACATGTTTATCATTCTGTCACTGGGTGTAGTGAATACTGCCGTCGATTGACACTTTACATCATAATACAAATCGTTTGTTTCAACCATCATCTATAATCATCATCATATTTGTCTCTCAGTAGTAGTAGTCACTCACTCAGTAGACATGTTTATAATTCTGTCACTGGGTGTAGTGATAACTGCCACTGATTGACACTTTACATAATTCTTAAATCGTTTATTTCTACCTATCGTCTTTATGCATCATTGTATTTGTCTCTCAGTAGTAGTAGTCCCTCACTCAGTGGACATGTTTTTCATTCTGTCACTGGGTGTAGTGATAACTGCGACTGATTGACTATTCATCATATCTAGCACCTAGCAAAAGATTTTATCAGGCGATTTCATTTGCCGAAATTTCAAGTGATTTTTTTGTCGTTTTGGGACAGTTGTCACTCACACAGTAGACATGCTTTTCATTCTGTCACTGGGTGTAGTGATAACAGCCGCTGATTGACACTTAACATCATTCAAAAATCGTTTATATCAACCTATCATCTTTATGCATCATCGTTTTTGTCTCTCAGTACTAGTAGTCACTCATTCAGTAGACATGTTTTTTTATTCTGTCACTGGGTGTAGTGATAACTGCCGTTGATTGAACATTTCATCTTTCTATGTAATGCTTATTTCGAATTACCATCAAGTTGCCAACATGTTAAGTTTCAGTCGTAGGCGATTTCATTTGCCGAAATTTCAAGTGATTTTTTTGTCGTTTTGGGACAGTTGTCACTCACACAGTAGACATGCTTATCATTCTGTCACTGGGTGTAGTGATAACAGCCGCTGATTGACACTTAACATCATTCAAAAATCGTTTATATCAACCTATCATCTTTATGCATCATCGTTTTTGTCTCTCAGTAGTAGTAGTCACTCACTCAGTAGACATGTTTTTTTATTCTGTCACTGGGTGTAGTGATAACTGCCGTTGATTGAACATTTCATCTTTCTATGTAATGCTTATTTTCGAATTACCATCAAGTTGCCAACATGTTAAGTTTCAGTCGTAGTAGGCATTCACTCAGTAGACATGTTTTTCATTCTGTCACTGGGTGTAGTGAATACTGCCGTCGATTGACGCTTTACATCATTCTAAAATCGTTCATTTCAACCATCATCTATAATCATCATCGTATTTGTCTCTCAGTAGTAGTAGTCACTCACTTAGTAGACATGTTTTTCATTCTGTCACTGGGTGTAGTGAATACTGCCGCTGTATGACTATTCATCATACCTAGCATTCGATTTTATCACGCGATTTCATTTTTTTCACTCAGGAGACATGTTAATAAGTCTGTCACTGGGAACGTGATGACTGCTACCGAATGATACTGATCGTCACACTCTTATCATAATAAAGCGTTCATCCTTAAAGTCTTAGCAGTAGTAGTCACTCACTCAGTTGTTATGTTTAAAAAATTGTCACTGGGTGTAGTGATTACTGCAGCTGAATGGCACAAATATCATCTCATCTTCTTTATTATAAATTGTTTTTAGCATCATTTTCATCGATTTGTCTTCCAGTAATAGTGATCACTGACTCAGTAGACATGTTTTTACATTCTGTCACTGGGTGCAGTGATAACTACAGCAGAATGACAGTAATATGCTCATTCTCTAGTCATTCTTTTTTGTTAACATAGTTGGTCTCTCAGCACCAGTAGTCACTCACTCAGTAGACATGTTTTTCATTCTGTCACTGGGTGTAGTGATAACTCCTGCTGAGCGACGATTTTCATCACATTGAGTCCAACAATTTATCATTTTGAGACAGTCGTCACTTAGTCCGTAGACATGTTGATCATTCTGACCATAGGAGTTTGATGACTGTAGCCAAATGATACGAACCATCACATTCTTATTTTATTACTAATATCATTTTGTATGTCTCTCAGTAGTAGTAGTCACTCACTCAGTAGACATGTTTTTCATTCTGTCACTGGGTGCACTGAATACGGCCGTTGATTGAACATTTCATCTTTCTATGTAATGAAATACCATCACTCCAGTATATTAACTTTCAGTAGCAGTGATCACTCACTCAGTAGACATGTTTAAATAATTCTGTCACTGGGTGTTGTGATAACTGCAGCCGAGAGATACTGACATCGTACGATGTAAACCAATCATCTCATTTCTGTTGTAATTAATATTGTCCTTAGCATTATTTGTCTCTCAGTAGTAGTGATCACTCACTCAGCAAACATGTTTATAATTCTGTCACTGGGTATAGTGAAAACTGCCGGTGATTGACCATTTCACCAACTGTATGTAATGCTTATTTCGAATTACCATCACGTTTCCAGTATATTAACTTTCAGTAGCAGTGATCACTCACTCAAGAGACATGTTTAAATAATTCTGTCACTGGGTACAGTGAACACTGCAGCTGAATGACACAAATCATGTCATGTTCGTTGGTATTATTTATTTTCAGCACCATTATTATCCATTTATCTCCCAGTAGTAGCGATCACTCGCTCAGTAGACATGTTCACATAGCTGTCACTGGGTGTAGTGATAACACTTCTGAATGATAACATTACAGTAGAACAAATGTACTGTAACAGAATCTCTTCGCTTCAGTTTTCACTAACTCAGTAGACATGTTTTTCATTCTGTCACTGGGTGTAGTGATAACTTCTGCTGAGCGACGATTTTCATCACATTGAGTCCAATATTTTATCATTTCGAGACAGTTGTCAATCACTCAGTAGACATGTTGATCATTCTGTCACTGGGAGTTTGATGACTGTCGCCAGATGACACAAATCATCACATTATTGTTATTTTACTAATATCACTTCACGCGTCTTTCAGTTGCAGTGATCACTCCCTCAGTTGACATGTTTAAATAATTCTGTCACTGGGTGTAGTGATAACTATCACTGAGTGACACTGACCACCTCATTACTGTCGTATTGAATGATGATAATTGCATTTTTATGTATTTACCATCCTATTCTATCATTCTATATTACCATCATCATTTTGTCTATCAGTATCAGTAACCATCCACTCAGAAGACACGTTTATAATTCTGTCACTGGGTGTAGTGAATACTGCAGCTGAATGGCACTTGTCATCATTATTACCCATTTTGTCATTTACTCTACATACTACAGTTCATTTTAAATGAGTTTTTTGTCACTTTTGGGTAGTTGTCACTCATTCAGTAGACATGCTTATCATTCTGTCACTGGGAGCGTGATGACTGTCTTCAAGTGATTTCATCAATATTATTAAATCATGTTGTTTTACTTGCATGAGTACTAACTAGTGTGAATTATTATTTTGCTTATATTTTTTTTTACAATTTTTTAGAGGTCCTTACCCAAAGTGTAAAACGGGACTCTATTACTAAGACTCCACTGTCTGTCTGTCTGTCCGTCTGTCTGTCTGTCTGTCTGTCGGTCTGTCACCAGGCTATAACTCATGAACCGTGATAGTTAGACCGTTGAAATTTTCACAGATGATGTATTTCTGTTGTCGGTTGTCGCTATAACAACAAATACTAAAAACAGAATAAAATAAAATATTTAAGGGTACGGTACGGAACCCTTCGTGCGCGAGTCCGACTCGCACTTCGCCGGTTTTTTTTAATTTATTTATTTAGAATTCTCGCACACAATAAGGTACAAACGGCTACACATCAAGCTATACATTTCCAGTATAAGCTGATCTCGCATTGTATAGGATTTCCGTACACTGCGAGATCAGCATAAACTGGAAGTGTATAGCTTGATATGTAGCCGTGTGTACAAAGGCGAACTTAATGCCTTATGCATTCTCTACCAGTCAACCAAGGGTGGTGAAGAAATAAGATGGCAAGTGATCTGGTGTTACGGCTTATAACATAATAATTATAATTGCAACATAATGACGCTTTATTCTTTAATGTGAAGATTAAAATGTATTCACTAATCACTCATTGACAACTAATTAGCGACAGGCACATCTCATTAGTATTTTAAATATAAATAGCTATGGTGATCCCGAATTTAAATCAGTTCCTACTTGGAGTTTGTACTAGTAACTAGTTTAATCATGTGGTGATGTTTTAACATAAGTGTCTTCCTGTAATTGTGATTGCAATAGTAAGCCGCGAGAAAGCTTGAAGTAAGGACAAAACTGGTCATCATCATCTGCCTAGCCTTTTCCAACTAGGTTGGGGTCGGCTTCCAGTCTAACCGGATGCAGCTGAATACCAGTATTTTAACACCTCCACCGACCTCCACGAAAGAGGGAACTGGTAAGGTTTTTTTTTTTCCTTTCTACATTGTCCTGTGCTAAGGCCTCCCTCCACTCCTTCTATCTTTCGCGAGCCCCCTTCTTTCCAGTTTTGATGGAACCTATCCAACTCGTCATTTCATTATCTTCAAATAATGCATTTGTTTTGGCATAATATGTATAGTGGATGGGGATACATTGTATACTATATAACTCTTGGTAGTAGTTGTCACTCGCTCAGTAGACATGTTTGACATTCTGTCACTGGGTGCGTGATGATTGCTGTTGATAGTTGCTGATCGGAACATTTTTATATCACAGCATTATTATTGTCTCTCAGTAGTAGTGATTACTCACTCAGTAAACATGTTTATAATTCTGTCACTGGGTGTAGTGATTATTGCTGCAAAGATACATACCTCGCCATCTTGTGAAACGAAAAGAAAATTATCACGACCTTTTCTCGACTCACAATATTTCAGTAGTAATTTTCACTCAGTCAGTAGACATGTTCATAATTCTGTCACTGGGAGCGTGATGATTGCTGCAGAAGTGTAATTTGATCATCGTCATCTGTGTATGTAAGAATTTCTTCCGCCCAAAATTTTCATTCTACAAATCGTTTATTTCTACCTATCATCTTTATGCATCATCATATTTGTCTCTCCGTAACAGTAACCACTCACTCAGTAGACATGTTTTTATTCTGTCACTGGGTGTAGTGATAACTGCCACTGATTGACACTTTACATCATTCTACAAATCATTTATTTCAACCTTATCATCTATAATCATCATCGTATTTGTCTCTCAGTAGCAGTAGTCACTCACTCAGTAGACATGTTTTTATTCTGTCACTGGGTGTAGTGATAACTGCAGCTTTGAGAAGCTTCTCACCATTGTTTGCATTTAATTTTGGAGTATTCATTAATGTTTTAAAACGACTCTCTTCGCAATAGTTGTTACTCACTCAGTAGACATGTTTATAATTCTGTCACTGGGTGTAGTAATAACTGCTGCCAAGTGAAGCAAATTAAAATATATTTTTTTGGATTTATCTTTAATCTTTGGCTTCTACCATTGTTTGGTTTCTCAGTAGTAGTAATCACTCACTCAGTAAACATGTTGTTTATTCTGTCACTGGGTGTAGAGATAACTACCACTGACTGACGCTGACCTGATACTAAATCGAACACTTTTATGCTATATTTTCTATTACGTAAAAGCTGTTTTTATCACTGTTACTCAGTAATAGTCATCATCGTCATCGTCATCGTAGAACACTCAGTAGTAGACATGTTTAAATTCTGTCACTGGGAGCGTGATGACTGCTGCTGAGTGATGATACAGTTTTCGTCAAGTAAAGAAATAAGTACGTAGTAATCACTCACTCAGTAAACATGTTTATAATTCTGTCACTGGGTGTAGTGATTATTGCTGCAAAGATACATACCTCACCATCTTGTGAAACGAAAAGAAAATTATCACGACTTTTTCTCGACTCACAATATTTCAGTAGTAATTTTCACTCACTCAGTAAACATGTTCATAATTCTGTCACTGGGAGCGTGATGATTGCTGCAGAAGTATAATTTGATCATCGTCATCTGTGTAAGTAAGAATTTCTTCCGCCCAAAATTTTCTCTCACTCTACATCATTCTACAAATCGTTTATTTCTACCTATCATCTTTATGCATCATCGTATTTGTCTCTCCGTAGCAGTAATCACTCACTCAGTAGACATGTTTTTATTCTGTCACTGGGTGTAGAGATAACTACCACTGACTGACGCTGACCTGATACTAAATCGAACACTTTTATGCTATATTTTCTATTACGTAAAAGCTGTTTTTATCACTGTTACTCAGTAATAGTCATCATCGTCATCGTCATCGTAGAACACTCAGTAGTAGACATGTTTAAATTCTGTCACTGGGAGCGTGATGACTGCTGCTGAGTGATGATACAGTTTTCGTCAAGTAAAGAAATAAGTACGTAGTAATCACTCACTCAGTAAACATGTTTATAATTCTGTCACTGGGTGTAGTGATTATTGCTGCAAAGATACATACCTCACCATCTTGTGAAACGAAAAGAAAATTATCACGACTTTTTCTCGACTCACAATATTTCAGTAGTAATTTTCACTCACTCAGTAAACATGTTCATAATTCTGTCACTGGGAGCGTGATGATTGCTGCAGAAGTATAATTTGATCATTGTCATCTGTGTATGTAAGAATTTCTTCCGCCCAACATTTTCTCTCACTCTACATCATTCTACAAATCGTTTATTTCTACCTATCATCTTTATGCATCATTGTATTTGTCTCTCCGTAGCAGTAATCACTCACTCAGTAGACATGTTTTTATTCTGTCACTGGGTGTAGTGATAACTGCAGCTGTGAGAAGCTTCTCACCATTGTTTGCATTTAATTTTGGAGTATTCATTAATGTTATAAAACGACTCTCTTCGCAATAGTTGTTACTCACTCAGTAGACATGTTTATAATTCTGTCACTGTTGCTGAGTGATACTATCATCACGCTAAGAAGAAACATTATTATAAAATATGTTATATTTATCAGCGGGTTTTTTTCCGTTGATTATTTGTATTGATTAATCGTTATTAGTTCTTCTTAATTATTTTTCTAATTAATGAATTACCACCCTATTTGTTAATCACTCATTAAGACAAGAAAGGACAGTAATTGGCACATTT
The DNA here is from genome assembly GCA_947522985.1 of Lithophane socia. NCBI lineage: Eukaryota > Metazoa > Arthropoda > Insecta > Lepidoptera > Noctuidae > Lithophane > Lithophane socia. The sequence continues at coordinate 1,312,263 of OX383281.1, read as the reverse complement.
TCAACGTAACAGGTACATCTCATTAGTACTAGGAATATAAATACTTGTGATTTTTTAATATTTAATCAGTATTCGTTGGGCACTTCCACTAGCGACAACTTCAGTGAAGTATCCCAAGTCATTCCTAAAGTGGCATGATATCTCAGGGGCAAAAAAAGGCGTTGGTCTATCTCCCTCAGTAGCAGTTTTCACTCACTCAGTAGACATGTTTATAAATTCTGTCACTGGGTGTTCTGATGATTGCCGCCGGGAGAGACTTATACCATCATGTCATCAATAGAATTTGTGTTGTTATATCAGATCATCATCTGTTCATCATCAGTTGTCACTCACTCAGTAGACATGTTAATAAATTCTGTCACTGGGTGTAGTGATGATTACTGCTAAAGGATATTCTCATCAAATCATCGAGATTATAGGAAATTCATAATTTAAAATATATTTAGACAATAATTTGTTACTTAAAAACATTTCAGATTTTATTAAGTATCGACAGCAGCAGTTTTCACTCACTCAGTAGACATGTTTGTAATTCTGTCACTGGGTGTAGTGATCACTGTTGCTGAGTGATACTATCATCATTTATCATCACAATAAGAAGAATCAGCATCTTTGAATATGTCATCAATAATTTTAAAAAGCAGTAGTAGTCACTCACTCAGTAGACATGTTTATAATTCTGTCACTGGGTGTAGTGATCACTGTTGCTGAGTGATACTATCATCATTTATCATCACAATAAGAAGAATCAGCATCCTTGAATATGTCATCGGTAAATCTTAAAAGCAGTAGTAGTCACTCACTCAGGAGACATGTTTATAATTCTGTCACTGGGTGTAGTGATCACTGTTGCTGAGTGATACTATCATCATTTATCATCACACTAAGAAGAATCATCATCAGTGAATATGTCATCAATAATTTTAAAAAGCAGTAGTAGTCACTCACTCAGGAGACATGTTTATAATTCTGCCACTGGGTGTAGTGATCACTGTTGCTGAGTGATACTATCATAATTTATCATCACAATAAGAAGAATCAGCATCCTTGAATATGTCATCGGTAAATCTTAAAAGCAGTAGTAGTCACTCACTCAGGAGACATGTTTATAATTCTGTCACTGGGTGTAGTGATCACTGTTGCTGAGTGATACTATCATCATTTATCATCACAATAAGAAGAATCAGCATCCTTGAATATGTCATCGGTAAATCTTAAAAGCAGTAGTAGTCACTCACTCAGTAAACATGTTTATAATTCTGTCACTGGGTGTAGTGATCACTGTTGCTGAGTGATACTATCATCATTTATCATCACACTAAGAAGAATCATCATCAGTGAATAATTATGTCATCAATAACTTTTTAAGCAGTAGTAGGGACACAAGTATAAACACGTTTCCTGAGTGAGTGCACTCAGGAAACATGTTTATAATTCTGTCACTGGGTGTAGTGATCACTGTTGCTGAGTGATACTATCATCATTCATCATCACACAAAGAAGTATCATCATCAGTATAAACTAACCTTACTGGTCAGACAGTCCTGGAAGTCTTTCTTCATGACTGACACGGACACCCTGTCCTGGGGCCTCTTTGGGCCACTCACTGACGTCACTACCGATGACAGGTCCAGTTCTACCACCTGGAAAATAAATTTAAAAATTCAATTTAATTTTTTTTATTTTCACATAAACCTACATGGGCACTTATGAAACGTCAGAAGCTAGGTGCACGGTTCCAATTGGTCGTTTCCTATGGAGAAGAGCCGGCAAGAAAAACCACGGTTACACATTTAAAAATAACTGCTTTTGACAATGTTTTTTTTTGTAATAAACTACTTTTTTTTTAAATGCCTTAAGCCCTTTCATTTTATACCCAACACGACGTGATATTTTTTTATTATTATTGACTTCGTGTCCTCCAATGTGCGCCATATACAATTTAATGACGTATAAACAGCGATACCTCATTTGTCCAATTTGTGGTGAGAGGTTACGAGTTTACGAGTTTACGGCTGTTACGGCGTACAAATTTAGAGGTACAGTACCTACATTAAGTTATCTTAATGTACTGTACCTCTAAATTTGTACGCCGTAAAGGCAAAACATGACTGTGACATAATTTATTGTAACATCTTGCATGCCTTGTGTGTGTATACTCGTGTTTTGGACAAATAAATGACTTACTTACATGCCGGTCAAAATCATAACCCTCCTTTTTGCTTCGCCGTAGTCGGTTAAAAATGGAATACGAGTCTTTATTACATTTTAGTAAGTGTGTGATCTTACCTCAGAGAAGACTGGATCCTGATCAGCATTATTGTAGTCCCTGAACTGCTTGGTGGCGCGCAGGTAAGCTTCAATGATGGAGATCTTTTCCACGGAGCGGTCTGGAGACGAGACGAGAATTTTATTAGAATAGGAAAAATGCATGTATTTTTTCCATATTTTTATTTGATAGTTTACATGGCCAAATAATCTCTATATATAAAAATAAATCCCTATTTCCCTTGGTCACGCCATCACGCTAAAACAGCTGAACGGATTTGGATGAAAAGAGAATGCCATATTGTCGTACCAACAAAGGAGCTAGAGTGTCACAACCAAATGTAGTTCATAAAATTACTCCTATTTTTTAAATCAGATATACGATTTTGTTATGAAAACGATTCCCGGCTTTCGGACACCAAAAATAAAAGTCTTTTTTTACTTTTGTGGTACGTATTTTCCGCTTATGTCACTGACATTGCACTTCATTTCCGAATGTTGCTACTATGTTAAAAATATAGGTACCTACCTGTCAACGAACATTAAAAAATGAAGAAGATAATTGTACCAATTTGCCATTTTATACTAAGATACAATATATTTTTATGTGTGTCAAAAAACATCTTTAGGTCACGCGTTACATCGTAATATCGTTTAAAATCGTTTTTGGAATACATTGCAAATACATGCATTTAATGAAAAGAGGACCTATTCAAAAAAGTAAAATGTCATTTGTACTGTGACGTATTGCAATAATTATTCTGTGGCGCCGTCATGGATGACGTTACTTTCAATATTGGTTTCATCTGAACTATTTGAATAATAATTTATAATACTTATTAACAAAAACGGGGGTTCAGGTGCGTTTTCATAACGTAGTCTTTGTGTAATAATCCTTAGCGATGCCCTCAACTAGAGTAAGACATCGGCCAGCAAATCAGCGTCGCCGATGTATCCTAAACCGTTCACTAGTATTGTTAGAACAATTTAGAATATATTACATAGAAAATATATCCGTGGATATGATCGTGTTTTAACATCATATATTGTACCAACGCGACGCCTGTAAGTATTACCTCACCTAGTAGAAGCATGTATATTCTAATTAGCTTCTAAAGTACCTACCTACTTCCGGGACTATTTATTCAATTTAAGGATTAAAAAACAGTTTTTATGCTTTCAGATCAATCCTGGTAGTTCCTATTCATAATGTTACAAATGTTTTGCATTGATACAAGAAAAACTCCCTGAGATTCCAAACTGATACCTGAACTAACACTTGGTCACAATGTGGAGTGATGTGTGCTCTGGATGTGGACAGTCCATGCTACGTGTTGCAACAGTTGTAAGGCGTTCCCGAGTGCCACTCAATTGTCCTACCTATTGTTTTATTTGTATATTTCTTTTCTCTGTCCTGGTAGCGGTCGAGGTCATATACGTTATGTAAATAAGAATATATCTTAACTGCGTTTTTCATTTTTGATATAAGTGCCTTATTAGGTACGTACTAACAACATTATCACCTTATTATTATTTACTAACATGTGAAGTTCGAGAAGTGGGTGTACTACGAGTATATAGTAAATACAACTCTGCCTTACTCTTCTGGGAAAACAGGCCTGCTGTTATGTTAATATTTCAAGATATTAGGAATCAGTAAACACAGTACTAAATTGATTACTTATTCAGACTACCAGCTGCACATACTATGAGTACCTACCTACATGATTATTGATATCCATTATCATTATATATAAAACCTGACACCAAGAATTATTATTGACTATCAGTGATGTACTGTATAATCATCCATCAGGAAACAAGCGCCAAATCAAGAATATAAAGCAACCGATATTAGGTACCGCTTCATTTGTCATCAACTTCACCATTTCGAGCCTGTCACTTTCTCGAACTTAACCTCAAAATATGAAGTAGATAAATGGTTAATAAATACGAATTGCGGGAATCCATGTAAAAATAGTTAACAATATAGGAAGAGCATTGAATTCTCCTCTAAATACACTAGGTTTGGTTGTGACATGCGGACTTTTCGCTTGGTACAGGGTGCCCTACAATTCTGGTCATTCTCCTTTGGCACAGGGGTAGACCATGACCTGGAATAGGACATAGGATACTTTTTATCCCGATATTCTCACGGGATCGAGACTTACGCGGGTGAAACCGCGGGGCGCAGCTAGTAGTTAAAAAAAATCGACGGCAAAAAAGCAATTTAAAGTTAGTACGTTGTATATATGCTAGTCGCGCGGTAAACCTAGCTTGCGCGATGTAGAATTTTGTGAGACGTTAGTGTAGTTGTGTGGCGGTATCTACATCGCCACATGCGAACTACGCTTCGAAGACCTGACGTCACATAAATCCTGCATCGCGCAATTAGAGTTTACCGTGCAGTGAACATATATACAAAAACCCAATATCAATCATTGGGCAGTTACCCGCCAGACACAACACCCGTCTGGTCGGAGGATCCTCGCTTTTCTATGGTGGATGAGAAAACTTTACACCCTGCTCCTCATACCCCTAAAGTTGCATGTTACGATGTAGAGAATATGGGTTTCGTCATAAGACACGTGAACCTTCGTTGAAAATACTGCAAACATTGTTCTGACTACGCAACACTTTATAACTACACTAGCTTCCGCCTGCGGCTTCGCCCGCGTGTAATCTTTATAAATTATACCCTATGTTACTCAGGGTGAATGCAGCTTTCTAATGGTGAAAGAATTTTTGAAATCGGCGCAGTAGTTTTTGAGTTTATTCATTACAAACATACACACAAAAATACAAATCTTTCCTCTTTATAATATTAGTGTAGAAGTGTAGACTAGCTTCCGCCCGCGGCTTCGCCCGCGTGACATGTCGATAAAAAGTAGCATATGTCCTTTCTCAGGCTCTAGACTATCTGTGTACCAAATTTCAATTAAATCGGTTCAGTTGTTTTGGCGTGAAAGCGCGACAGACAGACAGAGTTACTTTCGCATTTATAATATTAAGTATGGATTGCATTTGATGAATATTTTTACTTTTGTTATGACTAGAACTAACTCAGAATAGTATAAATATTACGTTCATCGATCATTCCGACTTTTTCGACTTTTATGACTGAGATTAATATCTGACTTCTCTAGCCTCAGTATAGCCACAGATATTATAATACTACGTACAGATACCCAATCCCATACAAAGAAATGACACCACCCTAAGTCTGGCTATTGAGCTGGCTAATTTTCATCCTCCATTTTTTTAACAGATGGCAGCATCAGCGACTCACTAATTGCCAGAGACTGGATTTTTTTCTTCCTTTTTTACGTTTTTTCTTCCTAGGTGTTCAATTTTTATATTTCTACGTAAAGTACTAGTAAAAAAAAAAGTTGTTTCGATTTTCCTTATTAATGAAATGACTTAAACGCAAGTTTAAAGTGTTAAGTTTATTATCCCTGTCATCACTTGAGTAAAACGCCATCTATCGCAAAGAGCTCTCGACAAAATGATTTACAAATGGCTACTATATCATTCTAAGGGTTCGAATTGAAGTAAACGGCTTAATTTCAGTTTTTTATTGAAAATACGAGATTTATGAGTGCAAATACATAAATCAGCGTTAAACAAAGATGTTTAGATTTTTACTAATATTACCTCAGCCAAAATTTGCCGTATAACGCTTTTTAGTGATTGTTAATTTCATAAATTGTTACTTATGCTGCCATCTATGATTTTTTTTCAAGACTAATTATAGTTTGTTCGAGTTGAGACCCCATGGTATAGCATAAACATCTGTTCATAACCATGTCGACTATTCTAACTTTTCTGAGTCCACCGACTTACTAGTCTGACTGAGATACTGCAGCGAGCGCTCGTCGACCGGGAAGTGCGCCACCGTGGCACCGAACTCGGGACACATGTTGGCGACCGTGGCGCGGTCCGCTATGCTGAGAGCGGACACACCGGGCCCGTAGAACTCCACAAACTTACCGACCACGCCGAGGGAGCGCAGGTGCTGGGAACAAACAATTATGGTTCAGGCTTCATATTTTAGAGGCATGAGGAACAGGGTGTAATTAGATATTTATGCAACTGTTATATAACATAACTGTAACTGTTATATGAGATTGACATCGACATTAACTGTACTGGTGTTGCTAAGATTAAAAAAACGCTGAGCAAGAATTTCTTTGACAATGTATAGCTTATGTATGTACAACATTGTACACGCTAGATTTGATTTAAGTACCTATTATTTAAGGTTACTACTGTATTTGATATATTAACTACTTTTTTTTTTATCTGTGAAAGCTTGTAATTGGCCATCATTCAATCATTGTTTTAATTATTTTAAGTTTATAGCTGTAAGCATTCCAAAAGTGTAAAATAAAATAAATAAATAAATAAATAATAAGGGGTATTAAAACACGAATGTGGGTTTATCTATATCTATACATGTATATATAATAGTATCACATGAGTGTTTTAATACCTAATTATATACAGTTGCGTACAAGATTTTATCTACACCCATGATATGAATCCTCTATAAAAGGTTCTTTGCAATACTAATATCGAACAAATATGGCGGGATACGACACACGTGAATTCGAATAAACTATAAGTTTTTTTTTTAATTACTATGCTTTTTTAGTGAAACGCGCCTGCATGACAGCGTTCTTTTTTTTTAATGGGTTGCATTATGTAATTCAATACAACATTATAACACCTGTTTGGATGATATAATGATTCATGCTGATCCTCAGCCTAGTTTGAATAAATGACTTTTGATTTTAATTATGTGAAGTGCTGCTTAGTCTGACAACCAGTCTTGCCAAGGGGTATCGTATTACCCAGTTACTGGGTTGTGGAGGTCAGATAGGCAGTAGGCAGGCAGATGATGAAGTGCTGCTTACCTTAGTAATAGTGAGCACCAGGTCAGTGGATGTCACGAGGGGGTTCAATTCCCCGACGAGCTTGTATCCAACCACTTTGGGTAACAACATGCTGATAGCCTGCCCCAGCATCACGGCTTCCGCTTCGATACCTGTAAGGAGAGAAATTAATGTTTTATATACATACTATCTGCCGCCAGCGGCTTCGCTCGCGTGTATTCTTTATAAATTATAGCCTATGTTACTCAGAGTGAATGTAGCTTTCAATGGTGAAAGAATTTTTGAAATCGGCGCAGTAGTTTCTGAGTTTATTCATTGCAAACATACACTCGAAAATACAAATCTTTCCTCTTTATAATATTAGTGTAGAAGTGTAAACTCAAACTCAAAGCATTTATTTCAATTTAACCATTTACAGGCACTTTTGAATTGTCAAGGAGTCGGTCAGGCAGAAATATGAAGCTAGTTGCCCATTCCAAAGCGTAGTAGGTTCCTATGGAGAAGAACGGGCAAGAAACTCCACGGACACTCTTTTAAATCAAAATATTGTTACAAAAATAAAAATTATAAAACTAAAACCGAACTACAGCAATAAAGTCAACTAAAAAGGTATAAACAAGACATCACGGACAGACAAATTGAAAATCCGGAGTCAAAATCCGGAGTCCCACGTGTTAGGGGGCATAAATCGAACAGATAACGTGTCACAGTCACACTTAGACAGTTGTCTAGCCATATTTCATATTTCAATACAGTAATATTGCCAAACATTACACAACAGGGAAATATTTGACATCTATTTGCGACGTTGCCCACTTTCACAATAAACGCTCTTAAGAAACAAAACAATAATATAATAGTTATTTATGCAACTGTTATATAATAAGGGGTATTAAAACACGAATGAAGCCAAGTGTGATAATAGTATCACATGAGTGTTTTAATACCTAATTATTTACAGTTGCATACAAGACTTTATCTACACCCATGATATGAATCTTCTATAAAAGTTTCTTTGCAATACCAATATCGAACAAAAATGGCGCGGTACGACGTGAATTCGAATTTTTCGAATTCGAATGTGTCTTTTGTTTTTAAATTACGGCGCTTTGTTGAAACGCTCGTGAATGACAGTGTTCTTTTTTTAAAATGAGTTGCATTATGAAATTCAGTACAACATTATAACACCCGTTTGGATGATATTATGGTTACTATGACACTGGTTGTTTTAATGTTGGCAATAAGCTCTTTTTCAGAAACTTTTAGAGAGGATTTATAGCATGGGTGTAGATAAATGATGTGGAAACATTTTGAAGCAATCTTATTATTAACGAAATATTATAATATAATGTATGGTGTGTGTCAAGTCCCTCACCGCCCACGCCCCAGCCCACGACGCCCAGCCCGTTGATCATGGTGGTGTGGCTGTCGGTGCCCACGACGGAGTCCGGGTGCAGCACGTCTCCGCTGAACACGACGCGCGCGAGGTACTCGAGGTTCACCTGGAAAACAATTATCATATTTTCCATCACATGTTAAAGAAAAGTTTTTAAGGAAAGCGGCCAAGTGCGAGTCAGAATCGCACTCGAAGAGTTCCGTACCACCGTACAATATTTAACACCACATTTTAGACCAATAGATGGCATCCTGGCTCGTGGCTAAGTAATAACAACCGCTCGGGTCGATCCATCAGGTTAAGCTTCGCTTACCGAGGTTGGTCCGTGGATGGGTGACCATTTTTACATATCGAGACTCCTCCGTGCCTCGGAAAGCACGTTAAGCCGTTGGTCCCGGCTGTCATTTGTGGATCTTTGACAGTCGTTACGAGTCGTCAGATGCACGAAAGTCTGACAACCAGTCTAACCAAGGGGTATCGTATATTACCCAGTTACTGGGTTGTGGAGGTCAGATAGGCAGTCGCTCCATGTAAAATACTGGTATTCAGCTGCATCGGGTTAGACTGGAAGCCGACCACAACATAGTTGGGAAAAGGTTAGGCAGATTGAGATGGCATCCTGGGGAAGGACATAGGCTACTTTTTATCGACACACCACGCGAGGGAAGCCGCGGGCGGAAGCTAGTTGCAAATAACTACTACTAGCTGACTCATCAGTTTTACATGGTGTGAAACTTAGTTGCAAATGCAGGTTAAATACCTGGTGCACAATGCCAGATCCTGGTGGCACGATGAGCATGTTATCAAAGGCCTGCGCGCCCCACTTGAGAAACTGGAAGCGCTCCTTATTCCTCTCAAATTCTAGCTCCTGGTTCTTGTTTAGCGCATCTGGACTGAAAACAACACATATAGGTATTGATAAACACTTCTCATTCAAACCATGGGTAGTTGACTTAAATATAAAAATAAATGACCGAGTATCAACAAAAAAAACGTTATTTTCATTAAAAGTTTCTATGCGACACCGTGCTCGCATGCAAACAAAACAAGAATCATCAAAATCAATTTATAATTGGCGGAGTAATTGGGTATCAAAAACACAAAAAAAAAATTATTGAATTGAGAACCTCCTCCTTTTAGAAGTCGATTAAAAATTGACAACATACAAACATACATACAAACATGATCAGCCTATAATGTTCCCACTGCTCGGACACAGGCCTCCTCTCAGTGAGAGGATGTGGGCCATAATCCACCACGCGGGCCCAGTGCGGGTTGGTAGATGTCACATGTCTTCGAATGTTTGGTTGTGTACTTCTCCAGGTCAATGTCTACCCAGATGCTAAATTTCATCCAAAACCGTTCAGCTGTTTCAGCGTAACAGCGTAACAAACAAACTCATCATTAGTTAGGATCGTCAGAAGCCCGAAAGTCTGACAACCAGTCTTACCAAGGGGTATCGTATTATCCAGTTACTGGGTTGTGGAGGTCAGATAGGCAGTCGTTCTATGTAAACTACTGGTATTCAGCTGCATCCGGTTAGACTGGAAGCCGACCCCAACATAGTTGGAACAAGGCTAGGCAGATTGATTGAATATTAGTTAGGATTATTTGAATTTTGGACCAAACCAATGAAATCCTACTAATATTATAAATGTGAAAGTTTGTGTGTTTGGATTTTTGTCACTTAATCACGCAAAAACGGCTGAATGGATTTGGATGATATTACAGATCCATACTAATATTATAAATTCGAAAGTAACTCTGTCTGTCTGTTTAGCTGTATGTAACCTTTTCACGCCTAAACTACTGAACGGATTTCGACAAAATTTGGCAAGGAGATACTCGTAGATACCATCTTGGGGAAGGACATAGGCTACTTTTTATCGACATACCACGCGGACGAAGCCGCGGGCGGAAGCTAGTTCTTCATAAATGAGCTAGGCTGATATTTAGACCTACCTCCTTGCAAAGTCCACCTGCACAGAGTGATCTATGACCAGGTCAGCTGGACATATAGGGTTGATCTTCTGAGGGTCGCCGCCCAGGTTTTTAACGGCATCTCTCATGGCTGCGAAGTCCACCACCGCTGGTACTCCTGTCAAGTCCTGTAATACGAAATAGATTATTTATTTATTTATTTATTTATTTATTTAACCATTTATGCACACACATATAAATACAGAAAAGAAGAAAGGAACAGAAAAATTCGTACAAAGGCAATGCTTATTTCTAAAGAAATCTCTTCCAGCATACCTGCGATAGGAAAGTAGATAAAAGAGATTATTTAATACTACTATTAATAATACAAGTTAAATTAAATTTAAAATACCCCCGACAAAAACAAAGCTTCTAATAAACGATTTTTTTATAGCTAAGAACACTCTCTATCAAGTCACCTTTCAAACAAAACCAAAAAAATCAAAATCGGTTCAGCCGTTTGAGAGCTACGACGGCGCCAAGTCACCTTTCAAACAAAATCAAAATCGGTTCAGCCGTTTGGCAGCTACGATGGCGCAGAGATACACACGGATACACACGTTAAACTAATAACACCCGTCTTTTTCCGTCGGTGGGTTAAAAAATAATTTATAATCGGTAGTTTTTTTTTAATAAATTCTATTAAAGTCGCTGTAAGGTAAAATTTATTGGAATTATTTATAAAAATTCCATCTCATCTTTAAAACTCTTGTCTTGATCACATTAGCAATTCCTCTAAAAGCAATTCCTTTCCTGAATTTAATTTATTTAATTCCATTTTACGTATCTCCATGGAAAACTGTCAAATAGATGAATTATTTCGTAATATGAATCGCACGCAGATCATATAAAAAAATGTCAGTTTGTGAGATTTTACGATGATTCATAATATTTTCCTATTATGATTCTGCCAAAGTGACTGTTTTGAGTTCCCTGGTCTCCTACTCCTCACCTGCATTATCACCCTGGCGGGCTTGAAGGCGATCTCCACGGGTATCTACCACCAGCTCTCCACCACGTTTAGGTAGCCAGATCCTGGTACCTACATCCACCTGGTCTCCTCCTCACCTGCAGTATAACCCTGGCGGGCTTGAAGGCGATCTCCACGGCGTCTCCCGCCTGGTTGGTCTCCCACTGCAGCACGTTTTGCACATCTTTCTCCAGCACCTGGAAGCCGTCGCAGTTCCGCACACACGACTCCAGGAGTACCCGCACGGAATATGGCAGCCGATCTGGAAAACAATTATGGCTGAATAGAATAGAATAGAATCCTTACTAATATTATAAACGTGAAAGTTTGTAAGTATGGATGGATGGATGGATGGATGGATGTTTGTTACTCTTTCACGTAAAAACTACTGAATGGATTTGGATGAAATTTGGCAAACAGATAGTTTATACCCTGGATTAACACATAGGATACTTTTTATCCCGATATTCCCACGGGATCGAGACTTACGCGGGTGAAATCGCGGGGCGCAGCTAGTAGAATATACTTATTGTAAAACATGAGTGTACACATCAAATAATTATGTGCGAAGTCTTACCCTAAAATAACAGGTAGATTTGCATGTTTTTCCATTTATGGCGTACAAAACAACATCATTTTTGGTTTAGAATAAACCATAAAAAAGCAACATTTGAGTTTACAAAACAAACTATGAGACATATCTTAATCCTAAAGCTAATTTGTTTTTACAAATTCGAGGGTAAAATTGTGAAAATGCTGGTTTGAATAATCATAATCTGCCTGGCCCTTTCCTAATAAGGAACATAGTTATATTGGGGTCGGCTTCCAGTCTAACCGAATGCAGTTTAACGTGCTTTCCCACGTACGGAGGGATCTCGATAATTATGTTATTGGTCACCCATCCACGGACCGTCCTCGGCAAGCGCAGCTTTAGGCGTTGACAACAGGCAAACGGTAAAAGTAGGCTTGACTTAAACAAAAAAACCGGCCAAGTGTGAGTCGGACTCGCGCACGAAGGGTTCCGTACCATCGTACTAATATTATAAATGTGAAAGTTTGTGTGTTTGGATGTTTGTTACTGAATCATGCAAAAACGGCTGAATGGATTTGGATGAAATTTGGCAAACAGATAGTTTATAACCTGGATTAACACGTAAGATACTTTTTATCCCCATATTCCCACGGGATCAAGACTTACGCGGGGCGCAGCTAGTTCTATCTATAAAAACGGCAAAAAAATCACGTTTGTTGTATGGGAGCCCCCTTAAATATTTATTTTATTCTGTTTTTTTACCCGACTACGGCGAAGAAAAAAGGAGGGTTATGATTTTGACCGGTATGTATGTATGTATGTATGTATGTATGTATGTATGTTCATCTGTTCCCTCCTATCTTCCAAACCACTTATCACAATTTGACAAATGAGGTATCGTTAGAAGCGTCGTGATTGTCCGCTGGTTATAGGCTATGTGAAGTCACATTTAATTAAAAATGGCGCCCTCTAGAGGACATATAGTGAGGAACTTAAAAAAAAATATGGTTTAATCGTACCATGTTGGGTATCAAATGAAAGGGCTTAATGAGCAAATTTCAAAAATATATATATTATAACCCCAAAAGATTAAAAAAAAAATCAAGTAATAAAAACTTAAACCCAACTACGACTTAAAAGGTATAAACAAGACACCACAGACAGACAAATTAAAAATCCGGAGTCACACGTAATCTGTTCGATTTATGCCCTAACACGTGTGACTCCGGATTTTTAATTTGTCTGTCTGTGGTGTCTTGTTTATACCTTTTAAGTCGTAGTTGGGTTTTAGTTTTTATTACTTGATTTTTTAGTATTTGCAGCTATAGCGGCAACAGAAATACATAATCTGTGAAAATTTCAACTATCTAACTATCACGGTTCATGAGATACAGACGGACGGACGGACAGCGAAGTCTTAGTAATAGGGTCCTGTTTTACGCTTTGGGTACGGAACCCTAAAAACGTAGCAGTTATTACCCGACTACGGCGAAGAAAAAAGGAGGGTTATGATTTTGACCGGTATGTATGTATGTATGTTCATCTGTTCCCTCCTATCTTCCAAACCACTTATCACAATTTGACAAATGAGGTATCGTTAGAAGCGTCGTGATTGTCCGCTGGTTATAGGCTATGTGAAGTCACATTAAATTAAAAATGGCGCCCTCTAGAGGACATAAAGTGAGGAACTTAAAAAAAAAAATGGTTTAATCGTACCATGTTGGGTATCAAATGAAAGGGCTTAATGAGCACATTTCAAAAATATATATATTATAACCCCAAAAGAATTTAAAAAAAAATCAAGTAATAAAAACTAAAACCCAACTACGACTTAAAAGGTATAAACAAGGCACCACAGACAGACAAATTAAAAATCCGGAGTCACACGTAATCTGTTCGATTTATGCCCTAACACGTGATTTTTTTTATTACTTGATTTTTTTTTAGTATATTGTGTATCTTACGACTTGCAAGCTAATAAATTATAAATACAGTCTACATTGGCTTGTGCAACGGGTGTGTGAATCCGTGAAACCGTGCACCGTGGGACGCTATCGTCACACAATACAGCTGCAGGCGGCGCTTTCTATCTCTACGAAGAATAGACATAGCTTTTTCTATACAAAGTGACAGTTTTTTTCTTCATTTTTGACATCCACCGTAGAAATGTTTCTACAATCTGTCATTTTGTCTTTCATTTCTAACGATCTTTGTCTACGTCTTTTTGTAGGTAGACTATTTCGGAAGAAAGTTTTCTATCCTTACTATCAAGATCACACTGACAACCGATAAATCCTATGACAAAACTGACAAAACAAAGAATTCTGAGTCGAGTTATGTAAAAGAGTGAATTACGTAAAAAGTGCAGTTGACTCTTTCTACTTTGCTTCAGTCGTACTGTCTACAGGAAACGTAATTTTTGTCTACTCTTCCGTCGACAAAACGGTGCTCATGCTACGCCTGCTGGTAGCACTAACCGTCATGTATTCGGAGTATTTTAATCGACACGTGTTTGTTTACAAACATCTCTGACGTGAACATTGCTGCGAGCCGGAATGTGCCGGTGACTTACCGGTACAGTACAACTACTTTTTAATGTCCCTCGACAAACTTCGTGTCGCTCTTTCGCCCGGTCTGCACCAAGTGCAAAGGGCAACTGGTAGAAATCCGACATGTACAAATCAATCTGCTTGCCTTTTCCCAACTCTGTTGGGGTCGGCTTCCAGTCTAACCGGATGCAGCTGAATATCAGTATTTTACATGGAGCGACTGCCTATCTGACTTCCACAACCCAGTAACTGGGTAATACGATACTCCTTGGTAAGACTGGTTGTCAGGCTTTCGGGCTTCTGACGACCCGTAAAGACTGGTAAAGATCTACGAATGACAGCCGGGACCAACGGCTTAACGTGCTTTCCGAGGCACGGAGTCTGGGTATGTAAAGATGGTGACCCATCCACGGAACAAGACCGGAAAGCGTAGCTTAACCTGATGGATCGACCCGTGCGGCTGCTATTAATTAGCCGAACAAGTACAGTCCCACTATTTACCCGACTACGGCGAAGAAAAAAGGAGGGTTATGATTTTGACCGGTATGTATGTATGTATGTATGTATGTTCATCTGTTCCCTCCTATCTTCCAAACCACTTATCACAACTTGACAAATGAGGTATCGTTAGAAGCGTCGTAATTGTCCGCTGGTTATAGGCTATGTGAAGTCACATTAAATTAAAAATGGCGCCCTCTAAAGGACATAAAGTGAGTAACTTAAAAAAAAAAATGGTTTAATCGTACCATGTTGGGTATCAAATGAAAGGGCTTAATGAGCACATTTCAAAAATATATATATTATAACCCCAAAAGAATTTTAAAAAAATCAAGTAATAAAAACTAAAACCCAACTACGACTTAAAAGGTATAAACAAGACACCACAGACAGACAAATTAAAAATCCGGAGTCACACTTAATCTGTTCGATTTATGCCCTAACACGTGTGACTCCGGATTTTTAATTTGTCTGTCTGTGGTGTCTTGTTTATACCTTTTAAGTCGTAGTTGGGTTTTAGTTTTTATTACTTGATTTTTTTTTTCTTAATGTGCAAAGGAGAACTGATAGAAATCCGACGAACTTGGCGAAAGGACATTAAGAAAACACTTTTTACAAAAACCGATTTGAAAAAAAACTACCAAAACGTGAAAAATAACTTTAATTTCGGAAGTCGGTGTCTTTGCTTTTCAATTTTCGTTTTTTGCCAACGACTTCTGAAAATAAAATTATTTTTCAGTTTTTAGTTTTTTTTTTTTAAGTTTTTATTCAAATCCGACTGGTAGTTCCAGAAATAGCGTGATAAAAAAAACAAACTATTCAATTTTATTACATCAGTATAGAGATAGGTGCCAATACGTCTACATTCCGTCTTCATGCTCGAGTTTAGCTTACGTGACTCCGCACGCGTCCGCGCGGGGTATTTGACCTTTCTGGCCAAGGTCAGGAAGCTATTCGACTCGGGTGTAACGTCTGACGACCTCTGTACGCGTAACATAACCACCATAAAAACGGGTTTTGTCGACGAAAGAATAGACAAAATAAAAAAATAAAAGTTATAAAACTAAAACCCAACTACGACAAAAAAATCAACTAAAAAGGTATAAACAAGACACCACAGACAGACAAATTAAATATCCGGATTCACACGTACCTAATGTGTTCGATTTATGCCCTAACACGTGTGACTCCAGATTTTTAATTTGTCTGTCTGTGATGTCTTCATACCTTTTTAATTGTAGTTGGGTTTTAGTTTTTACCCGACTACGGCAAAGAAAAAAGGAGGGTTATGATTTTGACCGGTATGTAAGTATGTTCATCTGTTCCCTCCTATCTTCTAAACCACTCATCACAATTTGACAAATGAGGTATTTTTAGAAGCGTCTAGATCGTCCGCTGGTTACAGGCTATGTGACGTCACATTAAATGGCGCCCTCTAGAGGACATAAAGTCAGGGACTCCCATACACTCCCGCTCGCGTGGTGGATAACGGCCCACTCCCTCTCACCGAGAAGAGGCCTGTGTCCCAGCAGTGGGAACATTATAGGCCGATTATGCTACCCATACACGGACTTACCTCGGCAAGCATGCTTAATGGCTTGCCTTCATGGAACTCAAACATACCTGGCGAAATGTGTGTGTACTATAGGTACATCTCTGCCTAATCCTTCGGGGATTACAGGCGTTTTATAAACAGTATCCGCTTCTATAACAAGTTGCCGAAGTCGGTTACAGAACTTAGCGATGGAAAGTTCAAAACCCACATCAAACGTGTCCTTATCAAAAAAGCATATTATAAGATTAAAGACTACGTTGAAGACAAGGAAGTTTGGCAATAATTCCTTCTGCACATGTGGCTTCCCTGGTACCTCATTAACGGCTTTTATGTAAGAGTCTATTAACTGCTCCCAAATTACCATATTTATTTTCTTTACATTCATCCTTGACATATAATCATTGTATTTGACATTATATACCTGCAATTAATTTCAACTCTTAGTGGCTTTTGTGGACAGGATTATAATTATTCAATTTATTACAGTTGTAATAGCAATCACTTCAATTGGTTTAAATAGGTTTTTATTTTTATTTGAATTCTAATTTTATTATCATTAGTCTTTTAGATAGATTATTTTCTATTTTGTGAATGTGAGAACGTTGTAGGCTTATTGGACTGTAGATTTATTGAACATCTTCTATTTTTGTTAAGTACCTACCTGGTACTTACTTGTTGAAAGGCCTACATTGTCCTCCCATGCCTACCAACACTGTAATTTGAAAGTATTGTAAAAGCAAATTATTTTTAAAAGAGTAACCATGGAGTTTCTTGCCGGCTCTTCTCCATAGGAAACGACCAATTGGAACCGTGCACCTAGCTTCTGACGTTTCATAAGTGCCCATGTAGGTTTATGTGAAATAAAATATTTTGATTTTGATGTTATGTTATGTAATTTAGTATCAGCTATTACATTAGATACACACCCAAATGGTACTGTACAAGGTCTAAGTGCCCATCGATAACAACGATGAATTTTAATTCCAGCTGACTTCTGACCCCCACCCGAATTGTCAATCACTACAGTTATCAAGGCAATTATATAACAATTGGTTCTGATAAAGGTGTTTTCTCAAACATGCTTGGAATTTTGACAACGAGCATTATTTTGACAACCTTCTTCGGGATAAATCGAAATTGCCGTACTGTTCAAAAACAAATGACGATGCGGCCGGCAAAGTAAGTATGAAAATCCATATCTGTCGTGTTTAGCGGCCAAATAAATGACTATGAAAACTCATATCTGTTGTGTTATTTAAAAAAAATCAAGTAATAAAAACTAAAACCCAACTACGACTGAAAAGGTATAAACAAGACACCACAGACAGACAAATCAAAAATCCGGAGTCACACGTGTTAGGGCATAAATCGAACAGATTACGTGTGACTCCGGATTTTTAATTTGTCTGTCTGTGGTGTCTTGTTTATACCTTTTCAGTCGTAGTTGGGTTTTAGTTTTTATTACTTGATTTTTTTTTAAATTCTTTTGGGGTTATAATATATATATTTTTGAAATGTGCTCATTAAGCCCTTTCATTTGATACCCAACATGGTACGATTAAACCATATTTTTTTTTAAGTTCGTCACTTTATGTCCTCTAGAGGGCGCCATTTTTAATTTAATGTGACGTCACATAGCCTATAACCAGCGGACAATCACGACGCTTCTAACGATACCTCAATTGTCAAATAGTGATAAGTGGTTTGGAAGATAGGAGGGAACAGATGAACATACATACATACATACATACATACATACATACATACATACATACATACCGGTCAAAATCATAACCCTCCTTTTTTCTTCGCCGTAGTCGGGTAAAAATGGAACGAACTTTTTCAGCGCATCAAAGATTTTATTTAAATTTCGATTTGGCTTGCAAATAGAGCTGTTTCAAATAAAGAAGAAACAAATGAACAGCAATGGCGCGTGAAAAATTATCGTTGTTCGTCATTGATTCTGGAATTATAATTAAGTTACTTAGTTTGAATTTCCGCGCATTGTTTGAGAAAAGTACTATACAAGCCTTGGCCACACACAACCAGCAAATAGCCCAGTTTTCGAGTTTCTGTATTCAGCTACATCCGGTTAGGCTGGAACGTGCATAAGCATACCATAATTAGCCTATAATGTTCCCACTGCTGGGAAACAGGCCTCCTCTCTGTGAGAGCGAGTAGGTTCTAATCCACCACGCGGGCCCAGTGCGGGTTGGTAGATGTCACATGTCTTCGAATTTTTACCCGACTACGGCGAAGAAAAAAGGAGGGTTATGATTTTGACCGGTATGTATGTATGTGTGTATGTATGTTCATCTGTTCCCTCCTATCTTCCAAACCACTTATCACAATTTGACAAATGAGGTATCGTTAGAAGCGTCGTGATTGTCCGCTGGTTATAGGCTATGTGAAGTCACATTAAATTAAAAAATGGCGCCCTATAGAGGACATAAAGAGAGGAACTTAAAAAAAAAAATGGTTTGATCGTACCATGTTGGGTATCAAATGAAAGGGCTTAATGAGCACATTTCAAAAAAAAAAATATTATAACCCCAAAAGAATTTAAAAAAAATCAAGTAACAAAAACTAAAACCCAACTACGACTTAAAAGGTATAAACAAGACACCACAGACAGACAAATTAAAAATCCGGAGTCACACGTAACGGTTCGATTTATCCCTAACACGTGTGAGTCCGGATTTTTAATTTGTCTGTCTGTGGTGTCTTGTTTATACCTTTTAAGTCGTAGTTGGGTTTTAGTTTTTGTTACTTGATTTTTTTTAGTTCTAAGACATGTCGGTTTCCTCACGGTGTTTTCCTTCACCGTTTTGAAAGCAGTGGTGATGAAATAGTTCACACAAAGTAAAGCGCCTGGCTGGGTTCGAACCCACGGCCAACAACTCGTAAGTTGGGACAGTTACCAATGGGCCACCACTGCTCACACTGGAAACTAACCTCAGGATAATTTAGAATAGGCTAGTGAGTTGTTTTCGAATTTCATCGGGCGAAGTTTAAAAACAGTAGGAAAACGTCAAGAGGACAGTTTTGAGTATGAATGTCGATGGCTATAAGAGTAGGAGAAGACCAAAGAAACGATGGATGGACTGTGTGAAAGATGTCAAAGTCAAATAATTTATTTCAAATAGGCACATATATGGCACTATTGAACGTCAAACAAAGAAATAGAATTGATTCTAGTCGCCCCTTCCAAAAGGTAGTTTTCGTATGGAGAAGAATGGGCAAGAAACTCCATCGTTACTCTTTTAAAAATGTTTTACAATATTTTGTATACATTAATTATATAATTATATGTGATGATATGACTAGAAAGGAGGTGGCTACCGAAATGACGACTAGTACTGTACAGAAGTCATCATCTGCCTAGCCTTTTCCCAACTATGTTGGGGTCGGCTTCCAGTCTAACCGGATGAAGCTGAATACCAGTATTTTACATGGAGCGACTGCCTATCTGACCTCCACAACCCAGTAACTGGGTAATACGATACCCCTTGGCAAGACTAGTTGTCAGACTTTCGGGCTTCTGACGACCCGTAACGACTGTCAAAGATCCACGAAAGACAGCCGGACAGTTTACCCTACCTACGCTATTTCACTTAGGGGTATGAAAAATTGATTACGACCGATTCTCAGACCTACCGAATCACTATCACTACATAGTATATAACCCTCCGTTTTTCTTCGCCGTAGTCGGGTAAAAACAAAGTCGGTTTCTCTGTCCCTACAAATCCCTATTATGTATGCTTAAATCTTTAAAACTACGCAACGGATTTTGATGCGGTTTTTTTTTAATAGATAGAGCGATTGAAGAGGAAGGTTTATATGTATAATAACTTCACAGTTTTTCTGTATTGTATTTAGTATCATCAGCATTGCACCCGTGCGAAGCCGGGGCGGGTCGCTAGTATACATATAAAATTTCATATAAATCGGTCAAGCCGTTTTGGAGGAGTATGGCAACTAACACTGTGACACGAGAATTGTATATATTAGAAAATATAATAATAAATAATCAGTTAGTCACAAGAGCATACAATCTTCGTCAGAGGGCCATCCCGTTATCAGTAGGCATAGATAAGTACTGTCATTCAAACTTATCAAAATCTTTGTGTAAATATTTATCTCGATATTTATTACCTTGAACTGGGTTTATGGATAAATTGCACTGGTTGTAAAATCCAAATCAAAAGTAATTTATTCAAACTAGGCTGAAAATCAGCAATCATTTTTTTTGGACCTGAATACCAGTATTTTACACTAGTAGCGCCCCGCGGTTCCACCCGCATAAGTCTTGATCCCGTGGGAATAACGGGATAAAAAGTATCCTATGTGTTAATGCAGGTTATAAAATATCTGTGTGCAAAATTTCATCAAATTACGTTCAGTAATTTTTGCGTGAAAGAGTAACAAACATCCATCCATCCATCCATCCATCCATCCATCCATCTTTACAAACTTTCGCGTTTATAATATTTGTAGGAAGTAGGATGAAGCAATTGCCTATCTGACCTCCACAATTCAGTAACTGGGTAACACGATATACCCCATGGTAAGACTGGTTGTCAGACTTTCAGGCTCCTTTTTTTTTTGAGGGATGGGATATCATCAAATGACTTCTCCCGCTCTGGGCGGAGCGGGAGGGCGTGCCAGACTTTTACTGACTAAAACCCACCCGTGTTCCTTCAGTTGCCTGTTGCCAAGGTCCCGGTATCCCTTTCGGACTTACCCGCAACCCTGGACCATCCGCCATGCTGCCTCAATGCCTATTGTTAGAGGTGACATATATCTTTGAAGTTTTTCTTTATATAAACTCACCATATTTTTCTCCTAGCCCTGTTACGTCATAATATTTGAATTCCTTTCCATCAATGTTGATGGACTTCAGGAGGTAGTTGTACGGGTTGTTGGTGGCTGGAACAAATAATATTATTATGTTAACAATTTAATGACACTGAACTACTAAATTTTATCTAAATAGGCTATGAAAAGTAGATGATAATCTTGAGATAGGAGATTATTCAGCCATTGTTAATTTTTTTAACCGAAAATTAAGGTACTGGTCAGAATATGATCATTTTTGATGTGTGAAATCTTTCCTCACACTTTCCTGCAATCTGTGGGAGTGATTTGGTGAAAAGGGACGGAAGTGTGTAACAGGAAGCCGGGAGTCTAGAAGAAGTGCTAGAGTTGGCCGTCAGACGGTACCAAGTACTAACCCATGGCTGCCTAATTTGCCTATGTGAGTTTCATAACATGGGAGTATTGTAAGCGTAAGAACGCCAAAATCCATTGCGTAATTTCCTCGGAGGTGTGGTGTGTCCATAATACGAGGGTCATGTCAAAAGAAGTTAGATATTCTTTACTCATTTGTTTGACACTGGCAAGTTATTCACTATCATTTGTTTATTCACATATTTGAAACAGTTAGTACTCGAACAGTAATATTAGCTTGGTGTGACAAGCGACCGCAGTCAGGAATCTGAGGCTCTAGACAAAGTAACATTCTATCCGCGATAACGATGACGGAAAAGGCAAAAATGTATAGGACATAAGCTATCGAAAAGCTTATGTCAATTCTGTTGAAAGTCGTTGTAGAAATACGAAACGCTTTCGAACTGATTGTCACTTGTCTAGGCCCTCTGGCACCTTCTCGGGCACCACGATGCGGTGCCCCACACGTCTGCCAGAACACTCGAACTTTTTTTAACTCAATAAACGTGTCTATCCTCCCTCACCCACCATATTCCCTGACTTAGCGCCTTGTGATTTTTACCTGTTTCCAAGAAACAAAGGAAAAACTAAAAGGGAAAGGTTTGAAAGCAAAGAACGCACCGACTGCCTATAATTTCGAGATTGCTGAGGTATCTAAAGAAGAGTGGTCAGAGGTATTTTCCAATTGGTTCAGACGTATGGAAAGTGTATACGTGCTCAGGGTGAATCCTTCGAAAAGATCGATACTTGTAATAAAGAATAAATTTTACAATTTTTGAGTACCTATCTAATTTCTTTTGGCATGACCCATGCATTTTATTTTTCTTTTTTCTTTTGACCCATGTAATTATACATTGAAGTAATGCAAAGGTACATGTACAAGGCAGATGTGAGTGGAAACGCCGGGAGGGGACGCCCTAGGACGTAATTATAATGACCTTATTGGTGATGTTCTACAGAAAGGTCAGGTGCGTAGTACTAACAACCTGCGTGCGTGTATGACCAGATGTATGGACGAAATCAAAGCAAAAGGAGTGTGTAATGTCTGCTCGCTAGACAAACACTTATGCATAACGGACAGTCCTCTGTGCAGGGCGTGCTTGGAGGCTGAGGAAACCGTCGCGCACATGCTCTTTGAATACACAGGCGTCTCCCAGATCAGAACAGAAACCCTCGGGTCACCCACATCTTTCACAGATTTTCTGATCAAACCAGGAGATTTAATTAGCTTCGGGACCGGTGGGCCGGTTGGACTAACCTCTTCAGTAAGTGCGGAAACCGAACCCCATAACATAGAACATGAACATAGGAGTGTGTAAGGGTCGTAGCATTCTGTAGTTTCTGCCTACCCCCATGGGAAGTAGGCGTCCGTCAGTTTATGTTGTATACATTGAAGTAAGACTAGAGGCATGTTTTTATATATGACGGCGCGTCTATAGATTCTACGACGCTAAACTTACGGAGTTGATTTTGAACGGTCATGACAGCTGTCAACTTGACGTAATCCCGCGAAAATAATGGAAGATCGCGGACACAGAGTACTTTTACTATATGATCGCGGAGATGGATCGAAACCGGGAAACCGGCAAGGATTAATGGCGACTGTGGTATTGGTGATCATGGTGACTACCCTGGCAGGGCAGTGCGTTGATTGATCTGCGCTCGCGCCTTACGTACTCGGTGGAACGTCGTTTACATTATTGTTCATTTGATAATGTGATTATTGTGTTTCCTTTAATTGCATCTCCTAGCCCACAAACCCACGCATGAGACAATAAGACCTCTTCTGATAGACGTATTGCCTTTATATAAATTACAGTATTGTGTCTTTCAGAGCTGTGGCACAAAAAGGTTGTTTTTATAATTTGTGTCAAGTTGAACATCATAAAATGAACATAGTAAGTCAATAGTAGTAATCCGATACATTCTTGATGGATTAAATTAGCCAAAACAGATAGATAGGGCTCCATGGAGATGCACTATTCAGCAATTGTGCACTTTTATTATTTCTAACGTGAAAATAATTTTGTGCATGTCTACTTATTTCACGGCATTATAATAGCACAGTGAAGTGAAACGTTTGGAAATATATGAAGACACTTTTAAATTTGTGTCCATGATAATGTTACAACCTGCATGAATTTCTATACACTTTATGGATGTTAACGTCCGAGATAATATTGTGACATTAGACATTATAAAAGGGTGCATTGTGTATTAATGGTAGTATAGAGTAAGGCTGCCATCAGACGGATTGCATTTTAACTGCACTCCGACTGCAAACTTGCAGTTGGAATGCAGTTACAGTGCATTAGGAGTTTTGCAGTCGTACTAAACTGCAAGAATGCAGTCTGTCTGGTGGCAGCCTAAGAGACAGAATAAAACCATAAAAGGTAAAGTAAAGGATCAGTAGGTACTGAAATTTTTAAGACTCCACACTGACCATAAGGTAACTTCAGACACGAGATTAGTCTCAACAAAGTTGAAAAATGGCAAAAAATATTACAAGGAACAATAATGTTTTATTGATAGTCTTACATTTTTAAAGTAACTATTGATGACCAAGCAGTTTTCAACTATTACTATGTGAATTCTAATTAGATAATATACATATTTGTTTATTCATTTCGATAAGAACATTCAAATCATTGGCGTTGACGAAAAACTTATCAATAGTAGTTATTACACATTTGCACCTGTTGTAACCTAAAAAAAAGTTAACGTAAACATGAATTTAGACGTTCATGGCAATATAAATATTCATTTTGTGGTTATTTTGTCAATATTAGTTTAGATAACTCGTTCTAAAGGGTTTTTTTTCAACCATTTACTAATACTTTCGTCCAGCCCAGTTTATAAATTGCTACCGATTATAACGTTTAAAACACAGATAAAAGTTTACTAAAGAAGTTACGGTAAAACTCTTATCAAGTAGTTTTCGGCAAGTTACTATTGTATTGTTGAAAGTTAGTCAAAAAATAATATCAAAATTTCACTTACCCGCCATGTTAGTTGTTAACTTTTTTTGCGCACTAATCGAAGGCACAGGCACAGGCACACTCCCGAATCCCGATTATAAAAAGGGAAAACGCACGAGAAATTATACAAAATCTACGTCACGCAATCTACTATCAACGCCACACACGGTCGGCTTGATTAATTGACACTGACATAAAATAAATGCAAGGAACTGGAACATCACCTGTCGCCAATCGTTGGGGCCCGGGTTGCGTAATGTCAGAATTGTGATACCAGCAAAATTTCTGAAAAACTACTACTTCACACATCATTCTGTCAATTAACGACACTGCGCTAGGGTAGCCCGCGAAATTCAAATTTTCTTTCATGAAATAGTCATTCAATACATTTTCATGAGCTTAGAGAGTTGTATTGATGATTTAAATGTTTATAATTCTGTAAATCCATATTTGTTACGAGCGCTAATAATATTTAGATCAACATACAACCTGATACTGACCTGCAAATTGCAAAAAACGTAAGAAAATTTGAATTTCGCGGGCCGCCCTAGCGCATCCCCCTTAACGGAAATAGAACAATTCGTTTAGAATTAATAGCATTTTTTGTGATTTGTGGTGCAAGTGGACTTTAGAGTTGAGAATTCTACATCTACTGTGCAATATATTGTGATTAGATAATTGATATTGCTCTGCTGTCTTTTGTAAATTCCTGAAACTCAGAACAACTATTGAAGTTTATTCAACAATGGCACTTACTAAGGTAGTGGTCGTGCTGCTTTTCTTTTCTTTATATGTATATAATTTCAAGGTAGAGGTGTGCTGAAGAGATCTAACCTAAGTTTCTTGTTCATGCCAATGTACCAATAAACTTGAGTCACTGTTTATTTTCTTAATCCATTCTGTATTGCTGTCAAAAGTCAAAGAGCTAGCTAATAATAATTTATTATGAGTAAGACGTTTGTGTACTTCAAGCTGGATTACCAATTTAGTAGTATTAGGATTTCAAGGATTTCATGAGAAAATGGAAGTATGATTATCGACAACACTCTACGTCTACGTGATAGTAATCACAAGTTTTTATTTAACTTGCTTTGTTAGTATGTGTAACCGTGCGTTTGCACTGGCGAAACATTACCTACAACAAAACATGTTTAAAGCTCTAGTTCCTGTCAAAAATTGTATGGAACATTGACAGAAGATAGAGATTTCAACATATTTTGTCGCAAATGTTTCGCCAGTGCAAACGCACGGTAAGTCAAATCTTATTTGATCTAAAATTTTATGAAGTTGGAAACGGTAAACAATGTATTTTAAAATCAAGAAAAATTATTTAATTTAGAATGCAGCTTTTTTCGCGTTCCGACTTCCGTTCCTACCGTTTTATCATAACTCATTAATTATCGTGGTCTCATCTAACTCAGTACACTAAAAAGAGACCAAACATGATGCTTCTAACGAGAGTTGTCAAACGCGGCTTCCATGACAAAAAATTGAAAAAAGTTCGTTGACTGTCATTGTTTTGTTAATTTATTGCGTTTTTATTTGTTTATTCGTGTAAAGTGACCACCAAAATGTCGACTTTCGATTTAAACTCAATAAATTCCGCGCTATCTGATTCTGGCAGGCCGACCAGTGGCGTGGATTTTTCTGGAAAATCTTTAAAATTGGACACTGCGAACGATGGTAAGAAAAGTGTTTTTTTCGCATTTCTGTCCATTTATTATTTTAAAAACAAGTACATAATACAAATTGATATTGAAAAGTAGTAACTCCTCCTCAATTCCAAGCTTATAGTGTTAATTTTTCAGTGTTTGTCAAACATAACCTAAATGTTCATGTTTTATTTAATTTGCTATTGATAAATCTATTTTCCTGTTCATGTCGTTATGGCAACCACATTAAAGTCTCGTTTTTACTAGGTGTTGTCGACTTATCCCTAAGAGGGGGAATAATGCGTAACGCTACTTTGATTTTCTTGCCCGTTCTTCTCCATAATTGCCTACTACGCTTTGGAATGGGCTTCATCTTCATTCTGACTGACCGACCCCTTGATGACAGTTAAAAAGTGCCTGCAATTGGTTTTAATTGAAATAAATGGTTTGAGTTTATGTATCAGTTGACAGACTAATGGGTGACCAAACGCCACACAAATTCCACCTTGTATGCATATCCTAACTAATATTATATATGCGAAAGTGAGTTTGATTGTTTGTTTAGCTTTCACGCTAAAACCGCTGAACGGATTTAGATGAAATCCGCCCCCTAAGACGACCCACTGGCCGAAATTTGGCACATGGGTAGACCATGACCTGGAATAGGACATAGGATACTTTTTATCCTGATATTCGCATGGGATCGAGATTACGCGGGTGAAACTGTGGGGCGCAGGTTGTTATTATATAAAAGAATAACAAGCAATGAGCGATATCTGCAGGCCAATATCCTATATTAATAAATGGGCAATATTTTGTATTTTATATATTGTAATCATACTCTCGAAAATTACATTTAGATTTTGTGAAAAGGGTGAAAAATCGATCTACCTAGTCTCATATTATCTCTCTTAAAAAGTTGGCTGGGACTGACTGGATGCGGAAGGCGGAGGACAGGCCCTGTCAGAATACCATTGCTGCAATATTTATATTGCAGCATTATGCTGAGATAGGACCCTTTTTCTAGTTGTTATTTCGCATGTTTTACGATAAATATTCGAATTCGTTTGTAGGTAGGTACCACACCTGCCAGGGTTGCGGAATAGTCCGAAAGGGATACCGGGGCCCTGGCAACAGGCAACTGAAGGAACACGGGTGGGTTTTAGTCAGTAAGAGTCTGACACGCCCTTCCGCTCCGCCCAGAGCGGGAGAAGTCATTTGATGATTTCCAACCCAAAAAAAAAAAACAGGTAGTTGCCACAACTAAAAATTGAGAAATAAAAACTTTTTTATGTTTTTTATTACTGTTTATATTTCTCACTGTAACAGAAAAAGCACTCATGTATTCAACCCAACACAACAAACTTAAATACATGTCATACTTGTATGGTATTGCGTAATCGGATACAGCTGAATATCAGTATTTTACACGGAACGACTCTCATGTACTACTTTAACCTATAAAAATATCAATAGATAAACTAATTAATGAATTAAATCCATTTTTCCAGCACAACCCATCGTGGACGCCATCAATGGCTGCCCCGACCTTCAGTACCTCACCCTCACAGGCAACACCCTGGGGGTGTCCGCAGCAGAGGCCATCTCCAAAGCCCTGGAGCATCACCCGGAGCTGAAGGTGGCTCGTTTCTCTGATATGTTCACGGGCAGAATGAAGACAGAGATACCGCCGGCTTTGGTGAGTGGTTTATTCATTAATTTTTGTCCTTTTTAGGGTTACCTGAAGGGTGGGACCCAATTACTAAGCCTCCGCTGTCTGTCTGCAGCTTGGTAAGACTGATTGTCAGATTTTCGGGCTTCAGACGACCCGTAACGACTGTCAAAGATCCACGAATGACAGCCGGGACTAACGGCTTAACGTGCTTTCGGAGGCACGGACGAGTCTCGGTGTGTAAAGACCTATCCACGTACCAACCCCGGCAAGAGAGGCTTAACCTGATGGACCGACCCGTGTGGATGTTATTACTTAGCCACGAGCTCCTAACTTATGTATGTATCTATAAGTCCGGTCGCTCAGTGCTCGCGATAAGGGCGGTCCTTCTAATGTGTGAGCGCGACGGCAATATACATTTGAGCGCGAGCGATAGAGGTAAGTAATGAAGGGTCATTGTACGAAATTCTTTCTGCTTCGCAACCGGACTATAGCTATAATATTCTATTGTCCTTTCTCCAGGCGGCTCTAGGAGACGGCATGATATCAGCCGGCGCTCGACTGAGCGTGCTCGACCTCAGTGACAACGCATTTGGACCCATCGGAGTAGAGGGGCTGGCTAAATTGCTGCAGAGTGATGTGTGCAGTGAATTGGAGGTAAATATTGGCTAGGTTTTATAATAGTTATTTGTTATGCAAGGCTGCTAAGTTGTTTTTTGGCGCGAGTACTTGTATTGAAACCTGAGCAAGCGAATGATTCAAATATTGAATCCTGAGCGTTGCGAAGGTTTCAAAGGTACGAGACGCAGAATAACTTTGCTGCCGAGCGAAACACAACTTTTTATCTCACTACAGCGAGGAAAATGCTAGGTGTCTCTATGCATGTAACAAGTATTGTAATTACGCTTTTATGTACTTTTCGCGCAATTTTTCCTGAAGAAAGCTCAATTCGGCATTATGTACCGCTTGCACTAACTCTGCCACTGCTAAACAAACCAAAATGATGGAAAGTGAATTTAATATACAGAAGAAAATTAGATCAGAACCTCCTTTTTGTTGAAATCGGTTAAAAAAGCTGTGCTTAAATTTTTGTGAATATTTTTATTTTACTATATTTCTTTTTTTTTTATGTTAAAAGTTTTTTGAAGTGAAATCTTCTTTAGGCGCTTTGAGCTACTTTTTTCGTGCTGGCCAGTGCGATTATTCTAAAAATGAGGTTGGCGCACTGACATGAAATAAGTATTCATGCACTATCAGTAGACCCGGCGGTATAGAAAATTATTGAATAGAAATGTTCAAATTTTAAAAACACTTTCCACGCTAGCGGGTAAAATGCACTTTTGCACTCAGATTTCGAATGACCAACACTCTTTCCGAGCTTGTGAGGTGAAAAAAAAAAATTTGCTGGCCGCATCGTCACTTTTTTTTTACCAGTACAGCAATTTCGATTTATCTCGAAGAATGTTGCCAAAATAATGCTCGAATTTCCAAGCCTGTTTGAGAAAAATACTTATCGACCCTTTCCTATCAGGAACTGCGTCTAAACAACAACGGGCTCGGCATCACAGGCGGCCGCCTGCTCGCCAAAGCGTTGTCCTCACGTCCTCGCAAGCTGAAGATCTTCATAGCGGGCCGGAACAGGCTCGAGAACGACGGAGCCACCGCGCTCGCCAAGGTGTTCCAAGTAAGTTGGATGAGGAACTACTTCCAGAGCGATCTAGGAGGCTGAATACAATCTGGGAGGCTTTTAGTACCGCGAACATAACGGTACAAGGTCATAGTGGCGCGCGGCCTAAATCGGAACAGACGCTGGACGCTGCCATCTTGTTTTTTGAAAACGGTTGATGGCAATAGACTCGCCCCCTTGACTTGAAAGAGCATGGCAGATGAGAGTATGTCATACTCACTTAAATGTCTCGCTGATGGTGGCGCGTGTGTTGGATCATTCGGTTCCCTACAAAATGGTTGAGCTGGATGGTGCTAATTCACGTGTCATGTTCGTGAACGGGCGCTGTCAGTTGAAACTGGTCATCTCTCATCTGCCAGGGCTTATTTTTAATCTTATATTTTGAATTGTTTTTGATTATTTTTCGTTTGACATTGTTCTCACATATAGAAGCACCAAGAATACTGTACCCAGGATTTTGTAATATCTATATCCATTTTTAAAAGAGTGTCCTTGGAGTTTCTTGCCCGTTCTTCTCCATAGAGATCTACGATTTGGAATGGGCAACTTTTTGACTAACTGACCGACTCTTTGACAATTCTAAACTGCCTGTAAATGGTTTAATTGAAATAAATGTTTTAGAGTTTGAATTTATTACATGGGACGGCAGTTGTCCCACCGAGGAAGCGACTAACTATCGGCTAGTTTCTCGCTCGAGAAATGTACAATACATTCCGTGTAAACAAAAGAGATGCATATAACAGTTGATTGCTGACTATTCATACAGCCAGCGAGTACTCGCTCCACTAGTTTGAGCAAGAGCAAGAGCTATCCATACTATAATATTATAAATCCAAAAGTAACTCTGTCTGTCTGTCGGTCTGTGTACCTTTTCACGCCTAAACCACTGAACGGATTTCGATAAAATTTGGCAAGGAGATAGATGGCATCCCGGGAAGGACATAGGCTTTTTATCGACATACCACGCGGGCAAAGCCGCGGGCGGAAGCTAGTTAATAAATGTATCTATTTGTTACAGAACATGGGCACGTTAGAAGAGCTAGCCATGCCGCAGAACGGTATCTACCACATCGGTATATCAGCGTTATCAGAAGCATTCAAACATAATGCTCAGTTGGCTCGACTCAACTTAAACGACAATACGGTTGGTGCCAAAGGAGCGCAGGCCATTGCAGCTGCGTTGCCCAAGTAAGTTATACAATGTGGACAGTAGGGCCGGATTTAAAGGTTTGGAGGCCCCGGAAAAACCAAGAAAGTGGAGGCCTCGAAAATTTTATAAGAAAGACGAAAAAAAAAATTGATTTAATTCGGTTTTCGGTATCAGTGAAATTCAACGTATCATTTTTAAAACCATTAGCGCAGGATACGAAAAGAAAAAAAAGGTTTCTTGTGAATGTGAACTTTTTTTTATCTAAATAATCAAAATGTGGAGGCCCGGGGCTATGGCCCCTGTTGCCCCGCCTTAATTCCGGCCCTGAATGTGGAGACGACAATACAACAATAAATGAAAACACTGGCAATACTAATGCATAAGAGTATTTTGGAACTACATACAATCAATCTGCCTGCCTTTTTCCAACTATGTTGGGGTCGGCTTCCAGTCTAACCGGATGCAGCGGAATACCAGTTTTTTACATGGAGCGACTGCCATTCTGACCTCCACAACCCAGAAACTGGGTATTACGATACCCCTTGGTTAGACAATACAACTAGAATCAGTTCTATTTCTTTGTTTTTGACGTTCAAAAGTGCCTTTAATGTGCCTACTTACTTGAAATATATTTCGACTTTGACTTTATAACTGGTTGTCAGACTTTCGGCCTTCTGACGACCCGTAACGACTATCAAAGATCCACGAATGACAGCCGGGAGCAACGGCTTAACGTGCTTTTCGAGGCACGGAGGAGTCTCGGTATGTAAAGATGGTCACTCATCCACGGACCAACCCCGGCAAGCGTAGCTTAACCTCATGGATCAGCCAGTGCGGCTGTTATTACTTAGCCACGTGTTCAAATACCATATTTTCTATTTGTTACAGTTTGAAAAATTTGAAGAGCATTAACTTTGGCGACTGTCTGCTCAAAAGTAAGGGCGCCAGTGCGCTGGCGAAGGCTTTCAAGAACAATTCATTACTTTTGGAGGTAAGAAATTATAATTTTTAGGGTTCCGTACCCAAAGGGTAAAACGGGACCCTATTACTAAGGCTCCGCTGTCTGGCTGTCTTTCTGTCACCTGGCTGTATCTCATGAACCGTGATAGTTAGACAGTTGAATTTTGAATTTTCACAGATGATGTATTTCTGTTGCCGCTATAAAAACAAATACTAAAAAACAGAATAAAATAAATATTAAAGGGAGCATATTAAAATAAAACGGAAATATTAAACGAGCAAAAAAATCAAGTTTGTTGTATGGGAGCCCATACAACAAACTTGATTTTTTTGCTGTTTTTTATAGATAATGGTACGGAACCATTCGTGCGCGAGTCCGACTCGCACTTGCCTGGTTTTTATTTTATGGGCCACTAACTTGTCCGTGACTTCGTCTGAGGTCCAGGAGGAAAAGTAGCCTATGACCTTCTCCAAGACCATGATCTAAGTTAGGACATAGGATACTTTTTATGCCGATATACCTATAGTCGGAGGCAAAAAACCGAAATTGAAAAGCAAAGACACCGACTTCCGGAAAAAAAAGTTATTACAAAAAAAACAACCGACTTCCAAAAAATGTACTAAAAAAGTTAAAAAAAAACTTGAATTTCGGAAGTCGGTGGCGAAAAACGAAAATTGTAAAGCAAAGACACCGACTTCCGAAATTAAAGTTATTTTTCCCTTTCTTAGTTTTTTTTTTTTGGAAGTCAGTTGTTTTTTTTTTTGTAAAAAGTTTTTATTGCAGTGAAAACTTCTTTAGGCGCGTTGAGCACTTTTTGGGTGAACAAAAATCATGGAACTCGCGTCATCGTCACGCTTGAAGTAATGAACTCAAGTCAACTACCCATGGTTTGAGTGACAACGGTGTTTACCCTGACACCCTAAATTAAGTGGATATATCTTTCTGTTCACAGTCTCTAGACCTAAGTCACAATGAGATCGGTCGCGACGCTTGCATGGAGGTAGTAGAGGCTATCACGGCGCTACCAGACAGTTACGACAGGCTCAGCAGAGTAGTTTTAGCTGGTAAGTGGAGTCCCAATCCCATTCTTCTCCATACTGACTCTATTGAGAGCTCGAGAGGGGCTCGTGGCTAAAAGAGGAGGTCGTGGCTAAGAGAGGAGCTCGTGGCTAACAGAGGAGCTCGTGGCTAAGAGAGGGGCTCGTGGCTAAGAGAGGGGCTCGTGGCTAACAGAGGAGCTCGTGGCTAAGAGAGGAGCTCGTGGCTAAGGGAGGAGCTCGTGGCTAAGTAATAACAGCCGCACGGGTCGATCCATCAGGTTAAGCTACGCTTGCCGGGGTTGGTCCGTGGATGGGTGACCATCTTTACATACCGAGACTCCTCCGTGTCTCGGAAAGCACGTTCACTCATCCTCCATAGAAAGGAAGGATCCTCCGACCAGACGGGTGTTGTGTCTGGCGGGCAACTGCCCAACGATTGATGTCGGGATCTTGTATATATGTCCACTGCACGGTAAACTTTAATTGCGCGATGCAGGATTTATGTGACGTCAGGATTTTTGATGAGTAGTTCGCATGTGGCGGTGTAGATACCGCCACAAGGGGATTGCCCCTCAGATCTATACTTCTATACTAATATTATAAAGAGGAAAGATTTGATTGTTTGTTTGCATTGAATAGGCTCCGAAACTACTGAACCGATTTGAAAAATTCTTTCACCAGTAGAAAGCTACATTCACCCTGAGTAACATAGGCTATAATTTATAAAGATTACACGCGGGCGAAGCCGCTGGCGGCAGCTAGTTTTAAATAAATAAGTTATTAACTAGTTGTTGTTAACTAGTTTAATAAGTTGTTAACTAGTTTAATAAGTTGTTAACTAGTTTAATAAGTTGTTAACTAGTTTAATAAGTTGTTAACTAGTTTAATAAGTTGTTAACTAGTTTAATAAGTTGTTAACTAGTTTAATAAGTTGTTAACTAGTTTAATAAGTTGTTAACTAGTTTAATAAGTTGTTAACTAGTTTAATAAGTTGTTAACTAGTTTAATAAGTTGTTAACTAGTTTAATAAGTTGTTAACTCAACATTATTTGGCATTTTCTAGGTAACAGTCTTGGTGGAGCTAACAATAAGAAGACGATGAGGGACAAACTAGGCGCATCAGCCGAGCTCAGCGACGGGGAGGGCAGTGAGGACGAATGTAAGTATATCATTTACGATAGTTATTCAGGCGTGACTTTGCGGAAATCCATTATACAGGCTGTAAGGGTAAACACTCTTGTCATTCAAACCATGGGTAGTTGCCTTAAATATAAAAAATCAAGTAATAAAAACTAAAACCCAACTACGACTTAAAAGGTATAAACAAGACACCACAGACAGACAAATTAAAAATCCGGAGTCACACGTGTTAGGGCATAAATCGAACAGATTACGTGTGGCTCCGGATTTTTAATTTGTCTGTCTGTGGTGTCTTGTTTATACCTTTTAAGTCGTAGTTGGGTTTTAGTTTTTATTACTTGATTTTTTTTTAAATTCTTTTGGGGTTATATATATATATATTTTTGAAATGTGCTCATTAAGTCCTTTCATTTGATACCCAACATGGTACGATTAAACCATTTTTTTTTTAAGTTCCTCACTTTATATCCTCTAGAGGGCGCCATTTTTAATTTAATGTGACTTCACATAGCCTATAACCAGCGGACAATCACGACGCTTCTAACGATACCTCATTTGTCAAATTGTGATAAGTGGTTTGGAAGATAGGAGGGAACAGATGAACATACATACATACATACATACATACATACCGATCAAAATCATAACCCTCCTTTTTTCTTCGCCGTAGTCGGGTAAAAATTAAATGACCGAACAGAACAAAAAAAAAACGTCATTTTCATCAAAAGATTTTTTAAATTTTCTATCCGACACCGTGCTCTCTAGCGAAACAGCTGACTGACTGAGGGAGGGTTCGCGCTCGCGGCCGGTCAGGTCACATCCCGTACCCCCCGCCCTTGTTGAGAGGCAAGTTCGTTGCCCTAGCGCATAGGACAACGAACTTGTAAGAAAAAAAAATGTTGTAATTTTCCATTGATTTTACGTTCTATAAATGAAACCAAACCACTGGTTGCAAGGATAACGGTGTTTACCCTAACACCCTGTATTAGGTCCCCACCTATGAAATTGGTGTTTTTTTCTCACAAATAGAGAACCTCGTCACTTCTATGATTTAAAATATTCATCTATTGCTTGGTATTATATCGAATAATAACCATCATAGACAACCACCAATAGTAAAAAAAACCTTATTACTTATGGTTTTCTAAACATAAAAATACCATAAAAATGAGTCCTCATTTTATTAGCAGAAATGACCACTATTTTTTTTTTAACTTAGCCAAAACTTATTTTTGTCGCTTAATCTAAGTGGCATACGTTATCTTAGTTTTTAAACATTAGTGCATAAAAGTTTTAAAACATTAGTGTTCATGGTTGTTATATAAATTAAGAAAATGTTAGTTTGAAAAATGCAACTTCTTTAAAATTCCCCATACAAAACGCTGATTTCATAGGTGACTTGCGCTAGGGTACTTCCGCTTGACTATTCTTAAAGAGCCACGTGTTACCATACCGAGCGCTGGACGCAAACGCTGGACTTTGCGTCCAGCGCTCGGTGTGGGAACACGTCGCGTTCTGGTTTGCAATTGGTCAATCGTCAGCCTGAGGATGCCTCGTTGAGAGGTGAAACACGTGTCGATTTCTTACAGGGTTTTCATGACTCTTGAAGAACAGTCAAGCGGAATAGGTTACTAAATATATCTGCGTCTATTGTATTTTATAACATCTACATTTAAATTCCTCAAAAACTCAGAAACAACATTTCGTATGATATGTACCAACCGCTAAACTACCGGCAGGACCGCGCGCGTATCCAAAAAACGAACCTAATTCAAATGTCCTAGAAGCCTTAATGGGGGCTCAGAAGTTAGCTCCTCGCTGCGCAGTACCGCACGCTTTACCCCCGTTGACACATGAAATTGTTACTGCGCAGCGGGTGGATGTGTGATTACGTGGATGGGTGACCATCTTTACATACCGAGACTCCTTCGTGCCTCGGAAAGCACGTTAAGCCATTGGTCCCGGCTGTCATTTGTGGATCTTTGACAGTCGTTACGGGTCGTCAGAAGCCCGAAAGTCTGACAACCAGTCTAACTAAGGGGTATCGTATAACCCAGTTACTGGGTTGTGGATTGTCAGGTAGGCAGTCGCTCGATGTAGAATACTGGTATTCAGCTGCATCCAGTTAGACTGGAAGCCGACCCCAACACAGTTGGGAAAAAGGCTAGGCAGATTGCTGTAAAAGCTAGTGATTCATGATTATTATATGCTGCACCGATTGACGTCATAACTTCCAACGCCGGGTGTCGCTGAAAACCAGCGCTGTGGCTCTGTCTCGCATAGGGTCGCCGCATTATGATGGGCGATGGCC
The DNA here is from genome assembly GCA_947522985.1 of Lithophane socia. Classification (NCBI taxonomy): domain Eukaryota; kingdom Metazoa; phylum Arthropoda; class Insecta; order Lepidoptera; family Noctuidae; genus Lithophane; species Lithophane socia. Next base: position 1,275,800 of record OX383281.1, on the reverse strand, counting down.
GTTTTGCGTGAATGTGACGCATATTTTCCCCCAACTTGTTATTTTTCGTGTATTTTGCCTTTCCTAACGTCATGTTTGCCGCAAATAGACGTATTTTCTTTCTTTATTCATTCATAAGTTATAACACTTATAACAAAACTTTCCCAGATGTAACAGACTCGGAAGAAGACAACTCAAATTCAGAAGAAGAACAAGAAGAGAATGACGGACAGAACTCAGAAGATAGTGCGACAGAAGACGCGCAACACTTTGACACAGTCACGGAGTTCGCGCAGGATGTCACGCTAGATACATCAGGTATGGTCGATTCTAAAAGTATCTGACGATAAAAACAACCGACTTCCAAAAAAACTACAAAGTGAAAATTAACTTTAATTTGAGAAGACCGACTTCCGAAATTAAAGTTAATTTTCACTTTGTAGTGTTTTTTTTTTAAGTCGGTGTTGAATTTTCGTTTTTTTTCATCGAAATCCGAAATTAAAATTATTTTTCACTTTTTTGTTTTTTTTGGAAGACTGTTGTTTTTTTTTTTTTAAGTTATAACCGTAAAATAACTGGGGATGTACTTGTACCGTACATTTGGTTCTCCGGGATTCCAAACCAGTGCCGTGGAGTTGCGTGTATTTTGAACAATTAATACATCTCTATAAGGGCCGATTTAATCAAAATTGAATTCGGTGTATAAAATTGACGTCAGACAGTTTTTGTATAGAAAATCTGTCAAAAAAATAATATTAAGCAATGCAAGGTCGAATTCGCTCTAAGTGAGATTTATTCCATTGAATGACTTTTTCATGAAATCATGATATTTGAGAACAAATCTAACTTCTGATTGTGTATGTTATTTTATTAATTACTATTTATATTGGTTAAAGGAGTGGAGGAAGTGGAATCAGACGTGGGAAGGTTCCTGGCGCAGCCGACAGTGGAGAACCTGAACAGACTGGGACCGAACGCGGCCGATGTTATAGATGTACATTTACAGGTAAGCATACTAGAAGTGAAAACATCTTTAGGCGCGTTGAGCACTTTTTGTGTGAACAAAAATCCTAGAACTCGGGTCATCGTCACGCTTGAAGTGATTTGTTTTAGCGCCATCTACCTTCTACAGTTTGAATTACGTCATCATTAATCCATTTCATTGCTCCATTTTTAATTATTTTTACCTATTGTGTTACAATAATTAAAAAAATCACAAAATAATTTAAAAAAATATATAATAAAGACTGAATGTAATAAAACAGACAGACAAATTAAAAATCCGGAGTCACACGTGTTAGGCATAAATTGAACAGATTACATGTGACTCCGGATTTTTAATTTGTCTGTTTATGGTTTTTTGTTTATTTATTTAATTATTTATGTACACACAGTAAAATCCAAAATAGATACGACATAATTAAAATATGAGTACAAAGGTACTGCTTATATCTTATTTATACCTTTTTAGTCGTAGTTGGGTTTTAGTTTTTATTACTTTAATTTTTTGACGTTCAAAAATGCCTTTTTATGTGCCTAATTGAAATTAATTATTTGACTTTGATGATTCTTGGTATTGTTGAGAAAAGTTTAATAATTATTGTTTTAATATTCTTTCCAGGGTATCAAAGACCCGACAGCTCTAATCCAAGCGTACGTAGACGCCACATTCTGCGTGGCCGGGCTGTCGGAGCAGCTGCCGCGGGCGGCCCACACGGCGCAGCAGATGTTCCCCGCGCTGCTGCAGCGCGCCGCCCAGCAGCCCGCCGCCGCCTGGATACTGGCCAACACGGTGCTGGCCGCGCTTGGACTTATCAAGGTGACTAATTACAATGTTAAAAAAAAAAAAAGAATTGTACGTTTATTGGCATTGTTACAAAAAAAAACACCTTAAAACTAAGGGCTTCAGCTCAGCATAATGTCGAGCAACACATAGTGTACCAACTTTTTTTTTTTTTGAGGGTGGGAAATCATGACTTCTCCCGCTTGGGCGGAGCAGAAGGGCGTGTCAGACTTTTACTGACTAAAACCCACCCGTGTTCCTTCAGTTGCCTGTTGCCAGGGTTAAAGTATCCCTTTCGGACTAACCCGCAACAGTATACCACCTGACGCTGATTTTCAGCTGCAACCCACGAGTTTCATACGCTAGAATAATAACATAATAAACTAAAAACTGATTCATAAAATAAAAGAAATACAATAAATAAAACACCTAATAATTGTGAATGTTTAATAAATAAAATATAGTATTTAAAATAGCAACATTCCGTTTAATCGGCATGGACTCGCGCGCAGCCGGCTTAGAGTAGTCTTTGCGCAAAGCTGTCAAAAACAAACTGTTTGTCTGAAAAGATGGCCTCTGCTGGCCCATTATGCTTATACACGATGGCCCATGATGGCCCAGTGATCATGTCCAAAATGGCCCGTTATGGCCCAGTTACCTTATACACGATGGTCCATGCTGGCCCAGAAGCCTTGTATGCGGTGGTCCAATTTAAAATAAATGTATACTCAGATGTATGTATGTTTAGATTAGATATTCATACTTATCATGCCGGCGGAGATCCGGTAACTAATTTGACTCTGTTGTTGCGTACAGCACGCAGTACGCGATGAATAACAAATGAGGCGAAAATTATGCATAGGTCGCGGGAGCGCGCGGATAACATGGGCACAATGGCTGAAGGCGGACTGGGCTGCCGTTGCGGGCATACTCACATGCGAGCTGTATTTGCTGAGCGAATGTGAACTCTAGAAACGTGACGAACGTCGCAAGGGTAGGGCCTCTTCCGCCAGGGTTGCGGGAAAGTCCGAAAGGGATACCGGGACCCTCGGCAACAGGCAACTGAAGGAACACGGGTGGGGTTTAGTTAGTAAAAGTCTGACACGCATTCCCGCTCCGCCCAGAGCGGGAGAAGTCATTTGATGAAATCCCACCCTAAAAAAAAAAGGGGCAGAGCCTTAAATCAAAATCAAAATCAAAAGAAAAAACAAAAATCTTAGAATTTTTTAACTGATTTCTTCAAAAGGAGGAGGTTCTCAATTCGTCTGTATGTTTTTTTTTTTGTATGTTTGTTTCGCGATTACTCCGCCAATTATGAATCGATTTTGATCAATCTTTTTTTGTTTGGTAGGTCATGCTTCAGAGGTGGTCCCATATAAATGTTATTAACTTTGCTTGCAATGTTTGTGAGTTAGCTTCAATATTACGTATTTTTCCCACTTAGTTTATCTAGACGATATCTTAATTTACTCCGTCACTATTATTTACATAGCAGGTCGTGGTATTTGAATTTGTGTGGGGTAGGTAACACAACTAAAAAGTGAAAAATAAAAACGTTTTACAAAAAAAACACTAAAAAGTGAAAAATAACCTTAATTTCGGAAGTCGGTGGCAAAAAACGAAAATTGAAAAGCAAAGACAACGACTTCCGAAATTAAAGTTATTTTTCACTTTTTAGTGTTTTTTTTTTGTAAAAAGTTTTTATATTATTAAATGTTTTTCCACACGCAACACCTGTATTAACTGTTATTTTTTCATTTGTTCCAGTCAGAAGACAAGAACCGTAAGATTCGCTGGGCATTAGGCCCCTGCTACACGTCCCTCTCTCGAGTCATCGACGCGCCATACTTCCCGAACGCCCTAAGAGACACAATACGTTTCTTTGCGAGCAGCAAGAAGAACTCTCTGCCTTTCGCCGCGAACTTGTGCCGGTAGTTAATGAGAAATTAACTGTAGTTAATGGACCATTAACTGTAGTTAATGGACCATTACCTTGGTTTGTGAGGCATTAATTTGGTTAATGAGTGATTAACTATGTTAGTGATAAAAGATTTAGACTTATAGCACCACAAAAAGTGTTAGTAGTAATAATGATTTAATTCGTTTTACCAATTTCCTTTGATGGATGTTAGTGTTACAATCAATCGTTCTGGTTACCACTAGCAATTTGGTAATCAAAATAAATATGAGGTGTATGAAACATAGTACTTAACGTGCAATAGTAAAGCGTCTATACATGCTAAAAAAATAAAAATAATTAAAAAAAAAATTGTTTGTCTGTAAAGTCGGTTTACGGACGATAGTTTAACGTGACAACGTCATAACAAGTGCCTTTCGCTCGTTCGTGTAGCGCTCTCGCTCCGATCGTAACGTTACAATGAGTGTAACGGGACAACGAGTGTAACGGGACAATTAGCGTAACGGGAAAATGAGTCGTCCTTTTTCGTGCGTGCAGCCGGCGTTCATCGAATTATTAGACGTTGTCTCGTCAAAAAAAATGTTTTTTTTATAGTAAAATATTCACAAAAAATATTAAATTGATACGGGAAAGAAACACTGTACACGCACACTTGTCTTTCTACGTTGAAATACAAGTGTGCGTGTACAGAGTGCTTCTTTTACATATCAATTTAATAGTTTTGTGAATATTTGTCTATTCACTACTAACTGACTTTGATAAAATCAGCCCTTAATATATATTTAGGGCTGATTTTATCAAGGTTAACTTTTATCCGTGGAATAAAATTATCGTCTGACAGTTTTTGTATGGCAAAACTGTCAAAACTCTTTTTTTTTTTTTTTTGCTTTAATGGACGCTATACTATCCTTTGTTAGTTAACATTCTGTATTTTAAGAGGTCATTGTACACAACAACATAAATGTAGGGAAAAGCAGTTTTTTTTTTCGCAATTTCAGATTTGGTTCCATAGTAAAAATTGTTCATAATAGTGACCTCTTAAAATATTTATCTAAACCCATGCTGTAAATCCTCTATAAAAGTTTCTGAAACAGAACCAGTGTCATAGTAACCATTATATCATCCAAACGGGTGTTATAATGTTGTATTGAATTTCATAATGCAACCCATTAAAAAAAAGAACGCTGTCATGCAGGCGTGTTTCACTAAAAAAGCATAGTAATTAAAAAAACTTATAGTTTATTCGAATTCACGTGTGTCGTATCCCGCCATATTTGTTCGATATTAGTATTGCAAAGAAACTTTTATAGAGGATTCATATCATGGGTGTAGATAAAGTCTTGTACGCAACTGTAAATAATTAGGTATTAAAACACTCATGTGGTAATATTATCACAATTCAATACCCTTTATTATAATAACAGTTGCATAAATAACTATTAGTGTATGAATGGATACACCTTATATTTAAATCACTGTTATTATTAGCATTTTTTATAATCTTTAATTATAATAATAGGTACACAGCCAATTCAGGCTATATTGTATGGAATTGAACCCACTGGCACTTACTAAATATGATAATTTATTTCATTTACCCATAGTTCGCATAAAATTACCAATTACTAAAAACTGTTTAAATCAATCAATAGAACACGCACGAATCAGTATTATTCTGAACTATACTCTGAAATAAGGTTAGACATTCATACAAACCTTTTTACACTTCGTTCAACCGATTTTGACGTCTATACCGTAGGCATAAGGATGGCATTAAAAGCAAAAAAGGTTACACAATACCAACTGTCCACTGCAGCTGCCATTTGTCATGCCACCAACGCAATAGAAGTCAAAATCGGTTGAACGGACTGTAAAAAAGGTTTATTCAAATGTCTAATCTATTTCAAATGTGGTATAGCAGCGTGTAAGACTGATTACATCTTTAAAGCTACGGTTTCCTAGAAGAGAGTTGGCCGTCAGCAAATTAACGGTGAATGACGTCACTGAAACGATATTTAAAAAAGTAAATTTCCGTTGAAAGCGTTTTTTGACACCGTGAAGTCAAACGTCGCTGCCCAATGATTTAAAACGATTTAAATTTTTGGGCCGTTATGTAGCGGTAGGGATGCAAGTGCTAAAAAGTATCGATACTTAAAAAAATTATCAATATCGATTTCGATATATCGAACAAAAAATATCGATATATCGGTGAATGGGTCGGTCGATTTTTTTTTTTTTTCTAAAAATTAAAGTATCATAAACATGTTTGTGAAGTTTAGTAATTGTAATTGCAGTGGTGACAACGGTGTTGCTATTGGAAATATATCGTATTTGATACATTTTCGATACTTGATATTTTATATCGATATATCGATACATTGAATTTTTTTCTGCAAACCTATGTGGCGGCCAACGGTCTTCTAGGAAACGGTAGCATATACAATGTTACGTAACTTTTAATACCTTGATTGTAGGTTAGCTTTCTCCTTCGATTCTTTCACCCCATTGTACATAATAATTTGATAATCTTGTTTGGTTCATTCCACGTAAACTGTTACTAAATTATGTATGAATTCTGTGCTGAAAACATGTGCTGTGCATATTGATGACGATGTCTTATTTTTTAATAACGAAATAATAAAATTTACTATTTGGTATGGAATTGTTTTATTTTGTTGAGTATTTGAATGAATATGTAGTAAGAGTTGTGTAGAACTCATTCCCAGTATGAGCACATGACATCGTTCAGCTTTCAGCTCTCGATTACCAGAAAATCAAACTAACTGTCGAGCGACTCACCGAGTTGTAGGTTCGAACCTTGACAGGCGCTTTACTTTAAGTAAATTATTTCATGGCCATTGCTCTCTAAAACGTCGAAGGAAAACATCGTGAGGAAACCGGCATATCCTAAGGCTGACCCTACATTAGGCGTGCGCGTTCCTCGGGCGTGTGAGTAGCGCGGGCGCCGCACGCACGCCGCGAGCGCGCTGCGCGAGCATCGCGTTTTGCTGCCCTGCGGCGTGTGTGGAGAGTGCACGCGGCGTTCGAGTCGCGTTCTTACACTCGCCCGCTATTCCCGCCGGCGCCGCTGCCGCTACGCTTGACTAAAGGGTGTTAAACGCCAAGGCGAGCGCCGCGCGCTCGCTGCACATACGTCACACGGTGGCAACACGCGGTGCCCGCGTCGCTCACACGCCCGAGGAACGCGCACGCCTAATGTGGGGTTTTTAACATTGTAGTAACTTTTATTGGTAAAATATATACATTGGGTAACTTATTATACTAAATTAACTAAAAAACAATTACATAAATAACAAAATTAAAAAGAAAAAACAAAGGGGCTCATTGAGCATCAAAGGCTGACCCCATCTTTCTTTGAAATAATTAAACGTAACTGACACACTTAAACAGTAATTTTGACAGTGACAGCAAAAAAATACGTAGTATCTCTAAGTAGTCTGTGGCAAAAAATAACCTAAAAACGGTTTGGTGTGTTGTGTTGTTATTCATTGTGATTGTAAATAAAAGAAATATGTACGTTTAATAAAATATCTTAGTAAATAAGCGTTTCACTACACAAAGTTAATTTTAAGGTACGTAATAGCCTCCATATTTGTACATATTTTAGTTTTCATTTCTATGAAGCAGGCCCTGTTTTCTTTCTTGCTAGTTGCTTGCATAACGAATTGGCGAGTCTTTGTGAGACACGAACTTATAATGGAAATGCCAATCGACAGAATTGCGGAAATCAGCATTCATTAGTACTAGCACAGTTTAATGATCGCAGTATGTTGTTATCATTTATATATTAGTACCTATATCGAGCTGATGTCTTTAACTGTACGTCCATGCGCGTATGTGGCGTACTCAGGCAGAAGACAGCCCGAAAGTCTGACAACCAGTCTTACCAAGGGGCATCTACCCAGGTATACCGGTTTGTTGAGGTCAGGTACGCAGTCGTACTCCATGTAAATTACTGGTAGTATTCAGCTCCATCCGGTTTGACTGGAATCCGACCCCAACATATTTGAAAAAAAGGCTTGGCAGCTTAATTTTGTTGAAAACGTTGTTTAGTATCAGTTCTGAGTCTCTGTGTGCCCTTTGGCAAAGTCCTCCCTTCAAGCCCTTCCAATTCTCCCAGTTCCTTGCCTGTCTTTCCAGTCCAGCGGTCGTCACCAAGTCATCCTGCCAATTTTTTCCAGGGTACCTACCATACGGACACTTTTTTGTTGCATTTCTCTTCTCCCCTGACAGTATGGCCGTCCCATACTATTAATTGAGTGGTACTTGGTGTAGAACATTTAGCGCTGGGACCACGAGTCCGGACTCCAGGAAAATCATTGCTGTTAGTCACACTGGTGTTACAACCTGGTGTGACCCGAGTCCGCACCCATATTTGTATTTGATTTGTATGTGTATTTGATTTGATTTGGTTTATTAATAACTATTATTATTATTTCCAGTTACAAAATGACAGAGACTCTAAACCTCAACATACACTTTGGGGGTGGAGCAGAACTACTGTTTGACAAAATAAAGAAACGAGAAATTGAGTTGCCAGCATTAAAAAAGTACTTACCAGATTGCCAACATGTAAAATGGACCATCAGAGAATTATTATTGTGGATTAAAGAAAACTTATTGCGGGAGCGAGAGGAATTGTTTTTACAGGTAATTCATTGTTTTAACAGACTTCAAAAATGAGGAAGTTCTCAATTAGTACCTACCCCACACAAATTAGAATAACACTACCGGCTATGTAAATAACAGTGACAGAGTAAAATTATATATCGTCTACATAGACTAAGTGGGAAAAAATACGTAATATTGAAGCTAACTCAAAAACTATGCAAGCAAAGTTAATAAAATTTCTATGGACCACCTCTGAAGCATGACATACAAAACAAAAAAAGAATTATCATAATTGGAGGAGTAATCGCGCACAAACATACAAAAAAAAACAGACTTGAACCAATTGAGAACCTGCTCCTTTTTGAATTCTGTTGAAAATACGTACAAAGGTGATGCTTATTTCTAAAGAAATCTCTTCTGTAGTCCGCTGTTCCGCGCCTAAGGAATGCGCGGCGAGGCCGGCAGCGTTGACCAATGAGCGGCGGGCGGGAAGCGCGCGCCGTGAGCGACGACGGTCGATCGATAGAGGGTCGACTTATAGGGATAGGGACAAGTACACATGAGAGTTTGTGGTTCCAAAACCTAATCTTAGGTATATTATTTGTTTCAGGGTGAATCTGTCAGACCCGGTATTCTGGTTCTTATCAATGATGCGGACTGGGAATTGTGCGGCGAACTAGATTATGAATTGCAGAACAGAGATACGATAATGTTTATATCAACGTTACATGGCGGATAAAATACACAATTTATTTAAGTATAAGTTTTGTTTTTTTCGACACCATCATTATTCACAGCCCGATTACCCACTGCTACCAGCATTGGGTAATTGTTTTAAGCCGAATTTCCAATAATAATTGTGTTATTTTATACTTTGGTGATTTTTAAAAATGAACTCGAGCTTTTTGAAGTTGTATCTTCTTGCAAAGTAATAGTTATTTGTTATGCAAGGCTGCTAAGTTGTTTTTTGGCGCGAGTACTTGTATTGAAACCTGAGCAAGCGAAGGATTCTAGAAATAAATATAGAATCCTGAGCGTTGCGAGGGTTTCAAAGGTACGAGACGCAGAATAACTTTGCTGCCGAGCGAAACACATAACTTTTCACCTTTCTATTCAATAATTTTCTATACCGCCGGGTCCACTGATAGTGCATGAATACTTATTTCATGTCAGTGCGCCAACCTCATTTTTAGAATAATCGCACTGGCCAGCACGAAAAAATAGCTCAAAGCGCCTAAAGAAGTTTTCACTTCAAAAAACTTTATCGAATTTTCTTCGGTATATTCAATTTGCTTTCCATCATTTTTGTTTGTTTAGAAGTGGCAGAGATAGTGCAAGCGGTACCTACATAATGCCGAATGAGCTTTCTTACGGAAAATTGCGCAAAAAGTGCATAAAAGCGTGCCAAAAATATTTGTCAATGCCACCATTTTCCTCGCTGTAGTGAGGTGAAGTGAAGTAATAGCAGATTGCTGCATCGAGCGCCAAGTGAGTTATTGATGCACGAGGGTTATGTTGGTGCCCGAGCGTATGCGAGGGCACTAAATTAACACGAGTGCATCAATTACTCACTTTAGCAAGGTGCGTAATCTACTTTTCTTTCAACTACCTACCAATCAAGTCAACTCAAATCAATTCAACTCAACTCAACTCAGACAGAGCCGGAGAGACGAGCCTTAGTAACAGGGTCCCGTTTTACCCTTTTGGTATGGAACCCTAAAAACAGTGCAGTAAAGTTGTATGAAATGTCATTGTTGCACTGCAAAACAGTTCAACAATGAAATTTCATACAACTTTACTGCACTGTTTTGGTTCTAAGCAAAAAATACGTCCTTTGGGATCGGTTTTGTAGTGATTAATGATAACATTACTATTTAGTTGAAAGAAAACAACTTTGCAACCTTGCATAACAAATAACTATTCCTTTTGAAATGAATGAATAGTTAAAAAACCTTTATTTTCAACAATTAGTTATCAACTACTTGTATGCCTAATGTCAGAATGTACTGCTGTACATGGTCGTTGTATGGCTCAACCAATAAATCGTCCGACTCGTGAGGACCATGTACAATTCCCACTAACTTCTCAGGACCCAGCAAGGTATTTATGGCCGACTACCAGTATTATATAGTGCTCTGTGGGCTGACCCAAAGAAAACATCAAGCTCAGAACAAGATAAATTTATTAACAATAGGCAAAAAAAAAACAAAATTATTGAACACCATCTATAGAGGCTGACGGAACTAAAAATTCAAAATAAGACAATTTATTATTTTACAACACAGTGTGAAAATAAAAAGTAAAGTTATAAAGTAAAACGGCCAAGTGCGAGCCGGACTCGCGCACGAAGGGTCCCGTACCATCCATACATGTTATAAAACAAAGACCTGCACCGATTTTCACCAATGGATAGTTCTCGAGGAAGGTTTTACTATACAACCTTATTTTTTGTTTATGCTAAACCCGAAAAGGGGTCATTGTACTCATCATTTTGAACAACTTTTTCTATGGGACCAACTTTGAAATCGCGAAAAAAAAATAAGCTGTTCCATATATTTTGTCGACTTAGGTGAACACAAATGTAGGGAACAGCCGTTTCCTTTTTTTTTCGTTTTCTTTCCCATAGAAAAAGTTATTCAAAATGATGAGTACAATGACCCCTTTTCGGGTTTAGCATAAACAAAAAATAAGGTTGTATAATAACCGACATCCACGCGGGCGAAGCCGCGGGCATCGGCTAGTTATCAATAAAAACGGTTTTTTGTATGGAAGCCCCCTTAAATATTTACTTTATTCTGTTTTACCCTTTGGGTACGGAACCCTAAAAATACATATTAACGAGAGTATTTATTTTATTATTTATGTACACACAGAAAACACAATACTGAGCGGAATACTGTTTTAATGTGTATTTTTAAACCCCAGACGTGTTCCAAAGATACATTCCGAACATACTACTTATTTAAGTAATACTTATAAGTAGGTACCTGATTATGCTTATGCTGATAGCATAAGCATAATCAGTCTATAATGTTCCCACTGCTGGGCCACCACTTGCACTGGCACATCCATTTAGCGGGGACACACACACACACTTGACTAACAAAAATTAGCACAAAAGCTTAATATTTCGCAAACGGATCTCTGAATCCACAAATGGTTTTCACAATAGTTTTAAACGACACAACCTTTCCAACGACATCCCACACCATGGGATTGACGAGAAAAAAAAACATCGCCACGTTACGTGTAGGGAAGACTTTATTTTATTTTACTACTTTGTCGGCGTGATTTATTTGTATAGGTACCCATACCAAATTACAGCTTTCTAGTACTAAGAGTCTCTGAGCTATGCCGCAGTCAGACAGACAGACAAGGCGAAACTAAAACTGTATACTGTAGCTGTTTGTTGTTCCTTTGAATAAAATAAAATAAGGGTTCCCTAATAACTAAGAAACGGTGAAAAGATCGTTAAATTCCGTCTGCAAAATACGCGCTTTGTCGTAGAGTTGCGGATACCAGCCCGTATTACCTAAGATCGTTAAATTAGAAGAATCTTTTCCAAATGTTGAATGAAAACGCACTAGTTGAGCGCGATCATTTTTTAATAATAAATAAATTACGAACGACAACGTTACAAGAACTACTTTGTCAATTAGATATGTGCACAGCAATGATACTATATAATATAATATCATTGGTGCACAGAAACTGATACCCTTTTCAAAAACGGCTTAACAAAAAAACAAAAAAAAAAACAACCGACTTCCAAAAAAACACGACAAAGTGAAAAATAACTTTAATTTCGGAAGTCAGTGTCTTTGGTTTTGAATTATCATTTTTTGCCACCAGCAGCGTGTCTACGATTATGACTTATTAACTCAACCTTGTAAGTAAAGCTACGTTAACATACATCGCACTTATAAGGTTTTTCACCAGGGTGTACGATACGATAGTGTTGTGCTAAAATTCCCTTTCGTCTAAAACTACGCTGAAATACAACACAATTATATGGGTTTTAATTTTATAAATCTTATGCATTAGGAATATTTATATACGAATGTATCAATAATTAATTAATGACGATTTCCCGAAATTTTCATTCCATGCACTTACATGAACTTAGAGAGTTATATTGCTGATTCTAAAGTTTATAATTCTGTAAATCCATATTTGTTACGACCGCTAATAATATTTCGATTTTTTTGAATGAAAATGATTTACTCGTACTAATCAATGAAATTTAGCTATACCTACCTACACAACGTCAAAAAAACAAATTGAAAAATAATTTATAAGCCAGTAGATTCTTTGAAATGGTCTCCTAAATACCCTAGAGTTATCATACTAATATTATAAATTCGAAAGTAACTCTGTCTGTCAGTCTGTCTTTATGTTAATAGTTATCTGTGATGTTACCTTTTCACGCCTAAAGGCGCGTTTCCATGATGCAAGTGTTTGCATACATGTATGACGTCAGACTTGTGTGCAAGTGATTTGAATTGGAAACACGATTTTGTTCAACTTGCAGCTTGCATACAAGATTTTAGTGGTATACAAGTTAGTTCAAGTCATAAACAAAGTAATCCTCTATGCACGACCGCATGCGCTTGCAACTTGCGTGCAAATGTGCCGACTTGATTATTGTGCGTACAAGTTTAAACCTAATTGCATACAAGTTGCAACTTGTTTGCAAGTTGTTGTTTCCACTATACAATTTGCATGCAACTTGCAACTAGTATGCAAATCACTTGCATAATGGAAACGCGCCTTAAACCACAGGACGGATTTCGAAAAAATTTAGCAAGTAGATAGATGGCACCCTGGGGAAGGACATAGGTTACTTTTTATCAACCTACCGCGCGGGCGAAGCCGCGGTCGGAAGCTAGTGGGGTATAAAAAACACACGTTGTACGAGGGGTGTACAATATAAATAGTGAGAATGCGATACATTCTCCTTGGAAAGAAAAAAATAAATACTGGCAGGCATAGCCCAGACATTAGCTATGATGATAATAAAAAAAACAATCAATTCTCTTTTGTTTATAACTTTAATTTCGGAAGTCGGATTTTTGCCACAGGCTTCCAAAATTAAAATTATTATTCACTCTCTTAGTGTTTTTTTGGAAGTCGGTTCAAACGAGGAGGTTCTCAATTCGTCTATGTTCGTTTTTTTTTGTATGTATGTTAAGCGATTACTCCGCCGATTATGAATCGATTTTGATGATTCTTTTTTGGTTTGATAGGCACAAAAAAAAAGTTTTCATTTTGCACTTTTTAGTTGTGGTACTTACCCCAAAAATTCGAATACCACTACCTGCTATATAAATAACAGTGACGGAGCCAACTAATAATATAATTATATCGTCTACTTACGCAAACTGGGAAAAACACGTAATTATTGAAGTTAACCCAAGGCAAGTAAAATGAATAAAATTTATATGGGACCACCTCTGAAGCATCACCTACCAAACAAAAAAGAATCATCAAAATCGATTCATAATTGACGGAGTAATAGCGTAACATACACACAAAAAAAAAAAAAAACATCCAGATAAATTGAGAACCTCCTCCTTTTTGAAGAAGTCGGTTAAAAATAGAAGTCATTTGTTTGCGTCGTTTCGGAACGTGTTCCGTTGTTTGTTTGTTTCTCCAAGATAACGTCCCCGCGTACAAATCTAGATTTGCGATGGCTGCCATTCAAGAAGCTGGCTTGGAATAGATGGCACATCCTCCATAACCACCGGACATTGCTCCGGTGAAGTTTACCGATTTTTGCGGTTAAAGGAACATTTAAGGGGCCAGAAATTTGAAGATGATGACGCAGTAGTTGCCGCCACGTAGTCGTACACGATTTTTTAAGGGATCAGAAAGAATATATTTTTTTATCGGAAAATTTAGTTTTAGAAAAAAGTTATACAAAGTCATCGAGATATAAGTACTAACGTACTAGAGAAGCTACGTCAAATAACTGAATTGTCCTATTCTTCGTATTGAATCTTTAGTTCGCTGCAGCGCTAAAATAATAACAATTCGTCTAAACCGTACCTAATTTACCACAGTGCTAGATTTGCTGCGGAAGTGTATTTATTCTCGGCAAAAAGGTCTTAAGCGCCATGTAAATCACGGCACTTACGCGTTTTCTCCGACAAACTGCGGCGCGATCGCCGCAGTTGAACGAGACAAAGTAGGTGTTTACGGTGTCTTCTCTAGTACGTTAGTACTTATATCTCGATGTACAAAGTGGTGCTAACCTAACCTAACCCTGAAAGTTGACTATGTCGAAAAATAAAATAAAATTTTAATAACAGATAAGTAATTGCGTCATACTCATTCTCACTATTTATTGAACACCCCTCGTGTATTAGTAAGGATAGTAAGGATAAACGCAGCTATGTTGTACTCTTCCACGAAAGCTTATCTTTATACAGTATGTTAACTAACAAAGGGCGTTCCCGTTAACCTGCAATAGTATAGCGTCTATACATGCTAAAAAAAATATTACCATAAAAAAAAAATTACTCTTTTTTGTTTTTGTATAGTAAAATATTTACAAAAAATATTAAATTGTTACGGAAAATAAACTCTGTACACGCCCACTTGTCACACTTGTTTTTCTACGTTGAAATACAAAGTGTGCGTGTACAGAGTGTTTCTTTTACGTTTAAATTTAATCGTTTTGTGAAAATTTCACGACACAAATAAAAATAGAAAACAAATTTTTTTGAGTGTACTTAAATATTTTTTTTAGCATGTATAGACGCTATACTATTGCAGGTTAACGGGAACGCCCTTTGTTAGTTAACATACTGTATATATTATAAATTAAAAAAAAAACATAGTAAAAGTCAAAGTATTTATTTGTAAACATTAGGTGCGAAAATATATAATATGTTTGATTTAATAATAAATATTATCTATGTTTGATTTTTGGTTATTTAAAATGATCAGAATAGTTGAATATTCATTACGGCGACTTCAGTGTGTCAGCTTTCGAAGCGCCAAGTATTAAGGGCGTACCCTACCTCAAATTGCTTAGCATGATCCTCCATTATGCCAAAAATACTGCAGCATTAATTTTGAAATAAATATAAGTTGAGGATTGATACTAGGTCCTATGTTTGACGAAAACACAAACACAGGTGCCCATTTTCAATCGTTACCTACATAAAAGGAAAATGGGCACCTGCTTATGTTTCTGCCCTGAGGCCCAATTGAAATAAGATATATATCAAGGAAAGAACTTTTCAAGGGGAACCTTTCCTACTAACATGACTTTTGCTAATTGTTAGTCAGTTCGGAGTAAATAACCTAAATAGGTGTGAATACTTGGGCACCGAAGTTAAGTAATTTTCTTGGCCCAATAGCCCTATGCCATACATCACTGGCTTTAGCTTGTTGTGGAGAAACTTTGCTACTAACATGACTATTGCACATTGTTACTCAGTTCGGAGTTCAATGTCATAAATAGGTGACTACCACTGGGGCACCGAAGTAAAGGAATATTCTTGGCCCACTAGCCATAAGACTTACACCAATGGAAAGATTAGTTTTTTTCGATTCAAGGGGAACCTTTCCTACTAACACGACTTTTGCTAATTGTTAGTCAGTTCAGAGTTAATGACGTTAATAGGTGATGAATTTCAGAGGAGCTCGTGGCTAAGTAATAACAGCCGCTCGGGTCGATCCATCAGGTTAAGCTACGCTTGCCGGGGTTGGTCCGTGGTTGGGTGACCATTTTCACATATCGAGACTCCTCCGTGCCTCGGAAAGCACGTTAAACCATTGGTCCCGGCTGTCATTTGTGGATCTTTGACAGTCGTTACGAGTCGTCAGAAGCGCGAATGTCTGACAACCAGTCTAACCAAGAGGTATCGTATTACCCAGTTACTGGGTTGTGGAGGTCAGATAGGCAGTCGCTCCATGTAAAATACTGGTATTCAGCTGCATCCGGTTAGACTGGAAGCCGACCCCAACATAGTTGGGAAAAGGCTAGGCAGATTGATTGATTGAGGTGATGAATTTCAATAATGCTTAATTACTCAGCTCTGTAGCTCATTACCGACTAACAATCGAGAGAAGTCGTCATATCAATATTTCCCTTGACGAGATCTTTCTATTAGTATATATATCTCAACTCTATTGAGGCATGTGTCAGGCTTAACGATCCCAATCACAAATTGCTTAGCATGATACTCTGTTATGCCGAAAATACTGCAGCACTTATTTTGAAATAAATATATGTTAAAGTTGAGGATTGATGCTAGGTCTTATATGAGGCGAAAACACGATTACATAAAATTTTCTCTATAGGAAAAAAAATCCAAAGTTACCTCTGCACAAAATTATAAACCGCTGGTAAAAAAAAATACTTCTTAGATAATGAAACTTTGCATGATAACTGAACTAACTATAAAGCAGGTCTTGTGTTTCATTTTTTTTAAATTACCATTATTTTCAACGTAAAAAGGAATTACCTAAACTTTTCGACGGTTTAGAGCCGCTAGCGCCCCACTCCGTCTCGTTCTCACTCAGGTCGCGAGTTATATGGTGCGAGCGGGATACAATCTGAGGTAGGGTGCGCCCTTAAAAACATTGTTCCTAAAACGGCATCATTGGAGACCAATGTTTTAAAATGTTCGCTTATAGGCTTGAATGATGTTTGCAAGGGACTGAATAATTAAAGTTAATTAATAGGGAATATGCATGTGATTCAAATATGGGTCAAATATTTTTTTTTATAAACTATGTTACTTCAGAATTATGCCTCCATCAATATTTTTGAACAAAATTTCTTTTTGAGCGAGAAATTAATTTTTTTAAAGTACCAAAAAACTGTGGGTAATTCAAATACTTGAAAACGCTAAGAGCGGATGTGACGTAACAATCCGGAATAGCAATCAAAATGTCAGTGTCAAGTCAATGTCAAACGTTCTTAGAAAAAGGAGTATTTGACGTTGACTTGACAGTTGCTTGTCTGTTTTCACTGAGTGTGACGTCACCACACCAAGCGCGCCAAATGGAGGGCGTTTAAATAGCCCGGATCGGTTGGATATTTTTAAACATTTTTTTAAATACTTGAAATTGCTTTTTTGCCGTCGAATTTTTTTTTACTATTATTTGACGCTAAAAACTATCGAATAAAAAAATAAAAAAAATACATGCATATTCCCTATTGACGAAATATCAGCGAGGCAATTCCAAATGAACGTTCACATTCGTATCTCATTCGCAATCTGTCAAAAATACCTGTCAACATTTTTGACAAGTTTGACAGATTGCAACTTGCATCTGAAAGTTTTGTAAGTACGAGAATTGGCCCTCTGAATTCCAATAATATTTAATCACTCACGTTTAAAGCTCTGTAGCTCCTTTCGTACTAACGATCAAGAGAAGTCTTCATAATGAGAAATATTCTCCTAGATGAGATCTTTCCATTGGTATATATCCATCCTCTTAGTAATTAGTGAAATCTATAAATACCATAATTTTGATGTGTAAATCCAATACACTGTAACTCGAGTTATAGTGGTTTGCCTTAATAGCGCTCATTTGATTATTTCGAGGAATTCGAGGCAGTTACAAATCATTATATATTTTTTTCATTTTATAGTAGGTATGTAGAAGGAGATATGAGCACATACTAAACACTGTACTAAAACATACTAAAACCCAAAAAAAGTTTTAAAAGCCCTTTTCTCGAAATAGGTATTTATGAGATAGTGTTTAGGAATCACACGTCAGCATGTGTTCAGTTCGAGTCAGTCGTTTCGTACCCGTCCATGCAAAAGCCGTTAGTGTGATTGTAAAATAATAAATTGATTATAGTGTAAATACATCGTTTGTTGTGACCACCCTGACTGTAACTGCCCACCGCTTCACAAAGGCTGACATAAATCACACTTATAAGGTTTTTCGCCAGTGTGTATACGAATATGTTTAGTTAAATCACACTTTTGACTAAAACTACGCTGACAAACATCGCACTTATAAGATTTATCACCAATGTGTGAACTCCGTTTGACTGTCGTCGTATTAGAACACGTCAACCCGGTAGGAATGAAACTATATGACTAGACGCAGAAAAGGATACGTTCGCAAGCGACGGTACGGGGCCGATTGTATGCGTCGGCATCAAGCTGGACGCGATGGGCTGCCGCCGCATCCGTTCGTATCCTTTCTGATCCGATGCGATGCGAGCCGTTTGGTGGAAACCATCCTTTACTCTTTTGACTTAAACAAATAAATGATAAATGATTTTATTTCTGTAAGTAGGTTTGTACAAACACTTTTACACGTCAATCACATTTTTAAAACTAGATGAGGTCGGCGTTTCCTATCTGACTACTCTGAGAAGAAAGGCCGAAACCAACTTAGAGGTCACAGTCTCTTTTAAAGTCCAGACATAAGCTTGGTCAGATTATGTGAAGACCATGTAGATTGGTGTCTGAAATGGTCTTTTGAGGAAAGAACCACACAGATTGAGTGGAGCTGTCCTGTCAGTGCACGTATTTGTCAGTAATCGTGCAGCTCAACTCCGAATTTAAGGAGCTCAACGATTTGACGAACAATACCAAAGAAAGGACATTTGGTTAGGCCGCATAAATTACTCAAACTGCCAGACTATGATTAATTAAAACTAAGAGAAAATAAATAATAAAAAAGAAAAGAAAGATCCACATAATCTTCACATTCACAATAATTAAAAATAATATAATACTTTACAAAGTAAATAACGCTGATACTACACCTATACGGGTTTTGGCCAGTGTTTATTCGACTGTATTGTTTAATTACTCTTTTCACTAAAACTATGCTGGCATAGCATACATCACTCATAAGGTTTTTCATCAGGGTGTAAACGACGGTGTGCTGTTAAACCACTCTTTTTACTAAAAGTACGCGGACATACATCACACTTATAAGGTTTTTCGCCAGTGTGTAATCGAATATGATCTGTTAAAGTAGATTTTTTATTAAAACTATGTTGACATACATTACACTTATAAGGTTTTTCTCCAGTGTGTATTCGAATATGTTGTGTCAAATGAGTCTTTTGAGTAAAACTATGTTGACATACATCACACTTATAAGGTTTTTCACCGGAGTGTATACGAATATGTTTTGTTAAACTACTCTTGTTAGTAAAAATACCTTGACATACTTCACACGTATAAGGTTTTTCACTAGTGTGTATTCGAATATGTTGTGTCAAATGAGTCTTTTGATTAAAACTACGTTGACATACATCACACTTATAAGGTTTTTCGCCAGTGTGTATACGAATATGTTTTTTTAAATCAGAATTTGTACTAAAACTACGTTGACATACATAGCATTTGGGTTTTTCACCAACTTGTGTTCGAGTATGTATCATTTTTTTTAAATAAGTGCCAGATTTGGACGTTGTTTTTGGAGTTGTCCGAATAAATTTCGAGTCAGATTTTTCCTTGTTCGTCTTCTCGGCTGTTATTGCATCTTCTAGTTTTGTTCTTCGAGTGTCTAGTTTTGGTTTCTTCGCAACGGTCGCCCCTGTGATTATAAATCTGGTAAGTACAATGTTGGAAGGAGATTGACATGCACACGAATCAAAATAAAAGCGCTTTGCATGATTCAAACTATGAACGATAACGAGGAATTTCTGGTGACATTGAATAATACAGTTAACAGACATGTAGTACAAAATTGTAATAATGTCTGTTCAAAGTTTAAGCAAACCTCGTTCAAATGAGTTATTAGTGGAGTGCCTGGAGCGTTCAAAATAAATGACCGTGTAACAACAAATAAAAAAACATTATTTTCATTAAAAGATTTTAAAAAGTTTATATCCGACATCGTCCGCAAACTCATGGATACGCGCCCGAGAGACGTAGTAGGTAAACTAGGTAATAACTGTGACGGTCACCGCCCGTCTTTTACCTACACAACACATTAATAAATACAGAATACACATAACCTGAGACTTTCCTTCCTGGCTTAGGACAGGCAAAAATATCTAAGGAGGTACCTTAGGTGTTGTGACGAGTATACATGTAAATTTAATTTTCGTTTCGTTCTCGAAGATCAACTGGCAGCTGCTGGTTGCCACAACCTTGAGCGTGGGCGTTGAACTGGCCGTAAGTAGCTACGCATCCTTTGCGTTGCCGCCAAGATCGTTTCGCAACAATTCTGCGTACATTCTACGAGCCTTGTTCAGGTTATCACTCTTATCACCCGCGATAGCGTAAAGTGCACTGTTAATCCGTCCATTTCGGTGCATTCGTGTAAGACATAATTATTATTTACGCACGAGAAATTAGCGGGCGGCATTTCATTACGTGCTCGCTAGCGAAACAGCTGACTGACTGAGGGGGCGTCACGTCTCGCGCCCCCCGCCCGTGTGAGACGCAAGTTCGTTGCCCTTGAGTATAGGGTGAAATATTTTTGTGGTAAAATGAAGATTTTATGCCTTTTTGGCGTAGCCTTTGAGGCACACATTATTGTTAAAACATTATTTTCACTTTTTTTTTAATATTGTGTTTCACGAACTGTGTCCAAATAAATGTTATTCTTTCTTTTCTTTAAAAATAAAAAGTTATTTTCTTCCATTGATTTTACGCATTTTACACTTTCGCATTTATAGTTAGGATGACGACGCAGCGAGCGCCACCTCCCCGGCATCGCAGTCATTGCTCTTTATTTTTAACCGACTTCTTCAAAAAGGAGGAGGTTCTCAATTCGTCTGAATGTTTTTTTTTTTGTATGTATGTTACCCGATTACTCCTCCAATTATGAATCGATTTTGATGATTTTTATTTTGTTTGGTAGGTCATGCTTCAGAGGTGGTCCCATATAAATTTTATTAAATTAATTAAAATACGCAAAGTGGGAAAAATACGTAATTATTGAAGCTAACTCAAAAACTACGCAAGCAAAATTAATAGAATTTATATGGGACCACCTCTGAAGCATGACCTACCAAACAAAATAAAAATCATCAAAATCGATTCATAATTGGAGGAGTAATCGCGTAACATAAATACAAATAAATACGTAAAAAATGTGTTCGATGCTTTTTAATCTTTATTCTTCAATTTACATTCAGATTACCAAATTTAATAATATAATAGTGTAATTAACCCTAACAATATATAATTTTAACTTTAAGGGTTCCGTTTAAATTACTGTTCGCTTGTTTTTATTGCATGATGTGATCTCCTATAATTGAGGGAGCACATAGATTGTTGTTCTTGTCTTTTTATTTTAGCATGTAAGGTGTATTCTTTGTTGGAGATCCTAATAAAATAAATAAATAAAATAAACAAAAAAAATATATATATACAGACGAATTGAGAACCTCCTCCTTTTTGGAGAAGTCGGTTAAAAATTGAAAAGCAAAGACACCGATGTCCAAAATTAAAGTTATTTTTCACTTTTTTTAGTGTTTTTTTTGGAAGTCGGTTTTTTTTTTGTAAAAAGTTTTTTATTTCCGTTTATCGTTGTCCCACGAATGCATCCGGAGAGATGAGCAATGATCGTCACTCACTGGACGCCTGAAGGAGGACATAGTCGTCGCGGTAGACCGCGGCGAAGGTGGTGTGACGATCTACTCATGTTTGCGGGGCCAACATGGCCAGAAATCGCACAAATTGAGGGCTTTGGAAGGAAAAAGGGGAGGCCTTTGCCCAGCAGTGGGACAAACAATAGGCTGAGGAAAAAAAAATCGTTTCACAGCAGCGATCATTTCGTACTTTCGGTCAGCAAACAGACCCCCTGTTTGCTGACCTATACTTAACTAACCAACACTTACTTCTCGTCTCGCTGGCTCTTCGTTTCTTGTTAGGTACTTCTTCCTCTTCCACTTCAGTTTTAAACTCTATTAAAGGCTCATCATCTTCTAAATCAGATTCAGAACAGTGTGGTGGTATATCTGCTAGATCTAGGCAGCTATTGTCTAAACTTTCCAGTTCTAGCTCTGTAGGTAAACAAATTAAGTTAAGTTGAATTAAACTGAACACTGCCAAAAGTTTGAAATAACTAGTTTAAAAAATGTATTGACGGAGTCAAATACAACATCGTCTACATAGACTAAGTGGGAAAAAAATTAAAGTAATAAAAACTAAAACCCAACTACGACTAAAAAGGTATAAACAAGACACCACAGACAGACAAATTAAAAATCCGGAGTCATACGTGTTAGGGCATAAATCGAACAGATAACGTGTGACTCCGGATTTTTAATTTGTCTGTCTGTGGTGTCTTGTTTATACCTTTTCAGTCGTAGTTGGGTTTTAGTTTTTATTACTTAATTTTTTTTAAATTATTTTGTGGTTTTAATATATATATTTTTGAAATGTGCTCATTAAGCTCTTTCATTTAATACCCAACATAGTACGATTAAACAATATTTTTTTTTTAGTTCCTGACTTTATTTCCTCTAGAGGGCGCCATTTTTAATTTACTGTGACGTCACATAGCCTATAACCAGCGATGTATGTTCCGCGACTTTTCATAGCTTTCGAGTTATGAATTTTTTTGGTTCGTCTAAGTTCGAGACTCACATGTTGCAACAACAATGGAAGTTCATTTTCCAAGAAGTTTCTGTAGGTTTCTCCATTAAGTCTGGAAGGCAGTTCAAACGGACCAGTTTGCCATTGAGGATACCAGACCAGAAGTTAACGCTAAAACGATGTTGAAACGTTGAAGCTCTCACTTCGTGTGGATTTCACGATGATCGGGATATCGCTCAGGTTGCAGCCCACCACGACGTTGAAGTTGTAGACGTAAATCTTCCACCTCGCTGTCTTTGAAGGCCGATTGTAGCCAAAGTAGCCCTATTAAATACTGCTTTTTTGATTTTTATTAATGATTATTAAAGCTGAGAGTGTCGCGCATTCTTGAAGCCTACTTAGAACCTATGAAGTTACCTGTTTAGATTTTAATTTGAAGTTGAAATTAGAGTCATAATTTACCAAACGGTACATTTTTCACTTAAGACCAACATTTTCATAACTTTCATCACATTTACGAAGCTGATTATTTTATGCATAAAAGTACTACTCATGAAGATTCAGTTGCAAAAAAAATGTTCGACAAAGCCTTCTACTTTTTTTTATAGATTATTTTTAAATTGGTCAGGTCGAAAATTCTCAAAAATACTGAAAAAAATTAATAACTCGATAGCTATGAAAAGTCGCGGAACATACATGGGGGTGATTTGGATGCCCCACGATACGAGGGACATGAATTTTATTTTTGGACGTAAATGTTCCGGTCACCCTGTATATATTTTTGAAATGTGCTCATTAAGCCTTTTCATTTGATACCCAACATGGTACGATTAAACAATTTTTTTTGTTTAGTTCCTGACTATATGTCCTCTAGAAGGCGCCATTTTTCACATATAACCAGCAGACGATCAAGATGCTTCTAACGATACCTCATTTGTCAAATTGTGATGAGTGGTTTAGAAGATAGGAGGCAACAGATGAACATCCATACATCCATACATACATACTTACATAAATACCGGTCAAAATCATAACCCTCCTTTTTTATTCGCCGTAGTCGGGTAAAAATACGTAATATTAAAGCTAACTCAAAAACTACGCAAGCAAAGTTAATAATATTTATATAGGGCCTCCTCTGAAGCATGACCTACCAAACAAAAAAAGAATCGCAAAAATCGATTGATAATTGGCGGAGTAATCGCGTAACATAATTACACACAAAAAAAAAACATACAGACGAATTGAGAACCTACTTCTTTTTGAAGAAGTCTGTTAAAAACATACCATCACTTAGATGTTCCTCCTTTGGCACAATAATATCATCTAGTCCCTCACAAACAGCTGGTAATTCTTCTTTGATAACAATGCTATCTGTTTGACATTCATCATCTATACTTATGTGCTCTATTGGAGATTTAGTAAACCCACTGCAGAACTGTAAGTGGTCTTGATTTATTATAGGCACATCATATTCGAAATCAGATTCAGAACAGTGTGGTGGTTCATCTGCTACATCTAGCCAAGCATTGTCTGAATTTTCCAGTTCTAGATCTGTAGGTAAAAAAACATAAGTTAAGTTGAATTAAACTGAACTCTGCCAAAAGTTTGAAATAAGTAGTTCAAAAAATGTATTGATCTATATGAAATAAATCGTTTATAATATCTGAATTTGTTTCAAGATATTATTTATTGAAATAGTATATTATGCAATTAGTGAGTAAAGGACGGATTTAAAGCGAGGCCCATAGGTGAATCACGAGCTAGTGAAGGATTCTAACGACTGAATCACGACCGTAGGGAGTGATACAAGTGTTAGAATCCTGAGTGACGCAAGTGATTCATAGCTCTCGATATAAATCAGTTTTATTCTAGAGTTGCATACTATACTTTATACCATTATGAAATAAATAGATTATAATTATTGAAAATATTATTTATATTATTAAAAACATACCTTCACTTTGATGTTCCTCCTTTGGCACAATAATATCATCTAGTCCTTCACAAACAGCTGGTAATTCTTCTTTGATAACAATGTTATCTGTTTGACATTCATCATCTATACATAAGTGCTCTATTGGAGATTTAGTAAACCCACTGTAGAACTCTAAATGGTTTTTGTTTATAAAAGGTTTGGGCTGTAAAAAGATGATTATAGAATTAGGAAAATATGCTGGTGATCACGGTCCCACGAGCACCAACCTTCTCTCATGATACTAAAGTCACTCAAAGAGCCTCCACAAGTGAGGATACTTAAGTAGGTCCAATGTAACCTCACTGACCACTGCATAAGCTATTGTTGCATAGCTTGCGCTGACATGAGAGAGGACTGATATCAATCTGTCACATTCAAGTGTCATAACATGAAATTATACATGAAAAAATTTGAAAAAAGACTAGTTACAAAAAAAAAGTAGTCCATTGTTATTTTTTTGTAAAAAGTTTTTATTTTTCACCTTTTAGTTGTGGTACCTATCCCACAAAAATTCGGATACCAGTGACAGAAACTTAAAACATCATCCATATAGACCAAGTGGGAAATAAGTATTATTGAAGCTAACTCAAAAAGTAACCACGGAAAGTTAATAAAATTTACTGAAATTAGAAATTATAAGAATAAAGAAGAATACCTCACCTCATAATCCTCATTCATCATCTGAGCGAACAGCTCTTCGGCTTGCAGACATTGTCTCAGTAATCGGTAGCATTGCTTTAGTTTAGCGCAGCAGAAGAAACAGGCGAGCATCGGTCTACTGTCTTTAGTTACAAACTGCAACAAAATTTGTCTTGCACTATTTTGTTTTTATAAAGAAAATACTTCTATTCTAAATAGTAAAGCGGTCCAAGTCAACAATCGGTGGTCCTTAATGCGGTAGGACTTTACTTTAACATCCATCGATTTAAGGGGTGGGAGTGGGGGGGGAGGGAGGGGGGGGGGTGTACAACCCCCCCTGTGAAGGAAAAGTTGCGGAGCCCCCCCCTTTTTGAGATATGATTTTTTTAATATTCTAACCTAACTTTCGAATTTTCTTGTATTGACATCGATTTAAAGGTCGGAATAGGTAAGAGGTGACTAATAAAATGAAAGGGGAAGTAGCAGCCCCTCCCCCAGCCCCCTCCCCCTCCCTTGAATACGATTTAAAGAATTTTCAAGATTTAAATAAAAATAACAACCTAAACTTACCATGTCGGATTCACCCCAAAAGGAGTTTCAAGGGAAGCACTGTACTATATGGCGTAGTCGACGGAGCCCCGCTTCGCGGGGCTCCTACTTCTGGGTGGTTTATAAAAAAAATAACCACGAAGAGGATGGCGGGGTCTTTCAGACCCCGCCATCCTCTTCTAACCTAACCTGTCCGAGTCGGGGTGCCCCAAGTCCCGAGCTCGCTCTTGCATCATAAGTTCTTATTGCCTTTTTAAATAAGTCGAGGTGTGTCGAGACTTGGGGCACCCCGACTCGGACAGGTTAGGTTCGATGGGGATGGCGGGGTCTGTTCGCTCGCTTCGCTCGCTCACTAGACCCCGCCATCCCCATCTAGAACCTAACCTGTCCGAGCCGGGGTGCCCCAAGTCCAACTACAAAAAAACTGTCAAAGAACAGCCTTCTAACCTAACCAACTATATGAGATCCACCCTAGAAGGATAAAGGATAATAATATATTTATATTATACCCAATCATACAATTTTGAAGAAGTCTTATGTAATAACTGAAGCCTGGGCGCCTGCGCCTGAGTGGCTATGTGAAGTGACAATACCTGACTTTTGACAATGACAACACAAAATGGTTTCGTTTTACGTTTGGTTTCACATATCGCCAATAGTCGGTAAATTAGTATAAGTGTTAATTTAATAACACTAATCTAAATCAGTGAAATAAATATCATATAATGAAATATGCATCAAAAGTATCTAAATCACTAATTATACGTATTTATTTCATAATTAATATGAAGTAAAACATTTTAATGCGTTGACCTTCCTTAAAACGAAACGTTCAAGGCGAGACAAAATGTCAAAAGTGTCAAAATATTGCTCTAATTTTACGATTTTGTTTAATTTTTTTCTCGTAAACTATTTATCTCCGCAACTTAAAACTTTACGTGGAGGCTTCTAATAACATGATCTTTCTGTAAAAAAAATATGGACTCCCAACTCGATGGATGTTAAAGTAAAGCTTAGCCCTTAATGCTTTCTGTGTGCATCTTACAGGTAATTAGGTTATTTACATAATTATTAAAAATATCAACTTACTGGAATATCAGTCAGCTTCTCATACAGTTCATGTAAGTGTCTGTTGACCACTAAATACATATGAGCATTCTCCGCTAAACATATCCTACACATCGGCAGTTTTTCCATCTCCATCAGTTGATCAGATAAAAGGTTATACCTTTTATCAGATCAACTTTGTACACATAAAAACAAAACTCAGTTGGCCGTTTGGCTCTCCGTAGGTGAGTTTAGTTCGTCTCTGTTGGCGTTGTGACATCGACACTCCCAGTCTAACAAAAACACTTTTTTATTGGTCTTACAGAACTAACAATAACGCTATTTCCCGTATATTTCGATAATAATTCACAAAAACAGGATGGGTAAGGGTCGTAGTCTCGTAGCGGATGGCGTTTTACCCTCACAGACTGGTTACCCCCATGGAAAGAAAAGGTCCTTTTTTATATTTTGGGCATGGGACGCATAAGAGTATGTGAAAACTCGTGAGAACTAGAACAACAAAAATACTAAACAATAAAAGTTATGAAAAGATTGAAATTGACAGGCAGGAATGCACAGACTAATTAATGACAAGTACAGTACAGATGGTTTGATGGTGATGGTACAGACTGTTTTTTTTGGAAAATTATTGTCTGCTGTCGACCTGGCTACCGAGTCTTTTAGGATGCGCTAAACTAGCCCGCGAAATTCAAATAAAGACCTCTTGTTAACGACAGCGGACTACGGTCCGATTCTTATAACGGACGACGGGCCGACGCGCATTGTTGAATAGAGTAGTGAGTGTATGTTTACGCGACGGGCACATATCCGTTGCACGACGGCGGTCGGTCCGATGCAGTGGACCACGTCATTTCATAGAAATGTGTTGACGCCGACGCGACGTATGTGCGCCCGTTAACAACGTTGACAAAAACGGTGGTTCACAAGAGGCCTTGGGCAACGGGCGGACTGCACGAGCTACATCTTAGGGGCAGATGGTAATAGCCCCCATTTCTGGTATTGGATCGCAGGCTCGCTCGATTTCCAGCGTCCAATCCTCTTCAGTGTGGCTGACAGGCAGGTACCAACCAGATATACCAGATAAAATCTTAAAAACTAGTATTCAATTAAACTTAAATTAAATATGATGTACCCATTGCTCTTTGACATTTTTTATATAATTGTTGCTTCTTTATACTTAATTTTTGACATTAAATGTATGTATTTTTGTAACATTTTCTGCTAGGGACTTTGTTCAGTTCAATAAGAATATTTGTAAAGTTAGTATTTTTTTTTAATTTGTATAATGTTCTAACTTTGATGATGGGTGAGGAACGAGGATACTCAATTTTATATTGTTTATGTGCTTATTTGTCTGTAACTACTGTGCAAAAATTTCGACACAAATGTATTTTTGTTATGAAATAAATAACTTGAACTTGATACTGCGCCATAAGTGCACATGGCATTATCATCCGGCAGGCGCGTGTCAGCTACATTTCATCCCCCTGGAAGGTGCGGTTCTGAGTGTACCGGTCACGGATATCTATGGTACCGGTCTAATCACCGCTTATACCTACGAATACGGTTAGCCCAGCCATACACTTTCTGCTTTAGGAAGTCTCTGTGACACAGGTACTATAGTCCTGAGGACTGATATCAGTGCCTGAGAACGCCCGCCGGTCAATTCTGCTCTGCCAATCTGGTGCGGCTGATATCAGTCGTGCAGCTCTCGTTATCGACATGAGCTACACGACATGCCGCTACAGCCGCACAGTACAGAATTGAAATGAAATGAAATGAAATTGTTTATTCTGTAAATAGGATATTGGAATCACTTTTTCACGTCATATTAAAAAGTTGTAAAAATAAGCTAGATGAGGTCGGCGTTTCCTATCTGACTACTCTGAGAAGAAAGGCCGAAACAAACTCAGAGGTCACCGTCTCCTTTAAAGTCCAGACATAATCTTGGTCAGGCCATATGAGGACCATGTAGATTAGAGTCTGAAATGGTCTTTTGAGGAAAGAACCACACAGATTTGAGTGGACCTGTCCAGTCAGTGCAAGCATTTGTCAGTAATAGTGGAGCTCAACCCAGAACTTAAGGAGCTCAACGACTCGACGAACAATACCAAAGAAAGGACATTTGGGTAGGTCGCATAAAGTTCTCAAATTGCCAGACCTTCGCTAAAACTAACAGAACGAAAAATAAATATCCACATAGTCCTCACATTCACAATAAAACAATACTTTACAAGTAATCATCATGTCATTTTTTATATAATATTCAATAATGTCAATTTGTATATAAAACTGGTAGGTATAACAGAATCGAGTGAGCATCGGTGAGGTCTTCGCAGTCCTCAAAATAGCATGACAACTGTGAATACAGGACCGCCACCAGCGCCCTATTTTTGTTACGCATGGGCAAACGAGGTAAGCGTCGCCTAAGTTCGGGCGATGTGAACTGATATTCCCGAATCGCACCATCCAAAGCACCTCTCAATTCCTCATTGCACTGGATACTTACGTTTGTAGCCCTGTCATCACGTCATGACATGGCTACTCTGTATTTCACTTCGCAGGCGATCAAGTGCAGTGTCATCCAACATATGATTACGCTGGATGACCCGCACCTGATCCAACAGTCGTTGTGGCGACACGTTGACAGCTGGTTCAAGCACCAGAGAAAGCATCCGAACAAGGTACGCGGTCAGATTGTTTCCCCCCTCTGTAGTCCCATAGTATGAGCGCATGACATTCTCATTGATGGATCTTGTCCATCTCATGCGCTGCACACTTCCGCCGGGAGCTGGGACCCTATCAGAGGCCGGTGGGCCTCGAAGTCCTAAGCCGTCCGGCGGCCGGCGTCCTCCCTGTCGACGTGCAGGTGGTGGCGTCGTGGGTGGTTTCTCCCCGAGAAATACTCGTCGCTCGAGCTCGACGCTACTACCGCGGCCGGAGTCGTCACAGCGCTCACAGTGGGGCTGGGTACCGGCGGCGGCGAGGCGGAGCTGAGCGAAGAGTCCGGAAGTGGTGGGCGTGCTCTACGAGCGATTCCCAATATCAGTTTTGGGATATACAACGTGCCGCTACAATGGCGACATTAATTTAACACACGGGTAGGGCTAGTGGCCAGTAAACATAAAAAAAATATAAAATAAAATAATTCGTAAATTGAAAAATTTATGAAACAAACTAAATAATAATAATAAAAACTAACACCCAACTACGACTAAAAAGGTATAAACAAGACACCACAGACAGACAAATTAAAAATCCGGAGTCACACGTGTTAGGGCATAAATCGAACAGATTACGTGTGACTCCGGATTTTTTATTTGTCTGTCTGTGGTGTCTTGTTTATACCTTTTAAGTCGTAGTTGGGTTTTAGTTTTTATTACTTGATTTTTTTTAAATTCTTTTGGGGTTATTATATATTATACTAGCTGCCCCGCTCCGGCTTCGCACGGGTAGCACTAAGTACCTACCCTACGCCTACCCTACCTGGCCTACCTACCCTATCTACCCTACCTACCCTACCTACCCTACCTACCCTACCTACCCTATCTACCCTACCTACCCTACCTACCCTACCTACCCTACCTACCCTACCTACCCTACCTACCCTACCTACCCTACCTACCCTACCTACCCTACCTACCCTACCTACCCTACCTACCCTATCTACCCTACCTACCCTACCTACCCTACCTACCCTACCTACCCTATCTACCCTACCTACCCTACCTAAACTATCCTATCTCTCAAGTTGGATCGAACTGCACATGGTGTGCGAATTTTATTATAATCGGTTTAGTGGTTTAGGAGTCCATTGAGGACAAACATTGTGACACGAGATTTATATATATTAAGATTTTTGAAATGTGCTCATTAAGCCCTTTCATTTGATACCCAACATGGTACGATTAAACCATTTTTTTTTAAGTTCCTCACTTTATTTCCTCTAGAGGGCGCCATTTTTACCAGCGGACAATCACGACGCTTCTAACGATACCTCATTTGTCAAATTGTGATAAGTGGTTTGGAAGATAGGAGGGAACAGATGAACATACATCAATAACCCTCAATCATAACCCTCCCTTTTTTCTTCGCCGTAGTCGGGTAAAAACATAACGAAAATTTGAGATCACTCTGTGTAAAAGATTCATTCATGAAGCTACCTTATATCGGTAAGTTCGATTGTCGGCATAATTTCTAAGGAATTGCGCGGCTTTCCTTGTATTCGCCTACATATGATCCGTGACCCCGGTAAATGACAACCTCGCTACAGTTCTTTAAGTACAGATTGCTCCAGGATGGTAATTTAGAAAATTGTAGATAAATCAATAACTAATAACGTTTAATGAAATTCAAATATTTTCATAAAACGAATACGCGAAATCGTATACGTGTGTTAAATTAATGTCGTCATTGTAGCGGCACGTTTTATAATAGAAATTCTTTCGAAAATGTGTTCAAATAAATACAGTTGTTTACATTCGATAACGAGATGTTGACACGGTGTTAATAATTAAAACCGGCCAAGTGCATGTCGAAACACGCACAATGAAGGGTTCCGTAGTTCCATTTTTTTGTTGTTAATTATTTATTTAATTTTTATATTTAGGTCAACTACCCATGGTTTGAGTTACAACGGTGTTTACCCTTACACCCTGTATCGAAATTCAATGCCAAACGTTTTGAAGCTGAAATTTTCAGAGTAATATATTTCACACTATTGAATACACCCCAATCTACGTAGATATCAGAGCAGCTCACCACTAAGGGTGCGCGCTTAATTATTTTCTGGCCCGCGATCTAGTTAAATCCAAAGCCTACAAATACTGCTGGACTTCCTTTGGCCAAGTCTGCGTCAAAAAAGATGATGTGTCGCCAAAAATAATAATAAAAAGCGAAATGCAAGTTAATAAGCTTATGCAACAAATATGACTAGTCCTAATTAATCACTACGTCACATGTATAAATTATAAGCACAATAGTCTTTCTTACTGTTATTTGTTAAATTCTATTAGCTCTAAGCTTACTATTAATATGTTGAAATTAGTTATCATTATTTTATTACTAACTAGATTAAGGAGTACAAACTCTGTAATTATAACGCACACACACAAGCAACATATACACTATTAAACCTTTCATACAGATTACGTACAAAAACACATACACTTAAAACCCTATACGACTGCAATCTTTTGCACCTAAGCTCTGTTAGAGACAATTATGGATAGAATGCTGGGAACAATAACTGAAATAGATAACATAGAATTAGCCCAAGTATCAAACGTTTCCCTTCGCAATTTTAGTACGACTGTAAAGATTAAAAACTCTGATTTTACGATTATCTCACAAAATATAAGAAGTATCTATTTAAATTTTGATGACTTGCAGTTGAACCTAGCCGATCTACATTTTAACACAGATCTTATTGTTTTAAGTGAATGCAGGCTAAACCCAAATAAAAATATTCCTCAAATACAAAACTACACTACAAGCTGCACCACTAAGCATTTAAATAAAGCTGACGGTGTCGTCGTCTTCGTTAGTAACAGGTGCATCTTTAAAACAAAAGAGATAAAATTAACTCACGCATCTTGTATACAGGTTGAAATTAAACCCGATCTCATAGTCATAGGGATATATCGCTCTCCATCAAATACAAATGCAGATGATTTCATTAACTCTTTATCTCAACACTTAGCTACCCTTTCTTCAAATAAAAATGTAATTATTACGGGTGACATCAATATAAACTTAATACACAAGCAAGAAGAGCAATCATACGAAAGATCGAATCGACTTAATTATTTAAACATGTTAGCAATGCACGGCCTACTACCTGGACATACGCATCCCACTCGAGACAAAAGCTGTCTAGATCATTTTATTCTAAAGCTTAGACCTAATCAAAAATCAGCATCCATAGCTATTATCGAGACCACTATCACCGATCACTTTATGATTTTCCTAAAACTGTCGGAATTGATGAGCAAACACAAATCCTTTAAAACTGAAACCTCAATTAACGTAGAATATTCATTAAAAGTAGCAACATTCAGGAACTTTTAGACCTAAATAACCCCAACATACTAATAAATAATTTAATAACTTTACTACAAAAATGTCTCACTGCCAGTACACTTGTAATAAAAATCTCCCTAAACCTTGGATGACCATAGGCTTGCTGCGCTGTATACATAATCGAAACAATATGCAAAAAAAGTTAAAACTAGACCCTCATAATGAGATACTAAAAATCACTTACAGGAGATACAGGAACTACTGCAACAACGTTATTAAGAAACAAAAACGTAAATACGATCGCGAACAGCTTTATGAGACACATAAAAACTGTAAAAAGCTATGGCAAACAATAAACAATATTACCCAACGAAAACCACCTAAGTAAAGACACCACAAAACACAGAATTATTGGAATCAGCCGCTACCCCTCTCGAGGCGGTGAATAAAGTAAATGAATACTTCTCAACCGTTGGAAAGCATCTTGCTGACGAAATAATAAATAATCCTGAGAGACAGGCTCACAAAGACCCCAGCATACTTACGAACATTCCAAACCCACCGGTCTCATCATTTGTACTGCTCAACTCTGACGCTGAAGAAGTAGCAACCGTAATTACAAGCCTAAAATCCGACAGTGCTACTGGCTGGGACAAAATCCCCGTAAGTTTTTTAAAATCTGCTAAGTTTATTATTTCACCAATCATTTCACACCTCATTAACCTATGTTTTGAACAAGGAAGCTTCCCACGGCCCTGAAACAGGCTGTAATAACACCTGTCCATAAGTGTGGTGACAAAGCTGATCCGTCAACTATAGGCCGATATCCGTCCTCCCGTCCCTGACAAAAATTATCGAAAGGATAATAAATAAACGCTTAAGTACATATTTAACACAAAATAAAATAATTTCACCCTCACAGTTTGGCTTTAGACAGGGAAAGTCTACTGAAGACGCAATCTTAGCGCTGACATCTATCGTCACTCAAAGAGTGGACGGTCGAAAAAAGTGTCTGGCCGTCTTTTTGGACATCAAAAAAGCCTTCGACACAGTCTCTGTCCCCACACTTTTACATAGGCTAGAAGACATTGGTATAAGAGTATATAATAGTACATAAGAGTGGTCTGTCTACAGTAGCTACCTGGCTCGATCAGAACCTTTTAGCTTTGAATATTTCAAAGACCAATTACATCTGCTTTTCGATATTTGACCGTGCCCAGCCATCACAAGATCTTCAGATTAAAATCCATACCTGCTCCAGCTCTACTAACACCACCTGCTCTTGTTTAAAAATCAACAAAGTATCCAGTGCTAAATACCTTGGTGTCATGCTTGATCAAAGGCTATCGTGGCACTTGCACCTAGAACTAATAATGAAAAGAGTGAGGAAATTGATTTGGACTTTCAAATCTCTTCGACATGTGGCTACTAAGGATCTTATCCAGCAAATTTATGTCTCCCTGGGTCAATCTATACTTACGTACTGTTTGCCAATCTGGGGCGGAGTATCTAAAATAAAGTTTTTGGAGCTGGAGAAGGCACAGAGAGCTTTACTATAAGTCATGTACTTCAAACCGATTAGATTCCCCACGGAAAGTTTATACTTAACCTCGAACCTTTTGTCTGTTAGGAAACTTTATGTCCTGCAGATTACATTAAAAAAACATAAATCTCTTCCCTACATTACTTCCAAGACACATTCTACGAGAAAGAATAAAGTAGCTGAAGATTGTCCAGTGAATACTACATTTGCTGCAAGGCAATTTATTAAACAATCCCCCCGTATATATAACGCTCTCAATGAACAATGTGCCATCTACTCTATGACATACCACAACTGCAAAAAAACGCTAACTGAATGGCTCAAGAGCAAAAGTTATGAAGAAATCGAAGATATCCTACACAAGATCACATAACTAAGGAACACATATAATTTGTACACATATACACACCACACACCCCCACGGTACACAAACCACATTTATCTTACACACATGCCCATTACATCCCGACACCCACAAAAGCACACGCACAAACACACACACACACGCACACAAACGAACCCACACACAAACTGACAAACATATTCTACACCCAGTGCCCTTACTAATATAATATGGGTTATATAAAATCTTAATTAGTTTTAAATGAATCTTTTGGCTTATTTCTCACACATTTGTAGAATTATTGTAAACTGGAGGAGCGGAACCACCTAACACAAGCAAATCTATGCTTAAAAGGTGACTCCAAACCTAACATAGTTATTTACTAAAGTGAAGAAATAAACATTTTTTGTTTTTTTTTTTCACTACACCCTAATTTTTGGTTTAAACCCAAACATCTTGGGTTGATTCTGTTTCTTGCGTTTCGACGTCAAAATCTGTTTGGTCTGGTTTTGATTTGACTTGAAGTGATATTATCGTTTATGTATATTTTTGTAACATTTTATGGATGTTAAGAATAATAAAAAGAACTGTATTCCGTATTCAGTGAGTTTATACGTTTGTTAATTTAAGTTAATATACAAATATGTATTGTTAAATTTAATTAATGATTACAACATGTTGACATACATAAGCAAAGTACTATGAAGGAATGATTGTAACAATTATTATTTGTATCTTAGACAATAACGCTTACATATAAAATGTTTCATTGTATATTGAGATAGACTCATGATAGCACAAGTTTAAACCTTCGTGGTTTTTGGTTGCTATTTAATATGTAAAATCCTATATTCTTTTGTATGAACGATAAATAAAAAAAAAAAAAAAAAAAAACATAACACTAATAAGGGTTTTCACTAGTGTGTATTCGAATATGTTTAGTCAAATTAGTCTTTTTACTAAAACTACGCTGACATACATCACATTTATAAGGTCTTTCGCCTGTGTGTATGTGTATATGTTGTGATAAATTAAATTTATGATTAAAACTATGTAGACATACATCACACTCGTAAGGTTTTTCGCCAGTGTGTATCCGAATATGTTGTGCTAAAATACTCTTTACACTAAAACTACGCTGACATACATCACACTTATAAGGTTGTTCGCCAGTGTGTATACGAATATGTTTTGTTAAATGATCCTTTGCACTAAAACTACGCTGACATACATCACACTTATAAGGTTTTTCGCCAGTGTGTATACGAATATGTTGTGTCAAACTAGTCTTTTGACTAAAACTACGCTGGCATACATCACACTTATAAGGTTTTTCGCCAGTGTGTATACGAATATGTTTTGTTAAATGACTCTTTACACTAAAACTATGCTGGCATACATCACACTTATAAGGTTTTTCACTAGTGTGTATTCGAATATGTTCTGTCAAACTAGTCTTTCGACTAAAACTACGCTGACATACATCACACTTATAAGGTTTTTCGCCAGTGTGTATACGAATATGTTCTGTCAAATTAGTCTTTCGACTAAAACTACGCTGACATACATCACACTTATAAGGTTTTTCGCCAGTGTGTATACGAATATGATTTGTTAAATGACCCTTTACACTAAAACTACGCTGGCATACATCACACCTATAAGGTTTTTCGCCAGTGTGTACACGAATATGTTTTGTTAAATGACTCTTTACACTAAAACTACGCTGACATACATCACACTTATAAGGTTTTTCGCCAGTGTGTATACGAATATGATTTGTTAAATGACTCTTTACACTAAAACTACGCTGGCATACATCACACCTATAAGCTGTTTCGCCAGTGTGTAAACGAATATGTTTTATTAAATCACTCTTGTAACTGAAACTACGTTGACATACATCACTTTTATTAGGTTTTTCACTAGTGTGTATTTGAATATGTTGTGTCAAATGAGTCTTTTGATTAAAACTACGCTGACATACATCACACTTATAAGGTTTTTCGCCAGTGTGTAAACGAATATGTTTTTTTAAATCAGAATTTTTACTAAAACTACGTTGACATACATCACATTTGGGTTTTTCACCAATTTGTGTTCGTGTATGTATCATTTTTTTTAAATAAGTGCCTGATTTGGACGTTGTTTTTGGAAATGTCCCAATAACTTTCGAGTCAGATTTTTCCTTGTTCGTCTTCTCGGCTGTTATTGCATCTTCTAGTTTTGGTCTTCGAGTGTCTAGTTTTGGTTTCTTCGCAACAGTCGCCCCTGTGAATAAACATTTGGTAAGTACAATGTTGGATGGAAATTGACATGCACACGAATCAAAGTAAAAGCGCTTTGCATGATTCAAACTATGACCGAGAACGAGGAATTTCTGGTGACATTGAATAATACGTAGTTTTTGAGTTAGCTTCAATAATTCTTTAATTACGTATTTTTTACCCGACTACGGCGAAGAAAAAAGGAGGGTTATGATTTTGACCGGTATGTATGTATGTTCATCTGTTCCCTCCT
Organism: Lithophane socia; assembly: GCA_947522985.1. Lineage (NCBI taxonomy): Eukaryota > Metazoa > Arthropoda > Insecta > Lepidoptera > Noctuidae > Lithophane > Lithophane socia. The sequence goes on along the minus strand of OX383281.1, from coordinate 1,238,341 downwards.
ATCTTCCAAACCACTTATCACAATTTGACAAATGAGGTATCGTTAGAAGCGTCGTGATTGTCCGCTGGTTATAGGCTATGTGAAGTCACATTAAATTAAAAATGGCGCCCTCTAGAGGACATAAAGAGAGGCACTTAAAAAAAAAAATGGTTTGATCGTACCATGTTGGGTATCAAATGAAAGGGCTAAATGAGCACATTTCAAAAATATATATTTTATAACCCCAAAAGAATTTAAAAAAAAATCAAGTAATAAAAACTAAAACCCAACTACGACTTAAAAGGTATAAACAAGACACCACAGACAGACAAATTAAAAATCCGGAGTCACACGTAATCTGTTCGATTTATGCCCTAACACGTGTGACTCCGGATTTTTAATGTGTCTGTCTGTGGTGTCTTGTTTATACCATTTAAGTCGTAGTTGAGTTTTAGTTTTTATTACTTGATTTTTTTTTTATTACTTAATTTTTTTTATTACTTGATTTTTTCTCACTTTGCGTATGTTGATGACATGTTAATTGACTCCGTCACATAGCAGATAACGGTAAACGAATTTGTGTGGGGTAGGTACCACAACTAAAAAGTGAAAAATAAAAACTTTATACAAAAAAAAAAACAACCGACTTCCAAAAAAAACACTATAAATGTGAAAAATAACTTTAATTTCGGAAGTCGGTGTCTTTGCTTTTCAATTTTTAACCGACTTCTCCAAAAAGGAGGAGGTTCTCAATTCGTCTGTATGTTTATAAATATGTTTAAAAAAAAATCATTTCACAGCAGCGATCATTTCGTACTTTCGGTCAGCAAACAGACCCCCTGTTTGCTGACCTATACTTAACGAACCAACACTTACATCTCGTCTCGCTGGCTCTTCGTTTCTTGTTAGGTACTTCTTCTTCTTCCACTTCAGTTTTAAACTCTATTAAAGGCTCATCATCTTCTAAATCAGATTCAGAACAGTGTGGTGGTATATCTGCTACATCTAGACAGCTATTGTCTGAATTTTCCAGTTCTAGCTCTGTAGGTAAACAAAATAAGTTAAGTTGAATTAAAACTGAACACTGCCATTTGAAATAGTTACAAAATTTCTTGACCAATATGAAATAAATAGATCATAACTGAATTTGTTTCAAGATATTAAATATAAAAAATATTATTTATATTCTTAAAAACATACCTTCACCATGATGTTCCTCCTTTGGCACAATAATATCATCTAGTCCCTCACAAACAGCTGGTAATTCTTCTTTGATAACAATGCTATCTGTTTGACATTCATCATCTATACATAAGTGCTCTATTGGAGATTTAGTAAACCCACTAGAAAACTGTAAGTGGTCTTGATTTATTAAAGGCTTGGGCTGTAAAAAGATGATTATAGTATTAGGAAAATATGCTGGTGATCACAGTCCCACGAGCACCAACCTTCTCTCATCAAACTAAAATCACTCACAAGCTATTGTTGCATAGTTTGCACTGACATGAGAGAGGACCGCTATCAAAACTGCCACATACAAGTGTCATACAGAAGTTGTAGCAGTATTTTAAGGAGTAGGTAACATATAGATGTACATTTTTGACAAAATACTTCCAGTTTCACTTTTTAGATATGTACAGTCACGGACTTTAATTGATGAGCCACCTGGTACTGTTCGCATTTTAGCCGTGTAATGCAAATCGGGTTTATTCGGTTCCCGACACGCAAAGTCATATGTCTTCGTATTAGAAGAAGAAAATTATATTTCATATCTTTACTTTACCGGTTGGCTAACCTGAGAGCAGAACTACAAACTTGACAGCAGTGACTACTCAAAGTCAACCAATTGCAGGTCTAGCAACAGTAACCTAGCAACGATAAACAATTGTTGCTAGGTTACTGCTGCATAGTAACGTTAGCGTACGGAGAAATTCTCTGACATCGATATTTCAACTGTCACTGTCTTCAGTTAAGTTTTCAGAATTATTGAGTTAATGAGCTATGATTCAAAGGAGGTCATCAAATAGATTGGATAAACTTAATGCAACATTGTATTTATTTTTATCATTAAGAACTTATTAGTCAACCTCTATGGATAAGACTATTTCCGATTAAAAGTAATTTATTTGTCATCTTGATATTTCAACTGTCACTGTCTTCAGTTATGTTTTCATAAATTATCGAGTTAATGAGCTATGATTCAAAGGAGGTCGGTATCAAATAGATTGGATAAACTTAACGCAACATTGTATTTATTTTTATCATTGAGAACTTATTAGTCAACCTCTATGGATATTTCCGATTAAAAGTAATTTATTTGTCATCTTGATATTTCAACTGTCACTGTCAGCATCGAGATATAAGTACTAACGTACGTTAGTACTTATATCTCGATGGTCTTCAGTTATGTTTTCATAATTATCGAGTTAATGAGCTATGCTTCAAAGGAGGTCGGTATCAAATAGATTGGATAAACTTAATGCAACATTGTATTTATTTTTATCATTGAGAACTTATTAGTCAACCTCTATGGATATTTCCGATTAAAAGTAATTTATTTTTCATCTTGTTTACGAGCTTGCGATTTGAGTTCGTGTTTAATCGTGTAATCTCGTGAATGTATGAAAGTAAACAAGATGACAAATAAATTACTTTTAATCGGAAATATCCATAGAGGTTAACTAATAAAGTCAACCTCTATGTCTATTTCCGATTAAAAGTAATTTATTTGTCATGTTGTTTACGAGCGTGAGATTTGAGTTCGTGTTTAATCGTGTAATCTCGTGAATGTATGAAACTGCAAAATTGAAAAGTTTAAAGGTGGCTCATCAATTAAAGTCCGTGACTGTACCTACACTACCTACCCCACACAAATTCGGATACCAGTGATAGAAACTTAAAACATCATCCATATAGACCAAGTGGGACAAATACGTATTATTGAAGCGAACTCAAAAACTTCCCAAGTAAAGTTAATAAAATTTATATGGAACCACCGCGCAAGCTTCTTCTACCAAATGAAAACAAAATTTTTAAATTCGTCAGGAATTGACGAAAATATCGATTAACATACATAAAAAAAACATACATAAAGTCGAACATAAAACCTACTCCTTTTTGGAAGTCGGTTAAAAGTGTACATAACACTAGTCAACACTCACTGATATGCTTGGCGGGAAAACCAGACAAAATAGATATGAACTTGAGAGGAATCACTTCCAGAATATACTGAAATTAGAAATTATAAGAATAAAGAAGAATACCTCACCTCATAATCCTCACTCATCATCTGAGCGAACAGCTCTTCGGCTTGCAGACATTGTCTCAGTAATCGGTAGCATTGCTTTAGTTTAGCACAGCAGAAAAAACAGGCGAGCATCGGTCTACTGTCTTCAGTTACAAACTGCAACAAAATTCGTCTAGCACTATTTTGTTTTTATGAAGAAAATACTTCTATTCTATATAATAAAGCGGTCCAAGTCAACAGTTGGTGGTCCTTAATGCTTTCTGTGTGCATCTTAGAGAGTATGCAGGATTTTTGATGAGTATGCACTCTTACTCAAGGCACACTTTGCGCACATATTTATTTAAGTTTCCTCATGCTGTTTTACAGAAGCACTGGAGCCTTAATCTGCGTATAGTAGAGGCATAACCAAATAGGTTATCTAGCATAGGCACAATATTCCCACTGCTGGGACACAGGCATCTTCGCTGTGAGAGGAAGTGGGCAATAATCCACCACACAGGCCCAGTGCGGGTTGGTAGATGTGACATGTCTTTGAAATTTGGTTCTAGGACATGCCGGTGAAATGAAATGAAATTGTTTATTCTGTAAATAGGATATCGGAATCACTTTTACACGTCATATTAAAAAAATAATTAAATAAGCTAGATGAGTTCGGCAGTTTCTATCTGACTACTCTGAGAAGAAAGGCCGAAACAAACTCAGAGGTCACAGTCTCTTTAAAGGTCCAGACATAATCTTGGTCAGGCCATAATGAGGACCATGTAGATTAATGTCTGAAATGGTATTTGGAGGAAAGATCCACACAGATTTGAGTAGACCTGTCCAGTCAGTGCAAGCACTTGTCAGTAACCGAGGAGCTCAATGACTCAACAAACAATACCAAAGAAAGGACATTTAGGTAGGCGCATAAAGTACTCAAACTGCCAGACCATCATTAAAACTGAGAAAGAGGAGCAAAAAATAAAAATGATCCACATATTCCTCACATTCACAATAATTGAAATAAAATAATACTTTACAAAGTAATAATGTCATTTTGTATAAAATATTCAACAATGTCAATTTGTAGTTTGTAGGTATATTTTGATGGTTTCCTCACGTTGTTTTCCCTCACGTTGCTCTGCTCGTTTTGAGAGCAGTGGTGATGAAGTAATTTACACAAAGTAAAACGCCTGTCTGGGTTCGAACCCACGACGTACAACTCTTCGGTCACGGCCGTTACCACTGGGCCACTCTTCAATAGGTTATTTGCTTAATTCTTATTAAAAATATCAACTTACTGGAATATCAGTCAGCTTCACATACAGTTCATGTAAGTGCCTGTTGACCACTACATACATACGGACATTCTCCGCTAAACATATCCTACACATCGGCAGTTTTTCCATCTTCTAACCGTTTACAGATAACTAGATCACCTTTGTACTAAGAAAAAACAAAACGCTGCTGCTACTGGCGTTGCGTTGTATGGATGAGCAGTATCTCTAAGTAGTCTGTGTGGATGAGTGACGCACACAGAACAGGAGGACCAATGGACCTTACAAAAATATATATAAAAGTACTCTGTGTTACAAAACAAAGTAAAAATTTAAAAAACAACAAAAGCTCAGCTATTTGAGAGTTTGACATTGATAGGAAAGATCACAGATAACTATACACAGTTGGAGGGAAAGATAGGTACAGATAAAAACTGGTGTTTTTGGAAATTTATTGTCTGGCTACTGAGGCCTTTAGGATACGCTAAAGTAGCCCACGAAATTCAAATCTTACGTTTTTGCTATTAGCAGGGCAGTGTCAGATTTTATGTTGATTAAAATAATTATGATTCGCGACCGTAACTAATAAGGCTGTCCTGAATTATAATCATTAGAATCAGCAATACAACTCCATAAGTTTGAATAATCCTCAAGCCTCATAATTTCGTGAAATTCAATAGGATTACTTATGACAAGATAGGATTCTTAGAAAGTTGTATTGATGATTTTTATGCTAATATAAATATTTGATTCATATTCGTCTGCCTGTCTGTCCAACCAAAACGTAATTTTTTACATTTTATTTAAATTACACATTACCAACTCAAAATCTGACGTAGTTGGAATCAGACCTACTTGGAATCTGACCTTCATCGCCAAAATCTTCTAGTAAGACCTCTTGTTAACGACAATGGACAACGTTCCGATTTTTATAACGGACAACGCGCAATGTTCAATAGTTTAGTGTGGGTGTTTGTTAACGCGACAGACACATACCCGTTGCGCGACGGCAGTCGGTCCGATGCAGTGGACCACGTCATTTCATAGAAGTGTGTTGACGTCGGTCCGTTGACGAAAACGGTCGTTAACAAGAGGCTTTAGGCAACGGGCGGACAGCACGAGCTACATCTTGGGGGCAGATGGTAATAGCCCCCATTTCTGGTATCGGATCGCAGGCTCGCTCGACTTCCCGAGTCCAGTCCCCTTCAGTGTGACTGACAGGCACCGACCAGATACTGCACCAGAAAGAGCACATGGCATCATCATCCGTCAGGCGCGTGTCAGCCACACCTTGGTCCGGTTACTCCCAAGCCCTATAATTATACCCATCTTTCAACCCTCTGGAAGATGCGGTTCTGAGTGTATCGGTCTACTCGCCGCATATACCTACGAATACGGTTACCCCTGGCATACACTTTTTGCTTCAGGAAGTCTATGCGCTCTGTGATACGGGTCATATAGTCCTCAGCACTGATATCAGTGCCTGAGAACGCCCGCCTCACAAAGTGCATCACTCTAGGGCGAGTATTGCCCTCCCTGAAGCAGATTAGTGTGCCGATGAACGTTCTGGCCCCACCAATACGGCGGTTAAATCTGCTCGGCCAAGCGGGTGCGGCTGATTTCAGTCGTGCAGCTCTAGACTCATTAGCAAATGTGACGTGAGCTACACGACATGCCGCTACAGCCGCGCAGTACAGAATCGAGTGAGCATCGGTGAGTTCTTCGCAGTCCTCAAAATAGCTTGACAACTGTGAATACAGGACCGCCACCAGCGCCCTATTTTTGTTATGCATGGGCAAACGAGGTAAGCGTGGCCTAAAGTCGGGCGGCATAAAACGATATTCCCGGATCGCACCCTCCTAACCACTCCTCAATTCCTCATTGCACTGGGTACTTACGTTTGTAGCCCTGTCATCAATCCCCTCGTTAGTTTGACTTACAATGAGTTTGCACCAGAAAACATTCAACATGTAGATGTTTCGAAACTTGTCATATGAAACAAATCTCATTACCTACTTGTTTTGTTGAACTTGCGTTCGTACTGTACGAAACATGAGTACCTAAGTCTTAAGACAGATCTCAAGATTTGTTGTAAACTGCGTTCGCACTGTCTAGCAATATACACAATAGACATGTTTTGGTTTCGTATAGAGATTTGTCACGTTTGCGTTCGCACAGTTGTTTGTATGTCAAATTATGTCTCGCAACTTGTCAATTGCTTAATGTTTAGTGTTATCCGAGTATGGTGGTAAACATCCCGTGTTTCTACCGAAACATAGAGTGGTCCAAAGAAGACACGATGAAGTTTATAGTGCTTTGGCAAGGTTTCCATGTTTGTGGAATACATGTGTGGACTATAAAAACCGACCAAAGTGTTACAACCAATCTTACAACATGTTACTAGATATTTAATTGATTCAGGCGTGACTTTGCGGAAATCCATTATAAAATACAATAGACGCAGATACATTTAGAACGAAAGTGACCTATCTCAAAATTTTAGTAAAATGAGTTAAATATACAAAACGACTCAAAAAAGTACACTGTATCACACTTATATTTAAAAAAATTAAATTAAAAATTTAAAAAACCCCGACAAAAACAAAGCGTCCATAAAGTAAAAAAATAATATCATAAACGTTGTAGGTAATATTTTGATCCAAGCGTCGTCGTGTCGGGGGACGGCTAATGAAAATAGGAAGTTAACAGCAGCTATCCTTTCTACAACAGCATACATTCATTATGCCTAGTGTGTGTTGGCCTAGTGTATCTGTAACTTATTTGTTGAGACCTTTCCAATGAGTCCAAACACGATACCTCTGCTGTAAGTTCGTGAGGGAGTTGAGTACCCTGCACATTCCAGGTGATGCTGCAGCATCAGCTCAAGGTTACTACGTATATTCTTTTCATTTCATTAAAATAAGAGAATTCTAAATTTCCAATCGATTAGACCTGTGGAAGATGCTCACATCCATTCATCAACTAGAAAAGAGCTGATAATTTTCAAACGGCTGAACCGATTTTCTTGAATCATAGCTAAGAACACTCTCGATTAAGTCACCTTTCAAACAAAACAAAAAAAAAACAAAATCGGTTCAGCCGTTTGGCAGCTACGATGGCGCAGACAGACACACAGATACACACGTTAAACTTATAACACCCCTCTTTTTCCGTCGGGGGTTAAAAACAGACCATTAATGGTCAGGGAGGGATAGAGGGCTTTTCGGTCTCTTTGTTTTTGAGCGCTTCACATTCCCCGCACCAGAGTGAAAGGGACACAATCAGTACTGCACCGCGAGTGGATGTAGCAGAACGTGTCAAGTTTAGTACCGTAGCGACCGATTACACCTTTTGTCAGTTTTGTGCCAATTTGTGGGCGTAAGTTTTGCGTACAATTTATAATCATTAAGTGACCAATTTGTGGTATAGGTCACTTTCTTATTTCTTATATTGACAACCTAGGTGACATAAAATCAAATTCGGTCACTTATTTATTTAGGCATGAGTTAAACTCATGGACTCATTTCTGACACTATTTTTCCAGAAGTTATTTTATATAGAAAAAATAGTATTTTTTAATTTTTATACAACGTGCCGCTACAATGGCGACATTAATTTAACACACGTATACGATTTCGCGTATTCGTTTTATGTAAATTTTTGAATTTCATTAAACGTTATTATTTATTTATTTATAATTTTCTAAATTACCATCCTGGAGCAACCTGTACTTAAAGAACTGTAGCGAAGAGGTAATTTACCGGGGTCACGGATCATAATGGTAGCCGAATAGAGGAAAGCCGCGCAACTAGGTACACTCATGGACTCATTTCTGACACTATTTTTCCAGAAGTTATTTTATACTAGCTGTGCCCGCGACTTCGTTCGCATGGATGTCGGAAAACAATAATATGTCGCTTAGAAAAGTTGTACCTTCATTTAAAAAGGGGGAATCTTTCGACCAGGCCTGGTGATTTTTCCTAGTAAGAAACTGCCAAAAAACTTGTGTTTTTATTTAGGAAAATGCTTCTCTATACACAATATTAGCGGTGGAACCACCTGGAGCGCACACAAAAAAGTTACTAGGGTTGCTCACACGCGAAAGAGCTATATAAATTTGGCCGTGGGAAAAGCAACCAATACTAAGATCCACCCCCGCAACGGATAATGTCTGGCCCTGAGCTTTGTTAATGGTCATGGCGTAACATAGGCTGACAGGGAATTGCACACGCTTAAAACTAAACGGGAAATTATTGGGAATGAGAGGAATTCTTGGAATAAAAACAACATCACCGGCGCCGCAACCTGTTAAGATTTCGGCATCGCTGACGTTTTGTTGGTGATTGGTGACTATTAGTCGAGTGCCGTTACAAAGTTTGGGAGGACTTACATTTCTGAGAAGAATTATTTGCACTCCGACTTTTAAACAAATTTTGTGTGCTGAAAGACCGGGTGTGTTAAGGGATTCTAAGAACTCTACTGGATAGTGTGTGGCATCTTCTTCTTCGGTAACCGTATTTATCGATGTATATTGTTGACTTTCCCCAGAAACATGTGCCAATATTTGTGTATTTTATTGCTGTCCGATAGTCGAACGAATCAAATCAACTATAACACACGCCAATTTATACATATGTGGAGTCTCTTTGTTACGAGTGGGCCGCGTGTAACCTGGGTGCGGCTCACTCGAGGCGTCAGTCCGGTGTATGGGGGTCAATGTCCGCAGCCAGGTCGCGCGGGAGGGGTCTGGCGTCGGGGGGGGCGCGCATACAACGGCGCTATCTGCTTGATATGGGACCAAGCAGACGCGTCGGCGCGCGCGAACATTCCCTTCGCCAGTCGCCTCACAAACTCATCCATCCAGGCTCTCAATCCCGAGGTCCCGGTGGATTATATTGTTCCTCATGAAACGAGGGGCGTTTACGATGGTCCGCAACGCATGGTTCTGTTGCGTGCGGAGCTGCTTGCGGTGTCCCTCGCTCGTGAGGGCGAACCACGCCGGGGCGGCGTACGTCAATATGGGGCGCACGTAAAGCTTGTACACACCCAGTTTGACGCGCGCCGGGAGGCGGGATGAGAGCACAGGACGTAGTAGGTTGCGGGCAACCCTACCCTGCGCGACAACATTGCGGCCATGTTGCCCCATTGTGAGCCGACGATCGATGGTGACCCCCAGGTATTTTACCAGGAGCGACCACTCGATGTCGGCCCCATGCAGTTTCAGAGGAGGGGCGCGAATCCAGTGATTAGCGCCTGCGTCTTACCCACGTTCACCGAAAGCCGCCACTTCGACAGCCACTCGGGGAGCAAGTCGAGGGCGCGCTGCATCTTGACCGCCGCGTACTTCGCATTAAGCGATGTAGTGATGTACGCGGGGTCGTCGGCATACAGCGCGAGCATCGAGTCTGGAGTGGCGGGAATGTCGTCGGTGTAACGTGAGTAACACGCCGGCGACACGCAGCTGCCTTGTGGCACGCCCGCGCGCACTGGGCGGGCGCTGGATAGCGCCAGGTCGACCACCACTTTGAATATCCTGTTGGAGAGAAAACTAGACACCACCTTGACCACGCGGCGGGGCGCGTCGGTGGTGGCCATTATATAAATTAGGCCCTCGTGCCACACACGGTCGAAGGCCTTCTCCATGTCGAGGAATACTGCTACTGCGTACTCCTTCTTGTTTTGAGCAGTTGTGAGGTGGTGCAGTACCCTCCACAACTGGAGCGTCGTACTATGTTCGACCCGGAACCCGAATTGCTCCGGACGTGGCTCAATATGTGGTAGGAGATGTCGCAGCAGGAGGGCCTCGAACACCTTGGAGACCGTAGGCAACAGGGTGATCGGCCGATAGCTCTCCGGTTTGAGAATGTTCTTTCCCGCCTTGGGCAGCATTATGACGCGCCCTTCCTTCCAGGAGGCGGGGAAGGTCCCGGTGCGCAGGATCGCCGTGAACAGGCGCGCCAGTGCCGCTACCGCACGGAACGGCAAGTGGCGCAGCGCTGTGTTGGTGATACCGTCCGCACCGGGGGCCTTTCTAGGCTTCGTCCTTAGGATGGCGCGTCTGACTGCGCCAGGCGAGAAGAAGACAGGGTTCTCCTCGGGAGCTATCGGCGTTGCGAAGTAGTCTCCCAGGTGTTTTTCGACTGCTGCGACATGTTCGTGGTCGCTAGTCGGGTTCGGCTGGAACTGACGCTCCAGGTGGATGGCGAAGACCTCTGCCCGGTCATCCGCCGTATATTTAAGGGCCCCGCCGCTGTCCAGTAGTGGTCGCACCCGGGGCTGGGGTATTCGTAAGCTGGCGGCAGAGTCTATGTACAGACGGCCAACTATCTGTAGTCGCGTCTATACGTTCCTCCCAGCCCACGGCGGTGTGAGCCTGTAGCTCGGCCTTTACCTTCTCCGCGAGACGGTTGAGCTGTCTCTTCATGGTTGGGCATCTCAGTAGTTGCCACTGCTTGCGTAGGCGCCTCTTCACGGCGATCATCTTCGAGATGTAGGCCGGCAGGGGCGGCAGTAGCCCTCTCCCCTGCGGCATCGTCGTTGTCGCCGCTTCTAAGGCGCTTTGGATGCAAGCAGTGACGTCACCCGCCATCTGGTCCACGTCCGCGGTGGTGACGATAGGCCGAGTAGGCATGGTGGTGTCTAGCATCTCTCCGAAGGTTGTCCAGTCCGTTAGTCGGCGTGGCGCTAATGGTCTCAGAGAGGTCGGCATGCCCGATAGGACGACGAGTACAGGTTGGTGGTCCGACTGTAACTCGTCGTCTATAACTTGTTGGGTGATCTGGCAGTGTAGCCCTCGGTGGACTACGACGTCCAGCACATCAGGTATGTACCGGGCTGCGTCTGGGTAATGGGTAGGCGTCTCCGGCCCGGCCACCGAGTACCCGAAGGCTTCCGCGTCCGCGAAGAGTCGCCTTCCCCCGGTGTTCGCCTGCATACTGTTCCACGCCGGGTGCTTGCAGTTAAGGTCGCCGGCAAGGATAGTAGCGTTGGGTGAGTTGGTTACAAGTGCCCGCAACTCAAGTAGGTCGAGGTGGGTCGCGGGCGGCTTGTATTGTTGCTCGGCGTCGTCGCGGCGCCGGGAACGGCGGCGGAGGGGGCAGCAGTGTCAGTGGGTGCAGGGGTAACATTGTAATTACTCACCCCTGCTTTGTTTGGTGGTGGTGTGTGGCGGGCCGCGTCAGCGAAGGTTGGCGAGGTGGGAGCCGCCCGACCCCGCGGCGCGCTATCGCGCTGTGGCCGCGGCGGGTCAGGGCAGTACCGTTTCGCCTCCTCCGACGCGGTCTCGCCCGAGCTTTTACGCCGCCGCTGTGGCTTGGGGTCGAGTCTGAACTCAAAACCGAAGTCCAGCGACGGTGTTGGTGATGCCGGCGAAATGGGTGTGTCGCCGGCGGCTTCCTCGCGTCCGGTGGCGGGGCGCCCACCGGATCGCGGGGTCGTGTCTCCCGACACGTTCCCGCGACCGGAGGCGGCGGAGTCCAACGATGCCAGTGACATGCTCGACCCCACGCGTGAGGAGCATGCCGACAGCATCGCTGACGAGTCGTAGGCCGAGGTCCGAGGGGGTGCCGGCAAAGCGGGCACCGTGGTTGCGGCGGCAGGCGGCCTAAAATGGCCTGCGTCTGCAGGTCGCTCCCGTTCAGCCGAGGCCGGACCCGCCAGCGAGGGGCGGGGAACCGGGGCGGCCGGGCGCGGGGCTTGCGGCGGCGAGGCGAACCGCGGGGGTGGGGCCGTGGTGCGGGCAGGGGGCGCACGGGTGCGCGCGGGCGGCACGGGGGCCTGCGCGGGTGGCGCGGGGCGCGCGTGCGGCGCGGTATGCCGCGTAGCAGGCGCTGAGGTGGGGGCGGGCGCGGGGACACGCGCCAGCGGGGCAGCGGCGCGCGCATGCGGCTTTGGGTCGCAGCAGGCCCGGGGACTTGTATAGGCACCGGGCGAAATGCGGCTGGGCGGATGGAGACCGCGTGCTGTCGGCTCGTCGACGGCGCAGGCGCAACGCGCGCAGGCGCTAGTGTCGTCGGTGTGCCGGCTGCCACAGCGGTCTTCTTTTTGGCCTTGTAGGGCTTCGGTGGTCCGGGCGACGGCCCACTGGGCAACACGTCGCCTAAGTTAGGCAGCTATATTGCCCGGTCCAACGTCGGGCGCACCTCCTCGGCCCCGGCATCGCGGCCAAACGAGCCGCGCTTGCTGGCATCATCATCATCTTCGGCATCGGTAGGTTGTCGTGGCCCTCCACGACCGCGACGACGCGTACGCGCCAGGCAGCCCGGGGCTGCTTTCTCTGTGTCTGCACAGGCACCGACGGTCTCCTGTACACACACACAGAGAAAACGAGTTAAAATATAGCAGTCCGCGCGGAAAAGGGCACTACTCGCGTCCGTGGGATCAGTGAGCAGTGGATCGGCCACTGAGCTAATCCAACAATTACTTGGAATATCTGGGCGAAGGTCATTCTTCTACGGAGACTCTTAACACCGCGATTCAGAAAATTACATTAAATGAACAACGCCATCTATCGAGCACGAAGTGATACTGTCAAAATATATGGGAAAACGTTCGAACACTCTGTAAGCTAAATAAGCTATAAAAGTGTAAAATTAAAGAATAAATACCTATATTTTTTAAGAAATTAACATTTGTCATTATTCTTTCATGATTATCATGATTTGAAAGATAGGTAGCGCCACCTATCGCACTAATACTAAACTAATAAATAAACAACGCATCTGGAAAAATTTAATTAACCTAACTTTAGAGTTATATTCTATACACAATGTATCCCGTTAAGTTTCCGCGCAAAGAAAATGACGATTATATAACAACACACGATCTCACGAACCTAGTAATTAAGGAGTAAGTATCATTTCGCGTCAATAGATGTAGTTACGTGTATGTACATTACGTAATGAAAATTCCTTCTTGAACACTTTAAATTCATGTATCTTTTGATATTTTGAAGCGATTGCGATGAAACAAAAACTAAATGAAACATCGAGTTACATACAATATTTGAGTGTAAAAGTTAACCATATTGATTTCGTACTTTTTACGTGATAGTGGAACAATCAAACTAAAGAACATACAAACAAACAGACAGACAGACAAACAGACAAAAATTCCAAAAATGGTAGAAATGGAATCTGTTGGTTATTCTTGGACACCCCACCAACTTTTTTTTTTTTTTTTTCATTGTACAGAAACGCCTCGTCTACAGATTTATTATACAACGTGCCGCTACCAACGTGCTGCTATATAGATAGAAAAAATAATATTTTTTAATTTTTATATAAGTGTATTTAAAGTTATAAAGCCAAATAATATTATACAAAAGAAATTCGTAACTTTCGTTTTCATATTAAAAAGTTATTTTAGAAATTATAGAAAATTTTCAATCAGTCGAACACATTTTATTCGATTCCCAAAAATCGTAAATTTCGACTTGAGTCACTTTCGTTCTCAGTGTGCGATATCTGCGTCTAGAGTATCTGTTACTAGATTCATACAGATACTTTTTGATACGAAATTGGTTAGTAAAGACATATGGCGAAACATGATGTGATATGAAACTTCAAACATGTTTCGCGTTAACAAGTTGCCTGACAATGCGAACGCGAGTCGATACCAGTGCAAACGCACGGATATAGTGACCTGTGGTGGTACTAAAACAGGCTGCGATGGGGGGCGATGACATGGCTACTCTGTATTTCACTTCGCAGGCGATCAAGTGCAGTGTCATCCAACATGAGATTACGCTGGATGACCCGCACCTGATCCGACAGTAGTTGTAACTGACACGTTGACAGCTGGTTCAAGCACCTGAAAAAGAGAGAGCATCCGAACACGGTACACGGTCAGATTGTTTCCCCCAACCTTTACGTCGGTAAACCAAGGCTCGAGATACTTTCAAGTATGTTCTTCCTGCATCGAAAATTGATCCGTAATTCGACACAAATAAGGGCTACAATCGCAATTGGGACGGCAGTAATTAGTCGGCGTACTTGCAAGTAAAATCCTGGTATAAAATCCGGCCAAGTCAAAGTCAAATAATTTATTTCAAGTAGGCACATTAAAGGCACTTTTGAACGTCAAATAAATAGAAATAGAACTGATTCTAGTTGCCCCTTCCAAAAGGTAGTTTTCGTACGGAGAAGAATGGGCAAGAAACTACACCGTTACTCTTTAAAAAAAAAAAAATGTTTTACAATATTTGGTATACATCAATTATATAATTACATGTGAAGACGATGCACCGAGAATACAATTACTGTACCACAATAGGTAAAAAAGAATTAAAAATGGAGCAATGACAAATAAATAAATTACATATGTGATAGATACATGGTGCTTATATATTTACAAACATTTTAAAAGTATACGATATCACAATATTCCTACAAACTTGCAAGTAATACTAATACGACAGTGTGTGAGTTTAATAATCATAAAATGTAAAAAATCTATGATATACAAATAATAAATTATACAACTAGATTAGCAACCAGTTTGATTTGGTCCAGACTCGAATTTGCCCTATGGAGCAAGACCAGCATGTTTCCAAGCATTCTTATCTTGGATATAATCCTCTAATTTGTAATAAGTAGGTATGCTTGTTTACAAAGTGTACTTTTAATATGAGTTTTAAATTTCTTTCATTTAATTGCAATATATCACTGGGTATTTTGTTATAGCATTTAACGCAGTACCCCATAAAAGATGTTTGTACTTTAGCTAATCTGAAAAATGGTTGATCTATTTTATCTTTATTTCTAGTGTTAAAATTATGTCTATCACTTATTTTTCTATTAAGTAAAAAGATTTAGATTTATTCATACATACATAATATTCTCATAAGTGAATTGGCAAGGTACCGCCATAGTATTAATCTTTTTAAATAGTTCCCTGAGAGATTCGCGGCGACATAGATTGTGAATGGCTCTGACAGCTCTCTTTTGCAAAACAAAGATGGATTCAATGTCAGCAGCCCGACCCCACAGTAAAATGCCATACGACATAATGCTGTGGAAGTAACTGAAATAGACCAAACGCGCGGTTTCTACATCTGTTAACACACGCTTACAGTGCGAGTCGGACTCGTGCACGAAGGGTTCCGCACCATTATCTATAAAAACGGCAAACTTTCCCGAACTGCTTACGCTACCGTGTTAGTAGTTCGGGAGATAAGTTTCAGGGCTATCGTGTTGAATTTATTATTGTTTTAATTAATTTTACATTTATAAAGAACTGCGATTTCATCTTCTTCGCGCCCGAATCAAAGGTAAACAAATAAATATTGTTTATTTAATAGGGAAGGGGCGTATTTACAAGACAAGGTATAATAATGTATATTATTGAATTACTGTGAATATTAAAATATAATAATTATTGGTAATACAAACAGGTATATTTTAGTAACATTTTATAGATGTTAACAATAACAAGAACAACTGAATTCCGTATTCAGTGAGTTTATTTATACATTTGTTAATTTAAGTTAATAAGTATAGAAATATGTTTTGTTAAATTAAAGGAGAATCGGCAGCAATGTATGGAAGCTGGTCTTCGCACCAATAACAACCACACATATGTCATTAGATAGGTATTTTAATATAATACAATAACTACTATGGCGGCTCCTTCCAAATCGCTGTGTGAAAAAAGCTATGACGATGTTTCGCAGGACCGACCAGGGGGCCTAGACAAAATCCCTTTTCTGTAAGCGTTAACGCGAACGGAAAGATCAAATTGTATGCAGTTGACAGCAGCAGTCACGTGACATCTCTAAAACTAATGTCGATAGATTTTTCCAGTGTAATAGAGAGACGGAGCTAGACAAGGCCGCTAGCACCATCCCGTTTTCGCAGTGGAATAATGATGGCATTAATACTTCATAATACTACCCCTGACCGCTAGATAATGGAACCTTTGAATAGTTAATCACTTCTGGTGATCATATTTTGAATGTTTGCAAATGTATGCATTCCGATGATAATATGGAACCACTGAGCTGGTCTGATTTAGGATCTGGACGCTTAGATAACGGAACTCTTGAATAGCCACTAGTAAACCCATCGAGTGTGGGCTTATCCAAAGTGTCTCATCTAGTTCTGTCCATTTTACCAGATGACGAGGACCTGATGACTGACCTGGACGCAAGATAACAGAACTCTTGAATAGCTACTGGTAAACCCATCGAGTTTGGGCTCATTAGATGTGTCTCAAAGAGTCCTGTTCATTTTACCTGATGACTGACCTGGAACTTTTGAATGGCTACTAGTATAGCCTCCGAGTGTCGGCTCATTAGACGTCTCATAACGAGTCCTGTCCATTGTATCTGATGTAGAGAACCTGATGGTTGGCCTGGATGGTGGATAACACATACATACATAATCAGCCTATAATGTTCCCACTGATGGGACACAGGACTCCTCTCTGTGAGAGGGAGTGGGCTGTAATCCACCACGCGGGCCTACTGGGGGTTGCTAGATGTCACATGTCTTCGAATTTTTGGTTCTAGGATATGCCGACTTCCTCTCGATGTTTTCCTTCACCGTTTTGAGAGCAGTGGTGATGCAATTATTTACACAAACCCGACCTACAACTCGTAAGTCGCGGCCGTTACCACTGGGTCACCACTGCTCTAAATGAGGTGGGTATCGAAGTTCTGAAATTCCTTCCAAACTCTCTCCTCCTCGGTTTTTTTTCACCTTTTTGCGATGATTATGGATGAAGGTATGTAATTATAAAACTGTTTACTATTTGTATTCCATTTGTTTTTTATGTTGACTATGTTAATGACTAACAGAACGAAACGCAAAGTAGGTAGACATGGGGGTGTGAAGGTTGAACTTGTTCATGAGTACATAATTATGCCTCGGCCAAAAAGTCTTCTTTCAGGCGACACAAGATAAATATATTCCTCGACGAACCGAGAAAGCCTAGAAGAGCTATTGATCAATGAAACACCTAATAAAAGGACGAAACTCATGGACATGAGCATGCTTTCCCCCTAACCTATAAAATAAAACTCAAACGTGGTCAATAACAAAGCGTCAAAAGTCCGCACTCACGGGTTCAGCCAGAGAGCAATGGGACGAAGTATGTATTCTGGGAGTCAAAACTTACTGACCGTATAAGAAGCAAGTCATCGTCATCAAGTAAAGTGAACAGGACTCGCTTAGACACATCTAATGAGCCCACAATAGATGGACATACTAGTTCTGTTATCTAGCGTCCAGGTCAGTATTCAGGTCCTCGTCATCTGGTAAAATAAACAGGACTCGTTGAGACACATTTAATGAGCCCTCACGCGATGGGTATACTAGAAGCTTATCAAGACTTCTGTTATCTAGCGTCCAGGTCAGTCATCAGGTCGTCGTCATCAGGTAAAAATGAATAGGACTCGTTGAGACACTTCTAATGAACCCAAACTCGATGGGTATACTAGTAGCTGTTCAAGAGTTCCGTTATCTAGCGTCCACGTCCATCATCAGATCAGCTCGATGGTACCATATTATTGAAATTGTTTTATTATCATCGCATGCATTTGGAAATATTCAAAATAGACCACTAGAAATGATTAATATTCAAGTGTTCCGACAACATAGCGTCTAGGTCCGTCCTGCAAAACATCGCCTCAACTTTTTTCACACAGCGATTTCAGAACAGCCGCCATAGTAATTGTTGCTTTATATTAAAATGCCTATTTAATGACATAGGTGTGGTTGTTACTAGTCGTGGGGACCATTTTGTCCGGTCCTCCTTTATGATTAAAATTATGTAGGCATAGATAAATAACACTAATAAGGTTTTTCTCTAGAGTGTATTCGAATATGTTGTGTCAAATGAGTCTTTTGAGTAAAACTACGCTGACACACATCACACTTATAAGGTTTTTCGCCAGTGTGTATACGAATATGTTTTGTTAAATGAGTCTTAATACTAAAACTACGCGGACATACATCACACTTATAAGGTTTTTCGCCAGTGTGTATACGAATATGTTTTGTTAAATCACTATTTACACTAAAACTACGCTGACATACATCACACTTATAAGGTTTTTCGCCAGTGTGTATACGAATATGTTTTGTTAAATCACTCTTGTAACTGAAACTACCTGGACATACATCACACTTATAAGGTTTTCCACTAGTGTGTATTCGAATATGTTGCGTCAAATGACTATTTTGACTAAAACTACGCTGACATACATCACACTTATAAGGTTTTTCGCCAGTGTGTATACGAATATGTTTTGTTAAATCAGAATTTTTACTGAAACTACGTTGACATACATCACATTTGGGTTTTTCACCAATTTGTGTTCGAGTATCTATATATTTTTTTAAATAAGTGCCAGGGTTCGAGTCTGATTTTTCCTTGTTCGTCTTCTCGGCTGTTATTGCATCTTCTAGTTTTGTTTTTCGAGTGTCTAGTTCCGGTTTCTTCGCACCGGTCGCCCCTGTGATTACAAATCTGGTAAGTACAATGTTGGAAGGAGATTGAAATGCACACGAATCAAAAAAAGCGCTTGCATGATTCAAATTAGGACCGAAAAGGAGGAATTTCTGGTGACATTGGATAATACACTTAATCACCAGATATGAAGTACAAAATTGTAATAATGTCGACATAATGGTCTGTTCAAAGTTTAAACAAACCCTGTTCAAAGGAGTTATTATAAAGGAGTGTCTGGAGCGTTAAAAACATGAAAACCTCGGATTTATGAACAGTGAATGAAATTTAAAAAATCAAAACGAATGTTTAGTTAATAATATACATATCAAGGAGGGGGAATCAACCCTCTGCCATGTCTGATGTCTCCGGTGTAATTCTTCGATGAAGTTTGAGTTTGATATTTTCAATTAAAAATATTTTATAAACTTAAGACATCGTGAACCCTAACCGCCTTACTAATAAACGTTGTATAGCGCCTGTATAGTTACACAACGTTTTGTCTTCTTCTTTCAAAAGTAATTTGACTTTTGAAAAAAGAAGACAAAGCGTTGTGTAACTATACAGGCGCTATACAACGTTTATTAGTAAGGCGGTAAGGATTTACAATGTTGTCGAAAAATCACGTTGAGGGCATTAAAAAAAACTTGCTCGGGCAACTTTTTTACATTTAAAAGCTTTATAAATACTTGTTTTATACAGTGCGTTAACCCAAACATCCTCAGAGTCAATAGCTTTTTAGTAATAAAATTAACATGTATAAGTACCAAAATCATCACCGTCTGTGAAAAAAAAGCGACTCTACGTTTGCCGGCACAAAAATCGACAACCCGACGTATTAAAATAGATTTTAATTTACGATTTACGTTTATGCATATTATACAGGCTGTAAGGGTAAACACTCGTGTCATTCAAACTATGGGTAGTTGACTTAAATATATAAATAAATGACCGAACACAACAAAAAAAAAACGTTATTTTCATTAAAAGATTTTAAAAAGTTTCTATCCGACACTATCGCTCTCTAGCGAAACAGCTGACTGACTGAGGGAGGGGTCGCGCTCGCGGCCTGTCAGGTCACATCGCGCACCCCCCGCCCGTGTTGAGACGCAACTTCGTTGCCGTAGCGCATAGGGCAACGAACTTGCGTCTCTTATGGTAAAATGTAGATTAAAAAAAAGAAAAAAAAGTTGTAATTTTCCATTGATTCTACGTTCTATAAATGAAACCAGCCACTGGTTGCAAGGATAACGGTGTTTACCCTAACACCCTGTATATATTTTTTAGAAAAGTAAATAATAATTTCCTCGTCACGCCACGTCACGTTCGTCAACACCGTCACGGAAATATCAAACTGGAGGTAGTTAGTAGCATTTTAGTGTGTTGTTTGTAAGTTAGTAGCATTTTAGCGTGCGTAGCATTTAAGCGGCCCGCGACAACCCGCCCCGCTTCCTGTGCTCAGAGCAAACTGCAAAACGAGCCGCACGTCGAGATAACACGCGCTCCGAGGGCAAAAATTTGCTGTGAGTGTCCAAAAAAGTTGTTTTGAGAAAGTTGCGTCATTCTGTAGTTCAAAGTAAGTAGGTATATAAAATAACATTACAATCGATTTGAACATAAATTTAGGTACGAGGCATGCCTTTTAAGTTTTGTCGTTTGAAGAAAAAAACATAACTAGAACCTTATAGTACTTTTTATTGTTTTTCAAAGTATTCACCACGTAGCTTAATACACTTTTCCATTCGCTCAAACCAGTTATTATAACATTTATTCCACTCTAAAGTGGGGGTGTTCAAAATGGCTGACTTGAAAGCGTCGACTGCTTCTTCACCGGACTGGAACCTTTGACCACGAAGACTTTTCTTAATTTTAGGAATAGTAAAGAAATCGTTAGGGCTTAGGTCAGGACTGTATGGAGGATGGTCAAGAATTTCGACTTTTTCCTGCTTCAAATACTCAATCGTTTGACGAGCGCTGTGTGAGCTTGCGTTGTCGTGGTTCAGGATGATGCGTCGCTTTGAGTTAGAATTTCGAAGTTCGGCGATGACTTGTGGTAAACAAACTGTGGCATACCTTTCTGCTTTAACCGTTCTACGATCTTCAAGTGCAATAGTCGCAACATGGCCGGTTTTTCCAACGAACGTTTCCACCATCTTCTTTGAAGTGCTTCGAGAACGAATAACTTTAGTCGGATTTGGCTCGTCTTGAAAGACCCAGATTGTAGATTGTTGTTTGGAATCAGGATCGTAGGCATAGATCCAAGATTCGTCACCACTGATGATATCGTAGACGTGATTTGACTGTCCTCGGTTGAACCTTTGCAGAGTTTTCTTACACCATCTGACGCGGGCCGCCTTGTGATCGTCGGAAAGCAGATGCGGTATCCAACGGCAAACTAGCTTTCTCACCAACCGCTTCATGCAAGATCTTCTGAATGGTTGTCCCTGAGATGCCTAATAGAGCCTCTATCTCTCGATACGTCACATGACGATCTTCGAGAATTATTTTTCTCACAGCAATAATGTTATCTTCAGTGAATGCGGATTTTGGGCGTCCTTCGCGTGATTTGTCACTAACACTAGTATGTCCACGCTGGAATTCTAAATACCAGTGTTCGACAGTCCGCAGACATGGGGCTTCATCACTGAACACAGATGTTAGCTCTTCAAAACACTGAAGCCGTGTCAGGCCTCTTCTAAAGTAATTATTGCACGAACATTTTCCTTAGAAAGATTCATTTTCGTACGTAACCTGACAGATTCCAATCGACGCTGTGACTAAACAATAGCATTAATCCTAATACTTTCAACTGTTTTGAGATTCCAAATTTAAACACATTCGAATATAGAACAGTTCCAAATTCAAAATTTCCGGGAAATATGGAAACGACAGAACTTAAAAGGCACGCCTTGTATATGTGAAGATGCTATAGAAAATAACGGTATCTTACTATTATTATTAGTTTTATAGAAAAAACGCCATGGCTTCCTAATCGTCAACACCATACGCATCATCACCGGGACCGGGGTGGCACACATGTCGACCAAAAATTACGATACAAGTACATAAGCGAATTTTATGGCGGTTAAAATAATTTATGCATGGTGAGGCCCAGGACCCCCCTCCTGGGGGTCGTGACCCCCCTCAAAATCATTCAAGCTGTCGAGAGACGAATGATTTACGTTCTTTACTAACTAAAAACTGTAGGTACTTGAGCCACAGTGACCACTATGGGCATATCCTCTTTACTGCGAGACTGACACGTTCCCCAAGAGTCAGAACATCTCGGGGTTCTAGAATCACATTCACATCTACAAATCGGAATCTTTCAACGTAATTCATCATATTGTCGTATCGAAATGGAACTTTGCATTTATACAGCGTGTAAGGGTAAACACCGTTATCCCTGCGTAGGCGTAGCATGAGCACCGTTTTGTCGACGGAAGTGTAGACAAAAATGACGTTTCCTGTAGACAGTAGACAGTACGAGACGGCAGCAAAATAGAAAGAGTCAACTGCACTTTTTACGAAATTCACTCTTTTACATAATTCGACAAAGAATTCTTTGTTTTAACATAGGATTTATCGGTTGTCAGTGTGATTTTGACAGTATGGATAGAAAACTTTCTTCCGAAATAGTCTACATATAAAAAGACCTAGATAAAGATCGTTAGAAATGAAAGACAAAATGACAAAATTCACGGCAGTAGTAGGTATTATATTATAACGAAATTAAAAGGAAAACTATCACAGCTAAATAGGCTCTACAAGTTAACGAGTAATAATCTACCAAATTAAATTTGCATCAATGTTGAGTTTGTTCTTGCAATAAATTCATCTCAACTACGGAACCCTTCCTTTTGTGTGGTCCGACACGCACTTGGCCGGTTTTTACATCTGGAATTGCTCAGTAGCAGCCCGGAGTCTGGATTTGTGCCTGGTTGATAGCAATAGGCTCGCCCCTATTACATGGGACTTATCTGGCGAAATGTGAGTGTACTAACTAAAGGTACATCTCTGCCTAAACCTTCGGGGAATACAGGCGTGATGTTATGTTAGATTTTATATTTACATTTTTTTTATTGACTTATATTGTAAATTGTTAATTTGTATGTAAATTTTGTCAATGTAAATAAAAAAAACTATTTTATAAGTAATTGCACATTTAAAAAAAATCAACGATAAAGCGCCTACGCGCACAATTGAATTGGACTCTGCAGCGAGCTAGTCTATAAACGCACATTCATACAATTCGTACACAAATATTTGCACTAATACACGCAAACGCGCGTAGTCGGTCCATAGGTGGGGCGGAGCAGCGAGCGACACAGCCGTCCTGTATCAATGCTCACGCGCGACTGCCACTCGCGCCCGCGCAGAGCCCCTCTGAACCTCTATCTCTAAGTGGGGTCATTATCTTTGCAAATATTGATTGATTTAAAAATGCTCTTTCAATTTTGTAGTCCTTCTAACCATCAATTTTTCAGTGTAAAAATATTTCCAAACATCAAAGCCGTTTAGAAGTAGTAGGGAATATTAGCTAAAAATAGCGTTTTGGTAAATATTTTTTTAAGGCAAAAGTATTAGCCATACGCAAAAACCCCTTTTCAAAAATGTTGTACGTGAATCTATGGCAAACATATATTTTTTTACAGATCTTTTAACCCAGCCGTTAATGAGGAGTAGGCTTTTTAATGTGAACGTTTTACGGTACTAAACGGGACTTAGCGCCTTAAGATTCTCATAGACAAAAGTAAGGAATTTTAGTGATAGTTTAGTTCGGTGTACAACAGAATCGGCACCATTAACTAACTAACACTTACATCTCGTCTCGCTGGCTCTTCGTTTCTTGTTAGGTACTTCTTCTTCTTCCACTTCAGTTTTAAACTCTATTAAAGGCACGTCATATTCAAAACCAGATTCAGAACAGTGTGGTGGTATATCTGCTACATCTAGACGGCTATTGTCTGAATTTTCCAGTTCTAGCTCTGTAGGTAAACAAAATAAGTTGAGTTCAATTAAACTGAACACGGCCAAAAGTTTGAAATAGTTAAAAAAATGTCAAGATCAATATGAAATAAATAGATTATGGTGCCGATTCTCTTGTACACCGAACCAAACTAACTAAACTATCACTAAAATTCCTTACTTTTTACTATGAGAATCTTAGAGCTATTCTGCCAAAAAAAATCTCTAAATTTAAAAATTATTTTGACACAACTAAAATCGAATTTGACAATCGCGACTCCACTTGATACCTACTTGTTTGCCTACCACGTGATTTTTTTTGAGCCGGAGAGGCGCGCAATGTGGCCGTCTCGACGTATTTTTATATGGAATTTTTCACTTTTTGGAAGAAAACAATAAAATTAAATTACCAACAAGTAGAGTATTATGGGTATGCGGGTTACAACGGGGGTCAAAATTTTCATTATTTTTGCGATAGGACACACCGTTTTCGAGATATAAGCAAAAGAAAATAGAAAACAGATACAGTACCGTTTTGCAACTGAATTCGAGGTGTTGGTTTGAATTTTAGTTCATGACATCTAATTTTATTCCACATATTTTTAATCGTGATTAAAAATAGTCAGAGTTAGAGGATTTTAGATATAGAACAAAAATTTTGGTTAAAACGTCAAATTCAGAATAGCATTTTCACTAAATTATAACTCAGTGCCATCTTAGTGCTGTCAAACTAAATTATAGTTAAGTTGTGTCACTTTAGTCTATTTTCAGAATAGGAAATCGTCGTTTGACAGGAATAAACTAAATTTTAGTGATTTTTAGTTAGAATTTGTGACAAGAGAATCGGCACCTATATCTGAATTTGTTTCAAGATATTATTGAAAATATTATTTATATTCTTAAAAAACATACCATCACTTTGATGTTCCTCCTTTGGCACAATAATATCATCTAGTCCCTCACAAACAGCTGGTAGTTCTTCTTTGATAACAATGCTATCTGTTTGACATTCATCATCTATGCATAAGTGTTCTATTGGAGATTTAGTAAACCCACTAGAAAACTGTAAGTGGTCTTGATTTATTAAAGGCTTGGGCTGTAAAAAGATGATTATAGTATTAGGAAAATATGCTGGTGATCACAGTCCCACGAGCACCAACCTTCTCTCATCAAACTAAAGTCACTGCACAAGCTATTGTTGCATAGCTTGCACTGACATGAGAGAGGACCGCTATCAAACTGCCACATACAAGTGTCATACAGAAGTTGTAGCAGTAATATGTGGAGTATTTAACATTTTTAACATAGTACATATGACAAAAAACTTTTTACAAAACAAAAAGGAAGTCCACTGTTTTTTTTTTACCCGACTACGGCGAAGAAAAAAGGAGGGTTATGATTTTGACCGGTATGTATGTATGTATGTATGTTCATCTGTTCCCTCCTATCTTCCAAACCACTTATCACAATTTGACAAATGAGGTATCGTTAGAAGCGTCGTGATTGTCCGCTGGTTATAGGCTATGTGAAGTCACATTTAATTAAAAATGGCGCCCTCTAGAGGACATAAAGTGAGGAACTTAAAAAAAAAATGGTTTAATCGTACCATGTTGGGTATCAAATGAAAGGGCTTAATGAGTACATTTCAAAAATATATATATTATAACCCCAAAAGAATTTAAAAAAAAATCAAGTAATAAAAACTAAAACCCAACTACGACTTAAAAGGTATAAACAAGACACCACAGACAGACAAATTAAAAATCCGGAGTCACACGTAATCTGTTCGATTTATGCCCTAACACGTGTGACTCCGGATTTTTAATTTGTCTGTCTGTGTTGTCTTGTTTATACCTTTTATGTCGTAGTTGGGTTTTAGTTTTTATTACTTACTTGATTTTTTTTTCACTTTTTAGTTGTGGTACCTACTCCATACAAATTCGGATACCAGGGACATCATCCATATAAACCAAGTGGGAAAAATACAGAAAAAGTAGCCAAGCAAAGTTAATAAAAAAACCCGACTGCATAAACCTATAACCGACAAGAGAAAAACAAGCATTGAACTTTGTTTTTTGTAAGGTATTGCAGGCGGGGACAAACAAAAGTTACAGCATATTTCAGGTTATTGTTTTTCTCTTTTCGGTTATAGGTTTTTGCAGTCGGGTTTTTGTTTTTTAAATAATTTGTTTTATTTCAACCTTTTTAGTTTTTATTAATATATGTATATTTGGGATTAACTCAAAGCCGACCCCAACATAGTTGGGAAAAGGCTAGGCAGATGATGATGATTTGGGATTAACTCATTACTAGCTTTTATTTGATACCAATATTGTTGTAATTTATTTTAAAAAACCCTTCCCCGCCGTTTTTTTGTATTTGCAGATGAAATATATAAAAAAAATATAGCCTATGTCACTCCCACAATTAAGACGAACCTAACGACACCTCGTATGTTAAAATCCATCAAGCCGTGTAGGCTACAGAGCGTGCCAAAGAAATAGACATACATACATACAAACATACATACTCTGGAAAAACATTGCCCTCCTTCTAGGGCAGTCGGGTTAAAATATGCAACAACCGCACAAGCTTTTTCTACCAAATGAAAAATGAATTTTCGAAATCGTTCCACAACAGACGAAAATATTGATGACCATTATATAAAAAAAAAACATAAGTTCATAAAGTTGAACATAGAACCCCCTCCTTCTTTGAAGTCAGTTAAAAAGTGTACATATCACCATTCAACACTCAATGGTATGCTTGTGGGAAAACCAGACAATAGAAATGAACTTGAGAGGAATCACTTCCAGAATATACTGAAATTAGAAATTATAAGAATAAAGAAGAATACCTCACCTCGGATCCACGCGACCAGCTGCAAGTACGCGAAGGGGCAATCCAGCGCGAAACACAGCCAGTCGTAGACCCAAGCGAGCGAGGGCAGTTACGCGAAGGGGCAACCCAGCGCGAAGCGCCCCCGCACGCGACAGAGTCTGCCGGGGCCGCCAGCCGACCCCAAAACACGGACATGACCCACGACCAGACTCGATCCAAACAAGCCAGGGGTAGGCGGGCTGGATCCTCACGCCAAGCGGCGCTGGCAACCAACACCCTGCCTGGCACCTCCAAGCCGCAGCCAGGACCAAGTGGTACGGGGCCGGCGAAGAGGGAGCGCCCAAACGACACGGCTTCACCGAGTACGTTACAGGGGGACGCCAAGCGCGTGAGGACCCACTCCGCTCAGGGAGGTCAGAGAACCTACGCGCGGGCCACTAAGGATATTCCTGCGCGGCTTGCCGTAGCAATCTGCTTCCCTCCGCCTGGTAGAGACCTGACCAAGGAAGAAGCCGAGCACATCAAGACTGACCTAGAGAACCTGGTCATGGACACAGACTTGACGACACCACTCCCGGCCTTCCGCGGATACCCTCGGGTAGCGGAGGGCACAGTGCAGATATGGTGCGAGGACGAGAATGCCTTGACCTGGCTGACCCAGAACGTGCCCAAAATTGTACTCCCAGACACAGACCTGAAGCTGACAGTGATGAGACAGACAGACGTGCCCACCCGTGTCCGAGCCTCGCTCTTCGTCTCTCGCTACAGGGGTGACGTGGCCCGGCTCCACAGTATTCTGACCCGGCAGAATACTTGGTACGACATAGGCAGGTGGTCACTGTACAGGGCGACTACCGTCGGTGGTGACAATAACGGGACCTATCTCACGTTAGGGTTGCCACCGGAGGAAGCAGAAAGGGTCCTGGGACGGGAGCGACGGATATCGTACCTACTAGGGTCGATATACGTTCGTTTCTGGCCCACGACCCGACCCGCTGACACCCAGACTGACAGCACAGACGGGAAGACGACGACACCGACGGCGACACCGACGATTGACACGGACATGGACCGACTTGAGGAGGTCATGGCCCGAGCGGCAATGGCCGACGACGTCGACACCATACCGCCCACATCACCTGGCTGGAGCGAGCAACTGCTTGCCTCGTCGCCGGACGACCAACATGGGGACCGATACAGAGTGGAGGAGGCGGAGAGACTGTCCGATGGATCTATCTCCGACTAACTCCACTCCACCGTCGTCATCGCCCCTCAACATCATCCAAACAAATCTCCAACATAGCCAGACTGCCACGGCTAGCTTACGCAGGGCGCTGGAGGTAAAGCCCCGAACCATCGCACTGATCCAAGAGCCGTGGATCAGGAACAATAGAGTATGTGGCCTTGGAAACATCGGAGGTAAGATAATCCTCAACACTCACACCTCAGACAAGCCAAGAACTTGCATCTATGTACCCAAAGAATTTCCTGTCACACTACTCACCCAATTCTGTTCCAGAGACCTGACGGCTGTCAGGCTCCAAACCGCATGTAGCGTTCCGGATGTTGTACTAGCTTCGGTATACATGCCAGGCGAGGGCACAGACTGCCCGCCAAAGGAGATGGCCGACCTAGTGCAACACTGCGAGCGCACCGGTTTGGACCTGATCATCTGCACCGACTCGAACGCCCACCACCCGCTCTGGGGCAGCGTCACACCGAACCCTAGAGGAGAGGTACTATCCACCTATTTGTTCTCCACTAACCTTAACATTATTAACCGCGGCTCCGAACCCACTTGGGTCACAGTCCGAGGTCAAACGATCATAGATCTAACACTTGCTACGGAAAACGCGACAAACCTTATAACAAACTGGCACGTATCGGACGAGCCTTCTTGTTCAGACCACAGAAGAATACGTTTTACATTAACTGACAACACAAGGAAACCCGCACCGAGGCGTAACCCGCGACGTACAAACGTCCCCGAGTACAAACGCCTCCTGACCTCACTTTTGGTGAGGCACCTATCGCGGGTTACCATACGGGACCAAGCACAATTGGAATACACGTTAACAAAGCTATCGGAATACCTCACAGAGGCATATCATGCATGCTGCAAGCTAAGAGCGCCGCGGACCAAGAGTGAAAGAAACCCCTGGTGGAACGCCGAACTTAGTAAACTCAGAGATACACTACGCAAACAATTTAACAGAGCGAAAAACACTAGACTTCCGGTTGACTGGGAGCAATACAAAGAGACCCAATATACATACAAGAAGAAAATCAGAACCGCCAGAAGAACAGCATGGCGGAAATTCTGTGAATCCATCGAGACAAATAACGAAGCAGCAAGGGTAAGGAAGGTTTTGTCAACCGACCAGGACAGAACCCTTGGCGCGCTGAAGAAACCTGACAACTCTTACACCCAAACCGACCAAGAAACCAGCAAAGTCCTTCTTGAGACCCACTTCCCAGACTGTACACTCCTAGAGGAACGGACATGGGAGGCGGTTCCAGAATGGAACTCAACGGATCAAGACTGGTCTAGAGCCCACAATATAGTAACAGAAGACCGAATAAAGTGGGCCATAAACACCTTTCAGCCATACAAGTCCGCAGGACTGGATGGCATCTTCCCAGCCCTACTGCAGTGGGGGGTAGATCACGTAACACCATACTTGGTGGAGATCTATCGAGCCTGCATAGCACTCAGATATATACCTGTCGCATGGCGCGAAGTGAAGGTTATCTTCATACCCAAGCCTGGCAAACCAGATTATACACAACCCAAGGCTTATAGGCCTATAAGCCTAACATCCTTCCTACTGAAAACCCTCGAGAGACTCTGCGACAGGCACATCCGGGATGGACCTCTCCGAGTTAAACCTCTTCACAGACAACAGCATGCGTACTCCACAGGTCGCTCAACAGAATCCGCGCTGCACAGCGTGGTCTCTAAGATCGAATGCGCAGTAGATCACAAATGCTCCGCACTAGCCGTTTTCATTGACATCGAGGGCGCTTTTGACAAAACCACGTTCAAAAGCATCAACATAGCCCTCGACAGCCACACCATAGACGCGACTCTGAGAGGCTGGATCACCAACATGCTCAAACAAAGGGCGGTACAGGTCACAGTGAATGACACGACAAGGGCCATCGTGGCGAAGGGCTGCCCACAAGGGGGCGTCCTCTCGCCGCTACTATGGAACCTGGTGGTGGACAGCCTCATCAAAACACTTAACGACAAAGGATACTACACGGTAGGCTATGCCGACGACATAACCATAATAATCAATGGCACTCACGAAAACACTCTGTGCAACCTCATGCGCCAAGCCTTGAAGATAGTGGAGGAATGGTGCGACAGACACCAGCTTTCAGTAAACCCAGCAAAAACTGAACTGCTTCTCTTCACAAAAAAGAGAAAGTTAGCAACACTACAGTTACCACGATTCTTCGGAGTAAACCTAAGCCTATCTACTGAAACCAAATACCTGGGCATCTATTTGGATAAACAGTTGAACTGGGCAAAACACACCAACTATATCACCACAAAAGCCAGTATATCCCTGTGGCAGTGTAAACGACTGCTTGGCAGGAACTGGGGTATTAGTCCCAAGATCACCTACTGGCTATACACTACAGTCATCCGACCAATCATCACTTACGGCTCACTAGTCTGGTGGCCCAGGATGGACCTGAGCACAGCCCAAAAAGACCTCGAAAGGCTGCAACGCTTCGCATGCGTGGCAATCACTAGCAGCATGAGAACCGCACCTACGGCTGCCCTACAGGCAATGCTTGGACTGCCGCCTCTACACCTCATCGTGAGGGAGGAGGCGGCCCTGGCCGCCTTCAGGCTCCATTTATCAGGAACCCTAAGTAAAGACTCTAGAGTAAAACACACAAATATAAAGGAAGATGCGATTAAGCGACGGCCAATGATGGCATCACCCTGCGACAAAGCCCCAAAAACACACCACTTCCAAAGGCACTACAGTATAGTACTCACAGAAGAACAGTGTGACTACTCAGGACCGAAGGAAATGAGAGTATACACTGACGGATCGAAGACCGACTCCGGTACCGGAGTCGGAGTCTTCTCACACGACCTCAACATAAATATATCCAGCCCGCTGGGGAGGCTCAACACCGTCTACCAGGCGGAGTGTGTGGGCATCATCCTAGCGGTCTACGCCCTAGAAGCCAGGAGAGTCACGGACAGCCAAATACGTATACTCTCCGACAGTGCCTCAGTTCTCCAATCCCTAAAAAGAAAATGCATCACCTCAAAGCTAACACTAGAATGTCACAATGCACTAGAGCGAGTAACAGTATCTAACCGCAACACGGTGACACTACAATGGATTAAAGGACACAGCGGATCCCTAGGTAACGACGCAGCTGACGAACTTGCCAGAAGAGGTTCTAGCACGGCAGTCTGTGGACCCGAACCTATTGTACCCATCCCCTTCAACCAAATACGCAGGTGGCTACAGGAGCTCACCCACACACAGGCAGAGAGCTGGTGGACCTCGGCACCGGGCTGCAGGCAGTCCAGGGAAGCTATGCCATCTGTGGATAGCAGGCTGACCAGGCGTTTATTACGCCTGGACAGGTACGGCCTGCGCCTGGTGTCGGGGACCATCACGGGGCACTGCTCGCTAAATAAACATTTCCACACAATAGGCATTACAGACAGTCCTCTGTGCAGGGCATGCATGGAGGCCGAGGAAACTGTCGCGCACGTGCTCTTCGAATGCACGGGTGTAACCCAGATCAGAACAGAAACCCTCGGGGCACCCAGATCCTTCACAGATGTTCTGAACAGACCAGGAGCTTTAATTAGCTTCTGGAGGGAGGTGGGCTGGTTGGAGTAACCACGATGGCCGCCATGGCTCACGCACAATGGTCCACCTTTTAAGGACTAAGTGCGGAAACCAAACCCCATAACGAACGAACGAACGATACCTCACCTCATAATCCTCACTCATCATCTGAGCGAACAGCTCTTCGGCTTGCAGACATTGTCTCAGTAATCGGTAGCATTGCTTTAGTTTAGCGCAGCAGAAGAAACAGGCGAGCATCGGTCTACTGTCTTCAGTTACAAACTGCAACAAAATTTGTCTTGCTATAATTTGGCTTTCTACAAAAAGCTGATCAAGCCAACAGTTGGTGGTCCTTAATGCTTTCTGTGTGCATCACATATTTATTTTAAGTTTCCTCATGCTGTTTTGCAGAAGAACTGGAGCCTGAATCTTCATGTAGTACCTAGAGGCACTTAAAACCTAATAGATTATTAAGCATAGGCATAATGTTCCCACTGCTGGGACACAGGCCTCCTCTCTGTGAGAGGGAGTGGGTCGTAATCCACCACGCGGGCCCAGTGCAGGTTGGTAGATGTCACATGCCTTAGAATTTTTACCGCTTTTCTCACGATGTTTTCCATCACGTTGCTCTGCTCATTTTGAGAGCAGTGGTGATGAAGTAATTTACACAAAGTAAAACGCCTGTCAGGGTTCGAAATCACGACCTACAAGTCACGGCCGTTACCACTGGCCCACCACCACTGCTCTTCAATAGGTTATTTACTTTATTCATATTAAAAATATCAACTTACTGGAATATCAGTCAGCTTCTCATACAGTTCATGTAAGTGCCTGTTGACCACTACAAACATACGGACATTCTGCACTAAACATATCCTACAAATTGGCAGTTTTTCCATCTTGTATCCGTTAACAATCACCTATTTCGTCTTAATTAGATCAACTTTGTACATCGATAACAAAACTTTTTTATTGGTCTGAGGCGACAGTAAGAATATTGTATTCAATATATTATAACGCTATTTCACGTATATTTCGTTAGTACTTCACAAAAAACAGGATGTGTAAGGATCGTAGCAGATTGCGTTCTGTAGATACCCTCACAGACTATGGTTACCCTCATGGAAAGAAAAGGTCTTTATTTATTTATTTGTGGAAGAGGCATGAGACCATGTCAGAACTTTACAAAATAGAAACAAAAATAGTAAACAAACGCTAAGAAAAGCAGCAACACTAATCGACAGTTTGGCATTGACAGGAATGACAGGAACAGTTAAAACTGTTTTTTTTGGAAATTTCTTGTCTGGCTACTGAGTCTTTTGGATGCGCTAAACTACCCCGCGACATTCAAATCCCACCAAAAACATTTTCATGTAAAATGTTGCCAAGACGAGACCATATGGCTTGCACTGTCAAAAAGTTATCAGTATTGCTATTCAGTAACCATCTCACCGTAAAAACTTAGGTGAAGGGAGCTTGAAGTGAACTGTCACTGCCCTAATATCAGTAGGTATCGATGACAATGACAGCTCACTTCACCTAAGTTTTCACGGTCTCAGGTTACAGTAAAGCAATGCTGATCTCATGCAGGGCCAAGCTTATAGCTCTAAGCCCTAACTTCACAAACTCTATACATCTTAGTGGAAATATATGTGGCTTGGTCGTTTCCAACCCAAGTTATAAGGGTTCAAAAAAACGACGAAGCGCTTCGAGAAAAGGCAGGTAGTGCCCTTGTGCTTCGCTTGCCTCGTCTTGGCGGGGGCACTCCCGTGCCTTGGGGGCACGGGATCTTTGGTTTCATAGAAATAAAATTCTGCTAAACGTTACCCCAGCAGGAAATTACATATTATTTCGAAAACATTACTCCGAACTGACACTAATATCGATAGACGTTTTAAATAAAATTCAACTGCCCGCGACTTTGTCTGCGATCCAAGATATGTACGAAATATCATCCGAATCCGTTCAGATGACTTAGCGTGACAGCGTAACAAACAAACAAACTCACTGTCACTGCTAAAAATTAGGTTTTAGTAGTTAACAGAAACGAATCGCTGTAAATCCGACGTCTCGCAGTCTTGTATGCTATGGTTGTATACAAGATGAAAAAACTGCCAATATGTAGGATATGTTTAGTGCAGAATGTCCGTATGTATGTAGTGGGCAACAGGCATGTTGCGTACAGCACGCAGTACGTGATTAGCCGGGTGGTAAAAAATGAAACGAGTTAATTAGGATTGTTTGAGACCCCGTGGCGGCGACAATCGCGGGAAATCGCGGGGCGCGCGAATAGCGCGCGTACGATACGGTGGCGGAGAGCGAACTGGGGTCCGCGACCAGAGCGGTGAGCGGTTGTTGCGGGCAAGCGGCAAACTCGCGTGCGAGCTGTCAAATTCGCGCAAGTCGTAATTTGTTCGTATGATTCGTGACCGCCGCTCATTCGATTCGATCGTTGTTGGCGTGTGTAAGGCCTCGGCCTCGAATCTTGCGGGCAGCGGGTAGGCGGCGGCGGCGGCGCGGGAGCGGGGCGGGCATCAAAGACCCGTTCTCGAAACTAGCGGACAAATCGCGCGTCACTATAGCCGCGTAGTGTTGTGTTCACGATTGTGTCGTCGAGATATTTGTTTTTATTCGCGAAAGAAATGTCTGAACAATGGCGGCAACATCTTTTTGATTCAAATTTATTCCTAACGCTCAATTTATTGTGGACAACAACACTGCAATGCAGACGCGCGGGCGGTCACCGCTTGAATGGAGTGCACCGCTCGCTGCCCGCCGCCTCGCCGCTGCCGCGCCGCTGTTTTCGAGAACCGGTCCATTTGATTTTACGCATAAGATCCAGACGCGCCCGCGCCGCCGCCGCCGCCGCCCCGCTGCCCGCAAGATTCGAGGCAGAGGCCTTATGGTTGATTTGATTTGTTCGACTATCGGACAGCAATAAATACACAAATATTGGCACATGTTTCTGGGTCAACAATATACATCGATAAATACGGTTCCCGAAAAAGAAGATGCCACACACTATCCAGTAGAGTTCTTAGAATCCCTTAACACACCCGGTCTTTCAGCACACAAAATTTGTTTAAAAGTCGGAGTGCCAATAATTCTTCTCAGAAATTTAGTCCTCCCAAACTTTGCAACGGCACTCGGCTCATAGTCACCAATCACCAACAAAACGTCATCGAAGCCGAAATCTTAACAGGTTGCGGCGCCGGTGATGTTGTTTTTATTCCAAGAATTCCTCTCATTCCCAATAATTTCCCGTTTAGTTTTAAGCGTGTGCAATTCCCCGTCAGCCTGTGTTACGCCATGACCATTAACAAAGCTCAGGGCCAGACATTATCCGTTGCGGGGGTGGATCTTAGTATTGGTTGCTTTTCCCACGGCCAACTTTATGTAGCTCTTTCGCGTGTGAGCAACCCTAGCAACTTTTTTGTGTACGCTCCAGGTGGTTCCACCGCTAATATTTTATATAGAGAAGCATTTTCTTAAATAAAAACACAAGTTTTTTGGCAGTTTCTTACTAGGAAAAATCACCAGGCCTGGTCGAAAGATTCCCCCTTTTTAAATGAAGGTACAACTTTTCTAAGCGACATATTATTGTTTTCCGACATCCATGCGAACGAAGTCGCGGGAACAGCTAGTATATTAATAAAAACTAAAAAGCTTGAAATAAAACAAATTATTTAAAAAACAAAAAAATCAAGTAATAAAAACTAAAACCCAACTACGACTTAAAAGATATAAACAAGACACCGCAGACAGACAAATTAAAAATCCGGAGCCACACGTGTTAGGGCATAAATCGAACATATTACGTGTGACTCCGGATTTTTAATTTGTCTGTCTGTGGTGTCTTGTTTATATCTTTTAAGTCGTAGTTGGGTTTTAGTTTTTATTACTTGATTTTTTTAAAAATTCTTTTGGGGTCATAATATATATATTTTTGAAATGTGCTCATTAAGCCCTTTCATTTGATACCCAACATGGTACGATGAAACCATTTTTTTTTTTTAAGTTCCTCACTTTATGTCCTGTAGAGGGCGCCATTTTTAATTTAATGTGACTTCACATAGCCTATAACCAGCGGACAATCACAACGCTTCTAACGATACCTCATTTGTCAAATTGTGATAAGTGGTTTGGAAGATAGGAGGGAACAGATGAACATACATACATACATACATACATACATACATACATACATACATACATACCGGTCAAAATCATAACCCTCCTTTTTCCTTCGCCGTAGTCGGGTAAAAACCCGACTGCAATAACCTTTAACCGAAAAGAGAAAAACAATAACAATAAATCGCGAAGATCTTCATTGCTCAAAAAAAGTGTATTCGTGCAATGTTCAAAATGCAGTGGTCTGACTTATGCAGGCCTATGTTCACGCACAATCTATTGACGGTCCCTTGCATTTATATTTATGAAGTTGCCAGGTTTGTGAGGTCTAATCTTGAACTATTTGAACGGAAAGATAACACAAATAAAAGGAAAGCTACACATTTAGATTTCGAAATGCCTGTTCCAAAATTAGAACTTTTTCGGCGGAGCTGCGTTTATATGGCTCCCCTGGTCTACAATGCTTTGCCGAGGTCATAGGTCGAGGAATAAGTTTTGTGTTGCGTTGCGGAAGTGGATGTTGCAAGAGTGTTTTTATTCGGTAAATATTTTTTTTCAAAAGTTTCCCTGTAAATTTTATACTCTAAAGCACAGACATATTTGACTGTATCATAAGTGTTAAAACTTGTATACTATTGCATGCTTATATATTGGCCAAATGTGTGTTACCAAATATTTTTACCCGACTACGGCGAAGAAAAAAGGAGGGTTATGATTTTGACCGGTATGTATGTATGTATGTATGTATGTATGTATGTATGTATGTATGTATGTATGTTCATCTGTTCCCTCCTATCTTCCAAACCAGTGATCACAATTTGACAAATGAGGTATCGTTAGAAGCGTCTTGATTGTCCGCTGGTTATAGGCTATGTGACGTCACATTAAATTAAAAACGGCGCCCTCTAGAGGACATAAAGTCAGGAACTAAAAAAAAAATATTGTTTAATCGTACCATGTTGGGTATCAAATGAAAGGGCTTAATGAGCACATTTCAAAAATATATATATTATAGCCCCAAAAGAATTTAAAAAAAATTAAAGTAATAAAAACTAAAACCCAACTACGACTGAAAAGGTATAAACAAGACACCACAGACAGACAAATTAAAAAGCCGGAGTCACACGTCTGTTCGATTTATGCCCTAACACGTGTGACTCCGGATTTTTAATTTGTCTGTCTGTGGTGTCTTGTTTATACCTTTTCAGTCGTAGTTGGGTTTTAGTTTTTATTACTTTAATTTTTATGTAATAAGAACTTCATGTACCTACCATATTTGATGCAATAAATAAATTGAATTGTAAATCACAATTCATCTTCGCCAACATCTTATATATTAGGCAAAATATACACTTATACACTAAAAACAGTGATATCCACAATGTTAACACTAGGAATAAGAACAAACTACGAGTTCCCTTTCACCGGCTTCATAAGGTTCATAACTCATTTGTTGGGCTTGGTATAACATTTTATAACAAGCTACCCTCTTCTTTGCTAGATTTGCCTTATAATGCGTTTAAAGCTAAAGTAAAATGCGACCTTTGTTCAAAGGCGTATTACTCTATTAACATGTACATTTGCCCAGCACGGCCCCCTAAAATTTGAGTTTTAGGTGTGCGCCAAAGAAATGTACTTGCCTCTAGAAGTATATGTACCGGCTTCTTTTTCAATGTACCTCTGTACTTTTGAAGAAATATGCAAAAAAAGGGGGCCGTGCCAGCCAAACGCTTTCAGCACGGCCCCCTTGTAACTTGAAAAATATATAGCGTATTACAAAGTTTGATAGACTCAAGGAATGTACTCTATTAGAACGTTATATGTACCGCAACAGATGTTGTGAATTCGTAATAACAAATGCTAGGTAGATGTGGATAGGGGGCCGTGCTGAAAAAAACATTATAAGAAAATATCAAAAAAAGACAAAACAACCTTAGCCAAAAACTATTAAATTATAATTGATGTTTAGCAAGTAACATATGTACCGCATTGGTTTCCCATACAACTTGCTAAATTTGGAAAATAAACCAATTTTACTTCATTCAGCACGGCCCTCTATACTTGCCTATATCTTTTTAAATATGACATGTTTGTTTACAAAGTTCAACATCCTGAATTATGATTAGGAGTACATTCGTTCCAAATAATTTGCGATTATGCTGTATTAGTACTTTAAAAGATTAATTGGATCAAAAATATCGTATATTACAACTGATAGGGTGACCATGATTCCATACATTAGGTATGTCGTAGACGGTCATTAGTACGGTCGCTAAACGAAGCGCGGCACATGACCCGAGTAGTGGCAGCACTAACACGCAGCTGACTTCGTGCTACGTGCTACATATTCTATACCTATATTGACTACCTACATTGAAATAAACATTCTTCTTCATAGTTCACTGACGCTGCCGTAATTTTTGAAGTGGAGCTGGTGTCGCGGTTACTTCATATTGCGCTTGAGCGTTTATTGATCAGTCACATCTTTACGCGCCTAATATACCTACAGCATTAAATGTAAAAACTGCTCCAATAATTTCAGCATTTGTCAGTAATAGTGGAGCTGAACTCAGAACTTAAGGAGCTCAACGACTCGACGAACAATACCAAAGAAAGGACATTTGGGTAGGTCGCATAAAGTTTTCAAATTGCCAGACCTTCGCTAAAACTAACAGAACGAAAAATAAATATCCACATAGTCCTCACATTCACAATAATTTCAAAGGGCTGACTCCAAAAATGAAACATAGGGTATCATAACCAAATGTTTATTATACCTTTGCTTTGCTGGTAACATTAATAAAATGTACAAATCTGAACCTTATGACCTGGATGTTATATAGTACCTACCGGCGGAGACTCTCGACACCGCGATTTAACCTTTTAACTCAAATAAAAAGTGTCATCTATTGATCCCGCTATTAACTATCTTTACATTTACAACCACAAAGTAACAATATTTGGGAATGTGACATTAGTCTACAAGCGATATTGTTATTGGCCGACAGAAGGCTGCACACTTAGATAAGTATTCGTGCCAAGTTTTAAGTCTATTAACTCCGAAATCCGTTCCGTTCTTAGTGCGCGCCTACGTCATAATAGCTATCTGTGTGCCAAATTTCAGCCCAATCCGTTCAGTGGTTTGAGCTGTGCGTTGATAGATCAGTCAATCAGTCACCCTTAGTTTAATACACATAGATTAGTGAAATCTATAAATGCAAATGAGACAAATATTAATAAATCATTAGATGCTATTATAAATTGGTTAAATCAAAATAATCTTAAAATTAATCTTGACAAAACAAATTACATGACATTTACGAATAAAAACACAAAACCAAAAATACTTCGCATAAGTTACAAAGCTGAAACAATAAAGGAAGTCGAAGTAACAAAATTCTTAGGTATGTACATTGACCGTAGTCTGAACTGGAAACACCATATTGATCACGTCTGCAAAAAATTAAACCAATATTCGTACGCCCTGTACATGCTAAGGAAAGTGGTGAATGAGAGTGCACTATTGAACGCATACCATGCGTATGTGGGCTCCACTCTAAGATATGGGCTTCTGATCTGGGGGAACTCTTCTGACAGAGATTATGCTTTTAGAGCCCAAAAAAAAATGTTTGAGAAGCATAACTGGTCTCAAACAGACAGATTCATGCCTAGAAGTGTTTCGAAGGTTAAAAATTTTAACTCTGCCTTCATTATATATTTATGAAGCGGCTGTAATTATAAAAGGCGATATTAGTAAATATGAAACACTTAGAAGTGCTCGACACAAAAATGAGTTATCGGGTATTAGATGTAGAACTGTTAAATTTAAATCCAGTATATTTGGAATAGGAATAAAGATTTATAACAAATTACCAAACTATGTGAAAAGTAGTTCAGAGATCAATAGTTTTAAACAAAAGCTAAAGGATTTTTTGCTAAACAAAGCGTACTACTCTATAAACGAGTTTTTTAACGACAAAAATTTGGGTTAGTTAAATGGTTTTTTTCCTTTTTATAATGACTAATGAATGCAATGTAATTATGACTTTTTTATTTTTATGTAGTAAAATTTTACATGTATAATATTTTTAATGAATAATTTTTAAATTGACTAATGTATAATAACTTTAAATAATGTATAATTTTGACTAATTCGAATTAAATTTTACAATAATTTATTAAGTTCCTAAGTAAGAATTAAATTCATAAATATTGTACACCTTATAGGTATGTTACATTGTTACTACAATTATAACCATAACATCTCTATTGACATGTAACAAACAATAAATGATTTGAATTTGAATTTGAATTTAAGTATTTTGAGTCAGTCGTTTTGTAACCGTCACAAAGTTGTTGCTTAGCCGTTAGTTGAAATTATCCGATTGTAAAATAATAAATTAATTATAATGCAAATACATCGTTTGGTTTGTCCATCCAGACTGTGACTGCCCATCGTTTCACAAAGGCTTTTCACCAGTATGTATACGAATGTTTTGATAAATTCCCATTTTCACTAAAACTACGCTGACATACATCACACTTATATGGTTTTTCCGGTTTTTCGCCAATGTGTATACCAATATGTTTTCTTAATTGACCCTTTACCTTAAAACAACGGTGACATACTTCACACTTATAAGGTTTTTCACCAGCGTGTATACGAATATGATCTGTTAAATGACATTTATGATAAACACTATGTTGACATAAATTACACTTATAAGGTCTTTCGCCAGTGTGTTTACGAATATGTTTTGTTAAATCACTCTTGTAACTAAAACGGCGCTGACATACATCACACTTATTACGGTTTTCACTAGTGTGTATTCGAATATGTTCTGTCAAATTAGTCTTTCGACTAAAACTACGCTGACATACATCACACTTATAAGGTTTTTCGCCAGTGTGTATACGAATATGTTCTATCAAATTAATCTTTCGACTAAAGCTACGCTGACATACATCACACTTATAAGGTTTTTCGCCAGTGTGTATACGAATATGATTTGTTAAATGACTCTTTACACTAAAACTACGCTGACATACATCACACTTATAAGGTTTTTCGCCAGTGTGTTTACGAATATGTTTTGTTAAATCACTCTTTACACTAAAACGGCGCTGACATACATCACACTTATAAGGTTTTTCGCCAGAGTGTATACGAATATGGTTTGTTAAAGTATATTTATGTTTAAAACTACGCTGACATACATCACACTTATAGGGTTTTTCGCCAGTGTGTATACGAATATGATCAGTTAAAGTAGGTTTATAACTAAAACTATGTTGACATACATCACACTTATAAGGTTTTTCGCCAGAGTGTATACGAATATGTTTTAATAAAGTAGATTTATGATTAAAACTACGCTGACATACATCACACTTATAAGGTTTTTCGCCAGTGTGTATACGAATATGATCAGTTAAAGTATGTTTATAACTAAAACTATGTTGACATACATCACACTTATAAGGTTTTTCGCCAGTGTGAATACGAATATGTTTTGTTAAACTACCCTTTTCACTAAAACTACGCTGGCATACATCACACTTATAAGGTTTTTCGCCAGTGTGTGTACGAATATGTTCAGTTAAACTATATTTATAACTAAAACTATGTTGACATACATCACACTTATAAGGTTTTTCGCCAGTGTGTATACGAATATGTTTTGTTAAAGTATGTTTATGATTAAAACTATGTTGACATACATCACACTTATAAGGTTTTTCGCCAGTGTGTATACGAAGATGTTGTGTTAAACGAATCTTTACACTAAAACTACGCTGACATACATCACACTTATATGGTTTTTCCGGTTTTTCGCCAATGTGTATAGAAATATGTTTTGTTAATTGACCCTTTACCCTAAAACTACGCTGACATACATCACACTTATAAGGTTTTTCGCCAGTGTGTGTATGTCTTGT
This sequence comes from Lithophane socia, assembly GCA_947522985.1. Taxonomy (NCBI): domain Eukaryota; kingdom Metazoa; phylum Arthropoda; class Insecta; order Lepidoptera; family Noctuidae; genus Lithophane; species Lithophane socia. The sequence goes on along the minus strand of OX383281.1, from coordinate 1,196,696 downwards.
TAAATCAGAATTTTTACTAAAACTACGTAGACATACATCACATTTGGGTTTTTTAGCAACTTGTGTTCGAGTATCTATATTTTTTTTTGAATAAGCGTCAGGTACGTAGGACGTACGATTTGGAGTTGTCCGAATATCTTTTGAGTCAGATTTTTCCTTGTTCGTCTGCTCGGCTGTTATTGCATCTTCTAGTTTTGTTCTTCGAGTGTCTAGTTTTGGTTTCTTCGCACCGGTCGCCCCTGTGATTATAAATCTGGTAAGTACAATGTTGGAAGGAGATTGACCTGCACACGAATTAAAATAAAAACGTTTTCATGATTCAAACCAGGGATGTTGCGGACATCCGCATCCACAACCGCGGAGCTTCCGCATCGATTTGGACATCCGCATCGATTTGGACATCCGCATCCGCAATAATTAATGCGGATGTAGCACAAGTCGCGACAAGAAAGATAATGGGCGGGGCCGGCGACTGGCGCTTGCCGTATGCGAACGCAATCTTTGCTCCTATTGGTCAATGAGCACTTCTCATTGACCATAGCACGCAGATTTTTATCGACACCACCCACCAGCCAGTGTTCCTAGCGAATAATTGTTCAGTAGCGCGGGGTTAACTATGAACCTCTGCGTACAGTGGTACCCAACTGATAAAGCGGGTCATGAATCTTCGTTCGCACAGAAAAGAAAGTATGGCCCCGAAGATTAACGCAAGCATGCTTAAAACTTACAATCAACCTTAGATCACTACTATAAGGTTCATAATACACTGCAGCTGTTAGTTCCGTCTCACTCGCAAGTATGGCGGCTGACTAACATGCTATTCGGCGCGCGCTAACATGGCGGCAGCTGCTGACCAATAGCGGTACAGGAAAAAGAACCGGAGAAGGTGCGTGGAGCGTGCCGATTGGCCAATAGCATTTCCCGCACTTTGTAAATTCATCTTCTGCGCAGGTACATCGGTAAGCCATATCAGTTGGGTACTACTGTAACAGACTTGACTTGAAAAAGTCGGCATTATTACTTTTTTACCCGACTACGGCGAAGAAAAAAGGAGGGTTATGATTTTGACCGGTATGTATGTATGTATGTTCATCTGTTCCCTCCTATCTTCCAAACCACTTATCACAATTTGACAAATGAGGTATCGTTAGAAGCGTCGTGATTGTCCACTGGTTATAGGCTATGTGAAGTCACATTAAATTTAAAATAGCGCCCTCTAGAGGACATAAAGTCAGGAACTTAAAAAAAAAAATGGTTTAATCGCACTATGTTGGGTATCAAATGAAAGGGCTTAATGAGCACATTTCAAAAATACATATAACCCCAAAAGAATTTAAAAAAAAATCAAGTAATAAAAACTAAAACCCAACTAAGACTTAAAAGGTATAAACAATACACCACAGACAGACAAATTAAAAATCCGGAGTCACACGTAATCAGTTCGATTTATAACACGTGTGACTCCGGATTTTTAATTTGTCTGTCTGTGGTGTCTTGTTTATACCTTTTAAGTCGATGTTGGGTTTTAGTTTTTATTACTTGATTTTTTTTTATTAAATATAATGCTTCAATTTTTTACTTTACATACTAGATATGTAAAAAAAATATAAAAAATTATATATTTTTTTTATATCGCCAACCAAACAAAAAAAAAAAAAATAACTTATACAATATCTAAACATCCGCATCCGCGGATGTGAAAAAATCTGCATCCGCATCCGCGGATGTGAAAAAATCTGCATCCGCATCCGCGGATGTGAAAAAATCTGCATCCGCAACATCCCTGATTCAAACTAGGACCGAAAAGGAGGAATTGTTGGTGACATTGAATAATGCACTCAATCAAAACCCGAGATATGAAGTACAAAGTTGTACTAACGTCGACATAATGGTCTGTTCAAGGTTTAAACAAACCTTGATCAAGGGAATTAATAACACATTCATCTGTATTTAGAAGGTTTCAACTTTTATATCTCACGAAAAATTGGCAATTAATAATGTTATTCAAGCTATCATTATTATTGCGTACTTAATTTTATTTTTTCTACCGTAAGTAATTCAATTGAAATTGAAACATCAGCGACGATAATAGGGAATATGCATGTGATTCAAATTTGGGTCAATTTTTTTTTTTATAAACTACAAATTACTTTCAGAATTATGCCTACACTACTGACAATTAGATTACAGACTACAATACTGACAATTTAGTTAAATTTAAAAATTATATTAGCAGTCTTTCTTTTTCTGAAATTTATGAAATAAATGATCCTAATATAGCTTATGACAAATTCATTGACACATTCCAATTGATATACAATCTATGCTTTCCGAAAAAACGAATTAAAATAGATATAATAAAAAAGCCAAAATGGTTGTCTAGTGGAATAAAATTGTGTAGTCGAAAAAAGAAGAAAACTTTTATGGCAGCTTAGATTAAACCCTTATAGTCAAAACTAAACTTGTTTCAAGAGCTACTCCAAATTGTTTAAAAAGATAATACACCTAACACAAAAGGCACAAAACAACTATTTTATAAAAACATCAAAAAATAAATCTAAAAGTAGCTGGCAAATAATTAATCGTGCTAAGCATAATTTACCCAAACATAACATACATAAAATCAAATTAGAAAATACCTTAGTAACATGTCCCCAGAAAATTGCGGAAGCGTTTAATGACTATTTCATTAATAAAATCCAACCACCAATACACGTTGCTAGTAATCCCAAATGTACCTACCAGTTTTATATACAAATTGACATTATTGAATATTATATACAAAATGACATGATGATTACTTGTAAAGTATTGTTTTATTGTGAATGTGAGGACTATGTGGATATTTATTTTTCGTTCTGTTAGTTTTAGCGAAGATCTGGCAATTTGAGAACTTTATGCGACCTGCCCAAATGTCCTTTCTTTGGTATTGTTCGTCGAGTCGTTGAGCTCCTTAAGTTCTGAGTTCAGCTCCACTATTACTGACAAATGCTTGCACTGACTGGACAGGTATGTGTGGTTCAAATATGTGTGGTTCTTTCCTCAAAAGACCATTTCAGACTCTTATCTACATGGTCCTCATATGGCCTGACCAAGATTATGTCTGGACTTTAAAGGAGACGGTGACCTCTGAGTTTGTTTCGGCCTTTCTTCTCAGAGTAGTCAGATAGGAAACGCCGACCTCATCTAGCCTATTTTTACAACTTTTTAATATGACGTGTAAAAGTGATTCCAATATCCTATTTACAGAATAAACAATTTCATTTCATTTAATTTTGTCTAAAATCAGATCGGAACAACATATCTATGTTCATGGTACCCAGCGTACCACCAGACATACATAAAATCATAATGACATTAAACAATACAGGCAGCGTAGGCTATGATGATATTTCCAGTAGAGTAATAAAATATGTATCAGCGGAAATATGTGGACATCTAAGTCATATCATTAATTTAAGTATAAGTGCGGGTGTCTATGCGTCTGCATTAAAAACTTCAATCATAAAACCTATCTTTGAGAAAGAAAATAGAGATCTAATGGAAAACTACCGGCCTATTGCACTTAGTCCAGTCATATCAAAAATATTTGAGAAATATATATATAAAGAACTGTCTGAATTTGTTAAAAAAAAAATATTTTATGTGATGAAAAGAAGGGCTTTCGACAACAGAGGACTACCAATATGGCTATATATGACTTTTTGTATAATGTTATTGACAATATTGACAAACGAAACCCAGTCTGTGGCTTATTCTGTGACATGACCCCAGGCATTTGACCACGTACATTATGCTACACTATTAAACAAGTTGGAAGCTTATGGCATAAGAGGCAATGTCCTTGATAGGGAATACGCATGTATTTTTTTAATATTTTTATTCGATAGTTTACATCGTCAAATAATAGTTTAAAAAAAATCGACGGCAAAAAATCAATTTAAAGTAGTTAAAAACATGTTTCAAAATATCCAACCGATCTGGGCTATTTAAACGCCCTCCATTTGGCGCGCTTGGTGTGGTGACGTCACAGTCCGTGAAAACAGACAAGCAACTGTCAAGTCAACGTCAAACACTCCTTTTTCTATGAGCGTTTGACATTGACTTGACACTTGTTGATTGACTTGACATTGACATTTTGATTGTTATCCCGGATTGTTACGTCACATCCGCTCTTAGCCTTTTCAAGTATTTGAATTACCCACAGTTTTTTGGGACTTTTTAAAATCTAATTTCTCGCTCAAAAAGAAATTTTATTCAAAAATATTGATGGAGGCATAATTCTGAAGTAACGTAGTCTATAAAAAAAATATTTGACCCATATTTGAATCACATGCATATTCCCTATTTAGTTGAATCATATTTAAGACATAGAAATCAAATTACTGAAATTAGACATATCAATACAGTAAAGAAGAAAGAAGAGATTTATCGATCGTCAGGGCGTGAAGTAGAACATGGGGTACCGCAGGGAAGCGTGTTGGGACCATTTATTTTTATATTATACATTAATGACTTGCCTAAATGCATTGAAGAACCGGTTACCCTATTTGCGGACGACAGTACTTTGACAATACCTTGTAAAAGTGTAGAAACGTATGAGCATGACATTAATAATTCCTTAAAATCAGCTATACAATGGATGCAGGAAAACAATTTGAGAATAAACCTAAAGAAAACGAAGGCTATACATACATTTTACGAAACGGTTACCTAGCATGAACCTGAACATACAATACTGCAATGAAAGCATAGAAGAAGTTAACTCTACAAAATTTCTTGGTCTCCAGATTGATAAAAACCTCAACTGGAAAGCACATATTGAGATGTTATGTAAAAAAATTAGTATATCCGCATACGCTTTACGCACACTCTCATTCACATTATATACGGATGCTCTACTTACAGCGTACTATGGTCTAGTAGAATCCCATCTACGCTATGGGCTAATATTTTGAGGCAACTCGACGGAAAAACAATCAGCATTCAAGTCTCAAAAAATGTGTTTACGGGCAATGTTTAAACTTGAGAAGACCGATAGCTGCGTGCCTTATTTAAAAAATCACAAGATATTAACTTTACCCTGCTTGTACATATTAGAAGTAGCTGTGTTTGTTAAGTCGAATCCGCATTACTATAAGCGTCTAGCCGACATATCCCCACGCAATAGACGCGACAATGGTCAACTTTGTCTCCAATCCGCTAAGACGACCCTAATGCGTAAAAGTGTATACTGTATGGCTCCAGTCATTTATAATAAAGTACCGAAAAGTTGGAGAGAACTACCTCAATCTATGTTTAAAAATAAACTTCGTACTTTTTTGACCGCCAAAGCATATTATAGCGTTACTGAGTTCCTGAATGAAAATGAATTTGCCTTGACATAAGTAATTAGATTAATTTGGAGCTACTTATACAACGTGTAACAGAATAAGCGCAAGACCTGAAAGTTGTTTGCTCAGAATCGGCTTCTGAATCGATTTCCATCATTATTTATATGTGTTAATTTTTCATGAAAAAATCTTTTCTTTAACTGAAATTAGAACCACCGCGTCTTAGCAAGGTAATAAGATATTTTATTTAAGGAAATTTAAGCCTTATCTCAAAGGAATAAAGCCTATTCAAATGCATAACCAAATTTGTAATACGCTCATAGCTATCCTATGTGTAGTGCGCGGTAAATAAAATAGTTAATGTAAGGAAACTTAATCCTTATTGCAAAGCAATATGTCTAATTTAAATGCAAAACCTAATTTGTTGTTCGGTCATAGCTCTCTTTACACACACATAAACATTGCTTTTTATTACGTTTGAGCTAGTTGTGTTAAAAAAAAAATAATTTAACGAAATTTACACCTAATGCCAAAGTAATAAAGCTTTTTTAAATGCACGACCGAATGTGGTCTTTCAAATTCTAAGAAATGACAAAATATTAGGAATTTTGTGGTTCGTTTTTTGCAAATGGAAGATTAATGTGAAAGAGGGAGATGCATTAATTTGCCGACTTACCCCTTTGACATTTGATGTGCTGCCGCAAGCGCCGTCACCGCCCGCGGTGCGCCCGCTCACAAGGGTAGTTAAAGTTATTCGCCGGCAGCGAGCGACAAGTGTTCCCGAATGTCAAATGTTTACGTGCGCGATGGCATTCCAGTACACCAATATTCAGTACACGGAGATGGTGAGAACACTGGCTCGAGGCTCGTTGCTACGATAATGTCGCGAGTTCAACGCAAGATATGGTACCAGATTGAGCGCCAAGACAATGTTAAGTGCAACTCAGCGTCTGAGGGACTACGGTACCTTTCGTCCTAACACGGCCATAGGTAAAGGGGCGAATGTGCGCACTAATTTCTTCTTTCTTTCTCTCTAAATAAACTAAATTTGCATCGAGCAAGGCGGTGGACATTTCGAAAGTGTATTAAAAAGGAGGCGAAGAAAAATTAGTGACATAGTGTAGTGTAAATACATAGTTCAGTTCTGTAAGTACCTTCATGTTTACCAATTTTAATTACTGTAAATATTATGATTCAAATCTTTTAAACACGCAGACTTTGAATATGATATCGCAACAGTTTGGTAGGTACGCATCAGAGATAATAAGTGAGTCGGGCGGCCGCCAAAAAGACCTCCCTATCACGTTTACTGATAGATCGTAGACGGGCGAAAAGTTGCTTGATTTAAAAATGCTTCCGCTTTACTAAACCTTAGAATCTTAGAATTATGTAAACAAAGCCTACAGTCCAAAGCCTGTGAAAATGTGATGGAAAGATGGAATCATAATTTTACTAGTAATGTTCGGTCATTGAACTAACGTACATACCTAATGCTTAAGCTTGCTTAGTGTAGTGTAGTACCTACCTACATAGCCAGCTGGCAGGCACAAACTCAAACTCAAACTCAAAGCATTTATTTCAATTAAACCATTTACAGGCACTTTTGAATTGTCAAGGAGTCGGTCAGTCAGAAATATGAAGCTAGTTGCCCATTCCAAAGCGTAGTATGGAGAAGAACGGGCAAGAAACTCCACGGACACTCTTTTAAATCAAAATATTGTTACAAAATATTGCTTACATCATTTATGTTGAAATTATACATGTGAGAACAATGTAGAAAGCACGTTAAAAGCGTCCGCAATTATAACATAAAAACAAATCAAAAATTAAAATAAGCCATGGCAGCTAAGAGATGACCAGTCACAACTGACGGCGCCCGTTCACGAACATGACGCATGGATCAGCACCATTCAGCTCAACCATTTTGAAGGGAGCTAAATGATCCAACACACGCGCCACCATCAGCGAGACATTTGAGTGAGCATGACATTCCCAGCCGCCAGGGCACATTCAAGTCAATTAAAGACAAATTACCCGGTAAATGGCTCTATAGTACATAGTACTCACACCTGTGCTATGCAGTTATATAATACAAAGGAAATTGAGTTTATACAATGCAAAGATGGTCTTCAATCTTCAGCAGCTCCAACATTATTTTCGAATGTTAATTAGTTAGTTGTGGTTGTGGAGCAGGACCAGCATTAAGCCAAGCATTTTTATCAGAAATGTAATCCTCCAACTTATAATATGCCTGCCTGCATAGTGTGCGTTTTATACAAGTTTTAAATTTCGTCTCGTTCAGTTGAAGTATGTGGGGAAGAATTTTATTGTAACATTTTAAACAGTACCCCATGAAAGATGAGTCTACTTTTGCCAGTCTGAAACCTGGTTGTACTAATAGGTCCCTATTTCTAGTACTATAGTTATGTCTATCACCTCTTTTACTAAAAAGATGTAAATTTTTTCTTACGTGCATGATGTTTTCATAGATATATTGACAAGCTACCGTCATGATGTTAATATCCTTAAACAGTTCCCTTAAAGAATCGCGCCTGCGGAGATTATAAATGGCTCTAATCGCTCTTTTCTGCAGAATAAAGATAGACTCGATGTCTGCAGCCCGTCCCCATAGTAAAATACCGTAAGACATGATGCTATGAAAGTAACTAAAATAGACTAGCCTCGCGGTATCTACATCAGTAAATTGACGGATTTGACACACGCACGCGTGCGGCGCGCTATTAGTGTGCGTGGAGATCGAGTAGTGTGCTCAAACGTTTCATGTTTAGTCAGGACGTCTATTTTATAAAAAACTACTTGGTGTGGTTTAATTAAATTAAATTACAGATATTATTTTAGTCTTATAATTCAATATTCTAATTGGGGTGTATGAGCTCTTGCGTTTATTCCGTTACACGTTGTATAATAATGTTGAATTATTCCATAATTTTAATAACGCACTTGTTGAATTGACTATAATTTTAATAACCCATTAATGTATGACAACTTCTATTTTGTAATTCCTTTTTTTTTTTTTTTTGTTTAATTTTAAATTGTATGAATCCATTATTTTGCACGTCACGTAGTGGCAAACATGTCTGCACTTAATTTAATTTATCATCTTGTATGCACTTTATAGGTATGTACAGTCACGGACTTAATTTGATGAGCCACCTTCAAACTTTTCAATTTTGCAGTTTCATACATTCACGAGATTACACGATTAAACACGAACTCAAATCGCACGCTCGTAAACAAGATGACAAATAAATTACTTTTAATCGGATATATCCATAGAGGTTGACTTTATTAGTTAACCTCTATGGATATTTCCGATTAAAAGTAATTTATTTGTCATCTTGTTTACTTTCATACGTTCACGAGATTACACGATTACCTAAACACGAACTCAAATCGCAAGCTCGTAAACAAGATGACAAATAAATTACTTTTAATCGGAAATATCCATAGACGTTGACTTATAAGTTCTCAATGATAAAAATAAATAAAATGTTGCATTAAGTTTATCCAATCTATTTGATACTGACCTCCTTTGAATCATAGCTCATTAACTCAATAATTCTGAAAACTTAACTGAAGACAGTGACAGTTGAAATATCGATGTCAGAGAATTTCTCCGTACGCTAACGTTACTATGCAGCAGTAACCTAGCAACAATTGTTTATCGTTGCTAGGTTACTGTTGCTAGACCTGCAATTGGTTGACTTTGAGTAGTCACTGCAGTCAAGTTTGTAGTTGTGCTCTCAGGTTAGCCAACCGGTAAGGTATGAAATATAATTTTCTTCTTCTAATACGAAGACATATGACTTTGCGTGTCGGGAACCGAATAAACCCGATTTCCATTACACGGCTAAAATGCGAACAGTACCAGGTGGCTCATCAATTAAAGTCCGTGACTGTACACACACATGTTTATGCAAATAAATAATCTTATCTTATCTTATGCCTCCAACAATATTTTTGAATAAAATTTCTTATTGAGCGAGAAATTAATTTTTTTAAAGTCCCAAAAATCTGTGGGTAATTCAAATACTTGAAAAGCTAAGAGCGGATGTGACGTAACAATCCAGGATAACTATCAAAATGTCAATCTCAAGTCAATCAACAAGTGTTGTCAATGTCAAACGCTCCTACAAAAAGGAGTGTTTGACGTTGACTTGACAGTTGCTTGTTTGTTTTCACGGTCTGTGACGTCACCACACCAAGCGCGCCAAATGGAGGGTGTTTAAATAGCCCGGATCGGTTGGATATTTAAAAAAAAAATTGAAATACTTTAAATTGCTTTTTTGCCGTCGATTTTTAATAGCTTTATATTAGCTTGCTCTGTTCGTAGGTATGTGTTTCCGGTTACTCCTTTTGTCATCAATTTTTCAAGCACTTCCTGGCATCCGATTGAGCTGAAGCTTGGCATACTCATACAACTACCGAGACATTTTGAAAAATGATACCATGGAGCTGGTCTGATGATGTAGCCGGAAGTTAGGCATAGGAACTCCTCAATGAAACAAGATAGCACGATCGTGTTTGGACTCATTGGTTATGTATTAACAAGTGCTTTGGCACTTACCCAAGTGGTGTTGTTACTTGGTGTTCAGGGTCTGATGATGGAGCCAGAAGGTGGCCTTGGGAAAATCCTTTTTAGTTCATTAAAGCTTGTTTTTTAAAAGATTTTTACTTATATTTTATTTTTAATCTATTATTTGACGATGTAAACTATCAAATAAAAATATTTAAAAAAATCAAGTAACAAAAACTAAAACCCAACTAGGACTTAAAAGGTATAAACAAGACACCACAGACAGACAAATTAAAAATCCGGAGTCACACGTGTTAGGGCATAAATCGAACAGATTACGTGTGACTCCGGATTTTTAATTTGTCTGTCTGTGGTGTCTTGTTTATACCTTTTAAGTCGTAGTTGGGTTTTAGTTTTTGTTACTTGATTTTTTTTTTTAATTCTTTTTGGTTTATAATATATTTTGAAATGTGATCATTAAGCCCTTTCATTTGATACCCAACATGGCACGATTAAACCATTTTTTTTTTTAAGTTCCTCACTTTATGTCCTCTAGAGGGCGCCATTTTTAATTTAATGTGACTTCACATAGCCTATAACCAGCGGACAATCACGACGCTTCTAACGATACCTCATTTGTCAAATTGTGATAAGTGGTTTGGAAGATAGGAGGGAACAGATGAACATACATACATACCGGTCTAAATCATAACCCTCCTTTTTTCTTCGCCGTAGTCGGGTAAAAATGGTGCCCTCTAGAGGACAAAAAGTGAGGAACTTAAAAAAAAAATGGTTTTATCGTATCATGTTGGGTATCAAATGAAAGGGCTTAATGAGCACATTTCAAATATATATATATATTATAACCCCAAAAGAATTAAAAAAAAAAGTCATGTAATAAAAACTAAAACCCAACTACGACTTAAAAGGTATAAGGCATTTTTTTTTTTAAGTTCCTCACTTTATGTCCTCTAGAGGGCGCCATTTTTAATTTAATGTGACTTCACATAGCCTATAACCAGCGGACAATCACGACGCTTCTAACGATACCTCATTTGTCAAATTGTGATCAGTGGTTTGGAAGATAGGAGGGAACAGATGAACATACATACATACATACATTACATACCGGTCAAAATCATAACCCTCCTTTTTTCTACGCCGTAGTCGGGTAATTAACTAACCAACACTTACTTCTCGTCTCGCTGGCTCTTCGTTTCTTGTTAGGTACTTCTTCCCCTTCCACTTCAGTTTTAAACTCTATTAAAGGCACATCATCTTCTAAATCAGATTCAGAACAGGGTGGTGGTATATCTGCTACATCTAGACAGCTATTGTCTAAACTTTCCAATTCTAGCCCTATAGGTAAACAAAATAAGTTAAATTGAATTAAACTGAACACTGCCAAAAGTTAAAACCAGGCATTAGGCATTAGGCATTATTGAACTATCTAAAGATAGTTCAATAATGCCTTGATCATTATGAAATAAAAAGATTATACACCCCTTTGCAAAAAAAACGGGCGGTTTTGATTTTTGTACATTATTGGTAATCATTTAGTTGTAAAGAGGTTTTAATAGCCAAACTATGTTACTGGCACTTAATAAAGAGTCTGGGTAAGAAAAAAGTTATTTCCAAATTCGAAACTTTTGTTTAAAAACAATAATAATCCCGTTTTCCGTTTGTGACTTTTACTAACATTTTGCAGGTTTGCGGTTAGAAGGTTATCCTGGCAACTAAAACTAACTTCTCGTTATTTTTAGTAGAATAATTTGTTTGTCGCATAATCCAGCCTTATTGTGACTTAAAAGTGATATCTTTGTGTCGATTGTAATGGCAGAAAAAGCAATAAGAGCTACTAAAATTGTAGCGCTGCTGGAAGAGGGGTGGAGCGAAAAAACAATATTCTTATTGATTATAACAAATTACTAGTCATTTATGCTAATGACAGAATAAAAATATTAATATTATCCATACAAAAGCCAATGACTGTTAAGGTGCCCGTTTTTAATGCAAAGGGGTGTATAATATCTGAATTTGTTTCAAGATGTTATTTATTGAAAATATTATTTATATTCTTAAAAACATACCATCACTTTGATGTTCCTCCTTTGGCAGAATAATATCATCTAGTCCCTCACAAACAGCTGGTAATTCTTCTTTGATAACAATGCTATCTATTTGACATTCATCATCTATACTTATGTGCTCTATTGGAGATTTAGTAAACCCACTAGAAAACTGTAAGTGGTCTTGATTTATTAAAGGCTTGGGCTGTAAAAAGATTATTATAGTATTAGGAAAATATAATATGCTGGTGATCACAGTCCCACGAGCACCAACCTTCTCTCATGGTCATGATACTAAAGTCACTCAAAAGAGCCTCCACAAGTCACTGAGCTTGCGCTGACATGAGAGAGGACCACTATCAAAATGTCATACAAAAGTTGTAGCAGTAATAAATGGATTATTTAACGTATACATGTACATATTTGACAAAAGTTATTTTACAAAAGAAACGTTTTACAAAATAAAACCAACTTCCAAAAAAACACGGTGGCATAAAACAAAAATTTAAAAGCTAAGACACCGACTTCCGAAGTAAAAGTAATTTTTAACGTTTTTAGTGTTTTTTTTTTGGAAGTCGGTTTTTTTTTTTAATTAAGGTCACCCGGGGCTAAAGCAACTAATTAAATTTTCTCTCAATCTAATTATTTTTGTAGATAGCTCTATCTATTGGAGTAAAGAGGAATCATAGTTTTTTCAAACAAAGTAAAGATGGCATCACTAGTTCACCTACTGTAGTACTGACAGATCATTTTCTGTCAGCCGCCAATTTGGAGCAACGTGTTGCTGCGTCGTGTTTTGTGTTGTGGTACATTAAAAATATTTCGAGTCGTTGCAAGGAGAAATAGAAGTGCATCCTAAAAACAATATAAAACGTAAGCGTTTTTGGTATATTTGGTTAAACTCTAGGTGTTATAATTAACATTTTATTGATATAGTTACATTAACCCCAACTTTTCATGCACGGGGGTTATTGCAACTATTTTTGCAGTCACATTCGCCCCATGCTTTTTGTACGAAAACTGCAAATTACTAGTGACGTTCCGTGTCGATATTTCGATAAGTGAATTTCACGTATTTGCATAAATGTTTAGCTGCAATTAGTATGAAGTGTTTTAGATTTTGCGTAGTTTTAACAAAATGAAATAGATAGGTAGCTTAAATAAAAAAATGTACCAAGTTAATACAAAATCCAAATTTTGTTATCAGATGGTCCGAAACTATAAAAGAAAAAAGGTATTTAAACTTACATTTACACTTACATCGATTTTGTGTTTTTGCAATAAGAAACCTATAGGTATTTAAAACCTTTCATTATTGTTAATTATCGAATGTCTTTACAAATATTTATCGATAAGTAGTAGGTACTACATCTCAACACTAGTCAGTATGGAAGGCAGTCGCATTCGCGCCATAAAAAAAAAAAAGTAAATTTGCTTGAAACTGAACTCTCTCTCAGCGACTATAGATAGCTTTTACAGATAATTCTGTGTGCATCTACATGTACTCTTGACCTCAACATTTAGAAACAGAAAACAACAGAGTTATAACGAATAGTCACATTTACCCCAAAGTGGGGTGAATGTAACTATTACTGGTCTTATTCAACAATAATGCAAATTAATGAAAAACCAAAGTCTATTTGTAACTTAATTTATGTCGAAACTGTTCATCGAAAGCTGTGCAATGAAGTACATTTATTAGAATATCCCTATTATTTAAGTAGCTCATGGTGGAGGGAAGCAAAGTTTCAAAAATTTTTTTTTTAGTTGCATTCGCCCCGGGTGACCTTAATTAATTACGCAAGTCAGTGGCAAAAAACGAAAATTGAAAAGCAAAGACACCAACTTCCGAAATTAAAATTATATTTCACTTTTTTAGTGTTTTTTTCTGAAAGCCGGTTTTTTTTCGTAAAAAGTTGCTATTAACCGACTTCTTCAAAAAGGAGGAGGTTCTCAATTCGTGTATGTTATTTTTTTTTTTAATTTTTTTTTTTTGTTTGTATGTTACGCGATTACTCCGCCAATTATGAATCGATTTTGATGATTCTTTTTTTGTTTGGTAGGTCATGCTTCAGAGATGGTCCCATATAAATTTTATTAAATGTACTTGCGTAGTTTTTGAGTTAGTTTCAATAATTACGTATTTTTACAAAATTGCACCATAATTGACGAAAATATTGATGAACATACAAACAAAATTTAAAAAAAAGTGTACATATCACCATTCAACACTCAATGGTATGCTTGTGGGAAAACCAGACAATAGAAATGAACTTGAGAGGAATCACTTCCAGAATATACTGAAATTAGAAATTATAAGAATAAAGAAGAATACCTCACCTCATAATCCTGACTCATCATCTGAGCAAACAGCTCTTCGGCTTGCAGACATTGTCTCAGTAATCGGTAGCATTGCTTTAGTTGAGTGCAGCAGAAGAAACAGGCGAGCATCGGTCTACTGTCTTTAGTTACAAACTGCAACAAAATTTGTCTTGCACTATTTTGTTTTTATGAAGAAAATACTTCTATTCTACATAATAAAGCGGTCCAAGTCAACAGTTGGTGGTCCTTAATGCTTTCTGTGTGCATCTTACAGAGAATGCATGATCATTGATCTCCAAGACAGATTGGCACTATGCGCACATATTTATTTTAAGTTTCCTCATGCTGTTTTACAGAAGCACTAGAGCCTTAATCTTCGTGTATTGGAGGCACTTAAAACCTTTAACATAGGCATAATGTAGCCACTGCCCACTGCTGGGACACAGGCCTCCTCTCTGTGAAAGGGAGTGGGCCATATTACACCTGCATTGGGCCCCCCAATGCAGGTAGGTAGATGTGACTTTAAAATTTTTGGTTCTAGGACATATCCGGTTACCTCACGATGTTTTTTCCATCACGTTGCTCTACTTTGTTGAGAGCAGTGGTGATAAAGTAATTTACACAAAGTAAAACGCCTGTCACTGTTCAAACCCACGACCTACAACTCTAAAGTCACGGCCGTTACCACTGGGCCAGCACTGCTCCCACTCCTAAGACGACGCGCTGACCAGTAATTACTTTATCCTAAGTAATATTATAAATGCGAAAGAGTTTGCTTATTTGTTTCGCTTTCACGCTAAAACGGCTGAATTTCATCTAAAGTCGAGACGAAATTTGGCACATGGTTATACCATGACCTGGAATAGGACATAGGATACTTTTTATCCCGATATTCCCACGGGTTCGAAACTTACGTGGGTGAAGCCGCGGAGCGCTAGTTCATAATAAAAATATCAACTTACTGGAATATCAGTCAGCTTCTCATACAGTTTATGTAACTGCCTGTTGACCACTACATACATGCGGACATTCTCCGCTAAACATATCCTACACATCGGCAGTTTTTCCATCTTTCATCCGTTAACAGTTATGATATTTTGATCAACTATATTTCGTTATTACTTCACAAAAACAGGATGGGTAAGGATCGTAGCAGATGGCGTTCTGTAGTTACACTGTGGATACCCCGGAGCCCCATGGAAAGAAGAGGTCCATATTTATATATATTGTGGAAGAGGCAAACAAACATAAACAAACATATTATTATAGTGCTCTGTGACTTCAAAAAATAGAAACCACAGACTTCACAAAAATACAAAACAAAACATTAGTTAAAAAGAAGACAATATTACTTTACTCTATGAAAGAAGATCTCATTGGCTGGGCTGGCACTGGCAGTCTGGCATGACAATTTGACATTGACAGAAATGACAGGAACAGACTGTTTTTTTTTGGAAACCTATTGTGTGGCTACTGAAAACTCGCGAATTGAGATGGGATTTTACCCGGAAAAACCCAAATGTGGGTTTTCGAGGGAAAATACCCGATTGGGAAAATATTTGGGTTTTTTCAATTTAGCTTATGTAATACTTAAACAGCACTAAGATGGCACCGAATTTTGTCCTATGTCTAAAATCTTCTAACTAAATCTGACTCTGAATCTCAGTTGCTAAACAGTACTGTCTTTTTTTAATTTTATTTTACGTATATCTCGAAAATGATGCGTTCCATCGCAAAAATAATGAAAATTTCGACCCCCTCGGGAAGCCCTTGAGACTCAAAACGTTGGTAATTTTTATTTCTTCTTTATTTTCCATACAAAAAGTGAAAAATTCCCTAAAAAACACGTCGAAGCTGCTGTCCCTGCGCGCATCCAGCTCTTGTTACCACGAGCAGTTGCATGCTAGTTTGCCGCTTTAAGGTTGATGCGCTAGGGTAGCCCGCGAAATTCAAATTTTCTTACGTTTTTTTGCATTTTGCAGGTCAGTATCAGGCAAATATTATTAGCACTCGTAACAAATATGGATTTAAAGAATTATAAACATTAAAATCAGCAATAAAATAAAACTCTCTAAGCTCATGAAAGTGTATTGAATGACTATTTCATGAAATCATGACATTTGGCACTTTCATGAACTTAGAGAGTGGTATTGCTGATTCTAATTTATTTATTTATTTATTTATTTACTATGGATGACTAATGTTTATAATTCTGTAAATCCATATTTGTTACGAGCGCTAATAATATTTAGATCAACATACAACCTGATACTGACCAGCAAATTGCAAAAAACGTAAGAAAATTTGAATTTCGCAGGCCACCCAGGTGCGTCCCCAGGTCAGTTCACACCGAGACGTGACGTGACGCGACGATGCTTGAAGAGGCCAGTGGTTTCGCGCTGCGCAGCGCGGCGCCGCGAGACGCCGCGCGGTGCAGCGGAGCATGTCTGCCAGTGTTTCCACTTTTAGGGATTTCTCCCTTTTTTAGGGTAAACTCGTAATTAATGTAATCGGTCTAATTTTAGATTACCATGTGTACCGTGGTTAAAGACGACATTGGAACTAAGTCGCACATAATTCAAATTTGGTTGAACAAAAAAGGACCAACCAAGTAAAACGGGTGCTCTTTGCTCCGTTGAGTTGAGACGGGTCGGGCGGGGGTCAGTCGGATCAATACATTGATAAACTGCTACTAGAAACAAAACGAAGCCAGTTTTCAGAAACGAGAAACTGTCTCGTTTCTGAAAACTGGCTTCGTTTTGTTTTACGAAAAACTTGCAGCGACCCAGTAGTATTCGAAACAGACCTTACCCTTAAATACCTAAAAAAAATGAACACCCCAAAACTTACCCTGCTGTAATAGTTTTACTCTAAATCTAGAGTATATTAGGTACCCTTTTTTTTTTTTGAGGGTGGGACATCATCCAATGACTTCTTCCGCTCTGGGCGGAGCGGAAGGGCGTGTCAGACTTTTACTGACTAATACCCACCCGTATTCCTTCAGTGCCTGTTGCCAAGGTCCCGGTATCCCTTTCGGACTTTCCCGCAACCCTGGCGGGCATCGGTCCTAGCGGATCCCGCCCAGTGTTGTTTTTGATACGGCAATTACCGTAATATACGGTAATCCACGTTTATTTTTCCGTATAAAAAAATACGGCAATTGGCTGTAAGTGAAACGAAACGTTTTTAACGTTGCGAAACGTACCACTCCCGGGAAATCCCGACTCGCGACTAAAAACAGAGTTCACATCGCCGTATAGCGCCATCTCTTTCGCCTCAGTTAGTTAAAAATGAATGAGACAACATACAGAACTAAAGTAAATTGTGCTATCTAGAGTCTGGCTAACGAAAGTTGATTATGAAAACACGCGCGAAATTTAACAAATCAAGACTGTTTGTCCCTAAACATAGTGTGATAACACGTGTTGATTTATTGAAGTTTAACTTAATTTACTTAAAATAAAATTTCAAGTAATTTCGCGTGTGTTTTCAGGATCAACTTTCGTTGGCCAGACTCTATGAGTCGAATTACGAATAGCTATACAACGTGCCGCTACAATGGCGACATTAATTTAACACACATATATAATATACGATTTCGCGTATTCGTTTTATGAAAATATTTGAAGTTCATTAAAAGTTATTATTTATTGATTTATTTACAATTTTCTAAATTACCACCTTAGCGCAACCTGTAGGTACTTAAAGAACTGTAACGAAGAGGTCATTTGCCGGGGTCACGGATCATATGTAGGCGAATAAAAGGAAAGCCGCGCAATTTCTTAGAAATTATGGCCGACAAAGGATTTTAAGTCAATGGATTTTACCGATAGAACGACGCCGATGTAAACCTGGTGGTAGGTAGCTTCATGAATGAATCTTTTACACAGAGTGATCTCAATTTTGGTTATGTTTTTATTATTTAGTTTGTTTGCAAATTTAAATATTTCAATTTTCGAATTATTTTATTTTATTACACTTTTTATGTTTACTGGCCACTAGCACTACCCGTGTGTTAAATTAATGTCGCCATTGTAGCGGCACGTTGTATATACCTACACAATAGATAAACATGAATCTGAAGTGATAGAAACGATATGAAACTTTTTTGGAGAAGAAACAAATGAGGAATAAATATTTTTAAATTTTGTACGGCATTTTAGTATTTTATTTCTTATAATACGGCAACCCAGATTTTTACGATAACAACACTGATCCCGCCAATTGTGCTGACATCTCTTTGAGGCGCGCGTGGAACACGACGCGCCATCGACCGGGGCCTGGTCCTTATCGGACGGCGAGCTACCCATTGTTCGCCGTCCGCAAGCCCGCGCCTATGGTGGCCGGGAATCCGCCTGGGTTTCCCGACGCCCAGGGTGTCTCCACCGGCGGCGGCGGTTAGGGGCGTGAGGGCGCAAACTTTGCATCTCCCTCACGCGTTCCAACTCCTCCTTCGCGAGCATTACTGCTTCGCAGAAGGTGACGGCTTCCCATGCCCTCTCGCTCCGTACCATGGCCTGGACCAGAGCCGGACGCGCGAGGTCATTGCCGCCGATCGCCTCCACGAAGACACGGCGGTGCTCCGCCCAAGCAAGGCATAGGTACCTCCACCGTATGCTCCACCGTGTCCTCCGGGCGAATATGAATTTACAGAATTATAAACATTAGAATCAGAAATACAACTCTCTAAGTTCATGAAAGTGCTAAATGTCATGATTTCATGAAATAGTCATTAAATACACTTTCATGAGCTTAGAGAGTTGTATTGCTGATTTTAATGTTTATAATTCAGTAAATCCATATTTGTTACGAGCGCTAATAATATTTAGATCAACATACAACCTGATACTGACCTGCAAATTGAAAAAAACGTAAGAAAATTTGAATTTCGCGGCTACCCTAGCGCATCCCCCTTAAATCAACCTTGCGAGTAAAGCTACGTTGACATACATAAAGAAAGAAAGAAAGAAAAAACGCTTCTTTGCGGTAAACATGACGCAAAAAAGAAAACTGGACAAAATCAAACTGGTTGCTAATTTAGTTGTATATTTTATTACTTGTATGTCATAGGTTTTACACTCTGTGATTACTTAAACTCACGCACTGACTAATTAGTATTACTTGTAACAATGTTAGGAATATTGTAATATCGTATACTTTTACAATGTTTGTGAATATGTGAGCGCCACGTATGTACCTATCTGACAATTAATTTATTTGTCAGTGCTCCATTTATAATTCTTTTTACCTTTTGTGGTACCTACAGTAATCTTATTGTAGGTTCATCGTCTTCTACACTTAATATTATAAAGAGGAAAGATTTGTATTTTTGTGTGTATGTTTGTAATGAATAAACTCAAAAACTACTGCGCCGATTTCAAAAATTCTTTCACCATTAGAAAGCTACATTCACCCTGAGTAACATAGGCTATAATTTACAAATATTACACGCGGGCGAAGCCGCTGGCGGCAGCTAGTCACTTATAATTATATAATTCATGTATACAAAATATTGTAAAACTAAGCTAAAAGCTTGCAGAAAATATTTATATATTATGATTTCGATTTATCAATATAAAATATCAAGTATCGATAATGTATCAAAAACGATATATTTCCAATAGCAACACCGTTGTCACCACTGACTAAACCGCTAGAATTCAGATCTGTAAAAATACACTATTTTTCCTAGTTTGATATAAATTACGACTAAAAAACTTGAACTACATAAAGAAATTTTTTTGTTGAAAATTCCACCTATATATCGACATCGATTTTTTTTTCGATACCTATATTGAAATCGATATTGATAGTTTTTTTTTAAATATCGATACTTTTTGACACTTCTTGCATCCCTATGCGAAACATTTTTAAAAGAGTAACGGTAGAGTTTCTTGCCCATTCTTCTCCATACGAAATCTACCTTTTGGAAGGGGCAACTAGAATCACTTCTATTTCTATGTTTTTGACGTTCATAAGTGCGTTTTATGTGCCTATCTATCTATATTTATAAAAATGAATCCCTACGTGTGGTGTATACGAATATGATATGTTAAATTACATTTACGATTAAAACTATGTTGACATACATCACACTTATATATAAGGTTTTTCCCTAGTGTGTATTCGAATAATATGTCGTGTCAAATGAGTCTTTTGACTAAAACTACGCTCACAAACATCACACTTATAAGGTTTTTCGCCTGTGTGTATACGAATATGATCTGTTAAACTACATTTTTGAGTAAAACTACTTTGACATACATCACACTTATAAGGTTTTTCACTAGTGTGTATACGAATATGTTTTGTTAAATTACTCTTAAGACTATAACTACGCTGACAAACATCACACTTAAAAGGTTTTTCGCCTGTGTGTATACGAATATGATCTGTTAATCTACATTTTTGAGTAAAACTGCGTTGACATACATCACACTTATAAGGTTTTTCAGTAGTGTGTATACGAATATGTTTTTTTAAATGGCTCTTTCCACTATAACTACGCTGACAAACATCACACCTATACGGTTTTTCGCCAGTGTGTGTACGAATATGATCTGTTAAATTACATATACGATTAAAACTATGTTGACATACATCACACTTATAAGGTTTTTCGCCAGTGTGTATACGAATATGTTTTGTTAAATCACTCTTTACACGAAATCTACGCTGACATACATCACACTTATTAGGTTTAGCACTAGTGTGTATTCGAATATGTTGTGTCAAATGACTCTTTTGAGTAAATCTACGCTGACATTCATCACACTTATAAGGTTTTTCGCCAGTGTGTATACGAATATGTTTTTTTAAATCAGAATTTTTACTAAAACTACGTAGACATACATCACATTTGGGTTTTTCCCCAATTTGTGTTCGAGTATCTAACATTTTTTTTAAATAAGTGCCAGTGTTTGACGTACATGTTGGAGTTGTCCGAATAACTTTCGAGTCTGATTTTTCCTTGTTCGTCTGCTCGGCTGTTATTGCATCTTCTTGTTTTGTTCTTCGAGTGTCTAGTTTCGGTTTCTTCGCACCGGTCGCCCCTGTGATTATAAATCTGGTAAGTACAATGTTGGAAGGAGATTGACCTGCATACGAATCAAAATAAAAGCGCTTTGCATGATTCAAACTAGGACTAAAAAGGAGGAATTTCTTGTGACATTGAATAAAACACTTAATCACCAGAGATAGCAACAATATTTGAAAACTTGTTTGAACACAATGTGAGGCACGGGTGACAAGACAGACAAGTTTGATCTCACATTTATTATCGTAGCGTAGGTACACACGGCTACACATCAAGCTATACATTTCCAGTATAAGCTGACCTCGCATTGTATAGAAATCCTATAAAATGTGAGATCAGCATAAACTGGAAATGTATGGCTTGATGTGTAGCCGTGTGTACCTCACAAATCTATATGTATAAAACACAAGGGTGACTGACTGATTGACTGATCTATCAACGAACAGCTCAAACAACTGAACGGATTGGGCTGCCAGATAGTTATTATGATGTAGACGCGCACTAAGAACGGGTTTTTGGAAATTCGACCTTTAAGGGGGTGAAAAGGGGGGGATTTCGTTTGTTTGCCATTTTTATTTTTTCTAAACTACCCCCTATACGGGGATTGGGGGGTGTCAAAGTTTGTATGGAATAATTTTAACGCGCGGTCCGATTACCTCGAAACTCAGTAAGTATTTATACTTAAAACCAAAAATAAAGAATAATGTGTATCAGGGTTTTTCAAAACATCTACTCCTAACGGGGTGAAAAGGGGCTGAAATTTGTCACACAGATTGCTATTATGACGTAGGCATCCAAAAAAAAGAAAGTGTTTTTGGAAATTGTTTTACCATAGAGAAATAACGGGGTGTCAAAGTAAGTATGTAAAAATTTTAACGCGCTGTCGGATTAACTCGAAACTCGATATGGTACTAATACTTAAAATGAAAAATAAAAAAGTAGGTTTAGTGTAGTAGTGTTTCGGGGTTTTTCAAAAATCTGCTATTAACGGGCTGTAAAAGGGTAATACAGTTTAAGGGGTATGAAGGGGTGGAAGGGTTGTTGAGGTATTTAGATAAAAGTATGAAATCCACGCAGACGAAGTCGCGGACAAAGTGCTAGTGTTCAAATATGTGTCTGGCGTCGGCTTTAGAATATTGTTGAAGTGGAATATCGTTTAACTATCACTAAAATTCCTTACTTTTGGCTAAGAGAATCTTAACGCTAATCTGACAAAAAGATTATCTAAATTTAAAAATATTTTGACACAATTAAAATCGAATTTGACAATCGCGCCTCCATTTGGTACCTGCTTGTTTTCCCTACCCCGTCAGTTTTTTTTAGAGCCGGAGGAGCTTGCTACATATTAGTAATCTGTGGCCGGAGGAGCGCAGTTACAGCACCTACGACGTGTTTTTATTATGGAATTTTTCACTTTTTGGTAAGGAAAAAAAAATTGCCAACATGTTGAGTCTTAGGGGTTTATGAGTTTTCTCTACAGGGGGTCGAAATTTGCATTATTTTTGCGATAGGACACGCAATTTTTGAGATACTCAAAAGCAAAAGAACTACTGTTTTGCAACTGAAGTCGAGGTGTTGGTTTGAATTTTAGTTCATGACATCTAATTTTATTCCACATATTTTAAATCGCGATTAAAAATAGTCAGATTTAGTTAGAGAATTTAGTTATAGGACAAAATTTTAGGTTAAATCGTCAAATTCAGAATAGCATTTTCACTAAACTAATATCTCAGTACCATCTTAGTGCTTTTAAACTAAATTATAGTTAAGTTGTGTCAATATAGTCTATTTCAGAATGAGTTTGGTCGTTTGACAGGACTAAACTAAACTTTAGTGATTTTCAATTTAGTTTAGAGAATTTTGTGACAAGAGAATCGGTACCATTAACTAACTAACACTACTTCTCGTCCACCAATAGCCCAGTTGCAGGCCGCGACAGTAATGTACGTTTATCGTTTCATAGCAGCGATCATTTCGTACTGGGCTCTGTTTGCTGATCTATACATTAACTAACTAACACTTACATCTCCTCTCACTGGCTCTTCGTTTCTTGTTAGGTACTTCTTCTTCTTCCACTTCAGTTTTAAACTCTATTAAAGGCACGTCATATTCAAAACCAGATTCAGAACCGTGTGGTAGTATATCTGCTACATCTAGACAGCTATTGTCTAAACTTTCTAGTTCTAGCTCTGTAGGTAAAAAAAATAAGTTGAGTTGAATTAAACTGAACACTGCCAAAAGTTCGAAATACTTAGTTAAAAAAATGTCTTGATCAATATGAAATAAATAGATTATGTCTGAATTTGTTTCAGATAATATTATTTATACCTATTCTTAAAAACATACCATCACTTTGATGTTCCTCCTTTGGCACAATAATATCATCTAGTCCCTCACAAACAGCTGGTAATTCTTCTTTGATAACAATGCTATCTGTTTGACATTCATCATCTATGCATAAGTGCTCTATTGGAGATTTAGTAAACCCACTGCAGAACTCCAAATGGTTTTTGTTTTTAAAAGGATTGGCCTGTAAAAAGATGATTATAGTATTAGGTGACTATGCTGGTGATCACAGTCCCACGAGCACCAACCTTCTCTCATGATACTAAACTCACTCAAAGAGCCTCCACAAGTGAGGATACTTAAGCAAGTCCAATGTAACCTCACTGACCACTGCACAAGCTATTGTTGCATAGCTTGCGCTGATATGAGAGAGGACCAATATCAATCTGCCACATACAGAAGTTGTAACAGTATTATATTTAGTATTTAACATATACATGAAAAAATTAGACAAAGAACTTTTTACAAAAAAAAAAAAGTAGCCCGTTGTTTTTCTTTTGTAAAAAGTTTTTGTTTTTCATTTTTTAGTTGTGGTAACTATCCCACACAAATTCGGACACCAGTGACAGAAACTTAAAACATCATCCATATAGACCAAGTGGCGAAATAAGTATTATTGAAGCTAACTCAAAAAGTACCCAAGCAAAGTACTGAAATTAGAAATTATAAGAATAAAGAACCTCACCTTATAATCCTCACTCATCATCTGAGCGAACAGCTCTTCAGCTTGCAGACATTGTCTCAGTAATCGGTAGCATTGCTTTAGTTTAGTGCAGCAGAAGAAACAGGCAAGCATCGGTCTACTGTCTTCAGTTACAAACTGCAACAAAATTTGTCTTGCACTATTTTGTTTTTATGAAGAAAATACTTCTATTCTACATAATAAAGCGGTCCAAGTCAACAGTTGGTGGTCCTTAATGCTTTCTGTGTGCATCTTACAGAGAATGCATGATCATTGATCGCCACTCTTGCTCAAGACAGATTGGTGATTTAATGTACATATTTATTTTAAGTCCAGCTTTCCTCATGCTGTTTCATGGAAGCACTGGAGCCAAAATTTACTGGTAGGCGGGCGCATAAACCAAATAGGTAATTAATTTACAAAAAATATCAACTTACTGGAATATCAGTCAGCTTCTCATACAGTTCATGTAAGTGCCTGTTGACGACTACATACATACGGACATTCTGCACTAAACATATCCTACACATCGGCAGTTTTTCCATCTTAAAGCTGTTAAAAGTTATGATATTAAAGAAGTTTGTAATAAGAAAAAACAAAACACTGTTGGCGTTGTGACCCCGTCAGACCAACAAAAAGAGGTCTGAGGCGACACTTAATACAAAAAAAAATTGCAGTTGTTCATGCATAACAATCAATCAATCAATCATTTATTCACAACGAATTTAGGTTACATTACAAGTGGAGTAAATATGAGTGAGCCATCTTGGTACATTCTGCCTGGAGATAGGCATGTAAAAATTATATAAATTGTCAAGAAACTATTTGGAAAATAAAATTACAAATTAAAATGTCACATAGAATTATTACAGTTACACATTTTTTATTGAAAAATGTCAAATTAAAATTTTACTTTAGAATAAAATTAAAAATAAATGTATATTTGGTCCATAACATTCAAGATAATAATATTGAATTGAATAATTAATAGTATTATTCTATTAAAAAGGCCAGTAATTTCTTATTAAAGTTTTTAATTTTGTTAGGTAATATCATATATACGTAGTATCTCTAAGTAGTCTGTGGGTAATATACTTCACAAAAACAGGATGGGTTAGGATCGTAGCAGATGGCGTTACCCTCACAGACTATGGTTACCCCCATGGAAACAAAAGGTCCTTAAATTGTGGAAGAGTCATGAGACTACGTGAGTGAGAACTTAATAATTATTAATTCGTGTAACCTAGGCAAATATTAAAATAATCCGTGTTTATTATTTATTTATCATTTCATTGTAGGTACTTACTAAAATGCACGAAAGAAAAAAAATAAAATAAATTCAATAATAAATTAAATGAAAAAAATGATACGGATGCACAACGGTCATTGAATTTCCTTTAAATCATAAAAAATGTTCTAAGCAATATAACAATAATTATTGTTGTTATTTATTATTGTTGTGTGTTAACCTAAAAAAAAAAAAAAAACTGACTACATTGTTGTATTGGGTTCCCACCTGTAAGAACTAATGTAAGTGGTAAGTAAATAAATAAATAAATAAATAAATAAATAAACCTTTGAAAAGTTAGCGATTGTCTTTGTCAAGATGGGGGACAAAATGAACAGGGAATACTTCGAACATGGGGCTACAGCCTTTAACTACATTTTAATGTGGTAAGTATTTATTATTGCCTCACTTTTATCTTTAAAAATAGAATCAATTAAACAAAACAAGAAAAGAAAAGAAGCTATTCACTCGACAGTTTGACATTGACAATAATGACAGTTGAGTGACACCACAGACTACTTAGAGATACTGACACTGTGACAGGTACCTACGTAAGGTAGAGTGCAGCTAAATACTGTTTTCTTTTGGAAATTTATTGTCTGGCTACTGAGGCCTTTAGGATGTGTTAAGGTAGCCCGCGAAATTCAAATCAAACGTTTTTTGCTATTTGCAGGACAGTGTCAGGTAGTATTTTATACCCGACTACGGCGAGGAGAATAAAACTACGCTGACATACATCACACTTATAAGGTTTTGCGCCAGTGTGTATACAAATATGTTTTGTTAAATTATTTCATTCATATTGGGCCCACAACCTAAAGTGCCGCGCCAGCGAAATAAAATGTGTTACCCCGGTCGGGGAAGTCCTCCTAATCATGTTTTACTTTGGCGCTGAATCACTAAGCTCATTCCTTCAGCTGTTTTTCAAAGTTGAAAAATCTAGTTATTTTGATGATATTTCGTGATTTCGTGTCTGTTAGGAATATTTTAGGTAAACGAAAAAAGTATGTCACCTAAGTCAAGTCGGGGAAGTCCACCCAAGCATTTTTGGAAGGCTATTTTTTTATTCCTAGCCTGCGCTGTCCCTCTCCTGGGAAAAGGCCTCCCAATACTGCGCTCCAAAACAAAGATAGCTGACGTGGCTCAAAGGGCTGCCCAACTTAAATGGGGCTGGGCAGGACACGTCTGCCGCATGCAAAAAATCTAATCCTCTTGAATTTACTTTTGGACCCTCTATTAAAGGGGCTGCAAGAGCGGGAAGATCACTGCCAGGCTTTCGCTGACAATATGGTCATGATCTTCGACGGCGACCCAGCATTGGAAGTTTAAAGACAGGCCAATGCCGCCCTCGAGTATGATTGGAAACGGGTCATCCGAAATAACCTGAAGTTTGCACCACATAAAACCTGTGCAATGGTTGCTAAAGTTGGATGTGGGTGCCACTCCTGAGCATGGGCGGGGTCGACATGGGTATGTCTAAGGCCTAAGGAAATCAAAATGCTGGGTCAATTGCTCACAATTGACCACAAGCCCCACAGACAACATCCACGCCACGAACAAAATCAATCAATCTACCACGCCTTTTCCCAACTATGTTAGGGTCGGCTTCCAGTCTAACCGGATGTAGCTGAATACCAGTATTTTACATGGAGCGACTGCCTATCTGACCTCCGCAACCCAGTAACTGGGTAATATGCTAACTGGGTAAGACTGGTTGTCAGACTTTCGCGTCTCACGGATATGCCACTTGGAGGGAAAGTACCTTGAATATTGGAACATTTTACTGAAAGAAGACATTATTTGAATTTAAAAAACAATTTAAACTGCATTCATAGATATTTGAATTAATTACATGGTTGAAGCGGGAATCGAACCCGTTACATGAGAAAAATAATCACCTGTAGCTTTATCATACCGATAAAAAAGGCTTCATCATAAGGATTATTTTTTGCTAAATAACATAGTGTCACAAAGAAGACCATGAATTTTAACATTTTGATGTGAAATTTTGTTCAGAAAAATCAGGTTGTATGCAACCAAATTGTGTTACCTGTAGCCGTTTTCAATATCGAGCAAAAACGAGCAAAAAAGTCACGTTTGATGTATGGGAGCCCCCTGAAATATTTATTTCATTGTTTTTTAGTATTTATTGTTATAGCGGCAACAGGTATTACATCATCTGTGAAATTTCAACTGTCTAGCTATCACGGTTCATGAGATACAGCCAGGTGACAGACGGACATGCAGACAGACAGCGGAGACTTAGTAATAGGGTCCCGTTTTATCCTTTGGGTACGGAACCCTAAAAATGATTAGACGGACTTGCCCGACCAGGGTAGCACATTTCTTTTCGCCGGCACTTTGGATTTTGGGCCCAACGTTATATGAATCGTGAATGGTCTCCTTTATGATAAAAACTATGTTGACATAGTGTAATGGGTGTTCACGTGTTCAGAAGTGGAAATGAAACAATACACAGTCACTTAGATAATTTGTATTCAATAGTTCGCAAGTCCAAAAACATGTACAATCCTTCTCTCACGTCGCACCCGCCGAAAAAGGTGCCCCGCATTCCGGAAGTCAAACTACCATCCCTTTTTATTATCGTAAAATATTCGAAGCACTTACATAAATTTATTGACATATTTTCTATCAAAATTGATAAGAATAAAAGCTATAGGTTAATAAACTACATTTTTATAATAGACTATGATTTACAGTACAATTTCCAAGGTAATAAAAATGAATGCTCAGAGAAATCATGACCACAAGATATTAATGTCTGAGTTGATAGATGGCGCTAGTAAGTCTGATAAGTGTATTGCATCGGTCAATCCTGATGGCTGCTGATATAGTAGTTGCTTTCAATACGGGTAGATGGCGTTGGTTGTTTGTTGTTGACGATGCGAGGGTAGGTCAATGACTAATAAATCCTATGGACTTGGCATACCTACAAGAAAAACGTGTATACCTACGCTCTACTGAGAGGATAAAATGGTGGTTACTAGAGCAGCCCTTATCAATACTTCTTTAAAATAACATCGATAAAAGATTGTGAAATGTTTTCATAATGTCACGGTACAATATGTACGGGTAAAAATACCCCAAGTTCTTTAACATGCATGAGTCTTTCATTTAACCGATAGAGTACCGCGCAGTTAAGTTGTTTGTTGGATCGTCCTTCTTTCAAGGCTAAACCGTGAAATCCGTTATAGAATACTACGTCGATATAAAGCAGCGTATATCTGTCCTCCAGTTCTACAACTGTTATATCGAGGGCCATGAATCGCTCGCGTCGTTCAGGATTCTAACACTTGAATCATCATGAATCACTCCCGTTTTTTTTTTTTTTTGTGGTTGGGAAATCATCCAATGACTTCTCCCGCTCTAGGCGGAGCGGAAGGGCGTGTCAGACTTTTACTGACTAAAACCCACCCGTGTTCCTTCAGTTGCCTGTTGCCAAGGTCCCGGTATCCCTTTCGGACTAACCCGCACCCCTGGCAGGCATCGGTCCTAGCGGACCCCGCCAATTGTGCTGACATCTCTTTGAGGCGCGCGTGGAACACGACGCGCGATCGACCCGGGCCTGGTCCTAATCGGACGGCGAGCTACCCATTGCTCGCCGTCCGCAAGCCCGCGCCTATGGTGGCCGGGAATCCGCCTGGGATTCCCGACGCCCAGGGCGTCTTCAACGGCGGCGGTTAGGGGCGTGAGGGCGCAAACTTTGCCTCTCCCTCACGCGTTCCGCCTCCTCCTTCGCGAGCCACCCCTAAAAAAATCAAAATCAACCCCATTTTTTCTACCCTTAGGGGTGGCCCTAAGGGTAGAAAAAATGGGGTTGATTGAATTTTCACCTACTGTATTTTCAACTGTGGACCGATTCTGTTGAAATTTCGCACACATACATAGTTCTGATGACAACCACTCATCATCAACTCCAGGTCTTTAACCTGGAGTTGATCTGATGATGGAGACGGGAAGACAGTCGCGAGAGCTCCTTAGCTTCCTTCATTCGCTTTGATGGGAACTATGACTGTCATCGAGGGTCTGACGATGGAGACAGAAGGCAGTTGAAGGAATTCCTTACTTGAGGAAAATAAGATTAAGCAAATAAAAAAAAATGGTAGGTAGGTTTTAGCCACAACAATAAATGGTAACTCAAAAGCGAAAAATAAAAAACTTCTTTACAAAAAAGTAAACCGACGAAAAAAGTTTTAGTGTAACTAAGCTCATAAACTAATTTAAGTTACAAATTTTGAGTCGGCGCCTAACAAACAAACAAACAAATTAATTAGGTAGGTACTTAATTATAGTAATGGCAGCTTGATGAATCTTCGTTGAATAAAATATTATATTAATAAAAAAGTTTTTCATCCCCCACTATGTGAAAGTAAAAGGCGCCTCATATTTTATTGTAATATTATTATTTAATAAGACATAGAGTAACAGCTAAATTGAAATTAAATAGTATCTAATACTAAAACAACTAAAAACTTATATTTACTTGATACAACTTTTTATTTAGCTGGCGGTGCGACTATGGGCCGTCGTACCAGCCAGTCTATTCAAACAATATTTGCGCTTAGCTTGCTCTTTAGCGCTTAACACTAAGAATTTGGAACACCAAATTCAAAAAGTGCGCGGCAAAGATAACTGCGGCGCACTTATAAACAGGATTAAAAATTCATTACTGTCCGCTAAAAGTTTCTTATAGAAAACACCTACTTTGGGTGCACTTATAGGCGAACCAAGTCGTCCTTTTCGAACAGATGGGATGAAAATAGTACATTACTGTCGCGGCCTGCAACTGGGCTATTGATGGACGATCGTGAAAACAATGCTGGTTGCGGCCAAGGCTCGTATAGTACTTTTCTAAAACAATGCGCGGTATTTCAAACTAAGTAAATTACTTATAATTTCCAAAATCAATGACGAACAACGATAATTTTTCACGCGCCAATAGTGTTCATTTGTTTCTTCTTTATTAACAGCTCTATTTGCAAGCCAAATCGAAATTAAAATAAAATCTTTGATGCGCTGAAGTAAAAAGTTCGTTCCATTTTTAAATAACACAAAAGATATGAGTTTTCATACTAATTTATTTGGCCGCTAAACACGACAGATATGGATTTTCATAAGTACTTACTTTGCCGGCCGCATCGTCATTTGTTTTTTAACAGTACGGCAATTTCGATTTATCTCGAAGAAGGTTGTCAAAATAATGCTCGAATTTCCAAGCATGTTTGAGAAAAGTAAATTAATTATACATAATTAAAACTGTAAGTTGTACGAACACAAATTTTAGTGTTATTTAATAATATATCGATTGAAAATGCATTCAAGTGATGAAGAAGATGTGTTACCTAAGTTTATGAAAGAGAGGGCGGCCGATAAAGTACAAAGCTTCCTACCCAACAAATCACGGCTGGTTTACATCAAAGCCTACGATAAGTTTTGCAAAAAAGAAGTCATCGACATCATGGAGTATGTATTCTATGCTACGGTGTAGGTACTATAAAAATAAGGCATAACATTGACATAACAACATACTCAAACTTGCTCGTGATTCACCTATGGCCCTCGCTTTAAATCCGTCCTTTATTCACTAACTGCGTGATATAAGTACCATTATTTATCAAAAAAAAAAAGAAATGATTATGCGATGCGTTGAACGCTCGATCAAACAAACATTCGATATTTTGAACATTCGATGTATTGAGTGTACGATGTATTGAATGTTCGATACTTCGATCTAATAAACATTCGATATTATGAATGTTCGATTTATAGTGGTCGCTCAATTGATATTCGATTATTTGGCATTCGATTTCGCATAGTACATCCCTTTTAGCCAGTGTGTATACGAATATGTTTTGTCAAATGACTCTTTTGACTAAAATTACGCTGACATACATCACATTTATAAGGTTTTTCGCCAGTGTGTATACGAATATGTTTTGTTAAATCATGCTTTACAGTAAAACTACGCTGACATACATCACACTTATAAGGTTTTTCGCCAGTGTGTATACGAATATGTTGTGTTAAACGAATCTTTACACTAAAACTACGCTGACATACATCACATTTATAAGGTTTTTCACCAGTGTGTATACGAATATGATTTATTAAAGAAGGTTTTCGTTTAAAACTATGTTGGCATACATCACACTTAAAAGGTTTTTCGCCTGTGTGTATACGAATATGTTCTGTCAAATAACCCCTTTGACTAAAACTACGCTGACATACATCACACTTATAAGGTTTTTCACTAGTGTGTATTCGAATATGTTGTTTCAAAAGAGGCTTTCTCTTAAAACTACTCTGACATACATCACACTTATAAGGTTTTCCACTAGTGTGTATTCGAAAATGATCTGTTAAATTA
This sequence comes from Lithophane socia, assembly GCA_947522985.1. NCBI lineage: Eukaryota > Metazoa > Arthropoda > Insecta > Lepidoptera > Noctuidae > Lithophane > Lithophane socia. The sequence continues at coordinate 1,164,695 of OX383281.1, read as the reverse complement.
GATTTTTGACTAAAACTATGTTGACATACATCACACTTGTAAGGTTTTTCACTAGTGTGCATTCGAATATGTCTTGTCAAATGACTCTTTTGACTAAAACTACGCTGACATGCATCACACTTATAAGGTTTTTCACCAGTGTGTATACGAATATGTTTTTTTAAATAACACTTGTCATTAAAACTAGCTTGACATACATCACACTTATAAGGTTTTTCGCCAGTGTGTATACGATTATGTCTTGTTAAATCAGATTTTTTACTAAAACTACGTTGACATACATCACATTTGGGTTTTTCAGCAACTTGTGTTCGAGTATCTATATTTTTTTTTGAATAAGAGCCAGGTAGGTAGGACGTACGATTTGGAGTTGTCCGAATATCTTTCGAGTCAGATTTTTCCTTGTTCGTCTTCTCGGCTGTTATTGTATCTTCTAGTTTTGTCGTTCGAGTGTCTAGTTTTGGTTTCTTCGCACCGGTTGCCCCTGTGATTATAAATCTAGTAAGTACAATGTCGGAAGGAGATTGGCATCACACGAATCAAAATAGTAACGCTTTGCATGATTCAAACTAGGAACAAAAAGAGGGAATTTCTGGCAACACTGAATAATACACCATTTACAATCATTCATCACCAGAGATATGAAGTACAAAATTGTACTAAAGTCGACATAATGGTCTGTCAAAAGGTTTTAAACAAACCTTGATCAAGGGAATTAATAACACATTTATCCGTATTTAGAAGGTTTCAACTTTATATCTCACGAAAAACTGGCAATTAATAATGTTATTCAAGCTATCATTGTTTTAATATTATTATGTTAGATTATAAGATGAACTCAGACCAACAAAAAAAGGAAGCCGGAGCACGCCGTAAAACACACAGGCTCACATCGCTCCTAGTACGTCACAAGTCAGGAGCGATGTGAGCCTGTGCCAGCCAACATCAATAAAAAAAAAATAGAATTATGCCTTCCTGTGTAGTAAAACCTTGTAAAAACAATAGCAAATCACATAAAAAGTCTCACGGAATCACTTTTCACTTGTACGTAGGTACTTGAAATAACATCGTTTTTTAATTTAATTAGCTATGAATTTTAGGTTACTTGGAACAAAAAGCCTCAACAAATGAATGAATGAAAGCAGTGACATTATGTGTGAGGGTTGCCATATTGTGATTTCAAATTTTCCCATTCGATTAAAACCGATTTAAATTATGATTTCTGAGTCTGGCGCCGGCATTTATGTTTGCACACCATGTGCACACCAAATGGCAAAGTTAAAATATGTGATCAAACTTTGATGAAATACCCAAACACCCCTGCCACACAAGTGTTCAAACATCTGATCAAATATTGTTGCTATGTCTGGCGCCGGCATGATGTCACACGGTGGGCCGAAAATCGACTTTAATAGACTTAGGGATATCAATTTAAGGGTGTCGCTTTTTTTGGTGGGAACTGCTTCTACCAACCATTTCCATGTTCAAATAAGTAGAAAATGTTAAATTAGCGTATAAAGGAATGAGTTATATTTTTTTTGCGAAAAATTTGTATGAAACTCGCATGAAAAACCGATTTTCTTTGGAACTGCAAGTCAAACCGTAAACCGTAATTTAGTTAAATTATAGATAGATTATTGATTTTAGAAGCATAAATCTATTATTTATTGTTGTGTTGGTATATGATGACAGTCGTTTACGTTGGATATGACTGTCATCTTATACCACTAGATGGCGTTACTTATGGTGTGTTTAATATCCATTTTTGCTAAACATTGATTTTACATTTAAAGTTATGCATCAATTAATTTCTGTACGTTATGTAATACTTATTAAAAATAATTGTTGAATTGTTTCCGATTGTATTAGATGTAAATTAATAATACTGTTCTACCAAACGAGGTGGCGCGCTACATCCTGTCCCCACCCTTGTTGGTTGCCGGCGTAGCGCGTTAGCTCTGGGAATCAGTCTGTTGCTAATCGTGTTACAAGTAAGTCGATTAAAAAGTGAAGTGCGATTAAAAGTGAGTTTTATTTGAGGAGTCCAACAGTTGTATGTTGATGTTACAGAATTATAAACATTCAGTGGATGTGGGCAGAGCATTTAAAGTACAAAAAAAATGTATCAGAGCCATGAGCGGAGCAGAATACTTAGACCATTGCAGGCCATTATTTAAAGAATTAAAAATTCTTCCGCTCCCGTGCCTTTATATTTTTGAGGCTTGTTTATTTGTAAAAAAATACCCACATTTATTCCTATTAAATGAACAAGTCTCCCAAAGACTGAAGAAAAAACATGCCGGGGAATTGCTAGTACCTCCTCAGAGATTGCAACTATACAGTAGAAATGCCAGTTGTATGACAGTAAAAATGTATAATAAATTACCACCTGGTTTGAGAATGTTACCAATGAATAAATTCAAATGTAAAATGTTTACTTGGCTCTTAGACATGTGTTTCTATTCTGTTAATGAATTTTTAAATCATACTTTTTGACATAGTAATTAATATTCTATGCTTTTTGACATAATAATTAATATTTTGACATTACAAATAATACTATTCAATTAATCTGAATCAATATTATTGTATAAAATATAAATTCAAACCAATTTTGATAATTTAATATAACTTTTATTGTAATGTCTACGATTTGCATGCACTTAGCTTATTTAATTTTTCTACACCAGCAATGGTAGTATATGTGAATCAATGTTTAATTTTAGATCTCAATGCACCATATACTTAGAAATAAATTATTCTTATTCTTATTCTTATAGAATCAGCAAGAAAACTCTATAAATTCATGTAAGTGCAATGAATGAAAATTTCATGAAATTGGCATCCAATACACCTACATGAACTTAGAGACGTTACGTTGTCTTTGCTTTTCAATTTTCGTTTTTTGCCACCGACTTCCGAAATTAAAGTTATTTTTCACTTTATAGTGTTTTTTTTTTGTTAAGTTTTTATTTTTCACTTTTTACAGTGGAGGAGCAAATTAAGATATCGTCTAGATAAACTAAGTGGGAAAAATACGTAATATTGAAGCTAGCTCAAAAACTACGCAAGCCAAGTTAATAAAATTTATAAGGGACCACATGGGAAGCATCAGCTTTCAAATAAAAAAAGAATCGTCAAAATAGGAAGGTATCAAACATAAAAAATAAAAAAAATGCAGACTAATTGACAACATCCTCCTTTTTTTGAAGTTGGTTAAAAACATATATGTACCCAACAAAAACAAGTACAATTACAAAAAAAAAATTAAGTAATAAAAACTAAAACCCAACTACGACTGAAAAGGTATAAACAAGACACCACAGACAGACAAATTAAAAATCCGGAGTCACACGCGTTAGGGCGGCATAAATCGAACAGATTACGTGTGACTCCGGATTTTTAATTTGTCTGTCTGTGGTGTCAAAATCAAAAGTCATTTATTCAAACTAGGCTGACAATCAGCACTTTTCGAACGTCAAAATTACATAAGACAGTCCCCCAAAAACGCCCACCCTTCACCACTTCCTAGTGCTTTAGCTGGGAAGAAAAAGTGGCGCAACAAACTCCCCAGCAGTCTTGTTTATACCTTTCAGTCGTAGTTGGGTTTTAGTTTTTATTACTTAATTTTTTTTTAAATTATTTTGGGGTTATAATATATATATTTTTGAAATGTGCTCATTAAACCCTTTCATTTGATACCCAACATAGTACGATTAAACAATATTTTTTTTTTAGTTCCTAACTTTATTTCCTCTAGAGGGCACCATTTTTAATTTAATGTGACGTCACATAGCCTATAACCAGCGGACAATCAAGACGCTTCTAACGATACCTTATTTGTCAAATTGTGATGAGTGGTTTAGAAGATACAAGGGAACAGATGAACATACATACATACATACCGGTCAAAATCATAACCCTCCTTTTTCTTCGCCGTAGTCGGGTAAAAATGATAACCAACTCTCTTACTTATGAGGATACGGAAGCTCTTCTGGTATATCGACGGCGCGTCTAAAGGTTTTACGATGCTAAACTTACGTAGTTCATTTTCGAACGATTGTGACAGCTGTCAACTTGACGTAACCCCGAGTACTAACAGCCCCCGCCAAAATAATGGAAAATCGCGGAGATGGATCGAAACCGGGAAACCGGCAAAGATTAATGACGACTGTTGTAGTATTGGTGGTGATGGTGACTATCCTGGCAGGGCAGTGAGTTGATTGATCTGCGCTCGCGCCTTACGTACTCGGTGGAACGTCGTTTACACTATTGTTCATTCCCATTTAATTACATCTAGCCCGCAAACCCACGCTTACAAGACAATAAGACCTCTTTTGATAAAGTCGATGAATTGCCTTTAAATATTTACATTTTTCAAAAAATATTTTCATCATTAACTAACACTTACATCTCGTCTCGCTGGCTCTTCGTTTCTTGTTAGGTACTTCTTCTTCTTCCACTTCAGTTTTAAACTCTATTAAAGGCACATCATATTCAAAACCAGATTCAGAACAGTGTGGTGGTATATCTGCTACATCTAGACAGCTATTGTGGAAACTTTCCAGTTCTGGGTCTGTAAGTAAAAAAAAATAAGTTAAGTTGAATTAAACTGAATAGTGCCAAAAGTTTGGGATAGTTCAAAACCGACCAAGTGCGAGTCGGACTCGCGCACGAAGGGTTCCGTGCCATTATCTATAAAAACGGCAAAAAATCAAGTTTGTTGTATGGGAGCCCCCCTTAAATATTTGTTTTATTTTAATTTAATTATTTAGTTTTAAAGTGAATATGTAACTTAATATTCTGTGAATATTTCAAGCGTCTACCTATAGCCGTTATCAATATCGAGCAAAAACGATAAAAAAAATCAAGTTTGTTGTATGGGAGCTCCCTTAAATATTTATTTGATTCTGTTTTTTAGTATTTTTTGTTATAGCGGCAACAGAAATACATCATCTGTGGAAATTTCAACTGTCTAACTATCACGGTTCATGAGACACAGTGACACAGACACAGTTGAGTTCACAGCCTGGTGACAGACGGTCGGACAGACAGTAATACGGTCTTAGTAATACGGCCTTAGTAATACGGTCTCGTTTTACCCTTTGGGTACGGAACCCTAAAAAATGTCTTGATCAATATGAAATAAATAGATTATATCTGAATTTGTTTCAAGATGTTATTTATTGAAAATATTATTTATATTCTTAAAAACATACCATCACTTAGATGTTCCTCCTTTGGCACAATAATATCATCTAGTCCCTCACAAACAGCTGGTAATTCTTCTTTGATAACAATGCTATCTGTTTGACATTCATCATCTATACTTATGTGCTCTATTGGAGATTTAGTAAACCCACTGGAAAACTGTAAGTGGTCTTGCTTTATTAAAGGTTTGGGCTGTAAAAAGATGATTATAGTATTAGGAAAATATGCTGGTGATCACAGTCCCACGAGCACCAACCTTCTCTCATGATACTAAAGCCACTCAAAGAGCCTCCACAAGTGAGGATACTTAAGTAGGTCCAATGTAACCTCACTGACCACTGCACAAGCTATTGTTGCATAGCTTGCGCTGACATGAGAGAGGACCGCTATCAAACTGCCACATACAAGTGTCATACAGAAGTTGTAGCAGTATTATATGGAGTATGTACATGTACACATTTGACAAAAGTGTACATATCACCATTCAACATGCAATGGTATGCTTGGCGTGAAATCCAGACACAATAGGTATGAGCTTGAGAGGAATCACTTCCACATTATACTGAAATTAGAAATTATAAGAATAAATGGCTGTTAAATAATACTTCACCTCATAATCCTCATTCATCATCTGAGCGAACAGCTCTTCGGCTTGCAGACATTGTCTCAGTAATTGGTAGCATTGCTTTAGTTTAGCGCAGCAGAAGAAACAGGCGAGCATCGGTCTACTGTCTTCAGTTACATACTGCAACAAAATTTGTCTTGCACTATTTTGTTTTTATGAAGAAAATACTTGTATTCTATATAATAAAGCGGTCCAAGTCAACAGTTGGTGCTCCTAAATGGGTAGGACTTTACTTTAACATCCATCGATTTAAGGGGTGGGAGTGGGGGGGGAGGGAGGGGGGGTGGTGTACAACCCCCCCTGTGAAGGAAAAGTTGCGGAGCCCCCCCCTTTTTGAGATATGATTTTTTTAATATTCTAACCTAACTTTCGAATTTTCTTGTATTGACATCGATTTAAAGGTCGGAATAGGTAAGAGGTGACTTCAGGTGACTAATAAAATGAAAGGGGAAGTAGCAGCCCCTCCCCCAGCCCCCTCCCCCTCCCTTGAATACGATTTAAAGAATTTTCAAGATTTAAATAAAAATAACAACCTAAACTTACCATGTCGGATTCACCCCAAAAGGAGTTTCAAGGGAAGCACTGTACTACATGGCGTAGTCGACGGAGCCCCGCTTCGCGGGGCTCCTACTTCTGGGTGGTTTATAAAAAAAATAACCACGAAGAGGATGGCGGGGTCTTTCAGACCCCGCCATCCTCTTCTAACCTAACCTGTCCGAGTCGGGGTGCCCCAATTCCCGAGCTCGCTTCGCTCGCTCTTGCATCATAAGTTCTTCTTGCCTTTTTAAATAAGTCGAGATGTGTCGAGACTTGGGGCACCCCGACTCGGACAGGTTAGGTTCGATGGGGATGGCGGGGTCTGTTCGCTCGCTTCGCTCGCTCACTAGACCCCGCCATCCCCATCTAGAACCTAACCTGTCCGAGCCGGGGTGCCCCAAGTCCAACTACAAAAAAACTGTCAAAGAACAGCCTTCTAACCTAACCAACTATATCAGATCCACCCTAGAAGAATAAAGGATAATATATTTATATTATACCCAATCATACAATTTTGAAGAAGTCTTATGTAACAACTGAAGCCATGTGAGTGGCTATGTGAAGTGACAATAGACTTTTGACAATGACAACACAAAATGGTTTCGTTTTACGTTTGGTTTCACATATCGCCAATAGTCGGTAAATTAGTATAAGTGTAAATTTAATAACACTAATCTAAATCAGTGAAATAAATATCATATAATGAAATATGCATCAAAAGTATCTAAATCACTAATTATACGTATTTATTTCATAATTAATATGAAGTAAAACATTTTAATGCGTTGACCTTCCATAAAACGAAACGTTCAAGGCGAGACAAAATGTCAAAAGTGTCAAAATATTGCTCTAATTTTACGATTTTGTTTAATTTTTTTCTCGTAAACTAATTATCTCCGCAACTTAAAACTTTACGTGGAGGCTTCTAATAACATGATCTTTCTGTAAAAAAAATATGGACTCCCAACTCGATGGATGTTAAAGTAAAGCTTAGCCGGAACGGTAATATATATAGATAGGGGGACTATGTGTATCAGTGTGTAATTAATTTATTAAAAATATCAACTTACTGGAATATCAGTCAGCTTCTCATACAGTTCATGTAAGTGCCTGTTGACCACTACATACATACGAACATTCTCCGCTAAACATATCCTACATATCGGCAGTTTTTCCATCTTTTAACTCAAAAATTATCGCTATGGGTCGTATATGAGTATAATAATTATAAAATATTAAAAACCGGAGTTCACGTTTATTTCAATACCTACAAAAAAGAAAGGGGAAGGATCGTAACACGCGAAGCGTTCTGCTGTAGTGTCTCCCTAAGTCCCTACCCCCATAGGAAGAGGAAGAGGTTTAAGATACTTTCAAAAAAATTGCACGAAAGCACGTTCAAAATACCACAAAAATATTAAATTAAAGTGCGTGTTCTGAATAAATACCGAGCAAATATATTTGACCACAGAACATTAATACTCAAGAGTATTTGACGGACACAGTTGACACTTTGACAGCTTGAATCTTGAGTTCTTGACATTGACATTGACAGATAGATACAGATATTTTTTTGTTTCTATTTGGGAGTTTAATGTCTGGTTACCGAGGCCTTTAAGTCAAGTCTAGAAAGTTCTATTATTTCATTTTGATTGTTTTCACTGGGTTTATAATGAATTTTTATAGTGGTTTTAAACAATTAAGATAAGTTTATTAATATAGTATTTAAAAAAAAGTGTGTGTTTGACACCACCGACACACAACTGGAGTTTACTAGATTGTTTTTGACTAAACAATAGGCAAAGAGGGTAACAAAAAGTATCTCTTAAAAAAAAACCAGCCCCACAAATAGATAAAATTAAATTAAATATTTGCACACCATAAACATAATAAAAATTAGACTAAAGTGTAAAAGAACCACTGTTACTATAATAGTCTGGCTATAAATACTGAAATCGAATTTGGAACGCGTTTATTAGTTAAAAAAATCTTTCGATTTCCCGCCATTTTTACCCGACTACGGCGAAGAAAAAGGAGGGTTATGATTTTGACCGGTATGTATGTATGTATGTATGTATGTATGTATGTATGTATGTATGTATGTTCATCTGTTCCCTCCTATCTTCCAAACCACTTATCACAATTTGACAAATGAGGTATCGTTGGAAGCGTCGTGATTGTCCGCTGGTTATAGGCTATATGAAGTCACATTAAATTAAAAATGGCGCCCTCTAGAGGACATAAAGTGAGGAACTTAAAAAAAAAAATAGTTTAATCGTACCATGTTGGGTATCAAATGAAAGGGCTTAATGAGCACATTTCAAAAATATATATATTATAACCCCAAAAGAATTTAAAAAAAAATCAAGTAATAAAAACTAAAACCCAACTACGACTTAAAAGGTATAAACAAGACACCACAGACAGACAAATTAAAAATCCGGAGTCACACGTAATCTGTTCGATTTATGCCCTAACACGTGTGACTCCGGATTTTTAATTTGTCTGTCTGTGGTGTCTTGTTTATACCTTTTAAGTCGTAGTTGGGTTTTAGTTTTTATTACTTGATTTTTTTTTAAATTCTTTTGGGGTTATAATATATATATTTTTGAAATGTGCTCATTATACATATTCTTTTCGTGTCAAATTACAATGGAATGGGGTGTACGTTTTATAAAATAATAGTAGGTATATTACTGTCGCGACCTGCAACTGCGCTATTGATGGACGATCGTGAAAATGAGGGCCGAGGCGAAGCCGAGGCACACATACGTGAGTCCTGCCTGGTTGCAGCCAAGGCTTGTATAGTACTTTTCTCAAACAATGCGCGGAAATTCAAACTGAGTAAATTAATTATAAATTCCAGAATCAATGACGGACCACGATAATTTTCCATGCGCATATATTATGTTCATTTGTTTCCTCTTTACTTTAAACAGCTCTATTAGCAAGCCAAATCGAAATTTAAATAAAATCTTTGATAAGTTCCGCACGATCAGATGGCGCATCAGTCGAGACTTCGAGACATACCGGTTAAATATCGCAGAATTAGTGAGAAAAAAAAATCCCATTAGTTCTACTGTAGAATTACTGTTCAGTAGAACTAGTGGGAACTTACTCCTTGGTTGCCATGTTGAAGTAAAAGTTCGTTCCATTTTTACCCGACTACGGCGAAGAAAAAAGGAGGGTTATGATTTTGACCGGTATGTATGTATGTATGTATGTATGTATGTATGTATGTATGTATGTATGTTCATCTGTTCCCTCCTATCTTCCAAACCACTTATCACAATTTGACAAATGAGGTATCGTTAGAAGCGTCGTGATTGTCCGCTGGTTATAGGCTATGTGAAGTCACATTAAATTAAAAATGGCGCCCTCTAGAGGACATAAAGAAAGGAACTTAAAAAAAAAAATGGTTTAATCGTACCATGTTGGGTATTAAATGAAAGGGCTTAATGAGCACATTTCAAAAATATATATATTATAACCCCAAAAGAATTTTAAAAAAAATCAAGTAACAAAAACTAAAACCCAACTACGACTTAAAAGGAATAAACAAGACACCACAGACAGACAAATTAAAAATCCGGAGTCACATGTAATCTGTTCAATTTATGCCCTAACACGTGTGACTCCGGATTTTTAATTTGTCTGTCTGTGGTGTCTTGTTTATTCCTTTTAAGTCGTAGTTGGGTTTTAGTTTTTGTTACTTGATTTTTTTAACCGACGAAAAAACGGAGGAGGTTCTCAAGTCGAACCGTAACTAATTACCCGACTGCCCCAGAAGGAGGGTAATGTTTTTTGAGAGTACGTATGTTTGTATGTCATCATCATCATCATCATCATTTCAGCCGAAAGACGTTCGGTCCGGCAGCAGTACATAGGCCTCCCCCAAGCATCGCCACTTCGACCGGTTCTGTGCTTCTCGCATCCAGCGCATTCCCGCGGCCTTCACCAGTCGGTCCACCTTGTGGGAGGTTATGTGTTTTTGCAGGCGGGTTTTTTTGTTTTATTTAAGTTACAAGTTTTGCGTCGGCGTCGGACAAATAATTAATTAGGTTGGTTCTTAATAATTATAGCGTATAATGGCAGCTTGATGAACGTAAAATACAAAGGTGAAACCTTAAAAGAAGTTAAGACAACCAAATTTCTTGGCATACATATTGACTCTGCACTAAACTGGAAAATACAGATTGACCATGTTTGCAAAAAACTAAATCAGTTCTCATATGCCCTCTACATGTTAAGAAAAGTTACAAATGAGAGTACTTTACTAAGTGTTTATCATGCATATGTAGGCTCCATACTAAAATACGGTATCCTATTCTGGGGTAATTCACCGAACAGAGAGTGTGCTCTAAAAGCACAAAAAAAGTGCATCAGAAGTATAATTATGCGGATTGAGACAGACTGACAGTATAATGTACTCTGTGCAGACTGATTCATGTAGACCAGTTTTCAAAACGTTGAAAATCTTAACCCTACCTTCACTAAACATATTTGAAGCGGCAAGGATGATAAAACGCGATATAGATAAGTATGAAACGTTGAGAAGTGTGAGACACAAAACTGAACTTATAGGCATTCAGTGTAGAACAGTTAAATTTAAATCGAGTGTATTTGGTGTTGGAGTTAAAATCTATAACAAGCTACCAAACTGTATCAAGAATATCTCTTCATTAAAAGTTTTTAAATTAAAGCTAAAAGAATTTCTCCTAAGTAAAACATATTATTCAATTAATGAATTTCTAACAGACCGAATTATTGAATAAACTTGTTTTGACTTATTTAATGTGAAATATACAACCGTAATAATTATGTCTTCTAATTAATGTTAGTATAATGTAGTAATTTTACCTGTACCTCGGTCCTCTTCTCTATAATAGACTAAACTCGAAAGCCAACATTTATTCCCTGAACTACATAAATTGTAAGAGAACTCTCAAGGATGCTCTCCAAAGTATGCCTTACGAAGATACAGAGAATTTACTGACTGTGTTAAAGTAAATATTCTAATGTAAAAACTTCACTTAAGTTAAGTATTTTTCGAATTTAGAAACTAAGAATTAAGTTATTCTACATAGTTAGTGATCTATTGTCAACTTGTTGATTATTTATTTATTTTATAACTCTAGTTTTAGCTCTTCTCGCCTGAAACACAGGATAACCTAGTTCAGGCACGTAAGTCTTAGAAAAATAATTTACATTTAAGCAAAACTGTACTAATTTTTATGCCTTGTTATTTTTTGAATAAAATATTATTTATTATTTAGTATGAGGTTGACTAAAACTTGACATGTTAAACTTATTTTATTTAATTTACTTTTTGTACTTATCTAATGTAAATCGCATGACCAAATAACTATGTCTATTAATTATATCTGATGATGTTGACGCAAAATTGACATGGTAAACTTATTTTTCAATTTTAATTTTTTGACTTATTAAACTAAATTGTATGTCCCTAATAACTGTGCAAGAATTAATGTAAAATGAGGTTGACTAAAACAGTAACATAACCAACAACATTGATATACCTACCTACTTATTAATATAAATATTGTACACCCCATGGGTATGTTACAGTGATTCATGAATACTATTGTAAGATCTGACTATTATTGGATATTTATTTTTCGTTCTGTTAGTTTTAGCGAAGGTCTGGCAATTTGAGAACTTTATGCGACCTACCCAAATGTCCTTTCTTTGGTATTGTTCGTCGAGTCGTTGAGCTCCTTAAGTTCTGAGTTGAGCTCCACTATTACTGACAAATGCTTGCACTGACTGGACAGGTCCACTCAAATCTGTGTGGTTCTTTCCTCAATAGACCATTTCAGACTCTAATCTACATGGTCCTCATATGGCCTGACCAAGATTATGTCTGGACTTTAAAGGAGACGGTGACCTCTGAGTTTGTTTCGGCCTTTCTTCTCAGAGTAGTCAGATAGGAAACGCCGACCTCATCTAGCTTATTTTTACAACTTTTTAATATGACGTGTAAAAGTGATTCCAATATCCTATTTACAGAATAAACAATTTCATTTCATTTCATTTCATTATTTACCTGTGACAAACAATAAATAATTGACAGCCACACCCCGTAATGACATTTGATGGTCCCCCATGCCACCCCCTGACATATGAGAGATGGAAATCAAAGCAAAAACCATGGTTTATTGGGTTATATGTACTTTAAACCCCCATTGATGTAAACTGCAACCGAATTTGCACTTTAAAACTAATAAGTACAGTTGAAAATAATTTGCAGTAGCTTCGTGGTACACAAATTGGGTTGTCTAGACAGTTTCAAAGAAATATGTGAGTTATTTTGAGGATAGTAAGGTTGGAAGTTGTTTGTAATGCCAGTTTTTAAGTGCAAATAGTTATTAAGTATGAGTTTTTAGTGAAATTGAAGTGTTGTTATTGTGTTTGTATAATGTCTAGTGATGTTCAGTGGTTTGAGTACCTCATGTTTTAAGTTTTAGCGTGAAAGCGTAACAAACAAACAAACAAACTCACTTTCGCATTCTTATATTAGTTAGGATATCAGAAATGGCCAGGCCATTAAAATGATTTTACGTTGGTGTCAACTCGACATTCGTCACAGGTGTTTACGCTATTTACCCGACTACGGCGAAGAAAAAAGGAGGGTTATGATTTTGACCGGTATGTATGTATGTATGTATGTTCATCTGTTCCCTCCTATCTTCCAAACCACTTATCACAATTTGACAAATGAGGTATCGTTAGAAGCGTCGTGATTGTCCGCTGGTTATAGGATATGTGAAGTGACATTAAATAAAAAATGGCGCCCTCTAGAGGACATAAAGGGAGGAACTTAAAAAAAAATATGGTTTAATCGTACCATGTTGGGTATCAAATGAAAGGGCTTAATGAGCACATTTCAAAAATATATATATTATAACCCCAAAAGTATTTAAAAAAAAATCAAGTAACAAAAACTAAAACCCAACTACGACTTAAAAGATATAAACAAGGCACCACAAACAGACAAATAAAAAATCCGGTGTCACACGTGTTAGGGCATAAATCGAACAGATTACGTGTGACTCCGGATTTTTAATTTGTCTGTCTGTGGTGCCTTGTTTATATCTTTTAAGTCGTAGTTGGGTTTTAGTTTTTATTACTTGATTTTTTTAGTGTTTTTTTTTTTTGTAAAAAGTATTTTTTAGTTGTGATACCTACCCCACACAAATTCGATTACCACTACCTGCTATGTAAATAACAGTGACGGAGTAAATTAAAACATCGTCTACATAGACTAAATGGGAAAAATACGTAATATTGAAGCTAACTCAAAAACTACGCAAGCGAAGTGAATATCATTTTAAGGGACCACCTCTGAAGCATGACCTACCAAACAAAAAAGAATCGTCAAAATTAATTCATAATTGGCGGAGTAATGGGGTAACAAACACACAGACAGACGAATTGAGAACCTCCTCCTTTTGGGGTCGGTTAAAAAAAACAGTTATCCTCTGACTAAGTTTCAGTAAGTAAATACCTAACTATACATTAGGTACTTATGATTTCACGTGAGGCCAGCAGCTATTAGTCAAAAAAAAAAATCAAGTAATAAAAACTAAAACCCAACTACGACTTAAAAGGTATAAACAAGACACCACAGACAGACAAATTAAAAATCCGGAGTCACACGTGTTAGGGCATAAATCGAACAGATTACGTGTGACTCCGGATTTTTAATTTGTCTGTCTGTGGTGTCTTGTTTATACCTTTTAAGTCGTAGTTGGGTTTTAGTTTTTATTACTTGATTTTTTTTTTTATTCTTTTGGGGTTATAATTTATATATATTTTTGAAATGTGCTCATTAAGCCCTTTCATTTGATACCCAACATGGTACGATTAAACCATATTTTTTTTAAGTTCCTCACTTTATGTCCTCTAGAGGGCGCCATTTTTAATTTAATGTGACTTCACATAGCCTATAACCAGCGGACAATCACGACGCTTCTAACGATACCTCATTTGTCAAATTGTGATAAGTGGTTTGGAAGATAGGAGGGAACAGATGAACATACATACATACATACCGGTCAAAATCATAACCGTCCTTTTTTCTTCGCCGTAGTCGGGTAAAAACTAAAGCTACGAGGTGCATTCAATAAGTACCTAGCCTCATCGCCAGAGGGCGCTGTAGTTTCAAAAGAGTTTTACCAGTGTAGCACATTCTTTTTTCAAATTTTCATTCCAATCCCTTCATTTGTTTTAATTTGACAACTTATGGAAGCGAACGTGTCGATCGGTTTTACAAAAATGGAAAAAGAGCAATATCGTTCGGTGATTCGATTCCTATTTTTGGAAGGGAAAACGCGCATCGAAATCAAAGAGCGCTTGGATGCTGTGTACGGTGACTCTTCTCCATCGATGGCCACCGTCAAGAATTGGTTCAACGAGTTTGCACGTGGCCGTACGTCGGTTTTTGATGAACCACGTCCAGGTGCACCGAAAACAGCTGCTACGGAGGAAAACATTAAAAAAATCCATGATCTCGTATTGGCAGATCGCCGATTGAAGGTTCGGGAGCTAGCTGAGACTGTAGGCATTTCAGAAGGAGCAGTGCATCATATTCTTCACGAGGAACTCGGCATGAGAAAGCTGTCGGCGCGATGGGTGCCGCGTTTACTCACACCAGAAAACAAGCGCAACCGTGAGACCACATCGGAGACGTGTTTGGCGCTGTGTAAGCGGAATCCAGCGGAGTTTTTGCGTCGTTTTGTGACCGTCGATGAAACCTGGATCCACTGGTACACACCAGAGACCAAGGAGCAATCAAAACAATGGATCCAGACCGGGGAACGTGCTCCAAAGAAGGCGAAAACTGTAAAATCGGCCGGAAAAGTTATGGCCACCGTTTTCTGGGATTCACAAGGTGTGATCTACATCGATTACCTCGAGAAGGGTAAAACAATTACAGGGCTTTACTATGCCGATTTATTGGGCCGATTCGACGCCGAATTAAAGAAAAAACGACCCCATCTGGCGAAGAAAAAAAGTGCTGTTTCACCACGACAACGCACCGGTTCACACGTCTGCCGTTGCCATGGCCAAATTGGTCGAATTACGCTACGAATTGCTGCCCCATCCACCGTATTCTCCAGATTTGGCCCCTTGTGACTTCTTTCTGTTTCCTAATCTGAAAAAATCACTCGCCGGGAATAGATATGGATCGAATGAGGAGGTCGTCGCCGCCACGGAGGCCTATTTTGCAGAGTTTGACAAAAACTATTTTTCGGACGGGTTAAAAAAGTTGGAGCATCGCTGGGCTAAGTGTATCGAACTAAAAGGAGACTATGTTGAAAAATAAATTGCCACTTTTCCAAAATTTTCGTTTACTTTTTGTAGGCTAAGTATTTATTGAATGACCCTCGTATGTTAATAATTAGGAAAACATAAATAAACACATATTTAAAAATAACTTTGTAATTAATAATACATAGATACTTATATAAAAAAAAACAATCCATATTATAATATTATAAATTCGAAACTTACTCTGTCTGTCTGTCTGTATGTTACCTTTTCACGCCTAAACCAATGAAAGGATTTCGATAATATTTGCCATGGAGATAGATGACACCCCGAGGAAGGACATAGGCTACTTTTTATCGACATACCACGCGGGCGAAGCCGCGGGCGGAAGCTAGTTTTAATATAATTCCTAAAGAAACTAGCGCCGATTCGTTCTCTCTCACTCATCTGTCCTGTTCTAGCATGGATCATGGCGTCTGACAAGGGGTGGAATAGATGTGGTATATTTTCTTGAATAAGCGGTAAGTTTTAACTTTGCAGGGGAAATCATAGTTTCCAAAGTATGTTAATTAAAAATGTTTTTTTTACGAATATAATAATGCTATAGTGAATTATATTTTAGGTACTATAATTATATGGATTTTTCAAAATTAAGCAATATTATTAAAAAAAAAAAAACATTTTTTAAGCAATTTTTTTGTGAATATTTAATTAATGTTTTCTGTAGGTATTTATTTATTTATTATTAAGTAAGTTAACTGTATAAATTACTGATACCTTTGCACCTCACATACTGTGATGTAATGAAAGACGAGTCTGGATGACAACTGTTTAATGTCATTTAAAACCATAGCTAATACCACAACACATACAAGTTAGCGGTCAGTACGCTGTAATTACACAAACAAATTAAAACTAGGTTTAATTATATAAAACGAGCTGCGCCCCGCGGTTTCACCCGTGGGAATATCGGGACAAGGCTAGGCAGAATGTTTTTTTTTTAAAGTAGATTTTTGATTTAAACTATCTTGACTTATATCACACTTATAAGGTTTTTCACTAGTGTGTATTCGAATATGTTGTGTCAAATGACTCTTTTGATTAAAACTATCTTGACTTATATCACACTTATAAGGTTTTTCACTAGTGTGTATTCGAATATGTTGTGTCAAATGACTCTTTTGATTAAAACTATCTTGACTTATATCACACTTATAAGGTTTTTCACTAGTGTGTATTCGAATATGTTGTGTCAAATGAATCTTTTGATTAAAACTACGCTGACATACATCACACTTATAAGGTTATTGACCAGTGTGTATACGAATGTGTTTTGTTAAACTACGCTTTTCTCTAAAACTACGCTGACATACATCACACATAAAAGGTTTTTCGCCAGTGTGTTTACGAATATGATCAGTTAAAGTATGTTTATAACTAAAACTATGTTGACATACATCACACTTATAAGGTTTTTCCCTAGTGTGTATTCGAATATGTTGTGTCAAATGAGTCTTTTGACTAAAACTACGCTGACATACATCACACTTATAAGGTTTTTCACCAGTGTGAATACGAATATGTTTTGTTAAACTACCCTTTTCACTAAAACTACGCTGACATACATCACACTTATAAGGTTTTGCGCCAGTGTGTATACGAATATGTTTTATTAAATCACTCTTGCAACTTAAACAACGCTGACATACATCACACTTATAAGGTTTTTCGCCAGTGTGTATACGAATATGTTTTGTTAAATGACACTTGAAACTAAAACAACGCTGACATACATCACACTTATAAGGTTTTTCACCAGTGTGAATACGAATATGTTTTGTTAAACTACCCTTTTCACTAAAACTACGCTGACATACATCACACTTATAAGGTTTTTCGCCAGTGTGTATCCGAATATGTTTTGTTAGATCAGAACTTTTACTAAAACTACGTTGACATATATCACATTTGGGTTTTTCACCAATTTTTGTTCGAGTATCTAACATTTTTTTTAAATAAGTGCCAGCCTTGTAATTTGGAGTTGTCCGAATAACTTTCGAATCTGATTTTTCCTTGTTCGTCTGCTCGGCTGTTATTGCATCTTCTAGTTTTGTTCTTCGAGTGTCTAGTTTTGGTTTTTTCGCAACGGTCACCCCTGTGATTATAAATCTAGTAAGTACAATGTTGGAAGAAGATTGAAATGCACACGAATCAAAATAATAGCGCTTTGCATGATCCAAACTTGGACCGAAAAGGAGGAATTACTGGTGACATTGAATAATACACTTAATCGCCAGAGATCTTAAGTACAAAATTGTACTAACGTCGACATAACGGTCTGTGTAAGGATTAAACAAACTTTGATCAAGGGAATAATTAACACACTCATCTGTATTTAGAAGTTTTCAACTGTATATCTCACGAATATCTGGCAATGTTACTAACTAACACTTACTTCTCGTCTCGCTGGCTCTTCGTTTCTTGTTAGGTACTTCTTCTTCTTCCACTTCAGTTTTAAACTCCATTAAAGGCACATCATCTTCTAAATCAGATTCGGAACAGTGCAGTGGTACATCTGCTACAGATAGCCAGGTATTGTCAGAACTTTCCAGTTCTAGCTCTGTAGGTAAACACAAACAGTTAAGAGTATTACTTGTTTATTGTTGATATTTTTTTATTTTATAACAGAATGTGGTTACCGTTAAGTTACATTAAACTTATCACTGCAAAAAATTTCAAATAGTCCAAAAAATATCCGGATCAATCTATCTATACTTATTTACTTACACATAACAATTAATTAATTATTATTTTATTATATCCTAATATTAAAAACATGACATTCGCGTATAAGTCTTCAGGGGTCAGCGGTGTGGCGTAGCTAGGCGTGGGCGAAGTGGGCCCTCGCCTACGGCCTCGCACTTAAAGGGGCCTCGCTTTTTACCGACTTCAAAAAAGGAGGAGGTACTACGTTCGGATTGTTTTTTTTTTTTTTTTTTTTTTTTTTATGTATATTCACCGATTACTCCGCCGTTTGTGAACCGATTTAAAACAAATCTTTTTTAGTTCGAAAGGGCATACTCCCGAGATGGTCCCATATAAATTTTATTAAGTTTGCTTGCGTAGTTTTTGAGCTAGCTTCAATATTACGTATTTTTCCCACAGTTTATGTAGACGATATAATTATTAGACTCCTTCACTGTTATTTACATAACAGGTAGTAACTTGTGTGGGGTAGGTACCACTACTAAAAAGGGAATAATAAAAACTTTTTACAAAAAAAAACCGACTTAAAAAAAAACACTAAATAAAAAGTGAAAAATAACTTTAATTTCGGAAGTCGGTGGCAAAAAACGAAAATTAAAAAGCAAAGACACCGACTTCCGAAATTAAAGTTATTTTTCACTTTTTATTATAAACCTGTGGATTTGATTTATTGGTTACTGATAGAACACATTTTCTATTTTATTAATAACTAATATTATAAAGAGGAAAGATTTGTACTTTTTTGTGTATGTTTGTAATGAATAAACTCAAAAACTACTACGCCGCTTTCAAACATGCTTTCACCATTAGAAAGCTACATTCACCCTGAGTAACATAGGCTATAATTTGAAAAGATTACACGCGGGCGGACCGCTGGCGGCAGCTAGTCTAGTATTATTATAAAGAGGTAAAAGTTTGTACAGAGATTACCCCCTCAAGCTATGGAATATCGCGTACGAGCCATATGTTGGATCCGAGCAAAAAGAACACAAAGCGAACGAAATAATAGCGCTGGGGTGCGACGCGGTGGGTCGGGGGGCGAAATTTAGCGCGGACGTAGTCGCGAGCAGAGGCTAGAATAGATATCTTAATTTATTTATTGATAATACTAATAGCGCTGCGATGCGACGCGGTGGGTCGGGGGGCGAAATTTAGCGCGGACGTAGTCGCGAGCAGAGGCTAGAATAGATATCTTAATTTATTTATTGATAATACTAATAGCGCTGGGATGCGACGCGGTGGGTCGGGGGGCGAAATTTAGCGCGGACGTAGTCGCGAGCAGAGGCTAGAATAGATATCTTAATTTATTTTAGGATATTATTTATTGATAATACTAACTGCGCTCCGCGGTTTCAACAATCAATAAAAAGTATCCTATGTCCTACATTAGGGGTTTGGTTTCCGCACTCAGTCCCTAAGGTGGACCATTGTGCGTGGCCCATGGCAGCCGTCCGTGGTTATTCCAGCCAGCCCACCTCCCTCCAGAAGTTAATTAAATCTCCTGGTCTGTTCAGAACATTTGTGTAAGATCCGTGCATTCAAAGAGAATGTTCCTATGTCCTATTCCAGGTCAAGGTCTACCCCTGTACCAAATTTCTTCCAAATCCGTTCAGCCGATTTAGGGTGAAAGCGTAACAAACAAACTCACTTTCGCATTTATAATATTAGTTAGGATTATTTATGTTCAACATACCATCACTTTGATGTTCCTCCTTTGGCACAATAATATCATCTAGTCCCTCACAAACAGCTGGTAATTCTTCTTTGACAACAATGCTATCTGTTTGACATTCAACATCTATGCATAAGTGCTCTATTGGAGATTTAGTAAATCCACTGCAGAACTCTAAATGGTTTTGGTTTTTAAAAGGATTGGCCTGTAAAAAGATGATTATAGTATTAGGAAAATATGCTGGTGATCACAGTCCCACGAGCACCAACCTTCTCTCATGATACTAAAGCCACTCAAAGAGCCTCCACAAGTGAGGATACTTAAGTAGGTCTAATGTAACCTCACTGGCCACTGCACAAGCTATTGTTGCATAGCTTGCGCTGACATGAGAGAGGACCGCTATCAAACTGCCACATACAAGTGTCATACAGAAGTTGTAGCAGTATTATATGGAGTATGTACATGTACACATTTGACAAAAGTGTACATATCACCATTCAACATGCAATGGTATGCTTGGCGTGAAATCCAGGCACAATAGTTATGAGCTTCAGAGGAATCACTTCCACATTATACTGAAATTAGAAATTATAAGAATAAATGGCTGTTAAATAATACTTCACCTCATAATCCTCATTCATCATCTGAGCGAACAGCTCTTCGGCTTGCAGACATTGTCTCAGTAATCGGTAGCATTGCTTTAGTTTAGCGCAGCAGAAGAAACAGGCGAGCATTGGTCTACTGTCTTCAGTTACAAACTGCAACAAAATTTGTCTCGCACTATTTTGTTTTTATGAAGAAAATACTTGTGTTCTATATAATAAAACGGTCCAAGTCAACAGTTGGTGGTCCTTAATGCTTTCTGTGTGCATCTTAGACAGAATGCATGATCATTGATCGACACTCCTGCTCAAGGCTGACTGGCAATTTAATGTAGGTACTTACATATTATTATTTATTTTCATTCAGCTCTCCTCATACTGTTGTTGTTATGGAAGCACTGGAGCGTAAATTTACTGGTTGGAGGGGCGCATACATAAACCTAATAGGTAATGAATTGCCCTCCCTCTCACGGAGAAGAGGCTGTGTCCCAGTAGTGGGAACATATATATAGATAGGGGGACTATGTGTATCAGTGTGTAATTAATTTATTAAAAATATCAACTTACTGGAATATCAGTCAGCTTCTCATACAGTTCATGTAAGTGCCTGTTGACCACTACATACATACGGACATTCTCTGCTAAACATATCCTACATATTGGCAGGTTTTCCATCTTTTAACTCAAAAATTATCACTATGGGTCTTGTATGAGTTTATTAATTAATTATAGAAAAACAAAACACTTGCGTTGCGACACAATAAAATATTAAAAACCGGCAGTTAACGTTTATTTCAATACCTATAAAAAAGGAAGGGGAAGGATCGTAGCACGCGAAGCGTTCTGTAGTTTCTCCTTACCCCCATAGGAAGAGCCAAGAGGAAGAGTTACAGAGAGAGAACTTTACAAAAAAATTGCACGAAAACACGTTCAAAATACTACAAAAATAATAAAGTGCTACTACTCTTCTATCAAGCAAAGTTATTTGACACAGTTGACTGACACATTGACACTTTGACAGTTTAGTTGTCATTGTTGAATCTTGAGTTCTTGACGTTGTCATTATCACCGTGCGTTTGCACTGGCGAAACATTCACATAAAAACATGTTGAAATCTCTGTTTTCTGTCAGTGTATCGACTCGCGTTCGCATTGTCACGCAACTTGTTGAAGCGAAACATGTTTGACGTTTCATATCACTCGACATGTTTTGCCACATGTCTTTACAAACCAATTTCGTATCAAAATGTATCTGTATGAATCTAGTATCATGTGGTTAGATTTGTTTTTAAATTTTGGTCAGTTATTTATAGTCTACACATTTTGTATTCCACAAACATGGAAAACCTTGCCAAAGCTCAATAAACTTCATCGTGTCTACTTTGGACCACTCTATGTTTCGATATAAACACGGGATGTTTACCACCATACTCGGATAACACTAAACATCAAGCAATAGACAAGTTGCGAGACATAATTTGACATAAACAAACAACAGTGCGAACGCAAACGTCACAAATCTTTATACAAAACATGTCTATTGTGTATGTTTCTAGACAGTGTGAACGCAGTTTACAACAAATCTTGAGATCTGTCTTAAGACTTACTCATGTTTCGTACAGTGCGAACGCAAGTTCAACAATACAAGTAATGAGATTTGTTTCATGTGACATGTTTCGAAACATCTACATGTTAAATGTTTTCTGGTGCAAACGCATAGTCAGATAGATACAGATTTTTATTTTATTTTTTATTTGGGAGTTTAATGTCTGGCTACCGAGGCCTTTAAGTCAAGTCTAGAAAGCTCTATTATTTCATTTTGATTGTTTTCACTGGGTTTATAATGAATTTTTATAGTGGTTTTAAACAATGTAGATAAGTTTATTAATAAAGTGTGTGTTTGTCAGCACCCACACACGACTGGAGTTTACTCCTGAAAACGATTGTTTTTGACTAAACAATAGGCAAAGAGGGTAACAAAACGTATCTCTTAAAAAAAAAAACAACCCCACACATAGACCCCCCCATTTAGACATAGATAAAATTAAATATTTGCACACCATAAACTTACTAAAATGTAAAAGAACCATTGTTACTAGTCTGGCCATAAATACTGAAATTGAATTTGGAACGCGTTTAATAGTTAAAAACTTCTTTCGATTTCCCGCCATTTCACAATTTTTTTTCGTGTCAAATTACAATGGAATGGGTTGTTCTATAAAATAATTACTATTATTTACTCCTACATTACCTACTGTCAAGGCCTGCAACTGGGCTATGACGGACTATCGAGAAATTGAGGGCCGAGGCGAAGCCGAGGCACACATACGTGAGTCCTGCCTGGTTGCGGCCAGGGCTTTTATAGTACCTAAGTACTTTTCTCAAACAATGCGCGGAAATTCAAACTGAGTAAATCTATACTAATAAGTATTATAAACCTGAAGAGTTTGTTTGTTTGAACGCGCTAATCTCAGGTTGGAATTGAAAAATCGAGGAAGGTTAGAGGCTATATAACATCACGCTACGACCAATAGGAGCGGAGCATAAATGAAAAATGTTGCGAAAACGGGAAAAATTATTCCTTTTTGAGAGCTTCCGTTTCGAGCGCTGCGTAAACCGTTTAAATTACGCAAATATATGATTGAATTGTTTCTATTTAAAAGTTAAAAAAAAAAGTCCGCGACAGCGTATGTCTATCTTTGATTGACTCACTATAACCTTTTATAAGGTAATCAAATTTGTTCGAAATTATTGCATTATATTTTCGAAGGGGTTTTATCAACATAGTATTAATTATTCTTATTCAAATAAATAGTTTTAACATCAAGGGTAGGTATTTATGTAGCAGTAAAATACTTTTTAATTCATTCGAATCGGACATTTAATTTCGAAGTTATATACTATCTATCTATATCTATACTACATTACTATATTATAATATATAATATATAATAAGCAAAACAAGGTATTTCTAATCACAAGTCATGGATCACATATTTAAAAGATAGCAATGGTAAGAAACAAATGAATAGAACAAAAGTATTAGATATATGTACAAAATTTTATAAATCTCTCTACTCCGACAACGTTCAACTACCCTCAACACCCGATTATGTCTGCCCTGACAGTATTCCACCTATAACCGGATACGAGGTTCATGTGGCCCTCACAAAAATGAAAAACAATAGATCATGTGGCGAAGATGGTATTAGCACAGAATCACTGAAAATAGGCGAACCTATTCTCCTTCCATACATCACCCGGCTCTTTAATAGCATTCTGCATTCAGGTAGCTTTCCTCGAGATTTCTGTCACTCCAATATTATTCTGCTCCACAAAAAGGGTGATAAATCAGATATTAATAATTACAGGCCCATTAGTTTAATATCACATATCTACAAAACATTCATCAAAATAATAGAAAATCGCATATCTGGCGAACTTGATAAAAATCAACCTCCTGAGCAAGCAGGCTTCCGGCCTGGCCTTTCTACGACAGATCATCTGCATGCAGTCAACCAACTCATAGAAAAACATCAAGAATATAGAATCCCGCTATACCTCGCTTTTGTTGATTACTCCAAAGCTTTCGACAGCATTTCACACACATCCATTTTTGATGCCTTAAGCAACCAAAACATTGATCCCACATATATAAATCTATTACGCAACATTTACAAAAATAGTACAGCCGCAATAAAACTTGAAACCACAGGTCCAAAATTTAAAATAGAGAAAGGAGTCAAACAGGGCGACCCGCTATCTCCTAAACTGTTCACCAGTACCCTTGAAGAAATTTTCAGGAAGTTGGCAGTCGAATGGAGGGAAAGAGGCATTGTCCTTGGCGAAGCGAGACTAACAAATCTACGTTTCGCCGACGACATTGTTCTCTTTTCATCCTCAGCCACAGAACTTGAACGGATGCTCCAAGAACTTAGCAATGCAAGCCTTGAGGTTGGACTGAAGATGAATATGTCAAAGACCAAAGTTATGTGCAGCGAAACACCTGGAAGCATAAAAGTAGACGGGGAGACAATACAACATGTCCAGGAATACCTTTACTTGGGCCAAGTAGTCTCTTTCCAGGCGAGGCAAGATAAAGAAATCACAAGACGAACGGAAAACGCCTGGAAGAGCTACTGGTCCATGAAGGAACTATTTAAGGGTGAGTTGCCTATGGCACTGAAACGCAGGCTCATGGACATGTGTATTCTTCCCGTCTTAACCTATGGCGCACAGACTTGGTCTTTGACTAACATCCAGAAGTCCAAACTCAAGGTCTGCCAACGAGCAATGGAGCGCAGTATACTAGGCGTTAAATTAACGGATCGTGTTCGTAACACAGTACTGCGCTCCAAAACAAAGATAGCCGACGTGGCTCAAAAGGCTGCCCAACTTAAATGGGACTGGGCAGGACATGTCTGCCGCATGCCTGACAAACTGTGGGCCCAAATAGCGCAGAACTGGTGCCCTGAGACAGTGAGACGGGGTCGCGGCAGACCACGTAGGAGATGGCGGGACGAGCTGGATAGGTTCCATCAAAACTGGAAAGAAGACGCGCGGGCTCGTGAAAGATGGAAGGAGTGGAGGGAGGCCTTTGCCCAGGAGTGGGACAGAATAGGCTAGGAAAAAAAAAAAAAAAAAAAAAAAAAAAAAAATATATATAAAAAACCGCGGGGCACAGCTAGTTACGAGTATAAAAATGCAATAGGTACGCGAACCGTACGACGCCGGCGCCGCGCCTCCACGACGTTCCCTATTCTAGAGAGGAGAGGATGGGCACACGGGTAGACCATGACCTGGAATAGGACATAGGATACGTTTTATCCCTACATTCCCACGGGATCGAGACCTACGCGGGTGTAACCGCGGGGCACAGCTAGTTAATTGTAAATTCCAGAATCAATGACGGACCAAGATAATTTTCTATGCGCCTATATGTTCATTTGTTTCCTCTTTACTTTAAACAGCTCTATTAGCAAGCCAAATCGAAATTTAAATAAAATCATTGATAAGTTACCTCCTTGGTTGCCATGTTGAAGTAAAAGTTCGTTCCATTTTTAAATAACACAACAGATATGAGTTTTCCTTTGAGTTTTCATAGTAATTTATTTGGCCGTTAAACAAGACAGATTTGGATTGTCATAGTTACTTTGCTGGCCGCATCGTCACTAGATTTTGACCAGTTTTTATCTTTTATTTCTCGGAGAAGGTTGTCAAAATAATGCTCCAATTTCCAAACATGTTTGAGAAAAACCCTTTGCCCTCAACCCAATGTGTACAGTCACGGTCTTTAATTGATGAGCCACCTGGTACTGTTCGCATTTTAGCCGTGTAATGCAAATCGGGTTTATTCGGTTCCCGACACGCAAAGTCATATGTCTTCGTATTAGAAGAAGAAAATTATATTTCATATCTTTACCGGTTGGCTAACCTGAAAGCAGAACTGCAAACTTGACAGCAGTGCCTACTCAAAGTCAACCAATTGCAGGTCTAGCAACAGTAACCTAGCAACGATAAACGTTAGCGTACGGAGAAATTCTCTGACATCGATATTTCAACTGTAACTGTCTTCAGTTAAGTTTTCAGAATTATTGAGTTAATGAGCTATGATTCAAAGGAGGTCAGTATCAAATAGATTGGATAAACTTAATGCAACATTGTATTTATTTTTATCATTAAGAACTTATTAGTCAACTTCTATGGATAAGACTATTTCCGATTAAAAGTAATTTATTTGTCATCTTGATATTTCAACTGTCACTGTCTTCAGTTATGTTTTCATAATTATCGAGTTAATGAGCTTTATTTCAAAGGAGGTCGGTATCAAATAGATTGGATAAACTTAACGCAACATTGTATTTATTTTTATCATTGAGAACTTATTAGTCAACCTCTATGGATATTTCCGATTAAAAGTAATTTATTTGTCATCTTGTTTACGAGCGTGCGATTTGAGTTCGTGTTTAATCGTGTAATCTCGTGAATGTATGAAACTGCAAAATTGAAAAGTTTGAAGGTG
Source organism: Lithophane socia (assembly GCA_947522985.1). NCBI lineage: Eukaryota > Metazoa > Arthropoda > Insecta > Lepidoptera > Noctuidae > Lithophane > Lithophane socia. Next base: position 1,137,970 of record OX383281.1, on the reverse strand, counting down.
GCTCATCAATTAAAGTCCTTGACTGTACCTACGAGTATTATTGGTCTGTGTAGCATGTCTTCTAACATACAGTCTTCATCTCAATAGTCACCTTTCTCTAGCATATTATAACTGTCGAACGACTGTAGAATCATTACTAATAAATAGGTACCATAAAATATAACGTTTCAGCCTGTCACTTATAATTAAAAACCGGCCAAGTGCGAGTCGGACTCGCGCACGAAGGGTTCCGTACCATTATCTATAAAAACGGCAAAAAAAACCTTTGTTGTATGGGAGCCCCCCTTAAATATTTATTTTATTCTGTTTTTTAGTATTTTTTGTTATAGCGGCAACAGATATACATCTTCTGTGAAAATGTAAACTGTCTAGCTATCACGGTTCATGAGATACAGCCTGGTGACAGACGGACAGACAGACAGACAGACAGACAGCGGAGCCTTAGTAATAGGGTCCCGTTTTACCCTTTGGGTACGGAACCCTAAAAAACACCTAAAACTCATACATACCTAAACTCACGCTTTCTTCCCATGAGGGTAGGCAGAAATTATAGAACGTCACCTGCTACACACACAGTCAGATCTGTTTCCCAGGGAGGCATAATGGATTTCCATGTTCGTTTGGTCCCTCTTGCTTTCTTCACTTTCATCACATATTCTCTGGCCTACATAAATAGCCCTACTAATAATATAACTGCGAAGTTGTGTGTGTGGCCGCTAGGGGGCGCTCTCGACATTTAATCCAACCACTGAAATACTCTGATTTCGGAAGTCGGTGGTTTTGGTTTTCAATTTTCGTTTTTTGCCAAATTAAAGTTATTTTTCACTTTTTAGTGTTTTTTGTAGAAATTTTTATTTTTCACTTTTTAGTTGTGATACCTACCCCACACAAATTCGATTACAACTACCTGCTATGTAAATAACAGTGACGGAGTAAATTAAAACATCGTCTACATAGACTAAATGGGAAAAATACGTAATATTAAAGCTAACTCAAAAACTACGCAAGCGAAGTGAATATCATTTTAAGGGACCACCTCTGAAGCATGACCTAACAAACAAAAAAGAATCGTCAAAATTAATTCATAAATTGGCGGAGTAATGGGGTAACAAACACACAGACAGACGAATTGAGAACCTCCTCCCTTTTGAGGTCGGTTAAAAAAACCAGTAATACTCTGACTAAGTTTCAGTAAGTAAATACCTAACTATACATTAGGTACTTATGATGTCACGTGAGGCCAGCAGCTATTAGTTAAAACTAAAGCTATGTTAATAATTAGCAAAACATAAATAAACACATAATTAAAAATAACTTTGTAATTAATAATAAATATATTAAAAAAAACAATTTTATAATTCCTAAAGAAACTCGCGCCGATTCGCTGTCTCTCTCACTCGTTGTCTGTCCTGTTCTAGCATGGATCATGGCGTCTGACAAGGGGTGGAATGGATGTGGTATATTTTCTTGAATAGGGGTGTTTTTTTAAGCGAAGGTTTTTAACTTTGCAGTGGAAATCATAGTTTCCAAAGATATATTAAATTACTTTATTTAAGATGTTTTTTTTACGAATTTATAATGCTATAGTGAATTATATTTTAGGTATAATAATTATATGGATTTTTCAAAATTAAGCAATAAGTATATTTAAAAAACTAAATAAAAAAAATAAAAAATATTTTTAAGCAATTTTTTTGTGAATATTTAATTAATGTTTTCTGTAGGTATTTACTTATTTATTATTAAGTAACTTAACTATATTTATAAATTACTGTTACCTTTGCACCACACACAAGTTAGCGGTCATTACGAATTTTACAGAATTACACAAACAAATTAAAACTAGGTTAAATTATATAAAACTAGCTACGCCCCGCGGTTTCACCCGTGGGAATATCGGTACAAAAAGTATCCTATGTCTATTCCAGGTCATGGTCATCCGTTCAGCCGTTTCAGCGTGAAAGTGTAACACCACGATTTGTACCTATCAAATCCTTATAAATACCACCCCACACAACCCACACATATGTATAACAAAATGTCATATCCAAAAATTTTCCCTTTTCATCGCTCCTTGGTTGAAAATATCGAACCTCCACCAGTAGCCGCCGGAAGGTGTGGGGGGAAGGACGTGCGCTCCCTTCTCGAAAACCCTGAAAAAAAACCTTACAAAAAAACTGTATCAAAGACTAGAATTGTTCAAAAATAAATGCTAAAGTTACATCTGAGTGTGAACTAGTGTTTTTCAGTGTGTATACGTGTGTGTTTTTGGAGAATTCAGGGAAAATTTTCAGTCAAGATGGCTGTAGAATTTTGGAGCTGAAGATATACGAATTTCAGTGGATTTTTTGGGGTGTTGTCTTCTGAAATACTAGTAAGTTTGTCCAGCATAGTTTTCTACGGGAAAATATGTTTGTAAAAGTGTTATTTTCAACTTAAAAGATAGGTCGTCGTAACAGTGCTGTCTGTGCTGTGCCACACTGACAATGTGGCTGGATAGAAGCAGACCGAACACAATTCCCTATTTAAGCGCATGTCTGGGTTTATGAAAAAAGAAATACCGTGATATCTTTGAAAATATTTAGCTTAGAAACCGTAAATTTCGTATGTAGGTTCATAATTAGACCTAGAAAAGGATTTTACAAAATCTTACCTCTAAATGGCACAATATGAGTTGATATTTCATGTGATGACGGAGTAGAGAACGGTCGTTTCCAAAAATGTTTGTTCAAAAATGGAATTAGGAGACTTCATTTGTTTTTTTTATCTGACTTTCCCTTGGTATTTCAATAAAATGGACAGAGGTTTATGTATAGTACGATCGACGTTTCCTCAGTTATGTTAAGTCCTATGTAATAGATTTGTGCTCGGTTGATGGCAATAGGCTCGCCCGAGCCTATTGCCATCAACCGAGCACAAATCGCAGAGCAGTGGTGGCCCAGTGGCAGACAATGGTGGCCCAGTGGCAGAGCAGTGGTGGCCCAGTGGTAACGGCCACGACTTACGAGTTGTAGGTCGTAGGTTCGAACCGTGACAGGCGCTTTACTTTGTGTAAATTATTTCAACGCCACTGCTCTCAAAACGGTGAAGGAAAACATCGTGAGGAAACCGGCATGTCCTAGAACCAAAAATTCGAAGACATGCGACATCTACCGACCCGCACTGGGCCCGCGTGGTGGATTACGGCCCACTCCCTCTCACAGAGAGGAGGCCTGTGTCCCAGCAGTGGGAACATTATAGGCTGATTATGAGCACAAATCTAGACGAAATTCTGCATGGTCATGGACCAAGATAGTGTGGCTTTAAAAGAGACTGTGACTTCTGAGTTTATTTCACAGGGTTTCTTCTCTGAGTATATAGGAAACAGTGAACTCATGTAGTTTTAAAATGTCATTAGGTATTTATTTTTGAGGAGGAGCTCGTGGCTAAGTGAGGAGCTCGTGGCTAAGTAATAACAGCCGCTCGGGTCGATCTATCAGGTTAAGCTTCGCTTGCCGAGGTTGGTCCGTGGATGGGTGACCATTTTCACATATCGAGAATCCTCCGTGCCTCGGAAAGCATGTTAAGCCTTCGGTCCCGGCTGTCATTTGTGGATCTTTGACAGTCGTTACGAGTCGTCAGAAGCACGAAAGTCTGACAACCAGTCTAACCAAGGGGTATCGTATTACCCAGTTACTGGGTTGCGGAGGTCAGATAGGCAGTCGCTCCATGTACTGGTACTCAGCTACATCCGGTTAGACTGGAAGTAGACCCCAACATAGTTGGGAAAAGGCTAGGCAGATTGATTAGGTATTTATTTTTGACGTGTGTTTTTATAACCAAGTTACAAGAAAAATTGTATTAAAAACCTGCCAAGTGCGAGTCCGACTCACACACCACTGCCACTGTACATTATTTAGCAAAAAACGTGGAAAAAAAACCGTTTTTGGCTGTTCGCAATTTTTTCACTTTTGACGGATTGAAAAATTGACAATAAAATTGCAATTTTTGACCCTGCCTTTCGTCGGAAACTACAGAACGCCTCCTGCTACGATCCTTACATACTCCTTTTGCCTCGTTTACGTTCATACATCAGAGGCCCTAGACAAAGTGACGTTCTATCAGCGATAACCATGATGGAAATGGCAAAAATGTATAGGACTGACATAAGCTATCGAAAAGCTTATGTCAATCCTGTTGAAATTCGTTGTAGAAATACGAAACGCTTCCGAAGCGATTGTCACTTGTCTAGGCCCTCTGTGCCCTGTTTATCAAAAGTTACAAGTCTACACGTTCACAAGTTACATATAATGTTAATTTTCGTTAAATTCATAGCTCATCTCCATATTCATAATCATAATCAGCCATAATGTTCCCACTGCCGGGACACAGGCATCAGGTCATCTCTCTCTTTTGACCACATTTTAAAAAAGAAAATCGAATTTAAATATTTATTGCGGTACTTGTAAACTTGTAAAACGGAACAGAGAGTCGCCGGACACTCTCAGGATTTGTTACGATTTTCTACAAGTTGTAACTTACAAATATTTTTTTGCTAAACAAAATCACGAATAAAAGTGTCAAAATGTAAGTACTTGTGAACTAAATAATGACATTTGGTAATACAAGGCTTGTAAGTTTTGATAAACAGGGCACTGGTCGTACACGCGCCGGTTGCGAGTACCACGCGCCTGACCTTTCTGAAGAACATCACCAATAATAAGGTCACTATATGTCCTTCTAGGGCGTCCCCTCGTTAGTACACGATTTATGAGTTTTTGTTTTAATTCAATAGATATTTGTTCTATGCCTAGGTTTTTTATGGTTCCGTACCCAAAGGGTAAAACGGGACCCTATTACTAAGGCTCCACTGTCTCTCTGTCTGTCTGTCCGTTTTTCACCAGGCTGTATCTCATAAACCGTGATAGTTAGACAGTTGTTCACAGATGATGATGATGATGATGTATTTCTGTTGCCGCTACAACAACAAATACAAAAAACAGAATAAAATAAATATTTAAGGGGGCTCCCATACAACAAACTTGATTTTTTTGCTCGATATTGATAACAGCAATAGGTAGACGCTTGAAATATTCACAGAATATTTAGTTACATAAATTCAATTTAAAAATCAATAATTAAAATGGAACAAATATTTAAATTTTTCTCCAATACAACAAACTTTATTTTTTTGCCGTTTTTATAGATAATGGTACGGAACCCTTCGTGAAATGAAATGAAATGAAATGAAATGAAATGAAATTGTTTATTCTGTAAATAGGATATTGGAATCACTTTTACACGTCATATTAAAAAGTTGTAAAAATAAGCTAGATGAGGTCGGCGTTTCCTATCTGACTACTCTGAGAAGAAAGGCCGAAACAAACTCAGAGGTCACCGTCTCCTTTAAAGTCCAGACATAATCTTGGTCAGGCCATATGAGGACCATGTAGATTAGTGTCTGAAATGGTCTTTTGAGGAAAGAACCACACAGATTTGAGTGGACCTGTCCAGTCAGTGCAAGCATTTGTCAGTAATAGTGGAGCTCAACTCAGAACTTAAGGAGCTCAACGACTCGACGAACAATACCAAAGAAAGGACATTTGGGTAAGGACGTGCGCGAGTCCGACTCGCACTTGGCCAGTTTTTTTATCTCGTAGACCAATTTGACAGGCAAGTTGAAAAACCAACGACAATCAATTGAAATATATGTTTTGCCCGTGGCTTCGCCCCGTGATAGTGGGAAATTTGCCCACGGAAACGTACTACCGGGATCAATGATATTATATTAACAGATATGTTATACACTCACAAAACAACCGAAAAAAGTTCCGCGCAGCAGCGGCACACATACCCACGTTTTTATTATATTCATTTTACATTTCACTACAAGTAAAAACGTTACAATTGGAATGTTTTCGAGTCTTCATGATTGCGCGCTTATAACATATCTGTTAATTTAATATCATTGACCGGGATAGTAAAAAGTATCGTTCTATGACCAAAGAAACGATGGATGGACTGTGTGAAAGATGATATGGCTAGAAAGGGGGCGACTACCGAGTAGTACCGAGATGACGACTAATAGAGAACTGGGTAAGATACCCCTTGGTAAGACTGGTTGTCAGACATTCGGGCTTCTGACGATGTAACGACTGTCAAAGATCCACAAATGACAGCCGGGACCAACGACTTAACGTGCTTTCCGAGGGAGTAGTCTCGGTATGTAAAGATGGTCTTTCATACCGACTTCTTTACATACCGAGACTCACGAGATCACTGAAACTTATGTTATTAATGATTGATGTTATTTTCGAAACTGTGTATATTTGGATCACTTGTTCTAGTAATTATTGTATTATTTTTACTTACCTATAGCATAATAACCTTAGAATCATGGGACATCAAAAAAACATAAAGACGAATTGAGAACCTCCTCCTTTTTGAAGAAGTCGGTTAAAAAGAAACACGTATAGATAATTATTAAGAATTGCTGCTTGATACTACGAGTATGTTAGTTTAAAAGGTTATGTGACTGCTACGAAAAATCTGGGATCCTGCCGTTTTGCCGAAAAGATTTTGCCCAAATTTCACTACCCAAACAAATTTTAGCAACCCTTTTTTTGAATAATTATACTACTCACATTTTCATTTGGTCAAATTTTTACTTGGCAGAATATTATCAAGGATACTGGTGCCGATTCTCTTGTACACTGAACTAAACTAACTAAACTATCACTAAAATTCCTTACTTTTTACTATGAGAATCTTAGAGCTATTCTGCCAAAAAAAAATCTCTAATTTAAAAAATTATTTTGACAGAACTAAAATCGAATTTGACAATCGCGACTCCACTTGGTACCTACTTATTTGCCTACCACGTGATTTTTTTTTGAGCCGGAGAGGCGCGCAATGTGGCCGTCTCGACGTTTTTTAATATGGAATTTTTCACTTTTTGGAAGAAAACAAAAAAATTAAATTACCAACATGTTGAGTATTACGGGTTTGCGGGACGCAAAGGGGGTCAAAATTTTCATTATTTTTGCGATAGGACACACCGTTTTCGAGATATAAGCAAAAGAAAATAAAAAAAAGATACTGTACCGTTTTGGAACTGAATTCGAGGTGTTGGTTTGAATTTTAGTTCATGGCATCTAATTTTATTCCACACATTTTTAATTAAAACGTCAAATTCAGAATAGCATTTTCACTAAATTAAAACTCAGTGCCATCTTAGTGCTGTCAAACTAAATTATAGTTAAGTTGTGTCACTTTAGTCTATTTTCAGAATAGGAAATCGTTGTTTGACAGGAATAAACTAAATTTTAGTGATTTTTAGTTTAGTTTAGAGAATTTGTGACAAGAGAATCGGCACCAATGTCATTTAGGCATTTGGTCTTTAATCAAATGTGTTTTTACAGCAAATAATCTTTAGATAATAAACGTTTGGTCGAATGATTTGTTAGGTTAGGTTAGGTTAAAACTGTGACCTACTACGCGCGAGCCGAGCGAGCGAATCGAGCGGTGCCGCGGCAGCGGCTGGCGAGTGCCAGAAACGACTAGATTGTATAGAAAAAAACAAGCTACCCGAAACTGACGATACTAAACATTTGGCAAATTTTATTTTGCGCCAACTGAAATATTTGACTACATAAAAATTGGTAAAAGTATTACGAGTAGTAGGTATTCGACTACATAAAAATAAAAATTTGGTAAACAAGTTATTGTTTAAACGTTCACTTGCTAAACATTAGGTTTGCGTTACAATTATTTGTGAAGAGATTTTTTGCTAAGTAATATTTTGGCAAATGAAATTATGCGGAAAATTGTCTGGGAAGTGATAATTTGGCAATTTATTTTCGATGAAACAAGGGAGACCCGAAATATCTAGAGTCGTAGTACTACTCCGTAGCAACTCGCTACGAGGCCGCTACGAAAATACTACGGCGTAGCTGCTACATTAATACAAGACTAAGGTACGACTACGTTAGGAATTTTTAGGGTTCAACAAGGAATCCTTATAGTTTCGCCATGTCTGTCCGTCTGTCTGTCTGTCTGTCTGCCTGTCCGTCTGTCTACCTGTCCGCCTGTCTGCCTGTCCATCTGTCTGCCTGTCCGTCTGTCTGTCTGTCTGTCCGTCTGTCTGCCTGCCTGTCCGTCTGTCTGTCTGTCCGTCTGTCTGCCTGTCCGTCTGTCTGTCTGTCTGTCCGTCTGTCTGCCTGCCTGTCCGTCTGTCTGCCTGTCCGTCTGTCTGTCTGTCCGTCTGTCTGCCTGTCCGTCTGTCTGTCCGTCTGTCTGCCTGCCTGTCCGTCTGTCTGTCTGTCCGTCTGTCTGCCTGTCCGTCTGTCTGTCTGTCCGTCTTTCTGTCTGTCCATCTGTCTGCCTGTCCGTCTGTCTGTCTGTCCGTCTTTCTGTCTGTCCATCTGTCTGCCTGTCCGTCTGTCTGTCTGTCTGTCCGTCTGTCTGCCTGTCCGTCTGTCTGCCTGTCCGTCTATCTGCCTGTCCGTCTGTCTGCCTGTCCGTCTGTCTGTCCGTCTGTCTGCCTGTCCGTCTGTCTGTCTGTCTGTCCACGGCTTAGCTAAGAGACTATTAGTACTAGAAAGCTGTCATTTTCCCATATAAACATTTTTTTTTTAAGTATCCCTTACACGTAAAGTGGGGATGTTTTTTTCTCGTCTATCTCATGTCTATTCTTACCCGACTACGGCAAAGAAAAAAGGAGGGTTATGATTTTGACCGGTATGTATGTTCATCTTTTCCCTCCTATCTTCTAAACCACTCATCACAATATGACAAATGAGGTATCGTTTGAAGCGTTTTGATCGTCCGCTGGTTATAGTAAAATGGTCTGGGTTCGAACCCGTGACCTAAGTCGGGGCCGTTACCACTGTTCCACCTTATCTGTCCGCCTTTTCCCAACTGTGAAAATGAAATGAAATGAAATTGAAATGAAATGATTTTTTTTTTATTCTGAAATAGGATATTGGAATCACTTTTACACGTCATATTAAAAAGTTGTAAAAATAAGCTAGATGAGATCGGCGTTTCCTATCTGACTACTTTGGGAAGAAAGGCCGAAACAAACTCAGAGGTCACAATCTCCTTTAAAGTCCAGACATAATCTTGGTCAGGCCATATGAGGACCATGTAGATTAGAGTCTGAAATGGTCTTTTGAGGAAAGAACCACACAGATTTGAGTGGACCTGTCCAGTCAGTGCAAGCATTTGTCAGTAATAGTGGAGCTCAACTCAAAACTTATTATGTTGGGGTCGGCTTCCATTCTAACCTGATGCAGCTGAATACCAGTATTTTTCATGGAGCGACTGCCTATCTGACCTCCTCAACCAACTTACTGGGTACCACGATATACCTTGGTAAGACTGGTTGTCACAGTTTTGGGCTTCTGACTCATGTAACGAAGGTCAAAGATCTAGATAGCCGGGACCAACGGCTTAACCTACTTTAAGAGGCACGGAGGGCTCTCCAATAAGTAGTGGATGGTCACCCATCTATGAACAGGCCTCGACAAGCGTAGCTTAACCTTCGGGCTTAACATTTCTTAAGAACATCTAATCTATTATTGAGGGACTCTCATTAAAGCTGTCTGAAAGGCATTAAAGGAGCCAAATGATTATTTAAGTGTTTTTTAATGACGACGTATCTAAGATTCTCCTCAATTGACGAGAGCTCCAATATTTCTCAAGGATTATAAATAATTCCCTACTTTGTGAATTGACAATCGGTACGTCCTTTCTTGTCATAAATAAAACCACCCTCGCTTTCTGAAAACCCTTTTAAAAACAAACCAGTCTTACCTAGTAACTGGGTTGTGGAGGTCAGATAGGCAGTCGCTTCATGTAAAATATTCAGCTGCATCAGGTTTGACTGGAAGCCGACCCCAACATAGTTGGGAAAAGGCAGATGATGTCGTCGAATGTCAAGTTAACTTGTATGATGTGTTGTGTTATTTTGTCAACCAATCTAACGCATTTTTTAAGAGATTTGACGGCTGTTTTGGTACTTATTCCAACAATTATTGTTCAAATAATGTAACTAGTAAATTGTTGATGAAAAAAAGTAATAAAAACTAAAACCTAATCCTTACTAATAATATAAAAGTGAAAGTTTGTGTGTTTGGATGTTTGTTACTCAATCACGCAAAAACGGCTGAATGGATCTGAATTTGACAAACAGATAGTTTATAACCTGGATTGAAACACATAGGATACTTTTTACCCCGATATTCCCACAGGATCGAGACTTACGCGGGTGAAACCGTGTGGCGCAGCTAGTCTATACTAATATTAAATTCGAAAGTAACTCTGTCTGTCTGTTACTTTTTCACGCCTGAACCACTGAACGGATTTCCACAAAATTTCGTTAGGAGACAGTCATTCCATTTTAATACCAAAAACTAATACCACTGGTATTTGTTTCAACTCATATTTATTTTCTATTCCGAACAAGAGGGCACCCTGGGGCCTGCCCCAGGGTGCCATCTATCTCTTAATCAAATTTTGTAGCCTATGTCCTGACATAGGCTACTTTTTACCGATAAACCGCGCGGGCGGAAGTTAGTTTTTAATATACTTACTAAAACCCATCTATCTATTGATCCAATAGTTATAAGAAAAGTTTTCTATCAATAAAGCAAAGCTTTTTACCAAACCCTATTTGATTTAGGATCGTCGATCTCAAATGCAATTTGTTCGAAAAACGTCGGCCCTTGGGGTTCCGAACCTTTTTGTAGTAATACATAAGAGAACAGAGACTTGCGTGGGGTAGCCTTAAAAATTGGTGGAGCTACACTCGCGACAATCTAAGAAGTCCGTTTTGACGTTTCGTTGTCGTACATGTAATAAAACGTTAAGCCTTGAGAATCAGTTTTTACCCGACTACGGCGAAGAAAAAGGAGGGTTATGATTTTGACCGGTATGTATGTATGTATGTATGTATGTATGTATGTATGTATGTATGTATGTATGTATGTATGTTCATCTGTTCCCTCCTATCTTCCAAACCACTTATCACAATTTGACAAATGAGGTATCGTTAGAAGCGTCGTGATTGTCCGCTGTTTATAGGCTATGTGAAGTCACATTAAATTAAAAATGGCGCCCTCTAGAGGACATACAGTGAGGAACTTAAAAAAAAAAATGGTTTAATCGTACCATGTTGGGTATCAAATGAAAGGGCTTAATGAGCACATTTTAAAAATATATATATTATAACCCCAAAAGTATTTAAAAAGGAGTCACACTGTTCGATTTATGCCCTAACACGTGTGACTCCGGATTTTTAATTTGTCTGTTTGTGGTGCCTTGTTTATATCTTTTAAGTCGTAGTTGGGTTTTAGTTTTTGTTACTTGATTTTTTTTTAAGCAATGTAGATAAGTCGTCGATTACACACTCTGTAAGTATGATCAATCGATATGTCTCGTTTATAAGAAACCAATTGTTTTTTTCATCGCTACGCAAAGCATTTTTACCCGACTGCCCCAGAAGGAGGGTAATGTTTTTCGAGAGTATGTATGTATGTATGTTTGTATGTATGTATGTATGTCTATTTCTTTGGCACGCTCTGTAGCCTAAACGGCTTGATGGATTTTAACATACGAGGTGTCGTTAGGTTCGTCTTAATTGTGGAATTGACATAGGCTATATATATTTTTTAATTCCATCTGGAAACAAAAAAAAGGGAGGGGAAGGTTTTTTTAAAAATAAATTACAATATTGGTATCAAATAAAAGCTAGTAATGAGTTAATTCCAAATATAAAAATTAATAAAACTAAAAAGCTTGAAACAAAAAACCCGCCTGCAAAAACGCATAACTTAAAAGAGAAAAACAAGCATTATAATCTGTAGAATTTTGGTATTACAGGCGGGAACAAACCCTATAACCTGAAATAATTATAAATATATTTTTTTTGTTTTTTAAATAATTTGTTTTATTTATATCTGTCAAAACGGATTTCTTAGATTGTTGCGAGTCTAATACGAGAAGTCATTCATAAGTTGGCAACTTCGTAAATAGCTGCCAAATATATATCGTTGTTTAAATTAATTTGCCAAGTAATGAACACATTGATTTCTGTACACCGAAAAAAATTAAAGTAATAAAAACTAGAAACCAACTACCACTAAAAAGGTATAAACAAGACACCACAGACAGACAAATTAAAAATCTGATCGAATTTAAAAATTCGAACCGATTACGTGTGACTTTAATTTTAGTTTTTTGCCGAGTTCCGAAATCAAAGTTATTTTTTTTGTTTTTTTTTCGGAAGTCCGTTGTTTTTTTTTGTATTTATTTTTAATCAACTCTCTTTAGTGTTGTGGTACTTACCCTAAAAAAAATCTAATACCACTACCTGCTATGTAAATAACAGCGACGGAGTAACTTAAAACATCATCCAGATATACTAAGTGGGAAAAATAGCTAACTCAAAAACTACGCAAGCAAAGTTAATAAACTTAGGACCACCTCTGAAGCATGACCTACCACACAAAAAAGAATCATCAAAATCAATTCATAATTGGCGGAGTAATCGCGTAACAAACACAAAAAAAAACATACAGATGTATAGACAACCTCCTCCTTTTTGAAGAAGTCGGTTAAAAAAAATACAATAACACTACCAGAATTAATTATAGAACCTAAGACCGTACACTGAGCAGGACCGCTTGCTACCACTAAACCACCGAGGCACTCACAAACCGAATTATAACTTGACATTTCTGCTCATCCTATTTTTGTTAAAAGCTTTAAATTGACAGCCACACCCCGTAATGACATTTGATGGTCCCCCATGCCAACCCCTGACATATGAGAGATGGAAATCAAAGCAAAAACCATGGTTTATTGGGTTATATGTACTTTAAACCCCCATTGATGTAAACTACAACCGAATTTACACTTTAAAACTAATAGAGTACAGTCGGAAATCATTTGCAGAAGCTTCGCGGTACACAAATTGGGTTGTCTAGACTGTTTCAAAGAAATATGTGAGTTATTTTGAGGATGGTAAGGTTGGAAGTTGTTTGTAATGCCAGTTTTTAAGTGCAAATAGTTATTAAGTATGAGTTTTTAGTCAAATTGAAGTGTTGTTATTGTGTTTGTATAATGACTAGTGATGTTCAGAAAACTCGTGAAACGTGGGTATACTGTAGGAACACCTCTGCCCAGGGATTACAGGCGTTTTGTTATGTTGTAGGTATGTTATGTTATGGCATACTCGACTAGCAGACAAACAGACAAACGGATGTTGCGTTTAAAGAACAATCTTATTTCTTTGTGCTTAGTATCAAATAGTTTCAGAGAAATCAATTCAAGTCAAAACTGCACAAATTCCTGGTAAATAAATGCTATTATAATGTCAAGGAGTACTTACAGGATAAAAATATAGATGGATACATAAATTAAGATTAATTTACTGACATTGACTATTAAGACAATACAAATAATGTGACATGCTATAATAATTTAATTGACATCTGTATAATTTTAGTTTTATTTTAATTTGGACCAATATTTTTATTTAATTTATTTGATTATTAAGTCTATGACATGTATTTTAATTCATCTGACAATTTTTGCTTTTATTTTTAAGCTTTGACATGTGTATTAAGTATTCAGAATTTTTAATTAACTAAGTATATTTTTAATTTTTATGTTTTTGATTATAATAATTTTGTAATGTTACCTTAATAATTATTTAATAGATTAATAATAATGTAAATATTTGAACACCATATTATGTAATGATACAGAGTACTTTCAATTTATTTGTAACATCTGTTTATACCTACCTGTATTAAGCAAATAAATAATTTGATTTGAATTTGAGAAAATCGTTCGTGACAGACACGCACGCATGTCTGTGGTGTCTTGTTTATACCTTTTTAGTCGTAGTCGGGTTTTAGTTTTTATTACTTTAATATTTTTTTTATTCTTTTGGATTATAACATACATATTTGAAATGTGCTCATTAAACCCTTTCATTTGATACCCAACATGGTACGATTAAACATTTTTTTTTTTAGTTCCTTATTTTATTTCCTCTAGAGGGCGCCATTTTTGATTTACTGTAATATTACATAGCTTATAACCAGTGGGAAAAAAGGAGGGTTATGATTTTTTTGATCTTCTAAACCACTCATCACAATTGGACAAATCTGGATCGACCGCTGGTTATAGGCTATGTGACGTCACATTGGCGCACAACAGATAGACAAATTAAAAATCCGGAGTCACACGTAATCTGTTCGATTTATGTCCTAACACGTCGGACTCCGGATTTTTAATTTGTCTGTCTGTGGTGTCTTGTTTATACATTTTTAGTCGTAGTTCGGTTTTAGTTTTTATTACTTCAATTAAAAAAATAATAATATGTAGTGATTTAGTGAAGGTAAGGTTAGGCTAGTAAGAATTTCAAGACTGACGAAGATATAAAAGACTTGACTGTAGGTACTTACCATTTTTATTTTATTTCAGGTATTCCGAGTCTCCTGTCTGCATTTAAAGTCTGAGAGGTAAGATTAGTTCAGCTATATATATATATATATATATGTACCATTTATTTCAGGCGACACAGGCCCATAGAAAAATACCTTAACCTAGACATACATACTTTTATAAAAACTTGTGTTAATAAATAAGGCTTAAGACTATGTTAGTAGCACTTCACTTTGCACTAGCTTAACTTCGTGCTGTCCTGTGCTACTTGTCCGCGGAAGCGACGGAACACCACGTCCTGCGGCCAAAAGTCTTTTTCCATGATGAGGGGCAGATAACAATTTGGTACACGCACCACGAACGCCTTGAAGTTGACGTTCCGGTGCGATTCCAGCAACTGCACCATCGGCGTGTACTTGATTTTCTGGCGCACGTACTCCACGATGTCCTCCGCCTTAGTGGTGTAGTACACCACTAAGGCTATACTGTGTAGGTACTTATTAGAACTTTTTGTGAACAATTTTATAGGGAAGAACTGGGGCCTTAAAACGGCCACTTTGGCAGAATCATAATAGGAAATTATTATGAAATCATCGTAAAATATCACAAACCGACCATTCTTATGAAAACATGAAATTCGTATTACGAAAACAATTAATCTGTTACCGATAAATCCTATGATAAAACAAATAATGCTGAAACGAATTATGTAAAAAGTGCAGTTGACTCTTTCTATTTTGCTGCCGTCTCGTACTGTCTACTGTCTACAGGAAACGTCATTTTAGTCTACTCTTCCGTCGACAAAACGGTGCTCATGCTACGCCTGCTGGGGCTTGTTGCTAGTACTTTCGTATTATGCTCTCTGCAAAATGAAATAACCACAATAACCCTTCCTTTTGACTTGCCGTAGTCGGGTAAAAACAATACTTCAACGAGAGGGGTTCGAGCTCGCGACTTCACGCTGAGCTCTTGTTGTACCTAACAAAGCTTTTATTAAGTACTAATTGGAATCACACCCTTTTAAAGTGTGATAAGGTATAGTCTGGGCTCCTAATTAGTCCTGTGATTCAGTACATTTCGATCGAGGAGGAGCTCGTGGCTAAGTAATAACAGCCGCTCGGGTCGATTCATCAGGTTAAGCTACGCTTGCCGGGGTTGGTCCGTGGATGGTGACCATTTTCACATATCGAGACTCCTCCGTGCCTCGGAAAGCACGTTAAGCCGTTGGTCCCGGCTGTCATTTCTGGATCTTTGACAGTCGTTACGAGTCGTCAGAAGCACGAAAGTCTGACAACCATGCAGTCTAACCAAGGGGTATCGTATTACCCAGTTACTGGGTTGTGGAGGTCAGATAGGCAGTCGCTCCATGTAAAATACTGGTATTCAGCTGCATCCGGCTAGACTGGAAGCCGACCCCAACATAGTTGGGAAAAGGATAGGCAGATTGATTCAGTAGGTACATTTCGATAGAAAACCAAAAATAATTAACAAAAAAAATGTTTGCGGTCGGGAGACCCGCGTCATGAACGAAGTTCCTACTCAAGTATGATTTATTACTACAAAATGTTTGCAGCCGCCATCTTGGAATTACATTTTGATCTCAGTATCCACTTTAGCACTTTCGAAAACTATGAAAACGATACCCATGATGAAAAATTTGCCATCTTGGATTTTCATTTTGACCAAATGCAAATTCACAATTTCTCTCTCTCACCGGAATGCAGTGTACTCGAGCCGATAAAATAGAATATATTTATTGTAAAACATAGTATGCATCAAATTATGTGCGAAATTGGCGCGAACGCTAGTAAGTAAATAAATAACTGGCGAAACGTGGTGTACCTCTGTCTATCCGTTGGAAGAATGCAGCCGTATTATTATGCTAGTTATAACCTCGCATTATTGATTGACTAATATTACTTATTATGTTGAAAACTCGTAAAGTTTTAAATGCCAAGTAGTTATACGTTGATTTCAGTAAAATCAACAATAACTTCTTGGCATTTAAAACTTTTCATTGTCTTGACATTTTGACGCCCTCTGCCGGTGATATTTGAAATCATTAGATGACTGGCATTTTGAATATTATTGCCTACTCATGAACGTTATGATTTTTATTGAATACCTATTAACCAATAGGGATGATGACATATTTTTATGGTTCCGTACCTCAAAAGGAAAAATATTAAAAGTTATAAAACTAAAACCCAACTACGACAAAAAAGTCAACTAAAAAGGTATAAACAAGACATCACAGACAGACAAATTAATAATCCGGAGTCACACGTTATTAAATAAATCGAACAAATTACGTGTGACTCCGGAATGCAACTTTGAGATAATACCTCAATCTGCCGAGCCTTTTCCCAACCATGTTGGGGTCAGCTTCCAGTCTAACCGGATGCAGCTGAATACCAGTATTTTACATGGAGCGACTGCCTATCTGACCTCCACAACCCAGTAACTGGGTAATACGATACCCCTTGGTAAGACTGGTTGTCAGACTTTCGTGCTTCTGACGACTCTTAACGACTGTCAAAGATCCAGAAATGACAGCCGGGACCAACGGCTTAACGTGATTTCCGAGGCACGGAGGAGTCTCAATATGTGAAAATGGTCACCCATCCACGGAACAACCCCGGCCAGCGTAGATGATGATGGATCGACCCGAGCGGCTGTTATTACTTAGCCACGAGCTCCTAACTTTTAAAAGTTGCTAAGTGCTCGTACACATAAAGTATTTCTGTGACCCAGACATGGACGTGTAACAACTGGGGGGCAAATTATAAAATTAAAAAAATCAAGTAATAGACAAATTAAAAATCCGGAGTCACACGTGTTAGGGCACAAATTACGTGTGACTCCGGATTTTTAATTTGTCCGTCTGTGGTGTCTTGTTTATACCTTTTAAGTCGCAGTTGGGTTTTAGTTTTTATTACTTGATTTTTTTTTAATTCTTTTGGGGTCATAATATAATTATATATTTTTGAAATGTGCTCATTAAGCCCTTTCATTTGATACCGGTCAAAATCATAACCCTCCTTTTTTCTTCGCCGTAGTCGGGTAAAAAAACGTGTGTATCACGGTGTGCACTATAATAACAATTCAAAATCAAAAGTCATTTATTCAAACTAGGCTGAGAATCAGCACTTTTCGAACGTCAAAATTACTTAAGACAGTCCCCCAAAACGCCCACCCTTCACCACTTCCTAGTGCTTTAGCTGGGAAGAAGAAGTGGCGCAACAAACTCCCCAGCAGCACAGCTGTCTGTTCCGTACAATTACCTTCCGTGTATCTATGCGGGAGATATTATACTCCGTTGAGATTGGATGTCATGGCCTAAATTGGGGCTCCAGGACTATTGATAATATTATTTATTTACTAGCTGTTCGTGCCCGGCGTCGCCCGAGTGTAATTCCGACTTTATATCTTTTGATTCTGCAGGTCGATTTTGATGAAATAAAGACTAAATGTTACTCACAATAAAGCTTCTTATTGTTCAGTAATTCAATTTGGAATGCAATGAGTGGCTTTTACGTGATGCGCTCACAAACGAACAAACAAACAGACAAAAATGTCAAAAAATGTTTTTTTACTTTCTTTTACTTATTTCTCGCGGCTTCCAGTACTTTTTTTGCAAAAATCTTAAATGTACAGACACGGACCGTTTACGATTTTATTATATGTATAGATTTAATTTATGGAGGACTTAAGCTAAAATAAAAACACAAAAAGAGGAATACATAGTCGCCAGAGAGCCAATAACAAGTCCTCAAGTTTAGACTTATAGTAAAATTAGCATTATAAATATACAAAAGGCAACACGCTAATTATTATTAGTAGGTACTGTTACAGTAGTGGGTTCGATTCCCAAACAAAACAAACATTGCCTACGGCTACGTCTTGTAGATTGTTGATTCATTATGTTTGTGTTTGTAAACACAAATACGAAATAAGAGAAACTATAGGATTGTTACAAACACCATTCATTGAAGTAGTCATGCATATAATATTGTACATTTCATTACTACGTTCCCCATCACATCACATTTGATGAACACAGCATAATCAGCCTATAGCTCGTGGCTAAGTAATAACAGCCGCACGCACGGGTCGATCCATCAGGTTAAGCTACGCTTGCCGGGGTTGTTCCGTGGATGGATTACCATCTTTACATATCGAGACTTCTCCGTGCCTCGAAAAGCACGTTAAGCTGTTGGTCCCGGCTGTCATTCATGGATCTTTGACAGTCGTTACGGGTCGTCCGAAGCCCGAAAGTCTGACAACCAGTCTTACCAAAGGGTATCGTATTACCCAGTTACTGGGTTGTGGAGGTCAGATAGGCAGTCGCTCCATGTAAAATACTGGTATTCAGCTGCATCCGGTTAGACTGGAAGCCGACCCCAACATAGTTGGGAAGAGGCTAGGCAGATTGAATCAGCCTATAATGTTCCCACAGGTGGGTCACACAGTGACAGGCCTCCTCTCTGTGAGAGGCAGTAGGCCATAACCCACCACGCGGACCCAGTGCGGGTTGGTGTATATGATCACTGTGTAGGACTGCATTAGACTATAGTGTGGTCAAATATAAAACCAAATTGGTTTATTTTGAAAATGTCTAAATAAAGCACAGAATTCTATTTGTTATTGCGATAAAAGTTATATAGATGGCGCTTTTCGCAATTAGCGTGATTGGCCGAGTACAATGTGGGGTTGGATAGGGTTGCTACCTCTTTGAGTATACAATGTGGAGACTACAATACAACAATAAATGAAAACACTGGCAATACTGATGCCTAAGAGTATTTTGGAACTATCAAATAAATCCTAACATGGAAATTAAAAAAGTATTTTTTTCAAACAAACTAAATAGTAGTGATGGACCAAGTATGGAATTTGCCGATCTTTGACTAGCTATCGTAACTAAACTATTGGATATATTTGATTATTTTTTTGTATGTAGACCGAGAACGTCATTAGATATACGTAGTTTCATTTTTTGTCGTATTGTCGTCTCCACCTTGTATATGTTCAGGGGTTGCAACACGTTAGACCATGTGGCAATCAACCACCAGTGTGGCGATCAAACCTGAAATCGCGAAAAAAATCCCTACATTTATGTTCGCATAACAATTTATGAGTAAAGTCACGTGTTTATGTATCGGTTAGTAATTGACAGTCACCCTATACATAATATAATGGATCGTCCCCCATCCACGAATCGACCGCGGCAAGCGTAGCCTTGCTTTCGCTTGACCCGTGTGGCTGTTATTATTTAGCCACGAAATTCCCATTTTTTTTAATGTGCAATCTTTTTTTGGCTCGTTGAGCACTTTTTGGATGAACAAAATTTATGGAACTCGCGTCATCGTCACGCTTGAAGTGATTTGTTGTTTTAGCGCCATCTACCTTCTACCGTTTGAATTACGTTGAGGTTGAAGTGAAAACTTCTTTAGGCGAGTTGAGCACTTTTTGTGTGAACAAAAGTTATGGAACTCGCGTCATCGTCACGCTTGAAGAAATGAATGAATGTTACATCTATCGGTAGTCCCCAAAGACTGCCCCGCATGTTTTTTATTGGGTTCTAGTAGTAGGTATTAGGTCCCCACCTATGAAATCAGCGTTTTGTATGGGGAATTTTAAAGAAGTTGCATTTTTCATACGAACATTTTCTTAATGTATAACAACTATGAACACTAATGTTTTAAAACTTTTATGCACTAATGTTTAAAAACTAAGATAACGTATGCCACTTAGATTAAGCGACAAAAATAAGTATTGGCAAAGTTAAAAAAAAAAAATTGTGTTTATTTCTGCTAAAAAAATGAGGAGTCATTTTTAAGGTATTTTTTATGTTTAGAAAACTATAAGCAATAAGGTTTTTTTGTACTATTGGTAGTTGTCTATGCTCAGCAGTGGGACAGTACAGGCATTAATAAAAAAAATAAAAAAAGTGGTCTATGATGGTCATAATTCGATATAATACCAAGCAATTGATGAATATTTTAAATCATACAAGTGACGAGGTTCTCTATTTGTGAGAAAAAAAACGTCAATTTCATAGGTGACCCAATATATTAGTTGAAGAGTCAACCCTAGTAACATAGGCTCCGTTTGCGTGACTGATTGTAATATATCCTACAAGGTGGTTAGGACCTTGTTCAATGGTGATATACGGTGGATGGAAATTAAAATCATTATCGCTGTTGTACTGAGGTAACGTAGACGTAAGTAAATTCGACCGTCCATTGCTTCATTTGCCTGCCTAGCCTTTTCCCAACTATGTTGGTGTCGGCTTCCAATCTAACCCGATGCAGCTGAATACCAGTATTTAACATGGAGCGACTGCCTATCTGACCTCCACAACCCAGTAACTGGGTTTTAAGATACCCCTTGGTAAGACTACTTGTCAAACTTTCGGGCTTCTGACGACCCGTAACGACTGTCAAAGATCCACGAATGACAGCCGGGACCAACGGCTTAACGTGCTTTCCGAGCCACGTAGGAGTCTCGGTATGTAAAGATTATTGTGTGTACCTACTATGAAATAGGTAAACACTTATAGCCCATTTCTAAACTACCCTATTTATCACTAAAATCTGCACTATAATTATTACCCAACTACATAAGCTTGTGCCTGTCAATCACAACATGTCACAATAGCAGTAGACTGTGCATATGATAGCATGTGCAGTGTTCGCGTGACAGATAGCCATCGGGTGACATGCTACCTGTACTGCTTACACTGTGGCTTTGGACTTCGGGAAGTACAACCCTAAGTACTGAGGGCTGATTGTATACCATCGATTTTTATATAATATATGTAGAATATTATCAGGGAGCTTAAAACGGTCACATTAGCAGAATCATAATAATTATGAAAATATTATGAATCACTAGCTGCGCCCCGCGGTTTCACCCGTGTAAGTCTCGATCCCGTGGGAATATCGAGATAAAAAGTATCCTATGTGTTAATCCAGGTTATAAAGTATCTGTTAGCCAAATTTCATCCAAATCCATTCAGTAGTTTTTACGTGAAAGAGTAACAAATATCCACACTTACAAACTTTCGCGTTTATAATATTAAAGTTAGATTGTATAATGTCACAAACAGACAATTCATAATATGATCTGCGTGTTATTCCTATTACGAAATAATTCATCTGTTTGACAGTTTTCTATGGAGATTCGTAAAATTCTCCACAATGTATGAATTGCTTTCATGTTAAATTAGAGGAATTGCTAATAACAGCTGGGATTCAGGAAATTAACTGCTTTTAGAGGAATTTCTAATGTGGCCGGTTTAGGCCCCCAGACATCTGACAGTTTATGTTTTAAAAAAACTATAAACTATCCTAAAAACTATGTCCTACCGAGAAGCGAGTAGAGCTAGGACGAGTGCGTGTCGGACCACACACAATGAAGGGTTCCGTAGTTGGGATGAATTCCAAGAACAAACTTAACATTGTAGTTAAAAACATGTTCTCCCATACGTTCCGAATGTATGTGCTGTGTTGTAAGTTTGTACGCACACTAATGGGAGATTTACCATGTTATTTTTAAGACCATAGACTTCTTATAGGGTTTCCTGTAATCTAAGGAAAACCTATAAGAAGTCTATGGTGTTAAAATAACAATAAAACTATATTATGTAATTTTTTCAAAATTTTAGGCTTAGTATTTTCGGATATCGGATTTCAGATGGTCAATTTTCATAAATTTTCCTAAATATCTTTAACGCGGATAGCTAGTCGCTACCTCATTATGAAATAAATGTGCGAAGTTCTCAGCTTACGTTGTTGTTGTTACAATCAATATAATTGTTACCTATGTACTACAGGAACATGCAATGTAGTGCATATTGAATTAAACCTCTGTTGACACTGTGTAAAACTAACCCCAGAACATGCACAAGATCGCATCGATTCTGAGAAAATTTGATGTGTGAAGAAAGATTAAATTATTTTATTTCAGTAGTAAGTAGGTTTGCAAGCACTTTTACACGTCAATAATATTTAAAAAAACCGGCCAAGTGCGTGTCGAACCACGCACAATGAAGGGTTCCGTAGTTGGGATGAATTTATGTTACTCGTTCACTTGTAGAGCCTTAGCTTGGTTTTCCTTTTAATTTAATTAAATATACTACTGCCGTAAAAATTAGCACTTCAATCAAAGTTTAATATTTTGAAAACGGATCCATGAATCTAATAATGGCTTTCACACACTCACAATATTTTTGAACGACCTTTCCAACGACAACCTACACCATGGGAAGAACAAGACAAAAAAAAACATACCGACTTTACGATTGTCGGCAAATTCAAATTCATTTAGAAGTCAAAGTCAGACAAAGTCAGACAAATCGCCGTGATTAATATGTACAGTCACGGACTTTAATTGATGAGCCACCTTCAAACTTCTGAATTTTGCAGTTTCATACATTCACGAGATTACACGATTAAACACGAACTCAAATCGCACGCTAAATTACTTTTAATCGGAAATAGTCTTATCCATAGAGGTTGACTAATAAGTTCTCAATGATAAAAATAAATACAATGTTGCATTAAGTTTATCCAATCTATTTGATATACCGACCTCCTTTGAATCATAGCTCATTAACTAATCTGAAAACTTAACTGAAAACAGTGACAGTTGAAATATCGATGTCAGAGACGTAACTTTCGAACTTGTCGAACTGACTTATAATATTTCTCCGTACGCTAACGTTACTATCGCAACAGTAACCTAGCAACGGTCGTTTATCGTTGCTAGGTTACTGTTGCTAGACCTGCAATTGGTTGACTTTGGGTAGTCACTCTGCTGTAAAGTTTGTAGTTCTAGCTCTCAGGTTAGCCAACCGGTAAAGGTACGAAATATAATTTTCATCTTCTAATACGAAGACATAATATATGACTTTGCGTGTCGGGAACCGAATAAACCCGATTTGAATTACACGGCTAAAATACGAACAGTGCCAGGTGGCTTATCAATTAAAGTCCGTGACTGTACACCCGTGCCAAATAACAGCTTTCTACTACTCTTAGCTAAGCCGCGGACATAATATTGGTCAGATCATGTGAAGACCATGTAGATTGGCGTCTGAATTGGTCTTTTGAGGAAAGACCCACACATATTGATTGGACCTGCAGTAGACCATGACCTGGAGAAGGATAAGATAAGATAAGATTATTTATTTGCATAAACATGTGTGTGTACATACCTATAAAGTGCATACAAGAAATTAAATTAAGTGCAGACATGTTTGCCACTACGTGACGTGCAAAATAATGGATTCATACAATTTAAAATTATACAAAAAAAAAAGAATTACAAAATAGAAGTTGTCATACATTAATGGGTTATTAAAATTATAGTCATTCAACAAGTGCGTTATTAAAATTATGGAATAATTCAACATTATTATGTAAGTAGCTCCAAATTAATCTAATGACTTATGTCAAGGCAAATTCATTTTCATTCAGGAACTCAGTAACGCTATAATATGCTTTGGCGGTCAAAAAAGTACGAAGTTTATTTTTAAACATAGATTGAGGTAGTTCTCTCCAACTTTTCGGTACTTTATTATAAATGACTGGAGCCATACAGTATACACTTTTACGCATTAGGGTCGTCTTAGCGGATTGGAGACAAAGTTGACCATTGTCGCGTCTATTGCGTGGGAATATGTCGGCTAGACGCTTATAGTAATGCGGATTCGACTTAACAAACACAGCTACTTCTAATATGTACAAGCAGGGTAAAGTTAATATCTTGTGATTTTTTAAATAAGGCACGCAGCTATCGGTCTTCTCAAGTTTAAACATTGCCCGTAAACACATTTTTTGAGACTTGAATGCTGATTGTTTTTCCGTCGAGTTGCCCCAAAATATTAGCCCATAGCGTAGATGGGATTCTACTAGACCATAGTACGCTGTAAGTAGAGCATCCGTATATAATGTGAATGAGAGTGTGCGTAAAGCGTATGCGGATATACTAATTTTTTTACATAACATCTCAATATGTGCTTTCCAGTTGAGGTTTTTATCAATCTGGAGACCAAGAAATTTTGTAGAGTTAACTTCTTCTATGCTTTCATTGCAGTATTGTATGTTCAGGTTCATGCTAGGTAACCGTTGCGTAAATTGTATAGCCTTCGTTTTCTTTAGGTTTATTCTCAAATTGTTTTCCTGCATCCATTGTATAGCTGATTTTAAGGAATTATTAATGTCATGCTCATACGTTTCTACACTTTTACAAGGTATTGTCAAAGTAGTGTCGTCCGCAAATAGGGTCACCGGTTCTTCAATGCATTTAGGCAATTCATTAATGTATAATATAAAAATAAATGGTCCCAACACGCTTCCCTGCGGTGCCCCATGTTCTACTTCACGCCCTGACGATCGATAAATCTCTTCTTTCTTCTTTACTGTATTGATATGTCTAATTTCAGTAATTTGATTTCTATGTCTTAAATATGATTCAACTAAATTAAGGACATTGCCTCTTATGCCATAAGCTTCCAACTTGTTTAATAGTGTAGGATAATGTACGTGGTCAAATGCCTGGGTCATGTCACAGAATAAGCCACAGACTGGGTTTCGTTTGTCAATATTGTCAATAACATTATACAAAAAGTCATATATAGCCATAAGTATACAGGATAACTTTTTATCCCGGTAGTACGTTACCGTGAGATCATTTCCGATCTCCACGAGGGCGAAGCTACGAGCAAAAGGTAGTTCATAAATAAACAAGGTTTAAAAGTGACCTTATTGGTGATGTTCTTCAGAAAGGTCAGGTGCGTAGTACTCGCAACCGGCGCGTGTATGAGCAGCAGGCGTAGCATGAGCACCGTTTTGTCGACGGAAGAGTAGACAAAAATTACGTTTCCTGTAGACAGTAGACAGAACGAGACAGCAGCAAAATAGAAAGAGTCAACTGCACTTTTTACGAAATTCACTCTTTTACATAATTCGACTCAGAATTCTTTGTTTTATCATAGGATTTATCGGTTGTCAGTGTGATTTTGACAGTAAGGATAGAAAACTTTCTTCCGAAATAGTCTACATATAAAAAGACCTAGACAAAGATCGTTAGAAATGAAAGACAAAATGACAGATTGTAGAAAGATTTCTACGGTGGATGTCAAAAATGAAGAAACGAACTGTCACCTTGTATAGAAAAAGCTATGTCTATTCTTCGTAGAGTTAGAAAGCGTCATGCTACGCCTGCAGAGGGCCTAGACAAGTGACAATCGCTTCTAAAGCGTTTCGTATTTCTACAACAACTTTCAACAGAATTGACATAAGCTTTTCGATAGGTTATGTCAGTCCTATACATTTTTGCCTTTTCCATCATCGTTATCGCTGATAGAACGTAAACGAAGCAAAAGGAGTATGTAAGGATCGTAGCAGGTGACGTTCTGTAGTTTCTGCCTACCCCCATGGAAAGAAGGCGTGAATATATTTAAGTATGTAACTCCTTAAGGAAAAGCCTCGCAAAAAAAAGATCATCTCACCAAAGAATCAGACTTGCAATAAAATTAGGAAAGTTTGAGTAGATCACGAAGAAAACTCGACTTTCGAAGTTGAAAGTCGATCGGCTTTCAATAATATTGAAGACGAAATACATCTTCAAACTTTTGTATTTGTTAACTAAGGTAAAAACGTTTGTTTGGTGGCACGTACATGGCTTATAAATAACTAGCTTCCGCCCGCGGCTTCGCCCGCGTGGTACTCGTATGTCGATAAAAAGTAGTCTATGTCCTTCCCCGGGATGCCATCTATTTCCTTGCCAAATTTTATCGAAATCCGTTCAGTGGTTTAAGCGTGAAAAGATAACAGAGTTATTTTCGAATTTATAATAATATGAAATGAAATGAAATTGTTTATTCTGTAAATAGGATATTGGAATCACTTTTACACGTCATATTAAAAAGTTGTAAAAATAAGCTAGATGAGGTCGGCGTTTCCTATCTGACTACTCTGAGAAGAAAGGCCGAAACAAACTCAGAGGTCACCGTCTCCTTTAAAGTCCAGACATAATCTTGGTCAGGCCATATGAGGACCATGTAGATAAGAGTCTGAAATGGTCTTTTGAGGAAAGAACCACACAGATTTGAGTGGACCTGTCCAGTCAGTGCAAGCATTTGTCAGTAATCGTGTAGCTCAACTCAGAACTTAAGGAGCTCAACGACTCGACGAACAATACCAAAGAAAGGACATTTGGGTAGGTCGCATAAAGTTCTCAAATTGCCAGACCTTCGCTAAAACTAACAGAACGAAAAATTAGAATTAAATTAGTATGGATAACAGACGCCCGGGTCGATCGAAGGTTAAGTTACGCTTGCCGCGGTCGGTTCATGGATGGGTGACCATCCATTACACATCGGGAGCCCCTTCATGTCTCGGAGAGCACGTTAAGCCGTTGGTCCCGGCTTTCATTTGTAGATCTTTGACAGTCGTTACGGGTCGTCAGAATAATTTTATTAACCATTTCTGGTTTAATGGTAGGTACATAACAAACATGAACCTGTAATGAAAGTCCCAAAAGTCTCATAATCAAGTCAGATAGGCAGTCACTCCATATAAATTACTAGCTGCCGCCAGCGGCTTCGCCCGCGTGTAATCTATATAAATTATAGCCTATGTTACTCAGGGTGAATGTAGCTTTCTAATGGTGAAAGAATTTTTGAAATCGGCGCAGTAGTTTTTGAGTTTATTCATTACAAACATACACACAAAAATAAAAATCTTTCCTCTTTATAATATTAGTGTAGACTGGTATTCAGCTGCATCCGGTTAGACTGGAAGCCAACACAAAGATAGTTGGGAAAAGGCTATGTCGAACTAAAGTATTGTCAACATAAAGACGTGTCGGAGTTCCGTAATGTCGAAAAATCTTATCGTAGTTCCGTTTGTCGAAGTTCAGTTTGGTAGTCGATTCCCGCCACGTCGAGTCGCCGCCACGTCTACTTGTTCTTCACTTGGCCGGTTTTTTTAATGTAACTCCGTCATATTTATTTAATCGATTGACATCTCATTCATCATAAGCATAAATTCAAAAATTACAAACCCCCGACACAAATATTTCCTCATTTCTCTTTCCTTTCATCATCAGACACCATCCATCTGTAACCTATTTTTTGAGACCTTTCCAATGAGCCCAAACACGATACCTCTGCTGTAAGTTGTAAATACCAGGTGATGCTGCAGCATCAGTTCAAGGTTACTGTATTCTTCTCATATCATTGAAGTAACAGAATTCTAAATTTCGAATCGATTAGACCTGTGGAAGATGCTCACATCCATTCATCAACGTGAAAAGAGCTGATAATCTTCAAACAGCTGAATCAATTTTCTTGAATCATAGCTGAGAACACTCTCGATCAAGTCACCCTTCAAACAAAACAAAAAAAAAACAAAATCGGTTCAGCCGTTTGGCAGCTACGATGGAACAGACAGATACACACGTTAAACTTTTAACACCCCTCGTTTTCAGTCGGGGGTTAAAAATCGGATGAGAAGTTCAGGACTGCTAAAAACATAACCCTTCCTCTTGGCTTCGCCGGAGTCGGGTAAAAAGAAAAAGCTTTAGACAACAATACACAAGTATCTATAAAGCAAAGCCTTTAAATAATGAAGCTGGTAACTTCCAAATGGATCATCCAAATCTGGCCAAGTTCTGTGTGAATATTACATCAACTTTGTAAGTATGCATGATCTTAGAAAGTCGATCTTTTGAACTCTCTCTCAGGCATCTGTCCCACCGCCGCGGTAGAGGTAGCGACTAGCGAGCAACGATTTTTGATGTGAAAACTTCTTTAGGCGCGTTGAGCACTTTTTAGGTGAAAAAAAATCATGGAACTCGCGTCATCGTCACCGAACGCTTGCTGGGTGAACAAAAATCAAGGAACTCGCGTCATCGTCACCGAACGCTTGTTGGGTGAATAAAAATCATGGAACTCGAGTCATCGT
This sequence comes from Lithophane socia, assembly GCA_947522985.1. Taxonomy (NCBI): domain Eukaryota; kingdom Metazoa; phylum Arthropoda; class Insecta; order Lepidoptera; family Noctuidae; genus Lithophane; species Lithophane socia. Next base: position 1,109,555 of record OX383281.1, on the reverse strand, counting down.
TACCAAACGCTTCTTGGGTGAACAAAAATCATGGAACTCGCGTCATCGTCACCGAACGCTCTTTGGGTGAACAAAAATCATGGAACTGGCGTCATCGTTACCGAACGCTTGTTGGGTGAATAAAAATCATGGAACTCGCGTCATCATTACCGAACGCTTGTTGGGTGAACAAAAATCATGGAACTCGCGTCATCGTCACCGAACGCTTGAAGAAATGAATTGAATGTTACTTAGTTTTCACTTCTATCGGCAGTGCTTAAAGACTGCCCAGCACGTTTTTCTCGATCAAGAAATGTACAAAACATTGTAGGTCCCGTGTAAGTAAAAGAGATACATATTATTTACTACATAGCAGCGAAAAGAGCTATCAAATAAAGTTTTCGCTCAGCGTCTCTCGCTTGGCGGGCAGAACACTCGCTGAGAGACTCACGCTTCAATCAATCTGCCTAGCCCTTTCCCAACTATGTTGGGGTCGGCTTGTCTTAAATCCGGAGTCACACGTAATCTGTTCGATTTATGCCCTAACACGTGTGACTCCGGATTTTTAATTTGTCTGTCTGTGGTGTCTTGTTTATACCTTTTAAGTCGTAGTTGGGTTTTAGTTTTTATTACTTGATTTTTTTTTTCAATTTTCGTTTTTTCCCACCGACTTTTTTGGAAGTCGGTTGTTAGTTGCCAGCTCTACTCGCTTGTCGTTAATCGCTGGCGGTTGGACAGTTGCCTTAACCCGGAAGGTATCAGGAATATTGTGATAAAAGATTAATAAATCGAGGAGCTTGCGTTTAAAAGGTTGATCTTTGTGTTTGATGTGAGTTTAAAATCTTCAAATGTGACTCTTATCCCATACCTATTATCCTGCCAGGGTTGCGGGTTAGTCCGAAAGGGATACCGGGACCTTGGCAACAGGCAACTGAAGGAACACGGGTGGGTTTTAGTCAGTAAAAGTCTGACACATCCAGAGCGGGAGAAGTCATTGGATGATTTCCCAATATCAAAAAAAAAAAAAAAACCCATTCCTATCCATGCTGCTGGACAGTTTGTTGCGCCACTTCTACTCCCCAGCTAAAGCACTAAGAAGTGGCGAAGGGCGTGTCGGGGGACTATCTTATGTAATTACCGTAGGGTTGAATACGGCGCGCGGCGAAGTAAAAATGAGGTTATGATTTTGACCGATATGTTCATGTGTTCCCTCATATCTTCTAAACTCCTCATCAAAATGTGACAAATGAGGTATCGTTGGAAGTGTCTTGATTGTGGAGTCCGCTGGTTATAGGCTAGGGAGTCACCAGTATCTGTTCGATTTATGTCCTAACACGTGTGACTCCGGATTTTTAATTTGTCTGTCTGTGATTCTTGTTTATACCTTGTTGACTTTTTTTTTATCGTAGTTGGGTTTTAGTTTTATAACTTTTTTTTTTATTTTGACGTTCGTTAAATGCTGATTCTCAGCCTAGTTTGAATAAATGATTTTTGATTTTGCAGCAAAGACTAATAACTAATATAACATAACAATGCCTCCCAAAGGGTTCGGCAGTGGTATACCTAATAGTACTTACACCCATTTCACTAGTGACTCTTTTATTTCAACATTTAAATTACATTACATTTATTATACTAAATTAAGTAAAAAACAATTACATATATTAAAACAAAATTAAAAAGAAAAAAATAAAGGGGAGGGGCTCATTGAGCATCAAAGAATTCGTCCGCATCGCTGTCAATGGGAAAGGTGCCCAAAAGGCTGGCAGCATTGCCACGTTGAATGGCAATGCTGATTCTTTGGGCTAAACATAGGCCAGCCCTCTGGTCACGTGAAGAGTCGACCAATCGCTTAGCGATGTCCCGAAATACTCGATGAGCACTCGGACCCCACGGCCCTAGTGTTTCAACCCCAAACGGCTCAAACATATAGCTCCCAATAAGGTTGTTATATTTGCGCCGTTTGAGGTTTTCTGCTCCTGAAGCAGCTGTCCCAGCACAGCCCGCCGTGCTAGGAAGATGGGATGGCGCGAGGATGTCGGACACAGGTTGCGTCCCACACCAAAGGTCTACCCAACTTCCAGGGCATTATGGTCATTCCGTCTGGCCTCTTCCCATCGTCGCGTGCCAAGCCGTTGGGTTCTAACACAGCTGGCACCCCGGCGGTGACAAGAGCCCGACGGATAATGTCATTAATGCTGGCGTTTCATTTCGCTAGTTATGTGAAGATCACATGTACCTAATTAGGGGGCGAGTCTATTGCCATCAACCGGGCACAAATCCAGACTCCAAGCTGCTAGCTAGACTAGGCAATCTAGACTAGGAAAATTAAACCCAATAAAACTATGACCGACCTGGGAATCGAACTCGGAATCTGACATCTGACGCTCTGCAGTCGTTCTTGCGACCGCTAGATTTTATGTCATTCATTACAATCTTTTTATCTCTTTATAATATTAGCGTAGGTTCGGGATCACAATGTTTCCCTTCACCGATATGAGTAATGGCCAAGATATACTCAGAAACTACTTATGAATTCAAAAAGTCACATTTGTACTTGCCCGGATTTGAACCCATAACCTCGCGCAAAAGAGGCGACTACCTTGCCGATTGGCTCATGGTTTGCTGTTTAGGAGTGAAGTGTTATTCAGTTCTTTTTTTCGTTGTAAATGAATTAACCATGGTTGGTACTTGTCAAACAAACTTTTTGAAAAACAACCCTTCACAAAAAGAGAGATTTTTTACAAACTTTACCTCCATAAGGCTACGTTTCCACCAGAGATGTGCGAGGAAGCGTAGCGAGTGATGTGTTTGTAAAGAACCAATAGAATCGCTTCATTTACCTCGCCTCGGTCAGCACAGCTTTGGTGGAAACGGCTCAGCGGAGCTAGATTTTTGCGCATACAAAATAAGCGAGGGATGTGTGCGAGGGATGTGTTGCGAGGAATGTGTGTTGAGAAGGATGTGTTGCGAGGTTTGCGCATACTGTACCAGCCAGTCTAGCTATCCTCGCAGCACACATTAATGCGCATTTTCACAGTTCCGCTACACATCCTCGTAGGCACATTTTCATCGCACAGCTTTGGTGGAAACCCCCACACATTTTCACAGCACAGCTAGACATCCTCGCACGACACATTTCCATCGCACATCTCTGGTGGAAACGCAGCCTTAAAGTGGGAAATAATTCTTTTGTTACCTACCAAAAAGTTTACAGTTTATAAATAATGGCAGTACGTAATGTTGTTTTCCTCCTTGAGAAATTGTTCTCTTACTACTGGGAATTGTTGTCAAAAGTGGCGTAGTATTATAATTTCTGTGAAAGTGGTAAAAAAATTACGAGGTCGACTTTGCATGCACAAAATGGTCTTGCACTATATCGATAAAAAATAGGAAGAAGGATGATCGTTATCGTAACCCGATAGGGTTATAATGGCGTATAGTGAAATTATGAAAAAAGAATTAGGGGCGGCATTGACCTCCTACATAAAACAGAGGAATAAAAAAAAACAATGTACATAAGCTGTATATGTTGGATCCTATTTAAAACAATATGATGATAATAAAGATTTGAGTTATGGAATATTTTCGAGAAATACTAAGTGACAAACGAACTAATTTATGCAGCCGATAAACCCTACGGAACCCTTCACTGTGCGTGATCCGACATGGACTTGGCCGGTTTCTTATTATAAAACATGCATGAGATTTTGAATAATAAAAAAGTGTTGCAAGATTTTCCAATATAACCTCCTCGTTTTAGAAGTCGGTTAAAAATAATATTACCATAGCAAAAACACTTCCCAAATTGTATTTATCTTTCATTCTTATTTCCTTTTACTACTAGTAGTACTCATTTGTGTATTTATAAGCATCCCCATACACTTGTCGGTTCCCTCTAAGACCCTTTAAGGGTTTGAAACCCGTAAATGATCCCCTACATCTCTGGTTTCAAAAGGGTTTTCCACAGGAATGAAGCAATTTTACGAGTGAGTAAGTAAAAAGTTTGAGACTGACCCTTTTAAGAAGTGTAGCGGACATTGCTGGAATATTTTGTGTTTATTATTTTGGTGTAAAAGGGATGAGATCATCCTGTATCTACTGCTGTGCTCCGCGGTTTCACCCGCCGTTTCATCGCCCGCCCGCGTTGTTTTTAAACCCCGACGGAAAAAGAGGGGTGTTATAAGTTTAATGTGAGTATCTGTGTGTCTGTCTGCGCCATCGTAGCTGCCAAACGGCTGAACCGATTTTGATTTTTTTGGTTTTGTTTGAAAGGTGACTTGATCGAGAGTGATCTTAGCTATAAAAAAAAATCTTATATTAGACGCTTTGTTTTTGTCGGGGGTTTTTTAAATGTTTAATTTAATCTAACTTGTATTTAGCGTTATTTCTGCCACTTTTTGAATGAGATAAGTTTACATAACATGAGTCATGTTTTGAACAAATACATGATCTTTTTATTAAATAATACCATAATTTTCATTCATATCACATTTAATATCTTAACCATTCAGTCTTATAAAATAAAAATAACAATCAAATTAAAATATTATAGTTAAACATAATATACAAAGAATCTCTCTTTATACTTAGATATTATTAAAATTAAACTTCAATATTATTCACAAAACGATAATAAACTGATAAGTAACTTATTATATTATATTTATACAATTATTATTTTCATATTTTTCTAAACTTATAATGTTAAATCCATCCATTAGAGTAATTTTTAAACATCTATCAATCTGCCTAGCCTTTTCCCAACTATGTTGGGGTCGGCTTCCAGTATAACTGGATGCAGCTGAATGCCAGTGCGTCATGAAGCGACTGCCTATCTGACCTCCACAACCCAGTTACTGGGTAACACAATAACCTTTGGTAAGAGCGGTTGCCGTTCTGTTCTTGTTCACTCGGTGTTGTAGTATTCACATGTATTTTAGCGTGAGACAGAGTAAATATTTTTGTTGAGAAAAATATTTCGAAATTTTAAAACGGGTTTAGAACGATCATCATACGCGATATTTTAACCCGTATGCTCACCATTTCGCCGCCTGGACATTGGTTTGACAACGTTGATGCCATGCACGGAGTGTATCGGTACTGGCAAAATATTCTCGCCGACAATTGCTGACGCTCCGTGGTGTATGGCAAGCGACAGTGTTGGTCGGTGACGAAACGGTCTAGTGGGCATAGTCTCATAGTTTTCAATACAAATAATATTTCTTGCCTATGATATTCCTAACACGGCCATGAAAATAACATGATGGGGTACTATTGAAAATCCGTACTACGCTAGGCTAGTTAGCCCCGCTCCCAAATTTTTCTGACTGGTATATATCGACTCTTGCCGTTCTCGTGCTGACACGAGACAGGAAAACAAGCACTTTCATACATAATTCGTGGGCCAGAGTAAATTATATTTATCATCAACAGCATTATGATCAAAATCTTTTAAAACTGTGTACTTATTATCTATAGTATATGGATCATTTATTTCCATATGTTTTCCATATTTCTCATCAATATAATTTTTGACTATCTTGCGAATTTCTTCCATATCATATTTGTCTAAATTGTTAACTATAGGCATGAAATTATTTACTGATAAATCTTTGAATTTCAATTTTAATTCGGCTTCAGCTATTTTCACGTTTGATTTCCATACTTTGAGTCCTATTGAAGGATTATTCGTTTCAATAGTGTTAGCATTGTACGGTTCTTTCCTAGTTATAGCGATATTTCCTATAGGTATTGTTAACTCAGCATTATTGCTAAACAAATTATTTTTAACGTCTTCTCTTTTATTAATATAATTAATTAAACTTGTTTTTAGTTCATTATCTTCATTTATTTTATCAGCACTTATTGGTATATCTTCTTCAAGATTATATTCGTCCAATTCTGGACTTTCTTGTAAAGTGTCAAGACCTAATTTTGTTTGAAGTGGTGTTGTCATTGTTATTGGTGTTTGGTACAGAGGAATAAGAGGTTCAGATATTTCTATAGGTTTATAAAAATGAGAAGAACTTGGATTTTGTTGAACTTTCGAAGGATTGGGAGAAGAATAAGTAACTACAGAGGGACTATACCTTTGAGTCGGTATTCCTAGATTATACGGAGTTTGAGGAGATTTAAAAGAAGGTATTTGATATGTCTTATAGCCTGAATATTTGATATCATCAATATTGTTATGTGGACTATAAGAAGTAGGAGCCATTTCAGAACTTTCATCAAGTTCAATAGTATTGAGAGGGGATTTTATTTTTGAACTATATTTTAAGGAAGGATTTAAGTAATTTTGTGGATATGAATTCGTAATCGGAACGTTTTCAGGAGAGTCTGCTATTTCGGGGTAATACTCATTTGGCCTAAAGGAGTTCGAGTCGAATTTAGGAACAAATCCTAAATATGTAGGTAGTATGTTAGTGAAATCTTTAAGAATATCTGGGGATACTGAACTAGTGGGACTTTTAACTGCGGTAGAAGTACTTAAAGGTAAAGTATTATACGTAGGAACATTAAAAACTTGCGGTTCTTTTCCTATATGATTATTAGCATAAAAATGGTCAGATTTTGATAATGTTTGAGGTCTTTGCGCGATTTTATTGTAATTAGGGACGCTTAAACCTTTGATTATTTCTGGTAGACTTTTAGTAAATGATTTACTTTCGAATGTATTAGGTTGATTTTCATCTATACTAACATTGTCTGATTCAAGGTCATTGTAATTACCTTCATTTGATTTTAAATCTTCTATGTATTGTGTAAAATGTTTTTTGAATATCGGTAACGGAAGCCAATTTTCAGGTGATATTGACATAGGGTTGTTGTAAAGTGGTGTCACTGGTATTGGACGTGGTCCTCCTATCAACTGATTGGTGGTCAGCTGAGGATCAATGTTGGTGGATGATAAGATGGGTGATGATGATGATTGAGAAGGTGATGGACCTTGGGTTAAGTCTTTATATTCTTGTGGACTTAAATAGATTGGTGATGATTGCGGTATTTTATTTTTAAAACGTGGTGTTTGTAGTTTTGGTGGTAATTGCATATATGTGGGAGGGAACTCTGTATTTAATAATGTAGTGTAAGGTGATAATTTTAGAAGATCAGGTACTGGAATATTGGATGGGATGTTAGGGTTTGCTGGTTTTCTATCAGTTGGAGAGTAGTCAGCGATTAATGGTTCAGATTTAATTTGTGAGAGGGGAATAAAATCTGTAATATCTATTAGTTCAGCTTCCTCTGGTATTAACGAAGGTATGGAAGGCATTGGCCTTGATGTTTTGTATATTAATGAAGGCAATGTTTTACATGGTTGGGACGTTGTTAAATATTTGGAAGTAAAAGCTGGACGAAACTGACTTTGTTTGTTATAACTCAGTGGTGATAACATATATTTTAAATCAGGCATATATTCATATGGCTCTGTTGTTTCTATCATTTCTGCATCTATTGAATCGAGAGATAATGGTGATGATTCTGAGGCACTAATTGCTGAAATTTCAACAGGCTTAGCAGTGTTTACGATATTTGCTCTTATTGGAAGGACTGGTGAAGGCTCTACAATATCATAATTTGAATTTATAGGCATATTTGTCAGAGTACTTACTTGTGATTTAAAATGTTTATTAAACGGTGATTTTAAGAAAATATACGGTGTGGTTGATGATGGATTTATTGGCATCACAATCTCAGGTATTTCTGAGACCAGTGAATCATATGGACCAGAATCAGATGGACGGTAATTTGAAAGAGAAATATGTGGGCTCGTAACTGATGGAATAGCTTCTATAGGAAAGGCTTCAGGGAATGCTGTATTTGTGTTAGAGAAATGCATTGGTAATAATGGAACATTATTTTGGGGAGCAGTAAATAAGGGTTTTAGCAATGGACTAGTAGATGGTAATAATTGTGGAGCACTATCTATTGGTAATTGAGAAACATACTGCGAGCTACTAGGAATTATGTAAGGTTGATATTTACTTGATTTTTGAGGCAATGTTTTTACTAAAGATTTTAATAAAGACGACGAGTATAATGGAACTGAAGATGTTATTGGACAAGAATATAAATTCTGAGGTTCCTGAGAAATATCTAGAGGTTTCAGATTTGAAAATAGAATACTTGTAGAAGGAGCTAATGTTGCTGATGAGATAATATTCTTTGGAGCGGGATATGATGGTACTTCTGTAATAAGTTTAAAGTCTGGATTTCTGAACGAGTTTCTACATGAAGGTGATGAATGAATTGGGGCATCATATACAGGAACATACGGAAGACTATATTGTGGTGCACTAGGATTATTTATTGGTTGCTTAGGGACTGTTTCTAATGGTAAAGAAGCATAAATTGGTAATAAAGATGGGGTAGCATATTGAACAGGTGGTAATTTTGGATGAGGTTTGGTAGTGTATTGTACATTAGCAAGTGATTGGGTTTGATAAGAATCTGGAAGCTGTAGGGGCTGAGTGAAATATTGTGATGAAGATAGTGGGACTGCGTATTGAACGCTAGATAACGGTGAGTTTGGTTTTAAAATATTTTGCGGGTTAGCTGTCGTATCCAAGGGTCTGCTTGGTATTTCACAAGAAACTGTTTCTAAAGGTTCTGTTAAGAAACGTGCTGGTGAGCTATATCTTGGAATACTGAGAAGAGGAGATAATTTATTTGTTGGTTTTTGGAAGTCTGTATCGTAAGACGTAAATAGTGAAGACGGTATAATATGATTTGTTAATGCTTGCTTTGGTATATGTGGACTAATCCTGGAGTAGGGAACATTAGAATGAGAAACAATGGGACTTGAAAATGGAACAGGCGAAAATGATGATGGTAAAGAATATTGTGGAGTAAAAGGTAATGATTGAGGTCTATTAAGACCTGTACTTTCAAGTTCAACCATATTAACAGACGGTAACACAGTATATGGTAAAGTAACTGATGGACTTTTGAACATGTTATCTATTGGACTGGTGAGTGCAGCTGATTGTGCATTATATGGTTGATAGTGAATTGGTGCTTCATATAATAGTGAACTATCTTGCAATGTTATCTGACCTGGTGATACAGAAGACGTGTATTGAGGAACTAGTTTTGTCTTTATTAAGTGTTTAGGTGGGGTTAAAGGAGTGATATATTGAGCAGTTATTGGCATTTCGAAAGGTGGAATATGTGATATGATTGGTTGAATATATTGATTATAATGTGGAATTGACGATGGTTTTACTAAGGAGCCTTGAGATGTAAGTGTCTTTGATTTAGGTTCATAGTGTGTTGATGGTAATTCAATATAATTATCCAGAATATGAGGCGAAATTAGTGGTTGTGATATTGGCGCAAAAACAGGCACAAGAGGTGCATTTGTTTGAACTTCGGAGGAAACTGGTGTTATTAGTGGGGTAACAATATTTCCTAATTCTCTTGGATCAATCGGTGGTGACGAATAATATGGAGAATATAATAATGGCTTTTTGTTCATTGGTAATATGTTATATAGACTTAGAGATGTATCTGTACAAGGTCTAGGTAATAAAGGTGATGATGTAGGGAAGTTAGGTGCAGAAGTTAACGGTGTTAGTGGTTTCAGTAACGCGTTGGACAAAATTGATGTTGGTAATGAGACTGGGTTCAGAAGTCTTGATAAACGGAATAGTGGTGTATCATCAAGTATATTTTGTGGAATAGTTTCAATTAAAGATGGTGGTTCCAATAACTGTGGGGCTGGACGTGGTTTTAATAGAGGTTTATCGAGTAGTCGAGTATACGGTGTCAGACGATGATGTTGGTATAACTTTGTTTGCAATAATGGTTCAGAAGCACGATTATTCACAGGTTCAAGATTGTCTTGTTTAATAAAATCTTCACAAGGCAAAGCTTCAGTAATCTCTTCTGGTGCTAACGTATATGATAGAGATTCCAAGGGATGTTTTAATTTCGGTTTTTCATAGAATTTGGCATCTCTATCATGACTGTATGCGCAAGTGCTTTCTTCTATAACATCATAAGAAGATCTTTCTTCTGTTAATGGTGAAGTTAGCAAATTGGATTCTATTGCATCGTCACAAGGTATATTTTGATTTTTGTGTGAACTGGACAAAGGTGACGTGAATGTTGGAATGTATGTGGAATAACTTATTGGTATTTTTTTTGTATTTACTGGTGGCCTTTGATTAGTATTTAGGAATGGGTTCACTGCATTGAAAATTGGTGATGTGTTCAGTAGTCTTGATTTTAATCCTGGTGTTGCTATTTTAGGATTTAATGATAAAGGTGTATTATATGACGAAAGACTGGAACTCGCTGGTGATATTGGAGATATGTAAGCTGGTGTAAGAAGATTTGAAGGTCGTGTCTGTGTATTAATAGGGGCTGGTAAAGAAGAATAACTGTATGTTGGTATACCAGGACTGAGATACGGTGTCAATAGACCAGTAGGAGTTGGTGCCATTGTACCGAGAGAAATTGGTGCAAGCGGATCAGAATATGTCGGTAATCCTGATGATTTTGGTAAGGGACTGAAGTATGGTATTGATAGAGGTTCGTATAAAACTGGTGTTATCGGACTTGTCATAGGTGGTGGTAGTATACTCATAATGTTCGGTGAACCAGCACTCGTGCCGGTTGGAATTGCACTAGCATGAATAGGTAAATATTGACTAGAATACGTTTGAGAAGGAATTTCTGATGGTATTGGTCTATTGTATGCTACTGTTGGTGAATATGGATAGTCTGATATTGGTGTTAATTTTGAAGGCTTAAATGGACTAGAATACTTTGGTGTAAGTGGTCTTCCTGTGTAAGGGTTGATAGACAACGGTAGAGGTGTCAGTGGGCTATCTACATAAGGTACATTGAATGGTACACTAGTACTTGGTGTTGAAATTGGTTTAGCGTAAGATACCGATAATGGGCTAGCATATATTGGTAATATTGGATTTGTAATCACTTTTGCCAATGGTGTTGTATAGATAGGAGATATTGGTGTAAAATATTCGGGTGGTAATTGACATGGCACATTGTCGAATTCATTTGACGCTGTTGGAAACTGTAATATTGTATCCAATGATGAACTAGGCAGAATTATCGGTGATTCTACGCATGGTTTTGACAATAGTTGCTGTAAATACGATTGCGGAGATTCAGTAGGTACTGTTACTAATTTCGGTGCTGGTCCCAGTTTTTCAGAGAATTGTGGGTGCAATATATTGGAATAAGGTTGTAAGTTGCATGGTGAGATATTTGGTATTTGTATCATGTAGGATATGTTTTGCGGATTGTACAAACGAATTTGTGGGTTGCAGATTGATGATGGAACCAATTTATCGGTAATAGGAATAGGCAACAGTGTTCTCGTTTTGATAAAGTCCGAGTTTACAATTGGTACAGTATCTAATAATGACGGTGAAACAATTTCACCTTCTTCAATATATGATGGTGTAATCAATTCTGGTGCTGGTCCAATGGCGTCGTCTGGTGTATACATATTAGGAATGGACAATTGAGGGTAGAGATTACCAGGGGAAGCTAAATCGAATAACGGTTGGAAATCTTCGGGAGTTAATGGTGTTAATGTATTAGAAATCAAAGGAACGGGAGTATTTCCGACTACTGGTCTGAAAGTAGGTAAAGTTTGAAGAATATTTTGGAATTTGAGAGGCTGTGGAAGCCAATAACGATCTATGAGAGGTTTCATTTGAACAAGTGGAGAATAAGGCGTGATAGGAATTTGAGATACTCCTTGGGCGTAAAGTGGAGATGGAGATGAAAAATAATTTGAATTGAGGCAAGGTAGTTTTCCAAAGGATTCCGCAGGTGAAAATTCATGTGTTGGGGAATTCATTGTTATTGGAGAATATTCAGTAAATGTTTGCAATTCTGTACAAGATGGTGATATATTTTTTTTATCTGATGATATTTTAGCTATTGATGACAGTAACTTGTAACATGTTTCTAGCTCAGATGGTGATAGTTGAGATTTTGTAATTGCATTAGTGAATTTTGATAATAGTTCTTGTAGATCAGATGTACTTAACGATGGTAGAGTAATTGGTTCTGGTGGTGACACTCCTTCTTCTAAGTCACAGGGTAATTCAGTTGTTTCACATTCACCAGGGTTAATAGCTGATGTCAATGATGATTCTGGTTTTTGGTATCGGGAGATTTCTGACAGTTCGAGTTCACTTTCAACGTCTACATGAGGACCTATAAGGGATGAATCCAAAGGTACTAAATTAGCAAGATCTGATTCTGGATGTAACTCTTCATTTATCATTTCAGTTTCATCATTAGAGAAAGGTACAATTGATAAATGTGGACCTACTAATGAACTATCTAGAAGATCTTTGGAGTCAAAGGCACGCGACACTTCTAGTGTCTCCTGATGTAAACTTGGACCTATTAAAGAGCTATCGAGTTGACTTGAGTTTAATACTGATGTCGTTGCTGAAGACTCTTTTGTTTTATGTAGACTTGGCACTAAAGATTTATCAAACGAATCGAAGGCAGTTGAAGTTTCTTTTGAGTTTATTTCATGGTATAAAGTAGGACCTAAAGAACTTTCAACTTGACTTGAAGTATCGATGGCTGCCAAAAAATCTGAAGCCTTTTTGCTGTGATTGATAGTTGTAGCTGCTAAAGAGGTTTGAAGTTGATCCACAGAGTCTAAGATCGGTGAAAATTCTCGAGAATCCATCTCTTGGATTATACTTGGACCTATTAAAGAGCTATCAAGATGAATTGAAGAATCTGAGGAGGTGGAAATTTCAGGTTTATCCAATTTGTGAAGTATACTTGGGCCTATTAAAGAATTGTCAAGTAGAGTTTCAGAATCAACAACATGGATAAGTTCTGATGATTTTGATTTATGTTTTAGAGTTTTAGATTCTTTTGTTAGTAAAGATATATTGCTATCATCTATAAGTGATGGTAAATCAGAAATTGGTTCCACAATTTTAAAGTCTGTTTCTTTAAATGGAATTAGCGAAATATCTGTGAGTGGTAGTTCTAAATTAGTTTCTAATGATGGTTCGTCAAGCTCTTCATTCAAATTTGTTTCTTGGGTAATGATGTTAAAGTTTGAATCAGCTTTTACTGGGTTTTTTAGTAACGTTGGTAATAATGATGAAGGTAAGATTATACTTTCCAGCTCTTCAACTTTATTATCTGTACTTTGAAGACTGTCTAGAGATATTGCTGGTACAGTTTTATCTTCTACAGCATTTACTACAATAGGCGAGTTTTCTAATTCAAGCCCAGGGCCAACGAGAGAGGAATCTAACGGTATCAATCTAGAAGAATCTGTTTCTAAAAGAAATTCTTCTTCTGTTATGTTTGAGGATAAATATTCAGTTGTTTTATGTAACTCTATACTGGGATCAGCTGCAGATAATGTTACAGCTGTTGTTTCATGCTGTAAGATTTTTGACTGATCAAGTAGGTTTACTAAATCTTTCTGAGTATGTATGGAAGGTGAATCTAAAAGTGTCAAGTCAGTAAGATCTGTTTCCAGCGGGATCATGCCATTGATAATTTGGATTTCATCACTGAGTAACGGTTTTACAGCAGATAATGATGGTAAATGTGAACCTATTAAAGAACTGTCTAGTAATAAGTTTGTAGGTTGATTTTGAATGTTCAGTTTTGGTGCGATTTGTGACGATATTGTAATTGGTACTTCGGTTTGTGATGTAAGAATGTCACTTTGGGAATTTATAGAATCTAGTACTATTGGTGGGCTTCCTATTTCTAAGTGAGGGCCTATCAGAGTTGAATCTAAGGGTAAAGAAATATCTGATTCTGATAGTAACACCTCATTTGCATTTCGGTTTACATCACTGAGTACAAAATTGCTATTAGATAACTTTGATAAATGTGGACCAATCAGAGAACTATCTTTTATCATTTTTGTTGGTTCATTTTCAAAGCTAGAATGTGAAGATGGTAGGACTGTAGTGTCTGATAGAACAGTGTCACTTTGGGAGTCATTTGATTCTTGCATTAATGAGCTTTCTAGTTCTAAATGAGGACCAATAAGAGATGAGTCTAAAGGTGACTCTTCATAACCGCTTCGGTTTTCGTCTTCAAGAACGGCATTTGTTTTTGATATTATAGGTTTACTTATTAGAGAACTATCGAGTAGTAAGTTTGAATAAGGTACCTCAAGAGTTTGCGAACTAGCTTTGCTGTGAGCATCAGTGATTTCTGTTTCTAAAGAGTTGAGGATCTTTGATAGAGGTATACCATATTTTAATGATAGACTTTGTAAATCACGTTCCAAGGCGGATGTTGGATTCAAATTCATCTGAATTGGTTGCGTGTAAACTGGCGAAGAGGGCGCGTATCCTGGTGGAGTCATTTCTAAAATATTTTTTATTGAATAGAGCTGGTCAGGGACTGATGAAGAAACTGTTTTTGATAGTAATGGTTTAAGAATTTGATTTTGCTGTAGAACAGCAGACGGTGTTAAATAATTATTAACAATAGGTGAATAGTTTCTTATATTTTGGTCAGGTAATGTGGTATACGGTAAATATGGAATATTGTTCCAAAGATTTTGACAAGGTAATGCATTTGGAACCAAACCTGGCCCTAATAACAGTGGGTTTACAGGTGAAAATGCAGTGTTAGGTAGGAATGAAATTGGTTTCGTTTCTCGTGGGTAGTCTCCATTTAGATAGGGATAACTTTGGTCTAAAGATAAAGAATCAAGTGTTGGAATTTTAGGGGCTGGTTGTAAAGGAGCTACAGGCAATAATGTTTCAGAATACGGTGGCATGAAATGAGGTGTTTTTAAGTACGGGTTTACGAAGCAAGGAATTGAAGTATATGGATATCTGTTTTTACCTAGTGAACATGGAATCATTGTTTCTTTTGAGTTATGGTCAAATGGTGAATATTTGTTGTATCCCAAATCTTGGTTAGGTTTACGTGACTGTAAATAAACTGGAATCTGTTCCAGAGGACAAAGTGAGTTCACTGCGTCTTTGAAGCTGTTAGGCTCAACTGATAAAGGAGCTTCACTCAATTGATAAGTTGTAGATGTTCTATCTAAATCAGTATTCGATTTAGGTAAATATAATTTTGATGGCAATACGGTTTTTGGTGGCATTAGTGCATCTGCTTCTAAAAGATACGGTTCAGTAGATAACGATGGTTCTAGAATATCGACACTGAGCGAGGGAACAGTTTGAAATAAACTTGAATCTTCGACTGGTATAGTATAATCTGGTTCAGGACAAATACTGTCAGTAACCTGTTTATTTTGATATTCTGGTAACGACATAATGGATTCTCGCGGTAAAGAGTTTACACCACATGGTAAATGAAGTTCTTCAATGCGTGAATAGGAAGGTAGCCAGCTAAAGCCGAAATTTAGGGGTGAATATTTAGAACCTTTGTTTAGTTTTACAACACACTCAACAGGTGGTGATGGGAATATATTTGATATTTGAGGCCTAGTAGTTTGATGTTCAAAATCAGAGTCCAATGGAGAATAATAAGAAGTTTTACTTGGATGATCCAAGTTAGACTTCAATGGACTACTTTGAGAAGCACCTAAAGGTAAATCTAAAGTAGCATAAGAAGGAAAAGACGACTGTAAATGACCGTCTGTTTCCAACACTTTTGCTAAGTCTTTTCCCAAAATTGGGACAGTAGTGAATGGTGATAATGGTATACTAGGCAGATGAGAATAATCCTGTAGGAATGCAGGTCCTTGTCGATTTTCAGAAGGAATTGCGTCTAGTTGTGATTCTGTATAGTCTGAAATTGCAGCAGTCAGAGATGACGTTAATTTAGGTTCATTATAAATGTAAGGAGTTGATTTCAATTTATTCTCTGGAGTCATAAGCTTTTTATCTTGCAAAATAGGTTCATTAAGATGTAGTTTATTTGTGGATGAAAAATCATGAGTGTTGTCAAAGTCAATATCGATAGAAGTTTCATTGTTTTCTCCTAGTTCAATAAAAGAATCATCATCGAAAGTTACATTTTCATCTTCTGTAGATGGTTCATAATTTTCTGTAGAGTTACCATTGTCATTTTCACATTGTATGTCAAAATTTTTGAGAGAACATTCTTCATTTTCTAAGTCAAGATCGATGCTAGTATTATTTTCATTAAATTCTATAGTATCAAAAGGTGTCTCTTTATAAAAACTAGTTTGATGTGTATCTGTCTCATTTGTATTTTCCAGTAATTCAAAATGATCATTTGGTATTTCACCTGTTATATTATCTATCTGCGATTCTACATAAAATTGTGCTTGATTTATGTATTTGTTAGGTACTGCAAAATTCTTACTGATATTTACAATTTTCGTAACATTACCTGTCGTGTTGTCTGGAATAAATTGCTGATTAGCATTTATATTACAAATAGACGGATTTAAAATATTTTGAGTAGATTCTCCTACATATTCTAAGTTTGTTATATCGTCAAAAACTGCAGAATTTGTATTAACATCGTTTATCATAACCTTTTCATCATCATTTAAGTCACTATAAATATGATGTTTCTTATTTGAAGACTTAGCCACATTAGTAAAAGCTGTATCAGCAATTTCAGAAAGCTCATCTAATTCAATTTTTATAGGTTTAATGCCATTGAGTTTTTTATCAATTTCCTCATCTAAAAGTACAAATTCGTTTTTGTCCCTGTCAACCTCAACGTATATTGTTCTTGGTTTTCCCGTTTCTTTGTCTTTTGGAAGAAAAACCTCAAAATATCTATGTTCATTATTAAACTCTGGAACTAGTTTAATATGGTTTCCGTTTTTCCATTTATGATGATGATTTCTATGATGAGTATTTTCTATTTTATTATCATCAGATTCGTTGGCATTATGATCTACTTTATCTATATTATGTCCACCTTGATTTGTATGTAACCTTTCTGCTTCACTGACATTAGTCGAATTTTTAATTGGCCCTTCATTACTATAGCTAGCATTCATATTAATACTTGCCGTATCTAAAGAGCTATTTTCTTTTATTTTCCAATTTAACGGTGCATCACTTTTCTCAATATTTTCAGCAGTCAAAAGCCAGTTATCGAATTTCATTAACAAATCGTCAAATAACTCTTTATCAATATCTAAGGTACCAATATTTTGATATTCGTGGTTCACAAAATGATAGAAAGTGCATCTCATGTCTGTACCGTTGCAGGACTCTTGAGCTTTGTTCATTATTTCAAAGATGTTTGAGTCTGCTGATATGCAGGCGACATCTTTTGGAGGTAGCACATGTCCTGGTATCTGAAAAAAAAATGGGAGGAGTTCATAATCATTACCAGCTTTCGTTTTTCCTGGTTGACAAAGGCCACTTTGTATACACGCCCTTTTTTTAAAAAATAATGTGGATACTAAAGAAAAAAATACGCAGGCTGAATGACTATAACCTATTCGTATTGCAAAAATGATGAACTTCCATACAAACTTTCATCTCCATTTGATCGATTTGATTGTATCGTTAAAACAGCATGAAAATCGGTTCAGTAGTTTTTGAGTTTATCGCGAACAGACAGACAGACGCGGCGGAGAACTTTGTTTTATAATATGAAGTGATTACAAGCACTTAGACCCAGCGGTTTACTCTATGCGTTGGCTGTCAGTGAATGAACGAGTCTATAATTTTTATTAAGTTAAAAGTGGGGCATACCTACATACAAAAATTAATTAAAAAGTAACTGAATTAACTCTACTAATTACTAATTATCATCTAGCCATTCAGTACATTACATGATATGGTTTAACACTATTGCTGAGCATGAGGTCCTGGGTTCGGTTCCCAGGACAGACAAAGTGTTATTGGGTTTTTCAGGCGTTATGTTATGTTATTACCTGAATTCCAAAAGGAACAATAGTGTTCTGATGTTTCTTCTGTGGCATGTCTGCATGACTGTCTCCATTGTGCGACACATCGTGGTGAGATGAAATATGCTCTGTGGTGGCACTGGATATGACTATTATTGAACCTGCAATAATGTAAGCTATTATTTTTACATCCAATCAATCTGTCTAGCCTTTTTCCCAACTATCTTGGGATCAACTTCCAGTCTAACCGGATGCAGCTGAATACCAGTATTTTACATGGAGCGACTGCCTATCTGATCTCCACAACCCAGTAACTGAGTAATACGATACCCCTTGGTAAGTTGTCAGACTTTCGGGCTTCTGACGACCCGTAACGACTGTCCATCCACGAATGACAGCCGGGACCAACGGATTAACGTGCTTTCCGAGGCACGGAGGAGTCGCGATATGTAAAGATGGTCACACATCTACGGACCAACCCCGGCAAGCCTTGCGGCTGTTATTACTTAGCCACGAGCTCCTCGCTTATTTTTACCCGACTACGGCGAAGAAAAAAGGAGGGTTATGATTTTGACCGGTATGTATGTATGTATGTATGTATGTTCATCTGTTCCCTCCTATCTTCCAAACCACTTATCACAATTTGACAAATGAGGTATCGTTAGAAGCGTCGTGATTGTCCGCTGGTTATAGGCTATGTGAAGTTATATTAAATTAAAAATGGCGCCCTCTACAGGACACAAAGTGAGGAACTTAAAAAAAAATATGGATTAATCGTACCATGTTGGGTATCAAATGAAAGGGCTTAATGAGCACATTTCAAATATATATATATTATAACCCCAAAATAATTTAAAAAAAAATCAAGTAATAAAAAAATCAAGTAATAAAAAAACTCAAGTAACAAAAAAAACAAGTACTTAATAAAAACTAAAACCCAACTACGACTTAAAAGGTATAAACAAGACACCACAGACAGACAAATTAAAAATCCGGAGTCACACGTGTTAGGGCATAAATCGAACAGATTACGTGTGACTCCGGATTTTTAATTTGTCTGTCTGTGGTGCTTTGTTTATATCTTTTAAGTCGTAGTTGGGTTTTAGTTTTTATTAAGTACTTGATTTTTTTTTAAATTATTTTGGGGTTATAATATATATATTTTTGAAATGTGCTCATTAAGCCCTTTCATTTGATACCCAATATGGTACGATTAAACCATTTTTTTTTTAAAGTTCCTCCCTTTATGTCCTCTAGAGGGCGCCATTTTTAATTTAATGTGACTTCACATAGCCTATAACCAGCGGACAATCACGACGCTTCTAACGATACCTCATTTGTCAAATTGTGATAAGTGGTTTGGAAGATAGGAGGGAACAGATGAACATACATACATACATACATACATACATACATACCGGTCAAAATCATAACCCTCCTTTTTCATCGCCGTAGTCGGGTAAAAACTAAAACCCAACTACGACTTAAAAGGTATAAACAAGACACCACAGACAAACAAATTAAAAATCCGGAGTCACACATGTTAGGGCATAAATCGAACAGATTACGTGTGACTCCGGATTTTTAATTTGTCTGTCTGTGGTGTCTTGTTTATACCTTTTAAGTCGTAGTTGGGTTTTAGTTTTTATTACTTGATTTTTTTAATTTGTCTGTCTGTGGTGTCTTGTTACATACATAATTATTTACTTAAGGTTTTTACCAGTCGTTACCTAAGGGTAGTCAGACAGAAGCCCGAAGGCTGACAGCCAGTTTTACCAAGGGATATCGTGTTACCCAGTAACTGATTTATGGAAATCGAGTAGTCACATTTTTCTTTTTACAAGCTTTATATTAGCTTGCTCTGTTCGTATGTGTTTCCGGTTACTCCTTTTGTCATCAATTTTTCAAGCACTTCTTGGCGTCCGATTGAACTGAAACTTGGCATACTTATACAACTACCGAGACATTTTGAAAAAATGACACCATGGAGCTCGTCTGATGATGGAGCTGGAAGTTGGGCATAGGAACTCCTCAATCAAACAAGATAGGACCATCCTGTTTGGACTCATTAGCTATGTATTAACATGTGCTTTGACACTAGGTGGTGTTCAGGGTCTGATGATAGAGCCGGAAGGTGGCCCTGGTAAAACCATTTTTAGTTCATTAAAAGTTTGTTTTTAAAAAGATTTTTACTCATATTTTATTCTAATTAAGTTTTCTTTAGTAATCCATACCCTTCAAAGCAGAACAAAGCTGCTGCTTGGCGACAGAAAAGGTTATATTGACAAAGAATAAACATTCTTGGAAAACATAAGGGAGTCGAGTTTAAAAATAAAATAAAAATTACGGTCATCATCTTCCTGCCCACTGATATGAGTTTTCATAGTTATTAATTTGGCCGCTAAAAACGCCAGATATGGATTTTCATAGCAACACTGCCGACCGCATTTTCACTTGTTTTTGACCAGTACAACAATTTCGATTATCTCGAAGAGTGCTCGAATTTCCAAGCATGTTTGAGAAAAATCATAACATCAAAAATTTAAAACATTAAAAACAAAAATTTAAAACATCTTTTGTCTGTTAAGTTCACACGGTTGGCATGCATTTACTTAGTGATTAATGGTGCAAGTGGGCCAACCTAAATGATTATCCGTATTCGTAAGTAGGTATTAGTAAATTACTTTCTGTTGCCATTTTTCTATAGAAGTACCTACATAAAAAAGTTTCTCGTACCTAAAATAAGATATTATCTTAAATTATAATCTTCTCCTTTCCACATTCATCAAAATATTCCCAAACCCCATATGTATTCTTAAGCCTTCTCAGAATTAACCCGTCATGGCTAAACAAAATTAAAACAAATCCACAAGATGGCCGCTATTAAGCCAAAACATTCAACAACGCTCAGGTGTTTTACAAGAGGGCGATTTGTATTTGTTTGCCTTGTTATAATTTATTTCCTTAGAGCGATTTTAGACTGTATTGTTTGGTTTGTTATTTTATTTTGAGCGGATGAGCTCACAGATTGTATATTTCTATTGTCGCTTTACCAACAAATAAGAACAAAAACTTTTTACATAAAAAAACTGACTAAAAAAAAAACACTAAAAAGTGAAAAATAACTTTAATTTCGGAAGTCCGTGTCCTTGGTTTCCAATTTTCGACTTTTGCCACCGACTTCCGAAATTAAAGTTATTATTCACTTTTAGAGTTCGTTTTCGGCGTTTTTTGCTCTATCTTATTAAGGTGGATGTACTAGGGTAGCCCGCGATATTCAAACTTTCTTACGTTTTTTGCAATTTGCAGGTCAGAATCAGCAATACAACTCTCTAAGTTCATGTAAGTGCATGGAATGAGGATTTCCTGCAATTTTCATTCCATGCACTTAGAAAGTTATATTGCTGATTCTAATGTTAATAATTCTGTAAATCCATATTTGTTACGACCGCTACAATTCTCTCTTCTTTTCATGTGGAGTGACTAACCTATCATCCAATGACTTCTCCCGCTCTGGGCAGAGCGGAAGGGCGTGTCAGACTTTTACTGACTAAAACCCACCCGTGTTCCTTCAGTTGCCTGTTGCCAAGGTCCCGGTATCCCTTTCGGACTAACCCTGGAGTGACTAACCTGGTGCCAGATTTTGAATGCCGCCTATGTGCCTAACTTAGCTTTACCTACATGCCGTGGAAATGACTGTCATTGGGTGCGTCGTTTATGGATCATCAATCAAATGCTTGTGATGTGACATTTAATTTGGCTACTTATTGGTGATTTAAGTTTGTAACACGTCTCTTTTGACACGTCACCTCACGACGATAGTGACTCGTGTCGGTTGACGTCATCACGGTAACGCCGGCTGTCGCTGAAGATCAGCGCTGTGGCTCTGTCTCGCATTGGGTTTGCGCTGAGCGATGGCCGTTTCGCGTGGAAGTGACATATTTTCCCGCAACTTGTTCTATTTTGTGTTTTTTCTTAGCGTCTTGTTTCACCGCAAATAAACGTAGTTTTATTTTAAACAAAATAATAGGTAGGTAACCTATTTACATAAATGGTAGACCTATTTACATAAATACGCTAACAGACAAAATAATAATAATAATAACGTACAGAATCATAGTGCATCAAAAAATTCGTCCGCATCGCCAACATCGCCGCATTGTCAACAGGAAAAGTGTCCAAAAGGCTGGCAGCATTGCCACGTTGTACGGCGATGCTAATTCTTTGTCCAAAAAATGGCCCGAGCAAAAGAACATTTTTTTTTCTTTTCTTGTACGGTGGCCGTAACTGTCAAATTCCGATCGTTCAAATCCGCCATCTTGGAATTTCTTCTTCACTTTATATTCAACTCACGCCGTTACTTATTCAGAGAAGATTTGAAAAGAATGTTTTTTATAAGGACGGCTTTAATGTTCAGCATTATTTAATTGTTGAAAGTTCACAATGGAATCGTGTCTCGAGTTTTTATTACCGACTTCAAAAGATGAGCTCTGCATTTGTCGCGTTTTTAGGGTTCCGTAGCCAAAGGGTACGAACGGGACCCGCCGTCCGTCCGTCTGTCACAAGGCTGTCTTTTGAACCGTAATAGGTGGACACTTGGCATTTTCACAGTGTGTACAGACGCCAGCACATCAAGCTATCCGAAACTGTCAAACTTTGGCGATAAAATTTAAAATCTAAAGAAATTTGACAGATTGTAGTAGGTTGATGTGCTGGCGACTGATAGCAAAAAATAATAAAAATATAATAAAGTTAAAAAATGGCGGTCCACTTAAATGAAAAATATTATTTATACCATGCCCCCTCTAAAAAGCTTATTTTATTCACTGAAAACAGTGAATAAGAAGCACTTTTAATCACTGTTTTGGTGTTTGAATTTTGAACACCAATTTGTTCGAACTCCATCTCAATGATATACAAACTCCTATTTGATTTGATGTTCTTTGCTGTCATTAGTAAATGGGCGCTATTTTAAATAATGTAAGTTGTACGAACAAAAAGTTTAATGTTTTCAAGTGATGAAGGAGATGTGTTTAACACCTGAGTTAATGAAAGAGAGGGCGGCCGATATAGTAGAACATTTGCTACCTAACAAATCACAGCTGGTTTACATTAAAGCCGATACGATGAGTTTTGCAAATGGAAAAATGAAAATCAAGCTGAGCACATTTTCAGAGTCTGTTTTCCTAACTTATTTTAATGAGTTGTCGAAAAAGAAGTCATCGACATTATGGAGTATGTATTCTATGCTTCGGTGAAGTTACTATAAAAAACAAGGCATAACATTGACATATCAACATACTCGAAGTTGCAAGTTCTTTTTCTCGTAGTCATGGTATAAAGTATAGTATGCAACTCTTGAATAAAACGGATTTATATCGAGGGCCATGAATCGCTCGCGTCGTTCAGGATTCTAACACTTGAATCACTTCCTACGGTCGTGATTCAATCATCATGAATCACTCCCTACGGTCGTGATTCAGTCGTTAGAATCCTTCACTTGTTCGTGATTCACCTATGGCCCTCGCTTTAAATCCATCCTTTATTCACTAATTGCATAATATACTATTTTCGTATTGAAAAAAATGTAGTGTTAAATATTGTAAGGTGATACGGAACCCTACCTGTGCGAATCTGACTCGCACTTAGCCGGCTTTCTTTATTTACACATTGAATTCTCCAAGTTATCTGGGCCGATTTAGGTACGTGATTATTTTGGTAACTAAAGGAAGTCCGCGATTCTGCTGAGTCCATACGCCTGGCAACTATAATCTTACCGCGTGGTGTCGTGTTACCCAGTAACTGGGTTGTGATCACGGGGCTTAAAACGGCTACTTTGACAGAATCATAATCCATACTAATATTATAAATTCGAAAGTAACTCTGTCTGTCTGTATGTTACCTTTTCACGCCTAAACCACTGAACGGATTTCGATAAAATTTGGCAAGGAAATAGATGACATCCCGGGAAGGACATAGGCTACTTCTTATCGACATAACACGTGGGCAAAGCCGCGGCCGGAAGCTAGTAGGAAATATTATGAATCATCGTAAAATGTCACAAACTGTCAATTTATAAAATTATCTGTGTGTAATTATGGTCAACAAATTAGGAAGTGCTTTTGTGTCTTAGAGGTATTGCTAATGATAGCTGGGAATTCAGGAAATTAATTGCTTTTAGAGGAATTGCTAATGTGGCCGGTTTAGGCCCCCAGAGAGGCAGTCTCTTCAAGTACCTAACATACTGGTATTGAGCGCTTTCATAATTTCTAACGTCATATTATCGTGAACGACTACGACCATAAAATGTATGGAAATACGGGCACGCTATAACGATAACATGAACGGAAAACCAATCAATCTGCCCGCCTTTTCCTAACTATGTTGGGGTCGGCTTCCAGTCTTACTGGATGCAGCTGAATACCAGTATTTTACATGGAGCGATTGCCTTTCTGACCTCCGCAACCCAGTAACTGGGTAATACAGGCAGGTGTATTATTATTAGTCATTTTCATTTTATATTCTTAATTTAATTTAATTATATTATATACGCTTGTTTGTTTTTATTTATTGTGATTGAAATTTTAATTTTTTATGATCTTAAATGGATTGAAATAAATTATTTTTGAATTTTAATACGATACCCGTTGTTAAGACTGGTTGTCAGACTTTCGGGCTTCTGACGACCCGTAACGACTGTCAAAGATCCACGAATGACAGCCGGGACTAACGGCGTAATGTGTTTTCCGAGGCACGGAGGAGCTGATTTGATTTAATTTGAGTTTCGGTATGTGAAGATAGTCACCCATCCACGGACCAACCCCGGCAGGCGCAGCTTAACCTGATGGATCGACCCGTGCGGCTGTTATTACTTAGCCACGAGCTCCTCGAGCTCACAGAAATTTACCATAGATACCCAAATAATAAATCGTTCAGTCAAAGAAACCGGCCATATTTGACAGCTTTTAAACAATGAATCATTATGCTTGTTAATTAGCATAGTGATAGCGTGCTCAACAGTAGTTAATTTGTTGTTTTTTTGTTAATTAATTGTTATAAATCTGTGAGGTCGCTTTCATTAATGATGCCTAGTATTTAGCTTACAGATTTATACCTTTATATAAATGCGGAAGTGTGTCTGTCTGTTTGTCTCTGCTATTGGGCTTTCCGTTAGGAATTTCTCTAACTCCGGGCTAGAATTTTGGCGGTGTAATACCCCCGTTCCTCGGTGCGCACGTTAAGCCATTGGTCCTGCGCCTGATCTCTCTTCGGTCGGGTCGGATTGCCGTCCCATCATACTATGAGAGTGAGGGAAGAGAGACAAAGAAAGAAAAATGCGTTTATTGGCATTACAGAAAAAAAAACACCCCAAAACTATGCGAATGCACCTGTGTACAAAGGTACAAAAGTACCTACTTGTAGAAGTGAGGCGTATTTATCCCCGCTGATAGAAATAACAGATATTAAAAAATAGCAGACAGCAGTTGCTCCTAACGATAAAAAAAATCAAGTAATAAAAACGAAAACCCAACTACGACTTAAAAGGTTTTTCACACAGACAGAATTAAAAATCCGGAGTCACACGTGTTAGGGCATAAATCGAACAGATTATTGGGTTTTCATTTTTATTACTTGATTTTTTTTTAAATTCTTTTGGGGTTATAATATATGTATATATTTTTGAAATGTGCTCATTCAGCCCTTTCCTTTGGTACCCAACACGGTACGATTAAACCATATTTTTTTATTTATTTAATGTTACTTCACATAGCCTTTAACCAGCGGACAATAACGACGCTTCTAACAATACCTCATTTGTCAAATTGTGATAAGTGGTTTGGAAGATAGGAGGGAACAGATGAACATACATACATACATACATACCGGTCAAAATACCCTCCTTTTTTCTTCGCCGTAGTCGGGTAAAAAATATCTGTTGGTACTTAAAATCATAGATCCTCAAGACTGTTACCGCGGCTGTTACTGTTAAAACTTCGGATACGATTTTCGACTTTAACTAAAATAAATATGTAAAAACGTATTTATCATCCGTACAAAAATAACAGGCTGTTATTTTATAACAGATAGATACGATATTCGACTTTAAAACAAAAGAAATAAAGATGATATTCGATTGAGATACGTATTTATCAGCCGTACAATAATCACAGGCTGTGATTTAATAACAGATATTTGGATCTGTTATTTTTTTGTTACAGTCAGTGATCACAGATATCGTTTTTCACCTGTTACAACTTACAACCCATCTTTAATTAATTAACCCCTGTTGGCTGTTACGCTAAGAGGTAATTTCAAAAATATTTGAATCCCGTAGGATGTCGTAAAAGGCGACTGACGGAGCTTCTCAAACTCTAGGAAACCAAACCAAACGCTTGTAACGAAACCATAGCGCGATTCAGCCGGACGGGACAACGCCATCTATCGAGCACGCGGGTAAACTTTTACACTCATTCCGGATTTGTTGAAAAGTGATCTAGTCTATCTAGATATTTAATAGAAACTTTTTATTTTTCACTTTTTAGTTGTGGTACCTACCCCACACAAATTCGAATACCACTACCTGCTATGTAAATAACAGTGACGGAGTCAACTAAGATATCGTCTACATAGACTAAGTGGAAAAAATACGTAATTATTGAAGCTAACTCAAAAACTACGCAAGCAAAGTTAATAAAATTTATATGGGGTAGTCCCGTATAAATTTTATTAACTCTGAAGCATGACTTACCAAAAAAAAAAAGAATCATCAAAATCGATTCATCGTTATATACATACAAAAAAAAAACATACAGACGAATTGAGAACCTCCTCCTTTTTGAAGAAGTCGGATAAAAAATAGTTTTGTTTCAAAGAAGACTTAGTTTTTTTTTGTATTAGATAAACTGCTTATTGTCATGGTATTTGAGGAATGAGGAAAATGTTTTGACTATGAATTTCTAAGATGTAGGGGAAGACCAAACAAACGATGGATGGACTGTGTGAAAGATGATATGGCTGGACAGGGGGTGACTACCCGAGATAACGACTAATAGAGAATTATGGAAGAAAGGGACATGTTACGCCGACTACTCATAAATTGGGATAAAGGCAGGAGGGCTGATGATGGACTGCATTTTCAGATTTTTATTTTAACTGTGCATGCAGTCAAAATTTTACAAAAAATAAACTTACATATTAAAATCCAAGCCTTGATCGTTGGTAGTGTTTTCATATCGGGCACCGCATTTATTTGGCATTTAGACTTTTACCTAAAACAACAAAAAAACAAATGAATGTAACAAGCTAATTAAATTTAAAAATTTAAAAACGATTTTTTAATTTTTTAAATAGCTAAGAACACTCTCGATCAAGTCAACTTTCAAACAAAACCAAAAAAATCAAAATGTGTTCAGCCGTTTGGCAGCTACGATGGCGCAGACAGACACACAGATACGTTAAACTTATAACACCCCTCTTTTTCCGTCGGGGATTAAAAATAACGTTACCTACATCCTCGCCCTAGGAGGACATATAGTGCCCTTTCCCAGTTACTGGGTTTTGGAGGTCCGCTAGACAGTCGCTCTAACTCGACTGGAAGCCGACCACAACATAGTTGGGAAAAGGTAGGCAGATGATGATTTAACAGGTTATGTTTTAGTCTCAAGTAAATGGGGTCTAACCAATATTAGGGGACCGAGACGAGACCGATAAGTATTC
Source organism: Lithophane socia (assembly GCA_947522985.1). Classification (NCBI taxonomy): domain Eukaryota; kingdom Metazoa; phylum Arthropoda; class Insecta; order Lepidoptera; family Noctuidae; genus Lithophane; species Lithophane socia. Next base: position 1,082,044 of record OX383281.1, on the reverse strand, counting down.
AGTTTTTCTGTAAAGAAATTCTCATAAGCGGCCTTTTTTTTTTTTTTTTGATGTTAGTAAATCATCCAATGACTTCTCCCGGTCTGGGCGGAGCGGAAGGGCGTGTCAGACTTTTACTGACTAAAACCCACCCGTGTTCCTTCAGTTGCCTGTTACCAAGGTCCCGGTATCCCTTTCGGACTAACCCGTAACTCATTAACGGCCTGGAGTTCAAATTTTTTTGTGATCGATTGATAGCAAAGGGTTTGCCTCCATAGGACTTAAACATAACTGGCTAAATGTGGGAGTTACTATACCCGGGAAATAGCTGTTTTTTTTCGCGATTTCATAGTTGGTCCCGTACCTAATAACCAAAAACCTACCACCTATATACAAGTTAAACTAAAAACAGTTTAACTAACTTAAAGTTTGTAAAATTTATTTTTATATATTTATATAAATCCTACCTTTTCGAGATTAAAATAACGCAGTTTTTTACCCGTGAAACATTGAAGTACTTTAGATAAACACCGACATTTTCCTCGACAGCTGACACTAGAGTAATCAAACATTGTTTAAAAACATGGCTGAGACTAATTCTATGTTTTATCCTCGACTTAATTTCATGATAAACCATGTCGATAGACAGGCACCTCTTGTGAGATTGGAAGTCCATGTTAAAATAGTAGATTTACTTTTTTGCGGAAAAAGTGGTGTTTTAGAAATTGTTGATAGTACGGTTGGCCGTTGATTTAGCAATTTGTTACTAGGAATGCTACAATTTTCATTAATCATTTGGCGCATCAGGGATGTTTGCTGAAGCTTAAATGACTGGTATTCAGCTGCATTCGGTTAGACTGGAAGCCGACCCCAACGTAGTTGGGTAAAGGCTAGGAAGATTTTTAGGGTACCGTACCCAAAGGGTAAAACGGGACCCTATTACTAAGGCTCCGCTGTCTGTCTGTCCGTCTGTCACCAGGCTGTATCTCTTGAACCGTGATAGCTAGGCGGTTGAAATTTTTACAGATGATGTATATGTGTTGCCGCTATAACAACAAATATTAAAAACCAGAATAAAATAAATATTTAAGGGGTCTCCCAAACATCAAACGTGATTTTTTTGCTCGTTTTTGCTCGATATTAAAACGACAACAGGTAGACGCTTGAAATATTCACAGAAAATTTAGTTATATATTCACTATAAAAATAAATAATTAAATTAAAATAAAACAAATATTTAAGGGGGCTCCCATACAACAAACGTGATTTTTTTGCCGTTTTTATAGATTATGGTACGGAACCCTTCGTGCGCGAGTCTGACTCGCACTTGGCCGGTTTTGTTGTTATAATTTCGAGAGATATACGTCCAGATTGCGCGTTGATGTCCTATACCCTGTAATGCTGGGGCCACACCTACGTTTAACGACATTGCCCATCATCGCCTTAAACAACGCGGTAATTGTTCCGATAATTATAGCGGTAAATTCACTAGCGACACTTGAATTGTCAACGTCAATGCTCATTCTGATTAGCGATAAAGTTGCAAGTAATGTTCCTTCCTTGAATTTCAAGATGGACGTTGACGCTGCTACCCAAAGGGTAAAACGGGACCCTATTACTAAGGCTCCGCTGTCTGTCTGTCCATCTGTCACCTTATGAACCGTGATAGCTAGACAGTAGAAATTTTCACAGGTGATGTATATCTGTTGCCGTTATATCAACAAATACTAAAAACTAGAATAAAATAAATGTTTAAGGGGGCTCCCATACAACAAACGTGATTTTTTTGCTCGTTTTTGAAAACGACAACAGGTAGACGCTTGAAATATTCACAGAATATTTAGTTGCTTAGTCACCATTCCGACTCGCACTTGGCCGGTTTTATTATATGAATTTACTTTATTATTATCCCACAAACATCCATCATGATCATGAAACATCCATCATACATCATCACGACGTGAAGGTAAGGGTGGGAGCGAGACAGAACACTTTATTTTTATTTTATTTTATCATTAGGTACCCACATTATTTATTTATACACGCACAGTCATGCCTGCGGTTTAATTTTCACGTTACGTATTTAATAATATTTATTCATCTATTTCGCTTTGTTAAAGTCATATTATATTCTAAGTACTGTTTATTTTATTTATTTTATTGCCTGTTTATTAAATGTACAAATGGTGGAACCTGACTCGATTTCCGTACGTCTTTTTTCGGGTGACCACTGAAAATCAGCGCTGTGCTGTGGGTCCCCATAGCGCAGCATCATGCTGAGTGGAAGCCTTCTTGTCACAGTCATGACGTGCAGCTGCCGATTATTTATCTGTATACTCTTGATCTCATATGTTTTTTTTTTATCTTTTATTTTTAATTGTATTTAGATCTATTTTGGTTAAAATTGCTGATCTTTTAGTATGCACGTGTTTCTGTGACAAATAAACCTATTTTTCTTTCTTTTTTTCTTTCTTTCTTTCTATCATCATCAAACATCATCCCACAAACATGGTTCTTTTTGCAGAACTTCGAGAAGCTCAATAGCTTTCTCGTTAGTCCAGTCCATAATCGGCTGATCGACTCCGCTATAAATAAGTACGTGCGATCCCGTCGCGCTCACGGTGCACAATGACAAACGTAAGTGTGGCCGCTTCATTCAACGCAATAATTCGCGAGGTAAATCTTTTAGATCTGCCTAAAATACTGCCACCAGAGTTATCGCCCAACGTCAAACGCCAATGTGAATGCCGTTTTCAAATTCTCGCGGTAAGTTGTGGCTACACCTACGGTTAACGTCCATCATCGCCATAATCAATGGCGTTTCCAGTTGGTGTGGCCCCAGCATTAGTGACATCAACACGCAATCTGAACGTCGTGGAAAGTAACACGCAGAATTACTTTTGGTATTCATTTATAAATGGATAAATGGATTGGGTATAAAAAACTTACATTTACTTGCATGCATTACCGCATTCTTTACCAAATTCAACTTTGAAGTCGCAACAACGAATTGTTACTTCTATTGAAAACAATAATTAATATATTGCACTTTATTGAAACTATATCTATTAGAACACAATGATAAAAAAGGAACCACTTATGAAAATAAATTCATTCAAATACAACATGTATCATAAATGTTAGGTCATATTTCAGGGTGTGGTACAGACATCAAACTGGAAAACGTTCTCAATGGAACCAACATCGTAATTGCGAAAAAAATATCAACTGTCCCATACAAAACTTCAATAACTAGGAACTCGACCCAAATGTGTTGGGCGGCTGATAGTTTTTTCGCGATTACGATGTTGGTTCCATGGAAAAATTTTTGAGTTTGATGGCACACCTTTTATAAATGGCTGCCCCGTTGGTCTCGTGGTCGCAAACGCGACTGCAGAGCGTGGGGTCCTGGGTTCGATTCCCGGGTCGGGCAAAGTGTTATTGGATTTTTCCTTTAGGAATTTCGTAGTAACAGCCCGGAGTTTGGAAGTTAGCGGTGTGATATCCCCGTGCCTCGGAAAGCACGTTAAGCCGTTGGTCCTACGCCTGATCTCTCTCCGGTAGTGTCGGATTACCGTCCCATCGGACTATGAGAGTGAGGGAAGAGAGAGTGCACTTGTGTCTGCGCAAACACTTGTGCACTATAATATCTCCCGCGCCGAAGGCTAGTCTCCGTTGAGATTGGCCGCCGTGGCCGAAAATACGGTCTGGAGGACTATTATTATTATTATTTATAAATGGCTACACCTTTTTGTACATCGATTCTGTAAAATTCAAACAACAACTCGCATCTCACATCGCTATTCACTCTCACTTCGAATTTTGAATGGGGTTCGAGTGCGAAGTGAGCGTCGAAGTGACGGGGGAATTACCTTACTGAATGCCACTTCTTACGTCATCTCATACTTTATGTGTCAAAATCTCACGGTCAATTTAGTTCAACTCACTGACAGGCTCTCAAGGGTAGCGCTAGTGTATCAACCGAGTTTTTAGAATGCCAATTAAGAAACTCACAGCGGATTCTGTTCGAAGTTTAGAATGAGGTCTTACAGAATCACACATATTAGAAATGAATTCAGAAAATATGTATCTATTCAATATTTTACACACTACCTACAGTATGTAAGCGCCCGCACGGTATTTCGTCAAATAGAATAATAATTTTATTTATAAGTCATAAAAAAACAACGTAATTATTAATGTTATTTTCAAAAGTGGTACTATTACTTTTTATCAATAAAACTGGACTACATCAATATCACTTCTAAATTCAACTGGCTAAGGTAACTCAAACATGTTTTCAAAACATAATTATTTTCTATAAAACTATGTAATTAAAAATATAAAAATAAATCCGTCACAGTCCCATTATCTATTGTTTTTGTTAAAATTAGAACTGTTTATGGATTTAAAAAAAGAAATTGAAAACAACGTTACAGTTGATGCATCTTTGGTTATGGTTTTAGTGATGTTTTCATAGCTGCAACGTGTGAGGTTGAAGGTTATGCAATTTATAAATGTCAAGTTGACATATGCGCTTATTGCGCACATGTAACGGTAATTACTCGTCTGCATAACATCACGCCTGTAAACTCCAAAGGGTTAGGCAGAGGTGTATAGATCTACAGCTGTTCCATACATTTTTGTTCACTTAAATCGACAAAATGTAGGGAACAGATGATTATTTTTTTAGCGATTTCAAGGTTGGTCCCATAGAAAAAGTTGTTCAAAATGTTGAGTACAATGACCCCTCTTCGGGTTTAGCATAAACAAAAATAATGTTGTATACCACAGAGAGAGAGAGAGAGAGAGAGATAGAGGTGTACCTACAATTCGCCAGTTATGTTTAAGTCCCATGTAACAGGCGGCGAGCCTATTGCCATCAACCAGGCACAAATCCAGACTCCGGGCTGCTACTGAGAAATTCCAGATGGAAAACCCCGATAACACTGCCCGACCTGGGAATCGAACCCAAGACCTCAGTGCTCAGCGGTAGCGCTTGCGAACACTAGACCGACGAGGCAGGCAATATTTCTGTTTTAATATTTATAGTGATTTTTAACCGACTTTAAAAAGGAAGAGGTTCTCAATTCGTCTGTATGTTTTTTTTATTTGTTACGCGATTACTCCGCCAAATATGAATTGATTTTAATGGTTCCTTTTTGTTTGGTAGGTCATGCTTCAGAGGTGGTCCTATACAGGGTGTTAGGGTAAACACCGTTATCCTTGCAACCAGTGGTTTGGTTTCATTTATAGAACGTAAAATCAATGGAAAATCACAACTTATTTTTCTTTTTTTTTAATCTACATTTTACCACAAGAGACGTAAGTTCGTTGCCCTATGCGCTAGGGCAACGAACTTGCGTCTCAACACAGGCGGGGGGTGCGGGATGTGATCTGACCGGCCGCAAGCGCAACCCCTCCCTCAGTCAGTCAGCTGTTTCGCTAGCAAGCACGGTGTCAGATAGAAACTTTTTAAAATCTTTTACTGAAAATAACGTTTTTTTTTGTTGTGTTTGGTCATCTAATTTTATATTTAAGTCAACTACCCATGGTTTGAATGACGAGTGTTTACCCTTGCAGCCTGTATAAATTTTATTAACTTTGCTTGTGTGGTTTTTGAGTTAGCGTCAGCTCAAACCGCTGCGCTGCGCTCACTTTTTAACAATTATGGAACTTATTTTCTTCACAAAAAGGTATCATATCAGTACGAGTACACGTACGCTGAGATGCGCGGCGCGTGTACCTTATTGTGTAGTAAATAAATTCGATATTGTATTGGATCATAAAAAAGTGCGCGTCGCTTCGCGTCTCGGTGTGAACTCAATAATACGTATTTTTCCTGCAGAGATTACGGACATTCCCTCTCACAGAGAGGAGGCCTGTGTCCCAGCAGTGGGAACATTATAGACTGATTATGCTACGATACCTACCCTAAAGATAATTCTCCTCATTTTTGAAGTCAGTTTAAAGTTAGAAAGTTGAAAATCAATAAAATATCATTTATTCAGATATTTTTAATTACTTTTCGACTCCACAGAGAGATGGCAAAAATCGTGAATGCCAAAAGTAATTTGAAAAGTTGTAATAACCTAACTTTTTTGTACGATTAATTGTTGCAATTTTATTTCAATTGGAGTTCTGAGTTATCGAGATCTGAAATTCATGGTTTTACTTTTTTTGCCCATTAATAATTTAATAACGAGAAATATAATATACAAGTTAATCCTACTAATATTATAAATGTGAAAGTTTGTGTGTTTATGTGTTTGGATGTTTGTTACTCAATCAGGCAAAAACGGCTGAATGGATTTGGATGAAATTTGGCAAACAGATAGCTTATAACCTGGATTAACACATAGGATACTTTTTATCCCGATATTCCCACGGGATCGAGACTTACGCGGGTGAAACCGCGGGGCGCAGCTAGTAATATTATAAATGTGAAAGTTTGTGTGTTTGGATGTTTGTTACTCAATGACGCAAAAACGGCTGAATGGATTTGGATGAAATTTGGCAAACAGATAGTTTATAACCTGGATTAACACATAGGATACTTTTTATCCCGATATTCCCACGGGATCGAGACTTACGCGGGTGAAACCGCGGGGCGCAGCTAGTACTAAAATAAATGTACGTATTATGTACAAGAATATGAAAGATTTTTAAATTATTATTTAAAGGATTGAATTTATTTAACCCTCACGTAAATAATATGATATGGGTAATTTTGCAAATTACGGGTAGTTTAATATGTAAATGAAATAACAAAAATATTCTTTGATGTTTATTTTTTAAAGCTCTGCCCAAACTGAAGCGAATCCAGCGCGGGTCGAAATTAGCTCACGCCGAATTGTGTAAGTAACTTGTATCCAGCGCGGGTCGAAATTCGCTCACGCCCAATTGTGTAAGTAACTTGTATCCAGCGCGGGTCGAAATTCGCTCACGCCCAATTGTGTAAGTAACTTGTATCCAGCGCGGGTCGAAATTCGCTCACGCCCAATTGTGTAAGTAACTTGTATTCAGCGCGGGTCGAAATTCGCTCACGCCCAATTGTGTAAGTAACTTGTATCCAGCGCGGGTCGAAATTCGCTCACGCCCAATTGTGTAAGTAACTTGTATGGAGTGTTCGATCGGACGCGAATAGTCGTCCTAGCGTGACTCTGACATGAAATCTATTTGCACGCCATAATTATCATGACAGAATATGCTGAAACCAAAATTACTGTAATATTAAATTGCAAATTAAATAATAATAATTATAATAATTAATTAATATATTCTAGCAAATAAATATTTTAGATTTGATTTGAATCATTATAAAAGGAGATCATTCATTTTGGGCTAAATTATGAAAGTGGCGGCCAAATAAAATAAATGATATACAACGTGCCGCTACCATGACGACATTAATTTGTTAAATTAATGTCGTCATGGTAGCGGCACGTTGTACACGTATCCGATTTCGCGTATTCGTTTTAGGAAAATATTTTAATTTCATTAAATGTTATTATTTATTGATTTATTTACAATTTTCTAAATTACCATCCTGGAGCAACCTGTACTTTAAGAACTGTAGCGAAGAGTTCATTTGCCGGGGTCACGGATCATATGTAGGCGAATAAAAGGAAAGCCGCGCAATTTCCTGGAAATTATGCCGACAAAGGATCTTGACCGATGGAACGTAAGCCACCTGGTAGGTACCTACATGAATGAATCTTTTACAAAGAGTGATCTCAATTTTGGTTATGTTTTTATTATTTAGTTTGTTTGAATTTTTTTTTTTTTCAATTTACGAATTATTTTATTTTATTATAATTTTTATGGTTACTGGCCACTAACCCTACCCGTGTGTTAAATTAATGTCGCCATTGTAGCGGCACGTTGTATTCCGTTAGAATATGTTATTCTCTTCACTTTTCACTATTGGGCCAAACCTGTACTTACGGCAATTCCCTGAGCTGTTATACGATTTTGCAAAATACTGTTTTCCGTATATTCTGTACTTAAAATAATAAAAAATGTCTCGGTAGTCGTATAAGTATGCCAAGTTTCAGCTCAATCGGATGCCAGGAAGTGCTTGAAAAATTGATGACAAAAGGAGTAACCGGAAACACATACGAACAGAGCAAGCTAATATAAAGCTTGTAAAAAGTAATCTGTAGGGCGAATGAAATAAAAAAAATAAGTTTTTATCACTGAACGTTATAATCATTTACCGATACAAAAAATATAGTAATACTTAAAAGTTAAAATATAGTAATATTCGAGTGACACCGAGACGAGACAGTACAAAAACCGTGCCGTTTGCTGGCGTGATGCGAGCCGGACTACCGGGCGCGGAGCTGGTGCGGACGACCGCGAGGCGCGGAGCGCGGGGCGCGGGAGGCGCGGGCGCGTTTTTGCGTGTGTGTTTGCATGTTACATGCCTAATCTTCCTACAAATCTAATTAAAGTAATTGCTTGTAGTAATAAAAAATGAAGGGAAAAACGTACTCTTTAGCCCAAAAATGTATGGACGGTGAATGATCTCCTTTATTTGTCGCTGTTCGTCTGTATTTTTTTTTAATGTATTTTACGCGATTTGTCCGCCAATTATGAATCGATTTGGATAATTATTTTTTTGTTTGGTCATGCATCAGAAGTGGTCCCATATAAATTTTATTAATTTTGCTTGCGTAGTTTTTGAGTTTCAATAATTACGTATTTTTCCCACTTTGCGTATGTAGATGATATAATTATTTCACTCCGTCACTGTTATTTACTTTACATAGCAGATAACGGTATACGAATTTGTATGGGGTAGGTACCACAACTAAAAAGTGAAAAATAAAATATTTTTACAAAAAAAAAACAACCGACTTCAAAAACAAAAACACAAAAAAAGTGAAAAATAACTTTAATTTCGGAAGTCGGTGGCAAAAAACGAAAATTGAAAAGCAAAGACTTCCGAAATTAAAGTTATTTTTCACTTTTTTTGTGTTTTTGTTTTTGAAGTTGGTTGTTTTTTTTTTTATCGAAGTTACAAACGCCTAATGTGAACTGCTCATCACCTTTTACAAAATATTGCTTTTCCCGATTCAGGGTCGTTAATCGTTGAGGAGTTCTCTTGGTACTTCAGCATCAGCTCCACTTCACCATAGACATTGTGAGTTTGTGACGAGCATAAATTGCTTAGCAACCACATAAAAGTAATCGAAATCGGTTAAAAACGCGTCCCGCGCAGTCTGGTCTCGTATCCCGCCGCGGATTTGACCTCAGTGTGGCCAGAACTAGCATAATAGTGTAATCGTAAGTCATAATTTAAGCAGGTTTGAATTTTATTACTAAGTAGGATATGTCCAACGCCCAGATTAGGTGATTTACGTGCGAGTTCTATGAGCTTACAGCACGTCCGTATCTCAGTATCGCAGAATCATCTGCCTACTTTACTCTTTTATTTATTGTATTTCTTTTTTTCTTTTCAATCAGTTTTTTAATTTATTAAGTATATTATGTTTCTAGCGTATGACACTCGTGGGTTGCAGCTGAAAATCAGCGTCAGGTGGTACCTACACTGTGTGTTGCCATCTGACAATATGCTGAGCTGAGGCCCTTTTGGCATTGTAATGACTGTTTTCTGTTTTTTTTTAGTTTTAAGGTGTATTTTTGTGTGACAATGCCAATAAACGCATTTTTCTTTTCTTTCTTTCTTTTCTTTTGTTTTTAGTATTCCGTACCCAAAGGGTAAAACGGGACCCTATTACTAAGGCTCCGCTGTCTGTCTGTCCGTCTGTCACCAGGCTGTATCTCATGAACCGAGCTAGCTAGACAGTTGAAATTTTCACAGATGATGTATAATGCCGCTATAACAACAAATATTTAAGGGGGCTCCCATACAACAAACGTGATTTTGTTGCTCGTTTTTGCTCGATATTGAAAACGACAACAGGTAGACGCTTGAAATATTCACAGAATATTTAGTTACATACATATTCACTTTAAAAATAAATAATTAAATTAAAATAAAACAAATATTTATGGGGGCTCCCATACAACAAACGTGATTTTTTTACCGTTTTTATAGATAATGGTACGGAACCCTTCGTGCGCGAGTCCGACTCGTACTTGTCCGGTTTTTTCTGCCAGCGTTCACTCTCTTTCTTTTTATTTGGATTAGAAGAAGACAGTCGCAAGTAGGTATTAGCGCTTTTTAGCGTGCAGATTTTGCCCTCCGCAACCCGCGTTTAAAGGACTTTCCAAAAATACAATAAGCCTTTTCCCAACTATGTTGGGGTTGGCTTCCAGTCTAACCGGATGCAGCGGAACACCAGTATTTTACATGGAGCGAATGCCTATTTGACCTCCAGAACCCAGTTACTGGGTAACACTATACCACGCGGTAAGATTCGTTAGGGTATCGTAACGAAGATCTACCTACCAATGACAGATCAGAGGGTCTAGACAAGTGACAATCGCTTCGAAAACGTTTCGTATTTCTACAACGACTTTCAACAGGATTGACATAAGCTTTTCGATAACTTAGGTATGTCAGTCCTAATGGTTTTTTGGCTTTTCCATCATCGTTATCGCTGATAGAATGTCGCTTTGTGTAGGGTCTCTGCCTCCGATCTGTACCTAAATCAGCTGACGAATCGATTTGTGATTGGTTGATTGTAAATAACAATAACCAATAATGAAATTTATAAGAGATTTGACAATTTATTTTGAGGAGCTCGTGGCTAAGTAATAACAGCCGCACGGGTCGATCCATCAGGTTAAACTACGCTTGCTGGGGTTGGTCCGTGGATGGGTGACCATTTTCACATATACTCCTCCGTGCCTCGGAAAGCACGTTAAGCCGTTGGTCCCGGCTGTCATTTGTGGATCTTTGACAGTCGTTACGGGTCGTCAGAAGCTCGAAAGTTTGACAACCAGTCTTACCAAGGGGTATCGTATTACCCAGTTACTGGGTTGTGGAGGTCAGATAGGCAGTCGCTCCATGTAAAATACTGGTATTTTACATGGAGGATGGGAGGCATGGATAAACGTTATTCTTTCTATTCTTTCAGTTATGTTTAAGTCCCATGTAATAGGGGGGCGAGCCTATTGCCATCAGCCGGGCACAAATCCACACTCCGGTTTGCTACTGTGTAATTGCAGATGAAAAACCCCAATAACACTTTGCTTGACCCGGGAATCGAACCCAGGACCTCATGCTCCCAGGAAGTAATCTAACTAATATTATAAACGCAAAATTTTGTAACTAAACGCGAAATTTAGTAAGAATGGATGGACGGATAGATGGATGGATGGATGGATGTTTGTTACTCTTTCACGCAAAAACAGCTGAATGGATTTGGATGAAATTTGGCAAACAGATAGTTTATACCCTGGATTAACACATAGGATACTTTTTATCCCGATATTCCCACGGGATCGAGACTTACGCGGGTGAAACCGCGGGGCGCAGCTAGTAATAAATATTATGCTTCCAGAAATAGTTTTGGTTATCTTTTAACTTGAAATAGGTTTAAAATAAACAATTATCCTGAATCAACTTGGTTTCTACCTTACCTATCAATCAAGGTAGGTACACAAACAAGGTAGCCAAGGCAGGATCCTCAAATATTTTTTCGAATTATCATATATATGGTCAGGGGGGTATGGGAGGACCTCGTGGCTAAGTAATAACAGCCGCACGGGTCGATCCATCAGGTTAAGCTACGCTTGCCGGGGTTGGTCCGTGGATGGGTGATCATCTTTACATATCGAGACTCCTCCGTGCCTCGGAAAGCACGTTAAGCCGTTGGTCCCGGCTGTCATTTGTGGATCTTTAACAGTCGTTACGGGTCGTCAGAAGCCCGAAAGTCTGACAACCAGACTTACCGAGGGGTATCGTATTACCCAGTTACTGGGTTGTGGAGGTCAGATAGGCAGTCGCTCCATGTAAAATACTGGTATTCAGCCGACCCCAACATAGTTGGGAAAAGGCTAGGCAGATGATGATATTTATGCTCAGGCCTTTTGATAGATTAGGGACATCAATAGCTAAACTGCTAGCAAATAACGGGTGTGAAGCCGAAAGTCACTTGTTATTCCAGTCATTGTCATCATTTTTAGGGTTCCGTACCCAAAGCGTAAAATGGGACTCTATTACTAAGACTCCGCTTTATGTCTGTCTGTCCGTCAGTCACCAGGCTGTACCTCATGAACCGTGATAGTAAGACAGTTGAAATTTTCACAGATGTATTTCTGTTGCTGCAACAAATACTAAAAAACAGAATAAAATAAATATTTATTTATTTTCTTATCCCATACAACAAACGTGATTTTTTGCCGTTTTTAAAGAATGGTACGGAACCCTTCGTGCGCTAGTCCGACTCACACTTGGCCGGTTTTTTTTGTTCTGGATCATATCTGGGAGGCTTCTGATTACGGAGACATTAAACATTTATTGAAGAAAGCAAGCTGTAAATGTTTAAGAACTTAATTTTAAATACCCCCACGAACCCTGAACTGTTGCATGCACTCATAAACACAATGTTTTGCGTGCGTCACGTTGCGCACTACCGTTAATATCGATTTTTCAAAATAAAAAATAAAAAGTCTTTACGCAGAAATGATTTTTGCAGTGTTCCTTAGTTTAGTACAGAATTGGTAGTGTACGGCTATGAGATGGGTCTTTTTACACCGTGTAGATAGGTACTGCGTCCAGTTAGACTGGAAGCTGCCCCCAATATTATTTGAGAAAGCCCACATTTGAATGTACTTTTCTAGTAAATAGTGTCATCATTACAATACAACTTCTCAATCTATCAAAGTATCTACAACAGCTCCGGGAATGGAGAATAAAGAAGTGAAGAATCTACCAGAAGGATGTATGGATGGAGAAGACGGTGATGATGAAGAACACCTCTCCTTCTGGCGGTGGTTTGGGCTTTGATGGTTGTTCAGGGCGCTTTAATTAAGTTAGCAGAGAAAACTAAGCGTATTTTCCGCAACCGAAAATGAGTCCCGAAAATACATAATTTATAGCGATTTGTGCCACGCTTAACCACGAGCGCATGCTGTGACGTAGCTACACAGACACGTTCGCGTCCTAGCTACTACAAACAGTAGACGATTGCAACAAAATTATGAATCAGCGTATGCTGAGACGCAGGACGCTGGTGACGCAGGTCCACGCAGCGCAGGGCAGAGCAGATTCGATTTTCGTACTGCGACTCAAAAACAAGTGACGACCTCCACACGTCGCGCAGAAATCTGTGCCAGCACTACAACGAGACGCAGAGCAGGGCAGACACATGTCTGCGTCTCACGTGGCTGCGCCGCAGCGTAAGCAGCTGTCAGTACGTTCATGCATTAGCCGCTGCTTAATACTAAATGTGTCCATCTGTCATTTGAAATGGTCGAATGTTTGACTCATTTTGAGCCTACGCTGGAATTACGCTAGTCTTCCGGTTACTATGACTGATGGAGGATCAGAAAGAGATAACAACACAGGTATGAGTGATAAAGACGATGCTCTGAAAGCTAAGCTTTTTCTGAAACTAGATGTACCATATTATTCACGGTCAGTACTGTACCAGAAAGCTAAAACGTAACATAATTTACGCATAAATGAGTCGCTGAACTTACGTTTCATTACGCTCTAAACAATGCTAAAATTCTAAGTATCCAAGTAAAATGAACCCATTTTTTACTGGTGAAACATATCTTTATGCGACTGATTTTGTGATAGGAATTGAAGCAAAACAACGGTGTTTAAAGATAAAACGACTTTTATTGTTCAGCCATTTCTAGGCCCCGTTAACAAGTGAATACCAGACAGTACAAAGCTTTTAAACATTATATGGCTTAACGCTACTACGCTAACCAAAAAGTATTATATGTATATTACATTGAACCACCTATTTTAACACCCCCCCTCAATGTAATACACCCACACAAAACACAAACAACTTACTTTTGGTATAAGCCACACTTATTTATACATCTCAACAACAAATTATTATTCAAAGCCTTTGTAAACATATCTGCAATCTGATCTTCTGTTTTTAAGTATTTCAATACCAAAGTCCCTTTTTTAACCAAATCTTTAACGAAATGGAATCTTATATCAACATGTTTCAAACGCTTGATATTATCAGTGTTAGCAACCATTATGGCACTTTGGTTGTCACACCAAACCTTGACAGGACAGACATCTTCAATATTGAAATCTTTAAGTAAATTTATAAGCCAACAGGCTTCACTTGAGGCCATACTAACTGCTATGTACTCCGATTCTGTTGAGGACAGACTAACACTAGCTTGTTTCTTTGAGCACCAGGAAATTAAACAGTTTGCAAACATAAAACAATAGCCCGTGGTGGACTTTCTATCTATCAAATCTCCCCCCAATTTGCATCAAAGTATCCCACTAACATATCACTATTACATTTATATACTAACTTATAATTAATAGTGTGTTTAATGTACCTAAGTACTCTTTTTAAAGCTGTTAACAAAACATCATTTGCTTTATTCTGATGTCTGCTTAAAATTGACAAAGCAACACAAATGTCTGGCCTTGTTCCTAATGCTGCATAGGACAGACAACCTATTATCTTTCTACACTTCTTTTCAATGTCCCTGTCAACTACAAAATCATTATTTTCTTCCAATATTTTAGCATTAAAGTTCAGGTCCATAGGGGTACACATTTCTTTACAGTTCTGCATTTCAAACTTTTGTAAAACATTTTCTAAATATTCTTTTTGACACAATTCAGTAACTCCATTTTCTAAATCCTGTTTTACCCTTATACCTAGATAATTTGAAACTAGGCCCAAGTCTTTCATTTTAAATTCACTGTTCAACATTGACTTAAGGTCACATATTTCTTTATCACTGTCTCCAAATATTAACAAATCGTCAACATACAACAAAACATATGTTTTAAAGTCACTGCTACACTTAGTATACAAACAACAATCACTTTGAGATCTTTCAAAACCTTGTTTTACTATTACAGAGTTAAATTTGTCATTCCAGTACTTTGGTGACTTTTTCAGCCCATACAAAGATTTGTTTAATTTAACAACCTTTTTATTTCCTCTATAGGCACCTTCTGGCAATTCTAAATACACTTCTTCATCAATATTCCCATACAAGAAGGCCCCTGTCATGTCCATCTGGTAAATTGGTAAACTTAACTTTGTAGCTACTGATACAAATAACCTGAAAGTAGATAACTTAGCTACTGGCGCATAAATCTCGCACAGGTCAAACATATCGTCCTGTTCAAAGCCCCTGGCCACTAACCTAGCTTTATATTGAATATTGTTTTTGGCATTTTTTATTTTAAACACCCATTTACTACTTACAGTCTTTTTGTTAGTGGGTTCTTCGCAAAGGTCTCGGGTATTATTATCTCTTAAGGTTTGCAATTCTCTATCAACTGCCTCCTGCCAGTTACTTGCATCCCTTCTTTCCATAGCTTCTTTGTATGTCACTGGATCAGTATCCACATTCAGGTGCACACTGTAACAGTTATACTTATAAAAAGGGGTTTGGTTTCTTGTTCTCTTAGGCCTGTTGAGGCACTGTTGAGTGATGCTGACGAAGTTATTACATCCAACCTTTTATCTTCTGATTTTCCATTTCTCAACTTTTTCAAGTAATTCGTGACTCACTTCCTTTTCTAAGCACTGTGACGGTTGGTCTTTTAAAGTTACTAGTTCGATTGATTCCTGCACTTTATTAACTTCTTTTTCCAAGAACACTACATCTCTTTTTATTTCTACTGTATTCTTTTGTGAAAAATAAACCCTATAACCTTTCACATCTTCGCTGTACCCAACCATCAGTCCCTTTTCACCCTTTTTGTCCCACTTCCTTCTCCTTTCTTTAGGAACATGCACATATACTGGTATACCAATCACCTTCAATTGGTGAATATCAAACTTCCTGTTTGTCCATACCTCAAAAGGAGATTTTCCATCTTCTTTACTATTTCCAGTCCTATTAAGCACAAAGGCCGCCGCATTTATGGCCTCTGCCCATAGTTTCCTTGGTAAGTTTTTTGCATACAACATCGTCCTAGCAGCTTCAACTAATGTCCTAATTTCTCTCTCCGCTTTACCATTCTGCTCCGGTGTGTATGGCACGGTGGTTTGATGAGTTATTCCGCGCCTTGAGAACATGTCCTTAACTTCTCTGTTTAAAAATTCCGTACCATTATCACTTCTGAAAACGTTGACCACGTTTCCAGTGACATTCTCGGCCTTGTTCAGAAAATCTTCAATGCAATTCTTAATTTCGTATTTATTTTCGACAAAGTAAACATATCTGAAGTTAGAGTAATCATCTTTCAACAGCACAAAATATTTCGACCCACCTACTGACACTTCTTCCATCGGACCACACGTATCAGCGTGTATTAGTTCACATGTCTTTGTGCTAGTATATTCACTTTTCGAGAATGGTAACCGATGAATTTTTCCCACCAAGCAGCTTTCACATTGGGACACACTAGTTTGCTTCAATTCAATGTTATTTTTCTGCAACACTCTCTTCACATGATCAAAATTTTGATGTGCGAGTTTTTCATGCCACTCGTTTATGTCGTTCTTTACTCCTTTTGCAACACTCGCAAACTCGCATTCGAAGCGAAAATCCATATACTACATCTCTCCGTTACGTTTAGCCACCGCAGACAATTTGTTTTGTTTGTAAAATTTACACAAATTGTCATTTGTCACCATGACGTATCCTCTATCCGTCGCACAATTCACGGAGAATAAATTGGTTTTTAAATCCGGCACGTACAAGACGTTGTCTATGGTTGTGTTTATCCATTCGCGGCCATTATGGACTTGTACCGCCACCTGTCCACAACCATTTGCACATATTGCATTTCCATTACCGACAACCACTGACTTATTCGACAACGAAGAATATGTGGTGAATAAATTTCGGTCACAACACATATTATGTTGGCTTGCTCCGGTGTCCACCAACCACTGTGACTGTTGAAAGTGTCCACTTGAGCTTGCTATCACAAACGCGTTACCGTTTCTGTCCTTATTTTTCTTAAACCAACATTCGCTTTTCACATGTCCCAATTTATTGCAATAATAGCACTTTTTAACCGGTTTAGAGTTACTTGCCGAACTGTCATTACGGTTGTTTACATTACTGCGACACTCGCTTTGATAATGTCCCATCTTGTTACACTTAAAACATTTCAGGTTCTTCTTATCAATTTTCTTAGCCGCAAAGGCTGACGATTGCTGGGGCACCTCCCCTCTTTCTTTCAATCGTTCTTCTTCTATCAACAGTCTAGCAACGAGATTATCATATCTTTGTTTATCGTCCGGTGCTGACTCCCACGCGGACACAAAATGTTTGTAACATTCTGGAAGCGACATCAAAACCTTTGTAATGACAAACTTTTCTGATATATCTTCTCCCATCTGCTTTAGCTGGTTCTTCAATTCTTCAATTTTGGACAGAAATACAGACATTTCTGCGCCTTCCTCGTACTTATATTGGAAGAAACGTTGTTGTACGATATGAATGCTAGTTTCCGACTTTTGTTCATAAACACTAGCCAGCTTCCTCCACATCTCCGCAGACGTAGTACAAGTTATGATATGCATCATCGCATTTTCTGACATTCTTGTCACAAGACACGTTTGGGCTCTTGCGTCTTTTTTCTCCCACGTTTGCTTATCAGCTGCCGCCTCCGGCTTTACACTTCTGCCTTCTACCACATCTAGTAAGTCTTGACTCCGTAGCAGAATGACAGACTGAAATTTCCACAAATTCCAATTTGATGCTCCCTCCAGCTTTATTGAGCCAGGAGTTCTAAGGTTTTCCTCCATCGTCACGCTTACTTCCTGCTCGTCCTCTCCTTGATGAAACAAGTATTTTTTTCTTCCTGCTGGCCTAACGTCACGGGTGCTCCGTGCCGATACCGACAGTTTTTTTTCGACGAAAGCAGTATTTGTTTTGCTCACAGATACAGGATTAGTGACTGGGCCCATAACCTGATAGGAATTGAAGCAAAACAACGGTGTTTAAAGATAAAACGACTTTTATTGTTCAGCCATTTCTAGGCTCCGTTAACAAGTGAATACCAGACAGTACAAAGCTTTTAAACATTATATGGCCTAACGCTACTTAACTACGCTAACCAAAAAGTATTATATGTATATTACATTGAACCACCTATTTTAACATTTTGAGTGTCCGTATGGATTGAGGAGCCATGTCTCATATTTAAACGCGGGCACTGCCAATATTTAGTAGTAAATTATCCGATTCTGTAGCCCCGATCCTGGAATTTGTAGTAAAACCCTTAAAAAGTTATGGGCATTTAAGGTGGCTCCTCAATTCAGACGTCTGGATTGAGGAGCTACCTTAGAACTCGAAAACTAGCGGACAGATCTTTTTGAAAATTTGGTAGGATTTGGTAGGATTTAGTAGTACTTTTGCGTAATCTCCTAATCCGTACCATTATCTATAAAAACGGAAAAAAAATCACGTTTGTTGTATGGGAGCCCCCCTTAAATATTTGTTTTATTTTAATTTTATTATTTATTTTTAAAGTGAATATGTAACTAAATATTCTGTGAATATTTCAAGCGTCTACCTGTTGTCGTTTTCAATATCGGGCAAAAACGAGCAAAAAAAATCACGTGTGTTGTATGGGAGCCCCCTTAAATATTTATTTTATTCTGGTTTTTAGTATTTGTTGTTAAAGCGGCACTAGATATACATCACATGTGAAAATTTCAACTGTCTAACTATCACAGTTCATGAGATACAGCCTGGTGACAGACTGACAGACAGACAGCAGAGCCTTAGTAACAGGGTCTCTTTTTACCCTTTGGGTACGGAACCCTAAAAATGGGTTTTGTACGGTTCAATTTTAGATGGCTACAATACTTTGATTTTTCATAAAAATCCAATTTCACCGCGCTGTTTCTCGGAAAGTACCTTTACAACCAATTACAACCATTTTTTGTATAGTTTAGTAATAAATGACGCTGCGATCACTTCCAAATTCTCAAGACACTTTAACAAATTATATTATTTACTTTAATGAATTAAATTACTTCCTTCTTTACAATGTAATTTCTCCGCCTATCATAGTATCTACAACAGCTCCGGGAATGGAGAACAAAGAAGTGAAGAATCTTCTAGTAGGCTGTATGGATGGAAAAGACGGCGGTGGAGAAGGCTTCTTCTTTGCTGGTGCTTCTGGTTCTTCTGGCGGTGGTTTTGTGTCTTCTGGCGGTGATTTTGGCTTTGGTTTCGGTGGTGATGGTGGGTCAGGCTTGGCTGGCTGTTTACGTGACCGTACGCTGGGTAGGCGCTCTGGCTGCGAATCTTCTGGGATTTCGTCGTCATAGTCTGTGTAGGCGTCTGCAAAATAAGATATTTTTTAAACTGGAGGGAAGTTTAATTTTATTTTTAAGCGATTTCAAAAAAGGAGGTTCTCAATTATATTTTAGTAGCCCGCGACTTCGCGCGCGTTGTATGTTGATAAAAGTATGTAGCCTATGTCCTTCCCTGGATGCCATCTATCTCCTTGCCTTTTATCGAAATCCGTTCAGTTCAGGCGTGAAAAGGTGACATACAGACAGGCAGACAGACAGACCGACAAACAGTCAGAGTTACTTTCGAATTTATAATATTAGTATGGAGGTTTGTTACGCGATTCCTTCGCCAATTATGAATTGATTTTGATGATTCTTTTTTTGTTTGGTAGGTCATGTTTTTGAAGAAGTCGGTTAAAAAATACTACAAAGTGAAATTCGGTGCCCTTGGTTTTGAATTTTCGTTTTTTGCCAGTGACTTCCGAAATTAAATGGTGTCCGTATGGATGGAGGGGCCATGTCTAATATTTAAACGCGGGTAACGCCAATATTTAGTAGTAAATTATCCAACTGCGGTATCGCCTACCGAGCGCGGTACCGATATTGATACAGATTCGGTAACGCATACCGATTACCGGTATCTGTGGTATTTATTCAAAGTTGTTCGAAACTAATGCATTGTTTGCGAGGGAGTTTTATCATTATAATATTAGAAGAATAGAAGAATAATTTTATTTAGCAAAAAAGAAGAAATACAATGCATGTCACGTTATTGTGGTTATACATTACTAAGTACTCAATTTTTGTGAGAAAAATGACCCCGATGCTAGGAAAATCCTGTGTTATAGGGGTCATCCATTCGTCCGTTATGATTGTTTAACAAAATTAGGGAAGCTAAAAACGTGTAACAGCAGCAGTAGTGTGTGAGTAAGCGCGTGTGATGTAATGTAG
Organism: Lithophane socia; assembly: GCA_947522985.1. Classification (NCBI taxonomy): domain Eukaryota; kingdom Metazoa; phylum Arthropoda; class Insecta; order Lepidoptera; family Noctuidae; genus Lithophane; species Lithophane socia. Next base: position 1,061,762 of record OX383281.1, on the reverse strand, counting down.
TGAGGAAAGTGTATGAGAGTGTGATGTGTGATGCGTGTGTGAGTTTGTGGTCTGTGTCGTGTGAGTGTAGATGGAAGGTACATTGGAGTGTCTGTATGTGTGTATATGTAAATAATGTTCGTAATACTAATAATTCATAATGTTCGTGATACTAATAAATATTTATTTGTATAGGGGTTTCATCAGTGCTTCGGTTTCATCATAATCTAGGGTGAGCAGGAATTCTTTAGTAATTTTTTTACATTTGTGTAGGTTTAGTGTATGTATGTTATGTTTTTGATGTATTTTATTGTATATTAGGGTACTTAGGTAGGGGTAGTGACGTCTAGCGAATGTAGTTTTGGTATGTGCTATGGGACAAGCCGGTTTGGGTCTTCTTCTTACTATCGGGTTATTATTTACGCCGTATGGAAGAGTCGCGTGTTTTCGCATGACTGTGCGTAGTATGAATAGTTGTCGAACCGTTGGTGTTTTAAAGTCCCTGTAAAGTATATTACAGGGACTAACACAGACAGGGAGTGTAAAGTATATATTAATTCTTATTCAAATAAATAGTTGTAACATCAAGGGTATTTATGTAGCAGTAAAATACTTTTTGATTCATTCGAATCGGACATGTAATTTCGAAGTTATCACGAGTATAAACATGCAATACGCGAACCGTTCGACGCCGGCGCCGCGCCGCCCCGCTACGGTCCCTACTCTAGAGAGGAGAGGATGGGCACACGGGTAGACCATGACCTGGAATAGGACATAGGATACGTTTTATCCCTATATTCCCACGGGATCCAGACCTACGCGGGTGAAACCGCGGGGCACAGCTAGTAACAAATATAAGTAGAACAGTTACCATAGAATGAAGACCTGGCCATGGGTCTTGATCTTCTTGGCGGCAGCTGAATGGCTCCGTAAGAACATGGCGGTTGAGCTGGTCCCGTGAAAGGGCAGGGCAGCGAGCAGTAGGTGTTGAACGCATCGCATAACACCTTTGAAGATTCTGGGGAAGCAAAACGCTATTGGCTTTATATCTCTCCTGTTTTCCTCGAAGAGGTGGACAGTACCTAAGTGTATTACGTGGAAATGTCGTAAATTTATGTAATAACAACATTGCTAGACCTGGGAATCGAACACAGGACTCCGCCTGTAACCACTAGAGCAACGAGACTGCCACTTTTGTGCATCATTTATAAAATAATAGGTCATCATAATCTGGGAGGAGCTCTTGGCTAAGTAATAACAGCCGCACGGGTCGATCCATCAGGTTAAGCTACGCTTGCCGGGGTTGGTCCGTGGATGGGTGACCATCTTTACATACCGAGACTCCTCCGTGCCTCGGAAAGCACGTTAAGCCGTTGGTCCCGGCTGTCATTTGTGGATCTTTGACAGTCGTTACGGGTCGTCAGAAGCCCGAAAGTCTGACAACCAGTGTTACAGATCGATTCAAACTTAATGGCGGCTCGGAAGTTAGCTTTTAGCTGCGCAGTACCCCACCCCTCACCCCCGCTGTCACATGAAATTGTTACTGCGCAGCGACTCGCCTCAAGTTCCGAGCCGCCATTAAGTTTGAATCGAACTGTACCAAGGGGTATCGTATTACCCAGTTACTGGGTTGTGGAAGTCAGATAGGCAGTCGCTCCATGTAAAATACTGGTATTCAGCTGCATCCGGTTAGACTGGAAGCTGACCCCAACATAGTTGGGAAAAGGCCGGCGGATGACGAGGTCATCATAATCTGCCAGTCTTTTCTCAACTATGTTGGGGTAAAACCAGCAGACGCTCTTTGTAAAATATTTGTATTCAGCTGCATCTGGTTAGACTGGAAGCTGACCCGGACATAGTTGGGAATAGGTTAGGCAGATAATGATGATGAACTATGATTTTAATTTTTTTACTTACCAAAAATTATTAATAAAATAAATACACTTATAACAACCATTTTGTACATCTAATCTTCAGTCTACATTTCATAAAACAAGCATTAGATGTTTTCCTAATCGATTTTATATAATTTCAGAACTGATTACTTGTGCAAACGACATAGCACCTTATTTTCAGAGTTATAGAGTTTAAAATTGTATTTCATTTGTTTTGTATTTTAAAATCTGTCGATTCGTTTGATTTAATATTAAAAATCAACTTAAGATTTTGTTATAGATTTAATAATCAAATAACTTTTTGATTTTTCTTGCTTTATATAAAAAAAAATATGCTAGTGTGTGTATGTTTATATAATACAATTAGATTTTATGTTAATTTTTAATAAGTATGTAATTTATTAATAAAATAATAGGTAAAAGACAGTATAGTTCGATTTTTTTACAGATTACCTACGTGTGACTCCGGATTTTTAATTAGTACATTTTTAATGTGACGTACCCATCGCTGATTATAGAATCAGCGTATAATCAAGACGCTTTCAAAGATACCTCATTTGTCAAATTCTAATGTACTAGTTTAGAAGTTATGAGGGAACACATACATACATATATACATATTTCTTTAGAAATAAGCATTGCCTTTGTACGAATTTTTCTGTTCCTTTCTTCTTTTCTGTATTTATATGTGTGTGCATAAATGGTTAAATAAATAAATAAATACATACCGGCTAAAATCATAACCCTTCTTTTCGCTTCGCCGTACTTAGTCGGGTAAAAATACATATTATTATTGAGTCGTCTACCAATTCAAAAAAGAAACCTCAAAATGGGTCCATAATTGACAAAAATATAGATTTACTTATACAACATTATTTTTTGTTTATGCTTTACCCGAAAAGGGGTCATTGTACTCATCATTTTGAACAACTTTTTCTATGGGACCAACGTTGAAATCGCGAAAAAAAAATAAACAGTTCCATATATTTTGTCGATTTAAGTGAACACAAATGTAGGAAACAGCTGATTTTTTTTTCGCGATTTCTACGTTGGTCCCATAGAAAAAGTTGTTCAAAATGATGAGTACAATGACCCCTTTTCGGGTTTAGCATAAACAAAAAATAAGGTTGTATAAATGATGTCTAACATAGAACCTCCTCCTTTTTGGAAGTCGGTTAAAAATAGAATTGATTCTACTAGCTCCTTCCAAAAGCTAGTTTACTAACTATTACATGGCCGATCGCTCAGGTGCATCGACTGAACTTTTGAATTGTGTTGTATTTTCCTGAACGAGCTTTACGACGCGCTGGCTTTTATATTAAGTTTTGAGTTGCTCCTAGTTCGAAGTAGTTTATATTCATGACTTAAATCTGTAATACCTTGTATAAAAGGATCTTTGGGCCTTTTACCCCGCAGTCAGTAGTGTAAAACACTGTTTAATGCGAAAGCTTCAGGGTAGCCCACGAAATTCATTTTTTTTTAACGTTTTTTGCTATTTGCAGGCCAGCATCAGGTTGTCCGTTGATCTAAATACGATTGGCGACCAGACAACCTTAGCTCCGAAACTACAGAGCCTAAAATTTTGAAAAAAATACAGAAAATAGTTCTATACTTATAAATCACAGGAAAACCTATAAGAAGTCAGAGCAGTGGTGGTCCAGTGGTAACGGCCACGACTTACGAGTTTTTTTTTTTATTATTTTTATTTATTTATTTATTTATTTTACCCAAAAAAGATTGTACAAAAAACAACTTAAAAACTAGTAAGCAATAATTACAATACAAAATAGGAGCATCTGCAACCGAACTAGGTAAAACCTGTATCTCGGCATGCAGCGCCAAACCTCTCGGAATGTTATTAGCATAAGAAATTAAACTAACGAGTACAGCCTTATGTGGATTAGAGAAAAACAAGTAAAAATAAAATAAAGTAAACTAAGCTAAAAACTATGTGAATTGGTGTGTATGTATGGAGAGAGGTAAGTGATCGTGTAAAGTGTGTGCGTTTGTGGTGCTGTAAGGAATGTTGAGTGTAAGTAGGTGTGTGTGTTTGAGTGATATATGTAGATGAAGAGTAATAAAAACAAAAATAGTAAAACACATTAAAAGTTGCACAATGGACCGTTACTCTGGTATGATTAATAGTCTTTCTGTGTCATCATAAGTTAAGGTCAGTAAGTACTTTTTCACCCTGTCTTTGCAACGAACCCTATTAAGAGTGTAAACATCTAGAAGAAAGTTAATTTTATTATAGACATAGGGACCCAAAAATGCAAAAAATCTCCTAATAAAAGAAGTTTCTGGTTTATGTTCACGAGTACACACTAGTTGTTTCCTACGTCTATGTTTAAGGTTGGGGTCATATTCTAAGTCATGATGTTGCTTCAGAATTATAGTTAGTAGGTAGAGCTGTCTAACAGTAAGGACTTCACAGTATTTATAGAGCAATGTAGTGGAAAATAGTCGAGGCTTAAAAGTGCAAATCTTTAGAATTGTGCGTTGAGCGACCTCAATAGGTTTGAATACTGTTTTAGGAGCTCCTCCCCACGATGAGATGCAATATGTTAATACCGACTGGCACAGGGCAAAGTAGATCTGTTTCAACAAACAAGCATCAACCACGTGACGCAACTTCTTAAACACATAAATAAGCTTTCTGATTCGAGCGCTGAGTATTTTTATATGGTCCTTGAAGCTAAGTTTGTTGTCGAAGAGGATCCCTAGGTATTTTATTGTATTAACACGTTCTATTGATTTACAAGTGCAGGGTATATCTAGGGACATTGATGAGGGACTATGTTGTGGTTGTTCCCTGTTTGTGCTGGTTGACGAATACTGAAAGTCAGGTATTTTGTTTTATCAGTATTTAAGGTCAAAAGATGAAGTCTGAGCCATTGGTTCACTATATTAAACCCATTTTGTGCAGCATTAAAGGCCTCGTCCCAGGTTTTGGCAGAGAAAAGAAGAGCTGTGTCATCAGCGTATGATATGATGTCACCATTGGGAATATTGATACAAGTAAGATTTAGTAAGAAGTTGTAGCTCGTAAGTTCGAATCCTGACAGGCGCTTTACTTTGTGTAAATCATTTCTACGCCACTGCTCACAAAACGGTGAAGGTAAACATCGTGAGGAAATCGGCATGTCCTAGAACCAAAAATTCGAAGACATGTGACATGTACCAACCCGCACTGGGCCCGCGTGGTGGATTACGGCCCACTCCCTCTCACAGAGAGGAGGCCTGTGTCCCAGCAGTGGGGGCCCTTCGTTGTGCGTGGTCCAACACGCACTTAGTCGTTTTTATTTTTGCTTGGCTCCTAAGTATTGTAGCGTGATGTTAAATCCATACTAATATTATTATAAATTCGAAAGTATCTTTATCTTTCTGTCTGTATATTACCTTTTCACGCCTAAACCACGGAACGGATTTCGATAAAATTTGGCAAGGCATCCCGGGGAAGGACATAGGCTACTTTTTATCGACATACCACGCGGGCGAAGCCGCGGGCGGAAGCTAGTGGCCTATAATCATCCAAAGGAACTTTTTTTTTTTTAATTCCTTTAAGATTACTGCGTTCAAATAAACAGACAAACCAACTCTTCAGCTAATAGAGATTATTATAGATTATGTAAATAATACGAGGCCAGAAAGCCAAATCCAGTAATTAAAAACGTTTTTTCCTCTTCTTTCTTTTTTTTTTCTTTTTTTTAAATACGTTGCCCCACACTAAGAATTTCTTCCTGTATCGTGGGTGCGTTTACAAACATAGAAACTCACATACACTAACACCCAGACCCGGAACAACTACTTGCAGATCATTCAAATATTTGTTCCGTGCGGGGATCGAACCCGCGACACGTTGCTCAGCAGTCCATCGCTCAGCCACTGCGCCAACCGCGTCGTCAAATGTTTATGTTGCAATCCCATCTCAGCGACAACCAATGTCCGCTGGTTGTCAAAAATGTATATAAATTAGAGGTTGCTTCTATTTTAATCTCATTAATTTAAAGACTTATAATATATATTATAATAATAATTATGTACAAGGGAAAATTATCAAAGGGCATCAAAAAATTCGTCCCCAATTAGAGGATTTTTTTTTTGAAAGTTTAGTCCGAGATTAAACTGTGAACGTAATTAAAATACAGGAATTGCAACTCAGTCCTGCTGCCACTTCACGTCGTGTCTCGGATAGTTTACTCTGACGTAACACTAAATCCAGTCGTCTGCCTGTCAGTTTGACGTGACATAGAGGCAGGCTGGCAGGTTGAGAGGGCTTCTTGTCTAGGCTGAACTGGCATATGGATGGCTGTATATGTAGACAGTTGTCATCCTAAGTACCCATACTTTCATTCTAATAATATAAATTCGAAAGTAACTCTGTCTGTCTGTCTCTATGTTACCTGTTTACGCCTAAACCATTAAACAGATTTAGACAAAATTTGGCAAGGAGATAGATGGTATCCTGGGGAAGGACATAGGGTACTTTTTGTTTCAAAAATAGAATAGAATAGGATACTCTTTATTATATGTACATCATAAAAAATAGAAATTTACAAAAAATAGATACAAATGTAGAAAATTTACATAGGGTGACACAATGGGCGGTCTTATCGCTAAAAGCGATCTTTTACAGACAAACTTTGGATGGATTAAAGCGCGAAGGAGAGATAATACTGCAGGTAGTCAGTGGTGTACCATTTACATATACAATAAATACATACATAAAGCATGTACTTATCTATATAAACAAATATATATAAAATATATATATGTCGGAGACGTTCATCAGTACGGTCGCTAAACGAAGCGCGGCACGTGACGCGAGTGGTGGTAACACTGACACGCGGCTAACTTCGTGCTACGATGGAGCCTATATAGCTGTTGGAGGGGCGCCAGGGCGAGCTCCCTTGCCTGCTGACCGTCCTGGAGAACAGAACCTCCAGTCTAGTCTAGGAACTGTCCTACGTTTCGTTTGGTTTTAAGTTATTGTGATTAATTGTAATTTGAGGTTATAGTGTCAAATTGTAATTCTAATAAACGCCGTGTATCGCGCCCAGTGTGTTTTCATTGCACGAAACCCACCTTCTGCCCACATGATGTTTTGTGATGATTTTAATGGAATAAATCCTGACGTATCTCCGACATATATATAAACAATACAATAATAAACATGAAACAGGAGGAAAGAGCTATATTTAATGACGATGTTTAAGGAGAGAGGAAGTGTTTTTTTACCAGAATTTTAAAAGTGGACAAAGATTGAGCACGCCTTATCGACACGGGCAAGGCATAAAATAAAATAAAATAATCCTTTATGAGGTGATATATGGGATGTTTGTACAGGAAACCCAGCATTTATTAAGTATCCCAGTAGTACGTTCCCGTGAGAACATCCACGCGGGCGAAGCCGCGGGCACAAGCTAGTATTATTATAAATGCAAAAGTGGGTTTGTTTGATATGCTTTCACGCTAAAACGGCTGAACGGATTTAGATGAAATTTGGCACACCGGTAGACCATGACCTGGAATAAGACAAAGGATACTTTTTATCCTGATATTCCCGCGGGATCGAGACTTAGGCGGCTGAAACTGCGTGGCGCAGCTAGTTCTAAATAAACAGCTGGGGAAAATGTAGGTATACTTAGAATCTTCATTTTCTATACTTAGGTATTTTTGCTGAGTTAATAGGGAAAATCAGAGCGATTTATACATCAACAATTTAAAAAAATACTGTACTTAGAAAAAAATGTAAAGAAAATATAAACATACACGTATGTAGTTGTACCTACAGGCTGCGTCGTTGGTTTAGTGGAGCGCTACTGCTGAGCATGAAGTCCTGGATTCGATTCCCAGGTCGGGCATAGTGTTATTGGGTTTTTTCATCCGAAATCTCTCAGTGAGATCCACTGAAGCTGAGTTGAGACGAGGTGTGGGAATAACAAAATTCTATTGGTTCTTTAAAACACATCTCCTCTCCTCTAGTCTGGTCAAACGCTTAGCTGCTCTTTATATTTTCTGATTATCTTACAGACGTAGCCACATCACACATTCTCGTTTAATTAGCATGCAAAACATGAATTAGAACACAAATAAAAAATATAATTTAACATAGATTTTATTTCTTACAAACTAAGTAGGAACCTTCTTAATATAATTATTAATATTTATAATAAATAATTATATTTATTTAGAATTAATTATAATAATACAAATAACTTTACAATTTAATTCCGAAAACATCGTCAATTACAGGAACAGTTAATTCACAAAAGGAGAATTCTGAGAATGAACAACATTGACCCCCTTTTTTTTTTTTTTTTTTTTTTGGGTGGGAAATCATCCAATGACTTCTCCCGCTCTGGGTGGAGCGGAAGGGCGTGTCAGACTTCTACTGACTAAAACCCACCCGTGTACCTTCAGTTGCCTGTTGCCAAGGTCCCGGTATCCCTTTCGGACTAACCCGCAACCCTGGCAGGCATCGGTCCTAGCGGACCCCGCCAATTGTGCTGACATCTCTTTGAGGCGCGCGTGGAACACGACGCGCCATCGACCCGGGCCTGGTCCTGATCGGACGGCGAGCTACCCATTGCTCGCCGTCCGCAAGCCCGCGCCTATTTCAATTTCAATTCATTTATTTCCAGGTAAATAACACCCATTGCCAGACATAAAATAATAAAAATCACAATAGAATAAAAACAAATAAAATCAAACATTAAATTAAATCCGATTAAATAAAATCAAATCAAAATAAATCAATAAAAACAAAACAAATCAAATTAAAATAAAATAAATACATAATCAAAACGTTAAAATAAATTATAAAATAATTAATTGAACCACATAATTAACCACATAATTAATAAATTAATAAAATTTAAAAAATAAATAATACTTACTCCTAATAATACTCCCGCCTCTGAGTCATTTGTTTGTTTGTCATTACATTAACCATATAACAATGGTTAATGTACTGACAATCAAACCTGTTAGCAAATACGCTCAGGATGGTGTTGGAGGCGCCCCGGAGCCTGCGCCCCAGAGATGTGCACCGCTTTCGCATCGTCGTGTAGAAACAGTCGACACGGGCGTCGGCGAACATCCCCGACGCGCTACAGTGCCGGGGCAGCCCCAACAACACCCTGAACGCATTATTATACTGGACCCGGAGAGCGTTGTAGTGCTTCTGGGTGTATGACACCCACAGGCTGGCCGCATATAGGGACGTACAAAACGCTCTGAAAAGAGTTATTTTAACAGCCCCCGAGCAACGAACAAACCGGCGGGCGATCATATTGGCCCTTACAGACAACGCCCTCCGCTCCCTATCGATGTCCGCATCGTCTCTCAGGTCAGAGGTCACGATATGACCGAGATATTTGAACTGTTCAACTCTTTTCAACTTGACTCCGTTCAATGTAGTAGGTGGAACAGAATCCGGGCATCTCCGACCCCTGGCCCGAAAGACCATGCATTCACTCTTTTTAGCGTTATAGAGCAAACCGTGATCCAGCGCATAACGCTCGCAGATGCCAAGCAACCTGGACAGACCACAAACCGAGGCGCTCAGCAGCACCATGTCGTCCGCATAACTAATATTGTTGACACAAACACCGTCAATATGGCAGCCGACACGGGTGCTGCTGAGCTCCTCTATCAGTGCGTTCACGTACAGGTTGAAGAGCTTCGGCGAGGTCAGCCCTCCCTGCCTCACCCCGCACTCCAACCTGTATGGCTCCGACAGAGCACCCGACCATCGAACGACGTTGACCTGGTTAAGATACCAGTACTTGAAAATTTCTATAAGTTCGAGAGGCATAGAGATTTTATTCAGTTTTTGCCATAAAATGTCATAGCTAACCAGGTCGAATGCCCTGGAGAGGTCGAGAAAACAGGCATAAATAGGTGTGCTCCTGTCGGAGTAGTACTTGACAGTTTGCTTCAAACACAAGATCGCTGACTCAGTAGACAGTCCCGGTTTAAAGCCAAATTGATTGTCATGAGTGTTTACATACCGGTCAAGCTGTGTATTAAGCAAACTGTCAAGAACCTTAGCAAGCACTGTGGCTAGTGAGATTGGCCTGTAGTTGCTCGTGTCGCTCAGGTCACCGGTTTTACTCTTCACAATTGGTACCACCACGGTCCTCATCATCTCTGCTGGTAAGTAAGCATGTCCTATACAAAATGTATAAAACATGGCAAGAACTCTGGACAGGTGGACGCCGGCATGCTTTAGATGCTCAATGCTCAGGCTGTCATGGCCAGGAGACTTACCACGCGACATTGATTTTATAACTCCCCGAACATCCTTCGCTGTGAATCTGGTGTTTATCTCCTGTCCATGAGACCCCTCCACACTGAATGACCGTGATGGTCCCAATGGCGATTTTACCATAAACTGATCCTTAAATAACTCCGCAATACATTTCGGTTCACTCACACCGTTAACGCTCACGGGTAAGCCCGGCTTATTATTTAGCCTACTCGTCGTTTTCCAAAAGTTACGAAAGTCATGCTTCGAATGGTGAGAAGCGAGGATATCCATCTTTATCTGTTCCCTATTATTTTGGCACCACTTTAGGCGTGATTTAAAGATTCTACGACTCTCCCGCATCTCCTCCCAAACACGTCCTTCATTCGGTTTACCCCACAGTACCCATTCCACAAATTTACACCGAGCTACCCCGTGAGCGTCCCGCACGTGCTTGTTCCATCCGATCACCGGTTGTTTTTTCCTCGGTTTAACAATAGTATGACTCTCAGAGGCGGCTGTACACAATGCATTAACAATCTTATGATACATACTGTCGATTATACGCAAGTGGTCACGGTTATCACAACATTTATCACTACAGTTACTGAATTCAGGCGGAAAATCAATTTCTTTTAAACTATTATTACACAATTTACTATATAAATCTATTTGTTCGACGTTTCTATCCCCCCATTTTATTTCATTACATTTAACATTGTCTTGCAAAATCTTTGGTTTTACATTATTTACATTACATTTAATAATGAGTGGCAAGTGGTCCGACCACACCGGATCATACTTGATGTGTGTATCGACCACCGTTTGAAAGGCCGAATCAGTTACAACACAGTGGTCTAACCATCTTAGCGCACCATTAGCGTCACTTATAAAACTATATGTGTCAGATAATAAACCTAACTTAATTATATCGGCACATTTCCAATCCAAATCGTTACAAAAATTTGAAAGTTCATAATAAAATTGCTCACCCGGGTGGGCGTTGAAGTCACCGAGCATGTAAACACACTCAATACCTTCATCGCCCACTACTGCACTCAGCGTCCCCAAACAATCCGCAAACTCGACTAGATTCGCCGTGTTATCAGTCGGCATGTACACACTGAACACTAAGAATGACCTTTGCCCTACCACAACTTTAATACCGCACACTCGAGTATTATCACATCGCACTACAGAAACATTATTAAAGATTTTCTTATTCCACAACAATGCAACTCCACCCCACGGTCGTCCTGAGATCATCCCCTTTGACGTGTCCATGGGTGATACACCCGTATAAGCGAAGTCATCATCTATACAACTCAGGAAATGAATGTCGTGCGGCAGTAGCCAATGTTCTTGCAAGGCAATTATGTGGGATGTTCGACATAGCTGCCGTACATCATCTACTGACCGTTTCACATTCTTACAGTTGAAACTTACAAAGTTGTATAATTCCTTATTTGCCATATTCATTTTAATTTTTGATCGGCCGACACAGTATAATTACCGTTCGTATTCCTTGGTCGAAAATTTATATATTGTCTAAATATGACTCCTTCTGGCCATAAATTACTATCTAAGAAAATAGATAGCTTCAGCTCCGATACAAAAAACTTAAAAGCTTTATGATCCTTCTCTTGTTTTATCGTAATTTCTTCCAAAGTTATCCTCTCCTTCGTCTTTCTGTATACATAGTTAATTATGTCTGTATCTGTCGTATCCATGTGAATCTTTGTTATAAATATCGGAACTCTTTTATCAGCAGCTTTGAAGCCCCCTTCCATATCTCTCGAAATCCCGGATTTCCCATGATAACGGTAATTAAATTTCTTGCGTCTCGATACGGTCTTCCAGCCTTCATTATCATTCTCGATCGGTTCAGAATCACCTACTGTGTTTACTGCGCTGTGGCGCTCGACTCTTTTCTCAGATGTTATTATGCAGTTATCGGCACACTTGCCGGCCGACGCCGCAGGTACCGGTGACGTCACCTTGGCTCGCCGCTCCGCACCGCTCGCAATTATATTCTCGCCTACATTCAATACCGGTGACCGTTGACTCGGCACAGCTGATTTACGGTCATTTTGTTTTACGTTTACCCTCAACATTTCTCGGTATTGTAGTATATTTTCACTGGACCTTGTCTCCTGGTTACCTACGGGCTCATTTAACGTGTTATCGTTTATATCATGCGAGAGACCAACTGGCCCACTATCGTACAGCTGCCATGCTCCGCGCCTTATATTCACATTCTGTGGAGACACAGTTGGTAATGAATCACATCTCAACTGTAGTAACTCAGATCTGCACTCACTCAGCTGCTCTTTTGTGACGTAGTTTGCTTTAACTACCTCTAGTTCACTTTGCACTTTTAGTAGGTCTTTCAGTAATTTCGTGCAATCAAGATGATCAAAAAGAATAGGGGGTAGCTTCTCCAGCTCCCGAGCCACAAAGATAGGTATAATCTCGGGTTCAGTCGATTTAAACAGGCTCAGTATATCGACTAGGTCTCTTCCTTCCTTTCCTTTGTTCTTCCGATTTGTCTTTATTTTGTCCGTAGGAATCGATTCAAACAATAACGACTTAGCTTTTTTAATTTCGTCGCTCGTAAATGACGTTACACATATTCGCACTAGCGTTTCCTCGTCAATTATCGAGATTTTGTTCTGAATATAGGATAAAAGCTCGTTGATCACTATATTACACGAGTTACACTTGATAAGGTCCGACATTTTGGACACGGCACACGGAGTACGGTACTATGGTGGCCGGGAATCCGCCTGGGATTCCCGTCGCCCAGGGCGTCTCCAGCGGCGGCGGCGGTTAGGGGCGTGAGGGCGCAAACTTTGCCTCTCCCTCACGCGTTCCGCCTCCTCCTTCGCGAGCATTACTGCTTCGCAGAAGGAGGTGACTGCTTCCCATGCCCTCTCGCTCCGTACCATGGCCTGGACCAGAGCCGGACGCGAGAGGTCACCGCCGCCAATCGCCTCCAAGAGGACACGGCGGGGCTCCGCCCAAGCGGGGCAGACCTCCACCGTATGCTCCACCGTGTCCTCCGGGCGATCCACACAGTGGTGACACCCGGGCGTTTCCTCCCGCCTTATACGAAACAGGAACCTCCCGAAGCAACCGTGTCCGGTGAGGACCTGCGTCAGGCGGAAGGTGAGGACGCCGTGGCGCCTCTCTAGCCACTCCTCAAAGAGGGGACTTATCGCCGCAATTGTGGCGTGCCCAGCACTGGGTTGCGACAATCGCACTCTCCATGCCGCCATGAGATCCTGCCGGAGCTCTGTCCGCTGAGCCGCGATTTCTCGCGGCAGCGGAGTTACGCCCCGGCGCTTCATCTCCTCGCGCCACTCCCATATGTGCGCGAGGACCTTCGCCTCCAGATCCCATGGCGGTAATCCGGCCAGGAGGCTCGCCGCCTCGCGGGAGACCGTGCGGTATCCCCGGGCCAGCCGAATGGCCATGACCCTTTGGGACGCGTTCAACCGGCGGGCTGGCCGCAGCCTAAGGGAACGCGCCCACACCGGTGCCCCGTAAAGGGCCATGGACCGCACGACCCCCGCGTAGAGCCTCCGGCAGGAGGCGTTTGGACCCCCCAGATTGGGCAGGAGACGCCCCAAGGCAGCTCCAGCCCGGTCCAGCCTGGGAGCCAAACGTCGGAAATGCTCAACGAAGTTCCACCGGCTGTCGAGGACGAGTCCTAGGTACTTCATCGTCGACTCGACGCCGATGTGAACCCCTCCTACCGTAATTTGGGAACCCGACGGTGGCGCGTTCCGAGGGCCATGAAAACACATGACCTCGGACTTGTGCAAGGCCACCTCGAGTCCCAGCTGCCGGATTCTATCGACGATTGTCGCAACCCCGCGTGTCGCTAGTTCGGCCGCCGCCTGGTGCGACCTCCCCTGTGCCAGGACCAGCGTGTCGTCAGCGTAGCAAACTACACTGACGCCACTGGGGAGGTCGGCGCGCAGCACCCAGTCGTAACCGATGTCCCACAGATGCGGCCCCAGGACCGATCCCTGTGGGACACCGCACGACATCTCTCGCCGGTTCCACACTCCCTGGTGACCGGGGTAGATGACGGCCCTGTCCGTCAGATAGGCCTCGACCACACGACAGAGGTAGGTCGGCATCCGGTGGTACCGGAGTGAACATTGACCCCCAAAAGGTTACTTTTAAGACCTTAGACCACGCGCATGCGGTGCTAACCTATAATAAATTGTTATACTAACCCATTTATATAAGAATCTTTATTTGAAAATGTAATAGTATAAACAATTGTTGGTTGGCCAGAAATAAATAAATAAATAAATAAACTAGGTTACTCCTTATGAACCCTTTTACGTCCCCCAAAACAGTAAAAAAAACTTACGTTCCCCAGATCCCTAAAATAACAAATGAATGTCCCCGGAACCCCCATAAGAAACATTTTTTCGACCCCAGACCCCAACTAGGTCACTAAGAATTTAAAGAAATACTAGGTAGATCTATAAACCTAGGAGGTATTCTAGGTAAAAAATTATACCGAAACGAGACCTGTTTCTTGTCTGTATCTACTCCGAAACCAAACCCTGGGACAGCTGCTACAGGATATAGAAGAATACCTGGAAAAATAATTACATTTTGAAATGACTACTCAGTTTTAATGTAATTTATTTTGTGATAATATGGAATTTTGAATTTTTTATTTTAAAAAATACAATAGACGCTGATATATTTAGTAACCTATTCCGCTTGACTATTCTTCAAGAGTCATAAAAACCCTGTAAGAATTGTCATTTTATAATGGATTTCCGCAAAGTCACGCCTGAATCAATTAACTATTTTTATTTTAACTTTAACAATCATCAATATCAATCATCATTAATATAAAAAATGTATCTTTTTTCAAAAGAAGTAATTAATTTTAATTTAACATTAAGCTTCATTACCCGACTACGGCGAAGAAAAAAGGAGGGTTATGATTTTGACCGGTATGTATGTATGTATGTATGTATGTATGTTCATCTGTTCCCTCCTATCTTCCAAACCACTTATCATAATTTGACAAATGAGGTATCGTTAGAAGCGTCGTGATTGTCCGCTGGTTATAGGCTATGTGAAGTTTTTTTAGACATTAAATTAAAAATGGCGCCCTCTAGAGGACATAAAGTGAGGAACTTAAAAAAAAATGGTTTAATCGTACCATGTTGGGTATCAAATGAAAGGCCTTAATGAGCACATTTCAAAAATATATATATTATAACCCCAAAAGAATTTAAAAAAATATAGTAATAAAAACTAAAACCCAACTACGACTTAAAAGGTATAAACAAGACACCACAGACAGACAAATTAACAATCCGAAGTCACACGTACTCTGTTCGATTTATGCCCTAACACGTGTGACTGACGGATTGTTAATTTGTCTGTCTGTGGTGTCTTGTTTATACCTTTTAAGTCGTAGTTGGGTTTTAGTTTTTATTACTATATTTTTTTTTTGTAGATACTGTTCTTCATTCTAATGATTTTAATGATTTTATTTTAATGATTTAATGAATTGTAATGTAATCATTTTATTATAATGTTTTAATGATGTAGGTAATGAATGTTGTATATTTATTGTGTGTATATTTAGTTTGTAATTAGTGTAGTTGGACTTGCCTTAATAAATAAATAAAATATTAATCATCTGGAGGAGGTCAGGTAGGTAGTTAATCAATCTGCCCTTTTCCCAACTATTTTGGGGTCGTCTTCCAGTCTAACCAGATGCAGCTGAATACCAGTATTTTACATGGAGCGACTGCCTATCTGACCTCCACAACCCAGAGACTGGGTAACACGATACCCCGCGAAATGACTGGTTGTCAGACTTCAGAAGTAAACATATTAAATACGTACCTATTAGAAATATGAGTAGCGCACACATAGCGATTAAGATCAAACTGAAAACTTTATTAAAATACATTTTTATACATGCAGCCCTTTCACAAACATTTTCTTCGATTGTTAACCAAATATCAAGTCTATTTTGTATCCGTAAAGGTTTATTATTCAGTCATTATGGTGTTCACGCTTAATTTCGTATTAATAGTTGAATTCTATCAATATTTATAAATTATGATCGGATATAAAAGTCACATGACACGAAATGTAACATCACGCCATCAAAGGGATAGGCACAGGTGTATTAGAGGTCCTCATTTCGCCAGTTACGTTCAACGTAATCAGCCTATACAGTTCCCACTGCTGGGACACAGGCTTCCTGTCTGTGAGTGGATGTGAGCAGTAATCCACCACGCGGGCCCAGTGCGGGTTGTTAGATATCACATGTCTTCGAATTTTTGGTTATAGGACATGGACGGGTGTGCTCACGATGTTTTCCTTCACCGTTTTGATAGCGGTGGTGATGAAATAATTTACATAAAGTAAAGCGCCTGTCAGGGTTCGAACCTACGATCTACATACAAGTCGTAAGTAGCGGCCGTTGCCACCAGGCCACCAAAAAAAATATGAAGTGTTAATATTGTACAGAGGTACGGAACCCTTTGTGTCCGACTCGCACTTGGCCGCTTTTTTTTAATAAAATTAATTATGAACATTATATTAATAATTTGTTTTATTTTCAGGTACGTTTCCGAGCTGAAATTATATCGGTAAGTTAGTCTATTTTTTTTTACCCGACTACGGCGAAGAAAAAAGTAGGGTTATGATTTTGACCGGTATGTATGTATGTATGTATGTATGTATGTTCATGTGTTCCCTCCTATCTTCCAAACCACTTATCACAATTTGACAAATGAGGTATCGTTAGAAGCGTCGTGATTGTCCGCTGGTTATAGGCTATGTGAAGTCACATTGTGTGTGAGGAACTTAAAAAAAAAATGGTTTAATCGTACCATGTTGGGTATCAAATGAAAGGGCTTAATGAGCACATTTCAAAAATATATATATTACAACCCCAAAAGAATTTAAAAAAAATCACGTGTGACTCCGGATTTTTAATTTGTCTGTCTGTGGTGTCTTGTTTAGACCTTTTAAGTCGTAGTTGGGTTTTAGTTTTTATTACTTGATTTTGTTTTTTTCAGCTTTAACACCAGGAAGTGGTAAAGGGCGAGCGTTATGGAGGACCCGGGTCCCCCATAACGTCTTCGACTGTCTCATATATATTGACTTTGACGTCCAGACAGTGTTGATTCTCAGTCTAATTTGAATAAAATAGGCAAACAGGGCAACGCCCTCAGGCTAGGTGAAGCGACGTTCTTCGTAGGTTGGCTGGTAGCAGCTGGATGAGAGTTGCCGAGAATTAAGCTGAATAGCGACAAATAGAGAGGCCTATGTTCAGCAGTGAACTGCTGTAGGCTGATGATGATGTTTCCTTGTTTATGTTTTTATTTTACATGGAGCGACTGTATATCTGACCTCCACAACCCAGTAACTGGGCAATACGATACCTTGTTAAGACTGGTTGTCAGACTTTCAGGCTTCTGACGACCCGTAACGACTGTCGAAAATCCACGAATGACAGCCGGGACTAACGGCATACTTAACGTGCTTTCTGAGACTCATATTTATACATTAAGGAATTTAATTAACCCAATGTTTTCAAAACCATTTTTTAATTAACTTTAAAACTGATTTTTCTTTCAAAATGTTGTTTTTGATCGTCCGTTACGGTAAAGTTATCAAGCCGTGAAAGATACTTTTAATAATAAAAGTAATTAGTTTTTTTGGTATATAATGTGAAAGATTTTAGATTTTGGACACAGACTGTCAAAGGCACAAACATGGCATCCAAGGCTTTAGTATTAGCTGGTAAGTAAAATTATTATCTTTTGAATTAAAGCTAAAAAGTATAGTGAAATGTGATAAAATAATTATAATATTAAGGGACTTCCTATTATTAGGTACTCCCGCGCTGCTTATTATTTTCTACTACTTTTACAGTTTTTTTACCCGTGAGAACCTGTAATTGGCTCTATGTTTCTTATATAATTGTTATCCATCTATAGCTGTTTTTTCTCCTATAAATAAATTACTTCTACCTATTACGGTTCATGAGACACAGCCCGCTGACAGACAGTCGGACAACAGAGGCTTAGTAATAGGGTTCTGTTTTGCACCCTCCGAGTACGGAACCCTAAAAATGATGAAATACATGTAAACGAAGTCGCAGACAACTGCTAGTGTTTTTCTTCGTGTCTGGCACGACTGTATTTCAGACCTTGTTGGCCAAAACTTCGCCACTTGCGCAGACGTCACTTTGACTGCATGTTCTGGGACACAGAGGTCAGGTTATGCGGTGGAGCATAGTTTGCGACATAAAATTTGATTTTAAATGAAATTATTTATAACAAATTATAATTTTTTACAAATATAAATCAAACAAATTTCAATTTAATGTATAAATTGAAATTAAAGCTTATCCCTTAAAATATAAATTTATTTCACAGTCCAGTTCAGGTCCAGTTTTACCCTTTGGATACGGAACCCTAAAAAAATATATATATTGATAACGTCCTCCTTTTAGAAGTCGGTTAAAAAGGTTTTTATTTTCCCAGCTTTCCTGTGCGTCGCCCGCTGCAATCCTCTGGGGTTGGGGCAGACCACAGTATGCGAGTCGGGCTCCAACTTCATGCCCGGGCTTGGCGCGACAGTCTGTGAATCTGGACCCCTCGGGTTGGGCGGCCTCGGGTACCTCGGCGGAATCGGAGGCCTTGGCGGTCTTGGCGGCCTTGGACTCGGCCTTGGAGGATTAGGCGGCGCAACTATCTGTGAATCTGTACCTGGCTTCGGTGGTTATGGCCTGGGCGGTATGGGTGGTTTGGGCGGTTTGGGAGGCCTCGGAGGTCTCGGAGGCCTCGGCTTTGGAGGACTCGGTGGCATGGGAGGGGCAACTGTATGCGAATCTGTACCGAATATGGGTTACGGCGGATTAGGCCTCGGATTAGGCCTTGGAGGTATGGGTGGTGCCACTGTCTGTGAATCGGTACCGTCATACGGTTATGGCCTCGGAGGACTCGGAGGACTTGGAGGACTCGGTGGACTCGGAGGACTTGGAGGATTTGGCGGCGCAACTATCTGTGAATCTGTACCTGCCTACGGTGGTTACGGCCTCGGCGGTATGGGCGGTTTCGGAGGCCTCGGAGGTCTCGGAGGCATCGGCCTTGGAGGACTCGGCGGCATGGGAGGGGCAACTGTCTGCGAATCTGTACCGAACATGGGTTACGGCGGATTAGGTCTCGGCTTTGGAGGTATGGGTGGCGCCACTGTATGTGAATCAGTACCGTCGTACGGTTATGGCCTCGGAGGACTCGGAGGCATCGGCGGCATTGGTGGCCTTGGACTCGGTGGACTAGGGGGAATTGGTGGCCTTGGAGGTCTCGGTCTCGGCATGGGAGGATTAGGAGGCGCCACAGTCTGTGAATCTGTACCGTCTTACGGCTATGGCGGACTTGGAGGTCTCGGTGGTCTCGGTGGTCTCGGAGGTCTCGGAGGTCTCGGAGGTTTAGGCGGAATTGGAGGCTTTGGCGGTCTGGGTGGCTTCGGAGGCGGCCTCGGTCTGGGCCTCGGAGGTTTAGGCGGCGCTACAGTCTGTGAATCTGTACCAGGTTACGGCATGGGTGGTATTGGTCTCGGAGGATTAGGAGGCCTCGGATACGGCGGTCTCGGCGGTCTCGGAGGCCTTGGATACGGAGGCATTGGCGGGTTAGGTCTTGGTCTGGGAGGTATTGGCCGTTCTTTTTTATAGATAGCAACACTTCGTCGGCTTATTTTAACAGCAACACTAAGATCTCTGGGGCTTCGCCGATGATGTCAAGCAATACCTCTAGTGGGTACAATGATCAGGCTCACATTATGTCATTTCGATTATAATTAAGAAAAGCAAATTAAAAAAAAACTTCAGGTGTATTTGCGATATTTGGAAGACTTATTTATTTTGCAATGTGTGTTAAATATTGTAAATTAATTGCATTATTTTTGGCGTTTTCATGACCACAAACTAACAAAATTTTGTTCAAAAATATGTTTAAATGTTCGTTTAAATGATGATACTGATCTCAACGTATTTTATTTAATTTTGGTTTTAAAAAAAATTGTCGTCTGTCTCAAAAAATACGCCTGGATTGAAAAAAAATTGTAAATGTTATTATTCTAAATTTTTATAAAATTATAATAATGTATGTATCTATTTCTCATTGGCAAATAAAATGTATGTATCTGAATTTTTGGTATAATTTTCGCTTGAGTTCATTCCCATTAACTTTAACTAGGATCCTGCAGGGTAGTTGCATAACAAACGTAAAATTGCATTATATCGTAGGTAATGCATTTCATTTTTGACAGTTCAGCCACGTTATTTTGTTGAACTGACGAATTTTGCAAACCTATGAAGTAATGGATTAGGAATTTCCTTCAAAACCGTCAGATTGTGATTGAAAGTGTGTTACATACCTACTATTGAACAGAAAATATTAATAGGAAAATATTTATGAATCATCGTAAAATGTCACAAACTGACAATTCATAATATGATCTGCGTGCGATTCTTAGTGCAAAATAATTCATCTGTTTGACAGTTTTCTATGGAGATTCTTAAAATGGTCCAGTCATTATGAATTGCTTTTAAATGATATGGTCCTTCTCTGTACGATAAGAGGATTGACAATCGTGCTAATGTTTTAATGCTTGTATTTTAGTTACTCAATCACGCGAGTATGGATGCAATTCTGCACAGGTAGACTATAACTGGATTAATACTTTAGAATAATTAAAAAAAAGAAGTGTAGAAATAATTTCTTAAGAATGCGAGACAAACCACAGGCTACAAATAGTAAAAAAAATAAAACAACAAAAATATTATTGCTCAAATTACCCGTACTTTATTTCGAACGCTCATTCACTTACAAATGTATACTAAATCATATATATACATAACACTACATATATATTATATTCCTATGAGCAGGGGCATAGGCAAGGGGGAGGGCAGACAGGGCATGGTGGGGGCGGGCATGGGCAAGGGCATGGGCAAGGGGGGGGTGGGCATGGTGGGGGTGGGCAAGGCTGTACACAGCCACACGGCGAAATTGACCCTCCAGACGAAATTACCCCTCCCGACGAAATTAGTCCTCCAGGTGATACACCGATGTCATTTTGCCCGTTAACCCTGCAAATGGTCGCGGCGCCAAGGGTTCTGAAGTTCTGGGGCGGGTTGGGGCGGAAGCAGATGGTCGGGGGGGCGGGGACGATGATCTTCGGGGGCCTGACGATGAGGGCACCAGGGACTGGCGGCTGCACCGGTGGCGGTTGCACCTGGAAATTAAACATAAGTTTAACACTTTGTGGTCTTACTAAAAGAAAGAAAAGTGTGTTTATTGGCTCTAGAACAAAAAAAAACCGATCAAAGTATGAAGACGGAGAGCAAACAATGCCTATAATGCCAAAAGGTCCTCAGCTCAGCATAACGTCAGATGACAACACAAGTTAACTCACATGACACTGATCATTATGTTAGGTCCCCACCTTTGGTGTTTTGTATGGAGAATTTTAAAGAACTTGCCTTTTTCATACTAACGTTTTCTTAATTTTTATAACAACCATGAACACTAATGTTTTAAAACTTTTATGCACTATTGTTTAAAAACTAAGATAACGTATACCACTTAGATTAAGCGACAAAAATAAGTTTTGGCTAAGTTAAAAAAATGGTGGTTATTTGATTTGATGGTAATTATTCGATATTCCAAGCAATTGATGAATATTTCAAATCATAGAAGTGACGAGGTTCTCTATTTGTGAGAAAAAAACGCCAATTTCATAGGTGGGGACCCAAATTTAGCAGTTCACACACGAGTGCCATCCACTGTAATAATAAACGCATAGGGAAGTGCAGTTGTCCGTTATTATAGTCTTCTCTGGTAAAAAGACCCTTAACGAAGCCGAAAGTTACTAGTACTTTAGTTTTGCCTGCATTGCATTGCGCGTTTGCTGATAAACACCGTTTCCCAGCAATAATTACCTCTCAGCTCCAGCCGCTTTTTTAGGGAAAACTCCTGCACGTCCTTGTTTCTGTCTTTGTCTATAGTTGAACAATATTATCCGCCATAGAGGCCGGAGTAAAGAGGTTTCTTAGTTTGATTTACATGTCATTAAATTTTACACTCTGATTCTAAGGCGAGATTCTAAGGCGGCCCCTACACCTACAACGTAGGGGCCGCCTTAGAATCTCGCCTTATAAATATTGCGCAAACTTATTGTCCTCCAAATCCTTTTGAAGATTCTATACAATTACTTCCAAATTAAAAATTGGCTTACCCTGATCGGTGACGGTCTGGGTACGGCAACGGGTTGAGGTCGGACGATCAATGGGGGCGGCTGTGGCGGGTTGACGGCTGGTACTCGGACGTAGAAGGGTGACGGTGTTGGGGGCTGCACGGGCGGTGGTCGCACCGTTATCGGGGCTGGGGTGGGTGGTTGCACTGGAGCTGGCTTCACCCATATTGCGGGTGGTTGGGGCAGCCTGATCTCACCAGGGCGCACCACGATTGGGGGTGGTGTTGGGAACCTGATCTGTCCTGGCCTGATTAGGATGGAACCTGCAGAAAAAATAACATAACATCACGACTGTACACAGTAGAGGGTTTCCATCAGGGGTCGGCAGAGTGTATATACACCCTTATATTGCCATCAATAGGCATTAAAAGTTTGTCAGACTTACGGGTTATTAAGAAGTAATTGCTGATGAAAAATCTCAATAGAACTTTGCCCGAGCTGGGATCTGACCCAGGACTCTCTCAATATTCAGCAGTTTGCGACCCATTAACAACTAGGGAATATGCCGTGGACCCCCACGGCATGTGGGGCCTATTATGGCGTATTAATGCCAACATTTTTCCAAGAGAGCAGTGGTGGCCCAGTGGTAACGGCCACGACTTACGAGTTGTAGGTCGTATATTCAAACCCTGACTGGCGCTTTACTTTGTGTAAATAATTCCATCATCACTGCTCTCAAAACGGTGAAGGAAAACATCGTGAGGAAATCGTCCTAGAACATAATATTCGAAGACATGTGACATCTACCAACCCGCACTGGGCCCACATGGTGGATTACGGCCCACTCCTGGCCTGGCAGGCCTGTTTCCTAGCAGGGGGACCATTGACTGATTATGTATGTATTATGTAATACGGGCCCTGGGTTACGGTTCCTAGGTCGGGCAAAGTGTTATCTTGCAGTCTCCAAATGTTTCACAGTTTCAAGCTATGGTACTTTACTGAAAGAAATTACTCTAATAGTCCCATGAAACAACACGTTCAAAATATGTCTGTATTTGGACGAACCAAATGAAGATGCTTTTTATATGATTTAGATTTGATTGTTGCAAACAGACGCTTTTTTTTTAAAATTGCCCGTTTTTCCCGCTTTTGACCCAATCTCGCCAGATGGAAAGTGGACATTTTTCCCGCTTTTGACCCAATCTCGCCAGATGGAAAGTGGACATTTTTCCCGCTTTTGACCCAATCTCGCCAGATGGAAAGTAGACATTTTTCCCGGTTTTGACCCAATCTCGCCAGATGGAAAGTAGACATTTTTCCCGCTTTTGACCCAATCTCGCCAGATGGAAAGTGGATGAGGGTTAGAGGGTGTTGAGTCTTAGTATAACAATGTATGTCACCAGAATAATATTGTACTTTTAACCATTTTTTCCTATGCATTCATCTTTGAAACTTACCCGTTGGAGCCTGCCCGTACACGTAGTTGACGGGTGGCTCGCACGGGTTGCATGGTCCGATCTGCTGAGCCGAACCCCCATCACATGGGCTGACCGGGGCAGGCTGGGGTTGACATGGGCAGGGGAACTGAGGCTCCGGCTGTGGGCACGGCTGCCCCAGTGCAGTACCCAGGAAAAGAACTGTGGGGCAAGAATACAGGGTCAAATTAACCTAATTCCTGTTTTTTAATCTCGAAGACTAATTTGACATTTCAACTGATTGGTGTGTGTTTTTTCAATTTGGAGTTTGACATTTGCAAATGTCAAATTAGTCTAAGAGATTAAAAAACAGAATTTAGATAGCGAAACTTTTTATAAGTAATGGGTACCGATTTCCAAACAAGATAAAACAAAAAAAAACCGGCCAAGTGTGAGTCGGACTCGCGCACGAAGGGTTCCGTACCAATACCTATCTATAAAAACGGCAAAAAGATCACGTTTGTTGTATGGGATAAGAAATAATTTATTTTATTCAGTTTTATAATTAATATTTATTTTATTCTGTTTATTGTATTTGTTGTTATAGCGGACGTGAAAATTTCAACTGTCTAACTATCACGGTTCATGAGATACAGCTTGGTGACTGACAGACGGACGGACAGTGGAGTCTTAGTAATAGGGTCACGTTATAAAAAAAAAACGCATTTTATGTAGTTTCTCCAAGCACGAACGTGCTTTACACCAAGCAGACACGTGGTCGTTGGCGCTCTTACACAAGGGCTGAGTTTCAGAATTAATTTGAAAAGTGAACTTGATTTTATGGTCTAAAACGCCATTTTGTGGTTGTTTTGCACATAATTAGATTCTGTTATTTATTTAAATTGAGGAAGAAAAGAAGAAGTAAAGAAAAGGAAATAATATTGTATTATATATTTACCCGATAACCATATGACTTTGCCCTTCGCCATTTTTCGATCGTCTGATGAAAATTATTCAGAAAAATCACCTTTTATACTCTTTCATCATTGAAAATCCCAATCTCTGAACGGCCATTTGCAAAACCCCACTACATTCTAAAATCAACCTTATGAATTTGTTCAAAGAACTTAATTTCAATTGTATGTTTGTACAGAAAATATCTCTGTATTGTCACCCTCAAATAAATGTTTTGTAACGGTATTTTAAATTATTTTTTAAATTTGGAATTATTTAGTTTTGCAACACTGAGAATAGGTACAACATAACGGTTTTGCTTAAGGATTTTTTTAAATATAATATTTAGACCTGTATAATTCGTTACGGTTAGATAAGGGAGTCATTTAGTTTTAAAACAATTTTATTGTTATTCATAGTTCGTACTTTCCGATAACTTCCATTTGTTACTTGAAATATTTCATATCAAGCCCATACATTACATGATCATGATCAGCTCGTAGCTAAGTAATTACAGCCGCACGAGTCGATTCCTCAGGTTAAGCTACGCTTGCCGAGGTTGGTCCGTGGATGGATGACCATGTTTACATACCGAGACTCCACCGTGCCTCGGAAAGCACGTTAAGCCGTTGGTCCCGGCTGTCATTTCTGGATCTTTGACAGTCATTACGGGTCGTCAGAAGCCCGAAAGTATGACAACCAGTCTTAGCTTACCAAGGGGTATCGTAATACCCAGTTACTGGGTTGTGAAGAATAAAAGTAAAATACTGGTATTCAGCTGCATTCGGTTAGACGACCGCTGGGAAAAGGCTACGCAGATTGAACATTAAATAGTCAGAGGCCCTTGGGCGGCTTTAAAACACACACCAGTTTAGTCAATAATCGCACGAAAAGAAGAAAAAGAGTGTTTACCTAAGGGCCTCTGACTTGGCTTCACATGCCGTCGAGCAAAATCTCTCAGGCATGCCGATTTCCTCACAATGTTTTTGTTCATCGTTTTTGAAGCATGTGATAAATACGCACATGAATCAGAAACGTCAGAGGTGCGTGACTTGAGTTCGAACTCAAGACCTATGACTTGGAAGTCCGGTGGTCACACCACTAGGCTATCACTGGCTAAAACAAGCTTGATACTACGCTATTCTTGTCACGGTAAAGTTCCAAAGAAGTTTATACTATCTAACCGTGTAGTTTGAACATTCTTCAGTCATACCATGTCTTCCTACTATTCGTGAAGCAGGAACTAAAACATGACTATCGCCACTACTTTCTAAAGTAAAGTATGGCCAAGATATAAGTTCGTTAAAAAGAAAAAACTTCAGATCTTTTGGCTTTGACAAGAATGCAGTGTGTGCGTCGCCTTTTTAGGGAAGTTTCTCGGAAACTTTTAGACACTTCACGTGACCAGAGGCCCTAGACAAAGTGACATTCTATCAGCGATAACGATGATGAAAAGGCAAAAATGTATAGGACTGACATAAGCTATCGAAAAGCTTATGGCAATCCTGTTGAAAGTCGTTGTAGAAATACGAAACGCTTTCGAAGCGATTGTCGCTTGTCTAATAAGACCTCTGAGGGCTGGCTCGTTCTTTGGCCATCGAATTAGAGATGGGTTGTAACAGGTGAAACACGATATCTGTGATCACTGTGACTGTGACAAAAAAATAACAGATCCAAATATCTGTTATTAAATCACAGCCTGTTATTTTTGTACGGACGATATACGAATACGTATCTCAATCGAATATCTTCTTGTTTCTTTTTGTTTAAGTCGAAAATCGTATCTATCTGTTATAAAATAACAGCCTGTTATTAAATAACAGCCTGTTATTTTTGTACGGATGATATATACGTATTTAACTCAATTGAATATCTTCTTTATTTCTTTTCGTTAAAATCGAAAATCGTATCCGAAGTTTTAACAGTAACAGCCGCGGTTACAGTCTTGAGGATCTGTGATTTTAAGTAACATTTTAGTATTTATATTTTATTAATTGCTATCTGCTATTTTTTAATATCTGTGATTTCTATCTGTGACGATAAATACGCCTCACTCGTACATAGAATTAGTATGCCATTCAACGTGACAATGCTGCCAGTCTTCTGGGCACTTTTCCGGATGACAGCGATGCGAACGAGTAGGAACAAAGTGTCGGTTTGTTTTTGTGTTTATTTGTAAAGTTAGTTAGTCACTTAATTTAGTACTTAGTGTATAGAGAGAGTCTTGTAGTGCAAGGTCGAAGAAACAAGAGCACGTGGTAGGTCGCCCATGCGATGGTCCGACCAGATTAAGGGCGGCCCATTACACGAATCTAATCTAATCTAACTAATATTATAAACGCGAAAGTTTGTAAGTATGGATGGATAGATGGATGTTTGTTACTCTTTCACGTAAAAACTACTGAATGGATTTGGATGAAGTTTGGCAAACAGATAGTTTATAACCTGGATTAACACATAGGATACTTTTTATCTCGATATTCCCACGGGATCGAGACTAACGCGGGTGAACCGCGGGGTACAGCTAGTTCACACATATAACAGCCGAAAGAGAGGGATGGCGTCGCATCGTCAGGCAAATCACGGCTGTCCGAAATCTCACTGCAACTTGATGGCCACGACCGCTAATAGAGAAGACTAGCTTCCACCCGCGGCTTCGCCGATATGTCGACAAAAAGTAGTCTATGTCCTTCCCTGGGATGCCATCTATCTCCTTGCCAAATTTTATCGAAATCCGTTCTGCGGTTTAGGCGTGAAAAGGTAACATACAGACAGACAGACTGAGTTACTTTCGAATTTATAATATTAGTATGGATAGTATGGATTAAAAAATATAGTAATAATAAAAACTAAAACCCAACTACGACTTAAAAGGTATAAACAAGACACCACAGACAGACAAATTAAAAATCCGGAGTCACACGTGTTAGGGCATAAATCGAACAGAGTACGTGTGACTCCGGATTGTTAATTTGTCTGTCTGTGGTGTCTTGTTTATACCTTTTAAGTCGTAGTTGGGTTTTAGTTTTTATTACTATATTTTTTTAAATTCTTTTGGGGTTATAATATATATATTTTTGAAATGTGCTCATTAAGGCCTTTCATTTGATACCCAACATGGTACGATTAAACCATATTTTTTTGTAAGTTCCTCACTTTATGTCCTCTAGAGGGCGCCATTTTTAATTTAATGTGACTTCACATAGCCTATAACCAGCGGACAATCACGACGCTTCTAACGATACCTCATTTGTCAAATTGTGATAAGTGGTTTGGAAGATAGGAGGGAACAGATGAACATACATACATACATACATACATAGGTACCGGTCAAAATCATAACCCTCCTTTTTACTTCGCCGTAGTCGGGTAAAAAGAAAGTATTTATTTAAAAAAATCGGTTTTCAAAGAGAGGCGGCCTGTGTACGAGTAGTGGGACGGCTATAGTTACGCTATGATCCTAAGTAGTCCTAATCCTAACTGTTCCTAATTTATACATGCGAAAGTGAGTTTGTTTATTTGTTTGTTACGCTTTCACGCTAAAACGGCTGAACGGAATTGGATAAAATTTGGCATATGGGTAGACCATGACCTAGAGAAGGTCAAGGAATACCTTTTATCCCGATATTCCCACGGGATCGAGACTTACGCGGGTGAAACCGCGGAGCACAGCTATTCCGTTATATTTTTGTCAAACATTTTATTTACTAGACTAAGGTCCGTATTACAGAAGGAAACTCAAGTATTGATCTCTGTTTAAAACTAGTTTTAAGTCCGCTTTTAATTTTAGAACGTTGCTCAAGCATAGTTTCATTGATCTTAGTTCAACTGAGTTTGGCTTTATTTTACATCGCTACTCAGTTACTCAATCGAACCCAAGCAGTGATCAAATCTGTAATCACCCAAGTGTGGTCGAGACCGCGCTTGAGCATAGATTGTCATGTCAAATTGTCAATATTTCTTCTGTTCCAATAGTGCAATGTCGAGTTCTGTTGATTTTTTTTTTAAATTAGGTACCTACTATCAAAATCATAATCAATATATTTGAAGAGGTAGATAATTATAATAACTTATTTAACAATAATTCTATTATAAGGTTGAACTTTTTCCAAAGTACTAAATTTTTTCTTCCGTCCTTGTATTTTAAAAGTCTTTAATATGAATAAAATCAGCTAAACAAATAATCAAAAAAAAATCAAGTAACAAAAACTAAAACCCAACTACGACTTAAAAGATATAAACAAGGCACCACAGACAGACAAATTAAAAATCCGGAGTCACACGTGTTAGGGCATAAATCGAACAGATTACGTGTGACTCCGGATTTTTAATTTGTCTGTCTGTGGTGCCTTGTTTATATCTTTTAAGTCGTAGTTGGGTTTTAGTTTTTGTTACTTGATTTTTTTTTAAATACTTTTGGGGTTATAATATATATATTTTTGAAATGTGCTCATTAAGCCCTTTCATTTGATACCCAACATGTTACGATTAAACCATTTTTTTTTTTAAGTTCCTCACTTTATGTCCTCTAGAGGGCGCCATTTTTAATTTAATGTGACTTCAAATAGCCTATAACCAGCGGACAATCACGACGCTTCTAACGATACCTCATTTGTCAAATTGTGATAAGTGGTTTGGAAGATAGGAGGGAACAGATGAACATACATACATACATACATACATACATACATACATACATACATACATACCGGTCAAAATCATAACCCTCCTTTTTCTTCGCCGTAGTCGGGTAAATAGACAAACAACAAACGAATGTTTTTCACACTGATGTTTTGCCATAGGTATCTACTGACATTTTAAATAGCATAAATTACTTATTTAAGGCCACAAATACAAGTCTTTTAAGCTTGACAATTTTGCTTACAAAATTACTATACTTCACTTCAAAGACCTTTACTTCTTCAATAAATGGGGCCTTTTACTATTCAGGAATGAAATAATAACGCTGATTTCCTAAATAACTGGGGTTCTATGGTGTATTTTAATTTATTTATTTATTTATTTATTTAACTATTTATGTACACTCATGATAAACAGACAAGAAGAAAAGAACAGAAAAAAACGTACAAAGGTGGTGGTGGTGGTGGTGGTTTAATATTTCTAATCCAATGAAGATCGGATCAAAGTCGGTTATTATAATAAATCGTAAACGAAAACAGGCTGATGCATAGACAATACACATCTCTGCTTGAGGCTCGATTTGAGTCTCGATTCAGCTGAATATAGATTGATTGCCGTTCTGGAATAAGACCGATGCTCAAGTACTGATTCTATACTCAAACAGTGATCAACTGATTGCAGATCAAACTGGACTTGAGGAACGTTCTGTAATACGGACCGTAGTACTTACTTAGTTGTTATTTGTGGTTGATTTTGGTTTACTATTTTTGTTGTTGTTATGATTCTCATTATCAACGTAAATAAAGGTGTCTGAGTGCGTTGGGTCATTCTACTAATCCCCATTGACAATCCCCATCAATTGGAATTTATGAACTTTCTGGCCCACAAATCCCCATCAATGTTAGGTACTAAGTACATAATAAGTTTTAAACCTACCAACTAGAGTTCAAGTAGTTCAAATGGTGTAATTTATAAAATCCAACTACGTCAAAAAAGTCAACTAAAAAGGCGTAAACAAGATATCAAAGACAGACAAATTAAAAATCCGGAGTCACACGTGTTAGGGCATACATTGAACAGATTTCGTGTGACTCCGGATTTTTAATTTGCCTGTCTGTGTATATTTTTGAAAAGTGTTAATTATGCACCATTTGTTTCATTTGGTACCCAACATGGCATCATTATTTTATTTTATTTTATTCCTGACTTTATATCCTCTAGAGGGCGCCATAGTCATTTAATGTGATGTATGTATACCAGCGGACGATTAAGATGCTTCCAGCGATACCGCATTTGTCAAATTGTGATGAGTAGTTTTGAAGATAAGACACATGAACATACATACAACTCAAAATCATAACCCTCCTAAATAGGAGGGTTATGATTTTGAGTTGCAGTCGCAGCAAATGCTGCGCTGTAGTCGGGTAATAAATAACTAGCTCCTGGACGTGGAAGTCAACTAGCTATACCAAAACATATCTTACGTCACCCAGCAATAATGTAGCTTAAAAGATTTTTTGTAATCGGGTCCGTGCTTCCACAGATGACCTCTTACAAAAAAACAATCAATTTTACCTCTTTATAACAATTACAAGGTCACGTCGTGCGGTGCTGCTGTCAAACACAAACAGTTGCCATAGCAACGCGCGCGTGATTGGTAGAGACATCAGATAGACGACCTCGGCGATAACCTTGCGTTGTCGTCCTATAAAATTATTGTTGTAGGTACGTCAAGACGTGATTTAAGGGCGACTTTAATTGCTATAGTGTTGTTGATTGTTGTACCTATATTAATTACCCGCGTGATATCTTTTAAATATAGCTTTCGCTGGAGGTCGAAAATCATCCCACGGGAACGTACTACCGGGATAAAAAGTATCCTATATGTTAATCCAAGTTATAAACTATTTTTGTGCCAAATTTCATCCAAGTCCGTTCAGCCGTTTTGCGTGATTGAGTAACAAACATATCCAAACACACAAACATACAAACTTTCACATCCTAACTATCCTAACTAATGTTATATGCCAAAGTGAGTTTGTTTATTACGCTTTCACGCTAAAACGGCTTCGCGGATTTGGATGAATTTTGGCACACGGGTAGATCATGAACTGGAGAAGGACATAGGATATTCCCTTTTATACCGATACTAGGACTCCATGAGACAGGCTCGACCTAGTATGGAGTCCGCAAGTTAAAATATTAAAATTATGTTTCCTTCATGACAATAATTTTAGTTTACTTGTAATCATAATAAGGAAATGTAAACAATTCTTTATTTGGTCCAAAAAAAAATATAACTAGCTTCCGCCCGCGATTTCGCCCGCGTCGTATGTCGATAAAAAGTAGCCTATGTCCTTTCTCAAGCTCTAGACTATCTGTATACCAAATTTCATTTAAATCGGTTCAGTAGTTTTGGCGTGAAAGCGCGACAGACAGACTTACTTTCGCATTTATAATATTAAAGTAAGGATTCCCACGGCACGGCATCCAGATCCCATCGGTTCATTTGGTTTTAAATTTATTCATTACAAACAAAAATACAAATCTTTTATCTTTATAATATTCCTCCTGTAGATTATTTTATGTTTCGACGAACTAACTATAAACATATAGGTTTAAAAAAATCGTATACTAACCTACTAACTACACAATACTGCGCTCCAAAACAAAGATAGCTGACGTGGCTCAAAAGGCTGCCCAACTTAAATGGCACTGGGCAGGACACGTCTGATAAACTGTGGGCCCAAATAGCGCAGAACTGGTGCCCTGAGACAGTGAGACGGGGTCGCGGCAGACCACGTAGGAGATGGCGGGACGAGCTGGATAGGTTCCATCAAAACTGGAAAGAGGACGCGCGGGCTCGCGAAAGATGGAAGGAGTGGAGGGAGGCCTTTGCCCAGGAGTGGGGACAGCGTAAAAAAAAAAAAACTACCCTATACTAGTTCGTATAAGTACTAGTTTTACGTTCGTTTATAAGTTAGTATACTAACTACATAAATTTTAGTTATTGCATTTTAGCATGGCAATAGAGGTCATTGCCCTTTTCCTAATATCTCTCCGTAAGAACCCAAACAACATTGGAACACGTTGAAGGTTGCGATAGATGTTGATTCAGCAGGCGTAGCATGAGCACCGTTTTTTTGACAGAAGAGTAGACAAAAGTAATGTTTCCTGTAGACAGTACGACGGCAGCAAAGTAGAAAGAGGCAACTGCACTTTTTACGAAATTCACTCTTTTACATAATTCGACTCAGAATTCTTTGTTTTGTCATAGGATTTATCGGTTGTCAGTGTGATTTTGACAGTAAGGATAGAAAACTTTCTTCTGAAATAGTCTACCTACAAAAAGACCTAGACAAAGATCGTTAGAAATGAAAAACAAAAGGACAGATTGTAGAAAGATTTCTACGGTGGATGTCAGAAATGAAGAAACGAACTGTCACTTTGTATAGAAAAAGCTATGTCTATTCTTCGTAGAGATAGAAAGCGCCATGCTACGCCTGCTGGACGTTAAACAAACTTTATTTTTTTAAATAAAATATGATAGAAAATGTAGTGGGTCAATAACCGCTATAGCCATGCTAAAGAAGTTTAAAATGGGATAAGTAATAAATAACAAAAAAAAACAGAAGTTGTAATACATATGCGTATATTAATTCGTTATTAAAATACATAAATACTTATAATATACATTTGTAAACGACACACATTCGAAACTCATACGGGTAATTGTCTAACCACTAATGTACCATTATCACATGCCTTAGTTAATCGTAAAGAAACCGGTAAAGAGATCTTTGAAGCATACTAAAATAAACACAGGACTAATCTCTAAAAACGACCCGGTAAAGGATAAAAATTCCTACACCAACAGAAAAGTTGTTTCACTGCTTGCTTTTTATACTGTGGTTCTTGCAAATGTTCAGCGTTCCTGTGGGGTCAAGGGGAGTTCGAGAGGTAATTCTTAGTCTTCTGCACTTTTCTACATTTATTACCTCAGATGGAATTGCTCAGGCGACGGTATTTAGCTTTCTTCTTTTGACCCCACCAGTACCTAGTTCGGGTCGTAATCATTCTTAGCAGTAGGGCCGTTTTAAAAATAAGTCCTTAATTTTTTGTTATTTAGCATGGCGAGCACGGTGGTGGCTCGCAGGGGCAGGGGCAAGGTGCGGGTACTGGCTCGCACGGGCACGGCGGGGGTGGGGGCGGCTCGCATGGGCACGGGACGGGGCAGGGGTTAACACACGGGCTCGGTGCTGGCTGCACACATCCACATGGATTGATCGATTGCCCGCATCCACACGAACTGATCGACTGCCCTTGAATACCCTGGATCTGCGACTGGTACTGCTGCTGGTATTGCGACTGTTGCGACTGGATTCCGACCTGTGCCATGCCTACCTGCGACTGGAGCGAAGAGGTTGACACGCAGATGGTAGGAGGCTGAATGGTTTGCGGCTTAGGCGTTCTCACCACAATCTGGGGCGGGTTAATCGGAGCTGGACGTGGCTGGGACACACTGATCGGGGCTGGCTGGATAACCGCTGGCTTCGGCACTCTCACAACAATAGGAGGAGGCTGGATGCAAGGAACTGGTCCTGGACGAGCCAACACTGGAGGGGGAGTTATCGGCGCCAGAGGAGGTGGCCTCACGACGAACGCCGGCGGCTGCACTGGTGGTACACACGGTGGCTGGACAGTCAGAGCCGGGGGCGTGATTGGACCCTGTTGAGGAGGTCGCACTAGGATCGGGGGCGGCTGGATGATGACGTCTGGGGATGCGCTGATGAAGAACGTGCCTCCGGGGACGGCGATCTCCTGGAAGCCGGCGCCCCTCAGACGTTCAGACACGCAGTTCTTCTGCAGTAGTACCTTGATTGGTCCATCACCGCATGGTGCTAAAAGGAATATAATCTTTAGTAGTGATACTTGTGGAGGTATTTGTGAAAGAACTCGTAGGTACTGGGCATTCATGTAAGAAATCATATCGGTTTGCCGTGTGGTTTGAAGGTTATCTACGTGTGCATGGTGCATATGTAGGACATTATAGGCAGATGAGACTAAATCTCGGAAAAACCCACAGTGAATTACATAATTGATGTATACAAAATATTGTAAAACATTTATAAAAGAGTAACGTTGGAGTTACTTGCCCATTCTTCTTCATATGAAAACTACCTTTTGGAAGGGGCACGTAGAATCAGTTCTATTTCTTTGTTTTTGACGTTCAAAAGTGCCTTGTATGTGCCAATTTGAAATAAATTATTTGACTTGCCTTGATTGAGGATACGGATATTTCTAGATGGCAACTTTACGTTATTCCAGTCTATGGTCTGCTTTAAAAAACAACATATTATCTCCTCTTCTGTCACGACCAATTTAATTTTTGTCATATATATTGCTTTATATTGAATCTCCATAAGAGAAGGTTTTCATAACCAAAGCAGTAGTGATATTAAAATCTAAATCCATCAGTCGTCCAAAAAGGCCTTTCCTGAAGGGCAACAGTTTCAGCAGAGCGCGTGGCTCATACGGAAACAATGAAGGTACAAATACTTACAAGGTGGAGGACCGCAGGGGTCGCAAGGGCACGGTGGAGGTACGGGGGGTGGGCAGGGCGACGGCGGGGGCGGACACGGACACGGCGGTGGGGGCGGGACGCACCCGCAGTACTGGGGCGCTGGCGCCGCTGCCGCTGAAGCTACCAATGCTGGAAAAAAGACACAATTAATAATTACTCGAAAGCACGATAAGCCGTAGGTCCCAGTTGTCATTTGTCTTGATCTTTGACAGTCGTTACGGGTAGTCAGAAGCCCGAAAGCTCCTAGTTTACGACGCCAACCTTATCATAGAGCACATGATAATGCAGATCGTGAAAGAACAGATGTCACCACTGTTCCACTGATGTCTTTGTGCGTGAGAATTTATTGCATAATCCATCGGGCAAAAGCCCAACAGAAAATAACCCAGTTTAGCTTGAAAATCCTCCCTTTTCGTACAATATTGGATCCCAAAAAACAAGTTTAAACCCTCCGTTTAAAAGGATTTGGACGTGTTCATCCGCCAAATTATATATTAAAACCTTCCTCGAGAACCACTCTATCCATTGGTGAAAACAGCATGAAAATCGGTGCAGTAGTTTTTGAGTTTATCGCGAACAGGACGACAGAGAGACGCGGCGGAGGACTTTGTTTTATAATATGTAGGGAAGGATACGTTTATTGATCGATTATTTTGTTTAAAATTTTAAGTACAAATGAAGACTTCTAGAAATGTCTCATTTTTTATAAGAATCATTGTTGATAGAGATGCTCTAAGTAGCCAGGAAGGACTTGTAGAAGTTGATTAAATTGATGTATAAATAGTGAATGTTTAGTTACCTATTATACCCAATGCCGTTAGACGCCCCATGGTTGACAACCTTGTGTATTAACCACCAACGTTTTGAACCTTTTATACTCAAAAGCATCCTCACATTGTTATAGTTCACAAATTAACCATCAGCTCTCGCTAGATTGAGCATCAATATAACAAACTTCATTTGTTTCTACTTTTCTGTGGAAATCGATTGTTTTGGTAGGTGATATTTCAATGCCCATAGCATTGAAATATCACGGAATGAGAACATGATCCTACCCTTTTCCGATGTTGTTGATCACCTTCAAATTTAACCAACTCTGCGGGCCTAAAACGGCCACATTATCAATTCCTCTAAAAGTAATTCATTTCCTGAATTTCCAGCTGTCATTAGTAATTCCTCTAATTTGACACAAAAGCAATTCATAATGTGTGGACCATTTTACGAGTCTCCATAGAAAATTGTCAAAAAGATGATTTTTTTCGTAATATGAATCGTACGCAGATCATAATTATGAATTGTCAGTTTGTGTCATTGTATGATTCTGCCAAAGTGACCGGCTTCTGTCTCTACCATATGAAGAGATCTGCCTTCCAGTCTAACCGGATGCAGCTGAATACGAGTATGTTACATGGAGCCACTGCCTGCAGAGACAGAAGCCGTCATGCCACTTGAGGTTAGCGTCAAGATGGAGGGACCAAGCCTTGGATTCCAAATTAGCCTACATAAAACTTTAATACTATAAAATATCTACTATTTTCTACCTTTGCAATAAAAGCTACCTCAATGTATTTAACAAAATACTTGGTCCCTCCATTTTGACGTCAAGATGGAGTGACCAAATGGATACGATGTGTGTATGTATTTATTGTATATGTAAACGGTACACCACTGACTACCTGCAGTATTGTCTCTCCTTCTTACTTTAATCCATCCAAAGGTTATCTGTAAAAGATCGCTTTTAGCGATAAGACCGCCCATTGTGTCACCCTATGTAAAATTTCTAATTTATGTCTGTAATTTTTATGGTGTACATGATAAAGAGTATTCTATCTATCTATCTATCTATCTACACTAGTCGGAGGAGTATCCTACATATTTTGATGATGAAAAAAAGAAAGAAAAATGTTTTATTTGGGACACGCACGAAATAAACAATAAAAACAAACATTAAAACTAACAAAATCAGTAAAACAAGCCTACCTTAGAAATTTGATTGTCCCTAACTGAACCGTTTGAGAAATATCGACTATAAACGTTGGTCCCTCCATATTGACGATTCAACTATTATATGGTTGATTTTTGAAACTGGCCAACAACGTCAGTAAAAGCTAGAATCATCATCCCTCCGGGCAATAAGCTAGCGTGAAGTTACATGTTAACAGCTTACCATAACTCCTTCAAAAGACCGTGATGTTGCATTTAACGTAATCGACGATAATTGTCACAGTCAATGCACCTATTAATAACACGTTAATCTTGAGAGTATATAAGAATTGCTCACAACCGAATAATGCACTGAAAGGCAAAATGGGTTTACAGGCATTCGTGGTTCTTGGTAAGTCTAAATCTGATTAATTATCTGTATCTTATCATTCTCCTTCCCTTATATCAACGTCGTCATTCTTCTGTCCTTATCCCAATTTACAAATTTACGGTCGGCGCATCATGGCGTTGTCTTCCATACTTCTCTGTTCTTCATCATCTCGGTAGTCACCCCCTTTCTAGCCATATCATCTTTCACACAGTCCATCCATCGTTTATTTAGACTTCCCCTACTCTTATACTCAAAACTTTCCTGTCCTTCATAATCAGCCTATAACATTCCCACTGGTAGGACAGGGACACAGGGCTCCCCTCTGTGAGAGGGAGTGGGCCGTAATCCACCACGCGGGCTCAGTATGGGTTGACTCATGCCCAGTTTATTTGAAGTCGGAACAGCATGTCTTATTCTTCCATACATGTGTATCAGCCATCTTAGTTGTCTCCCCCTTTCTAGCCATATCATCTTCCACACCATCAATCGTTACTTTGGTGTTTCTCTACTCATAATAGCGTTCCAGATTCTTACTTAAATCTTTGTTCACGGCATGTTCTTCATTTCTCCATGTCACATGCCCATACCATGATTTTAAACTTTCTCATAATTTCTAACTTTGTCGTGTCGTATAATTTTCTTTTATTACTATACGATTTAATTTCATATTAAAAACATTCATTGTTTTACTCGATTTCTCGAAACTTTGAAATCCTGAAAAAGTGGCTTTTTTAAACTTTTTTTTTCAGTCAAAATTTTTTTTTAAAACGTTTTTTTATGCCAGGCTGAAGTGGGCAAAAGCCTGGACCATTCTTTCCATTTCGTCGTCATTTCGTTCATTTTTAACCCCCGATGGAAACAGGGATGTTATTAGTTGAAAGTGGGTATCTGTGTGTCTGTCTGTGCCATCGTAGCTGCCAAACGGCTGAACCGATTTTGATTTTTTGTTTTGTTTGAAAGGTGACTTGATCGAGAGTGTGCTTAGCTAAGTTCATTAACTTTTTTTTCAACCTTTTTTTATGCCAGGCTGATCTGGGCAAAAGCTGGACCATTCCTTCCATTTCGTCATCATTCCGTTCATTTTAAATTAAGTTTCTATTTTATACTTCGTTTTCTAGCACTCATCAGCGTCGCGGCCGCCGCTCCCTGGCGCTGCTACAGTACCTGCGACGGGAGTACTGTTTGCTTCGGGGAAGCTGGTCAGCCATGCATCAGCCCACCAGCCATTTGCATTGGGAGACCCAGTCCCCCATGCACGGGACCAGCGACTGTTTACACCCCCTGTCAGTGCCCGCAGCCCGCTCCGCCACCACCCCCCTGCCCCTGCCCCTGTCAGCCCGCTTGCCCAGAACCCCCCCCACCCCCACCATGCCCCTGCTCATGCTACTAAATGAATCTGCGTTATAAGAATCGAAATTGATACACAATTGGTGGTTTAAAAATTAGATTTTTCGATTTGGATTTTTTTTCTGTTGGTATAATTATTTGGTTACTAAATTGTGTTTTGGAACGAATTAAAATTTATGGTTTGGAATGAAATATAGTTTTCGTTTTTTTTTCTTATTTGTATTTATTTACTTACATAATATTTATGACCTATAAAATTAAATCCTATCCTATAAGTACTATTAAATGAACAATATTTTTATACTCACGTTCTCGAAAATGGCTCTAACGATTTCGATGAAAGTTGCGTTAGGGGATGAAAATTCGATCCAGTTAGGTCTCATAACTGAGAAAAGTAGTTTTCTTTATTTTCAACTGAGCAGGGCTTGGTCGCCCGGGTACTATATACATAAAACAACATAATACCTAATCCTTCCTAACTAGTATTATAAATACGAAAGTGTGTTTGTTGGTTACGCTTTCACGCTAAAACAGCTGAACAGATTTCGATGAAATTTGGCACATGTGTCGACCATAGATAAGGACATAGGATACTTTTTATCCCGATATTCCCATCAATCGAGACTTACGCGGGCGAAACCGCGGGGTGCAGTAACTGAATTAAAAAAAAAAAAAACTAGCGTACCTAACTTAAACTTTTGGCAATCTTACCTCAACAGTCAATAACTGGGTTGTGGAGGTCAGATAGGCAGTCGCTCCATATAAAATGCTGGTATTCAGTTGCATTCCGTTAGACTGTAAGCCGACCCCAACATAGTTGGGAAAAGGCTAGGCATAAAAATTTCTGATACCTTTATTACCTTACAATGGGAGAAAAAGCTTCATAATATGGACACAGACACGGTCTAAAT
Organism: Lithophane socia; assembly: GCA_947522985.1. NCBI lineage: Eukaryota > Metazoa > Arthropoda > Insecta > Lepidoptera > Noctuidae > Lithophane > Lithophane socia. Next base: position 1,022,201 of record OX383281.1, on the reverse strand, counting down.
CCCTGCTGAAATGAGAATTTTCCTACCATATAGTTTTCCTAACACATACTAAATTACATTTTTGTCCAGTGAAATGATTGAATTCAAACCCAAGCGAATATGAGCTTCTGCCAGCGACTAAGTCCACGTGACTTGTTTTAACGTAAAATATGGAGGAGCTCGTGGCTAAGTAATAACAGCCGCACAGGTCGATACATCAGGTTAAGCTACGCTTGCAGGGGTTGAGCCGTGGATGGGTGACCATTTTTACATATCGAGACTCCTCTGTGACACGGAAAGCACGTTAAGCCGTTGGTCCCGGCTGTCATTCGTGGATCTATGACAGTTGTTACGGGTCGTCAGCAGCCCGAATGTCTGACAACCAGTCTTACCAAGGGGTATCGTATTACCCAGTTACTGGGTTGTGGAGGTCGGTTTTTTTTTTTTCTCTCTCTCCTTGTAAAATTCAGCTGCATCCGGTTAGACTGGAAGCCGACCCCAACATAGTTGGGAAAAGGCAGGCAGATTGTCTCGGCAATAGTGAAGCTCCTTAACAGTGAAAGACGTGTGCTATATAGTTTGACCAGAATCGCTGTACCGCGCCTATGGAATGCGCGGCGAGTCGGAGGCAGCGTTGACGAATGAGCGGCCTGCACTACCCCCCATCTGGCCGCGCACATACCTAGGGCGCGGTACTGCGGTTTCGTTTAAACTATAGCTGACATTATGGCAAATAAATTAATTCGATGTTTTATCGTTGTATCGGGTATCTCATTTACGCAAGACCTGATTGAAATAGGAGTCACACGTAATCTGTTAGATTTATGCCCTAACACGTGTGACTCCGGATTTTTAATTTGTCTGTCTGTGGTGTCTTGTTTATACCTTTTAAGTCGTAGTTGGGTTTTAGTTTTTGTTACTTGATTTTTTTTCGTTAGAGTTGAAGACTAAAGTTTTAATACTACAGATGTGACGTCACGAACCGTATGACACGTCCGTCCCCCCTAAAATAAAATACTATTCTGCTGCATCCGGTTTGACTGGAAGCCCACCCCAACATACACTGCTACAACTGCTAGGTACAATAATCATTTGGCGCTCGACCCGAATGACGTTGAAAGGGGCGTGTTGGTAAACATTTGTGCACTAGTTTTGCAAAGTCACCTGAAGCTTTCAAATCAAATCAAATTTATTCGTAAATGTAGGTTTCAATACAATAGGATATTATAAGATGGTCAGTTCGCTACATTTTACTCGAGAGCATACAAATAATAATACAGTTAATGGTGTCGAAACCACAGACACACGTTTAAAATATTCTAATAAATCAATTACTTACACACTAACACACAATTCTTTACGTACTAACACACAAATACCAATGTCAAAATAATAATTTCAAAATTTAATATTTTAAGCTAAATGTCAGTGGTGTCCTCCATAAACTCAATTGTGGAGTAGTAATATTTTTGAATTAAAAATTGTTTCAGTTTCTTTTTAAACATATTATAAGATTCTTTAACTGTCGTGGAATTTTATTGAAAATGACTGGAGCCATACGATAAATACTTTTATGTAGGAGGGCTGTTTTACTGCGATCAACACAAAGAATGTTCGAATCCCTTTTTCTTAACCGTGGATCAGCTGGGGCTCTTATTTTGAAAAGCTGTGGCACTGCCACCTCAAAGATATATAATGACGGCAATGTTAGAAGCTTCAAGGATTTAAAATATGGCTTACAACTGTCCCTTGAATGTAGATTACATAAAGCGCGTACGCATTTTTTTTGTGCGATGAAGACGTAATCCTTGTCTGTCGAGTTACCCCAGAAAATTACTCCGTATCTTAGAACTGATTCTACGTAGCTATGGTAGGCAATAAGCACGGCGTCACGGTTTACAGACTTGGACAGCCTATAAAGAGCAAAAGCAAAACTGTTAAGTTTTTTACAAACTTCAACATGCGGTTTCCACGTAAGTTGACTGTCTATCACTAACCCTAAAAACTTTGTTGTATCCGTTTTTGTAACTGATTGCCCATTGTAACTAATATCAGCCGGTAGTTGTTGTCGTTGTCGCTGACTAAAATGCATTATACACGTCTTTTCTAAATTAATTTTTAAATTATTCGACTGCAACCAATCTATAGCTTGCTTTAGCGTGTCATTGATTTCTTGTTCATAATTGTAGGACTCATCTTTTTTTATTATTATTGTACAATCATAAGCAGCAAAGAATGTTGGGTGATTGATACTTTTTGGAAGATCATTTATGTACACCAGAAATAGTGGGGGACCCAATACGCTCCCCTGAGGTACACCGTACTTCACCGTTCTAGGTTTTGAGCGATATAGCGTTTAATTTCGTAATACTACCTTTTGGAATGGGCAACAAGAATCAGTTCTACTTCTATGTATTTGACTTCCAAAAGTACACTGTGCCTACTTGAAATAAATTATTTGACTTTGATTTTGACTTTAATACACTATCAATCAGAATTGGAATAGGTTACAACAAATGTCTAATCCATTGCTTTATAAATTCGAAAAAAAATGAAACATACTAGTCATAATTGGCTTCGAAAATAAGTTCCGCAATTAGATAACTGAAATGTATTCAGAAAACAAGATGGCGGCGCTAGTTCCGACATTGGCCACGCGCCAAACTAACCACAGACTAATTAAACTAACCTACTGGCGCTGGAAAGGCTTGACAGATGTCAACCTCTGTATCATGTACTTTTCTTGAATTGAATGAATTTTATTTCTGTAAGTAGGTTTGTACACACGGCTACACATCAAGCATTTCCAATTTACGCTGATCTCGCATTGTATAGGATTTCCGTATAATGCGAGGTCAGCTTATACTGGAAATGTATAGCTTGATGTGTAGCCGTATGCACTAACACCTTTACAACTATATTTTTAAAACAAGATCCCGCGAGACCGCTCTGAGAAGAAAGGCTGAAACAAACTCAGAGATCAGTCTCTTTTAAGTCCAGACATAATCTTGGTCAGATCATTGGAGGACCATGTAGATTGGTATCTGAAATGGTTTTTTGAGCAAAGATCCACACAGATTTTATTGGACCTGTCCAATCATTGCACTCATTTGTCAGTATTCATGCACCTCAACTAAGGACATAAGAAGCTCAACGATAAAAAAAAAAAAGTAATAAAAACTAAAACCCAACTACGACTAAAATAATATAAACAAGACACCACAGACAGACAAATTAAAAATCCGGAGTCACACGTGTTAGGGCAGGGTATAAATCGAACAGATTACGTGTGACTCCGTGTGGTTTTTTTTTTTTTTAAATTCTTTTGGGGTTATAATATATACAGTATGTTAACTAACAAAGGGCGTTCCCGTTAACCTGCAATAGTATAGCGTCTATACATGCTAAATGAAAATATTACCATTAAAAAAAAGTATGTTTTTTTTTTGGTTTTGTATAATATTCACAAAAAATATTAAATTGTTACGGAAAATAAACTCTCTGTACACGCCCACTTGTCACACTTGTTTTTCTACGTTGAAATACAAGTGTGCGTGTACAGAGTGTTTCTTTTACGTTTAAATTTAATCGTTATGGGAACATTTTTTTTAGCATGTATACACGCTATTGCAGGGTAACGGGAACGCCCTTTGTTAGTTAACATACTGTATATATATTTGAAATGTGCTCATTAAGCCCTTTCATTTGATACCCAACATGGTACGATTAAACTTTTTTTTTTTTTAGTTCCTGACTTCATGTCGTCTAGAGGGCGCCATTTCTAGCGGAAGATCAAGACGCTTCCAACGATACCTCATTTGTCAAATTGTGATGAGTGGTTTAGAAGATAGGAGGGAACAAATGAACATACATACGTACATACCGGTCAAAATCATAACCCTCCTTTTTTCTTCGCCGTAGTCGGGTAAAAATAAAACAACAGATTTCAAATTATCCTTTCATTAAACTAGAGAGGAAGTTCATAGGTAGCTGTAGAGGTAGGGTTAGCAGTGACAGGGGGTTCTGTTGCGCATCCGAGGTGGTAACAGTTGGGGTGATCGCCTGAGGTCGCGCCGAAGACATGATCAGCAAGACTGGGAACAAAAAATGTCATGGGTGAAAAATTACACGCATCGACTTTTTTTAACCGACTTGTTCAAAAAGAAGGAGATTCTCAATTCGTCTGTACGTTTTTTTTTTTTTTTGTATTTATGTTACGCGGTTACTCCGCCAATTATGAATCGATTTTGATAATTCTTTTTTTGTTTGCTAGCTCATGCTTCAGAGGTGGTCCCATATAAATTTTATTAATTTTACTTGCGTTGTTTTTGAGTTAGCTTCAATAATTACGTATTTTTCCCACTTTGCGTATGTAGACGATATCTTAGTTGGTTGCGTCACTGTTATTTACATAGCAGGTAGTGGTACCTATACGAATTTGTGTGGTAGGTACCACACCACACCAACTAAAAAGTGAAAAATAAAAAACTTTTTACAAATAAAAAAAACAACCGACTTAAAAAAACACAAAAAAAGTGAAAAATAACTTTAATTTCGGAAGTCGGTGGCAAAAAATGAAAATTGAAAAGCAAAGACACCGACTTCCGAAATTAAAGTTATTTTTCACTTTTTTTGTGTTTTTTTTTGGAAGTCAGTTGTTTTTTTCTTGACTCTATCGAAATAGAGTCAAGAAAAAAACAACAAAAACACGAATGTTTTTATTAAATCTACAGGGTGACGTTATTTGACGCATTCCTTCCAGGACCTGGTAGTGTAACATAATTTGCAATAATCACCCCATAAACTATAGGCGAAAATTCATGGGAATCGAGAAAACCCAATATTTACGTATTTATTGAAATTTTCCCAGAAAATATCACTTTTCTCTGAATTCTCAAATTGAATGGCGTTTATTGCTATTCCATTGGGTACCGCATACTTTAACAAACCTTTCAACACAACCACGTCATTATCTAAAACATCAAGCATTAACAACAATGATATTATATTAACAGATATACACTCACAAAACAACCGAAAAAAGTGTTCCGCGCAGCAGCGGCACACATACCCACGTTTCATTCATTTTACATTTCACTACAAGTAAAAACGTTACAATTGGAATGTTTTCGAGTCTTCACGATTGCGCGCTTATAACATATCTGTTAATATAATATCATTGATTAACAAGGCAAAAGTGTATTAGGTAATCATTATCCAAAATCATCTCATGGATTTCAAATTACGGGGATCAACAAGGAATCATTTAATCTCAGCTATCTAAATGGGTACAAAAGTTAAAAAAAAACTATTTACAAAAAAAAAACAACCAACTTCCAAAAACAAACACAAAAAACTGAAAAAATTACTTTATTTTCGAAAGTCGGTTCACCAAAACCTTCTGATATTGTATGCTACAGTATCAGAAATGTTTGGTCATATTTACGGGTGATAGAGGCCATCAAACTAAACAACTTTCCCCATGGGACTAACTTCGTAATCGCGAAAAAATGATCAGCTGTCCCATACATAATAGGGAATATGCATGTGATTCAAATATGGGTCAAATATTATATTATTATATTATATATAAACTATATTACTTCAGAATTATGCCTCCATGAATATTTTTTTATAAAATTTCTTTTTGAGCGAGAAATTAATTTTTAAAAAGTCCCAAAAAACCGCGGATAATTCAAATACTTGAAAAGCTAAGAGCGGATGTGACGTAACAATCTGGGATAACAATCAAAATGTCAATGTCAAGTCAATCAATAAGTGTCAAGTCAATGTCAAACACTCATACAAAAAGGAGGGTTTGACGTTGACTTGACAGTTGCTTGTTTGTTTTCACGGTCTGTGACGTCACCACACCAAGCGCGCCAAATGGAGGGCGTTTAAATAGCCCGGATTGGTTGGATATTTTTAAACTTTTTTTTTAGTACTTTAAATTGCTTTTTTGCCGTCGATTTTTTTTTACTATTATTTGACGATGTAAACTATCGAATAAAAATATTAAAAAAATACATGCATATTCCCTCTTGGGTTGAGTACCTATAGGTATTGAAGTTTCGTACATGTTGGCCCACAGGTTTGCACGCTGTTCTGATTCTGTAAAGGTAACGCTTTTTAAGGCCTTCTGCCAGTCGTTTTACACGTGCAGCCTGTGGACCAAGTATACCCAGCGGGCTTTTAGCGACCTGCGCGTTCAGTACAACAACGCATTCAGGATGCTTTTGGGGTTGCCATGGCGATGTAGCGCGTCAGGGATGTTCGCGGAAGCATGCGTCGACGGGTTTGCCGCGATTATGCGGAAGCGATGCGCTTCCATGATGGCGCGCTTGCGCTCCTCCTCCAATGGCATCCTGAATGTGTTTTCAGACCGGTGGGCCTCTCCCCTCTTACGAAGGTGGTGTTCAGGCACACTTATCTAAATAATCTAGTTGTTTATTATTTAATTTAATACTAACAGTAGGCTAAGTTACACTACTACTAACATAATATGGATGATATCTGAAATAAAATATTTGAATTTGAATAAGTATGACACAGCAGATTTTTTTTTCGATTACGATGTGGTACCCCTGAACCACTTTCTTGATCAATATTAGCACACATTTTTGGTACATACTGTATTATATTTCATGAAAAAAAACTGCACTGAAATCGCACTTACCGCTTACAATTAACACAATAAAATATATTTTAACTTCACCCATCGTGCCACTCAGCAGCCTTATCTTTGTTAATTTGTTTTAACATATTATGCGTCACTATTTATATAAATTCAATAGTTTTCAATAGTCATGCTAAAATCGATTTTTAATTTTTATAATAACAATATTTTATTTATGCTAGTCGAAATTCTGTGACGTTACTTGCGATTAGGAAATGAAACCTGTGTATATGTGTATTTTTTTTTATACGACAAGTAATACACGCTCGTGGCTAAATAATTACAGCCGCAGCTTGCCAGTGTTGGTCCGTGGATGGGTGACCATCTTTACATTTTGAGACTCCTCCGTGCCTCGGAAAGCACGTTAAGCCGTTGGTCCCGGCTGTCATTCGTGGATCTTTCACAGTCGTTACGGGTCGTCAGAAACCCGAAAGTCTGACAACTAGTCTTACCAAGGGGTTTCGTATGAATGCCTATTTGGCCCAGTTACTGGGTTATGGAGGTCAAATCGGCAACATGTAAAATACTGGTATTCAGCTGCATCCGGTTAGATTGGAAGCCGACGACAACATAGTTGGGAAAACGCAGGCAAACAATTTCTATTTTATTTTATTATAGCACCAACAGATATTTCTACATTTTCTTTTCATGCATTTTTCTAGTGCATATTGTATTGTTATAGATTTAATATGGTATGACGGTATTTTGTAAAAATAACGTAAAATCAATTATTTTAGAAAAACTGCGTTTTAAATGACGCAATTGTTATTCTTTTTTACCCGACTGCGTATGGCAAAAGGAGGTAGTTGCGTTGCATGACAACAATGTGAGGAAACTGAAATAAAAAAAAAAACACAAAAGAGTGAAAAATAACTTTAATGTCGGAAGTCGGTATTTTTGGTTTTCAATTTTCGTTTTTCGCCACCGACTTCCGAAATTATAGTTATTTTTCACTTTTTTGTGTTTTTATTGGAAGCCCGTTGTTTTTTTTTTGTAAAAAGTTTTTATTTTTCACGTTTTAGTTGTGGTACCTACCCTACACAAATTCGAATTTAACTATTACTGACAAATGCTTGCACTGACTGGACAGGTCCACTCAAATCTTCCTCAAAAGACTATTTCAGACTCTTATCTACATGGTCCTCATATGGCCTGACCAAGATTATGTCTGGACTTTAAAGGAGACGGTGACCTCTGAGTTTGTTTCGGCCTTTCTTCTCAGAGTAGTCAGATAGGAAACGCCGACCTCATCTAGCTTATTTTTACAACTTTTTAATATGACGTGTAAAAGTGATTCCAATATCCTATTTACAGAATAAACAATTTCATTTCATTTCATTTCAAGAATACCACAAGTCTGACAACCAGTCTTACCAAGGGGTATCGTATTACCCAGTTACTTGGTTGTGGAGGTCAGATAGGCAGTCGCTCCACGTAAAATACTGGTATTCATCTGCATCCGGTTAGACTGGAAGCCAACCCCAACACAGTTGGGAAAAGGCTGTGCAGATGATTAGTAGAAGCACCAAGAATACTGTACCCAGGATTTTGTAATATCTATATCCATTTTTAAAAGAGTGTCCTTGGCGTTTCTTGCCCGTTCTTCTCCATAGAGATCTACGATTTGGAATGGGCAACTAGCTTCAACTTTTTGACTAACTGACCGATTCTTTGACAATTCAAAAGTGCCTGTAAATGGTTTAATTGAAATAAATCCTTTGAGTTTGAGTAAAGAGGAGCAGTGTTGGCTCAGTCAGTGGTAACTGCCCTGACTTATGAGTTGTAGACTGTAGGTTCGAACACAGACAGGCGCATTACTGTAAGCAAATAATTTCATCACCACTACTTTCAAAATAGTGCAGGGATACCTACATCGTGAGGAAACCGGCATGTCCTAGAACCAAAAATTCGAAGACATGTGACATCTACCAACCCGCACTGGGCCCGCGTGGTGGATTACGGCCCACGCCCTCTCACTGAGGAGGCTTGTGTACCAACAGATAGATTATTGCATTTTTTATTTCATTGCAGAGCATTAAGGCTCTTACATACTGGGGCTATTCGCCGCGCGACGCGAATTTTAACAAATCAATTTCTGAGAAAACTTCACTGTGAACAATGCGGCGGCGTCGCGTCGCGCCTGTATGCCTTAAGGCTGCTTATGCTAAGGGTCAGTTCACACCGAGACGCGACGTGACGTGCACTTTTTAATGATCCGATACAATATCGAATTTGTTTACTACACAATAAGATACACGCGCTGCGCACCACCGCGCATCTCAGCGTACTTTGACAAGTGTCAACTCTCGCACTGAAATTGTACCTTTTCGTGAAGAAAATAAGTTCTGTAATTGGTCGCGTCGCATCACGTCCCAGTCTGAACTGACCCTAGGACGGCCACTCCCGCCATTTCCACTCACAAAAGCTAAATAATCTTACATAAAAATGTCGTTTTATTTCTCTTTGACAATGGGCTTTAAAATTTTTATGCTCGTTTTGAACTGAATTATCCTAAATTCTCGAGCCAACTTTGTATAGTCCAAGTGAAGAGATATTAACGACGAAAGAAGCTATAACTAATGATTTATTTGTGAGCATTAAGACATAAATTTGTTGATTCGAGCGAATAGCTTCGGTGGTTTGGTATACCATGAAATATTATGTATATATTTTAAGGATTTTATTTGGATTTGCGACCCCAGCATATTTGGGAGGCAGGCAGGTGATGATGGGTGCCTGTGTACCTTATAACAGGCAGATGAGACATTTCCACTTTGTCTCTATTAACCTCTGAGGCCCTAGACAAAGTGACATTCTATCAGCGATAACGATAACGATTATGGAAAAGGCAAAAATGTATGGAACTGACATAAGCTATCGAAAAGCTTATGTCAATCCTGTTGAAAGTCGATGTAGAAATACGAAACGCTTTCGAAGCGATTGTCACTTGCTTAGCCCTCTGGTATTGCAAAATGTCCATAGGTGGCGGTCACCGCTGACCATTAAGAGAACTGTCTACTTGTTTGCCTCTCATCATCATTTTGCCCGAAAGACATCCACTGTTGGACATAGGCCTCCCCGAAGCACCGCCACTTCGACCGGTTCTGTGCTTCTCGCATCCATTAGATTCCCGCCGCCTTCACCAGGTTATCGGTTCATCTTCTGGGGGGCCTTCTAACGCTACGTCTTCCGGTACGCGGTCACCACTCCAGAACCTTTCAGCCCCATCGGCCATCTGTTGTGCGAGCAATGTGCGCTGCCCACTAACACTTAAGTTGATAAGTTTGTTGTTAAATTTTATAAAATGTATTATATTAATTTTATAAAATTGAACAACAAAATCATAACTTAAAACGCTGTCGCTTATTACTTAAGGTAAAGTTTAAACCTAAATTCAGGAACTAACTGCCCGCCAATTGTGAAAAGACAGTTATTTTATATTTGTAAATAACTTTAAAAAATAACTTTTATAAAAGAGTTGGACTTGAAAACATTTTATTCATTCTTTAATAGGGTTCCGTACCCAAAGGGTAAAACGGGACCCCATTACTAAGGCTCCGCTGTCCGTCCGTCCGTCTGGTCTGTCACCAGGCTGTATCTCATGAACCGTGATAGTTAGACAGTTGAAATTTTCACAGATGATGTACTTTTGTTGCCGCTATAACAACAAATACTAAAAAACAGAATAAAATAAATATTCAAGGGGGCTCCCATACAATAAACTTGTGTATGATTTTTTTGCCGTTTTATAGATAACTTGCTTCCGCCCGCGGCTTCGCCCGCGTGTAATCTTTATAAATTATAGCGTATGTTACTCAGGGTGAATGTAGATTTCTAATGGTGAAAGAATTTTTCAAATCGGTTCAGTAGTTTCGGAGCCTATTCAATGCAAACATTCAAACAATCAAATCTTTCCTCTTTATAATATTAGTATAAATAGTATAGATGATACGGAACCCTTTGTGCACGAGTCTGACTCGCACTTGGCCGGTTTTTATTGTCATTACATTGTTTCTTTATTTCATTTTTCATACTTATAAATTATATTTTTAAATATTAGAATAAAAAATTATATAAAACATTTAAAAATATAAAAAATAGTAGCCCACCGGTATCGGGAACAGGGTCCAAGCTACCGGCGGTCAGGACTCCAGAGAGAGGAACCTCCTAACGATGCGAGCCGTGTCCAGAAGTACAGCTTTCTGAATCAAGCCCTTAATCCAGCTGCCCAACGAGAGCCTCCTTAGGTGTTGGTCGAGGCTCTTGGCAATTAAGCCATTGGCTGATACGACTATCGGCACAATGATCGCAGAGTCCACATCCCACATGTCGACAACCTCGTGAGCCAAGTCAAGATAAAATAAATAAATAATTAGTTTATTTTCTCCACAATATTACTCTTAATTGCTAGCCTTATTTCTACGGTTACATATTATAGGGGTATTATATTGTGGGAGACTGGTGCCTAAACTAGGCTCAAGGCCTGTATTTCAGGTCACCAGGACTCCTTCATTTAAGTTTAACAAATTATGTTATGTACTCGTACAAAATGGTATGCAATTAGGGAAACGTTAACATTTTTTTTTTAAAAGCTTACTAATTATAGTTGCGATTTATTTGTTAGTATGGTTAGTATCAGGGTGGGAGTGAGGTTTAGTGTGTACTGCGTGTATCTATAGTTTGTGTAGTTGGGGATGTGTGTGTGGGGGTGTTGTGCGCGTGGGGGGGGGGGGGTTGTGAGAGTGTGTGACTGTGAGAATATTTTTTTTTTTTTTTGTTTTTGGTCGAAGCATATTTGCATACTGATGTTTATGTTATGACTGTTAATAAATTTTCAGTGTCATCGTAGTTGAGTTCTTGAAGCCAACTATGTAGTTTCATTTTGCACTTTATTTTATTAAGTTCATAAATAGATATGACCCTATTTACTTTATTGTAGAGATACCGACCAAGGTGATAAAAGAAACGTTTTGAAAAAGATGTTGAAGGCGAAGTATGATAGTTCACAACAGGATTAAATCTTGTCTTAGCTCGAGGGAGTGAAGGATTGTACGTAAGAAGTCTATGCTGTTTCAGGATGATTTGTTGAATAAACAGTTGACGCACCGTCAAGACTTTCGCTTTTTGGTATAATAGTGCTGTAGGGTAGCGATAAGGTAACAACAAAGACACCTTCAGAATGGCTCTCTGTGCTCTTTCCAGTTCCAGGAGGGTAGTTTTTGGAGCACCACCCCAAGAGGTGATGCAGTATGTTATTAAAGACTGAGCCAGAGCATAGTATACCATTTTTTTAATTTTATCGTCAGTCACGTTTCTTAGGGTCTTAAAAACATATATCAGTTTTCTCAGACGTTTACTTAAGGTGTTGATATGTTCCTGGAATTTTAGTGTGCTGTCTATAGTTAAACCCAGGTATTTAACACAATCGGTTTTGCTGATTTGAATACAAGTGCATGTAGTGGAGTGAGGAAATGCACACGTGTGGGCTAGGATATTGTTTGGCGTCATGGATGGAGACGGTGTATGCTGTTTTATGGAGATGGTGACGTATTTTGTTTTTTCCGCATTTAGAGTGAGAACATTGTCACGTAGCCAGTCCGATACAATATTGAATCCTGACTGGGCGCACACAAAGACCTCACTCCAGGTGTCTGCAGTGAATAAGAGGGCTGTATCATCTGCGAAAGTTATGACTTTGCCTTTCGGGAGAGTGAGCATACCCAGCTCGTTTATATATATGAGGAAGAGTGTCGGACCGAGCACGCTGCCTTGTGGCACACCGTAATTAACTTGGCACTCGTCACTGACACTCTCTCCTATTTTGACGCTCTGGGTACGCTCACTCAGATAATCCACAAAAAGTTCGAGTTGGATTCCTCTTATTCCAAGCCGTTCCATCTTCTTTATTAAGATCGGAGCAGAAACCGTGTCAAAAGCTTTCGCAAGATCTAAAAAGATCCCCAAGACCTTCTGGCCACCATCCAAGTTAGTGACGATATGATTGGTGAGGTCATGAACCGGATCTGAAGTTGATTTGCCGGTTCTAAATCCATACTGATATGGGGAGAGAAGATTATATTTCTCCAAGTAATCCACGAGGCGTTTATTTAATATGCGTTCTAGAATCTTGGAGATGGCTGGTAGCACAGCTATGGGTCTGTAGTTATTGACACGGTTTCTGTCCCCACCCTTGAAGATCGGGTGAATGATGGACCTTTTGAAGACCTTTGGAAATTTACCAGTACTGATGGCAAGGTTGCAGATGTAGGTTATAGGTTGAACCAGTGTGGCCAGATGTTTTTTGAGAAAAGTGGAAGATATTCGGTCCCAGCCCATGGCACAATCATTTCGGAGAGACAGTATTAGTTGCGTGACTTCAGCTTCGTCAGTTAGCATTAGTACCATCGATTGCGAGCCGCTACTGGGATTGTCACTGGTTGATACCATGTTCCGATTACCCATTTTCTCGGCAAGGTTTCTACCTATATTTGCGAAGAAACTATTTACGTCGTTGACGGATTGTTTTGGTGTTGATGATATGGATAGTAATTCTCGCGGATTGTCTTTCTTTTTGGTCCTATTTGATATATTATTTATAGCTGTCCATAGCAGTTTAGTGTTGCTACTAGCGTCATTTATTTCTTTTATCTCGTGTTCGGTTCTAGCTTGTTTAAGTAACTTATCACAGTAATTTCTGTATCTAGTGAACGATGTTTTTAAGATGTGGTTTTCAGGGTCCGTTTTTAACTTCTTGTGTAAGTTATCTTTATGCCGAATGCATCGTAGAAGACCAGTGGTGACCCATGGCTTCACAATCCTTTTACGGTTTGGAACTTTTACTGTTTCAGAATTCGTCTCTATTAACTGAGTAATGAGTGTTATCATTATTTCAGCTGCCACATGTGGATCTGTCGACGTGTATATTGCTCCAAAATCAAGTTGTTTCAGGTCCGCATCTAGCTGGTCATGGTTGATCCGGACGACTGATTTTGTTGTCCCTTGTTTCGGAGGTATTTTTGCAAGGAATAATAGTACAGTATCATGGTCTGTGAGTGAGGAGTGGGCTACTAGTGTAAAGGCAGGAAGGGTGGTCTTCAAAATAAAATGATCCAGGCAAGCAGATTGTCGTGTAGGTAATACATGTGCTGGTAGAAGGCCATGTGAGGCCAGTAGACTCAGATAACTGTCCTTAGCTAGATCGTGACACTGGTCATGGATATTTATATTTATGTCACCAGTAATTATAATATTTGTATACTTCGCGATTTTACTAAGAGCAGCGTCTAGAGAGTTTATAAATTTGTTTACGTCCCTATACCCTGGTGGACGATATATTGCCAACAAAATGGTGCTGTGATCGATCCGTACCTGAAGACAATTTGCTTCCATAAGCACTAATTCCTCCACAGAGACTTTAAGGTTTTCGTTAACATAAACTACAACTCCCTCATTTTGCGTAAGATTATTGTCGGTCTTAAAGTAATTGTAGCCTGATAGATTCGGGATATATTGAGTACAAGGGAGCCAAGATTCCGTCAGAGTGATAATATCCCAGTTAACCTTAGTTCTCGTGAGTATTGTGTGAAGCCCTGTTATGTGTTTGGTTATACTTCTGATGTTTTGGTTAAGAATGGTGAGCGACTGGTTGGGCGTGAAGTTAGCCGGAATACAATCATCCAGATCACATGTAGCAGAGTCAGAGACGGAGACTGAGTCTATGTTGTCTGTATTATTTTGTGTGCTATCAAATTTTATTTGAGGAAATTCTAATGCTGGCGTTTCTAATAAGGTAGTTTTTTATTATATGCTTCGAGATAAATGTTAGAATTTTACAGATAATTATGGAATATTTTCCGTTATTTAAATAAAGAATATAAAAACACGCCACATAACCAGTGTTCGCTAGTCGTGCATGAAACATTTGAGAACTACAAAATGAAATTAAAATTTGTATGTTGTTATGTATTATATTATATGTTACATATGCATGTCTTATGTGTTAAGATACTTGATTTGTTTATCTTTTTCGGCCTTCACGAGGTTCCCGTCATGCGGGACTGTTATGTCAATGATCATTGCGCGCCGCTCTGTTCGATCCACCACCCCTATATCAGGCTTATTGGCAACAATAGTCCTGTCAGTGATGATGGATCGATCCCAGTACAATGTGATATTTCCATTTTCGAGAACTGGGTCGGACACGTACCTGTAGTACGGCACTTCCGATTCCACTAGGCTGTATTTCAGAGCAAGTTCCTGATGGATAATCCTGGCTACAAGGTTGTGTCAATGCAAGTACTCTCCGTTAGCTAGATGAGAACATCCGGAGATAATGTGACGGATTGATTCTCCCGGTCGGTGGCATGCCCGACAGATGTCAACCGTGCCGTCCTTCACAATAAATCTCCGGTAGTTGTTCGTCATGATAACTTCGTCCATAATTGCACAGACAAAACCTTCGGTTTCCCCAAAGAGGTCACCGAAACGCAGCCAGGCTACGGACGCTAGTAAATCTACATCGGGTCCATGCAGGGCCCGGAAAAAGCGTCCGTGAAGCTCCTTACTCTGCCATACCTCCTTGCGATCGTTAGTGTCAAGCACTACAGGCTTGCGCCAGTTCTCTTTCGCCAAGGAGAGCGGGGTGAGGCCCTTTATTATTACTGTCATTACTTTCTTATTATTGTCATTACTTACTTAATAGTCATATTGTCACTTTGTCATACGGTTTTATCAACCTCGTGTATCGGGAATGTGTGGTCATATGCAAGGTACCTACACACAGGCCATCAAACTAAACAAGTTTCCCCATGGGACCAACATCGTAATCAAAAATCTTCTTGTTTTTTTGGGTAAACAACAAAATCAAAATCAAATTATTCAAACTAGGCTGAGAATCAGCACTTTTCGAACGTCAAAATTACGTAAGACAGTCCCCCAAAACGCCCACCCATCACCACTTCCTAGTGCTTTAGCTGGGAAGAAGAAGTGGCGCAACGAACTGTCCAGCAGCACAGCTGTCTGTTCAGTTAGAAAAAATTGATTCTATACAAAAGTATGCAAAATCATTTACATTACGCAACATAAAATATAAATCTAATTAATAGCCATATGTCAGTCCGTGGATGGGTGACCATCTGTACATACCGAGACTCCTCCGTGTCTCGGAAAGCACGTTAATCCGTTGGTCCCGGCTGTAATTCGTGGATCTTTGACAGTCGTTACGGGTCGTCAGAAGCCCGAAAGTCTGACAACCAGTCATGCCAAGGGGTATGGTATTACCCAGTTACTGGGTTGTGGAGGTCTGATAGGCGGTCGCTCCATGTAAAATACTGGTATTCAAATGCATCCAGTTATACTGGAAGCCGACCCCAACATAGTTGGGAAAAGGCTAAGCAGCAGCCATATGTCAGCTAGCTAGGAGGAGCTCGTGGCTAAGTAATAACAGCCGCTCGGGTCGATCCATCAGGTTAAGCTGCGCTTGCCGGGGTTGGTCCGTGGATGGGTGACCATTTTCACATATCGAGACTCCTCCGTGCCTCGGAAAGCACGTTAAGCCGTTGGTCCCGACTGTCATTCGAGGATCTTAGACATTCGTTACGGGTCGTCAGAAGCCCGAAAGTCTGACAACCAGTCTTACCAAGGGGTATCGTATTACCCAGTTACTGGGTTGTGGAGGCCAGATAGGCAGTCGCTCCATGTAAAATACTGGTATTCAGCTGCATCCGGTTAGACTGGAAGCTGACCCCAACATAGTTGGGAAAAGGCTAGGCTGATTTGATGTCAGCTAGCACACGCCAATAAACCAACCAAAAAAAAAAAAGGATAATAAAAAAAAAACGAGAACTATATGTACTCAAGCAGAATAAGTATACTTATTTCTAATAATGTAAACATAAATTAACTAAATAAAAGCCTCCAGGCACAAAGGACGTGCCCGCTTACATATAGCTATTTATAGCTGCAACTGGAAGTTAGAACAAGACGATTATCTATGACTGGAACAGGATGAAAAGTAGACTTTGTCCTTTTCCAGGTCATAGTCTACCCGTGTGCCAAATTTCATCTAAATCTGTTCAGCCGTTTTAGCGTGAAAGCGTAACAAACAAACAAACTCACTTTCGCACTTATAATATTACTAGCTGCGCCCCGCAGTTTCACCCGCGTAAGTCTCGATCCCATGGGAATATCGGGATAAAAAGTCATATGTCCTATTCCAGGTCATGGTCTACCCATGTGCCAAATTTCATCCAAATCCGTTCAGCCGTTTTAGCGTGAAAGCGTAACAAACAAACTCACTTTCGCAGTTTGAATCAGTAAGGATTAGAATTTTATAAGTCAGTTCAGTACCAAGCCTTATATTCATTTCGTTTCTAAACACCACAGCTTGAAAACTTCAGTAATACAATACTAAAGCATTCGAAGATCCGCCACAGTTTACATTTAAACAGTATAATCATCCATACAAAAAGTTATTTTGACAACTCATCAGGAGTTGTTAGAATGTGCAAATGATCCAAGTTTCCGTTTAGAAACTTATAAACACGCCGCGTTAAAGAAACTTTGCATGAATTTGCGATGAAATGCGAATGGAATACTGATTTTATTTGATGATTATGGTGGCAGTTTCTTAGGAGCTCGTGGCTAAGTAATAACAGCCGCACGGGTCAATCCATGAGGTTAAGCTACTCTTGCCGGGGTTGGTCCATGGATGGGTGACCATCTTTACATACCGAGACTCCTCCGTGGCTCGGAAAGCACGTTAATCCGTTGGTCCCGGCTGTCATTCGTGGATCTTTGACAGTCGTTACGGGTCGTCAGAAGCTCGAAAGTCTGACAACCAGTCATGCCAAGGGGTATGGTATTACCCAGTTACTGGGTTGTGGAGGTCTGATAGGCGGTCGCTCCATGTAAAATACTGGTATTCAAATGCATCCGGTTAGACTGGAAGCCGACCCCAACATAATTTGATTTTGTGTTTTAGTATTTGTTGTTATAGCGGCAAAAGAAAAACATCATCTGTGAAAATTTCAACTGTTCACGTTACCGAATGTAAGAAGTAGTGAATGTCATGTTGTACTGAACGAGGAGATACTAGAATTCGTCGAAAAGACAGTTTTCCTGGGGATCACGCTTGATTCAAAACTACAGTGGGGTCCTCACATAACATCACTTGCAGGGCGACTAAGTTCAGCCGCTTACGCTGTTTGGAAAATCCGCCAACTAACAGACGTGGATACCGCGAGACTGGTCTATTTTAGTTACTTTCATAGCATCATGTCTTACGGTATTTTGCTGTGGGGACGGGCTGCAGATATTGATTCTATCTTTATTTTGCAAAAGAGGGCTGTCCGAGCCATCTACAACCTCCACAGACGCGAATCTCTAAGGGAACTGTTTAAAAAAATTAACATCATGACGGTTCCTTGTCAGTACATATATGAAAACATTATGTATGTTCGGAAAAATCTACATCTTTTTAGTAAGATAAGTGACAGGCATAACTTTAACACTAGAAATAGGAACAAATTAGATCAACCACGTTTCAGATTGTCTAAAGTACATACTTCTTTTATGGGGTACTGTGTAAAATGTTATAATAAAATACCACTCATTATTCTTCAACTAAATGAGAAGAAATTTAAAACATGCATTAAACGCACACTATGTAGACAGGCATATTATAAGTTGGATGATTATATTGTAGATAAAAATGCTTGGCTTAATGCTGGTCCTGCTCCACAGGCACTAGGGCTTACTAGTTAAAATTTTTAATATTTGGAAGAGTTGCTTTCCCTTTTTTTTTTTTCTGACTTTACAAACTTAAGTTTATTTATTTTTTTCTTTAAATTCTATTATTTTAATCTTTCATGTACATTGCAAATTATAGTTTTGTATAAATTAGAAGCATTTTTTCAATTTTGTAAATGTGAGTACCATGGAGCCGTTTAATATGGTATCATGTTTTATATTGACTTGAAAGAGCATGGCTGATGAGAGTATGTCATACTCACTTAAATGTCTCGCTGATGGTGGCGCGTGTGTTGGATCATTCGGTTCCCTACAAAATGGTTGAGCTGGATGGTGCTGACCCACGTGTCATGTTCGTGAACGGGCGCTGTCAGTTGAGACTGGTCATCTCTCATCTGCCAGGGCTTATTTTTAATCTTATATTTTGAATTGTTTTTGATTATTTTTCATTTGACATTGTTCTCACATATAGAAGCACCAAGAATACTGTACCCAGGATTTTGTAATATCTATACCCATTTTTAAAAGAGTGTCCTTGGAGTTTCTTGCCCGTTCTTCTCCAAAGAGATCTACGATTTGGAATGGGCAACTAGCTTCAACTTTTTGACTAACTGACCGATTCTTTGACAATTCAAAAGTGCCTGTAAATGGTTTAATTGAAATAAATGCTTTGAGTTTGAGTTGAGTTTGAGTTTAACTATCACGGTTCATGAAATGCAGCCTGGTGACAGACGGACGGACAGACAGACAGACAGCGGAGCCTTAGTAATAGGGTCCCGTTTTATCCTTTAGGTACGGAACCCTAAAAAACGATAGAAAAACCCAATAACGCTCTGCCCGACCTGGAAATCGAACCCAGGACCTCATGCTGAGCAGGAGCGCTTGCGCCAACGAGGCTGTCCATTGTTTTATTATACTTTTCGCGAAACTGCTAACTACTGGAGGCTTAAAACTCCCACTTTAGCAGAATCATAATAGGAAAATATTATGAATCATCGTAAAATGTCACAAACTGACAATCAATACTAATATTATAAATTCAAATTCAAATTCAAATTCAAAAACGTTTATTGCTCAACACAGTACATAATCATACATTTCTGGATGTCAAGTGAATGCGGCGTCCACTGTGTTGCACCAATTCAGGCATGCAAAATTATCATTAAAAATCTATGTCATAATTCCCAATTAACCTTAAACAGTTTTATAAATTCCAATTAATATCATACAATGTCAATAATTTCAATTTCAATTAATATTTTATAAAAAGTCATAAATTACAATTAGTACGCTACAATGTCCCAAAATCATTATTACCATATGACATTAAATCTAATACATGTCTAAAAACAGTCAACACCTAACTAACAAAAATTAAAATAATTTTCATAACATAAATCGGACTCGAGTATTCATCATAATTACTATTATACACATAAATTCCTATCTGACAGGTATTCATTAATCGTGTAGTATGTCTTACTTATCAGTAGGTTATTGAGTTGTTTCTTAAATACATTAATATCTTGAATACTTAACAAAGCATTAGGTAATTTATTATAAATATGTGGTGCCATTCCTAGGAAATTTTTACGAAATACTGCTTTTTTGTGTTGCCTAGTGCTTATTTTATTTCTATATCGCAAACTGTGCAGTTTTTCAAATAGGTGGAGGTTTGTTTTGACAAATACGGCTACCTCATATATGTATAGGCAGGGTACTGTTAAAATACGGAAATTAAAAAATAACGGTTTGCAGGTTTCCGTGCTCTGAATACCGCATATGGCCCTAACACATCTCTTTTGCGCTCTAAATACCGTCTCCATGTTGGTGGAGTTACCCCAATATATTATCCCGTATCGTAATGCAGACGTAACATAAGCATGATACGCCGTAACCAAAACTTTTTGATTTACCTCCTTTGCGAGATTACGTAAAGCATATGAGTGTTGACTCAGGCGCTTACAAACACTGTCAGTATGCGTTTTCCATGACATGTCTCTATCCAGATCTAGCCCTAAAAATGTTGTCGTTGTTGTTTCAGAAATTGCCTTGTCTCCATATTTTATGACAGGTTTTTTATGATTTGTCCTTTGCTCAAAAGTCATTATTTTAGATTTGTCAACATTAATTTTTAAATTATTCGCGCCCATCCATTCTACTAATACTTTGAGACAGTGGTTTATCTCTCCCTCAAGTGTCGTCGCATCATCCTTACCACTGAAAACGACCGTGCTATCATCAGCGAACAAAACCATAGGATGATGTGTTTCTCTGGGCATGTCATTAATGTAAATAATAAATAATAGAGATCCTACAATACTTCCTTGGGGAACACCGTAGTTGTTGGCTCTCTGACTCGATACATACGTACGCTCAGTTTTTGACGTAATGCAAACCTTATCCATTTTAGTACATTGTTTTCTGTCGGACAAGTACGATTTCAAAAGGTTCAAGGCATTGCCCCTAACTCCATATCTTGCCAACTTCTTCAATAGTACCGTTCTATCCACAAAATCGAATGCTTTGCTCATGTCCATGAATAAAGCAGCTACCGGACTTCTGTTATCAATGCCAGTTATAATTTTTTCAAAGAGATTGAAAATTGCCATATTTATATTCTTTTTTCTTCTAAAACCGTATTGTTCCTCAGCAAAAAGATTGTTACATTCAAAAAAATTGTATAATGTATTGTATATCACTTTTTCTACTATTTTAGAGAATATGGGTATAAGAATTAGAATAAATTCGAAAGTAACTCTGTCTGTCTGCATGTTACCTTTTCACGCCTAAACCACTGAACGGGTTTCAACAAAATTTGGCAAGGAGATATATGGCAACCTGGGGAAGGACATAGGTTACTTTTTATCGACATACCACGCGGGCGAAGTCGCGGGCGGAAGCTAGTTCATAATACGATCTCCGTGTAATTCATACTACGAAATAAGCGATTTATCTGTTTGACAGTTTTCTATGGAGATTCGTAAAATGGTCCAAAAATTATGAATTGCTTTTGTGTCAAATTAGACGAATTGCTAAGCGAATTTTATTGTTTGACAGCTGGGTATTCAGGAAATGATTTACGTTTAGAGGAATTGCTAACTCAAAAAAACACAGTATCTCTAGTTCTGCACTCAACTGTAACCCAAGTAAGACGAAGAAGTAAAATAACTGACTTTCTGCCAAGCCCATCATTTAAAGGCGTAAAGATAAACTTGAATTCACTGAATAAAAGTACATTCATTGTGAAGCATTCACTAAACTTTTACAGATAGACAAGAGGACTTTTAGGGATCTGCAACTAAATCAAAATATGAAAACCCTTCTGCTTAACGCACTGTTATTATAAAACTGGTTAATACTATACATATCAGAAGAATCTTCCCGTTTTAACCGACTTTTAAAAGGAGGGGGTTCTCAATTTGACAATGTTTTTGTTTGTTACGCGATTACTCCGCCGATTATGTATTGATTTTGATGATTCATTTTTTGTTTGGTAGGTCATGCTTCAGAGGTGATCCCATTTGCTTGAGTAGTTTTTAAGTTTCAATAATACGTATTTTTCCCACACTTAGCTTATACGGATAATGTTTTACAATGATATTATATTAACAGATATGTTATACACTCACAAAACAACCGAAAAAAGTGTTCCGCGCAGCAGCGGCACACATACCTACGTTTCATTCATTTTACATTTCACTACACGTAAAAACGTTACAATTGGAATGTTTTCGAGTCTTCACGATTGCGCGCTTATAACATATCTGTTAATATACCTAATATCATTGATGTTTTAAGTTGCTGTCACTGTTATTTACATAGCAGGCGGTATTCAAAGTGTGGGGTAGGTAGGTACCACAACTAAAAAGTGTAAAATAAAAACTTTTTACAAAAAAAGAAAATTGAAAACCAAAGACTGACTTCCGAAATTAAAGTAATTTTTCACTTTTTAGCGTATTTTTGGAAATCAGTTGTTTTTTTTTTGTTTAAGTTTTTATTTGTTGTTCTAGTCGTGTCGTAGGCTGAAATCGCCAACCCGTCGAAATAGCCGGAATCAGGTTCTTTCGGATAGAAAATTTTGGAAAGTAACCGGGAAATTTGGAGAATACGGGAACTCTGAAAGTGCATTTTCTATGGGAATTCTGTATGAGTTATTGAACATTGGACAAGGAAATTGGTAGTTAATAAAAGTGTGAAAACGCCAACCCGTCTTCAGCAAGGGTGGTGATAAATGCTCGTGCCTTTTGTGTATTAGAAGAGGTATTTGGTCTGCAGTGGGACAATAATAGGCTGGTATATAATAATAATCTACGGAACCCTCCGCGGGTGAGTCAAGCTCGCCCTTGACTTTTATTTTTACTTTCGATTCATTAAATTCACTGAGTTATGTCTGTGTTTCTCAAACTTTTATAAGGGAGTTTTTTAAACGTTTTATGTAGACTAAACCTTGATACGTAGGGTGGATAAATAACACAACCGACTCAAACTCAAAGCATTTATTTCTAAACCAATTAAAGACACTTTTGAACTGTCAAGGGGTCGGTCAGTCACAAAGATGAAGAAGCCCTTTCAAAATCGTAGTAGAAGACTTTTGGAGAAGAACGGGCAAATAACTCCACGGACACGCCTTTTCCCACTATGTTGGAGTCGGCTTCCAGTCTAACCGGATGCATCTGAATACCAGTATCTTACATGGAGTTCCTGCATAACTGTCCTCCACAACCCAGTCACTGGATTATAAGATACCCCTTGGTAAAACTGGTTGTCAGACTTTCGGGCTTCTGACGACTGTCAAAGATGTACGAATGACAGCCGGGACCAACGGCTTCGTAGCACGGAGGGATCTCGATATTTAATGTATGGTCACCCATCAACGAACCGTCCGCGGCAAGTGTAGCTTAACCTTCGATCGACCCGTGTCGCTGTTATTACTTAGCCGCAACCCCTTTAGACGTCCATCAAATTACATAAAATACTTAAACATTTTACAAAAAAAGTTTTTTACAACTTTGACAGCGACTGGCTGCCTGCCTATTTCTCTTCATAGACATTAAAAAAGTTTTTAATTAAAAAAATAGGAATGGTTTCATTCAACATTGAAAATACTTCTTACTTATTTTTTAATTTAACTGTAGTTTTGAAAAGGGTTTTTTTTTAAACTGCCCACAGCTTTCCTAGAGTGGTGAATAGATGATTTTTTTTATTTAGTTTGTTAAAGAACGGGTATCATTAAAAAACCGGTCAAGTGCGTGTCGGACCACGCGCAATGAAGGGTTCCGTAGTTGGGATGAATTTACCACGTTTTTTTTAAACCAAAGGTTTTCCTGTAAATTATAATTTTAAAATAAATACTTTTAAAGATATTTAAGAAAATAGATGAAATGACCATTCCCTTTTTCCTAAAATTTTACGTTGGTGGGGACCAACGTAAAATTTTAGGAAAAAGAGCAGAACATAGTTCTATACTTATAGATTACAGGATTATAAGAATGGTCTTAAAAAACATGGTAAATCTCCGAATATTTTGCGTACAAACTTATACAATTGCAGGTGGAACGTATGGGAGAACAAGTTTTTCAACTACAATGTTGTTTGTTGGATAAATTCATCCCAACTACGGAACCCTTTATTGTGCGTGGTTCGACACGCACTTTGTCGTTTTTTTTTTACGATATTTTATTTTTACTATTTACTGTTTCAGCGGCCATACTGTATTACACACTGTGAAAATTTCAAGTATCTAGCTATTACGGTTCAAAAGATAAAGCCCTGTGACAGACGGACGGACAGCAGAGCGTTGGCACTTCCCATCCTTTGGGTACAGAAGTACAGAACCATAAAAAATACACGTTTAAAAATCATGTCGTCCCGATTTTTATGTTATACTAGCTGTGCCCCGCGGTTTCACCCGCGTAAGTCTCGATCCCGTGAGAATATCGAGATAAAAAGTATCCTATGTGTTAATCCAGGTTATAAACTATCTGTTTGCCAAATTTCATCCAAATCCATTCAGTAGTTTTTACGTGAAAGAGTAACAAACATCCATCCATCCATCCATACTTACAAACTTTCGCGTTTATAATATTAGTTAGAAGTTAGATAAGATGAGATTAGATCTTTCACACATTGAGGTCGCAGCATCAAGTATTGAACTAATAAATTATCTCTTAACCACTATGTGACGTCACGGCGATGATGGATGACGTCAATTTCTTATGAATTCTGTGCGTATAGAAATGATGTTCATATTACATTTTTATCAACGTACACATATGAGTCTCGAGTTCGTCATCTCCGAGGCAGAGAGACTCCTCCGTACCTCGGAAAGCACGTTAAGCCGTTGGTCCCGGCTGTCATTCGTGAATCTTTGACATTCGTTACGGGTCGTCAGAAGCCCGAAAGTCTGACAAACACTCTTACCAAGGGGTATCGTATTACCCAGAAACTGGGTTGTGGAGGTCAGATAGGCAGTCGCTCTATGTAAAATACAGCTGCATCCAGTTAGACTGGAAGCCGACCCCAACATAGTTGGGTAAAGGTTAGCCAAATGACCATGTTCCGTGGTCAGACTCTCAAATAAGTATTCTAACAATATTTTTCAATTGTTTCAGATTTTAAATAAATCTTCGCCGCACACAAACTGGCGTCAAAAAAGAGGTAAGAAAACCAACTATTAAAACTAACCAAAGAATAATTTATAGCTTCCGCCCGCGGCTTCGCCCGTGTGGTATGTCAATAAAAAGTACGCCTACGTCCTTCCCCGGGATGCCATCTATCTCCTTGCCAAATTTTATCAAAATCCGTTCAGTGGTTTAGGCGTGAAAAGGTAACATACAGCTGTCTGTATGTTACCTTTTCACGCCTAAACCACTGAACGACAAACTGTCTGTCTGCCTGCACAGACAGACAGACAGACAGACCGACAGACAGACAGACCGACAGACAGACAGACCGACAGACAGACAGACAGACAGAGTTACTTTCGAATTTATAATATTTGTATGGATTTGAGAGGATGAATGAAAGGCGTCTAACAAAAAGTTAGTCGCCTTTCAACATTTCGTGCAACAAGGCAGATGCGAGTGCACACGCAGGGAGGGGCGCCCTAGGAGGACTTATAGTGACATTATTGGTGATGTCCTACCTAAGCTAAGTTTCCCCGACCAAACAGTACCCTAATTGTGTAATGCATGAT
The DNA here is from genome assembly GCA_947522985.1 of Lithophane socia. Taxonomy (NCBI): domain Eukaryota; kingdom Metazoa; phylum Arthropoda; class Insecta; order Lepidoptera; family Noctuidae; genus Lithophane; species Lithophane socia. The sequence goes on along the minus strand of OX383281.1, from coordinate 996,600 downwards.
CATCATCATCATCATCATCATCATCAGCCTATAGCAGTCCACTGCTGGACATAGGCCTCTCCAATTGAACGCCATTCAGCTCGATTCTCGGCAACTCTCATCCAGTTGCTACCGGCCACCCTGCGAAGATCGTCGCTCCACCTAGCCTGAAGGCGTCCTACCTTACGTTTTCCGATTCGCGGTCTCCACTCAAGAACACGTCTACCCTAACGGTCATCGGTTCTGCGGCTAATATGGCCGGCCCATTGCCACTTCAGCTTGCTTATTATGTGAGCTATGTCAACAACTTTGGTTCTCTGCCGGATTACCTCATTCCGGATTCCATCTCGAATGCACGATCATTCGAGTCATTTATCTTATATAGATTCTTTTCTACCTTGTGAATGTGAGAACGCTGTAGGCTTAGTGGACTGTAGACTTTTTTTTAAACATTTTCATTTTTTTTTTTAACTACGAGTACCTTCCTGAAACTTTTTGAAAGGCCTACACTGTCCTCCCATAACTAACACTTTAATTCGAAACTATTGTAAAAGCCAATTATCTTTTAAAAGAGTAACCATGGAGTTTCTTGCCGGCTCTTCTCCATAGGAAACGACCAATTGGAACAGTGCACCTAGTTTCTGACGTTTCATAAGTGCACATGTAGGCTTATGTGAAATAAAATATTTTGATTTTGATCGGTCAGAATTGGAATCGGATCGAAATATTTGTTTGTTTTCATTTGATAATGTCGCAACACATTACGCAACTAATGTGTTTTTGACCTCTCATCCACAGATAACTGTATACTAATAACACACAGACTAAGTAGTACTTAATAACACTATGCTCTCATCAAGCAATAGACAAAATTGGTCAATTTTTTTATTTTTCTTTTTGTTAAATACGAGGCTTTTGGCTAATTTGTAAATGTCATTTTTTATTTTGTATTGTGCGTTTAGTTTGTGCAGAATAAACAATTTTTCTTTCTTTCTTTTTTCTTCTGAAACAAATGTCTATTCCAGTGCTTCATAAGTTCCAAAAAAAAAATCTTCTCAACAATGTAAATGAAGCAATGGATTAGACATTTGTTTCAGACCGATTCGAATTCTGATAGATTGTGTATTACGCAATTATGTGCAGGTTAGGTTAAAACTGTGACCAACCTCGCGCGAGCCGAGCGAGCGGTGCCGCGGCACCGGCAGCGCTACATCTAAGTTGGTCGCAGTTATTTGGCTATTTTATATTATTAGGACTTCGAAAAAGGAAAGATTTGTGGTCAACAAAAAGAGCCGCAATCATTATATTAGAGGGTCAATCATATTATTAGGAATGCAAAATGGGAATTAAATAGTTCAATAAAATACAATGCCTTTAAGAACAACATTTTTACTGATAAAATTAGGCCGTTTTCTTAAAAGTCGCTTAAAATAGATTGTCTTATACTATAACTAGTAAACTCCAGTGCGACGGAAGCAGACAATTGAGAACAATTGGCATTCGTTACATTTTGATCTAACAATTTGCGCATGCGTCATTCTTTAGCTATGCAATGCCCTTACTTACTTCTTAAATAACCCAGTTCCTATATTTATAACGAATTGTAATGAATCAACGTGATAAAAAAAATCTGCCATCTCATACATTAAAGTCGATAGGTATTGAATTTTTGTATAGCACAGCTGATAATTACGACAACTTCGTAATTACGATTATATACGATGTTGGTCCCGTTGTTCGCTTTTAAATTTTTGTCACTACAGAATCGAAAGATCTCACACTTAACTCTACTGCAATAATAAACAGTTTGAATATGCTTCTTGGAATTCCGAGACCATATTTGATAAGTTAAGAGTATAAATAATATAACACCACTCGTTGGGCCCTCATAACTTCAAATAAAAAGTATAATTTATCAAAGGGTAGTCATAATTTGAAATCCCATTGGGATAACCCTCCTGTAAGGGAAGAGTTTTTCAAATTATGGATAGGTTTAGTCAGTTCGATGTGTCGCTTTGAAGATATACAATTTTTTTTTTCGGAAAATTAATCCACAATTATCTACTAAAAAGATATACACGACAATACGACAGTAAATTAAACTGCTCCGCCAAGATAGCCCGCAAAATTCAAACTTACGTTTTTTGCAATTTGCAGGTCAGTATCAAGTTGTATGTTGATCTAAATATTATTTGCGGCCGTAACAAATATGTACGTACTCTCTAAGTTCTAAGAGAGTTATATTGCTGATTTTAATGTTTATAATTCTGTAAATCCATGTTTGTTACGGTCGCAAATAATATTTAGATCACCATACAACCTGATACTGACCTGCAAATTGCAAAAACCTTAAGACAATTTGAATTTCGCGGGCTACCCTAGCGCCTTAAACTTAAAGTCTGTTTTTTAATCTCGTAGTCTTATTTGACATTAAAGTGATTGTTATTATGTATGTTTGAGGTTAAGCTACGCTTGCCGGGATGGGTCTGTGGATGAGTGACCATCTTTACAAATCGAGACTCCTCCGTGCCTCGGAAAGCACGTTAAGCCGTTGGTCCCGGCTGTCATTCGTAGATCTTTGACAGTTGTTACGGGTAGTCAGAAGCCCAAAAGTCTTACAACCAGTCTTACCAAGGGGTATCATATTACCCAGTAACTGGGTTGTGAAGGTCACAAAATCACAGTTTTTTTTTTACGAAAGTATTAAATAATTATAATTATGTAGTGTTAAATATTGTTCGGTGGTTCAGAACTTATTATAATATGCGAGTCCGACTCACACTTGACCGCTTTTTCCACAAACAAATTAACAAACCGAAAGCGCTCTCTAACTAATTGATACCCTATCTGACCTCCCCTTGTTATAAAAATGATTGGGCTCTGCCAGTCGTTTCAGAGCAACCAAGGGGACCGCATGTCCCCCTAAAGCCCAAAAAATTACGTAAATATTATCGGAATTCATTAAAACAAGTTTAAAAATAATCGTGATTTTGAAAACCGGTGACATTGATTCACTTTTGTTTTTTTGAAAAGTGGTGTCGATAACTTTAACTAGTGATAGTGTGATTTTCAGTGTATTTAAAAATATTTATAACGTCAAGCCTGTATAACCCGAAGGCTAGGCAGAGGTGTACCTGATACACCGAAACGCCAAATTACTTAAATATTAGTTTATTATATTACTAGTGTTATCTGTTTTATTTTACTTTACATTGAGTGGAAGTGAAAAGAGGTAAAGAAGAGAAAATTAAAGTGTTGTTTATTGGATTGGTATCGAAAATAGGTATGTACAATATTACATCTTTTATTTAGCCTATAAAAAGAAAAGAAAAAAAGAAAGAAAGAAAATACGTTTATTTGCGGCAAACATGACGCTAAGAAAGGACAAATATACGAAAAATTAAAAATTGGGGGACAATATGCGTCACATTCACGTAAAACGTGACCTTATGCAAGACAAAGCCCCAGCGCCCACCTACTGTCCCACTGCTGGGCAAAGACCTCTTCTTATACAGAGAAGGCACGAGCATTGATCACCACGCTTGCCCAAGACGGGTTGGCGATTTCAGACTTATATTAACTAAGTATAAGTCCAGACGGGCTCGAGGCTAAATGTTAGCAGCCGCACAGGTCGATCGAAGGTTTAGGTACGCTTGCCGCGGTCGGTTCGTGGATGGGTGACCATTCATTACATATTGAGACCCCTCCGCGCCTCGAAATGAAAGTTAAGTCGGTTGCTCCCGGCTGTCATCACGGGTAGTCAGAAGTCAAATTGTCTGATAACCAGTCTTATCTAGGGGTATCATGTTACCTAGTAACCGGGTTTTGGAGGTCAGATAGGCAGTCGCTCCTACTGGTATTTAGATGCATTCTTTATTAGGCTGGAAGCACGACCCCAATACAGGGTCAATTTAATTTAGCTAGCAAAACTCCTTATACGTGATGGCGATATCGATATCTAAACATGTTAAAACAAAATAGTTATTTATAATATAAATGCGAAAGATAGGTGATTTCCGACGAGTGGTATTTTGATTCACGAGCGAGTGTGTTTTACGCACGTGTATCATACAACGTTTTACTATGCATTGTGCGAGGAAATAAAATGGTAATACTTATATTGATCTAAATCTAGAGTAGGTAATTAATAACGCGTTTAAGAAATATTAGTTTGCTAACGAACTTCGTTCCTGAATGACGGAGGTCACCCTGCGGGCACACGGCGTCAACACCCTTCTCTCACGTATGATTTAAAACAAAAACAGCTGACGACGGAGTTAAAAATTAAATAAAAACTGAAAAGTAATAAGCATTGGTGCGAAAAAGTGGCACTTTCCGCACGATTTTGCTCATCAACCGCAGTGTACCAGAAATATCATTTTTTTTCAGACGTGGTCGATATCTAAATACGATAAATCTTTATTTTTATAATGTATTATTTACAAACATATAACATCACGCCAGTAATCCTCCGAAGGGCTAGACAGAGGTGTACCTATAATACACCAACATTTCGCCACAGTTCTGTTTAACAAGTCCCATGTTATAGGGGGCGAGCCTATTGCCATCAACCGAGCACAAATCCAGACTCCGGGCTGCTACTGAGAAATTCCAGATGGAAGGACAGACAGTCAAGGAGACATTGCGTTTAATACTTACTTAATACTGTCCCACAACACTAATGTAGCGAAAACATTCTCTTATTAAAAACGTATAGGTCCCTTATTGTCCCCAGACAGACATTTCTACCCCTAATTGTTGAAACAACCCCTATGACGTCTGTGGCGCGTGTCGTACATTTATCATTATCTGTAACGCTACTTTATGGCATGGGGTGACCATAGACGAGTCTGTGGTGTGAACGTTGCTTTTTTGTTGTTTTGGTTTAAAAAAATTGGGCACGCCTGCATGTAAAAGGATCTGGTACCTTGACACTTTTGTGAATGGACTTTTGCGTGAAAAACACGAAATAAAAACTTTTTACAAAATTCGGATGATTTTTTTGTAAGTCGGTTGTTTTTTAAGGTTCCGTGCCCAAAGGATAAAACGGGACGCTATTATTAAGGCTCCGCTGTCCGTCCGTCTGTCCGTCTGTCACCAGGCTGAACAGTGATAGTTACACAGTTGAAATTTTCACAGATGATGTATTTCTGTTGCCGCTTTAACAACAAATACTAAAAAACAGAATAAAATAAATATTTAAGGGGGCTCCCATACAACAAACGTGATTTTTTTGCTCGATATTGATAACGACAACAGGTAGACGCTTGAAATATTCACAGAATATTTAGTTATATATTCACTTTAAAAATAAGTAATTAAAATAAAATAAAACAAATATTTAAGTGGGGCTCCCATACAATAAACATGATTTTTTTGCCGTTTTATAGATAACTAGCTTCCGCCTGCGGCTTCGCCCGCGTGGTATGTCGATAAAAAGTAGTCTATGTCCTTCCCCGGGATGCCATCTATCTCCTTGCCAAATTTTATCGAAATCCGTTCAGTGGTTTAAGCGTGAAAAGGTAACATACAGACAGACAGATAGACAGAGTTACTTTCGAATTTATAATATTAGTATGGAAGTATGGATGTTACGGAACCCTTCCTGCGCGAGTCCGACTCGCACTTGGCCGGTTTTTTTTAATGACCACATCATTCTCAACCTACCAGACCATCATAACAAAAACAGAGAAAGAAAAACAAAAATTATACATATCCCTGCACTTCATAGTCCTTACATTCAATGAATTAATAATTCGATTTTAACAGCACCTTCGGATATTTTTGACAACTCGGAATAAACTTAATACCTCACATGCAACCGCCTACTAGCAACTGCCAAACCATTGTAACATCTAATCTAACTAATATTATAAACGCGAAAGTTTGTAAGTATGGATGGATGGATGGATTGATGGCTGGATGGATGGGTGTTTGTTACTCTTTCACGTAAAAACTACTGAATGGATTTGGATGAAATTTGGCAAACAGATAGTTTATAACCTGGATTAACAAAGAGGATACTTTTTATCCCGATATTTTCACGGGATCGAGACTTACGCGGTCGAAACCGCAGGGCGCAGCTAGTGAATTAATAATTCGATAATAATAACAGCACCTTCGGATATTTTTTGACAACTCGGAATCAAACTTAATAATACCTCACATGCAACCGCCTACTAGCAACTGCCAAACCATTGTAACATTTCAAATAACTTTTAGTACAACATTTGCTTTCTAAAATTAACAAGATTTGTTCAACCGTTCTCTTTGACCCCGAGTATTGTAAACACGTGCCGACCGCGCGGCGGACGCGTGGCGACCGCGCGGCGGCCACGTGGCGGACACGATACGATAACGACCCGCGTTTGATACGCTCAATTGTCTAGCTTGCCTTGTTATTTTCTTTTGGAGTTTCTTGCCCGTTCTTCTCCTTAGGAACCTACTACGCTATGGAATGGGCAACTAGCTTCATATTTCTGACTGACCGACTCCTTGACAATTCAAAAGTGCCTGTAATTAATTGACATAAATCCTTTGAGTTTGGGTTGAATTCTATATTTATATAAGTGTGTCTGTCACATACCTTTATCTCGAAAACTGCGTATAAGAAATGACCTTAAAAATGTTGTGTTTTAGAATGGTTCAGAGCTAAGAATATAAAAACCGGCCAAGTGCATGTCGCACCAACACCAACACCAACACAATGTAAGTTAGTCGATTATTACTCGGTAACTTGTGGAGCCTACTTAGCTGTGATAGTTTTCCTTTTAATTTCGTTATATATAGATAGATAGATAGATAAAACGTTTATTTGGTGCACACAATAGACAGCACAACATACATAACAAAAACTAAAACCCAACTACGACTTAAAAGATATAAACAAGGCACCACAGACAGACAAATTAAAAATCCGGACTCACGTGTTAGGGCATAAATCGAACAGATTACGTGTGACTCCGGATTTTTAATTTGTCTGTCTGTGGTGCCTTGTTTATATCTTTTAAGTCGTAGTTGGGTTTTAGTTTTTGTTACTTGATTTTTTTTAAAATACTTTTGGGGTTATAATATATACATTTTTGAAATGTGCTCATTAAGCCCTTTCATTTGATACCCAACATGGTACGATTAAACCATATTTTTTTTTAAGTTCCTCCCTTTATGTCCTCTAGAGGGCGCCATTTTTAATTTAATGTGACTTCACATAGCCTATAACCAGCGGACAATCACGACGCTTCTAACGATACCTCATTTGTCAAATTGTGATAAGTGGTTTGGAAGATAGGAGGGAACAGATGAACATACATACATACATACATACATACATACATACATACATACATACATACATACCGGTCAAAATCATAACCCTCCTTTTTCTTCGCCGTAGTCGGGTAAAAAATACGGTTAAATAATAACTAATTAGGTAGGTACATTAATAAACAGCTGGGTGCCAATATACAAAAAAAAATGAAACAATAAAAGAAAACTAGACACTGTGATGACAATATTGTCTATGACACACTTTATATATACTACTGCCGCACGGCTCGATCCGATAGGTTAAGCTATGCTTGCCGGGGTTGGTCCGTGGATGGGTGACCATCTTTACATATCGAGACTCCTCCATGCCTCGGAAAGCACGGTAATCTGTTGGTCCCGGCTGTCATTCGTGGATCTCTGACAGTCGTTACGGGTCGTCAGAAGCCCGAAAATCTGACAACCAGGCTTACCAAGGGGTATCGTATTACCCAGTTACTGGGTTGTGGAGGTCAGATAGGCAGTCGCTCCATGTAAAACACTGATATTCAGCTGCATCCGGTTAGACTGGAAGCCGACCCCAATATAGTTGGGAAAAGGTTAGGCAGATTGATTGATATTGGTACTACTGCCGTGAATGTTTAGACAACTAAAAACAACACAACAAAACAATTTGTTCTTAGGATAAATTCATCCCAACTACGGAACCCTTCATTGTGCGTGGTTTACATGCACCAGTTTTTAACCGACTTCTTCAAAAAGGAGGAGGTTCTCAATTCGTCTGTATGTTTTTTTTGTGTATGTTAGGTACCCGGTTACTCCGCCAATTATGAATCGATTTTAATGATTCACTTTTTTAGTGTTTTTTTGTGAAGTCGGTTAAAAAAAAAACAACCGACTTCCAAAAAAAACACAAAAAAAGTGAAAAATAACTTTTTCGGAAGTCGGTGGCAAAAATCGAAAATTGAAACGCAAAGACACCGACTTCCGAAATTAAAGTTATTTTTCACTTTTTTAGTGTTTTTTTTGGAAGTCGGTTGTTTTTTTTTTTTTAATGTTTTTCAAGTACGAGAATTGGCACACTCGCACGTCGGTTATGCTAGTACTACGCACCTGACCTTTCTGAAGAATATTATTTAAATTATTTAAATGGCTCGTAAGTTATACTTTTTATAGTGTAAAAGAATTCTTTGATAAAAAAGTAAATGATAAATATTGTTACCTATTTACTGATAGTTATTTAAATAAATACTGCCTAGATTTAAAACATTGTAAACATTTTAGAGTTACAATTATTTTGTTACTAGTAAGTGTAATGAGTGTGCAATGATGCTAGTTGCATAATTCTAAGGAACTTGGTTTATTTAAAATATTTGTAGCCAGTCCATGGCGAGACATGTAGATCATCATAACCATAATATTATAGACCATTATTGTACCATGGTTAAATGCATATGTCCTCCTAGGACGTCCCCTCCCTGCGTTTCCACTCACATCTGCCATGTTAGTTGTAGTGTTTGTTAGTATATGGAACATAAATAAACTAGTTAAAATGGCTGAATGAACTAGTCAGCATTTATAACAGAACAATTTCCAATTTGAGCGGTTAACTAACTCAGGAGTAGGGGTGCCACACCGCGGATATAAATCCTGACTTTAATATTATAAATGCGAAAGTGAGTTTGTTTGTTTGTTACCCGACTACGGCGAAGAAAAAAGGAGGGTTATGATTTTGACCGGTATGTATGTATGTATGTATGTATGTATGTATGTATGTATGTATGTTCATCTGTTCCCTCCTATCTTTCAAACCACTTATCACAATTTTACAAATGAGGTATCGTTAGAATCGTCGTGATTGTCCGCTGGATATAGGCTATGTGAAGTCACATTAAACTAAAAATGGCGCCCTCTAGAGGACATAAAGTGAGGAACTTAAAAAAAAAATGGTTTAATCGTACCATGTTGGGTATCAAATGAAAGGGCTTAATGAGCACATTTCAAAAATATATATATTATGACACCAAAAGAATTAAAAAAAAATTAAGTAATAAAAACTAAAACCCAACTACGACTTAAAAGGTATAAACAAGACACCACAGACAGACAAATTAAAAATCCGGAGTCACACGTAATCTGTTCGATTTATGCCCTAACACGTGTGACTCCGGATTTTTAATTTGTCTGTCTGTGGTGTCTTGTTTATACCTTTTAAGTCGTAGTTGGGTTTTAGTTTTTATTACTTGATTTTTTTTTCGCTTTCACGCTAAATCGGCTGAACGGATTTAGATGTTTGACACATGGGTAGAACATGACCAGGAATAGGATACTTTACCGCCTGGCCACGAGACATTCGCTCCAGCGAATTTTGGCGCGGTGGGAACGGCGAGGCGTCTTGCGACTAAAACAAATGAATAAGTCATGCCACGCCCGCCGCACCGCCCACCGCACCGCAGCACCGCCGTTCGCGCCGCCCGTCCCGTGGCCAGGCGGTTATCGTTTAACATCATCTGCCAAAGCCTTTTCCCAAAAAAGTTGGGGTCAGATCCAGTTTATCCGTATGCAGCTGAATACCAGTATGTTACATGGAGCCACTGCCTATCTGTGCCTATCTGACCTCCACAATCAGTTACTAGGTAATACGATATCCAAAACAAATTAAATCGTTTATTGCAATCCATAATGTACTAATTATAGGTGGTAAATAAAAAATAATAGAAACAATTACACCAGACAACCAGTCTTACCAAGGGGTAAGACTGGTTGTCAGACTTTCGGGCTTTTAACGACCCGTAACGACTGTCAAAGGTCCACGAATGACAGCCGGGACCAACGGCTTAACGTGCTATCAAAGGCACGAAGGAGTCTCGGTATGAAATGAGATGGCTACCGCATACCGAGTAATCATTATCATGTAATGGCCCAATGGTTAATGCCTCGTCTCTCATGCACGAGGTTGTAGGTTCAAATCCGGGCAAGTGCCAATGTGATTTTTTCCATTCTTATTGTAATTCTAACTTTATCTTTGACATTACTGACATCGGTGATGGAAAATCCATACTAATATTATAAATTCGAAAGTAACTCTGTCTGTCTGTCTGTATGTTACCATTTCACGCCTAAACCACTGAACGGATTTCGATAAAATTTGGCAACGAGATAGATGGCATCCCGGGGAAGGACATAGGCTACTTTTTATCGACATAACATGCGGTCGAAACCGCGGGAGGAAGCTAGTCCTAACTAATATAATGCGAAAGTGAGTTTGTTGGTTTGTTACGCTTTCACGCTAAAACGGCTTTTTATACTGGATTACAGACGAAGTCGCGCGCAACCATCGAGATATAAGTACTAACGTACTAGAGAAGCTACGTCAAATAACTGAATTGTCCTATTCTTCGTATTGAATCTTTAGTTCGCTGCAGCGCTAAAATAATAACAATTCGTCTAAACCGTACCTAATTTACCAAAGTGCTAGATTTGCTGCGGAAGTGTATTTATTCTCGGCAAAAAGGTCTTAAGCGCCATGTAAATCACGGCACTTACGCGTTTTCTTCGACAAACTGCGGCGCGATCGCCGCAGTTGAACGAGACAAAGTAGGTGTTTACGGTGTCTTCTCTAGTACTTATATCTCGATGCGCGCAACAGTTAGTAGTTAATAAAGTCTAAAATTCTGTCAGCTAATCCTAATCCTAACTTCACTACATAGTATAAAACAAAGTCGCTTTCTCTGTCCCTATATCACTATGTATGCTTAAATCTTTAAAACTACGCAACGGATTTTGATGCGGTTTTCACTAATGGATATAGTGGTCCTCGAGGAAGGTTTTAGTATATAACGACCGACAACCACGCGGGCGAAGCCACGGGCATCAGCTAGTATATTATAAATGCGAAAGTGAGTTTGTTTGTTTTCACGCTAAAACGGCTGAACGGATTTGGATAAAAACTGGTCACGTTGATGCTGACTTGATACTCGAGAAAATCGATACATATTATTTGTAACAAACCTAACTGTTTCGTATATGTATAAGGACAGCAAGCATGAGATGCTCGTGCCTTCTTTGTATAATAAGAAGCATTTTTCCCAGTAGTGGGACAATAGGTAGTAAGCTGGTATATAAATTCCAAGAAAAGATAACGTATTCTATGCGACTCATAACCGACACCCACCGGTAGAAATGGGTTCAGTTTTTTAAAAACAAAAGCATTCAGCACGCATAAAGCCAATTCTTTTCGTATTCCACCACTTGTCGGCACTCGGATATATTCGCTCGGATCCGATAAATCCGACTGCTGGCAGCCCTATTGTCCCTTAGAGGCGAATGTGGACGAAATTGAAAATTCCTGCCATCGACTGACGGAATATTGTACGTGTACTCCGTAGGTGGCTTGTGGTATGAAAGTGGGGTCGTTGGTCGTACGAAACTGGGTGTTGATATACAGGGTGTAAAGGACGTCGACGCACAAAATACCATGAATTCAGTACCTACATGAGTCTAGACGCTCAGATGTTTTTCGTCGGTTATCTATACACAAAAGCTGAAGAATTTGTTTGTTGGTTGTTTGAACGCTAATATCAGGAACTACTGGTTGGAATTGAAAAGTTCTTTTTGTGTTGAATAGTCCATTTATCGAGGAAGGTTATAACTTTAGAGAAGTTTCCTACTAGAGAAGAGAGGATGATTGGGCACACGGTAGACCATGACCTGGAACCTATTCCAGGTCATGGTCTACCGTGTGCCCAATATATGGATAAAACGTATCCTATGTCCTAACATAGGATACGTTTTATCCATATATTCCCACGGGATCGAGACCTACGCGGGTGAAACCGCGGGGCACAGCTAGTAAAAAATAAATCTGTTTCTTACAAAACTGCAATACCTCTACACGGCCAAAATGTATGACCCAGCATATTTTTTGATGTGTAACATCTTTCCTCTCCCGCAAACTTTATGTAAGTATTTATTTTTAACCGACTTCTTCAAAAAGGAGGAGGTTCTCAATTGGGCTGTATGCTTTTTTTTTGGTGTGTATAATATGTTACTCCATTACTCCGCCAATTATGAATCGATTTTGATGATTCTTTTCTTGTTTGGTAGGTCATGCTTCAGAGGTGGTCCCATATCAATTTTATTAACTTTGCTTGCTTAGTTTTTGAGTTAACTTCAATAATTACGTATTTTTTCCACTTAGTCTATCTAGACGATATTATTATTATGTGACTCCGTCACTGTTATTTACATATCAGGTAGTGGTATTCGAATTTGTGTAGAATAGCTACATTTTAAAGAGAAATAAAATGAATAAAAGAGAAAAATAAAAAAGGTTGCTCAAAAAGTCGGCTGTTTTTTTTTTTTGCAAGAAGTTTTTATCCTTATTTAAGTAATTATCTTCATTAGATATCGATATCCATCATGACAGCATGGTTTTGAGAGTTTAATTCTAATTAAATGTGAGCCTATACTTAAGAACTTCTTTAACTAGATGGCGCTGTCTCTCATACCTCATCTAACATTAGAAGCATGTAATAACAAAGATTCCAGTCCCCGACCAACCGATATCGTAAATTTTAAGTCTTTACGACTTCCGAAGAATGTTTTGAAGTCGCACTGAAGTTTGGGAGAGGACGGCAAAGTTAGTAACAAGAATGTGTTTGAAACTTTGACAAAATTGTTGTTTTTTGTAATTAAAAGGGTCTTTGACATGACTTTAAACTGTTTTCCATCTGACGAATTGGCAGTGTGTTTCGATTGAAGTTTCCAAAGATCAAGGGGACCTATTTCCTCTTAAACTCCGCGACATGGTCAAGCTCTGCAAGTCCAGCACCACTGTTATGTATCTTAGTCCGTTAGCTTTACACGTTATGCGGGTTATGCAAACAGTATTAATAACTATGGAAATCGTATCCTTGAAGAGCTACGTAATAACAGCCGCACGTGTCGATCTATAAGGCTAAGCTACGCTTGTCGGGATTGGTCCGTTGATGGGTTACCATATTTACATACCGCGACCTCTACGAGGCTCGGAAAGCACGTTAAGCCGTTGGTCCCGGCTGTCATTCGTTGATTTTTGACAGTCGTTACGGGTCGTCAGAAGCCCGAAAGTCTGACAACCAGTCTTACCAAGGGGTATCGTATTACCCAGTTACTGGGTTGTGGAGGTCAGACAGGCAGTCGCTCCATGTAAAATACTGGTATTCAGCTGCATCCGTTTAGACTGGAAGCCGACCCCAACATAGTTGGGAAAAGGCTAGGTAGATTGGATTTAGTATGGATGGATGTGACTGCACTTGCAATCGCTTATTCCGCGTTACCCGCTCATTTCGCGGCCTCCATTTTTGTTTCAGAAATTGATAATTTTCCACTGCAATCGGCATTTCGTTTAATTTGTGATTGTTTTGTTTGTTTTCATTTGTTAATGTCGCAACACATTACGCAACTAATAATTTGTTTTTGGCCTCTCATCCATAGATAACTGTCTAATATTCTTGTTGTTAAATACGAGGCTTTTGGCTTATTTGTAGTTTTAGTAAATGTCATTTTTTATTTTGTATTGTGCGTTTAGTTTGTGCAGAATAAACAATTTTTCTTTCTTTCTTTCTTTTTCTTTTATTTAATTCAAAACATCAAACTACTACTAACTTGTACTGTTACGTGATTGCAATACTAATAGGTACTTGTATTAAATACTAATGAATTTCAGACAGGTACTGCTGAGCGGGAGGTCCTGGGTTCGATTCTCAGGTCCAGCAAAGTGTTATTGGGTTTTTCCACCGGGAGTTTCTCAGTAGCAGCCCGGAGTCTGGTTTTGTGCCCTGTCGATGGCAATAGACTCGCCCCCTATTACATGGGACTTAAAACATAACTAGCGAAATGTGGGTACCTACATCTCTGCCTAACCCTGGGGTCATTGTACTCATCACTATGAACAACTGTCCCTATAGGACCAACAATGAAATCGCGAAAAAAAATCAGCTGTTTCCTACATTTATGTTCGCATAGCTTGTCAAAATGTAAGGTAGGTACAGCTGATTTTTTTTGTGGTTTCATCGTTGATCCCGTAGTGAAAGATGAGTACAATGACCCCTTAAGACGATAACCATGAATTCAATTTCACCCTGTATAATTTTATGTGAAGACGATGTAAGTACCTAGAATAAACTTACTGTGGCGACATCTACATCGTCACATGTGAACTACGCATCACACTGACGTCACGTGAAATCCTGCATCGCGTAAGCAGAGTTTACCGCGCGATCAGCGTATACAACGTGTAACAGAATAAGCGCAAGACCTGAAAGTAGTTTGCTCAGAATCGGCTTCTGAATCGATTTCCATCATTATTTATATGTGTTAATTTTCTAATTAAAAAAAAATTTCTTTAACTGAAATTAGAACCACCGCGTCTTACCAAGGTAATAAGATATTTTATTTAAGGAAATTTAAGCCTTATCTCAAAGGAATAAAGCCTATTCAAATGCATAAACAAATTTGTAATACGCTCATAGCTATCCTATGTTTCATGTTTAGTCAGGAAGTCTATTTTGTAAAAAAAAACTAGGTGTCGTTTAATTAAATTAAATTACAGATATTATTTTAGTCTTATAATTTAATATTCTAATTGGGGTGTATGAGCTCTTGCGTTTATTCCGTTACAGGTTGTATATAACTTCCCGACATCAATCGTTGGGCAGTTGCCCGCCAGACACAACACCCGTCTGGTCGGAGGATCCTCCCTTTTCTATGGTGGATGAGTGAACTTTACACCCTGGTCCTCATACCTCTAAACTGTACCTACCTCAATAGGTTACATACATAACTACGTTTTTAGGGTTCCGTACCCAAAGGGTAAAACGGGACACTATTCCTAAGGCTCCGCTGTCTGTCTGTCCGTCTGTCACCAGACTGTATCTCATGAACCGTGATAGTTAGACAGTTGTTTTCACAGATGACGTATTTCTGTTGCCGCTATAACAACAAATACTAAAAAACAGAATAAAATAAATATTTAAGGGGACTCCCATACAACAAACGTGTTTTTTTTTGCCGTTTTTATAGATAATGGTACGGAACCCTTCGTGCGCGAGTCCGACTCACACTAAGCCGGTTTTTTTAAATCGATTTTGAAACCGAAGCAACACTTACCGCGTCGCGCCCGCTCGTAACTCATTCCCGTATGTTTCAAACAATTAATAATGACAAGTCTTGAGTCGTTAGCGCCACCTGGTGGCCAACAATTAGCAAGTTTGGCGCGTGACTACTAATTACATTACTAGAGACAATGCTAGGCTCCAACCAATATTTTAGAATGATAAAACATAATATTAATGGGTCCGTGTCTAAATGAGAACAGCCGCACGGGTCTATTGAAGGTTAAGCAATGCTTGCCGAGGTCAGACCGTGGATGTGTGACTATCTATTACATACCAAGACTCCTCCGTGCCTTGGAAAGCACGTTAAGCCGTTGGTCCCGGATGTCATTCGTAGATCTTTGACAGTCGTTACTTGTAGTTAGAAGCCCAAAAGTCTGGCAACCAGTTTTACCAAGGGGTATCGTGTTACCTAATAACTTGGTTGTTCAGGTCAGATTGGTAGTCGCTCCATGTAACATACTGGTATTCAAGTGCATCCGGTTAGGCTGTGAGCTGACCCCAAAGTTGGGAAAAGGCTGGAACAATGATTTTAATATTTGAACCCTATAGGTAAGAACCCTCTTAGTGGGGATCAAAGGTCATGGGGGATGTCGCTAATTTGACATTAAAACCAATATTGACTGGTCGAGGGGTGCAACCTCGTGGGAGTTCGGTTCGGTGCCGGGTAGCGCAATAATTGATAATAATATAGTGATTTATGGGATTATATTTTGTGTTATTCTTGATATTTTTTTGATAAGTAGGTATTTTGTGTTTTACCCGACTGCCCCAGAAGGAGGGTAATGTTTTTCGAGAGTATGTTTTTCTGATTGGCGTGCGAAAATTTATGTTAAGGCGCGATACAAAGTAAATCTTTTTCTCGATTTTATTTGAATCTCGTGTCCACCATAATATGAAAGTTATTTCGCAATTTTAATTTCATACAAAAAAAAACATTTTTACATACCTACTTCTTTAGCTGATTTCTTTTTAAAGTTACAAAAATATGAATAGTTGTCGCTCAAAATATTGAGTAATTCGAGACGAAAAAGTTTTTTCCTGTGTTCCTTGCGAGTTTTTATTCAAGATTCTTGTAATTTCTATAAAATATCTTTGTTTATGTCTTTTTTTACACACTTGACTATACTTACACTCTATTTTTTTTGGCTTGTAATATTTAGCAACTGTGCGACGAAAAAGTGGAGGATTTACGATGTGTCTGTATTTACGTATGTATGTATGTAAGTACATCCCCTAACATAAATACAGAACTTCTCATCAAGTGCAAATCGATACCAATTTCACGGATTTTTACATTTTGTAAAGCTACGCGGTCCCCTATTGTGGAAAACGTTTGGTAAACAAATGGGGTTGTGAGCCCGTTTCTTAATTCCACCGGGTGGTCAAGAGGTTGGATTAAATTGGATGAAAAGAAGAGGGTATTTTAATAAAATAAATCGATAAATCTTTACCTTATTATAAAACAAAGTCCTCCGCCGCGTCTGTCTGTCGTCCAGGGGGCCAAGTCTACTAATTTACAAACGTGTCAGTGGTCTCGCAATGATGAGTTTTTGACAGATTTTGCATGGCATATCTGTCAAAAACTGATCTAAATTAGTAGACTTGGGAGTTCGCGATAAATTCAAAAACTATTGCAGCGATTTTCATGCTGTTTTCACCAGTGGATAGGGGGGTTCTCGAGGGAGGTTTTAGTATAATAACCGACATCCACGCGGGCGAAGCCGCGGGCATCAGCTAGTCGAGTATAAAGCTCTGGACAAACTAAAGCGAATCCTGCGCAGAACGCGATTGCGAGTGTTGATTGTCTTAAGGTCCAATACTACCTAAGCTCAAATTCACTTTTTTAATCGGTCGCACCATACTACTCGCGGCCTGAGTGAGAGCGAGACGGAGTGGGGTGCTGGCGGCTCCAAGCCTCGAAAAGTTTAGGTTATTGCTTTTTACGGTGAAAATAATGGTAATTAAAAAAACATAAATCGTAAATAGTTGTATAATAATTATATTGTTTTTAAACTGAATAAATGCATTAAGCTGTATAGTTAGTTCACCTTTTATGCAAAGTTTCATGATCTCATGTTCGGTTTAGAGGCAACTTTCTAATTTTATTATCGAGAAAATGTTATGTATTTTTGTTTTCGTCAAACATAGGACCTAGCATCAATCCTCAACTTTAACATATATTTATTTCAAAAACTGCTTCCGCCCGCGGCTTCGCCCGCGTGGTATGTCGATAAAAAGTAGCCTATGTCCTTTCTCAGGCTCTAGACTATCCGTGTACCAAGTTTCATTTAAATCGGTTCAGTAGTTTTGGCGTGAAAGCGCGACAGACAGACCGACAGACAGACCGACAGACAAACAGAGTTACTTTCGCATTTATAATATTAGTAAGGATTAATGCTGCAGTATTTTCGTCATAACGGAAGATCATGCTAAGCAATTTGAGGTAGGGTAGGCCCTCAATTAGAAAGTCACACGATTATTCTCGCCAGATTGAGCACTTCCATATAACGAATTTCATCCCGTATCCCGCGCGGGACTCGCTTCAGTATGGCTATAACCACACCACAGTATAACTAAGGACAGAGGGCCTAGACAAGTGACAATCGCTTCGAAAGCGACGACTTTCAACAGGATTTAAGCTTTTCGATCGCTTATGTCAGTCCTATACATTTATGCCTCACTCACACAGACTCATTGACAAGACCCCAAGCGATTGTCGCGATTGACAAGTGGTCGCCGCGATCTTTTTAAACATGGAGGGTATTTAGGTTATTATTTCAACAAATGGGCCTAGTTCCCATACTGTCCTTATTTTATACTGTGTATTCAGTTTAGTATATTAGTAGGTATACAAGTTATTGAAAAATCTCGCTTGTAACTTAAAATTCATATGAAACCTAACGGATCTTTCTAGTGTTATTTAACATGTTTTTCAATTACAATGCTAAGTTTGTTCTTGGGATAAATTCATCCCAACTACGGAACCCTTCATTGTGCGTGGTCCGACTCGCACTGCCGGCCGGTTTTTATTTTTTCTCAGCTCCTAAGTTTCTCAAGAATTAGGCTATCAAATGCAAAAATATATTTTCAAATACGTCTGGTAGTTCCAGAGATTAGCGTGTTCAAACAAACAAACAAACTCTTCAACTGTATTATATTAGCATAGATATTATATAGATTAACGAAAACAAAAACCCCATATAACCACACGGCACCACAGAGTACACAATAATTTAAATAATTATAGTATTCCAAATTACTAAACATCACCCCGACACGCCTCGACTCACCCCCTAAAACTTCACCCCTTTTTTAACAGAAATTAAAATACTGCCAATGACATTTAACTAAACATTTATAAGATTTGTCAGACTAATCCTTGCCTAATTAAAAAACTCCATGGGAACGTATTATAACGCTGGTTCCCCAGATTTTGAGAGACAAATAAAATTGTGGGGGACGGGTTTTTGCATAAATTAAAATAATCTGTCTATCTATTTTTGTGGGAATAATTTGATGGTATGGTTGGGGCAGTGGCTTAACGGATTGGCTTTAGCACTCTGGGTCAAGAGTTCAATTCTTGTATAGAAGAAATGATTTATGCCCTAAGCCGGTGCCAGACATAGATTCAAATAATTTGAAAGCTTGTTAGGAAACTGAGCAAGACGGGAAGAGGAAAAAGTGAAAAATATATGTGTTCAAAATTAAATTCTTAATTAAAAACATACTTACATGGTCGTCACAATGATCTGATCAAGATTATGTCTGGACTTTAAAAAGACAGACCTCTGAGTTTGTTTCGGCCGCGCCGACCTCATAGTTTTTTTAAAATATGACTGACGTGTAAAAGTGTTTGCAACCCTACTTACAGAAATAAAATCATTTATCATTTATATATTTTTACCAACTTCAAAAAAGGAGGAGGTACTACGTTCGGATGACTGTTTTTTTTTTTTTTTTATGTATGTTCACCGATTACTCCGCCGTTTGTGAACCGATTTTAAAAATTATTTTTTAGTTCGTAAGGGTATACACCCAAGATGGTCCCATATAAATTTTATTAAGTTTGGTTGCGTAGTTTATGAGCTAGCTTCAATATTACGTACCTTTCCCACAGTCTATGTAGACGATAATTATAATTATTAGACTCCTTCACTGTTATTTACATAGCAGGTAGTAACTTGTGTGGGGTAGGTACCACCACTAAAAAGTGAAAAATAAAAACTTTTTACAAAAAAAAACAACAGACTTAAAAAAAACACTAAAAAAGTGAAAAATAACTTTAATTTCGGAAGTCGGTGGCAAAAAACGAAAATTAAAAAGCAAAGACACCGACTTCCGAAATTAAAGTTATTTTTCACTTTTTTAGTTTAATCTACAGTAAAATAATCCTACATTTAAAGCACCATGCATAAAACATGTTTTTAACTCAAGAAATAAATGATTTTTCTACAAAAAACTTTCCCCTAATGTCAAATAAATAAATAAAGATTGTGTGGGTACCCCTAACAATCTTGTGCTGAGCGATTGATTCCATGAGTTAGGGTGGCAGCTTAAGGGGTAGTTTCCAGTTGGAATTAAAATATATTTTGATTGATTTGTCTGACTTTTTCTCAATTTAAGGGAGGTTATAACAAAGGAAAAAAAAAATGTTACCGGGGCCTGAGGCCCTAGACAAAGTGAAATTCTATCAGCGATAACGATGATGGAAAAGGCAAAATGTATAGAACTGACATAAGCTATCGCAAAGCTTATGTCAATCCTGTTGAAAGTCGTTGTAGAAATACGAAACGCTTTCGAAGCGATTGTCACTTGTCTAGGCCCTCAGTACTCTCTTTTCTGCAGTAATATATACTAGAGTAATATAATAAAGATATAGGTACCTATATAATGAAAAATAAGTCTCTTGGATTTAAAATAATTACATAAACATAAAAGCTAGGTAGGTACCATTTGTAGTTGTCTTACACGTAACACACACAAGTAAAGTATCCAAAATACATAATACATGATAACATTTAAAACTATTTTGGCCAACTTATTCGAAAGCTTTCTTACTGTTTTTTGTCCCTTTCTTGCTTTGTTTATTAATAAGGAACAGGAATATTTTTTACTCAATGCCAAACGACAATATTTACCCAAAATAAACGTACCTACCTATTACAAAATATTAAAACCAATACAAACATTCAAAAACTTTATGTACTTATAAAAAAAAGAATTTTAACCCCCAACATGCCCCTTAACAGCATTTATTCCGTATGATTTCACCCCCAAGCGAGGGGTGAGAGGGACCAGTCGTATTATACTTAAAAAAACATGTACACGCACATATTACATTCCTGCGACCACGGCGAATTGCTGGAATTATCGTATTAAGATGTGTTTCGTAAGATGTCAGGGGGTGAAGTTTGAAAAATAATCGGTTTTGGGGGTGAAACAAGTAGGTAAGACAAATTAAGGGCAAAAGGTTAATTTTTCAAATACTTTTAGACTTTTAGACATAACTTTGATTTTACAAGTAACAGTGACTCATTTCTTATTTTATATACTACAGCCGACTGCGACGGCTGCTTTTACTAAAAAATTATAGAAAAAACATCACCTGCTTTTTAAACCCCTTTATACGTTAACTATAAAATAAAAGCGATGCATCAAAGTCAGAGCTATCTGCATAATTATCTGGAAGATAAATGACTTCATTATTAATGCTAATAAAAACTATTTCATAGCTACAGGAACTTACTTGGTTAAAGTGGAACTTGCCGTGTCTCTCGTGGAACTTGACAGTCGAAATAAGAAAAAAAAACAACCGACTTCAATAAACAAACGTAGTCGGTGGCAAAAAACGAAAATTGAAAAGCAGACACCGACTTCCGAAATTAAAGTTATTTTTCACTTTTTTAGTGTTTGTTTTTTGAAGTCGGTTGTTTTTTTTTTTTAAATTTTTGTTTTTCACTTTTTAGTTGTGGTACCTACCTCACACAAATTCGTATACCGTTATCTGCTATGTAAATAACAGTGACGGAGTGAAATAATAATATCGTCTACATAGCAAAGTGGGAAAAATACGTAATTATTGAGGCCTATTTTGGTAGGAGGAGGAGGTAATTATTGGAACCTACGCAAGCAAAATTAATAATTTAATGATAAATTAATAATAATTTATATGGGACCACCTCCGAAGCATGACCTACCAAACAAAAAAATAATCATCAAAATCGATTCATAATTGGCGGAGTAATCGCGTAACATACAAAAAAAAAAAAAAAAAACATACAGACGAATTGAGAACCTCCTCCTTTTTGAAGAAGTCGGTTAAAAACTACCTACTTACACTGCAACAAGAATCAAGGCGAGGCGAGGATAATCATTTATTTACTCAAACGTGACTACAAAACAGATCGCAAATTGTTAGCATGCAAGAGATGTTACAAATAGAGATACAAACAGATCACCACATTTTCCTTAAATAATGGCATGTCTCTATGTTAATTAATGTAATTGGTGTTGTACCGTTTTAATTTTAACTCTAAAACTAGTAGTTCTGCAAACAGTAGACGTGTCGCGAGCACAAACTGTTTTGCAACGATTAACATTAGCTAGTCGCGCCAAAATAATCACACATGTTAGTCACGTTGGGTCTGTGCGGATCCCAGAGTAGGGTCTTCCTTGTTTCATCGAAAATAAATTGCTAAATTATCACTTCCCAAACAATTTTCCGCATAATTTCATTTGCCAAAATATTACTTAGCAAAAAATCTCTTCACAAATAATTGTAACGCAAACCTAATGTTTGGCAAGTGAACGTTTAAACAATAACTTGTTTACCAAATAGTACTTTTACCAATTTTTATGTAGTCAAATATTTCAGTTGGCGCAAAATAAAGTTTGCCAAATGTTTAGTATCGTCAGTTTCGGGTAGCCTGTTTTTTTCTATATAATTTAGTCGTTTCTGGCACTCGCCGGCCGCTGCCGCGGCACCGCTCGCTTCGCTCGCTTCGCTCGCTCGGCTCGCGCGTAGTAGGTCACAGTTTTAACCTAACCTAACCTAACAAATCATTCGACCAAACGTTTATTATCTAAAGATTGTTTGCTGTAATAAATCATTTGATTAAAGACCAAATGCCTAAATGACATTATCCTTGATAATATTCTGCCAAGTAAAAATTTGACCAAATGAAAAATAATGTGCGTACTAAAATCATTCCAAACATTGCATTGGTATAAAAAAAGGTTGCTAAAATTTGTTTGGGTAGTGAAATTTGGGCAAAATCTTTTCGGCAAAACGGCAGGATCCCCCCAGAGTAATATAGTTGTGAAAAATAAACATAAAATCCTAACTAATATTATAAATGCGAAAGTGAGTTTGTTTTTTTGTTACGCTTTAACGTCAAAACGGCTGAACGGATTTGGATGAAATTTAGCACAGGGGTAGACCATGACCTGGAATAAGACAGGATTCCTTTTTATCCCAATATTCCCACGGGATCGAGACTTACGCGGGTGACACCGGCAGGCGCAGCTAGTTAACTATAAAATAAATAAATTCATTAAATAACGTATAATGTCACTCTGAGTCTAATTATTTCATAATGTCATGATAATTAAAAGAGATCATAAAAAATAATAAATTATTAAAACATGACCGAAATCTCTCGTCTTAAAACGCATTTAAATTATAATAAGCTTTATCTGCTAAAAAATTTATAACTTTGGAAGAGTAGATGGGGTGGACGAGAATTGATGGTTATATACAGACAGACAAATTAAAAATCCGGAGTCACACGAAATCTGTTCGATTTACGTACAACGTTTGACTCCGGATTTTTAATTTGTCTGCCTGTGATGTCTTGTTTACATCTTTTTTGTTGACTTGTTGTCATAATTGGGTTTAAGTTTTATAAATAAAATAAAAAAACTTTTAAGTTATTCAAATTCGAAAAATTCGAATTCCCGTCGTCGTCTCCGGCCATTTTTGTTCGATATTAGTATTGCAAAGAACCTTTTCTCAAACATTCTTGGAAATTCGAGCATTATTTTGACAACCTTCTTCGAGATAAATCGAAATTGCCGTACTGTTCAAAAACAAATGACGATGCGGCCGGCAAAGTAAGTATGAACATCCATATCTGTCGTGTTTAGCGGCCAAATAAATTACTATGAAAACTCATATCTGTTGTGTTATTTAAAAATGGAACGAACTTTTTACTTCAGCGCATCAAAGATTTTTTCTCAAACATGCTTGGAAATTCGAGCATTATTTTGACGACCTTCTTCGAGATAAATCGAAATTGCTGTCCTGGTCAAAAACAAATGACGATGCGGCCGGCAAAGTAATTATGAAATCCCATATCTGTCGTGTTTAACGGCCAAATAAATTAATATGAATCTCATAACTGTTGTGTTATTTAAAAATGGAACGAACTTTTTACTTCAGCGCATCAAAGATTTTATTTAAATTTCGATTTGGCTTGCAAATAGAGCTTTAAAATAAAGAAGAAACAAATGAACATTATTGGCGCGTCATTGATTCTGAAAATTATAATTAATTCACTTAGTTTGAATTTCCGCGCATTGTTTGAGAAAAGTACTATACAAGCCTTGGCCGCAACCAGCTATTGATGGACGATCGTGAAATTGTGTGTCTCGGCATGGCCTCGGCCCACAATTTGACGATCGTCCATCAATAGCTCAGTTGCAGGCCGCGACAGCAATGTACTATTTTTATAGGTGAATATCATGGGTGTAGATAAAGACGTCTTGTATGCAACTTTAAATAATTAGGTATTAAAACACTCACAACTTATCACATATTTTCGACACAATGTATATATTTTGTTATGAAATAAATGACTTATGAGTTATGACTTATGACTCATGTGATACTATTATCAACACACCTACAACCCACATCCGTGTTGCATAAAATAACTATTATTTATGTAACTTCAATAAGTAGGTAATATAATTTTTGCTATTTAAGCTGGTATTCTAGAAGTTTTTTAAAGACAGTTCTGATCCTCTTTCTCCGTTGTTCCAGATGAGGTACAGCTCGTGGTGCTGCGGCGGTCGCGGTTGACACGATGGAAGTGTCGTGGGTGGTACTCGCCGCCGTCTTCATAGCGGCGCACGCGCAGAATAACAGAAGTAAGTCATCTTCATCATCATCAGCCGTCTTTCAACTGTTGTGCTCTGCTTCCAGTCTAACGTTCAGTAATTTACATGGAGCGACTGCGTATTTGAGGGCCTAGACAAGTGACAATCGCTTCGAAAGCGTTTCGTTTTTCTACAACGACTTTCAACAGGATGGACATAAGCTTTCGATAGCTTATGTCAGTCCTAGACATTTTTGCCTTTTCCATCATCGTTATCGCTGATAGAATGTCACTTTTTCTAGGGCCTCTGACCTCCGCAACCCAGTTATTGGGTAATAATCGTGCGCATTGAGGTGCAGAACAATTGGCAATTCGCTTACCTATCCGATACACTTCGCCACTCTCGTCTGGATCACAAATTGAGCGATAAATGATAATTATTTTGTAAATGGGTTAATAATAACGAACTTGATCGAAGAGCTTACGTATCAATTCTTTTACCCGACTACGGCGAATCAAAAAGGAGGTTTATGATTTTGACCGGTATGTATGTATGTTCAGGTGTTCCCTCATTACTTGTAAAATACTCATCAGAATTTGACAATTAATGACGTATATTTGGAAGCGTCTTGATCGCCCACTGGTTATAGGCGATCTTATAGACAAATTAACCCGACCTGGGAATCAAACGACCAGGAGCTCAGTAGTAGCGCTTCCGAACACTGGACACTAGATTTTATATTTTGATAAAATACCTAATAATGTTGATCTCAGGGGGTGAAATGCCATCTTACATGATTTGCTATCCTACCCCTAAAAATACGTGGTATGAAAAACCCTTATTGCCGAAATATTACCTCCCATTTCTATTTCATGGGCGAAAACCATTAAAATGAAACAGTCCCCTTTCCTCCGGATAAAGTAAACATGGCGGCTTTAGGACCGGATGTGACGCAACGGATTCGTCACTTCCGTTGCAAAAATGTGACACTGTTTCGTTAATGTTGGTAATTGTGTTTTCTTGTTTATTTTGTTATTTATTTTAACTATTGGTTAAGGAAAATACTTATTTAGGGGTGAAGATTTGGGGGTGAAATAGTTCATCCCTATTTTTTCGATGTCTAAATGGTTAAAGATTTATTTTATATTTTTCCGGGGGTGGCCCGTTAATCAACTCGTCTTATGAGCTTCTGCTGACCCTGATCATGATGTCCTGGGTTTGATTCCCGGGTCAGACAAAGTGTCGGGTTTTCCCTTTTGGAATACCTCTGTCAGCCCGGATTCTGGATTTATGCCCGGTTGATGGCAATAGGCTTGATCAGCTGCATCCGGTTAGACTGGAGGCCACCCCAACATAGTTGGGAAAAGGCTAGGCAGATTGATTTGATGGCAATAGGTTCACCCCCTACTACAGGGGGACTTAAACATAACTGGCAAAATATGAGTGTACTAAAAGTGCACCTCTACCTAACCTTTCGGGAATACAAGTGTGATGTTATGTGATATATATTTTCCAGGGGGTGAAAACCACCTTTCAGACTTACAACCTCTTTGTAATTATTATTTCTCAATGTAATACGACCCTGTATACACCGTACCTTTTTTACCCGACTACGTCGAAGAAAAAAAGGAGGGTTATGATTTTGACCGATATGTATGTATGTATGTTTATCTGTTCTCTTCTGAACGACTCATAACAATTGGACAAATTTGGTATCGTTGGAGCGCCTTGATCGTCCGCTGATTACAGGCTATGTGACGTCACATGGCGCCCTCTAGAGGACTTAAGTCATGAATTAAAAAAAAAAAAAAAATTTAATCATAACATGTTAGGTATCAAATTAAAGGGCTTAATTAGCACATTTCAAAAACATATATATCCGGATATACATAAATGATACACATAAAATCCGGAGTCACACGTAATCTGTTTGATTTATGCCCTAATATCTGTGACTCCGGATTTTTAATTTGTCTGTCTGTGGTATCTTGTTTATACCGTTTTAGTTGATTGACTTTCTTGTCGCAGTTGGGTTTTAGTTTTTATTACTTTATTTTTTTTAATTGTAAAAAATTGAAAATTAGAAAATTTTTTTTTTTTTTATCTTTTTTTCTAATTTATTAATAATAATAATAGGTCAAAAAAAAAAACAACTGACTTCCAAAAAAAACAAAAAAAGTGAAAAATAACTTTAATCGTTCCAATTATGCATCAAATCTGTAACGTCGATTCTGTAAAATTCAAACAACAACTCGCATCTCACATCGTAGCTATTATTATCTCTTTATTTCATTTTTAATACTTATAAATTATATTTTTAAATATTAGACTAAAAAATTATATAAAACTTTTAAAAATATAAAAAATAGTAGCCCACCGGTATCGGGAACAGGGTCCAAGCTACCGGCGGTCAGGGCTCCAGAGAGAGGAACCTCCTAACGATGCGAGCCGTGTCCAGGAGTACAGCTTTCTGAATCAAGCCCTTAATCCAGCTGCCCAACGAGAGCCTCCTTAGGTGTTGGTCGAGGCTCTTGGCAATTAAGCCATTGGCTGATACGACTATCGGCACAATGATCGCAGAGTCCACATCCCACATGTCGACAACCTCGTGAGCCAAGTCAAGATACTTGATTTGTTTATCTTTCTCGGCCTTCACGAGGTTCCCGTCATGCGGGACTGTTATGTCAATGATCATTGCGCGCCGCTCTGTTCGATCCACCACCACTATATCAGGCTTATTGGCAACAATAGTCCTGTCAGTGATGATGGATCGATCCCAGTACAATGTGATATTTCCATTTTCGAGAACTGGGTCGGGCACGTACCTGTAGTACGGCACTTCCGATTCCACTAGGCTGTATTTCAGAGCAAGTTGCTGATGGATAATCCTGGCTACAAGGTTGTGTCTATGCAAGTACTCTCCGTTAGCTAGATGAGAACATCCGGAGATAATGTGACGGATTGATTCTCCCGGTCGGTGGCATGCCCGACAGATGTCAACCGTGCCGTCCTTCACAATAAATCTCCGGTAATTGTTCGTCATGATAACTTCGTCCATAATTGCACAGACAAAACCTTCGGTTTCCCCAAAGAGGTCACCGAAACGCAGCCAGGCTACGTTATTATTATTATTATTAATATATTAGAAAAAAAAATGAGAAAAAATTGTGTTTTTAACCGACTTCTAAAAAGAGGAGGTTCTCAATTCGTCTGTACAAGTGTTTTTTTAATGTATGCGTCAAAACACTCCTTTCTCGACTCATCAAACAAAACTTGAGTACAGAGTTACCCCATACATCATCCGCAGCTGCCGAAACCACATATTCTTACATTCCCAGTTCCAGAAACTTTGTAAATCTCTGTTTGAGAGTTCCATAACTTTGGCAGTTTATTATTTTTTCTTGAAATACTTTGAATAGGTTTTTAAAATGGCTGAATGAAATATGGCTGAAATTCGATTGCTTTTTTTTTTGTTCGGTTTTTGTCTATTATATCTGTGCCTCGCCTTTTCGGAACTATACAGGGTGTAAGGGATAGCCCTGCGCAGACTGATGGGATGAATTTAGCATATCAACAAGATCCAACACGATCGGTACATGAAATTATTTCAGGAACGATCGGAGGAGGGCGCGATCGAGTATTTAATATCCATTCTTGTTTTTTTTTTATTTTAGCTGTTTTATTTACATAAATGGAGTGCTGCGTACAGAGAATGTAATTTTACATTGAAATAAAGGAATAGTAGCTGAAAAAACGATTAATAAATGAAAACTTTCCTGACAAAATTTCCGGTGGAGTATGATTCAAAATAAGGAGCTGAAAGCCCCCTGTTAATTTGCGGAGGGCCGCCCCTTACACCCTGTATTGGGGTCGGCTTCCAGTGTAACCGGATGCAGCTGAATACTAGAATTTTACATATAGCGACTGCCTATCTGAACTCCACTACCCAGTAACTGGTTAACACGATACCCCGTGGTAAGACTGGTTGTTAGATTTTAGGCTTCTGACTAGATGTAATGACTGTCAAAGATTAACGAATGACGTCCGGAACCAACGGCTTAACGTGCTTTCCGAGGCACGGAGGAGTCTTTGTATGTAATAGATGGTCACCCATCCACGGTCTGACCTCGGCAAGCATTGCTTAACCTTCGACAGACCCGTGCGGCTGTTCTCATTTAGCCACGGACCCATTAATATTATGTTTTATCATTCGCAATTTTTATCATTCCCACCTCGGCAATTTTTGCTGAACCTTCGATAGAACCCGTAAAATCGGTGGGTTCGATTCCCAGGTCGGGCTAAGTGTTATTGGGTTTTACTGTTAGGAATTACTCAGTAGCAGCCCGGAGTCTGGATTTGTGCCTGGTTGATGGCAATAGGCTCGCCGCCTGTTACATGGGACTTAAACATAACTAGCGAAATGTGTGTGTACTGTAGGTAGGTACACCTCTGCTCTGCCCAAAGAGTACTAATATATAGTCATTGGCTCTGCCTCACCCTACGGGGATTACAGAAACGAGGTGTGATGTTATCACTACATAGTATAAAAAAATCAAGTAATAAAAAAAAAATCAAGTAATAAAAACTAAAACCCAACTACGACTTAAAAGGTTTAAACAAGACACCACAGACAGACAAATAAAAAATCCGGAGTCACACGTAATCTGTTCGATTTATGCCCTAACACGTGTGACTCCGGATTTTTAATTTGTCTGTCTGTGGTGTCTTGTTTATACCTTTTATATGTATAATAACATCCATTAGTATTTAGTATCAGCATTGCACCCGTGCGAAGCCGGAGCGGGCCGCTAGTGCATAAACCTCCAACTGTCATTAACGAGACACAATAGAATTTTAATTGATATCGGCCATTAGAAGGCTAATCGTCAGTTGAGCGGTTTATAGCTTTATTTCCTTTTTTTTTCAGATGACGGACCAAGGTTCCTTTCGCGGGGACATTCATTCAGAACAGTAGTAGGAGACACCCTGCTGTTGCCATGTCAAGTCCAAAACCTGGGTAAGTGTTGAGGTTTTGTGTTCTTTTAACCGACTTCAAAAATAAGGAGGTTCTCAATTCGTCTGTATGTTTCTTTTGTTGTATGTTTTTTACGCGATTACTCCGCCAATTTTGAATTGATCTTAATGATTCTTTTTTTGTTCAATTTCAAACTTTGACCAAAGGTCCATAATGTGCACATACAGGCGGTAATAATTAATAAATAGAAACAATTATGGACCCTGTCGGGCACAGCAACATTTTTAATAAGTAAGGAGAGAGGAAGCTTGTTACTAAGTATCTAAAACATTTTTTGTTTGGTAGGTCGTGCTTCAGAAGTGGTCCCATATAAATTTTATTAACTTTGATTGCGTAGTTTTTAAGTTAGCTTCAATATTACGTATTTTTCCCACTTAGTCTATGTGGACGATGTCTTACGTTACTCGTCATTGTTATTTACAGTGTAAGTATTCGAATTTGTGTAGGGTAGGGGTACCACAGGGGTTTTTACAAAAAAAAAACAAGTCTTCCAAAAAAAACACAGAACAGTGAAAAATTACTTTAATTTCGGAAGTCGGTGGCAAAAAACGAAAATTGAAAAGTAAAGACACCGACTTCCAAAATTAAAGTTATTTTTCACTTTTTTAGTGTTTTTTTTTTTTGAAGTAGGTTGTTTTTTTTTTGTAAAAAGTTTTTCATACACGCACATCGGTAGCGAGTACTACGCACCTCACTTTTTTGAATATAAAATTGTCTCCTCTGTATTGCAGGCTCATTAGTCCTGTTATGGCGAAGGGGGCCAGCAGTGCTCACAGCTGCTAGTCTCATGGTGACCAGAGATGAACGGTTTCGGCTGGTCGACGGCTATAATCTACAAATCACTGATGTTGGGCCACAGGTAATTAATTAATATAGGTATTATACTTACAGTTGAAGTATTAATTCGTTGGTCGGTACAATTAACTGTCGACACGTTTTTACCCGACTACGGCGAAAGCAAAAAGGAGGGTTATGATTTTGACCGGTATACGTATATGTATGTATGTTCATCTGTTCCCTCATAACTTCTAAACTCCTCATCATCGTCCGCTGGATGAAGGCTAAGTATATGACATCATATTTAAATATGGCGCCCTCTAGAGGACATAAAGGCATGATCTAAAAAAAAATCGTGTACCTAATTTGTCCGAGTTACGCCCTGTGTGACTCCGGATTTTTTAATATTAGTTAGGATTTATCATTTAAACTGTAACGAAGCGAAAGTTATAGGAACCCAGGAAGAATCGTTCGATCATTAAATCTTCCGTACCGTCCTATCCGTTGTCAGTCCATGAATTTTAATTAGAATTCCATCAAGAAATCAATCTGCTATCTGCTAATGAAATCTTAAGTCAACGATTTTAACTGCAGGCATTTGCATAAATTGGTTTTTCGTAAGACCGTCTGACGTAGCTTCAATGATTTACACGCTTATTTAGGCAGCGGTCCAACCGCCAGCGGTTTTCGAGAAGCTAGTAGAGCTAGCAACTTGTGGCGGCATCGACATCGCCACATGCGAATTACGCATCAAAGACCTGACGTCACACAAAGTCCTGCATCGCGCAATTAGAGTTTACCGCGCGATCAACATATACAGGGTGTTAGTGAAAACACCGTTATCCTTGAACTCACTGGTTTGGTTTCATTTATAGAACGTATAATCAATGGAAAAAAACAACTTTTTTTTAAAGGAAAGTCTACATTTTTCCCCAAGAATATTTCACCCTATACGCAAGGGCAACGAACTTGCGTCTCAACACGGCGACCGGCGCGGTTGGCGGAAGCGGGCGGGGCACGCGGGGCGTTACATGACCGGCCGTCAGCTATTTTGCAGCTCTCTCGAGCGCGTATCCATGAGTACCGGGACAGTGACGGATATTTACTTTTTTAAATCTTTTAATGAAAATAAGGTTTTTTTTTGTTGTTACTGGGTCATTTATTTTTATAAAGTCAAATTTATTATTTTTATATCATCGATTTTTTTACATTTTATGATAATTAATCTCACACACTGTCCTATTAGTATTACTTGCAAGTTTGTAGAAATATCGTGTTATCGAACGTATACTTTAATGTTTGTAAATATGTGAGCACCATGTACCTATCACATACCTACTTAATTTATTTATTTGTCATTGCTCCATTTTTATTTTTTTATTCTTTTTACCTATTGTAATTGTATTCTCGGTGCATCGTCTTCACATGTAATTATATAATTGATGTACGTATACCAAATATTGTAAAACATTTTTTTTTTTTTTTTTAAAGAGTAACGGTGGAGTTTCTTGCCCATTCTTCTCCATACGAAAACTACCTTTTGGAAGGGGCAACTAGAATCAGTTCTATTTCTTTGTTTTTTACTTTCTAACGTGCCTTTAATGTGCCTATTTGAAATAAATTATCTGACTTTGACTTTACTGCTGAACATGAGGTCCTGGGTTCAATTCCCATGCAGGTTGTGCAAAGTGTTATTCAGTAGCAGCCCGGAGCCTGGATTTGTGCCTGGGTGATGGCAACAGGCTCGCTCCCTATTACATGGGACTTAAACATAACTAGCGAAATGTGTGTGTACTATAAGTACACCTCTGCCTAACCCTTCGGGGAAACAAGGCGATATGTTATGTTAAGATACTTCATGGTAAGACTGTTGTCAAACTTTTAGGCTTCTGACTACTAATGATACCGGGGCCAACAAGCTTAACGTGCTTTCCGAGGGACGGAGGGATCTCTACCTACCTACACAACACATTATGAATAAATATACAATAGGGGTCGCGCTCGCGGCCGGTCAGGTCACGTCCCGCGCCCCCCGCCCGTGTTGAGACGTAAGTTCGTTGCGCGCGTGTGTGGTGAAATACTCTTGTGGTAAAATGTAGATTTCTTTAAAAAAATAAAGTTGTAATTTTCCATTGATTTTACGTTCTATAAATGAAACCAAACCACTGGTTGCAAGGATAACGGTGTTTACCCTAACGCCCTGGACAGCCATCCTCGAATCAACCCGTGCGGCCTTTATCATTTAGCCATGAGCCCCTCGCAATTGCCCAAAGCAGTAAAAAATGGTAATCCTCCGTAATTTTTTCCATATTCCTAATTCTCGAATCAGCGGAAAACCCGAAAATCCTTCAAACTAGTTCCCTGCCCCGTCTTAAAATTCAAATCTCCCTTTATTACCCCCAAATAGGTTTTATAATACCAAAAATCGTTCCACATTTTTTTTTCGCCGTCAAAAATGCTAAATAGCGCCCTAAACGGTAATTGGCCCGGGAAAATATGATAATGGGCGCGTAAAAACCTTTGTGGTATACATCCTCGTTATTTTTTATGCGTTGCAACACTGAGGTACGATTTCCCGCGCAATTCTATTCAGCCATGTTGGTTTTTATTTTTTTATTTTGTGGTTCGAAAAGGTTGGACATGGGAAATGCTTTTTTTGTTTCGGATTTGAGTATTTTATTTTCTGGGTCGAAACCCGTCGATTGATCAAGTCAGCAATTTCTTGCAGATTATAAAATCGACGATCGATAAGAGCATGTTTGGCAAAATTTATTAAATTAAATGAATTTATTGACTTTGGTGTTTGAAAATGAAAATAATTATGGTACAGGATTCATACTTGAATCCATTATTATCAATTCGATGTCTAGTTTTCCATTATCGGCAATCGTCTGCCATCTTTTTTTTTTGTTTCGTGTGTGTGTTACGCGATTACCTTCTCCGCCAATAATATAAATCAATTTTAATGATTCTTTTGTTTGGTAGGTCATGCTTTAAATACGTTGCAGCTCGGTCTCGCGATATTTATAGTGTTTTTTGGCGAGCACAGGAAATTTCTTCCAGCAGACAGACCTGCGAAAGGAAATTTGAAAAAGAAATGACAATTCACATTCTTTCCAATTTTTATTTATTTAATAGTCTCCGAGTAAAATGGACATCCGGACGGACGGACATGACTAAATGATTAAGGATTCCGTTTTTTCGTTCACCATATGGCCTCCAGCAGTCTCTAAACTGTCACCTTTCTTTCCAGGACGCAGGTGACTACGTATGCCAGATCTCTGACCGTGTGGCGCGGGACCAGGTCCATACAGTGGAAGTCCTGGTGCCGCCCAGCGTGAGGGCGTCTCCAGAGTCCAGGCATGCAGCTGCCAGGAGAGGGGGGGCGGCTGTTCTGGAGTGCCGGGCAGCGGGCAACCCAGTGCCGACCGTCACCTGGCATAAACTTGTGAGGACCTATGATTTATTTTTTTACCAGCTTTTGCCGGGAATGGGAACTTACTAGGGGGTAAAAAGTATTACTATCCCTGTGCTATCCATATCCGGGGCTTGTGGCTAAGAAATAACAGCCGCACGGGTCGATCAATCAGGTTAAGCTACGCTTGCCGGGGTTGGTCGGTGGATGGGTGACCATCTTTACATATCAAGACCCCTCCGTGCCTCGGACAGCACGTTAAGCCGTTGGTCCCGGCTGTCATTTGTACAGTCACGGACTTTAATTGATGAGCCACCTTCAAACTTTTCAATTTGGCGGTTTCATACATTCACGAGATTACACGATTAAACACGAACTCAAATCGCACGCTCGTAAACAAGATGACAAATAAATTACTTTTAATCGGAAATATCCATAGAGGTTGACTTTATTAGTTAACCTCTATGGATATTTCCGATTAAAAGTAATTTATTTGTCATCTTGTTTACTTTCACATATTCACGAGATTACACGATTAAACACGAACTCAAATCGCAAGCTCGTAAACAAGATGACAAATAAATTACTTTTAACCGGAAATATCCATAGAGGTTGACTAATAAGTTCTCAATGATAAAAATAAATACAATGTTGCATTAAGTTTATCCAATCTATTTGATACCGACCTCCTTTGAATCATAGCTCATTAACTCGTTATTAAATGAAAACATAACTGAAGACAGTGACAGTTGAAATATCAAGATGACAAATAAATTACTTTTAATCGGAAATATCCATAGAGGTTGACTAATAAGTTCTCAATGATAAAAATAAATAAAATGTTGCGTTAAGTTTATCCAATCTATTTGATACCGACCTCCTTGGAATCATAGCTCATTAACTCGATAATTATGAAAACTTAACTGAAGACAGTGACAGTTGAAATATCGATGTCAGAGAATTTCTCCATACGCTAACGTTACTATGCAGCAGTAACCTAGCAACAATTGTTTATCGTTGCTAGGTTACTGTTGACCTGCAATTGGTTGACTTTGAGTAGTCACTGCTGTCAAGTTTGTAGTTCTGCTCTCAGGTTAGCCAACCGGTAAAGATATGAAATATAATTTTCTTCTTCTAATACGAAGACATATGACTTTGCGTGTCGGGAACCGAATAAACCCGATTCGCATTACACGGCTAAAATGCGAACAGTACCAGGTGGCTCATCAATTAAAGTCCGTGACTGTACATCTTTGACGGTCGTTGTTACGGGTCGCCAACCAGTCTTACCAAGGGGTATATCGTGTTACTCAGTAACTGGGTTGTGGAGGTCAGATAAGCAGTTGCTCCATATTAAATACTGGTATTCAGCTGCATCCGGTTAGACTGGAAGCCGACCCCAACATAGTTGGGAAAAAGGCTAGGCAGATGACTGTACTATCCAAATCCGTTCAGCCGTTAAGGCGTGGAAAGCCAACAGACAGACTGACAGTAGATATCATAGGTTCACCTCTGTCAAACCCTTCAGGAAATACAGGCTAGGCAGATTGATCAAGTGCTGATTCTCAGCCTAGTTTGAATAAATGACTATTGATTTTTTGCCTTTTAATAATTCCCCTGCTATCGTAAAAGACCATCTTTTATATAAGTAGATAATACCGGTGTTTCAGAACGACACGAACACACGGCTCGGGGAGGGCCCACAGTTGCAACTGTCGCGGCTAGAGAGGGGCCACAGTGGCCGGTATGCGTGTACCGTAGACAATGGCGTCGGCGCACCTCTAGTGGCGGAGTTCCAGCTGCAGGTTCTATGTAAGTTTTTTTAGTTTGTAAAAGGCTAAGCATTGTCATACAACACGGCAATGCCGCCAGTCTCTTGGGTACCTACTTTACCAGTTGACAGCGATGCGGATGAATTTTTGTATATTTTATACAGTATGTTAACTAACAAAGGGCGTTCCCGTTAACCTGCAATAGTATAGCGTCTATACATGCTAAAAAAAAAATTACCATTAAAAAAAAATGTTTCTTTTTTGTTTTTGTATAGTAAAATATTCATAAAAAATATTAAATTGTTACGGAAAATAAACTCTCTGTACGCGCCCACTTGTCAAACTTGTTTTTCTACGTTGAAATACAAGTGTGCGTGTACAGAGTGTTTCTTTTACGTTTAAATGTAATCGTTTTGTGAACATTTCACGACACAAATAAAAAATTTTTTTTTTTTGAGCGTAAATATTTTTTTTTACATGAATACACGCTATACTATTGCAGGTTAACGGGAACGCCCTTTGTTAGTTAACATACTGTATATTAGTTTGCTATTATGATTTTATAATATTATTTTATTAAAAAACTTGTGTAAGTTGTTATACTTACGTATATTTTTGTCAGAAACTTCAATTATCAAACTACCTAGGTAGGTATTTAATGTACGAAACGCAATTTTTATCATGCAAAATTACAACAACAATTAACACAATTACACAACAATTGGTGTCATTTATGTACCTAAAATCGCAGCAGGTAACGGCGTATCTAATACTATGCACCATAATTCAGACATTTCAAAAGGCAGGCTAAGAATAACATGCAGTTTTTTTCAAATTAATCGTAGAATCAAAAATATTTTTTTTATAATTTGTCAATTATACAGATAACTAGCGACACACTCCTACTTTGCACGGTTTACGACTTTTACAACTACTTACAATCAAACTACACCTCACAGTGCCACATGTTTACGAAACCGACCTCACGTTACTGTAGACAGCTCGTCGTTGTAGCGCTCTGTCTTGGTTTTTTATTTGGCTTGAGGCAGTTGCAAGGAACATATACTCACCTACGGCGAGGGCAGTTGTTTTAGTTCAATCTCTTGGATGCCACCAACTGTATCAGACAAGGAAATTAATTAATTAACCCTGTTTCAGATCCGCCCGAAATAACAGTGGAGCGGTCTTGGGTGCACACTGGAGAAGGGTTCAGAGCTGAACTGCTGTGCACAGTACTTGCAGACCCTCCAGCCGAGGTGAGTTCCATATTTTAATATTAAAGCTGTTTGCCATATTTTAAAAAGCTGAAGATTTTATCCTTTCCTGCCCTCTACATCTATGAGGTCGCCACATTTGTAAGAACCAATGGGGAAAAGTTTGTTAACCTGCACTCCCGTCGACCACCTGCATGCCGACGTCGACATTTCTAAAAGTTTCTTCGGAAGTCTTCACGAATCTATAATAAGATTCCTAAGCATAATAAGAGAAATTGAAAACCCATATGCACAATGATGTGCGTCGTGTCGACCAAAATTTTTTTATAAGCGCAGGATCATTATGGTGATGATGACATGGTTTATCAACGTTTCCAGGTGACCTGGTACCAGAACTCGTTTCCTCTGAGCGCGTCGGAGAGGGTGACCATGTCTGCGAGGGGTAACAACCACACGCTACTCATAGCCAACGTACAGCCTGAAGATTTTGGAAACTACAGGTGAGTACTTGATGATGGCATGTATTTAATCGATCC
This sequence comes from Lithophane socia, assembly GCA_947522985.1. NCBI lineage: Eukaryota > Metazoa > Arthropoda > Insecta > Lepidoptera > Noctuidae > Lithophane > Lithophane socia. The sequence goes on along the minus strand of OX383281.1, from coordinate 959,351 downwards.
TCGAAATAATTCCCTTTTTGCGCTCCTAAAAATATTATTAAACTCTCTATTTAAAATGATTGCACCTTCTTCCTATGAACATCAAATATTTCCTATTTTGCGCTCCTAAAAATACTAAATAGTGAAGAAACTGCGTGCAACTTAGATGTAGCGCTCCCTAGCTACCTCTTCACCCACACGACATATTCTGGAAATTAAAAAAAACAAAAATGTGTAAAGTGCGGTGTAAGAAATTTCGGGCGAAACGTTACCATGAGGCTGGGTTTTTGTCGATTACAAACATTTTTACCAGCTAGTCTTGTTTTTGTTTCCAGCTGTGTGGCCGACAACAGCCTGGGCCGCGCGCGGCAGCACGTGGAGGTGTCGGGGCGGCCGGGCCCGGCGCGCTTCACGTCGGCGCCGCTGGCGCGCTCGCACACGCGCTACATGCTCGCCTTCGCTGTAGACAGCTACCCCCCGCTTGATGAGCTGAGGCTGTTGTACCGGCAATTGGCTGTGAGTATCATTAATGGCGTGATTGAATCAGAAATGAAGTAGGAGAACCAAGGTAACCGACATAGCCCGAGGTATTGCTAGACTTAAGTGGCAGTGGGCAGAGCACATTGCTCGCAGAGCAGATGGCCGATGGGGCCGAAAAGTTTTGCAGTGGCGACCGCGTACCAGAAGACGTAGCGTTGGAAGGCCGGGACACGGTGGACCGATGATAATCTGGTAAAGGCCGCTGGATGAGAGAAGCACAGAACCGATCGAAAGGCGGTGCTTGGGGGAGACCTATGTGCAGCAGTGAAATGATGATGATAATGATGATTATGTCCCCCAGTCGATGTAATGTCGGAAGTCGGTGGCAAAAAACGAAAATTCAAAACCAAAGACACACTTCCGAAATATAGTTATATTTCACTCTGTAGTTTATTTTTGAAATTTTGTAAAAGTTGAAAATATTTTGTAAAAAAAAAATTGTATAAAAGCATGGCACTGCGATAAGCGGAGTTGATTGATTGAAGAGTTGTAACAGTTAGAAGTAAAAAAACATTTGGAAATCTTTCCCAATCCTTTTTACCTAAAACTAATATATTTGATGTTTCGATTAATTAAATCATGCAATTCGTCCTCAATAACCGCTCTGGGCCAGTTTCTATCCTTATTTTCGTCTCTGCCAGATCAACGAGTCCTTCCAGCAGCCAGGTCGCTGGCACGACGTGGTGATCCCGGCCCCCGAGCCCGCCGGCTCGCTGACGCACCGCGTCACGCACGAGTTGCGCGGCCTGGAGCCCGGCGCTGTGTACGAGGCCATAGTGCAGGCTAAGAACAGATATGGGTGGAATGAGGTAAGCGAATATTCCTCTTCTTTATGGTCACTCACATGGTGTTTTTGAAGTGAAAACTTCTTACGGCGCGAAAACTTCTTTTGGGTGATCAAAAATCATGGAACTCGCGTCATCGTCATCGTCATCGTCACGCTTGAAGAAATGTTTTTAGCGCCATCTACCGTCTACCGTTTGAATTACGTTGAGGTTACGCATGTTTTTTCTGCCATAATTATCTATTAGTCGTCATCTCGGTAGTCACCTCCTTTCTACCCATATCATCTTTCAAACAGTCCATCCATCGTTTCTTATGTGTTCCCCGCAGAGGCGTTGCTAGGTAACCAAAGGCCCTGGTGCAAAAAGAAACTGTGGGTCCCTAACTATACTGAAGTTTTATCAAGTCAAACTATAAATATATTTTGGTCCACATTTAGAAATTAAAGAGGAGCTCGTGGCTAAGTAATAACAGCCGCTCGGGTCGATCCATCAGGTTAAGCTACGCTTGCCGGGGTTGGTCCGTGGATGGGTGACCATTTTCACATATCGAGACTCCTCCGTGCCTCGGAAAGCACGTTAAGCCGTTGGTCCCGGCTGTCATTTGTGGATCTTTGGCAGTCGTTACGAGTCGTCAGAAGCACGAAAGTCTGACAACCAGTCTAACCAAAGGGTATCGTATTACCCAGTTACTGGGTTGTGGAGGTCAGATAGGCAGTCGCTCCATGTAAAATACTGGTATTCAGCTGCCTCCGGTTAGACTGGAAGCCGACCCCAACATAGTTGGGAAAGGCTAGGCAAAAGATTTAGAAATTAAAAAGTAGTACGATTTTGAAAAACACCTGTTGTTCTGGTGCCTTTCGGAAAAGACCCTGAAGGCTGTAAAGGCCACATCAAGAATTTGACGTTTTTCATTATACATTAATATCTTGTTCGTAAACACTGGTGTTACAACCTGGTTCCATGAGTTCGCCACCAAGTTTCCCAAGTCGTAAGATATAGATTAATCATTCGTATTTTCGAAAAATTATGAGTTCTTCGCTGTTACCTGTGCTATGCAGACATCATTGTCATCATTGATATGATCGACGGAGCGACTTTCAACTCGATCTTGTTGGGAATTCCCCTATATTCTTTCAAATGAGTTGCCATGATTAAAGTCGTGTTTCAACCTATTTTATTTTCATTCCAAAGTGAGAGAATTTTTAGCTAGTTCAATACCAGGTTTGCTGGTCAGGGTCCGAGGGCCCCCTAAACTTGGGGGTCCCGGGGCATGTCCCCGCCTAGCCCTTCGGTAGCTACGCCACTGGTTTCCCTATTAAAAATGTTACTCGGAACGTTATGTTTATTTGTTTCAGGTCAGCGACATCTTCCAGTTCCACACCCTGGGAGGCACACATACAGCGCACGCAGACGAACTAACACCCATGTTCTCGTCAACGACAAGAAAACAAATTGCAAAATCTCTAATTCTTGCCTTATACACCTTTTTTACGCGCCTAATTTGAGCCGACCAATCAGCGTACTCCGTTTGACATATTCTTTTTTTAAATCGTAAAACGATAAGACACCAACGTTTTAGTATTAAGCTTTTTTAAGAGTTGTGACAGCTGTTTTTTGTAAAATACGCCATTTTATTTTTTAATATGGTATGATTATAATTGCTGTGTGAAGCGAGCGCGATTTTGATGTAATAAAGCCGGGATATCTATTTCATACAATGTTTTGCAGTTGTAGATATGTAATAGGTAGATTTTTTCACTTACATCAGATAGGCCATCCCAGTTTTATGTTAGAAAGAAATACCTAGGTAAAGAAAATTCACTTATTTTAAATGCAAAGCAAGAACAAACAAAAAAGAACCAGTTGGGGAAAATATGCGTCACATCCACGCAAAACGGCCATCACTGACCATAAAGTGCCATAAAGCTGTGACCCTATGCGAGACAGAGCTACAGTCGGCCACAGCGCTAGTTTTCAGCGTGACACTAATTAACTACTTCAAAGTTCAAATAAAGAACTGTAGGTACCCTATGTCCTGTACCTAAGCAAATATTTGTACCAAAAAATTGAACGAGCTAATTATAAGCACAAAATAGGTTGTCATAAGTTATATTACTTTAAGTTTCAAGCTCTTACTTACACCATTCTTAGAAATGTCGTGAAAATAAAAACTATTTCGTATTTACAGCAAATGTAATTAAAATCGCGCGCGAATCATTTAAAAAATGGCGGTCAACGATGCTTATATTAGTGTTACCATACCTCGATTCATACTACCATTTTGTAAAAAAACGCATAAGTTTAGGGTTCCTTGGAAAATTAATATTTTTTATACTTATTGTTTTTATTAGCCTTACGTTGTCCACTCACGCACACATAAATTCTTATTATATTTGGTTAGACACACTAGCAGCTAATTAGGTGATGCTTGTGTATCGTTTATTTAAACAATTTCTTAGGTGCACACGGCGATTTTTAGCTCTGCTTTTGTGGCAATAATAGCAAAAAGTTATCACAAAATGTTTAAAATTATAGAGATGTCTAACTGTTGTCACAACAAAATATGTTGAAATCAATATTTTCTGTCAATGTTAATTTTTGACAGGAACTTAAAACTTCAACATATTTTGTTGTGAATGAATGTTTCGCCATAGCAAACGCACAGTAAAAATGATTGTTGTACCGTTGGACTTTGCAAAAAAAATTATGATACATAAATGATATTTTTGTATCATTAACAATAATCGCTGAAAAGATGTCTTGTAATTCCAGTAAATGATACTAGGCTAAGCTCTGGATAAACTGAGGCGAATTGACGGGGGATGCGAGACGAAATTCACCCACGCCCATTGTGTCAACTAATGGAGGTATTCAAACTGGCGCGTGAGTTTCTAATCATTTAAACAAAAGACGCACACAGTCGCGTCCCGTGCACCGCGCGCGCCTCAGTTTGTCCATAGCTTGGAAAATGGAAAATATAGGCATCCCTATATTTTTGAACAGTCTTTATGCCATAATTTTAAATGTATATTTTATATTTTATGTTATCTGAGGAAACCTTACACAATCTAGTCGTAACATAGTTAATATATAATTTCGCATAAATAGACGCTTTTTACTATAATATTTTACAAACATAATAATATTTTTTACTAAGTAACATCCATGTAAAGTGAATTTACTAATATATGTAGTTAATAATTTATTCTAAGAGTTTCCAAATGGAATTTAAAGAGAACAAAGCTTGTAAATGTCATCAGAAAACTACTTTTCACAGTTACTTTACCTCTGACAGCAGCAAGCCAATAAAAACCTTATTGTTACGAGAATAAAGATCACTGTAGATTTGACAAGACTTGTCAGTGGCTGCAACCCAACAGCAACCTTATTTTAACCATCATAAAGATCATTGTCATTTTGTCAGTCATGCAAAGGCTGAGGTTAAATAGCTGTGGAAGGACTGTAGTGCAGCAAGCCCACCTGGACCGGCGACAATGGCGCTAGTGGTGAACAAATTTAGTTTTTTGTGAATGGCATCTCGCAGGCTGCTTAACCGGACTATTTTGTGGATGCCTTAATAAATTAAGGCCTACACGCAGGGCATACAACTTATAAGCTAAGCGAATACAAGCTAAGGGCTCCTCCTGTGGGGTACGCACTTCGGCTTAGGACCTCGCTGGGGGAGGGCAAGAGTCAGGGTGAATCCGGATCAAGAGGTGAACGAATGACAGACATTTCACTTTTATTAGTTATTTCGTTAATTACAATTACAGCCACCGTGCCAGATATGCTTGCTATACTATAACATGCCAGCGCTATTGGTCACATCAAATGGGTTGGATATAAAATGATATGATTTCATACACAAAATGCGATTTAAACTAATGATTACTGACCATTTTCGCAATAATGGACATCGTACATCGAAACTCGAGACATCATCATCTTCCTGTCCATGTCCCATGTTACTTGGTGTCTGCGCAACACAATTTCTTCTTCCATTAGCCCCTGTCAACCGTCACGCTACCCTTCTCTTTCATATCATCGAAACTTGAGACAGAAGATAGGACACAGACTACAACAAAAAAAAAAAGTTTATAAGTTTGGATATTGTTAATTTGTTACTCAATCACGCTAAAACGACTGAATGCATTTGCATGGAATTTGGTAAACAGCTCATAACCTGGATACTTTTTACACCAATGTTCCCACGGGATCGAGATTTTTGCGGGAGAAACTGCGGGGCGCTGCTAGTCAAAAATATTCTTAAGTTGAATTTTTAATGTAGTGCGTTTTTAGTGTAAACTGATGAATTATGGCTCTCAGTCTCGGTGTACGGTATCCATTGCTAGACCCACTCTGTCCCCGTGTAAGCGCAGTAGGCTCCTAGTTATTATTTTAAGTAAGCAATAAATCGTGTTAGTGATAATGCTATCTCTAGAAGTAAATTAATGTGTATTTTTTTGTTTTGTTTTCGAACGTTTCTTGGGGTTTTGTGTCAGCTTAGTGGTGGTAGTGGATTTAAGACCAAGTTGCACAAGCTATAGTTATTTAATGCTGAACAAAGGTCTTTTCCAACTTGCTTACAGAGAAGCTAGATCTAAATAGAATTCTAGAAAAATATATTGTTAGGAAACTGCCATGTACTACAACCGAAGACATTTATGGAACATCTACCAACCCGCTCTCTCTCAGAAGGTACACCAAGGTAATTACATAATACACTTACAAATTATAATACCTTTAATTTTGACAATAAAATTCAACAACATTCATTGCTTTCTTTACGTTGTCGAGCAGAAGAGTTTGTCAAACCTATGAAGCAATGGATTAGGAATTTTCTTTCAAACATCTTCAGATTGAGATTGAAAGTGATTTACGCAATTGGGGTGCAGGACTAGGCAATGGGAACATTATAGGCTGATTTTGATTGTAAGTGTTAAAAAAAATTGATTAATGGAACCTTATATTACGTTACACTGAACGAGAGTCTGGGGGCGTTTAGTGTCCCGCAAAGTGATAAAGTGACTCTATCACAATAAGCTCTGATGCCTGATCTAAATCCACTACTAAGAACGGCGTATTTCGAAGCTAAATTAGTCCTCATTGATTATAACGTAATTTAGGTGCAATATTAATTTTAGCGTGAATTCGAAAGCAATATTTGAACACATCACTAGTTTTTTGTAAGAAAACAAAGTTATGGAACAAATTATTGATTCTGGGCGCAATGGGAAATATTAGTGCATTTGTTAGAAACACATAGTACCTAATGCCTGCCTCGTTGGTCTAGTCATCGCGAGCGCTACTACTGAGCATGAGGTCCAGGGCTCGATTTGCAGGTCGTGCAAAGTGTTATTGGGTTTTTCCATAAATAAAGACTCAGTAGCGACTTGTGTCCGGTTGATGGCAATACGCTCGCCTCCTTTTACATGGGACAACATAACTGGCGAAATGTGGGTGTACTTTATGCACACCTCTGCCTAACCTTTCGGGGATTACAGTTATGATGATATGTTATGTAATGAAAAAAAAAAGTATTTTTCGCTATAAAAAGCTTTTTTTTTTAAAGTGGGTTTTCTGTGTCGCCTTTGCGGGTAAATTTGCTGTGATATTACCCATTGAAACCAGAAATCCTTATTGTAATTATATTAATTTTAAATTGCGTGGAGTGTTCAGAAGAACGTACCTGATTTAGATACTATCATAAATGTTTTGTTTTTTCGATATTTTGTCCTTTTCTTACTTTACTTTACGTATTAAAAAAAAACTTCTTGTTCTTCTGGACTCTTGGTAGCAATAATCTGTCTTAATTGATTTTAAAACCATTTTTAAGTAAAAATTACGTAAAACATTTAAATAATCACTGCCGATATATTGAATTTTTTATAACAATTTTTTTTATATATATTTTTAAGACTTCATTTCTCAAACTTATTAAAAATTAATGTAATTAAAGAAAAATAATCGGCCATAATTCTTTTTAATGAGAATTTAGATGTAAATTTTTTTAGAAAAAAAAAAGTACTTGGTATATATAAAAATATTATATAGTTTGAGTGAAATTTGTAAATTTGATGGGCTGTAGAAAATCGCCTTTTTATTTGAGAAAAAAAGAAAACTGAAACCCTGTATGTAGTAAATAAACGTGTAAGTTTATTATATTTTTGTGTTTTATTTTTATCATGTCGACTGTGGAAACCCAGTGCTATAAGTAAACTCTGCCTACAGATCTGTAATACAGTGGTCGAAATTATTTCCTAAATCATCATCTAAATAAACAATTTTGATGTATTCTACTTAGTTTACTTCATTCAATAAAAACCAAAATTTTGGCAAAGGAACTATTTGATGAAACGCTCTCTACTCTGCTCACCAAATACGGACAGCTACAGATGATGAGATTTTTTTTATTAAAAAACATTACTCTCCTTCTGGGGCAGTCGAGTCCGGTAAAAAGATAATTAAAGTAGAAAAAGAAACAGTTTGCTGGCAACTTTGGAATGAACGCTTCTCAAAAGCCTATAAGTCGATTTAAGAAAACGTAATCTAGTTTTGACATTGACTTTGCATGATATGACAGATGACAGTTGTTTTGTTTGATGCGTAAGTACTTGTAAACAAGAACGATTTTTCTTATTTTCTGCAAAATATAAATTAAAATGTCCCTGGTAACGCTTAAAAACGAATTTAATGAAGATTTACTAGCCTGCAGAGCTTGTTTGGCTACAAATAGGAAGTTCTACAGCATTCATCAAGACGAACTTTTAAAAGCTTACAAGATTCTTACAGGAAACGAAGTAAGTACGAAAAATCCCTCTTATTACTATTAATACGTGTCAATAACTATCCGACTGCAGAGCAAAGGCTTCTTCTTATACAGTGTCTTTGCTCTGCTGTGGGATAGATCATGCTCACTGCCATTATTAACGATTCTTTATAGATTATTATGCCAAGATTTCCCCACGATGTTTTCCTTAATCGTTTCTTAAATGAATATGATATCTCAGACCAAATAAAAAATAAATATATATGTTTAAGTCTCATGAGCGATCTGTGTTTGTGTGTGTGTGTGTCTCATGTGTGTTTGTGTGTATGTTTGGATTTGTGCCCGGTTACTGGTTATGGTACTTATCAAAGTATGCATGTACAAAAATATAATTATGTTTCCAGGTCTGCCCGTATGATACTCTACCGCAGTACATCTGTAATTACTGCACCATTCTCCTGCTGAAATATAACACATTCAGGGATCACTGTCAAAGAGCTACAAACTATCTAGAAGATGCTAGAGCAAGAAACAGGAATGTATGTATCACTGTGTTGTTTTTTTTTTCCAAAAATACATTTCTATAAGTATAAAAATTTATGTGTGAACATAAACAAAGCAAAAAGAGCATGTAAGGATCAAAGGAGGTGGCGATCTATATTTCTTGCCAAACACCTTGGGGAAAAAAGTATGAGTTTATGTAAAGTATATAACGTCCCTGCCCACCACCACCACCACAGACAATGGCTCACCTCCAATCTTGCCCCGCTTGTCCTGTCACCTGCACACGTGAGGACCTAATGGCTGCGTCGGCGCACGGTATTCGTGTGACTAAGTTTTGGGACAAAGCAATTTAACAACACTCGATATTTTTGCCATCAACACGCTAAGAAGAAGACCAACTGGAAGTGTGTGAACATGAGTATTGTTGACACTATGTTGTCGTTGTCATGTGTTTGTACATTTTGTAACCACGAGTAAAGCGCGCGTCGCTTTGTGAGATAAAAATATTATAATAAATATCATAAAGGACTAAAATCAAATGTAACGAAATAGGGATTTAGGTATAATGTGTAACAATGGTACTCTACGTGAGATGGTCAGTAACACCAAGGCATTGCTGGCCTTCTTGGAGGAGCTGGGGTGGATCGAATAAGTGATTTCCCACCCGTACGCAAAACACCCGCTTTGACGTGGAGTTGCGGATACCAGCCCGTATTACCTATTACCTAGTGTTTAACAATTATAAACAATCATATTTTATCGTTCACAGATAACATCAGACTATTTAAACAACTTTCAACCCTACATACATCATGAAAGGTCAGAAATAAAACAAATAAACATCTATGAAAATGACATCACTCAGGAAAACTATTCAGAATTGAAAACTGATAACTATGATGACAATTTTGACAATTATGATGACCACTACTCATACCCATCACAAAATACCGAAACGTTAAAAATATATCCTGAAATGGTCAAAATCAAAATCGAAAATAACTTACCTAAGGTAACAGAAAAACCCAAAAAAAATGTCAACAAAAAGAAAAAATGTACAGTTCTAAGAAAGAAATGTACGAAAAAATCTGAGACGGTTAAAAAGAAAGGGAAATTTTTTGAAACAAAAGAAAATATGTCTGATTTTGAAAAAGCATTTGATGTTGAAATTATAGTGTTGAGTGAGGAACAGCAAATGAAAGATGTGTTGGAGCGGAAGTCAAGCTCGAATTATTTACATAGTCCTTATAAGTGCGAACTATGTTTTAAAGGGTACATGAGTGCTGATATTTTGAATAAACATGTTTTGTCGCAGCATGATCCAGTAAGTATTATTTACTAGCGAATGCCCGCGACTTCGTCTACCACGAAATTTCTTGTTTTAACATCCATAGGTACTAATATTATTTTGAATGTAACTCGGTCTTTCTGTATGTCTGTATGTAAGCTTTTCACGCCTAAACCACTGAACGGATTTCGATAAAAGGCAAGGAGATAGATGGCATCCTGGGGAAGGACATAGGGTACTTTTTATTGACATACTACGCGGGCGAAGCCGCGGGCGGAAGCTAGTAAAATGATATATCCTACGACCCGATGCGATGCGACGCAGTGGGCCGCCCGAGCTAAAGAATTCCGAATTAAACATGCGGAGTCACACGTAATCTGTTTGATTTATGAGTATGACCATACCGTGCGTTTGCACTGGCGAAACATTCAAGACAAAACATGTTGAAATCTCTATTTTCTGTCAATGTTCCATACTATTTTTGACAGGAACTAGAGATTTCAACATGTTTTGACAGGAAGGAGGTTTTTATTTTTGACAGGAACTAGAGATTTCAACATTTGTAACACGTGTGTCTCCGGATTTTTAATTTGTCAGTATTTTTAACCACCGACGGAAAAAGATGGGTGTGAGAGGCGGGAGTTTAACGTTTGTATCTGTGTATCTGTGTGTCTGTCTGCGCCATCGTAGCTGCCAAACGGCTGAACCGATTTTGATTTTTTTGGTTTTGTTTGAAAGGTGACTTGATCGAGTGTGTTCTTAGCTATGATTCAAGAAAATCGGTTCAACCGTTTGAAAATTATCAGTTCTTTCTAGTTGATGAATGGATGTGAGCATCTTCCGCAGGTCTAATCATTTGAAATTTTGAATTCTCTTACTTCAATGATATAAAAAGAGCATAGTAACGTTGAGCTGATGCTACAGCATCTCCTGGAATTTGCAGGATACCCAACTCCCTCACCAACTTACAGCAGAGGTATCGTGTTTGGACTCATTGGAAAGGTCTCAACAAATAAGTTACAGATAGATGGTCCCCCGACACGACGACGTATGGATCAAAATATTACCTACAACTTTTATAAATAATAATAATAATACCCACCTCATTCTTGCCTTGATTGGCCGGCTTGAGTGGAGATTCGCAAGAGCAAATGTGCTCGGAGGAAGGAAGTATTCCAGTAAGTGCTCGTAGGGATCTTGACCATCTTCCGGGCTCTGGGATTGTTCTGAAAGCCGTGGAATACCTCTCCACTCCTCAAGCACCTCAGGATATGTTGCCCCCTTGTCGCTACGTCACTACGTGCTAGCGACAGTTTCTGGGGGCCCATTATTGAGTGTGCAAGTCACCCCCTGCCATCTTATCCATAATATATATTATATATCATTGGTCAGGCAGGGGTCATAGTCCTTCCATAGTTCCTGGTAACCATTCCACTATAGCCAGCCAAACCCATAGCCCAATGTTTTGTTTCCATGTACTGCAATAGTCCTACACCAACCGGGGATTGTCCTTGGGTGCACTAGCATAGTGTGTACAGGGATAATCGTCGGTTGATGCCTCATTCCATTTAAAATTGTCTAAGGGGCCTCTGGGAGTTGGCTTCGGCCCCTCGTACGCCTTTCAAAAGACCGGGACCCCGATGGTCCCGAGATATGCAAAATATATAACAAATAATAATAATAATAAACCATTTATTGCAGGCGACACAGGCCCATAGATAAATACCTTAACTTAAACATACATATTCTATAAACAAAACTTGTGTTAATAAATAAGGCTTAGACTATGTTAGTAGTTATTCAATCTGCACTAGCTAGACTTTGTGCTGTCCAGTGGAACTTGTCCGCGAAAACGACGGAACACCACGTCCTGCGGCCAAAAGTCTTCTTCCATGACGAGGGGCAGATAACAGTCTGGCACACGCACGACGAACGCCTTGAAGTTGACGTTCCGGCGCGATTCAAGTATCTGCACCCTCGGCGCGTATCTCATCTCTCTCTCGTATTATAAAGGGCCAATACATATTATTTTTTTACTTTTTAGATGCTTTGTTTTACTCGGGGGTTTTTTAAATTTTGAATTTAATTATATACCTTTTTAGTTTTTTGTCGTAGTTGGGTATTAGTTTAATAACATTTTCAAATCCGACTTCAAACAAAAAAAACTCTTCAGCGTGTATACATTATATTTAATTTGTATGTTAAAATTTCAGAGTCGAGGGAGCGTGGTATGTGAATTCTGCCAATTTCGTTACAAAGATCGTCGGGGGTTAAATCAACACCTGAAAAGCCATCGACTGAAATTCGCTTGTAAACAGTGTTCGTATATTTCTAGAACAACGTAAGTACCACTATGCCAGATAAAGATAGATTCAAACTTAAGGGCGCACCCTACCTCTGATTTTATCCCGCTCGCACCAGACTATTCGCGACCTGAGTGAGAACGAGACGGTGTGGGGCAGTAGCGGCTCTAAAGTGTCGAAAAGTTTAGGTAATTGCTTTTTACTGTGAAAATAATGGTAATTTAAAAAAAAAAAAGCATAAGACCTGCTTCATAGATAGTTCAGTTATTATGCAAAGTTTCATGATCTAGTTTGAAATATTTTTTTAATACCAGCGGTTTAAAGTTCTGTTTAGAGGTAACTTTGGTTTTTTTTTTCTATTGAGAAAATTTTATGTAATCATGTTTTCGCCAAACATAGGACCTAGCATCAATCCTCAACTTTAACATATATTTATTTCAAAATTAATGCTGCAGTATTTTCGGCATAACGGAGGATCATGTTAAGCAACTTGAGGTAGGGTGAGCCCTTAATGGCGGCTCGGAAAATGAGGCGAGTCGCTGCTCAGTAACAATTTCATGTGACAGCGGGGGTGAGGGGTGCGTTACTGCGCAGCGAGTAGCTAACTTCCGAGCCGCCATTAACTGTACTAATAGTTGATATTAGTTCAGTATACTGTTCAAATAGCCGTATAAGGAGGATTCCAACATACTTGGGAAAAGGCTATGCATGCAGATTGATTGAGTTTAGTCACTTTAGCTAGTCAAGGATTGTGTAAACTCACAGTTGGACACCACTACTATTTAGATTGTTAGAAAAAGTTTATTTATTTATTTCTATGTTACAATTTATTCGATAGTTTCAAAATATTCCTCAGCATTAGTAAACCAGTGTTTTCTTTTTGTATAAGAACTGACATCAACTTTTGAGTTTGACATTATACAGGGTGTTTCTCCTTTTATTTCAGTTTCAATGCTAAAGAACATTTTAAAATGCATGGAGGACAAATGCACGAATGTCGACACTGTGGGAAATCTTATGAGTATGTATTCCTTTTAATTACATATTATAATTGTCAAGGCAATGGAATAATAATTACTAATTATGATTCCCCAACGTAAGTAATTCATGTAAAAAACATGTCATCCAAATCCAAAGGGTAAAACGGGACCCTATTACTAAGACTCCGCTGTCCATCCGTCTGTCTGTCTGTCACCAGGCTGTATCTCATGAACCGTGATAGTTAGACAGTTGAAATTTTCACAGATGATGTATTTCTGTTGTCGCTATAACAACAAATACTAAAAAACGGAATAAAATAAATATTAAAAGGGGCTCCCATACAACAAACGTGATTCTTTTGCCGTTTTTTATAGATAATGGTAGGTACGGAACCCTTCGTGCGCGAGTCCGACTCGCACTTGGCCAGTTTTCTTATCTAATAACTTACTCAAGTGAAAAAACTAAAGAGGGCCATATATATCATGTGCGCGCCTCTGTTGCGCAGACTTCTGGAATATACCACGCTGACATACGTCGTTTGCATATGTGTGCATGCACTAGTACACTAAGGGTCAGTTCACACCGAGACGTGACGAGACGCGACGATGCTTGACGAGGCGTTCGCCATGCGCAGCGAGACGCCCCGCGGCGCAGCGGAGAGGCGTTAACAGTACACATACATAAACTCAAGCCTTCTTCCCACGGGGGTAGGCAGAAACTACAGAAAGCCATCTGCTACAATCCTCTCATACTCCTTTTTACCCGACTACGGCGAAGAAAAAAGGAGGGTTATGATTTTGACCGGTATGTATGTATGTATGTATGTTCATCTGTTCCCTCCTATCTTCCAAACCACTTATCACAATTTGACAAATGAGGTATCGTTAGAAGCGTCGTGATTGTCCGCTGGTTATAGGCTATGTGAAGTCACATTAAATTAAAAATGGCGCCCTCTAGAGGACATAAAGTGAGGAACTTAAAAAAAAATATAGTTTAATCCTACCATGTTGGGTATCAAATGAAAGGACTTAATGAGCACATTTCAAAATAACCCCAAAAGAATTTTAAAAAAAATCAAGTTATAAAAACTAAAACCCAACTACGACTTAAAAGGTATAAACAAGACACCACAGACAGACAAATTAAAAAGCCGGAGTCACACGTAATCTGTTCGATTTATGCCCTAACACGTGTGACTCCGGATTTTTAATTTGTCTGTCTGTGGTGTCTTGTTTATACCTTTTAAGTCGTAGTTGGGTTTTAGTTTTTATTACTTGATTTTTTTTCCTCGTTCACGTTGCGATTATAATAGTCCTAAGTCGTATTAACTTTGTCTGTTTATTTTACAAGGTGTAATTCCTCGTTTCTCTAGTGGTAGCAAGCGCTACTGCTGACCATGAGTTCCTGGGTTCGAATCCCAAACCAGGCAAAGTGATTTCGGGTTTTTTCGTCAAGAATTTCTCAGTAGCAGCCCGGAGTCTATATTTATGCCCGGTTGATGGCAATAGGCTCGCCGCTTGTTACATGGGACTTAAACATTACTGATTCGTTGGTCTAGTGGTCGAGTCGAGAGCGCGGCTACTGACTGGGACATTCTGGGTTCGATTCCCGAACTGGGCAAAGTGATAGTTATTGGGTTTTTCCGTCAAGAATTTCTCAGTAGCTTGGAGGAGTCTGATTTGAACCCGGGTTGGATTAGGCTCGCCCCCTATAACAATATAACTGGCGAAGTATACTGATATACTTACACAGCACATCTGCTTACCCTTCCCGACTATCCAAGCGTGATAATATTTAAGTTATTTCTTCTCAGGAAACTGTCAAGCCATCTGTCTCACCTACGTATACACCACCCGTCTGAGTTCATTTGGTGCGACGTGTGTGGAGAAGCCTTTATCGGCACGTTTGGGCTCAACGCACACAAGAAACGAGCACATCGACATGTATGTATTCAATACTAACTTCTGCCCGCGGTTTCGCCCGCGTGGTATGTCGATAAAAAGTACCCTATGTCCTTTCTCAGGCTCTAGACTATCTGTGTACCAAATTTCATTTAAATCGGTTCAGTAGTTTTGGCGTGAAAGCGCGACAGACAGACAGAGTTACTTTCGCATTTATAATGTTAGTAAGGATTTGTTCATCATTGGTACTCATTAATTATATCACACATTTTCATTAATTCACTCAACTGTACCTATCCATACTCGTTCGCACCATATACATTCACTCAGTCATTCATTCAACCATACTTCTTCATTTACCAAAATGAATGCTACCTCAACTTGTAAGAATGCGGGTGGGTCACATAGGTTCCACCCGGCCATCGGCGTAAAGCCCCGCTGGTTTAAATCTCTATTTCTACTTATAAATAAGGGTTTTTATCGTCTGTGGCAATTTAAGTCTATGGGCAGATAGATATTCTCGACTTACTCATTATAAACCATTTTTTTTTTTTTCATTGTTGTATTTTGACGCGTGTGTCACGTCAAAATTGCCGTGACATCTGTTTATTTTTTTCTGTTAATGTCATAATCTCTTATTGTTGTTAGATTACTTACGTATTTATAATAGAAAATTTCATAAAAATCGATCCAGTAGTTTTAGAGATACGGTCAAAACAAAAAACAAAGCCCACTACGTAACATTCTCTATTTGTGAGTTCTATTTTAGTTACCCGCTTATTGTTTATACATAAGTATGTGGTCTATTTATTCAAGAACCCAAACCAATTAACGATAATGAAGTGCGTTTAGTATTTCTCAAGTGTTTATGCTTTTTGTGCGAGCGCTGGCGCGCTGCGCACCCGCCGCTCGGCGGGGGGGGGGGGGTCCGGTACCTGAGCCCATAACTAAGTTTCGATAGCCCGCAGCTTCAGAGGTCAATCTCCACTCACCAATTCGTTCACTCTTATCATTCACTCAACAGCTCCTCCTGCCTTCCGCGTGCCCCTCCTGTGACAAGCGGTTCGTTGACAACTCTGCGTTAGAACGTCATTCGTCGCGTGACTTTTGTAGCGAGCACACGTGTCTGCATTGTGGAGAGGCTTTCATTGAAGCGTTGGAGTTGAGAGACCATCTGTTGGATAACCATCGGAGTTGTAAGGTTTATTCTTGTGAAAAGGTTAGTAGATATAACTATTTGTATTTTTTCCATTTTTAACCGACTTCTTCAAAAAGGAGGAGGTTCTGAATTCGTTTGTATGTTTTTTTATTTTTATGTTTGTTACGCAATTACTACAATTACGAATCGATTTTGATGATTCTTTTTTTGTTTGGTAGGTCATGCTTCCGAGGTGGTCCCATATCAATTTTATTAACTTTGCTTGCGTAGTTTTTGAGTTAGCTTCAATAATACGTATTTTTCCCACTTAGTTTATCTAGACGATGTTTTAATTTGCTACTATTTACAAAAAAAAAACAACTTCCAAAAAAATTTTGGCAAAGAACGAAAATTGAAAAGCAAAGACACCGACTTCCGAAATTAAAGTATTTTTTCACTTTTTAGTGGTTTTTTTTATAGTCGTTTTTTTGTAAAAAGTTTTTTCAGTCTACTTGGGACTTAACTGCCTCGCATGGGACTTACACTTAAAAATAACTTGCAAAATGTGGGGATTACAGGCGTGTTGTTACCCTTCGGGGATTACAGGCGTGATGTTACCCTTCGCGGATTACAGGCGTGATGTTACCCTTCGGGGATTACAGGCGTGATGTTACCCTTCGCGGATTACAGGCGTGATGTTACCCTTCGGGGATTACAGGCGTGATGTTACCCTTCGGGGATTACAGGCGTGATGTTACCCTTCGGGGATTACAGGCGTGATGTTACCCTTCGGGGATTACAGGCGTGATGTTATTGTTATGTTTGTATGTGTTAACTGGGTCTTCGGTCTAATGGTCTCTTATATATCGCCCGGCACCCCTACTTATATAGCGCTCACTCTGCATCCAGTGTTCGGGTTCGCGACTGGTCAATCGTCATCCTGATCCTCGTTGACAGGTGAACTTACAGGGTTTCTTATGACTCTTGAAGAATACTTAAGCGGAATAGGTTACTAAATACAGTATGCAAGGGTAAACACCGTTGTCACTCAAACCATGGATAGTTGACTTCAATATAAAAATAAATGACCAAATAACAACAAAAAACAAAACCTTATTTTCATTAAAAGATTTTAAAAAGTAAATATCCGTCACTGTCACGATACTCATGGATACGAGTTCGACAGAGCTGCGAAACAGCTGACGGCCGGTCATGTAACGTACCGCGCGCCCCGCCCGCCCCCGCCAACCGCCGTGTTGAGACGCAAGTTCGTTGCCCTTGCGTGTAGGGTGAAATATTCTTGTGGAAAAAGGTAGATTTTCTTTAAAAAAAAAAAGTTGTTTTTTTTCATTGACTTTACGTTCTATAAATGTAACCAAACCACTGGTTTCAAGGATAACGGTGTTTACCCTAACACCCTGTATGTCTACGTCTATTGTATTTTATAATGGATTTCCGCAGTCACGCCTGAATCAGTTAACTATTTTTCATTTACAGTGTGACAAGACGTTCTCCCGCGAGTCCTTGTACAGTGCGCACTACCGGCGAATACACGTTGACTCTAAAGATAAGGCTAATAGGAAGAAAGAGAGGCCGTGGGTGTGCGAAGTTTGTGGGAAGAGTCTACCGGTGAGTGGGAACATGTTCATCTATACTTATACAACATTATTTTTTGTTTATGCTAAACCCAAAAAGGGGTCATTGTACTCATCATTTTGAACAAGTTTTTCTATGGGACCAACGTTGAAATGGCGAAAAAAAATCAGCTGTTCTATACATTTTGTCGGTTTATGTGAACACAAATGTATGGAGCAGCTGATTTTTTATAAAGAAAACACTCTTTTCTTGCTGATACTTTTAATCCGCACATCCGTACTATTTCACAATCAAACGACGACTGACTCTGCTCTGTACTATATTTTACCATTTTAAATGACTTTCGCCCCACCCAGAAATAACGATAATATCTTAATCGTTATTTCTGTGTGTTGCCAAAATAAAATAATACATTCTGTTGCCATAATGAAAATACATTTAAAAGTTTGTTACAATATTAATAGAGTCTGGCAAACGAAAGTTGATCCTGAAGACGAGCGCGAAACATAAAAAAACAAGACTGTTTATCCACGTACAAAGTGCGATAACACGAGTTGATACTTGAAGTTTAAGTTCATTTATAAAACAAACGTGATTTTTTTGCTGTTTTTATATATGCGGATGTGGTACGGAACCCTTCGTGCGCGAGTCCGACTCGTACTTTGGCCGGTGTTTTTAAATTTCGCGCGTGTTTTCAGGGTCAACTTTCGTTGCCGTGGGCCAGACTCCAATGTGTGCTTTAATTGACAGTGTTGCCAAAGTTGATATTATAATTCGATATTAAAATAATACATTTTTTTAAATTAAATCAATGTAATGTAATCATGACTTGACAAAACATCGAGATTTCTTAGTTAAATTTAATATTAACTTTATTATTATACACATAAACTTTCCAAAATAAATTCCGGGTGAGGCCTATGTCCAGCAGTGGACGTCTTTCGGCTGAAATGATGATGATGGCGTTTAAATGAATGAAATGAAATGAAGTTGTTTATTCTGTAAATAGGATATCGGAATCACTTTTACACGTCATATTAAAAAAATAAGCTAGATGAGGTCGGCGTTTCCTATCTGACTACTCTGTGAAGAAAGGCCGAAACAAACTCAGAGGTCACCGTCTCTTTTAAGGTCCAGACATAATCTTGGTCAGGCCGTATGAGGACCATGTAGATTAGAGTCTGAAATGGTCTTTTGAGGAAAGAACCACACAGATTTGAGTGGACCTGTCCAGTCAGTGCAAGCATTTGTCAGTAATAGTGGAGCTCAACTTAGAGCTTAAGGAGCTCAACGAATATTCTTTTGTTTCAGAATAAATGTGTGTTACTATACCATCAGAGGAACCATACCGGTGAGAAACCGTACCACTGTGCACAGTGCCCCAAAAGTTTTACAATGAGGAAGCTATTACAGGTAAGATGTACTATACTGGGGGCCTACCACCACCACTTACAGCAGTAATATTTTAATATTACTTCAGTGTAGGAAAGAGATGAAGCTCTACGGGACGTATAGCTCCATCGATATCGGTATAGAGAGGAGCTCGTGGCTAAGTAATAACAGCCGCTCGGGTCGATCCATCAGGTTAAGCTACGCTTGCCGGGGTTGGTCCGTGGATGGGTGACCATTTTCACATATCGAGACTCCTCCGTGCCTCGGAAAGCACGTTAAGCCGTTGGTCCCGGCTGTCATTTGTGGATCTTTGGCAGTCGTTACGAGTCGTCAGAAGCACGAAAGTCTGACAACCAGTCTAACCAAAGGGTATCGTATTACCCAGTTACTGGGTTGTGGAGGTCAGATAGGCAGTCGCTCCATGTAAAATACTGGTATTCAGCTGCATCCGGTTAGACTGGAAGCCGACCCCAACATAGTTGGGAAAAGGCTAGGCAGAAGAAGACTGCTGTAAGCGGTGGTGGTAGGCCCCCAGTTTGATTCAAACTTAATGGCGGCTCGGAACACGAGGCGACTCGCTGCGCAGTCACAACTTCATGTGTCAGCGGGGGAAGGGGTGGGATACTGCGCAGCGAGTAGCTAACTTCCGAGCCGCCATTAAGATTAAATCAGAGACTCTGCGGAATAGGTTACTAAATATATCTATAAATATACAATATGTCTTTTTAACCGACTTCTTCAAAAAGGAGGAGGTTCTCAATTCGTCTGTACCTAGGTTTTTTTTTTTTTTTTTGTATATATGTTACGCGATTACTCCGCCAATTATGAATAGATTTTAATGATTCTTTTTTTGTTTGATAGGTCATGCTTCAGAGGTGGTCCTAAATAAATTTTATTAATTTTGCTTGCGTAGTTTTTGAGTTAGCTTCAATAATTACGTATTTTTTCCACTTTGCGTATTGTAGACGATATCTTAATTTTCCTTCACTGTTATTTACATAGCAGGTAGTGGTAAGTATTCGAATTTGTGTGGGGTAGCTACCACAACTAAAAAGTGAAAAATAAAAACTTTTTACAAAAAAAAAACCGACTTTTTGTATTTTATAATGGATTTCCGAAAAGACACGCCTGAATCAATTAACTGCCACATCAAACATGTCTGATACATGTTGTACTTGTAAGATTGTTTCATTATATTCACACATTATTTTATATTTTTCAGTCCCATCTAAGAGTGCATACTAGTGACCGCCCCTACACCTGCAAGCTATGTCCAAAGGCTTTCAAAGGATTATCAGCTCTAAGAACACATGAACATGTAAGTATACGATTTCCTTTCCTATTCTTCAAGTTCCCTAGACAAAGTGACATTCTATCAGCGATAACGATGATGGAAAAGGCAAAAATGTATAGGACTGACATAAGCTATCGAAAAGCTTATGTCAATCCTGTTGAAAGTCGTTGTAGAAATACGAAACGCTTTCGAAGCGATTGTCACTTGTCTGGGGCCTCAGAAGTGAGCAATATTACTTAAGTTATAAAACTAAACCCAACTACGACAAAAAGTCAACTAAAAAGATGTAAAACAAGACATCACAGACTGACAAATTTAAAATCCAGAGTCACTCGTTGTAGGACATAAATGGAACAGATTACGTGTGACTCCGGATTTTTGAAGTGAAAACTTCGCGTTGAGTACTTTTTGGGTGAAAAAAAATCATGACACTCGCGTCATCGTCCGCTTGAAGCGATTTGTTTTTTTAGCGCCATCTACCGTCTACCGTTTGAATTACGTTGAGGTTACGCATTGTTGCTTAGTTTTCACTTCTATCAGCAGTCCCCAAAGACAGCTCCGCATATTTTTACCCGACTGCCCCAGGAGGGTAATGTTTTTATTTGTTTAACTGTGGAATGCGGTGCGACCTGCCCAGTTTCATTTTTACCAGACTACGTCAAAGCAAAAAGGAGGGTTATGATTTTGACCAATATGTATGCATACTTGCTTACATATTGGTCAAAATCATAAACAAACTATTTGTTCAACTATTCCCTCATAACTTCTAAACTACTCATCATAATTTGACAAATGAGGTATCGTTGGAAGCGTCTTGATCGTCCGCTGGTTATAGGCTATGTGACGTCACATTAAATTCAATATGGCGTCCGCAGACAAATTTTTCGAACATTATGAAGCAATGTATTAGCAATATCCTTCAAAATGATTCAGATTGTGATTGATCCGTGATGTGCCTCTAACCCCCCAGATCCCCGCAAATCATTTAATCCTGGTACTTATCTTTTTCAGATACATACGGGCGGTCAGACAAAAGTATTATCGAAAAATAGAATAATACAATAAATTGTGAAAAATCATAACATTCTAGGTGTATGAGGAACAGGGTGTAAAGTTCACTCATCCACCATAGAAAAGGGAGGATCCTCCGACCAGACGGGTGTTGTGTCTGGCGGGCAACTGCCCAACGATTGATGTCGGGTTCTTGTAGATATGTACATCACGCGGTATACTCTCAATTCCGCGATGCAGGATTTATGTGACGTCAGGTCTTTTGATGCGTAGTTCGCATGTGGCGATGTAGATGCCGCCACAACATCACGCCTGTAATCCCCGGAGGGCTAGGCAGAGATGTACCTATAGTACACCTACGCCAGTTATGTTTAAGTCCCATGTAAGACGGGGCGAGCGTATTATTTACAGTAACATTGATGTTGTTTATTTACATTAAATATTATTACAAAACCATTCGCTGTTTTATTTAGAAAAAAAACTCAAAGGAAAATGAAAGCTAGAGGTTCTATGTAAAAAATCAAGTAATAAAAACTAACACCCAACTACGACTTAAAAGGTATAAACAAGACACCACAGACAGACAAATTAAAAATCCGGCGTCACGCGTGTTAGGGCATAAATCGAACAGATTACGTGACTCCGGATTTTTAATTTGTCTGTCTGTGGTGTCTTGTTTATACCTTTTAAGTCGTAGTTGGGTTTTAGTTTTTATTACTTGATTTTTTTTTAAATTCTTTTGGGTTTATAATATATATATTTTTGAAATGTGCTCATTAAGCCCTTTCATTTGATACCCAACATGGTACGATTAAACCATTTTTTTTTTTAAGTTCCTTACTTTGTCCTCTAGAGGGTGCCATTTTTAATTTAATGTGACTTCACATAGCCTATAACCAGCGGACAATCACGACGCTTCTAACGATACCTCATTTGTCAAATTGTGATAAGTGGTTTGGAAGATAGGAGGGAACAGATGAACACACATACATACATACATACCGGTCAAAATCATAACCCTCCTTTTTCTTCGCCGTAGTCGGGTAAAAATAATGAAACGTCAAAAATGAGTTGTCAAATGGGATGAAGAAATATGATTTTTCGTATTTCTATTTGATCAAACTGTTTGAACCAGCCGGTTTGATCAAATTACTTGAACGTCTATACTCTCCATCGTTTGTTAGGCTAATGCGGGCGGCATTAGTTTAGAAAAATTAAAAATCAGAGGTAGAATCGGTTGTCTATGGGCTAAGATTTGCAACAAAAATAAAACAACTGTTTTGCGACGAAAAAAATGGTTTTTATTAGATGTCAGATACATAATAAGTAAACGAAATTAATATTTAAAATTAACAAACTTAATTTCAGTACATTATATACCATTTGATTGAATAATAAAGCTAGTCGCACATTACAGCCGCATCGCATCACAAAACAAAAAAGCGCGGTGCATCCCGCCTCTAGCGTGCGATTAGGGTCAGTTCAGACCGCAACGTGAAGCGACACGACGCTGCGCGCACTTTTTAACAATTATCGAACTTATTTTCTTCACGAAAAGGTATAATTTCAGTGGGAGCGTTGACACTTGTCAAAGTACACTGAGATGAGCGGGGGCTGCGCAACGCGTGTACCTTATTGTGTAGTAAATAAATCAAATCCGATATTGTATCGGATCTTAAAAAAGTGCGCGGTGCGGCGCGTCTCGGTGTGTACTGACCCTTACTCATACCTAATGTACGAGGATTTCTGCAAAGCGATGCGACCCGCCCAGTTGTGCGTCAGCCTTTATGCGGTGTTTATATATTAATAACTAAAAGTCACGACATCGTTTTTATTTTTGATTCTAAATTAACAAGGGCTATCGCGTCACCCTGGGTCTAAGGTCTGTGTAATTGGGTTGTGGAGGTCAAACAGGCAGTCGCTCCATGTAAAATACTGAAATTCAGCTGCATCCAGTTAGACTGGAAGCCGACCCCAATAGAGTTGGGAAAAGGCAGGCAGATGACCTTGATGAATCACAGATGGCAGTCCCGATACAAGATGTCATATGCAAAAACTGAAAACCTCCGATACGCTAAGGTAGCCCGCGAAATTCAAATTTTATTTGTAAAAAATATAAATAAAAAATAAAATTAGAATTTCGCGGGTCTACCCTGACGCTTTCACCTTAAGGAGTCATTGTACTCATAGAAAGAAAGAAAAATAGGTTTATTTGAACAACATCATATGAACAACTTTTAATAAGCAAAATGGAAAAAAATCTGTTCCCTGCATCCTTCGTGCTATAAAAGTAAAAGTTTGTGAGGATGGATGGTTTGTTACTCTTTCACGCAAAAACTACTGCACAGATTTGGGTGAAATTTGGCACACAGTAGTTTGTAACCTGGATTAACACATAGAATACTTTTTATCCCGATATTCCCACGGGATCGACACTTATACGGGTGAAACCGCGGGGCGCAGCTAGTTTATCATAAATGTAGGGAACAGGTGATTTTATTTAGTACAATGACCCCTTAAGAGGTTTTCAGTTTTTGCATATAGGTACACCTTAATTAAACGAACACATTCTAATATTTCACTAAAAACACATTTTAAATTATTTTAAGCTCTGGTCACACTGAGGCGTACCCGCGCGGGACGGACTGCGCCAGTCGATTATTTTATGTCCGATTCCTATAATTTACGGACCGTTATTGGTTAAAATTAAGACTCTTGTATCTTTACCAAACTTAATAGTTTTGCATAGTAGACCCTCCCATATGGAAGTAGCTATCACAGGCTAAAATTAGCTTACTAATCTATTTATATGCAAGTTAGACAAAAAAAATGTTACCATTGGTAAGCAAAACGATTCGTTGTTGTTTATAGGAACCGAGCATAATGGTGCAATTTCATTGGTCGTTAACTCGTTCGGTATACAGCATACGGGGAGTCCCCGCAGGCGAGATAACAACCAACGAAAGTTAACAAGTCGATACGTGTTCGTCACCGTCTGCAGGGATTCCCCGCTTGCTTTATACCGATCGTGATATCGACCAATGAAATTCATCGGTCAATATACAGCTTGCGGGTCGTGAGTCAAATACTTTTTCGGTTCCCCGAATGCGGGCCCTGTGGCACGCGTTCCAGAAATCTCTCGCAACTGGCATGCGGGCCCTATCGACTAATGAAAACGATTCACCGAATCTCTCGCAACTGGCATGCGGGCCCTATCGACTAATGAAAACGATTCACCGAATCTCTCGCAACTGGCATGCGGGCCCTATCGACTAATGAAAACGATTCACCGAATCTCTCGCAACTGGCATGCGGGCCCTATCGACTAATGAAAACGATTCACCGAATCTCTCGCAACTGGCATGCGGGCCCTATCGACTAATGAAATTGCGCCATAATGAAGTCACGCGACTATTCGCCAGTTTGAACAATACATACTAGTTAGTTAACACAATCAGCACAAACTAATTTCAACCTGCATCCCGCGCGGGATTCGCACGAATATAGCCAGAACTTTAATGCTAAGTTTTTACACAATTTCAAGAGAATTTTACATTTTATTTTTTTCGATAGTCAAATAAACAATATTATGCTATATATTATTTTATTTTATACAGATTAGCTAAAAACAAAGTCAGTATTACAATTTGGCAAAATAAATGAAAAATTTAGGACATCAAAAAATATTATATTTTTTAATAATTATTTGAAGTTCACAATAAAAGGCGCAATAATTAAATTTGAGCGTTCAATAATAATTTTAGGGGCGCAAAATGGGAAATATAAGAGGAACGTTTTATATTCATGCCTTTCATAAAAGCATGTCGTTTGCGTCCTAAAGATACAATTCCGTAACCGACAGCAGACACTACTGAAGCCCTAGACAAAGTGACATTCTATCAGCGATAACGATGATGGAAAAGGCAAAAATGTTTAGGACTGACATAAGCTATCGAAAAGCTTATGTCAATCCTGTTCAAAGTCGTTGTAGAAATACGAAACGCTTTCGAAGCGATTGTCACTTGTCTAGGGCCTCAGGTTTCTATGTATTGGGTCCACATATGAAACTGGCGTTTTTTTCTCACAAATAGAGAACCTCTTCACTTCTATGATTTAAAATATTCATCAATTGCTTGGTATTATATCGAATAATGACCATCATAGACAACTACCAATAGTAAAAAACCTTATTACTTATAGTTTTCTAAGCTTAAAAAATACCTTAAAAATGACTCCTCATTTTGTTAGCAGAAGTGACCACTATTTTTTTTTAACTTAGTCTAAACTTATTTTTGTCGCTTAATTTAAGGGGCATACGTTATATTAGTTTTTAAACATTAGTGCATAAAAATTTGTTTAAAACATTAGTGTTCATTGTTGTTAAATAAATTAAGAAAACGTTAGTATGAAAAATGCAACTTCTTTAAAATTCCCCACTGATTTCATAGGTGGGGATTTTATCGACACGACGATTTCATAGAAATATATAGAAATCAGTTGTGTCGCGGCGACACGTCGCCTGCTGCGGTCGGCTACGGATTTGTATCTTACATTTATTTTAGCGCTTTTTGTCACTACTAATTAAATATATACCAACGAAATTACGAAGCCTAATTAAAATTAAATTAGCCAGCCAGCGGTACTCCGCAGACGTGTTGGGGATCGATATCTTATAAATATAAATTAAAATAAAAAAAAGATTTGATGATTATTATTTTCTTGATACACCACTTGTTCTGTAGTTAAAAACAAAAAAAGAACATCGTTTCTAATGTGTTCACGTAACGGGAGTGTTGCAAGCTAATTTAATCTGAACTAAATATCATATTAGCCCCAAAAACTTTCACTATTTTTTGCCAAACTGTACCTATTTGAAAAAAAAAAAACATTTCGCACAAAAAATAACCTAATTCCACCAATGTACAGTCGACCGCACGTCTGTGGTAACAGGACTTTGGCCGGCCTAGCGTTGTAGGGAATCAATCAATAGAATAAGCCTAGGTAGGTAGTTAAACGAATATGAACATAATTTACTAAAACATAAGGTTGATATTCGTATGAAACGCTAACTTTATTACATGACAAAGTAAAGTCAAAGTTTGATATGTGATTCTCGCCCTCAAACGTCGTATCCACGAGCGATTTATCGCGCATTGGATTTTCATCTGACTGCTTAGCGCCGTAGAGTTGAAAATCCAACAGTTTCTTTTTGACGCGCTAGGATGCACGTTGTTGGATTCTCAATGCTCGGCTCAATACCGACAGTTAAAATTCCAGTGCACGATAAAATCCCGCCGCGATATTTTCACCCCCGTGCGAACCTGGGCTAAGAAGCAACCTTGGTTTTGTTACCACTGACATGCGGCCCACCGTACCATATTCGATTCCCTAGTCAGTCAATACTTCAATAGAATAACAAATTGTAAATACAAGGATCTTTTGACGCGTAACTTAAATCGGAACCAAATCCGCCATATTGTTTTTGTAGTGAAAACTTCAAAACTTCTCTAAGCGCTCTTTCTGGATAGTGAACAAAACTGAACCGTCACGCTTTGGTTGGTGACACTGAATCGGGTATAGTCGGCTCCAGTCGCTCGGTGACGCAGTGTCGCGTATACTCGGCTCCAGTCGGTCGCTGGCGCAAAATCGGTTATACTCGGCTCCTGTCGGTCGTTGGCACAAAATCGGGTATACTCGGCTCCAGTCGGTCGGTGACACTGAATCAGGTATACTCGGCCCGTCGGTCGGTGACACTGAATCACGTAAACTCGCCGCTCAATCTTGTATATTCGGCTCCAGTCGTAAGTTTTCACTGTCATAAGCACACACCGATTTTTGAAATGAAAACTTCTTTAGGCAAGTTGAGCACTTTTTGTGTGAACAAAAATCATGGAACTCGCGTCATCGTCACGCTTGAAGTGATTTTTTTTTAGCGCCATTTACCGTTTGAATTACGTTGAGGTTACGCATTGTTGCTTAGTTTTCACTTCTATCGGCAGTCCTAAAAGACAGCCCCTCATGTTTTTCAATACAATTTCACAAAACTATTTCAGTAATGTCCTAGTATCAACGTCACTAGCGCCAAAAAATCCTTGTAGCACTTTATTGTATATTTCATACAGATTAAGTTTTCAAATATTATTCTCTTGAAGAAAACCCTCCATTATTCTTCATAGACAACTTCATAAGTGATCTCTCTAGAATCAACGTCTTCATACAAGATTTCGGCTTCTTCTACCTCTTGTTTATACATAGTGACCTCCTCCGGTTTGATGAAACGCACTTCCGTTTCCGACATCTTACTTGTTTGGACTATAGTTTGCGCTGGAAAGAGAGAAAATTATATTAAAACACATAACATCACGGCTGGTTTCCCCAAGGGGTTAGACAGAAGTGGCGGTGGAAACATCCTAACTGATATTAAAAATGCGAGTGTGTTTGTTACGCTTTCACGCTAAAAGCGCTGAACGGATTTGGATGAAATTTGGCACATAGGTAGACCATGACCTGGAATAGGACATAGGATACTTTTTATCCGGATATTCCCACGGGATCGAGTTGCGCGGGGCACAGCTAGTAATATTATAAACGCGAAAGTGCTTTCGAGCAAAAACAGCTGAACGGATTTGGTTGGAATTTGGCACACGGGTAGACCATGACCCGGGGAAGGCCATAAGCTACTTTTTATCAACATACCACGCGGGCGAAGCAGCGGGCGGATGCTAGTAACTGATAAGTTTAAGTTCCACGTAATAGGGAGCGAGCCTAATGCCATCAATCGGGCACAAATCCCAACTCCGGGCTGCTACTGAGAAACCCCTAACGGAAAATCGCAAAAACACTTTATCCGACCTGGGAATCGAACCCAAGATCTCATGCTCAACAGCAGCGCTTGCGAAACAGCTGAACAGCACTACATACTAGATGCAGTCCGCGGCTTCGCCTGTGTGGACACTAAGGTAAGAGTCTTGGCAAGGAGATAGATGCCATCCCGGGGAAGGACATTAGCTACTTTTTATCGACATACCACGCGGGCGAAGCCGCGGGCGGAAGCTAGTATTATAAATGCGAAAATGAGTTTGTTTGGTTGTTACACTTTCACGCTAAAACGGCTGGACGGATTTGGATGAAATTTGGCACAGAGATAGACCATGACCTGGAATAGGACATAGGATACTTTTAATCCCAATATTCCCACGGAATCGAGACTGACGCGGGTGAAACCGCGGGGCGCAGCTAGTACATAATACCAAAGAATTGTTTTATTACCACAATACGTAATATTACGTATTGTACTAATAAAACAATTCTTTTTTCAAAAATAAACGTAGCCTAAGTGTCTTCTTATAACACTAGCTATCTCCCAGTGGAAGTAACGCCAAAATCGGTCCAGCCGTTTCGGTTTTTTTTTTAAGTAGTATGCATAGGTCCAATCTCTTACCCGCTGTACTATCCTCGTTATCAATGACCCTGAGGATGGCTTCCCGCAGCATCTCCCTCTCCTTGGCCTTGTTCCTCCTCGACTTGCTCTTGTACGGCGCCGGCATCTTGAGGTGCACCGTGTTCACGTGCAGCTTCATCGAATTCGATTGAGTGAAGAATTTACCGCATTCCGGACATTCGTACGGTTTTATGCCAGTATGGACCTAAAAGGATATAATTAATAATAATTATATTTTAGTAACTTAATAGTCAGATAGGCAGAGGCTCCATGTAAAGTAACTGGTATTCAGCTGCATCCGGTTAGACTGGACTGGAAGCTGACCCCAACATATTTGGGAAAAGGCTTGGCAGATTCATTTGCGACGTTGCGCGCAGAAATCAGAGTGCACGCTCTTAACGGCTGAACAGATTTCGATGAAATTTGGCACACAGGTAGACCCATGACATGGGTTACGACATAGGATACGTTTTATTCCGGTAGTTCGTACCGCGGGGATTTGAGAAAACCTCGCGGTCGAAGCTGCGGACATCACTACATATTATAAAACAAAGTCCTCCGCCGCGTCTGCCTGTCTGTCTGCTCGCGATAAACTCAAAAACTACTGCACCGATTTTCATGATATTTTCACCAATGGATAGAGTGGTTCTCGAGGAAGGTTTTAGTATATTATAATAACCGGCATCCATGCGGGTGAAGCCGCGGGCATCAGCTAGTAATAATATAGTTTTTAGTAAATACTCACTCGATCATGGCGCAGTAAGGCTGCTTTATTGCTAAAAGCTTTTGGACACATACTGCACTCGTAAGGTCGCTCCCCCGTGTGCGTGCGCATGTGGATCTGGAAATTATAACAAACTTAAAATAGGCAATCATATCGAGTGTACGGGAGCTCGTGGCTAAGTAATAACAGCCACACGAGTCGATCCATCAGGTTAAGCTACGCTTGCCGGAGTTGGTCCGTGGATGGGTGACCATCTTTACATGCCCAGAGTCCCCCGTGCCTCGGAAAGCACGTTAAGCCGTTGCTCCCAGCTGTCATTCGTGGATCTTTGACAGTCGTTACGGGTCGTCAGAAGCCCGAAAGTCTGACAACCAGTCTTGCCAAGGGGTGTATACCATGTTTTACGCAAATAAATATTCTATTCTATTCTATCTTATTACTCAGTTACTGGGTTGTGGAGGTCAGATAGGCAGTCGCTCTATGTAAAATACTGGTATTCAGCTGCATCCGGTTAGACTGGAAGCCGACCCTAACATAGTTGGGAAAAGGCTAGGCAGATAAATAGGCAATCATGTCATTTGGTTTAAATAGGTTTTTATTTTTAAGATCTGGCGAGAACGAGATTGCATTCAAATTTTTCAAACTGAACAGACAGCTGTGTTGCTGGGGAGTTTGTTGCGCCACTTCTTCTTCCCAGCTAAAGCACTAGGAAGTGGCGAAGGGTGGGCGTTTTGGGGGACTGTCTTATGTAATTTTGACGTTCGAAAAGTGCTGATTCTCAGCCTAGTTTGAATAAATGACTTTTGATTTGATTTGCATTCCCTAGTTCTCACATATATGCAGAAGCAACAGATATAATGTACCCAGGATTTTGTAATATCTATATTTAAAAGAGTGTCCTTGGAGTTTCTTGCCTGTTCTTCTCCACAGAGATCTATACTGCGTTCGCGATTTAGTTTCCAAACATGTAAACAAATATGTTTTTGGAAAAACCACTTTAACATCGACGCATAAAGTTCAGTTTCCGCAAAATCTTTTATGACTTTTTCAATAATAAGAGTCATTCTGAAATCAACTTAATTTACACTGTCATAAGTTAATATCCGTTTGAATGAAAATAACAGTAATTAGAAAAAAGGATTCTATTAAACTTTACGTTTTGGAATGGGCAACTAGCTTCAAGTTTCAGACCGACTCATTGACAATTCAAAATTGCCTTTAAATGGTTAAATTTATATAAATGGTTTTAGTTTTACCTGCAAAAACAGCGGCATAGTGAAACTTTTAGCACACTCAGTACATATGTACGGTCTTTCTCCAGTGTGGACCCGCTGGTGATACTTCAGAGCTGCGTTGGACTGCGTTAATGAGAGAAAATAATATCATTTAATAACAAACACCTCTATTATTTATCAAACAGCTGTAATAGTTATCATATAACTCTATTCTTTGGCAAACAACTTGTATTTCTTTACCAAACCACTCTATTCTTTACCAAACATCCAAAGATTTAAACAGTTAGATTGACAATGACATTAAATTAGTATTGTCTACTAGCTGCGCCCCGCGGTTTCACCCGCGTAAGTCTCGATACCGTGGGAATATCGGGATAAAAGTATCCTATGTGTTAATTCAGGTATTTGTTTGCCAAATTTCATCCAAATCCATTCAGTAGTTTTTACGTGAAAGAGTAACATCCATCCATCCATACTTACAAACTTTCGCGTTTATAATATTATAGTTTGAAGTTAGATTGTCTCACTCACTCACACTGATAATCGTATCTATTGTTCCATGCGGGATGTGTGAGCTCATTCTGCTCTTTAAGGACACTTTTCGCACGACCTAAGGACGATGAGGGTACATCTAACGATTTTAATCTTTACAAACATCTCTATTTCTCTATTCTTTACCAAACAACTCTATTCTTTACTAAACCGAGGTATTCTTAACCAATAATTGGTAAACCATTATTGTACAATACAATACAAGTCAACGTCTCAAGCGCGTATTTTGCGTACAGGTGGGAGAATTATTCTTTTGTTAAAACAAAAGAATAATTCTCCCACCTGTACGTCCTGTACCTGTCTGTGCCAGACTACTATCCTTTACCAAAAAACTCTATTTCTTTACCAAACTACTGTATTCTTTACTAAATAACTCTACGTTTCACCAAACAACTTTATTATTACCAACCAAAAACAACTCACCGCATATCTCTTCCCGCACACTTCACACACAATGTTCTTCGCGTTGTGGTGAGCTTTGGTCTTCTTTTCCTTCTTAATTTGGGGTTTTACTTTGGGCTCCGGCCGAGGCACCTCCTCCTTAATCACATGCTCGTAGATCTAGAAGAAGATTGAGTTAATTCAGTACTCAAGTTTAAGAACCCCATTTTTTTATTTCCTCGTCTACCCTATCCCACTCCTGGCCACAAAATACCAGTGTTCCGAAAATATCTGACAGTCCGCTGTGCAGGGCCTGCATGGAGGACGACGAGACAGCAGCTCATGTGCTACTACACTGCCCGGTGGTTGCAACATACAGGGCAAAGTACTTCGGTAACCCAGGTACCCTAAGTGAGATGGTCAGTAACACCAAGGCGTTGCTGGCCTTCTTGGAGGAGCTGGGGTGGATCGAATAAGTGATTTCCCACCCGTACGCATAATACGCGCTTTGACGTGGAGTTGCGGATACCAGCCTGTATTACCTATTACCTAAATATCTGATGTAAATGTAAACAAATGGGTCAGAAAATTATTTGACTTTGACTTATGTGGATCACTTACAAATTGAGTGCTTTGATTTGATTACCTATTTGAATACAACCCAAAATATTTTACACTTCATACGCACAATGGTCCACCTTAGAGACTACGTGTGGAAACCAAACCCAATAACATAGATATACATTATACATACTATCTCGTTGCCCTCTCCCTCCACAGCGTTCTCGGTCCCCACATAGTCATGTTCCTCCACATAGTCCTGTTCCTCCACATAGCCATGTTCTTCCACATAACCATGTTCTTCTACGTAATCATGTTCTTCTTTGATCTCAATGTGGTTCTCGCCATAGTGCTCTATGCACGCCTGCTCCGTACTGAATATAGCTTCGCACTGCGGACAGAAAATTGTCATAGAAAAATCCAAATAATAATATACCAAGCATGTTTTTAAAATAAATGTTTAAATCGTAAACACTGCACATTGCTGCTCAAGAGACAGGCCTGCCTAGATTGGGGCCAAATGTTTGTAATCTTTTTAGCAATAATAATAGTCCTACAGACCAAATTTCAGCCATGGCGATCAACCTCAGCAGCGACTAGCCTTCAGCGCAGGAGATTTTAGTGCAGCCATGTGTGTACAGACACAGGTGCACTCTGTTCCTCACTCTGTGTCCTCAGGGACGGCACTCACTCGCTCCTTAGGTAATACGGGCTGGTATCCGCAACTCCACGTCAACGCGCGTATTTTGCGTACGGTCACTCGCT
Source organism: Lithophane socia (assembly GCA_947522985.1). Taxonomy (NCBI): domain Eukaryota; kingdom Metazoa; phylum Arthropoda; class Insecta; order Lepidoptera; family Noctuidae; genus Lithophane; species Lithophane socia. Next base: position 926,211 of record OX383281.1, on the reverse strand, counting down.
CCTTTAGACGTCTCTATTAGGCGCAGGCCACACGGCCTTGCGTCGAACCGGGAATCAAACCCAGAACCTCATGATCAGTAGCGCTTGCGACCGCTAGTCTAACAAGGCAGTCTGGCTGTATAACATCTTGCTAAAAATCACCATGTATCATGGAGTACTTCTTAGAAAGGTTTTTTGTATATGTATATTACTGGTATAAGTACCAAAGATTATTGAGTATGGCACCACTGTAGAGTTGTTATTAGGAGTACCTACTACATTCAGAATTAGATGTAAGTATAGGTACAAATTGTAATACAATTTTAGGAACAAAACGGTGTAGTCGCCTGATCCCTAGAAGCTGAAGTTAGAATGCTTATGGTACCCTTCATACTGCGGTAGATTGATCAATTATTGGTAGGTTAGGTAGGCAACCTAGTAACTACACCCCTTGTCAAATGAAGCCGACAACACAGTATTCTACTCATTTGACTTTTTAAGTGACAGACATAATCAGTCATCCTCCGATTTACTGGAGCACCCAACCACGAAGAAAACCAATAATTCTTCACCAGATTCCCCCAAAAACATAGAAAAACTATAAATAATCACATTCATTTCGAACTTACCACACCACATTTATATTCCTTTTTCTCCTTTTTGAGAGAGTGATCCCTTTCCAAATGCCCTTTTAGCTCGTCTTCTGTTGGAAATGTTTCCCCGCATTCACAGATAATATAGTGGATGCTCACAAAAGAGCAATAGAACATATCGTCCGACATAGTCGAAGATTTTTCAAGCACAGATTAGTAATTTAATGATAAAACTGATATTAATTTTCTATGCTTCCGCCATCTTAGTTTCTATTTTCTGTGTGGTGTTGTTAGTGATGCGATGTGATTTGTGATGTGAGTCACTCATCATGAGTGAGGTGTTTTGACAAGTCGATTATTTCAATGGCAATAATTTGATTAAAAAATATCATTAAAGCGATTTTTAAAAGGGACCGATTTTTTGTTAAGAATTAAAGGCGAGAATGATCTTATTTGATTTTCGTAAACGAGAATTGCCAGGCTGCCAGCCGGTTTAACGCACTATTGCGTGTAGGCAAGGCACACATGCATATGTGTGATAAATCGCCTGGAGATTCATTTAGCTGTGGTGAAAAAGCTTACCTATAAATTATTAGTTAAATAAAAACTAGATCATTTAAAAAACACAACACAATAAACACATACGTGGGGACTATTTTTCAATTGTAAGTTTTTGTTTTCAGCCCAACAGATTTTTTCATTATTTACTTTGTTTTTCATTAACTCGAATAAATAGCAAAATAAACTTTCTATTGGAGTTTTGGCATAATATTTGAAATAATTACTATTTACTTATCCAACTTTGTCAAAAATTTTAGAACGATTAATGAACACCAGACTTACTAAATTCCTTGAACAAAATTCTCTTTTATCTCCATCACAGTTTGGCTTTCGATCTGGCAGGTCAACAGCTGAAGCCGTCCACGAACTAACAAATCACATAGTCAACAAACTAGATAATAAAAAAAAGACCGTAGCCATTTACCTAGATTTAGCTAAAGCATTTGACACAGTATCTGTTCCTATTTTGGTTAAAAAATTAGAGAATATGGGTGTAAGAAGTCTACCACTTCAACTGTTCATAGACTATTTGTCTGACAGAACTCAAACTACTAAAGTAGATAATTGGATTAGTGACGAACTTCCTAATCAGTACGGCGTTCCACAAGGTAGCATTCTTGGTCCAACGTTATTCCTAGTTTATATAAACGATTTATGTGACATCAAACTGCATAACGGTAAAATCATCACTTTCGCCGATGATACTGCCTTGATTTTAGATGCTAACACGTGGGATGAGGTTAAAATTTATGCCCAACAAGGTCTTGATAAGGTCTATCTCTGGTTATATTCCAACTTGCTTACCCTCAATGTGGATAAGACAAAATTCATGACATATTCCCTTAGACCCCAGGATCATTCATTTCATTTCATTTATTTATTTCACTAACAATTTTTACAGTGTATCGAAATTTTACACTAAATTATAAAATTAAAAATTAAAACAATTACAATATAAATCCTAAGTATAACAGAAATCAAATAAATTAATTAAAACGTAAAACATTTGTAATTCCCTGATAAAATATATTAATAAGTTAAATGTGAAAATAAAAATAAAAATCTCAAAATAAATAAATTATCATTCCACCAATATGTCAAAAACTAATTAAATATACATGTCAAAAGTATAATCAAAATGCAAATAAAAATAATGATGTTATAAGACGATATATGTCAAATAAAGAATGTAAAACAAAGTCCAAAATAATAATGTCAAAAATAATTATTAAAAATATTACCCATACAAATGTCCAAAATAAAAATACTGCCAATTCATAGAAAAATGTCAAATATAATAATATAATGTCAATAAAAATAGTGTAATCATAATTAAAATCTACTTGTATGTGTCACAGAGAAACTCCTCAAGGGTGTAATAGCACTTTTTTATTAAAAATGATTTTAGCTGTTGCTTAAACTGATTCAAGTTGTATATCGACTTAAAGTGTACAGGTAGTTTATTAAACAGTTTAACTGACTGGTAACCTGCAGCATGACTGACTACTTTTAAATGAGGTTGCATCTTATTTTGTAAGTCCCTACGCCTAGTAGCTTCCCGCTTACTTCTTTCCTCTGGTGTGTCGGAATTCTGCAGCCTTTTCATGAGATCAGTGAGAAGAACTAAAATATACAAACATGGAACCGTTAGTATCTGAAGTTCTTTAAAGTACTCCTTACACGATACCCACTGTGGAATTCTCACCATGGTTCTTATTGCCCTTTTTTGTATAATGAAAGCTGTAATTATATTGTACGCGTAACTACCTCCCCATAGAGTGATACTATACTGTGTTTGATTCTACAAGCGAGTAATAAACCACTTTTAAATGCTGAATAGCGATCACATCTCGAAGACTTCTTAGGGCATAGCAAGCTGAGCTAATTGACCTTTCTATAGCTGTCAATTCTTTTTTCCAGTTTAGACTTTCGTCAATGTGAATACCTAAGAATTTTACACTGTCCACCAATGTTATTGTATTTTCATTCAATACTTTGTCTATTTTTTCTTTGTTTCTCGACGTCGGCGTCCTAAATAACATAGCATTCGTTTTACTGACATGATCAACCAAACTTCAATTTTAAAGTCCACTCATGTACTCAACTCTCCAACTCACTCATCAACCATTGTTCTTGTCCTGTATTAGTTCAAACTAATTCTATCAAATATCTTGGTATAATCATAGATAATCGACTCAGTTTCCAACAACACATTGAATCCCTGGTTAAAAGAATCCGAAAATTAATCTACATTTTTAAAAAATTAAGACATATATCTGACACATCAGTTATTAAGACAGTTTACTTTGCACTATGCCAGTCTTTGCTTGTATATTGCATTACCAGTTGGGGCGGTACCTCTAAAACTTTTTTGATAAATTTAGAGAGAGCTCAAAGAGCTATATTAAAAGTTAATTGCTTTTTCCCAATCCTCTATCCAACCTTCGATCTTTACCAACACTGCCAAGTGCTAACAGTCCGGCAGTTGTTCATTCTCATGACAGTACTAAAAAAACACACTGAACTTCCCTTAGATCACGATTTATCAACACAAAATAGACGGTCAACAAATGTTTGTTCAATCATCCGTTATAATACTAGTTTCTCCCAAAAGCTTTTCTGTTTTCTTGGCACTTTTCTTTATAATTCAATTAATAACAAAATATCTATCTACACTCATACAAAAACTATTTGTAAAAGAAAAGTACGCTCTTGGCTATTAAATCTGGACTACATTGCCACTGAAAACCTCAGACCAACAACTGAAAACTTAATAAAACCAATTTCTTAACACCCATACAATAACACTCACACACCTACACTTACAAACATTCAATACACTTATTCATCATTCATTCATTATTCATTTCCATTATTATTATTTTTTTTCTTTGAAGCTCATTATTATTTCATTTTCTTATTTAAGATTCAGTTTCTATTTTTTTAAATTATTCAATCTTTTGATACCTACATTTATACATTATCTTGACTCTACTAAGAGAGCCGGGTGATCTGTAACTCAGGATCCTCCTACAACAGACACCTTTCTGTATTTAAGATTGTGCATCTCATTAACCTGTGCCTGTAATATGATGTTGAGATAAATAAAGATTTATGATTATGATTATGATTATTTACGACTCGATTTTTCACTTTTCGAGATTGTGCATCTCATTAACCTGTGCCTGTAATATGATGTTGAGATAAATAAAGATTTATGATTATGATTATGATTATTTACGACTCGATTTTTCACTTTTCGACATTTGTTTAGTAACGTAAAATACATCACTATCTTAACTCTGAATAGTCGTGAGTGTTTTATATCCTAATTTCAGGTGATTTTCAGGCTTACGCTAAACAAGCGTAGAATTAAAGTTAATTGTACTAATTATTTAAATATTATTTTTCCCTTCGTCAATTTGTAATTTCAAATTGTATTTTGTTTAAATAATTAATAAATACCTTTTTTGACACTGTATTTGTATTTTGACTGAAGAAATGTCAATATCTTTTTTAATCTGTGAGCCAAGTGAGCTACTTGTTTCAATATTTTTGTTTGTTTTTTGGTGAATTTTTCGTTAATTTTGTGTGAAAAATGTGAATTTGATCAAATATCATGGAAGATTTACTAGCATGTCGGGTCTGCCTCGCTACCAGCGTAAATCTGTACGATTTGTACAAATACAAGCTCAAAAATCTATTCGAAATATTCAGTGGAATTCAAGTAAGTTTGTTGTTATTTTTTATATTGTTTATGTCTAAGTTATGGTTTTGATTACATCCTACCTAAGACCAACTATTTGGTCTGAGTATTCTACTACTTTACTAAAAAGCGTGATTTTTCGTATGAAGTTTCGATAATTTACAAAGGAATTCAAATCTCATACAAGGGGTATGTATTACCCAGGAACTGAGTTGATGAGGTTCGATAGCCAATCGCTCCATGTAAAATACTGGTATTCAACTGCATCCGGTTAGACTGGAAGCCGACCCCAACAAAGGGATAAGACTAGGCAGATAATGAGGCAATCACAGCCACTATCAGCCTATAGCAGTACACTGCTGGACACAGGTTTCCAATCGTATGCCATTCTTCTTGCTATATCTTCAGCTAATCTCGTTCAGCTGCTACCAGCCACTCTGCAAAGAGTGCACATAATAAAAAATATAATAGACAAATCTATATTTTTTAGGGTTCCGTACCCTAAGGGTAAAACTGGACCCTACTACTAAGACTCCGCTGTCCGTCCGTGTGTCTGTCTATGAGAGGAGAGAGGATGCCTATGTCCCAGCAGTGGGAACTTATAGGCTGATTATGTATGTATGGTTATGATATGGAAAAAAAACAAATTTTACAGGTGTCACCAGCGGATAACTACCCACAATACCTATGCAGTTACTGCAGTGCGTTGCTCCTCAAATGCGATGCCTTCAGGGAGAGATGTCGGAAGTCACAGGAACTCATGAAGTATGCAGAAATGAAGAGTCGGCTTGTAAGTATGTTTGTGAATGGGCGCCGTCAGTTGGGACTGGTCACCTCTTAGCGGAGAGTTATGAGGAACAGGGTGTCATCCTCTATACTATAAAGGATGAGTGAACCTAATAGAGTCTATAGAAAAGGGAGGATCCTCCGACCAGACGGGTGTCGAGTCTGGTGGGCAACTGTTAATGTCTGATACTGTGGATGCTGATAGCCTAGACCAGTGACAATCGCTTCGAAAGCGTTTCTTATTTCTACAACGACTTTCAACAGGATTGACATAAGCTTTTCGATAGCTTATGTCAGTTCTATGCATTTCGCCTTTTCAATCATTGTTAACGCCGATAGAATGTCACTTTGTCTAGGGGCTCTGGATTTTCTGGGACACACGACAACATCACGCCTGTATTCCGAAGGGTTAAGCAGAGGTGCACTTATAGTACAGCCACATTTCACCAGTTATGTGTTGAGTGTGTTATATATGGCATTTCGTTTAATTTGTGATTGTTTTGTTTGTTTTCATTTGTTAATGTCGCAACACATTACGCAACTAATCATTTGTTTTTGGCCTCTCATCCATAGATAACTGTCTAATATTCTTGTAGTTAAATACGAGGCTTTTGGCTTATTTGTAGTTTTAGTAAATGTCATTTTTTATTTTGTATTGTGCGTTTAGTTTGTGCAGAATAAACAATTTTTCTTTCTTTCTTTTTTCTTTTTTTTATATTGGCTTACTAATCCATACTTTTCAAATTCTGTTTCAGTTGACAACGTCACAAATACACTCGATAGCTGTATCCAACCACACGGCACTGCCCCTCTCCATATCAACCCCAGAGTCCACCACCATATCAAACTTACACATTAAGACGGAGGAACCTGTAACTGATATAATATTCTTTAAGGAAGAAATTGACTTCAGTGATGAAGAGCCTCTGGCCAATAAGGTGAGGTTTTATTTCAAATCAAATCATTTATTCCTTTGCAAACATGGGTAAATTTGTACATAGGTCTTGTCATAAAGTAAGTTCTCCATGTTTTGCCGTCACATGGGCATGTAAATCTTAATAAATTAGTATCATTTAAAAAAAATAACATTAGAGATATCATTACAAATTAATGTCAAATCATTTGAATTTCAATAAATAGAAAATGTGATATTAATATTACATCAATATCATTGGCTACAATAATAACTATGTCAAAAACATAGATACAATACAAGCAGGTCAATTTAAATAAGTAAAATTAAGAACACGGTGACCGATGAATTCTCCATACAAACGTAATACCAAAATCATTTGCAATTTGAGAATATTTCCACCATATTGTGTTGTTATTCGGATTGAGACAGTATTTATATAGGCTTCTAAATCCTTTTTTTTTTTCAAAAACCTACCTAAAGTAAAGTTATAGCGAATTGAATTTCGAACATTTTTACAGCGTAAATGACATGTTTTCATACTGTTTTTTCTGTATTATAAACAACAATATTGTTACAGCAGAAGCACAGCCTATATTATCAAGTTACAAATTATCGATAAAGAATTGGAAAAAAATTAGGTTTTCATTAATCATTTTTGGTATTACGGAACACATCCAAATTTCTCATAAAAATTCAATAGAATTTTATTCGCTTCACGCGTGTCAATGTGTGCGTGGTCGTGGTAGCTGTCTGTATCGCTCCGACAGGCACATTAGCGTAACGTGCCTCTACTACACGCGGGGTTTGTGTGGGATTCTTTCGGGGTGTTTGTTATCTTATCAGTGAAGTTTTGTTTTGTTTACGGACTTGGAATATTTCTTACGATTTTGATTTGGTTGAAGACATGGACTCCAGACGTTGGGATTTGGGATGTACTTACTTATCTCACAGTAAGTATTACCCAATGATATAGGTACCTATTATAACGTTATAGGTACCTCTTTAGCTACTAATTGTTTACTTATAAACTCAGCCTAAGAAAATAAAGACATTTTTGAAGTGAAAACTTCTTTAGGCGCGTTGAGCACTTTTTGGGTGAACAAAAATCATGGAACTCGCGTCATCGTCACCGCCAGTGCCCGTCCACACGACGTCACGACAGCGCCGCCGCCGCGCCTCTAAACTGTTGACACGGCACCACAGCCACGCCGCGACCGCGCCGCACCATTCCACTTGATCGCCGGCTGCTTGCAAAAGTGCAAGCTACCGGCAGCGGCGCGGCGACGGTGCGGCGGCAGTGCGCCACCGCCGCACGGCATAATTATATCAAGAACTCAACACTTGAAAGTGATGTTTGTCCAGCGTACCCGGGGTAGGGTGATTTGTTTGGACAAGTGCGGCTTTATGGTCTCGGCCTCGGTACGGTTTTTGATCGAACTTTTTTGTGAAATTCCTATTACATAGTATACATACATTACATTGATAAAACTAAAATGAAAAGTTCAAAGTCGTTGAAGTTTATATTCACTTTTAGTGCCAAGCACCCGGCTCGCAGGTAGAACATAAGGTAACAAGCCAAATCCTATAAATCTGCGTGTTTTGTGTGGATCTTTGAGACTACATTATGTATTCTGATAATTGTATTTTTTGTAAATAATTCGTTCAGTCGATAATTAACCCTACACGACTTCATCACATTTCGACTTATATTTTTTAAATTATGGATTATCATTATCTCTGAAGTAAGAACCTAAACAAAAGTTTTGTCTTTTACTAATAGGTACTTTGCTAATGTACACTTTTATTATTTGACTTGTATTCAGTTTTTCCTAGTCACAATATTTAAAGTTTAGTAGGTAAAAGAAATAAATAAGTACCTACTTACTGAAATAACAAAGAAAAGCCTAAGTTTTTTAAAGTTGAGGCCACCCACCCTAAAGAAAATAAATAAACTTGTACAGACTTTAAATAAAGACAATAATAATAAATATATCCCAATCCTAATAATTTATAATTACGCGCCGTGGGTGGTCAACTTTAGCGCCGCCCGTTCGTCTGTCGATTTCCAAGGCCACTCTCGATAACGATGCATAGGTACACACGGCTACACATCAAGCTATACATTTCCAGTATAAGCTGACCTCGCATTGTACGGAAATCCTATACAATGCGAGATCAGCATAAACTGGAAATGTATAGCTTGATGTGTAGCCGTGTGTACTAGGTAGGTACCTTATTTGAATGAAGTAAGTACCTATCTACTTACTAGATTTTCTCTACGAGGCGTAGATCTTGAGATCCTAACTTTATATCCATACTATAATATTATAAACTTGAAAGTAACTCTGTCTGTCTGTCTGTCTGTATGTTACCTTTTCGCGCCCAAACCACTGAACGGATTACGATAAAATTTGGCAAGGAAATAGATGGCCGCCCGGGGAAGGACATAGGTTACTTTTTATCACGCAGGTGACGCCGCGGGCGGATGCTAGTATAAACATTTATAATATTAGTAGGATTAGTGATATGTATATATATACATAATATCACTAATCCTACTAATATTATAAATGTGAAAGTTTGTGTGTTTGTTACTCAATCACGTAAAAACGGCTGAATGGATTTGGATGAAAGGCAAACAGATAGTTTATAACCTGGATTATTTATTTATTTATTTATATATACTTTATTGTACACCAGAAAATACATTGCGAAAATAAATAAATTTAAAACTATAAAACATACAATGGGCGGCCTTATCGCTTTCTGTGATCTCTTCCAGGCAACCTTAGAATGGACAGTGATTGCGTGGACATAAAAAATGGGGTTGTCATTGGTGCAAAATAATAAGTAGGTACTTAAACTTACCAATAGATACAATATACTATAATAGATATATATATACGTAGGATAGTTTTTATCCCGATATTCCCACGGGATCGAGACTTACGCGGGTGAAACCGCGGGGCGCAGCTAGTAGATATATAAAACTCGTGTCACAGTGTTAGTTGCCATACTCCTCCAAAACGGCTTGACCGATTGTTATGAAATTTTATATGTATATTCGGTGGGTCTAAGAATCGGTCGTAATTTATTTTTCATACCCCTAAGTGGTATGTAGGCTAGGTAGGTAGGTAGGGTAGGCAGGTACTTAGTGCTACCCGTGCGAAGCCGGAGCGGGCAGCTAGTAATATTATAAATTCTAAACTATTCGAAAGTGAGGTTGTTTGTTTATTTATTTGTTTGTTACTCTTTCACGCTATAACGGCTGAACGGATTTAGATGAAATTTAGCACATAGGTAGACCATTACTTGGAATAGGACATAGGATACTTTTTATCCCGATATTCTTACGGAATCAAGACTTACGCGGGTGAAATCGAAGGGCGCAGATAGTAATCTAATATCTTGAGATATTGACATGGTAAAGAAATTTCCAAAAAACGCATTACTAGTCTATACATTCAATAACGATTCCCCAAATTAGTCAACAAAAATATAGCAAATAATGAACATACCTAATTATTAATAATAAATATAAAAGCCGATTGAACGACTCGATAAGAATGAATGGCAAATAATAATATCTACTTATCTCTTATCTCACCACGCACACTTACACGGCGGCGCACCGAACGAAGTTTGCACGAACTCCAAACTGTAGTTGAGAGCATCATACGGTGGCCCCTTAAGAACAGAAATAATTTATTTTACCAAAGATGTCAATATATCAATATATCAAAAAATCGAATTTAACGGTATCCGTGGGAGTCTGCTTCGCTGGTTCACATCGTACGTGGAAAATAGAACTCAGAAGGTTGTGGTCCAGGGGTTTTCCTCCGATGTGATAAGCGTGACATCTGGTGTACCGCAGGGCTCAATTCTGGGTCCACTGCTTTTCGTTTTATTTATAAATGATGTAAACACATGCTTTAGGAACTGCAGTTTTTTGTTGTATGCTGATGACCTTAAAGTGTTTCGTAAAATAAGTTCAACTGATGACTGTGTTAAATTGCAGGAGGACCTGGATCGTTTTTCTGCCTACTGTCTAGCTAATAAGCTGCAGTTGAGTTTACCCAAGTGTAAATCTATCTCTTTTACCAAAAAAGTTTATGTCGTTCATTCCACATATTCGCTCTGTAGCACAAATTTAGAAAAAGTTTCCTTAATTAAAGACCTGGGTATACTCTTTGACTCAAAGTTGCACTTTGATGCTCACGTTGATCACATCACAGCTAAGGGTTATCAATTTTACGGCTTTATAAGGCGGACCTGCAACCTATTTAAAGAACCTTCCACATTTTTACTACTATACAAGTCACTCATAAGATCTCAACTGGAATATGCCACGTGTGTATGGAACCCACATTATGATAAATACTGTGACCAGCTTGAATCAGTACAAAGTAAATATCTTCGTTTTCTAAACTACACTTTTTTTAAGAAACGGTCTTCATATCATACTCTTCTAGAAAAGTTCTCTTTGTCAACTCTTAAATCAAGGAGACTGTATCTTGATCAATCATTTTTATATAAAGTCTGTCGAAATGAATTTGATTGCATTAACCTCATAAACCAAATCTACATTCGCATACCTAGTCGTTCCCAACGTATTCGCGATACTTATACTCATAGTTTATTTGCCCCCAAGCCTTGCAGGACTAACGCAGGCGAACGAGCTCCTTTAAGGCGTATTATGAAAAGTTACAACGATAATTTTGCTGATGTTGACTTGTTTGCTTTGTCACTTGCACAATTCAGGAAGCATATCTGTGAAAAAATTGTTCACACCTCCTCATAATGCCAAGATTGCACAGATTTGTTTGTTTATTCTTAACCGGCTTCGTAAGTTTTCTTTCGAATGAGGTTCACTCCGAATTTGAGGTATTTAAATTTTGCTTAATTTAATTTGGTTTCGAAGTCGGTTGTTAAAAGTTTGTCTCACCTTTTACTAAGTGTTGTGTAAATCACATTATAATAGTTAAATTTATAGTGTTTTCTTAAGTTTGCTTGTACCTAATTAAGTTTTTTACAAAATTATTTTGTGGATAACGGTGCTGGTTGCGTTATTACCTAAATGTTCCTTAATTATGTTGTAGTATTAAGCATTATTACGCAATTGTTTGTTGTCCTAAAGAAATAAAAATAAAATAAAAATAAAATAAAAAATATCAAAATAAAGAGGAGCTCGTGGCTATGTAATAACAGCCGCTCGAGTCGATCCATCGGGTTAAGCTACGCTTGCCGAGGTTGGTCCGTGGATGGGTGACCATTTTCACATATCGAGACTCCTCCGTGCCTCGGAAAGCACGTTAAGCCGTTGGTCCCGGCTGTCATTTGTGGATCTTTGACAGTCGTTACGAGTCGTCAGAAGCACGAAAGTCTGACAACCAGTCTAACCAAGGGGTATCTTATTACCCAGCTACTGGCTTGTGGAGGTCAGATAGGCATTCGCTCCATGTAAAATACTGGTATTCAGCTGCATCCGGTTAGACTGGAAGCCGACCCCAACATAGTTGGGAAAAGGCTAGGCAGATGACCAAAGATGTCAATACAATTACATTTTAATTTTTACTTCAAAATAGTAGAATTTAGTAGAACTTTATACAGGGTGTATCAGAAAAGTGTGGTAGTTTTTTCTTATAGTACACACACATTTCGCCAGTTATGTTTAATTCCCATGTAATAGGGGGCGAGCCTATTGCCATCAACCAGTGGCGTGCCTAGGGTTCAAAACCAGAGCAAGCCGGCAGATTTTTAAAGATTAAAAAAAACAGACAAGTGAGCGATTTACGGATGAAGAAGAGTTCTACATATTATTTCAGGTAGTACGGAATTGTCGTAAGCGCCATCTATTAACGAATGCGCGTAACCCCACCGCTTCGCAGGACCTTTTCACCATAATAACTTTGTCAACGCTAGTCACATAAAAAATATTCTATCAAAAGCCGCTAGATGGCCCCAAATTATCGATTTGTTGTTTTAACTAAATTTAAGTTTTAAGTCGATTGAAAATGTTAAATAAGATATTACATTGGGTATATCACATTTTATAATTAATCATAATGACAATAGCCAACTCTAATCTTTATTTCAAAACGCCTTTATTTCAAAGAATATCTTCGATACGAAAATTATTGTGTTTTGTGATCTTGATGAGATGTATTCTAATAAGTTGTTTGTTTTTTAGTGGTTTACCAAAACTACAATTGCCATACAAACACCACTATACAAATTTTGATGTCTTTCGTGGCACCAGCTAGGCTACCTAAGTTTGGTCATACTCTTAACTTTATACATACTGAACAATCGAATGCCAATTTCAATATATTCTTCGACTGACAAAAATACCTACCTAATTGTTTATATTTCCGAGTTATAGTAATTTGGGGTTGATTACGGTGAAGCAAACAGTTACTTAATTACTGTCAGAAAACTCAATGTATTTACATACCTTTTCGAACACAGTTTCCAAATTCACATTTTGATGATAAAAACACTACTAAGCATAAGGAATGACATAGCCGCAATAACTATCACATCATTTTAAATAATAAAACTAGGTAATTCATTACCTCAATTGAAAAATAAAATACTGATCTCGAAATATTATTTCAAAACAATAACAAATTGAGTCGCTTCGCGGACTTGTAACTCACTTCACTTTACGCGGGTCAACATCGCGGCTAGTGCATTTGCGCGAACTTCAAACACACGATTCGTTCCATTCATAAAAACTCAAAAGCCGGGCTTAAATATTAGAACATTTTGCAAAATAAGTACATTCTAATAGTATCGACAACGTACGCATTTTCAATGCAAAAATGAGAGGTCTAGAAGCTGGCTTCTGCACCGTTGCCGCAAGCGTGTGTGAGCGAGAAAGATGCAATGTACTACAGAATTGACGTCTTCATTCATGGATGCGATCTCGCCTAGCGCTATAGTGTTAGAGCGAGATCGCAACTGTGGCAGTTTGGCAACGGTGCATTGTTTGTACTTATAGCGCGCGGCTGGTGCAGCGCGAAGTTTTTATGTTATTATTCTTATCAATTCTTGCGACATGAAGGATTGACTTGGAAGTATAGAGTAGTTTTTTTTTTTAATTGATTGGCTCAGTTTTTAAGGCAAGCCGGGCTTTTCAGCTTGTATGGCAGTCCCGCCGCTGCCATCAACCGAGCATAAATATATACTAAGGGCTGCTACTGAGAAATTCCTGATAGAAAAACACAATAACACTTTGTCTGACCCGGGAATCTGACCCAGTACCTCATGCTCAGCAATAGCGCTTGCGACCACTAAACCAACGAAGAAGTCAAAACAAAAAGCTAGAGTACTGCTGAGCATGAGGTCCTGAGTTCGATTCCCGGGTCCGGCAAAGTAATATTGGGTTTTTTCATCGGGAATTTCTCAGTAGCAACCCAGAGTTTGGTAGTTGGCGGTGTGGCACCCCCGCGCCTTGCACGCGGCGCCGTGTGGCCTGCGACTGAGAGAGCCACAGCGAGTGTCTGTGTGCCCTGCGGATCTGAGTGGACAGAGTGCATCTGTGTCTGTCACTCCGGCACTATATCTCTGAGCCGAAGGCTAATCTCTGCTGAGGTTGATCGCCATCAGTCTGGAGAACTGAACGCCAATTCTGGTACTTAATAAAATATAAGTAAAAATCTTTTTAAAAACAAGCTTTAAATTAATTAAAAAGAATTTTCCCATGGCCACCTTCCGGCTCCATCATCAGACCCTGAACACCACCTGTGTCAAAGCACTGGTTAGTACATAGCCCAATGAGTCCAAACACGATGGTGCTATCTTGTTTAATTGAGGAGTTCCTATACCTAACTTCCGGTTCCATCATCAGACCGCATGATATCATTTATTCAAAATGTCTCGGTAGTTATATAAGTATCCCAAGTTTCAGCTCAGTCGTGTCAGGAAGTGCTTGTAAAATTGGAGTAACCGGAAACACATACGAACAGAGCAAGCTAATATAAAGCTTGTAATAAAAAATGTTCACATTCAACTCGCAATCTGCCAAACTTGTCAAAAATGTTGGCAAATTGATTGTATTTTTGACAGATTGCGAATGAGATGCGAATGCTAACGTTCATAAACGTTACAGGAATAGCCCCGCTGTTATTATTATTAATTTATTAATTAAAGGTTAAGAAGAAGGAGCGAGATACTGGCATAGAAGTGGAGGTGCCACCTTTAGACAATGATGGTGATGGTGATTACAATGACTATGATGACCGAATAGATTATGATATGAACGCGTCTAACGTGGTCGGATGTGACACGGATTTTGACATCCCTAGTAATGAAATTGAGGTAAGATTTTTTTTTTCGCGATTTCGTTGTTGGTCCCTTAGTGAAAGTTATTCAGAATGATGAGTATAAAGACTCCTTAAAAGGATGCCCATGAATTAAATATCAGCTTGTATACAGGGTGTAAGGACCAGCTCTCCGCAGACTGATGGGATGAATTCAGCATATCATAATAAGACGACCGGTACATGAAATTATTTCAGGAACGTTATGGGAATCATGATTTGTGTTATTACCTCACACGCAATGTATCGTTACCGTGGCAAAACGTACGTAGCCGGGCGCGCTCGCGCCATGTGATTTATCAATGTAAATTCTAAGCTCCACGCGTCGTTCGCTATAGTATTTTAACACCCATTGCTGATTTTTATTATTTTAGCTGTATTATTTACAAAAATGCAGTACTGCGTACAGATAATGTTATTTTACATTGAAATAAAGGAATAATAACTGAAAAAAAAGCAAAATTTCATGAGAAAATTTCCAATGGAATATGATTTTAAATAAGGAGCTGAATGCTTCCAATTAATTTGCGGAGGGCTGTTCCTTACACCCTGTATATATAAATATCAGCAGAAATTAAAACACGTAAATATTCTAATATAATAAAACAAAATAAATAAGACAAACAATGGGAAAACATTACCATTGTAATGTACTGTTAGCTTCTTACGAATGTTTTCGAACTTCATTCATTCATTCATTCATTCATTCATTCTTTCCAGGTAATATGTTTGACAAAAGAAGAGCAATTGAAAGAAGTACTAGAGAGAAAGGACTCGTATAATTATATAAACTCATTTTATAAATGTGAGCATTGCTATAAAGGGTTCATTCAAGATGGCACCTACAAGAACCATATGCTGAGGCATGATCCGGTACGTAACTATTGTCCTCTCGCTTTCCTGCTATCTGTGGGAGTGATTTCGTGAAAAGGGACGGAAGTGTGTAACAGGGAGCCGGGGAAGCGCGCGCTATTTGTTTTGAGTTATGAGAGCGCGCGGTGCTAGTTTAGGTGTAACAGGGTGTAAAGTTCACTCATCCACCATAGGAAAGGGAGGATCCTCCGACCAGACGGGTGTTGTGTCTAGCGGGCAACTGCCCAACGATTGATGTTGGGTTTTTGTATATATGTTCACTGCACGGTAAACTTTAATTGCGCGATGTAGGATTTATGTGACGTCAGGATTTTTGTGTGACGTCAGGTCTTTGATGCGTAGTTCGCAAAATCAAAATCAAAATATTTTATTTCACATAAACCTACATGGGCACTTATGAAACGTCAGAAGCTAGGTGCACGGTTCCAATTGGTCGTTTCCTATGGAGAAGAGCCGGCAAGAAACTCCATGGTTACTCTTTTAAAAATAATTGGCTTTTACAATACTTTCAAATTACAGTGTTGGTAGGCATGGGAGGACAATGTAGGCCTTTCAACAACTAAGTACCAGGTACTTAACAAAAATAGAAGATGTTCAATAAATCTACAGTCCAATAAGCCTACAACGTTCTCACATTCACAAAATAGAAAATAATCTATCTAAAAGACTAATGATAATAAAATTAGAATTCAAATAAAAATAAAAACCTATTTAAACCAATTGAAGTGATTGCTATTACAACTGTAACAAATTTGAATAATTATAATCCTGTCCACAAAAGCCACTAAGAGTTGAAATTAATTGCAGGTATATAATGTCAAATACAATGATTATATGTCAAGGATGAATGTAAAGAAAATAAATATGGTAATTTGGGAGCAGTTAATAGACTCTTACATAAATATGCCGTTAATGAGGTACCAGGGAAGCCACATGTGCAGAAGGAATTATTGCCAAACTTCCTTGTCTTCAACGTAGTCTTTAATCTTATAATATGCTTTTTTGATAAGGACACGTTTGATGTGGGTTTTGAACTTTCCATCGCTAAGTTCTGTAACCGACTTTGGCAACTTGTTATAGAAGCGGATACTGTTTATTAGAAATGACTTGCTTGTTTTAGTTAATCTAAATTTGGGTATGACAATTTCATGTCTACTACGTGTATTTATATTATGGAAATCGCTTCTTATTTTGAAAAGTCCTAAGTTTTTGCGAACATACAAAATACTTTCAAAGATATAGAGAGAAGACAGAGTCAATATATCAATTTCTTTGAATTTGTTTCTAAGGGACTCGCGAGGACCCATTTTATAGATCGAGCGGATTGCCCTCTTCTGTAAAATGAAAATTGAATCTACGTCAGCTGCCGATCCCCACAGCAGAACGCCGTAAGACATAATACTGTGGAAATAAGCAAAGTACACTAACCTAGCTGTGGCTATATCAGTCAACTGCCTTATTTTTCTTACTGCATATGCAGCTGAACTTAGTCTACCTGAAAGAGTTCTGATGTGGGCGCCCCATTGTAATTTTGAATCTATTGTAATTCCTAAAAATACAGTTTCCGTGATTGCATCTAGCTTCTTGCCATCAAGTTTTAGATTTAGACCCACTTGAGGTACATTTGGTAATGAGAACCTAATACATTTAGTTTTGTTCGCATTAAGTAAAAGATTATTGGCTGCGAACCATTCCGAAAGAATAGCCAGGCTATCGTTGAAATGTGAGACATCTGTATCTTTTCTATCTATTTTAAAGATAAGAGAAGTGTCGTCAGCGAATAGTATTAAATCCGATAAGTTAGCCATCATGTAAGGAAGGTCATTTATATAAACTAGAAATAAGAATGGGCCGAGAATTGAACCTTGAGGCACGCCCATTTTAACTAGAGACCCCGAGGACGTCACCCCGTTAATATTTACTTTTTGCTGCCTGTTTGATAGATAAGAAAGAACAAGATCAGCAGCTTGTCCACGACCTCCGTAGTGGTGTAATTTACAGATCAGTGTATTGTGGTCAACGCAGTCAAACGCTTTTGAGAGGTCACAGAAGATGCCAATTGCATCCTGGGACTTCTCCCAGGATTCTAAAATGTCACTGATGAGTTTTACTCCCGCGTCTGTCGTCGACCTACCTTTCGTGAACCCAAACTGGTGACTATGTAAAATCCTATTTGAGTTAAAATGTGACAACATCTGGTCTAGCATGATTTTTTCATAGATTTTGCTCAATGCTGGTAATACAGATATTGGTCTATAATTAGAGGGGTCGCTTTTACTACCTGATTTGAATGTGGCGATGTAGATACCACCACACTAGAGTTGGCCGTCAGACAAGATTTGTAATGGTCTTTTCGTTTAAATTTGTCAGAGCGTGTGAGGGATAGAAGACTGGGCTGAACTGAAATTGTTTATTCTGTAAATAGGATATTGGAATCACTTTTACACGTCATATCATATATCATAATATATGATATGAAAAGACCACTAAACAATTCACAGAACAATTTCATTCATATAGAATAAACAATTTCATTCATAGGTAGGAGCCATAGCTCGATTGTGTATAAACGTGGGGTACCTATGAAATTGGCGTTTTTTTTCTCTTAAATAGAGAACCTCGTCACTTCTATGATTTAAAATATTCATCAATTGCTTGGTATTATATCGAATAATGACCGTCATAGACAACCACCAATAGTAAAAAAAACCTTATTACTTTTAGTTTTTAAACATTAGTGCATAAAAGTTTTAAAACATTAGTGTTCATGGTTCTTATATAAATTAAGAAAATGTTAGTATGAAAAATGCAACTTCTTTAAAATTCCCCATACAAAACGCCGATTTCATAGCTTATGTTATGTTTTAAAAATAACAATTTTTCCACAGTCCCACGGCAAAGAGACATGCCCTATCTGCAAAACAAGATGGCCGAATTTACGTTCACTGAAATCCCACACAACGACAGCTCACGAGCGAAAATACATTTGCAAACTATGCAACCATATTTCGAAAAGCAGTCATAGGGCCAAGGAACATTTGAAATGGCATAAGGGGCATAAATTTGTATGTAAGATCTGTGGGGCCATGTTTGCTAAATCAACAAGTCATTTGACACATCTGAGGTTACAGCATCCGACTAAGTTCTGTTGTGAAGTTTGTGGCGAGAGCTTCTTGGGAGAAATTGGGCTGAATATGCATATGAAGAAATCGCATAGAGGGAGCGAGGTTAGTACCTATTTTTAACCGACTTCTTCAAAAAGGTGGAGGTTCTCAATTCGTCTGTTGATTTTTTTTTTGTGTTTTTTACGCGATTTCTCCGTCAACTTTTGAATCGATTTGTTGATTCTTTTCTTACAAGCTTTATTGTTTGGTAGGTCATGCTTCAGAGGTGGTCCCATATCAATTTTATTAACTTTCCTTGCGTAGTTTTTGAGTTAGCTTCAATATTACGTATTTTTCCCACTTAGTATATTTGGACGATGTTTTAAGTTACTCCGTCACTGTTATTTACATAGTAGGTAGTGGTATTCGAATTTGTGTGGGGTAGGTACCACAACTAAAAAAGAAAAATAAAAAAAACGCACTTTTTTCACTTTTTTAGTGTTTTTTTTGGAACTGTTTTTTTTTGTAAAAAGTTTTTATTGTTTTTTATTAAAAGTATTTTATTCTTTTTTTTTTCCAGAAATTGAATTTAAAACCACAATTCAAATGCGCGGTTTGCGAACAATATTTTAAAAGTATGGAAGCTTTAAAACATCATTGCATTAGCTATGAAAATGGCATTTGTGATGGCAGTTTATGGTAAGTGAATAATATAACATCACGCAGCTCGGGAGGAGCTTGTGGCTAAGTAATAACAGCCGCACGGGTCGATCCATCAGGTTAAGCTACGCTTGCCGGGGTCGGTCCGTGGATGGGTGACCATCTTTACATACCGAGGCTCCTCCGTGTCTCGTAAAGCACGTTAAGCCGTAGGTCCCGGCTGTCATTTGTGGATCTTTGACAGTCGTTACGGGTCGTCAGAAGCCCGAAACTTTGACAACCAGTCTCACCGAGTGTTATCCAGTTATGGAGGTCATGCTAAAATGGCTGAACGGATTTGGATGAAATTTGGCACATGGGTAGACCATGACCTGGGTTAGGACATAGGATACATTTTATCTCGATATTCCCGCGGGATCGAGACTTGCAGGTGAAACCGCGGGGCCCAGCTAGTAATAAATAACATATCGATACCCATCATGTTTGTGAAGTTTTGCTAGCTAATTTCATATGACCTTGTTTATTATTGTTCACAGCTCCTGTTTCCAATGCGGTGAAAACGTACCGACACAGGATGCGCTCAGGGATCATTTGAAAACACACGACGTTGGCGTAAAATGTGAAGAGGTGAGTTATATACAGGGTGTTAGTAAGTAGAGACTCTTATACAACATTAGTTTTTGTTTATTCTAAACCCGAAAAGGGTTCACTGTACTCATAATTTTGAACAACTTTTTCTATGGGACAAAACTTGAAATCGCGAAAAAAAAATCTGCTGTTCCATACATTTGTGTTCACTTAAATCGACAAAATGTATAGAACAGCTGATTTTTTTTCGCGATTTCAAAGTTGGTCCCATAGAAAAAGTTGTTCAAATTGATGAGTACAATTGTTTGTGTGTGCATGAGTTGTGACTGTGAGTGTTTGTGTGTGTGCGTGCGAACAGCTGATCGACAAGTTTTATGTAGCAGAGAAAGATGGAAGTATAAACAGTGCGGATGATTTGGAGTTTATCCCCTATTCGGGTTTACCATAAATAAAAACTAATGTATAGCGTGTATCAGAAATCCATGACAATTAAACTGAACAACTTTATCCATGGGACCAACATCGTAATCCATGGGTTCGATTCCCAGGTCGGGCAAAGTGTTACAAAGGGTTTTTCTATCAGGAATTTCTCGGTAGCAGCCCTTAGTATATATTTATGCTCGGTTGATGGCAATAGACTCGCCCCCTGTTACATGGGACTTAAACATAACTGTGGTGAAATGTGGGTGTACTATAGGTTGTCAGGGTAAACACCGTTGTCACTCAAACCATGGGTAATTGACTTAAATATAAAAACAAATTCAATTTCAATTTCAATTCATTTATTTCCAGGTAAATAACACCCATTGCCAGACATAAAATAATAGAAATCACAATAGAATAAAAACAAATAAAATCAAACATTAAATTAAATCCGATTAAATAAAATCAAATCAATAAAAACAAAACAAATCAAATTAAAATAAAATAAATACATAATCAAAACGTTAAAATAAATTATAAAATAATTAATTGAACCACATAATTAATAAATTAATAAAATTAAAAATTTAAAAAATAAATATATACTTACTCCTAATAATACTCCCGCCTCTGAGTCATTTGTTTGTTTGTCATTACATTAACCATATAACAATGGTTAATGTACTGACAATCAAACCTGTTCGCAAATACGCTCAGGATGGTAAATGCAAAGGATGGTTCAGGATGGTGCAAATGAGCGAGTAACAACAAAAAAAAAAAGTTATTTTCATTGAAAGATTTTTTAAAGTTTCTATCCGATACCGTGCTCGCTAGCGAAACAGCTGACTAACTGAGGGAAGGGTCGAGCTCGCGGTCGGTCAGGTCACAGGTCCCGTGTTGAGTCGAACTTGCGTCTTTTGTGGTAAAATGCAGTTAAAAAAAAAATAAAAAAAATGTTGTAATTTTCCATAGATTTTACGTTCTACAAATGACACCGAACTACTGGTTTCAAGGATAACGGTGTTTACCCTAACACCCTGTAGAGTACACCTCTGCATTACTCTTCGGGCATTACACGCGTGATGTTATAATATTTGTTTCAGTGTAACAGAAACTTCGCTCACGAGCGTTCTTTCTCCATACATTATCAGCGAGTACATCTGGGTATCAAACTCAAACACTACAAGCCCAGAGACAAGAGGAAAAGGGTGCCCTGGGTCTGTGAGATATGTGGGAAGAAGTGCATAGTAAGTACTGCGTTACAATGTACTTTTCTTTCAACTACATAGTAATGTTATCATTAATCACTACAAAACCGATCCCAAAGGACGTATTTTTTGCTTAGAACCAAAACAGTGCAGTAAAGTTAAAGTAAAACAGGACCCTGTTACTAAAGCTCGTCTCTCCGGCACTGTCTGAGTTGAGTTGACCTGACTTGACCTGACTGGTTAATACAAATGGATAAATACCGTTTAAAATGACCTGACTTGACCTGACTTGCCCTGACTTGACCTGAATTGACCTGACTTGATCTGACTTGCCCTGACTTAACCTGACTTGATCTGACTTGACCTGACTTGACCTGACTGGTTAATACAAATGGATAAATACCGTTTAAAATGACCTGACTTGACCTGACTTGCCCTGACTTGACCTGAATTGACCTGACTTGATCTGACTTGCCCTGACTTGACCTGACTTGATCTGACTTGACCTGACTTGACCTGACTTGACCTGACTTGACCTGACTTGACCTGACTTGACCTGACTTGACCTGACTTGACCTGACTTGACCTGACTTGACCTGACTGGTTAATACAAATGGATAAATACCGTTTAAAATGACCTGACTTGACCTGACTTGACCTGACTGGTTAATACAAATGGATAAATACCGTTTAAAATGACCTGACTTGAATTTAGTACATTGGTAGTTGAAAGAAAATTAGATTACGCACCTTGTAAAAGTGTGTAATTGATGCACGAGGTTTATGTTGGTTACCGCGAGGGCACTAAATTAACCCTCGTGCATCAATAACTCACTTGGCGCTCGATGCAGCAATCTACTATTTTCACCTCACAAGCTCGGAAAGAGTCTGTTTATCATTCGAAATCTGAGTGCAAAAGTTCATTTTATCCGCTAGCGTGGAATGAGTTTTTAAAATTCGAACCTTTCTATTCAATAATTTTCTAAACCGGGTTTTCTATACCGGGTCCACTGATAATGCATGAATACTTATTTCATGTCAGTGCGCCAACCTCATTTTTAGAATAATCGTACTGGCCAGTACGAAAAAAAATAGCTCAAAGCGCCTATAGTACATTACTGTCGCGGCCTGCAACTGGGCTATTGATGGACAATCGTGAAATTGTGGGCCGAGGCGAAACCGAGGCACACAAACGAGAGTCCAACAATAGCTGGTTGCGGCCAAGGCTTGTATAGTACTTTTCTCAAATAATGCTCGGAAATTCAAACTGAGTAAATTAAATAAAATTCACCAGAATCAATGACGAACAACGATAATTTTTCACGCGCCAATAGTGTTAATTTGTTTCTTCTTTACTTTAACAGCTCTATTTGCAAGCCAAACCGAAATTTAAATAAAATCTTTGATAAGTTATGATAAACCCACATTCGTGTTTTAATACCCCAGTTTATTATTAGTAGTATTATAAAACAGTTGCACAAATAACTATTAATTTGTTACCAGTCGAACGCTGCGTTGGTGTATCACCAACGTACCCACACTGGAGAAAAACCGTTCCAATGCATCGAGTGTCCGAAGAAATTCAGCATATTTCAGAGATTACAGGTAATACAAGGTGGAGACCACAATATGACCATAAATTAAACTGCGTAAAACTAATGACATTCCCAATCTGCATACGAAAATTCAATTAAATATATGCAATAGTTTAGTCACTAAAGCTAGTCAAAGATGTGTGACTGACATGGCCACCATGAGGGATTTTCAATTTTGATAACACAAAAAATTAGCCGGTCACTGGTTCAAAAGTTATAAGGGTTTATAGGTGGCCGATCGGGGGAGCGCCTCTCAGAAACTAGGGCACGTAGAGAGGATATGTCTTCTCCCAAATTTAGTCGCCAACTCACAGATTTAGTTGGGTCTTAGTTTAGAAGATATAAGAAGTTCAATTTTTAAGGTATAGTCCTAGAGCTAGATCGAAAAGTCTACGCGTAAACTCTGCAATCTAGCTCTTGGACTGTGATACCTCTGCCTAAACCTTCCGGGACGAAAAAATAAAAAGAAAATAAAGAAAGAAAAATTGTAATGTTATAAGTTTATAACATTGTGTAACGATTGTTGTTGTTTTTAGGGTTCCGTACCCAAAGGGTAAAACGGGACCCTATTACTAAGGCTCCGCTGTCTGTCTGTATCCCAGGCTGTATCTCATGAACCGTGATAGAGAGTTGAAATTTCCACAGAAGATGTACTTCTGTTGCCGCTATAACAACAAATACTAAAAAACAGAATAAAATAAATATTTAAGGGGGCTCACATACAACAAACTTGACATTTTTTTGCCGTTTTAATGGATAATGGTATGGAACCCTTCGTGCGCGAGTTCGACTCGCACGTGGCCGATTTTTATTGTTATATAATGTTATGAATTTCTTCCACAGATACACGTGCGCACACACACTGGTGAGAGGCCGTTCAAGTGTTCGAGCTGTCCGAAAGCTTTCAAACATAAAGCCGCTCTCAACAGACATGATCGGGTAAGAAACTATGTTATTCATCCTTTTTTTTTTCACCTTGTATCTATAAGTTGTGGTCATTTGAAAGTGTGGTAAATCGCGAAAAAATTATCAAGTGTCCGATACAAAATTTTAATACTTACTCGACCCAAATGTATGGGACCATTGATTATTTTTTCGCGATTAGGATTTTGGTCCCATGAAGAAATTTTTTCAGTTTGGACTGTACCACACCCTTAAATATGAGCACAGCTATAAGATACACGCTGTATGTATACACTACAGGGTGGTAGTGTAAACACCGTTATCCTTGAAACCAGTGGTTTGGTTTCATTTATAGAACGTAAAATCAATGGAAAAATACAACTTTATTTTTTTAAAGAAAATCTACATTTTTTCACTAGAATATTTCACCTTACACGCGAGGGCAACGACCGGCCGGCGGTTGGCGGGGGCGGGCGGGGCGCGCGGGACGTTACATGACCGGCCGTCAGCTGTTTCGCAGCTCTCTCGAACTCGTATCCATGAGTATCGTGACAGTGACGGATATTTACTCTTTAAAATCTTTTAATGAAAACAAGGTTTTTTATTTGTTGTTATTGGGTCATTTATTTTTATATTTAAGTCAACTACCCATGGTTTGAGTGACAACGGTGTTTACCCTTGCATACTGTATACGCGTCGACTTGAAACCCCGTGTTTTTCGTCGGTTATGAGGGCGCTGAGGTAGCTCGCGAAATTCAAATTTTCTTGCGTTTTTTGCAATTTGCAGGTCAGTGTCAGGCTGTCAGGTTATATTTTTAGTAACTACTACCTGCGCCCTGCGGTTTCACCCGCGTAAGACCCGATCCCGCGGGACTATCGGGATAAAAAGTATCCTGTGTCCTATTCCAGGTCATGGTCTACCTATGTGCCAAATTTCATCCAAATCCGTTTAGCCGTTTTGGCGTAACAAACAAACAAATAAGCAAACAAACTCACTTTCGCATTTATAATATTAGTTAGGATGATTCGCGAGCGTAACAAATATGGCTTTACATAAATATAATCATGATGGCGCCCACTCAAAAGCTTAGGAGCTTTTTACACTAAAAGGTATATTTTTCGCTTTTCAGTTATCTTTTTTCGTTTAAAATTTTTATAAGATTTTTTTTTTAAATATATTCCTTACATATTATTAAACAAAGTCCTCCGCCGCCTCTGTCTGTCGTCCTGTACGCGATAAACTCAAAAACTACTGCACCGATTTTCATGCTGTTTTCACCCGTGGATAGAGTGGTTCTCGAGTAATAGTCAGTTTTAGTGATAACCGACATCCACGCGGGTGTAGCCGTGGGCATCAGCTAGTTAATAATAATTATAATTATTAATTTTATATCTTTTTTTTTATTACCAATTTTTATTCGCAGGTGCATTCGGGAGCCAAACCATACCAATGTGGTCACTGCGGCAAAACTTTCTCACAGTCAAACTCAATGAAATTACACGTTAGAACAGTTCACTTGAAAATGCCAGCCCCTTACAGAGCCAGGAGAGGGAACACCGAATGTGATATATTAGACAGTGAAATAAGTTGATATTGCATTTTTGTATGATGAGGGTTCCGTAGTCGAAAGGCAAAAAAACTGGCCAACTGCGTGTCGGACCACGCACAATGAAGGGTTTCTTATTTGGGATGAATTTATACCAGGAAAAAAAAAATGGTACCTACCTCCCCTACTTTAAATTGGGGATGTTTTTTTTCTCGTCTATCCCATGGCGTGGGGTGTCGTTGGAAAGGTCGTTCAATCATTTTTTGATTCATGGATCCGTTTGCAAAATATTAAGTTTTAAAGTGCTAATTAAAATAATATAATATAATAATAATAGTATATAATAATATAGTGCTAATATATTTTTGTGGTGTACAATAAAGTATATATAAATAAAAATAAATAATTTTTGTTAAAGTCAAAATTCCCTCCCAGCCTGTCAGCTAAATGGTTGGTTCTGGATATGTGAAATAAATCACGGCAGTAAAATATTTAACGAAATTAAAAAGAAAACTATTACAGTTAAGTAGGCTCCACAAGTTACCGAGGAATAATCGACCAACTTACATTTGCAGTTGCGTAAACATGTTCTCCCAAACATTGCTTATGGGAGAAAAAGTTTTTCAACTACAATGTTAAGTTTGTGCTTGGGTTAAATTCATCCCAATTACGGAACCCTTCACTGTGCGTGGTTAGACACGCGCTTGGCCGGTTTTTTTTTTAATTTGACCTTGTATAAGCGTATTCACAGACGGACGGACAAAACACGTTGTTTTACCTTCAACTTGAAATCAATCATCTAAATAATGTTAATATATTTATGTAAATAAACATATGTACATTATTAATCTGGTTTTTTAATTATTTCCTCAATATATTAGGTCGGAAGTCAAATAAATTACGTATTAATTTTATTAATGTTGTTTTATTTTTAAATAAAAATATTTCCGTATATTATATTTAAAAAAAATTACAAAAAAAAAAACAACCGACTTCCAAAAAAAACACTAAAAAGTGTAAAATAACTATAATTTCGGAAGTCGGTGTCTTTGGTTTTGAATGTTCTTTTTTCCCTTTCAAACAAAAAGAAGAATGTTGAAAATCCATGTATAAATGACGGAGCCCCATAAATATATATATTTTTTATATAGAAACATCCAAATTGATAACCTCCTCTTTTTTGAAGAAGTCGGTTAATAAAATAAAATGCGTTTTTTACTTAGTGGCCGCAGGTGCCAGTGCTTAGCCTGTGACCCTGGGTTCGATCCCCTGGCCGGAAAAAGTGTTATTGAGGTTATCCGCTTAGAATTTGTCCTGTACCCGCTTGATGGCAACAGGCTCGCCCGCTATTACATGGGACTCAAACATAAATGTCGAAATGTTGGTGTCCTGTCACACCTCTGCCTAACCCTTCGAGGATTACATGAAATGAAATGAAATTGTTTATTCTGTTAATAGGATATTGGAATCACTTTTACACGTCATATTAAAAAGTTCTATAAATAAGCTAGATGAGGTCGGCGTTTCCTATCTGACTACTCTGAGAAGAAAGGCCGAAACAAACTCAGAGGTCACCGTCTCCTTTAAAGTCCAGACATAATCTTGGTCAGGCCATATGAGGACCATGTAGATTAGAGTCTGAAATGGTCTTTTGAGGAAAGAACCACACAGATTTGAGTGGACCTGTCCAGTCAGTGCAAGCATTTGTCAGTAATAGTGGAGCTCAACTCAGAACTTAAGGTGTGATCATCTGCCTGCATTTTCCCAACTATGTTGGGGTCGGCTTCCAGTTTTAACCGTATGCAGCTGAATACTAGTACTTTACATTGAGCGTCTGCTTATCTGACCTCCACAACCCAGTTGCTGGGTAACACGATATCCCTAGGTAAAACTGGTTGTCATATGATCGGGTTTCTGACGACCCGTAACGACTGTCAAAGATCTACGAATGACAGCCTGGACCAACGGCTTAACGAGCTTTCCGAGGCACCGAGGAGTCTATAGGTATGTAATGGAAGGTCACCCATCCCCAGACTGACCTATACAAGCGTGGCTTAGCCTTGAAGATCGACCCGTGCAATCATTCGGGTCATTTGTAGATCTTTGAAAGTCGTTACGCGTAGGTGGCCAGAAGCCCAAAATTGATCTACAACCAGCAACCAGTCTTACCAAGGGGTATCGTAGTATTACCCAGTAACTGGGTTGTGGAGGTCAGTCGCTCCATGTAAAATCCTGGTATTCAGCTGGATCCGGTTAGGAAGGAAGCCGACCCCGACATAGTTAGTAAAATGTGAGCAGATGAGAATAATAAATTACCAAACTATAGACAAACCAGTGCTGCATTTGATCATGTTTATTCGTGACAACATAATAGCAAGACATTCGTTGTGCAACACATTAACTAACCTGATTGTACAACCTTCGATCGGCCGTGAATTGAGGCGAACTGGTTAAGTAGTGATGTCACTGATGGCCGAATTATCGATATCGATGTTTTTGACAAAGTAAGAGTAAAATTTTAACAACTAGGTACGTACGGTTGGCGAAAAAAGTTGATTATCACCTACGGAAAAAAATTGCATGCTTATTATTATATTGGCAAAACATGTAACATATCATAACATCCCGCCTGTACTCCCGAAGGTTTAACTTCTGTTCCGATTTTAATTAAATATTTAGTTAGTAAGGTTAAATTAAAAAAAAAAACTGATATATTGATTGACTTTTGACGCTGACTGTACCTACTTATTGCTAAGTATTAAAGTGAGCAATGAGAAGAAAATATTAAAAATGAAAACATTACAAGAAGTTTTTTTGTGGTTAAGTACCTTTAAATTATTTACTTCTTCAACAAAAAGCCATAAATCCTTTAAAAATTTACAAAATATCTATCGATAAAGTTATCGACGTACTTTCACACATGCACCCCAACACTGGGCGTTAAGATCAGCGATAACCGACAGTCGAATCTGATACGCGGTGCTTTACACACAGTATCGATATTAATAATAGTGCTTCATACTTAGCAAAGTGTCAAGGAAAAGTTGCAAAAAAATATGTGTTTGTTACTGATTGACTTTGATAACTGAGAAACGCATCATACCTACTTTTTTTGTGCAGTCGGGAGTGAAAAATGTATGTATTTTTTTGTTGTTTTGGTATACGTAAATGTTGTTGCCTGTGACTTATGTACACACGGCTACATATCAAGCTATACATTTCCAGTTTATGCTGATCTCGCATTGTATAGGATTTCCGTAAAATGTGAGGTAGCCTAAACTGGAAATGTATAGCTTGATGTGTAGCCGTGTGTACGACTGCGTCTATTTCATCATTTTATTAACCGACTTCAAATATGAAAAGGTTCTCAATTCGTATTTTTTTTTTTGTATGTGTTATGCACCACAACAAAAAAGTGAAAAATAAAAAGTTTTTACAAAAAAAAACAACCGACTTCCAAAAAAAACACTAAAAAAAGTGAAAAATAACTTAAATTTCGGAAGTCGGTGTCTTTGCTTTTCAATTTTCGTTCTTTGCCACCGACTTCCGAAATTTAAGTTATTTTTCGGTTTACAGTGTTTGTTTTGGAAAACGGTTGTTTTTTTTTGTAAAAAGTTTTTATTTTTCACTTTTTAGTTGTGGTACCTACCCCACACAACTTAGAATACCAGTACCTGTTAGTTTTTTCCCTTTTTAGTGTTTTTTTTGGAAGTCGATTGTTTTTTTTTTTGTAAAAAGTTTTTATGTTACATAATATAAATAATTTTATAGGGTACTTCGTTGGTCTAGCTAGTAGTCGCAAGCGCTACTGCTGAGCATGCCATGCCGAGGTCCCGGGTTCGATTCCCAATTCGGAAAAAGTGTTATGGGTTTTTCTATCTGGAATTTCTCAATTGCAGTCTGGAGTCTGGATTTATACCCGTTTGATAGCAATAGACTCACACACACATGGGACACAGTACATGAGACTTCAACATAACTGGCGAAATGTGCATGTACCGTACCTACAGCTGCAAACACCTTCGGATAAACATAAACAAACAGATCATAACAAAAAGCCAAAT
Organism: Lithophane socia; assembly: GCA_947522985.1. Lineage (NCBI taxonomy): Eukaryota > Metazoa > Arthropoda > Insecta > Lepidoptera > Noctuidae > Lithophane > Lithophane socia. The sequence goes on along the minus strand of OX383281.1, from coordinate 896,381 downwards.
ATGTTGCCTTGAGGCATGCATGTGTCAACATAAATTAATGTAAACTATCTTTGCTAATGTGAAAGTGAAAATATTGTTTACTTAATTATTTTCAAACAACGATCTCGGCTTCGTCTGTCGTATATACATGAAATATTACAGTTCATATCGTTGTAGAATACCTAGTCAGACAGTGAGGTGGCAGCGGGCCTGCCGGGGCTGACTGCAAACATAGGGTACGTACGCCCTATGTAACTATAATCAAGTATTGTGTCGTACGTCAATCGCGCGTGCATATACATACATTGTGTTCTATTCACCATACTGCGACGCTGACGTCCGCGGCGCGTACTACGTTGTTAAGCGTACGCGACCGACACTGATCAGCGTAAGAGGCAGTCAGGGGGCTGACTATGAAGTGTTAATGCCATCATTATTCCACTGCGAAAAAAGGATGGTGCTAGCCTTGTATAGCTCCGTCTCTCAGTAACACTGTGAAAAATGGTGGCATTAATACGTTGTAGTATAAGTGCAGGCCTCTACATCAAATTACTACATTATTATATTATCATCATCTGCCTGCTTTTGCCCAACTATGTTGGTGTCGGCTTCCAGTCTAACCGGATGCAGCTGAATACCAGTATTTTACATGGAGCGACTGCCTATCATCTGCCTGCTTTTGCCCAACTATGTTGGTGTCGGCTTCCAGTCTAACCGGATGCAGCTGAATACCAGTATTTTACATTGTGCGACTGCCTATGACCTTCACAAGTTCACAGTCACTGGGTAATTAATACGATGCCCCTTGGTAAGACTGGTTGGTGGACTTGGTCATACTTTCTGGCTTCTGACGACCTGCAACGACTGTCAAAGATCAACGAATGAAGACGAAATAGCGAAAAAAAATCAGCTATTCTCTACATTTATGTTCGTACCAATACCTAGCTCAAAAAAAAAACACGGACGTAGATATAATTTTGTAACCTATTCCGCTTAACTATTCTTCAACAGTCTTATCAATCAATCAATCAATCAATCAGTTTATTTGTGAAACATAGGTATTACATAGGTGTTACATAAATAGGTGGTGCGCTATGTTTTGTCATAATTAAGACATACAAATTTATAAGTGACCCATTAGGTGTCATTACACTATGTCATTAAAAAAAAAAAAAGAATAATCAAATACAATAAAATTAACAAATAGTCATAGTACTTCTTATCAAAAGGTACAAAATGCATTATTTTAATAATTGGTCGTTCAAAAATTCGTCTACATTATAATAACATTTGTCAATTAATAATTTGATAAGAGCTTTTTTAAACTTATTTAATGTCATGTAATAAAGTGTCATGTGTCATGTCATAAAGAAATCTATTCGTGTTTGTCTGCGTCCAGCACTCGGTGTGGCGACACCGTCGTGTTCTGGTTTGCGACTGGTCAATCGTTATCCTTAGGATGCCTCGTTCAGAGGTGAAACACGTATCGATTTCTTACAGGTATTTTTTATGAATTTTGAAGAATTTTCAAGCGGAAAATAAATAAACACATCTACGTATATTCTATAATGGATTGCCACAAAGTCACGCCAGAATCAGTGCTATCATAAATTCGCATAACTCGTCAAAATGTAGGGCACAGCTGATTTTTTTTTCGCGATTTCAATTTGGCCCCACAGTGCAATTTGTTCATAAAGATGAGAACTATGACCACCTAAGAGATATTTCCAGTGCGTTTGGTGATTTATTTTGTCTGCTAATTAGATGGAAACACCAGCGGCGGAGGGATCTTCAAACACGGATGCTGACGAGGAGTATACCGAAGGAGTAAGAGTTGTACTGGTAAGTCATCAGTCTTACTTTACATAGTGGCAGTTACAACATCGCTCCTGTAGGTATTCCCCAGGCAAAGGAGTATTTACACCCTGGCAAACATAAAATAGGTTTTTTTTTTACGTGCTCATGCTGTCCCACTCCTTGGCAAAGGTCTCCCTCAACTCCTTTCACCTTTCGCGAGCCTGCGCCTCATCCTTCCAGTTTAGTTTTGACGGAATCTATCCAGCTCGTCCCGCCATCTGCGGATAGATTCCAGATAGATTCCGTGGCAGACCACGTAGGAGTCCGACGTAGTCTGCCACGACCCCGCCTCACTGTCTGTGCTATTTGGAACCAGAGTTTGAAATAGAAAAAAATATATATTATTCACACACATTTCTCTAGTTACCTACTATGTTTCAGCCCCTAGGGAGCAATGAAATTAGTGCAAAAATCCAAAATCCTCCTCACATCGAAATGATGTTGATTCAATTTATTATTTAAAAAAAACTGAAACCCAACTATAAATATAAATTAGACACCACACACAGACTAACTAAAAATCGTCGTATCGTGTTAGGGCAAAAATCAAGCAGATTACTTGTGACTCCGTATTTTTTATTTGTCCGGAGTCACACGTGTTAGGGCAAAAATCAAGCAGATTACGTGTGACTCCGTATTTTTTATTTGTATTAAATACATATAATATAAATAATATACTATTTTTTGTAACTTAAAAATATAATGCCCTAAATTACCTTCACCATGAAATCCAAAATGGCGACAGAAAAAATGTAAATTCAACAGCTGTTTACTTTCCAAATTGAGTCAGTCATTCAACTATTATGGAAATAAATAACAATTATAACCATTTCCGAATAATAATTATAATAAATTATAATGCTCGGTATGTTTACAAAAGAGTTTTAAATCAAGGTCTGAGAGCTTGCTCATAAAATCAGAAGGTGAGCTAAAGTTAATGTCAATGCCAACCGGATACAACGTTACTTTTTGGAAGTGTACGAGCACAGAAGTGCCAACTTCCTAATACACATAACATTTATCATCTCGGATATCGATTTATCATTCATCAATATACGCCTCGCGGGTTAGGCACTCGGAGGTTTAGGTACCTATATTACACCCACATTTCGCCAGTCCTGGGAGTCTAAAACGGCCACATTAGCAATTCCTCTAAAAGCAATTCATTTCCTGAATTTTCATCTGCCATTAGCAATTCCTCTTTGACACAAAAGTAATTTCATAATGTGTGGACCATTTTACGAATCTCCATAGAAAACTGTCAAACCGATGAATTATTTCGTAATATGAATCGCACGCAGATCAATAAATTATGAATTGTCAGTTTGTGACATTTTACGATGATTCATAATATTTTCCTATTATGATTCTGCCAAAGTGGCTGTTTTTAGCCCCACGTAGTTGTGATGAAAAAAACACATATTATCACTTCATGACATGGGTTTAGATTCCCAGGTCGCGCAGTGTTATTGGGTTTTCGGAATCCGCAATTTCTCAGTAGGCCGGAGTTTGGATTTATACCCGCCGTGTCCGGTTGATGGCAATAGGCTCGCCCCCTATTACATGGGACATAAACATAGCTGTACACATAGCTGTACACCTCTGTCTGCCTAACTCTTCGGAGTTACAGGCGTGATGTTATGTTACGTATATTAGCGTTAGTAGGTTATCTGGTAACTTCGCTGGAAATTAAGCTAATTTATACATTTTTATGTCGTTTCAGTTAAATCTACCAGAGGATGAAGGAGAGGGCCTGGGCTTCAGACTCACGAGGACTCTGTGGGATCCATATCCATGGGTAAGAAGATTTGTATAAATCCTATACAAAATCAGATGTCGATGGTTTTTATTTGATTCAATTTTTGCCACCGACTTCTGAAAAGTTATTTTGCACTAAAGCATCGTGCGTGACATGAGACAATAGGCTTGTACAGTCGCCAGCACATCAAGCTACTACAATCTGTCAAATTTCTTTGGCAGATTTTAAACTTTATTATTAAAAGCTTTAGGTTCAAGGTTGATTGGGAAAGTTTGACAGTTTCGGGTAACTTGATGTGCTGGCGTCTGTACTTACTTCTTACGGGGGATGCGCTAAGGTAGCCCGCGAATTTCAATTTATGTTACGTTTCTTGCAATTTGCAGGTCAGTATCAGGTACTATGTTGATCTTAATATTATTTGCGGCCGTAACAATTATGGATTTACAGAATTATAAACATTAGAATCAGCAATACAACTCTCTAAGTTCATGTAAGTGAACATGAACTTAAGGAAATATTTGATTTTCGCGGGCTACCTAAGATTAGACATTTATTTCAAACATATTCCATTGCTGATTGATCGTGTATGACGCAAGAAGGTTGCTGATTTAAATAGAGCTGTTAACATGTGTATCCAAAGCATAAAAACACGTCGTAAGTCTTGAGTGGTAGGTGCTTGATGTTGTTCCAGTGTTACTAGATTTTTCTATGCTTTTCAATTTACCACTCAGGGTTCTGAATTTGGAATGGCAGCTAAATATTGTTAGGTCTTGAAATTAAACTAGGATAAACCTTATATTAAATATATTGTATGCAAAAGAACAACACGGTTCTCTCCCGCGCACTCCCGAATATTAGTGTCGTCTATCGACCACTTCATGACGATCGCTAGTGCTGCCCGCCCTCATACGCATAGGGTTGGGACAACCATCGGATTATCGTTATCAGTATATAGCCTTTATGTAAACAACTGGCAACCGGCAATTTGTGTATGTAATTTCGGGAATACAAAAAAAAAAAAAATATTTATTTAGTCTCTTACTTTTACATAACAAATGTGAATGAAACAGCCCCAGTAAGTGGTTAATAACACTTGTGTCGGGGTTGTCTCGCTCCAGGCGTGATGTTTTGTCATTTCTCAGGTCCGTGAGGTGACTCCTCATGGTAGAGCAGATCAAGCAGGATTGAAGCCAGGCGACTGCATACTACAGGCTGATGGGAAGGACCTGCTAGGGCTACCTGTATGTATCAATACTATCACATAGTCTTATAGTAAGACATCACTGACATCTGTTGCACAGAAGGACTAAGGGGACGGGTGGCAGGGGCGGTTCGCCCCGGGCCCCCTAAATCTTGAGAAGTACTTATTAAATCTAATCCCAAACAAAACCGAAATATTAAGAACGCGGCGACGGATGAATTCTCCATACAAACGTAATACCTAAATCATTTGCAATTATTTGAGCATATTTCCACCATAATATGTTGTTATTCGGATTGAGACAGTATTTATCTAGGTTACTACATCTTTTTATTTTTCAAAAAAACCTAAGTAAACTGAAGTTGTAGCGAAATGAATTTCGCACATTTTTACAGCGTAAATGACATGTTTTCATATTTTTTTTCTGTGTTATAAACAACAACACTTGTGATATGGTTTCAGCAGAAACATAGCCTATATTATCAAGATACAAATTATCGAAAAAAAATTGGAAAAACATTAGGTTTTCATTCCTCGTTTTTGGTATTACGGAACACATGCAAAATCATACATTTTCAATAGCTAGTAGTGCTATCGCGTCAAGCAAATGTCATGGCAATGAAAATGTGTGCGTGGTCGTACAGTTCACGGTAGCTATGTGGATCGCTCCGACAGGCACACTAGCGCAACATTTGTAGCACTCGATTCATAGTTGCGATCGATGCTCCGCCGGCCCCTTAATTAAGTTCTTTAAGTAAAAGACGGTTTATTATAGTTGATGGATATACTGGGTGAAGTTGAATTCACCAATACCTACTCGTGCCATATGTTTATTACACGTGTATAGGAAGAGGCATGTCTTTTTTTTTTTGTTTAATGCTCCAGTAACTTCTCCCGCTCTGGGCGGAGCGGAAGGGCGTGTCAGACTCTTACTGAGTAAAACCCACCCGTGTTTCTTCAGTTGCCTGTAAGTTGCCAGAGGCCATGGTATCCCTTTCGGACTTTCCCGCGACCCCGGACCCTTCCAGTTGTGCTGACATCTCTTTGAGGCGCGCGTGGAACACAACGCGCCGTTGACCCGGGACTGGTCCTTATCGGACGGCGAGCTACCATTGCTCACCGTCCGCAAGCCCGCGCCTACGGTGGCCGGGAATCCGCCTGGGATTCCCGAGGCCTGGCGCCTCCTGCGGCGGCTAGGGGCGTGAGGGCGTGAAATTTGAGAGGCCTTTGTCTGCAGTGGGATTATTATTATGTTCCAGGTAGGACAAGTAGCTGGTCTTATCAGAGGTGACGGCGCGGGCGGCGGCGTCTCTTTACTCGTGTGGAACTGCGGAGTGGATCCTAAACATGATCCTGAGGTAATGATAAATCAAAATCAAAATCAAAAGTCATTTATTCAAACTAGGCTGAGAATCAGCACTTTTCGAACGTCAAAATTACATAAGACAGTCCCCCCAAAACGCCCACCCTTCACCACTCACTAGTGCTTTAGCTGGGAAGAAGAAGTGGCGCAACAAACTCCCCAGCAGCACAGCTGTCTGTTCAGTTAGAAAAATTTGATTCTATACAAAAGTTTGCAAAATCATTTACATTACGCAACATAAAACATAAATCTAATTAGCCATATGTCAGCTAGCACACGCCAATATACCAACCAAAAAAAAACGAGAACTATATGTACTCAAGCAGAAATAAGTAGTTAATATAAACATAAACATAAATTAACTAAATAAAAGCCTCTAGGCACAAGGGGCGTGCCCGCTTACATATAGCTATTTATAGCTGCAACTGGAAGTAAATAAATAACCATCGAAGTAAATAAATAAAAAATGAATTACTAATAACATTAACAAAACCGAGATCAGCAAGACGACCAGTCACCACAAGCAGCGAGCGATATCGTAGTAGAATAATTGATTTGTACGCTACGATCTTTAAAGGATTAAATCTTATTGAATTTTTGAATGCAGACTGAGAACGATTTTGGATCTAGGTATGAAGTCACGCGTAGCATGACCACCGTAGAAACGGGTTTTGTCGACGGAAGAATAGAAAAAATGACAGATAAACATGTATTGTCACATTTTACATTGTATAAATTGTAATTTGCATTGATACTGGTTATTTCGTCAATTCCCAGTTACTTTGGAGCTGCGGCGGCGGCGTCAGAGGCGAGAAGTCTCGTCGAGCGCTCGCCGGCGTAGTGAGAGCACTGGCTTGCTCCGTGTGCGCCTCCACTGCCACTAAACCGCTCACCTGCGCCCGGTCTCACGTGTATTGTGAACGTAAGTATCATCAAAAATCGTCATCATTCAACAAAAAACACATGATTTCACATATACAGAAATGGTCGTGTTGTTCCTGGCTCTGTCTCGCATAAGGTTACAGCATTATGCTGAGCGATGGCCGTTTTGCGTGGATGTGACGCATATTTTCCACTGCTGGGACGCAGGCCTCCTCTCTGTGAGAGGGTGTGGGCCATAATCCTCCACCCGGGCCCAGTGCGGATTGGCAGATGTCACATGTCTTCGAATTTTCGGTTCTAGGGTTCTAGGACATGCCGGTTTCGTCACGATGTTTTTCTTCACCGTTTTGAGAGCAGTGGTGATACAATAAATCACACAAAGTAAAATGACTCGTAAGTCGGGCGGGGGGCCGATACCATTGGGCCAGTGCTCTTCCAACTGTGAGGTTCAAGTGGAAAGAAGGAATTTGTTTGACTTTAAATGCTAATGTAGAGTTCGATAAGTTATCAACATTAAATTCTCAATTCAGAAACCAGACAGTCTATTCTGTAAAAACTTCACCGTGAAAACTTAGGTGAAGTTACTTTGAGTGAGGTGTCTTCCACGGTCCACCTAATGCTAGGCATTGACACACTATTGACAGCTCACTTTATTACAGTTTTCTCGGTGAGATATTTACCGAATAGTTCGGAAAACCATTGTAAAGAAAAGTAATAGAAATGCCACCAATTAAACTGAATGGCTCACCTTTAGAGAGGGTAGTCGAGTTTAAGTACTTAGGCCATCTAGTGACACCTACCCTGAAAGACGACGCGGACATCGAACGGGAGCGGAGGGCGCTGTCGGTCCGAGCGAACATGGTAATCCGGAGGTTTGCTAGGTGTTCAAGTGAAGTGAAAATTACACTTTTTAGAGCATACTGCACCACGTTGTACACTTGCACTCTGTGGACGGACTACACGCAAAAATCGTACAGTGCCCTTCGTGTCCAGTTTAACAACGCGTTCAGGATGATGTTGGGGCTCCCCCGCTATTGCAGCGCATCGACAATGTTTGCGGAAGCCCGCGTTGATTGTTTTTACGCAACAATGCGCAAGCGAAGCACTTCGCTAGTGCGGTGCGTGCGGGGGAGCGCCAACTGCATGCTGGCCGCACTCGCGGGAAGGCTTGACTGCGCCATCATAACGCAATGTTGTATGCGACACGTGGCGCGCTTAGAAGTATAACATTTATACGTCCAGGCGCGCCACGTGTCCCCCTAACTAATTAATTGAGTGAATAATTTGTAAATTGTATATTAATTGGAGTTGTAATGTTAATTTAATTTAATTTTGATTTTATTTAATTTTGATTGTATTTTATTTTATTACCCGACTACGGCGAAGAAAAAAGGAGGGTTATGATTTTGACCGGTATGTATGTATGTATGTATGTATGTATGTATGTATGTATGTATGTATGTATGTATGTTCATCTGTTCCCTCCTATCTTCCAAACCACTTACCACAATTTGACAAATGAGGTATCGTTAGAAGTGTCGTGATTGTCCGCTGGTTATAGGCTATGTGAAGTCACATTAAATTAAAAATGGCGCCCTCTAGAGGACATAAAGTGAGGAACTTAAAAAAAAATATGGTTTAATCGTACCATGTTGGGTATCAAATGAAAGGGCTTAATGAGCACATTTCAAATATATATATATTATAACCCCAAAAGAATTTAAAAAAAAATCAAGTAATAAAAAAAATCAAGTAATAAAAACTAAAACCCAACTACGACTTAAAAGGTATAAACAAGACACCACAGACAGACAAATTAAAAATCCGGAGTCACACGTGTTTGGGCATAAATCGAACAGATTACGTGTGACTCCGGATTTTTAATTTGTCTGTCTGTGGTGTCTTGTTTATACCTTTTAAGTCGTAGTTGGGTTTTAGTTTTTATTACTTGATTTTTTTTTTAATTCTTTTGGGGTTATAATATATATATTTTTGAAATGTGCTCATTAAGCCCTTTCATTTGATACCCAACATGGTACGATGAAACAATTTTTTTTTTTAAGTTCCTCACTTTATGTCCTCTAGAGGACCGCCATTTTTAATTTAATGTGACTTCACATAGCCTATAACCAGCGGACAATCACGACGCTTCTAACGATACCTCATTTGTCAAATTGTGATAAGTGGTTTGGAAGATAGGAGGGAACAGATGAACATACATACATACATACATACATACATACATACATACATACCGGTCAAAATCATAACCCTCCTTTTTTCTTCGCCGTAGTCGGGTAAAAACTAGAACCCAACTACGACTTAAAAGGTATAAACAAGACACCACGGACAGACAAATTAAAAATCCGGAGTCACACTTAATCTGTTCGATTTATGCCCTAACACGTGTGACTCCGGATTTTTAATTTGTCTGTCCGTGGTGTCTTGTTTATACCTTTTAAGTCGTAGTTGGGTTCTAGTTTTTACCCGACTACGGCGAAGAAAAAAGGAGGGTTATGATTTTGACCGGTATGTATGTATGTATGTATGTATGTAAGAAAAAAGGAGGGTTATGATTTTGACCGGTATGTATGTATGTATGTATGTATGTATGTATGTATGTATGTATGTATGTATGTATGTATGTTCATCTGTTCCCTCCTATCTTCCAAACCACTTATCACAATTTGACAAATGAGGTATCGTTAGAAGCGTCGTGATTGTCCGCTGGTTATAGGCTATGTGAAGTCACATTAAATTAAAAATGACACCCTCTAGAGGATATAAAGTGAGGAACTTAAAAAAAAATATGGTTTAATCGTACCATGTTGGGTATCAAATGAAAGGGCTTAATGAGCACATTTCAAAAATATATATATTATAACCCCAAAAGAATTAAAAAAAAAATCAAGTAACAAAAACTAAAACCCAACTACGACTTAAAAGGTATAAACAAGACACCACAGACAGACAAATTAAAAATCCGGAGTCACAAGTAATCTGTTCGATTTATGCCCTAACACGTGTGACTCCGGATTTTTAATTTGTCTGTCTGTGGTGTCTTGTTTATACCTTTTAAGTCGTAGTTGGGTTTTAGTTTTTGTTACTTGATTTTTTTTATTACTTGATTTTTTTTTTATGATTATTTTTAATTTAATTTAATTGTAATTTTGTGTTTAATTTGATTTTAATTTAATGTGTTTGTCAATCTCGAATTAAATGATTTGAATTTGAATTTGAATTGTAAAGCATTAGGAGATCTCGCAGATGTGTTTATTTTTTGTTACCGAAAAAAATTAGTTCTCTAGTCGATGCTCAGGCGATATTGTAAAAACAATTTCGTTCCAAAAAAAACGAAGTTCTTTTACGCGGCTTGTAAACTGGCAGAAATCGTCACGCTAAGAGTGCTTGCGACTGTATTCGCCTAATTCCAAGGGAAGAAAGAGAGAGTGAGATAGCACCGGCAGAACAAAACAAAAAAAAAGAATGAGTGATAACAGTGTTTTGTGTTAAAATTGTACACATCGGCCCTAGTACACTGCATGCCGAGAGAGTAGAGAAAGTATGAATTTGGTCAAAATGAAAATCCAAGATGTTTGCTGTGAAAATTTTAAGAAAGTACTATCTTGTTCGCAGCATGTTGGACCCGGTTGGAACGCTGCGCCTTGTGCAGAGAAGCCTTGCCCTCGAAGAACTCACCCTACGCCAGGAACCTGGTCGCGGAACAGGTAACCAGCAGTAGTAGAGATTATCAAACAAACTCAAATTAATTTATTTGCCTGAATGTAGGTTTACAACGTATGATCTTTGGCCCCTTTAAATTCTACCATTACATATGGTGTGCAAGTGGCGGTCCTTGGGGAGGCTATGTTCACAGTCCAGCAGTGGACATCTTTCGGCTGAAATGATGATGATGATGATATGGTATCCAAACTCTTGTACAATGGCCATTAAAAAAGACAAACAGCAAGAGGATTACTTATATGGAACAAATGAACTAATTGATGCCAATGTTGGCAAGCCAGTTCTAGAGTCGATCAACAACTATTATAATGTCAAAGGTGGATTCATTAAATTTATTATAAGATAAATATTATAATTTATTAATTACTTCAGTTTTAAATTACCATAACGATCGGACATCATTAAAGTCAAATCATTTATTTCAAGTAGGATATTACAAAGCAATTTTGAACGTCATAATTTAGGAGAAAATTAGATTTAATTCTGATTCTGATTTAATTCGTGTGGCGCAGAAACTACGTCTTTATATATAACTAGATTCCGCCCGCGGCTTCGCCCGTGTGCTATGTCGATAAAAAGTAGCCTATGTCCTTCCCCGGGATGCTATCTATCTCCTTGCCAAATTTTATCGAAATCCGTTATTTGGTTTAGGCGTGAAAAGGTAACATACAGACGGACAGAGTTACTTTCGAATTTATAATATTAGTAAGGATTATTATCTTCATTATGTGTTTTAAAAAACCTGCTATATTATTACAGGTTTTCGAAGCAATAGCAACAGAATACGAGATAAAGGACCCTAAAACGAGGCGCCCGACGCAAACTTCATCAGCATACACATCACCGAATCGCTCCCGAAACTCGTCACCTTCCCCGAATCGAAGAGGACAATACCAACACTCTATGATGAATAAATACAAGAAAACCGTACATTTCAACGACAAATTCGGCCAAACATATGCCTCAGACCCGAATATACACAGATCTCTACACACAACAGAATTAAGACGGAATGTCTCTACTAATTCAACTAATTCGGTAGAAAAATCCAAGGCTGGCAACTCTAGTGATGGCGGGAATGTCAGTTGTCAAAGTGACATCAGTGTTCCGAAGATTAATGTTGAAAACGTGGATGAGGGGAGTAAATGTGGGGGCAGTGATTGTTCTAGTAGCTGTCAAAGTTTGACTTTGCCTCACAAGTTGGTGGCGAGATTGAGGCAAGCTTGCTCGCTTGCTGACTTGAATAATGTTGTTGGGCAGTGCTCACTGTCGAGGTCGTTGAGTAGCTTAGGTGATCAGTGGTAAGTTGAGGAAAAATGGAGTAAGTAAAATAACTTAACACAATAGATGAATTCACCATAGTAGTTTTTTTTTTTTTTTTTTTGAGTCATTCTAACTAAAGAGGTAGGTTGGTACGTATACAAGGTGGAGACGACAATACAACAATAAATGAAAACACTGGCAATACTAATGCATAAGAGTATTTTGGAACTAACAAATAAATCCTAACATCGAAATTAAAAAAGTCATTTTTTCAAACAAACTAAATAGTAGTGATGGGCCGACTATGGGGTTTGCCGATCTTTGACTAGCTATCGTAACTAAACTACTGGAAATATTTGATTATTTTTTTGTATGTAGACCGAGATCGTCATTAGATATACGGAGTTTCATTTTTTGTTGTATTGTCGTCTCCACCTTGTATTTATTATTTTCTAAAACAATTTTTTTTGTTTTTCAGCAAAAACTGTCACCATGGATCCTTGGACAATTTGAAAAATCATTGCAATACTAATTGTGGTATGTAATAAACGAGGTATTCCTTTTCGCGCGGTAAACTCTGATATCGCGATGCAGGATTTATGTGACGTCAGGTCTATGAGGGGTAGTTCGCATGTGGCGATGTAGATGCCGCCACACGCTAAGTCGATGTGGTCGCAAGCGCTACATCTGAGCATGAGGTCCTGGGGGTTCGATTCCCCGGTTAGTGTTTTTTGTTTTATATTATGGAATTTCTCAGTTGATGACAATAGGCTCGCCCCCAGTTGCATGGGACTTAAATATAACAATTATTATTCACAGAATAACAATCATTAGAATCATGAATACATCTATCTAAGTTAGATATTATGTTCCATTGAATGAGTTTTTCATGAAATCATGGGATTTGATTTGGGATTCTAATTCTGCAAACTTGTAAAGCAATATTTGTCATTATCGCGAGAATCATATTTTTATCAATACACAACCTGACACTGAGGGTGGGAAATCATCAAATGACTTCTCCCGCTTTGGGCGGAGCGGGAGGGCGTGTCAGACTTTTACTGATTACCCACCCGTGTTGCCTGTTGCCAAGCAACTGAAGGAACACGGGTGGGTTTTGCCCTGACACTGACCTGCAAATTGCAAAAATAAATAAGAAAATTTGAATTTCGCGGGAAATCTTTGCGGAGTACGACTGTACCTATTATGCGTTCGCAATTTATTTGCCAAATATGTAAAGAAACACGAGTTTTAGGAAAAACAACTGTAATGCCTACACATAAGGTTCAGTTTGCGCTACAACTACATATTTTTTTTAACAATTTTTGAACGGTTTTAGTCAGTCTAAAATCAACTTTATTTATACCTACATAAAGTTTGTTTTTGTTTAAGTGAAAATAACATCAATATTGTAAACAAGGATTTAATAAATAGAGCTTATGTATTGATATTGTTTACAGACGCACCAGTATTTCTGCTGCCAGCGCCTCCTGTGTACGTGTTAGCGTGCGACCATGGCAAGAAATAATAAGAATAATGTTTTTTTTGTACAGTTTTTGAAATCAATAAATTATGATGAATGTTTTATATGATTTGTATCATTTCCACAGTGGCTTGGCAAGCGAGTTATGCCAGTCTAGACACGCGGCCGCGTGTCAAGCCAAGTTCAAGAAAAGAACTGGCGACGCAGCAGCCGTGTGTTATACACGAACCATTTGGAGCTACTTTTCACCCCTTAATAACTCAAAATCTATTTAACATACACACATGAAATTTGGTTTATTTATTAATACCCCCTAGATTAGCTAGAACCCCAAATTTTATAAATACAGCTCAAACGGTTGTTGAGATATTAACGTCCAAAAATCGTCATTTTTATCACTGACTGACATACCTACCTATAGATCAACACCTAACCCACTTCCAGATGACCTAGAAAGTTGAAATTTGGTGTCCAGCTTGGTAATTGGTAACAAAGGAAAAAATCAGAAAACAGTACTTTTTACGATAAAAAAAAAAAATTAAAGTAATCGATTTTTAACACCTGGCGCCTTTCGAAATTATAATAGCAAAAATATTTTCTTTTGTAGGAGAATTGGTTCCATCATGAAAGGTCGCTTTTATCGTTTTGTATATAGGTACCAGATTATTTTATATAACTTAGACAACCAATAATTAATAATCATTGGCTGTTGTAAGTTTTCCGCGAGGCGGGCAACAGGAGTGCGGCGGGGTCACGGGGATTTAAGGGTTTAGAAATATAGTCACAGTCCGTATCTTAAGGTGACATTTAGGCTTCCTGTACATGATGTCGGAGCTGCACCAGAGCCGGACCACAAGACGAAAAAAATCGCGGCGCGGCGCCGCCCGCATCGGTGAGGTTCCGGTGCATATTGCCCTTGCGCCATGTGGGCGATATTCATTCGTATATAATATGTTACCGGTAATCTGTATAATTCAGGTATTCTATGCAATACCTAGGCAATGTATCGAATACATTTTCCGCAGTAGCTAGAAGCCCATAAATCAAAAAATAATATAAAAATTCGTACTTATACCGATACGTTACGTACCTATGTTTTTGAGTGTGTCAAAGCGGATCGTGAGGTCAAAATGTAAATGCAAAATAGTGGCTGCGAAAATTAATTCATTAAAATACGTGGGGAAGGAACAGACAGGGTCCATGTGAACTTTGTAACTATCATTTTAAGAGTTTGTACACACATGAGATATGCAATAAAGATTTGAATTCAATTGAATTGAACTTGTTCCTGACGGAGTTTCCCCGACGGCACACGTTTTTTTATAGAACTTCGACAACCAATATTAACACAAACTACAACGCCGGGCTCAGCGATCTGACATCATTGCGGATAAGTGTAACTAATTAAGTTACAAAAGAAATACATTCTAACACAATCTTGCTACTTATATTTGATAACCCTCCTTTTTCTTCGCCGTAGTCGGGTAAAAATAGATTTTACGGATCACTTTTAGTTGACGAATAATAATAATTTATTTACAAAAAGTAATGATATCCAATCAAAAACATAAATGTGAAATGGGAGCCCAAATTCAAAGTGTGGTTATCGACAAAAGAATTGAGATCTAAATGGGTGCCAAGTTCTATAGATAATCCTGGAACATACAACATTCTAAAATAAATTTAAAACAAAATTTCTTGTTTTTTCTGTTATAACAATGTTTGCTATTTAAAAATATAACTTCATTGAATAGTCGAATTATTTACACAAAGCACTTAGGATGACATCAAGCTGAAAATTTTACTTGGCTAGTTTTTACATACAAGTTCTCTTATATTTGGCTAATCAACTTATCTTCTAAGTTTTGATAATTTCTATGTCTATAGTATCGCGCTGCAAAAGAACTAAAACAAACAGGGTATCTTTGTTATTCTGGTGTGCGTGACAGCTACATCTTACACTCGCGCCACGTCATTGTGCTGTTATTGTGCTTTTCTAGCTGTTGTTATTGTGCGTGCATTTAGCGGCTAACAGTTGGGCGCTATTTTCTTTTATTTTCGACGAATTCGCAGTTTTGACCGTATAATTAGGCATATTTATATCTGTCCCGTTTCTTTATTGGAAGTCCAACATATCTAACTCCTCTAAAATGTTGGCTTGCTGATAAAAACTAGCAAACATTGTTATAACAGAAAAAAACAAGAAATTTTGTTTTAAATTTTAGAATGTTGTATTGTGGAGGTCAGATAGGCAGTCGCTCCATGTAAAATACTGGTACTCAGCTACATCCGGTTAGACTGGAAGTCGACCCCAACATAGTTGGGAAGAGACTAGGAAGATTGATTGATTGATTTGTTCCAGTGTGAAGGAGATGGCACTAACGTAACGTGTCAATGCTCTATCTCTTTCCCACTAATGAGTTTGACACTTTTATTTTAAACCATTTCAAGACTAAGAAATCGGGGATGTTTATTAGAAAGTAGGTAAAAATACCAAGTCGCACGAATGCACCCGGAGAGATGGCCAATGATCGTCACTCACTGGACGCCTGAAGGAGGACATAGTCGTCGAGGTAGACCGCGGCGAAGGTGGTGTGACGATCTACTCATGTTTGCGGGGCCAACATGGCCAGAAATCGCACAAAATAGAGAGCTTTGGAAGGAAAGAGGGAAGGCCTTTGCCCAGCAGTGGAACACACAATAGGCTATTAAAAAAAAAGGTAAAAATATCAAAGTCAAGTTTACAAAATATATTTTATTTATTTACCACAATCAGTTCACACAAATTTATAATTAAAAGCTAACTGAACACTATAAAATCAAGCAAAATTTTATATTATAATATAATTAAAAAGAATAAAAAAACATTTCCTATTGAGATCATCATTTTATAATAAAGGGTTCGGCACATTCGATTCGGCAGTATTTTTTTATTATGTCGACCCGAAGCAATTAATTCAAATTCGGCTCGTACCGATCGGCATCTACCCTCGCTGAACCATTTTTCGGGTCGGATCGGTACAATACGAGCTAATCGGAGCGTCTTTTCCCGACCCAATATTTACATAATCGAATTTTGCCGCCCGGCTGTGCGCCAACACAGCTCGCGTGTTCCCTAAAGCCGTGTATTAACCGGTGTTACAGGGCGTAATGTACCATTCGCAGCGAGCATGTTACGTTACGCCATGTTCTTAACTCCGTGTAACATGCGCTCGTTCCTCGCGTGTTCGTGCTGGTTTCCACGTAATGTCTGCACGAATGCTCGCTTTGTAACATGTTACATTACACCCCCCGTAACACCGATCAGGGGGCTGACTATGAAGTATTAATGCCATAATTATTCTACTGCGAAAAAAGGATGGTGCTAGCGGGCTTGTATAGCTCCCTCTCTCACTAACACTGTAACAATGGTGGCATTAATTAAAACGTTGTGGTATAGGTGCTGTACACGGCTTTAAAACTTGATGGAAAAGAGAAATACACGAACAGTACTTGGGAATTGAAAATCACGGACTAATAAGTACAAAAATGCTTAAATACCGTGTTTTTTTATCTTTATACAAATAATTCTTCTTTAGGTCTGTCCGTCACTGAACTCCTCCTAAACGGCTGGACCAATTAAATGTGTCTTTGAGTACATACATACAGCCATTGCCGGGAAAGTACGGTCCGCTTAAGAGCGTTAATAAAAAAACTCCGCGTACATAACGCCCTTTTTCGTTTAAGTACCAGTTTTAATCGAACTTTCTCGCTGACCGCACCCTTGTTAGGGCTCCACACTCAGGGGCCTGCGGTGACATGGAAGTAGACATCGCACGGCTGCCTCCAGGGCTCCAGTAGCGGCTCAGGTTTGAACACATCTAGCTTCGGAGACTGCACCTCTAACGGAACTTCAGGCTTCACCTGTAATTGATAATACTAACATTATAATTTTTTTATTTATTTATCATTCATACAAAAGAATATAGGATTTTACATATTAAATAGCAATCAAAAACCACGAAGGTTTAAACTTGTGCTATCATGAGTCTATCTCAATATACAATGAAACATTTTATATGTAAGCGTTATTGTCTAAGATACAAATAATAACGTCTTAAGGTCCTTAAATAGTTACAATCATTCCTTCATAGTACTTAAATAGTATTGCTTAAGTTTACATTTAATATTTTTATGCGTAATACTTTTGTAAATGCGAAAGTGAGTTTGTTTGTTTGTTAGGCTTTCACGCTGAAACGGCTGAACGGATTTGGATGAAATTTGGCACACGGGTAGACCATGACCTGGAATAGGACATAGGATACTTTTTATCCCGATATTCCCACGGGATCGAGACTTACGCGGGTTGATAATATAGTAATTAGTAATACCACAAACTTGAGATGATTAGAAAAGTGCCTGATGAATATAACATCACGACTTGTTCCGCCGAAGGGTGAGGCAGAGGTGTTCCTATAGCACACCACATTTCACCAGTAATGTTTAAGTCCCATGTAATAGGGGGCGAGCCTATTGCCATCAATCGGGCACAAATCCAGACTCCGGGCTGCTACTGAGAAATTCTTGAAGGAAAAACCCAATAAAACTGCCCGACCCCGGGAATCGACTTTTGGACCTCATGATCAGCAGGAACGCTTGATCAACGAGTCGGTTTGATAAAAAAAATTAAGTAATAAAAACTAAAACCCAAACACAGACAGACAAATTAAAAATCCGGAGTCACACGTGTTAGGGCATAAATCGAACAGATTACGTGTGACTCCGGATTTTTAATTTGTCTGTCTGTGGTGTCTTGTTTATACCTTTTCAGTCGTAGTTGGGTTTTAGTTTTTATTACTTAATTTTTTTAAAATTTATTTTGGTGTTATAATATATACATATATATTTTTGAAATGTGCCCTTTCATTTGATACCTAACATAGTACGATTAAACAATATTTTTTTTTAGCTCCTGACTTTATTTCCTCTAGAGGGCGCAATTTTTAATTTAATGTGACGTCACATAGCCTATAACCAGCAGACAATCAAGACGCTTCTAACGATACCTTATTTGTCAAATTGTGATGAACATACATACATACATACCAGTCAAAATCATAACCCTCCTTTTTCTTCGCCGTAGTCGGGTAAAAAGTATAAACAAACGATGTTCAGGTTAAATTCTTACGCAATCACTCAGTAGAGGGAATTAGTTTACACATTCATCCTAACTAATATTATAAATGTAAAAGTGAATTTGTTTTTTACGCTTTCACGCTAAAACAGCTCAACGGATTTGGAAAATTTGGCACATGGGTAGATCATGACCTGAGCAGACTGCTCTGACCTGAGCTGATAGCTGTGCTGCTGGACAGTTCGTTGCACCACTTCTTGTTCCCAGCTAAAGCACTAGGAAGTGGTGAAGGGTGGGCGTTTTGGGGGACTGTCTTATGTAATTTTGACGTTCGAAAAGTGCTGATTCTCAGCCTAGTCTGAACACAGGTTGTCAGGGTAAACACCGTTGTCACTCAAACCATGGGTAACTTAAATATAAAAATAAATGACCGAAAAAAAAACGTTATTTTCATTAAAAGATTTTAAATAGTTTCCAGCCGTGCTCGCTAGGTAAACAGCTGACTGACTGAGGGAGGGGTCGCGCTCGCGGCCGGTCAGGTCACATCTCGCGCCCCCCACCCGTGTTGAGATGCAAGTTCGTTGCCTTAGCGCATAGGGTGAAAGGGTGACATACTCTTGTGGTAAAAAGTAATTAAAAAAAAAAAAAAAACATTGATTTTACGTTCTATAAATGACACCAAACCGCTGGTTTCAAGGATAACGGTGTTTTCCCCTAACACCCTGTATATGACTTGATTTAGAGTTATTTACCTTAGCAGTCTTCCTCAGCTTCAGGTGCACCAGTTTGACGTGTGTCCGCATGGCCGTCCGCTGCGTGAACCTGCGCCCACACTCGCCACACTCAAACGGTTTCTCCCCCGTGTGCGTGCGCACGTGGTTTGTTAAAACGCTCTTACCCTGAGGAAGAATTCAATAATTTATAATAATCTTTATAAAAATTCATGCGTGGTTTTTTAAAAAAGAAATAATTAGATTTGAGAACCTCCTTTTTTTCGTCGGTTAAAAATCCTTATTTTCTGTTTGGTTATTTTATTTTAAACAAATATCGACTTCATTTTAATATAGCGTGCGCTGCAATTTTTTAGTTTTTAAAAATGAATGAATGAATGAATGAATTCTTTATTTGCCAGAATATAGGTACATTGTGTATGGTAAATTTTTATAATATGGTTTCACTATATTCGACTTTCTAGTCGTGCAAATTTTTAAATAGTCAAAGCTTTAAAAAAAAAAATTATATCAAATTTTTGTCTTCCTACATAATTAACACAAAAAATAATATTAACATTAACAATAATATAAAATAAAAAAATAATAAAATAATCACTATGTAAATTACAGTATACAATTAAATATTTTTTGTCTTCTTACATTATTAACACAAACAAGAAAATTAACATTAACAATAATAAAAAAATAAAAAATAATAATTACTATGTCAAAGCATCACATTGAAGCGTTATGTTATAATATTTGTAGTTCATCCTATGACCTGAGTTTGTTTCACCATTTCTTCTCAAGGGTAGTCAGATAGGAAATACACACAGCAATAACAAGGAATATACATCTAGATTATTTTTAGGGTTCCGTACGTCCGAATGAAAAAACGAAACCCTTATAAGGCTTATAGGATCATTCATGTGTCTGTCTGTCTGTCACAGTCAATTTGCTCCGAATCTAATGGACCGATTAGCTATGTTGCGAAAGAGTACGTTTTTCTCTTCATTTTTTATTGCTACAAGCTATTACTACTATTAATTATTTTAACTAAAACATACTTAAAACAGTATTTTTCAAAATGATGGATGGATTGTGTGAGGAATGATATGAAAGAGAAGGGAGTGAATGACAGCGTGACGGTTGACAGGGAGAGTGGAAGTGTAATGGGACCAGGACAGGAAGATGGCGATGATATGATGAGTTACCCGGAAGGCCTTCCCGCAGGTGTCGCACACGTGTCGCGGCGGCGGCCGGTGCCCGCGGTGCACGGCGTGCGTGTGCTTGCTGAGCGACGAGCGCGTCGCCAGCGCGGCGCCGCACTCGCCGCACACGTGCGCGCGCACGCCGTCGTGCTGCACGCGCACGTGCGCCGACAGCGTGCGCGCGCACGGGAAGCGCAAGGGGCAGCGCCCGCACGAGAATCTGGGGAGTAAAGGGGACAGATTTAGGTCTGTTCTCCTTTGACGATTATGTCGAAATTTATACAAAATAGTAATTTATGCAACTGTTATATAATAAGGGGTATTAAAACACTCATGTGATACTATTATTTTCTTCGCAATACCAATATCGAACAAAAATGACGCGGTACGACGTGAATTCATCATTCGAACTTTTCAAATTCGAATGTATGTTTTGTTTTTAAATTACGATGCTTTGTTAGTAAAACGCTCTTGAATGACAATGTTCTTTTTTTGACATGAGTTGCATATTGAAATTTAGTACAACATTATAACATCCGTTTGGATGATATTATTATTACTATGACACTGGCTGTTTTGACGTTGGCAATAAGCTAACTGTTTCAGAAACTTTATAGAAGATTTATAGCAAGGGTGTAGATAAAGATATAGTGTATGTTATAAATAACTCAAGCTTATAAAACAATACTTACTTTAAACTCTGCTTATCTCTATGTTTTAAACTCTTCTGCAGATGCTGCCTGAGACTATGCGCTGATTTAAATCTAAAAACAGAATAATTCTATTGATAACTATTGAGAGGATAAATCAATCTTATGTCACGGGCGCTATACTGAATCCCGAGCGTAACGTACGATTGTAGTGTTCAGAATTAACTCCTGAGCGAAGCGATGCAGTTCTGACTACCAGACTATCAGCAGTTCTGAGTCCAGCGAAGGATTCAAACTCGCCCAAGACGAAGACACCTTTATCTCCAAGGAAAATACTCTACTTTTCACACCTTGCCTACCCCCATGGGAAGAAGGCTTGAGATTATGTATGTATGTATGTTTGTGAACGTACCTTACATCGCACTCGACACAGTAATAGTCCTTCACGTCCGTATGTGTGAGCTGGTGATGTTTGATCTGAGTTCTCGTTCTGAAGCGTTTGTTGCATATTGAACACTCGTAGTTCTTGATACCCTGGTGTATTCTGAAACAGAAACAGACAGTTTTAGCCTGGGACCTGGAGATGGGTACTTTTCATCCTATTTGTATTAAATAAAAACTTTTTACAACAAAAAAAAAACAACCGACTTAAAAAAAAACTTAGTAAAAAGTTTTATTTTTCACTTTTTAGTTGTGGTGACTAGAGTAACTTAAGACATCGTCCATATACAGGGTTATTGGTAACACACCAACAACCTCTTAAGGAGTCATTGTACTCATCATTATGAACAACTTTTACTATGGGAACAAATATGAAATCGCGAAAAAAAAAACAGCTGTTCCGTACATTTTTATGAGTTATGCGAACATAAATACAATAGAAACAGAACATAAGTACAATGACTCCTTAAGAGGAAGAGGTTGTTGGTGTTTTACCAATAACCCTGTATACTAAGTGGGAAAAATACGTAATTATTGAAGCTAACTCAAAAACTACGCAAGCAAAGTTAATAAAATTGATATGGGACCACCTCTGAAGCATGACCTACCAAACAAAGAATCATCAAAATCAATTCATAATTTACGGTTTATTTGCGTAAAAACACAAAAAAAAACATAAAGACGAATTGAACCTCCTCCTTTTTGAAGTCGATTAATAATGATGACGCAGACAAAGTCGGGAGCAACAGCTAGTCTTTAAATAAAACAGTTATTAATGAATAGTACTTACTGCTGATGTTCCACTAAGGAGTCTTTGTTAATGAAAGTTTTCCCACACTGGTCACACTTCGGTCGGTCGCCACTGTGGTGATTCCTCATGTGCCCGCGGTGAGTCTTGTTGTTACTGCAAAAATTAATTGATATACCATACAATTTTGGGGCTACCATTGTTGCCGGGCGCTTGAGTGGATATAGTACATTACTGTCGCGGCCAGCAATAAGGGGATTGATGGACGATCGTGAAATTGTGGGCCGAGGCACACATACGTGAGTCCATCAATTCCTGATTGCGGCAAAGGCTTGTGTATTACTTTCCTCAAATAATGCGCGGAAATTCAAACATAGTAAATTAAATAAAAATTCCAGAATCAATAACGAACAATTATAATTCTTCGTGCGCCATTATGTTCATTTGTTTCATCTTTATTTTAAACAGCTGTATTTGCAAGCCAAATCGAAATTTAAATAAAAGCTCTGATAAGTTATCTCCTTGGTTGCCATGCGCTGAAGTAAAAAGTTCGTTGCATTTTTAAATAACACGACAGATATGGATTTTCATAGTTACTTTGCCGGCCGCATCGTCATTTGTTTTTGACCAGCTTTCGATTTATCTTGAAGACGGTTGTCAAAATAATGCTCGAATTTCCAAGCATGTTTGAGAGAAATAACTATGGTTACTTACTTTGAAACTTTTCCACAGAGATGGCAAGTGAATAATGTCAGGAATCCCTCGTGTTGAGTTCTTAAAAAAAAAAAGTGTATTGTCTATTATTAAATAATAAATAAGTATCCACAAGTACGTTTTCTGATCCTTTTGTTTAAATTTTCATCAGTTATAACTTTCGAACAGATCATACATACAGGGTGTTCCAAGGCCCATCACATAGCCGTCAACTACGCATTCTGTACATCAGATTAATAAAGTTTACATTACACAAAAATAATTGCTTCGAAACGACTTATTTTTTGGTGTAAAAAATCGCAGTTTACTGTAGTGCGCAAAGCATTGTGTTTATGGGTGCATGCAACGGTTCAGGGTTGTGGGGGTATTTAAAATTAAGATATAACATTTAAAACTTGCTTTCTTTAAAAAAACGTCTGAAACGTTGGAACTTTGACCTTCAATAGTTCCGTAACCAGCAGGCGTAGCATGGCGCTTTCTATCTCTACGAAGAATAGACATAGCTTTTTCTATACAAAGTGACAGTTCATTTCTTCATTTTTGACATCCACCGTAGAAATCTTTCTACAATATGTCATTTTGTCTTTCATTTCTAACGATCTTTGTCTACGTCTTTTATGTAGACTATTTCGGAAGAAAGTTTTCTATCCTTACTGTCAAAATCACACTGACAACCGATAAATCCTATGATAAAATAAACAATTCTGATTCGAATTATGTTAAATAGTGAATTTCGTAAATAGTGCAGTTGACTCTTTCTATTTTGCTGCCGTCTCGTTCTGTCGACTGTCTACAGGAAACGTCATTTTTGTCTACTCTTCCGTCGACAAAACGGTGCTCATGCTACGCCTGCAGAAGGTTCCCAGGTATGGTTCAGTACAAAAAAATGATCATACTAACGGGAATAACAAGTTACTTTCGGCTTCGTTAAGCGTCTTTTTACCCGACTGCCCCAGAAGGAGGGTAATGTTTTTACACCCATTATATCCACTGACCTGTAATGGTCTATAATGGAGGCTCGGTCTATCATCCGCCGGCCACAGGCGACACACTCGTACCGTCGGTTGTGTATCAAGGAGTGCACGTTAAAGCTATAGGACGTGGGCAGGTGCATACGACATAATTTGCATTCGTATGGCCCGCGAGACTGGAAAAATAATAAGGTACAGTGAAAAAATTCAATTAGTTGGCGAAATTTCACAGAGCTGCATGATATAATAATAATAGTCCTCCAGACCGTATTTTCAACCACGGCGGCCAATCTCAACGGAGACTAGCCTTCGGCGCGGGAGATATTATAGTGCACAAGTGTTTGCGCAGACACAAGTGCACTCTCTCTTCCCTCACTCTCATAGTCCTCAGGGACGGCAATCCGACACTCGCGGAGAGAGATCAGGCGCAGGCGCCGGCGACACGCGCGCGCCCCGCACGGGGGTATCACACCGCCAACTTCCACACACTTAAACAACACATTGAGCTCAGTCATGAATTGGCTTAGTGCAAATAATCTTAAAGCCGGTTGGCTTTAGACATTTACTTAACAAATAGCTTTTGACTTAATTTACCTCTTTGACAATACTGTAATTACAAATCCTAATTAATTATTTAAATCTGAATTATTTTGACATTAACTTAATTTGGCATCTTGACTTAAAATACTGTAAAAATTGTAATTAATTATTTTTGTATGCCTATAGCAGGCAGATCATAGCGCACTTTAATACTGTGACGTTGCAAATTGACATCTTAGGCAACATCTAGCGGTGAAGCTAGGTAGCTCCAGAGTTTCTCAATACTGGAGACGGAGCGTTGTTTTTGGGTTTCGATAATTAATTAGATGTTAATTAAGGAATTAAAATTTATTAACATTCAGATGTAATCACCCAAATTTTATAGTCATGCAATGTCCAATAAATTTAATTTAATTCTTATGATATGGTTTCGGAAGTGGATTGTCACTTGTCAAAGAATTCGGTTTTTAGTCTGTGGTTAGAACTTGCTCGAAGGTGGATATCGAGGAGTCAGGTCTTTGGTCCTGCGTGTGTGACGAGAAGGGTGTTCCTTCCCGATCCTGGTGACACTACGCGATGATGGAGTTTTAACAGGTATGTTATTCGAGAGGCACCAGTTCTGTGATGATTAGACTGTGTTCGGCCAATAATCTTATTGGAAATATATCAGAGATGTTGTTTCAGTAGCCGAACCTGTCTGGCTTTTTATGCTAGCCTGAACTGATGCGAACGTGAAAGACGTGACGCCCTGGTGCCGTCCCGTGGTCTGGTGAAATAGCAGTTAGTCCCGACTAGTGGCGGGCAGTGTGCTAGTTGACCCGGGCTTTGGCAGTTTTGAGGTTAGATCCTACGAGTGCTGGCAGTGTGGCCATCCCCGTATATTGGAAGGCCTTACCATCCGGTAGCTCGTCCAGGAAAGTGTCGCCGCTCCAGGTAACGATTAGCGTCATCGATTTCCTTACGGATCCCGTAGGCCGCGTGTACGTGGGCACCCAGAGTTTTCTCTGTGGTTCCATGCCAAGGGACTTGATTCCGTCAACTGAGAGTCCGTCGTGAACCGAGGGACAGTTAACACCTGCAAGTTTGTAGTAGACCCTTTGAGTGAGTGATACCCAGGTGACCATTTTGAAGGTCATTTCCAAGTGATTTAGGCCTACGTGTAGTAAACTAGGTTATAAACCAGTTGTTCTAAATTTCATGTGTTAGGTTGTGTCTCAGGGTGCTTTGCCCCAAATGTTATAATTCCTCTTATGAGCACAACCATATTTAAGGTCACTTATTATTCGATTGAGCTAGAAGTTGTTAAGCGTTCATCTCACGGATCCTCACAAGCGACCTTGAGCTTGTTGATATATCTCATGCATGTATTTCTCCTAACACACCTTGTTACGGAGACGGGGTGTGTTAGAGGTTAATACCAGGTTAAAGGTTGGGAAAGTTCTATTGTTTTCGTGGCTTGCCACAAATTTTGTAAACCTGTGTTATATAATTACAATAAACTTTGTAAAAAAGGTAATGGTTTAATTGGTTCTTTCCCTATTTATATATACCTAATAAATTTACTTTAGCACGGCAGGAAGCCGGGTGACAATACCAAATATGACCAAGCACTGTACCTATGTATCACAAATAAAATATTTCTGTTTCTGTTTCCAAACTCCGGGCGATTACTACGAAATTCCTAATGGAAAAATCCAATAACACTTTGCCCGACCCGGGAATCGTGGGGGCGTGGGGTCCTGGGTTGTATGATATAATAAGGTGTTAAAAAATTAACGTTACATACTTTAGGAGGTGCTTTAGACCAGTGTTTTTCAATCTTTTTGAATACGCGACCCCTTTATAAGTTAACAAATTCTAGCGACCCCCTAGGCCCTAGCGTCATCCTTCTGACTGAAATTGTATTTTTAGTGTAAAGTGTAGGACCTAGAAATACTTGCCTGTTTCTTCCGTCCACGACCCCCTGAGTAAGGCTTCGCGACCCTCCAAGGGGTCGCGACCCACAGCTTGGAAAACACTGCTTTAGACTATTGAACTGAATAACTTTCACAAAATGGGAGCAAGGTTGAAATCGCGAAAAAAAATCAGCTGTTCCCTACATTTTGACGAGCTGTGCGAACATAAATAAATGAACGGAACAGCTGATTTTTTTCGCGATAAACTGTTGGTCCTATAGGGGTATGAGGAACAGGGTGTAAAGTTCACTCATCCACCATAGAAAAGGGAGGATCCTCCGACCAGACGGGTGTTGTGTCTGGCGGGCAACTGCCCAACGATTGATGTTGGTTTCTTGTATATATGTACACTTGCTTCCGCCCGCGGCTTTGCCCGCGTGGTATGTCGATAAAAAGTAGCCTATGTATGTCCTTTCTCAGGCTCTAGACTATCAGTGTACCAAATTTCATTGAAATCGGTTCAGTGGTTTTGGCGTGAAAGCGAGACAGACAGACCGACAGACAGGCGGATTTACTTTCGCATTTATAATATAAGTAAGGATTGCACGATAAACTCTAATTGCGCGATGCAGGATTTTTGTGACGTCAGGATTTTTGAGTGACGTCAGGTCTTTGATACGTAGTTCGCATGTGGCGATGTAGATACCGCCACAGTCCCATAGTGAAAGTTGTTTATAATGATGAGTACAATGACCCCTTAAGAGATTTCGTGTAGAAAAACAAACAACTTACTAAAAAAAAAATGGTGCGTTCTTAGACCATACGATAGAAGTGAAAATATACGACTGGAGCCGAGTATACACGATTCAGAGCCGATTAATTAAAATATACGACTGGAGCCGAGTATACACGATTCAGAGCCGATTAATTAAAATATACGACTGGAGCCGAGTATACACGATTCAGAGCCGATTAATTAAAATATACGACTGGAGCCGAGTATACACGATTCAGAGCCGATTAATTAAAATATACGACTGGAGCCGAGTATACACGATTCAGAGCCGATTAATTAAAATATACGACTGGAGCCGAGTATACACGATTCAGAGCCGATTAATTAAAATATACGACTGGAGCCGAGTATACACGATTCAGAGCCGATTAATTAAAATATACGACTGGAGCCGAGTATACACGATTCAGAGCCGATTAATTAAAATATACGACTGGAACCGAGTATACACGATTCAGAGCCGATTAATTAAAATATACGGCTGGAGCCGTGTATACACGATTCAGAGCCGATTAATTAAAATATACGACTGGAGCCGAGTATACACGATTCAGAGCCGATTAATTAAAATATACGACTGGAGCCGGGTATACACGATTCAGAGCCGATTAATTAAAATATACGACTGGAGCCGGGTATACACGATTCAGAGCCGATTAATTAAAATATACGACTGGAGCCGAGTATACACGATTCAGCGCCGATTAATTAAACCCACCCAAACCCCACATAAGAATAAAACTTACCGGGCTGTGTTTGCTCATATGATTTTGTAATTTAGACTCAAAGTTAAATCCTTTATGGCACAAATTACATTGGAACGGGAACTTCAAGCCTGCCTTACTTTCTTCCTGAAAAAAAAAAATATTGGTCAAAATATAATTATTGTTATCTCTTTCTAACACGTTATAAAATATATAAAACTAAAACCCAACAAAGACAATCAAGTAAATAGATTGACTTTTTTGTCGTAGTTAAGTATAAGTATAATTTATTTCATAAAAAAATCAAGTAATAAAAACAAAAACCCAACTACGACTTAAAAGGTATAAACAAGACACCACAGACAGACAAATTAAAAATCCGGAGTCACACGTAATCTGTACGATTTATGCTCTAACACGTGTGACTCCGGATTTTTAATTTGTCTGTCTGTGGTGTCTTGTTTATACCTTTTAAGTCGTAGTTGGGTTT
Source organism: Lithophane socia (assembly GCA_947522985.1). Taxonomy (NCBI): domain Eukaryota; kingdom Metazoa; phylum Arthropoda; class Insecta; order Lepidoptera; family Noctuidae; genus Lithophane; species Lithophane socia. The sequence goes on along the minus strand of OX383281.1, from coordinate 867,864 downwards.
TTGTTTTTATTACTTGATTTTTTTTTTTATTCTTTTGGGGTTATAATATATATATTTTTGAAATGTGCTCATTAAGTCCTTTCATTTGATACCCAACATGGTACGATTAAACCATATTTTTTTTTAAGTTACTCACTTTATGTCCTCTAGAGGGCGCCATTTTTAATTTAATGTGACTTCACATAGCCTATAACCAGCGGACAATCACGACGCTTCTAACGATACCTCATTTGTCAAATTGTGATAAGTGGTTTGGAAGATAGGAGGGAACAGATGAACATACATACATACATACATACATACATACATACCGGTCAAAATCATAACCCTCCTTTTTTCTTCGCCGTAGTCGGGTAAAAAAGTGGTACAGTCTGTTACAAAGTAGAATGACAACATAGGAATAGTTTACATCTGAGATGAGTAGGTAACAATACAATTTACGATCTGATGTCCTAGCTAGGTTACTTAGTAGCCTGTATTAAGGACAATCAGACTTCATTTCCCGAAAATAGGACAAGGGTTTTTCTTAGACTGTAACATAATTATTATTATCACATAAAATATTTTTTAACAAATAAAAGTACAGTACAAGAATGTGTGTCTGTGTGCGTGTGTGTGTGTGGGTGTGAGTGTGTATATCTTTGTTATGAGTTACTTCACTGTTGTAAGAAGGGATTCGGTATCATCGTAAAACTAAGGTAGTTGGGTTTTAGGGTCAACTCAGACCGCGATGTGAAGGGACGCGACGCTGCATGCACTTTTTAGCGATTATCAAACTTATTTTCTTCACGAAAAGGTATAATTTCAGTGCAAGGGTTGACACGTGTCAAAGTACGCTGAGATGCGCAGAGCTGCGCAGCGCGTGTACTACACGTGTATACTGTGTAGTAAATAAATTCGATATTGTATTGGATCACAAAATAGTGCGCGTCGCTTCGCATCTCAGTGTGAACGGACCTTAGTTTTATAATTCAAATAAACGAACATAAAAAAAATAAAAGCATAAACGACCTGTGCGAGGCCAAAAGGTATATGCTATGTATTAAAAAAAAACCCGCAGCGCTCGTACCTCTCTCTGCTTAATCTGCTCCTCAGGGTTCAAAGTGACTATTCTAATTTTAGTAGGATCCAATTCTATAGGTTTTCTAATTGAAGATTTAGTTGCAACCGTCATCCCTTCTTCAGGAGTTGTCTCACTGAAAACAAGGTTTTTTTTGTTAAACACAGGTCAATAGGTCAAGGTTAAGCTACGCTAGCCGAGGTTAGTCCGTGGATGGGTGACCATTCAATTTTTTTTTTTTTTGTTTTTAAAAAAACGTTGCCCCACACTAAGAATTTCTTCCTGTATCGTGGGTGCGTTTACAAACATAGAAACTCACATACACTAACACCCAGACCCGGAACAACTACTTGCAAATCATACAAATATTTGTTCCGTGCGGGGATCGAACCCGCGACACGTTGCGCAGCAGTCCATCGCTGAGCCACTGCGCCAACCGTGTCGTAGCGTAATTCATACCGAGACCTCCCTGTCAAGTTAAGCCATGCAGTTTGATTCAAACTTAATGGCGGCTCGGAAGTTAGCTACTCGGTGCGCAGTACCGCACCCCTCTCCCCCGCTGTCACATGAAATTGTTACTGCGCAGCGATTCGCCTCATGTTCCGAGCCGGCATTAAGTTTGAATCAGTCTTACCAAGCGGGATCGTGTTACCAACATAGAATACTACTAGGATACTGAGTTGAGCTCCACTATTACTGACAAATGCTTGCACTGACTGGACAGGTCCACTCAAATCTGTGTGGTTCTTTCCTCAAAAGACCATTTCAGACACCAATCTACATTGTCCTCATATGGCCTGACCAAGTCTATGTCTGGACTATAAAAGAGACTGCGACCTCTGAGTTTGTTTCGGCCTTTCTTCTCAGAGTGGTCAGATAAGAAACGCCGACCTCATCTAGCTTATTTTTTAATATGACGTGTAAAAGTGAGATAATTTCCGCCCACAACACGGGCGAAGCTGCAGGTAAAACCTAGTTTAGGAGTATGAGGAACAGGGTGTAAAGTTCATTCATCCCCCATAGAAAAGGGAGGATCCTCCGACCAGACGGGTGTTATGTCTGGCGGGCAACTGCCCAACGATTGATTTTGGATTCTTGTATATACAGTATGTTAACTAACAAAGGGCGTTCCCGTTAACCTGCAATAGTATAGCGTGTATACATGCTAAAAAAAATGTTACCACTAAAAAAAAACATATTTTTTTTTATTATTTGTGTCGTGAAATGTTCACAAAACGATTAAATTTAAACGTAAAAGAAACACTGTACACGCACACTTGTATTTCAACGTAGAAAAACAAGTGTGACAAGTGGGCGTGTACAGAGAGTTTATTTTCCGTAACAATTTAATATTTTTTGTGAATATTTTACTATACAAAAACAAAGAAAAAACATTTTTTTTTAAATGGTAATATTTTTTTTAGCATGTATAGACGCTATACTATTGCAGGGTAACGGGAACGCCCTTTGTTAGTTAACATACTGTATGTCTACTGCACGGTAAACTCTAATTGCGCGATGCAGGATTTTGTTTGACGTCAGTATTTTTGTGTGACGTCAGGGCTTTGATGCGTAGTTCGCATGTGGCGATGTAGGTGCCGCCACACTAGTATATGTAGATGTATTAGTAAACTCACGCTTCTTTTTTCTTCTTCTTAACTTTAACTTCTTTAGCCTTCTTCCTCTTGATGGGAGTTTCCATTTTAATCTCTACTGAACCAGTCTCTTGTAACAACGATGCTATGTCATCCTCTGTCATCTTCGTTGCTACGGATCTGAAATTTAAAAAAAAAGTTGAGTTTTAAAAAAAGTTTGTCTATGGTTGACCTGGTAATTGTTTTAGTAACTAAAGGTCAAATGACATTTGCACGTCTTAAAACGACTGGGACTATCTACACACATCTATACATCCTTAGGCTGCGTTTCCACCAGAGATGTGCGATGGAAATGTGTCGTGCTAGGATGTCTAGCTGTGCTGTGAAAATGTGTGGGGGTTTCCACCAAAGCTGTGCGATGAAAATGTGCCTACGAGGATGTGTACCGGAGCTGTGAAAATGAGCATTAATGTGTGGTGCGAGGATGGATAGACTGGCTGGTACAGTATGCGCAAACCTCGCAGCACATCCTTCTCAACACACATTCCTCGCAACACATCCCTCGTGCACATCCATCGCACACATCCCTCGCACATATCCCTCGCTTGATTTGTATGCGCAAAAATCTAGCTCCGCTGAGCCGTTTCCACCAGAGCTGTGCTGACCGAGGCGAGGTAAATGAAGCGATTCTATTGGTTCTTTACAAACACATCCCTCGCTACGCCTCGCACATCTCTAGTGGAAACGCAGCCTTATACATATTATAAAACAAAGTCTTCCGCCGCGTCTGTCTGTCTGTTCGCGATAAACTCAAAAACTACTGCACCGATTTTCCTGCTGTTTTCACCAGCAATGGGTAAAGTGGTTCTCGAGGAAGGTTTTAATATATAATAACCAACATCCACGCGGGCGAAGCCACGGGCATTTACTTATATTATAAACTTAAAGTCGCTTTTCGTGTTTGTCTGTAAGTCCGCGTTGTTCTTCTAAACCACACAAAAGATTTTGATGAGGTTTTTATCATTGTTAAGAGAATTTATTCCGTAACATAAACTTTCAGGAATAAATTAACAGGTGTCAAGAAAGCATTCTCTCAACCTACCGACCGACTAACCGACTTGTTAAAGAGCAAGCTAATATAAAGCTTGTAAAAATAAATGTATTTTGGATTCTTACCTAAATTCTTCTAAAGTAATATTATCTTCGTAGTCTGAGAAGCCGTTCTCTTCCTTCACGATATCTTCATCCATTTTATTAATCATTTGAATGTCAATTTCATCTAATCCTGAAGATTGAACTTGCTTTTCATGCTGAAAAAATATATATTAAGTGATATTAACATTTTTAAGTGATATTTATTTTAGAAGTATGTATGTAAGTATATTCTCATAATGTATGTTTATATTTAATTTTTGAATTGTTTTTGATTTATGTATTCTGTTTCTCTTCTACTCTTACACACGTTGTCTACATCTCTTTTATCTACTTTCCTATCGCAGGTATGCTGGAAGAGATTTCTTTAGAAATAAGCATTGCCTTTGTACGAATTTTTCTGTTCCTTTCTTCTTTTCTGTATTTATATGTGTGTGCATAAATGGTTAAATAAATAAATAAATATTATGTATAACATCACACCTGTACTGATCGAGGGGTTAGGCAGAGGTGCACCTATTGTACACCTACATTTTGCCAGTTATGTTTAAGACCCATGTAATAGTGGGCGAGCCTAGTGCCAGCCGGGCACAAATTCAGACTTCAGGCTGCTACTGAGAAATTCCAGATGGAAAAACCCAATAACACTTTCCCCGACCGGGGAATCGAACCCAGGACCTTGCGACCACTAGACCAACGAAGTAGTCAATCATTTTTACCCGACTACGGTGAAGAAAAAAGGAGGGTTATGATTTTGACCGGTATGTATGTATGTATGTATGTATGTAAGTATGTTCATCTGTTCCCTCCTATCTTCCAAACCACTTATCACAATTTGACAAATGAGGTATCGTTAGAAGCGTCGTGATTGTCCGCTGGTTATAGGCTATGTGAAGTCACATTAAAAATGGCGCCCTCTAGAGGACATAAAGTGAGGAACTTAAAAAAAAATATGGTTTAATCGTACCATGTTGGGCATCGGGATTGTATGTAGTACCATATAATGATTCACCACCGTAACAAAATTACAATGTACATACATACATACATTCTTTCTCCTCTCATGGGGAGTTTGTTGCGCCACTTCTTCCCAGCTAAAGCACTAGGAAGTGGTGAAGGGCGGGCGTTTTCGGAGACAGTCTTATGTAATTTTGTTTTTTTGATCAAAAACTGCTGATGTTCTCAGCCTAGTATATTATCTGCCGAACCTTTTCCCAACTATGTTGGGGTCGGCTTCCAGTCTAACCGGATGCAGCTGAATACCAGTATTTTACATGGAGCGACTGCCTATCTGACCTCCACAACCCAGTAACTGGGTAATACGATACCCCTTGGTTAGACTGGTTGTCAGACTTTCGAGCTTCTGACGACCCGTAACGTCGAGTTTGAATAAATAACTTGACTTTGTACTGATTCTGAGACTGACACTTACCTCTAAAACCTGATGGTAGCCAGCCTTTCCTTTGCCCACAATATCAATGGTCAGCACACTCGTTGTACTCAAGTGAGGACTGGCATACTTGGACAACTCTTCGTCTTGAGCCTCAATCGGGAACTGCAACCGTTTTACATCACAATAAGCCTGATAGTGGTGATACATTGATTATACTCTGTTTCAAAAGTTCCTGATGAAATGTAAACACAGACGCGGCGGAAGGCGTGGGCGGTGTGGGCGACCGCCTACGGCCTCGCGGTCTGAGGGGCCTCGCACCACGACGGTTTATGCATTACTTAAAAACCGTAAACGTGACGAAAAAAGTTTACTCTTCATAAAACGATAACTATATTGACATGTTTTTATTAAGTTTAGCATTTTTATTAAGTTTTGCTAGCGTCGTATCGTGGGGAATCCTCGCTGGCCAGAGCTGGGGATTTCCCATTCTGTTTGTTTACGTTACTTTCAACGACTAGGAAGTCAATCAAAGTATCGGGTGCGGTCCGACCAGGGCCCCCGGTTCTGGGGGACCCAAGTCTTTAGAAATACTTCTTAATTAAATTCCAAACAAGGCCAACATACAGTATGTTAACTAACAAAGGGCGTTCCCGTTAACCTGCAATAGTATAGCGTCTATACATGCTAAATGAAAATATTACCATTAAAAAAAAATGTTTTTATTTGTTTTTGTATAGTAAAATTTTCGAGATTTTGCTAATCCATGCAAAATTCTTTTTTCGTTGCCAAATTTTGTCGAAATCCGTTCAGTGGTTTAGGCGTGACAAGTTAACAGACAGACAGACAGACAGATTTACTTTCGAATTTATAATATTAGTATGGATAAGTATGGATACTCACGGGAGCGCATCGTGTAAGATACTCGTACAGCATCGTGTGAGCGCGCAACACCTTATGTTTGAACCTGACTGACTTCTGTAGGATTGCAGCGCATTCATAACACAACCACTGCGGTAGACCATCGGATTCTGTAACCTGGAACCACAATAAATAAATAAATTCTATAATAAGAGTAACAATAAGACTCATACAGAGTTAGTAACAATAAAATAAACTTACAACTATGTTAGTGATACAGTGACAACATACAATTACACATAACAATCACTGCTTCAGCATTCCAGCTGAGATACTGGGGGCCAAGTCTACTAATTTACAGACGTGTCAGTGGTCTCACAATGATGAGTTTTTGACAGATTTTGTATGGCATATTTGTCAAAAACTGATTATTCTGAGACCACTGACACTTTTGTAAATTAGTAGACTAGCCCCAGGAGCAACAACTCACAATACAACAGTCCAGCCTGCCAGCAATCATTTCCAGGATGCAATGTAGTCCATTATAATATTGTAAAGTTTGAATGTTTGTTACTCAATCACGCAAAAACGGCTGAACGCTTTTTGCACTGAGATAGTTTATAACCCTGGATTAGCACAGATGAGATTTTTTGTCCTGATATTCCTACGATATCGAGACTTAGCCTGGTGAAACCCGCACAGCGGGGTGTTGCTTGTAATATTATTAAAGTTTCAACAAGTAAGCAGCAGGATTGTTTAACAAACATAGCAAAATCAGCCTATAATATTCCCACTGCTGGGACTGAGACACACGCCTCCTCTCTGTAAGAGGGAGTGGGCCATAATCTACCACGTGAGCCCAGTGCGGGACGGTGACTTTAAAAAGTAGTTTGATAATAATGGGTTACAATTTATTTAATGCTTGCTTCCTTGATCTAGTGCAGGGATCATGGGGGTCTGTTTTAAATAATATGTATGTCTATAGCAGATATGTATTTACAGAATTATAATCATTAGAATATCTCTCCAAGTTAGATTTGTTCCCTAAGAACTTCTCCAGAGATTTGTTCATACGGAACAAATCTATCTTAGAGACCAAATAAATGAAATAATAAATGATATTTATTTCTGTAAATTGGTTCAAGAAAACACTTTTACACATCCAAATTGAAAATATATTTTTCAAACTAGATCAGTTTAGTATTTCCTAGCTAACTACTCTGAGAAGAAAGACCAATACAAACTCAGAGGTCACAGTCTCTTTTAAAGTCCAGACATAATCTTGGTGAGGCCATTATGAGGATCATACAGGTGGAGGTTGGCTTTTGAAGAAAGAACCATACAGGTTTGAGTGGACCTGTCTGTCAGTGCACGCATTTTTCAGTACATGAGTCTATTAACACTTTCGCGGACTGTAAACGCCCATAGACGTAATAACAAATTGTGTCTCATTCAGTGTCCGCGAAAGTCCTCCTATTACTTGGGACTTAAACATAACTAGCAAAATGTTGGTGTAGTATAGATATAGGTACATACGCCTCTGCCTAGCCCTTGATGATGATGCTTGAATGTTATGTTGTTGTACACAGGAAATATTATGATACATGTCTCATAGAATAAGACTAACAAGCGTTCCTAATTATTGAAATGATAAGAAAGCAACATGTTATTTTTACTTCAATTATGACTTGTAAGTACAAGGTAGTAAGAAGAAGATTTTAGGAAGCACGGGGAAGTCTGAGAAGGTTTTGCTTTAGTAAAAAAAATACATAGCAAGCTTTTAAAATGAAATTGAGAACAATATTTTTAAAATTTGTTTCAGTAAGGTTATTGTAGAAAATTATTGTTGAATCTCTTGTGAATTAACATAAATGTTAGACTAACGCATTTCGAAGGGTTCATTACGAACAAATTAGTTGATTACTCACGTTTATTCCGGCAAGATCTTTAAAAAAAGCTTCGAACATAACAGCGTTAAGCATTCGTCTTTCCGTCATCAAACAACATCTACAAATAGCTTTCGCTGGTTCAAAGTCAAATTTAATATCTCCCTCATTTCCTAAACTCATCGTTTCCATTTTATTACAAATATTTATTAGTTAAAAATAATCACACACAACACACACAAATCTGGGAAATGTAAACAATTATACAATATGGCGGTTTGGCAGCTTTGTTTTTTTTTACGCTGCGTTTTGTTTGCACGTGCGGCCTAGGTTCCATTAATTTAAGTTTCGATTGATTACAATAATTATTGATTGTGATTGCATGAAAGTAATAATATAGTGGTAGCTTGGTAATAGTTTCAATTTTAATTATTTACATATTCGCTAATAGTTTTGTTTAGTGGAAAAACAAAACCTAACATATGCCTACTGACAACACTGACAAATAGACGGTACGGAATGGAAACCAGTAAACCACACCCTATGAAGACATGCCTTTACATGTATGTTTATTGAGTGGTACTAAAGCTAAATTCCATCGCCGTGTATCGTTTCAATGTCTTTTAGCCCGCCGTAAAACTTTTATAGGGTATTCCACCAAGGAGGACGTAGCGTTGCTGCACTATGCTGTTTTTGGGATTGATTATTTACATATTAATAGCACCCCACCTCAAATTGGTTTGGTTAGTTAACTATTCTTTTGACCGTTTATAGTACTTATTAGCTACATTTATTTTTCATGAGTTGTGGAAAGCTGTACTTATAAACTTTGGACGCGCTATTTCAGGATAGGTATAAAAAACACATGTTTAGGTATCAAATAGGTACTAAATTTTTGTAAAGGCGAATTTAAATTTTGGAGCCCTTACGTGGAGATTCTAAACGTGGGCAGTCATCCTGACATCAGAATGACTGCCCATTTTGTAAATTCATTTTCTCAGTTGTTAATTAGGTACCAATTATTTAAACAAAGGTATCAAATAGTAGCAAATAGGTATTAAATTTTAGTAATATTTTAAAGCAGATCGGTCATTTTGGCCAGTCATTCTGATGTTCACAAATAAAAATAATCATTTAGCTTCACATCAAAATATTTTATTTACAATAGATATCCATTTGAAATAAAAATAAAATAAGTTTAATTTTTATATTATTATGTAGATCCCCACTTATCTTAGATACCATTTTTTCAGTTATATGGCGAAAAGAACGCAATCCAGATTTCAGAGAACTGATGACATTGTACATTAAACCTTATTGCAAATGCAATAAAGCTCAAACAAGAACGGGCTAAAGTACTCCCGAGGAGTCAATGTTTGAACTTTGAACTTTAAGACACATAATAAAGTCAATGTTTCAATGTCATCAAAATGTCCTCCGTTTTCTGAATATCTAAAGGGAGAGGCCCTTTAGATATTCGCAAAACCTTTCAGAGTCCAACTATTAACTAATTATAAATACAACCCCCGAACTCTCAAACGAAACGAAAGGTACCTGTCCCACCGCTGACAAGATAGCGGTGAGGAGCGTCGCGCCTGTCCGCGGGAGCCTTTAATCGGCGTCGGTGGAACAGGTGCCTTATTCGTTCTGTCTCAACAATACACCTTACAAGTAACAGAGACAGTGTGCGTGCGGGCGATTGGATTTCCAACTCTCGGCGCTAAGCAGTGAGATGAAAATCCAGTACGCGATAAAAAGTCGCCTGTGGCTGTGGCGAACGAGGGCTTAAAGTTGAGTTACGTTTGAGGGCGAGAATCACATATCGAACTTAGACTTTTGAATTATGTAAAGTAATAACGTTAGCGTTTCATACGAATACCTACCTTATTCTTCAGTAGATTATCTTCATATTCATTTAAGCTAATGCGAGCAAGTCCATGCTAATATGCACTTTATTTGCATTCATGTAAGGTTTATATTCGTACGAGGCGATCTGAAATTCTTGCCCTGAGTATTCAGCTGACTCCTACTAACCAGAGGGCCTAGACAAGTGACAATCGCTTCGAAAACGTTTCGTATTTCTACAACGACTTTCAACAGGATTGACGTAAGCTTTTCGATAGCTTATGTCAGTCCTATACATTTTTGCCTTTTCTATCATCGTTATCGCTGAATGTCACTTTGTCTAAAGCCACTGGATCACGCCTGATATGACGTTACGAGAACTACAACCCATTCGTTCAATCTGCTGAATATCTCACACCTGGACATGAGTTACCTTGGCTTATCCGGAATTCTTCAAATAGATAGATCTCGCAAGGAAAACCTGCTCAGCAGGCGTAGCATGAAGCTTTCTATTTCTACGAAGAATAGACATAGCTTTTTCTATACAAAGTGACATTTCGTTTCTTCATTTTTGACATCGCACCGTAGAAATCCTTCTACAATCTGTCATTTTGTCTTTCGTTTCTAACGATCTTTGTCTAGGTCTTTTTATATGTAGACAATTCGGAAGAAAGTTTTCTATCCCAACTGTCAAAATCACCTTCAGAAAAAATATCCTATTACAAAACAAAGAATTCTGAGTCAAATTATGTAGAAGAGTGGATTTCGTAAAAAGTGCAGTTGGCTCTTTCTAATTTGCTGCTGTTGTACTGTCTACACGGAACGTCATTTTTGTCATCTCTTCTGTCGGAAAAACGGTGCTCATGCTACGCCTGCTGGTGGCAGATTCACAGATGACTCCTCTCTCGCGTGGAAATGTGGGGCAGTTCCAAAAGAATGGGATACTTAATTATCATGTCCAGCGTTGTGTATGCAAAGCCTCCTCTACACGTTGGGCCAAAATAAGCCAATGTACGCCACAGTATACTTAAACTATTATCAGAACATTGAACTACCGTCATTTGCGTTAACTTATCGTTGTAATATGAAATTCTGTGGCTTATATTTGCGCGTGTTGGGCCAACGTGTAGAGGGAGCATTACAGGAACTGATGGACGCTATTGAAGCGGCCTAACTCGTAGCCAAATTCTGGGCTATTTAGATTGCCATCAACATATTATGAAAAAGATAACTGAATAACTGGTCTTCCCACCTCAACTACAAACTAAATAATTTAATAATAACTTTATATACATATTAACATTTATATTATGTACTTTGTTAGCCGTGGACTGAGTATACAATAAGATTTGAATAATAATTATTTTGAGGGTAGTCAGAAATTGATACTTACTCGAAAGTTTGAACTACCCTCTCTTAATTTTTGGAAGTATGAAAATCTACAAAGCTTACATCCTATTTATGAAAGCCTGATCAACACAAAAATGTATAATTCAAGGTCAAATTAAACTATCCTGAATTCCTGACGAAACTCCACAGAAAAAATAGATGTGGGTATTTTTTTTTCTTTCTCGTTTAGTCTTAATGATGTGGTTTGACAGTTTGAGTACTTTATGCGGCCTACCCAAATATCCTTTCTTTGGTAATGTTCGTCGAGTCGTTGAGCTCCTCGTTCTAAGTTGAGCTGCACGATTATTGACCAATGCTAGCACTGACTGGAAAGGTCCACTCAAATCTGTGTGGTTCTTTCCTCAAAAAACCATTTCGGACACTATTTTACATGGTCTTCACATGATCTGACCAAGATTACGTGAAACAAACTCATGGGGAGTTTGTTGCGCTATTTCTTATCAGGTTTAGTCAGTTAGGAAGGGTCGCTTAGCTTATTTTTTTTTAATTTGGCTTAATAGTGGTTATCCTATTTACAGAATAAACAATTTCATTTCATGTCATTTCGATACTCACACTTGTGAAGTTACGCTAGCTAAAATGATTTGACCTTGAATAACACGATCCTTATTTCAATATTATCATTGTCTACTAGTCCAAGGCTACTCTTTTTAAATTATGAGGAATTGATACAATTGAAAATGACACAATATTGTAATTTATTTAATTATAGAATGCGGGTACCCATAACACAAGTTAAAGCTTTTCCTTGGGTACCAGAGGTCCTAGACAAGTGACAATCGCTTCGAAAGCGTTTCGTATTTCTACAACGACTTTCAACAGGATTGACATAAGCTTTTCGATAGCTTGTGTCAGTCCTATACATTTTTGCCTTTTCCCTCATCGTTATCGCTGATAGAATGAAACTTTGTCTAGGGCCTCAGAGCTCATACATTTGCAATAATGACATTACTCTTAGCTTTATGTTTAAGTTATGTATAACTAGCTGCGCCCCGCAGTTTCACCCGCGTAAGTCTCGATCCCGTGGGAATATCGGGATAAAAAGTACCCTATGTGTTAATCCAGGTTATAAGCTATCTGTTTGCCAAATTTCATCCAAATCAATTCAGCCGTTTTTGCCTGATTGAGTAACAAACATCCAAACACACAAACACAAACTTTCACATTTATAATATTATATAGTAAGATAGGATTTCATGTTCTTTACTTTTGTAAATGTTTGTCTGTAAATGCCCTTTAAGTCCAATAAACATATTTATTTATAATTCTAATTTAGAGAGGTGTATTGATGACTTTAATGATTATAGTTCGTCAAAAACATATTTGTTACGGGCAAGTCTCACTTTTTTATTACCAGACATCATAAATTGACCTGCAAATGGAAAAAAATAAATTATACCCTAGCGCATCCCCCTTAACATAAACCTCAAGTAATTGTTGCCATGTGATAAAACATTTAATTGAAATAAAAAAAGAACAATTATTTTAACTTATTCTACATTGTTAAAAATATTGCACATGATTAACCTAACTAAACTGGAAAAGAAATAGAAATAAACAGGGTATATTTAATCAAACCTCTAATTCCAATTTTGCGCCCCTAAAAATATTATTGACACTCAAATATAATGATTACACCTCTTTCTGTGAACCTCAAATAATTCCAATATTTAACCCGACTACTGCGAAGCAAAAAGGAGGGTTGATTTTGACCGGTATGTTCACCTGTTCCTTCATAACTCCTAAACTCCAACAATTTTACAAATGAGATATCGTTGGAAGCGTCTTGATCGTCCGCTAGTTATAGGCTATGTGACGTCACATTAAATAGAATAAGGAGCCATCTAAGTCATGTTTTTTTTAAATTTTGCCCTGTTGGGTATCAAATGAAAGGACATAAAAATTAATTTCAAAAATATAATTATAAGTGCCCGAACAGCGCCACCTTCCGGGTTTAATTATATGTTTAACCATCCAGAGACCCACTCAAATATACACACAAAATTTCATCCAAATCGGTCCAGCCGGTTAGGAGGAGTTAGGTAAACACACGTACAGAAGAATTATAATGTATATGTATATAAAAATTATAACCCCAAAATAATTTAAATTAAAATAAAAGTTAAAAACAAGTAACTGCGACCTATACTTGGATGTTGCGTAACCTCACCTGTTTAGTCAGGGTAGCTTAGTTTTGTACAATCAACTGTGAGAAAATGCTAGAGGCTTTACAAGAGGCTCAATTATTAATGAAAGTGAAAGTGTACCTTTAGAAGCGCCAAAAGTTTTTTGATCTTCAATAATTTTAAAAAGTGATCAATAAGTTTTTAGAGGCTCAGTTAAATATTTCACAATAAAAGGGTGAATTTTAAATATTATGCCATTAGTCTAATGATTTTCGAGGTTCTGTTTTGGGTGGCGATGCGACTTTATACTTAACATCCTCATAATTTTAAAAGTACTACTTAATATTAAAATTACTGACCCCAAATAGATAACAATTTTAATATATGGCAACAATGGATTCTCTGCGTTTAGTCTCACACCTCTTTACATTTTTGTCTCCTATATTGGTGATTGTTTCGACGGCCGGGTATTTTCCCTGTTGGTGAAAATGAAGTGATGTTTCCTTTCTTTTAGTTGAAGTTTAATCGAACTCATAATTTCTTTACCATTAAAAACACAGTCAATAATTATAAAATATAATGTAAAATATTAGTCTTTTCTTAAATTAATATTTAAATTACTCATTCATTATGAAAATTATACCTTGAAACGTTGCCAATCAAAAAAGTTGTTGTCATTGTTTGATTTTTAAACGACATCTCCGAGTGGCATTTAAAATTCTACCGCCAAACCCAGTCACCATCAGTCTTTTCTACCAAAATCTCAATGTTGCCATACTCAATATAAATCTACCAAAAAAGAAACAGTTATTAAGAAAAACTATTAATTTTTATTTAAAGTCTATCGTTAACGTTTTAAACTCCCCTTTTTCTAATAATTTAGACGCGCAAGATATTTAATTAGAAGTTGCTCTCTCACCGGGAGCATAACACAGTTAACAAATATCTATAATAGCCCTCCTCCAAATTTTTATGTTGTTATGCCCGACAGGGCCCACAATGCTCCAAAACGAATGTATGTCTTTATGTACCTACCACCTAAGTTCACATTGTGGAATGCAATAAACGTATTGAGTATTCACCTGTAATGTAACAATCCAAGATTCCACTGTAACAGGTACGGCTATGCAAGTAGACTGCGGAGGCCGTCTACTGCACGCTTAGACCACAATAGAAACAGAATAGACAAAATGACAGATAAACAATCACAATCCGTCATTTTGTCTATTCTTCCGTCGACAAAACCCGTTTATATATATGGTTGTCATGCTACGCATGCTGGTGGAATTGTGGTAGACGGCTAGGTCCAGGGGACCAACCACCACCGCTTACAGCAGTATTGTTTTAATCTTACTCAGTGGGGGAAAGAGATGGAGCTATGCGTCCTGTAGAGCTTCATCTCTTTCCTACACGGAAGTAATAATACTGCTGTAGTGCTGTAAGAGCTTGTGAAGGTGAAGGTTACATTACAGGCGAATGCTCCTGGTGAGAGGGCGCCTTATTAGCACAAGCTTATTCCATAAGCTAAGTCTCGATAAGATTTAAAATTGAATTTAAAATGCGTCGGGCGGAAAGACGGTTAGCACAGGTAACCTCAATGGTGATTTTAAAACTCTGGTTACTGAGGTGAATCCCGCGCGAAATGCAGTAGGCTTGCAGAAAACCTATTGACATATCGACATTTCGATATTTTTTGTTCGATATATCGATATTTATTATTTCGATACAATCCCGCATCCCGCGCGGGATTCGGCTCTTTGTTCAGTTTTACAGTTTTCCGGTTATTTCACGTCAGCTTGCCTTGTTTAACGGACCCTATGCGCGTGTCACGGCCGCGCATCTCATCCCATTCAATAATTTTCAAAAACGCCGCAATCTCACCAGCTTTTCGATGAGCAGTGAGCACCGAGGCAGTTCAGTTTCACGAAACTAATTTGTCAAACAAACAAAGACGTCTCGTAGTTCTGTAACTGACAGACAATGAGAGCACTACTGGTATCACATCTGCAATCCCGCTCGACCGCAGCAGCAGGCGCCACTGTCGCCATCTACGGAAGCATTATCATAGAAATACGTAGGAAGTGATGCTGAGATCTGTCATTGCGGTTGAGCGGCACTGCTGCTGCAGTCTGCGGTCTACCGTTGCCTTCGGAAAAGGGTATTTGACCACTATCAAAAATATGCATAAATTAATACTCATTTTAAAGATGTCACTAAAAACAATTTATGAACTAAATAAATAAAATAGTTGAAAAAATGGAGAAGTTACACGCTTTTGAAATTATTCTTTTATCCTTTTCACGCAAAACGATAATTGTACAGAATGGCGCGTTACTATAGCGTTCCTGTGTTGTGCTGTCCCTGTCTTGCATAGACTTTAAATCGAAAACAACTTCGCCATTTTATGAGACACAAAAAAAATGCAGCTTATTTTTTTCTAAGTTTCAAATAAACATCATATTCTATTGTACCTGTACCATCTTCCGCCCGACGGTCTCTTAGAAAATGTCTACGAATAAGAATAATTTGCAAAAATTTGGTCCTAACTATACGAGCCTAAATCGAGACCCTTTCGCAGGATCAATAACTTAAGAAAACTTGTTACATCTCCTTGGAACATATCTACAACGGTATGCCACAAAATTAATCACCAATGACTTTTACTTAAACTTTTTGACGTAAACTGCACTGAAGGAAGCTGAGGCACTGCACTGAAGAGAACCGCGCGCGGGAAGCAATTGTTAATGATTGGGAAGTCAAGGGAGCGCCCGTTTGAACACAATACAAGTTAGTCGATCCGATCGTCGCGAGCGAAGTTCGCCGCTCAGGATTCGCTTCAGTTTGGCCAGAGCTTAAATTTCACTTTGCACTTTAAAAACACAAAAATTAGACACTTAAGACAAGGTTTTCGCCAGAAACTCAATCAGATTCATCTGTGTCCGTCTCTCCGGATTCCGAATCGGAACTCGAGACCGGCTCGCATTTAATAAACTCAATTTCGGCCCTCGCTTTTCTCGGTCTTCCTCTCTTCTTAACAGGCACGTCTTTCTCGTCTCCCATCACAGTCTTCACCATCTGAGAAATTCTCTTTAGATGCTGCTGTTCATGCCTTTGGATGTGATTATTCAAATACTTCTTTAGCTTAAACTTTTTCCCGCACTGCTCGCAAGAATGAGGGTACTCCGTCTCCTGAATTTCTAAATGAACCGCGTTGTTATGCCGACGGAGATAGTGGGCGTGTGCAAACTCTTTATCACATTTCTCGCAACGAAGCTTAGGCTTTGATGGATGCACGATCTTCTTGTGTTTCTTTAGACGGATGGCGGAGTGAAAGAATTTGTCGCAAATATCACATTTGACCTTTGAGTCCAATGACGAGTGGACCTGCATGTGTTCCTTGAGATACTGGTCGTTTTTGAACTCTTTCAGACATTCCGGGCAGGTGACTTTAGACTCCAAAGGAGGATGTATGTTCAAAACATGCCTTTTCATATGATGTCGAGACTTAAATGTCATATTGCAAAACACGCACGGGTGTCTCTCAACGGGCGTGTGCTGAAAATGAAGATGCCTGTTCAAATTCAAAGTGTTCTTGTACAGCTTATGACATAAATGACACTTGTATTTCTCTTTATCTTGTCTATGACAAGCCTCGATGTGATACTTCAGTTTGTAAGGTACCGCAAACTCCTTCCCGCACTCATTGCATTTGATTTCTGGGAGAGTGTTGGGATGAATTCGTTTGACATGCATATGTAGAGCCCTCCTCGTGCGGAACTCTTGCAGACAAAACTGGCAGTAACACTTCTCCAGCTCCGAATAATGTTTATTCATACGATGCATGTACAAATAGTGTTTATTTTTGAATGTTTTGTCGCAGATATCACAAATAACGGCGGATTCTTCCGAGGAATGGACTCTGGTCGTGTGCAGGTATAAATTCTGATAGTTTTTGAATTCTTTATTGCATTTGTTGCAGATGTAGCGTTTTATTCTCTTAGGGAACATCACAGGCTTCCACGTGGAGAGGACTGATTCGTACATCTCTCGCTGCTCCTCGGTTAGGGCTTCGCTGGTGACACTAATGAATTTCATGACCGGTGGGGGCGGGGGCTCCATCTTCACGTCCTCCAAATCCATATCGATCTGAAAAGATGTAGTAACAAGTGTTTTAAAGAGTACGCTTAGTTCGGTTGATTATGTTGAATACATAAAAAAATCAAGTAATAAAAACTAAAACCCAACTACGACTTAAAAGGTAGAAACAAGACACCACAGACAGACAAATTAAAAATCCGGAGTCACACGTGTTAGGGCATAAATCGAACAGATTACGTGTGACTCCGGATTTTTAATTTGTCTGTCTGTGGTGTCTTGTTTCTACCTTTTAAGTCGTAGTTGGGTTTTAGTTTTTATTACTTACTTGATTTTTTTTAAAATTCTTTTGGGGTTATAATATATATATTTTTGAAATGTGCTCATTCAGCCCTTCCATTTGATACCCAACATGGTACGACTAAACCATTTTTTTTTAAGTTCCTCACTTTGTCCTCTAGAGGGCGCCATTTTTAATGTGACTTGACATAGCCTATAACCAGCGGACAATCACGACGCTTCTAACGATACCTCATTTGTCAAATTGTGATAAGTGGTTTGGAAGATAGGAGGGAACAGATGAACATACATACATACCGGTCAAAATCATAACCCTCCTTTTTTCTTCGCCGTAGTCGGGTAATAAGTCGGAACAAGCCCTTTCATTTGAAATGTCAAATGTGAAAAACATATTACTTAACTAATTACGGTATTTACATAGCAGGTAGTGGTATTCGAATTTGTGTGAGGTAGGCCTACCAGAAATAAAAAGTGAAGAATAATAAAAACTTTTTACAAAAAAAAATCAACCGACTTCCAAAAAAAGCACTAAAAACAAAAAGTGAAAAATAACTTTAATTTCGGAAGTCGTTGGCAAAACACGAAAATTGAAAACCAAAGGCACCGACTTCCGAAAATAAAGTTATTTTTACCCGACTACGGCGAAGAAAAAGGAGGGTTATGATTTTGACCGGTATGTATGTATGTATGTATGTATGTATGTATGTATGTATGTATGTATGTTCATCTGTTCCCTCCTATCTTCCAAACCACTTATCACAATTTGACAAATGAGGTATCGTTAGAAGCGTCGTGATTGTCCGCTGGTTATAGGCTATGTGAAGTCACATTAAATTAAAAATGGCGCCCTCTAGAGGACATAAAGTGAGGAACTTAAAAAAAAATATGGTTTAATCGTACCATGTTGGGTATCAAATGAAAGGGTTTAATGAGCACATTTCAAAAATATATATATTATAACCCCAAAAGAATTAAAAAAAAAATCAAGTAACAAAAACTAAAACCCAACTACGACTTAAAAGATATAAACAAGGCACCACAGACAGACAAATTAAAAATCCGGAGTCACACGTAATCTGTTCGATGTATGCCCTAACACGTGTGACTCCGGATTTTTAATTTGTCTGTCTGTGGTGCCTTGTTTATATCTTTTAAGTCGTAGTTGGGTTTTAGTTTTTGTTACTTGATTTTTTTTTCACTTTTTAGTGTTTTTTTGGAAGTCGGTTGTTTTTTTTGTAATCCCCTAAAAATTCCAACACGCCTTTCACCCCTATCAAATGATTTACCGCCCGCCCGAACCTTTCCCCTTAGCGTTCTTTGTGTCTTTTTTTATTTTTGCTCGGCTCCTTCGGGTCGTACCGTGATGTCATAATATACTCATAATCTGCCGAGCCTTTTCCCAACTATGTTGGGGTTGGCTTCCAGTCTAACCGGATGCAGCTGAGTACCAGTATTTTACATGGAGCGACTGCCTATCTGACCTCCACAACCCAGTAACTGGGTAATACGATACCCCTTGGTTAGACTGGTTGTCAGACTTTCGTGCTTCTGACGACTCGTAACGACTGTCAAAGATCCACAAATGACAGCCGGGACCAACGGCTTAACGTGCTTTCCGAGGCACGGAGGAGTCTCGATATGTGAAAATGGTCACCCATCCACGGACCAACCCCGTCAAGCGTAGCTTAACCTGATGTATCGACCCGAGCGGCTGTTATTACTTAGCCACGAGCTGTCATAATATACTCTATTGAGTATATTATGACATCACGGTTCATCTGCAGTTTGGATCTATTTACTTTACCGCCAGGAAAGTTTAGACTCATGTTACTTAACAGCTTGAAAAGTTAATGTGACATTGTTGTTCCACATAAGCGGCACTATTGGCAACTTTATGTATATGTTTTGATTTTTGTTGATAACTCGCTATTTAAATTCGTTTTTTTTATTGTTTACAACGCTAGATTTAAAATTTACCAAATTGTTTCATTGTGTATCTGTGGAGAACGTAGTTGATTTCACATTTGTATCATTTCTGTATCCTATCTTTTTTTTTGTAATTCTTAATGTGTAATGTTTGTTTTCCCTAATAAATAAAAATAACCTAGCTAAAAAATGAGCTATCATAAATGCAAAAAGATTTTTTTTAAATCCGTCTGGTAGTTCCAGAGATTAGCGTGTTCAAACAAAAAAACAAACTTCAGCTTCATTATTTATAGCTGTGCCCCGCAGTTTCACCCGCGTAGGTCTCGATCCCGTGGGAATATAGAGATAAAACGTATCGTATGTCCTATTGGTAATGGTCTACCCGTGTGCCCATACTCTCCCCGGCGCGCGTCGAACGGTTCGCGTATTGAATTTTTATACTCGTTATAACTTCGAAATTAAATGTCCGATTCGAATGAATTAAAAAGTATTTTACTGCTACATTAATACCCTTGATGATAATAGTTATTTATGCAACTGTTATATAATAAGGGGTATTATTTACAGTTGCATACAAGACTTTATCTACACCCATGATATGAATCCTCTATAAAAGGTTTGCAATACTAATATCGATGAAAAATTGAGGGATACGACTCACGTGAATTCGAATATCATTTGCTGTTTTTTCTTTTAAATTACAGTGCTTTGTTCGTGAAAAGCATGTTCTTTTATGAAATGAGTTGCATTATGAAATTTAGTACAACATTATAACACCCGTTTCGATGATATTATGGTTACTATGACACTGGCTGTTTTAATGTTGGCAATAAGCTAACTGTTTCGGGAACTTTTATAGAGGATTTATAGCATGGGTGTAGATAAAACTATTTATTTAAAGAAGAACTACTTAATACTACGATACGAATGTAATCAACTTTTGTTTCTACCGGCGATCTAATTAAATTTTAGAACACAAAAGCTGCTATTGGTGCCGATTCTCTTGTCACAAATTCTCTAAACTAAACTAAAAATCACAAAAATTTAGTTTATTCCTGTCAAACGACGATTTCTTATTCTGAAAATAGACTAAAGTGACACAACTTAACTATAATTTAGTTTGACAGCATTAAGATGGTACTGAGTTTTAATTTAGTGAAAATGCTATTCTGAATTTGACGTTTTAACCAAAATTTTTGTTCTATATCTAAAATCCTCCAACTAACTCTGACTATTTTTAATCACGATTAAAAATGTGTGGAATAAAATTAGATGTCATGAACTAAAATTCAAACCAACACCTCGAATTCAGTTGCAAAACGGTACTGTATCTTTTTTTATTTTCTTTTGCTTATATCTCGAAAACGGTGTGTCCTATCGCAAAAATAATGAAAATTTTGACCCCCTTTGCAAGCCACAAACCCGTAATACTTAACATGTTGGTAATTTAATTTTTTTGTTTTCTTCCAAAAAGTGAAAAATTCCATATAAAAATACGTCGAGACGGCCACATTGCGCGCCTCTCCGGCTCAAAAAAAATCACGTGGTAGGCAAACAAGTAGGTACCAAGTGCAGTCGCGATTGTCAAATTCGATTTTAGTTCTGTCAAAATAATTTTTAAATTTAGAGATTTTTGTTGGCAGAATAGCTCTAAGATTCTCATAGTAAAAAGTAAGGAATTTTAGTGATAGTTTAGTTAGTTTAGTTCGGTGTACAAGAGAATCGGCACCATTGTGACTTAACTATGATAGTTAGATATATTCCCTGGCGGACTTTATTGTAGGTAATAATGAGAACTTTAATCATGTAGTACATAATTTTTAAGTATCATCAATAGTTTTCTCAGCGCACGCCAAATAATGAGTTTTATAGGAAACATTTTGCTACTTTGGGTTACATTATTGCAATTTTCTTAAGGATCTCTAACTTTTTGAAAATAAATTATACTTAGCATATGTTACTTCCTGATAATGTAACTTAAAAAATGGTTAAAATCTGTCCAGTAGTTTCGGAGCCTACAAACGGACGATACAAACAAACAAACTACAAGTGCGAGTCGGACTCGCGCACGAAGGTTTCCGTATCATTATCTATAAAGATGGCAAAAAATCACGTTTGTTGTATGGGAGCCCCCCTTAAATATTTGTTTTAATTTAATTTAATTATTTATTTTTAAAGTAAATATGTAACTAAATATTCTGTGAATATTTCAAGCGTCTACCTGTTGTCGTTTTCAATATCGAGCAAAAACGAGCAAAAAAATCACGTTTGTTGTATGGGAGCCCCCTTAAATATTTTATTCTGTTTTTTAGTATTTGTTGTTATAGCGGCAACAGATATAAGTACATCATCTGTGAAAATTCCACTGTCTATCACGGTTCATGAGATACAGCCTGGTAACAGACGGACAGACACACAGACAGCCAGACAGCGAAGCCTTAGTAATAAGGTCCCGTTTTACCCTTTGGCTACGCAACCCTAAAAAAGTCTT
This sequence comes from Lithophane socia, assembly GCA_947522985.1. NCBI lineage: Eukaryota > Metazoa > Arthropoda > Insecta > Lepidoptera > Noctuidae > Lithophane > Lithophane socia. Next base: position 845,727 of record OX383281.1, on the reverse strand, counting down.
TCCTCTTTATAATATTGTTCTGTATGTTACCTTTCACGCCAAAACCACTGAACGGATTTCGATAAAATTTTGCAAGGAGATAGATGGCATCCCGGGGAAGGACATTGGCTGCTTTTTGTCTCAAAAATAACCTTAAGAGACATAGGGGACAAAATTTAGTATGGGAAACCTGTCATTTCAAGTTAGGCCTATGAAAATTCAATTAATTGCTTTTTTACGTGTTTCACCGTTTTACTAAAATCATCCCTCAAGAAGGTGAAATAGGGTATGTTTTTAAAATTCACATGTAACGAATACTTTTTATCGCGGTAGTACGTTCCCGTGGGATAATATCCGACCTCCACCCTGGCGTCGCCGCGGGCGGTAGCTAGTTTATAATAATGTATAGATATCGATTATAGTACCAGCTTTTGCCCGCATGGATGGCGGCAAATATCCCACGGGAACGTACCGGGATTAAAGGAGGCGAAGCGTAGGTCGCATATCCTATAGCCGAGGAAAGGTCGTTGACTTGACTTGCGATACGCGGTCCACCATAATTCTTTTTTTCCGCGTAATTTTTTTTAAACTGAAATCTTTTAAAGTATTCATTTAAATGATGCGATGTCGAGGCATATTTTAATTTAAATTAAATGCTCAATTTAAATAACATTTAAAATGAATAATGGTTAATATAATACCGGTCAAATTAGCTTCAGAAATAACAATGAAATTTTTTATCAAATTCTGAAAGATAGGTAATAAACTTTTTACAAAAAAAAAAAACAACCGACTTCCAAAAAAAACACTACAAAGTGAAAAATTTCGGGAGTTGGTGGCAAATAACGAAAATTCAAAACCAAAGACACCAACTATAATAGTTATTTTTCACTTCGTAGTGGTTTTTTTTGGAAGTCGGTTGTTTTTTTTTTGTATCGTATGGTTTTATTTATAGTTTTTTTTTTCTCTAAACTCTCCAATTCCAGGGTCAGCTCAGACCGCGAACGACGTGACGCAGCGCGCACTTTTTTAACAATTCATCATCTGCCGAGCCTTTTCCCAACTATGTCGGGGTCGGCTTCCAGTCTAACCGGATGCAGCTGAATACCAGTATTTTACATGGAGCGACTGCCTATCTGACCTCCACAACCCAGTAACTGGGTAATACGATACCCCTTGGTAAGACTGGTTGTCAGACTTTCGAGCTTCTGACGACCCGTAACGACTGTCAAAGATCCACAAATGACAGCCGGGACTAACGGCTTAACGTGCTTTCCGAGGCACGGAGCAGTCTCAATATGTAAAGATGATCACCCATCCACGGACCAACCCCGGCAAGCGTAGCTTAACCTGATGGATCGACCCGTGCGGCTGTTATTACTTAGCCACGAGCTCCTCTTTTTTAACAATTATCGAACTTATTTTCTTCACGAAACGGTATAATTTAAGTGCGAGTGTTGACACGTGTCAAAGTTCGATGAGATGCGCGGTGGTGCGCAGCGTGTACCTTATTGTGTAGTAAATAAATTCAATATTGTATCAGCTCATAAAAAGTGCGCGTCGCTTCTCGTCTCGGTGTGAACTGACCCTAATGCAAATGGACAATCAAAATCAATCTGCCTAGCCTTTTCCCAACTATGGTGGGCTTCCAGTCTAAACGGATGCAGCTGAATACCTGTATAGTATTTTACATGGAGCAACTGCCAATATGACCTCCAGAACCCAGTTACTGGGCAACGGCCTTGGTTAGATATGATATATTTGATTGTTTTTGTTGTTAAACATAAATAAACTCACACCCTATTCTCATGGATGTAAGCTCCAGAACTCAATCTGCTACAATCCTTACAAACTGCTTTTGCTGTGTGTACATTTTATACATCTGAGAAACTAGACAAGTGACAATCGCTTCGAAAGCGTATTTCTACAACGACTTTCAACAGAATTGACATAAGCTTTTCGATAGCTTATGTCAGTCCTATACATTTTTGCCTTTTCCATCATCGTTATCGCTGATAGATTGTCACTTTGCCTAGGGCCTCTAGTCATACACGCGCTGCGGTTGCAAGTACTATGTCCCCCTAGGGAGTCCCGTCCTGGCATTTCCACTAACATCTGCCTTGTAAATACCTTTTCTTTGTTTGGAGGAGCTCGTGGCTAAGTAATAACAGCCGCTCAGGTCGATCCATCAGGTTAAGCTACGCTTGCCGGGGTTGGTCCGTGGATGGGTGACATATCACACATCGAGACTCCTCCGTGCCTCGGAAAGCACGTTAAGCCATTGGTCCCGGCTGTCATTTGTGGATCTTTGACAGTTGTTACGAGTCATCAGAAGCACGAAAGTTTAACAACCAGTCTTACCAAGGGGTATCGTATTTACCCAGTTATTGGGTTGTGGAGGTCACATAGGCAGTCGCTCCATGTAAAATACTGGTATTCAGCTGCATCCGGTTAGACTGGAAGCCGACCTCAACATAGTTGAGAAAAGGCTAGGCAGATTGTTTTTTTTTTTTGCCTTTCACATCATTCTTCAGTCTATGATTAATAGTTACACCACACAGTGCACATACTTCACAAGGAATGCTTTTCTGCAGCATTTATTCTACTTTAATGCCTCTTTTGCCAAACCCAACATGCACATCCATACATAAGCGTAGGCACTAGGACACCATTGTGAACAGCCAGTCGAGCCTTTTTGGACATCAACTGGTAGGTCACAGTCACTCTCCTTTCCACATCTTCTTCAATCTTTCCATTGCTTGTGAACAGACTCGACAAATATACAAACTCATTTACTTGGTTCATACTCGTATCATTAATGTTTATGTTTTTGTTGTTACATAGTCATTTTTACAAGCAGGTAAAGGTCTTGGTAACTTTTCAGCATAATCAATATTAAATGTTAAAAACCTATAAGTTTTTAACGGTTTGATGATTTAATACTATTTTATGTGGTAATAGGCTCGCCCCCGAATTGAGGATGTACTATAGGTGCACCTCTGCCTAACCCGTCGAGAAATACAAGCGTGATGTTATTATATATTATTACAAAGGAAGAATTGTAATAGCAGTCTTGATAAGAATAAATAAAGAATAGCACAAAAATTATTCTCGCCATTAATGTTTTTACTACTGGTCCTTCGAAAAGTCGGTAATTATTAGAAATGGAGAGAAAATAAATACAAAGAAATAATCTTGTTTTACTTACAATGTAATTAGTAACGGCAGCGGTAAACACGTCAGAACTTTATGAATGCCTCGATGAAGCACAAAAGAATTTTACGCTATCAAAAAATGGCTAGTGCCTTCAGGCAAAACATCTAGCAACATGGCGAACAATCATGTTTTTTAATATTAACACAATTATATACTTCGCTAATAAACTCAATAACTGTTACTGCACAATAATTGGATAAAAGATCGGCGTAGATTGATTATTTTTTATGGTTTTGCCGATAAAATTACTACGGAAAATCTGATTTGACATTTGGCTTTACTTTGTCAGAAACTTAAAACGTCAGAGGTAATGCGGGCTATCGGAATGCGTTTTGTTTAGAGATTATTAATTAAATATTTATAAAAAAATACTTGGCAAATTATTTTAATTTAATAAGTTTCATGATTTATTGTTTTTAGAACAGTAATTTAGCCTAATATTAAACACAAAATATATTACGTACACAATACTTTTAAGATTTGCCAATAGATGGCGCTGCAATAAATTTCCTGTTTCCACATTTCTGCCCCACTAGCTAGCGGCAACAGTGGTAACGCCCACAACATGATTTTCTTTTACAGATTTCTACAAAAATTAAAGAAAAACATCGCATCAAACACTTTTGTTTTAATCAAGAACTAATTTAAAAAAAAAAATATTGCGATCTTAGAACTAATAGTCATCCCACGTGTGTCAGATCTACGCGCGTAGACGTTTGTTCCCAAAATAGTACATTTCACTAGGACAGTTTGTTTCGTTTGGGTGTTTTAAAAGTGAAAACATTTAAAATGCGTGAAATAGTGCATTTGCAGGCGGGACAGTGTGGCAACCAGATCGGCTCGAAGGTGGGGACTTTAAACAATCTTTATATAATTACTTAACGTAGAGTGACAATACTTTCTTAGAAGTAGGTAATCTATTTTTACGTCATGTTACGGTTGATCTGAGTAACGGAACTGGTGTAGTTATTAAAAGATGTGTTATTTCCCGTTGATTGACTTTTAAAGTTCAATAGATCATTGCTATCTGTTTTCCAATCATAATTATTTAAAACGTACGTGCCTATAAATAGGTACATACTCACGGTTCAGCTTCTAAGTAAAAGCATTTTGGTTGCGGTGAAAATTCGCGCCCAAAATTAAAACATACCATACCTACCTATTTGGGGCCAATTGGGGCCAAAGAAAAACACCATCAATTTTTGTCTTTTAAAAAAAAAGGACAATCTAAATGATCTAAAAGGTGACCAAACATGAAAAATTTATGTTTCACTACCTATAGATCTTTGACAGTCGTTACGGGTAGTCAGAAGCCCAAAAGTCTGACAAACCAGTCTTATCAAGAGGTATCGTGTTATCATGGGCGGACTAAGGGGGGGGGGGACAGGGCAGGTGCAGTTTGCTCCGGGCCCCCAGACTTGAGGGGTTCCCAAATCTCGAGTAAAGGCGCAAACAAGGCCAAAATATAAATTTCCAGTTTATGCTGATCTCGCATTTTATAAGATTTCCGTACAATGCGAGGTCAGCTTATACTGGAAATGTATAGCTTGATGTGTAGCCGTGTTAAATATATAATTTAGGGTGCAAAAATGTTCGTTGTATCTGTGGCGGTATCTACATCGCCACATGCGAACTATGCATCAAAGATCTGACGTCACATAAATCCTGCATCGCTAAATTAAAGTTTACTGTGCAATATGGACATTACATCAAGAACCAAACATCAATCGTTGGGCAGTTGCCCGCCAGACACAACACCCGTCTGGTCGGAGGATCCTCTCTTTTCTATAATAAAAATAATAATAAAAAAAACGTTTATTTATCTCCACAAAATTACAACACAGTTCAGTTGACAGGTAGTTTGGCAAGAGATAGAGGGTAATTTGTGAGAGATCTGGAGTCTAAACTAAGCCTAGGCCTGTATTTTAGAGCTCCAGGCCCCCTCATTACATCACAAATTGAAATAGTCAACGTGCGTGTGTGTGCATGAGTGTATGTGCGTGCATGAGTGTGTGCATATAAATATCATGTGTAGGTATATAGATACGGTAAATAATATATATGATATAAATATATATCAAGGTAAGAAAGTATACAGTATATAGATAAATATAGGTAATCCTAGTTACTACTTTGCTACATCAAGTAATTTTTCCGTTTCCTTATAATTTAACGTTAGTAATAATTTAATCAATTTATTTTTACATTCGTTTTTACGACAGTTGGCTATATTAATGATTTTATTTAATTTATTGTACAATTCGCCACCACGAAATGGGATTTTTGCGCGAATGAAGTATTAACCGCAGTCGTCCAACATATTGCATAGTTCCTTCTGGAGTGTGCTATGTGTTTTCTCCGTTCTTCGGGTAAGTTGGAGTGTTGAAGAAGTACAGTGAGCAATACGTAAAGTTGACGAACAGTTAGCACTTGGGCTTCTTCGTAAAGTGTTGTGGTGGAGAAGAGCCGCGGTTTTTTTAAGCTGATTTTCAATATCATCCTTTGGGCTCTTTCAACAATTACCATTTTAGATATACATTCTCCACCCCATGTGGTGATGCAGTAACCAATGATTGATTGCACCAGGGTATCGTAAACCATCCTCATCGTTTCTTCATCTATGGTGGATGAGTGAACTTTACACCCTGTTCCTCATACCCCTAAATATCCTATCCCATCTTACATTCTGTTTTTTCTCAGACTTTTCTGCGTAAGTCAACAAAGTAACTAGTAGTAGTAAGTAGTCAAAAGAAAACCTAACCTTTTCGAGGCAGTATGCTTAAAATTTCGAGTTCGCTTCACTTCTCAAACTTTTCTCCATTCCTACCATTTAGTTTTGTCGTGGTCCCATCAGGCATAATCCACCACTGAGTGTTATCCAGTAACTGGGTTTTGGAGGTCTGATATGCAGTCGCTCCATGTAAAATACGAGTACCTAGGTACTGGTATTTGATGGGTGGCCCAGTGGTAACGCCCACAACTTAAGGCTCTTACATAGTGGGGCGATTAGTCGCGCGACGCGACGCCGAGCCGCCGCATTGTTTGCCGTGTAGTTTTCTCAGAAATTGTTTTGTTAAAATTCGCGTCGCGCGACGAATCGCCCCAGTATGTAAGAGCCTTTACGAGTTGTAGGTCGTAGGTTCGAACCCTGATAGGCGCTTTACTTTGTGTAAATTATTTCATCGCCACTGCTCTCAAAACGGTGAATGAAAACTTAGTGAGGAAACCGGCATGTCCTAGAACCAACAATTCGAAGATATCTACCAACCCGCACTGGGCCCGCGTGCTGGATTACGGCTGATTATGCTATGCTGGTATTTACAAGCTGCATCCGATGACACTAGAAGCCGGTCCTAACATAATTGGGAAAACGCAGGCAAATTGACTTCATTCAAGTGATCATAAAATGAACAAAGTATTCAAAGTCCACTCAAAGAAGGTCAGTAGACGAAGTTGTTGAGATCTCGGATTCTCATCATTAGCTTTGTATGGTAATTTGCAGTTAATTGGAGAAAGTAAGTGCGCTCTACATATCATGTACACACGGCTACACATCAAGCTATACATTTCCAGTATAAGCTGACTTCGCATTATACGGAAATCCTATACAATGCGAGATCAGCATAACGATGCCCAGTATACGTACCTATATATGACGTAGATATTTCATGGGACAATAGCATGCAGCTGAGATATAAGAATCATAAGATGCGCTTACACGGGCAACTAAAATTGCGCAATTCTCGGCAATTTCTATACAATCTGGAAAATATGGAATTGCTGTAAATTGAGCAATATAAGGAACACAGCGATATAAAGCGCGCTGTTGTATTTTCAACTTTCAACATTGATAACCAACTACGGCGGCGGCGGCAGCATTTCGCTAGAGCAGTTCACGCCAGTTGCCACCGCAGCAGATGGCTACAGCCACCGGTCGATGTGGCCGGTAGCTCGTGTGCTCCTACCTTTAAGATTTGCTACTCCACCTACTGGCTGAAGCTTTTAGGCTTGGCGCAAACGAGCCACCGACCACAGCCACCGGTAGCCCAGCGACAAGCAGTTCACATGCTTGTTCATACGTTTTGTATGGATTCGTCGCACACGTGTGACCGGTGGGGGCCACTCGTTACAGCAGTACTTAGGCTCGGCGCGGACTTAACACACTTTTTCATATATTAGCCAGTGGCCGCCACCGGCTACACGTGTGCGGCGCGTATATACAAAATGTAAAGAAAAAGTGTGTTAAGTCGCTGGCCACCAGTGGCTGCTGGTCGGTGGCCCGTTTGCGCCTAGCCGTAACACCATAGCAAGAGGCGACAGCCACCGGCGGCTATGGTCGGTAGATTGTTTGCGGCGAGCTTGGTAAGAGAGTTATTACGCAAGAGAAAGGTGGAGCTTATACAACCACATATCACCATCTCTCTCTCATTAATCATACGTCTGTTGGTTTGTTCACAGTTCTGGGAGATTATATCCGACGAGCATGGCATTGACCAGACTGGGTACTACCGCGGCGACAGCGACCAGCAGCTGGAGAGGATCCAAGTCTATTATAATGAGGCTGCTGATGGTAAATTGCGGGATAATTACGTAACACACATACAATGGCAGCCGATGGCAATGCCTTTTGACAGTTCAGCCACATTAATTGCTAAACTTAAGAGAAGTGTGCGTGCAGTGAGCTGTCATTCCACGATGCTAGGGATTGCCACTATTGACAGCTTACTTCACGTAAGTTTACACGGTGAGATTTTTACTGAGTAACTTTACAAGAGATTGTTTCTCAGGCAAGCGGTTCGTTCCTCGGGCAGTGCTGGTGGACCTGGAGCCAGGGACCATGGACGCTATCCGTTCCTCGACCTACGGTCAGCTGTTCCGACCTGATAATTATGTGTTTGGACAAAGCGGTGCTGGTAAGTACTGAACATAATGGCAGTTTATAATATAGTCCTCCAGACCGTATTTCGTCCACGGCGGCGGCTAATCTCAACGGAGACTAGCTTTCGGCGCGGGAGATATTATAGTGCACAAGTGGGTGCGACATAGGTTCACTCTCTATTCCCTCACCCTCATAGTCCAATGGGACGGCAATCCGGCACGACCGGAGAGAGATCAGGCGCAGGTGCAACGGCTTAACGTGTTGACATGTTCCTCATATCTCCGCAACACATGTGACAATCCTACTAATATTATAAATATGAAAGTTTGTGTTTGGATGTTTGTTACTCAATCACGCAAAAACGGCTGAACGGATTTGGATGAAATTTGGCTAACATATAGTTTATAACCTGGATTAACACATAGGATACTTTTTATCCCGATATTCCGACGCGGGTGAAACCGCGTGGCGCAACTAGTGACAACATATTTTGTCTGACTGACTTATGTATTTATTAACATTGGCAGGTAACAATTGGGCCAAGGGTCACTACACTGAAGGAGCAGAGCTGGTGGAGTCTGTCATGGACGTAGTGCGGAAGGAGGCGGAGCCCTGTGACTGCCTACAAGGTACATAACATACATACATAAACTAACGCCTTCTTATCATGGGGGTAGGCAAAAACTACAAAACGCCACCTGCTACGATCCTTACATACTTCTTTTGACTCGTTTACATTCATACTTCTGGTCTTACGCCCACGCCGCCCGCCACCGCCGCGATCTGACGCCCTAGGAGGACACATAATGACCTTATGGGTGATATTCTTCAGAAATTTCCCAAGGCGGCCGCTGCCAGAGGTGGCACTGTCTCTACACTTTAAATGCAAACCAAGCGCGTCACCGTTGACTCGTACTACGACACAAATCTAGCCTTGAGTTACGCCTAGGCACACAAAGAACTGGCCTAGGACCAAGCTGGCCTAGGGACCCCACTCATCCAGCTAACCGACGCGACGGTATCTGTCACTCACTTTTTAGCCGCACATTGAGCAATGGTGAAACATTTGCCTCGTATTTTAGCAAGAGATCAAACCTGGGCCAGTTTTGGTTAGCTAATGAAGGCAAGGGTACAACGACTGAAAAAACGCAATACAAAGAAAATGGCTTCGGAAAGGGCCTCAAATATCGAAGTGCCTAGGGGAGGGGCCCTGAGTCTCGTGAGTCCGGACCTGCAGCCTGCACAAATAACAGAGGAGGTAGACCGTGACAGAAGCTGTAGCTGCAGAACGCACAAGCACGAATTTTTGTAAACTCATCCCCTGGCCCACTACTGAGAAGTTCCATGGGACACCCTCGAACACGTCTTGTACCTATATTTGGACCAGTTCCAAGGCTGTATTGTAACCTTAACTTTTTGTTGCCCAGGTTTCCAATTGACCCACTCTCTAGGTGGAGGTACAGGATCAGGACTGGGCACGCTCCTCCTCAGCAAACTTCGTGAAGAGTATCCAGACAGGATTGTCAACACTTTCAGCGTGATGCCGTCACCTAAAGTAAATACATTTTTGGGTTTATCCGCATAGCATAATCATGGTCTTCGAGGTCAGCGGCAAAAGCCGTGGGGAAAGACCCGAGTTGCTTCTGAACGGGTCAGCAATCAATAGGGTGTCAACTTTTAAATACCTAGGACACTGTCTTGCCGCTGACCTCCAGTGACGATGTAGACATTGAGAGGGAGCGCAGGGCTCTAGCGGTCCGGAGCAATATGTTGTCCCGTAGATTTGCGCGGTGTACGGACCAAGTAAAAGTCACACTTTTCAAGGCTTATTGCCAAAGTTTGTACACGGGCAGTCTATGGGTCAATTATACTAAAAGATCGCTGGATGTCCTGCACGTCCAATATAACAATGCTTTCAGGATGCTGTTGAGGCTGCCTCGTTACTGTAGTGCGTCGGAAATGTTTGCGCAAGCCCGCACCGACGGCTTCCATGCAATTATACGCAAAAAAACGGCGTCGCTGCTGAGGAGAGTGAGGGGCAGTCGGAACAGCATCCTGAAAACTGTAGCCGAGAGCTTAGGCTCGCCAATTGTTCAGCAGTTTCTGCGGAGGTTGATTAATACTAACCCTAGGCAATAAGTTATTTTTTGTTTGTTACTAACACTATATGGATATTCGTGTCCGAAATAAAAAGATTTGATTTGATTTGAATCAGCTTATAATGTTCCCATTGCTGGGACACAGGCCTCCTCTATCCGAGAGGGAGTGGGCCATAGTCCACCACGCGGACCCAGTGTGGGTTGGTGGATGTTTCATGTCATGTCTTCGAATTTTTGGTTCTAGTAGGTCATGCCGGTTTCCTCACGACGTTTTGAGAGCAGGGTGCATGGTGAAATGATTACAGGCAGTCGCTCCATGTAAAATACTGGTATTCAGCTGCATCCGGTATTCCGGTTGGACTGGAAACCGACCCCAACACGGGAAAAGGCTAGGCGGATTAACGTAGAGTCAAAATTTTTTTACAAAAAAAATTAGGTAATGTAATAAAAACTAAAACCCAACTACCAATTACCCAGTTACCAAAAAGATAAAAAAGACACCACAGACAGACAAATTAAATATCCGGAGTCACATGTGTTAGGGCATTAATCGAACACATTACGAACCTTTTTAGTCGTATTTGGGTTTTAGTTTTAATTACTTTAATTTTTTTTTGTGTTTTTTTAAAGATTTTATTTTTTACTTTTTATTTGTGGTACTTAATCCACACAACTTCCAATACCACTACCTGCTCTGTAAATAACAGTGAACAACACAAAAAAACACATACAGACGAATTGACGAATCTGTTTCAGGTCTCGGACACCGTAGTGGAGCCGTACAACGCCACGTTATCAGTACACCAGCTAGTCGAGAACACGGATGAAACCTTCTGCATTGATAACGAGGCGCTCTACGACATCTGCTTCAGAACACTACGTCTCGCTTCACCTACATACGGAGATCTGAATCATCTTGTGTCTGTGAGTATCCGAAACATCACACCTGTATTTCACGAAAGGGTAAGCAGAGGTGAGATTGACAGAGAGATAGATAGAGTTAAAGATATTTAAGGTGTTAAAAAATTTACTGATCAAACTTTATGAGGTGCTTTAGACCATCGAACTTTTACTATGGGACGGACTTTGAAATCGCGAAAAAAGTCAGCTGTTCCAGAGGCAGAGGTTTTACCCTATGTCCTATCAGAAAGCGACAGTCGCGCATTAGGATGCGACCTTCGACTGTTTTGCTCGGGCATAAATCTGATTCGGAAATTCATGCTCATAATCAGCCTATAATGTTCCCACTGGTTTGTCCCACAAGCACATTCTCTTTTCAAGAGAGAGTGGGCTGTAATCTAGCCGACGTCGTGCGAGTTGGTAGATGTCACATGTCTTCGAATTTTTAGTTCCAGGATATGTCGATTTCCTCATGATGTTTCCCTTCATAACCCTTGGTAAGACTGGTTGTCAGGCTTCTGACGACCCGTACCTACCTAACAACTGTCAAAGATCTACAAATGACAGCTGGGACCAATGGCATAACGTGCTTTTCCTTGTGTAAATAGGTGTAATCACAAAATTGTTTGTCTACAGCTCACAATGTCAGGTGTAACCACGTGCCTTCGCTTCCCAGGACAGTTGAATGCAGACCTCCGTAAGCTAGCGGTCAACATGGTGCCATTCCCAAGGCTTCATTTCTTCATGCCAGGTAACAATTTAAGCTCAAAGCATTTGTTTAAAATATTTACAGGCACTTTTGAATTGTCAAGGGGTCGGTCAGTCAGAAAGATGAAGCTAGTTGCCCATTCCAAAGCGTAGTAGGTTCCTATGGAGAAGAACGGGCAAGAAACTTTCTTCATCATGCACAACCCGGCTTCACCTACTGCTGGTAATTGGCCTATCTTTTGATGTGCCAATTCCCACGCTCCTGTGCCAGCCTCATCCAAGTTCTACCAGCGATAATAACCACCTTTTTTTTTTTGGTAAATTGTCAGATTTCTTCCCCCGCTCTGGGCGGAGCGGGAGGGCGTGTCAGACTTTTACTGACTAAACCCCACCCGTGTTCCTTCAGTTGCCTGTTGCCAAGGGTCCCGGTATCCCTTTCGGACATTCCCGCAACCCTGGCAGGAGTAACCATCTTGCCGCCAGAAGACTGACTCCTCTTCTTCCAGTCCTTGAACGCCACTCGGTCACTAACTTACGTGGAGTAAGGATAACCATTGTATACCATGTTACACAATGACCTCGCAGGCTTCGCGCCGCTCACAGCCCGCAACAGCCAGGACTACCGCGCGCTCACCGTGCCCGAGCTCACACAGCAGATGTTCAGCCCCATCAACATGATGGCAGCCTGCGACCCGCGACACGGCCGCTACCTGACGGTGGCCGCCATCTTCAGGGGCCGGATGTCCATGAAGGAAGTCGACGAACAAATGTTGACGGTGCAGGATAAGAACTCCAGGTAAAGCTAGGTTTAAATGGTAGGTAATAAACTTCGAAGGCGGTCCTATCAATTTATGAAAATACCGATGAACATAGAAAAACTTTTTACATAATAAAAACAACCGACTTCAGGGTCGGTGGCAAAAAACGAAAATTGAAAACCGACTTCCGAAATTAAAGTTATTTTTCAATTTTTCGTGTTTTTTTTGGAAGTCGGTTGTTTTTTTAATAAAATATTTTTATTTTTCACTTTTAAAAAAAAATTCCCACTTTATGTGTAGGGGAGGTACTTACCTTTTATTTTTTAACTGCTTTGTCGGCGTGATTTATACATATGTATAACCATACCAAATTACAGCTTTCTACTACCTACCAACAGTCTCTGAGCTAAGCCGAGGACAGACGGACAGACAGACAGACAGACGGACATGGCAAAACCATAAGGGTTCCTTGTTGACTACGGAACCTTAAAAACGTAGTGTTAAATATTCTGCTCGTTCCCAATTCCGTATTAGGAACGAGCACACTTGGTGAGAGAACTCCTGAGCCCCTAGACAAAGTGACATTCTATCAGCGATAACGATGATGGAAAAGGCAAAAATGTATAGGACTGACATAAGCTATCGAAAAGCTTACGTCAATCCTGTTGAAAGTCGTTGTAGAAATACGAAACGCTTTCGAAGCGATTGTCACTTGTCTAGGCCCTCTGGTGTGTGAGTCCGTCTCGCACTTGTCCACTCTTTAATGTTTCTCTCCCTCCGTCGCCAGTTACTTCGTGGAATGGATCCCCAACAACGTGAAGGTGGCGGTGTGCGACGTGCCCCCGCGCGGCCTGAAGATGGCCGCCACGTTCGTCGGCAACACGACCGCCATCCAGGAGATCTTCAAGAGAATATCGGAACAATTCACCGTCATGTTCCGTAGAAAGGTAGGTATTCAATTATGAACGGCTGCGACTGTGAATTCTTTTGAATACAGGGGTAGTATTAAGAAAACATTATTCCACTGTGAAAACGGGATGGTGCTATCGGCCTTGTCTAGCTCCGTCTCTCTCTAACACTGGAAAAATGGTGGCATTAATACTTCATAATACGGCAATAGAGTTATAAGTTTTTAGGAGCTACAAACATAAGTTTATTACTTAGATGGCTCTGTCTCTATAAAAAACAACATTTGAAAGTGGATTTTGCCGGGGTTGGTCCTTTTAAGGGTGACAGTCTTACCTACATACCGAGACTCTCCGCGCCTCGGAAAGCAGGAGGAGGACAGGAGGGACCAACGGCTTAACGGTTAAGCCGTTGGTCCCTCCTGTTATTCGTGGATCTTTGACAGTCGTTACGGGTCGTCAGAAGCCCGAAAGTGTCAGACTTTCGGTCTACCAGTCCAGGGCCACCAGTCTACCAAGGGTATCGTATTACCCAGTTACTGGGTTGTGGAAGTCCGATAGGCGACAACCTATCGGACCGACTGCTTCATGAAAAATGCTATTCAGCTGCATCCGGTTAGACTGGAAGCCGACCCGAACATAGTTGGGAGAAGGCCAGGCAGATAAATACTTGGAAACTGGATTTGTGCCCGGTTCACGGCAATAGGCTCGCCCTCTATTACACGGGACAGATGTACTATATGTAGTACATCTCTGCGTAACCCTTCGGGGAATACAGGAAAACAGTCATATATTTGAACACTTGTAAGAACACTTGTGAGGTGGGGTAATAAAATATGCGATCAAACTTTGTGCCTCACAAGTTTCTAAACAAGTGTTCAATTAATAATGTGTGTTGTTATGTATGGGCACTGGTGCCCAGTATAAGACGAATTTTTGTGTTTCGTAATGTTAAACACTGCATACTATTGTATAGACTGGCGAAATATTACAACAAAACTTTTTACAAAAAAAAAAAACACTGCAAAAGTGAAAAATAACTTAAATTTCGGAAGTCGGTGTCTTTGCTTTTCAATTTTCGTTTTTTGCCACCGACTTCCGAAATTTAAGTTATTTTTCACTTTTTTTGTGTTTTTCTGTTGAAGTCTCTAGTTCCTGTCAAAAATTGTATGGAACATTGACAGAATTTCAACATGTTTTGTCGCAAATGTTTCGCCAGTGCAAACGCACGGTAACTGAACAGACAGCTGTGCTGCTGGACAGTTTGTTGCGCCACTTCCCCCCAGCTAAAGCACTAGGAAGTGGTGAAGGGCGTATCTATGTCATTTTGACGTTTAAAAAGTGCTGATTCTCAGGCTAGTTTGAATAATTTACTTGATTTTGAACTTTCTTTTCAGGCCTTTCTGCATTGGTACACAGGCGAAGGCATGGATGAGATGGAGTTTACTGAAGCCGAGAGTAACATGAACGATTTGGTGTCTGAATACCAACAATACGAAGTAAGTCCGTGGGCCTAGTATGACACGTCGGGCTTTAGAGACTGTCACGCGGGTATAGTGACAGATGACGCTCTACAGCAGGGTTCACCAGTTAGTTTCATTGGGGGTCCGTTTTTTACCCGACTAAGGCGAAGCAAAAAGGAGGGTTATGATTTTGACCGGTATGTATGTATGTATGTTCCTTGATATCTGCCAAACGACTCATCAAAATTTGACAAATGAGGTATCGTTGGAAGCGTCTTGATCGACCGCTGGTTATGCTACGTCACATTAAAGTAAAAACGGCGCCCTCAAGAGGACATAAAGTAAAGAACTAAAAAAAAAAAAAATATCATACCATGTTGGGTATCATATGAAAGGGCTTAATTAGCACATTTCAAAAATATATAGAGGTATTATAACCCAAAAAAGAAAGTTATAAAACCTAAAGCCCAATTACGACAAAAAAGTCACTCAACTAACAAGGTATAAACAAGTCACCACAGACAGACACATTAAAAGTCCGGAGTCACACGTAATCTGTTCGATTTATGTCCTAATACGTGTGACTCCGGATTTTTATTTTGTCTGTCTGTGGTGTCTTGTTTATACCTTTTTAGTCGTAGTTCGGTTTTAGTTTTTATTACTTTCATTTTTTAGCTGGTGGGCTCATACCTCGTCGCTAAATGATAACAGTCGTTCGGGTCAAACGAATTTCGTGAATCGAGTGACCATCATCCATAAGTCCATTACATATAGAAACCCCTCCGCGCCTCGGAAGCCGTTGGTCCCAGCTGTCTTTCGTAGATCTTTGTCAGTCGTTACGGGTAGTGAGAAGGCCAAGTCTGACAAGCAGTCTTACCGAGGGGTATCGTGTTACCCAGTAAGTGGAGGTCAGATATTTAGCTGCATCCAGCGGTTAGACTAGACGCCGACCACAACATATGGAAAAGGCTAGGCAGATGATAAATTAAAATAGACTTCTGTTGCTGGCTGTACTATAAACCTCTGCGTAACATATCCGGGATACACGACTCTTGTTATGTTAATCTTCGTTACAGGAAGTGGGGGTCGACGATGCAGAATTTGACGAGCAAGATGAGGAAGCTGTTGAGGAGTACCCTGATGAGGAGTAGCTTCTTCAGCCAGGGGGTTACACTGAGGCAGCTAATTCAAATTAAGTATCGTTTTTTGCAATTCGCTGATCAGAGGTTACCTATACATAATATGTTGATGAAAACTTTATTCGCGACCGTAACACATATATGTATTTACAGATTAATCATTTGAGTTATACAACTCCATAAGTTACAATTAACCTCAAATGTCATGATTTCATGAAATAGTAATTCAGTAGGGTAATTTGAACTTTAATGATGATTTTAATTATGTAAATAAATATTTGTTTCGGTCGTGAAATCATATTTTAATCAGCATACAACCTGACAGTGACCAGCAAATTGCAAAACCGTTACAAAATTTAAATTTCGCGAGCTGCCTTTTTGCACCGGATTAACCCATGGACACTTAAAAAATCTGTATAATATTGTATTTAAGATTTGTCAATATGAATTAAATTAATTAAGGTACCTAAGTAGCTATAGTACCTAGAACCAAAAAAAAACTGACGAAGATTTAGTTTCTAAGCACAATATCATGTATTTAGTGGATATAAGTTTAAAGTTAATAATAAAACATGAAAAACAATAGTTTTTTTAATTTTTCTGCAGTATCTACCATAGATGAAATGGGTCACTCCGCATTTTAGGTATGACACACTACAAGTAGGTACGCGGCGGGCTCGACTTGGCGAATTCAGTAGGCGTTACATAGTCAAAAGATTTTATTTTAACCATCTCTACTTTACGCATCGACCCTCGATGCGGACGAACGCGGTCGATGCGTAAAGTCGAGATAGTTATAAGAAACTCACACTAGGGCATCTGTGTTAGTACTAACTCGCCATAGGTGAGTATTTTCTTTGAGTACTAAAATCTATAATACCGTAACGCTACATTCAAATTGGATGAGGTAAATTCAAGTACATGTAAACACAAAGTATTCAAGTATTTTTATTAAAATTGAATTTAATTTTATTAAGTGGCTTGTAAGGTACTTTTCTGATTAATTCTTTACCGAAGTTATTGTAATTCAAAGTTTCATTAATATTAGTTAAAATATCAGTTTCTACAGACGTAAAATCAACAATTTCACAAACAGTTGTTGTTAAATCATCAGTAACTACCGTCGCTTCGACCGCTTTGTCACAGGCATTTACAAAATCATTTTTGGTAATGGCAACACAAGTCCTGTCAAAATTTCTTGATTTTTTAAGCTTGCAATGTTTCACAGATTTAAAATCGGCTTTTCTTTTACCAAATCCAATATTGTTTTCATTACCCATGTACAGTTTTTGGTTAATAATATCTTTTTGCTCTATTTTATGTTCCGTATCATCCGGTTTCAGCACACAACTTTCAACCACCGGTTTCTGCAAATTTTTTAGTCTTGCAACAACGCTTTGTTGCCGTAGAAGTAACTTTTCCTTTGTATCATTCACAGTTTCCAGTTCAGGTGCATAACAAACGTGTAGATGACCACCGTAGTAGTTTTTTGTGTCCAACATTTTTTTTGCAATCCTAGCTGACTGTATATCCTCGAATATAGCATGGTATGTTTCAGTAAACAGCTCGGAAGGGTACTTTGTTATGTTGAATTGAAGTTTACCAAACCTTGTGAATAATGCCTTGGTCTCCTGCCGTAGGTTGAGGGATGGTACTCCAAATACCAGGAGGTGTCTAGACTCGTTGTTGACTGTGTATGCCTGTCAAGGAAAATTAAATACAGTTTGATTCAAATGAAGTAATATTTTGTTTTATTGTTTGCATGAAGCATACTTATGAGAGCAGCACCAGCACACTCACAATATTGTTTACAGTAGTAATTGCAAATTAGCTGCCAATTGACAGGAAGAAAAAAAAGTGTACTGATGTAAATACAACATAAACCCACTACTATTTGAAAGTACCTAGTTTACATTGTGTATAATCTATTTGATAAAATAATGATAGAGAGGAAAGCACAAGTCAACAATTTGTTAGAAATGGTTTTGTGTCACTTACTTTTACGGCAGTTAGTTTTCTACCCTGTCTGTAAGGCAAACGCGTCGAGCATAGAGCCTGTTGCTCATGATGTGGTAAAAGTATGGGCACCGTGCCATCTTCAGCCATTGTTTATAAGATTTTAGAAATCAACGTCCACTAGCTTATGCTCCTAGAGTAAATGTTCTGTGAGCTTGTTGTCGTTTCATAATTTATTTTCTATTAAACTAATTTCAACGAATTCAACCAAATCAAATGCAAAAATAGATAACAACAAAGACACTATGGCTGCTTTCCGAATTAGGAAATAATCGCTGACAGCGCTCACATCGATATCTTGCGTTCCGAACTAATCAGATCCGTTCAAGATCAGAACTAATCAGAAGTGACATTAAATTGACATGACATGACAATGACATTTGGTTTTATACGATTAATGATTTAGGGGGAACTTTAGACGATCAACCTGGCATCCGGCATCCTGGCCTGGCATCCAAAAAACTATCAAAATGTAGAATCGTTAGTTCTCTAAGTAGTCTGTCTGTAGAATATAGAAATAAAGATTTGCGGCCGTAATAAATATGGATTTACAGAATTATAATCATTAGCTAATCAGCAATACAACTCCTTAAGTTTTTAAAAGTGCCAAATGTAATGATTTCATGAAATAGTCATTCAATACATATATATTATATTATAATACTTAGCAAGTTTATATTGCTGATTCAAATTTGTATAATTCTGTAAATCCATATTTCTTACGGCCGCGAATCATACTTAGATCAACATACAACCTGATAGCCTGATACTAACCTGCAATTTCGCAATTTCGCGGGCTACCGTAGCGCATCCCGCTTATAGTAGGGCCCGTGCGCCCTATTCTTGTTCGTTCTACAACAGTGGAGGCAACATTACGGCATAGGAACTATTAGATGAAACCCACACACCTCGCGACAAGAGGCCGATGTAGCCACTCAACGTTGGCCTTTCTTATGCCGATAACAATTAAAATTCTATGGCGTACTATTTGTGTCTCGTTAGTGACAGTTGGAGGTATAACCACAGATTAGATAGGTATAACAAGTTAAAAAAACAATTTTTAATCATAGCAACATCGGCTTGATTTTCCGTTTCATTCATTTAAGTATGGAATTAGTAAGTACTGTATTGATTTTACGTTCACCACTTTTTAACTTATGTTTGGTTTTTAGGGTTCCGTACGTCCGAATGTAAAAACGGAACCCATATAGGATCACTCGTGTGTCTTTCTGCTGTCCATCTGTCACATGACTGGAGTTTACTCCATACTACTGGTGAAATAATTTTTAATCAGTCCAGTAGTTTTTGAGTTTATTCATTACATTGTTTATAACATTTAAAAAATCAAATCTTTTCTCTTTATATTAGTTTGGACAAACAAACATGCAAACAAATAATCAAAGCCTGTATTATATTAGTTAAGATTTAGTCGATTCTAATCGATTTTTAGTTGAGTTTTAACAAAGTGGTCGTTTTCATTTGTAACACTGGCAAGTAGCAAATAATTTCGGACTTCCCCCTACCCTACTCCTCATTCCTTTTCCTTTTCGCTTCCCTTATTCCCTTTCTTTTGTTTCTTTTGCCGGAGACGTAGGTCCGTTTGTGTTGTTCTATAATTCTTGTTCTTGTCTTTTTCAATTTTTGTAGTTTTGCAATTTTTTGGAGATGAACTCGGAACAAATAAAAAAAGTGGGTCGTGTTACTAACTACACATTTATTCGCGTGAATAGCTGATGTAGCTCCTGCCTGGTATTGATTCTTGATTTTAAAAGCTGAGTTTAAAAGTTGGTGGTTCTTGGTCATTGTGTTTGGTAAGATTGAAATCGCAAGGTTTATTCGAAATAGAAAATGTTTTGTGTCCTCGTAGAAACTAATTTGTGTCCTATTAGAAACTAATTTGTTGGAGAAATTCGTTTCAAATCGTTTCGTGGCACTGTTCTCACTGCTCTGCATTGTCGGTTTGGTTTGTCGATACAATGTTGTTTGTAATACGCTCGTCGTCGCGGTTTTTTGTGTATCCAGGTCCAGGTTAGTGGGTCATCTTAGGGGCGGTCCCTGATTAGAGGGGCCGGTGAGTAAAATTCAAGTTTGAAATTTCAATCGTGATACGAGCTCTGGTCCTTTAAAAACAACCCTTGGTCATACGAATCACGAATCTATAGGAATGGCATCTATCTGCTGGACATCTTTCCAGAATTCCAGCTATGCCTGTAGCACTAGGAAGTGCTTAAGGGTGGGCGTGGCATGGGAATTGGGAATGTCTTATGTTTTTGTCGTTCAAATGTTGAAGGGCGGGCGTTTTGGGGGACTGTCAATATCGGCCTAGTTTGAATAAATTAATATAAGATTTATCAGCTAAAGTAAACCCTGTATCTCACTACAGAACACCAAATTGTCTTTGTTTCAAACTCCTGACAAACCCTTGACTGACAACCCCTGAACGTATAATGGTCACAGGGACTTAATCAGGGTTACCTTTTGTCTGGACATGTGGTTTGTTGGCACTCATTTCAGACTTTGTCTGGCCTTGTCATTTGCCTGGACTTGTTGACATTTGATTTCAAAGAAAATAATAAAGCCTATTGTCAATTTGGGCAGCGGGTCGTCTTATGCGTTTCTTGTCAGTAGCAGCCCAGTGGTTGATGCAAATAGGCTCGTCCACTATTACCTAAATGGTTTAGTGGGTTGTCTTAGGGATTGTGGTAATAGAAGTTAGTTCTGAAAATATTAATATAAAAAAAACTTTTAAAATTTGTGTCAGTACTTTTCAGGTATCAAAATAACTCTAAATACATGCGTTGATAGTGCGACAGCAGTCAGTATATTGTGCAGAATAAACCAATTTTTCTTTTTTTCACTGCATTAAGCAGTTAAACATTCAGAGATTTTATCAGAGTGTCAATTTCAGTCTGGTCAAACTCAAACTCTAAGCATTTATTTCAATTAAACCATTTACAGGCACTTTTGAATTGTCATGGAGTTGGTCAGTCAGAAATATGAAGCTAGTTGCCTATTCCAAAGCGTACCTAGTAGGTTCATATGGAGAAGAACGGGCAAGAAACTCCACGAATGACTGAAATGGTCACTCCCTGCAAGACTGTCTGGACTGAACCTTCCAATTACAAGTGTGCTCTTAGCAAATTGGATAAAGCATTCTAACTTCTTATGGGACTGGTTACATTCTGTCTGTAGCCTGTTCTGAAACAAAAAAAGATGGCAACTTTTATAGTAGTTTTTGTAATTTTTTGTAGTTTTTTGTAAATAAACTATCTTGTATGAACAGGGGTCGAGGCTTCTCCAGTAAATACACTTGTTCTTTGGTAGCACGACGACAAAATTGAATGGAGGCCCCATAAAATTTTGGTGTAGAGCTACCAAATAACAATATCTACGATGGATTAATACTAGGTTAAGGATTAGGAAGAAAAACTGATTTTTTAATGAAAAGAGAAAACAAAACCAAAACAAAGAAAACCTTGTCATTGCTTTGGAATAAAAATGGGACATACGGCCAATAAGATTATAATGTGTTGGTGTTATAATTGTGAATTAAATAAATAATATAATTTAATATTACTGGTGGTGGGTTTACTGGTATTCACCTGCATCCGGTTAGACTGGAAGCTTTTTTTTTTAGACCCCAACATAGTTGGGAAAAGGCTAGGCAGATGATGATGAATATAATTTAATATTTCATTCTGTGTAGTCGGCTACAGAGAGAATGTAATATTAAATTATATTATCCAAATATAATCTTGTACCTTTTATGGGTACATTCTGTCTGTTGGCCATTCTAGATCTCACATCTTTGTATCTGTGTATTCAATTGTTGGTGAGCCAAATAAATAAAATAAAATAACTGTGTTACATTCTGCCAGTATCCTGTTCTCAACAAAATATAATCTTGTATCTTGTATGAGTTAGGACCGTTCAAAAATATGTAAATATTATTAGGAAACTGAGAAAAGATAAGTATTTATTAAATAACTCTGCTTTTCGATATGAGATGGCGCTAGGCGTTGTGGTTATCGAGTTTAAGACAAGATTTTGTCTAGGTAATCACCGCCGCGCCGCCCATAGACATCGGGTTACACGACATTGGTCAAGTCTGATATTTGCCAAATCGGCAATTCGTCAAATTTGATATTGGTCAAAGCTGTAGTTCGTCAAATCGTCGTTTTGTCCAATTACGAAATTTGCCGAATACGCTATTGGTCAAGTAATTTAAGTACAATCAACTGTAATAATGAAAGTATCTCATGATATTTTTTTATTAACTCATTTATTCAATTCATATTGTTTACAGAGAATTCATACCCAACACAACTGTTTTAAACACTTTAACGCATCTAATTTTCCACTCAATAATTTTTCTATTAATTTTTCTATTTTGGCATCTTTTATAATATTGGATGTTCTCCTCTGTTTCTCATCTTGTCTTTTAACTTTATTTAAATAATATTTCGCTTCTTTTTTTAAAATACTTATATACATGAAAATATTATGTTTTTCTTCTACTTTAATCCCTAATCTCCGATGCCAAGCCTCGACTGCGTTGGTGGTACGATGGCGTTCATTTGCACAATACCACATGTCCTGAGAAATCCTTATTTGCCATTGTTCAGTAAAATATTTTTGAAAATTTTCCGCCCTACTATCATTTTCTGGCATCATCTCAACTATTGTTAACCATCCATCAGGAATATACTGATAGGGCAGTAACGCTAGATTTGTGGTTAGCCTAACAATTTTTTTCAAACTGTCGTCAGTCATCATTCCAAGTGCTTTTGCTTTTTTATAAATTGCTTGATTAAAATGAAAAAAGCAGCCTTTGACAAGAACATCAGGGAAAATGATTTTTACAGCGTTAATTATTGCCATTTCGTAATCACATTTTAGAAAATTCACATCAAGCTTGAATTGAGAACGCAAAACCGAGAATACTCTCTCATAGGTTTGCTGAGTTTTATTAGGCAAGAGGCAAAAAAATATAGGAATAATATTGGTGCTTGCTCTTGTACTGCCCACGTCTACGTGTATTGATAAAAGTTGAAAAAAAGGTCGCGGTACGGTTTTAAAAGTGCCATCTACAAAAATTAAATCTGTATTTAATGCTATTTCTATACCCTCAGCTGTAGCAAAGATGAAGAATTTCGGTAGATCGTCTTTGCTTTCATAAACCAAAAAATCATTTGAAAGTATGTCTGGAAATTTGACCGTATCTACCGTTGGGAACTGGCATGTTTGTACTCCAATTGCTTTCTTTCGCAGTTTGTATAGACCATCACGCTTTGATTTCAAACTTGGTAGGTATGTCCACAAAATCATCTTCTTCCTCAAGTTCACCCATAGTTTTTTCAAAAATTTTGCTTATTGATTTCCATTCCTTCTTTATTTGGTCTGAGTTCCTTCTTTACTCTTTCTCTGCATTTATTCATCTTAACGTCAATCAAATTCTTATCGAAGTTAGGCTTACAGGTATGTCCGTTTTCCCTCAGAATTGACCCAGAATCACTGCTTAAAGTTATGGATCCATTGCACTCGCTTCTATTTACGCAACGCCAGATTGTAGTATCGTTTTTGTTTGTTGAGTTAAAATGAAATTGATATCCTGCACGTAATAGTTTATTTTTGCCTTTTTTAGAGTCAGTAAATGTAAATGCAGAAT
Source organism: Lithophane socia (assembly GCA_947522985.1). Taxonomy (NCBI): domain Eukaryota; kingdom Metazoa; phylum Arthropoda; class Insecta; order Lepidoptera; family Noctuidae; genus Lithophane; species Lithophane socia. The sequence continues at coordinate 821,997 of OX383281.1, read as the reverse complement.
CACTGCCTGTACTAGTAGAAGCCATTAGGTATATACCTATATATATTTCACCAAACCGAAGACACAAAAATAAAGAATTATTAAGTAATTGAACGGGGTAATTGTTGTCATTTACAAATAATGAAATGTCAAATAATTGACGGGAAAACAAATGATGGCATATTACGCTATTCTATTAAGCCATCATTTTCCGCCTAGATTCTACCTGGCAGACACTTCTTACAGATTCAAAGGAGGTAAGAATCAAAACAGATTAAGCCTCAGAATACTCAATTACTATATTTTAATTATGTAAATAGGAACCTACAGCAGGCGGCTTTTCCTTTTGTAAGACTACAAGTAAGTTATGCGTTTTGAACGCATGTTTTATCGACTGTACATGGACTTGCTTGACCAATAGCGTATTAGGCAAAGGAGAATGCCATATTGTCGTACCAACAAAGGAGCTAGAGTGTCACAACCAAATGTAGTTCATAAAATTACTCCTATTTTTTAAATCAGATATACGATTTTGTTATGAAAACGATTCCCGGCTTTCGGACACCATAAATAAGTCTTTTTTTACTTTTGTGGTACGTATTTTCCGCTTATGTCACTGACATTGAATTTCATTTCCGAATATTGCCACTATGTTAAAAATATAGGTACCTACCTGTCAACGAACATTAAAAAATGAAGAAGATAATTGTACCAATTTGCCATTTTATATTAGGATACAATATTGATGATTGATTTTTATGAACTTCAAAATAGTAAAATCAACAACAATGGTGATAAAAAAGCTTTATTTCAAGTAAAAACACAACAAGACCATTGAAACATCTATCCCCTGAGCAAAAGAATTGAGCGAACACAACATGACAGTTAAAAACGCCTACCATTTTGTTGGTGATTGAGCAGTCAAAGAACTATCGTTTTTTCAAAAACAATCGCCTAAATATCTTGGAAAGAAAGTTTTTCGAATCAAAAGAAATATATTTTTATGTGTGTTAAAAAACATCTTTAGGTCACGCGTTACATCGTAATATTTTTTTTTTTTTTTTGGAATACATTGCAAATACATGAATTTAATGAAAAGAGGACCTATTCAAACAAGTATAATGTCATTTGTACTGTGACGTATTGCAATAATTATTCTGTGGCGCCGTCATGGATGACGTTACTTTCAATATTGGTTTGACCTGAACTATTTGTTTTGGTTCAGGTGCGTTTTCATAACGTAGTCTTTGTGTAATAATCCTTAGCGATGCCCTCAACTAGACTTACTCTAGTTCTTACATCGGCCAGCAAATCGGCGTCGCCGATGTATCCTAAACCGTTCACTCTAGTATTGTTAGAACAATTTAGAATATATTACATAGAAAATATATCCGTGAATATGATCGTGTTTTAACATCATAGATTGTACCGACGTGACGCCTGTAATTATTACCTCACCTAGTAGAAGCATGTATATTCTAATTAGCTTCTAAAGTACCTAGCTACTTCCGGGACTATTTATTCAATTTAAGGATTAAAAAACAGTTTTTATGCTTTCAGATCAATCCTGGTAGTTCCTATTCATAATGTTACAAATGTTTCGCATTGATACAAGAAAAACTCCCTGAGATTCCAAACTGATACCTGAACTAACACTTGGTCACAATGTGGAGTGATGTGTGCTTTGGATGTGGACAGTCATGCTACGTGTTGCAACAGTTGCAAGGCGTTCCCGAGTGCCACCCAATTGTCCTACCTATTGTTTTATTTGTATATTTCTTTTCTCTGTCCTGGTAGCGGTCGAGGTCATAAAAGTTATGTAAATATGAAAAACGCAGTTACGGTAACTGCGTTTTTCATTTTTGATAAGTACCTTATTAGGTACTAACAACATTATCACCTTATTATTATTTACTAACATGTGAAGTTCGAGAAGTGGGTGTACTATATAGTAAATACAACTCTGCCTAACTCTTCTGGGAAAACAGGCCTGCTGTTATGTTAAGATTTCAAGATATTAGGAATCAGTAAACACAGTACTAAATTGATTACTTATTCAGACTACCAGCTGCACATATCCATTATATATAAAACCTGACACCAAGAATTATTATTGACTATCAGTGATGTATAATCATCCATCAGGAAACAAGCGTCAAATCAAGAATAAAAAGCAACTGATATTAGGTACCGCTTCATTTGTCATCTACTTCACCATTTCGAGCCTGTCACTTTCTCGAACTTAACCTCAAAATATGAAGTAGATAAATGGTTAATAAATACGAATTGCGGGAATCCATGTAAAAAATAGATAACAATATAAGAAGAGCATTGAATTCTCCTCTAAATACACTAGGTTTGGTTGTGACAGGCGGACTTTTCGCTTGGTACAGGGTGCCCTACAATTCTGGTCATTCTCCTTTCGTAATTAGACAAAAATACGATTTGACGAACTACAGCTTTGACCAATATAAAATTTGACGAATTGCCGATTTGGCAAATATCAGACTTGACCAATGTCGTGTAACCCTAGACATCCACAACACCTGGGTTATTTGCTGATGCGTTGCCACCCTTTTCCCAATGCTTGATTAAGTTTTGCTGGCTCACATGCAATCGAACCGCTGTGTCAGACTTTATGGCTGGTGTCTTGTTGTTAAATAGTATTGTTCCAATGTAGTTTTAAGTACAGTCACGGACTTTAATTGATGAGCAACCTGGCACTGTTCGTATTTTTTTCATATTTTTTTTTTCTTCTAAAAGAAGAAAATTATATTTCATAACTTTACCGGTTGGCTAACCTGAGAGCCAGAACTACAAACTTGACAGCAGAGTGACTACCCAAAGTCAACCAATTGCAGGTCTAGCTACGATAAACAATCGTTGCTAGGTTACTGTTGCGATAGTAACGTGAGCGTACGGAGAAATTAGTCATTTCGACAAGTTCGAAAGTAACGTCTCGGGCATCGATATTTCAACTATAAGTGTCTTCAGTTAGCTTTGGATAAACTTAATGCAACGTTGTATTTATTTTTATCATTGAGAACTTATTAGTCAACCTCTATGGATAAGATTATTTCAGATTAAAGTAATTTATTTGTCATCTTGTTTACGAGCGTGCGATTTGAGTTCGTGTTTAATCGTGTAATCTCGTGAATGTATGAAACTGCAAAATTGGAAAGTTTGAAGGTGGCCCATCAATTAAAGTCCGTGACTGTACATTAGGGTGGAGCGTCAATGTATGGAGAAAAAAAATGACATCGAATCCATTTTGAATACCTGCAAAAAGTTGCATTTGGCTAAATTATAAGTGAATAATATATTTTTCTTTATTTTTTTGGACATTTATATTAGCCCTCTACTTTAGCTCAAAGTTGCCACAATTTAAGGAAATTAGGCATATCTTTAAGCATATACAGAATGTTATAAAAAAATACTATTATATTTCAGCGTACTATTAACACTAAAACACTCATTATATTAACTAAAATCTAAAACTCAACTTACAAAGATACCCGCAATATTTGTTCATTTTCTTCACATTGACGTCCGAATTAACGTACCTTTGTGTGCCGGTTTATCAGTAAATTGACCTTTGTTATATAAAATTAGTCATATTTAGGGTATTATGAGTTACAATAACAATAAAAAAAAGTTTGTTTTATTAGAAGATGTTTTATAAATTGCTCATTATTGATTTTTCATAATCTTCAAGCGGCAGTAGAAATAAGTTCAAGGGCTAAAAATAAGTTCAAAGGAGGATCGGCAAGAATATATGGAAGCTGGTCTCAGCACCAATAACAACCACACATATGCCATTAGATAGGTATTTTAATATACTACAATAACTACTATGGCGGCTCATTGCAAATCGCTGTGTGAAAAAAGTTGTGGCGATGTTTCGCAGGACTGACCTGGACGCTAGATAATTGGAACCTTTGACTAGTTAATCACTTCTGGTGATCATAGTTTGAATGTTTGCAAATGTATATGCATTTTGATGATAATATGGAACCACTGAGCTGGTCTGATTATGGATCTGGACGCTTCGATAACGGAACTCTTGAATAGCCACTAGTAAACCCATCGAGTTTGGGCTTATTAGATGTGTCTCAGCAAGTTCTATACATTTTACATGATGACGAGGACCTGATGACTGTCCTGGGGGCTTACTCTTCAAACTAATTTTAATTCCAATCTAAATCCAATACGATTCCAATGTTAATTCTGCAGTCACGTGATTCGGTACTCTTGAAAACAATATTGTCAACATTGGATTAAAATTGGGATTGCCCCGCGATTATTTTGTTACACGTGAAGTTAGCTATGTTACGGTCCGCAATAGTGGTGTTCAACTCATTACGATAAACCTTTATAGGGGGCTTTAAAATGCTTTATCCTTTAAATAAGAATGCTAATAAATAAATATGATATAAACAGTTGTTTAATTGATTGATTGTAACATATTAAATTCATTTGGGCGTAAGAATATGATTAAAATCATAAAATTTACCATGACTTTGGCTGCATGCGGTAGGGTCGTTGCTTATAACTACTACAAAAAAAATTAGGCGGTGTGAAAGTTCTCGTAATTTCAAAAACAAAGTCAAGTCAAGTGGTTTTAGAAAAAGTGAATTCGAAATGCAAGTTTGTTTAGCTAGTTCATTAGCGTAAAGATATCGATCGCGTGTGGTTCTTTTTTAGTAACAATTATTTATTTTCCGTTAAGTTACTAATATTAAAGTTTTATACAAGTCAGTGGTAAGTACCTAAGTAAATAAACAACATAGCAACCATATGTTCCTCCAATTAGATTTTGGTAACTCGCAGTCGCATAAAAAGACAGTGCCACTAAAACCTGCAAGAATTATACAAGTATTAATAAAGTTATAAGATCTTCCAAACAAAAGTCATGATAATAATATCATTGATAAAACACGGGATAAAACTAATGTATCAAAGACAACATACGTAAGTACCTTAGGGTGATGTATCACTTCTTCTCTTAATGTTTTCATAAATTTTCTCAAAAAAATCCTTGCTCACTCTATAATTTGCTTTAAATTCGTCTTCATTCATAGAAAACGCTTCGTCCTTAAAACGCATCATCCGACGCTCATCTCGTCTTTGTTTTAATTGTTTTTTATGGGAATTACGTAAAACACTGTATATTAATGCCAACCCTGCCATGTTATGTACTTATTAATTGCTGAAAACCACATAAAACGCAAAACAATTTCTAAAAAGTTACACTTTTGTTATTGGAAAAATCCCAATCAACAAACAATCCCAACGCAATACTGGCGCAATAGACGGCTGTCAAAGTAAGTCAAGAGTAGCACCCCAAGCCCGATCCCGATTCCACTTAGTTCCCAAAAATGGACACGCAATTCGAATACAATTTGGCGCTAGCGTCGAACTCAAGAGTACGAAACGTGAAAATTCCAATGTCGATAGATCGGAATTAAAATCAAGAGTAAGCGCCCTGGACGCTAGATAACGGAACTCTTGAATAGCTACTATTAAACCCATCGAGTTTGGGCTCGTTAGATGTGTATCAACGAGTGCTGTTCATTTTACCTGATGACTGACCTAGACACCTACATGGTGCCATTGAGTTGGTCTGATTATGAACCTGGACGGTAGATAACGGAACTCTTGAATAGCTACCAGTAAACCCATCGAGTGTGGGCTGTTGATTCCTAGAGTCCTGTTCATTTTACCTGATGACTTACCTGGAACCTTTAAATGGCTACTAGTAAAGTCACCGAGTGTCGGCTCATTAGACGTGTCATAACGAGTCCTGTTCATTGTATCTGATGTAGAGCACCTGATGGTTGGCTTGGAAGGTGGATAATGAAGTTCTGAAAATCCATCCAAACTCAGTTTGTTTTTTTACATGTAGCACATACACAAGTACGTTTTTGCGATTATTATGGATGATGGTATGTAATTATAAAACTGTATACTATTCCATTTGTTTTTTTTTTATTATAAAGAACTATGTTTGACCAACAGCGCGAAACGCAAAGTAGGTAGACATAGGGGTGTGAAGGTTGAACTTGTCCATGAGTATATAATTATGCCTCGGCCAAATAGTCTCCTTTCAGGCGACACAAGATAAAGATGTCCCTAGACGTACCGAGAACGCCTAGAAGAGCTATTGCTGAGCTGAGCTGAGGCCCTTTTGGCATTGTAATGACTGTTTTCTGTTTTTTTTTAGTTTTAAGGTGTATTTTTCTGTGACAATGCCAATAAACGCATTTTTCTTTCTTTCTTATTGATCAATGAAACACCTAATGAAAGGACGAAACTCATGGACATGAGCATGCTTTCCACCCTCACCTATAATATGGAGCGCAAACGTGGTCATTAACAAAGCGTCAAAAGTCCGCGCTCACGGGTTCAGCCAGCGAGCAATGGGACAAAGTATATGTATTCTGGGAGTCGAAACTTACTGACCGTATAAAAAGCAGGTCATCGTCATCAGGTAAAATGGACAGGACTCGTTGAGACACTTCTAATGAGCCCACACTCGATGGGTATACTAGAAGCTAACCAAGAGTTCTGTTATCTAAGGTCCAGGTCAGTCATCAGGTCCTCATCATCAGATAAAATGAACAGGACTCGTTGAGACAAATCTAATGAGCCCACACTCGATGAGTATACTAGTAGCTATTCAAGAGTTCCCTTATCTAGCGTCCAGGTCCATCGTCAGATCAGCTCGATGGTACCATATTATTCAGATGGTTGTATTATCATCGCACACAATTGAAAATATTCAAAGTACACCACTGGAAATTATTAATATTCAACATCGTGATATAAGTACTGACGTACTAGAGAAGACACCGTAAACACCTACTTTGTCTCGTTCAACTGCGGCGATCGCGCCGCAGTTTGTCGAAGAAAACGCGTAAGTGCCGTGATTTACATGGCGCTTAAGACCTTTTTGCCGAGAATAAATACACTTCCGCAGCAAATCTAGCACTGTGGTAAATTAGGTACGGTTTAGACCAATTGTTATTATTTTAGCGCTGCAGCGAACTAAAGATTCAATACGAAGAATAGGACAATTCAGTTATTTGACGTAGCTTCTCTAGTACGTTAGTACTTATATCTCGATGATATTCAAGTATTCCGATAACATAGTGTCTAGATCTGTCCTGCGAAACATCGCCACAACTTTTTTCACACAGCGATTTCAAAAGAGCCGCCATAGTAGTTGTTGCTCTATATTAAAATGCCTATCTAATGACGTAGGTCTGGTTGTTATTGGTCGTGGGGACCATTTTGTCCGGTCCTCCTTTTTTTTGTTTTTTTTTTTTTATGTAATTGAGGGTGCAATGCAACATTCTAGTAGGTACTATTCAATACAATTTATTATCAATCAAAATAAAAGTTAAAGGTCATCAAAATCATCATCCATTCCTTCATCCCCTATATCCTCGTGAGACCCAGACATATTTTGGGTTCACTAGGCATTAAAACCGAATAGTCCATTTAAATGGACAAAATTTTTATAGTGCTTGAGTCCCGAGACTTGTTGTTGAAAATGTTACATGTTTTACATGTTAGAGTTATTGGTTTGAAGTGAGACTTTCAGGGCATAGTTATGATAATCTAAAGATGCCGTTTTAAATAAAAAAATTACTCAATAATTTGTCCGCCAGAATGACCTTTCGGTTGCAATGACTTTTAATCAATGGGAATAAAATAATATATATTTTTTGCAAAATATCTTTATTTTCAATTCAGTCTCTAGTGTTACAAAAGTCAAAGTCAGAATTTTCACTTCAGTCTCTAGTGTTACAAAAGTCAAAGTCAGAAATCACTTATAATTAAATAAAATTAAAAAAATGGTGTAACAAAAATAACCTTTAGAGAAATCAAATTAATATATTTTTTAAATGGTCCTCTACATTAAATTCTTCTCCGTTTTGTTTAAGAATGAAAATCCTTAAAACAATTTCTGTGTCTGGTGAAACACAGGTGGACATTGCACTTAGTGCAAAAGACATTTGTTTTCATTCTATGACAACGTTTGCACCTTTGAGAGTCCGACATAATCGGCAGGTGCTTGGCACCTTTTTTCTCAATCTTTCCGATGGAATTTTGAAAGAGCTTGGACGTCCTCTACCTCCTAGACTGTTCACGACCTTCATAAGCCTCACCTTCTTCCGAAGTGCCAGATACATCTGTTGCTGAATAAGCTTCGATCAAGTTTTCTCCAAGTTCTAGTTTGAAATCTCGTAATTGGTTAATTTTTTTGGCTGGAACTCGTTCTGCTCTTTTGTGTTTTTTGTAGAGGAGCCACGAGTTAGAAAGAGCAAGGTCAACCATATGACTGAAGACACGCTGCGTCCATTTTTGTGTACGATACCGATTAGGGCACACTGACAACAGTCTATCGGCTAAGTCAACTCCACCCATGTATTCATTGTAAGCTTTAACAACCATGGGTCTTGGTACTTGTAAATAGGATCTTTCTACTTTGCTCCATCTTCTGCACAAATCCATGGGTTCTTTGGCATGCATTGTTGATAACAAATTAACTCTTTTATTGTCATACCACTTAGTCAAAGCCAAATCACCTTCTCTATTTGCTAAAACTTGTGTTGTTCCTCTTCCTTCATTTTTCATTTCTCTGTCTTGTTTTAGCTTATTACTTGCCACTCTTGGGATCCTATTTTTCATTATTGTGCCTGCACAAAGCAAGTTTTTCAGCAATAGTTCTTTCGCGAGTGGAATTGTAGTAAAATACCTATCGAAGTATAATTTATGACCGGGTGCTAGATCTTCTGTTAAATTGAGTACAGCTTTCATACCGAGACCAAAATTTGTATTATCATATTCTGGATATGTGGTTTGTCCTTGATAGATGTCTAAATTACAGACCATACCGTCAGGATTTGCAAGTACAAAGGCTTTTAAGCCTGTTGGATTGGGTTTTCCAGGGACGTACTGTTTAATCCCACAGTGTCCAGTGAAGGGTACTATCATCTCATCTATTGATAGATGTTCTTGTTGTAATTGCATCTTGCATCCTTTCACAATCTTGTCAATCAATGGGCGGACTTTCCATAGTTTGTCTTTAGTACGTTCTTCTCGGCTAACATCATCGTCATAGACGAACTTCAGCGAATTTCTCAGCTGGAAAAATCTATCACGCGGCATATTGTCTGCGACCGTGGCGACTCGATATTTTTTTTCCCAGTACATTCTAAGTTTGGGATAATTGATACCAGCCATAACCATAGTGATACCTAAATATATGTAAAGTTCCGACTCCATGAGGTACAGATTTCTGCCAAATGTTGAAAGATGCGTCTGATTAGATTTTTCCACAATCAAAATAATTAGATCGTGATCAATGTATTGCCTGAAATAATCGAAATGATCGGCAAAGTTACTGGGATCAACTTCTGGATAAGCAGGTTGAGTAAACGGAATGTTGGGTGGCATAAAATTAGTTTCTGTCCATTCTTCTGAACTTTCAATATCCTCCAATCTTCGAGTTGACGAGCCTCCACGAGTTGACGAGCCTCCACGAGTAATAACACGACGAAATCGTCTTGTTAGTCCGCCTCGAGTCCGTGGTCTTCCTCTTGGCCTTGAAGATAACTCCGAGAGAGGTGTATCATCATTAGAAGAATCTGAACCGGAGGTTGAGTGTACATCAACATTATCAGGCTCTCCTATTTCCTCTTCTTCCTCTATTTCAGAGTCAGAGAGCCTGTTTAAAATTGCGTCCTCGATATCACGATCACGCAAAGCTGAAAAAACAACACAGCAAGGATAAGCCAAAAGCAACTTTGCGTGCACGCCCCAGTACCGGTATTTTATAGCAAATTTGGTTAGAAATTATAATTTGATAAAGAAAATAATTAAAAACAAAATTTGTTATTAAAAATAATTATATGAACTAAAACCGATAGTACGTTAGAATGGACAAATTATTTTAGCATCATATATCTTTTAATTTAATTTTACAGTGGAAAACACAAAATTAATGAATTTTTATATTCAATAATGATTTCTCAAAAACTTAATTTAATAAAAACATACAAATATGTAAAAGATTGCAACAAAATAAAGCGATTTACTCACCGCGTGCACGGGGACACCTGCCATAGCGCCGCACACTTACACTATTTTGACATACATCAATCATAAACTGTCACTCGTCAAAATAAATGACAATCCGTTCATCATTCTTTCGTCCGGAAATTGGTAGAAATAGCTAAAGATTTGAGCATAATTTAAACGAAAAATGAATGATTTTGTAATATGTCCATTTAAACGGCTAGTAGGCTTTAATACGAACTCGTCCCGTAAAACCTCTGGGTTTGAATCGCCATCTTTATTTTGGGTATTTAAAGGGCGCGTCGGCCTCACGAGGCTAAATTGAGGGCTTCCTATTAACAATTTCTGTATGCTTCTCTCCATGGTTTCTATTTGTTTCTGGTCCAATTTGTCTTTGGTTTTCTCCAAAATAAGCCTTATTGTTGATGCAAGATATTTGTTTAGTGGAGTTTTGGAACACGGTATGGTTAACAGAAAAGAAGGGTCTACTGACGTTGCAATTTCAAATGCGTATTGATTTGCCTTCTCAATATCTGCTTCAACCTTTGAAAGATCACTCTTGTTGGTGTTATTACTTTTCCTAATATAGCAGAAAACATTTCTTGGTGTAGTTTCGTCACTTGCCATCAATATGCCAATATCTTTACTATACAATAAAGTTTCTTCTGCAGGTTCAGAAAAAGGATTCCTTGGATCCATAATTTTGTAGAAATAGTCCTTATCATCAGGAGTCTCTATGTTGTTGTAACATATTATGGATCCATCCATAGCCATATTTTCTATAACCCATGGATTTATACCCCCATCAGCTAAGAATACCACATTTTCCGAAACACTTTTTTTGTAACACAATAGGGATCTTTTTTGTATTCCACAATCTCCTAACATTATTTATACCTATTATCAACCGAGAGATTGCCCCCATTACATTTATGGTGTGTCCCCTCATAAGCTGCAGGGTATTAGATGGAATGTTATTTCATCTTGTGGATTTTTCCCTATGGGTTTTAGAGAGCTGGTCTCCACACCATATTGACCCACAAAATCCCCATCTTGAAACCAACTTGTAAACTCTCCGAAGGTTTCAGGAAACAATATAGTTTTCTCCCGGCTCGGATTTATGCCAAATAACCTATATACACTATAAACTGTACCAATAAGCTTAGCTAAATTGGGGATGCTATTTGCAACAAATACTGACATTGAATCATCACTTGACCTAAGACATCTTATTATGGTATTTGGAGTGTCAATCCCACAAATTGCTACAAGTCCAATGGTAGTTGATCCGGCATTCAACATACCCATTAAAAATCCAGGAGAGGCATCAATATAATCCCTATCATCCATTTTTCCCTTAATTTTTGAAAACCATTCCCTGTTATGGTTGTTCAACATTTCTTCTTTAGTATCACTCCACGCCATTCGTGTGTAGAACAAATCATTTTCCAATAAAAAGCCAATACCCAAATGTATTTTCTTAAGAAGATAATAGAACAAATCCTACTAAGTTTCCTAAAATCCTACTAAAATAAAAAATCCGGAGTCACACGTAATCCGTTCGATTTATGCCCTAACACGTGTAACTCCGGATTTTTAATTTGTCTGTCTGTGGTGTCTTGTTTATACCTTTTTAGTCGTAGTTGGGTTTTAGTTTTTATTACTTTAATTTTTTTGTATTTTAGGATGGACTTTCTGAGACTTATGTTGGTTTGGGATAATTCTAACGACGTCGAAGTTTGTTGTATATTAGTCTCTTCAGTGTGATTCTGTGTTTTATGCTGAGATGGGAGGTCGATGGTCGAGATTGGATACTTTCGTTGATTTGACGAGTAATGCTGCTTTTATTTTCAATCGATTCTTCTATGTAGCTTTCAGCTACTCGATCAGACTTCCATCCGCCATGTCTTTAACGAGTGAATAAATTCGCACCTGTGTCGGCAAGAAGAGACGCTGAAGATCGACGAAAGCAATGCCCAGTATGATATTCTGGATTTGGCAAGTTCAAATAGGTAGCTATTGCTTTTGGTATTGTGGCGATTTTGTGTCTTCCAATTATTTGGCCCTGCTGGGGAGACTCTCCAGATCGGCCACCTATAACCCCTTATATCTTTTGAACCAGTGACCGACAAATTCTGATATTTGGCAACAAATATGTGATAAATAATAAAACTGTAATTGTAGCCACACTATTGAATTAGGACAATCCTGTAATGATAGTGATGATGAGTTGCTAAATAAATAAATAAATTTCGACAAATTAGCGTCAATTTTTTGTGTAATCAAAATTAAAATCCCTGATGGTGGCCCTGCCAGAGTCAGTGACACCCTGATGGTGGCCCTGCCAGAGTCAGTGACACCCTGATGGTGGCCCTGCCAGAGTCAGTGACACCCTGATGGTGGCCCTGCCAGAGTCAGTGACACCCTGATGGTGGCCCTGCCAGAGTCAGTGACACCCTGATGGTGGCCCTGCCCTTTCCTTAAATTAACTTTTTATTTACCGCGCACTACATATAGGATAGCTATGAGCGTATTACAAATTTGGTTATGCATTTGAATAGGCTTTATTCCTTTGAGATAAGGCTTAAATTTCCTTAAATAAAATGTTTTATTACATTGTTAAGACGCGGTGGTTCTAATTTCAGTTAAAGAAGAGATTTTTTCATGAAAAATTAACACATATAAATAATGATGGAAATCGATTCAGAAGCCGATTCTGAGCAAACTACTATCAGGTCTTGCGCTTATTCTGTTAAACGTTGTATATTGAGGGCTTCCTATTAACAATTTCTGTATGCTTCTCTCCATGGTTTCTATTTGTTTCTGGTCCAATTTGTCTTTGGTTTTCTCCAAAATAAGCCTTATTGTTGATGCAAGATATTTGTTTAGTGGAGTTTTGGAACACGGTATGGTTAACAGAAAAGAAGGGTCTACTGACGTTGCAATTTCAAATGCGTATTGATTTGCCTTCTCAATATCTGCTTCAACCTTTGAAAGATCACTCTTGTTGGTGTTATTACTTTTCCTAATATAGCAGAAAACATTTCTTGGTGTAGTTTCGTCACTTGCCATCAATATGCCAATATCTTTACTATACAATAGTTTCTTCTGCAGGTTCAGAAAAAGGATTCCCTGGATCCATAATTTTGTAGAAATAGTCCTTATCATCAGGAGTCTCTATGTTGTTGTAACGTATTATGGATTCATCCATAGCCATATTTTCTATAACCCATGGATTTATACCCCCATCAGCTAAAGGTGGAATCCGACGGTGCGCCATATCACGGACGGACACAGACGAGCCCGGACGGCAGACGACCACAGATCGCCACGCACCGCGCACCGAGGCGCTTCCGACGGAGCGGAGCGGAGCGGAGCGGAGCGGAGCGTGATATTGCGGACGCACGCACGCGGACAAGCCTACGCACACCAATGCTCTTCCAACGGTGCGTGTTGGTCTGTGTAGGCTTTGAGATTAGAAGTCATTTTGTCACTCCAAAATGCATAGCGAAAGAAAACGTATCGCTGCAGCTATATAGATATATATATACAGTATGTTAACTAACAAAGGGCGTTCCCGTTAACCTGCAATAGTATAGCGTCTATACAAGCTAAAAAAAATACAACAACTCAAAAAAAATAAAATAAAAATAATTTGTGTCGTGAAATGTTCACAAAACGATTAAATTTAAACGTAAAAGAAACACTCTGTACACGCACACTTGTATTTCAACGTAGAACAATAAGTGTGACAAGTGGGCGTGTACAGAGAGTTTATTTTCCGTAACAATTTAATATTTTTTGTGAATATTTTACTATACAAAAACAAAAAAAAACATTTTTTTTTTAATGGTAATATTTTTGTTTGCATGTATAGACGCTATACTATTGCAGGTTAACGGGAACGCCATTTGTTAGTTAACATACTGTATATATATACCGGATGAATTTTTTTACCGTCTCGAGCATAATAAGGTGTGTTGTGTAAGTGGAACAGAAGCCATACCCGAGAATATTCGCTTACTACCATTGAGATTGTACAGGTTCGGAATTTCCTTAAAAAATCATGAAAACTATCCATCCTACGGCCCGTGCGTAAAACTAATAATAGCCAAAATAGGAGACAGTAAACGGCGTAGGCTGCGATCGCGAATGAATGAAAGTTGTACGTGTGTGCGAGCGAAACGCACGCACATTTCTTTTGCGTAGAAACCTAGTAAGCGGCCCCCCCGCCCCTCGCATGGTACAGTCGTGTTTAAAACGTTTCCAAAATCAACGCAATAACATTTATACTCCACTTACTAATAAACTAAGACAAACCTGATCTACAAATAAAATGAACACAATACCCAAAAATTCTCAAACATACAATACAAATACCCAATTGACCAAATAAGCCTCACACCAAAAGAATAAGTAGTAAATAGGTAATAACTTAACACAAGTAAGAAAACTTAATCTACGTAAAATAATAAAACAACTTACTTACTTACGTAAGTACAAATAAAAACCCCACCAATTTACCAATTAAAAAGATAAAATAATAAGAAAACCTATCCTTACAAATAAAACGAAAACAGTAACAAAGACTCGGAACGAACTTTTAAAACAATCTAAGTAATCTTTTTTAAATAATTCGAAACAATAAATACTTGAATAAGCAAGAATACTCGACTGTACTTCATTCAAAATGAAAAGGACGTGCATACATGCGGGAGCGAGAACATTGACAGAAGGTTGTTCGGTCGACCCGTTGCTAAGTAACGTCGGCGCGCCTACGCACACACACGTACATAGAAACTTGATGTGTGCGTGAGAGTTCACTTACCGGGGTTCACGTACGAGAGCCGAGCAGCTGAGCGGTACTCGCGCGCGGGCGACACGACCGACAGACGCGCACGCGCATTGCGCGCAATTTACAAAAAATGAACTTAGGTCTGTACCTACCTTTTTAGCGATATAGCAGTAGATAATTATTGTTCAAAATGTTTCGTTCTAAACATAAACTAGCACGTCTTTGCATATTGTTTGGTAAACTTCGAGGCGTGTCTCTATCACTTTTTAAAACATTAAAAGCGTTTTAAATTATTCGCTGTTTTAAATCACTAACGCTTTGAGCTTCTTCGGTATACACTAAACGACAGACTAAACGTTTTAGTTCGGCCCACAAATAAAAGTCAAGGGGTGTTATGTAGGTCTGGTGACCTCGGCCGCCAGTTCACAGGTGCACCGCGACCTATCCACTTATCATCAAATTGACCATCGAGATACGCGCGCACAGATCGTTTGTAGTGAGCTGGACATCCGCATGCTGGAAGTACATGTCTTGCAGATAGGGATCAGGAACGTCTTGCAACATGGTGTCAATGACAGAACGGTTCTGCACCCAGTGACAAAACTCCATGCGGGGTCTGGGGGGGAATTTGAGGAGAAGGGATACCGTTCCTTCGCGGCGCCTTGCACTGGCTGTTTTCACCAAACAAGATACTCTACGTTAGAATATTCTTTCATGTTTAGATACGACAAATATGACCGGGTGCACGATGCATACGTGGAAACAAACAGCGCGACGTCACGCCGCCGTGACTAATCGCAGGTGACTGAAGCTCGGGACGCGGGCGGGCGGGGGGATGCGCGAGCGATCAGCTCCGGCGCGGCGGCGCGGCGGCTCAAGCGCCTGATGATATCAAAGAAGCCGACGGCAAGTGCGGCGAGTACCTATCGGCCGCAAAGGAACGTATCTAATTCATTGATAAATTCCGTGCATTTAGTAGGGTGCGTATGATTTGAATTTCGATATTTTTTCATCGATTTATTAAAAAAAAAAATAATTTCTGTTTTTATTGTTTTTGTATTAAAAGTTTACTTCAAATGGGTAGTATTTTTAGATAAATCAATTTGTTTAAAGGGTATAAAAAAAAAAAAAAAAATTTGTTGACTATGCCATTGGCTTCTACTCCGTTCACCTACTACACCCTATGTTTGTGGAGACGGTAAAAAAAATCATCCGGTATAGATATTGATGTAGATTTAAAAAATCATAAACAAGCTCGGTCGTCCACTCCATTATTCACAGTAGCCGAACAAGAAAACTTCACTGTACGCGCTTTCAGCGAAATAAATGTTGCAATAACGATATGTTTCGTTTTGAATGATTTAGTTCCCAGAATATTTTTTTAATTTAGTTGACGTTATCTATCTGTGTGACTGAAATTGCCCACAGATGTAGCCCTCATTTAATTAACAGTAATAAAAACATTTTACAAAAAAAAAAAATCTGCTTCCAAAAAAACACTAAAAAGTGAAAAATAACTTTAATTTCGGAAATCGGTATCTTTGCTTTTCAATTTTCGTTTGTTGCCTGTAGAGTAACCTCCTCCTATTTGAATAAGTCTGTTAAAAATAGAGATTTAAGCCGCATGAAGCGAGTGGGATACATGTATGCCAACGGGGCATTTGACTAATTTGACAATATTACTGTATGGAAATATGAAATATCGCTAACTAGTGAACTAAGAAAAAAAAACAAGTAATAAAAACTAAAACCCAACTACGACTAATAAGGTATAAACAAGACACCACAGACAGACAAATTTAAAATCCGGAGTCACACGTGTTAGGGCATTAATCGAACAGGTTACGTGTGACTTGTTTATACCTTTTAAGTCGTAGTTGGGTTTTAGTTTTTATTACTTGATTTTTTTTTAAATTCTTTTGGGGTTATCTCAAAAAAAAAACTCAAAGCATTTATTTCAAATAAACCAATAACAGGCACTTTTGAATTGTCAAAGGGTCGGTCAGTCAGAAAATATGAAGCTAGTTGCCCATTCCAAAGCGTAGTAGGTTCCTATGGAGATGAACGGGCAAGAAACTCCACGGACACTCTTTTAAATCAGAATATTGTTACAATATGTTGTTTACATCATTCATGTTGGAATCATACATGTGAGTACAATGTAGAAAAACGTGCAGGTTAAAAGAGTCCGTAAATAAAAGATAAAACGATACAAAACAATTCAAAAATTAAAATAAATCAAAATAAGCCGTGGCAGCTAATAGATGACCAGTCCCTACTGATGGCGCCCGTTCACGAACATGACGCATGGATCAGCACCATTCAGCTCAACCATTTTGAAGGGAACTTAATGATCCAACACACACGCCACCACCAGCGAGACATTAAAGTGAGCATGACATGCTTTCAGCCGCCAGGGCACGTTCAAGTCAATGAAAGACGTACCTAGTAAATGGTAGCTTTAACGTACTTAGGTAAGTACATAGTGCTCACACACATGTGCTATGCAGTTATACAATACTAGGAGATTGAATTTATACAATGTAAAGATAGTTTTTACAATCTTCAGCAGCTCCAACAATATTTTCGTATGCTAATCAATTAGTTGTTGCGCCCTGTGGAGCTGGACCAGCGCTGAGCCAAGCATTTTTGTCAGTGATGTAATCCCCCAATTTATAATATGCTTGGCGGCATAGTGTGCGTTTTATACAAGATTTAAATTTTGTTTCATTCAGTTGGAGTATGTGGGGAGGTATTTTATTGTAACATTTTAAACAGTACCCCATGAAGGATGAGTCTACTTTAGCCAGTCTGAAGCCCGGTTGAACTAATTGGTCCCTATTCCTAGTCCTATAATTGTGTTTTTCACCTCTTTTACTAAAAAGACTTAGATTTTTCCTTACGTACATGATGTTTTCGTAGATATATTGATAAGGTACCGTCATGATGTTAATATCTTTAAACAGTTCCCTTAGAGAATCGCGCATACGGAGGCCATATATTGCTCTGATAGCTCTTTTCTGCAGAATAAAAATAGACTCGATATCTGCAGCCCGTCCCCATAGTAAAATACCGTAAGACATGATACTATGAAAGTAACTGAAATAGACTAGCCTCGCGGTATCTACATCAGTGAATTGACGGATTTTCCTCACAGCATATGCTGCTGAACTTAGCCGTCCTGCAAGAGATGTTAAATGAGGACCCCATTGCAGCCTTGAGTCGAGTGTGATCCCCAGGAAAACAGTCTTATCGACGAATTCTAGTTTCTCCCTATTCAATATTATGTCACAATCACTACTTTTAACATTCGGTAAAGCAAATCTCATGCATTTAGTTTTTTTCCCATTTAATACTAAATTATTAGCAGTGAACCAATTTTGGACCTGCAGTAGGGCGTTATTTACGTCGTCAAGATTTGATGCACGTCTATTTATTTTAAAAATTAAGGAAGTATCGTCAGCAAATAACACCATTTGTGGTTGGTTTTTTAATAAATGGGGTAGATCATTAATATATACTAAAAAGAGGAAAGGACCCAATATCGAGCCTTGTGGAACACCCATTTTTACATTTAAACCGAGTGAATTGACACCATTTATTTGAACTTGCTGTTGTCTATCAGTTAAATAAGATTTTACTAAACTAAGCGCAAGTTTACCTAGTCCGTAATGCTCAAGTTTTAACAGTAAGGTTTTGTGATTTACGCAGTCAAATGCCTTGGAGAGGTCACAAAAGATTCCTATGGCATCTTGGGCCTCCTCCCACGCAGTAAAAATGTGTTTTAATAAGGTGACACCGGCGTCAGTCGTACAACGACCTTTGGTGAAACCATACTGCTGATCGTGTAAGATTTGGTTCGTGTTAAAATGATTAAGCATTTGATTGAGCATTACCTTTTCGAAGACCTTGCTGAACACCGGCAGAACAGACACTGGTCTATAATTGTTGGTGTCTTTACTGTCTCCAGATTTAAAAAGTGGTATAACCTTACTGTATTTCATTAAATCCGGAAAGACTCCTTGATCCACACATAAATTAAATATTAAAGCCAAGTATGGTGCTATAGTCTCGATTATGGATGTACAAACTTTGATAGATAATCCCCATAGATCTTCGGTTAATTTTATTTTGATTTGTCGAAAAGCTTTTATAACTATCATAGGGTTTATATGCTTAAATTGAAATTCAACTGGGCAGCCTGGAACGTTCGCTCTTAATAAATCAATTGAGACGTCGGGTGAGGAATTTAAAACTTCCGTCGTTTTAGCTGGTATGTTAGTAAAGAAGTGTACAAATTCTTGAGCTACTTCTAAATTAGAGCTTATGGCACCACGTGAAGTCTCCAATGTGTAATCAGTGTTTCGTATTTTATTCTTATTAGTTTCACTATTTATAACTTTCCAAACTGATTTTATTTTATTTTCTGCTGATTTGATCTTGTTGCTAATAAACAGGGCTTTAGCTATCTTGCAGGTATTTCGAAAAATTTTGGAATATGTAGCAACATACTTATTGAAAGTTCCAGTGTTAATGTAAGGCTTAAGGCCATACAGCTCGAACAGTCTTTCCCTACTTATCCTAATACCTCTAGTTGCCCAGTCACTAAAAATAAAATTATGGCAAATATTTTTTGTTTTCTTTTCAAAAGTTTTATTGAATTCAGTGTGCACTACTGAAAAGAAATCCTCATACAATTTGTTTGCATCGTCCATATTCTGGCCCAGGGCATTTAACTTATTATTTAGGGTACTATTGAATCTATTTAATTACCCGACTACGGCGAAGAAAAAAGGAGGGTTATGATTTTGACCGGTATGTATGTATGTATGTATGTATGTATGTATGTATGTATGTATGTATGTTCATCTGTTCCCTCTTATCTTCCAAACCACTTATCACAATTTGACAAATGAGGTATCGTTAGAAGCGTCGTGATTGTCCGCTGGTTATAGGCTATGTGAAGTCACATTTAATTAAAAATGGCGCCCTCAAGAGGACATAAAGTGAGGAACTTAAAAAAAAAATGGTTTAATCGTACCATGTTGGGTATCAAATGAAAGAGCTTAATGAGCACATTTCAAAAATATATATATTATAACCCCAAAAGAATTTAAAAAAAAAATCAAGTAACAAAAAAAATCAAGTAATAAAAACTAAAACCCAACTACGACTTAAAAGGTATAAACAAGACACCACAGACAGACAAATTAAAAATCCGGAGTCACACGTGTTAGGGCATAAATCGAACAGATTACGTGTGACTCCGGATTTTTAATTTGTCTGTCTGTGGTGTCTTGTTTATACCTTTTAAGTCGTAGTTGGGTTTTAGTTTTTATTACTTGATTTTTTTTTGCCTGTTGTAATCGGTCTAAATTGTATTTGCATTTTTTGCATTGGTGTTTTAAACTTAAAAGTTACCGTTTGTCCACTATGATCAGACGGCAAATAGTTTACGATGGCTTTATCTAAATAATCACAATCGCAGAAGACATTATCAATACAAGTAGCAGAAGTTGGAGTTACTATAGTCGGTTCTGTAAAAACATTCGATAAATTGAACGATTTAAAAAGGCTTAACATTCTACAGCTATTTGAATTATTTTCCAGAATATTAGTATTAAAATCACCACAAATAATTGCGGGTTTGTTACTGGATGCAACTTTCGCTAGGACATCTTCCATTATTGACTCAAATAAGGAAAAGTTCTGATAATTAGGGGGTCTGTACACGCACACTACGACATGCTTATCCAAACTAATATTATAAATGCGAAAGTAACTCTGTCTGTCTGTCTGTCTGTCTGTCTTTCTGTCTGTCTGTCTGTCTGTCTTTGCTTCACGCCTAAACTACTGAACCGATTTGTGTGAAATTTGGTACAGTCATAGTTTGGAACTTGAGAAAGGACATAGGATAGTTTTTATTACAAAAAATAAAATAAAAAATAAAATTTATTCCGGACATACAGCGCCATCTATTGGTTAAGAGTCGGCATCAATTCAGTACTGAAAATTCATCGGAAAAATGTAAATAAATAGTAAAAAGGTATGAAAAATATAATATAATACAACTTTTAGTACATAGAAAATGCTCTAACGGAGTATAGATAATTCTATTAGTACTATATGTCGAGTTGGTGATCGCGCAATGGTGTCGATCGTTACACGAGTTCGGTTCATGTTATTGTTTTAATTCACGGAAAAAAGTAAATAAATAGTAAAAAGGTATGAAAAAAATAATATCAATATAATAAAACTTTTAGTACAAAGAAAATGCCCGACAGGAGTATAGATAAATAATCCGAGTTGTCACTATGCTCGATAGATGGCGTTGGGATCGAAATAGATCGCGTTGGGATCGAAATAGATCGCGCTATGGTTTCGTTACACGCATTTGGTTGGGTATCGGCCGAGCGCTTCGGTACCTACTGTCGTAGAATTGAGAATTGATCGTTTCGTAAATTTAAATTGGTTCCGTTCATTTTTGAAGAGATCCCGCGTGATCGGGAACTATGCGCCATGCGGGTAAAACCAAAAATCTGTCGGAAGTCACTATTCCACGCGAACGAAGTCGCGGGCAAAAGCTAGTAATATATATATTTTTGAAATGTGCTCATTAAGCCCTTTCATTTGATACCCAACATGGTAGGATTAAACCATATTTTTTTTTAAGTTCCTCACTTTTTGTCCTCTAGAGGGCGCCATTTTTAATTTAATGTGACTTCACATAGCCTATAACCAGCGGACAATCACGGCGCTTCTAACGATACCTCATTTGTCAAATTGTGATAAGTGGTTTGGAAGATAGGAGGGAACAGATGAACATACATACATACATACATACATACATACATACCGGTCAAAATCATAACCCTCCTTTTTCTTCGCCGTAGTCGGGTAAATACGAGACTCAACCCCCCATACCCCTCGAAACGCCTCACGTAATTAATGAACGTAATAATCAATCCTTTAGTCGGTCTCGGATTCAAGTCTCGGCAGACGTCTCACTCACCGAGGAGCGAGCGAGACACCAAAGTGAACCAAAGTCACCGACCTAACAGTTCTTTCGGCTCGCTTCGGAATACTTCGGATCACATCGGACGAGCGAATCCAACAATAGGCTCGTCTCCGACACAATACGTCATTATAAACTTATCGTACGACATACGTCACTATAAAGGCTCTTACATACTGGCACGACTTTTTAACCGACGAAAAAAAAGGAGGTTCTCAAATCGACCCGTATATACATTTTTTTTTTAAAATTATGACCACGGATAACTGTTCCCATTTCAAATAGAAAACTAAAATCCACCCCCTTTTTATGTTGGGTTATCATCAATTGACATTTCCCGCTCTGGGTGGAGCGGGAGGGCGTGTCAGACTTTTACTGACTAAAACCCACCCGTGTTTCTACAGTTGACTATTGCCAAGGTCCCGGTATCCCTTTCGGACTATTCCGCAACCCTGGCAGGCATCGGTCCTAACGGAACCCGTCAAGTGTGCTGACATCTCTTTGAGGCGCGCCTGGAACACGACACGGCGTCGACCCCGGCCTGGTCCTTATCGGACGGCGAGCTACCTATTGCTCGCCGCAAGCCCGCGCCTACGGTGGCCGGGAATCCACCTGGGATTCCCGACGCCCAGGGTGTCTCCTGCGGCAGCGGTTAGCGGCGTGAGGGCGCTTACCTTGCGTCTCCTTCACGCGTTCCGCCTCCTCCTCCGCGAGCATTACTGCTTCGCAGAACGAGGTGACGGCTTCCCATGCCCTCTCTCTCCGTACCATGGCCTGGACCAGGGCCGGAAGCGAGAGGTCATTGCCACCAATCGCCTCCAAGAGCGATGCTACGCCCAAGCAGGGCAGACCTCCACCGTATGCTCCAACGTGTTATATGCTCCACCGTGTAAAAAAAATCCACCCCGTAGAAAAAATGGGGTTGATCGATTTTTCACCTACTGAATTCCAACTGTGAACCGTTTCTGTTGAAATTTCGCACACATATATAATTCTGATGACACAACCAGAACTGGAGTTGATCTGATGATGGAGACGGAAGACAATCGCGAGAGCTCCTCAGCAGTTTCATCGTGTTTGAGCTTAATTAGGTAGGTAGTAGATTTGAGCCACATTAATAAATGGTAACTCAAAAGCGAAAAATAAAAAATAAACCTCTTAGTAAAAGCTCCTAAACTAATTGAAGTAACAATTGAGGCGGCGCCGAACACACATTGAACGAAGATTCATCAAGCTACCATTATACCTACGCTGTAATTAATAAGTACCTACGTAATTAATTTGTTTGGAATCGAACCCGGGACCTCTGG
The DNA here is from genome assembly GCA_947522985.1 of Lithophane socia. NCBI lineage: Eukaryota > Metazoa > Arthropoda > Insecta > Lepidoptera > Noctuidae > Lithophane > Lithophane socia. The sequence continues at coordinate 798,812 of OX383281.1, read as the reverse complement.
GTCTGAGATGTCTTACCACTAGAACACAGAGGAGATATTTAACAGTTTGTGTAAAAATCCAAAAATGCCCATGTCAAAAAATTTGCTTACTTAGGTACGAATCTATTTATGTGTTGTTTTTTTTAGAAGTTGGTTGTTTTTTTTTTTGGCTTTTTTTCTCTTTTTAGTTGTAGTACCTACCCCACACAAATTCGAATACCTTTACCTGAAAATGTAAATAACAGTGGCAGGCACTTATTATAACATCATGCATCAACATAGGCTAAGTGGCAAAATCCGTACTATTGAAGCTAGCTCAAAAACTAGCCAAGCAAAGTTAATAAAATTTATATTGGACCACCTCTGAAGTACACCTATGACCTACTAAACAAAAAAAGAATCATCAAATCAATTCATAATTGGCGGAGTAATGGCGTAAAAAACATACAAAAAATCCTACTATCCTACTAATATTATAAATGCGAAAGTTTGTGAGGATGGATGGATGGATGGATGTATGGATGTTTGTTACTCTTTCACGCAAAAACTACTGAACGGATTTTAATGAAACTTTACAGTAATGTGGCTTATATATCAGAATAACACATAGGCTACAATTTATAAAGATTTTATGTGATTTAGCCATAATATAACGATAAGTATCAAGTAAGTCGGAAAAATTCCTGCCCTCTGAGATCTATCTTTGCGTGCGCTGGAGTTACATGAAAAGAATGTATTGTGGGGTTGTTTGTCTTAAAGAGTTCTAAATAAAAGTCCGCGACAGCATATATCTACCTTTTATGTGGAAGCCATTATAGCCAAAATAGTGAGCTATAAATACATTTAAATTGAATACTTTTTTTACGTTGCATATTTTAGAGTATTTAGTTAATTCGTATCAAAATAAATACCTTCATCGCTTTCGGTATTTAATGTAGATAAAATTAGTCTTTTACACTAAGTAATATGTTAAAAGTTAGAACGATAAGAATGACCTGCGATGAGTCGACGGCGGGCGCGCAGAACGAGGGGAGGGAGGGGCGGGATAGGCAAATACGCGCGATCGCCGAGTGCGCGACCCGAACGCGGGTAGACGCGTGAGGGCAGACGTCATTGACGGTTGTGTAAATTCTGCGATTTTTTCACAGTGGATTCGACTCGGAAGCGATTTATAATTTTTTAGGTAGTATTTTTATAATAAAGATTCGTTTCTATTTTAATAAGAGTTGTTTTTTTTTGGTTGGTTATTTAGTTAAAGATTACTTACTTATATACTTTAATCAAATTCTTTCAGTTTTTATTATTTGCTGCTTACCGTACGGCAAGTAAAACCGCTATTATCTAAATCTTAACTAATCCTCTTCAATAATAAATATATGCATACCAATCCCTACCTGACATTATAAAAGCGAAAGTAACTCTGTCTGTCTGTCTGTCTGTCTGTCTGTCTGCCCGTCTATCTATCTGTGTATATATGTATGTTTCACGGCTAATCTGCTGAGCTGTTTGTGATGAATAGTCTAAAGCCTGGGGAAGGACATAAGTTACTTTTATCAATTTACCACCCAGGCAAAACCTCGGCGCGGGTGGAAGATATTGCTTCGTAATTATGTTCGAGAAATCCGTCTGCTCAACAACGTAAATAACGCAGTTAATGTTTTTGAGCTTTCAAAATGAAACCCATTGCTATTGTAAGTGTGTTACGCAATTACCCCGCTGATTTAGGACATGTTACACGTTCCGACATCCACGCGGGCGAAGCCGCGGGCAGAAGCTAGTAATACATAATAGTCGAATTAAAAAGCTACCATTGGTAAAGAAAACGATTCGTTTTTGTTTTACAGGAACCGAGCATACCTCGCGGCTCGCACCGCACGGCGCACCTTTGAAGTTTACCGACTCGCCGCGGATCGGCCGGACCGCGGCGCACGTGTCTGCGCTACCACGCACGATACGATTCCCATGGTGCGTGTTGGTCCGGGCTGATCCGCGTGCGTCCGCGGCCAGTCGATAATTTCAAGGGGAATGTACCCAATCTCGAACGCACGGCGACAGACGTGTCTGCGATACCCCGCACGTACCCCTTCCCACGGTGCGTCGTGCGGGCTCGTCCGTGTCCGTCCGCGATATGCCGCACCGTCGGATTCCACTATAACTCGGAATTTAAGGAGCTCAACGATTTGACGAACAATACCAAAGAAAGGACATTTGGGTAGGTCGAACTGCCAGACTATGATTAATTAAAATACCAAAGAAAGGACATTTGGGTAGGTCGAACTGCCAGACTATGATTAATTAAAACTAACTAAGGAAAAATAAATAATAAAAAACAAAAGAAAAAAATGATCCACAATAATCTTGACATTCACAATAATAAAAAAAAAATGTATTTAATACTTTACAAAGTAAATTACTCATGTAATGTCAATGTGAATAAAAAATCCGGAAATAAACTTGGTCAGATTATTTGCGGACCATGTGTTTGAAATGGTTTTACAACCTGTACTTTCATAATTTTAGATATCATTATCTATCTTTCATCTCGAGCGCTAAGAACTTTGCTTGCTACCAGTATTTTATGCAAAAATTATGTATATAATGAAGACTTGTGACGAATTTACACATATTTTTATAGCATGTGACGAATTTACTTTCAATGTATAGAATGTACAAAAATGTGACGAATTTACTTTGTGCCGAATATACAATAACCCTGCGTATCTACCCAACTGTCGCGATATCATATTCAAAGTCTGCGTGTTTAAAAGATTTGAATCATAATATTTACAGTAATTAAAATTGGTAAACATGAAGGTACTTACAGAACTGAACTATGTATTTACACTATGTCACTATTTTTTCTTTGTCTCCTTTTTAAAACACTTTCGAAATGTCCACCACCTTCCTCGATGCAAATTTAGTTTATTTATTTATTTAGAAAGAAGAAATTAGTGCGCACATTCGCCCCTCTGTCTATGGCCGTGTTAGGACGAAAGGTACCGGAGTCCCTCAGACGCTGAGTTGCACTTAACATTGTCCTGGCGCTCAATCTGGTACCTTAACTTGCGTTGAACTCTCGACACGCTAACTCGACATTATCGTAGCAACGAGCCTGTGTCCTCACCATCTCCGTGTACTGAATTGAATATTGGTGTACTGGAATGCCATCGCGCACGTAAACAAATGACATTCGGGAACACTTGTCGCTCGCTGCCGGCGAATAACTACCCTTGTGAGCGGGCGCACCGCGGGCGGTGACGGCGCTTGCGGCGGCATATCAAACGTCAAAGGGGTAAGTCGGCAAATTAATGCATCTCCCTCTTTCACATTAATCTTCCATTTGCAAAAACGAACCACAAAATTCCTAATATTTTGTCATTTCTTAGAATGTAAAAGACCACATTCGGTCGTGCATTTAAAAAAGCTTTATTACTTTGGGATTAGGTCTAAATTTCGTTAAATTAACTTTTTTTTTTAACACAACTAGCTCAACCGTAATAAAAAGCAATGTGTATGTGTGTGTAAAGAAAGCTATGACCGAACAAAAAATTAGGTTTTGCATTTAAATTAGACATAGTGCTTTGCAATAAGGATTAAGTTTCCTTAAATTAACTTTTTATTTACCGCGCACTACACATAAGATAGCTATGAGCGTATTACAAATTTGGTTATGCATTTGAATAGGCTTTATTCCTTTGAGATAAGGCTTAAATTTCCTTAAATAAAATGTCTTATTACATTGTTAAGACGCGGTGGTTCTAATTTCAGTTAAAGAAAAGATTTTTTCATGAAAAATTAACACATATAAATAATGATGGAAATCGATTCAGAAGCCGATTCTGAGCAAACTACTATCAGGTCTTGCGCTTATTCTGTTACACGTTGTATATTGAGGGCTTCCTATTAACAATTTCTGTATGCTTCTCTCCATGGTTTCTATTTGTTTCTGGTCCAATTTGTCTTTGGTTTTCTCCAAAATAAGCCTTATTGTTGATGCAAGATATTTGTTTTGTGGAACACGGTATGGTTAACAGAAAAGAAGGTTCTACTAGCAATAGTATACAGAATTGCAAAATAAAATCATAAAATCAGTAAATAATATTAACCTGGTGCATCAAAACATTCAAGGATTTATGAACAAAGATTTAGAAGTAGAATTATTTATGAATTTTAACAATATTGATATTCTTTGTATAACAGAACATTGGCTTAAAAGCACCCAGTTCTTGTTCAATTTTGATAATCACAGGTGGGTAGTTCGTTCAGCAGAGTAAATGCTATACATGGTGGCTCATTAATTTTAGTAAGTAACCAGCTGAAATTTAAAGTCCGTAAGGATATTGTGAGCCTATCTGTTGAACGGACAGTTGAAATAGCCTGTATAGAATTGGAGCAGTTTATTGTATTAAGTGTGTACAGACCCCCTTCAGGATTGTATGACTGTTTTGAAAAGGTAATGGATGAAGTGTTACACAAGATTTGCAACTCCAATAAGTCTATTATCACTTGCGGTGATTTTAATGTTAATTTGTTTGAAAATTCAGGTTCTTGTAGTAAAATAATAAGTTTGTTTCAGTCCTACAATCTTGTAAACCTATTTTTGGAGCCCACTCGAATAACCCCTACAAGTGCCACATGCCTAGATAATATTTATACAGATATTATACCAAGCCACAAAGAAATTATAAATCTACTAGATTCTGATCATTGCGGGCAAAGGGTTACTATCCCTATCAAAAACAACAAAGTGGCTAAATAGGATATAACATTTAACCCCAAAACTGCAAGTCGCTTGGAGGTTTTTAAAGAAAAACTTATTAATACATTACCAGTTTTGTCAAATCATACTGATCCTAGTCATCTATATGATGATTGTTTTAATTTATACTGTAAACAATTTAATTCCACCTTTATTCCCAAGACTATCTCGGTTAATAGTAATGTATCTTTCAGTGATTGGGCTACCATTGGTATTCATAAAAGTAGAACACGGCTTTATGAGCTGTACAGTGAAAGGACCTATGTAAACACTGTTAAATTTAATTTATATGTTAAAAATTATTCAAAATTATTTAAAAAAGTTTGTTGTATGGCCAAGTCACGTTATTTGAGTTCGAAGATTAAAAACAGTAGTAATGTAATTAAAACGACTTGGAATATTATTAATAGTGAAACGGGAAGGTCTAGTAACCGAAATACTGACTACAGCCTGTCTAAAAGTGGAATCCGACGGTGCGCCATAACGCGGACGGACACGGACGAGCCCGCACGACGCACCGTGGGAAGGGGTACGTGCGGGGTATCGCAGACACGTCTGTCGCCGTGCGTTCGAGATTGGGTACATTCCCCTTGAAATTATCGCCTGGCCGCGGACGCACGCGGATCAGCCCGGACCAACACGCACCATGGGAATCGTAGCGTGCGTGGTAGCGCAGACACGTGCGCCGCGGTCCGGCCGATCCGCGGCGAGTCGGTAAACTTCAAAGGTGCGCCGTGCGGTGCGAGCCGCGAGGTATGCTCGGTCCCTTTAAAACAAAAACGAATCGTTTTCTTTACCAATGGTAGCTTTTTAACCGATTTCGAATGAATTGATTTGATGATTCTTTTTTGGTTTAGTAGGTCATACTCGTAGGTGTACTTCAGAGATGGTCCAATATAAAAAATATTAACTTTGCTTGGCTAGTTTTTGAGCTAGCTTCAATAATACGGATTTTGCCACTTAGCCTATGTTGATGCATGATGTTAATAATAAGTTCCTGTCACTGTTATACATTTTCAGGTAAAGGTATTCGAATTTGTGTGGGGTAGGTACTACAACTAAAAAAGAAAAAAAGCCAAAAAAAAAACAACCGACTTCTAAAAAAAACAACACATAAATAGATTCGTAAGTAAGCAAATTTTTTGACATGGGCATTTTTGGATTTTTTACACAAACTGTTAAATATCTCCTCTGTGTTCTAGTGGTAAGACATCTCAGACCCAGAGGTCCCGGGTTCGATTCCACACAAAAAAACAAATTAATTAGGTAGGTACTTATTAATTACAGCGTAGGTATAATGGTAGCTTGATGAATCTTCGTTCAATGTGTGTTCGGCGCCGCCTCAATTTTTTTTTTTTTTTTTTAGTTTTTTTAAAAACGTTGCCCCACACTATGAATTTCTTCCTGTATCGTGGGTGCGTTTACAAACATAGAAACTCACATACACTAACACCCAGACCCTTGCAGATCATCACCCCAACCTACTTGCAGATCATACAAATATTTGTTCCGTGCGGGGATCGAACCCGCGACACGTTGCGCAGCAGTCCAACACTATGAATTTCTTCCTGTATCGTGGGTGCGTTTACAAACATAGAAACTCACATACACTAACACCCAGACCCTTGCAGATCATCACCCCAACCTACTTGCAGATCATACAAATATTTGTTCCGTGCGGGGATCGAACCCGCGACACGTTGCGCAGCAGTCCATAGCTCAGCCACTGCGCCAACCGTGCCGTCAACAAATTTGTTACTTAAATTAGTTTAGGAGCTTTTACTAAGAGGTTTATTTTTTATTTTTCGCCTTTGAGTTACCATTTATTAATATGGCTCAAATCTACTACCTACCTAATTAAGCTCAAACACGATGAAACTGCTGAGGAGCTCTCGCGACTGTCTTCCGTCTCCATCATCAGATCAACTCCAGGTCTGGTTGTGTCATCAGAATTATGTATGTGTGCGAAATTTCAACAGAAACGGTTCACAGTTGAAAATTCAGTACCTAGGTGAAAAATCGATCAACCCCATTTTTTCTACGGGGTGGATTTTTTTTACACGGTGGAGCATATAACACGTTGGAGCATACGGTGGAGGTCTGCCCTGCTTGGGCGGAGCAACGCTCTTGGAGGCGATTGGTGGCAATGACCTCTCGCTTCCGGCCCTGGCCAGGCCAGGCCATGGTACGGAGAGAGAGGGCATGGGGCATCACCTCGTTCTGCGAAGCAGTAATGCTCGCGGAGGAGGAGGCGAAACGCGTGAAGGAGAGGCAAGTAGGTAAGCGCCCTCACGCCGCTAACCGCTGCCGCAGGAGACGCCCTGGGCGTCGGGAATCCCAGGTGGATTCCCGGCCAACGTAGGCGCGGGCTTGCGGACGGCGAGCAATAGGTAGCTCGCCGTCCGATAAGGACCAGGCCGGGGTCGACGGCGTGTCGTGTTCAAAGTCAAAGTCAAAGTCAAATAATTTATTTCAAGTAGGCACATTAAAGGCACTTTTGAACGTCAAATACATAGAAATAGAAATAGAACTGATTCTAGTTGCCCCTTCCAAAATGTAGTTTTCGTATGGAGAAGAATGGGCAAGAAACTCTACCGTTACTCTTTAACAAAAATGTTTTACAATATTTTGTACACATCAATTATATAATTACATGTGAAGACGATGCACCGAGAATACAATTACTGTACAACAATAGGTAAAAAATAATTAAAAATGGAGCAATGACAAATAAATTAATTAGTATGCATCGATCACTAATAAAGAACTAGATACACAATCAGCGTCAAAAAATGTCCTCACCGAATGACCGCCCACTTGAACATTTGGGTGGTCTTTTCATCTAGTAGCATTCGAACGCTCCGACGGTAAACATGCCTCAGTGCTCGTTTAAAAACTGCAAAAATCACACGTCTAGGACGCTAAAAAAGGATGGAGTTTCATATTTTTGGTAAGTATTAATATTATCTTTATATAATTGTTAACACTGTATTGTAAATACTGATATTTTGTCAAGAAATCATCGTAAAAACTTTATTTTAAATTAAGTCGTAACAAATAGCAGGCGATATAATGCAGCTAAATTGTAAAGACTCTTACTAAACGTATTAATCATACTAGCGCATGCCCACTTAAATTGTTTGGGTTATCCACGTTGACTCTGTTCAATTTGTTGGAGACGCTATATATAATAATTCTTTTTTTTTTTTATGCTAGATTTGATTTTCGATTTTATTTACCCGACTGCGCGACGCAAGGAAGGGTAATGTGTTTATCAGCCTATGTATGAATAATTGACCTAAAATAACTGCCACCAACTGCATCAGACTACTTGAAAAGTGACTTGTTTGGAACTTGTTAGTTGTTTTTTATGAGTCGGGTTTTTTGATATTGTATTTTTTTTGTGGTTTTTTAGTAGGTTACTGTATTTTTTTTTATTTTTTAAGTAATTTAGATTCATTAATAAGTAAATGTGGTGACATTTATTTATTTCACCACCATTTATTTATTTTTCCACTTCACGAAATGATATTTTCTGAATGTGAAGATCTGATTTGTTACAAAAAATACCAAAATCGCTAATTGTATGCCTTTAATATTTAAGGCGTTCCCTCAATTCCTCATAGATTCCATCATCAGAACAAGGATTAGATGTAAAAAGGACCAACTTGGGAACAAACCTAATGTAATACCGTTTGAATCATCTCAATCGGTCGATCCGTTTTCGAGTTATCGGTGGTGTGCAAACATAAAAAAAAACCTATATATTTATAAATACGCGACGCATTGAGTAACCTCCTCCTTTTTTTGAAGTATGTTAAAAATACCATACATAATAATTTACAGTACAAACAAAAAATATTGTTCTGGTTCGTCTCCATTCGTTCCTTGTCCTAGCGGCGAGCCTCGGTTGTAAAATTTATTACTTTTTTTTGGCACTTAGTAATTGTTACTTTAAAGCATGCGTATAAGGTTGAAGTTGTTTTGATGTATCTTGAGCAGTGAGTACCGGTCGTAAAATTTTATTGCTTTTTGTAATAGCTTTGTGAATACGACTTTAAACGTTGTAGGTAAGGTTGAAATTACATTAATGTATATTTATTTTAACTAAACACAATTGGCGACATTTTTAAGAGAAATTTTGTATGAGATTGTGTATCTAGTTCTTTATTAGTGATCGATGTTAGTATGTGATAGATACATGGTGCTCACATACTTACAAATATCTAACTGAACTAATTATGTTATTCTGCCGCGCTCGAGTAACTCCCGAAATCCCCGCTTGGGCTCCCCTACTATAAACAAACTGCCGCGTGTCGCATCAACGTAAAAAACTCCGTGGTAAAACGATTTGTTAGTGCAAACATTATATGCAAAAAACGACCGTATAGTATTTGATACGTAAGCGCCTTAGTGGTCATTTTTTACGTGCATGGATAACGACAACGAATGAACGAAAATCTGTGATTGTATGAGTGATCTCATTTGGTATCTCTTTCTGACTTGTCTGTGATTGTATGAGTGATCTCATTTGGTATCTCTTTCTGACTTGTATAGATTGTAATTATGTCGCCCGCTCACTCGCGACTCGGGAGCAGTCTCCCTCTCTCGCTCGCTCACTGCTCAGTCACCTCGCGAGCGATGCGTCACGCGGAATGAGCCGGAGCGTCACGCGGAATGAACCGGAGCGTCGCGCGGTATGAGCCGGAGCGTCGCGCGGAGTGAGCCGGAGCGTCGCGCGGAATGAGCCGGAGCGTCGCGCGGAATGAGCCGGAGCGTCGCGCGGAATGAGCCGGAGCAAAGTTTGCAATTTGAATTGAATTTAAATGATAGCAATATGTCATGACAGATGCGTCGTCGTCGGTTATATTCCTCTCATACTGCCCTAATCTATTAATTTCTATAATGAATGGAATCTTTCTACAATACGTACGCCTCATTACCCAAACTCCAATATTGTAACAAAATAAAATTGGGACTTCGTTGAACACGTATAATTTCGTTTATAAAATACAAAAACACTTTGAACAAAAATATAAAAAAGAACGTACAAATTATAGTTTAGTCGCGGCTATAGAAACACATTGGTGCCGATTCTCTTGTACACCGAACTAAACTAACTAAACTATCACTAAAATTCCTTACTTTGTACTATGAGAATCTTAGAGCTATTCTGCCAACAAAAATCTCTAAATTTAAAAATTATTTTGACATTACTAAAATCGAATTTGACAATCGCGACTCCACTGGGTACCTACTTGTTTGCCTACCACGTGATTTTTTTTGAGCCGGAGAGGCGCGCAATGTGGCCGTCTCGACGTATTTTTTAACCCCCGACGGAAAAAGAGGGGTGTTATAAGTTTAACGTGTGTATCTGTGTGTCTGTGTATCTGTGTATCTGTGTGTCTGTCTGCGCCATCGTAGCTGCCAAACGCCTGAACCGATTTTGATTTTTTTGGTTTTGTTTGAAAGGTGACTTAATCGAGAGTGTTCTTAGCTATGATTCAAGAAAATCGGTTCAGCCGTTTGAAAATTATGAGCTCTTTTCTAGTTGATGAATGGATGTGAGCATCTTCCACAGGTCTAATCGATTGGAAATTTAGAATTCTCTTATTTCAATTATATGAAAAGAATATATGTAGTAACCTTGAGCTGATGCTGCAGCATCACCTGGAATTTGCAGGATACCCAACTCCCTCACGAACTTACAGCAGAGGTATCGCGTTTGGACTCATTGGAAAGGTCTCAACAAATAGGTTACAGATAGATGGTGATCAAAGTCTGATGATGGAGTAGGAAAGATAAATGAGAGTGAATTAGTAGGTAACAAGCTTCACTGTGGCAAAAAACGTACAGCTACGCAGATTCCGGCGAGCTGCGTCTTGATCGTAGCGTTTCTACTAGTAATATAATATAAAATTTAAAAAGCTGGAAATAAAAATTAAATTAAAAATTTAAAAAAACCCCCGACAAAAACAAAGCGTCTAAAAAGTAAAAAAATAATATCATAGACGCTTTGTTTTTGTCGGGGGTTTTTTAAATTTTTAATATATGGAATTTTTCACTTTTTGGAAGAAAACAAAAAAATTAAATTACCAACATGTTAAATATTACGGGGTTCATTATTTTTGCGATAGGACACACCGTTTTCGAGATATAAGCAAAAGAAAAAAAAAAAAAAATACAGTACCGTTTTGCAACTGAATTCGAGGTGTTGGTTTGAATTTTAGTTCATGACATCTAATTTTATTCCACACATTTTTAATCGTGATTAAAAATAGTCAGAGTTAGTTAGAGGATTTTAGATATAGAACAAAAATTTTGGTTAAAACGTCAAATTCAGAATAGCATTTTCACTAAATTAAAACTCAGTACCATCTTAGTGCTGTCAAACTAAATTATAGTTAAGTTGTGTCGCTTTAGTCTATTTTCAGAATAGGAAATCGTCGTTTGACAGGAATAAACTAAATTTTAGTGATTTTTAGTTTAGTTTAGAGAATTTGTGACAAGAGAATCGGCACGAATGTTAAATTTAAGCTTACTTAGGTAGAGGAAAACTTTAGCTTATAGTCCGCATCCTAATAACGTAGCTTATAGTCCGCATCCTAATAACGTAAACGCAACGCATCGAATAAGGAACCGCAACCGAATGCCAGCTTAGCTTATTTTTACTCACAAGATCATTTACGCGTCAAAAATTACCTAGACGTGTTGGTCGATATACAATAATCGTAATTTACAATCCAATGTAGAAGGATCCGGAGACACGACGCTTCGCAGTGGATAAATAAAGGATAATCAGTCAAATAATTAGTTGGATAATTCCTGGACCGCACGGTACGTGGACAGGCGGTATTCCTGAGCGGTACGTGGCACTACGCTCAGCTTACTGTACTGCTGGAGCGCCTGGTCCAAGACCAGAGAAGAAACAGTGGAATCAGGTGGGTTTCTAATACCCTACCCTCCTTGTTCTTAAACCTATGACAAACAAGATGGTTTTAGAGCCGGGAAAAGACTAAAGACAAACCTTGGGGAAAGAGCGAGTATGCTGTGAGCACAAAACTGTAGAATATACACTCACGATACTACTACTTATACTTCACTGACGATACTTTCATATTATTTTCCACCGTGGTTCACTAGAAATTATTTAAAAATTCAGATATGTAATGCGAACAGCACCGCGACTGAAGTTCGACTGGAAAAAATTGCTCATCTTTTCTTCACGTCAGATTCAAATGAAAAAAAAATGATATTATCGTAAGATTTAAAACGACAACATTGATGGCCAGCAGTGGCGAAGGGTGATTTTATGGGAGTGGTAACCCGGAGCAAATAGGCCTGCCGTGGCGCACGTAGCCCTAAGTCGAGTTTCTTAAAATTTGTTTCTGGCTTCAGGCTTGTACATGCTAGCAGATGTCTTCAGTCCACCTTTACTATAGGTGTAAGCACTGATAGATTGAAACAGTCTTGCAAGTATAATAAAAGTGGCTTTGAAAAAAGCCGTGTGATGTTGATACGAGGTCTACTAGACAAAACTACGTACATATCTACAAGACTACCGACTTGAATTATTCTACATATAATACTACTTGTACTCTAAAGCTATTCGTGTATTCTTTCTTAAAAAGTGCGCTAAGACATTATCATAAAAGCCGGGATGATTCTTAATTTTTAACAATAAATGTTTTTCTATAGAAAGAATGGCTAGATCAGGTACCTAATCGTTCTTGTTTTTGAGAATTACGCATGTACGTATGAATTCGCTTCAAAGCCGAAAAAGACCTCTCTGCGGATGCTACTGTAACAGGAAATGTCAAAAATATACTGCATAATGTTGTAATTTGTGGAAAAGTGTCACCTAATAATGAATTTGAAAATTAAGATAAAGCTCGTAAACATCTAATTTATTCAAAGATGGAGTTGTGTATAAGACTTTCAACTCGTTTTTTAAAGCAGCGAACTCAAATTTTTGCGGAAATTGTAATAACAAAGAAGATATTATTTCATCTGGAAATGATCGACTATAAAAACTATACTTAGATTTATTAAGTAAATTAAGAAAACTCATTTGAGAGAGTGATTGGTACCTGTGTTGTATTTGCGTCTTAACATTAATATAATATAATATAATGTTTATTTACTCAATAACAAAGCATTGTGGTACACGTTAAATACAGTTTTACAAAATAAGTACTATAGCTACAAACGTGTGGGTGAGCACTGCTCTCCTAGCTAGGTTATGAAAACCTGTGTTAAGGAGAAGCAGTCCGGTCCCCTAAGGTAATTATTTATTATTTACATTACGTTATCTATTATTTCAATGAAAAGACGCCGATACATAGTTCTACGGTCGACTTCTGTATTTAGTCGTCTACGCTGTCGCGGCGGCTCATGGAATTCCTGGACGCTGTCATAAATAAAATCAAAATTATTTATAAAATCATTTGCAAGCCAACTATTGAATGAATCTATTTCGCGGTTTGATATTTCGATATCAATCTGTTTTGACTGCAATAAATTAAAAAGAACATCGGTTTTTTGAAAAATGTCTGACAATACGTGCAAAAAAAAGCAAAACTGCATGTTTTCTAACTTACTTAGGAAACATTCTGCCAAGGAAAGAGATTCGCTATCCCAAGATTGCGGGTTATCTAACATTGAATTAAAAGTATTAATCATGTCTAATCTACAGTTAAAAATTACATTAATAATGCGTGAGTGATAGTGCCAACGGGTTTCTGATACTCCGGGCATACGGCGGTCAGCTGTTTCCTTCAGAAGGTTGGACCGTTTAGTTGATTTGTTGAAAAACCGAACAATACTATTTACGTGTCCAAAAAAAGTTTTCAGTTCTTGAATATTTTCAAGGGAACGGCTAAGTACTAAATTTAATATATGAGCGTAACATGGACCAAACATTGCCATAGGGCATGCATAGCGAATTTTCGCTTGTACTCCACCGTGCTCACCAGACATAACTGCCGCGCCGTCGTAAGACTGACCAACTAACTTATTCCTACAACGATACTCGTCAATTATTTCTAACAACTGTTTGGATAACACTTCAGCAGTTCGACTTCCGCTAACATCGTAAAAACCCAGGAATCGTTCTTCGATTCCAGTTTCAGATAGATATCGAAAAATTACAGTTAATTGCTCCCTATGGCTGACATCAGGAGTTTCGTCAATCATTACAGACAGAAATTGAGCTTTATCTATGTCAAATCTATGTCAAATCTAATGTGGTCTCGTAAAACGGATGCAATACTATGTATTAAATCATTTTGAATATCACTTGAGAGTCCAGAAAACGCGGGATTCTGAACTGAAGAACACAGTTCTAAATGCGAGTCCATTACGGTATCGTACTTGCTCAGATATAACAAGGTTTCGATATAGTTACCGCGGTTATCGGAATTCGGACCTACATCGTGGCCGCGAAAAGCTACTTCTTGTTTACCTAACAGAATAACGGTGTCAATAAACCGTTTCATTAAATTCCTATTTCGATCTACTTTTCTATTATGAGCTTCATGCGAATTAGCGAAAAATGATTCTATCCTACTAGTCCCGAACGCATGTAACTCTAAACAGCTACGGATATGTTTTTCAGTCTGAACATGCTTTTTAGATGAATTCGTCATGTTATTAATATCTGTAAAACCCCCTTTATTCCATACACTACTAGAATCGGAGAAAAGTAAACACGGGAAACAATACATTTTATTTAATTTACAACTGCCAGTCAGCCATTGATATTTATCGTAAAGGGAAACATTAAAATGTTTCCCTTTACCAAAAAAACCATCACGTCGTTCGTAATTTATAGTCATAACTGGGCGAGCACGGCCTAACGTAATTATGTGTTTCTTATTTTCGAAACTTAACCTTGAAAAGCATGTTTCCTCACAAAGCAAATAATCTGTTAAACAACAATCTAAAGCTATTAATGCCGCCATCCTAATCCTACTGATCGTACTAATTACTTTTAAAATCTACTCTATATAAGTAATTTCAACTTATTAACTATCTACTTACCCCAAATACCTAATTACAACGTACACTTTCACTAAACTCAAAACACTATAATGAATAATCACTGTTTAATACCAACAAGTCATTATCGTACATAATTTATTGTAATTTGTGTTTTAGTTTCCAATAAAAATATGTTAAATATATGTTAATGTTAACAAACAAATACTACTACTACGATACTCGTACTGATAAACTAATGATTTCAATGAATAATACCAACAAAATGTGAATTAACTGCAAGTGTAAACAAAATAAAATGATGAATAATGCGATTACGTCAAACACAACCATGCAATCACACAATGTCTAGCGTCTAATAGTGTCCTCGTGTCCTGTCTCCTGTCCGAACTCCGAGCCGAACGCATTACGAAAATCAACGAAAACTACCGAACCGATATCTCTCCATCTCGTTCACGCGCAAGCAATTTTCGATCACTGTTTGTAGGTATAACTCGCTGCCGGGTTACTGGAGCCGTATGAAACCGGGGTGTTACGTGACCGAAGTGACGTCATGACGCCTTGATTTTTGAATCAACGACAAGCCGCCCGCACCGCCGAGTTATTTTAGAGAAATTTTTTTTGCGGTCTGGCGATAACAATGACAAAACATTGAATGTGGGCGTTTTGTATAGTTTTAGTTTTATGGTGTATTAACCCTTTTCTTGGCAAAAAAAAAAAAATATTATTTTCAAATAATTTTCAAATATGATGTTAATTTTGAATCTAGGATTTAGGGAAAAATATATAAAAAAATCGCTCATAACCAGATAATGAGATCTTTTATGTATCTTTGAAGATACATTGCCAGCTTAGCAAAAAACTTTGACCTTACGTGTGGGTGTCTTTGAGGATACGTTGCCAGGTTTGAGGAAATAAAATACACAACATTTTCTTAATAATATATGTATGAAATTTGCATGTAGTAACAATTAAACCAAAATCAACTTACAGATTATTAAAATAAAAATAAAAATATTGAGTTATCGAAACATTTGAGGTGTACTTATTAGCTTATGCAATTACTTATCAGTATGGAATTTTACAAAACAATTTCTTTCTGGCTTAAAACACAAGCGTAACGAGCACTTGGCACACATTACCGTAGTTTGGCCCTTGACACAAAATTTACATCGCCCTTTTGAACCAAACATTGGAAAATGGCCGACCTTATCGTACCTTACATCCGGTGGAGGTCGTGGTGCTACAGGTGCCTGTATTATTTTCGATGGAGTTGGCCCAGAAACTTCACAGTTGTCGACCATATCTCCTCGGCCCTTTTTCAGGAGGCTCTGTGCTACTTGGTACCTGAACATTTTTAGAGGCATTGACTTTCCCGCACTATGTCGTCTGTATAAAACCCAGCTATTATTTATGCAAATATCCAGGACTTGCGACACTAATGGCAAATACCATCGATGGCCTCTGAAGTCTGTTCTATACAGGGCGATCAACATGTCTGCTAAGTCTACGCCCCCCATATGGGCGTTATAATGTTTAATAATGTCCGGGCAGGGTACCGCTATTCTTCTTTTCGCAACTTTGTCATAACGTTGTATGGTACTGAGAGGCTCAGCTGCCACATAACTACTAGCTGTGGTTACACACTTGTTGTCGTACCATTTGACGATACATAATTTATTTTTGTTACAGACAACTTGTGAATGAGAGCCTCTAGGCTTTTTTTTCAAGGCTTTGTCTGTAAGTAAACTTTTTTCCGCCCCTCGCAGTCTGTTAGACCTAATGGTACCTAAAGAAAATATGCCCATTTCTTCTCGTAAATAGTTTACCAACTCTAAACTTGTAAAAAAATTATCGAAATATACCACAGAACAAGCACGGTCTGGTATACTTTTACATAGAGCCAGAACTACCTTAGCACCAAGACCAAAACTGGACTCCTCAGGCGTTAGCAAATTATACCGGAAAGTATCTTCACCACCATATACTATAAAGTCGTACACGAAACCAGATATGCCAGCTCGAGCAAAAATTTTATAGCCCCATTTTTTTGGCTTGTTTTTAACATATTGTTTTCTATTGCCAGCTTTCTTACCCTTATACGGGACCATCATTTCATCCACACTAAATCTGGTTTCATGTGGGACTTTCAAAAAGTTTTCACGTACTTTTTGTAACAAGGGCCTCACTTTAAAATAACGGTCACCATCGTCTAACAAATTATTATTAAAATGAATGTATCTCCTTATCAATTGAAATTTTTTAAGTGACATAATATCTGCAATGGGACTGTAGCAGAGCTCTCGCGACCAGTAATCTGTGTAAGCTGGTAAATCGACAATTCCCATAAGAAGGTTAATAGCTACGAAACATCTTATGTCTTCTTTAGTTAAATTTAAGGTTTTCCCTTTTTGTTGCACATAATACAGATTTGATTGCTCGGTTATGTAATCAAAAATGTCATCTGTAAAAAAGTCTGTAAAATACTCGTAAGGAGATTTGGCTATTTCAGGTTGCGGAAGATTGTTATCTGAGATCTGGGCAAAATGTTTGAATTTATTTTTAGTCCACTGAAAATTTAGACGCTTGGGAAAAATCCGTCGGGGTGTGACTATTCTTGCAGTCCTTCCGGATGTTGTAGGTCTTCTTGGTCGGCAGTTAGAGGCAATTAAAGGAGATGGTGGTAAAGAAAGTGGTGAGGGAGAGCAATTTTGCGTCAATGAAAATGGTAGTCGAGCTGGAAGCGGCTGAGGAGAAGGCAGCACTGGCGAAGGCAGCAAAGGAGACTGAGTAACAGCGTCTTGTACGTCTACTATTTCTTCGTCAGATAGCAAATTCAAGTTTTCTATAGAAGAAGGCAAAGATGGCGCAGGTGAAGAATCGGAGTCAGTCACATGGTTATGGACATGACTCAAGCCAATTGATATCTGCTGAAGTTCATCTTCGGATTCAGATTCATCGTCGTCTGATTTCTTACGTGGTTTTGGTACTAGAGCACAAATTCTTTTTGCTCTGGAAAAAGACGGTTGCGTCCCTCCCTGAAAAAAAAGCCCTCTTTCACACTCATGCCAATCATACAATGCCCTTTCCCCAAAACACAGTTAAAAAAATAACACTAATAAAATCTTAGTGCACTTGGCAATGTATCCTATAAGATACGCTAACCTTGTACAAAGAATCTGAGTACACCTAGCAACGTATCTTGTAGGATACATTAACTTTATTTGTTAGTTTGCGAAGCCAAGCGTAATTATTTCTCCTGTTTTATTACTTTCTAGCATAAGTACAAACATTATGAAATAATATAACAACAATTCCTGATGCAATTTTAAAAGAAAAACTATTAAAAATAATAAATTCTTACCTTCTTCCGCGGAATTGCACTCAACCGGTTCGCCATTTTGACAAGTTTTGAAAAAGTAGTTGACGTTAGCTGTCATTGTGTCAATAATGTGCGTTCAGAAACGTATACTTTAACGAAAAATAAGTTAACGTTCCATTTTACATGCATTATATAAGAGATGTATTTTTTTTTTTAATGACGTGTCTTTCAAGATACTTTGTCAAGAAAAGGGTTAAATACCTCTCTTGTGATTATTGAACAGGCATTTTAAACACTACTGACTGTGTTAGTTTTCAATGAGGATAGAGTGGTTTTGTTCCGAAGTTCAGAAGGGAAGCCGATAGGAATCGGGTTGTAGGGTAGCTGCGGCCCTGATGGCCAGTAAAGTAGTAATAAGTTCCAAGCTCGAAGATTTCATGTAGGGAAATACTGCACTATGTGTCGATCTATTTTATATAATGTTAAAATCTAGATTGTTATTAAATTCTGATCCCTGGATCTGCGCTAATTTTTGATGGCACCTGTGTGGTGAAAGTAATAACTTCCGGTGTGGATTTGTGTGGTACTTCAAATGCTTGTCCAAGCTTACTAAACGCGTCTATGATTGTAAGGAAAATATATCTATGAAGATTTCTTGAAAAGGTTTTGTTTGAGTTAATTGTAGTTCGGGTATTATTGGCTTTTTGTTGTACTTCATTTGCTTAAAAACTTCGCACGAGTTAATTATACTAGCTACGGTTTGGTCTAAGTTATTCCAATAATATGATCTTTTTAGATGGGCTACATGGAGCAGTGGTGGCCCAGTGGTAAGGGTCACGACTTACGAGTTGTAGGTCGTAGGTTCGAACCCTGACAGGTGCTTTACTTTGTGTAAATTATTTCATCGCCACTGCTCTCAAAACGGTGAAGGTAACATCGTGAGGAAACCGGCATGTCCTAGAACCAAAAATTCGAAGACATGTCCTAGAACCAAACATTCGAAGACATGTGACATCTACCAACCCGCACTGGGCCCGCGTGGTAGATTACGGCTCAGTGCCCTCTCACAGAGAGGAAGCCTGTGTCCCAGCAGTGGGAACATTATAGGCTGATTATGATGATGATGAGATGGACTACTGCTTCTTTGATGCCACAATGGGGTGTTTTACCAATATGATGGCATGTTTAACCAACATGATATTTTGAAACTATTTCCCGCTGTTCGTTTTCGTCTTCTATGTAGTAAACGACTGTGTCGGTGCACTTGTGGATGCTGATGCTGACTGCATCCGTTTTAAATAGCGTTGTAATTATGTTTG
Source organism: Lithophane socia (assembly GCA_947522985.1). Taxonomy (NCBI): domain Eukaryota; kingdom Metazoa; phylum Arthropoda; class Insecta; order Lepidoptera; family Noctuidae; genus Lithophane; species Lithophane socia. The sequence continues at coordinate 779,434 of OX383281.1, read as the reverse complement.
AAAATTTTTCGTCTTTGAAGTTAATGTTGTATTTTATTTTCGTCTGATGAGATAACAATGGTTTTTGAACTGTCAGTATTTACTATCATTGAAAATTCATCTAAGGCGTTGACTTTTTTCTAGAAAATGCATCTGCATTGCTGTTTTGTTTACCGGGTTTATATTTAATTTTATAATTTCGAAGTCATACTCAGAAAATCTAAGTCTCCATCTAGTTACTCTGCTTCCTGGTTCTTTAATGGATTTTAACCATACCAATGGTCTATGATCGCTTATTATTATAAACTTTTTACCATATCTAAATATGGTCTGAAGTGAAACAACTGCTACTAGTTCCTTTAGAAAAAATATTTGATGAATTTGCGATAGTAGCCTACTGAACCTAGGAAACTCTGTTCCAGACAAAGTGAATTTTAAAACAGCTGTTTGTCGTTGTTTGGTTTAAGACCGTCTGGTTATTGTGTGTCCCAAATATAGTACTTCTTTCTTAAGGAATTCGCATTTATCTAGGGTGACCTTAAGGTTAGTATGTGTTCTTGAAGGCTAGTGGAATACACAATAATGTCATCTAAATATACAAGACAATGTATGGTTTGTAGTGCACTGAGCATATTGTCCATTGCTCGTTGGAAAGTAGCTGGGGCTGTCTTCAGACCAAAGGGGCATTCGAGTAAATTATGTCCTGACTGAGTTGTAAATGCGGTTTTCAGTTGATCCTCTTCTATTGTTTTGAATTAGGATGCTTTTCCAAGCCTATCGAAAAATTCTTGATGTTGGGTAGTGGGTACTTATCGTCTATTGTTATCTCGTCGAGTCTCATACAGACTATGACTATACGAAACTTCTGTTCACCTGAAGCATCCATTTTTTTTGGAACTAGGTGTACAGGGTAGCCTAGCTGCGTCAATTTGGCCTTGGCATCTTCGGAGAGATCACCCAGTTCCACGTAGGCCATCTTCTTCACATATTTGTCGATTAGAACTCTACTGGGTGGCACGATGGATTTATGAGCATTCGAAGTTTTCCCCAATTATTTTCTGGAACTTGCTTGGCATAAGCTGTTGCTGCATAGTAGAGATCGGGGAAATGGGTCTGTGAATGATTCAACTGCTGATGATGAGTTGGAATCCCTCGCTTTGTTTTCTGTACACTTTGCCCTCACCCTCAGCTCAATTGCCTGGTTTAGTACAGCTGGAATCTCGAGTGCACGACAATGAGACTATAATGAATGTCTCCCTGGAATCTCGAGTGCACGACAATGAGACTATAATGAATGTCTCCATGTATTGAACTGCCTTTAAGGATAACTCCCAAACCAGTTTAATTTGAGACAGGACGGCGATCTCAACCCCCAACTTGGTGATCTTGAAGGTTCTCTCTACTATCTCTCTCCTAAGTTCATCACTACCAGTGAGAACTCCATGAAATAAGAGTTGCTAAGGTAATGATTGTGGGCCAGGAGGCATCAGGGACCTTGTCGGTCCCACTTGGGAAGCAATGGCCGCTTTCCATCTATTCGAGTTGGCAGCATGATTTTGTGGAGTAATGGGTTTCGCCGTAGACATTATGCTGTTCAAAGTTAAGGCCAATATCCCTTGGTCTACTTCGTCCTGGGTCTTTGTGTGGGGGCTACGGAAGGCACCTGGGCGCGCTTACTCTTGATTTTAATTCCGATCTATCGACATTGGAATTTTAACGTTTCGTACTCTTGAGTTCGACGCTAGCGCCAAATTGACTCTTGATTTTAATTCCGATCTATCGACATTGGAATTTTAACGTTTCGTACTCTTGAGTTCGACGCTAGCGCCAAATTGTATTTGAATTGCGTGTCCATTTTTGGGAACTAAGTGGAATCGGGATCGGGTTTGGGGTGCTACTCTTGACTTACTTTGACAGCCGTCTATTGCGTCAGTATTGCGTTGGGATTGTTTGTTGATTGGGATTTTTCCAATAACAAAAGTGTAACTTTTTAGGAATTGTTTTGCGTTTAATGTGGTTTTCAGCAAGTAATAAGTATATAGCATGGCAGGGTTGGCATTAATATACAGTGTTTTACGTAATTCCCATTAAACAACAATTAAAACAAAGACGAGATGAGCGTCGGATGATGCGTTTTAACGACGAAGCGTTTTCTATAAATGAAGACGAATTTAAAGCAAATTATAGAGTGAGGAAGGATTTTTTTGAGAAAATTTATGAAAACATAGAGAAGAAGTGATACATCACCATAAGGTACTTACTTATCAATGATATTATTATCATGACTTTTGTTTGGAAGATCTTATAACTTAATTAATACTTGTATAATTCTTGCAGGTTTTAGTGGCACTGTCTTTTTATGCGACTGCGAGTTACCAAAATCTAATTGGAGAAACATATGGTTGCTATGTTAACATATTGTTTATTTACTTAGGTACCACTTGTATAAAACTTTATAACGGAAAATAAATAATTGTTACTAAAAAGAACCACACGCGATCGATAACTTTACGCTAATAAACTAGCTAAACAAACTTGCATTTCGAATTCACTTTTTCTAAAACCACTTGACTTGACTTTGTTTTTTGAAATTGGAGAACTCTCACGCCACCTACGTTTTTTTGTAGTAGTTATAGGCAACGACCCTACCGCATGCAGCCAAAGTCATGGTAAATTTTATGATTTTAATCATATTCTTTTACAATCAATCAATTAAACAACTGTTTATATCATATTTATTTATTAGCATTCTTATTTAAAGGATAAAGGATTTTAAAGCCCTATTAGCGGTTTATCGTAATGAGTTGAACACCAGTATTGCGGGCCGTAACATAGCTAACTTCACGTGTAACAAAATAATCGCGGGGCAATCCCAATTTCAATCCAATGTCGACAATATTATTTCAAGAGTACCGAAACACGTGACTGCAAAATTAACATTGGAGTCGTATTGGCTTTAGATTGGAATTAAAATTAGTTTGAAGAGTAAGCCCCCTGAGCCGATCTCGAAGAAGAATGCTGGTGGTGGAAAAGGGAGCAATGAAGCTTAAGACTGCAGCAATTGCAAGGTCTCCGACGACTTTAGTAGTTCTATCAGCACTTGGCCATTGAGGACAAACTTTCCCCTTAAGTCTCCATTAATGAACTGGCGACGCCATTCGTCTTGGGCCCTTCGTCTTGGGCCCTTCTTTTTCAAGCTTGGGAGTGTCTGAACGCGGCACATTCAAACACTCCTAGGCGAGCAGCTCTGGCGCGAGTGAGCCGCGCTGGCGTTTAGCGAAATTGATTAGCGGTATATTTAGCCACTAAGTGTTTAGTTTCCTTTGCAGAAAAATGCTTGGATAAACGTAAACAAATAAACGTATTTTCTTTCTTTCTTTCTTTTTCTGGATCACACATGACATAATCCATCCCAACGGGTCGTACAAGCCGGGCCACATCAATACTCAATACTCAATTCTTTATTGCATTCCACAATGTAGGCTTAGGTGGTAAACATGGTAGGTAACAATCGTGGACCCTGTCATCCGATAACACCTGCAGTTTAGTAATTGGTTCTTGTGTTTCTGGTAAATCAAATGTATACTGGAAAGGATCCATTTCTCTGTCATACCAAATCCTCTCTTTAGTCATGTTATGAAATTTACCCATAAATTCAATGTCTTCGGATTGGCCGTTGACTTTAAATAACACATGCCCAACTAGAGCTTCATCCGTAATTTCATGAAATCCATTCCATGTGCCGTTGTCCGAATATATCGTCGCTAAACGCCCTCCTGACTACCGACCCTGAATGTGATGTGTTTGCTGATGATTGGAAGAAAATGATGAGTGCTTGTCTGGTGTTTTGTGAGAGACAATACGCGAGGGTGGGTGTCCACTGTTACATGTTAGTTTATGATGTTTTTTCAATTTATTTATTTAACCATTTATGCAATGAATTATGAATACTTTTTTTTTTTTTTTTATACATCCACGAATTGTATATCTTTGAATTTGAATTTAATTTTTGTATTGTATGTTATTTGAATGCTTATTTTATTGTAATCTTTATAATTCTATGTTAATTAATGTAATTGGACTTGTGCCGTTTTAATTAACTATAAATAAATAAATAAATCGTGTCGGGAGTGCCTCTTCTTGCATTAAAACGTCTCAGGCTCATGGCAGAATCCGCTGACAGAGAATCTACTAAGTGGGCAACCCTGGACGTCATGCAGGTAAAAAGGGCAACATAATGTTTTTCTCTCCTTCGGCCAATGGAGGTGATAATTGGGCCAAAATTGTCCACGCGTGTTCTTTATTTTGCAGAATAAACACTAGTGGGCCACACTTCGGACAATGCTGCGCTTGCGTAATATCCAAAATTTATTTCTCATTCACTTATTCTTGAGCTCACCCAAAACGTGGGCGATGCTAGGACGAGGGGTACAATGGTCTGGAGGGCAGCTTGGACTGGGTCCTCTCATTGGTACCCATAATCCTCCTCTTCTGGATCATCAAAAGAGACAGACGTATTTCGAGTTATCTAAGCATACCTACTCTTTCCAATTTTTGTCACTATGGCCAGTTACGAGACCTGTTCGAGCTGAACTCCCAGCACAAAACTATCCATACACTCCTGAATATTGAACTCTCCTTTTCTCAGCAATTGCCATCACCATCTTGGGGAGGGAAGAACTTAATGAAGAAGGAATTGATGTTTTCGTAGGAATTGATGTTCGCTCAGGTTTACCATGGAACTATTTAGGGGTTCCCTTAGTTCCACAGAACGTTGGGCATTAATAGGTGGAGTTCCACCTCTTATGAACTTCTTGTAAGGGCCGTTTAGCCGTGGCGTCTGCTTGTTCCTGGTATCGTGCTTTTCCCAGGCAACATTACTTTGTTCACGATTCTCTTAATTTTTATCAGCAATTTCTGTGTTTGTCAATACGTCATTAACTGCCAAATTTAAGGTGTGGGTATAACATGGGAAATGTTTCCATCCCAGTTCTCTTTAAGTATTTTTTGTCCGCCACATTCCATTCCTGACATATTATTTTTACTGTTTCAACCAACAATTTTTGCTGTCACAGCTAGCACCAAGTCGCACAGGATGTCCAAATGTCTACTGTGATACACAGCGACTTGGCTGTAAGCTGTAAACGGTTTTAACCTTTAACACTGCCGGCAACATAGTGTTGGCAAAATATTTCCTAGTATATGGTATAGTTCGGGAACGTGTACCTCATCAGCTCCTGACACCCAAGATCCTCAACGATCCTTAAGGGCTGAAAATCTTTTATAAAAACATTCATAATTTTGGTCTATTTCCGCTTTAATATTTTTGTTATATCCTGATGGCCATACGTTCTTCTTGGTGGTGGCTGTGACTCATCATCTGCCCGCCTTTTCCCAACAATGTTGGGGTCGCTTCCAGTTAAACCGGATGCAGCTGAATACCAGTATTTTACATGGAGCGACTGCCTATCTGACCTCCACAACCCTGGAACCCTGTAACTGGGTAATACGATACCCCTTGGTAAGAGTGGTTGTCAGACTCTCGAGCTTCTGAAGACCCCTAACGACTGTCGAAAGATCCACAAACGACAGCCGGGACCAACGGCTTAACGTGCTTTCCGAGGCACGGAGGAGTCCCGGTATGTGAAGATGGTCACCCATCCACGGACCAACCCCGGCAAGCGTAGCTAACCTGATGGATCGACCCGTGCGGCTGTTATTACTTAGCCACGGGCTCCTTGGTGGTGGCTGTGACTGCGGTTATAAAAATACCTGGAAGGCGGCGTGGTTTATGACCAGGGGTGACGGTGCGGATGATGACTGGGGAGATGGCTCAGTTGATGGTTCTGCTAGCGACTGGGATGGTACTGTCAAGAACCCGAACCGTGGGATGCTTCTTATCAATATGTTTCTTCTGATTAGTCAATGAGGCTCTAAAACGAAAATTTCGCTTTATAATACATTGCTGATTGCGTAGTGGCCACCTTCATCCACAAAATGGTCCCACACGTGTGTCGTATGTGAAAATTCCCTTCAATCGACAAATTGTTCCATCCTCTAATATAATGAATATGAGTAAGGCTCCCAAAGGTTTGTGACCGCGGGGACCCTATTCCCGAAACAATATAGAAAACACTTGTAGTGGATGCTAGCAGACTCAGACAGTAGCAGTCAGGCGCACAGGGCCACAAACAATAAAAATATTGTGGTTTTTCCACGAAAAATCATTTAGGATATCCTAGGAATTGTCCCATTACCCTAAGGGTAGGCTCATTGGAGTTTTTTTTTTGATGATTGTTCCACTTTTCATAATCTATGTGGTTTGCTACTCAGTTGATTCTTTTCGCTGATGGTGGTTCCACTTTTCGTAATCTATGTGGTTTGCTACTCAGTTGATTCTTTTCGCTGATGGTTGTTCCATTTTTCGTAATCTATGTGGTTTGCTACGCAGTTGATTCTTTTCGCTGATGGTTGTTCCACTTACTGTAGTCAATGTGGTTTGCTACTCAGTTGATTCTTTTCGCTGATGGTGGTTCCACTTTTCGTAATCTATGTGGTTTGCTACTCAGTTAACTTTTCGCTGATGGTTGTTCCATTTTTCGTAATCTATGTGGTTTGCTACGCAGTTGATTCTTTTCGCTGATGGTTGTTCCACTTACTGTAGTCAATGTGGTTTGCTACTCAGTTGATTCTTTTCGCTGATGGTGGTTCCACTTTTCGTAATCTATGTGGTTTGCTACTCAGTTAACTTTTCGCTGATGGTTGTTCCATTTTTCATAATCTATGTGGTTTGCTGTTCATTTGATTCTTTGCGCTGATAGTTGTTCCACTTCTCGTAATCTATGTGGTTTGCTACTCAGTTAACTTTTCGCTGATGGTTGTTCCACTTTTCAAAATCTATGTGGTTTGCTACTCAGTTAACTTTTCGCTGATGGTTGTTCCACTTTTCATAATCTATGTGTTTTGCTACTCAGTTAACTTTTCGCTGATGGTTGTTCCATTTCTCGTAATCTATGTGGTTTGCTACTCATTTGATTCTTTTCGCTGATGGTTATTCCACTTTTCATAATCTATGTGGTTTGCTACTCAGTAAACTTTTCGCTGATGGTTGTTCCACTTTTCATAATCTATGTGGTTTGCTACTCAGTTGATTCTTTTCGCTGATGGTTGTTCCACTTGTAATCTATGTGGTTTGCTACGCAGTTGATTCTTTTCGCTGAATGTTGTTCCACTTTTCGTAATCTATGTGGTTTGCTACTCATTTGATTCTTTTCGCTGATGGTTGTTCCACTTTTCATAATCTATGTGGTTTGCTACTCAATTAACTTTTCGCTGATGGTTGTTCCACTTTTCAAAATCTATGTGGTTTGCTACTCAGTTAACTTTTCGCTGATGGTTGTTCCACTTTTCATAATCTATGTGTTTTGCTACTCAGTTAACTTTTCGCTGATGGTTGTTCCATTTCTCGTAATCTATGTGGTTTGCTACTCATTTGATTCTTTTCGCTGATGGTTATTCCACTTTTCATAATCTATGTGGTTTGCTACTCAGTAAACTTTTCGCTGATGGTTGTTCCACTTTTCATAATCTATGTGGTTTGCTACTCAGTTGATTCTTTTCGCTGATGGTTGTTCCACTTGTAATCTATGTGGTTTGCTACGCAGTTGATTCTTTTCGCTGAATGTTGTTCCACTTTTCGTAATCTATGTGGTTTGCTACTCATTTGATTCTTTTCGCTGATGGTTGTTCCACTTTTCATAATCTATGTGGTTTGCTACTCAATTAACTTTTCGCTGATGGTTGTTCCACTTTTCATAATCTATGTGGTTTGCTACTCAGTTGATTCTTTTCGCTGATGGTGGTTCCACTTTTCTTAATCTATGCGGTTTGCTACTCAGTTGATTCTTTTCGCTGGTGGTTGTTCCATTTTTCGTAATCTATGTGGTTTGCTACTCAGTTAACTTTCGCTGATGGTTGTTCCACTTTTCATAATCTATGTGGTTTGCTTTTCGCTGATGGTGGTTCCACTTTTCGTAATCTATGTGGTTTGCTACTCAGTTATTCTTTTCGCTGATGGTTGTTCCACTTTTCGTAATCTATGTGGTTTGCTACTCAGTTGATTCTTTTCGCTGATGGTTGTTCCACTTTTCGTAATCTATGTGGTTTGCTACTCATTTGATTCTTTTCGCTGATGGTTGTTCCACTTTTCATAATCTATGTGGTTTGCTACTCAGTTAACTTTTCGCTGATGGTTGTTCCACTTTTCATAATCTATGTGGTTTGCTACTCAGTTAACTTTTCGCTGATGGTTGTTCCTTTCATAATCTATGTGTTTTGCTACTCAGTTAACTTTTCGCTGATGGTTGTTCCATTTCTCGTAATCTATGTGGTTTGCTACTCATTTGATTCTTTTCGCTGATGGTTATTCCACTTTTCATAATCTATGTGGTTTGCTACTCAGTAAACTTTTCGCTGATGGTTGTTCCACTTTTCATAATCTATGTGGTTTGCTACTCAGTTGATTCTTTTCGCTGATGGTTGTTCCACTTGTAATCTATGTGGTTTGCTACGCAGTTGATTCTTTTCGCTGAATGTTGTTCCACTTTTCGTAATCTATGTGGTTTGCTACTCAGTTGATTCTTTTCGCTGATGGTGGTTCCACTTTTCGTAATCTATGTGGTTTGCTACGCAGTTGATTCTTTTCGCTGATGGTTGTTCCACTTTTCATAATCTATGTGGTTTGCTACTCAGTTGATTCTTTTCGCTGATGGTTGTTCCACTTTTCGTAATCTATGTGGTTTGCTACGCATTTGATTCTTTTCGCTGATGGTTGTTCCACTTTTCGTAATCTATGTGGTTTGCTACTCAGTTGATTCTTTTCGCTGATGGTGGTTCCACTTTTCGTAATCTATGTGGTTTGCTACGCAGTTGATTCTTTTCGCTGATGGTTGTTCCACTTTTCATAATCTATGTGGTTTGCTACTCAGTTATTCTTTTCGCTGATGGTTGTTCCACTTTTCGTAATCTATGTGGTTTGCTACTCAGTTATTCTTTTCGCTGATGGTTGTTCCACTTTTCGTAATCTATGTGGTTTGCTACTCAGTTATTCTTTTCGCTGATGGTTGTTCCACTTTTCGTAATCTATGTGGTTTGCTACTCAGTTGATTCTTTTCGCTGATGGTTGTTCCACTTTTCGTAATCTATGTGGTTTGCTACTCATTAAATTCTTTTCGCTGATGGTTGTTCCACTTTTCATAATCTATGTGGTTTGCTACTCAGTTAACTTTTCGCTGATGGTTGTTCCACTTTTCATAATCTATGTGGTTTGCTACTCAGTTAACTTTTCGCTGATGGTTGTTCCACTTTTCATAATTTATGTGTTTTGCTACTCAGTTAACTTTTCGCTGATGGTTGTTCCACTTTTCATAATCTATGTGGTTTGCTTTTCGCTGATGGTGGTTCCACTTTTCGTAATCTATGTGGTTTGCTACGCAGTTGATTCTTTTCGCTGATGGTTGTTCCACTTTTCGTAATCTATGTGGTTTGCTGTTCATTTGATTCTTTTCGCTGATGGTTGTTCCACTTCTCGTAATCTATGTGGTTTGCTACTCATTTGATTCTTTTCACTGATGGTTGTTCCACTTTTCATAATCTATGTGGTTTGCTACTCAGTTAACTTTTCGCTGATGGTTGTTCCACTTTTCATAATCTATGTGGTTTGCTACTCAGTTGATTCTTTTCGCTGATGGTTGTTCCACTTTTCGTAATCTATGTGGTTTGCTACGCATTTGATTCTTTTCGCTGATGGTTGTTCCACTTTTCGTAATCTATGTGGTTTGCTACTCAGTTGATTCTTTTCGCTGATGGTGGTTCCACTTTTCGTAATCTATGTGGTTTGCTACGCAGTTGATTCTTTTCGCTGATGGTTGTTCCACTTTTCATAATCTATGTGGTTTGCTACTCAGTTATTCTTTTCGCTGTTGGTTGTTCCACTTTTCGTAATCTATGTGGTTTGCTACTCAGTTATTCTTTTCGCTGATGGTTGTTCCACTTTTCATAATCTATTTATTTATTTATTTATTTAAACTTTTCGCACTAAAAAAGGTACAAAGGCGGACTTAATGCCTGAGGCATTCTCTACCAGTCAACCGAGGGTGGTGAAGAGATTAGATGGCAGGTGCTCTAATTGAGAGGAACGAAGAGAAAAAAATAATAATAATATATCATATTGCATTATAGATAAAGCAGTACAGTACATAAATAAGCTATAAACATATGATACATATACTTACACATATATTTACTATAATAAATACTATAATATATATATATAACATACAAATTCAAGGATGAGAGGTGATGACATGACTCTACTCTATTTATTTTGAGAAAAAACTCCGCAATTTCCGCTTAAATGCATAACGACTGGTGGCCGTCCTGATATCAAGAGGAAGCGCATTCCAAAGAAGAATGGACTGAATATGAAAAGAAGAATGAACAAAGTCAGAAGTATGAGAAGGACAGAGTAGGAGAAGATTGTTAGAAGAACGCAGGGTCTTAGTGTGTGAAGAACACAGATATTGGAAGTGAGAAACAAGATAAGAAGGAGGAGTAGGAGATTTGAGAACGGAGTAAAGCGTGGTCAAAGCACGCAAACTTCTTCTTTGGCGAATGGACATCCATTTGAGCTCAGACCTATAGCTCGACACGTGGTCATATTTCCTAAGGTTGAATATGAACCTGATACAGTTGTTGAGTAGTCGGTCAAGCTTATCCAGCAAAACTGCATTCAAGTCAAAGTAGCACACGTCACCATAGTCGATGACAGGGAAAATTAAAGTCTGCACAAGCATAGCTTTCGTCTTAGCGGGTAAAAAGTTCCTCAGACGATACAGGGATCGCAGAGTACCGCTGACCCTTTGACTAACACTAGAGACCTGGCGTTGCCAGCTTAGTGTCGAGTCCAGATGCAAACCGAGATCCTTCACAGTAGGGGTAATGGGAATGACGGTACCATTGAAAATTAGAGGAGGAAGAGAGCTAAGCGTCACCCTACTCATCATGCGTGAGCTCCCAATTACAATGGCCTGACACTTTGTGGGGTTAACTGACACCCCAAAACTATCAGACCACTTTTTGATGGCATCTAAATCTCGGTTTACATCTGCTATAGCGTCCGACAAACCTTCAACCCGCCCAGCTGTATATAATTGAAGATCATCGGCATAAAGATGATACGAACATCGAAGACAGTGAGTTATAAAATTAATGAAGATGGAAAATAACAATGGAGAAAGAATACCGCCTTGTGGAACACCGGCATCCAGGTCGCGCCAACTCGAAGAGCTCTCATCAACGCGAACCGACTGCTGACGTCCCCGAAGCTAAGAAGAGAACCATTCCAGAGCCTCGACCGAAACCATAAGATGAGAGAGGATAGAAAGGAGAATATCGTGGCTAACGGCGTTAAAGGCATTAGAGAAATCAATTAATACCAAAACGGTAACCCTGGTATCCTCCATGGCTTCTCTAACGTCGCCAGTCACTTTAAGGAGAGCGGAAGCTGTACTGTGCCCAGGCCTGAATCCAGACTGAAAAGAGCTAACAAGGTTGTTCCGGTGAACAAACCCCGCAAACTGCTTGTGTACGCAGGCCTCAAGCACTTTCGACAGGAACGGGAGAATGGAAATGGGTCGGAAGTGACTGGGTAAGGAAGGATCTATGTGGTTTGCTACTCAGTTATTCTTTTCGCTGATGGTTGTTCCACTTTTCATAATCTATGTGGTTTGCTACGCAGTTGATTCTTTTCGCTGATGGTTGTTCCACTTTTCATAATCTATGTGGTTTGCTACTCAGTTATTCTTTTCGCTGATGGTTGTTCCACTTTTCGTAATCTATGTGGTTTGCTACTCAGTTGATTCTTTTCGCTGATGGTTGTTCCACTTTTCGTAATCTATGTGGTTTGCTACTCATTTGATTCTTTTCGCTGATGGTTGTTCCACTTTTCATAATCTATGTGGTTTGCTACTCAGTAAACTTTTCGCTGATGGTTGTTCCACTTTTCATAATCTATGTGGTTTGCTACTCAGTTGATTCTTTGGCTCCACTGTACATTAACACCCGCGGGTGCGAAGCTTCACAATTTTAAAGAGTATAGATGTCTTCATGTAGAACGCTTTCCCAAAATTTCACACTGCGCAAACGCCTACTTTTCGAGAAAAAAAATCCTAAAGTTTCAAGAAAATCAACTAAATTTACGTAATTTATTGTTATTTTACCACAGATAATGTACGAATTTCACTCGTAGGTTGTTCCATTTTACGTTCAGACAAAGTGACAGCGGATTTGAATGGTTTTTAGTATAAATACTGTAAGTTTTTAACTTTCATTCATTTTTAAATAACTACCGCAATGAACTCAAATAAGAAGTAAATAGTATCATTAATTAAATTAAAAAAATATATAAATTTTATTTGTGCGTGTAAAAGATCATGGGTAACGAAACGTAATCCAATGTAAGTGAAGCTAAAGTTTGACAGTTGTCACTCAACTACACACTAAACGAATTTATTAGACAAAAATAATACACCTCGACTTACCAAAAAGGCAATGAGAACTTAGGATGTAAGAGTCAAGCGAGCTCGGGTCGGGGTGCCCCAAGTCCCGACACGACTTAGGATGCAAGAGCGAGCGAAGCGAGCTCGGGAGTTGGGGGCACCCCGACACGGACAGGTTAGGTTAGAAGGGGATGGCGGGGTCTGAAAGACCCCGCCATTCCCTTCGTGGTTATTTTTTTTATAAACCACCCAGAAGTAGGAGCCCCGCGAAGCGGGGCTCCGTCAACTACGCTTGAGAACAAAAAAAATCTAGAAAAGCTTGAGACATTCTAAGATTTTAGCATATTTTAGATTGACCTTGACTTTTGTAGTGTTCGACCTTGACTTGTGGGGTGTTGACCTTGACCTTGCAGATGTCATTGACCTTATTATTGCTTGGAAACGACTTTAGCCCCGCCACTTGCTTTTCCCCACCCTTAATACTCTACTATTATTTTGGAATTTTTTTAAAACTTTGGCAATTTTTTTCTCGGCCCCTATGGTTTTGCGCACTTTGCGGTTTTCAAATTTACACTAAAAAGGGTCCACTCTACTCGAAAAAAAATAGCTACTATAAAAAAGCGCCGGGTGTTAAAGTACAGTGGTTCCGATTCTTTTCGCTGATGGTTGTTCCACTTGTAATCTATGTGGTTTGCTACGCAGTTGATTCTTTTCGCTGAATTTTGTTCCACTTTTCGTAATCTATGTGGTTTACTACTCAGTTGATTCTTTTCGCTGATGGTGGTTCCACTTTTCGTAATCTATGTGGTTTGCTACGCAGTTGATTCTTTTCGCTGATGGTTGTTCCACTTTTCATAATCTATGTGGTTTGCTACTCAGTTGAATCTTTTCGCTGATGGTTGTTCCACTTTTCGTAATCTATGTGGTTTGCTACTCAGTTATTCTTTTCGCTGATGATTGTTCCACTTTTCGTAATCTATGTGGTTTGCTACTCAGTTGATTCTTTTCGCTGATGGTTGTTCCACTTTTCGTAATCTATGTGGTTTGCTACTCATTTGATTCTTTTCGCTGATGGTTGTTCCACTTTTCATAATCTATGTGGTTTGCTACTCAGTTAACTTTTCGCTGATGGTTGTTCCACTTTTCAAAATCTATGTGGTTTGCTACTCAGTTAACTTTTCGCTGATGGTTGTTCCACTTTTCATAATCTATGTGTTTTGCTACTCAGTTAACTTTTCGCTGATGGTTGTTCCATTTCTCGTAATCTATGTGGTTTGCTACTCATTTGATTCTTTTCGCTGATGGTTATTCCACTTTTCATAATCTATGTGGTTTGCTACTCAGTAAACTTTTCGCTGATGGTGGTTCCACTTTTCATAATCTATGTGGTTTGCTACTCAGTTGATTCTTTTCGCTGATGGTTGTTCCACTTGTAATCTATGTGGTTTTTGCTACGCAGTTGATTCTTTTCGCTGAATGTTGTTCCACTTTTCGTAATCTATGTGGTTTGCTACTCATTTGATTCTTTTCGCTGATGGTTGTTCCACTTTTCATAATCTATGTGGTTTGCTACTCAATTAACTTTTCGCTGATGGTTGTTCCACTTTTCATAATCTATGTGGTTTGCTACTCAGTTGATTCTTTTCGCTGATGGTGGTTCCACTTTTCTTAATCTATGCGGTTTGCTACTCAGTTGATTCTTTTCGCTGGTGGTTGTTCCATTTTTCGTAATCTATGTGGTTTGCTACTCAGTTAACTTTTCGCTGATGGTTGTTCCACTTTTCATAATCTATGTGGTTTGCTTTTCGCTGATGGTGGTTCCACTTTTCGTAATCTATGTGGTTTGCTACTCAGTTATTCTTTTCGCTGATGGTTGTTCCACTTTTCGTAATCTATGTGGTTTGCTACTCAGTTGATTCTTTTCGCTGATGGTTGTTCCACTTTTCGTAATCTATGTGGTTTGCTACTCATTTGATTCTTTTCGCTGATGGTTGTTCCACTTTTCATAATCTATGTGGTTTGCTACTCAGTTGATTCTTTTCGCTGATGGTTGTTCCACTTGTAATCTATGTGGTTTGCTACGCAGTTGATTCTTTTCGCTGAATGTTGTTCCACTTTTCGTAATCTATGTGGTTTGCTACTCAGTTGATTCTTTTCGCTGATGGTGGTTCCACTTTTCGTAATCTATGTGGTTTGCTACGCAGTTGATTCTTTTCGCTGATGGTGGTTCCACTTTTCGTAATCTATGTGGTTTGCTACGCAGTTGATTCTTTTCGCTGATGGTTGTTCCACTTTTCATAATCTATGTGGTTTGCTACTCAGTTATTCTTTTCGCTGATGGTTGTTCCACTTTTCGTAATCTATGTGGTTTGCTACTCAGTTATTCTTTTCGCTGATGGTTGTTCCACTTTTCGTAATCTATGTGGTTTGCTACTCAGTTATTCTTTTCGCTGATGGTTGTTCCACTTTTCGTAATCTATGTGGTTTGCTACTCAGTTGATTCTTTTCGCTGATGGTTGTTCCACTTTTCGTATTCTATGTGGTTTGCTACTCATTTGATTCTTTTCGCTGATGGTTGTTCCACTTTTCATAATCTATGTGGTTTGCTACTCAGTTAACTTTTCGCTGATGGTTGTTCCACTTTTCATAATCTATGTGGTTTGCTACTCAGTTAACTTTTCGCTGATGGTTGTTCCACTTTTCATAATCTATGTGGTTTGCTTTTCGCTGATGGTGGTTCCACTTTTCGTAATCTATGTGGTTTGCTACTCAGTTATTCTTTTCGCTGATGGTTGTTCCACTTTTCGTAATCTATGTGGTTTGCTACTCAGTTGATTCTTTTCGCTGATGGTTGTTCCACTTTTCGTAATCTATGTGGTTTGCTACTCATTTGATTCTTTTCGCTGATGGTTGTTCCACTTTTCATAATCTATGTGGTTTGCTACTCAGTTGATTCTTTTCGCTGATGGTTGTTCCACTTGTAATCTATGTGGTTTGCTACGCAGTTGATTCTTTTCGCTGAATGTTGTTCCACTTTTCGTAATCTATGTGGTTTGCTACTCAGTTGATTCTTTTCGCTGATGGTGGTTCCACTTTTCGTAATCTATGTGGTTTGCTACGCAGTTGATTCTTTTCGCTGATGGTGGTTCCACTTTTCGTAATCTATGTGGTTTGCTACGCAGTTGATTCTTTTCGCTGATGGTTGTTCCACTTTTCATAATCTATGTGGTTTGCTACTCAGTTATTCTTTTCGCTGATGGTTGTTCCACTTTTCGTAATCTATGTGGTTTGCTACTCAGTTATTCTTTTCGCTGATGGTTGTTCCACTTTTCGTAATCTATGTGGTTTGCTACTCAGTTATTCTTTTCGCTGATGGTTGTTCCACTTTTCGTAATCTATGTGGTTTGCTACTCAGTTGATTCTTTTCGCTGATGGTTGTTCCACTTTTCGTATTCTATGTGGTTTGCTACTCATTTGATTCTTTTCGCTGATGGTTGTTCCACTTTTCATAATCTATGTGGTTTGCTACTCAGTTAACTTTTCGCTGATGGTTGTTCCACTTTTCATAATCTATGTGGTTTGCTACTCAGTTAACTTTTCGCTGATGGTTGTTCCACTTTTCATAATTTATGTGTTTTGCTACTCAGTTAACTTTTCGCTGATGGTTGTTCCACTTTTCATAATCTATGTGGTTTGCTTTTCGCTGATGGTGGTTCCACTTTTCGTAATCTATGTGGTTTGCTACGCAGTTGATTCTTTTCGCTGATGGTTGTTCCACTTTTCGTAATCTATGTGGTTTGCTGTTCATTTGATTCTTTTCGCTGATGGTTGTTCCACTTCTCGTAATCTATGTGGTTTGCTACTCATTTGATTCTTTTCACTGATGGTTGTTCCACTTTTCATAATCTATGTGGTTTGCTACTCAGTTAACTTTTCGCTGATGGTTGGTTGTTCCACTTTTCATAATCTATGTGGTTTGCTACTCAGTTGATTCTTTTCGCTGATGGTTGTTCCACTTTTCGTAATCTATGTGGTTTGCTACGCATTTGATTCTTTTCGCTGATGGTTGTTCCACTTTTCGTAATCTATGTGGTTTGCTACTCAGTTGATTCTTTTCGCTGATGGTGGTTCCACTTTTCGTAATCTATGTGGTTTGCTACGCAGTTGATTCTTTTCGCTGATGGTTGTTCCACTTTTCATAATCTATGTGGTTTGCTACTCAGTTATTCTTTTCGCTGTTGGTTGTTCCACTTTTCGTAATCTATGTGGTTTGCTACTCAGTTATTCTTTTCGCTGATGGTTGTTCCACTTTTCATAATCTATGTGGTTTGCTACTCAGTTATTCTTTTCGCTGATGGTTGTTCCACTTTTCATAATCTATGTGGTTTGCTACGCAGTTGATTCTTTTCGCTGATGGTTGTTCCACTTTTCATAATCTATGTGGTTTGCTACTCAGTTATTCTTTTCGCTGATGGTTGTTCCACTTTTCGTAATCTATGTGGTTTGCTACTCAGTTGATTCTTTTCGCTGATGGTTGTTCCACTTTTCGTAATCTATGTGGTTTGCTACTCATTTGATTCTTTTCGCTGATGGTTGTTCCACTTTTCATAATCTATGTGGTTTGCTACTCAGTAAACTTTTCGCTGATGGTTGTTCCACTTTTCATAATCTATGTGGTTTGGTACTCAGTTGATTCTTTTCGCTGATGGTTGTTCCACTTGTAATCTATGTGGTTTGCTACGCAGTTGATTCTTTTCGCTGAATGTTGTTCCACTTTTCGTAATCTATGTGGTTTGCTACTCAGTTGATTCTTTTCGCTGATGGTGGTTCCACTTTTCGTAATCTATGTGGTTTGCTACGCAGTTGATTCTTTTCGCTGATGGTTGTTCCACTTTTCATAATCTATGTGGTTTGCTACTCAGTTGAATCTTTTCGCTGATGGTTGTTCCACTTTTCGTAATCTATGTGGTTTGCTACTCAGTTATTCTTTTCGCTGATGATTGTTCCACTTTTCGTAATCTATGTGGTTTGCTACTCAGTTGATTCTTTTCGCTGATGGTTGTTCCACTTTTCGTAATCTATGTGGTTTGCTACTCATTTGATTCTTTTCGCTGATGGTTGTTCCACTTTTCATAATCTATGTGGTTTGCTACTCAGTTAACTTTTCGCTGATGGTTGTTCCACTTTTCATAATCTATGTGGTTTGCTACTCAGTTGATTCTTTTCGCTGATGGTTGTTCCACTTGTAATCTATGTGGTTTGCTACGCAGTTGATTCTTTTCGCTGAATGTTGTTCCACTTTTCGTAATCTATGTGGTTTGCTACTCAGTTGATTCTTTTCGCGGATGGTGGTTCCACTTTTCGTAATCTATGTGGTTTGCTACGCAGTTGATTCTTTTCGCTGATGGTTGTTCCACTTTTCATAATCTATGTGGTTTGCTACTCAGTTGAATCTTTTCGCTGATGGTTGTTCCACTTTTCGTAATCTATGTGGTTTGTTACTCAGTTATTCTTTTCGCTGATGGTTGTTCCACTTTTCATAATCTATGTGGTTTGCTACTCAGTTGATTCTTTTCGCTGATGGTTGTTCCACTTTTCGTAATGTATGTGGTTTGCTACTCATTTGATTCTTTTCGCTGATAGTGGTTCCACTTTTCGTTATCTATGTGGTTTGCTACGCAGTTGATTCTTTTCGCTGATGGTTGTTCCACTTTTCATAATCTATGTGGTTTGCTACTCAGTTAACTTTTCGCTGATGGTTGTTCCACTTTTCATAATCTATGTGTTTTGCTACTAATTTGATTCTTTTCGCTGATGGTTGTTCCACTTTTCATAATCTATGTTTTGCTACTCAGTTAACTTTTCGTTGATGGTTGTTCCACTTTTCTTGACTAATAAGTTCTCAATGATAAAAATAAATACAAATAAACATATTTTCTTTCTTTTCTTTCTTTCTTTCTTTATTTCTTTCAATGTTGCATTAAGTTTATACAATCTATTTGATACCGACCTCCTTTGAATCATAGCTAACTCGATAATTCTGAAAACTTGTGACAGTTGTAATATCGATATCAGAGACGTTACTTTCGAAGTTGTCGAAATGACTATTAATATTTCTCCGTACGCTAACGTTACTATCGCAACAGTAACAGCAACGATTGTTTATCGTTGCTAGGTTACTGTTGCTAGACCTGCAATTGGTAGTCGCTCTGCTGTCAAGTTTGTAGTTCTGGCTCTCAGGTTAGCCAACCGGTAAAGATATGAAATATAATTTTCCTCTTCTAATACGAAGACATAATATATGACTGCGTGTCGGGAACCGAATAAACCCGATTTGCATTACACGGCTAAAATACGAACAGTGCCAGGTGTTTCATCAATTAAAGTCCGTGATTGTACATTATAATGAGTATTCTATTTTTCTTTTTTTCGTTTATTTATTTATTTTCTTATCTAATTACATTTTTAAATATTTCTTAAATTCGAATAATAATATAAAAAAACATTTAAAAATATAAAAAATAGATGTCCGCCGTTGTCGGGAGCTGGGTCCAAGCTACCGGTGGTTAGGGCTGCAGAGACAGGAACCTCCTCACAATGCGAGCCGAGATCACAAAATAATTAAATAAAATTCACAAATAATTGTACCTTTGTCCAGGTAAAAAAAGTTAGGTCGCGTAAAGCCTTGATAATTGTGGCTTCGCTTATTTTTCTGACCTGAACAAATAATGAACTAAGTAAACAAAAACCGGCTGCGCATAAACATGTTTGCAAGTTAAGTAACAACAGATACATTCATTGCATTAATAATCTAATATATTGAAAAGAAATGTGTATATTAAAACAAATAACACGAGGACACACACTAAAGAAGCCAAATAAACAACATTATAACATTACCATATTTATTTGATCAGTCTGTTGTCTTAATGTAGTGCAGTCGGTAAGCAGCTATCACAGAGGTAAGTAAATTTAAATTTCATCCATGCAAAAAAATCGACCCCACTCTATTTATGCTCAACGATTTGACGTAGATGTTATACAAGGGATGGGGTCCATTGTTGGGTCACAGGGTTCCATTTTTGGATCACACTGTTCCATTTTTGGATCACAGGGGGTCCATTGTTGGGGGACACAGGGGGTCAATTGTTGGGGCTACGAGTACTCCGTCAGTCACCCGTACCAAAATCAAAATATTTTATTTCACATATACCTACATGGGCACTTATGAAATGTCAGAAGCTAGGTGCACGGTTCCAATTGGTCGTTTCCTATGGAGAAGAGCCGGCAAGAAACTTCATGGTTACTCTTTTAAAAATAATTGGCTTTTATAATACTTTCAAATTACAGTGTTGGTAGGCATGGGAGAACTATGTAGGCCTTTCAACAAGTAATAATAAAATAATTCAAATAAAAATAAAAACCTATTTGAACCATTTTTTTTTTTATTACCAACCACGTGAGCCCAGTGCAGTTTGTTGTTTTCTTTTACACATGCATCACGCCTGTTCCTCGAAGGTATTTGGCAGAGGTGTACCTATAGTACACCAACACTTCGCCAGTTATTGTTAAAAGGGCGCGCGGAGTTTGGATTAGTTGCCGAATTATGGGAATATTTCCATCATTCGGGCATTATTGCAGACTCCGTGCTGCTACTGAGCAATTTCTGATGAAAGAACCCAATAACAGAAAATTCCACTAAAATCTGTCTAATTTACAGCTACAATGCGATTGATTACTGGCATCCAGCAGCGTCGGGGCCTAGCACTCGCGATTGCAGGAGGCATCGCCTTAATGATCCCTGTATGGCAGTCCCTCCGATCCTATCCAAAACGGGGTCTTCCGCTAATGATCGCTTCAGATCCTTCACCACCCATTCCTGTCCATTCTAATTCTAGACTGCTTCCTTTTCGGTACTGGAATCACCGGTCGTTGTACCCAGAGAGATATACGGATAACTCCTGTATGAACTTTCCTGCTGTCAGTGATCTGCAGTACGCGGCAAGCTCTTGGCAACTCCTCAAGGTTGACAACGGGAATGTGTATGTGTATGGAGCCTATTTCGATAACCGGTTTGAAGAGCCGATGGTCAGGATTTTGATCTATACTGATGTGGCTCCTGTGCCTAAGTTGTTCTGTCAATTGTGGTGAGCTTATTTTCTTCCTTATTTAAATACATTTTTTTTTTAATATAAAAAATGTCAATCGGTATCGGGAGCAGGGTCTGAGCTACAAAAAAAAAATTCCCGACACTGGAAGTTCAAAAATTAAAACGTGAATAATCTTCTAAACCAAAAGAAGCAGGAATCACATTTACAGAAGACTGATTTAAATTTCATACCTTTTCCGTTATTAAAAAACAAAAAACCCGAGATATAGATAAAAACAAGCATTGGAACGAGGAAAAACAAAAGTTACACCATATTTCAGGTTTTATGTTTGTTTAAAAGAGCCACTCTGGCGATAGCTTTTCTTAGAACTTAGAAACGATAAATAATAAATACGTAGTTTGTTTGCCAAGACTTACGATCGAGGTCCCAGTAGGCGTAGTACATGGGCATTTTGTTTTTTTTTTTAGCTGTTAGTCTTCCATCCGTACTAATATAATACATTCGAAAGTAACTCAGTCTGTCTGTCCGTCTGTCCGTCTGTATGTTACCATTTCACGCCTAAACCACTGAACGGATTTCGATAAAATTTGGCAAGGAGATAGATGGCATCCCGGAGGTCATTAAATAAATAAAAATTATTATATTTATTACGGTTACGATTTGTTGCTAATGATTTAAAAAACGTAAACATAACCTTAATTAGTTTGGTGACAGAACTTCTTCATTACGATCTAAATTTCATTTTCCGTTCAACTAATCATCTGTTTCTAAATCCACTACTCTTTTCCAACCTCTTCTCTTTTCTCTTTAATCATGATTATGACTCGCAGCGCGCGGGCTCGCCTAGAAGAGACCAAACTCAGTCAGGCTTTGAGCGAATTAAAGGCGTCTCAGGAGCTCTGTGACAAACTGATTAAGGAAAAAGATGAAAATGAAATAGAGTTCCTTGGTGTTCTTGAAAGGAATAGCAAGTTGAAAACAGAAATGGCTCAGTTATATATTCAACACACTGATGCCATAGCAGCCCGGGACAGGCTCCAAGTTGTTGTGGACGGGTTCAGCCAGTGTAGCAATGAGTATGAACAAGCTCTTAATCACAAATATGTACTACAACAGCAGCTACAAGAGGCTCAAAGTCAGATTGAACAACTTGAGACTACAAATCTTAACATCACTGCCTCGTTGAATCAAAGTCTATTCAATGAATTGGTGCCTGTAGCCCCATCAATGGTTTCTGTAATAAACCCCTCTTCTTACACAATTGATTTAACAGGTCTTGATGATTCAAAATCAGATTCAAAATTAAGTAAGTCAGTGAGGGTAGTTACTAGTAAAAATAAATTGAAAAAATACATAAAAATCAACAAATACATAGTTAAAACCAAAAAAATGGTCAAAAAACAAAAATTCTTCATTAAAAATGTAAAACTTAATAGAGAAAGGTTGCATTTACTAAAACAATTAGATATGTATTCATTAAACTTACAAAAAAGTACTAGGAAATACCAAATTGACACAGAAGACTTGCAGTATGAACTTGACCAACTACAGGAGAAACTTACTTCTATGACTATCAAGTATACAGCCTCTGAAAACCAAATGAGGGAATATGTATTGGCAATGAATGAGCTGGTAAGCTCACAAACTAACAAATGTGAACATTGTCAACCACCATCTATTGAACCCACACCGGACCATTCATTGACAATATGTGATACCACCATACCGCAGTCTAGTGCCAGTTTACCATTATCAATTACTAACTGTTTGCCTAGACATAGTGTAAATAAAGAAATAATATTTTTTTGTGATGAAATTGGAAAGGATTTAGGTCACTTGTTGTTAAATGAATATCCGGGACACTCAATAATTAACTACTGTATGCCTGGTTGTTCTCTATTTGACATAATGAAAAAAGCTATAAAATGCAATTATAATCAGGATACTATATTAATAATATTTGTTGGTAATAGGGGTAATGTGAACAAAGGAGAATTACTCCAATATTATAGATCATTGTGCAACCTTAGTTTAAGAAAAATTGTGATGTTCACGTTCCCTTACAGCCAAAGTTTGCCACAGGAAGAAAACAACTTTAGATCTGCAATTAATATGACATTACACAATTTGACATACAATAATAATTTATTCCATTTAATTGACACTAACAATTATGTTGGTAATCACTTATATTTGACAAAAGATAGATTTTTTGTGGATAAGTACTATCTTTCAAAGTATTGTAAAAGACAGATAGCTGTGTCGCTATCATATTACTTTTCTATTACAGCCAAGAATTTGGCTAAACAAATTGCTTCTATTGAGCAATGCTGTGACATGTTAAATAATTCAGCCAATAATTTGGTATCAAATATTGACATTGTTAATAATTTAAATTAGAAATTCAGACAACAGAGATAACCTCTAGCAATAGTATACAGAATTGCAAAATAAAATCAAATAAAAGTTTAAAATCAGTAAATAATATTAACCTGGTGCATCAAAATATTCAAGGATTTATGAACAAGGATTTAGAAGTAGAACTATTTATGAATTTTAACAATATTGATATTCTTTGTATAACAGAACATTGGCTTAAAAGCACCCAGTTCTTGTTCAATTTTGATAATCACCAGGTTGGTAGTTCGTTCAGCAGAGTAAATGCTATACATGGTGGCTCATTAATTTTAGTAAGTAACCAGCTGAAATTTAAAGACCGTAAGGATATTGTGAGCCTATCTGTCGAACGGACAGTTGAAATAGCCTGTATAGAATTGGAGCAGTTTGTTGTATTAAGTGTGTACAGACCCCCTTCAGGATTGTATGACTGTTTTGAAAAGGTAATGGATGAAGTGTTACACAAGATTTGCAACTCCAATAAGTCTATTATCACTTGCGGTGATTTTAATGTTAATTTGTTAGAAAATTCAGGTTCTTGTAGTAAAATAATAAGTTTGTTTCAGTCCTACAATCTTGTAAACCTATTTTTGGAGCCCACTCGAATAACCCCTACTAGTGCCACATGCCTAGATAATATTTATACAGATATTATACCAAGCCACAAAGAAATTATAAATCTACTAGATTCTGATCATTGCGGGCAAAGGGTTACTATCCCTATCAAAAACAACAAAGTGGCTAAAAAGGATATAACATTTAACCCCAAAACTGCAAGTCGCTTGGAGGTTTTTAAAGAAAAACTAATTAATACATTACCAGTTTTGTCACATCATACTGATCCTAGTCATCTATATGATGATTTTTTTAATTTATACTGTAAACAATTTAATTCCACCTTTATTCCCAAGACTATCTCGGTTAATAGTAATGTATCTTTCAGTGATTGGGCTACCATTGGTATTCATAAAAGTAGAACACGGCTTTATGAGCTGTACAGTGAAAGGACCTATGTAAACACTGTTGAATTTAATTTATATGTTAAAAATTATTCAAAATTATTTAAAAAAGTTTGTTGTATGGCCAAGTCACGTTATTTGAGTTCGAAGATTAAAAACAGTAGTAATGTAATTAAAACGACTTGGAATATTATTAATAGTGAAACGGGAAGGTCTAGTAACCGAAATACTGACTACAGCCTGTCTATTAATGACAACATAATAAAATCAGACTCACAAGTCGCCGAGGCCTTTGAGAATTTCTTTTCAGATATTCCCGTTTCTACCACTAAATCCCTAAACTCATCACCTTCTGTTGCTGAGTCTTTGCTTAAGGAAAATGTTAATGTTTGCGAATCGGAATTTCTTTTTGAACATATTACCTGTAGAGACATAATTAAAACCTTTCACACTTTAAATGTAAAAAAGACTGCAGATCTGTGGGGTAATTCTGTAGAAGTTGCTAAGTCTATTATTGACATTGTAGCACCTACTTTAGCTCTTATCTTTAATAATTGTATCGACTGTGGGGAGTTTCCTGACCTTATGAAAAATAGTAAAATAATACCTTTATTTAAATCAGGTAGTACATCAGACCCCACAAATTATAGACCTATTTCAGTACTACCTACCTTTAGTAAAATATTTGAGAAGCTAATTTTAGAGCAATTGCAAAGATTTTTTAATAGACATAAATTGTTACATAACAAGCAGTTCGGTTTCACAAGGGGTCGTTCAACAACTGATGCCGGTGTTGAACTTTTAGGACATATTTATAATGCATGGGAAGATAAATGCGATGCCTTGGGCATCTTTTGTGATTTGTCTAAGGCATTCGATTGCGTTCTTCATGAAACATTAATCAGGAAACTCCGCCACTACGGAATCCGGAACACCGCTCTGGATCTTCTTACTTCATACTTGAGTAATAGGATTCAGAGCGTTGACGTTAATGGGAAAAGATCTCCCGGATCTATAGTAACAATGGGAGTCCCACAGGGCTCAATTCTTGGTCCTTTCTTGTTTCTTATTTATATTAATGACTTGCCTTACCTCATAAAGGATAATCATGAGATAGTGTTGTTTGCGGATGACACTTCGCTTTTGTTTAAACTTAAACGTCAGCAGCTGGTTACTGACGATGTAAATAGCGCGATCGCAAAAGTAGTTCACTGGTTTAATGTTAATAATTTACTTCTTAATGAAAAAAAAACCAAATGCATTAAGTTTACGCTACCTCACGTTAGGCAGGTGAAAACTAATGTGTTGATAAAGGGTGAAGAATTGAATCCCGAAGATAAAACAGTATTCTTGCGCTTAACTTTGGATGCTAAGCTTCAGTGGGGCCCACATATAGATAAATTGTCAAAAAAACTAAGCTCCGCAGCATATGCTGTTAGAAAAATTCGTAATTTAACTGACATAGAGACAGCCCGTTTAGTGTACTTTAGTTATTTTCATAGTGTAATGTCGTACGGTATTCTGTTGTGGGGAAATGCCCCTGACATTCAGACTATCTTTGTTTTGCAGAAAAGAGCTGTTCGATCAATTTATAAACTAAGTCCGAGACACTCTCTCAGAGAGAAATTTAAGGAGATAAATGTAATGACTGTGCCTTCACAGTATATTTTTGAAAATCTTTTATACGCACATAAAAATATAAAATTGTTAAAAAAATACAGTGATATCCATAATATAAATACTAGGAACAAACACAAATTTGTTGTACCTACAACAAGGCTCAAGAAAATAGGTGGCTCGTTCAGATGTCAATGTATACGCTTTTACAATAAGCTTCCAAGCCACGTACAAGATCTAAGCCTTAATAAATTCAAAACATTAATTAAACGTAAGTTGTGCCAAAAAGCGTTTTATACCATTAAAGATTACATTGAGGACAAAAAGGCTTGGGATTGAGCTGCTCCAATTTGTACATTTATTTTTTTATTTTTGGTTTTAAATTACTTACGAGTTTTGTTATTTTTGGTAACTTTTTATTTTATTATATACCTACACAGTGACATGAATATTTACTTTGTGAAGTATAATATTATTATTATTTTAATTATTGTGAATTTGAGGACTATGTGGATCATATTTTTTATTTATCTGGCAGTTTGAGTACTATAGGCGGCCTACCCAAATGTCCTTTCTTTGGTATTGTTCGTCGAGTCGTTGAGCTCCTTAAGTTCTGAGTTGAGCTACACGATTACTGACAAATGCGTGCACTGACTGGACAGGTCCACTCAAATCTGTATGGTTCTTTCCTCAAAAGACCATTTCAGACACAAATCTACATGGTCCTCAAATGATCTGTCCAAGATTATTTCCGGATTTTTATATTTATATTTACATTGACATGAATATTTACTTTGTAAAGTATTGTATTATTTTTAATTATTGTGAATGTGAAGATTATGTGGATCTTTCTTTTCTTTTTTATTATTTATATTTTCTTAATTTTAATTAATCATAGTCTGGCAGTTTGAGTAATTTATGAGGCCTAACCAAATGTCCTTTCTTTGGTATTGTTCGTCAAATCGTTGAGCTCCTTAAATTCGGAGTTGAGCTGCACGATTACTGACAAATGCGTGCACTGACTGGACAGGTCCACTCAATCTGTGTGGTTCTTTCCTCAAAAGACCATTTCAGACACCAATCTACATGGTCTTCACATAATCTGACCAAGATTATGTCTGGACTTTAAAAGAGACTGTGACCTCTGAGTTTGTTTCGGCCTTTCTTCTCAGAGTAGTCAGATAGGAAACGCCGACCTCATCTAGTTTTAAAAAATGTGATTGACGTGTAAAAGTGTTTGTACAAACCTACTTACAGAAATAAAATCATTTATCATTTATCATTTATTAATCAATAAATAAGAATTTGAAATAACCAAACGCAACCTCCATCGTTGTCCGGTCAAACGTCATTTAACGTCAATGTCAATGTCACCGAACTGAATTTCTATCAATCGTAAACTATAACAAAATAGTGTAATTCTATCAATACTAGGTAGATAAGATTATTCAAATGAGACATAAATTGTGCGAGTATCGCGTGTAGTAACAGAGATGCTATAGTGAACTGAAAATGGATACTGACGACTCTCGACCACTTTTAGATAAATTATTTTATTTCTGTAAGTAGGTTTGTACAAATACTTTTACACGTCAATCACATTTTTAAAACTAGATGAGGTCGGCGTTTCCTATCTGACTACTCTGAGAAGAAAGGCCGAAACAAACTCAGAGGTCACAGTCTCTTTTAAAGTCGAGACATAATCTTGGGCAGGTGTGTGCAGATGTGAAGACCATGTAGATTGGTGTCTGAAATGGTCTTTTGAGGAAAGAACCACACAGATTGAGTGGACCTGTCCAGTCAGTGCACGCATTTGTCAGTAATCGTGCAGGTCAACGATTTGACGAACAATACCAAAGAAATGACATTCGGTTAGGCCGCATAAATTACTCAAACTGCCAGACCATGATTAATCAAAACGAATGAAAAATAAATAATAAAAAGAAAAGAAAGATCGACAATAGTCTTCACATTCACAATAATTAAAATAATAATACTTTACAAAGTAAATATTCATTTGAGTTGGAGCATTGTCTACTATCAGTTAAATCTACTCTTTGTCAAACCAGTCTGTATCATTACTACATTATTATAAAACAAAGTACCTCCGCCGCGTCTGTCTGTCTGAACGCGATAAACTCAAAAACTACCGAACGGCTTTAGGTGTATTTCATTAAGGTTTTGTGTAAATTATGACAATGATTGTCGGAAAAAATCATGCCGACTGGGAGGGAAAAGATAAGAAACAATGTGGCAAGGAATTATTTCTCCCATGGGATATTTTCCGACATCCACGCGGGCGAAGCCGCGGGCAAGAGCTAGTTGTTAATATTTGAGTATTCTGTATTGTCATTAAGGGGACGATAGCGTACGTGGGCTCCTGCGAGACTGCTCGAGCGTGTGCGCGTGCATGCTTAAACACTGCGTCCGCCGAGTAAAGAGCTACAAGGATCTTGGCGCCCGAATGACTGTCGGGGAGGCGCTGTTGGTTAACATTTTGTAAAATGTATTGAAAAAACAAGATCGCGGCGTTAGTTCCGAATTTGGCCACACGCCAATCTTCGAGCGTGCGCGCGTGCGTTCTCAAGCACCCGCTGCGTCCGCCGAGTAAAGAGTGCTACAAGGATCTTGGCGCTCAAACAACAATGACGAGGAGGCGCTGTTGGTTAACATGTTGTGCGATTGTTTTGTGAAATATATTGAAACTACCTTTTGGTCGGATATTATCCCACGGGAACGTACCAATGTGTCAAATTTCATCCACAGCCGTTCAGCCGGTTTAGCGTGAAAACGTAACAAACAAACAAACTCACTTTCGCATTTATAATAATTATTATTCATTAAAATAAACGTTGACTTTGCAATGTCAATTCTAATGACTACATTTATAATATTAGTAGGATGGCAAGTATTGCCAAGTTTCAAGTTTAATAGCTAAACTGTATCCTTTCTTCCTGAAATCCCCGCTTTTCACCCCCTTTAAGGACGAATTTCCAAAAACCCTTTCTTAGTGGATGCCTACGTCCCTAATAACTGTGTGCCAAAGAAGAATGGCAGGCTAGTATGGAAGTTTAGTACCGCTGTTAATTTTCGTGTTTTGTATAGTTTTTATATTTAGTCGATAGATAATATCATCAATAAATAGATTATAAATTATCCGATTTTTAGAAGTTAGGGTTCAAAAGTTATTTTACTTTATTTTATTTATTTATTTATTTAAACTTTTCGCACTAAAAAAGGTACAAAGGCGGACTTAATGCCTGAGGCATTCTCTACCAGTCAACCAAGGGTGGTGAAGAGATTAGATGGCAGGTGCTCTAATTGAGAGGAACGAAGAGAAAAAAAAAATAATAATATATCATATTGCATTATAGATAAAGCAGTACAGTACATAAATAAGCTATAAACATATGATACATATACTTACACATATATTTACTATAATAAATACTATAATATATATATATAACATACAAATTCAAGGATGAGAGGTGATGACATGACTCTATTTTTTTTATTTATTATTTTTTTTTTTTTTTTTTTTCTATTTTTATGTATGGGAGGTTACATTTTGAGGTAGATAAGTAGGTATATTGTAAGATGACAGTTGATTGTCAAATGTGGTTGTTTACAAACTTAAACCTACTTTCACTATTATTCCTTTTATTCCTCATATTTAGTCTGTGGTTGATCCTGTCGACGTTAAGAACAGCCAAGATGCTCACCGAGTTTTATAGACTATTGCTAATAATCCCTTATCATTATTCATGGGTACCTCGAAAATGCATTCATATTTTACGTAAATAAGGTGCATACTATCTAAACCTTTTTTTAATAATATGTTGTA
Organism: Lithophane socia; assembly: GCA_947522985.1. Taxonomy (NCBI): domain Eukaryota; kingdom Metazoa; phylum Arthropoda; class Insecta; order Lepidoptera; family Noctuidae; genus Lithophane; species Lithophane socia. The sequence continues at coordinate 749,967 of OX383281.1, read as the reverse complement.
TAGTTTTCAGTAAAATAAAACAATAGTTTTGTTTAAAAAAGCTTTTATTTTAATGCATTCAAAATGTTCGCAAAATCACTTCATCTAAGAAGGGAGCAGGTCGCGTCATACCCTCATGGCGAGCATAACTCAAGTACCAAATGATACTCAGTACATGCGAGCAGCACCCCACAGTTCTTAAGCCAACGATACAATTACAGCAATAACTTAATATTGCTTCCCGACCATTCATATTATTTCCACAATCGGATAGTGTTGACCAGGCCCTCACTCTCGTCTCCTAGAGCGTGCCGTCTCATGCGAGACAAACTCAGGTTGCAATTAATGCACTGTACACTCGGCATCTCGTCGAAATCCAACACACTATGCACAAGAATGAAATTGAGCGTCCTTTCACAATTGTCACAACAATACCACTTATTAAGCGTCCATTCGCAAAGTAACGCCAACAATATCAATCGCTACGGAGGAAAAATGCTCAACTCAGCGTATCAACGTAATCAAAAAGACTTAAAAATGCATAAACGGATTCACACACAGCAATTCAATAAAACAGCAAAGAAGCCATTGACAAGTGACAGATGATTTTCTTGAAATATCATGTCATCAACCATTATATGGTTTTATTTTACACATGGCTAGTTTTGAAAATGTGCATTGCGTTTTGTTGTCAATAAATTAACGTTTAGTTATTTAATTGTTATCATTTTTAAAATCCCTTTTTTTAAACGTTTCCAAAGTTCTAAAAATATAATAAATACGTAAAAAGAATTACTTTAAGGTCCTTTATAAGTGCTGAATGTCTTATAGCGAAACACCAACTAAAGTTGGCGGTACCAAATCTGCCGTTCTTCTTTCAGCCCAATCCGTTCAGTGGTTTGAGCTGTGATAATAGACTACCCCTTTTCACCCCGTTAGGGGTAGACTTTTGAAAAACCCTGATACAGATTATTCTTTATTTTTGGTTTTTAGTATGAATACCGAGTTTCGAGTTAATCGGACCGGGCGTTAAAATTCTTCTATACAAAACTTTGATCCAGACATCGTTTAGACGTTTAGGGGGTAGTTTAGAAAAACAAAATATGACAAACTTTATCATTTACTTTGATAAGTATTCCTGCCAAGTTTTAACTCAGGACTAAGATTTTTCATACAAACGAAATCCCCCCATTTCACCCTCGTAGCGGTGGAATTTCGAAAAATCGTTTCTTAGTGGAAACTTACTCTTCATAAAGAACACACCCTCCAAATTTCATGTCTCTAGGACCAGCGGTTTAGGCTGTGCGTTGTGCGTCAGTCACCCTTGCCTTTTATATATATAGAAAAAATCAAGTAATAAAAACTAAAACCCAACTACGACTTAAAAGGTATAAACAAGACACCACAGACAGACAAATTAAAAATCCGGAGTCACACGTGTTAGTGCATAAATCGAACAGATTACGTGTGACTCCGGATTTTTAATTTGTTTTTTTTTATTTGATTTTTTTTTTAATTCTTTTGGGGTTATAATATATATTAGGTATTATATTTTTGAAATGTGCTCATTAAGCCCTTTCATTTGATACCCAACATTGTACGATTAAACCATATTTTTTTTTAACTTCCTCACTTTGTGTCCTCTAGAGGGCGCCATTTTTAATTTAATGTGATTTCACATAGCCTATAACCAGCGGACAATCACGACGCTTCTAACGATACCTCATTTGTCAAATTGTGATAAGTGGTTTGGAAGATAGGAGGGAACAGATGAACATACATACATACATACATACACACATACATACATACCGGTCAAAATCATAACCCTCCTTTTTTCTTCGCCGTAGTCGGGTAAAAATAAAATATAACTAAAAATCTTTATAAAAACAAGCTTTTAATGAACTAAAAAGGTTTTTCCATGGCCACCTTCCGGCTCCATCATCAGACCTTGAACACCATCTAGTGTCAAAGCACTTGTTAATACATAGCCAATGAGTCCAAATACGATGGTGGGGAGTTCCTATACCCAACTTCCGGCTCCATCATCAGACCAGCTCCATGGTATCATTTTTTCAAAATGTCTCAGTAGTTATATAAGTATTCCAAGTTTCAACTCGATCGGATGCCAGGAAGTGCTTGAAAAATGGATGACAATTGGAGTAACCGGAAACATACGAACAGAGCAAGCTAATATAAAGCTTGTAATAATAACAAGATCGTCGCCAATAGATCCATGCACAGCAGCTGTACTTGCGCGGATTTGTTCGACCAGTTGCCGCTGTCTGCGCTGATCGTTATGAATTCAAAGCTGTTTTATTTTATATATCCTTCCGTCCTTAGGTTTCCAGACGACAATGAGCCGCAGATCGAATTAGCTGAAGCGTTGTACGGCTGGGAGCCTTCATGGGCGGGCGGTCCCTTCAACGGAGTCAATGAACCCTATATCCTGGGCTGCCAGTGCAGGAGACACACGCCAGAGAAGGAAATAGCTCCCGTTGCAGCTGCCGTGGTCACTGCTCCATGCGGCGTCGCAACCAACGTGATGGATATACAGGTAGGGTCACTGTAATACAGGTTGTTAGGGTAAACACCGTTATCCTTGAAACGGGTCAGAGCCCATTCGTCCCCTAAAATTCGTCCCCCAGCATAAAAGTTGTAGATTCGGCCCCTATATAGGTGCCCATTGGTCTCCTGGTAGGGGACCAATTAATATTTAAATAAAAAATATTATTTTTAAGGTACCCATTCGTCCCCTCTAATAAATATACAATATAAGTTAAAGATTCGGCACCTATACAGGTGCCTATTGGTCCCCTGAGATAAAAATAGCTATATTTTACATAAGAAACGGTTAACATAGTACACTTGTGAACAGTTTATTAACGGAATTAATTTAATAAAGAGCTATGATGAATGATAATCCGTCATGATAATAATATAACCTGTCGATAGGCTTACGATGCAAAATTGTCTCACTACGAATGGCTTGTTAAAAAAACGGGTTACAAATAATAGATAAGGTGTTTAAAATTGGTAAGTACTCTCCAGATGTGCGCGGGGTGTGGAATGCCGAAGCGGGAGGGGTAATCTTAGCCAGAGTATCTGCGCGCGAGCAAATAACAAAGGCGTAGCCCAAAACAATAGACGCTCGATGAAAGGACTTGCACCTGATTGGCTAACACCAGTACTAGACAACTTCGGCGTATTTATTCCAGGAATGTGTTACTACATTTAGTTTACTTATAGTTGCAAATCCAAGCGTACTGATTTTTATACTGTCTCGAGTGAAAGTTTACTCATTAGCGTATCCTGTAGGATTACTTATTAAATTTAATTAGTGAGTGAAGTGATCAGTGCATGTACGTGAAGGAAAAATACGTAAGTTCTACTATTTACCTATACATCCCTATTTCAAAAGACTTTCATGTATATAATTGGAACGATGACACAGAAAAAAAAATTCAACTGCTGCTACTTTTTAATAGTTACTATTAAATACTTTATTTTATTTTAAGGTAAAACATAGATTTTTAGTATGCTACTGTGTATGCACTCACATCATTTTCTATTATGTATGATAAAATACAGGATGTAAGGGTTAACACTCTTGTCATTCAAACCATGGGTAGTTGACTTAAATATAAGATAAATGACCGAACACAACAAAAAAAAACGTTATTTTCATTAAAAGATTTTAAAAAGTTTCTATCTGACACCGTGCTTGCTAGCGAAACAGCTGACTGACTAAGGGAGGGATCGCGCTCGCTGCCGGTCAGGTCACATCCCGTACCCCCCGCCCGTGTTGAGACGCAAGTTCATTGCCCTAGCGCATAGGGCAACGAACTTGCGTCTCTTGTGGTAAAATTTAGATCTAAAAAAATAAAAATAAAAGTTGTAATTTTCCATTGATTTTACGTTCTATAAATGAAACCAAACCACTGGTTGCAAGGATAACGGTGTTTACCCTAACACCCTGTATTACTTTTTCTACTTTTTCAGTGATTTTCATATCTATATAGAGTAGATAAATAGTTTGTTGTACAAAAAAAATATATGTTGATTTATCTAGTCTTCAATAATTACTGTGATTTTAGTATTATTTTTTGTACTGTTATATTTTTTTAGATTTAAGTTATTATGATTTTGCATGTATGTAGTTGGTAAATATACAAAAAAATAAGAAGTGATTATTTACTGTTGATATGTGTTCTATTTTTTTTTTGCATATTTTATATTTAATGTTGATTTATATGATGGTCAATCAAGGCTGATTTTTGTAAAAGAGTTGTATTTTGTTAGTTTCTAGGACATTGTGATTTTGTATGTGTTAATCTTATTTGAAATAAAGATGATATCTACCGAATTACTTTATTTTTTATTTAAGCCTTTTCTGCTACCAGGACTACCAAGCTGCAGTATACACATATACATGTACTTATATTAGAAGAATGAATAAAAATAAATATTCTTCAGGGGACGAATGGGCCCCTCAAAAGTTCCAGGGGACGAGTGGGCACAGGGTGCGAATCTTAGGGTACGAATGGGCTCTGACCCCTTGAAACCAGTGGTTTGGTTTCATTTATAGAACGTAAAATCAATGGAAAGCTACAACCTTTTTTTTTTACAAGAGTACTTCTCAACACGGGCGGGGGTGCGGGTCGTGACCTGACCGGCCGCGAGCGCGATCCCTATTGTGTATTTATTCATGTGTTGTGTAGGTAGGTAGGAGGGGCGGCAACCTCGGGCACATATACATGAATTTGCGGACGGGGTCAGATAAAAAAAATATATATCTTTATTTCACACCTAACTTAGTCCATACGTTATTAGTGGTTAGTAACAGATTGTGCTTATATATTATGTTAGTGTTGTAAGGACTTGCCCTATTTGTTTAACTTGGATGGGGCATTCCGGTCTAGAAACTAAACCGGTGATAGAAACTTTTTAAATCTTTTAATGAAAATAATGCTCTTTTTGTTGTGACTCGGTCATTTATTCTTATTTAAGTCAAACCCATGGTTTGAGTAACAACGGTGTTTACCCTTACACCCTGTATAATGATTGCGCCTCAATTTACCCGACTACGGCGAAAGAAAAAGGAGGGTTATGATTTTGACATGTACGTATGATCATGTGTTCCCTTATAACTTCTAAACTACTCGTAATTTAACAAGTGAGGTATCGTTGGAAGAGTCTTGAACGTCCGCTGGTTATGTGACGTCACACATTAAATGGCGCCCTCTAGATGACAGTCATGATTTTTTTTTTAATCATACCAATTTGTGTATCAAATGTAAAGGATTAATTAGCACATTTAAAAAATATATTTAGTATAACCCAAAAAAAAATGTAAATAAGTTACAAAACTAAAACCCAATTGCAACAAAAAAGTCACTATTTTTAGTTAAAAAAGTTTTAGTCACAACTAAAAACGTTTTATAATCGCAATTAATTTCATTTAATGTCAAACAACCTAACAACCCAGAACTGTTTTCAGAACGCTCCTTTCGACGATCCGCTAAACTTTGAGAAAAAAGTGCCGTCACATCGCAATCGCAACAGCACATCTGTTGCCGTCTGCGTAAAATGGCTGCATTTCAGAAATGACGTGTCAGTGGAAATCATTGAGTGGATGCAGCTTTTGAAGCATTTTGGAGCTGAGAAGGTGTATATGAATATCGTCAGGGTATGTGTCTTCGACCATTAACCAAATGTTGTCTAGATCCTTAGTTTTTGGTACCCTAAACCTGTAAAATTATTTTGTACTAGCGGTCGCCCGCGGCTCCGCCCGCGTGGATGTCGGTTACCGCTGCAAAAAGCCTACCCAGGAAAGACACGGTCAGCAAAATGATTCCCAGGTCAATTCACAGACACCGACAGTAACATCGACGACGCAGTCATTATCCGCAGGCTGCACAGATTGTCTTTCTGTGTATGTTAAAGTTGTTAATGATGAAAATATTTAAATGTAATTAATACTAAGTTTTCACATCTGCCGGCAGTCCCGGAGCGCAACCCGTTGTTTTAGGATAGATAACTAAAGCGATTATTGTAGAGCTTCTCTATAAACAACATTTGACGTTAAATTATTTTCAGGTAACAAAATATACTGATGGTCGGGAGCCCCGACCCGTGATAGGGCAACGTAAATTTGCCCATGCGTAAAACATTCTTTTCGTAAATCAATTCCTACTAATTTGAATGTTTGGCCCTGGGAGAAAAGAACTGTTGTTTAGCTCTGAGAAGAACTTTTGCGTAGGTGTAGTTTTAAGAACGAAATCTAAAAAAAATCGCACGAAAATTATTAGACTTCGCGCACGACCGCTGCGTAGGGAGCATACCTTACTCATAGATCTAAACTCCCCTCCCGCACGCGCACCCCCGCCTTGGTGACGCCCACTTCGCAACGGGCCGTGCAGCAGAAATCGTAATATTTTAATTTCGCCATAACTTCAAAACCAAACGTCCAATTTTAATCATTCAAAGACCAAATATTATCTACATAAACTGTACTTAGTGATGAAATAATTTATTTTGATAAGGATTAATAGCATGAGTAAAATAAACGCGTTTAAATGTAGTCCAAAAAAAATTCAAGATTTTTAAATAAAAAACAGTTGTTGTGCCTCACTCGACATAGATAGGTATAGTGCGTCGCGGACTTTTTTGAAGGTATTTATAAGATCTACAATTAATTAGAACATTTTATGGTTCTGTCTTTTATAGTTTAGGCAGCGTACGCAAAATAAGTAACTTTTCTGGTTGATTTTTTACACCTTGTGTCCGAAAAACCCAAATATCTTACGGAACCCTATTTTTTTCCAAAATAAAATATAGCCTATGTTACTCGTGGATAATGTAGCTTTCGAATGGTGAAAGAATTTTTAAAATCGGTCCAGTAGTTTTTGAGCCTATTCATTACAACCAAACAAACAAAGTTTTCCTCTTTATAATATTAGTGTAGATTCGTCATTAAACAAACCGCGTGAGGTGACCCTTTTTAACCGACGAAAAAAAAAAGAAGGTTCTCAAGTCGACCCGCATACCTTTTTAATGACTTGTCCGATTTGAACGATTCTTGTTTTATTGAGCAGGGTATACTTCGAAGTTGGTCCCATTTAAACTTGAAAACTAAAATGTACCCCTAAGGGTAGAAAAAATGGGGTTGATTGATTTTTTTACCTACTAAATGGAAATGGACCGATTCCGTTGAAATTTCGCACACATACATAGTTCTGATGACAACCACTCATCACCAACTCCAGGTCATATTCATATTCATTTATTGCATTTCATGTTGTTTACAGGTTGTTACATTATGATAGTTCCAAACAATGAACCCTGCTAGGGCACAGCAATGTATAGGCGACAGGTTTTAATTAATTTAACATGCTATCATTATTCATTATTAATACAATTTGTTAATATAGATTAATTTAAAAATTATTAATTATTATTATACATTATGTCATTCTTACAAACTAAATAAATAAATTATCATTTTCTGACTGATCTCTAACCTGGAGTTGATCTGATGATGGAGACGGAAGACAGTCGCGAGAGCTCCTCAGCAGTTTCTAGCAGTTACAATCGTGTTTTAGCTTTAAAAAATAGGTAGGTAGATTTGAGCCACAACAATAAATGTAGGTTAAAAATGACCTAATTTATTTGTTTGTTTGTTCGTTTTCGCTTTTCAGTTCATTTTTTCGCCGGTTTAATGTTTTGTAAATAAGTTTTTTTTGCAAACGCTTGCTGTTATGTGAAATGCCTCGGCATTATGTAAATGTCCATAAAACCTATATTATCCTTTCATTATTAAACAGTCTCCCGCTGCGTAGGTTTGTCTGTACGCGATAAACTCGACGGATTTTCACACTGTTTTCACCAATGGACAGAGTGATTCATGATGGTATAAGTGTATAATTCATTAAGGTATTTGTGAAAATTGGCTTTTGGCTAAAATATGATGAGTATTGTTGAAAATCTCGTAAAAAATTATGCCGAATGGGAGCTATATTATCTTTCAGAATTTGATTAAAAAAATAATTATATCCGAAGCTAAAATAGCTGAGAGACCTTTACTGTCGTGGCCTGCAACTGGGGTATTGATGGACGATCGTGAAAATATGGGCCGAGGCGAAGCCGAGACACACATGCGTTGGTCCATCAATGCCTGTTTATGGCCAAGGCTTGTATTGTTATAAATCTAAATGTATCATCTCTATAATTACGTTATTGTTGCTTATATAGCAGTGTTGAAAAACGTCGTGTGTAAAGCACTCGACTACCTCAACAAATAATACCGCCTCGAGTGTAATGACCAACATAGCACACTTGTATCATAATGTACGCCAAATACCACGCCCTCAAGAATATTTAATTTATCGCGTAATCATTCTAAATTTTGAATAGAAAACCACCTTAATTTACAAAATTTTAGTGATCAAAAGACGCGCTTCTTGCAACATCTGGGGAATAATTTACAACGCGGGGCTTGTCAATGTCACTGAAAGTGTTAAACAAAAAATGTATTTGCAACTTTCCAGAGGAGGTACCTGGGTTGACCTGATAAACAATCAGACGGCAGCCGCAGCAGCCGAACCGGACGGTTTGCCGTTCGATTCCATGATCTACCCGAACTATTACGTACTGGACGGCGCTCAGAAGAACCTAGTGGCTCCGGCGAAGACCCGCATCTTGGCTCACACTTGGAGGACAAAGAATCCCAATCCGCCTGGTAAGTTGCATTTAGGAAGAAAGAAAAGCAAAAATCAATAAAAAAAACCATTAAAAAATCAATCATAATCAAACAAATTAAAAAAAAAATGAATCATCGTTACCATTTTCTTGCCTCCTCTCGTGCGTGGAATTGCCTCCTCTCGTGCGTGGAATTGCCTCGTCCAACCCAGTTGTCAAAAACTCACACATACGCAAACTGGGCTGGTTCAGCTGGATTATTTTCTATGATAAGTTATTTATAGTTTGCATTTTTAATGCTCAAGGTTAAACAAATTGTACAGGAATAAACGAGAAAGTCAAATATCGCATGTTCCATATCCGACAATAATTCCGAAAAACAACCGACTTCCATAAAAAACACAAAATAGTGAAAAATAACTAATTTCGGGAGTTGGTGAAAAACGAAAATTGAAAAGCAAAGACACCGACTTTATCTCTATTAGTCTTCATCTCGGCTCTGTTATCATTTTGACTGCCCCGTTGGTCTCGTCGTCGCAAGTGAGTGCTGAGCGTGGGTTCCTGGGTTCGATACCTAGGTCGCGCAAAGCGAAATGCTCAGTAACAGCCCGGAGTCTAAATTTGTGCCCGGTTGATGGCGATAGGCTTGCCCTTTGTAACATGGGTCTTAAACCAAACTGGTAAAATGTAAGTGAATCATAATAGCCTTTGCCTAACCCTTCGGAGTTTACATGTTGTGCTTTGTTTTGGCTGTTTCCAGGTTGTAAAGTGAAGTCCTTTTTCAACGTAGCCTCAGTGACGGCCATGCACAATCACAGCCCAATGGCCTGTAAGAACGGTTGCAGGAACAGAGTGATGGACAATGGACCGGGCAGGATGCTACACTTCAGGCAGAAGTGCCCCAATGAACAGGACGACTGCGAGCAACTGCATGACGTAGTCAGGGAAAACATCCTCGATGAATGGAGAGCGCCTGTCTTGAGCGAAGTTAAGGAAGTACTGGCTAAACTAGGGTTTGAAGCTCTAGAGTGATTTATTGCTTGACTAGCTGACCCGACAGAAGTCGTCCTGTCTATAGGAGAATGCCAGGGCTTCCCACAAGACTCGGCCAGAACCGACAAAGATGAACTATATTTCATAAAAAAGGAAAATAAATATAGAATTTGATAGAATAATTAGTTTTCTATTAGAAGCACACCAAAAAAAGATCGTTTATACCATTCCCCCTCTAAAAAGTTTATTTTATTCACTGAAAACAGTGAATAAAAAGCACTTTTAATCACTGTTTTGGTGTTTGAATTTAGAACACACCAATATATTCGAACTCCATCTCAATGCTATACAAACTCTTATTTGATTTTCGAACAGGAGTTTAGCATTAGAATAAAAACTATTTTGTGTTCTTTGCTGTCATTAGTAAATTAAACAAAATATTGTAAGTTGTACGAACAAAAAGTTTAGTGTTACTTAATAAATCGATTGCAAATTTATTCAAGTGATGAAGATGTGTTAACACCTGAGTTTATGAAAGAGAGGGCGGCCGGCAACAAATCACGGCTGGTTTACATCAAAGCCTACGATGAGTTTGGGTGTGAGTTTGTTTGTTTGAGCAAATGGAAAAATGAAAATCAAGCTGAGCACATTTTCAGAGTCTGTTATGAGTTGTCGAAGGAAAAGAAGTCATCGACATTATGGAGTATGTATTCTATGCTTCGGTGTAGTTACTATAAAACAAGGCATAACATTGACATAACAACATATTCGAAGTTGCATGTTTTTTTTCTCGTAGTCATGGTATAAAGTATAGTATGCAACTCTTGAATAAAACGGATTTATATCGAGGGCCATGAATCGCTCGCGTCGTTCAGGATTCTAACACTTGAATCACTCCCTACGGTCGTGATTCAATTATCATGAATCACTCCCTACGGTCGTGATTCAGTCGTTAGAATCCTTCACTTGCTCGTAATTCATCTATGGCCCTCGCTTTAAATCCGTCCTTTATTCACTAATTGCATAATATACTATTATACCATTCCCACTCTTAAAAGCTTTTTTTATTCACTGAAAACAGTGAATAAAAAGTACTTTTAATCACTGTTTTGGTGGTTGAATTTAGAACACACCAATATATTCGTACTCCATCTCAATGCTATCATCATAATCATAATCAGCCTATAATGTTCCCACTGCTGGGACACAGGCCTCCTCTCTATGAGAGGGATTGGGCCGTAATCCACCACGCGGGCCCAGTGCGGGTTGGTAGATGTCACATGTCTTCGAATTTTTGGTTCTAAGACATGCCGGTTTCCTCACGATGTTTTCCTTCACCGTTTTGAGAGCAGTGGTGATGAAATTATTTACACAAAGTAAAATTATCTCAATGCTATACAAACTCCTATTTGATTTTCGAACAGGAGTTTAGCATTAGAATAAAAACTGTTTTGTGTTCTTTGCTGTCATTAGTAAATTGGCGCTATTTTAAATATTGTAAGTTGTACGAACAAAAAGTTTAGTGTTACTTAATAATAAATCGATTGAAAATGTATTCAAGTGATGAAGATGTGTTAACACCTGAGTTTATAAAAGAGAGGGCGGCCGATATAATAGAAAGCTTGCTACCCAACAAATCACGGCTGGTTTACATCAAAGCCTACGATGAGTTTTGCAAATGGAAAAATGAAAATCAAGCTGAGCACATCAGAGTCTGTTTTCCTAACTTATTTTAATGAGTTGTCGAAGAAAAAGAAGTCATCGACTGATCGACATTATGGAGTATGTATTCTATGCTTCGGTGTAGTTACTATAAAAACAAGGCATAACATTGACATAACAACATACTCGAAGTTGGAAGTTCATTTTCTCGTAGTCATGGTATAAAGTATCCAACCAAAAACATAAATGTGAAATGGGAGCCAAATTCAAAGTGCGGTTATCGACTTCGCCGACAAAAGAATTGAGATCTAAATGGGTGCCAAGTTCTATAGATAATCCTGTTTATAAAGACCATACAACATTCTCAAATAAATTAAAAACAAAATTTCTTGTTTTTTCTGTTATAACAATGTTTACTATTTAAAAATATAACTTCATTGAATAGTCGATTATTTACACAAAGCACTTAGGATGAATTCAAGCTGAAAATTTTACTTGGCTAGTTTTTAATAATAATAGTAAACATTGTTATAACAGAAAAAACAAGAAAATTTTGTTTTAAAGGAGGACCGGACAAAATGGTCCTCACGACCAATAAAAACCACACCTATGTCATTGGATAGGCATTTTAATATAGAGCAACAACTACTATTACGGCTCATTTGAAATCGCTGTGTGAAAAAAGTTATGGCGATGTTTCGCAGGACAGACCTAGACGCTAGGTATCGGAACACTGACTTGAACATTAATAATTTCTAGTGGTCTAGGACGAATATTTTCAAATGTGATGCGATGATAATACAATAATGTCAATAATATGGTACCATCGAGCTGATCTGATGGTGGGCCTGGACGCTAGATAACGGAACTCTTGAACAGCTACTAGTATACCCATCGAGTGTGGGCTCATTAGATGTATCTCAATGAGTCCTGTTCGTTTTACGTGATGACTGACCTGGAACCTTTGAATCTACTAGTAAAGCCATCCAGTGTCGGCTCACTAGACGTGTCATACCGAATCCTGTTCACTGTATCTTATGTAGAGCACCTGATGGTTGGCCTGGAAGGTGGATAACTAAGTTCTGAAATTCCACACAAACTCAATTGTTTTTTACATTAAGCAAATAATATGAAAGAATGAGCCCAAACTCGATGGGTTTACTTATAGCTATTCAAGAGTTCCGTTATCTACCGTCCAGGTCATCAGGTCGTCGTCATCTGGTAAAATGGACAGAACTTGTTGCGACACATCTAATAAGCCCACACTCAATAGGGTTACTGGTGGCTATTCGTTCAAGCGTTCCGATATCTACCTTAATCAGACCAGCTCAGTGGTTCCATATTATCATGGGAATGCATATATTTGCAAATATTCAAACTATGATCACCAGAAGTGATTAACTATTCAAAGGTTCCATTATCTAGCGTCCAGGTCAATCCTGCGAAGCATCGCCACAACTTTTTTCACACAGCGATTTGGAATGAGCTGTCATAGTAGTTATTGTATTATATTAAAATACCTATCTAATGACATATGTGCGGTTGTTATTGGTGCTAAGACCAGTTTCCATACATTGCTGCCGATTCTCCTTTATTTGAGAATGTTGTATGGTCTTTATAAACAGGATTATCTATAGAACTTGGCACCCATTTAGATCTCAATTGTTTTGTCGGCGAATTATACAAATTACCGGTAACATATATACGAATGAATATCAACCACATGGCGCAAGGGCGTTATGCACCGGAACCTCACCGGTGCGGCCGGCGCCGCGCCGCGATTTTTTTCGTCTTGTGGTCCGGCTCTGGTGCAGCTCCGACATCATGTACAGGAAGCCTAAATGTCACCTCAAGATACGGACTATGACTATATTTCCAAACCCTGAAATCCTTGTGACCCCGGACGCGCCGCACTCCTCTTGCCCGCCTCGCGGAAAACTTAAACAGCCAAAAGTTATATTAAATAATCTGGTACCTAATATACAAAACGATAAAGGCGACCTTTCATAATGTAACCAATTCTCCTACAAAAGAAAATATTTTTGCTATTATAATTTCGAAAGGCGCTAGGTGTTAAAAATCGATTACTTAAATTTTTTTTTTTATCTTAAAAAAAATCTGTTTTCTGATTTTTTCCTTTGTATACACACAATTACCAAGCTGGACACCAAATTTCAACTTTATGGTCGCGAAAGATGCCTATTGCATCTTGTGCCTCTTCCCATGCCTTAAAGATGTGTTTTAATAAGGTGACACCGGCGTCAGTTTTGCAACGTCCTTTGGTGAAACCATACTGTTGATCGTGTAGGATGTTATTACGATTAAAATGATTGAGCATTTGATTTAACATTACTTTTTCAAACACCTTGCTGAAAACCGGCAAGACTGATACGGGTCTATAATTATTAGTGTCTTTGCTGTCCCCGGATTTGAAAAGTGGAATAACTTTACTGTACTTCATTAAATCTGGGACTACCCCTTGATCCACACATAAATTAAATATTAAAGCTAAGTAGGGTGCAATTGTCTCAATAATAGATTGACAAACTTTAGTAAACATGCCCCACAGATCTCCGGTAATTTTGATCTTGAGTTGCTTAAAAGCTTTTACAACAGCAAAAAAACAAAAGCTTTTACAGGGTTTATATGTTTAAATTTAAATTCCACAGGACAGGCTGAAACATTCGCTCTTAATAAATCAATAGCAAGTGAGGGCGAGGAATTTAAACGTTTCCGTAGTTTTAATTGGAATATTGGTAAAGAAAGTTGCAAATTCCTGAGCAACATCGATGTTAGCGCTATGAGACCGCGGGAAGTGTCCAGTGTGTAATCAGTATTGTCTTTTGCTCTTATTAGTTTCATTGTTAATAATTTTCCAAACTGTCTTTATTTTATTGTCTGCTGATTTAACCTTGTTGCTAATATACACTTCTCATCAGAAAAATCGAAACACTTCCGTTTTTATGGTTTCTGTCCTAATTTAACACAAAAAAGTTTCCATTCCATGAGTAAAATCACATATACTATACTAAATTCTTAGGACTCCAAATAGACAAAAAGTTAAATTGGAAAATATATTTAGATATTTTAAGTAAGAAAATTTATAAATCAGCATTTGCCTTAAGTTCCCTATCACCGATAATATCTACAGACGCACTACTCATTGCCTATTATGGTATAGCAGAATCCCATTTACGATATGGTCTTATATTTTGGGGCAATTCAACTGAGAAGGAAACGATATTTAAAGCCCAAAAAAGGTGCATACGATCTATGTTTAAATTAAAGTCTACCGACAGTTGGCTCCGACGCAGAATGTCCACTTCTCAAAATGTCCACTGGTCGCAAAATGTCCTTTTCTCAGAATGTCTCTTTCGCAAAATGTCTCTTTCGCAGAATGTCCACTTCGCAAAATGTCTCTTTCGCAGAATGTCCACTTCGCAAAATGTCCCTTTCGCATATTGTCCCCTTTTTATTTCTGACATCCTTTAATCATAATTCAATTCATTTTAGCAATTAGCTTTCACACATCATGTTTGACGTGTGTTTATTTGTATCGAAATGGGTAAGCAAAAAAAAAAATATAGTACAAATCACATTTATTTCTTTGCATAATCGCTTGATTTAAAGTAATTATTTTACCAACTTAATTTTTACTAACTCGCAATAAAAAAAATAAGAAATTTGAACACTCTTTAATTAATTACCTACGAACCGTTAACTGTAAAAATATTACTTTTTTTATAAATTGTGGCAATGTCAAATTATTTCGTTCTAATTGAACCAATAATGCCTTATATTTTTTATCAAAATAAATGTCATGTTTTCTTCTATTGTGCTGCACATTTTTAAAAAGACTGTTCCTTATTACCCTATCCCAGTATTTACTTTCCTTTTTCAACTTAAAGACAAACATGTACAGACTTGGTTTTCTTGGTATACGTCCTGTATTAACGCGTCGGTGCCAGCCTTCCAAAGCATTCGTTGTTCGATGGCGTTGGAAAGCACAACTCAACAACGTGGTAGACATTTTGGGGTACCACTGTTTTTCGAAATACTTTCTAAAACGGTGCATTTCAGAACTATTCGGCGCCTGGTTTATAATATAACACCACGTAGCTGGTATTTTATCTGCTGGCACGAGCGGTATCATCGCAGCGATTCTTGCAACATTTCTACCTTCTTTTGATTCTAATAAGTTCATTTTTTTTGCATTCTTCCAAATAGCGGCATTAAAATGTCTGTAACAACCACTAACTCTGGCATCGGGGAATACAGCTTCCACCGCGTTCATTTGTGCAATTTCATAATCACATTTGAAGTTTCCTATTTTAATGCCCAATTTGGTTTTTAAAATTCGAAAAAGGCGGGTGTATGTGTCTTGTGTCTTGTTGGGTAATAACGAATATATTACCGGTACTATATTTGTACATTTTTTACTTGAGTTCATATCTAAATGTAAGACATACATTTGATAATATGGTTTTGGTGCAGACATAAAAGTCCCATCTGCAAAATATGAGCCTGATAATTTTATAACTTTTTTTGCTTGAGTTGTTGCAAATATTAAAATTTTCTCAGTATATCCATCTTCACAAATTAAGAATCTGTATTTAAAAAAGATTTACGTGCTCTGTACAAGGTATCTTTGATAGATCGAAATGAAGGTAAACAATCAGATCTATTTTCATGGAGGTTTGTTTGATATTCTTCAAAAATTTGCGGAATAGGTCTGAAATCTTCACAAACGATCTTCTTAAGACTTGAAATGTGTTCATGAATTGCATATTTTATATCAGCTGACTCACATGTATGACGAGTTTTCCTTGTAATTGTTGTACGTGTTTTATCTAACGTTAACGAAGCACTGCAATCGCGTCTATTTATACACCTCCACAAAGTACCACCACTTGTATTAGTTTTCTTTTTACTGTATCTATGATTACCAGTAATGAGTGTAAGTTGTCCTTTTTGATTATTAACGAAATGGATTTCTTGCTCCATAATGTTTTTTGTTAATTAGTAATAGTAGAATAGGATACACAAATGAACGATAATTTCTCATTGTAAAAACTCAACCCAAGGTCTTCAATAAAATTCGTACTGGATTCTATTATTACACTGTTTATTTAGTATAACACCAATCCAATACAGAAACTTCAACACAAAAATTAATACATTCTTAAACTACTTATAGATTCATCGGTAACGAAACCATACCGCGATCTAACTCGACGCCAACGCCATCTAGTTACAAAACGGGTACTAAATTTACACAAACATGAAATTAAATACAATATGGTTTGACATTCCGCCCACCAAGGACATACTCGAATGAGTTGTCCTTCAAATTATAGCCGCCCACCATGAGGTCAAGGGGGCTGTAAAATAATAAAGAACAAACAAAATAAAATACAAAAAAAACCATATCAATCGCAGGTTGGCAATACACAGAGTTTACAAATTGGTCTTTTAATTATGGAACCATTACACTTTATGGTCACCACTCGTGTGAGTCCGTCCGAACCAGGATGCTTTTCCAAAATTCTACCCATTAACCATTTGCCTGGAGGTAGATTGTCCTCCTTTACAAGGACGATATCACCAATTTTCGGCTCTATTTCCTTTTGCGACCACTTATAGCGCTGTAGCATCGAAGTTAAGAATTCTCTAGACCATCGTCGCCAGAAATCTTGGGTCATTTTTTGTAAAAGTTGCCATCGCCTCAACGTGCCAACAGAGCTATGCTCGTAATTGCGTTCCGGCAAAAGAACTAGAGTTTCCCCGATTAAAAAATGACCGGGTGTAAGCGGCATTGGATCATCAGGGCTTTGTATGAGAAATCGGTCTTGAATTCAGGCAAGCTTCAATCTGCACAAGTAACGTGGCTATTTCCTCGTAGGTCAGAGTGGAATCACCAATGACACGCTTCATGTGGAATTTTGTTGACTTGATGCCGGCTTCCCATAGTCCACCGAAATTTGGAGCATGGGGAGGGATAAAATGCCACTTGACACCTTTACAACTGAGCCAACTCCTAATTTCGTTAGCGATCGCTGACTGTTCAGCAGCGACTAATATCTGCAGTTCCTTAGCTGCGCCTACAAAATTTGTTCCGTTGTCGCTCCAAATATCACTGCAATGGCCTCTTCGAGCGACAAATCTTTTGAATCCGGCTATAAAACCTTCCGAGGTAAGATCACTAATGGCCTCGATGTGCACTGCTCGTGTAACCATGCACACAAATAGGCAGATGTAACCCTTGTACGCCTTATTGCCACGACCCTTGGACACCCTAATGTTTATTGGACCGGCGAAATCAACACCTGTATGCAAAAACGGCCTTGCCGGAGATACTCTACAGGTCGGCAATTGACCCATGAGTTGATTTTTAAACGTCGCTGAATGCCGAACACATACTACACATTTACGCACGAAAGCCTTTACCACATTTTTTGCAGATAGTATCCAATATCGCGTGCGCAAATAGTTTAACATTAATGCTGGACCTCCGTGAAGAGTAGTTTTGTGAGCTTCACTGACGAGCAGAGTAGCGAAGTGATGGTGCTGTGGAATTATAATAGGATGCCTCATGCTTACTGACAGTTGAGACTTATCAATTCTTCCTCCTACTCTTAAAATTCCTTGCTCATCCAATATAGGACATAAAGGTCGTAATTTACTCTTCTTACTTACACTTCCTGTCTTCTTAATGTTTTCTATGTCGTCCTTAAATTCTTGTTCTTGACATTTTTTTATACAGATTTCCAGAGCAGCTGTCAATTCCTCACTTGTCAGGTAAGTTTCTTTATGTTGCTTAAATCTTAAGAATCGTCTACAATATGCGACTACTCTGATCAATTTTTGAAATGATGAATATTTTATCCACAGCCCATCCTCCACATTTGTTGTCACATGTGCTTTGACACCTTTCGATGATTTTTCTTCGAGTTTAGTTGACATCGAGTTTAGTTTGACGTAGTCGATTGGTTCTTTCTTTAACCACAACGGACCGTGCTTCCACAGAGATGATTGTGACAGACCTGAAGGTGTCATACCTCTTGACGCAATATCTGCAGGGTTGTGAGTAGATTTCACATGTCCCCATTGATGATTGTCCAAACAACTCACAATTTCGGACACCCTATTACCCACAAATGTTGTCCAGCGGCTGGGATGATTGCTTAGCCAAGCCAGAACAACAGTCGAGTCCGTCCAACAGTGGATACTGTCTTTAGGTATTACCAGTAACTCGGCTACTTCCACAATCAATTTGGCTAACAGAACAGCACCCATCAACTCGAGACGAGGAATAGACAGTTGCTTTACCGGAGCAACCTTGGTTTTTGCCGACATTAAATTAATTTTAATATTCCCGTCAGCGCCAATTATTCTTAAATATATAACAGCTGCATACGCTACATTAGACGCGTCACAAAAACCGTGTAGTTCTACAACTACATCGTCTTCTCTGGATTCAACCCATCTTGGTACATGAAACTCAGGTAAAGTTTGTAGTTCCTTTTGATATGCTTGCCATTCTGTTAATAAGTCTTCCGGTAATCGATCATCCCAATCGATTCCGGCAAGCCATATCTTTTGAATCATTATTTTTGCCGGTATAACACACGGCGCTACCCATCCTAAAGGGTCGAACAGTCGTGATATATCTGATATTACCTTTCGTTTTGTTACAGATGCAGGCTGCGGAAATGTTATTGAATATCTGAAACTGTCAGATTCTCTATCCCAAGAAAGTCCTAGTATTTTAACCACCTCGTTTAGTTTTATCTCCACTATTCCTTCCTGATTTGTACCTTCTCCCAATATTTCCTCTGCTAATTCCTTGTTGTTTGTCATCCACTTCTGTAACGGAAACCCACCTTTTTCCAGAAGTTTTTTCATTTCCCTGTGAATCCTTTTTCCATCTTCTACAGTTTGACATCCTGACATATAATCATCTACATAAAATGCGTTTTTTAATGTTTCAGATACCAGCGGAAACACAACTCCCTCATCGTGTGCAAGCTGCTGCAACGACTTCACGGCCAGGTAAGGTGCGGATGCAGTGCCAAAGGTAACTCTCAGCAACTCATACTCCTTTATTTCAGATCCAGGATCACTTCGCCAAAGTAATCTCTGAAAGTGTGTGTCTTCAGGAGCAACCTTGATCTGCCGATACATTTTTACTATATCTGCACATAATACAATTGGATACGTACGCCATCTCATGATGATGTGACGTAATTCCATTTGTATGGTAGGACCTACCATCAACGTATCATTAAGGGATCCACCATTACTACCCTTAGAAGAAGCGTCGAACACAACTCTGACCTTGGTAGAGGTCTTATCCTCGCGAACCACTGCGTGGTGAGGCAGATAGACTGCTTCTGACTGCTTAGTATCAGTTTTTTGAGACACTATCTTCATGTGTCCAAGGTCAAGGTATTCTTGAATTACTTCGTTGTATTTTCTTTTGATCTCCTGATCTTTCTTGAAACGCTGTTCAAGATGATGAAATCGTTTCAGTGCGATCTCTTTGGTGGATCCAATTTTATTTCGTGGATCGGATTCGCGAAATGGAAGCTTGACTATGTATCGCCCGGTAGCGTCTCGTCGAGTAGTACGAGTGAAGAATTCTTCGCATAGCTGTTCTTCGTGGGTAAGTATCTTTTTCTTATTAGTAACATCAGATTCGATCTCCCAAAACTGTTTGAGCATATCATTGTCACTGAGGTGTGAATGCATACTAACTAGAACCTTGTGACAATTTGCTGAATTGAGATCGCAATCTGTGGGTGTTAGTCCAGACAAAATCCATCCCAGGGTTGTATTTTGAGCAATTATGGGCCCTGGAGAGTGTTTGACTAAACCCTCCTTGAGAACTTGGCTGTAAACTTCTGCTCCAAACAAAACGTCGATTTTGTTTGGAGTGTGGTACTCTGGATCCGCCAGAGCTATATCTTCTAGTTGAGGCCAAGTTGATATACATAGTTTAGTTGAGGGAATCAACGTTGTAATTTTACTTAACACATATGCTTGAACTTGAATAATTGCATTTGGATCGTGACGTGAATGAATGGTTACAGAAACCATGAATCTAGAGGCAAAAGCGCCTTCGTCACCTCCTATGCCTGAGACAATACTGTTGTTTGGTATTTTCTTAAGTCCTAGCAATTGAACTGCTGACTCGGTTATGAAAGAAGCTTGGGATCCTTGATCCAATAACGCCCTCAGCAATTGTTTGCGACCGTTCTGAGCCTGTGCTTCGACAAGAGCAGTCGCTAATAAAACTCGATTTGGGGCAATCTCTGTAGAAAAGTGTGTTGCTATGGTGGAAGTCTTTGATTCTTTTGCCGTATCGGAAGCAGTTTGCAGTGTTGACACTGCTGATTTGACAGCTACTGCCTCTACCGGATGGCTGTTGGGTGACGATGATCTAGAAGATGCCTTGGGGTGTAATAATGAGTGGTGTCTACGCTTGCAAATGTGACATGATGTTTTAACACGACAATACTTAATTGAATGATTCGCGCCTAAACAATTGTAGCATAAATTGTTGGTGCGGACAAACTCACTTCGAGTTTGGTAATCTTCTTTACCAAACTGTTTACAATTACTTATATAATGATCTTGTTTACAAAATGGACATGTAATTTGTACAGGGTTGTTACTGTTTGATTTGACTACGTGAAAAACCTTTGGTTTACTATCTGTGGACTTCTGCTTTGACTTGGATGTGTCTAAGTACTCCAAAGAGCGAAACCTTGACTCTAAAAATGTTTTAAATTCTTCAAAAGTTGGTAATTTTTCATCTGCACAAATTCTCAATTCCCACAACTTTCGCGATTCACTGTCTAGCTTAGCGCTTATTATATAGATGACTATAGCGTCCCATGATTTAACATCAATTCCGAGAGTACTTAAGCCTTGCAAACAGTCCACAGTGGTGTCTAATAATTCTTTAACCGCAGTTGATGACTCCGTTACATTTGATTGATTTATCAATCTCTTCAACATAGAATTAGACAAATATCGTTTATTATTATAGCGTTTAGTTAACATTTGCCAACATTCCTGATAATTTGCGGCTGTCACAGGAGTGTGACGCAACAATTGTTCTGGCTCACCCGATAAATGACCTTTCAAGTAATGCAGTTTTTGTACATCGTCAATAGAATTATTTTTGTGGATAAGTGATAAAAACAAATCACGGAATGAAGTCCACTCCGTATACTTGCCAGAGAAAGTAGGAATAACTACCTTAGGTAATTTTACATTGGTATACGTGTTTGACGATGACTCTTTATCTACACTTGCCTTTGTAGGTGTTAGTTGTTTGATAGACTCTTTCAACTCTGATTTATAAGTTATGTAAATATCCTCAGTATTGTCATATGTCTCTGAAGTAAAGTAAGTATGTTTCAAATCTAGTTTTTCTACTATGTTCCTGTGCGTTTTTATGAAACTAGACCACAGTTGTTCTAATGCTTCTAATCTGGTTTCTAAGTAAGACAATGTTATCCGTTCTTTAGGAGATTTTTTATAATTTATTCTACCTTTTTCAATGTTTCTCTTGTTATCTAGTTGAAAGTTAATTAATGAATCCATGATTATAAAGTTCTATCAAACTATTGAATCAATTCACAAACAAAATTAAGTTGCACAAGAACACAAATTTTACCAAGTCTATGACACCAACAAAAATTTTACAAGTGTTTTTAACTTAAAACTCTTTAGAAAATCGGGCATAGGTTCCCCGTCTGTTCACTTTTTCCTTAAATATTCTAAGTCTAAACTACATAAAATTATTCTAAGTCTTTTTATTACGTTAATTTTAAAGTTCCAAATCTTGATAACTTCACAAGTAAATAATTATTGTACTCACGGTTTTATTTTCTAAGTCCACAACACGTCACTCACTCACTATTACTGGTTGTTTGTTTGTTGCTACTGCTCGCCAGGGGGCGCGCAGTACGCTCTCAGCCTTGTTGCTCAGCCACTTGGGATGCCACTTCCACTTTTTCTAGATCCGGTTGTCCCACTCGGGATGTCCGGAAGCCCGCAGAACTTGCTGCGGTGGCGCCCTCTGCAGGCGACGTCCTTAGAAACACTCAGTCTCCGCGGTCGCGCCCTCTGCAGGCGACGCTAAAGCACTTCAGTGGCGATCCACCACTGCTTTCTGTGCTGATACACAAAAACTCGGTGCGCAATATTACGCACTGACCCGGTATCGAAGGACCATGTAAAAACTCAACCCAAGGTCTTCAATAAAATTCGTACTGGATTCTATTATTACACTGTTTATTTAGTATAACACCAATCCAATACAGAAACTTCAACACAAAAATTAATACATTCTTAAACTACTTATAGATTCATCGGTAACGAAACCATACCGCGATCTAACTCGACGCCAACGCCATCTAGTTACAAAACGGGTACTAAATTTACACAAACATGAAATTAAATACAATATGGTTTGACACTCATAACCACTTCTACTTGATATGACACAATTTAAAATATTTTGTAGGTACCCTCATTATACTTTATTGAAATATTCCGTTTTACCTTTAGAAACACATTGTGTTATAATAGTTTCTTAAATTTGATTAAAAATATGATGTTTATTTTTATTGAAAATTGTTTATTATTCATAGTAAAATACGTAACAAATAAAATAATACAACGACATCATGCAGCGCCATCTAGTACACTAGCTAGGAATACATTGGCAGATTTGGGGTCATTTTTTTCAAAATGCGACATCTGTTTTCGCCATCCTAAACAATTAGTTACTTTATGTCGCGTAATAATTACGATAGCAACACAGCGAATATTGATTTTTTATTGATTGTCAAATTGTCAGGTCACACTCACAACAAATATGGTGACTGCTCCTTGCGTTTGCGCTTGTAGCCATAAAATATGATGTTTATTTTTATTGAAAATTGTTTATTATTCATAGTAAAATACGTAACAAATAAAATAATACAACGACATCATGCAGCGCCATCTAGTACACTAGCTAGGAATTAAATGTGGAAAGTCTTACGAGTTTTTATGGTCTAACCGTTTTATGATTGCGAGAATTACTTTAAATATCAAGCGATTATGCAAAGAAATAAATGTGATTTGTACTATATATATTTTTTTTTATGCTTACCCATATCGATACAAATAAACACACGTCAAACATGATGTGTGAAAGATAATTGCTAAAATGAATTGAATTATGATTAAAGGATGTCAGAAATAAAAAGGGGACAATATGCGAAAGGGACATATTGCGAAGTGGACATTCTGCGAAAGAGACATTTTGCGAAGTGGACATTCTGCGAAAGAGACATTTTGCGAAAGAGACATTCTGAGAAAAGGACATTTTGCGACCAGTGGACATTTTGAGAAGTGGACATTCTGCGTCGGAGCCCGACAGTTGTGTTCTGTATTTCAAAGAATTCAAAATATTAACCTTGCTCTGCCTTTACATTCTTGAAGTAGCTGTATTTGTAAAAAGTAACCCAAATCGTTTTACACGCCTTGCAGACATAGTTCCTCGGAATAGGCGCGATAATAGTAGATTATGTATGCAACCCGCAAAAACAGCACTCATGCGCAAAATTGTCTTCTGCATGGCTCCATTCATTTATAATAAGTTACCTAAATCTTCGAAATCTTTAAATTTACCTTTATTTAAAAAAAAGCTACGAACATTTCTAGTGAATAAAGCCTACTACTATATTTCAGAGTTTTTAGCAGAAAAGGAAAATGCATTTGTGTAATTGTTTTGTTATGAATATGCCTATCTATGTTGGAATGAAGAAAAATGTTTGATTTAATGTGTGTGCCTGTAATCTTTCTATTTTTGTATTTGTTGTTGGTCTTGTACCTTTCGCATGCCTAGTGGTAAAATGTGGCTGAACTTGTTTAATTATATTTTTTTTACACCATGTACTGTACCCATATTTGCGAAATAAAATATCTTATCTTATCTTATGATTGTATAGCTGGCAGTTTGGCCATTAGTGTGGTGGCATTGCTGGATTCTGGACTTAGTCAGCGTGTTGTGGCTGAAAGATTGCATCTAAGCCTGTCGTCTGTTCATAGAGTCTACAAACGCTATCGGGAGACTGGTTTGTTTACGCGCCGTTCAGGATCTGGCAGGAATCGGGTCACTTCTGATCGAGATGATCGATTTATTGCAACAACTTCTTTACGAAATCGACGCCTTAATGCTTTTCAACTGCAGCAGCAGCAGCTTCATGTTGTACGTAGGGTGGCTGTAAGTGACTCTACAATTAGAAGAAGGTTGAAGGAACGTGGACTGGTACCGCACAAGCCAGCAAATGGGCCGAAATTAACTGCAGACCATCGAAGAGCGCGGCTTAACTTTGCACGTGAGCACCTAAATTGGTCATACCTCCAGTGGAACAAAGTCCTCTTTTCTGATGAGTGTAAAATTATGCTGTATGGTAACGAAAGAAGGAACAAGGTCTACAGAAGAGATGGAGAACGCTTCGCACAATGCTGTATTGAAGAAAGGGTCAGCTATGGTGGCGGTTCGTGGACGGCTTGGGGAGGAATCAGCGGCGACGGTAAGACAGAGCTTGTCTTTGTGTCTGGGCCACGTCTGCCTGCACTAAACAGTCATCGGTACATCGAACACTGTCTTGAGCCTCACGTGATGCCCTATGCACATTTTATTGGCGACGGTTTCATATTCATGCACGACAATGCTAGGGCTCACACCGCGAGGGTCGTACGAGATTATGTTACCGAAGTCAGTATCTCCATTATGGAATGGCCAGCAAGAAGCCCGGACATGAATCCGATTGAACGTCTATGGGATGAATTATTAAAGAGACGAATTCGTGCAAGAGATCCTGCCCCAGAAACTCATAGCCAGCTGCAAAATGCAATCCAAGAGGACTGGAATGGAATGCCACAACATTTGATCGTGACTCTCATCCGATCGATGAAGAACCGTATGGAAGCAGTAATAAGAGCTCGGGGAGGGAATACAAGTTATTAAATAAAGTTTCTTAGCTTTTTTTTCATTTACTTGTGTTGTTTTATCAATTTCCTTCATACTCCATACAGGGTAAAAAAAAATCAAGTATCAAAAACTAAAACCCAACTACGACTTAAAAGGTATAAACAAGACACCACAAACAGACAAATTAAAAATCCGGAGTCACACGTGTTAGGGCATAAATCGAACAGATTACGTGTGACTCCGGATTTTTAATTTGTCTGTCTGTGGTGTCTTGTTTATACCTTTTAAGTCGTAGTTGGGTTTTAGTTTTTGATACTTGATTTTTTTTTTAATTCTTTTGGATTTATAATATATATATTTTTGAAATGTGCTCATTAAGCCCTTTCATTTGATACCCAACATGGTACGATTAAACACGTGTTAGGGCATAAATCGAACAGATTACGTGTGACTCCGGATTTTTAATTTGTCTGTCTGTGGTGTCTTGTTTATACCTTTTAAGTCGTAGTTGGGTTTTAGTTTTTGATACTTGATTTTTTTTTTAATTCTTTTGGATTTATAATATATATATTTTTGAAATGTGCTCATTAAGCCCTTTCATTTGATACCCAACATGGTACGATTAAACCATTTTTTTTTAAGTTCCTCACTTTATGTCCTCTAGAGGGCGCCATTTTTAATTTAATGTGACTTCACATAGCCTATAACCAGCGGACAATCACGACGCTTCTAACGATACCTCATTTGTCAAATTGTGATAAGTGGTTTGGAAGATAGGAGGGAACAGATGAACATACATACATACATAAATACATACATACATACATACATACATACCGGTCAAAATCATAACCCTCCTTTTTTCTTCGCCGTAGTCGGGTAAAAATAACTTGTTATAAAAAAAACGAAACCTATGAAAATTTAATTTGAATTTAGAACATTAACATTAGGATTTGAAAACCTCATATTATTCACTATTAAACGACATTTGACATATATTCCTAAATATACACATTTTTCTGATAATCCTTACAAAACATAAATTTGCAAGGTGTTTCGATTTTTCCGATGAGAAGTGTATATTTAGGTTTATTATTTAGGTTTAGTATTAGCCGGTTCACGTATTTAAATAAATATTTATTCCAAAACTTTAGTTATTGCACCTACCACTGTTTGTCTCTGCATCAACCAAAGGTTGACTGGTAGAAAATGCCTATGGCATTAAGTCCGCGTCTGTACATTTGTGTGCATAATTAAATAAATAAATAAATAATAAATATCTTAATACTGCGTTTCGGTGACCTCTTTGGGGAAACCGAAGGTTTTGTCTGTGCAATTATGGACGAAGTTATCATGACGAACAATTACCGGAGATTTATTGTGAAGGACGGCACGGTTGACATCTGTCGGGCATGCCACCGACCGGGAGAATCAATCCGTCACATTATCTCCGGATGTTCTCATCTAGCTAACGGAGAGTACTTGCATAGACACAACCTTGTAGCCAGGATTATCCATCAGCAACTTGCTCTGAAATACAGCCTAGTGGAATCACCGAAAGTGAAGAAAAGTGCCGTACTACAGGTACGTGCCCGACCCAGTTCTCGAAAATGGAAATATCACATTGTACTGGGATCGATCCATCATCACTGACAGGACTATTGTTGCCAATAAGCCTGATATAGTGGTGGTGGATCGAACAGAGCGGCGCGCAATGATCATTGACATAACAGTCCCGCATGACGGGAACCTCGTGAAGGCCGAGAAAGATAAACAAATCAAGTATCTTGACTTGGCTCACGAGGTTGTCGACATGTGGGATGTGGACTCTGCGATCATTGTGCCGATAGTCGTATCAGCCAATGGCTTAATTGCCAAGAGCCTCGACCAACACCTAAGGAGGCTCTCGTTGGGCAGCTGGATTAAGGGCTTGATTCAGAAAGCTGTACTCCTGGACACGGCTCGCATCGTTAGGAGGTTCCTCTCTCTGGAGCCCTGACCGCCGGTAGCTTGGACCCTGTTCCCGATACCGGTGGGCTACTATTTTTTATATTTTTAAATGTTTTATATAATTGTTTAGTCTAATATTTAAAAATATAATTTATAAGTATGAAAAATGAAATAAAAAAAAAAAAAATCTTAATAATAAACTAATACATCAGTGATGAGACTGTACATCCCACGGAAGTGTGGGGGTCGAGGTTTCTTAAATGCCAAAACCCTCCACAACCGCGAGATTTGCAGTCTCAGGGAATATTTCTTTCAAACTGACGTGGGGATGCACGGAGATGTGTTTGCAGTCGACAAGGGCCTTACTCCGCTCTCCTTGGCGAAAGAGAACTGGCGCAAACCTACAGTACTTGATACTAACGATCGTAAGGAAGTATGGCAAGGTAAAGAGCTACATGGACGCTTTTTCCGGGCCCTCCATGGGCCTGAAGTAGACTTTCTGGCGTCTGTATCCTGGCTACGTTTTGTCTGTGCGATTATGGACGAAGTCATCATGACGAATAATTACCGGAAATACATTGTCAAGGACGGTACGGTTGACATCTGTCGGGCATGCCACTGTCCCGGTTAATCGATCCGACATATTGTTTCCGGTTGTTCTAGTCTTGCTAATGGCGAGTACTTGCACAGAAACAATCTAGTAGCTAGGATTATCCACCAGCAACTTGCCTTGCAGTACAACCTTGTGGAGTATGAAGTACCATACTACAGGTCTGTGCCCGACCCAGTTCTCGAAAATGGTCACGCCACATTGTACTGGGATCGATCTATCATCACTGACAGGACTATTGTAGCCAATAAGAATACACCAGACAAATGAAAAAGTCAGATAATAAAACTAAGACCATGTGGAATATTATAAATAACAAAACTGGCAAAACTAAGACAAGGCAGTATGAAAATATATCACTAAAAAAAAATCTAGTAATAAAAACTAAAACCCAACTACGACTTAAAAGGTATAAACAAGACACCACAGACAGACAAATTAAAAATCCGGAGTCACACGTGTTAGGGCATAAATCGAACAGATTACGTCTGACTCCGGATTTTTAATAACCAGCGGACAATCACGACGCTTCTAACGATACCTCATTTGTCAAATTGTGATAAGTGGTTTGGAAGATAGGAGGGAACAGATGAACATACATACATACATACATACATACATACATACATACATACATACATACATACATACATACATACATACATACATACCGGTCAAAATCATAACCCTCCTTTTTCTTCGCCGTAGTCGGGTAAAAAGTAAACAGTAAAACTATTTCATGCCCTAAAAAGGTATCAAATATATTTAATGACTTTTTTGCTACAGTAGGTGAAACTATAACAGATACAAATATAAATAATCCCTTATTAAAAACTGGACGTCCAGTTATGTGTGTCGGTGGCAAACAATAAAACAACCGTCTCGCTCGCTAGCTAGTTTAATACTGAATCTCCACGCACCGCGCGGACACGGCGCGGCGTACGCGTAGGTACACACATTATAATAAAAGTATAACTATGCAGAAGGTACATACAGATCATCCCTCCAACATTAATTTGGAAACCTGTAACAATACAAAATCTTCCTCACTACATAATACAATGATTTACCATAATAAAACACTCCTTATCTTAATTACTAAAAATATTTCCTATAACAAACAGGTTTTCGGAGTCTCTTAGAGCGCTCAACCGGAGTAGTGTTTACAATACTTGGCTTAGTATGCTCATTTGAAACAGAACACTGTTCAACCGGTTGAGTCTCTTCATCCATCGCCTCGCAAGCCTCCGCCCACTCGTCATTGTCGGTATCCCTCTGTTCCATTACTTTATCAAGGCCATATTCTACGGTGCCAGACGCGACCTGCAACTCTCTCTCCTCCTCAGCACTAGCTGACGGAAACGAAAAAGGTGCCTGTGGCGCCGGCCTCGCGGGGAATTGTACATCGGGGTCCGACGTAGAGAGCGGGGGCCGCGGCGGCGGCGGTGCGTCCAGCGCCGGCACTCGGTCGCACAATACTGAACTGTCGACGCCGGACGTTCTTCCACTAATATCTACATCAGTATCTTTGCTCGAATTAGTATACTTCCTCATCTGATCTATGTGTCTATTACAACTAGTTCCGTACTCCTTAAAATAAATTTCAAACATTCTTGTACCTATAACCTTTTTTACAATACCTATACTCCAAATACTTTTCCTTGCAATAAACCACTTAGCCCATACAGTCTCACCTATTTGAAAACATCTGTTACATTTTAATGCCGATTGTTCGGTGCCCCTAACAATAGATTTAGCCTGTGGTAGAATTAAATCTAATCTGCATCTTAAATTACGACCAAACATTAACATCGCCGGGGTGACGCCAGTGGCGCAGTGAGCAGTGTTCCTAAAATTAAATAAAAAACTCTGTAATTTTTCATGGATATCTTTTTGACTTCTACCCTCTGCTAATATACATTTAATCATTTTTTTACATGTTTTTACTGAGTTTTCCGCCTGCCCGTTGCTAGCTGGGTGATAAATAGGCGAGTTAAGGTATTCAATACCATTTACTTGGCAAAAGGTATGAAATTCTGATGAACTAATTTTCACATCATTGTCCGATACAATAACATTGGGCACACCGAACCTACAAAACATACCCTTTAATGTTTGAATAAGCGCATTACTCGAGGTACCACGGTCCATTTGAACACATTCTAGCCATTTAGAATACGCGTCTACGACGACAAGATATACCACCTGACCTATGGACATGTAGTCTATGTGAATGCGGTGCCACGGGCCCGGCGGCCGCGGCCAGGGCGCAGGGGCCGCTCGCGGCGGCGCGGCTCGCAGCGCAGTGCACACGCTGCATGCTCCTACCCACCGTAATATATCTCTGTCAATTCCAGGCCACCACATTCTACTACGTGCTGCACTTTTAGTTTTAACGACGCCAAAATGAGCCGAATGCAGTTCTTCCAACATCCTATCTCTGTAGACAGGTGGAATTACTACCCTATGTCCGCGAAACAAACAACCATCGATTAATTCTAAATCCGATTTGCATTGTAAATACGGCACTATAGATTTACATTTTATTTTCCTAGGCCAGCCATTAGACATATACTTAGTTACAGTTTTCAACACACTGTCGGCGGCGACCGCTCGCTTGATATCGTCGAAAAAAATCGGTTTTACGTTAGCCTCTAAAAACAGAAAATACTTGGAACTCTTTTCATCTTCCTTATCACTGGCTGCGACCGATAACGGTGACCGAGAAAAATAGTCCGCGACGTCATTATTTTTACCGTTTACGTATTGCACCGTATAGTTGTATGCGGATAAAATTATTGCATATCTTTGTAGACGTAGGGCAGCCGTAACGGAAATACCTTTTCCTTTACCAAAAATTGATAACAGAGGCCTGTGATCAGTTTTCAAGATAAAGGGGGTTTGACGACCATATAAGTATTGGTGGAAATGTTTTACGCCAAAGATAATAGCCGTTGCCTCTTTCTGAATTTGGCTATAATTCTTTTCACTAACCGACAGCGACCTTGAGGCGTAAGCTATCGGTCTCTCATGGCCCGGGCCGCTTGCGGGACCGTGCGCAAGCACGGCGCCGAGCCCGCACGGTCCCGCGTCCACTGTTAGTACCAGCGGCGCTTCCGGGTCAAAATGAGCCAATACGCGTTCACTGGCCAGCTCGCGCTTCACGCTCTCGAATGCCGCTTGCTGTCGCTCACCCCACTGCCACTTCGCGCCCGCGCGTAGTAGTTCATGTAGCGGACTCAGCACAGCGGATGCGCTCGGAATAAAATTCCTGTAGTAATTAACTACACCTATAAACCTTTTAACCCCTGATACATTGGTGGGAGTAGGTGCATCTAGGATAGCCTCGACTTTTGTTGGACAAGTTCTTAACCCGTTCTTGTCTATTACGTACCCTAAGTAGGTAACCTTACTTTCGAAAAATACACATTTTTCCCTTTGCAGGCGCAATCCGGCATCTTGCAGCCTACATAAAACCTCGCGCAGTCTTGACAAATGTATTGCTTTTGTTGATCCGGTTATACAGATATCATCAAGCCATACACTAACTCCTTCTAAGCCTGACAACAAAGTTTCCATTGCTTTTTGGAATATAGCTGGAGCGTTAGCTAATCCGTAGACGAGCCGGCTGTAAGAAAATAACCCTTTTTGTGTATTTATTGTAGTTAATTTCTGCGATGATTTGCTTAATTTAAACTGGTTATAAGCATTGCTCAAGTCTAATTTCGTATAATGTTCCCCACCCCACAACTTGGAGAATACTTCCTCTATACGAGGTAGGGGGTACTTGTCTATTTTTAGATCTTTATTTAGTGTACATGAAAAATCACCTGCTATCTTTAACTTGCCATTTTCTTTCAATACCGGCACTATTGGTGTGGCGTATTCAGAATAATTAACCGGAACAAGTATACCTAAACTCACTAACCTATCAAGTTCTGCGCTGACTTTGTCTTTCAAAGCAAAAGGAACGGAGCGCGGCTTAAAAAATTTTGGTGTGGTATTGTCTTTTAATTGCAATTCGACTTCGAACCTATTAAAACATCCTAGGTCATCCTTCCAAACATCTGGATATTCGTTCAACAACCGCTGTACCTCGAGAATGTTCTCATTCTCGCAAATTAGGCTGTTATTATTTGACGCAAAATACATACTAAATTTTGTCATGAAATCACGTCCAAGTAAAGGGGGACCACCGTTTGCCATGACATACATTTTTATATCTTTAGTTATGTTATAATATGTTATTTTAGCAACAAAATATCCCAAGGGCGTGATTTTATGACCGTTGTACAGACACATTGTTAAATCACTTTTATCCAACCTTAAGGTAGAAAAATGAAGCCGATACAATTTCTCCGAAATCACAGTGGTTCCCGAACCCGTATCTAACTCCATACACAAATCAATTTTATTTACGTTTACGTTAATTTTTATAGGATTATGGTCAACATACCTCATGTTATAAAGTTCACACTCTTTGCAGTCGCTTCCTTGAACCGTCTCCGTATCCTCCGCACCGATATTATTAAGATTTGACTTCCTAACTGCGCACAATTTCTTTAGATGGCCTTTCTGCCCACAAATAAGACACTTGTAGTTCTTAAATCTACACTGAGCCGCACTATGCCTTTTTAAACCGCACACTGTGCAACGCACTTGATCGCCGTCGCCTTCGTCGGCTCCGCGACGGCCCGCGCCGCCGGCGGTAGCGGGGCCCCGCGCGTCGCGGCGGCCGCCAGCATGCACGTGGAAAACCGGCTCGTCCTTGACAACCAGCTCGGCGCGCGCTTGCCGCGCACACGCCGCTTTCTGGGCGACCTCCAGCGCCTGTCCAAAAGTCAGGCTCTTGGAGTCACACTCAAACAATCTATCACGCTCCGGTCCCGTTTTGAAGCCAAGCACGAAGCGGTCACGCAAAAGCATGTCCAATTCCGTGCCAAAATCGCAGTACACGGCCAGCCCTCGCAGCCGCGCAGCCCACTCCTCGATGCTTTCACCGTCGGATTTGCTCGCTTCATAGAACTTCGCCCTGTCGGCAAACGTTGATCTTTTTGGCGTGAAATGTTTGTTGAGTACGTTCACTAGCTCACTAAAGGCGATTCCCTCGAGCTTATTCGGATGCACTAAGTTCCGAACCAGACGGTAGGATTCGTCCGACAAATAAGTTAAAAGCACTGCACTTTGATTATCGATAACAATGTTGTTTAACTTGATAAACTGTATCAATCTACTGTGAAACACGTCCCATTCGTGGATTTTATGATCGAAAACACTTAAATTTCCAATGAAATTCGCCATTTTCTCAAAAACACGTGCGTCGATCGCGTCCTCCCTCGTCGCCAAATGGTGTGTCGGTGGCAAACAATAAAACAACCGTCTCGCTCGCTAGCTAGTTTAATACTGAATCTCCACGCACCGCGCGGACACGGCGCGGCGTACGCGTAGGTACACACATTATAATAAAAGTATAACTATGCAGAAGGTACATACAGATCAACCCACCAACTACATCAATGTACCTGCGCCTAGTAAACCAAAAAAAAATATTTAATATAATTAAACAAATAAAAAATAAGCATAGCTGTGGAATAGATGACGTACCCCCCCTATTTTAGTAAAACAATGTGCAGAAGAATTGTCAGCCCCACTCACATTCTTAATAAACCAGAGCTTTGAGTTAGGAGAATTTCCCGACTTACTAAAAAATTCCCTTGTAAAACCTATACATAAAAAAGATGATATCCACACCCCTAGTAATTATAGACCCATAGCGTTGTTGCCGACCTTTTCAAAGATCTTTGAAAAGGCTATGTGTAACAGACTAAACTTTTTCTTAGAAAAATACAATATTCTTGATGATTGCCAAAATGGTTTTAGGAAGACAAGATCCACAACATGTGCAGTTTACAAATATATCCAAGCAGCTCTCCAACAAATAAACGACAAAAGATATGCACTAGGCCTGCTACTCGATATGTCAAAAGCCTATGATAAAGTATCATATAGTATATTACTAAGAAAACTTTACGGTTCTGGTGTACGTGGTCCGGCTTACAATTGGTTCAAATCATATTTAACCAAGAGAAAACAAATAGTCCAGGTTGAACACCACAATATTAAAGATAGGGAGACAATAACAGTGCGGTCCCAGATGAGAAATCTCATATGCTCCATCCCTCAAGGCAGCGTTCTGGGATGCATACTATTTCTAATATATAATAAATGACCTCCTAAAAATACTAAATAAACAAACTTCATTACCAGTAATATTCGCCGACGATATCTCCATACTTGTGAAATGTGATAAAATTTCTGATCCAAATGCAATCTTACAGCTAATAATAATTAATTTAATATAATAACTAAAACAAATTAATAAAATATATAATAATTAATACACGTAAATAAAATAATTTAACACTAGTAATATTATCGATAATAATTATATTTGTTTAACAAACTTGCAATCCAGTGTAGTACCTACTCACTGGATGCTTGTTTTGTCCAATTTTTTATGTTGCCGTGCCCTAACCGGGTTTCATGTTGGATCTTACTTTATTTATCTATGTAATAGCTGTTGTACACATGAATGCAATAAAGAATTTGAGTTTGAGTTTGAGCCTGATATTGTGGTGATAGATCGACGAGAGCGCCGTGCAATGATTGTTGATATCTCTGTCCCTCATGACAAGAATCTCGTGAAAGCTGAGAAAGATGTATCTTGATTTAGCACACGAGGTTGTCGACATGTGGAACGTGGACTCTGCAATCATTGTACCGATAATCGTTACGGTCAATGGCCTAATAGCGAAGAGCCTCGACCAACATCTCAGGAGGCTCTCATTGCACGGCTGGGTCAAGGGCTTGATTCAGAAAGCAGTAGGTACTCCTGGACACGGCACGCATAGTGAGGAGGTTCCTCTCTAGAGCCCTGACCACCGGCAGCTTGGACCCTGATCCTGATGCCGATGGGCTATTATTTTTTTATATTTTTAAATGTTTTTTTTATGATTTTATAAAAATATTTAAAAATGTAAATAAATAAGAAATAAAATAAATAAACGAAACTAATACTAAGGAACTAAAAAAAATAAAGTAATAAAAACTAAAACCCAACTACGACTAAAAAGGTATAAATAAGACACCACAGACAGAAAATCCGGAGTCACACGTGTTAGGGCATAAATCGAACAGATTACGTGTGACTCCGGATTTTTAATTTGTCTGTCTGTGGTGTCTTGTTTATACCTTTTTAGTCGTAGTTGGGTTTTAGTTTCTATTACTTTTTTTTTTTTAAATTCTTTTGGGTTTATAATATACATATTTTTGAAATGTGCTCATTAAGCCCTTTTATATGATACCCAACATGGTACGATTAAACGATTTTTTTTTTTTAGTTCCTTACTTTATGTCCTCTAGAGGGCGCCATTTTTAATTTAATGTGACGTCACATACGCTTATAACCAGCGGACGATCAAGACGCTTCCAACGATATCTCATTTGTCAAATTGTGATGAGTGATTTAGAAGATAGGAGGTAACAGATGAAAATCCATACATACATACATACATACCGATCAAAATCATAACCCTCCTTTTTTTTTCGCCGTAGTCGGGTAATAAATAAATGAACTAATATTATAAATGTGAACGTTTGTGGGTTTGGATGTTTGTTACTCAATCACGCAAAAACGGCTGAACGGATTTGGAAGAAAATTTGGCAAACAGATAATTTATAACTTGGTTAAAACATAGGATATTCCGATATTCCCACGGGATCGAGATTTACGCGGGTGAAACCGCGGGGTGCAGCTAGTTTATTAATAAAATACAAAAATATGTAATGCAAATACCTAATGGACGGCACGCCTTACATAGTAAAATAAAAAGAAAAAAATTCCGTCTTAAGTAAATAAGGAATCGAGTTTAATTTAAAAGAGTTAATTTTGAGAGCTACAAGCGAGTGTTTGATCTTTCGATAACTTTTCTTGGTGCTTTTTCCATCTTTTTAGCGTTCATTCCCAGTCGCCCCCGTATATTATGTCCTAAACCAGTTCATGGTTTATCCGAATACTTTTCATCCAAATTCGTTCAGTCAGCCATTAGTCTGTCCTGGGTGATGGCGGTACTTCGTTACGTTAAAAGGAGGAGGTACTACGTTCGGATGATGGTTTTTTTTAAGCTATTTACATCTCGTGTCTTTGAATCCCTCGCTGTGCTCAGGATTCTAACCTAGAACCACTCGCTACGCTCATGATTCAGTTATGCGAAGGATTCTCTTCGCTAACTCGGGATTCGAAATCAACACTCGCAGCAAAAAACAACTTTGCTCTCTTGTTGTACAAATACCTATTAATTTTTGAAAAGCAAAGACACCGACTTCCGAAATTAAAGTTATTTTTCACTTTTTTTGTTTTTTTATAAGTTGGTTGTTTTTTTTTGTAAAAAGTTTTTTTTCGCTGGCGATGCGCTCATCTATACGCGTATTTTGATTTTTACTGGCGGAGAGGATAGTAACGTGAAATGTCGGCAAATTAATTTTAATGAAGACTTTCCTGCTGAAGATTTTATCACAGCATTAATGGAAAAGCCTTTAATTTGGATGTCCTTTCAGTTGGATGAAAATTTGTTTCAGCTCTCAAAAGATCTTGTTCAATATTTTTTTAAATGTAGTCAAACGTGTTAATGGTCATTCGAGTATATTGGAAAATTTCTCCGGGTATCGTCTTAGTTCTTTATAGTCAACGTATTCACCGATTCTTTTTTAATCGATGTCAAAAAGGAGGAGGTTCTCATTTCGTCTGCATATTTTTTTGAAGGACTGTTGGAATTTCTCAACGATTAACGTCCCTGCATCAGGAAAAACTGTAGTGTAACTTAGATAAATTACAAACTGACCCGCTAAAAAGCGAGATATAAACACTTTTTTACAAAAAAAAAACAACCTACTTCAAAAAAAAAAACACTTAAAACTGAAAAATATTTTTATTTTTTTGGAATACGGTTTTTTTTTTTTTTTTGTAAAATAGTTTTTTGATTTTGCCATCTTTTGCTAGAACAACATAATTGTCTGTCTGCCTAGAATTAAGAAAAAGAAAGAAAGAAAAATATTATATTGAGGAAACGCACAGGAAAAATAAATAATAATCACAAAAAAAATACAAATAATTAGACCTTTGTCCAGGTAAAAAAAGTTATTTCGCGTAAAGCCTTGAAAACCGTGGCTTCGCTTATTTTTCTGACCTGAACAAATTAATTAACTATGCAAACAAAAACCGGCTGCGCATAAACATGTTTGCAAGTTAAGTAAAGCCGGCGCCAGACGTAGTCACATATTTGATCAAACATATTCGATAGACTTTGCACACACATATGAACACTTGTTTGCAGAGACCGGCCAGACATAGTCATAACACGGTAGACTTTGCTCACACATTTCACCACAGGCTAAGGGTGAGGCGTATATACACCGTGGCATTTTAATCGTCTTACAAAAGTGGTCCACTCAATGTATCCGACATAAAATACCTCCAGACACGATTTTTTTTTTCTACCATTAACTAATATAATAGGTACAAAGAAAAATAAATATTGCATTAGAATTCTGAAACATCCTGTTATTAATGTTTACGTATCAAACGGTAGAACATACCTACGCAGCGCACGGGTCGAGTAGATCATTCCAATACCGAAAGCCAATCAAGCATAGTCCACGTGGACTGTCATCCAATGAGGAGCTCTAATGCTATCCTTTGAGTAGAGCCGCGCGTGTCACGCCCCGCCCCTTTCACTCGAAAAATAAGTGAAGGTCAATCTCGCAGCGTCTCAGTTGCGGCCGAATACCGGAAGTGGAAGTGCGCGCGCGCTACCGGATATCAAACGTTGTTCGCGATCGTTACAGTGCAAGAAGTGAATAGTTCCTCATAATCATTGTGAAGTAGGTATTCACAATGATTATGAGGAACTATCGATACTCGAATATCGAGTACCTACAAATGGTGCGCCTGTACGCAGTGAGTGGTGACAATTTACGGGCAGCAAGGAGATTGTACGCTGCGCCAAATAATCTGAAAATGTTACGCAACCGAGGTGTGATCAACCCGCAAGTGCCAGGACTGCAATTTCAGTAACTACATATCTTTTGTTTGGTATTTGCTAGGTTAGTAGACATGAGTCAAATTTCTATCTTCAATAGGGTCGAACGAAGACAAATTGATCAGTTATTGAAATCGGCCGTATGTTTGTAACTTTCTTTTTTATTAATCTGCACTTACTATGTACCTATACCCCATTTGAAATAAGATTAGACATTGAAACAAACCTTTATACAGTCCGTTCAACCGATTTTGACATCTATTCCGTAGGCATAAGGATGGCATTAAAAGAAAAAAAGGTTACACACATTTTTGCAATAGGGGGAATGAACTCTGTTAAAGATGCCGCCGCTTCAGTCCGTGCCGCCTTTGGAACGCAATGCTCGGACCGCGCTCATAACAGGGTGTTTCAAACTACGTCATGCGTCTTACTATTGAATTTTTTTTTTTTTTAGTTACTCAAATGTTCATAAATACTTATCTTTTTTTATGAATGTGTAGTAGTCATTGGATACATGAAGTGGGCTGCGGATGAAAGACGATTAAAATGCCACGGTGTATATATCGTAAGACGTACCAGATAAAAATAACAACTATCAATTTGTTCCTAACAATATAAAATACCCGTTACTAATTAATTAATAACAGACTCTCAAGACTATTACCGCGGCTGTTACTGTTAACCCCACACAAACTGTTACCCCGGCTGTTACATACACACTGACACAAAGGAAGGAATATAGCAAGGTTATCAATTTCGCTCTCTTTCTGATTAAAAAATGGAAGTTATTCAACTGAGATTTAAATACGTATTTATCGACCGTACAAAAATAACAGGCTGTTATTTATTAATAACAGATATTTGGAACTATTTTTTTTTGTAACAGTAACAGTGATACTGATAACAGATATCGTGTTTAACTTGTTACAAAGAGTATTAAACCACTTGAGAGCTGATAGACCGATTTCGTCTAGGCACACGACTCACCACTGCGGGCCGGGGGACGAAGACATTACAGTAGGAGTGAGGCGTATTTATCATCACAGATAAGTCACAGATATTAAAAAATAGCAGATAGCAGTTGCTCCTAACGATAAAAAATTAGTGTAAACACCGTTATTCTTGAAACCAGTGGTTTGGTTTCATTTAAAGAACGTCAAATCAATGGAAAAATACTTTTTTTTTTTTTAAAGAAAATCTTTTCGTTCTAATCGTTACTGGGTCATTTATTTTTATATTTAAGTCAACTACCCATGGTTTGAGTGACAACGGTGTTTACCCTTGCATACTGTATGTTACTTCAAATCACAGATCCTCAAGGCTGTTACTGTTAAAACTTCGGTTACGATTTTCGACTTTAACGAAAATAAATAAAGAAGATATTCAATTGAGTTAATACGTATTTATCATCCGTACAAAAATAACAGGCTGTTATTTTATAACAGATAGATACGATTTTCGACTTTAAATCAAAAGAAATAAAGATGATATTCGATTGAGATACGTATTTATCGTCCATACAAAAATCACAATACAATTTAATAACAGATATTTGGATCTGTTATTTTTTTGTCACAGTCACAGTGATCACAGATATCGTGTTTCACCTGTTACAACCCATCTCTACATTACAGCGGTTGTGATTGGCCGATGCAACAATGTCAGGACGAAAGTCCCAAACATAGTGAGGCACAAGTCAGTTTTGCAACAATAATGTCGATATCGATAAAATCGACGTCGATTCGACGATTTCCTAATTGAACAATAATTAAATTGAATTTCACTTATAAGAATTTATTGTTCTACCCGAAAGGAAATGACATGATGATGCTATTACTTATTTTTAATCTGCTGTGAAATGCCTTGAACAAACAACGCTATATTTATTTGGAATAAAATTTTCTCTGTGAACTGCATTAATCCACTTTTCTTAAGGTTACGGAATATTTTGAAATCTAAAATGTAAACATAAGTACTTAATGTTTCTTTTTTACCATAACATCGTAATTTTTATCGTCAAAAATATAGTTGCTTTATTATGAAGTTATCACAACACTCCAGTATAAGTGCAGATGCAGATGATGACTGCCCCGTTGGTCTCGTGGTCGCAAGCGCGACTGCAGAGCGTGGGGTCCTGGGTTCGATTCCTGGGTCGGGCAAAGTGTTATTGGATTTTTCCATTAGGAATTTCGTAGTAACAGCCCGGAGTTTGGAAGTTGGCGGTTTGATACCCCCGTGCCTCGGAAAGCACGTTAAGCCGTTGGTCCGACTCCTGATCTCTCTCCGGTCGTGTCGGATTGCCGTCCCATCGGACTATGAGAGTGAGGGAAGAGAGAGTGCACTTGTGTCTGCGCAAACACTTGTGCACTATAATATCTCCCGCGCCGAAGGCTAGTCTCCGTTGAGATTGGCCGCCGTGGCCGAAAATACGGTCTGGAGGACTATTATTATTATAAGTGCAGATAGAAAGGGACAGACGTATTGCAATACCCTAGTGATAGAAAGGGACTTTTCAATAAAAACTTTTTCCAAAAAAAACAACCGACTTCAAAAAAAAACACTAAAAAAGTGAAAAATAACTTTAATTTCGGAAGTCGGTGTCTTTGCTTTTTAATTTTCGTTTTTTGCCACCGACTTCCGAAATTAAAGTTATTTTTCACTTTTTTAGTGTTTTTTTTTGAAGTCGGTTGTTTTTTTTGGAAAAAGTTTTTATTTTTCACTTTTTAGTGGTGGTACCTACCCCATACAAGTTACTACCTGCTATGTAAATAACAGTGAAGGAGTCTAATAATGATATCGTCTACATAGACTGTGGGAAAAATACGTAATATTGAAGCTAGCGCAAGAACTACGCAAGCAAACTTAATAAAATTTATATGGGACCATCTCGGGAGTATACCCTTTCGAACTAAAATAATTTTTAAAATCGGTTCACAAACGGCGGAGTAATCGGTGAACATACATAAAAAAAAAAAAAAAAAAAAAAAAAAAACAAACATCCGAACGTAGTACCTCCTCCTTTTTTGAAGTCGGTAAAAAGACATCAACGCGGTGTACTTTTTTTGTGCCCCTTTACGTATCAACCAGTTTATCTTGAGCCCTGCAATAAATTCATAATATTATTAAATTACAAATAGATTCTACTTACCGATGAAAATGAATGCTATCTTTTTTCTAGTTGGATGTTCTAGACGATTTTCCACACAACCGTTTTAACCTTAATTTATTAACCGAACAATAACTCATACTTGTTTAGTATTATGTTTTTTAAGATCAAAATAACTGCGTGTGCAGAGTTCAAACCACTGCGCACTGGTCAAAACTAAAATGGTGGTAAACGTGCGTACTTAAAGTATACCGCGGTCTTTAAGGGGGATGCGCCAAGGTAGCCCGCGAAATACAAATTTTCTTACGTTTTTTGCAATTTGCAGGTCAGTGTCAGGTTGTATATTGATCTATATATTATTTGCGGCTGTAACAAATATGAACATTAGAATCAGCAATACAACACTCTTAAGTTCATGAAAGTGCCAAATGTCATTTAGAACACGTGTGCAAATATCAAGGGTTGTTGTGTTCATAAACACAATGCTTTAAATCTTTAGGTTAGTGATTTCATGAAATAGTCATTCAATGCACTTACATGAACGTAGATACTCGTAGTTGTATATGATGGCACTGAGATATTAGTTTAGTGAAAATGCTATTCTGAATTTGACGTTTTAACCTAAAATTTTGTTCTATATCTAAAATCTTCTAACTTAATCTGACTATTTTTAATCCCGATTAAAAATGTGTGGAATAAAATTAGATGTCATGAACTAAAAAAGCAAACCAGCACCTCGAC
This sequence comes from Lithophane socia, assembly GCA_947522985.1. NCBI lineage: Eukaryota > Metazoa > Arthropoda > Insecta > Lepidoptera > Noctuidae > Lithophane > Lithophane socia. Next base: position 708,127 of record OX383281.1, on the reverse strand, counting down.
TTCAGTTGCAAATGAGTACTGTATCTTATTTTATTTTCTTTTGCTTATATCTCGAAAATGGTGTGTCCTATCGCAAAAATAATGAAAATTTGGACCCACTCTACAACTCGTAAACCCCTAATGCTCTACATGTTGGTATTTTTTTTATTTTTTTTTCGTCCAAAAAATTAAAAATTCCGTACAAAATACGTCGAGATGGCCAGATGCGCGCATCTCCGGCTCAAAAAAATCACAGAGTAGGGCAAACAAGTAGGTACCAAGTGGAGTCGCGATTGTCAAATTCGATTTCGGTTGAGTCAAAATAATTTTTAAATTTAGTTTTTGTTTTGGCAGAATAGCTCTATGATTCTCATAGTAAAAAGAAAGGAATTTTAGTTCGATGTACAAGAGAATCGGCACCAATGTCGGACGGTAATCACTAATCATAAACAGTAACAGTACCCATGTAGTTGGGCATGGCATCGAATGCAAACCATGAAGGTCTGTATATCTCTTCAGCACCAGATCCTATCCTTGTAGACTGCTTTATTATTTTTTATACATTCCCTTTAATTAATGGGTCAATAAAATGTTTCTCTTCTTTTTTAATTCCTCGATAGTGCAATGCACTGAGAATTTATCATTTATCCTGATCCAGGCGTCATTTACCAAATTCCTATTTTTATGTTGTTTTTTACTTTTAGGGTTAAATAAATACATGGTTCTCCTTCAAGCAACTCAATAAATTCTAGGGCACTCGTTGCTCCATTCCATCTTACGATTGAGCAAAGCGACCGTTCCGGTCAGTTATTTACGAGGCACTGGGCTTGCAGGCTACGCACACATTTGAAATTCGAACACGCTACGCACACATTTGAACTTTAAACGCTTTGATGTGCGCTCGAAAAACCGACTCCGAATGGAAAAGTTGATATAAATGATCAAACTTTGATGAAATACCCTAACACCCCTGCCACACATGTGTCAAACATGTGATCAAATATTGTTGCTATGTCTGGCGCCGGCATTGATATGTGCACACCATGTGCACACCATATGGCAAAGTTGAAATATGTGATCAAACTTTGCCCGCCGCCACACATGTGTTCATACATGTGATCAAACATGTGATCAAAAATATTGTTGCTATGTCTGGCGCCGGCATAACAACAGATTTCTGTATGTAGGTACATTCATTGCAATAATAAACTAATATATTGAAAAGAAATGTGTATTAAAACAAATAACACGAGGACATACACTACAAAAGTCAAATAAACAACATTATAACATTACCATATTCATTTGATCAGTCTGTCTTAATGTAGTGCAGTCGGTAAGCAGCTATCACAGAGGTAAGAAAATTTTAAAAAAATCAAATCAAATCAAATTGTTTATTGCAATCCATAATGTACAAATTAGGTGGTAAATAAAAATTAAAGAAACAATTATGGACCCTGTCGGGCACAGCAAATTTTAAAAATAGGTAGAGAGCGGAAGAGCGCTTTACAAGTTTTTCTTGTTATTTAAATTTCATCCATGTAAAAAAATCGACGCCCTCCATTTATGCTCAACGATTTGACGTAAAGTAATAGTAGATTGTTATACAAGGGATGGGGTCCATTGTTGGGTCACAGGGGGTCCATTGTTGGGTCACAGGGGGTCCATTGTTGGGTCACAGGGGGTCCATTGTTGGGCTTCTCCGTCAGAGTCGCCCGTACCAACCACGCGAGCCCAGTGCAGTTAGTTGGTTTCTTTTACGCCTGCATCACACCTGTTCCTCGAAGGTATTTGGCAGAGACACTAACATTTCGCCAGTTATTGTTAAAAGGGCGCGCGGAGTTTGGATTAGTTGCCGTGAAACTTTGAATTAGTCAGCTGTGGCCAATCCTGGTTGATCCTAAAACTTTTTGTAAATTAAGTCGGGCATTATTGCAGACTCCGTGCTGCTACTGAGCAATTTCTGATGAAAGAACCCAATAACAGAAAATCCCACTAAAATCTGTCTAATTTACAGCTACAATGCGACTGATTACTGGCATCCAGCAGCGTCGGGGCCTAGCACTCGCGATTGCAGGAGGCATCGCCTTAATGATCCCTGTATGGCTGTCCCTCCGATCCTATCCAAAACGGGGTCTTCCGCTAATGATCGCTTCAGATCCTCCACCACCCATTCCTGTCCATTCTAATTCTAGACTGCTTCCTTTTCGGTACTGGAATCACCGGTCGTTGTACCCAGAGAGATATACGGATAACTCGTGTATGAACTTTCCTGCTGTCAGTGATCTGCAGTACGCGGCAAGCTCTTGGCAACTCCTCAAGGTTGACAACGGGAGTGTGTATGTGTATGGAGCCTATTTCGATGACCGGTTTGAAGAGCCGATGGTCAGGATTTTGATCTATACTGATGTGGCTCCTGTGCCTAAGTTGTTCTGTCAATTGTGGTGAGCTTACGTAATTTTTTTCATTTTCTTCCTTATTTAAATACATTTTTTTTTAATACACAAAATGTCAATTGGTATCGGGAGCAGGGTCTGAGCTACAGAAAGAGCTAAAGAAACAAAAATTTCCCGACACTGGAAGTTCAAAAATTAAAACGTGAATAATTTTCTAAACCAAAAGACGCAAGAAGCACATTTTCAGATACATGCGACAGAAGTCTGACCTAAGTTTCATACCTTTTTCGTTATTAAAAAACAAAAAACCCGACTGCAAAAACGCAATCATTAGACCCTGAACACCACCTAGTGTCAAAGCACTTGTTAATACATAGCCAATGAGTCCAAATACGATGGTGAGGAGTTCTTATACCCAACTTCCGACTCCATCATCAGACCAGCTCCATGGTATATTTTTTTCAAAATGTCTCGGTAGTTGTTTACGTATGCCAAGTTTCAGCTCAATCAGATGCCAGGAAGTGCTTGAATAATTGATGACAAAAGGAGTAGCCGGAAACACATACGAACAGAGCAAGCTAATATAAAGCTTGTAAAAATGGATAACAATTAGAGTAACCGGAAACACATACATCGTGGCAATAGTTAGCTTCGATTTTGGCCACGCGCCATTAGATCAACGTACACCAGCTGTACTTGCGCGGATAAGAATAATAAGAATAAGAATAACTTTATTTTGCATAAAATATGGTACATAAAAGGTCTTAGATAAATGAGAAGTCCCACATATTTTGCTTACTTGTACATTTCAGCATGCAAAAATAAAAAAATAAAAATACCTTATAAAAACTTATACAAAAAACATTTGTTGCTATTGAGATCATCATGACATAAAAATTTAAAATCTTTAAAAATTACATTAAAATTCTATTACTAGTGAGATCATATTTCAAACTTTGCTTATAATTTAAGAACTCATTTATTGTATAGAATGCATTATAATACAGCCATTTCTTAAGTTTATTTTTAAAATAATTTAGTGGCAGCTCTCTGATCTGTTTGGGTATTTGGTTGTAGATTTTGACAGACATATTATAATTTGGATTTGTTCGACCATTTCCTGCTGTCTGCGCTTACCGTTATGAACAATTCAAAGCTGTTTTAATTTTATACAACGTGTAACGTTAAATGCGCAAAACCTCAGACACCCAAAACCTCAGACACCCAAAACCTCAGACACCCAAAACCTCAGACACCCAAAACCTCAGACACCCAAAACCTCAGACACCCAAAACCTCAGACACCCCAACTGATTTTTAATTCAATTGACTTATTTATTACAGAGAGAAATCATTTAAAAAAATGCAAAGGTTTTATCTGCTGTTTTAGTTTTACTGGCAATTCTGATCGTTTCTTGCGTCTGCGACGACGCTCTATCGAGGGAGGGGTCGTCACCGGGCTGCTGCGGCGCGCTAGCATGACCTATTAATACATAGACACGGCAACGTTTTAATGAAGATTTTTTTAAATATGTGACCTATGTTATAAAGTGGTTCAATTGATTCTGCTCGTTATTCTTGATCAAACTATTTTCACGTTTTGCGCAATTAACGTTACACGTTATATATCCTTCCGTCCTCAGGTTTCCAGACGACAATGAGCCGCAGATCGAGTTAGCTGAAGCGTTGTACGGCTGGCAGCCTGAATGGGGCGGTCCCACCAACGGAGTCAATGAACCCTATATCCTGGGCTGCCAGTGCAGGAGACACACGCCAGAGAAGGAAATAGCTCCCGTTGCAGCTGCCGTGGTCACTGCTCCATGCGGCGTCGCAACCAACGTGATGGATATACAGGTAGGGTCACTCTAATACAGGTTGTTAGGGTAAACACAGTTATCCTTGAAACCGGTGGTTTCGTTTCATTTATGCCCGGTTCCTATACTCGCAAAACGATTCGCTTTGTTCACGGATGGTAAAATTGTCTACGAGACGTAACCCAAAAGTGTTCCTTTAAAAATCGTTTCGTAAGTAAAGTTACCGTTGGCTTGCTACCTAAGGACGGGAGGGCGTCGAATAACGGATAGTAGGGTAAATGTACGGAGATGACAGCTAGTGGTGTTTCTATAAAAATTTTGAAACAATAACCAGCTGTCAACGTTACTAGGCGTATGTGATTTATTTACCGCCCGAAATTGGTCGGTTTGTGTACAAAAGATTTACGCGTTTTCTATAATAACGTTCAAATAAATTAAAATGTCTCATTCAGATAGTGAGTTGAGTGATCTGGACATGTTATCAGACTGGAATAGCTTAGACTCCGTTGAAGAACGTGGTACTATTCGTAGGAATTACCAAACAAGGGTTGACCATTTTAATACAATCACAATCGGACGCGCTTACACCGTAAGCGGAAATTATCATTTTGCGCCGAGCGCGGCAAATGCCGCTGCTACCATGCGTTCGGAAGAACTTGTGGCGAGTGAGGTCCTGGCATTCCTGCAGTACCAGCTGGATGTCATGGACGAGATCAGTGTGATCCAGATCTGCAAATCCAATTTCAATGAAGAGGAGATACGCAGGGCGAAAGCGCTGCTGTATGAGTCGCTACATATGGCTGACCGAATGCCGTCCCGCAGGAGGGATGAAAAGGGAGAGAAGAGTCTCCAAAACATAATAAAAGTGTTGAAGGAGACCGACCCGGACGACGTGCCGACTTTCGTGGCGAAGGATTTGCGCAAGCTGCCCCCCGTCACATTCGACCACGTCGACGTCACCAGGCTGCTGCGGGACATCACAACCCTAAGATCAAGTCTGGTCGACATGCAGTTGAAGTTGGAAGCATCGCAATCCACCATCAGTGATCTACGTACCGAGGTAGCTGATTTACGCAATACGATATGTAGGTCACACGAGCCAGCTACCAACGTCAACACACGTCACGGCGCATTCAATGCATCGCAGCTTAGTTTCGAGTCAGCAAAATTCGACTCGTCGCCGGCCACCGTCACTGCAAGCGACGCACAACCGCGCCCCGCCCTCATCGCGTCCCCCATCGTTGGGACGCCGACCAATATGAGCACGTCAAAACCGGGACGTGCTTACTCGGCCGCCGTTATTAAAGCTCCCGCAAATCAAGAGCGGCAACCTAACAATACGAGGGGTGCCCAAAGGCCCTCCGAAGCAGTTCAAAGCTCATTACCGCCGGTAACAAGCCAAGGACAGGCCGATGACGAAGGCTTCATTCGTGTGGAGAAAAAGAAGAAGAAGAAGCCTGCTTGTCGCAATCAGTGCGGTACCGCATTGAATGGTCCTGACATGTTGCTACGTCCCGCTATTCCATCGACGCAGCTGTACGTGTCACGGTTACATCACACCACGAAGGCAGAGGAGGTCGTGGAGTACATCAGGATGAAGACAAAATTCACATTGAGAGTCGAGAAGTTGGAGTCACGCCATAAGATTAACTTCAAATTTTTTGTTGTGCGGGTTCCGACTCATCACACGGAGACTTTCATGAAGGAAGAATTTTGGCCGACCGGTGTCGTGTATCGGCGTTTTCGCGGAAGGCTACATGACACCACGACTCAGCGCAATACGTCGCCGTCCATACGTAGTAAATAATTTTTGCAGTGTTGTTTTTATTATGTATTAGTTTATTATTTTGTAAGATTATTTTGTGTATGACGGCGCGTCTAAAGATATTACGACGCTAAACTTACGGAGTTGATTTTCGAACGATTGTGACAGCTGTCAACTTGACGTAACCCCGGGTACTGAGGAGGCGGCCCCCCGCCAAAAATATTGGAAGATCGCGGAGATGGATCGAAACCGGGAAACCGGCAAGGATTCATGGCGACTGTGGTATTGGTGATCATGGTGACTACCCTGGCAGGGCAGTGAGTTGATTGATCTGCGCTCGCGCCTCACGTACTCGGTGGAACGTCGTTTACATTATTGTTCATTCCCATTTAATTACATCTCCTAGCCCGCAAACCCACGCATAATAAGAGACAATAAGACCTCTTCTGATAAAGACCACGTATTGCCTTTATGTATTTTATCTATGGGCCTTAGTTGCCTGAAAATAAAGTAAATAATAAAAATAAAAAAATAATTACTTTGAGTTTTTATGAATTCAGCCGAAATTTGATTTCGGCTGGATAAGCCTTCTATTGAACGGTTACTCGTTTACGTTCATGAGATACAGCCTGGTGACAGACGGACAGACAGACAGCGGAGCCTTCCCGTTTTACCCTTTGGGTACGGAACCCTAAAAACCACAGGTATTTAAAGAAATAACTTTATTCTAAATTATATATTTTTTATTAATTTAACTATACCACTTTTATTGTACCTAGTTGTTTGTATTTATCACATTCTAAACTTTTTTTTTATTTTACCACACTAACATTAAAACAAACATAAAATACTAATCAATAATCACATTACAATTCCTATTCCTATTCTCTTTCTGATCTAACTCTGATCTTAATAGCTTCATTTCTCAATCTAATTTTTCTGTTCTTTTATCATATTAGCTTGCTATGGCTAAGTTACGAGCTAGACGTCCATCATTGTCTGCTTTATTTTTACCTGAAATATGCAAGGAAGTTGCAACAATCAGAGTGATGTCAACTATGATTGTTCCCTAAATTACTTAAATGTACAACAATAATCAAATATGAGATAATAACACAATAGGATAATTTGAACAATCATTAATCATGCATGATTGATGTCATAGAATATTAATTAAGGCATGCAATACTTATAATTAGACACACTAAAACACGAATAAAATGCAAATTGGTACAATAAAGGATAAAATGTAATAAAACACAATGTATAGAGATCAATAAGGAACATTCATGATAATTTATGATTAAAATTATTAAATTAATAAAATGGGACACAAATGTGAGACATGCTTTTGTTAACTGCTGGGCCAAATAGAGATACTAGGATTCACAAATGCTATTTGCATTTGTGTAATTTTAAGAGTTCAATTAGTAACTTCTACCTTTCTTTATTGTTTTTAGTTCATCTAACATAGGTACGCCAAAGAAATGTTTAGAACTCTCTGCCTTGCTGGTAAGGATTACTTTGAATTAGGTCAGTTAACAACGCAACCTCGTCTTTGCTCATGATCCTAGCTTTCTATAAGTGAACCAAATAATTTACGATTATAGATGTGCATTCACATAGTACGAAATTTTTTACTTTTATACGGCACAATAACTCACCGGTATACTATCCATTCTAGAATCTTTTCACTGATATTTGTATGTAATTATTATTATCTTTTATTTCAATCAACTTTGGATCATACAATTAAAATTACAAATTAAAATAAACATAAAACAAAATTAAATTAAATTAAATCAAATTAAATTAAAATAATATCTTAACGTTAGTCAGTACGTGAACCATACAGCAGTGGTTCACGTACTGACAATCGAAACGTTCAGAAAAAAGGTTCAGGATACTGTTGCGGCTGGCCCGCACCCTGCGCACCAGGGATGTGCACCGCTTGCGCATGATTGTGTGGAAACAATCGACATGCGCCTCGGCGAACATCCCCGACGCGCTACAGAAGCGAGGCAGCCTCAAGAGCACCCTGAACGCGTTGTTGTATTGGACGCGTAGAGCGCTGTACTGTTTCTGCGAATAATCCACCCACAGACTGCCAGTATAAAAGGACGTACAAAATGCCCTAAATAAATAAATAAAGTAATAAATAGTCACTTTATCCTCCGTAACCCTTCTGTTTCAATTTAATTACCAGTTAAGGAATAATTGGAAAGATTTCAGGATAGTATTTATTATTTGGGAAAGATTGTTTACAATACAAATTACAGACACACATTCTGCCGTCCGCAAGCTATAATGCCGTTATCCAACAAAATCATATTTTGAGTTATGGACAAAAAAGCGCAGAAAAATAAGAAATGGATGCTGTTTCATAGCTGTAACTCATACGAGAGAGTTGCCGGTATCTAAAAATAGATCTAGTTTTGCGCTCAAATAAATATTTTCACTTCTTAAAAATTATTTAATCTCAACAAAAATAGGTTTTTAGCGTTTTAGTTTAGTGTTTTACAATTTTTCAGCTTAAGCAACCAAGACTATAATGCCGTTAAGCATACCTTAGCGGCATTATAGAGTTTGATTTTAATTTAATTTTATTGACATTTAAAAGTCTTAAATAAATCTCTTTATTACTACACTATAATGCCGTTAAATACTTTAACGTTGTTATAGCTAAGCATTATGACTCCGAGAACAAATACTACGTTAAACCTTAATGCAGCTAAAGCCACTTAGTCGTACTTAAGACTAGTAACTTGTAAGGATATTTTTTCAGCATTTTTTATTAGGTAGATTACATTGCTACAATGCCGCTTAATACAAAACATTTAAATGTAACGGCGTTCAGCTTTGAAACGTAAAAGATAGTTTAGGAAATCACATAAAAAGGTATTTATTTAGTACCTACAGAAATAAAAGAGCTTATTCAGAAATATAAATCAATCATCTAATGACCCAGTTTTATTTAATTTAAACAAAATCACTTCGTGCGGACTTACTTACGTATAATAATTAAAAATGAGATCTTAGCAAATAACTAAAAAAACTATCTTCATCTTGTAACTAATGAAGTAATGAGATCATAAGAAACAACTTAAAAATATTTCAAAAAGACCTTTTTAAATCTAAATCTTGAAATTATAGAAATAAGTAAGATACACTAATTATATTTACGTATAAAATATTCTGGCAAATAGAACATGCTTGCTCTCTGATATTAAAAAATACAAAACTAACAAAATCACTTTTGGCAACCAAAAAAAAAAGAATAATAAAAGTAAAGTGAAGATGGTTAAAAGAAACTCGCACTAAGGCCTCTGTGTGAGGTCGAGCTTTCTGAATACAACATTTATTCTCAATTTTATATCTTTTTTTTTGTTCATGTGATGAGTTACTAAGTACTAATTATTGCAAATAAGATCTTATAATAACAAAACAATACTTCCAAAAAAAACCTTCATCAATATAAAACCTTTACCCAATCATCATTCTAATTTTAAGTCGATGTTACTAACTGAATTGGACGGTGAGTAACATAAAATACTTATTTTTACTTTAAATTGCAACTATTAAACTATAAAGGTTTTTTTTTCTTTGAGATAAACTTTATTTTACATCAAAATTTTAAGAATCTACAATTATTTAAGCAAATAACGTAGTACTTATAGTGAGGTAATTCTTATTCATTAGCAGTCTTATTGTTTACAAGTTATTGTTTCATCCAATGACGTATTATATCATTGGTTTCATCAGTCTTTTCAAGGTTTCTCTTATTTCTATAATATAATTTCACAAAAAAATGACAATGCCACTAGGCTTGCTCATGGTTCTTTATTTTTCCAGAATACCTGTTTATGGATGGGAATTACGAGTATGCTGGAAAGTTTTTCAATAAGGTAATTTTTTCTTGTAGAATCTATTCCTTTTGGGTTCGAGCGGAATTTAACTTGTAAAAGATTGGGGTTCTTTAAATACCTACTTGTTATTCATGAATCTCAATGTTTTATATTCCTCATCAAAATCATTCTTGTACATTAGGTCATAATTATTACGTGTAAAACGTACTTGACACATGTTTTTTAAGTAAGCTCTTGGATGCGAATTTTGAACTCTTCTGTCGGATATAACATTTGATATGTTAAGGAAATGTGCGGGCGACAAACATTTCACAATTACTTTTCATTTATTAATTGAAGCGACTGCTTCTTCGAAGTCCCCAAAATCATAAAGTTTCACTTTTTTTTTCATGGCCAACTCAACTTGATGGTGCACTTGATCAGCACTCATAAACGTGTGCCCTGGTTCAAAATAATGCAGTGTTATCTGTTCTGTAGAAATTATTTCAGAGTTGACTAAATGGATAAGTAATGAGTATAGTAACCAATTTTTATTCTGAGCGCTGCAGTTATCGAGCCATATATGGACATTGGTAACGTCACGGTTACATAAAATAAAATGGTAGAAAGCCGTCATAATGTCCTCTTGCTTTCTGCCTGCAGTAGCATCATGCCAGATGACTGTTAGTGGCTTTAAAGTGCAACTGATTTTGCCGACTGGTGCAAAGGTCTGGTGAATACCGTAAGGCGTTGGCAAAAAATTACAGCTTTAAAGGTGTCTAATCTCGGCAACATAATAACTTTTTCTAGGTCTGCACTATAATATATCTGGGAATTATTTTGTGGCAATTTTTATGCTCACTGTAAAGCTCCCTTGCTTTTTTATACTTTTGGTGATGCTGGGCCCACTCTACAAATAATGTGCAGTCTGCGACAACCTGGTTCCCGGCATCATGCGATGTTTCTTTTTTATGCAAAGTCACACTTCACACATTTCGCACTCTTCATTACCCAGACGAGTAAAAGAAATATTCATTTTTTTTACGTGTGGCCTGTACAGTTCATTTGAAACGATTTTATCTGGGTATTTTTCACAGAAATGTTTGTGCATGTTAGTTACACTAATATCGCTTGATAAATAACGTCGCAGTGGAGCATGTTCGCGCCTGTAGTGGGGTTCTGTTGGGTGAAACGATTCAACGTGCTGAGTCAACATGGTGCTTTCCTCGTTTATCCGTAAATTGGGGGCCTATAAAAGAGTTATGCAAGATCCTGTCGTAAGGTAGTCAAAAAATATATTTTGCATACCTCAACTTTGGTGTCATCTATTTGTTTAAATGTAAATAAATGCCCTACTCGGTTTCCTCTTCGGGTCACTGGTCGTTTTTCTCTTTGGAACTGCTACTGAAGTGTGTGCTTTCACAAATAAGTGCTTTTCTCGCCACGACAAGTCCCAATACATTTTATTGATTGCTTCTCGCTGATCTTGGTTAAATTTAGAAGTACATTTCTTCAGACAAGTTTCATTGCATCCCGTTTTGACATTATGTTCTAACCTTTTTTTATTTTTGGTATCTATTTTTCGCTGAAGTAAGGGAATGTTATATTTTTTACGTTTTCGTGTTGGTTGTGATGTTTCAGGTTCCAAACTGAGTCCAACAGATTCATTGGCTTGACGTAATGTTTGATAAGCACCAACATCAATGGTGTTCCTACGATTTCGAGAAAGTAGCGACGCCGGTGTACATATCTTTATCAGCACAAACAAAATTAATAGAGTTTCTGCGTTTATTCTGCAAGGTATTGCTTTCTTGAATAAAAGGAACAGTGTCAAGAACGTCTGAAGTAAAGCTCTTAGTAATCACGGCGTGTGTAATGGGTTGTGAACCTTTTTTCTTAAATCTTCTGTTTGCTTGTGAAACTTGGGACTTCTGGCTACTCCGTTGAACTGCTTGAAAATCGTCACTTGAATCAGATGGGCGATAGTCTTTATCACGGACAGACTCGTCGGAATCAAAATCACATTGCAAGTTTAACTGCGAAGTTGTAGATGTATTTTCCATTGTAATACTAATATCATTCAGTTCAGTTACATTAAATGAGAGATCTTTTAACGGCATCACTTCGTTGCAGACTATAGCAATTTGATCTTCTGACGGCATCACTTCGTTGCAGGTTAAATCGATTTGCACATGATCTGGACTTGGTAAAGCATCAAGGCTCTGAGCAGGAGAAGAAGTAGTTTTAAAATCTTTATTCAAATTATTTAAGATTGACGAATGCACATGTGACTTATAAGTAATTTGCGTATCACAAAACTTTTCAAAAATATAAGTTGTCATCGAATAGGGCCTGTTATAATAAAGTGTATCAAAACGCTGTAGTTCGGGATCAGGACCTTTATTCCTTCTGCTAAAAGTCTCAAAGGCAACTTGCTCAATTTTGGTGTCTGTACTATGTTTCTCCTTAATCATGTCTAAAATGTTTTTGGATCTTTGTGAAATAACAGAGCGCCTGCAACAAGTTAAAAATAATGTAGGTTAACATTATCTTATGCACTTATCACTACAGTATCTTCAATAAATAGTAGGTATAAAATAAAATGACTATTTGCGAAGATTTTACTTTTAAGAAAACGATTCACATGCCATACCACAGGCTAAATAGAATTATAAGACCAAATAATGTAACATGGAAACCACCGATTGTATTTACTCTATTTATACGTGAATAAATGAATTTGAATTTGAATTTGAATTTGAAGCTATTCTGACCAGTTTAGTATTGATCATTATCCAGTAAAATAAGTTAGTGGACCTTTAATGTAGATTAATATTGTAATTAAATGAACACTTTAGAAAATATCATCAATGATACGAAACTAAAAAAATAAGTTGTTTGCGTTACGAAACCGAAACCTTTTGGACACACATAGAATTAATCTTGATCCAATCTGTATTTTACTAAACAGGTAAATAGTTATTGTAAATAAATAATGATTTTACCTCGAGTTCTTGTCAGCCATCGTAAAAATTGGCGGGAACGCGCGGAGCCAGACATGTCCTTTCCTTCCCCTTCAAATTTTTGTGGCGCACTGCTTCTTTAATCACCGGACGCGGGGCGGCCGCAGGGCAAGCGATCGAAGGTAGATGGCAGCGTTTTAGTGTAGTAATGAGGGATAACTGCATTTTTGCGATTGACGTCGTAAGCAAAATACGAGTATTTATATTTCATATTGAAAATGCCGTTATTGGCGTATTCACTACAAAATCTCTTAATAAAAACACATCTAAGTACTACGCTAATATGCCGTTAAGTGACAGTAACGACATTTTTGTCTAGTACTATCATTTAACGGCTTTTTAGCGTTGGATTTTGAATACCGTAATTTGAAACAAAGCAGAACTACAAAACCGTTAAAGTACTTTAACCTCATAATAGAGTAGGAAATTCTGTTAACGGCAATTTAGATATGCTACAGCTGGTAAAAAATATAGTTAAAATGTAAATTATAAGCCCTTAGTCACTTTTTAGTTTAGTACTGTTGCTTAACTGCGTTATAGCGTAGTAAACATATCAAACAAGGGAACTTAACGGTATTTTATATTTTTTATTTCTGGATCCATAAATAATAGAAAAATACTACTTAAGCAGAAAGATAGAGAATTTTTTTCTGATAATGGGTGGCAACAAAAATCGAAAATCGACCAGATGCGAGATAACGGCATTATAGCTTGTGGAAGACAGCCTTGTCATCGCCACAGTTGCGTTTTGTTCACTTCGGCAGTAATGGTTAACATATTTTTTTAAATTATATCAAATTATTTCTATAGCAAAATCAGATCGTATTATTAAAAAATATATATTTTACAAATCAAATTATTGTGACTACTTAAAATATGAACAATTTTCATTAATTTTAATAAAGATTTAAAAAAAGTTTGTGTTACAACGAAACAAGCATGAACGCTGTACTGATGTCGTCGGAGGGCTTCGGTCAGCGGGTAACCGACATCTGTTCGTCGCAGGTTAAGGACGAAAAATATTTTAGGAACGTCTTGAGCGGCTAGTTACGGGGTCGGATAGAAACTTTTAAAATCTTAATATTTTAATGAAAATGTTTTTTTTTTTTGTTGTGACTCGGGTCATTTATTATTACAAGCTTTATATTAGCTTGCTCTGTTCGTATGTTTCCGGTTACTCCTTTTTGTCATCAATTTTTCAAGCACTTCCTGGCATCCGATTGAGCTGAAACTTGGCACATACAACTACCGAGACATTTTGAAAAAATGATAACATGGAGCTGGTCTGATGATGGAGCCGGAAATTGGCCATAGGAACTCCTCAATCAAACAAGATAGCACCATCGTGTTTGGACTCATTGGTCATGTATTGACAAGTGCTTTGACACTAGGTAGTGTTCAGGGTCTGATGATGAAGCCGGAAGGTGGCCATGGGAACTCCTCAATCAAACAAGATAGCACCATCGTGTTTGGACTCATTGGTTATGTATTAACAAGTGCTTTGACACTAGGTGGTGTAGAGGGTCTGATGATGGAGCCGGAAGGTGGCCATGGGAACTCCTCAATCAAACAAGATAGCACCATCGTGTTTGGACTCGTTGGTTATGTATTGACAAGTGCTTTGACACTAGGTAGTGTTCAGGGTCTGATGATGAAGCCGGAAGATGGCCATGGGAACTCCTCAATCAAACAAGATAGCACCATCGTGTTTGGACTCATTGGTTATGTATTAACAAGTGCTTTGACACTAGGTGGTGTACAGGGTCTGATGATGAAGCCGGTAGGTGGCCATGGGAACTCCTCAATCAAACAAGATAGCACCATCGTGTTTGGACTCATTGGTCATGTATTAACAAGTGGTTCGACACTAGGTGGTGTTCAGGGTCTGATGGAGCCGGAAGGTGGCCATGGGAAAACCAAAATCAAACAAGATAGCACCATCGTGTTTGGACTCATTGGTCATGTATTGACAAGTGCTTTGACACTAGGTAGTGTTCAGGGTCTGATGATGAAGCCGGAAGGTGGCCATGGGAACTCCTCAATCAAACAAGATAGCACCATCGTGTTTGGACTTATTGGTCATATATTAACAAGTGCTTTGACATAAGGTAGTGTTTAGGGTCTGATAATGAGTCGGACGGTGGCCATGGGAAAACCTAATTCATTGGATTTGTGAAAGAACACATATTTAAACAAATCCTGATGCTAAAAAGTAGAAAACAAAATATAAGTAAAAATCTTTTTAAAAACAAGCTTTTAATGAACTAAAAAGTACTAAATAAAACTTACGTGAGCATAGACCTTTAATATTTTCTTAAAAGCTTGAGGCGTAAATGTCCTTCTTACACTAAACTTGAAGATAAGCCTCAAGGCTCAAGGCTCACTGTTTTTAAAAAGATTTTTACTTATATTTTATTTTTATTTAAGTCAACTAACCCATGGTTTGAGTAACAACCATGTGTGTTCCCTCATAACTTCTAAACTACTCATAATTTGACAAATGAGGTATAGTTGGAAGAGTCTTGAACGTCCGCTGGTTACAGGGTATTGTGACTGGCACCCTCTAGATGACATAGTCAAGAAATATATTTTTTTATTGAATCATTCCATTTAGGATATCAAATGTTTAATTAGCATATTCCAATGAAATATATTAAAATTCCCCAAAAAAAAAAATAAGTTATAAAACTAAAACCCACCTACAACAAACAAGTTTTAGTCACAATTAAAAAAGTTTTATAACTTCATTTTTATTAATATGACGTGATTACGATGTGTAATTAATTTAATTTAATTTCAAACAAAACCTAATAGAACAGAACTGTTTTCAGAACGCCCCTTTCGACGATCCGCTAAACTTTGAGAAAAAAGTGCCGTCACATCGCAATCGCAACAGCACATCTGTTGCCGTCTGCGTAAAATGGCTGCATTTCAGAAATGACGTGTCAGTGCAAATCATTGAGTGGATGCAGCTTTTGAAGCATTTTGGAGCTGAGAAGGTGTTTATGAATGTCGTCAGGGTATGTGTCTTCGACCATTAACCAAATGTTGTCTATATCCTTAGTTTTTGGTACCCTAAACCTGTAAAATTATTTTGTATACGACGACACAACTTAGATGTAGCATAAATTCGTTAAGTTAGGATTAAAATTGCATTTATTCATTTAAATCTTGCGGCTGTATTTGGATAAAACGTTACAAGTTATTGCATTTTCGTAATAGTACATTGTGATACTAGTGTGCTCTTTTGGATATTACAGTCGAGGCGGTATTATTACGATAAGGTAGCTGAGAGTGTAATCTCATACGACGTTTTTCAACACACTTGCGAGGAAAAACACAGACTTGTTGTAAGAAGTTATGCTACTAATGTAGCATAACTTCTTACAACAAGTTTGTGTTTTTGTAATCTAAATGTTGCATCTCTATAATTACGTTAATACGTAATTATAGAGATGACACATTTAGATTTATATAGTTCAACTGACCTTTGTTGCCAGGTGCCACTGTCCGGAGCATCGTTAAAAACTTTTCTACGTCAGTTCGTGACGACAATACTTTAAATTTTGTGTTTTTGATAATACATAATTAACCACACAACGAAAACAATAACAAATATTTATGGAAAATGGCGCGTTGGCTTTGTTTTTACGCAGGTGTAAATAAAAGCATTGGCTAACCCGCTAAATAGCCTATATTAAAAATGTAATAAACACAAGATAGTGTTTTGAATAAGCTAATTAAGTAAAGATTGAAAAAAAAAATGTTTACAAAACGCCCCTGGCCCTTGGCCCCTGGTCAAAACGCCCCTGGTTTGCCTATAGCACAGATATTATAATACTACGTAGGCACAGATATTAATATAATAACCAAAGCGAACTGGGCTTGTATTACCGTTACCACAAAAATACGTGCATTTTTGGTATTTTTCCACTGTATGAAAGTTTCGTAGGCCGCTAGATATTTATCTCAGATTTTGGTGGCAACAGGCTATCACTCGCGTTTCGTGCTTCGATTAGTATTTCCGGCGGGGTCAAATCTACGTATTGCTCTTCTTCCAGTGAAGTCGACATTTTTGAAAATAACCAAACCACTCAAAATGTTACCAAATATTCGTATGTATGGAAAATAGCGCTCTGGTTTTGTTTTTCGCGCGCCGCGCTAGCAATGCGCGTGCAGGTGTAAATAAACGCACTGGAAAATCCGCTAAACAGCCTATGTAATAAACACAACTTAATGTTCTGAATAATCATCTGCATCTTATCCTTTTCCCTAGTACTTACTATATTGGGGTCGGCTTCCAGTCTAACCGGATGCAGCTGAATATCAGTATTTTACATGGAGCGACTGCCTATCAAAACATTATGGTAAATTATGCAGTGAAAAATATAAAAGTACTTAAGTAATTTCATTGAATATTAAGTACTTAAGTTCATTTTTATCATTTTATTTATTTACACAGAAGGCATCAAAAAGGCATGAAGTCTTTTTGATGAGATTTAATTAAAAAAGAGCATATCTCTGCTCTTGTGAAAATAGAGAATGCTTATTTAATATTATAGGATAGCCCATACTAATTCCATGTAATTATAATATCCCACTGACCTGCCCGTGGGTTTTTTTTTTCATAACTAATCGCCCATGATTTGCTTATGGCATTAAAAAGTTTCACCAAAGTCAATTTCTATATATGTATGGAATTAGTAAATACTATAATGGTAACATGCTATGTGATGTTGCCATGATAGTACTTACTAATTCCATACCTACTGCCATGTCATTACTCCGATTACTAATAGTTATCTGTGGCGCACATTACCGCACTAGTGCCGTAATGTAAAGTAAAAAGCACGCTTCCATAATACACTGCATTATGGACCTAAAAGCGGGTCAATAAGTCTACTTTACGAGCAAGTGTGTTGAAAAGATCATTTTCACCTAAAGCAGTAATAAAGATTGGAGATTTCGAAGACGCACTCAGTTCGGATGGTGATCGGTTTTACGAATTTTGCCGATGCTACATCTAAGTTGTGTCGTGTCGTACTGTACCTACTCATCATTATGAACAAGTTTTACTATAGGACACCAACCACGTTCCCTGTTGAAATCAGTTTAATAATACGTTTTTTAAAGTCCATAGAGGTATGAGGAATAAAATGTAAAGTTGAGGAAGACTCAATAGAAAAGAGAGACAAGAGACAGGTCTGTTGGCGTTGTAGACGACACAAGTCGATTAAAACAGGTCTTAACGTTACAGTTGCACCCGAAAGCCAGAAAGGTTCTCAAATACTATGAAGACGAAGGCTTCGCGATAGTCACGGAGGTGTCGCACCCGCCGCAAGTGTCAGGGTTCAAGCAGGACCGAGGGTCGCGGGACTTCAGAGATATGAGGAGAGAGTTGCTGCCCCTTAACGACTGCCTGTACCGCAGCATAGGGCGACACGACTGGCTCGCGGTAATTGATCTAGATGAGATCATTGTACCGGCTCCGTGAGTTGTACTTTACTATGTATAGCTATATCATTATCATCATTGGCAGCCTCCTTTTGTGCCATGAGTCCTCTTGATCTGTGCGACTCTCACCCCAGGTCTTTCCCGCTATCTTCTATATACCTATATATATTGAATGGTTCGGCATTAAACAAACTGCTTTGCCTTTTTTACCCGACGGGCCCAGAAGGAGGGTAATGTTTTTTGAGAGTATGTATGTATGTCTATTTCTTTGGCATGCTCTGTGACCTAAACGGCTTGATGGATTTTAAACATAATGAGGTGTCGCTAGGTTCGTCTTAATTGTGGGAGTGACATAGGCTATAATATGCAAACGCTTGCTGTTATGTGAAATGCCTCGGCACTATGTAAAAGTCCATAAAATCCAAATTATCCTAACATCTCTATAATTACGTAATTCTAGGTGTAGCATTTATGTTCCTACAACAAGTCTCTTTTTTCCTCACAAGTGTGTTGAAAACGTCGCTCGTATGTTAAGCGTGTGCATTGATCATTTACACACTCGAATCCCTTACTTAACAAATAATACCGCCTCGAGTATAATGACCAACATAGCACACTAGTATCATAATGTACGCCTATTACCACGCCCTCAAGAATATTTAATTTATCGCATAATTATTCAAAATTTTGAATAGAAAAACACCTTAATTTACAAAATTTTAGTGATTTAAAGACGCGCTGCTTGTTTGCAGCATCTGGGGAAGAATTTACAACGCGGGGCTTGTCAGCGTCACTGAAAGGGTTAAACAACAAATGTATTTGCAATTTTCCAGAGGAGGTACCTGGTTTGACCTGATAAACAATCAGACGGCAGCCGCAGCAGCCGAACCGGACGGTTTGCCGTTCGATTCCATGATCTACCCGAACTATTACGTACTGGACGGCGCTCAGAAGAACCTAGTGGCTCCGGCGAAGACCCGCATCTTGGCTCACACTTGGAGGACAAAGAATCCCAATCCGCCTGGTAAGTTGCATTTAGGAAGAAAGAAAAGCAAAAATCAATTTAAAAAAATCAATCATCATAATCAAATGATCAATCAAATCAAATCAAATAAAATCAATCATCGTTATTATTCTCTTGCCTCCTCTCGTGCGTAGCCCAGCCCAGTTGTCAAAAACTCGCACATACAAACTGGGTTGGTTCAGCTCAGCCCACAGATGTCGCTCGGAAGGATTATTTTCTATGATAAGTTACAAATTGTACAGGAATAAACGAGAAAGACAATAATATCGGATGTTCCACATCTGACAATATTTCGAGTCGGAATGTTTTATTTAATGTATTTGGTCCGAAAACGCGTCCGCGTGTGTTTAATTTTTAGATTTTATTGAATTAGGGAATGTTTATCCCAATTTATTTGAGGTCGGCGCATCATGTCTCAGGCTGAGTCCTGAGTAACGGCGCACTGCGCAGGCGGATTTATCAGACTGATGTCTAGTGGGTGTCCTGAGTGTCGGCGCACCGCCGTAGTTTGTTGTTATGGCACTGCCATTGCCATAGCAACGAACCCAAAGACATGGCATTGTAATAACGTCCTGTCAGAATATCAACGATTAATTCGTGTTTTTGAGCGCATTTTTCCAATATAAAGTGAAAATTGGTGCTTTCGAATGATACTCATTGTTAGTGTATGGATAACATAGTAATCAATTAGTATGAATTTGATTTTTCGATCTCTTACGTATATATATATGAATGATAACTTTATATGAACGTACGTGTTCATATAAAGTTATCGCGGCATGTATATTGAGAAACTTCAAATGCGCCGTGAAATGCGCGCGCCCGCTCGCACTTTGGGCAAGTTCGAACATCTCGAACATTTGTTTTATCCGCCGTTCATTCCGCCTGCGCGGTGCGCCGTCACTCAGGACTCAGCCTTATACTTCTCTATTAGTCTTCATCTCGGCTCTGTTTGAATGCCCCTTTGGTCTCGTGGTCGCAAGCGCGAGTGCTGAGCGTGGGGTCCTGGGTTCGATTCCCGGGTCGGGCAAAGCGTTAATAGATAAATAGATAAAACGTTTTTAATGGTTTTTTCTATTAGGAATTGCTCAGTAACAGCCCGGAGTCTAGATTTGTGCCCGGTTGATGGCGATAGGCTCGCCTTCTGTAACATGGGTCTTAAACCAAACTGGCAAAATGTAATTGAATCATAATAGGTATACCTCTGCCTAACACTTCGAAGACTACATGTTGTGCTTTGTTTTGGCTGTCTCCAGGTTATAACGTGAAGTCCTTTTTCAACGTAGCCTCAGTGACGGCCATGCACAATCACAGCCCAATTGCCTGTAAGAACGGTTGCAGGAACAGAGTGATGGACAATGGACCTGGCAGGATGCTACATTTCAGGGCGAAGTGCGCCAATGGTCAGGACGACTGCGAGCAACTGCATGACGTAGTCAGGGATAACATCCTCGATGAATGGAGAGCGCCTGTCTTGAGCGAAGTTAAGGAAGTACTGGCTAAACTAGGATTTGAAGCTCTAGAGTGATTTATTGCTTGACTAGCTGACCCGACAGACGTCGTCCTGTCCAAATTTCAGTAATGTATTAAATATTCCAATAAATAATGAAAAAAAAGTATGTTCAGTTTTTCCCGAATTTGACGTTTTTGAACTTTTCCATAAAATAATTTGTTAACAAACCAAACAATTCAATTCATTTATTCAATAACAATTTACATCGTGTCTGAATTTTTATAACTAAATATTATAAGAAACATCATGCATGCAATCTATATTTAAATCATTCCAATAATCCAAATTTCATTATAATCAAAATAATAATAAAACTAATTAAAAAATAAGTATGAAAATAAATGTCATAATAGTCAATTCTTAAGATTCAATAAAATTTTCATTTCAAAACAATAAAATTATGTTACTTTCGACTTTTGTATTAATTTATAATTCATCAATAGAATATAGACACTTATTTAACAAGAACTGTTTGAGCTTATTCTGAAACCCACTTGTATAGACTAGACTTTTAATTTCTGTCGGCAGTGTATTGAACATTTTAATGACTTGTGTTGGGCGGTATGCTTTACAACATTCAGGTGAGTCACTTGCTTCAACTGGAGATCTTTTCTTCTTGTACTCTCCCTTTTTTGCCTTTCATCTTCAGTCTCATATTCAAAGATATATTTTTTTAAGTGACTAAGTAGGACCATAATGTACAAGCTTGGGACTGTCAATACCGTACCGACACCGTAGTGCTCAAGTTTTTCTAGCAGTAATTTATGATCCACTGTGTCAAATGGTGAACTTAAGTCTAAGAAAAGCCCAGTTACTTTCTCTTTGTCTTCCAATCTGCTAACTACGTCCTTAATTAGAGTCGATATTGCGTCCTGTGTCCCAACGTTTTTCTGATAACCAAATTGTCTTCTACTTAACACTCTATTTAGGTTGAAATGTCTGAGTAATCTAGTTTTAATTAGCTTTTCAAGAATTTTTGAGTGAATAGGTAGTAATGAAATGGGTCTGTACATCTTTGGGTCTGTTTTAGATCCTTTTTTGTGTACAGGTATTATTTTGGCTATCTTCAGTTGATCTGGAAAAATTCAATAAATCAACAAACAAATCAATAAACAACAAATCAATTTCAATTTGTTTGTATATAATGTCATTTTATGAAATAGTGATTGATTGGGGCCAAGGCTTGCATAGTAGGTACTTTCTCAAATAATGCGCGGAAATTCAAACTGAGTAAGGAAATTAAATAAAAATACCAGAATCAATGAGGAATAACGATAATTTTTCATGCAGCAATATTTTCATTTTTTCTTCTTCTTTACTTTAAACCTCCTTGGTTGCCATGTGTTGAAATAAAAAGTTCGTTCCATTTTTTAATAACACGACAGAAATGAGTGTTCATAGTAATTTATTTGGCCGCTAAACACAACTTATGGATTTTCATAGTAAATAACATTGCCGGCCATATTCACTTGTTTTTGACCAGTACAGCAATGTAGATTTATCTCGAAGATGGTTGTCAAAATAATGCTCGAATTTCCAAGCAAGTTTGAGAAAATACAATATTGTCAATAATATGTAAATCAAATAGAAATATAATTTTAAATAATATATTAACGAAAAAACAAAAATTATGTTCTCCACAGTAATCGTATTTTTTTTTAACTGCTGTTTGGGGCCGCTTATAATAGTAGATTGTTGCATCGAGCGCAAAGTGACTCACTTTAGCAAGGTGCCTAATCTACTTTCCTTTCAACTACCAATGTACTTACCGTGATAAAATATACCTACTCAAGTTAATGAAAACAAAGTTATCCCGCGGCTTTTGCGGCAAAAGGTTTGACTTGACTTGACTTGAGTTGACTCAAGTTGACTGGAGTTGACTTGAGTTCAGCTCAACTCGGCTCATTTCAGCTCAATTCAGCTCAACTCAGCTCAAACAGACAGATAGAGCCGGACACACGCGCTTTAGTAATAGGGTACCGTTTTACCCTTTGGGTATGGAACCCTAAAAACAGTGCATTAATGAATAACAAACAGTGCAAGAATGAAATTTCATAAAACCTTACTGCACTGTTTTGGTTCTAAGCAAAAAATTCGTCCTTTGTGTTCGGTTTTGTAGTGAATAATGATAACATTACTACGTAGTTGAAAGATATGGTATATATTTTCATAGTAACTTTAATAATATTAAAGATATGATATATATTTTCATAGTAACTTTGCCGGTCGCATCGTCATTTGTTTTTGACTAGTACAGCAATTTCGATTTATCTCAAAGTAGGTTGTCAAAATAATGGTCGAATTTCCAATCATGTTTGAGAAAAAACGTTTTTTTTTATCATATGAGTTATGTTCGTGTTGGGACCTTATGAGTATCGTGGTTGGAGGAGATAAATGAAAATCGTGTGTATCAGATTGTCTATTCAGATGACCAATAATATTAAACACAATGACGCGCCTTATATAAGTTACACAGTACAAGTTATTGCCACGGCGCTAGGAAAACGACTGGCCGCTAAACCTAATGCGCGGGGAACATTGCGTTTTCCCCAGCTAGCATTTCTGCTACCTGGAGTCCCTACAGTTCTGTAAATATTACAGTAACTTTCTAGGTCCATATCCGAAGCATCTGTATAATGAATCGTAAAGTCACCATCTTCTTCTAAATCTTCTTCATCTTCTATCTTAATTTTCTTATGCTTTTTTTTTTCGTTTTATTTCGATGCATTTGTTTTGTCTGTCAGATTTTATTTTTTAGTACCTTGTAAAGTGAAGTGTGCTGGTCGTCTCATTTTATGTCCTCTAAAAATATCTTTGTTAAAGGAGGACCGGACAAAATGGTCCTCATGACCAATAACAACCAGACCTATGTCATTAGAGAGGCATTTTAATATAGAGCAACAATTACTATGGCGGCTGTTTTGAAATCGCTGTGTGAAAAAAGTTGTGGCGATGTTTCGCAGGACGGACCTAGACGCTATATTATCGGAACACTTGAATATTAATCATTTCTAGTGGTCTAGTTTGAATATTTTCAAATGTTTGCGATGATAATACAATGATGTCAATAATATGGTACCATCCAGCTGATCTGATGATGGACCTGGACGCTAGATAACGGAACTCTTGAACAGCTATTAGTATACCCACCGAGTGTGGGTTCATTAGATGTGTCTCAACGAGTCCTGTTCATTTTACCAGATGACGAGGACCTGATGACTGACCTGGACGCTAGATAACGTAACTCTTGAACAGCTATTAGTATACCCATCGAGTGTGGGCTCATTAGATATGTCTCAACGAGTCCTGTTCACTTTACTAGATGACGAAGACCTGACGACTGACCTGGACGCTAGATAGCAGAACTCTTGATTAGCTTTTAGTATACCCCATCGAAAGTGGGCTCTTTAGATGAGTCTCAACGAGTCCTGTTCATTATTCCTGATGATGACGATGACCTGGACGCTAGATAGTGTGAACTCTTGAATAGCTACTAGTAAGTTATATAGGTAGGTGTACCTAAGCTCATGTATCTTAACGATTTCAAATAAAAAACGTTTAAAGTCTTTATACAAAACTAAGTAGAAAAATAAAAAGTTTTATAATAAATACATACTATACTGTCCTCAAAAAACGTATTTATGCGCAAAAAAGATATTTATGTGCTAAAAGTGAATGACATGCTCGCTGTTGGTATTCATTTGGTGTTCATCAATATTCTTCGAACAACTGTTTTAACTAAATATGGAAGAACATCACAATAATTGTGTTATGTGTCGACGCGGACTTCATAACGGAAGGTTTCAGCGTCACCTTTTGCGAGAAGACATCCGTCAAAATCTACCTTCGTTTGCAGCTTACGTGCTAGAAAACGCTGAATTGGAGGTTTGCTCATGTTTCAGGCATTTAGCCATCACGCCTGTATTTCTTATTCCTATCCCCTTAGATAGTCGGTAGAAGTGTAGTAATCAAAGAACACTTACATTTCGCCAGTAATGATTAAGTTCCATGTAATATGGGGCGGGCCTATTGCCATTAACGAGGCTCTAGGCTACTACTGAGAAATTCAGATAAGACATTGAAAAATCAACCTTCAATGTTCTGGTTTTTTTCAGGTTGAATTCAATGGTACGCGTTATGTTTGTCATCGCTGCTGGCAGAGAGCTCGAAATGCTATAGCGTTACCCGTGCATGAAGAGCCGAATATTTTAGAACCTGCAGCTATGTCCCTTCATGTTCGAGATTACAGAAGGGCACCCAATACGGCGAGTCATTGTATTTATATGAACTGCCAAAACGAAACTCGTCGTCGTATACCGGAACCAATTAAGATATATTTACTGCAAAACTATAAATTGTACGTACCAGAATCTGCTCGAGTATGTTAAGAACACTTGAATGGCAATGTTTGGGATCAATTACCAGATTTTTGTGTGATGTTAAATGATTTCACTAGTGCTTATTTCACAGATATTTGTGATATGTTGTTAAAAGCCGTCCAGAATAGAACTATATTAAACTTCGACACAACAGGTGCTATAAGCGATGAAGTCATGCATTTTTGGACCGGCCGTAATAACGAACAATTTCAATTGATTCTGCATGAAACGCCAAGTTTAAATGAGAGATGCAGAAATCCTAGATTAGCAACTGGTGAGACCAACGTAAGAATAGCTACTCAATTCCACATGTCTGAGCGAAGTGTACGAAGAATAATTAAAATCGTGAGAGACTGCCTTACAAATGAATATGTCCCTAATCACCTGGGTTTCGACCATATTACCAGAAATAATGTTCTACAAAGGAACTTGACGATACCTAAAGGACTATTCGGTGACTAAGGCCATTATCATTTGTGATGGTACCTACGCCTATATTCAGAAAAGTACAAACTTTTTATTCCAACGTCTATCATACAGTTTACACAAATACGACAATCTGCTAAAGCCATTCTTAATTGTGTGTACGGATGGATACATCATAGACGTTTTAGGGCCTTTCTCTGCTACCACGTATGATGCAACTATTATGTCACGTACCGTAATTGATGAAAGCGGCGTATTTAACTGGTTTTTCCAAGAAAATGACGTCATTATTCTTGACAGGGGTTTCCGTGATTCTGTTTCAGATCTTGAGTCCTGTGGGTATGCAATAATAATGCCCCCCACATAACTCAGGTCTGAAACACAATTGACTACGGAACAGGCCAATTACTCTAGGCTAGTAACCGTATGCCGTTGGACCGTAGAAGTGGTGAATGGGCGAGTCAAGCGTGACTATAAATTGTTTACGTCAAGATTATTTTAATACCACATTACGTAACTTATTCCCAGATTTTAGAATAGCCTGTGCTTTAATAAACGCTTTCCACATCCCTATTGCTGATAATACGAATGCAGTCGCTATATTGGATTCCATAAACGGAAGGATTCATTCACCAAATCAACTATATGATTACGTCATATAGTTGACGACTTATGACAGGCGTCTAAATAGACAAAAGTGTATTTTAATAGATTAGACGCAAATGACCCTCAAATGCAAGATTTTCCCCGACTTACAGAGAACGATATAATTATGTTAGCATTAGGATCATATCACTTAAAACTCGCGAAGTCAAACTGCGGAGAACATATTAATGACGGTCTATACCTTATTGAAGTATATCGAGATGACGCTCTCACCGATTCAAATCGTTACGACATGCCACCAAATGCATGGCTATTAAGAGTCCGTGTCCAATCCAGGCATGTTAGAGCAAGAACGTACTACAGTTATGTTTTAGTCAACAGAAGTCAAGAAGGCATGGATGCAATAAATCAGTATTATTGTAGCTGTTTGACTGGGCGACGCACTGTGGGCAGCTGCGCACACATAATCTCAGTTGTATGGTATTTGGGATTTGCCAGACATCGCCCTTTCAGGGGTCCTGCTGAGAACTTGTTAGATGTAATTATGGATGACGGTATTTAATTACTGTTTACTCTTTGTACTTTTTTTTGATTTCCTAAATATATATTTACATGAAAATAACAAAATAACGTAACTTACGCAACTTCACAATAACTTTTATACCATTCCCCCTCTAAAAAGCTTATTTTATTCACTGAAAACAGTGAATAAAAAGCACTTTTAATCACTGCTTTGGTGTTTGAATTTAGAACACACCAATATATTCGAACTCCATCTCAATGCTATACCATCTCCTATTTGATTTTCGAACAGGAGTTTAGCATTAGAATAATAGTATATTATGCAATTAGTGAATAAAGGACGGATTTAAAGCGAGGGCCATAGGTGAATCACGAGCAAGTGAAGGATTCTAACGACTGAATCACGACCGAAGGGAGTGATTCATGATGATTGAATCACGACCGTAGGGAGTGATTCAAGTGTTAGAATCCTGAACGACGCGAGCGATTCATGGCCCTCGATATAAATCCGTTTTATTCAAGAGTTGCATACTATACTTTATACCATGACTACGAGAAAAAAAACATGCAACTTCGAGTATGTTGTTATGTCAATTTTATGCCTTGTTTTTATAGTACCTACACCGTAGCATAGAATACATACTCCATAAGGTCGATGACTTCTTTTTCTTCGACAACTCATTAAAATAGGAAAACAGACTGAAAATTTGGTCAGCTTGATTTTCATTTTTCCATTTACTCAAACAAACAAACTAACTCACACTCAAACTCATCGTAGGCTTTGATGTAAACCAGCCGTGATTTGTTGGTTAGCAAGCTTTCTACTATATCGGCCGCCCTCTCTTTCATAAACTCAGGTGTTAACACATCTTCATCATTTGAAAACATTTTCAATCGATTTATTATTAAGTAACCCTAAACTTTTTGTTCGTACAACTTACAATATTTAAAATAGCGCCCATTTACTAATGACAGCAAAGAACACAAAACAGTTTTAATTCTAATGCTAAACTCCTGTTCGAAAATCAAATCGAATAGGAGTTTGGATATCATTGAGATGGGAGTTCGAACGAATTGGTGTTCTAAATTCAAACACCAAAACAGTGATTAAAAGTGATTTTTATTCACTGTTTTCAGTGAATAAAATAAGCTTTTTAGAGGGGCATGGTATAAAAATTATTTTGTGTTCTTTGCTGTCATTAGTAAATTGACGCTATTTTAAATATTGCAAGTTGTACAAACAAAAAGTTTAGTGTGACTTTTCAAGTGATGAAGATGTCGAAAATCTGATGATTGGCCTGGAAGGTTGATAAAAAAAATCTGAAATTCCACCTAAGCTCTCTTGTTTGCTGTTCGAAAATAGTATATTATGCAACTCTTGAATAAAACGGATTTATATCGAGGGCCATGAATCGCTCGCGTCGTTCAGGATTCTAACACTTGAATCACTCCCTACGGTCGTGAGTCAGTCATCATGAATCACTGCCTGCGGTCGTGATTCAGTCGTTAGAATCCTTCACTTGCTCGTGATTCACCTATGGCCCTCGCTTTAAATCCGTCCTTTATTCACTAATTGCATAATATACTATTTTCGAACAGCAAACAAGAGAGCTTAGGTGGAATTTCAGATTTTTTTTATCAACCTTCCAGGCCAATCATCAGATTTTCGACATCACATACAATGAATAGGAGTCGTTATCGTCATCAGGTAAAATGAACAAGACGCATTGAAACACATTTAATGAGCCCACACTCGATGGGTTTACTAGTATCCATTCAAGGATTCCGTTATCTAGCGTCCAAGTCAGTCATCAGGTCCTCGCGTCATCAGGTAAAATGGACAGGACTTGCTGAGACACATTTAATGAGCCCACACTCGATGGGTTTACTGGTAGCCATTCAAGGGTACCAGTATACTGTTATCTAACGTCCAGGTCAGTCATCAGGTCATCGTCATCAAGTAAAATGAAAAGGACTCTTTGTGACACATCTAATAAGCCCAAACTCGGTGGGTTTACTAGAAGCCATTTAAGAGTTCGGTTATCTAGTCCAGGTCCTTTATCAGACCATGGTACCAAGTTATTATATTACCATCGGAATGCATACATCAGGACCATGCAGGTGTCCAAGTCAGTCATCAGGTAAAATGAACAGGAATCGTTGAGACCCATCTAATGAGCCCACACTCGATGGGTTTACCAGTAGCTATTCAAGAGTTCCGTTTTCTAGTTTCCAGGTCAGTAATCAAGTCCTCGACATCCGGCTCCTTTTTCTTCTAAGTTTAAATACCTATCTTCTAAAATAGCAACTTTCGAAGTCCGTAGCAGTGGTGATTTAGAGGAGCTTGCAAGACAATTAAGTGTTAAAGAATCGTCTTGTACAAGTTGGATTGGGGCACGGTCGTTCAAGTCTGAATTAGGTGACATTATTTCAGATAGAGTTGCTTTTAACTGAAATAGTTCCGAGCTTGATGAGTTAGTAAAATGCGTAAAAACGGCTTTTTTTTTTCGTCACTTTTAATTATTATTTTTTTCATTTTATTTACTTAATATATCTTTCTTCTTTCTCTCTCTTTGTTGGCTTTTTCATCTTCCTTCTGTTTCAATCTTTCAATGAAGTCCTGATGCGTTATCACCTCTGCACTTGCGGAATTTTGCCTTCTTTCTCTTGACATTTTCAAAACATATTTTCTCCGGAGTTTGACTTAACGACGCTCGGCAAAATGGTGAGTGGAATCGAGTTTAATTTAAGAGTTAATTTTGGAACCTACGAGCGAGTGTTTGATCTTTCGATAACTTTTCTGGGTGCCTTCCATCTTCTGGGTCTAATTTGGGTTCCGGTACAGCATTTCTGTAAAACTGATAGTTTCCGCTCTTTTCGAAATTGTTGTTGTGCAACTTCGACTTACGACCACACTCACCACGACGATTAATAGTAATTTGTCAAAGACGAGGATTATTTCGGAAACCTTCGATAAATTCTGTTAGCGGTTCATGCGAACAAGTGCGGAAATCAGTCATTTTAACTAATTAAATTAAGAATTTTCTGAACCAACAAACACCTTATTTTCGTGTGTTTAGTGACTAACCCTATGCCTGAGAGATATTTCTCTAATTTCCCGAACATACGAGATAACCAACGTATAAAAAAATATGCTTAGAGATCAGGTCCTAAAAAGTATTTATCGGATTTATTGCCTAGAACAGAGGTTCCCAAACTTTTTTTTCTCGTAGACAGACCACTTTCAAATTTTGCTGGTTTCGGTGGACCCTTGCTGCTAAATTTCGACAATATACGCAAAATTTGTCGAAAAAATTTTTAGAAAAAAAAGGATAGTTATATAAATTTTTCGTGCTATTTGTTAGGATTGCATGAAAGCGCAGCTTCTAAAAAAAATTAAGCCATAAAAACATGCAAAAAGTATCATATAACAGTGCATCAAGATGCCCCGCATGATAACATTTGATCCTGAATCATTTCATCAGCTGATATATACCGGTGCTTATAATGTTTAAATCTAGAGGTAAAAACCCGATTGATCTTTTTCCTATTGCGTTTACTGTGCATTTGTCATTAGAACATTTTCTTATTTCATCTGCACTGTATAAAAAATTGGATAATATAATGTTCGACAATATAGGTTATGAGATAATTACATCGTCAAATACAATGAGTAATTACGGTTTCTACTGGTCGATATATATATCAGAATCATTAACAAGCAGAAAAAACCAGGCGAATAAACATGTCGAATCTCAGAAATCTGAAACGTTCCTCCGGCCTGCAACCCTTTACAAAACAGTCGCGACGAAATTTTCAATGGCAAATGGCATAATCTGTATGCGCATTCGGGCGCACTCACCAGGCGTTGACTTGAGTCATTGATACTGAGAACAATTGTTTCCAAACATCACCACCTTGTCTCTTAGCATTAGAAATAGCTTCTCGAATTACATCACCTGTATCATGTGGTTCGCATTTACTCGCATATTTTGCGACATAATAGCACCTTGTCTCTTAGCATTCGGAATGGCTTCTCGAATGACATCACCTGTATCATGTGGTTCGCATTTACTCGCATATTTTGCGACGTAATAGCACCTTGTCTCTTAGCATTAGAAATAGCTTCTCGAATTACATCACCTGTATCATGTGGTTCGCATTTACTCGCATATTTTGCGACGTAATAGCACCTTGTCTCTTAGCATTAGAAATAGCTTCTCGAATTACATCACCTGTATCATGTGGTTCGCATTTACTCGCATATTTTGCGACGTAATAGCACCTTGTCTCTTAGCATTCGGGATGGCTTCTCGAATGACATCACCTGTATCATGTGGTACGCATTTACTCGCATATTTTGCGACGTAATAGGCTACAGCGGTGACACCACCACTCGGTTGGACGTCAATATTCCCCTTCGATAGTCCTAAAAGAACTGGATTTTACCATGGTTGTTGTTGTGACCATGGTTTCACTTGAGAAAAGAACTTTTCAATAAACAGAATCGTCCGTTGTTAGCAAGTGCTTCATCTGGCCCTAGACAAACTGTGTTGTCACTTGCTCGCTTTGGAAAACCAAATCTACAACTAGCTTGGCGGTATTTTTACATGTCGCTGTGTGTTTATGAATTTGTAAATCCTCGACAAATTTACGCAACGTAGTCTTATGATTTAATGAACATGAAACCACCTTTTCAAATACGGCAATTCCTTCTGGAGTAGAGAATTCCGGAACATTACTACACCAGACCAACATAATATGCAGATGTGTGCTACCGTGGTTTTGAAATTCCACTCGGAACCAAAAGTCTGCAATAGGACCACCCAAGCAAACATTATTTCTCTTTCTCTCTAGATTCAAACGCTCCGGGAATGACAGGCGTTCGGCGTCATCGATGTTACCTCCATCGGCGATTAGCAAGGCTTTTAACATATCTGACCAATTTAAATCATTGCAGGAAAATGTCAGAAACCATGTGCCGGCCCTAAAGTTCTAACCATTGCAATTAATTCCGAGCAACATTTCTGCCAATATGATGCCGATCCTCGAATATTTCTTATAGTGCGATGCATGTTATCCACAAGTCCCTGTGGTGTTTGCTCTCCATGACGTTCTCGCATCCTACATGACACAGTTACACGAATATATTCAACAATGGATATAGCATAAAATAAATAATCATTTCTGTTGAACCTCTTGTCTACACTTATTACCCGGTTTTGGAAGTATTCAAGGGCAGGGAAGCATTGTCTCTTTCCTCGCCAAAGCTATTTTTGTCATTTGGAAAAAGAAAATACCAATACAATTCAAATTCAAGGGTGGTGCAGTTTCCTTGTGATGGTGACCAATCTCATTGTAGCATCTGTTGAAGGGCTATTCATATTTACAACACTTTCTAAATTAGATACGTTATCATCTGTTTTGGAGCATACTTGTTGCTTCGATATAAATGGTGCCCGAGGAATCATTGACTGGTAAATGAAAATTCTTGGGAGTGATTGAATGACTGGTGTTGCTGTTTGGAGGGGATTACTAGTTTGTATTATTGGTCGGACGGAATCGTTTGGTGTGAATGTTTGACTCTCTGGCCTTACTATTGTCGATAGTTGCAATACGGGCGCAAACGATTGTATTTGGGTGTCTCGAGCTATAACTAATGATGTTAGCGGGAACACATTAAGATTATCCTGAAAGTTTCCTTCTGCAGGCGTAGCATGGCGCTTTCTATCTCTACGAAGAATAGACAAAGCTTTTTCTATACAAAGTGACAGTTCGTTTCTTCATTTTTGACATCCACCGTAGAAATCTTTCTACAATCTGTCATTTTGTCTTTCATTTCTAACGATCCTTGTCTAGGTCTTTTTATATGTAGACTGTTTCGGAAGAAAGTTTTCTATCCTTACTGTCAAAATCACACTGACAACCGATAAATCCTATGATAAAACAAAGAATTCTGAGTCGAATTATGTAAAAGAGTGAATTTCGTAAAAAGTGCAGTTGACTCTTTCTATTTTGCTGCCGTCTCTTACTGTCTACTGTCTACAGGAAACGTCATTTTTGTCTACTCTTCCGTCGACAAAACGGTGCTCATGCTACGCCTGCTGGTACTTTATTTGGCGACACAAATAAATTGCGACGTAAATTGGCATGCAAATCGTCCAGATCACTAAATCGCATGCAACAAGCCGTGCCCAACCGCTTATGTTTGCATCTGGGTATTTGACTTTTAGTGCGATTTCGTTATCGCACATAAATTCTAAAAAGACGAGTGTAAGTTTCTTCTGCTTTGTTGGGCAGTAAAGTATAAATTACCGGTACTATATTTGTAAATTTCTGTTAAAATAGGTGGTTCAATGTAATATACATATAATACTTTTTGGTTAGCGTAGTAGCGTTAGGCCATATAATGTTTAAAAGCTTTGTACTGTCTGGTATTCACTTGTTAACGGAGCCTAGAAATGGCTGAACAATAAAAGTCGTTTTATCTTTAAACACCGTTGTTTTGCTTCAATTCCTATCAGGTTACGGGCCCAGTCACTAATCCTGTATCTGTGAGCAAAACAAAGGGCCAAATACTGCTTTCGTCGAAAAAAAAACTGTCGGTATCGGCACGGAGCACCCGTGACGTTAGGCCAGCAGGAAGAAAAATTACTTGTTTCATCAAGGAGAGGACGAGCAGGAAGTAAGCGTGACGATGGAGGAAAACCTTAGAGCTCCTGGCTCAATAAAGCTGGAGGGAGCATCAAATTGGAATTTGTGGAAATTTCAGTCTGTCATTCTGCTACGGAGTCAAGACTTACTAGATGTGGTAGAAGGCAGAAGTGTAAAGCCGGAGGCGGCAGCTGATAAGCAAACGTGGGAGAAAAAAGACGCAAGAGCCCAAACGTGGCTTGTGACAAGAATGTCAGAAAATGCGATGATGCATATCATAACTTGTACTACGTCTGCGGAGATGTGGAGGAAGCTGGCTAGTGTTTATGAACAAAAGTCGGAAACTAGCATTCATATCGTACAACAACGTTTCTTCCAATATAAGTACGAGGAAGGCGCAGAAATGTCTGTATTTCTGTCCAAAATTGAAGAATTGAAGAACCAGTTAAAGCAGATGGGAGAAGATATATCAGAAAAGTTTGTCATTACAAAGGTTTTGATGTCGCTTCCAGAATGTTACAAACATTTTGTGTCCGCGTGGGAGTCAGCACCGGACGATAAACAAAGATATGATAATCTCGTTGCTAGACTGTTGATAGAAGAGGAACGATTGAAAGAAAGAGGGGAGGTGCCCCAGCAATCGTCAGCCTTTGCGGCTAAGAAAATTGATAAGAAGAACCTGAAATGTTTTAAGTGTAACAAGATGGGACATTATCAAAGCGAGTGTCGCAGTAATGTAAACAACCGTAATGACAGTTCGGCAAGTAACTCTAAACCGGTTAAAAAGTGCTATTATTGCAATAAATTGGGACATGTGAAAAGCGAATGTTGGTTTAAGAAAAATAAGGACAGAAACGGTAACGCGTTTGTGATAGCAAGCTCAAGTGGACACTTTCAACAGTCACAGTGGTTGGTGGACACCGAAGCAAGCCAACATATGTGTTGTGACCGAAATTTATTCACCACATATTCTTCGTTGTCGAATAAGTCAGTGGTTGTCGGTAATGGAAATGCAATATGTGCAAATGGTTGTGGACAGGTGGCGGTACAAGTCCATAATGGCCGCGAATGGATAAACACAACCATAGACAACGTCTTGTACGTGCCGGATTTAAAAACCAATCTATTCTCTGTCAATTGTGCGACGGATAGAGGATACGTCATGGTGACAAATGACAATTTGTGTAAATTTTACAAACAAAACAAATTGTCTGCGGTGGCTAAACGTAACGGAGAGATGTACTATATGGATTTTCGCATCGAATGCGAGTTTGCGAGTGTTGCAAAAGGAGTAAAGAACGACATAAACGAGTGGCATGAAAAACTCGCACATCAAAATTTTGATCATGTGAAGAGAGTGTTGCAGAAAAATAACATTGAATTGAAGCAAACTAGTGTGTCCCAATGTGAAAGCTGCTTGGTGGGAAAAATTCATCGGTTACCATTCTCGAAAAGTGAATATACTAGCACAAAGACATGTGAACTAATACACGCTGATACGTGTGGTCCGATGGAAGAAGTGTCAGTAGGTGGGTCGAAATATTTTGTGCTGTTGAAGTAAAAAAAGTAAACATATCTGAAGTTAGAGTAATCATCTATTACTCTAACTTTAGATATGTTTACTTTGTCGAAAATAAATACGAAATTAAGAATTGCATTGAAGATTTTCTGAACAAGGCCGAGAATCATGATCTGTAATACAGGTGTATACCTATAATAGACACCAGCTCCTCACAAACACTTGACTGTGATTTGTCTTCAGTTATTGAGCTTAATGTTTAAGTATCATATTACAATGTCTTGTTTTGTGAGGAGAAAATATATTTTTTGAATTTGAATTTTGAATTTGAATGTCACTGGAAACGTGGTCAACGTTTTCAGAAGTGATAATGGTACGGAATTTGTAAACAGAGAAGTTAAGGACATGTTCTCAAGGCGCGGAATAACTCATCAAACCACCGTGCCATACACACCGGAGCAGAATGGTAAAGCGGAGAGAGAAATTAGGACATTAGTTGAAGCTGCTAGGACGATGTTGTATGCAAAAAACTTACCAAGGAAACTATGGGCAGAGGCCATAAATGCGGCGGCCTTTGTGCTTAATAGGACTGGAAATAGTAAAGAAGATGGAAAATCTCCTTTTGAGGTATGGACAAACAGGAAGTTTGATATTCACCAATTGAAGGTGATTGGTATACCAGTATATGTGCATGTTCCTAAAGAAAGGAGAAGGAAGTGGGACAAAAAGGGTGAAAAGGGACTGATGGTTGGGTACAGCGAAGATGTGAAAGGTTATAGGGTTTATTTTTCACAAAAGAATACAGTAGAAATAAAAAGAGATGTAGTGTTCTTGGAAAAAGAAGTTAATAAAGTGCAGGAATCAATCGAACTAGTAACTTTAAAAGACCAACCGTCACAGTGCTTAGAAAAGGAAGTGAGTCACGAATTACTTGAAAAAGTTGAGAAAGTAAGTTTGGAAGACCAACCGTCACAGGAGACTAAAACTGTGGTGAGTGAAGAAAATGGAAAATCAGAAGATAAAAGGTTGGATGTAATAACTTCGTCAGCATCACTCAACAGTGAGAGGCCTAAGAGAACAAGAAACCAAACCCCTTTTTATAAGTGTAACTGTTACAGTGTGCACCTGAATGTGGATACTGATCCAGTGACATACAAAGAAGCTATGGAAAGAAGGGATGCAAGTAACTGGCAGGAGGCAGTTGATAGAGAATTGCAAACCTTAAGAGATAATAATACCTGGGACCTTTGCGAAGAACCCACTAACAAAGAGACTGTAAGTAGTAAATGGGTGTTTAAAATAAAAAATGCCAAAAACAATATTCAATATAAAGCTAGGTTAGTGGCTAGGGGCTTTGAACAGGACGATATGTTTGACCTGTGCGAGATTTATGCGCCAGTAGCTAAGCTATCTACTTTCAGGTTATTTGTATCAGTAGCTACAAAGTTAAATTTACCAATTTACCAGATGGACGTGACAGGGGCCTTCTTGTATGGGAATATTGATGAAGAAGTGAAATGAAATGAAATGAAATGAAATTGTTTATTTTGTTTATTCTGTAAATAGGATATCGCAATCACTTTTACACGTCATATTATTAAAAAAATAAAATAAGCTAGATGAGGTCGGCGTTTCCTATCTGACTACTCTGAGAAGAAAGGCCGAAACAAACTCAGAGGTCGCAGTCTCTTTTAAGGTCCAGACATAATCTTGGTCAAGCCATATGAGGACCATGTAGATTAATGTCTGAAATGGTCTTTTGAGGAAAGAACCACACAGATTTGAGTGGACCTGTCCAGTCAGTGCAAGCATTTGTCAGTAACCGAGGAGCTCAACTCAAGAGCTGAAGGAGCTCAACGACTCGACGAACAATACCAAAAAAAGGACATTTGGGTAGGCCGCAGAAAGTACTCAAAACTGCCAGACCATCATTAAAACAGGGAAAGAGGAGCAAAAAAATAAAAATGATCCACATAGTCCTCACATTCACAATAATCAAAACAAAATAATACTTAACAAAGTAATAATGTCATGTTGTATAAAGAATAATCAACAATGTCAATTTGTAGGTATATAAAACTGGTATAATTTAATGATTTTAGATACTAATTAAAATTAAAATGTCAAGTTCTAGGGTTTTTTCAAGGCTTAGCAGAGCGAGCAGCTCAATCCCATGCATTTCTGTCTTCTAAATAATCCGAAATTTTATAGTACCCTTTTTTACATAGTTTGGTTTTAATACTGCTTTTAAATCGTTTAATGGGTAAGTTTCTAATATCAATGGGAAGTTTGTTGTAAAAGCGTATACATTGACCCATGAACGAGTTGCCTACTCTGTGGAGACGAGTGCGATGTACAGCAAGATTGTGTTTATTCCTAGTATTTATACTATGAATATCGGACATTTTCTTAAAATTTGATATATCCTTGTGTACATACAACAGGTTTTCAAATATATATTGTGAGGCTACAGTCAGAATATCTATTTCTTTGAATTTTTCTCTAAGGGAATCTCTTGGACCTAGGTTGTAAATGGCTCGAACAGCCCTTTTTTGTAAAACAAAGATATTATTGATGTCCGCACAGGTTCCCCAGAGAAGAATCCCATAGGACATAAGACTATGAAAATAGCTAAAATAAACAATTCTGGCTGTATCTACGTCCGTTATCTGTCTAATTTTTTTAACAGCATAGGCGGCCGAACTAAGCCTTCCTGACAATTTTTCTATGTGTGGGCCCCATTGTAATTTGCCGTCAATAGTTATTCCAAGAAAAACCGTTGACTCAACAGGGTCCAACTCTATTCCATTGACTTGAACATTGGTAGTTAGCTGCCTGACATTTGGCGTTGAAAATTTAATCAGTTTAGTCTTTTTTTCATTCAGGAGTAGATTATTTACATTAAACCAATGCACAACTTTAGAGAGTGCATCGTTGACTTGTTCAAAGTTGACTAACTGACGTTTGATTTTAAAAATGAGCGAAGTGTCATCTGCGAATAATACGATCTTGTTATTATCCCTTATATGATAAGGTAAGTCATTTATATAAATTAGAAATAAGAATGGACCTAGAATTGAACCCTGTGGAACGCCCATAGTGACCGCAGATCCTGCAGATCTCTTGCCATTAACATCGACCCTCTTAATTCTGTTATTCAAATAAGAAGTCAGAAGTTCGAGAGCCTTGTCCCTCATACCATAGTGGTACAGTTTCCTGATGAGTGTATCATGATGTACGCAATCGAAGGCCTTGGACAAGTCGCAGAAAATGCCAAGAGCATCTTGCGACTCCTCCCAGGCCTCGAATATGCTCTTTAGTAATTCCACGCCCGCGTCTGTAGTAGAACGACCTTTTGTAAAACCAAACTGTTTCAGATGTAGTAAATTATGTGCATTGAAATGTCCTAACATTTGTTTTAAAATTAATTTTTCAAAGATTTTGCTCAAAGTAGGTAATATCGAAATAGGCCGAAAATTCGTAGGATCAGTTGTGCTGCCAGATTTGAACAATGGAATCACTTTACTAAGTTTCATCAGATCAGGAAATACACCAGATGCAACACAAGAGTTAAAAACAATTGCTAAAAAGGGTGAAATAACATCAATTATTGAAGACATGGTATGTACTGACAACCCCCAAAGGTCAGCAGTTTTTTTTACATCAAGATTTTTAAAAGATTCTAAAATGTCTTTGGCAGTAATAATTGTGAATGCAAAAAGCTTGTCACATTCTGGCACACATTCTTTTAGTATTGAATAAGCAGACGTGGAGGACGATGATGATAGAGTTTTGGTTGTTAAAATGGGAATATTTGTAAAGAAATTTTCAAACTCAGTCGCCACCTCCACGTCTGCCTTAATATCTACATCATTGATTTTTAGATGGAAGTCACGATTCCGTACTGTCGTTCTTCCCGTTTCTGAATTAATAATATTCCAAGTGGTTTTAATTTTATTTCCAGAAGATTTTATTTTATTTTTAATGTGTATGGTTTTTGCTAAGGAACAGGCTCGTTTAAAAGTATTGGAATATTTTTTAACAAATTCTTTAAAAGCTTCATCATGGTTATATGTTTTTTCATGATATAATTCAAATAACCGTTGCCTACTCTTGTAAATACCCGTCGTAGCCCAATCACTAAATATAACGCGGTCACAAACAGGCAATGTTTTTGAGGTGAAAACTTTTCTAAACTCACAATTGATTAGGTTAAATAGTAATGTATAAGCTTGATCCGGGTCGTCGTGATAAGGCAAACCCGGTAGTTTTTCCATTAAATTATTTCTAAATTGACCTAAGCGATTCTTGTTTACAGGAACAAAACTCACAAGTTTCCTTTGAGCTCTGACTATTTTCTGAGGGAAAGTGACTAACTGGCCACAGTGATCAGAGTCCAACTCATTTATAATTAAATGGCTAGAAGGTCTTAAGTTCGTAAAAATATTGTCAATACAGGTAGCACTAGTGGCAGTTATTCTAGTCGGCTCAGAGAATGTATTGTATAAGTTATACGACTTTATTAGAGTTATAAACTTATTTACTGTAGCAGATTTTTCTAGTATATTGATATTGAAGTCTCCACAGACAACAACTGTTTTATTACTGTTAGAAGTCTTTAATAATAATATTTATTTAGAATTGCCAGAAGGTGCCTATAGTGGAAATAAAAAGGTTGTTAAATTAAACAAATCTTTGTATGGGCTGAAAAAGTCACCAAAGTACTGGAATGACAAATTTAACTCTGTAATAGTAAAACAAGGTTTTGAAAGATCTCAAAGTGATTGTTGTTTGTATACTAAGTGTAGCAGTGACTTTAAAACATATGTTTTGTTGTATGTTGACGATTTGTTAATATTTGGAGACAGTGATAAAGAAATATGTGACCTTAAGTCAATGTTGAACAGTGAATTTAAAATGAAAGACTTGGGCCTAGTTTCAAACTATCTAGGTATAAGGGTAAAACAGGATTTAGAAAATGGAGTTACTGAATTGTGTCAAAAAGAATATTTAGAAAATGTTTTACAAAAGTTTGAAATGCAGAACTGTAAAGAAATGTGTACCCCTATGGACCTGAACTTTAATGCTAAAATATTGGAAGAAAATAATGATTTTGTAGTTGACAGGGACATTGAAAAGAAGTGTAGAAAGATAATAGGTTGTCTGTCCTATGCAGCATTAGGAACAAGGCCAGACATTTGTGTTGCTTTGTCAATTTTAAGCAGACATCAGAATAAAGCAAATGATGTTTTGTTAACAGCTTTAAAAAGAGTACTTAGGTACATTAAACACACTATTAATTATAAGTTAGTATATAAATGTAATAGTGATATGTTAGTGGGATACTGTGATGCAAATTGGGGGGGAGATTTGATAGATAGAAAGTCCACCACGGGCTATTGTTTTATGTTTGCAAACTGTTTAATTTCCTGGCGCTCAAAGAAACAAGCTAGTGTTAGTCTGTCCTCAACAGAATCGGAGTACATAGCAGTTAGTATGGCCTCAAGTGAAGCTTATAAATTTACTTAAAGATTTCAATATTGAAAATGTCTGTCCTGTCAAGGTTTGGTGTGACAACCAAAGTGGTTGCTAACACTGATAATATCAAGCGTTTGAAACATGTTGATATAAGATTCCATTTCGTTAAAGATTTGGTTAAAAAAGGGACTTTGGTATTGAAATACTTAAAAACAGAAGATCAGATTGCAGATATGTTTACAAAGGCTTTGAATAATAATTTGTTGTTGAGATGTATAAATAAGTGTGGCTTATACCAAAAGTAAGTTGTTTGTGTTTTGTGTGGGTGTATTACATTGAGGGGGGGTGTTAAAATAGGTGGTTAAATGTAATATACATATAATACTTTTTGGTTAGCGTAGTAGCGTTAGGCCATATAATGTTTAAAAGCTTTGTACTGTCTGGTATTCACTTGTTAACGGAGCCTAGAAATGGCTGAACAATAAAAGTCGTTTTATCTTTAACCACCGTTGTTTTGCTTCAATTCCTATCAATTTCTTAATTGAATTAATGTCCATATGTATTACGTACAAATACAATTGATAAAATGGCCGCGGTGCGGTAATAAAAGCGTCATCGGCAAAATATGAACCCGGAGTTCGAATACTCTTTTTTTTGCTAAAGATGTTGCAAATATTATAATTCTCTCGGTATCATCATCATTACATATTATAAACTTTTTTCCTAATATGTCTGGTATAGTTGCTGTTTCAGTGCTATGTATGTTGCAATCTGTCAGTATTAACGATTTGCGAGCCCGGTACAAAGTATCTTTGATTGAAGGAAACGAAATTTTATGATCTGGTACCTTTTTACGCATTTCTACATCATATTCTTCAAAAATTTGTTGTATAGGTCTTAAAATCTTCACAAACAGCTTTTTTCAAATCAGTAACATATCCACGTATTATGTTTTTAATATCGTTTGACTCACATGAATTGGCTTAGAATAGAATAGAATAGAAATATTTTATTTCAGACCGGAGTCCATAGGGTTAGTAACAATTTTACTTAATTTCTAGTGTTAGTAGGTTACATACACAATCACAAATAAAAATATACAATTATAGCTCAGCGTGGAGCCGCATCCACCTCTGCAACATAACTTTGAATAAACAAAATGATTAATGCCTGTTTGAGGAAGGCGACATTTTGCAAAAAGGGACATTTTGCGAAAGGGAAATTCTGAGAAAGGACACTTGGTACACTTTTCAATATCTTCAAACTTCTTTTCTTAATTGAACACATTCGCCTTCAAATGCCCAATTTTGTCGCACAAACTATATTCAAAATGTTTGTACTTGCAGCCCCATGTCGCATGGTTTGTACCACTGCAAGCTTTACATGAGTTCACAAAATTGTTTAAGCCTCCACTTAACTCTGCCGCATTCTTCACCTCGCTGCTAATATTATGTTCTACTGCGCAGGCATTTGTGTGTCGCATTTAGCCGAGACAATAATGGCGGGTCTGTTTTGTGGAATCTCGTTTATTGGATGTCGAGATGCAGGCGCACTGGCAGCCTGCGCGTAAGATATTGGGGTTGGAGGTGCTGGTGGGCTCGAGATAGTGGCGAGGTGCTTGCTTAACTCCTCTCGCACGCAAGTCGCAATCTCCTTTCTGAATGTGCCATCACCGTCGTCGGTTCTGACGAGGTTTTTCATGGCTTGGACCTCTGTCTTTACGCTCGTGATGATCTCGTTTTTAAGGTCACCGAAGTATGATGGTGGTTGGGCTTCCTGGCCGAGTTCCTCCCGAGAAGAGCCAATGAAATTAGGGAGCTTTGAAATCGCTGTGAGTATTTCGTCTTACACCAGAGCAATTGTCTTTTTATTGCCTGTCGTGGCGCTTTTATTCTCGTAAACGGTGGTTTTAATGCATTCGGCAAGTCTGGATATGACGTCGATGCATGATTCCATGTCGATAATCTCGGAAGAGTCAGCGGGGAGGGAAGGAACTTTAATCGCGGGTGGAGGATTGAGAGAACGAGGAGGAGTACGCATGAAAGCCATTTTCCATTTAATTGTACTTGGAAAACTAGGTCTCTGATGACTAAGGGATGGGTGTTTTCATGGTATATGACTAATAACAGCTTCTAGAGCAACAGGGTACACAAAAATAGAATAATTTTTTTTTTGCAAAACTCGTCTCGTTTACCTATCCCGCCGCTATAGTGTGGGTGGGAGGGCAAAATTTTCCGTTTTTCCGAGCTAGGTACGCGTGTGAGGTGTCAAAACACGCGTCTGCGCGCGGGCTGACGAACGACGGAGTATTTAGAGGTAAGCGTAGTACAATATTTTGAATTTATGGTGAAAAAACGTATAAGCAGAAACTAGGTGTTTATAGAGTATTTAGTTCTACCAACCAACGAGATGGATCACGAAACGCGGTCCAGCCTGAAGGTGTGGCAGGTAAGTATTTATTAATAGCAAAAACCCCGAATTTAAACTGAAGAATTTTGAGTTAATCGATATTATTGAGTTTAAACTAAGTGAAATTTTCGAAAAATTGATTTTATTATTTTTAAAGCAGGTGGATTATTTTAGGTGGAAAGGAGGGGCAGAGCCCAATTAAGATTAACTGCACCGAAAACCGCTTCAAATTTCGTCTCCTAAGTGCAAAGATATCGTAGTTTGTGTTGAATGCTGGTTCGCTAAGGTAAACTTTTATTGTAGGTATCGCCGCCTCAAGTGTGGTGGCTAAAAGTCACCGCTTTAGAATAACTTAGATGCTCTTCCGCAAATAACCGCTGCCTAGTGAATTCGCTTTCAAGCCGCAAACAAATTGATCTCTTAAATTGTCTTCTAAAACTGTATTGAAATTTCAAAATCTGGAAAGCTTTTTAAGCTCAGCTATGTAATCGGCAATAGATTCACTGGCCAACTGTCTCCGTTGACGAAATCTGAATCGTTCCGCCATTTCTGCAGGTCTGGGTGGCAAATGCTCTTGCAGCAATTTAACGACTTCTTCGTACTTCAAAGAAGACGGCTTTATTGGACTTGCTAAACTAGATAATAGCTCATAAATATGTGTCTTCCCCCATTA
The DNA here is from genome assembly GCA_947522985.1 of Lithophane socia. Lineage (NCBI taxonomy): Eukaryota > Metazoa > Arthropoda > Insecta > Lepidoptera > Noctuidae > Lithophane > Lithophane socia. The sequence continues at coordinate 664,649 of OX383281.1, read as the reverse complement.
GCGAAATAAGCGTGGGTATCTTCACATCATCACCGATTTTATTAGCTAAGAAATACATCTCTAGTCGTTCGATGTAGGCCAACCAGTTGCCAGCTTGCACATTGTACTCACCAATTTTACCGATAGACATTATTTTTCAAGAAAGTAACTGCATTAAACAATATTTCCAATTTTTCTCGTCGCCAATTTTGAAATAAGAGGCGGCTTCCATCAGATATTTATGTGTAAACTGACAGTTACTATTACCATACACAACAGTTTCTATACGTGACTTGTTATGTCATTATCAAAGTAAGCACACTGAGCTGACTTTATTTCATGGCCATGAATTATTGAATTTTTCACACTGAGCTGACTTTATTTCACGGCGTTTGTTGCAATATGCCTTGCATGTATTTGTTTATAGAGATCATCGTAACATTCGAATTAATTACTATTTTTGCAATGAGTCCTATAATGTCCGATACTTTCAGGTACCTTAAGCGGGTTCATACTCTATTTTCTATAAAATTTGGTACTCCTTACTATTTATTTCAATGTAAGAGGCCGGTCGACCAACATCATGCGTGTGTCATGAAGTTCAAAAATTGAATAACACATTTCCTATGTGGCAAATAATAACAATCTGGAGTAATCTCTTACCTTCGGGTACTAAGGCGGGTTCACATTCTATTACAGATAAAATTTGGTACTCCTTACTATTTATTTCAATGTTAAGAGGCAGGTCGTCCAACATCATGCGTGTGTCATGAAGTTCAAAAATTGAATAACACATTTCCTATGTGGCAAATAATAACAATCTGGAGTAATCTCTTACCTTCGGGTACTAAGGCGGGTTCACATTCTATTACAGATAAAATTTGGTACTCCTTACTATTTATTTCAATGTAAGAGGCCGGTCGACCAACATCATGCGTGTGTCATGAAGTTCAAAAATTGAATAACACATTTCCTATGTGGCAAATAATAACAATCTGGAGTAATCTCTTACCTTCGGGTACTAAGGCGGGTTCACATTCTATTACAGATAAAATTTGGTACTCCTTACTATTTATTTCAATGTTAAGAGGCAGGTCGTCCAACATCATGCGTGTGTCATGAAGTTCAAAAATTGAATAACACATTTCCTATGTGGCAAATAATAACAATCTGGAGTAATCTCTTACCTTCGGGTACTAAGGCGGGTTCACATTCTATTACAGATAAAATTTGGTACTCCTTACTATTTATTTCAATGTTAAGAGGCAGGTCGTCCAACGTCATGCGTATGTCATGAAGTTCAAAAATGATAATGTCTTTGACATCGTTTAGGAATGACACATTTCCTGTGTGGCAAATATAACAGTCTGGAGTAATATCTCATAACAATGTCTGATACCTTCGGGTACCTACTAAAGCGGGTTCATGTTCTATTTCAAATAAAATTTGGTACCTACTGCTTACTGTTTATTTCAATGTTAAGAGGCAGGTCGTCCAACGTCACGCGTGTGTAAATTTTTCTCGTCGCCAATGTTGAAATAAGAGACGGCTTCCATTAGATATTTATTTGTGAACTGACAGTTACGATGGTTACCATATACAAGTTTCTTTGTGACTTGTTATGTCATTATCAAAGTAAGCACACAGCTGACTTTATTTCATGTCCATGAATTTTTGCACGGCGTTTGTTGCAATATGCCTTGCATGTAACTTCGTATTCACTCTTGTCCCAGATATTTAAGAAACACAATGAGCAAAGCGTAATGCCTTCCAGAGCTGTATTTGAATGAAGTTAGTCCATTTATTAATAGGGTAATCTATCATTATCAAACTTTTTGGAACTCGGTCATCATTTCTTTTTTAAAAATACTTTTTCGGTAGGATTTCTTAAATTTGTCTACTCAAGCAAGTAGACTACTACATGTGGCATAACACATTTGTTACGTCGTTGTATTTGATTATCTGAGCTCATCGTAACATTCGAATTAATTACTATTTTTCCTGTAGCAATGAGCCCTATAATGTCCGATACTTCCCGGTGCCTTAAGCGGGTTCATATTCTATTACAAATAAAATTTGGTTCTCCTTATTAATTATTTCAATGTTAAGAGGCAGGTCGTCCAACATCATGCATGTGTCATGAAGTTCAAAAATTGAATAACACATTTCCTATGTGGCAAATAATAACAATCTGGAGTAATCTCTTACCTTCGGGTACTAAGGCGGGTTCATATTCTATTACAGATAAAATTTGGTTCTCCTTACTATTTATTTCAATGTCAAGAGGCAGGTCGTCCAACATCATGCGTGTGTCATGAAGTTCAAAAATTGAATAACACATTTCCTATGTGGCAAATAATAACAATCTGGAGTAATCTCTTACCTTCGGGTACTAAGGCGGGTTCACATTCTATTACAGATAAAATTTGGTACTCCTTACTATTTATTTCAATGTTAAGAGGCAGGTCGTCCAACATCATGCGTGTGTCATGAAGTTCAAAAATTGAATAACACATTTCCTATGTGGCAAATAATAACAATCTGGAGTAATCTCTTACCTTCGGGTACTAAGGCGGGTTCACATTCTATTACAGATAAAATTTGGTACTCCTTACTATTTATTTCAATGTTAAGAGGCAGGTCGTCCAACATCATGCGTGTGTCATGAAGTTCAAAAATGATAATGTCTTTGACATCGTTTAGGAATGACACATTTCCTGTGTGGCAAATATAACAGTCTGGAGTAATATCTCATAACAATGTCTGATACCTTCGGGTACCTACTAAAGCGGGTTCATGTTCTATTTCAAATAAAATTTGGTACCTACTGCTTACTGTTTATTTCAATGTTAAGAGGCAGGTCGTCCAACGTCACGCGTGTGTAAATTTTTCTCGTCGCCAATGTTGAAATAAGAGACGGCTTCCATTAGATATTTATTTGTGAACTGACAGTTACGATGGTTACCATATACAAGTTTCTTTGTGACTTGTTATGTCATTATCAAAGTAAGCACACAGCTGACTTTATTTCATGTCCATGAATTTTTGCACGGCGTTTGTTGCAATATGCCTTGCATGTAACTTCGTATTCACTCTTGTCCCAGATATTTAAGAAACACAATGAGCAAAGCGTAATGCCTTCCAGAGCTGTATTTGAATGAAGTTAGTCCATTTATTAATAGGGTAATCTATCATTATCAAACTTTTTGGAACTCGGTCATCATTTCTTTTTTAAAAATACTTTTTCGGTAGGATTTCTTAAATTTGTCTACTCAAGCAAGTAGACTACTACATGTGGCATAACACATTTGTTACGTCGTTGTATTTGATTATCTGAGCTCATCGTAACATTCGAATTAATTACTATTTTTCCTGTAGCAATGAGCCCTATAATGTCCGATACTTCCCGGTGCCTTAAGCGGGTTCATATTCTATTACAAATAAAATTTGGTTCTCCTTATTAATTATTTCAATGTTAAGAGGCAGGTCGTCCAACATCATGCATGTGTCATGAAGTTCAAAAATTGAATAACACATTTCCTATGTGGCAAATAATAACAATCTGGAGTAATCTCTTACCTTCGGGTACTAAGGCGGGTTCATATTCTATTACAGATAAAATTTGGTTCTCCTTACTATTTATTTCAATGTCAAGAGGCAGGTCGTCCAACATCATGCGTGTGTCATGAAGTTCAAAAATGATAATGTCTTTGACATCGTTTAGGAATGACACATTTCCTGTGTGGCAAATATAACAGTCTGGAGTAATATCTCATAACAATGTCTGATACCTTCGGGTACCTACTAAAGCGGGTTCATGTTCTATTTCAAATAAAATTTGGTACCTACTGCTTACTGTTTATTTCAATGTTAAGAGGCAGGTCGTCCAACGTCACGCGTGTGTAAATTTTTCTCGTCGCCAATGTTGAAATAAGAGACGGCTTCCATTAGATATTTATTTGTGAACTGACAGTTACGATGGTTACCATATACAAGTTTCTTTGTGACTTGTTATGTCATTATCAAAGTAAGCACACAGCTGACTTTATTTCATGTCCATGAATTTTTGCACGGCGTTTGTTGCAATATGCCTTGCATGTAACTTCGTATTCACTCTTGTCCCAGATATTTAAGAAACACAATGAGCAAAGCGTAATGCCTTCCAGAGCTGTATTTGAATGAAGTTAGTCCATTTATTAATAGGGTAATCTATCATTATCAAACTTTTTGGAACTCGGTCATCATTTCTTTTTTAAAAATACTTTTTCGGTAGGATTTCTTAAATTTGTCTACTCAAGCAAGTAGACTACTACATGTGGCATAACACATTTGTTACGTCGTTGTATTTGATTATCTGAGCTCATCGTAACATTCGAATTAATTACTATTTTTCCTGTAGCAATGAGCCCTATAATGTCCGATACTTCCCGGTGCCTTAAGCGGGTTCATATTCTATTACAAATAAAATTTGGTTCTCCTTATTAATTATTTCAATGTTAAGAGGCAGGTCGTCCAACATCATGCATGTGTCATGAAGTTCAAAAATTGAATAACACATTTCCTATGTGGCAAATAATAACAATCTGGAGTAATCTCTTACCTTCGGGTACTAAGGCGGGTTCATATTCTATTACAGATAAAATTTGGTTCTCCTTACTATTTATTTCAATGTCAAGAGGCAGGTCGTCCAACATCATGCGTGTGTCATGAAGTTCAAAAATGATAATGTCTTATATGAATGACACATTTCCTGTGTGGCAAATATAAATATAAAATTTCCGGGTTAACCTCACATTGTTAATGCTGATACACAAAATGCAACTCTAAGCCAACTTGGTGCTATTGCAAAAAAAAAAAGATAATTTGATGGGCAGGCATCAATTCTACGAGTTCATGGGAGTGACTAACGAAAACCAAAAATAATTATTTATGATTTACTAATTGCAGATCAAGCACCTTAACTATTTTATTTCACTGGTCTAAAAGGCGCTTGTAAAATTTTCGTTATTAAACTCTTAATGGAATTTTTTACTGATTCAGACGGCTATTTCAAAACTATTGCCTCTGTCATCGGAAATCGCACAGACGGCTATTGCAATGCTTTTTTATTTATCTTGTGCTACCACTGGTAAAGCAATTGATCGTACAACAGTTCATCCTGCACTTAGAATTTCAATTTCAAAACTATTGCCTTTGTTATCTGGAAATCGCACATTTTTATAGATCTCTTTTTAGATTATGTCAAAATACTCGTATCATCATCATCGACGAAATAAGTATGATCAGTGCAGAGCTTTTTAGTAAAAATTGACTTGCATTTAAAACAAATAACCAATAATCATATGGATGAATTAAAACATACGACTTTTGAGTAACTTCGTTCCTTCTTCATCAGATGATGGCGTGACTGTGTCGTTATAACTTTTCTCAGAAGAAGAGTTGCTACTTTCATCATTAGTCACGTTTGTTGTACTTACTTATAAAAAAAGTATTTGAAATTTCTCTTCAAGAGATTAGTAAAGGGCTTTGGGTGCCATTCGAATAGAGATTTTTACTAATTACTTGTTGAAAGTGGTTTATGCTCCTTATTGAAGTTTTTTTGCTGTTATTCATCCTTACATAATTAAGAAACTAAGTCCTCGGCCGCGTCTGTCTGTCGTCCTGTTCGCGATAAACTCAAAAACGACTGCTCCGATTTTCATGCTGTTTTCACCAATGGATAGAGTGGTTCTCGAGGAAGGTTTTAGTATATAATAACCGAAATCGAAGAGCAGGAGATCAAATTTTTAAAGTACTAGCTAATGCCCAAGGCTTTGCCCGCGTAGAAGTCGAAAATGGTTCTAATAGGATTTTAAATTGGTTTTTTACGTAATTTTGTTATAATAATATATAAATTATTATGTTAAAATGTTTGAGTACTTATAAAATATAACAAGTGCACTCTTACAACGTAATCGAAACACAGTATTTCTTTGTAAACAATATTTTTTATTTTTCCTTCGGGTGCTAGAATCACCAGGCTACTCTGGAGCGTGCCACTGCCACATACAACTGGTCGTGGGAGAAGCAGCTTTCTCTCAAGTTTACTCCCGCTACCTTAAGAGTTTGGCCTTGGCCGTGGGAGAAGCAGCTTTCTCTCAAGTTTACTCCCGCTACCTTAAGAGTTTGGCCTTGGCCGTGGGAGAAGCAGCTTTTCTCTCAAGTTTACTCCCACTACCTTAATTCAATTCAAATCATTTAATTCGAGTAACAAGACTCATAAAATGGGCACATATTTACAAATACATTAAATTAAAATCAAATTAAACACAAAATTACAATTAAGAGTTTGGCCTTGGCCGTGGGAGAAGCAGCTTTCTCTCAAGTTTACTCCCGCTACCTTAAGAGTTTGGCCTTGGCCGTGGGAGAAGCAGCTTTCTCTCAAGTCTACTCTCGCTACCTTAAGAGTTTGACCTTGTCGAGCTTTCTTGTGTGCCGTACAACAAATAAGAAAGCGTACGGAAAGGTACCTGTCACTATCTCCTTCATTCCATCATTAAGTCGCTTTTATCATTATTTTTCCTTTTTAAATGACTTCAAAATAATATGCCAAATAGATCTAATAATCTAATCTAACCTTTTAATTTCTTTTTTAGCTATTTCAAGTCCTAAATATTTATAATTCGTCATTTATTTGAATTAATTAGCTATTAAAATTTGATACAAAAGTATGCTTTCCCCCTCAATATTTAAAATATTGTTCAAAACTTGTCTTTAACTGTGGTTTCAACGCTTCAAGCTGTTATAAACAACTGTTTAAAATACGTGTTTCAAAATAACTTGTTTGATTTATGCCAACCCTGATTGACACTTTTTTTTTTCTAAAAAATTATATTTGTTAACAAAGCAATTTATTCTATAACCTGGCATGTTCTTAAGGTGTCAATGGCGTTGCAGATAATCTTTCTCTCATCTTCATTTGCTTCTATTCGCTATAAAAGGGTCTGCATAATTGATATCAAGTGTGCCTGTATAGACACTGATGAGGAGGGCAATTCAAGTGTTATAGTCGGGTCAAGTAAATTTATGAGATTATACACTGCTGCACAAGCTTTTTCCTTCTCTGCTTGAGCTTTCTTTTCCTTTCCTTTGAAACTCCTATTAGATCTTATACAGAATCTGTATATACAGTTTGGGGTATCAACGGAATCGAATGTAAGGCATCCGTGTTCTTTGGAGTATGTCATTTCTTCATCTATTGAGTCACAGAAAGGATTGTCGGGATATATTATCTTATAAATGTAGATATAACTTTTCTTCTTCAGTTTTTGTGATACGAATTTCCCGTCGATATACCATGAGGTGTATTCTGGAACCCCTTCTGGGAGGAAAAATGTTTTGTCAGGGCTTAAGTTTATACCTATAAGAGTTAAGTTTTGTTTATTCTGTATAACGCATTTCATATTGTTCTCAGCACTGTTGGAGAGGTACTTTGTGGTTGAGTCATCACACGACCTCATGCAAACAACCTTCATCATATTTCTTTTCATATTAAAGTTCATTGGGAGTAACTTCACAGTTTTACTGGCAGCATTGAGCATACCCATGAGCATCCCTGGGCTTGATCTGAGATAACGTATGTAACTAGTTATATTGTCTCTTAATTTCATATACCATTCCTTAGTCGTGCTGTTCATAGATGGAACATGATCATCTATCCATTCTAACCGTGTTTATTTTTAATTATAGTATTATAGTATCAGGACCTATTTGTATCATTTTCCACGCATGGAATAAATGACGATATTTGCAGATGACACCAAACAACCTCCCCAACTTGCTAGGTGGTGGGACCGCAATCTTAAGTCTAGGTGAAGGATCAAATAAATAATAATGCATTAGAAAGAATATTCCTGGTGACAAACATTCATTCCACTTGGTCGCATCTTCAGTACCCTGTGAAACATGTGTTGCAAGATTTGTGTCTAAAGTGGTTATTTCCATGCTTGAGGTTATTTTAGCCTTCTTTTCTTCACCTATTGAAATAGTTGACCCTGGGAGATTTCTGGACAATTCTAAATGAAATGCCTTAATGATGTGTAAAAATTGTCTAATAGTGGAATCCGACGGTGCGCCAAATCGCGGACGGACACGGACGAGCCCGCACGACGCACCGTGGGAAGGGGTACGTGCGCGGTATCGCAGACACGTCTGTCGCCGTGCGTTCGAGATTGGGTACACACGGCTACACATCAAGCTATACATTTCCAGTTTACGCTGATCTCGCATTGTATAGGATTTCCGTACAATGCGAGGTCAGCTTATACTGGAAATGTATAGCTTGATGTGTAGCCGTGTGTACATTCCCCTTCAAATTATCGACTGGCCGCGGACGCACGCGGATCAGCCCGGACCATGGGTATCGTATCGTGCGTGGTAGCGCAGACACGTGCGCCGCGGTCCGGCCGATCCGCGGCGAGTCGGTAAACTTCAAAGGTGCGCCGTGCGGTGCGAGCCGCGAGGTATGCTCGGTTCCTGTAAAACAAAAACGAATCGTTTTCTTTACCAATGGTAGCTTTTTAATTCGACTACTTATTATGTATTTTTTTTTGTATGTTTTTTACGCCATTACTCCGCCAATTATGAATTGATTTGATGATTCTTTTTTTGTTTAGTAGGTCATAGGTGTACTTCAGAGGTGGTCCAATATAAATTTTATTAAGTTTGCTTGGCTAGTTTTTGAGCTAGCTTCAATAGTACGGATTTTGCCACTTAGCCTATGTTGATGCATGATGTTATAATAAGTTCCAGTCACTGTTATTTACATTTTCAGGTAAAGGTATTCGAATTTGTGTGGGGTAGGTACTACAACTAAAAAGAGAAAAAAAGCAAAAAAAAAAACAACCAACTTCTAAAAAAAACAACACATAAATAGATTCGTAAGTAAGCAAATTTTTTGACATGGGCATTTTTTCGATTTTTACACAAACTGTTAAATATCCCCTCTGTGTTCTAGTGGTAAGACATCTCAGACCCAGAGGTCCCGGGTTCGATTCCAAACAAATTAATTACGTAGGTACTTGTTAATTACAGCGTAGGTATAATGGTAGCTTGATGAATCTTCGTTCAATGTGTGTTCGGCGCCGCCTCAAAATTTGTTACTTCAATTAGTTTAGGAGGGCTTTTACTAAGAGGTTTATTTTTTATTTTTCGCTTTTGAGTTACCATTTATTAATGTGGCTCAAATCTACTACCTACCTAATTAAGCTCAAACAAGTAAGTTAAGTCAACTTAAGTCTTCCGTCTCCATCATCAGATCAACTCCAGGTCTGTTTGTGTCATCAGAATTATGTATGTGTGCGAAATTTCAACAGAAACGGTTCACAGTTGAAAATTCAGTAGGTGAAAAATCGATCAACCCCATTTTTTCTACGGGGTGGATTTTTTTTACACGGTGGAGCATATAACACGTTGGAGCATACGGTGGAGGTCTGCCCTGCTTGGGCGGAGCACCGCTCTTGGAGGCGATTGGTGGCAATGACCTCTCGCTTCCGGCCCTGGTCCAGGCCATGGTACGGAGAGAGAGGGCATGGGAAGCCGTCACCTCGTTCTGCGAAGCAGTAATGCTCGCGGAGGAGGAGGCGGAACGCGTCAAGGAGACGCAAGGTAAGCGCCCTCACGCCGCTAACCGCTGCCGCAGGAGACACCCTGGGCGTCGGGAATCCCAGGTGGATTCCCGGCCACCGTAGGCGCGGGCTTGCGGACGGCGAGCAATAGGTAGCTCGCCGTCCGATAAGGACCAGGCCGGGGTCGACGTCGTGTCGTGTTCCAAACACGCCTCAAAGAGATGTCAGCACACTTGACGGGTTCCGTTAGGACCGATGCCTGCCAGGGTTGTGGAAAAGTCCGAAAGGGATACCGGGACCTTGGCAATAGGCAACTGTAGAAACACGGGTGGGTTTTACCTAGTCAGTAAAAGTCTGACACGCCCTCCCGCTCCACCCAGAGCGGGAAATGTCAATTGATGATAACCCAACATAAAAAAGGGGGTGGATTTTAGTTTTCTATTTGAAATGGGAACAGTTATCCGTGGTCATAATTAAAAAAAAAAAATGTATATACGGGTCGACTTGAGAACCTCCTTTTTTTTCGTCGGTTAAAAAGTCGTGCCAGTATGTAAGAGCCTTTACAGTGACGTATGTCGTATGATAAGTTTATAATGACGTATTGTGTCGGAGACGAGCTTATTGTTGGATTCGCTCGTCCGATGTGATCCGAAGTATTCCGAAGCGAGCCGAAAGAACTGTTAGGTCGGTGAATTGGTCGTTGACTTTTGTTCACTTTGGTGTCTCGCTCGCTCCTCGGTGAGTGAGACGTCTGCCGAGACCTGAATCCGAGACCGACTAAAGGATTGATTATTACGTTCATTAATTAATGAACGTAATAATCAATCCTTTAGTCATTTGGGCATTTGATTAATTTGACAATATTACTGTATGGAAATATGAAATATCGCTAACTAGTGAACTAAAATACGATACGCCTAAAACGCCACGTAATTACGTGAGGCGTTTCGGGGGGTATGGGGGGTTGAGTCTCGTATTTTAGTTCACTAGTTAGCGATATTTCATATTTCCATACAGTAATATTGTCAAATTAATCAAATGCCCCGTTGGCATACATGTATCCCACTCGCTTCATGCGGCTTAAATCTCTATTTTTACCCGACTGCCCCAGAAGGAGGCTAATGTTTTTCGCGAGTATGTATGTATGTATGTATGTATGTATGTTTGTATGTATGTGTGTCTATTTCTTTGGCACGCTCTGTAGCCTAAACGGCTTGATGGATTTTAACATTTGAGGTGTCGTTAGATTCGTCTTAATTGTGCGAGTGACATAGGCTATATAAAATTTATATATTGCAGCTAAAAATACAAAAAAAAAGTGAGAAAGTTTAAAAAAAAAAAAATACAACAATATTAGTATTATCAAATAAAAACTAGTAATGACTCAATCCCAAATCGAGTGAAACCGCGGGGCACAGCTAGTAATTTATATCTATACTATCTATACTAATATTATAAAGCTGAAGAGTTTGTTTGTTTGTTTGAACGCGCTAATCTTAGGAACTACTGGTTGGAATTGAAAAAATATTTTTGTGTTAGATAGTCCATTTATCGAGGAAGGTTATAGGCTATATAACATCACGCTACGGCCAATAGGAGCGGAGCATAAGTGAAAAATGTTGTAAAAACGGGAAAAAATATTCCTTTTTGAGAGCTTCCGTTGCCTGCGCTGCGTAAACGGTTAAAGTTACGCAAATATCATGTATGATGGAATTGTTCCTCTTTAAAATTTCTAAAAAAAAGTCCGCGACAGCATATGTCTATCTTTTATGATAGACTCACTATAACCTTTTTTATGGTAATCAAATTTGTTCGAAATTATTGCATTATATTTGCGAAGGGGTTTTATCAACATAGTATTAATTATTATTCAAATAAATAGTTTTAACACCAAGGGTATTTATGTAGCAGTAAAATACTTTTTAATTCATTGGAATTGGACATTTAATTTCGAAGTTATTACGAGTATAAAAATGCAATAAGCGAACCGTTCGACGCCGGCGGCGGCGCCGCGCCTCCACGACTTTCCCTACTTTAGAAAGGAGAGTATGGGCACACGGGTAGACCATGGTCTGGAATAGGACATAGGATACGTTTTATCCCTACATTCCCACGGGATCGAGACCTACGCGGGTGAAACCGCGGGGCACAGCTGAAGTGCTTAATCATCAATACCAATTATTGAATGAGCCGAAACAGATACATCTGCTGTTAGTTGTCTCATAATGTATGTTTGTATGTATGTATGTCTATTTCTTTGGCGCGCTCTGTAGCCTAAACGGCTTGACGGATTGTAACATACGAGGTGTCGTAAGGTTCGTCTTAATTGTGGGAGTGACATAGGCAATAGATTTTTTTAAATTTCATCTGCAATAAAAAAAAGGGAGGGGAAGGTTTTTTTTTTAAAAAAAATTACATTATTGGTATCAAATAAAAGCTAGTAATGAGTTAATTCCAAATATATAAATTAATAAAACTAAAAAGCTTGAAATAAAACAAATTATTTAATAAAAAACCCGCCTGCAAAAACGCATAACTTAAAAGAGAAAAACAAGCATTATAATCTGTAGAATTTTGGTATTCTCTTTTAAGTTATGCGTTTTTGCAGGCGGGTTTTTTGTTTTTTAAATAATTTGTTTTATTAACAGACTTATTCAAAAAGGAGGAGGTTACTTTACAGGCAACAAACGAAAATTGAAAAGCAAAGATACCGATTTCCGAAATTGAAGTTATTTTTCACTTTTTAGTGTTTTGTTGGAAGCAGTTTTTTTTTTTTGTAAAAAGTTTTTATTACTGTTATATGAGGGCTACATCTGTGGGCAGTTTCAGTCACACAGATAGATAACGTCAACTAAATTAAAAAAATATTCTGTGAACTAAATCATTCAAAACGAAACATATCGTTATTGCAACATTTATTTCGCTGAAAGCGCGTACAGTGAACTAGTGAAGTTTTCTTGTTCGGCTAGTGTGAATAATGGAGTGGACGACCGAGCTTGTTTATGATTTTTTAAATCTATATCTATATCTCTAAATATATCTACAGTATGTTAACTAACAAATGGCGTTCCCGTTAACCTGCAATAGTATAGCGCCTATACATGCAAACAAAAATATTACCATAAAAAAAATATGTTTTTTTTTGTTTTTGTATAGTAAAATATTCACAAAAAATATTAAATTGTTACGGAAAATAAACTCTCTCTACACGCCCACTTGTCACACTTATTTTTCTACGTTGAAATACAAGTGTGCGTGTACAGAGTGTTTCTTTTACGTTTAAATTTAATCGTTTTGTGAACATTTCACGACACTTTTTTTTTTTTTTTTTGAGTTGTGATATTTTTTTAGCTTGTATACACGCTATACTATTGCAGGTTAACGGGAACGCCCTTTGTTAGTTAACATACTGTATATATATATCTATACAACCTGTAACGGAATAAACGCAAGAGCTCATACACCCCAATTAGAATATTAAATTATAAGACTAAAATAATATCTGTAATTTAATTTAATTAAACGACACCTAGTTTTTTTTTACAAAATAGACTTCCTGACTAAACATGAAACATAGGATAGCTATGAGCGTATTACAAATTTGTTTATGCATTTGAATAGGCTTTATTCCTTTGAGATAAGGCTTAAATTTCCTTAAATAAAATATCTTATTACCTTGGTAAGACGCGGTGGTTCTAATTTCAGTTAAAGAAAAGATTTTTTTCATGAAAAATTAACACATATAAATAATGATGGAAATCGATTCAGAAGCCGATTCTGAGTAAACTACTTTCAGGTCTTGCGCTTATTCTGTTACATGTTGTATAGCTGCAGCGATACGTTTTCTTTCGCTATGCATTTTGGAGTGACAAAATGACTTCTAATCTCAAAGCCTACACAGACCGGCACGCACTGTTGGAAGAGCATTAGTGTGCGTACGCTTGTCCGCGTGCGTGCGTCCGCAATATCACGCTCCGCTCCGCTCCGCTCCGTCGGAAGCGCCTCGGTGCGCGGTGCGTGGCGATCTGTGGTCGTCTGCCGTCCGGGCTCGTCTGTGTCCGTCCGTGATATGGCGCACCGTCGGATTCCACCTTTAAGAGCATTGTTGCAGACGCTATAGCCCTTCTGTCCTTCTTACCACGTTCTTTATGCTTCTCTATAACCTTTTATCTTTGTTCTCTTCATTTTCAATACCTTCCTCTTCCGAATAACCCTCTGTTTGGTCTCCTGGTCTAAAGTTTTAATTTCTTCTTCTATTTCATAACATGTTATCACTGTTAAATCTTCCTTTTCAAAACACTCAATAATAGCTTGGATCCAGTCCAACAAACTGAAGCAGTCTCGTCCAGTAGTCACTACTCCAATCAGCATCAACAGAACCCTTTAATTCTACATATCTTTACTATATTTTAAATAATTGTTTGGTTTTTTTAATACTTCGATACTCCTTTAGCATGATTAAAATGAGTTTCAATGACAATTATTAAATTGCTACAACTGTAGTAAAGAATATACCCGTAATTAATATTTAGGTTTTATTTAACAAAATTAAACATATTGATACAATGACTCAATCAATGCTGACAATCCAGTTTCTTCTTTACATAGGAAGTTCAATATTTACGAAGGAGTTTGTATTACATTACCACAATAACTTATAGAATATGCAATGACAGGTCGAAACTTGACAATTTAACATGATTAGTTTTCGCTTTATCCATTTTAGCTTCTCCTCTCCAATTTTCAATAAAAGAGTGTTGGTCAGAAAATATAGAATCTGCATTAAAATGTCCAGTAGAAATATCAGATTTAAGTTTATGGCCTTTTTACCCGACTACGGCGAAGAAAAAAGGAGGGTTATGATTTTGACCGGTATGTATGTATGTATGTGTCGTGGATTGATGGCGCCATAGCGCAATAAGCAGCGCCATCTAACAATTATTATTGCGAATTAATAATAACATTACCGGAAACGCAAGCGCGCCCTACCGCTTGGACACGATCGTCGGTAGAGGGGATGCAGGGAGGACTGGAGAAGGAACGGAGTGTTGCGACAGTTGAACTCCGACAGCCTAGGCAGACGCTCGGTACCAACGCACGTGTTTGTTTCTTGCCATTAGTTAAATAAAGTTATTTTAATAAGAATTATCTTTTGTTCGAGTGCCCACGACAGGCCCACATTTACTTAAAACTATGTCGGATCGTGAAGAAGACCCGATGCTTCGCATCCCGGCCACCCTTGATGCGACATCAGAACTGGGATTCACTCGAGCTGAAGAAAATATGCAGAATGGAGCGATGACGTCACGGTGCGATGAGAATTTACTTCGTACGCTGCTGGCTGCTCAAAATCAGAACATGATGTCTCTAATAGAAGCCATCAAGGACCCGGCAGGTACCAAGCATATTTCTTTGCCTGAATTTGACCCGGATAAGCCGGATGTAGACGCACGTGGCTGGTGTACTACAGCGGATCTGTGCTTATCGGAGGTACCACTTCAAGGAAGTGCTTTGATCATCACCTTAAGCAAGGCTCTGAAAGGAAGTGCTTCACGTTGGCTTGCGCAAGTATCGTTTGCGGGTATGACATGGTGCGACTTCAAAAGCCTGTTTTTATCCCGGTACGATTGCGTGGACACACCGGCTGCTACTCTTGTCAAAATGATGAGTAGCAAGCCTAAGGAAGGTGAATGTTATGCTGCGTACGCCGCCCGATTGTTATCTACGCTCACATCACGCTGGCAAAACATGAGCGCTGAGCAGATAGCCATGTCTACGGTGCTTGCTCATATGACACAATTTGATGGGCGTATTCAGAGGTTGGCGTTTACTACCGAAGTGAACAACAGAAACAAGCTGCAGTGTGAACTTCAAGCGTTCTCGTTCTTGAAAAGGAAAGCTTCGACGGGTAACTCAACCGACGCCGTTCCAGAGTTCAAGCGATCCAAGTTTCAGTCGACAACGCTGAAGTGTTATAACTGCGGTAAACCAGGTCACCGAGCACCTGACTGCCGATCAAGAAGTGAGGTGAAAGGCAAGGCTGCCACCTCTGCCTCTGCGTCAAGTTCTGCAGGACCAAAGCAGCGTTCGGACATCATCTGTTTCCGATGCGGCAACGCCGGACACTTTGCAACAAAATGTCCACGAAGCAATGGTGGAGGCACCAGCGCGGCAGGCGGACCAAGCAGTTCCGGAGCAGCGCCTGGAGCAGCGACGAGCAGTGAGCGACGCGTTGACGTTTGCTATGTCAGCAATCCCAGCGGTGTGCTGATGAATACTGGTGAGTCATACCCATTTTATTATGATTGTGGTGCCGAGTGCTCTCTCATCAAAGATTGTGTTGCGTCAAAGTTTAGTGGCAAGCGTGTAAATAACAGTGTAAATTTAACCGGAATCGGTCATGGTAGTGTGCAAAGTACCCTACAAATTTTATCTGAGGTTATGATTAACAATTTACGATTGGAGATATTATTTCATGTTGTACCAGATAGTTGTCTTAAAAATGATATTTTAATTGGACGTGAGATTTTAGATCAGGGATTTAACGTTAGTATGACTTCCGATAGTGTTGTTTTGTGTCGTGATAAGGTTGTTAGATTATGTGATGTTTCAAATACGCTCAAGAATGATTCTAATTATCAAATTGATTTAGACAAAGTTGACACAGATGTTCCGCCAGAATTTCGTTCCCAATTAATTGATCTTTTGTCAGAATATTCATCTTCGTTTTCTACTGGTGTATCTAGATCCCGTGTTACGACAGGACAATTGCAAGTTAGGCTGGTAGATCCTAGTTTAACTGTTAATCGTCGCCCTTATAGGCTTAGTGCTAGTGAACGCGAAGTTGTTACTGCTAAATTTCGTGAGTTAGAGGAAGCAGGTATTATTAGGCCAAGTTGTTCACCTTTTTCTAGTCCAGTGTTGCTTGTTAAGAAGAAGGACGGTTCAGATCGTATGTGTGTCGACTACAGGGAACTGAACTATAACACTGTGTCGGATAGGTTTCCACTGCCTTTGATAGAGGACCTGGTATCCAGGTTAGGTGGTGCTACATGGTTCACGTGTCTTGACATGTTATCAGGCTATCATCAAATTCCAGTACATCCTGAATCAATAGAGCGCACTGCATTCGTCACACCTGACGGTCAGTGGGAATATTTGACCATGCCGTTCGGTTTGAAGAACGCAAGCTCAGTTTATCAACGTGCGGTGATGAAAGCATTGGGTGATCTTGCTTATAGCTATGCTGTGACATACGTCGACGACATTTTAGTGATAGGATCATCTGTAGAGGAGAGTTTAGCTCGTCTTCGCACTGTACTCGATAAATTAACAAAAGCAGGATTTTCCCTTAATTTTGTTAAGTGTTCTTTTCTTAAGCGACGGGTTGAATATTTAGGCTTTGTTGTTGAGAACGGCCAAATCAGACCCAACCCAAATAAAATTGTAGCTTTATCTAGACTTCCCCCACCTGAAACCATCACTCAGTTGAGACAGTTCATAGGGCTGGCCACCTATTTCAGACAATTTGTGCCACAGTTCTCAAAAACGATGGCTCCTCTGTTTCGTTTAACGAGTGGCAAGAATAGGTCCATTGGTTGGGAACCGAGCCATGAGGCTATTCGTCAGAAAATAATTTCTTACTTAACCAGTGAGCCTGTTCTGACAATATTTGACCCTGCACATCCAATCGAGTTACATACCGATGCCAGTGCTGAAGGATATGGTGCCATTTTTATTCAAAAGATCAATGGGAAACAACATGTGGTTGCTTATTATAGTCGTCGTACGTCCCCAGCCGAATCGAAGTTTCATTCGTTTGAATTAGAAACGTTAGCCGTCTTCAACGCTATAAAGCATTTTCGACACTATTTGCTAGGTCGTAAGTTTACCGTTGTGACTGACTGCAGTTCTGTTAAAGCTTCTAAAAGCAAAACAGACTTGTCTCCACGAGTTCATCGTTGGTGGGCCTACATGCAGTCATTTGAGTTTGACATTGTCTACCGTGAAGGCAGTAGGATGAGCCATGTAGACTTTCTTTCTAGAAATCCCCTCCCTACACCTAGAGTAGCTTTCACTCGTGTAGAACTAAAGCGTGTCGATTTAGCTGAGTGTTTAGGTTTAAAAGTGCTAGCGAAATAATCGCGAGAAAATTGGGACATTAGTATCGACTGTTGCCAAGAGATGGCGTTGTTAGTTGAGCGACGGTTTTTGAATCGCGGTGTCAAGATTTTCCGTCGTTCAGCTAGGTCAAAGATACAATTTTTTTGTGGTGTGAGCAGCAAGCATTGTGGTACTTATATTATACGCGCTTAATTATAAAGTCCAGTGTTTTATTAGCCACCCTCTCCAAGTCGATCTTGTTCATGGTCCTTCGAGAGCCGGGTGTGGTCGGGAGTGTTGTTGGTGGTTTCCGGTGGTGGTAGAAATTACCACCCTTCGCTTCGTTACTGGGCAGTGGATCGCTGTCCAGAGCATCCCTTCAGTGGGTACCAGGTGAGAGGTGCCAGGAGCTGGAGGTGGAAGACTGGTTGGCGCAGGGAGCACCCAGTAGAGCGTGGTGCAGCACTACTGGATGCAGCAGCAGCCGGAGGGACGAGGCAAGGGAGGAGCAGAATCTCAACAGTTCGTGGTCAAGCAGGCAGGGGGCGCCACTTGTGTGTGGTGCAGTACATCGACGTGACGTCGCCGTCGTCAGTGTCAGTGAGTGTATCTGGTGAAACAATCGTGAGTACTTTCAACCTTATTAAATCAGGAAGAATCTAATAGAAAAAGTGCATTAGAATTTGAACTTTATACTCATTTGAAAATTAACTTTGCTGTTTGTGTGTGATTTCGGACTTATAAAATTTTCAAGAAAAGTGGTAGCACACGATTTGCCATAGAAAGTAAACGTTAAAAAGACTTGTAAAATTTTCGTTGGTTTTACGAGTGCAAGAAGATTGTCTTTAGTGAACATTAAGTTTAGAATTATATTCTTCCACTCTGTATTGTTTAAAGTTGTTTGGTTATTGTGCTGTAGATAGAAATTTATTATTTATTTGTGTGTTTACGTATAATTCGTGTTTTCAAAATGGATTCATTATTCAATATCCAAGAAGATGTGAAAACAAAA
Source organism: Lithophane socia (assembly GCA_947522985.1). Taxonomy (NCBI): domain Eukaryota; kingdom Metazoa; phylum Arthropoda; class Insecta; order Lepidoptera; family Noctuidae; genus Lithophane; species Lithophane socia. Next base: position 645,950 of record OX383281.1, on the reverse strand, counting down.
ATCGAAAAGTCTTGGATTAACTTAAAAAAATGCCCAAAAGATAGGCTTACAGTGTCGTATATTGAAACACGCTTAGAAGGGTTAGAACAACAATGGCAACTTTTTTATAATACGCATGTTAGAATAATCAGCGAAGTTAATAAAACCGAATTACATAGTTCCAATTACCATAAAGATTGTTTTTATGACGAGGTTGAAGAATTATATATTCAGTTAAAAAGTACTTTAAAAGAGCTACTAAGGAAAGATAAAATTGTATCTAGTGGAGAGAATAGTAGTAGCCTTAACAGCGGTAAAAAAGATTTCCACAGCGGTAACAAAGATTTCCATAACTTTCGGTTACCAGAAGTTAAAATACCAATGTTTTCTGGTAAATACCATGAGTGGGTAACCTTTAGAGATTTGTTTATTGGTTTAATACACAAAAATAGTAGCCTAGAGGATGCACAAAAATTGTACTATTTAAAAGGGTATTTAACCGGAGAAGCAGAACTGTTATTAAAAAATGTAAAGGTGACATCGGAAAATTATAGTACAAGTTGGAAAAAATTAGACTCTATGTACAATAATAAAAGATTTTTAGCAAATGGTATTGTAAAATCTTTATTTAATCAAAGAATATTAACAGGAGAATCCGCATCGGAAATTAAAAAACTTTTAAGTACAACTACCGATTGCCTAGAGTCAATAAAAAATTTAGATATAGATCTTGCATCATTTTTAATTGTTCATATTGTAACCGAAAAACTGGATAAGGCTACTAGAAGGGATTGGGAATTAAACGTAGCATCGGACCCAAGCGATGATCTTCCTACCTTTGATCAACTAAAAGATTTTTTCATTAATCGATTTAGAGGGTTAGAAAATTTAGATACTAAGATAGATAGGGTCCAAAGGACGACACAGGCACTACACGTAATGAAAGATGGAAAGGGATCTTGCGCATTTTGTGCAGGTGAACACAAAATAAGTGCATGTAAAAAATTCATTAACGAAAGTATTGAAAATCGGAGAGACTTTGTTCTCAAGAAAAAATTATGTTTTGTTTGCTTGCTTAGTAACCACTCTGTTAGGTTTTGCAAAAACACTCTCAAGTGCCAGGTGTGCAAACGCCGCCACCACACATTGCTACACCCACCGGGTGGTGTAGGGTCGGAAGTTGGTGAGGGCAGTAGTGCTGCTCGCTCGGAAACCTCATCGAATGGGGAAAATACAGCCGCTAATCAAGTGGAGAGGTCCAATACGCCGGTAATCTCATGTCTTGCGAAAGGGAGTAGGAAAACGGTATTACTAACGACGGCGTTAGTTAAGGCGGAGTCGAAGAATGGAACTTACCACGTGGTTAGGGCATTGCTGGATCAGGGATCACAGGGTTCCTTTGTTACGGAATCCCTGGTTCAGTATCTGGGGTTAAAGAAAATAGCTTCAAAAAATACGGTGCTCGGTGTGGGAGACAAAGGTACAACGTCGACGACTATAGTGGTTATAAATCTTCGGTCAAGAGTAAATCCTTCTTTTAAAATAAAGGTGAATGCCTATGTTTTGAAATCAGTAACATCCCTTCTCCCATCCTCTAAAGTAGCTAGAGTAGAATGGGTAGAATTGAACGAAAATGATTTGGCTGATCCGGATTACTTCAGACCTAATAAAATTGATATTTTATTGGGCGCTGAAGTATACAGTCAGGTCATTCAGCACGGTATTAAGAAGAATGCAAACGGGACTCTGCTGGCGCAAGAAACCACATTAGGATGGGTATTGTCGGGTGCGTTTGAAGTTGACCAAGGTATAAGTTCTCCCTCAAAAATAACTGTGATGCATACCAGCGTCCAAGATGATGAATTATTGAGAAAATTCTGGGAACTGGAAGAAACATCTGGAACAAAAAAGATGCTTACAGAAGAGGAAATTAAATGTGAAGAATTGTTTAAAACTACAACGACAAGAAATAAAGACGGCAGATATGTAGTAAGATTGCCAGTACGGGATACAAACCTGGTTGGTAGTGGCGGTGAATCCAAAGGGATAGCTGAAAAAAGACTTAAAGGGTTAGAAACAAGGTTAGCAAAAAATGATAAATTAAAGGCCGACTACGCTAAGGTCATACAGGAATATTTAAGCCTTAACCACATGGTAGAAATAAAAGAATTGGATAAGGATAATAAAAAGGGTGTTTACTTACCTCATCACGCTGTCGTCCGGGAGGATAAAGATACAACCAAGGTGCGTGTTGTGTTCGATGCGTCCTGCAAGCGCAGTAACGGGAGGTCACTTAACGATGATCTAATGGTGGGTCCGTCTTTGCAAGACGAACTTCGTCATATTATTATGCGTTGGAGGGCGCATAAGATTTGTATAGTGGCTGATATTATAAAAATGTACCGGCAAGTCTTAGTGAATAGGCAAGATACTCCAATGCAACGAATCCTTTGGCGGGATAGTCCTGAAAGGGAAATAAAGGAGTACGAATTGATAACCGTTACATTCGGGACAGCCTCGGCACCATACTTAGCTGTACGGGCTCTTCAACAGCTTGCAGTTGACGAATGCGGGGATAATGTAGATATAGCTAAAATAATCGTAAATGATTTTTATATGGACGATTTAATGTCAGGAGCTGAAACTAAAGAAGATGCGTTAAAAATCTATACGGAAATAACAAAGGTGCTAGCTAAAGGCGGATTTCAACTACAAAAATGGAAAAGCAATAGCGAAGAATTATTAAAAAGCATTAAGGAGAGGAATGATGAAGCATTACAGATAAAAATAGACGATGTAACAAAAATATTAGGACTTACCTGGAATTCGCGCGACGATTGCTTCCAATACTCTCTGGTACTTCAGCAGATAACTGGACCTATAACAAAAAGAAAAATCATATCCGATATTGCAAGATTATTCGATCCATTGGGGTGGCTAGCACCAAGCATAATTATAGCAAAGGTGTTGATACAAAAGCTGTGGTTGGCAGGTTTAGAATGGGACCAAGAGGTTCCTAATAATATAGTACATGAATGGGCGACTTACCGTCGCAACTTATCTTCTTTGGTGAAGGTTAGAATCCCACGATGGCTGCATACTGCTACTAACGTAAAGAAGGAACTGCATGGCTTCTCGGATGCTTCAAAAATGGCGTATGCGGCTGTCATTTATCTCAGAGTTCTGGATCACGAAGGAAATATTCACATTTCTTTAGTCGCGTCAAAGACGAAGGTGGCACCCATTAGACAAGTGTCTATACCTAGACTAGAACTTTGTGGGGCTGTTCTTTTAGCCAAACTAATGGCTGAAGTAGGAGAAAAAATGGGTGTCCAGAAGATTGATTGGCATGCATGGACAGATAGTGAGGTGGTACTAGCTTGGCTCAATAGTCATCCTAGTCGCTGGAAAACTTTTGTAGCCAATAGAGTTTCGGATATTTTAAACACTTTGGATACATACCACTGGTCCCACGTATCGTCTAAGCAAAATCCCGCAGATTGTGCTTCCCGCGGTGTGTGCCCAGCTGTATTGGAATCTACGGCTATATGGTGGAATGGTCCGGACTTGTTGCGACAGCAGGTAATTGACTATAAAAGGCCGAAGCATCTTGTAACACATTTGGAAGAAGTCAAGGCGCACACGACTGCGGTCGACACAGTTACCATCTGGAATAAGTTTTCCAGGTTGTCAAAATTAATAAGAGTGGTCGCTTACTGTCGGCGTTTTTTGAATTTAAGAAAACAGGCAACAACACAACATTGTACGCGGGAATTAACGAAACAGGAGCTTGACGAGGCCACAGACACATGCATAAAGAAATGCCAAGAGGAGTTTTCAGAAGAAATGAAGGAATTAAAAAATAGTACGATATTAAAGAAAAAGGGGAGTCTTAATTCGTTAAATGCCTTTATTGACTCAAATGGAATCGTAAGAGTTGGAGGAAGACTTGAAATGTCTCAATTGGATTATAATCGCGTGCACCCAATCCTCTTACCAAGGGAATCTTTTTTGAGCGAACTTGTGATTGCTGATGCTCATTCAAAAACCATGCATGGAGGCCCGCAGCTTATGGTTACATATGTACGATCCAAATATTGGATCATAGGGATTAAATTGCTCGCCAAAAAATATGTAAGAAACTGCGTTAAATGTATTAGGTATTCAGCCAAAAACTCGACCCCAACTTATGGGGCAACTACCATCGGCACGTGTGACGCAAAATAAACCCTTTCTGTGCACAGGAGTGGATTATGCAGGACCCATAAACATACGGGTGTCCAAGGGTCGCGGGAACAAGTCGTATAAGGGTTACATTGCACTCTTTATATGCATGTCTACTCGAGCAGTGCACATAGAGGCGGTTAGTGAGTTGAGTACCAAAGGGTTCCTGGCTGCGTACAAAAGATTTGTGGCAAGGCGTGGTCGCTGCGCCGAATTGTACAGCGACAATGGGACTAATTTTGTAGGGGCTGCACGGGAATTGCTTCATTTATATAATGAAGAAAAATCAAATTTTAATACGGAATTAGCAGAGTATCTCGCTACAAGTGGCACGGAGTGGAACTTTATTCCTCCTCATACGCCAAATTTTGGGGGACTTTGGGAGGCAGGGATTAAGTCTACCAAGTACCATTTAAAGAGGGTCATAGGAAACACTACTCTGACATACGAAGAGATGGCTACTGTACTAGCTCAAATTGAAGCGTGCCTCAATTCGAGGCCGTTATCGTATGTGGAGGATCAGGACAAATTAACCATCCTAACTCCAGGGCATTTTCTGGTGGGGGAGCCATTAGTTTTATCTCCCGATTTAAATTTCGAAAGATCAAATGTTAGTATGTTAAAGCGATGGCACCTGCAGCAGAGAATGATGCAAGATTTCTGGCGACGCTGGTCTCACGACTATCTTCACCAATTCTTGCAACGATATAAGTGGCAATATAAAATTCCGGAACCATCTGTCGGGGATGTAGTTTTAGTTAAAGAGGATGATATGCCTCCTGGCAAGTGGTTGCTAGGCAGGATCGAACAAAAACATCCCGGGTCGGACGGTCTTACTCGTGTCGTCACACTACGCACAAAATCGTCTACGATAAAAAGACCGACTTCTAAAATATGTTTACTGCCTGTGTCCAATTGAAACTGGAATAATTGTTACATGTAAGCAAATGTTGAACTCATTGTGTTAACTGTTTGTCAAGTAGTTTTAGTTTTAATTTTAATTGTCATAAAGAGGTAAATTGTAACCAAACATGTCAATGGTTAAAAGAAATGTATGGAATTGCTTCTCACCAAGGATGTACTAAGAGTTAAGTTCAGGGCATGCGAGATATTTTTACCTTATTGAACAATGTGGCCATATTGAAAGACATTCTGCAATAATGTCCTTGGTGGGCGGTATGTTTAGGTTTAAAAGTGCTAGCGAAATAATCGCGAGAAAATTGGGACATTAGTATCGACTGTTGCCAAGAGATGGCGTTGTTAGTTGAGCGACGGTTTTTGAATCGCGGTGTCAAGATTTTCCGTCGTTCAGCTAGGTCAAAGATACAATTTTTTTGTGGTGTGAGCAGCAAGCATTGTGGTACTTATATTATACGCGCTTAATTATAAAGTCCAGTGTTTTATTAGCCACCCTCTCCAAGTCGATCTTGTTCACTGAGCTTTCCAGTAACTGGTTACAAGCTGAACAGGAAAAGGACGAAGAGATCAGTAAGATTGTGTCTGATCTTCGTAATGAAGTTTTTCCTGAGGAAACTCGGAAAACTTACGAAATTCGTAAGAACATTCTGTATCGCAAAATATAGCGAAACGGTCGCACTCGATGTCTGCCTATTGTACCTAGGTCGCTTAGGTGGTCTGTAATTAATAATGTCCATGAGTCCGTCATGCATTTGGGATGGGAGAAAACTCTCGAAAAGATTTACGAGCACTATTGGTTCGAAGGCATGTCGAAATATGTAAGAAAATTTGTGGACAATTGTATCACTTGTAAAGTAGCGAAGCCCCACTCGGGTAAAATTCAAGCAGAACTTCACCCAATTCCTAAATTCAATATCCCATGGCACACAATTCATATTGACGCGTCTGGTAAACTGTCTGGTAAGAACGACATCAAGGAGTACGTGTTTGTCATCATAGATGCGTTTACCAAATTTGTGCTACTTCGTCATTCGCTAAACATCGACACTAACAGTAGTATTTGTGCTATTAACTTCTGTATAGCTTTGTTTGGTGCACCGAAACGCATAATAGCAGATCAAGGTCGTTGTTTCGCTAGCAAGGATTTTTCTAGTTTCTGCACTTCTCACAACATCGAGTTGCACTTGATAACTACCGGAGGCAGTCGCGCAAACAGTCAGGTCGAAAGGGTAATGAGTACCCTCAAGAGTATGTTGACAGCTGTAGAGACTAGTCGTGACCGCTCTTGGCAGGACGCATTAGGAGAGGTTCAGCTGGCTATGAACTCTACTGTTAATAGGGTGACTAAATCTAGCCCTCTAGAGTTGATGATAGGCAAGGTAGCACGACCGCTTAGTTTAGTGACCGCTGATGATGAGGATGTGACTGACGTTAATTTGGATGAGATTAGAGAGCACGCGACACAGAACATTGAAAAGAACGCCAAATATGATAAAAATCGATTTGACCAAAATAAGGCTCAGGTATCTAAATTAGCTATTAATGACTATGTTTTAATTGAAAATGAGGAAAGGAATCAAACGAAATTAGATCCTAAGTTCAAAGGCCCTTTTAAGATTATTGATGTCTTAGACGGGGATAGATACCTACTTAAGGCGCTTGACTCTAAGCGAACCTACAAATACCCCCATGATCGTGTGAGGAAGATCCCCGATCACCAAGTTCCTCGAGAATTAGATGTCATAGTTGATGACAGTGGTAGTGAGACCAAATCTGACTAAGAATGGCTTGTATACTCATACTCGAAACTTTGGACCACACCTCATGAGTAACATGTGGCGATGGGTCTACAAGGAATCGTTGGTGCGATTTCTGTCTGTGTTGGTGCACAGAGCGCTCTATGTGTTGTAGCACATATTGCGCTAGATTTTTGTGAAGCGTTGGTGCGATTCTTGTCTGTGTTGGTGCACAGAGCCCCTCATGTGTTGTAGCATATGTGGCGGCAGATATGTAAAGAATCGTTGGTGCGATTCTGGCCTGTGTTGGTGCACAGATTAAAATGAAAGTTTCATGAGTTGAGTATGCATTGCTTATGAATTATGGTAAAGAGACAGAATTGTTAGAATTACTATGTTGCAACCTGTTGATCGGACCTTTTCCAATGAATGATGTTGTGTAGAAAGCAATGTGTGTGAAGCCTTAATACCGTGGCAGTTTCAATCATGACAGTTTGATTATTGTACTTAGATTTAGAAGAAATAAAGTACCATTAAGAATCAACCTTTGTCTCTACTGGCAGGATAGCCGAGCTAGATTACTCTCTGAGCACATTTGGTCCACAGGTACTACACCCGAGGACGGGTGCTAGTCAGGGATGGCCGTGTCGTGGATTGATGGCGCCATAGCGCAATAAGCAGCGCCATCTAACAATTATTATTGCAAATTAATAATAACATTACCGGAAACGCAAGCGCGCCCTACCGCTTGGACACGATCGTCGGTAGAGGGGATGCAGGGAGGACTGGAGAAGGAACGGAGTGTTGCGACAGTTGAACTCCGACAGCCTAGGCAGACGCTCGGTACCAACGCACGTGTTTGTTTCTTGCCATTAGTTAAATAAAGTTATTTTAATAAGAATTATCTTTTGTTCGAGTGCCCACGACAGGCCCACATTTACTTAAAACTATGTCGGATCGTGAAGAAGACCCGATGCTTCGCATCCCGGCCACCCTTGATGCGACATATGTATGTATGTATGTATGTATGTATGTTCATCTGTTCCCTCCTATCTTCCAAACCACTTATCACAATTTGACAAATGAGGTATCGTTAGAGGCGTCGTGATTGTCCGCTGGTTATAGGCTATGAAGTCACATTAAATTAAAAATGGCGCCCTCTAGAGGACATAAAGTGAGGAACTTAAAAAAAAAATGGTTTAATCGTAGCATGTTGGGTATCAAATGAAAGGGCTTAATGAGCACATTTCAAAAATATATATATTATAACCCCAAAAGAATTTAAAAAAAAATCAAGTAATAAAAACTAAAACCCAACTACGACTTAAAAGGTATAAACAAGACACCACGGACAGACAAATTAAAAATCCGGAGTCACACGTGTTAGGGCATAAATCGAACAGATTACGTGTGGCTCCGGATTTTTAATTTGTCTGTCCGTGGTGTCTTGTTTATACCTTTTAAGTCGTAGTTGGGTTTTAGTTTTTATTACTTGATTTTTTTCATAACCTGAATACATTTTCATTTTCTCGAGCGTTTTTCTGTGGGAGTGCTGTGAGTGTTCACTACGTCTTCACCAAGATCAGTAAGAGCAGTTTTCATTGTTCCATCTAATAAATTGGAGTATTTCTTAAGAACTCGTCAATTCTATATTTTTGGACTTATGTTTTGAAAACGAAATGTTTCAGTCTTATCTATACCTGACGAGGAATGAGGCTTTATTATCTGAATCGAAATACGAACATGATTTTTTTATGGCTAAATAATAACAGCCGCACGGCTCGATCCATCAGGTTAAGCTACGCTTGCCGGGGTTGGTCCATGGATGGGTGACCACCTTTATTACATATCGAGACTTCTGCGTGCCGTGGAAAGCACGTTAAGCCGTTGGTCCCGGCTGTTATCCGAGGATCTTTGACAGTCGTTACGGGTCGTCAGAAGCCCGATAGTCTAGACACCAGTCTTAACAAGGGGTATCGTATTACCCAGTTACTGCTGGGTTGTGGAGGGCAGCTGCATCCGGTTAGACTCAGCTGCATCCGGTTAGACTGGAAGCCGACCCCAACATAGTAACATCGCTGGGAAAAGGCTAGGCAGTTTGATTTTAGAAATATCGGATTTAACTTTTTGGCCTTTTTCTTAACCTGAATACATTTTCTTTTTCTCGAGCGTTTTTCTGTGGGAGTGCTGTGAGTGTTCACTTCGTCTTCACCAAGATCAGTAAGAGCCGTTTTCATTGTCCCATCTAATAAATTGGAGTATTTCTTAAGAACTCGACGATTCTATATTTTTGGACTTTTGTTTTGAAAACGAAATGTTTCAAAGTCTTAAAATAACTTTCTATACGTGACGCGGATGAGACTTTATTTTCTGAATCGAAATATGAACATGATTTTGACCACAATGGAAGTGTTAAAATTATTCTTTGTAGCGTTGGAATGAATCGTGGAAAAATATAATAAATTTTCATTATTTTTTAGGATTTTACGATCATGTTAGCTTGATTTTTTCTTTTTTCAGTTTTAAGAATAAATGGTCTAACTAAAGTGAAAAAAATTAAATCCTCAGCTTGTAAGTTTCATCAGAGTTTTGTCTATATGAATCTAAATGGTCAATCTCTATGTCATTTAACAATTTACAATCACTGTCCATGTCATTGGTATACTGACCAAGGCAAAGATTAATGATATTTGAACGTTTCCACGTTCTGACCATTCAAACCGGGAACAATGGATGACATTTGTGCAAAAAAATCATAGACATAGAATAAAATGCAGACATTAGAATAATGTTCAGCAGTTAGCACTGTGTTAGTATCAAGCAGTTTGAATAAGCAGACTGTGTCGCATCTGCGCGTACTGATTACTACAAGAGGACCTCCTCGCTCTGCGAATACACCGCGGTTGTCACATTTGACATCCGTCCTTCACCGCGGTTGTCACATTTGACATCGGCCGTTTGACACTGCGACGGTACCGAAACCGGCCCGACATTGTCGGATGATATCGGAATGTGACATGATGTAGCCAATGGGTTGTGTCATGTGGGATGCACAGCGAATAGTCGCGTTCTGTCGCACACTATACTTCTTGCGACCTTTTTATATAATATTCTTTATGGTTTTTTAATATTTATACTTTTTATGTTCCATGTCAAAATTAAATAGTAGTGTCAGAAAATCGTAATTTTATTGACCGCTTAAAAATACAGTCCACATATTTGCCCACATTTTTGGTCCTATCTCGCCTGAAAATGAACACGCGATCCAAAACTAACCAGTTGCCACAGCTCCGGGCTACTGGCGAAGTGCTTTCGGAGTCAGATTCACCCGCCGTGGGTGGGCTCGGTCGGTCCCCTGAATTGGACCCCTTTTCGACCGAACCCACGAGTATACCCGCGGCTGTCGATCCGGTCTCCGGAGCATCTCGCCAGAATCCCACTCTTAGCACTAAACCTGCTAAATCATATTCAAAATCTAGTGTGTCAGGTTCCTCACGGTCATCAGCCACTATGAAGGCACATAAGTTGACCGCAGAGGCACTTTTGGCTAGAAGATCACTGGAAAGGGAACAACAACTGCTGCTACGTGAGCAGCAGCTCGCCGAACAGCGCCGTGAGCAGCAGCTCGCCGAACAGCGGCGTGAGCAACAGTTCGCCGAACAGCGGCGTGAGCAGCAACTCGCGGAAGAGCGGCTAGCTCGCGACCGCAAGCTCCTCCAGCAGGTAACACGAGTGGAAGAGCTCGAGTTATTAGCGGACCTGGCGTCGCAGGAGGCTGATGAAAAGTCAATTCGGTCGGTGAGTCATTCCCGTACGCAATCTTGGGTTCACAACAGTCGTCAATTCCCACAAAATGACCCACCGCGAAGGGACATGTTGACATCCCACGATCACCCTATTTTGTCTGGAGAAACTCATTTCATGGAACTGTGGCGGTATCTACATCGCCACATGCGAACTACGCATCGAAGACCTGACGTCACATAAATCCTGCATCGCGCAATTAGAGTTTACCGTGCAGTGAACATACATACAAAAACCCAATATCAATCATTGGGCAGTTGCCCGCCAGACACAACACCCGTCTGGTAGGAGGATCCTCCCTTTTCTATGGTGGATGAGTGAACTTTACACCCTGTTCCTCATACCCCTAAATTGGTGACCCCGAATATGAACGTCAACGCAGCCTTCGTGCAACTACTCCAGCGTGACGTCATCAGCATCACTCCCGCAAGCTTTCAGTGAGGCGAGTCACACAGCCAAGCCAACACCCGAGGCGTCAACGGGTATTCTGACCACCAGCATGCAGCGATCGCGCATTCCTGGTCATCACCCTCAGCCTCATCACCCCGACCCACTGGGGAATCACATCAATCACCTCAACCTCATCACCCTGAGCCACTGGGGAATCACCGCAAACAGTTCCGACCCACCGCGAACAATGCGGCACCCGGTTCCGACTCACTGGAACCACAACTGGCACTGGCAAGCATCGCAAGATACAAGACTTAGCCCACTATCGACCTCCGGTCTCCGGAGGGGAGTGATGTGGCGGTATCTACATCGCCACATGCGAACTACGCATCGAAGACCTGACGTCACATAAATCCTGCATCGCGCAATTAGAGTTTACCGTGCAGTGAACATACATACAAAAACCCAATATCAATCATTGGGCAGTTGCCCGCCAGACACAACACCCGTCTGGTCGGAGGATCCTCCCTTTTCTATGGGGGATGAGTGAACTTTACACCCTGTTCCTCATACCCCTAAAGAACCAAATCATGATATTCATGCAACAATTAGGCCTGTTGAAATGTCACACCAACAATTGGCAAGACCTGAGGTTGTAATGAATCCTACAAACATTAATTCACACAGGTTTTCTCATAAATATATAGAATTAATGACATTTAGCGGAAAGGCTACTGAATGGTTAATGTTTAAACGTACTTATCACGACACTCAACATTTGTTTACGCCTACAGAAAATCTCGCTCGCTTACGCTGTGCGCTACGCGGGCGCGCCCCTGAAAGCGTGTCTGCATTGCTGTACACTGAAGTAGTGCTGGACATGCTGAAGCAGACGTTCGCGCTACCCGAGACTATTGTGTTACATGAGATTTCGCTCGTCCGGAATTTACCTAAGATAAGCGATGACCAAAGAGAGCTTAATTCTTTTGCATGTAGGTTGCGTAACTGCATAGCTGTCATTAATAGTTTGAACCAAAAAGAATATCTGTATTCTATTGAAATATAAAGTAAATAAACTCCAATATTGTACAGTCAGTGGAAAGGTTTTGCTTACCGTAGCGACCGATCCTTACCAAAACTACAAGTGTTGTCTACGTTTCTTGATATTGAAGCCGATAAACCGAATAGGTTCGGTTTAGTTCCGGATTACGCCAAACGTCCTAATACTCACCACGGCGACAGCGATTTTGTTCGACGTGAAAGCACGCACGTCACGTCAACTCGTAGCACTAGTACAGGGATTTGCCGATACTGTAAGAATGAGCACGAATTGAGTGAATGTAGTGATTTCAAGGCTCTACCTTTAGATGATAAGTGGCGTTGGCTGAGAGATGTTAAGATTTGTTATAAGTGTCTTAAATTCAAGGCTCATCGGTGGAAAGCGTGCAGGATTTCTCGATGTGGCGTCGACGGCTGCGAACGCTTTCATAATCCGCTTCTGCATTCAGCGTCACCTACGCATGCGACCCACACTGTCAAAGAGGCCCCCACTAGTTCAAATTGCATTTCATCCGATGCTGATGATAGGGCTCGAATCGTAACCATTTCCAACACTACTGAGTCTGGTTTATTGGGTAAAAATATATCTCAATCCCGTGTGTTTCTCAAAATTGTGCCTGTTGAAGTAGTGGCCCTAGTGGAACTTATGACACGCATTACTTGATGACGGATCCACGGCAACCTTGATCGACTCAGAGGTGGCACGTCGTATCGGTGCGACAGGACCCGTAGAATCAATCAAGGTTGACGGTGTTGCTGGAATGTCGACGCACAAACCTATCCAACATGTTAGCTTTTCTATCAAAGGAAAAAATTGTAGTGATACATTTTCCATCACTAACGCTAAAGCTATGGACACACTATCCTTATTTACACAAACTATTACCCGTGACGATTTATATCAGTATTCTCATTTAACAGATTTAGTTGATCAGCTCACTCTCGTTGATGCGACACCCAAAATTCTTCTGGGTGCTGAACATTGGTATTTGACAGTTAGTCGTGATGTGAGAGAGGGTTCTAAAAAACAACCTGTAGCAACCCGCACAGCTTTAGGATGGGTATTGCATGGGAAATGTAGTAGTTGGACCAAGCCTGTCCATTTCGTGAACCACATTTCACTCGATGACAGTTCCAACTTAGAAAGTCTTATCAAAAACTATTTTCGTCTTGATGCTATAGGAATCTCAAACTTAGAAACTTCGTGTTCCAAACAGGATAAATATGCTCTAGAAATATTAGAATCTACAGCCAAGCGTTTGCCATCTGGTAGATTCGAAGTTGGTTTGTTATGGCGTAACGATATTCCAGATGTACCTGACAGCTACCCTCACGCGCTGTCAAGATTTTTAGGTTTAGAAAAACGTATGGCACGTGACGACAATTTAAAAAAGGGGTACTGCACTTTCATTAATAACATGTTGGAAAAAGGATACGCTGAAGAGTGCCCCAAGGACACGTACCACAACACAATGAATTTACCAAATCATATGAATAAAGTTGTTTGGTATTTACCACATTTTCCGGTTGTACATCCGCAGAAAAAGAAATTACGAGTAGTCCATGATGCAGCTGCAAGGACCTCCGGGGTAAGCCTTAATTCCCTTCTTTTTTCGGGACCTGACTTGCTACAATCCCTTCTCCATATTTTGTTTCGATTTCGCGAAGGTCGTATTGCTTTGACTGCTGACATAAAGGAGATGTTTCCTCAGATCAAAATGAGAGAACATGACCGAGATGCCTTGCGTTTTCTTTGGAGAGAGGATCGTAGTAGCGAATTGAAAGAGTTTAGAATGACCTCTGTAATTTTTGGTGCTGTATGCAGCCCTTGCACGGCTCTTTATATTAAAAATCGCAACGCACGAGAACTACAGATGTTGTACCCTGCGGCAGCAAAAGCTATCATCAATGATCATTACATGGACGATTTTTTAGGCAGTATGGATGACACACAGGAGGCTTCGCAGCTTGCAGCTGACATTATCTCAGTTCACAAGTCAGCAGGAATGGAGATGCGCGGTTGGGTGTCAAACGAGCCCGCCGCACTCACTGGCGTTCCTGAAGACCTGCGTGCTGCAACTCCCAAAAATATTCTCGTAGGCCCTGAGGACGTCGTTAGAACGTTAGGTCTTATTTGGCATCCTCAGAGCGACACCTTCAATTTTCGGAACGGGTCCCAAATTAATAGTAATGACATATTAACTAAACGCAAAGTTCTCTCTTATTTAATGTGCGTTTATGACCCCCTTGGTCTCTTAACTCCCTTTGTTATTCAAGGACGTATATTATTTCAACAAACATGGAGAACAGGGATTGACTGGGACACCGAGTTGCAACCAGACATTGTTCAGAAATGGCTATTTTGGTCGCGGCAGCTAGCCAATATTTCAAAAATCAAAATTCCCAGATGGTATAGATGTGGTTTTAAAGATGAAACAATTAGTGACAGACAGCTCCATGTCCTTGCTGATGCAAGTGAGCAAGCGTATTCCTGTGTTGCATATTGGCGATTCACTTTTTTAGACGGTTCAGTGAAGCTGTCACTCATTGGTGGAAAGGCGCGCTTAGCCCCTCTAAAACCCATATCTATACCACGATTGGAGCTGCAAGCAGCTCTAATTGCTGCTCGTTTTGCTAATACAGTCATTACCAGTCACGACGTTCAAGTTGACCATATCGACGGTGGAAAGGTAAAATGGCTAAAGCGCCATTTTGGTCGATATTGAGTTATATATATCACTGAACTGGATTTTTTTTTCTGCGTCGATTGGTGTACCTTTCGCGTCGATTTGAGCACTTTTTTGGCGCTTTAGCAGTACAAATTTTGTTGCTTTTTTCATGTAGTCATGGTTTAAAGCGACGTTTTTTTGATGATTCTGAAGTTTATGTCGCTTTAGTGATTGTGCTCACTGTACATTCATGTTTGACAATGTTTAAGCATTTTTGCGTTTCTCTATTTCAGGTATAAATACCTTATTAGTAGTTTTACCCGAACTACATTATTACTTGTGTGGCAGTTTAGCAAAAGTCGTTTCTGTTTTATTTAGCGCTTTGGCGCTTTAGCAATAGTGCTCGTAAATATTTTCGTATAGAACGATAGTTCAGAGTTGTTTTAGATTCCAAATATTATTTAAAATTGTATATTAGTCAGTAGTACATGCTTTAATGTAAGAAGGTATTGATTTTAGAACTAAAAACTTGCTTAATTTAAAGTAAGTGTACTTCGTAAATAAATTTTGTTAGCATTGCAAATCTAATCATAAGTCTTTGTTCTTGCGTGTAACTTAGAATATTAGTGATTTCTAGCAACGTCAACGGGGCAGACGGCTGCAGTTGCCTCTGTCGTTAGCAAAGTGCTGCTCGCGTATATAAGTACTAAGAGTATAAAGCAGTTAAAATTCTGTTATTTAAAATATAATGCCCATTTTAAAGATGATGCCCATTTTGGTACCCCGCCAATAGCCATGATAGCTCTTTTTACTATTATTTTTACTTTGTTTCTTACTGTTATGCAACTGTATAGCTATTCGCATTCTGGACTCCGCCTTCGGTCAGGTTAGGTTAGGATAGTTCAGTCTTTCTTGTTGACTCCGGCTATCTCTTATGGGGTTTCTTATTGTTACTTGTTTCGTTTGAATAGTAGAAGAGCTTTTAGGTTTAAGGTTTGAGTTGGATTTCCCGAGCTATCACACTGATAAACAAGTTATCTAAGTTATATGTATTTGGGCACATACTAACATTTAACACAGTAGATCTTTGACAGTCGTATCGAGTAGTTAGAAGCCCGAAAGTCGAACATCCAGCTTATCAAGGAGTATCCCAGTGCCTGTATTGTAGAGGTCACATAGTAAATCACTTCATGTAAAATACTGGTATTCAACTGCATCCAGTTAGATTCAAGGATAATCCTTACGTAGTTGGGAAAAGACTAGATAGATGATGAACGACTTATTTAAATTAATTAATAGCAAACGTCGTAAAAGATCGGGGGAAGATGATCGATCACTATGAAATGTAGGTACTTACTTATGGGAAAAGTGATTTGTATCATTTCTAAGTACTCTTACCTCAGTTGGTCGAAAAGAGTCTTTGAATCCTTATTTGAAACTGCATCGATTGCCATCATAAAAATAAGGTGTAAGAATTAACGATTTTTTTGCCGAATGTGCCATTTTTCCAATATCTATTAATACAGCTAGCAAGTACTCTAGATGTTAAGGAAAGTCTCCTAAGACCGTATTTCTATAGCTACAACACGGCGTCACAACTTCTACCCTGTATTACTACGATCGGACAAAGGCCATTGAAATTATTGAACTGTATTCAATATTAATATCTTTCTAATGATGTATCATTTATTCTTATTGTAGCGGGTACCAGCTTCCATACATTTCCTGGCATCATCCTTCAAATGTGATGTGTTCTAAGGACTATTTTGTTAAATTGTAACACGATGTTATTGTGTGTGAGAAGATGGCACAATAAGCACAGAATTATTTTGAGTTTCAGAATCTTAGTGCCAATAACACCCCTCTTATCCCGTCGGGGGTTAAAAATGATCAGTTATTATCTATTAAATGTTGATTTATTTGTTTAAACTTATAACTAATTACTACATTGAATATTTAGTGGTACTAACCATGATAAACAATGGTTCTTTGATTGTAGTAGATAATTACTAACTCTACTTAACCTATCTAATTACCTACGTTATTTTACTTGATTCCAGTTGGCTAATAAAATAATTTCCTTTATTTTTTGCTAAATATTAATTAATTAGTTTTCCCGCTAATATTCCGGACCTAATAGTAGGTAGTACACATTGATTGAGGTTACAGATTGATGCTAACGCCTCATAATCTAAATAACCTATTGACAAAAACTGTACACTAGCAATAATCAATATTTTAAATGAAAATAAAAGAAAAAGACGAGTTTTAGTAGTTACGCCTCATTCCCATGATACATTCATAAGTTTATTCGCTCTTCAGCTAGTTTTAGTTCAACGTTAGCAACTTTATTTCAAATGAACAGCTCGTTAGATTTTTTTTTTTCACTCTATGATATTATTAAGTGCATAAGCAAATTTGAGATTGCTAAATAATTGTAATTCTGACAGTAAGCGTAATTAATTATATGTTATACGCAAGTTTTTTGGATATTAGCAATTTTTGCTTACTGGAACTTTTTTAATTTCGATTTTTTTTTGCTAAAGCGACACCTATCTCCTAAAATAAAGGTTTTATAGAAACCATTTATAATACATAATACAGGAAAAAAAATATGATTCATGAAAATATAAGTAACTCAGAAATATTTCCATTAGAAAATTTTCTACGAATTTTTTTCGCAAAAAAAAAACTTTAAAATTCATTCCTGATATTTCACGTTTTGGCGCTTTAGCCATTTTACCTTTCCACCATCGATATATACTTTTGGTCGGATTCAACCACCGTTTTGAATTGGATCCGAAGTGATGCTCGAACTTTCAAACCATTTGTAGCCAACCGTGTCGGTGAGATAACCGAGTCAACAAATATAAATAGTTGGAGATATGTGCCCGGTAGTTTGAACGTAGCAGATGATGCGACGAGGTTAAAAGACCGTGACACTAACTTAAACCGTTGGCTATCCGGACCAGAGTATCTCTTACACCCACAGTCTGAATGGCCTAAACCACCAACAACTTTTGGGGTGTCAACATCAACATTGACGTATTGTTTCTCTGAGCTGTTGTTATACTTTCTTTTCATGGTTGAGTTGGAGCTCATCTCAAGAGTCTTCAGTCTGTTCAAACCCATACACTTGAAAAAGCACTGCAACCACTCTATGTTGTTTGAACACGTTACATTTAAATTGTCTTTGAACAGTTTCAGCATGCGATTGTAGGCAACTGAGCTTGGAACACTCCTCTCCAAGATAGGGTCCCAGGTCTGTCTTCCTTTAGTTAGCACATCGGAGTTTTGTGACATGATTTTCTCCATTGTTGAGTTAATCACACTATCAATTATGCTTTGGTGGTTAGTCAAAAGCCCACAATACTGTATTCCCCGAAGGGTTAGGCAGACGTGGACCTATAGTGCACATTCGCCAGTTTTGTTTAAGTCACATTTAATATGGGGAGCCTATGGCGTCGTGAACGGGAAGAAATACTCGTCGCTCGAGCTCGATGCAACTACCGCGGCCAGTGTCATCACAGCGCTCACAGTGGGGCTAGGTACCGGCGGCGGCGAGGCGGAGCTGAGCGAAGAGTCCGGAGGTGGCGGGCGTGCTCGTCGTGCGGCCGATCTTGTCAACATATTATTTTCTTCATTTTCCTATTTTTTCTGTTCACTGTTGTTTTATCGGAGGTTATGTATTTATGTTAGAAGCCAAAAAAATTAGTCATTGGATTAAACAAACAATGATGGACAGTGGCATAGATATTCAAAAATTTACTACTACATTACTTACTTTTGCAGCGAGAAAATTGTAGTCCGGAGCTTCATTGAGAAACTTTATAATGTTAGCGGCCGAAAAAAATTTGGACTTTTTGGATTGGGCACTGCTGACATTCTTTTCAAAAATGCAATAAGTTTGGGATATGTTTCAATGTGCACGTCATCTTTAGTCTTTATTGTGGCTTTAAACATTGAGTAAATATTCCACATTGTAGATGGTTGATCTAACCTCCTCGTTTCTGATAACTCTATGAAGTACGACAACAGTACGGTCTCCGAAAAAGTGTTTGCACCCTTTGTAAATCTCCATTGCTTAAATATATCGCACGCTGAGAACGAAAGTGACTTAAGTCAAAATTTACGATTTTTGGGAATCGAATAAAATGTTTTCCGACTGATTGAAAATTTTCTATACTTTCTAAAATAACTTTTTAATTTGAAAACGAAAGTTACGAACTACTTTTGTATAATATTATGATCCACTCAGTTTCCTTGGCTAACTCCTCCTCATCCGTGCAGTATTCAGGACACTGTGTTGGATTTTTTACTGGCTCACCTGGCTTACTGGTTGCAGCTGTACTTTCTTGTGCTTTATGCTGTAAATACCTCACTTGTTGTTGGAGGCTTTCTATTTGTTTTTCCATATCACAAATAACCTTACGCAGCTTTTCATTATCTGCTCTTTCTGCACTGAAGTATTTGTACAGCAGTTGTTCATTTTCGGTTTCCAACTTAATTTTGGAGGTCTCAGCCATGTTATTGGCGAGTTAATAAATATCACTTAATTATAATTTGATATGTAGGTCAATTCTTACGTAATTGTGTGTGTCATTGCGGCGAGCGCGGTCCGGCCGGCGCGGTTGGTTTGCTGCGTCTGCACTTTGCACTTAAGTAGAGCACGCGATCGACGCGACTAATCTCAACGAATATCAAAACGGACTGACCGTTTTCTGTATATGTTACAATATACCTTATTGTCCTATGTGTTAAAAGTGGGGATTATTCATGTTCTGTTTCTTCCCATTGATAAATTGCTATAACGAAATAGTCCCAGAGATTGATGTGATAACAATGATTTATGCTAAAGTAATATTTGTGTTGATCCAATACTTTAAAACAAGCTGCCATGGAGTTTCTTGTCCTTCTTCTCCATGATGACCTAGATTTGGAACGGACAACTACCTAGTTGTCTCATTACCATTATGAACTGAGAACTGACAAGCCTAATTGAAATAAATGCCTAGTCTTGTCTTTCTGTGCTTTTCTTCATAAAACCTTTTCCCTACACACCTTATAGATTATAGATACATACTTTCATACACAGTAAATAACTAGTAACCATTCTGACACATAAACCTTACTAATTAGGAGAATATTATATACTATACATATTACATTAGTGTTAATTATACGTCATGCTAACACGCGCATCCCGTATCCTATCGTTTCATTCATACTTTTCTTGTCATACTTTGTAATGTTGGGGCCACACTTAAACGGTCCACGTCAATGCACAATCTTCCTTCTCTAATTTTCCTTGAATTTCAAGATGACGTTGAAGCTGCTACACATTTATTGAGTGCCAATTTTTATTATAATTAATCATTTATTTTTAATTTTTATGGAATCATCATTTTGCGATGCACGATTTTTGTAACTTTTGTGTCTCGGATCTCACAAACATGACTCTGTTTGCAGAACTTCGAGAAGCTCAATGGCTTTCTCTTTAGTCCAGTCCATAATCGGCTGATCGGCTCCGCTAAATAAATAAGTACGTGCGATCCCGTCGCGCTCACGGTGCACAATGACAAGCGTACTATGTGTAGACGCTTCATTCAACGCAATAATTCTCGCAGTAAACCCCGAGTTATCGCCCAACATCTAACGCCAATGTGAATGCCGTTGTCATATTCTCGCGATAAGTTGTGGCTACACCTACGGCAAACATCCATCATCGCGATAATCAACGGTGTTGCCCGGCGTTAGATGTTGGGCGATAACTCGGGGCACTGCGACCCCACGCTACATACGGATGCGTAGCTGGCAAAGAATGAACCGCGCTATCGTGGCACACCTCGCCGTGCACATCCTAGGTTGCAGTGGACGGTGACGTCCTCGCATTAGGAAGCCAAGGCGTCTACTAGACAGGCTGGCTATGAAAGAGCATGTTAAGATACAAGTCATATGTTTATTATTAGCTACAGCCAGTTTAAGAAACAATGTCTATCCGTTTTGAAGGCTGGCTGAATCTTGAGTTACATCCTGACGTGTTGATCGGCTACAGGTACATACTTCTTCGACAGGCAAGTTCACCCATACCACTAGAAACATAAAACAGTAGGTATCAGGGTGTATTTTTGAGAAGCGGCCGTAATAGTTATAGGGACGACCGTCACCGATCTGTTTACCGGATATAGTACATTACTGTCGCGGCCTGCAACTGGGCTATTGATGGACGATGCCAAGGCTTGTATACTGTTTTTTTATATATTTCTATGCTTGTATAGTACAATATACGTATTGATACGTGAGTCCATCAATAGCTGGTTGCGGCCAAGCCTTGTATAGTACTTTTCTCAGGTAGTGCGCGGAAATTCAAACTAAGTAAATTAATTATAATTTCCAGAATCAATGACGAACAACGATAATTTTTCACGCGCCAATAGTGTTCATTTGTTTCTTCTTTATTTTAAACAGCTCTATTTGCAAGCCAAATCGAAATTCAAATAAAATCTTGCGCTGAAGTAAAAAGTGCGTTCCATTTTTAAATAACACAACAGTTATGAGATTCTAGTATGTTATGCAATTAGTGAATAAAGGACGGACTTAAAGCGAAGGCCATAGGTGAATCACGAGCAAGTGAAGGAATCTAACGACTGAATCAGGACCGTAGGGAATGATTCCTGATGATTGAACGACGCGAGTGATTCATGGCACTGGATATAAATCCGTTTTATTCAAAATTTGCATACTATACTTTTACTATTTATTATATGTTTTTTAATATTTATACTTTTTTATGTTCCATGTCAAATTTAAACAGTTGTGTCAGAAAATCGTAATTTTATTGATCGCTTAAAAATACAGTCCACATTTTTGCCCACATTTTTGGTCCTTCGAGCCGGATAGCGTTTTGCCTTCTATTAGGGTGGTTGTCATGCAATCGACTGCATCGGAAACTTTATAATTAAATTGTCGAATCTTTTGACATATATGTTGTGCTATCAGTTTCAACCCGTGTATGTTTGTCACAGCTCCTATGGAGGGGGGCAATCTCTGAGCCTTGAAATTGATGTGTATTAGAGCATGTTTCATTTCAGCAATATCATCGCTTAGTCCTGTCAAAGTCGGCAAACACCTCACTTTCGGATCTAATTGGGTTTTGATAATCCTTAATTGAGGCCCATGCCATATGAGGAGAAGTTAGCTCACCCATTTGGTGCTTGAGTGTATCTAGGATAGTTTTATCTATATACTCTCTCTGTATGCTGGAGTCAGGAAGAAAAGCTTGGATTATTGCCTCATTCCGCTAAATAGCATTAATTCTATATATTTATGAGAAAACCTGTGTGAATTAATGTTTGTAGGATTCATTACAACCTCAGGTCTTGTCAATTGTTGGTGTGACATTTCAACAGGCCTAATTGTTGCATAAATATCATGATTTGGTTCCATGAAATGAGTTTCTCCAGTCAAAATAGGGTGATCGTGGGATATCAACATGTCCTTTCGCGGTGGGTCATTTTGTGGGAATTGACGACTGTCGTGAACCCAAGATTGCGTACGGGAATGACTCACCGACCGAATTGACTTTTCATCAGCCTCCTGCGACGCCAGGTTCGCTAATAACTCGAGCTCTTCCACTCGTGTTACCTGCTGGAGGAGCATGCGGTCGCGAGCTAGCCGCTCTTCCGCGAGTTGCTGGTTGGGAGAGGCTGATACGCTCCGTCAAGACAGCCCTTCAGGTGACTTTAAGAGAAAAAGCCCCACGAGAAGAACTGCTACACACGCTTCTATTGGAAGCCGAAGCAATTGTTAATTCGAGACCTTTGACCTATGTTGCAGCTACTAACGAATATCAAAGCCTCACACCTTTTCATTTTTTAATAGGCAGCTCATCAAATCAGCAGTTACCTACACCTCTGGACGACGGAGTGTTCTCTTTAAGAAAGGAGTGGAAAAAGGCTCTTCGCCTCTCTGAAATTTTTTGGTGTAGGTGGCTCAAAGAATATTTACACCTTCTCAAGACGAAGAGGCAGCAAGGAGAAAAATATCGGAATTTGGCTGTTGATGACGTTATCCTAGTTGTGAACCCTGACCTACCCCGAGGAGTGTGGCCTATGGGACGTGTGACCAAAGTGTACCCGGGAAAAGATGGGGTCGTGCGCGTAGCTGACGTGGTCACTAAAGGCGGAACACTGAAGAGGCCCGCTAGAAAGTTAGCTCTACTAGGACTCCAGTAGCTGTGCAGCATTGCTACACGGGGGGGATGGTGATGCGACCTTTTTATATAATATTCTTTATGTTTTTTTTAAATATTTATACTTTTTTTATGTTCCATGTCAAAATTAAACAGTTGTCAGAAAATCGTAATTTTATTGATCGCTTAAAAATACAGTCCACATTTTTGCCCACACCATGACTACGAGAAAAAGAACTTTGAGTATGTTGTTATGTCAATGTTATGCCTTGTTTTTATAGTAACTACACCATAATGTCGATGACTTCTTTTTCTTCGACAAATCATTAAAATAAGTTAGGAAAACAGACTCTGAAAATGTGCTTAGCTTGATTTTCATTTTTCCATTTGCTCAAACAAACAAACTCACACTCAAATTCATCGTAGGCTTTGATGTAAACCAGCCGTGATTTGTTGGGTAGCAAGCTTTCTACTATATCGGCCGCCCTCTCTTTCATAAACTCAGGTGTTAACACATCTTCATCACTTGAATACATTTTCAATCGATTTATTAAGTAACTCTAAACTTTTTGTTCGTACAACTTACAATATTTAAAATATCGCCAATTTACTAATGACAGCAAAGAACACAAAATAGTTTTAATTCTAATGCTAAACTCTGTTCGAAAATCAAATCAAATAGGAGTTTGTTATCATTGAGATGGAGTTCGAACAAATTGGTGTTCTAAATTCAAACACCAAAACAGTGATTAAGAGCGCTATTACAAAATCGAAGTGCAGATTTAGGTAAATTTGACGGGGCGCGGCAAAGATGCGCTCGTGTGAGTCTATTGAAGTACGCTACGCACACATGCAAACCGGGCGTGATCAACTTGATCCTTTCCACTTTACTTTTGAAATAAATTAAGTTACAGTTATTTATAGTTCGTGTTACTGTTATTTTTAGCATTGCATACAACAATTGTTTAAAAATATTATTTTACTTTAAAAAAAGTTAATTTTTTTTTTCAAGCAAGATTAGATAGTAGCCTATGTTATTAAATACTTTTTGTTAAAATTTGGAAAGTAAATTCATAGATAAAAAATAGAATTTCGGACGAAAAATTGTCAATAACTATCTGTGTTACGGAATTATTTTTGGTGTATTACTAAATGAAACATAAAAAAATTGACTTATACATTCCAAAGTTCAAGATACAGTTGTACCATGGACATTTTTATAAATGATTAAATTACTGTATCTTTGATGTAACAAAGCATCAAAAGACGCCAAAAAGTTAAATTTTATGAAACATCCTTTACAAAGACAAGTTTTTTACTGATGTGTGTAAACAAATTGAAATATTTATTTAAAACACTGTCAAGATATATAATGAGACTTCCTCGGACATATTTTTTTTTTAAGTTTGAGGCTATAACTTAATCATAATCACACATCAAAACTAGCGTCAAACGCTCAAATTCAAGAAAAATTGTAATAGCCCTCTTAAAAGTGCTTTTTATTCACTGTTTTCAGTGAATAAAATAAGCTTTTTAGAGGGGGCATGGTATAATAGTATATTATGCAATTAGTGAATAAAGGACGGATTTAAAGCGAGGGCCATAGGTGAATCACGAGCAAGTGAAGGATTCTAACGACTGAATCACGACCGTAGGGAGTGATTCAAGTGTTAGAATCCTGAACGACGCGAGCGATTCATGGCCCTCGATATAAATCCGTTTTATTCAAGAGTTGCATACTATACTTTATACCATGACTACGAGAAAAAAAACATGCAACTTCGAGTATGTTGTTATGTCAATTTTATGCCTTGTTTTTATAGTACCTACAACGTAGCATAGAATACATACTCCATAAGGTCGATGACTTCTTTTTCTTCGACAACTCATTAAAATAGGAAAACAGACTCTGAAAATTTGGTCAGCTTGATTTTCATTTTTCCATTTACTCAAACAAACAAACAAACAAACTTACACTCAAACTCATCGTAGGCTTTGATGTAAACCAGCCGTGATTTGTTGGTTAGCAAGCTTTCTACTATAACGGCCGCCCTCTCTTTCATAAACTCAGGTGTTAACACATCTTCATCACTTGAATACATTTTCAATCGATTTATTAAGTAACACTAAACTTTTTGTTCGTACAACTTACAATATTTAAAATATCGCCAATTTACTAATGACAGCAAAGAACACAAAAAAGTTTTAATTCTAATGCTAAACTCTGATCGAAAATCAAATCAAATAGGAGTTTGTATATCATTGAGATGGAGTTCGAACAAATTGGTGTTCTAAATTCAAACACCAAAACAGTGATTAAAAGTGTTTTCAGTGAATAAAATAAGCTTTTTAGAGGGGGCATGGTATAAATAGTAATTTATTTGGCCGCTAAACACGACAGATATGGATTTTCATAGTAACTTTGCCGGCCGCATCGTCATTTGTTTTTGACCAGTACAGCAATTTCGATTTATCTCGAAGAAGGTTGTCAAAATAATGCTCGAATTTTCCAAGCATGTTTGAGAAAATATTATTGTTTACAAATATATTGCAAATGGGTTGCATAATTAAATAATTATGTTCATGGCTAGGTACAGTTACTTAATTAAAAATACTGTAAGTAATTTTTGATGATAAACATTTGGAGCCTTTGGAGTAAAATGACTCGCATGCCGTGACGGCAAACGGCATGACGCTCTTTGTTTTTCGTCTTGCCATCAATTTCAATGTCTTATATCTGCCGAGCGTCCCGTGATCGACAATATTTTTTTGTAATATTCGCGGGCTCGTTTATACAGTATGTTAACTAACAAAGGGCGTTCCCGTTAACCTGCAATAGTATAGCGTGTATACTCGTAAATGCTAAAAAAAATATTACCACTCAAAAAAACTCCTTTTTTTGTGTCCTGAAATGTTCACAAAACGATTAAATTTAAACGTAAAAGAAACACTGTACACGCACACTTGTATTTCAACGTAGAAAAACAAGTGTGACAAGTGGGCGTGTACAGAGAGTTTATTTTCCGTAACAATTTAATATTTTTTGTGAATATTTTACTATACAATAAAATATAAGTAAAAAAAACCTCTTTAAAAACAAGCTTTTAATTAACTAAAAAGGGTTTTCCCAGAGCCACCTTCCGGCTCCATCATCAGACCCTGAACATCACCTAGTGTCGCACTTGTTAATACATAGCCAATGAGGCAAAACACGAAAGTGCTATCTTGTTTGATTGAGGAGTTCCTATAGCCAACTTCCGGATCCATCATCAGACCAGCTCCATGGTATCATTTTTTCAAAATGTCTCGGTAGTTGTATAGGTTTGCCAAGTTTTAGCTCAATCGGATGCCAGGAAGTGCTTGAAAAATGGATGACAATTGGAGTAACCGGAAACACATACGAACAGAGCAAGCTAATATAAAGCTTGTAAAAACAAAAAAAAACTTTTTTTTTAATGGTAATTTTTTTTTAGCATGTATAGACGCTATACTATTGCAGGTTAACGGGAACGCCCTTTGTTAGTTAACATACTGTATACTAGCAAGCGACTGATGGGCCCGAGTAATCGCCAGTCGCACTCGCGCGCTTACTCCTAGCCCAGTGACGAAATTATCCGAACTACACACTCGCTACTCGCTGCCCGTTGCTCGCCAACTCGTTTCTAGTTGCTAGCTGAGCTACTCGCTTGACGGTGGTGAGACAGGTGACTTAACTTGTGACATACTTACACTGGCGATGCGGGGTTGGGGCAGAAACACATCTTGGGTACCGTTGGTCTGGGTGGTTCGCAGTAACAGTTAGGTTTGCAATGGTCGTGATGTGTGCAAAGTGAACGCTGCACCATCTCAGCATCTGCAAAGAAACCGTTGGGTACGTCATTATCTACAGCAAATCAATCTGCCTAGCCTTTTCCCAATTCTATATTGGGTTCAGCTTCCAGTCTAACCAGATGCAGCTGAATACCAGTATTTTGTATAGCGACTGCTCGAACTCAAACTCAAAGCATTTATTTCCATTAAACCATTTATTTCAATTAAATCATTTATATCAATTAAACGATTTATTTCGACTAAACCATTTATATTTATATCAATTAAACCATTTATTTCGACTAAACCATTTATATTTATATCAATAATTAAACCATTTACAGGCACTTTTGAATTGTCAATCCTGGCTAGTCAAGGGTCCAAAGGTTGCCTATCTGACCTCCACAACCCAGTAACTGGTTAATACGATACCCCTTGGTAGGACTGTTTGTCAGAATTTCGGGCTTCTGACGACCCGTAACGACTGTCACAGATCCACGAATGGCAGCTGGGATAAACGGCTTAACGTGGTTTCCGAGGCACGGAGGAGTCTCAGTATGTAAAGATGGTCACCCATCCACGGACCAACCCCGGCAAGCTAACTTCCGAGCCGCCATTAAATTTGAATCTATCTGGTACCAAGGGGTTTCTCATTACCTATTAACTGGGTTATGGAGGTCATATAGGTAATCACTCCATATAAAATATTCAGTTGTACCCGGTTAAGCCAACATGGTTGGGAAAAGGCTAGGCAGATTGATTGAATTGTTTTAAATTATCGACTTACCTGTGAAGGCAGCTGCGTTGGATACCAACGCTATCATGGCGAACAGAACGATTTGCAACCACTTCATGATGAGTAACTAGTAGTTTCTTCTAAGTGAGCAAAATCGACTACAAATATTATTGGTATTTATAACCCACTTAGAAAAACTCAATTATTAACGCTTTCATGAATTTGCTTAACATTATTACTACAAGCTCTTGGTGTATAGTTAATATAATACATACACTAGCTTTTGGCTGCGGCTTCGCCCGCGTGGAGGTCGGAATTTATCCCACGGGAACGTACTACCGGAATAAAAAGTATCCTATGTCTGAGTCCTGAGTGACGGCACACTGCGTATGGCGGATTGCGGAGCGGGTTTACACGTCGGATACCTGTCCTTAGTGCATGTGGGAAAGTTCAAATAATGCGCCGTGAAGTATGCGCGCCCGCTCGCACTTCGGACAAGTTCAAACGTGTCGAACATTTGTGCCCCATTAATTCCGCCAGCGCGGCGCGCCGTCACTCGGTCTAGTGGTCGCAAGGGCTACAGCTGAGCATGAGGTCTTGGGTTCAATTTCCAGGTCGTGCAGTGTTATTGGAATTTTCCATAATGCTACGGCTACACTTCGCGTTATCGCGAACTTTTTTTCGTGCGCTCTCTCTCGCACACCCCTCGATTACTCGCTGAGCAACAGAGAGCGAACGAAGAAAAGTTCGCGATAACGCGAAGTGTAGCCGTAGCATTAGGAATTTCTCAGTAGCAGCCCGGAGTCTAGATTTGTGCCTGGTTGATGACAATAGGCTCGCCCCCTATAACATGGGACTTGTTAAACAGAACTGTGGCGAAATGTTGGTGTATTATAGGTAGAACTCTGTCTAACCCTTCGGGGATTACAGGCGTGATGATAAATTATGTGGCTGGCGTTTTTGTCGTAGCTAGGTTTAAGTTTCAAGTTTTTATTACAAGCTTTATATTAGCTTGCTCTGTTCGTATGTCTTTCCGGTTACTAATATTGTACTCCATTTTTCAAGCACTTCCTAGAATCCGATTGAGCTGAAACTTGGCATACTTATACAACTACCGAGACATTTTGATAAATTGATATCATGGAGCTGGTCTGATGATGGAGTCAGAAGTTAGGCATAGGAACTCCTCAATCAATCAAGATAGCACTTTCGTGTTTTGCCTCATTGGCTATGTATTAACAAGTGCGACACTAGGTGATGTTCAGGTCCTGATGATGGAGCCGGAAGGTGGCCATGGGAAAACCTAATTCATTGAATTTGTGAGGGTGAAAGAACAGATATTTAAACAAATCCTAAATGCTAAAAAGTAGAAAATAAAATTTAAGTAAAAATCTTTTTAAAAACAAGACTGATTTCTTTATTTTATTTTTTTTAAATAAAGAAATCAGGAATTTTAACTTTTTATATAAACAATACAATGTGGAGACAAACATGGAAACACTGGCTATACGCATAGTGTTTAAATCCTAACATCGAAATTAAATAAGTGTTTTTTTCTAACAAACTAATAAATAGGAATGTAGGTATTTAATTTCACTTTCAATTTGATGAAAACAGCTATAAAATTGTATAACAGCACTATAAAATAATAATACATCTATAATTTAATATAAATAATGATTTTCACTGTAACTGTGTCGAAAACCAACTCCGAAACCAGTTACTTTCTGGCTTGATCTAATTCGACTTTTCGCGAAAACTCTAGAAAAATTGTCACCATTATCTAAGTATGTAGTCATTCAATTAATTTTAAAGCTATAGTACATTACTGTCGCGGCCAGTTCGCCTTGGCCCACACTTTCACGATCGTCCATCAATTCCTGATTGTGGCCAAAACTTGTATAGTAGGTACTTTTCTCAAATATTGCGCGGAAATTCAAACTGAGTAAATTAAATAAAATTTCCAGAATCAATGACGACCAACTGTAATAAGACAAATCGAAATTTAAAAAAATCCTTGGTAAGTAACGTCCTTGGTTGCCATGTGTTGAAGCAAAAAGTTCGTTCCATTTTTAAGGGCCTACCCTACCTCAAATTGCTTAGCATGATCCTCAGGTATGCCGAAACGCCTGCAGCACTATTTTGAAATAAATATATGTTAAAGTTGAGGATTGATGCTAGGACCTATGTTTGCCGAAAACACGATTACATACAATTTTCTCTATAGAAAAAAAATACAAAGTTACCTCTAAACGGAACTATAAACAGCTGGTATTAAAAAAAAACCGGCCAAGTGCGAGTCGGACTCGCGCACTAAGGGTTTCGTATCTATAAAAACGGAAAAACAATCATGTCTGTGTTGTTGTTATACTTAGCGGCAACAGAAATAGGTACATCATCTGTGAAATTTTGTTCTGACCGCACTACTTCTATGAGACCTCAGTACCAAAACTTATTATACACAGGCGGCTACAAAACAGCTCTGTTAAAAAAGAGTGTTTTTGGCATGGCACCTCAAATTTATAATAAGATACCTGACTGTATAAAAGCACAGCCAATAAGAATTTTCAAACAGAAGCTCTTTGCTCTACTTGTGGAAAAGTGTTATTATTCCATCAATGATTTCCTGAATGATCCGTCAATAATAAATAATAGAGTACTATAAAATTTAACTTGTGTAGCGATAGCTTAATTTATATCTTCTATACCTAGTTTAGCTTAAGTAAATTATCGGATGTTTAATTTTAAAGTCTAGATTAAGTAAATTAAGTTTAAAATTTGCATGCCTAATAGGCAGAATGTACAAGGCCCTGTAAATAATATTCTAACACCAAATTGTAAATACCTGCATTCAAAGCAAATAAATTTATTTCATTTCATTTCATTTCATTTCTCTTCGGATAGTTTTAAAATCATAAAATCCATTGCTCAATTCGAAATTGTATCCGTATGTAGGGCTATGGTAACTAAAGAGTACACACACACACACACACACACTTGCACAGTATGTGCCAGCAATCAAATCAATATTGCTAAACAGGAGGAAGTTTTGACTTTAAACCACTTAAAACTTATTAAGTTAGATTATGTAATGTAGTGTTAAAATAATCTTTGCGCAGCAATTTAAAGTCACGTTTGAATCGCCCGTTAATAACTTCGACTACCCAGCGAATTATGGTGACTAGTCGCGATTTGTTGGCTTGTTCAGTAGTTAACTGTGTTTCATTGCTATCTTTTGTGGGCGGGAAATGTGCTTCGTACCCACATGATTGTAAATTACAAACTATTTTTATTATTAACAAAATCTGCCATAATAGATGCATCTTACTTGGTAGCAGTGAAAGGGCCTAATAATGTCTATGTAGGAAAGGGTTCAAAATTGAAATGCTGTTTCTTCTTTAAACTTCTTCTTTTAATTATAACTTTCACCGTTTTTCTTCTTAGATAAAATCAGTATCCACCATCTTCGAATACCCTTTTAAGGGCTGATTTTATCAAAGTCAGATATCTTTTATCCGTGGAATAAAATTGTCGTCTGACAGTTTTTCTATACAAAAACTGTCAAAAATTCAAAATTTATTCGCAGGATAAGAGTTATACTCGGTATAAAAGTTTGGTGAATTGGTGCCCTTAGAATTATCACAGTCTCAAATTTCCCTTTCACTCAACCTCGTTCATAAACTCAACACAGTCATTCCGTTCAGAAACTCCTGCAAATTTTTACATTTTTTAGTAAGTAGATACTATAAATTATAATCCTACATCTATAATGTATCCATCCGAAGATACTATTAAAAATGGCTTTAATAAGTTTTCGTACTTGTGTAAGCTGTACGTCATACGTTGAAACAAAAAAATGGAGCTGTTTTGTATGTAATATAGTATGTTATGTACCTAATATGTTTTATATGTCCCATCGCAAATAATAATAGCCTTTGTGTTTGCTTTGTTGCCGAATATAAATGTTTGGGTATTGACATGTTTCTTTCTAAAACATTAGCCCTAGTTATATGGTCAAAGCTCAAGTGACGATCAACAAAATCTTCTCCTTTGCATGCGCGTGTATTTTTGACAACGAAGCTAATAATTCAGGCATAGTGTGGTCAACTTGATTTATAGGTAAAGAAAAAGCACAATGTAATCTTTGACCGCCAATTCCGAAAGCCGGCTTTCCTGTTGGTGCAGTCATGAAAATGCTTTCACTTTCATTCATCTGGGTTCGCCCCAGGAGATAAAAACTCTTGTCAAACATTGAAAAAGCTGGTTATTGATGAAATGATAACAAGGGCAAATTACTTTTTATACTTAACTAATTTATTTAGAAGATTATCGTAGCGGAAAAATGTGGGCACACTTGACACATCGAACACAAGAGTGTGCCATTTACAAACTATATGTCAGATTGAACTAGTGCAGGGTCCATACTTTCATCAGTTATGAGTAACATTTTTCCTACTCCTGCTCCACCACTTAAAAATAAATAAACTGGCTTCCATTCAGGATCGTGATTATTATTTAAGTACTGTAAGACATTAATCAAAATGTCGCGTTGGTCTACATTTCATTTTCGAGTTAGTTCCAAATACGCTTCCTCAGGTATAAGGACAGGTGCATCAAATGTAGCAGGTTCACCTTGGTTTGGTCCAGCATTTCATCTGCAACATCTGAAAGGACATGTCCAAAAATGGTTAAATATATTTGAACAGACATCCCAAAAGTAGTAGCTCTAACTATATCATACATTTTTAAGGACCACGAATTTTGAGAAAAATTGTGTTTTTAAATTTACTCCTAAAACGAACAAACTTTTCAATAATCTTTTCAATCTAGGACAATAAAGTGAACACACCCCAGAAAATAATAAACTTTTCAAAATTGACACATGGTACTGTCGTTACAGTCAATCAATACAATGCAAACAAAAATTCTAATCAGGTTATTTTTAATACAATATTATGAAATAAGATGAAATGGGATATTTTCAGCCAAAAATGTGTAGCATAATTCTTTTAGACCTCTCTTTATGATTATAGCTAATTAGCACTTCTTTGAAATAAAGATTCCTAGTCTTTATGTTCAAGAAGAGCATGTTTCAGCATAGTCCACAGGGGTTGCTTAGCAGGAGTAAAATGATAATAGTACCTATCTACTGATCAAGACCATTTTACGAAGGAGAATTCTTGTTTTATGACTTAGAATCGAGATCAGAAATGGATGAAAAGACCATAGTTATGATATTATAACAAACTGAAAATTAGTGCTTTGAACGCAAGTGTTACAGATATTTATATGAAATAAAACTTTTTTTTTTGTTTAAAATAATGATTTATTGATTTTCTTCATTTTCAATGTCTTCTCAAAATACTGTCGAGAAACTGAGCAGGTGGAGATATATCATTTTGATGCCGGCCCATCCAAGATACCAGACAATGTAACACTCTATTACTATATCGTAGTGACCAGACAATGTAACACTCTATTATTAATAGTGGCGTGACTCCTCTGATCAAAGCTGTCTCATGTGATGACGAAATGCCTGGAATCTTGACTAACTTCTACAGTAAAAGTACCGTTCGGCTGAATATGTTCCCTTTATTAAGAGCGAGCCTGTTTAATTTGATAAAGCTAAATCTGACATAACCATATTGGGGAACATATTCAGCTGTGGTATTTGAGCATTTATCTGGACGAAACTGGCTCGGCGTCTAGCTGATGCCCAATCACATCGTCTGCTAAATAATTTGGCATGTTCATTCTCTGATTAGCTCTTTCCAGTATAGTTTGGGCAGCAGGACGGTCAGTCAAAACGGGATGGAAATGGTTTCAAATGGCTCCTGCAATTTTAAAATCATCCATAAGTTTCTAGACCCTATATTGAAGTATTTATTTCGAAAGATTTTAAAATCCCGTTACCGGTGACGGATCAGACAGATGACGCCTGTCTATCAACTAAATGAGTAATCCACAGAAATCAAATAGGCATTGTCAAAGTGTGTTTGAAGTTTTATTTGGGTTTCCAACAACAAATAAAATATATGTACTAACATAATTAGTTTATAATTTTTCTAAAAGTCAAAGTCAAATAATTTACTTCAAGTAGGCACATTAAAGGCACTTTTGAACGTCAAATACATAGAAATAGAACTGATTCTAGTTGCCCCTTCCAAAAGGTAGTTTTCGTATGGAGAAGAATGGGCAACAAACTCCAAAGTTACTATTAAAAAAAAAAAATGTTTTACAATATTTGGTATACATCAATTATATAATTACATGTGAAGACGATGCACCGAGAATACAATTACTGTACCACAATAGGTAAAAAAGAAAAATGGAGCAATGACAAATAAATAAATTAAGTATGTGATAGATACATGGTGGTGCTCATATATTTACAAACATTGTAAAAGTATACGATATCACAATATTCCTACAAACTTGCAAGTAATACTAATGGGACAGTGTGTGAGTTTAAAATCATAAATGGGCTGGCAACACTGGCTTAGTAAACATCTCCTGCGTATTTAAATCCGAAAAATAATCAAATAAGTGATAAAACAGTGATTACAGTAATTGAATGTAGAGTAAATAGTGAACCATTCCTGTGACATTGTTTGTGGCTACAGACACTACCTAAAAACAACAAGTATAAAGTGTAAAAAAATAGTGACTTGTTTCTAAAAAAACTCAAAAAATAAACAATACGTGCCGTATGTGGACAATAAACAAACAGTTTTAACTTAAGCAAAGCCTCCCCGAATGTCTGTGGAGTTAAAATAGTTATTTACTACTCAAAACAGACTAAAAACAGTTCATTGTCGTCGTTAAGAAAAAGTGTTTATTTGAAAATTGATAAATAAAGACAACTAGCGCCCGAAGTGGTGAATAGTTAAACTAAAAGTGACATTTAGGTTACGAGTTGCCACTGTATAAAAATCCTAAAACTGCAAAAAGCGCCATCTAGTATCGAGTAGCTTACGTTTCACTGATACTGGGTGACATTAGTAACAGGGTTGCTGCTGGAAAAATTAAACCGCAGTGTTACCATAGTAATATAATTATTCTAAATTGGTAGAAAATTGAAACTTTGCGGACGACATGAATTTTTTGGAAAACATTACTTTTCGCCGAACTCGGACGAAATCAGACTCAATTATGAACCTCAGCGATACCACACAAACACCGAATGAAACGGTCAATAGTGCACCGGAACTGTCAGATGACGAAGATGATGGAATTGTAAAAAAAATGCGCGAACAAATTATGAATCTGACATTAGAATTGCAAAGTGCTCATTCTGAAATTGAAGTCCTGTCTTTAGAAAACAGTAACTTGAAGAGCGAGAACGAAAGTCTTATGAAAAAAAATGATATTTACAAGAAAGTTGCCAGTACTCCAGTTAAACTTAAGTCAACATCAACACCAAGTAAGAACTTAAGCAATAGTAAAAAACATAATAAACAGACTCAAACGGAAAAGCGGGAAACCAAAAATATGATAGAAACAAATGGAAAGCCAACAACTCAAAATAAGACCAAGCCACAAGAAAACTATAATGTGGAAGGCAATAAAATTTGCATTTTAAGTACTGATAATAAGAATAACATTCTATACATTGCAAAAAACGCTTTAGCGGAGTCCGATATTTGCCATTATATCACACCACACGGTAACATGCAAGCTCAACTAAACGGAATAAAAAAGAAACTCTCAAACTACACATTAAACGATTACTGTATTATATTGCTGGGAGTAGAGGACTTCACACTTACTAACAGATACCTAGACTGTGTCGTCCAAATTAGACAAGTGTTACAAGACATAACAAACACAAACGTTATTATCTGCACCCCAACGTACAAGTTTTTTAATAATAACTACCTTTACAATTCAAGAGTTGAAACTTTCAACAACTTACTATACCTTGACATACTCACTCACGAACACGCATATTTCTTGGACAGCAATAGAAATTTAAGTTACGACGACACAATGTTTGATAGACGTTCCGGAAGGATAAATAAATTTGGACTTCAATCTATATTTAATGACATACAAAAGATGATTAGGTTCATAGCAGAAAATTCTGCAAAATATATTGAAGAGTGTAAAGTAAATTCCACTTCTTGCTTAAATGAACGTATGGAAAAGGATCAAGCAAGCAAGCTAGCAAACAACTTGGAGCTTTTTCTTTGATAACTACATGCACATCATGCACCAAAACATGGCTGGCTTTCTAAATAAATCTGACCAACTAACAGTACATATTCAGGAATTATTGCAAAATCAAATCAACATAGAAATAATATGCTTAACAGAACATTTTGTAATTTCTGGCCAAGAAACACTGATTAAAATATCTAACTTTAAACTGGCGTCATGCTACTCTAGGAGGGAGCAAAGACGAGGAGGTTCATGTATTTTGGTTAAGACTTATCTCGAATGCAAGGAATTAAGCGATTTAATGAGCTTTTCTATCACCGGTGTTTTTGAATGTTGTGCGATAGAACTGCCAAAACATAAATTAATAGTTGTGTGTATTTATAGGCCTCCCTACATGTCTAACATTAATCGTTTTTTCGATACTTTAGATGCCTTATTAAAAAAGTTGTGCAATAAGACTAATGTAAAGGTGGTATTATGCGGAGACTTCAACATAGACATTTTAAAGCGTAACAGATGCACTTTGGACTTTGAATATTTGCTCCTAAATTACAACCTTAAATTGAAAATAAGGCAGGCCACAAGACCAAGCAGTCTTACTTGTCTAGATAATTTTGCTGTGGATGCGAACCTAAACTGCACTAGTGATATTATTGATTTTGCGATATCGGATCACTCAGCTCAAATCCTCAAAATTCGAGTTAGTAGAATTTGCAAATTAAAGTATTGGCGCACTCAAAAAAGGGATTATTCTAAAGACAACTTGGTTAAGTTTAAAAAAAAATTGCAGAGTTTGTCGTTTTCAAATGTATACGGTGAGAGTAACCCTAATGATGCATATAACAAATTTATAGAAATCTTTCAACTCCTCTATGATCAGTGTTTTCCAATTAAGTGGATTAGAATTCAAGCAGAACACAAAATTAAATGGGTTTCTAAGGGCATTAAACTTTGTAGCAAGAAGCAAAGAAGCCTATTATGGAAATGTAGGTTGAATCCATCAAGCGAAAATAAAAATAAATTTAAGTCATACTCACAAAGGTTTAAAAAAGTCATTAGACTCACTCAAAGGGCACAAAATAACAACTTTATAAATAATGCTCATAATAAATCAAAGGCTTCATGGCAAATAATTAACAATAATAACTATATAAAAGAACCTGTATCAAAGATTATTAACCAAAATAGGACAATTGACGATCCTAAAGAGATAGCAACATCATTTAACGACTATTTTATTGACCAAGTACAAAGTGTAAGTAACAAAACAAACGTTAGAACTATTGACCTGAATTACAACTCGAATTCAATGTTTATGGCCCCAACTGTCTCAAACGACTTAGTAAGGGTGATCAAAAGCCTGAAAAATACACAAAGTCATGGTTATGACGGAATAACTACCAAGGTTGTGAAGTTTGTCAGTGATATTGTAGCTGCGCCTTTAAGTCACATAGTGAACACTTGTATTGCTTCTGGTATTTTCCCTAATAGCCTGAAAACAGTTGTAATTAAACCAATACATAAAAAAAATAGCAAAGAAGATATGTCCAACTACAGACCAGTAGCATTGATCCCTATATTCTCCAAGATACTTGAAAAGATTATTTATGAAGCACTTGACAATTATTTGACTAAATATAATATATTGTGCAAAGAACAAATGGGATTTAGAAAAAACAAAAATATTAATATGGCAATCTTTAATCTTCTATTTCCCGTTATGAATAATGTTGACAAGAAAGTACCGGTATGTGCCATATTAACTGATATGACTAAGGCGTTCGATTACGTTAGCCATGACGTCCTTTTATATAAACTACACCGATATGGCATTAGGGGTAATGTCCTGGACCTTATAACCTCTTACCTCAGCGGTCGAAATCAGGTAACAGAAATATCTAGAACATCTCTTGAAACGAAACGCGAGCTTAAATATGCATCAGACGGTAGAGTAGTCAAATATGGTGTTCCACAGGGCAGCGTTCTTGGGCCACCTCTATTTCTGCTCTATATCAATGATTTGCCACGTCAAATCCAACATCCTATGGTGCTATTTGCGGATGATAGTACTGTGATAGTAAAATGTAATGACATTAAAGATTATGAAGATGATATCAATACAGCATTGGAAAACATTATTGACTGGCTTGACATAAATAACTTAGTCATCAATCTTAAAAAAACAAAAATTATGCATTTTTACCAAAGGACTTGCCCTCTTAATGTTAACATTCGTCATAATGGACAAAATGTTGAAACAACTAATATTGCTAAATTCCTAGGTATCTTAATTGACAGCAATCTTACTTGGAAACCTCATGCTGAAGACGTTTGTTGTAAACTTAGCAAGTCAGCCTATGTGCTGCATAATCTATCGCATAAAGTAAGCAATAATATACTAGTAGTAGCTTACCACGGTCTAGTGGCGCCAATTTTAAGATTTGGAGTAATATTCTGGGGCAATTGCAGTGAGAGGGAACAGATTTTTAGAGCCCAAAAACGTTGCATAAGATCTATGTTAAATCTGAAAACTACAGATAGCTGTGTACCTGTGTTTAAGTCGCTGAAAGTACTCACCTTCCCATCACTGTACATTTTAGAGGTCGCAATTTTTGTTAAAACTAATTTAGATTTATTTCCATCGCTAGCCGATATTAGAATGCGGTCAGGTCCAATGAGACTACAATATAAAAACTTATTATATACAGGCCATTACAGAACAGCACTACTAAGGAAAAATATTATGTCGATGGGACCTATCATATACAATAAAATTCCGCACAGCTTCAAAGAACACCCTATTCGAACATTTAAATCTAAGCTCACTGCATTATTATTGGATAAATGTTATTATTGTATAAATGACTTTTTAAATGACAAAGAAATTTGACAATAAAATTTGTAAATGACATTATGTTTGTAAAATAATATTTCACTTAACTATAATTCCAAGATAATGAAATTCATTTTATTGACAAGATTTATTTATGTGCAATTGACTATTTGATGATTATTATTATTTTATTATTATATCCTTTTTTATGTTTGTTAGTGTTAATTAGAATGACATGTTAGTTGTTAATTTATAATAATATTGCATGTAATTTATTAGTTTCTACGAATTTGCATGCCGTAAGGTAGAATGTAGCGGTAACCTTCAGCTATTTGTATCATCTTAAACTTGTACCTACATTGATGGCAAATAAATAAATAAATCTAAATCTAAAATCTAAATAAAATGTAAAAAATCTATGATATACAAATAATAATAAAAACTCTTAAACGGAAGTGGTCTAAAAAATTATTTCAGTGGTTCCTAGTTCCATATTTTTGTGGCTTTTATATAGGTGTAGTTTGGTGCGGGTTAGAATTTTCTCGGAATAAAAAACCAACGTCCCTACAAAAAGCTGACATCTCCTTTGGTCTCCGTACTGGCCTCCAGAGGGTTACGAACCCTCTGGAGGCCTTTTGTTTCCCTGACCCACAGCCACCGTATCACTTTCTTCACTTTCTACCTCAGCTTGCCTTATTGCATCTAGAAGGGCTCCCAACTGTTCAGCACCTCCGAGTTGATTGAAAAGCGATACTGTTTGATGTGAGCCATCATCATCTGCCTAGCTTTTTCCCAACTATGTTGGGGTCAGGCTTCCAGTCTAACCGGATGCAGCTGAATACCAGTATTTTACATGGAGCGACTGCCGCCTATCTGACCTCCACAATATATGTAATATGATATTTTTTGTGTGGGTTTCGAGTTTTTTGCGTTTTTCCTTCTTTGCGTATTTCTTACCGCTTTTCTAGGCATGCATTTTTCATGCATTAGTGAGACTAGTCGTCCGCGTACACGTAGACCGCGACGCGGTAGAAGTGTGCGTGTGCGGGGTGGAAGGGGCATTGTTCCGCACGTGGTGGAAGAACCGGTGTTAGTAGAACGCGGTCTCGGTGGTCCTACCCGGCGTGGTAGAGGGCGCGGAGGCGGCGCGTATGTCCACGAGCGACCTGGTCCTCGCATCATTGAGGAGTATGCTTTAATTATAGCTTTTTTTGAATTATTCAATAACCATACTAATTTGTCACAAATCAAAATCTATGGCTCTATTTTGAGTATTACAATTGTATCGTTTTGGATTCTAGACTTGGTCTGCAATATTGCTGACTTACCCCAACGCCTGGGTCTCGAGACCACCCACCCCAACGCCTGGGTCTCGAGACTACTCCAACGCCTGGGTCTCGAGACCACCCACCCCAACGCCTGGGTCTCGAGACTACTCCAACGCCTGGGTCTCGAGACTACTCCAACACCTGGGTCTCGAGACCCCGCTTCACCGTAAGTAGTTTTACTGTGTATGTTAGTTGTAGAATATTGTAGATATTAGTCTGGTTGTATTACTTGTCAAGTTTTATTTTTTAAATGACCATCTAGGTTTACTGACCCGCACCACCACCTCTAACACCAACAGCTTCAACCCCCACGTCGCAGCAATAGGAAATGGGGGTTTTGGTCGAACATTAATCGTGGAGCCCTGCTGCTGTCATGCCACCCCTTCGGCTCCGTCGCCGGCAATGTAAGTCGCTTACGTAACACTGCGGTTTATGAAATGTGGGGGTTTGGACTTGGCTCCGAGCAACCCATCCGCCTCACCTACACTACGTCTGGACTCGGCTCCGAGCACGCCATCCGCCTCACCTACACTACGTCTGGACTCGGCTCCGAGCACGCCATCCGCCTCACCTACACTACGTCTGGACTCGGCTCCGAGCACGCCATCCGCCTCACCTACACTACGTCTGGACTCGGCTCCGAGCACGCCATCCGCCTCACCTACACTACGTCTGGACTCGGCTCCGAGCACGCCATCCGCCTCACCTACACTACGTCTGGACTCGGCTCCGAGCACGCCATCCGCCTCACCTACACTACGTCTGGACTCGGCTCCGAGCACGCCATCCGCCTCGACTTCCGCCTCCCTTTCACCAGATCAGGCTAGTCGCCCACCACCTCCTGCGCGTCGCCCACTACCTCCTCGTGGCTCTCGGCGGATCCTAAAAGATGAAGAAGTTGATCTTCTCGTCAGTTTGGGTAAGTGCCTGCTGATTTTAATTTGGTTTGGGGCTATGTGGAAACTTCTGGTTTCCACCAGTTTTTGTAACTATCTATCATTTGTTACAGGAAGCGAAGCAGGGTCTGATGAGAGCGACGACGATAGACATCATGTATCTAGTAGCCCCCAGGGTGTTTAGAAGCACCCTGGAGACTCCATTGGATGCAGACGAAGTCGCCTTCGACCCTGGCGCCGTCTTAAACCTCGCCTTCGACCCTGACGCCGCCTTAAACCTCGCCTTTGACCCTGGCGCCGCCATAAACCTCGCCTTTGACCCTGACGCCGCCTTAAACCTCGCCTTTGACCCTGACGCCGCCTTAAACCTCGCCTTTGACCCTGACGCCGCCTTAGACCTCGCCTTCGACCCTGGCGCCGCCTTAAACCTCGCCTTCGATCCTACCGCCGCCTTAGACCTAGCCTTCGACCCTGACGCCGCCTTAGACCTCGCCTTCGACCCTGACGCCGCCTTAGACCTCGCCTTCGACCCTGACGTCGCCATTGACTCTGTCATCCCTGTCGTCGACTTCAACCTTGACCTGCTGGTGACCCGGCGCCCGCCATTGTTCCTCCTTGGAGGTGGTATGATATTGAGTGGAAAGACTTTCCGGATTCGAGGAGGGAGGGAAACCTTTCTAAGCAAAAAATATGTCCTTTGGGATTGGTTTTGTAGTGATTAATGATAACATTACTATGTAGTTGAAAGAAAATCATATTTTTATTAGCTACAGGTTCAAAGTGCCTCAGTTTCGAAACGTCGCAGTATCTGGAGTCACATTCTAATGATAATCTTCTACGGGTCTACAGGTACTCCGCTCTTCGACAGGCCATCTTGGGTCTGAAACAGAAAACATGGCGCTGTAGTAACTAATGAGGAAAGTTAACCGTTAACGAGGCGACCCGCGACGTCCTCGAGGTCTATAGTTATGTTGGGTTGTAGTTTTTATAACTTTTATTTTTATTTAAATTATTTAGGGGTTATAATATTTTTAAATGTGCTATTTTAAAGCCCTTTCATTTGACACCCAACATGACATCATGTTTTAATGTGACGTCACATACAGCGTGTAACAAACACCCTGTCCGATCCGTGAGGGTGTTGTTAAGAATCTATGGTATATATAAAAATATATACCATATATATACAGGATGGCCGGAAAGTCGACGTCCAAAAAAAAAATTTTGGTCCCTCTTGTCGTGGGGTAACCGAATCACCCCCATGTATGTTCCGCGATTTTTTTAGATTTGACAAAAAATTTGACCCTTTTCTCGTTCCTAAGTCAAAAATTCCGAAAAAATCATAACTTTTTTTTGGACGTCCATATTCCGTCCTACCTGTATATGGTATATATTTTTGCCATTTTTTGAAAAAATTACTAAGTAAAAATGTTAACGCGCTGTCGGATAAACTCGAAACTCAGTACGGTACTTTTTTATTTTTTGATTAAGTATGAGTAAATACTTAATCAAAAAATAAAAAGTACGTGTTTCGGGGTTTTTAAAAAACCAGCTCCTAACGGGGTGTAAAAGGGTACGTAATAAAGTTAAAGGGGTATGATGAAGAAAGTAAATATTAATTTTCGAAATATATCTTTCAAAGGGTTTGGAGGGGTTGTTGAAGATTTAAGAGGAAAGTACAAAATCCACGCGGACGAACTCGCGGGCAAAGTGCTAATCTTCACAGACAGTGCTTTTTAATTCAATGTTTACCTTTCAGGAGGTGAAAGTACTCATGAAACAATTTTCACTATGGGAACAAATACGAAATAGCAAAAAAAAAACACCGTTTCATACATTTTCATCGGGTAACTATTGCATTTTTGTATGAAACAGCTGATGTTTTTTTCAATATTTCAGAGTTTGTCTTATAGTGAAAGTTACTCTGAATCATGAGTACTTTCACGCGCTGAAAGGCAAATAATCCTTACTCTCTGTCGTAGGGAAATTGGCACAGGCACAGCTTCGGGCCCACCGGATTCAAACGCTGACACCAGCAGTCGTTCTGGCACTGGTAGTCAGCGTAGCACAATGCGCGCTGTCGCAATTCTGCGTCTGTTGAGAAAACGTTACACAAATGTAGACATCAGAACAATCGTAACTGTTTCAGGCCGCCCCGTTCACGGTTAGGCTGTTTTTTGGGGTTCCGTAGTCAACAAGGAACCCTTATGCTACAGCTACAATCTGTCGCGTGAAGATTCGTGTCGCGTTATCGCGATAAAAACTATAAACTTCGTGTTCGCTCTACGACGAACTATAGCTGGCCACATTAAATTGTCGCGATAAAGCCAAGATTCGCGTTGTCGTGATAGGTCTGGCCAAACAATTAGAGTTTCGTCATGTCAGTCCGTCTGTCCGTCTGTCTCTCCGCGGCTTAGCTCACAGACTCTTAGTACTAGAAAGCTGTAATTTGGTATGGGTATACATATAAATTACACTATGAGTCTCTGAGCTAAGCCGCGTACAGGCAGACAGACAGATGGACATGGCGAAACTATAAGGGTGCCTTGTTGACAACGGAACCCTAAAATCGATCGCTTTCTGCACGACGTCTGTCGTGTCAACTCGTGTCGACTACGCTGACGCAAACGACAGCTTGCGGCAAAGTCTCAGCGACAAGACGCAGATGCAAATGGTAACTCTGCGTCTTGTTGCAGCGACTAGACGCACAGTTTGCGGTGGCACTTACTTGTGAACGCAGCTACGTTGG
Organism: Lithophane socia; assembly: GCA_947522985.1. Taxonomy (NCBI): domain Eukaryota; kingdom Metazoa; phylum Arthropoda; class Insecta; order Lepidoptera; family Noctuidae; genus Lithophane; species Lithophane socia. Next base: position 602,468 of record OX383281.1, on the reverse strand, counting down.
CTGCCAACACTATCACGGCGAACAGAGCGACTTGCAACCACTTCATGACGGTAACAAGCAGTTATTCTCAGTAATCACTCGAGCGTGTGGGTAATAACATAGTCTCCATATAAAGCCAATTATTAACGCTTTCAAGACATTGTGTTCTACATCATTAGTACAGGCTTTTATTAAACTTGACGTGTTATTTTTATACTCACTACCATAATTATTAATTTATGGGAAAGTGCCCATATATTTCTAAACATCCATACTAATAAAATTCGAAAGTTACCTACTCTGTCAGTCTGTATGTTACCTTTTCACGCCTAAATCACTGAACGGATTCCGACAAAATTTGGCATGGAGATAGATGGCATCCCGGGGAAGGACACAGGGTACTTTTTACAAGCTTTATATTATCTTGCTCTGTTCGTATGTGTTTCCGGTTACTCCTTTTGTCATCAATTTTTCAAGCACTTCCTGGCATCTGATTGTGCTGTTACTTGGCATACTTATACAACTACCGAGACATTTAAAAAAAATGATATTATGTTACTGGTCTGATGATGGAGCCGGAAGTTGGCCATAGGAACTCCTCAATCAAACAAAATAGCTCCATCGTGTTTGGACTCATTGGTCATGTATTAACAAGTGCTTTGACACCTAGGTGGTGTTCAGGGTCTGATGATGGAGCTGGAAGGTGCCTGGAAGATGGTTGATTTACAATCGCGCTTGCGACCACGAAACCAACATGGTAGCGGAGGCGGGGTGGGGGTTGAATGTATGTAAACACAGGCAAGGTGTATATCATGTATTTTATTACTGGCACATGCAACAGAATATCTCCGATTTGAAGGCTCGCTGATCTGATGACATACCGATATGCTCTTCAACTTGTCTTCATCTTATAGGTACTCGCTTCTACGACAAACCATACCAATCCTAGAAAAAGAAAACATGCTGTACTTAACGTCACGTAGTGACGACGTCAGGATGACTATTAAAGCCAAGCGCAACGGACCACAACGCAACGGACCACAACGCAACGGACCACAACGCAACGGGCCACAGCGCAACGCATTTTTATACAAAAAAGTGCGGTCCGCCTTTAGTGTGTTGTGGTTGGTTTTCAACTGACAATTGAATTTAATTCTAACTAATATTATAAATGCGAAAGTGAGTTTGTTTGTTTCGCTTTCACGCTAAAACGGTTTTACTTCACTGTATCTCATACAATAAGCAAATAATCTCAGACTTAGCTGATCCATGATCTAATTTTCAATTTAAGTACCTACCTAGTTTCTAAATTATCTGTAAGTTATCCACTATATTTTTGTATGCCAACAGGCAGAATGTACTGGGAATATATCTTAAACGAACACCCTTATTGTAACACCTGCATTCTATACAAATAAAGAAATTATTTATTATTTGTAAATTATTTATTTATTTAACGGATTTGGATTAAATTTGCTACATGCATGGATACACCATGACCTGGGTTAGTCTCGATCCCGTGGGAATATTAATATTATGTTTTTATCCCGATATTCCCACGGGATCGAGACTTATGCGGGTAAAACCGCGGGATGCAGCTAGTAATTTTATAATCTCAATTTTCGTCGATAATGTTATTCAAATAATATTTTTTTGAAAATGTAGTCTGTACTAATATTATAAAGAGGAAAGATTTGTATTTTTGTGTGTATGTTTGTAATGAATAAACTCAAATACTTCTGCGCCGAATTCAAAAATTCTTTCACCTTTAGAAAGCTACATTCACCCTGAGTAACATAGGCTATAATTTATAAAGATTACACGCGGGCGAAGCCGCTGGCGGCAGCTAGTGAGATATAAAGTTGAGACCCCAGACCAAATAAATAACCAAGACAGCGCAGCGACCAATACAGTGAAGCATGCCTAAACTACACCTCCGCTCTGTGCATACACGCTCACACGCACACATTTACAAACATGCTGAAATCAAATTACACCTCACTAAGTGAACGCATGTTTACGAAACACACTTTCAATCAAACAATTGCTTTCTTTTATTTACATAATATACAAATTCTAGGAACTTAAATACTTATAGTTGGAAATAAATATGTACAAGTATATAACAAAATTTAAAAAAAAAGGGGAAGAGCTCATAGGGCAACAAAAAATTCGTCCGCATCGCTGTCAATGGGAAAAGTGCCCAAAAGGCTGGCAACATTGCCAGGCAATGCTGATTCTTTGGCCTAAAAACAATTACTTTACAGCATCTTATAAGACGATTTGCGCTTTTGATACTATAAATGCATTTAATAAGATTTTTTACTCTTCTTAACGTCTTGTTTCATTCTTCTTTAAGACCTGCACTTCTATAAACATCTTAGATATAGCTGCTATAGGTCAAGGATACTATAGGATTAATTTGTCTTAATCGTGACTTCTAACGGATTTTTAGCACTAAACTAGCATGCCCTCTGATTTTTATAGGTAAGATTCAACTTATACGTGTCCTACATTTGCTTTGACTAGAACCATTGGCCTAGAACCCTAAAACTTAAATATGGCGAAGTAGGAATGTCCTGTAGTAATCTTAACTTTGACTAAATTGTAATAATATAAAAGTTTAACCAATGCAATATTAGGGCATGTGTTCCAGATCCTATGGCAGCTTAAATTTTTGCTAAGTATTATTGAATAAACAAATAATAAATATGTTTAGTTTTGAAGGGGCATGAAGATATGTTTATTGTCATCGATCACTTTATCAATAAGATTAATTTCGCAAGTTGAGTAGGCATTCATTACACTACAGTTAAAAGACAAAGTTACCTATGTTATGCTATTAGATATTATAATGTGGATTAGGTACTTTCCCTTTGAAAATATTTTTTTTAAGACACCAGCACGTCACCTTTATAAAAAGAATGAAGAATGAATGCTCTAGTAATGGCATCACGCTAACAACTGTTGGATCAATTACACCAGTAAAAGCACCAAATAAGTTAATTATAAAATCGAACTGCACTTTACCGGACTGTAAAATAATGACTATAGGGAGTAATAGTCGTATAAACTGCGCCCAAATACGGTTTTATAAACGTTTATAGGATTTCTATACGACTAAAAATTACATGCTCCTAGGATACTTACAGGACCATATTTTGCTACTTGGGTTGTTTGATTGAAAGTGTGTTACGAAATTGGGATGCTTTTATCCTGCAGTCCTGAAGGTATTTTGAAGAGTTTGTTGTATGTAAACACAGGCAAAATTTATATCATGCATTTTATTGGGCACTTAAAACAAAATATCTCCCATTTGAAGGCTGTATCTGAACATACTTACGCAGCTGGTTAATTAAGAATTCCTTCTACAATTTAAAAGAATTCCTTCAATTTAAATTTAAGTAATCTGTGTACTAAAGATTTGCATGTCATCATGTTATGATTAAGTACTTTAAGCTACTAATAAACTACCATTATAAGAACCTTGTAACCATATTTATCTGCAAATAAATCTTTGACTTTGACTTTGACTGATGTGCTCTTCAACGTATCTACATCTTATAGGTACTCGCTTCTACGACAATGCGGTTGCATCCTAGAAAAAGAAAACATGGTGCTGTACTTAAAGTCACGTAATGACGACGTCAGGATGACTATTAAAGCCACCAGCAACGGGCCACACCGCAAAGGGCCGCAGCGCAACGGGCCACACCGCAACGGGCTACAGCGCAACGAGCCACAGCGCAACGCGCCACAGCTTTACGGGCCACAGCGCTACGCATTTTTATACAAAAAAGTGCGATGCGGCCCGCCTATTGTGGGCTTTGGTTGTTTATCAACTGACAATTGAGTTTAATCCTAACAAATATAAATGCGAAAGTGAGTTTGTTTGTCCGATAACAGCTGAACGGATTTGGATGAAATTTGCCGCCTGGGTACCTACACCATGACCTGGGTGAATCTCGATCCCGTGGGAATATCGGGATATAAAGTATCCTATATTATGTTATTACTGGTTATAGGATAGTTTTTATCCCGATATTCCCACGCGTGTGTATCGACAAATAAACTTGAAAATTGTTTGATGCGCAATGAGCTCTTCCCTTTTTAAAAAAAAAATTGTTATATAATTGTATATACTGTACATATTTATTTCCAATTATAATTATTTAAGTTCCTAGAATTTGTATATTATGTAAATAAAAGAAAGCAATTGTTCGATTGAAAGTGTGTTACGAAATTGGGATGCTTTTATCCTGCAGTCCTGAAGGTATTTTGAGGAGTTGATTGAATGTATGTAAACACTGGCAAAATTTATATCATGCATTTTATTGGGCACATACAACAAAATATCTCTCATTTGAAGCCTGTATCTGAATCATGGACATACTGATGTGCTCTTCAACGTGTCTAAATCTTATAGGTACTCGCTTCTACGACACTGCATTTGGATCCTAGAAAAAGAAAACATGGTGCTGTACTTAGTGTCACGTAATGACGACGTCAAGATGACTATAAAAGCCACCAATAACGCACCAGCAACGGGCCACACCGCAACGCGCCACAGCTTAACGGGCCACAGCGCAACGCATTTTTATACAAAAAAGTGCGATGCGGCCCGCCTATAGTGGGCTTTGGTTGTTTATCAACTGACAATTGAGTTTAATCCTAACAAATATAAATGCGAAAGTGAGTTTGTTTGTCCGCTAGGATAAATAAATAAATGTAATTCAAACAATATTTTTTGGAAAATGTAGTGACAAATAAAGTTGAAAATTGTTTTATGCCCAATGAGCACTTCCCTTTTTTTTTTAATTTTGTTATATAATTGTATACAGTATGTTAACTAACAAAGGGCGTTCCCGTTAATCTACAATAGTATAGCGTCTATACATGTTAAAAAAAAAAAAACCATTAAAAAAAAAACTTTTTTTTTGTTTTTGTATAGTAAAATATTCCCAAAAAAATATTAAATTGTTACGGAAAATAAACTCTGTACACGCCCACTTGTCACACTTGTTTTTCTACGTTGAAATACAAGTGTGCGTGTACAGACATCGTTTTGTGAACATTTCACTACACAAATAAATTCTTTTGTTTTTTTTTGAGTGCAAATATTTTTTTTAGCATGTATACACGCTATACTATTGCGGGAACGCCCTTTGTTAGTTAACATACCGTATACTGTACATATTTATTTCCAATTATAATTATTTAAGTTCTTAGAAGTATTTTATGTAAATAAAACAAAGCAATTGTTTGATTGAAAGTGTGTTACGAAATTGGGATGCTTTTATCTTGCAGTCCTGAAGGTATTTTGAGGAGTTGGTTGAATGTATGTAAACACTGGCAAAATTTATATCATGCATTTTATTGGGCACATACAACAAAATATCTCTCATTTGAAAGCTCACTGTATCTGAATCATGGACATACTGATGTGCTCTTTTTTTTTTTTTTTTTAACTATGGCATCTCGTAGTTGATTTAGGAAATCATGACTACTTAACCGGACTTTCCTGTGGCTGCCTTAAGAACTACTCTCAGGGCCTCCAGCCAGGGGCTTATAACAAACTATTCTAAATTAAAACTAAGTGAACGCTCGCTAAGGGCACCCCCTGTGGGGTACGAACCTCGGCTTAGGGCGTCACTGACGGGAGGACAGCAAGATGGGACAGGCTGGATCAAGATCGGATCATTATTATTATTCGGGGAATTTAAAGCTACATGCTCAGCTGCGGCGCGGGCGCCCATATCATCGGACAAGGGACGGGGGGACGAATTTAATCGGGATCGCGTTGGTCGTGCTGGACCTCGACGGCGAGGTCGGAATGACGGTAGGCGTCTGTTTTTGTATCTCTGTACTGTGCTGGTCTCCCTACTGCTCTCCTGGAGGAGAGTGATGGGGTCATCAGGTTCGGATAGGACATGCCTGGGACGGCGAACGATACTAATATTAGAGGGGACATAAGTGGAAGCTTCGACAACCAGAGGGTTGCGATGCTTGACTGCAGAGTCGAAGTAGCGCTTTGAAAGGCGTTTAAGAAATTGACGGATGGTGGGCACCTTTAGGTCGAGATGTAGGATCTCGTTACGAACAAACCAGGGGGCTCCCGTGGCTTTTCTAAGGAATCGGTTTTGGAGCGTTTGATCCTATGGATTTGGTTGGGTTTGGCCTGAGCAAAGACCTAGCCCGCATAAGGCATGATGGGGCGAATGCACGCCGTGTACGTACGCAATTTGCACTTGAGTGACAATTTGCTAGGTGCATTCAGAACCGAGTGGAGCCTACCTAGAGCGAAGGCGGCGCGCGAACGCACCTCCTTAATGTGCTCTCGAAAAGTGAGGAAACGGTCTAAGATGCGCTCTTCAAAGTGTCTACATCTTATAGGTACTCGCTTCTACGACAATACATTGCCATCCTAGAAAAAGAAGAAATGGTGCTGTACTTAATGTCACGTAATGACGACGTCAGGATGACTATTAACCATTTGAACGCCACGGTCGGGTATAGACGACAAATGAAAACGTGCTCAACACGCCACAGTCGTCTAAAGCCAACAAGAACACGACATTTATTAAGTACAAAATAATAGTTATTTATGCAACTGTTATACAACGTGCCGCTACAATGGCGACATTAATTTAACACACGTATACGATTTCGCTATTATTTATTTATTTATTTTTGGTTCTTTTTTTTTTTTAATAAAAACTTACTTTTGAGCGCGCTTGTCTTTGGTAAACTAAAAAGCTTCACCAAAACCAATTTCTATTGGATACAAATTCCATGCTGCCATGATAGTACTTACTAATTCCATACTGCCATGTCATTACTTCAACTAGTAAATAGTTATGTGTAGCGCACATTACCGCACTAGTGCGGTAATGTGCGCCACAGGTACACAGATGTAAAGTAAAAAGCACGCTTCCATAATACACTGCATTATGAACCTAAAAGCGGTTCAATAAGAGCCACTTTACGAGCAAGTGTGTTGAAAATTATATTTCAAATCTACTAGGACTATTAAAGCCACCAACAACGCACCAGCAACAGGCCACACCGCAACGGGCCACAGCGCAACAGGCCACAGCGCAACGCCCCACAGCGCAACGGTCTGCAGCGCTACGGGCTACAGCGCAACGGGCCACAGCGCAACGCATTTTTATACAAAAAAGTATGATGCGGCCCGCCTATAGTGTGCTTTCAAACTTTGCAAGCCCTAAAAACTCTGTCAATTGAATGTTATTTAATTCCTCTTGTTTAGAAATATGTATTTTATAGTTTTTGAACTTAGTCATTTGTATTAGTATTGTATAAGTGAGAAAGTGTTTTTCACATTAATTTACAACTAATCTAGGAACTTGTAAATTAGATAAATACTTTATATTCTCAGAAAACTTAGCCCAATCATCTTTTGAGTTGGTAAAAAAAAATGGCGAATGTGAAAAACGATACTAATAATTATTTTATTAATTTGATATATTCTCTTAACGAATTATCTGCTGCAGTGACTACAAATACATTAGCATTGAAATAATAAAATTAGGATACGATAAATTCGTGGACTGGTTCACGCACATAAAACCAGTCCGTTATTACCTACCTACATACAACCCGTGCGCGTTAACATATCACCTGGCTCAATGACGTTTGTAACTCCCCCCCGCTTCCCCGCACGGCGCGGGTGGCGGGGGGAGTATTGAGTTCCATGCTAGGTGCCATGTTAATGCGCACGGGTTGTACAGTCTGATACTGGCTTTACAAAAGGTCTTTGTGTTATTCCATTTTTGAGATCGTGTTATGTGCGTGGAGTATAGTGACCGCCCGCGTGGTATGTCGATAAAAAATAGCCTATGTCCTTCCCCGGGATGCCATCTATCTCCTTTATCGAAATTCGTTCAGTGGTTTAGGCGTGAAAAGACAGAGTTACTTTCGAATTTATAATATTAGTATGGATGATGTATATCCACAGTTAGTACACAACAATTCTTACTGCTTGTGAGCGGGAGAGTAGCAGAAGCACATCTTGGGCACGGATGGCCTGGGGCTCTCACAGCGACAGTTGTCTTTGCATTGGTAGTCCTCCGTGCACAACGATCGCTGTACTAGCTCAGAATCTGTAACATAACATCATGTCTTATGAGGCTTTGTTAATAGTTATTTATGCAACTGTTATATATTATAATATTATGGGGTATTAAAACTCGAATGTGGGTTTATCACACGAGGCGAAATTATTTACAGTTGCATACAAGATTTTATCTACACCCATGATATGAATCTTCTACAAAAGTTTCTTTGCAATACCAATAACGAACAAAAATGGCGCGGTACGACGTGAATTCGAATTTTTCGAATTCGAATGTGTTTTGTTTTTAAATTACGGTGCTTTGTTTGAAACGCTCGTGAATGACAATGTTCTATTTTTTAAATGAGTTGGATTATGAAATTCAGTACAACATTATAACACCCGTTTGGATGCTATTATGGTTACTATGACACTGGTTGTTATAATGTTGGCAATAAGCTAACTGTTTCAGAAACTTTTAGAGAGGATTTATAGCATGGGTGTAGATAAACTTTTTATACATATCTAGCGACCTGCCCCTGCTCAGTCGGTCTATTCTGTAAAAATCTCACCGTGAAAACTTAGTGATAAATAAAGGATAATATGTGAACAAATTCACGGCAGTAGTAGGTATATTTAACGAAGTTAAAAGGAAAACTATCACAGCTAAATAGGCTCTACAAGTTACCGAGTAGTAATCGACCAACTTACATTTGCAGTTTCAAAAACAAGTTTTTCAACTACAATGATAAGTTTGTGCTTGGGATAAATTCGTCCCAACTCGCATTTGTTGTGGTTTTTTTTATTATATCGCCAGCCGCTTGCAAAAGTGACCGCGCTTTATAATACTTTAATTAATCAAGCGGAGACGGCGCGGTGACGGAGCGGCTGCGGCGCGGCGTGTACGCGAGCCGGTGCCGTGTACACGAGCCCGGTGAGGTTCAACAACGGGTTTCTCAGTAACAGCCTAACGTTTGGAAGTTGGCGGTGTATTGTGTGTGTCCCTTCGGACTGTGAGAGTTAAGAAACAGAGAATACAGGAACAGAGAGTGCACCTGTGTTTTTGCACTATCACTATCTCCTTTGAGATTGGCCACCGTGGCCGAAATTCGGTCGAGAGGATCTGGGGGCTTCTAACTCTACACACCCTAAGGCGTGTAAGCTTGGCTCTACATGAGATATGATAACTTTTTGACAATGCGAGCCATATGGTCTCGTCTTGGCAACATTTTACATGAAAATGTATTTGGTGGGATTTATTTTACAAAAAGAAGTTACCGATTCGTTCATTTTTGTAGTCAAATTAACCTATGGTGAACAGACTTGGTCTTTGACTAACATCCAGAAGTCCAAACTCAAGGTCTGCCAACGAGCAATGGAGCGCAGTATACTAGGCGTTATATTAACTGATCGTGTTCGAAACACAATACTGCGAAAACAAAGATAGCTGACGTGGCTCAAAAGGCTGCCAAACTTAAATGGGACTGGGCAGGACATGTCTGCCGCATGCCGGACAAACTGTGAGCCCAAATAGCACAGAACTGGTGCCCTGAGACAATGAGACGGGGTCGCGGCAGACCACGTAGGAGATGGCGGGACGAGCTGGATAGGTTCCGTCAAAACTGCAAGGAGGACGCGCGAGCTCGCGAAAGATGGAAGGAGTGGGCCTTTGCCTCCTAGGACAGCGTAGGCTAGGAAAAAAAAACAGTAGCCCACTATTTGTGGCATCTATACACCCTATGGGTTGACTTACCTGTGAAGGCTGCTACGTTGGCTACCAACACCACTAAAGCGAACAGAGCTATTAACAACTTCATGATGCTATATCCTCAATATGCAATGGAGCGTTCGTGTCCACTTTATATATTAAATTCCTAACGCATTCGTGAAATTATTTATTTAAATTCACTTGTTCTTGTTATCCATTTTACCATTCCCACCACTCTGAACTGTCTGTTTGTTTGTTTGACTGCCTCGTTGGTGTAGTGGTCGCAAGTGCTACAGCTGAGCCTGAGCATGAGGTCCTCGGTTCGATTCCCAGGACGGGCTAGTGCCCCTGTAAATTGCAAGAAAAATAACTAACACTGCGGATCCACCATAAAACTTTGCTCTTCCAATGTTACACATTTTTTTTTAATATTTGACCCTCTTTTTACGATTTTCTCACAGTTAGTCGCAGTATCTTAGCTAGGGCTCCCCGACCAATCAGGTAAGCTAAGGTTGAAATTGAAACTAACCAACCGAGTGACCCGAATTGGTCGCAGTAGGGCAGCCCCAGCCCGACTAAAAAGGACTGTGACCAACCGCGCTACATCCAAGTTGGTCGCAGTTTCTTGGCTATTTTTTAGTATATTCAGGACTGCAAAATAGGAATATGCACGTGTGGTGTGCTGCGGGCCAGTTTCTTAAAACTCTTTGAAAATGTGCTTTGCATTTAGTGAACATTCCCAAAGAATTGTGAATGTTGGAATCAGATTTTGTGAAAGTCTAATAAGCGAGACTGTAAAGTTGGGCCCTCAGTTCTCACATAGAGGATTGAGGGCCCACCTGTAGGTACCTGATAAACTATGGACACTACAGAAAAAGTCTTTATGCCAAAATCTAAGCTAATGCCGAACAAAATTAGGTATTTGAGGTTCACAAAAAGAGCAATCACTATAGGTATTAGTATTCAATAATATTGAGGAGCTCGTGGCTAAGTAATAACAGCCGCACGAGTCGATCCGTCAGGTTAAGCTACGCTTGCCGGGGTTAGTCCTTGGATGAGTGACCATACCGAGACCCGGCTGTTATTCGTTGATCTTTGACAGTCGTTACGGGTCGTCAGAAGCCCGAAAGTCTAACAACCAGTCTTACCAAGGGGTATCGTATTACCCAGTTACTGGGTTGTTGAGGTCAGATATGCCGTCGCTCGATGTAAAATACTGATATTCAGCTGCATCCGGTTAGACTGGAAGTCGACCCCAATATAGTTGGGAAAAGGCAGGCAGATTGAGTGTTCAATAATATTTTTAGGAGCGCAAAATGGGGTTAGAGGTTCGATTAAATACATTCCTATTCCTAGCTTTATCCATATGGACGAAGTCGCAGGCTAAGCGATAGTTATTTACTTCTATTTATTGTAATACAGCAAATGTGTAAATCAATAGAATAATACGCTTCGTTAACATCACACAATGGGGTATGTCACGGTCTTATCGGTATACAATAATTTCATTTTTATTGATATCGTTATACGTGTTTAGTTATAATTATGCAAGGTGTAGTACTACTGCACTTAAAATTTTAACAAAAGGAAAAACGGGGGAATTAACCGAAAATGGTGCCGATTCTGTTGTTCACAAACTAAACTAAATTTAAGTTCAGTGCATCTTTTTCTTTCTATTTCATTAAGGACAGAAGATACATTTTAGTTTAGTCCTGTCAAATTAAGGGCGCACCCTACCTCAGATTTTTATCCCGCTCGCACCATTACTACTCGCGACCAGCAGGCGTAGCATGAGCACCGTTTTGTCGACGGAAGAATAGACAAAAATGACGTTTCCTATAAACAGTAGACAGAACGAGACGGCAGCAAAATAGAAAGAGTCAACTGCACTTTTTACGAAATTCACTCTTTTACATAATTTGACTCAGAATAGGGACTATGCATGTATTTTTTTAATCTTTTTATTCGATAGTTTACATCGTCAAATAATAGTTTTAAAAAAATCGACGGCAGAAAAGCAATTTAAAGTTGTTAAAAAAATGTTTAAAAATATCCAACCGATCCGGGCTATTTAAACGCCCTCCATTTGGCGCGCTTGGTGTGGTGACGTCACCGTCTGTGAAAACAGACAAGCAACTGTCAAGTCAACGTCAAACACTCCTTTTTCTATGAGCGTTTGACATTGAATTGACACTTGTTGATTGACTTGACATTGACATTTTGATTGTTATTCCGGATTGTTACGTCACATCCGCTCTTAGCCTTTTCAAGTATTTGAATTACCCACAGTTATTTGGGACTAAAAATTAATTTCTCGCTCAAAAATAAATTTTATTCAAAAATATTGATGGAGGCATAATTCTGAAGTAACATAGTTTATAAAAAAAAATATTTGACCCATATTTGAATCACATGCATATTCCCTAATCATAGGATTTATCGGTTGTCAGTTTGATTTTGACAGTAAGGATAAAAAACTTTCTTCCGACATACCTAGTCTACATATAAAAAGACCTAGACAAAGATCGTTAGAAGTGAAAGACAAAATGGCAGATTGTAGAAAGATTTCTACGGTGGATGTCAAAAATGAACGAACTGTCACTTTGTATAGAAAAAGCTATGTCTATTCTTCGTAGAGATAGAAAGCGCCATGCTACGCCTGCTGAGTGAGAACGAGACGGAGTGGGGCGCTAGCGGCTCTAAAGCGTCGAAAGTTTAGGTAATTGCTTTTTACGGTGAAAATAATGGTAATTTAAAAAAATATTATTGGTCAATAATATTTTCGGCATAACGGAGGATCATGCTAAGCAATTTGAGGTAGGGTGCGCCCTTAATCAGCGCCTGTCACTACTCCATACAAGTTTAGACGTGATTAAAAACTAATCTACTAAAATTACGTCAGACGCTGATTAATTAGTAAAATTAGAAAGAAGTAAATCTCAATCAATTCTCTTTCTCATCTCTGTAGGTTGTTGTATTGTATAAATTGTATTATTCATTCCTTTTATATATAAATATTAAAGAAATGCTGTGAAGTGCTGTGTATATAGGTTATATAAACCATTGACTATAACGCCAAGCGGTTATTCAAAAATATTTTTATCCCGTAGGATGTCGTAAAAGGCGACTGACGAGATCTCACAGTCGAGGCACCCAACCAAACGCTTGTAACGAAACCATAGCGCGATTCAGCCAGACGGGACAACGCCATCTATCGAGCACGCGGGCAAACTTTCACACTCATTCGGAATTTTGTTGACAGCACTCAGTTTCAAGATGCTTTACATTTCGAAACTAGTTGCACGAACTTAGCTAACACGAATAACTAAGTTCGTGAACTAGTTTCTTAATGTAATTTAGGCTTTAATTACTATCCTATTAAATATGATAAACTTATTTTTTTTACAAAAAATATATAAGTGTTGGGTTTTATATTTTTTCCTTTCCTTTTAGCTAGCAAAGAGAGTACCTACTCGCTCAGCGACACTCGCACCTTTTTTTTTTTTTTTTTGAGGGTGGGAAATCATCCAATGACTTCTCCCGCACTGGGCGGAGCCACAGATATTATAATACTAGCGGAGCGGAAGGGCGTGTCAGACTTTTACTGACTAAAACCCACTCTTGTCCCTTCAGTTGCCTGTAGCCAAGGTCCCGGTATCCCTTTCGGATTAACCCGCAACCCTGGCAGGCAGAACACTCGCTCCTAAACTCACGCTTGGTACATGCGCAACCAGCAAGTAACCGCTTACGGTGGGACAGGTGCCTACGGAACTTGGGAGTAGTTGTGGCCCAGTGGTAACGGTAGTGACTTATACCGAAAAATACTTAGAACCGAAACAGGCACTTTGTGTAAATTATTTCATCACCACTGCTCTCAAAACGGCATGCCTATGAACCAAAATTTCACAGGCATGTATCATCCTACAACACTCACTGTGCCCGCGTGGTGGATGTCTTTCACTCCCACAGCATTAGGACCATTATCTACTGAGTTGGAGGGGATTTTCTTGCCCATTCTTCTCCACAGGTACCTACTTTTGGAATGGCCAACTAGCTTCATCTTTCTGACTGACCGACTCCTTGACAATTCAAAACTCCCTGTAAATAGTTTAATTCTAATAAATGCTATTAAGTTTGAGGAAGTTAGCAATGAAAAAAAAAACAACTACAATGTAATAAAAAATACATTTTATTTATAAAATATAATGTTGTGAAGATAACCGCGTGCAATGGAAGAACTTAGCCTATTTACTTTTCCTTTACAACTTAATTAAATTCACTTCTACCAATAATTTTACTGAATTTTGGCATTTTTGTCGCAATAGTGAACTAAGCTACCAGACGGGCCTCGCGCGGGCCAAAAGACATCATTGTAGTTAATTAGAAATCCTTGACGAATTAATAGTGAATTATTGTCACATTTCAAATATCAATCATCATTATTCTGCGCGTATTCGAAAGGTGTGGTCATATTCAAGGGTGTGGTACAGACAGACCATCAAACTAAACAACATTCTGCATGGGACCAACATAATAATTCCGAAAAAAATATCAACTGCCACACAAAACTTCAATATGTACTTGATCCAAATGTATGGGGGACGGCTGATTTTTTTCTCACATAATTTTACAATTGGCGTCCAATGTAGAAAATTATTCAGTTTGGTGGTAGTTATTTATAAGTGATCAATGTCTGAATCACACCCTTAAATTAACGTTCATAATTATTATTTGAGACAAGTTATGTCAGAAAAATATTATGTGTGAACTGACTAGAACGATAATATGTAATTAGACTGCCAAGATTATACAAAGCTAACAAATAAACTAAAAATTAGGTAACTATACTCCATTTGAAGTAAGATAAGACATATAAACAAACCTTTTTTATTTATTTATTTAATAGTTTAAGCACACAAATGTACAGACGCGGACTTAATGCCATAGGCATTTTCTACCAGTCAACCTTTGGGTGATGCAGAGACAAACAGTGGTAGGTGCAATAACTAAAGTGTGGAATAAATATTTATTTAAATACTTGAACCTGTTAAAACTATATATATATATATATATATATATATATATATATAATATAATAATCCTAAATACACTTTTACAGTCCGTTCAACCGATTTTGACTTCTATACCGTAGACGTAAGGATAGCATTAAAAGCAAAAAAGGTTACACAATACCAACTGTCTACTGCAGCTGCCATTTGTCATGCCACCAACGCAATAGAAGTCAAAATCGGTTTAACGGACTGTAAATAAAAAGGTTTGTTTTAATGTCTAATCTTATTTCAAATGAAGTATAGGTACTGTAGTATTTGCAGGTCAGTTCCTACAGCATGTTTCAGAAAGGTGGTCATATTTATGGGGTGTGGTAATGGTAATACCATGAAACTGAACAACTGTTTCCATGGGACCATATCCAATCACGAAAAAATAATCAGCCGATACATTCTACAGGGTGTAAGGGTAAACACTCTTGTCATTCAAACAATGGGTAGTTGACTTAAATATAAAAATGACCGAGTACCAAAAAAAAAAAGTTATTTTCATTCAAATTTAAAAAAGTTTCTATGCGACACCGTGCTCGCTAACGAAACAGGTGACTGACTGAAAGGAGCCGCGCTCACGGCCGGTCAGGTCACGTCCTGCGCCCCCCACCTGTATTGAGACGCAAGTTGCCCTAGTGCATAAGTGAAAGGGTGACTTAATAGTCTAGTGGTAAAAAGAATTGAAAAAAAAAAAAAAAGTCGTAATTTTCAATTGATTTTACGTTCTATAAATGACACCAAACCACTGGTTTCAAGGACAACGGTGTTTACCCTAACACCCTGTATACATTGCCGATCCCTGACATTTGGATCGAGTAGGTATCGAAGTTTTGTATGGGACAGTTGATAATATTTTCGAGATAACGATGTTGGTCCCATGGGAAAAGTTGATCAACACCTTAATTACGTAATGCACGATCGGTCAGAATTGGAATCGGTTCGAAACAAATGTCTAATCCATTGCCTCATAAGTTCGTAAGTTACGTTGTTCAGCAGTTTTTTTTTTTAACTTATGAAGTAATGGATTTCAATCATTTGTTTAAAACCTATTCGAAATCTGACCGATCGTGCATTACGCGATTAGGGTGCAGTTTTAGGGTGTACATTTTATGTGGGTGTATTGATTTGCTTTGATTATGTACACACGGCTACACATCAAGCTATACATTTCCAGTTTATGCTGATCTCGCATTGTTTATGGTTTCCGTGCAATGCGAGGTCAGCTTATACTGGAAATGTATAGCTTGATATGTAGCCGTGTGTACACCCTTAAATATGATCACACCTGTGATACATACTGTATATTGATTGAACAAATCGTTTTAACTAAAGTTCTGACGGGACTGAGGCGAATCCCGCGAGGCATGCGGGATGTGAGGTGACTGACTGCGCGCGTCGATTGTTTTAGTGAGTACGAAGTCACGCGACTATTCCCGCCAGTTTGAACACCTCCATATACGTAAGAGCGAGGCCCCATTAGTGCGTTATGGTATATATTTTTTATGACATACATACAATGGCATACAATCCGTTGCAACGACGCAACGCAACGCACTAATGGGGCATCACCCTTAGTTAGAACAATCGGCGCGAGGGAATTTCGACCCGCATCCCGCGCGGGATACGCTTAAGTTTGGCCAGTGTTTAACAGTGGTAATGAGATAGGTATTTATCTTGTAGGTATACTTTTCTGTATTATACATCTTTAATATTTATGTATACAAAAATAATAAATCATAAAAACTTAATATTAAAAAAAAAATCAGATCGGTGTACGAAACTTATAACTAAAATATTAATATTTAAAATATCAAAATATTGCTTCTGTTTCTCGAACATTGCCCCCCCGCGCAGAACCGGGCAATTTCGATTGTGACATTTCTTATGATAATTACAAGATGATTAGGTACTAATTATTATTTTCGGACAACAGTGAGCCAGCGTCATAGTTGTTAAGCCTCGTATAGACTGGCGTGACGCGCCACCATTAATTGTTATACCGTGAAGATTTCTCAGATATTGTTTTGTTAGAGTCGCGTTGCGCCAGTCTGCACAAGGCTTTAAAGTAGATATTGAAACAACATAAAATTTAACTACAGACACCACACCACGCCATCGGGCTTTATTTCCCCGAAGATTAGGTAAAGCACAGGTGTACCCATAGTAGGTACCTACACACACACATTTCTCCAGTTGTGTTGTGAGTGCGCGTGGGTATGTGTTATGTGTGTGCGTGTGTGTTTACATTTTATGTTTTTCTTCCTTTGTAGCCCAAAAAAATATGATTTGGCAGTAAAAATGTTATAACTTACTATTATGGTATTTTTTAGCACCAAAAGTCAAAATAAGCTACCATTTTGGGTCAAGACAGTCTTGATAAAGAAAAAATTTAAAACATAATCAGGTATAAAAATATTGATGATATAGCTAAAAAAAATATAAAAAAATGTACACTTTTGGTACATTTAAAAAAAAATGTACATTTTTTAGCTATGTCATAAAACTGTTTAAAAAAAATACATTTTTTACTTTAGTTTTCAGTTTAGTACTATGTGTATAAACTACAAAAAAAAAAAAAATATGCTGCAAAATAGGCTCAAAATAGCAAATACAATTTGAACACTTCAGTTTCCTAAGCGCCGATTTAACCAAAGCCAGATAACTTTTATTCGGGGAATAAAATTGACGTTTGACAGTTTTTTTATAGAAAATATAATATGTCAAAAATTTAATATTTATTCCCTGGATTAGACCTATACTAGGGGTAAAAGTTTTGTCGAATTCGCCCTTAATCATAATGATCTAAACTATGGAGTAATTTAGTAAACAACACACTTATATTGGCAATCAATCGCTATGTCTTTCATTCTGAAAGTTCAGCCACGTTCATTGAGTTGATTACGTTGTTTAGCAGATAAAGGAGATCATTCACCGTCCATAAAATTTTGGGCTAAAGAGGTGAAACAAAAAAAAGCTATGTTCCGAAAGAGTACGTTTTTCCCTTCATTTTTACCCGACTACGGCGAAGAAAAAAGGAGGGTTATGATTTTGACCGGTATGTATGTATGTATGTATGTATGTATGTATGTATGTATGTATGTATGTTCATCTGTTCCCTCCTATCTTCCAAACCACTTATCACATTTTGACAAATGAGGTATCGGCTGAAGCGTCGTGATTGTCCGCTGGTTATAGGCTATGTGAAGTCACATTAAATTAAAAATGGCGCCCTCTAGAGGACATAAAGTGAGGAACTTAAAAAAAAAACTGGTTTAATCGTACCATGTTGGGTATCAAATGAAAGGGCTTAATGAGCACATTTCAAAAATATATATATTATAACCCCAAAAGAATTTAAAAAAAAATCAAGTAATAAAAACTAAAACCCAACTACGACTTAAAAGGTATAAACAAGACACCTCAGACAGACAAATTAAAAATCCGGAGTCACACGTAATCTGTTCGATTTATGCCCTAACACGTGTGACTCCGGATTTTTAATTTGTCTGTCTGAGGTGTCTTGTTTATACCTTTTAAGTCGTAGTTGGGTTTTAGTTTTTATTACTTGATTTTTTTGTATTAAGTACTACAAGCTCGTACTTTAATTAGATTACTTTTTATTATTTCGGTTATAAAATATACTGAAAACAGTATTTTTCAAAATCGTATAACAGCTCAGGGAATTGCCGTACAGGTTTGGCCCAATATTGAAAAGTGAAGAGAATAACATGTTCTAACGAAATATATCATTTTTTTTATTAGGCCCTTTCATAATTTAGCCCAAAATTATTGATCTCCTTTTCAAAACTATGAAGCAATGGATGTCAAAATGAAAGGCATTGCGATTTTGTGTGTTACGCCCTTCCCCGCTAATATATGGTGTATCTATTCTTACACGAAATCTCTTAAGAGGCCATTGTACTCGCAAAAAATCGCGAAAAAAAAATTTTTTTTTTTTTTTTTCGTTTATGACTTTACACCTTATACAACATAAGCTTTTGTTTATGCTAAACCCGAAAAGGGGTCATTGTCTCATAATTTCTAACAACCATTTCTATGGGGCCAACATTGAAATCGCGAAAAAAAATCTGCTGTTCCATACATTTGTGTTCACTTAAACGGACAAAATGTATGGAACAGCTGATTTTTTTTCGCGATTTCGGTCTCATAGAAAAAGTTGTTCAAAATGATGAGTAAGGGGCATTGTACTGGTTAAACATTAACAAAAACTAATGTTATATATAAAATAATTGGTACAATAAAAAAAAAACAATTTTGTATCAAATTAGATAATATTATTTAAAAGTAAGTATTATCGACTTTCTTTGCTAACCGCACCAAAGTAAAAGGATTCCATTTACATGAGTACTAACACCTAGAAATATGTATAATATGTATAAATATACAAGGTTATACTAAATTAGCTAGTAAAACTGCAGACGATGGGTAGGATATGATCTAAACACTATAAAATAAAATAAGATTAAATGTACGATAGACGTAGATATTTAGTAACCTATTCCGCTTAACTATTCTTCACGACGTGTTGCCACACCGGTGTGGCAACACGTCGTATTCTGGTTTGCGACTGGTCAATCGTCATCCTGAGGATGCCTTGTATAAAGGTGAAACACGTGTCGATTACTTACAGGGTTTTTATGACTCTTGAGGAATAGTTAAGCGGAATAGGTTACTAAATAATATCTACATCTATTGTATTTTATAGTGGATTTCCGCAAAGTCACGCCTGAATCATTTAACAAGATTACTTAAATCATGGGGTCTCAACTCGAACAAATTATAATTAGTTTTGAAAAAAAATCATAGATGGCAGCATAAGTAACAATTTATGAAATTAACAATCACTAAAAAGCGTTATACGACAAATTTTGGCTGAGGTAATATTAGTAATAATCAAAACATCTTTGTTTAATGCTGATTTATGTATTTACACTCATAAATCTCGGATTTTCAACAAAAAACTTAAATTAAGCCGTTTACTTTAATTCGAACCCTTAGAATGATAAAGTAGCAATCTGTAAAACATTTTGTTGAGAGCTCTTTGCAATAGATGGCGTTTTACTCAAGTGATGACAGGGTCACTTTAAACTTGCGTTTATGTCGTTTCATTAAGGAAAATCAAACAATATTTTTTTTTTAATCTAGTACTTTACGTAGAAATATAAAAATTGAACACCTAGGAAGAAAAAACGTAAAAAAGGAAGAAAAACATCTAGGAGTCTTGCGTAGTATCTAGGCAAGACTCCTAGATGGCGTTAAAAAAACTACAGTCTCTGGCAATTAGTGAGTCGCTGATGCTGCCATCTGTTAAAAAAATGGAGAACGAAAAATAGCCAGCTGAATAGCCAGACTTAGGTGGTGTCATTTCTTTGTATGGGATTGGGTATCTGTACGTAGTATTATAATATCTGTGCTTAAATGTTTTTTTTTTTTAGGGTCACGGACCGCTTGAACTATGAGGTAAGAAAATCTGTTTTCTTTTGTTTTATCGTGTTTAGAAGTTTCGCTAGATAATTAATTTGACTCTGTATACATACAGGTAAGAATAAAATAATCTAATCAGAATTATCCATTTCTTTTCGAGATTACTGTAAAAAACTTAAATATGACTTAAAAATAGAAAATGGCTCATTTATTTTAAACTAAATTATTTATAGAGATTCAGCAAAAGCTGCTTTTAAGACTAATGTTGGCTAAAAAGACTGCCGTTATTAAATAAGCAGCACAGTACGAAAAGCTACACAGGGTACTTAAAAGATAGCCCGTCACTTATATTTTGGTCGCAAAAGATAGTTTGGCAAGATCATTTGCCATAAAAAGATAGTTTGACATCAATTTTGGCCGTAAAAAGATAACTTGCAATTATTATTGGCCGTCAAAAGAAAGCTAGATAAAAATATTGGCCATAAAAGATAAAAAACATTTCACACAGTATCTTTTACCGCAACATTGACCAATTGTCCATCACTATTCAAGTGAACATCTAAACCGGTTTTAATAGTTTTTTCATTCGCTTGTTTGAAAGCGTCGGGCCACACGAATTTCTTGTTATTTCTCAATGGCATTGCTCGCTGCAATTTTTCAGTAAACCTCGCGTCTTCCCATTTAAGGAATGTATTCATTTTCATATGAGCTTTTAACTCATCCGATAACTTCTCGTGTTTAGAGACATCTTCTAACAATATCAAAATAATCCTATTTTTACCCTCTTTCAAGGCCAAATTGTGTGCGGCCCTAAACTCCATATTAGCGTACGCAGAATCTAAGAAATTATTAGATAACAGAATGATAGTTTTACGAGATTTTTCAACAGATCTATTTATTTGATCCGGGATAAAATCACCAACGAACCAATCGCGGTAATGCACGCATGTTTTTAACCCAAATTCGTTTTCTAACTTCGGCATAATCTTTTCTAGGAATTGTCTGTCTTTATGTGCGTATGAGACGAATACATCGTACTCCTTGTTTATATCATCTGGGTCCTCGACGAAGCAGCAAGGACAGAGTCCATTATTTATGATAAAAACTAGGATTTCGTGAGAGTTCCTGTAGATAATTGCGGCAATAACAGCGACAATTATGACCAAGACAATAAAAGTACCACTAGCTGCAGCAGCTGCCTGCCAATTATTACAAAGTTCTAACGGTTCCATTAGAGATATCAATTTGTCTCCACATTTAACTAACCCCACATCTTTGACTATCTTACTTACTTTAACTGCCTGCAGCTCTTTAGAATGCCAGCAGTCGCATTCAAAAGGATTATTTGACAGATACAAAGTGATATTCGATTCTAAAAACGTCATCGGTATTTTAGTCAACTTATTATTCGAGAAATCGATTGCTTTCACCGATTTTGATGGAGAAAACGGTATTTCTTCCAAACCTATGTTAGACAGGTTTAGTAATTGTAAATGCAAATTTTCAATAGTTTTCGGAGGGGTTTTTAACCTTAAAGATAAAGATTTCAGACCGTAAGCCTCCGGGTTCGGCAGTGATGGTGGAATTGTTTTACAATCGAAAGACAAATCGGATTTAGCCGGTCTCATTTCACAAGTAGAACAAGATTTGTAGCAGTTCTCCGGTTCCAGGTCACAATTTAAATCATCCGGCGACACGTTAACAATCAAATGTTCTTTCAGGCGTGTTGGTGAAGCACACTTAGCGTTATTTAAAACGAATTTGGCTTCTACATTGGCAGGCTTGGCTCCTTTCAGTCTCATAGCGAGGTTATATAGTCCACAGTCACATGCCAAGGGGTTGTCATCTAGTAGAATGGAGTTGGATGACTCTTTGTACATCGGATCACCTGCATTAACATTCGCATAGCTCAGTATTAAATACGAGATTTGGTTGTGTCGCAAATCTACTACGATGTCGTCACTCAAAAACTGGCAGTCTGTGGTCTGAAAAAAAAACAATAAAAGAGTTACTTATCATCTGCCAAGCCTTTTCCCAACTATGTTAGGGTCGGCTTCCAGTCTAACCGGATGCAGCTGAATGCTGAGTCGCTCCATGTAAAATACTGGTGTTATTTACATGGAGCGACTGCCTATCTGACCTCCACAATCCAGTAACTGGGTAATACGATACCCCTTGGTAAAGCTGGTTGTCAGACTTTCGAGCTTCTGACGAACCGTAACGACTCACAAAGATCCACAAATGACAGCCGGGACCAGCAACTTAACGTGCTTTCCGAGGCACGGAGGTGTCTCGGTATGTAAAGATGGTCACTCATCCACGGACCAACCCCGGCAAGCGTAGCTTAACTTGATGGATCCACCCGTGCGGCTGTTATTACGTAACCACGAGCTCCTCAATATAAGAGTTACTGATTCATCTGGCATGTGATGAGGAGGGAGGAAACGCTAAAAGAGTGATGAATATAAATATTGATGGAGGGAGAGGGAGAGGGAGGCCGAAGAAATGATGGATGGATTGTGTGAGGAATGACATAAAAGAGAAGGGAGCGAATGATAGCGTGACGCTTGACAGAGAGAGTGGAAGAAGAAAACGTGTTGCGACGACACGAAGTGACATGGGACAAGGGCAGGAAGATGACGCGCTGTACAAGGATTATTTGGCGCGTGACCAAACCTGGAACTAACGCCGCCATCTTGTTTTTTCCATACATTTCACGAAACAATCTCACTAACTGTTTACCAACAGCGCCTCTCTGCTAACGTCATTCAAACGCCAAAAGATTGTTGAAGCCCTGTAGGTAATGAATGACACTGTCAGATGCCGCCTTATTAGAAAATAAGGTTTCGATTCCCAGGTTGAGAAGTGTTGTTGGGTTTTACTCAATAGCAGCCCCGGGTCTGACTTTGAGTCCGGTTGATGGCAATAGGCTCGCACATAAATACAGCATGTTATCTATCGAAGGGCGTTCCCGTGAACTTGCAATAGTATGGCGTATATACATAAAAAAAAAATATTACCATTAAATTAAACAAGATTTTTTTAATTTTTTTATAGTAAAATATTCACAAGAAATATCAAATTCAAAGTCATTCGGAAAAGAAACACTCTGGTCACACTTATCTTTCCACGTTGAAAAAAATACAATTATGTGTGTACAGAGTGTTTCTTTTACGTATTAATTTAATATTTAATATTTTTTTTTTTTTTTTTTTTGTGAATTTAATATTTTTTCTAATTTAATATTTTTTGTGAATATTTCACAATTTTTTTTTTTTTTTTTGTTTTTTAAAAAACGTTGCCCCACACTAAGAATTTCTTCCTGTATCGTGGGTGCGTTTACAAACATAGAAACTCACATACACTAACACCCAGACCCGGAACAACTACTTGCAGATCATACAAATATTTGTTCCGTGCGGGGATCGAACCCGCGACACGTTGCGCAGCAGGCCATCGCTCAGCCACTGCGCCAACCGTGTCGTCAAATTGGTTATTTTTTTTTGCCTGTATGGACGCTATTCTATTGCGGTTTAACAGAAACGCCCTTTGTTAGTTAACATACTGTATTAGAGTGTTCAATAATATTTTAAGTAGCGCAAAATGGAAATTATAAGAGGTTCGATTAAATACATGCCTTATGTTATGTAATAAATAAATCTACTCACCTCTAGCATAGTAAAATTATTCCCGGACAGATTCAAATCCTTCAGCTTCGTTAGCACCATGCGCCAGTCAGAGAATATCGTATTTATTTGATTTCCATTTAAATATAAGTTTTTTAACTCCACCAACGTGTTGAACGGGGAATAATCTCCGAAGTTAGAATATCCATCTGTTAGTTTATCGTTTGATGTAAAAGTTAATCTGTTCGATTTTAACGAGATGGTCTTCAATCCTATGGCTCCTTGGAAGGTTAGTTGACTTATGTTGGTCAGGAGGTTCTCGTCTATGGACACATAGTTCAGGTTTCGAAGGCCAGCGAATAAGAAGCTGAAAAAAAAAGATTTGTTAAAACACACGATACAAGTGAAAACATAAAACTTACGACTGGAGCCGAGTATACCCGATTCAGTGTCACCGAGCGACTGTAGCCGAGTATACCGGATTCAGTGTCACCGACCGAGTGGAGCCGAGTATACCCGATTCAGTGTCACCGAACGAGTGGAGCCGAGTATACCCGATGCAGCGCCACCGACCGACTGAAACCGAGTATACCCGATGCAGCGCCACCGACCGACTGAAACCGAGTATACCCGATGCAGCGCCACCGACCGACTGGAGCCGAGTATACCCGATTCAGTGTCACCGACCGTCTGGAGCCGAGTATACCCGATCCAGTGTCACCGACCGAGTGGAGCCGGGTATACCCGATTCAATGTCACCGACCGAGTGGAGCCGAGTATACCCGATTCAGTGTCAGCGAGCGACTGTAGCCGAGTATACCCGATCCAGTGTCACCGACCGACTGGAGCCGAGTATACCCGATTCAATGTCAGCGAGCGACTGTAGCCGAGTATACCCGATCCAGTGTCACCGACCGACTGGAGCCGAGTATACCCGATTCAATGTCACCGACCGAGTGGAGCCGAGTATAACCGATTCAGGTGGCGGTTCAGTTCAGTAGAGAGAAAAAAAAAGTATGCATGATTTGGTCTTGTTGAGAGGATGAATGAAAGGCGACTAACAAAAGATATTCACGATGCAGATGAGTGGAAACGCCGCGCAGGGAGGGGACGCCCTGGGAGGACATATAGTGACCTTATTGGTGATGTTCTTCAGAAAGGTCAGGTGCGTAGTACTCGCGACCGGCGCGTGTGTGACCAGATGTATGAACGTAAACGAAGTAAAAGGAGTATGTAAGGATCGTAGCAGGTGACGTTCTGTAGTTTCTGCCTACCCTCATGGCAAGAAGACGCGAGTTTATAAAAAATCAGCTGTTCTCTACATTTTGTCGAGTGAACACAAATGTATGAAACAGCTGATTTTTTTTTCGCGATTTCAAGGTTGGTCCCATAGAAAAAGTTGTTCAAAATGATGAGCACAATGACCCCTTTTCGGGTTTAGTATAAACAAAAAATAATGTTGTATATACTAGCTGATGCCCGCATGGATTTCAGTTATTATGCATATACTAAAACAACCGTTCTATCCACTGGTGAAAACAGCATAAAAATCGGCGCAGTAGTTTTTGAGTTTATCGCGATCAGGACAACAGACAGACGCGGCGGAGGACTTTGTTTTATAATATGTAAGGATATGTGTGAATAAATAAATTACATTCAATACTTACTCGGGCAGATCTTCCAAATGATTCCTATTTAAGTTCAGATACGTCAACTGCTGCAGAGGGGAGAAAACACCAGGATTTAATGCTGCTATTTTATTTCTACTTAAATCCAATCGTTCTAAATTCTTCAAGTCCTTAAAGATGGTGGCAGGAAGTGACGAAATCTTGTTCCCAGAAAAACTGATCTTCTGTAATTCGTCACATCCGGTGAGAAGCTCTTCAGGAAGGTCGGTGGCCGAATTCTCTATGATTAGGTTCTTCAGTGATGGGAGGTTGGATAGAGAATGCTTATGGAGCTTTAGCGGCACGTCGTTGCTTTGGATGGTGACCTGAAAGAAAACGTGTCATGTTAGTCTATGGTTTGATTTGAGGTTGACCTGAGGCCCTAGACAAAATGACATATCAGCGATAACAATGATGGAATAGGTAAAAATGTATAGGACTGACATAAGCTATCGAAAAGCTTATGTCAATCCTGTTGAACGTCGTTATAGAAATACGAAACGCTTTCGAAGCGATTGTCACTTGTCTAGGCACTCTCATAAGGGCACGAACATGATGACTTTAATTGAACTATTTCTTGAAAATATGACTATTTGCAGCAAATATTATTTAGAAAATGTTTATATATTTTTTTTAATGATAATTGCTGCGAAGTAATTTTTCATCAACTAAAAATAAAAGTTATAAAACTAAAACACAACTTCGACAAGGAAGTCGCGTACGTCGGTCGCGCGAGCGTATATACATTGTGTTCTTTATAGCACCATACTGCGACACTGACGCGGTGCGTACTACATTGCTACACGTACGCGACCGACTGTACGCGACTGACGTACGCGACCGACGTACACGAGCGACGTACGCGATCAACGTACGCGACCGACGTACACGAGCGACGTACGCGACCGACATCAGCGATATAGGGGTAATAGATGTGCGAGCAAGTACGCGTACTTATAGCTCGGCGAGCTTACTCGCCCGTCTGTCATCGCCGCGAGCCGCGAGTCGCGAGCCAATTTGATAATGAAATTATGAGCAAGCTTCCCGTGTGTCACCGACGGCGAGCCGAGTAAGATCGCGACCTTAAAGACTGCGTACTTTAAGTACGCACGGATATCACCCACTTAAATGCGCACCCCCTTTTTTTAATTACCATTACTTTCACCGTAAAAAGCAATTACCTAAACTTTTCGACGCTTTAGAGCCGCTAGCGCCCCACTCCTTCTCGTTCTCACTCAGGTCGCGAGTAGTATGGTGCGAGCGGGATAAAATTTGAGGTAGGGTGCGCCCTTAAGCGGAATTCAGGCCTTTTAACTAACTAATATTATTTACTTACATTTTCTAGCTGCGTCAAGTTATGCAGTAAGCCAGGAGGTAATTCTTTTAACTGGTTTTTGAACAACGATATAGATTGTAGTTTGGGCACATGGAGCAGCGCTCCGGCCGCTATGGACGATATGTTGTTTGTGGTCAAAGACAGTTTCTGCAAGGAATCCAGACCTGGAAAAATATAAAAATGTTTTTACTTGCTGTAATATTATAGTTATGTATGCAACTGTTATATAATAAGGGGTATTAAAACACGAATGTGATAATAGTATCACCTGAGTGTTTTAATACCTAATTATTTACAGTTGCATACAAGATTTTATCTACACCCATGATATGAATCTTCTATAAAAGTTTCTTTGCAATACCAATATCGAACAAAAAAGGCGCGGTACGACGTGAATTCGAATTCGAATGTGTTTTGTTTTGAATCGAATGTGTTTTGTTTTTATTTGAATTTTAATTTTATTATCATTAGTCTTTCAGATAGATTATTCTCTATTTTGTGAATGTGAGAACGTTGTAGGCTTATTGGACTGTAGATTTATTGAACATCTTCTATTTTGTTAAGTACCTGGTACTTGTTGAAAGGCCTACATTGTCCTCCCATGCCTACCAACACTGTAATTTGAAAGTAGTGTAAAAGCCAATTATTTTTAAAAGAGTAACCATGGAGTTTCTTGCCGGCTCTTCTCCATAGGAAACGACCAATTGGAACCGTGCACCTAGCTTCTGACGTTTCATAAGTGCCCATGTAGGTTTATGTGAAATAAAATATTTTGATTTTGATTTTGAACGCTCGTCAATGACAATGTTCTTTTTTTTTAATGAGTTGCATTATGAAATTCAGTACAACATTATACAGCCCGTTTGGTTACTATGACACTGGGTGTTTTAATGTTGGCAATAAGCTAACTGTTTCAGAAACTTTTATAGAGGATTTATAACATGGGTGTAGATAACATAATAAATTAAATTAATGTGATGATAATAATTATTAATAATGAATGTATTGAAAAATTAATGAATAATAGAAACATTTAAAGCATGCCATTGGACATAAATATTTAATTTTTAGCATTAAATACATTGTAATCTTTGCATGTCATCTGTCTGACTATGTATTAGGAACTTATTACCAACACTGTACCAATACTTATTGCAAATAAATGATTATGATTATGCTAATTATGTCAATCAATCAATCTGCTGAACAGTCGTCTTCTAGACTAACCGGATGAAGCTGAATACCAGCATTTTAGCCTAGCTATCTGACTTCCACAAACAGTAACTGGGTAACACGATACCCCTTGGTTAGACTGGTTGTCAGACTTTTGGGCTTCTGACGACCCGTAACGACTGTCAAAGATCCATGAATGTCAGCCGGGACTCGGACTAACTGCTCGGTATGTTACCTATGTATGGTCGCCAATCCACGGACCGACCTCGGCAAGTGTTGCTTAAACTTCCAGATCAATTCGTGCGGCTGTTAGTATGTAGCCACGAGCCCCTTCGTATAAGAGATAACTGATGGTGGTAAAATCCGACCTAAATATTATAATACTAGCTTTTTCCCGCGGCTTCGCTCGCGTGGATGTCGAAAATTGACCCACGGAAACGTACTACCGGAATAAAAAGTATCATATGTCCTATTCCAGGTCATGGTCTACCCATGTGCCGAATTTCATCCAAATCCGTTCAGCCGAAAACAAACAAAGAAACAACTAATCCTACTATATAATATTATAAATGTGAAAGTTTGTGTGTTTGTGTGTTTGGATGTTTGTTACTCAATCAGGCAAAAACGGCTGAATGGATTTGGATGAAATTTGGCAAACAGATAGCTTATAACCTAGATTAACACATAGGATACTTTTTATCCCGATATTCCCACGGGATCGAGACTTACGCGGGTGAAACCGCGGGACGCAGCTAGTATTATAAATGCGAAAGTGAGTTTGTTACGCTTTCACGGCTGAACAGATTTGGATGAAATTTAGCACATAGGTAGACCAGTAACTCGATTAACACATAGGATACTTTTTATCCCGATATTCTCACGGGATCGAGACTTATGCGGGTGAAACCGCGGGGCGCAGCTTAAACAGTATTAAACAATAAGTACCATGGAGTTTAGTATTTCTGGAACCTTACCTCTAAATGAATTCACACCAATATCACTGATGTTATTTCCCCAAATATTCAAAATTTGCAAACTCGACAGCCCATTGAAGGCATCCTCAGGTATCTCATTAATTTCACTCTCGGACAGTTCTAGAAACTCCAGTTGTGTCGAGTTATTGAAAACGTTACTTTCCAGAGCTAGGTTGCCGCGGGTGATTCTGAGGCTCCGAAGACTTGGAAGGCCATGAACCACTGAAACGGGGATCGTCCTCTCAGGACCTGAAATTAAAGAAAATATTATAGTTAGTCCTTGATGGGCTCGATGGTCGCAAAAGCTACCGCTGAGCCCCTTTGGTTCATAAACCACACTGATTTGAAGCTCCTTTGGTGCTCAGCAGTAGCGTTTGCAACCATCGAGTCTGAGGGATACGTCAGTCGTAGTTCGCATGTGGCAGTATAGATGGCGCCACACTCCTCAAGTTATCTAAAATAACCTATTCATCTCTCTCTTTTCAATGATGTCTGCCCCAAGATAACATCATGCGTCTACTAGTTCTAGCGGTCTGCCTGTCCGTCTCACTCGCACTGACACATGTAGATTCCTCAAAAGATCATCTCAGACATTAATCTACATGGTCCTCATATGATTTGACCAAGATTATGTCTGGTCTTTCGAAGAGACTGACCCTTGACTTTGTTTCACCATTTCTTTCCAGCACGCGTAGCAGGACTAGTGACCACCGTAGAAACGGGTTTTGTCGACGGAAGAATAGACGAAATGACAGAGATAAACCATCACAATCTGTCATTTTGTCTATTCTGCCGTCGACAAAACCCGTTTCTACGGTATTCATGCTACGCGTGCAGGGGAAGTCAGATAGGAAATGTCGACATGATCTAGCTTTTAATAAATGACGTGTAATAGTGATTCCATTATCTTATTTACAGAATAAACAATTTCATGACAAATTGTTAACCTCACACAGCCATCCTCTTCCAAACCTCACTGCCAGTCACTTAACCCCACCACCACCTCTACCGCAGCTCACCTCCCACGAGCATGAGGCCGCGCACGGCGCCCAAGCCGGCCACGTGCTGTGCCTGCAGCGGCGCCGTGCCCGCACTCACGGTGACGAAGTCCACTGAAGTCGTCTGCACCACTGAGGGCACGCACTCCAGCAGGGTGGGCGAGCAGCCCTTAATCATCAGAGATCGTAGCGTCTGGTTGTTGGCGAAGTTGATGACTGGGAGGTCAGCGCAGGTGAAGTTTGTACCCTGGAAAATGGAGAAATAGAAGGGCTCAGTAAAATAAATTCCTACAAAGACAAAAGCTTTTTCCGCCGCCACATAACGGCCGCTGTGACGGCTATCATGAAAATGACGGCAACGACGGTAAAGATTTAAACCGTTAGATTCGCCCTACCGCGTCAAACGATAGCCGCGTTTCTGTTTCGTTTTGACACCTGACACAATGATTTGACTTGATTGTCATGGAAGTACTATTTAATAATGTGTGAGCTCACTCTTCTAAGGACACTTTTTCGCGTGAGTACGGTTAGGGCAAATCTAGCGATTTAAATCTTTGGGCAGCGGGGTCTGACTTTATCGTGTCAGAAACGCTCTCTAGAAAAACACAACAACTTGCTTTCATGAATAACGTTTCACTGACATCTTTCGTAAATGCAGACGCTATGTGGCGCCACCGCTCTTTCAAGAAATCGTAGCTTAATGGCTATCCAAATACAGGGAGTTTTTCGACACCTGTCAAATATTGGAGATTGACAGATTTTCATAACTGCGGCTTATTTTTAAAAGAATAACCGTGGATTTTCTTGCCGGCTCTATGAAACGACCAATTGGAACCGTCCACCCAGCATCTGACGTTCATAAGTGCCCATGCAGTTTTATGTGAAATAAAATATTTTGAATTTGAAATCAGAATACTAACCTCACACTTAATATTGACATATTCCTTGACCCTTGCATTGAACATCACTGTGGCACTGCCGACGTTACAATAGTACTCCAACTCATCACCGATCCCACAATTACACTGCTCTGGGCAGTGCAGTGCGAGTGAGACGGACAGGCAGACCGCTAGAACTAGTAGACGCATGATGTTATCTTGGGGCAGACATCACTGAAAAGAGAGAGATGAATAGGTTATTTTAGACAACTTGAGGAGTGTGGCGCCATCTATACTGCCACGTGCGAATTACGACTGACGTCTCCTACATCGCTTTATCAGGGGATATGTTACCTGTGGGCTGTCGCTGTGACTATGAGTTTATTTCGATCTTTCTTCTAAGAGTAGTCTGTTATGCGACCCCTAGACGATCATGAAGCATGATATACGTTACGTGCTGTCATGCATGCATGAAAGTTGCAAAGCTGTATTGCATGATGTAAACTCAAACTCAAAGCATTTATGTCAATTAAACCATTTACAGGCACTTTTGGATTGTCAAAGAGTCGGTCAGTTAGTCAGAAAGTTGAAGCTAGTTGCCCATTCCAAAACGTAGATCTCTAAGGAGAAGAACGGGCAAGAAACTTCATGGACGCTCTTTTATTTAAATATGGATATGGATATTACAAAATCCTAAAGTTTGAGTTCTTCTTTAGGCGCGTTGAGCACTTTTTGGGTGAACAAAAATCATGGAACTCACGTCATCGTCACGCTTGAAGTGATTTGTTTTTTTAGCGCCATCTACCGTCTACCGTTTGAATTACGTTGAGGTTACGCATTGTTGCTTAGTTTTCACTTCTATCGGCAGTCCCCAAAGACTGCCCCGCATGTTTTTTTTAAATCCCATAACTCTGGGGTATTAATGAAACCATGTCGAAGAATCAACTGGCCTCAGATCAATAAACTTTTTTATTGGTCTGAGCAACTGGCACATAAATTATTTTTAAATTTGTTTTTTTTTTAAGATATTGTAACACTAAACTCAAAATGCCTCTAAGTTTCATTGAAAGGTACGAGTAAATCATTTTCATTCAAACCAATCATTCATATTTAAAGCTAACAAAATAGGCGGAATGAACTTTTTTCACATAACTATGAAAAAAGTTAATTCCGCCTATTTTTGCCAATAAATAAAAATATGACAACGGTTCATTTTGTTAGCTTTAAATATGAATGATTGGTTTGAATGAAAATGATTTAGATTTTGACGTAAATGGTTTAGGCGTGAAAAGGTAACATACATACAGACAGACAAAGTTATTTTCGAATTTATAATATTAGTATGGATTTAACATCACGCTACAACCCTCAGGGGCTGAGAAAAAAGAAAAACCGAATTGACTTCCGAAAAAAAAAAAAAATTGAAATATAAATGGATTTTGTGCCCGATTGCAGGCCCCCCCCTCACGCACATGGGACTTAAACATAACGGGCGAAATTTGTGTAACCTCTGCCTAACCCTTCGGGGATTACAGGCGTGATGTTATGTTATGCTATCTAGACATGTGACCTGACCCCTAGTAGGTATAATAATAATTAAAAAATCCTATCAAATTTTTTAATGTTCAAAAAACCCAACTGATAAGCCGAAAAATATAATACCTAGAATAGAATGATAACAATAAAAAAAACATGAGGGTGCTGGAGTTGTATAAAGTAGATGCAACTCTGCGCACCTTCCTGATGTCATGTATGGGGCAATGGAGGACTGTCCTTCACTACCCAGGATGTCGAAATATCCAGAGGAACAGCGAGCCGATAAGGATCGAGCGAGGCATATTTCAGGGCGATAGTTTGAGCCCTCTCTGGTTCTGCTTAGCCCTGAATCCTCTAAGCACACTGCTGGAGGACTCAGGTCTAGGCTATCGGCTGAGGAGAGGTGGACAGGTTATATCTCACCTCCTCTACATGGATGACCTAAAACTCTTTGCCCCCAACAATTTACAACTGATGGAGCTACTGAAAGTAACTGAAACTTTCAGTAGAGCCATCAGGATGGAATTTGGTGTGGACAAATGTGCGGTCATGCATGTAAAGCGAGGGGAGATTGTGGAATCCGCGGGAACCCAACTCTCGGATTCCATATACCTAAGAGCCCTCTCCGCATCCGAAACCTATAAGTATTTGGGTATGTCGGAAGCGTTAGGCATCAATGTTACTGACATGAAGCAATCGTTGAAAGAGCGCTTCTTTGGCCGCCTGAAGAAAGTATTTAATAGTCTTCTTTCAGGCGGAAACAAGGTGCGCGCTTTCAACGGTTGGGTCATGCCGGTTCTGATGTACTCTTTCGGCATACTCAAATGGACTCAGACCGAACTTGACGCCCTGGATAGGAGGGTCCGTACGCTGCTGACTGCATACCGAATGCATCACCCACGGTCATCGGTCATGAGACTGTATATCCCGCGAAAGTGTGGAGGTCGAGGCTTTTTAAACGCTAAGACCCTCCACAATCGTGAGATATGCAGTCTTAGGGAATATTTCCTAGAAGCCGACGTGGGAATGCATCGAGATGTGGTCGCGGTGGACAAGGGCCACACCCCGCTCTCCTTGGCGAAAGAGAACTGGCGCAACCCTGTAGTGCTTGACACTAACGATCGCAAGGAGGTATGGCAGAGTAAGGAGCTTCACGGACGCTTTTACCGGGCCCTGCATGGACCCGATGTAGATTTATTAGCGTCCGTGGCCTGGCTACGTTTCGGTGACCTCTTTGGGGAAACCGAAGGTTTTGTTTGTGCAATTATGGATGAAGTTATCATGACGAACAATTACCGGAGATTTATTGTGAAAGACGGCACGGTTGACATCTGTCGGGCATGCCACCGACCGGGAGAATCAATCCGTCACATTATCTCCGGGTGTTCTCATCTAGCTAACGGAGAGTACTTGCATAGACACAACCTTGTAGCCAGGATTATCCATCAGCAACTTGCTCTGAAATACAGCCTAGTGGAATCGGAAGTGCCGTACTACAGGTACGTGCCCGACCCAGTTCTCGAAAATGGAAATATCACATTGTACTGGGATCGATCCATCATCACTGACAGGACTATTGTTGCCAATAAGCCTGATATAGTGGTGGTGGATCGAACAGAGCGGCGCGCAATGATCATTGACATAACGGTCCCGCATGACGGGAACCTCGTGAAGGCCGAGAAAGATAAACAAATCAAGTATCTTGACTTGGCTCACGAGGTTGTCGACATGTGGGATGTGGACTCTGCGATCATTGTGCCGATAGTCGTATCAGCCAATGGCTTAATTGCCAAGAGCCTCGACCAACACCTAAGGAGGCTCTCGTTGGGCAGCTGGATTAAGGGCTTGATTCAGAAAGCTGTACTCCTGGACACGGCTCGCATTGTTAGGAGGTTCCTCTCTCTGGGGCCCTGACCGCCGGTAGCTTGGACCCTGTTCCCGATACCGGTGGGCTACAATTTTTTATATTTTTAAATTTTTTATGTATTTTTTTTATTCAAATATTTAAAAATATAATTTATATGTGTTAAAAGTGAAATAAAAAAAAACAAATAACCATATCTTCTGAAACTGTGAACAAATGTGAACTTTAAAATGATCCAGACAAGGTTGATTTCACAAGACGCACGAAACCCACACAAGTTTCGCTTTGCCGTCGATTGACATACCGGCCCAGAGGGCCTAGACAAAGTAACATTCTATCAGCGATAACGATGATGGAAAAGGCAAAAATGTATAGGACTGACATAAGCTATCGAAAAGCTTACGTCAATCCTGTTGAAAGTCGTTGTAGAAATACGAAACGTTTTCGAAGCGATTGTCACTTGTCTAGGACTTCAGAACATGCACAATTTTTTGAATTTAGGATTGTGAGAACCGTTCGCCTAGCCTCCCATACACTCTTCTACGCCTGAGATGTGGAAAAGACACACCTTCGCCTCATCCGAGACGAGCACAGCCCATCATTGGTCTATTGTCCAGTACACAATATGGTCGCGGGCAAATCGCAACCGGTCTCTCCTGTGCTGTGCAGTCAATTTCAGTCCTGTAGCAGCTCTGTGGGCTACAATTTTCTTCTCTCGTATAACCTTTTTCCCGCCTACGGTGAAGCAAAAAGGCGGGTTATGATTTTGACCGGTATGTATGTATGTTTGTACGTATGTTCATGTATTCCCTCCTAACTTCCAAACTACTCTTCATAATTTGACAAATGAGGTATCGTTGGAAGCGTTTTGATCGTCTGTTGGTGACCATTAGATTGGTATAGAGCCTTCTAGAATACAAAAAGTCCTGAAAAAAAAAAAACGGAGTCACACGTAATCTGTTCGATATATGCCCTAACACGTGTGACTCCGGATTTTTAATTTATCTGTCTATGGTGTCTTGTTTATATCG
The DNA here is from genome assembly GCA_947522985.1 of Lithophane socia. Lineage (NCBI taxonomy): Eukaryota > Metazoa > Arthropoda > Insecta > Lepidoptera > Noctuidae > Lithophane > Lithophane socia. The sequence continues at coordinate 567,119 of OX383281.1, read as the reverse complement.
TTTTAGTTGATTTTTTTGTCGTAGTTGGGTTTTAGTTTTATAACTTTTATTTTTATAACTAATTTTATAGACGTCTCGCGCTCGGAAGATTTGATATGTTTATAAAATGTAACTATTGTTAATAAAAGGTCATTAAACATACTTTCAAAAGATATTAAATACGTTCTTTTGATTCGTTGATGGCTACACATACTTGAAACACATTTTCAGAGAGGCGCAATTTTTGTGACCCCGAGTTTAGCAGGGAATACGCTAGGCAGTAGGAGTGAGGCGTACTTATCGTCACAGATAGAAATCACAGATATTAAAAAATAGCAGATAGCAATTGCTCCTAACGATAAAAAATATCAAAGATCCTCAAGACTGTTACCGCGGCTGCTACTGTTAAAACTTCGGATACGATTTTCGACTTTAACGAAAAGAAATACAGAAGTTAATCAATTGAGTTAATACATATTTTATTTATCATCCGTACAAAAATAACAGGCTGTTATTTTATAACAGAAAGATACGATTTTCGACTTTAAAAGACGACAAAAGAAATAAAGAAGATATTCGATTGAGATACGTATTTATCGTCCGTACAAAAATAACAGGCTGTGATTTAATAACAGATATTTGGATCTGTTATTTTTTTGTCACAGTCACAGTGATCACAGATATCGTGTTTCACCTGTTACAACCCATCTCTACTAGGCAGATTGATTTTATGCCCGCCTTCTGCACCCTATCGCAATTAAACGCACGAACCATGACCAATAACTAAGATAATAATGCTGTTTTAATATTTAAATATAGCATTCAGTCATGATAAAACGAACCAGTACGGGACATGTGTACAGATAAGTTTGATAACATTACGCTTGTTCTCACAAAAGGGGGCGGCAGGTGATTGTAGTGCTCCCAAATGACACCAGTTATTTTTAAGTCGTCGACTGACACTAGCATGGCTCGTGGCTAAGTAATAACAGCCGCTCGGGTCGATACATCAGGTTAAGCTACGCTTGCCGGGGTTGGTCCGTGGATGGGTGACCATTTTCACATATCGAGACTCCTCCGTGCCTCGGAAAGCACGTTAAGCCGTTGGTCCCGGCTGTCATTTGTGGATCTTTGACAGTCGTTACGAGTCGTCAGAAGCACGAAAGTCTGACAACCAGTCTAACCAAGGGGTATCGTATTACCCAGTTACTGGGTTGTGGAGGTCAGATAGGCAGTCGCTCCATGTAAAAATTCTGGTACTCAGCTGCATCCGGTTAGACTGGAAGCCAACCCCAACATAGTTGGGAAAAGGCTAGGCAGATGATGATGACTGACACTAGCATGGCCACCATCAGGGATTTTAATTATGATACCACAAAAAATTTGTCGCTATAAGTCGAAACTTGTCGCCAGATATCAGAATTTGTCGGTCACAGGTTTCAAAAGTTATAAGGTTTATAGGTGGCCGATCTGGGGAGCATCTCCCAGCTTGGCCCAAAAAAGCTAGGGCACCTAGCGAGATGCCATATCATAGTCCAAGAGCTAGATCGAAGAGTTTACGCGTACTCTTGGACTGTACCTAAAAAATGAAATTCATTATACTAGCTTCTAAACTAAGACCCGACTAAATCGGTGACTTGAAAAATTGCAAGTAATTAGCGACATTTAGGAGAAAACAGATCTGTTTTTTTTCTTTTTTTTTTCTATATTTTCATTAGAAGGCCAATAAGTTTTTAAAGGAGTTAAATATAATTATATCCCTTTATTTGTGAAGGCCGTGGTACATCATTATTCGTTGGCGTTCCGAATTGAGTAAATAATATTTTGCTGTGGACAGCGATTGAATGCCAAACATATTAGGTCAAAAGTTGATACAATAATAATAAAATAATTAATTATATCAACACAGCCCGAGGTCCGTAACAACTTGATACATTATATTTCATTTATTAACCACCACAAATATAATTTAAAACCACTTACATTTAAAACTGTAGGTAAGTACTCCAAAAATACGGATATCACTTTTATAAAATAACAATTAGGTACACTTATTTTCCACTAAATAACAAATGCAGAGGTAACGGACACGACCCCTCCCGATAGCGGCTACACTGCGTATGACGCCGAGCGTTCGAAAATTAAACGCACGCACGACGCACGCGTCTGAAAATAATGACGTATAAGACATGATATTTATGATAATCTAATGTCAGACAGTAAATCCAACATTTTTTAAAGAAAGTAAACCCGTCTTTTATTCTTTATTATTATTTGCATTTCATTTTGTTACTCTGGTGAACGTACTCTCCAAAACCAGTCAACCCAAGGTGGACGCACGTGGTGGTGGTGGAGGTGGTGGTTCTGACAACCATTCTTACCAAGTGGTGTCGTATTACCCAGTTACTGGGTTTCGGAGGTCAGGTAGGCAGTCGCTCAAAAACTCAAAACTCAAAGCATTTATTTCAATTAAACCATTTACAGGCACTTTTGAATTGTCAAGGAGTCGGTCAGTCAGAAATATGAAGCTAGTTGCCCATTCCAAAGCGTAGTAGGTACCTATGGAGAAGAACGGGCAAGAAACTCCACGGACACTCTTTTAAATCAAAATATTGTTACAAAATATTGCTTACATCATTTATGTTGAAATTATACATGTGAGAACAATGTAGAAAGCACGTTAAAAGCGTCCGCAATTATAACATAAAAACAAATCAAAAATTAAAATAAGCCATGGCAGCTAAGAGATGACCAGTCACAACTCACGGCGCCCGTTCACGAACATGACGCATGGATCAGCACCATTCAGCTCAACCATTTTGAAGGGAGCTAAATGATCCAACACACGCGCCACCATCAGCGAGACATTTGAGTGAGCATGACATTCCCAGCCGCCAGGGCACATTCAAGTCAATTAAAGACAAATTACCCGGTAAATGGCTCTATAGTACATAGTACTCACACCTGTGCTATGCAGTTATATAATACAAAGGAAATTGAGTTTATACAATGCAAAGATGGTCTTCAATCTTCAGCAGCTCCAACATTATTTTCGAATGTTAATTAGTTAGTTGTGGTTGTGGAGCAGGACCAGCATTAAGCCAAGCATTTTTATCAGAAATGTAATTCTCCAACTTATAATATGCCTGCCTGCATAGTGTGCGTTTTATACAAGTTTTAAATTTCGTCTCGTTCAGTTGAAGTATGTGGGGAGGAATTTTATTGTAACATTTTAAACAGTACCCCATGAAAGATGAGTCTACTTTTGCCAGTCTGAAACCTGGTTGTACTAATAGGTCCCTATTTCTAGTACTATAGTTATGTCTATCACCTCTTTTACTAAAAAGATGTAAATTTTTTCTTACGTGCATGATGTTTTCATAGATATATTGACAAGCTACCGTCATGATGTTAATATCCTTAAACAGTTCCCTTAAAGAATCGCGCCTGCGGAGATTATAAATGGCTCTAATCGCTCTTTTCTGCAGAATAAAGATAGACTCGATGTCTGCAGCCCGTCCCCATAGTAAAATACCGTAAGACATGATGCTATGAAAGTAACTAAAATAGACTAACCTCGCGGTATCTACATCAGTAAATTGACGGATTTTTCTGACAGCATATGCTGCTGAACTTAGCCGTCCTGCAAGAGATGTTAAATGAGAACCCCATTGTAGCCTTGAGTCGAGCGTGATCCCCAGGAAAACAGTTTTATCGACGAATTCTAGTTTCTCTTGATTCAATATAATCACGCAATCCCTATTTTTGACGTTTGGTAAAGAAAATTTTATGCACTTAGTTTTTTTTCCATTTAATACTAAATTATTAGCAGTGAACCAATTTTGGACCTGCAGTAGGGCGTTATTTACTTCGTCAAAATTTGTAGCACGTCTATCTACCTTAAAAATTAAGGAAGTATCGTCAGCAAATAATACCATGTGTGGCTGATTTTTTAATAAATGTAGTAGATCATTAATGTACACTAAAAAGAGGAAAGGACCCAAAATCGAGCCTTGTGGAACACACATTTTTACTTTTAAACCTAGTGAGTTGATACCGTTTATTTGAACTTGCTGTTGTCTATCATTTAAATAAGATTTTACTAAACTGAGCGCAAGTTTTCCAAGTCCGTAATGCTCAAGTTTCAAGAGTAAGGTTTCGTGATCGACGCAATCAAATGCCTTGGAGAGGTCACAAAAGATTCCTATGGCGTCTTGGGCCTCTTCCCACGCGTTAAAAATGTGTCTTAATAAGGTTACACCTGCGTCGGTCGTACAACGCCCTTTGGTGAAACCATACTGTTGGTCGTGAAGGATTTTATTTGTGTTAAAATGATTGAGCATTTGATTCAGCATTACCTTTTCAAACACCTCCATGTAAAATACTGGTATTCAGCTGCATCCGGTTAGACTGGAAGCCGATCCAACATAGTTGGGAAAAGGCAAGCAGATGATGACTCTGGTGAATGTACTCATCATCTGCCTAGCCTTATCTCCTCTTTCTTACTGCCTATCTGACCTCCACAACCCAGTTACTGGGTAACACGATACCCCTTGGTAAGACTGGTTGTCAGACTTTCGGGCTACTACCCCCCCCCCCACACACAAATGCATGTACCACTTGGTACTAATTATGTGCAGGCTCAGTAGAAATAAAAATCCAAGACAGCGCCAACAGTGTCAGCAGTGACGTGAGGCCGGTTTCGTAAACGTGTGCATTTAGTGAGGTGTAGTTTGATTGTAAATGTGTGCGTGTGAGCGTGTATGCACAGAGCGGAGGTGTAATTTTAGCATGCTTCACTGTATTGTTCGCAGCGCTCTGTCTTTGTTTTTTATTTGGTCTGAGTGTACAGGTAACAACATCATCAATACAGACGAACTAAATTAAAATCCTATCAAACTCAAACTCAAAGCATTTATTTCAATTAAACCCTTTACAGGCACTTTTGAACTGTCAAAGAGTCGGTCAGTTAGTCAAAAAGATGAAGCTAGTTGCCCATTCCAAATCGTAGATCTCTATGGAGAAGAACGGGCAAGAAACTCCAAGGACACTCTTTTAAAAATGGATATAGATATTACAAAATCCTGGGTACAGTATTCTTGGTGCTTCTATAAATATGTGATAACAATGACAAACGAAAAATATACAAAACAATTCAAAATTTTTAAAATAAACCCTAGCAGCAGGCGTAGCATGGCGCTTTCTATAGCTTTTTCTATACAAAGTGACAGTTCATTTCTTCATTTTTGACATCCACCGTAGAAATGTTTCTACAATCTGTCATTTTGTCTTTCATTTCTAACGATCTTTGTCTATGTCTTTTTACCCGACTACGGCGAAGAAAAAAGGAGGGTTATGAGTTTGACCGGTATGTATGTATGTATGTATGTATGTATGTATGTATGTATGTATGTATGTATGTATGTATGTATGTATGTATGTATGTATGTATGTATGTATGTTCATCTGTTCCCTCCTATCTTCCAAACCACTTATCACAATTTGACAAATGAGGTGTCGTTAGAAGCGTCGTGATTGTCCGCTGGTTATAGGCTATGTGAAGTCACATTAAATTAAAAATGGCGCCCTCTAGAGGACATAAAGTGAGGAACTTAGAAAAAAAAATGGTTTAATCGTACCATGTTGGGTATCAAATGAAAGGGCTTAATGAGCACATTTCAAAAATATATACTCTATAACCCCAAAAGAATTAAAAAAAAATCAAGTAATAAAAACTAAAACCCAACTACGACTTAAAAGGTATAAACAAGACACCACAGACAGACAAATTAAAATCCGGAGTCACACGTAATCTGTTCGATTTATGCCCTAACACGTGTGACTCCGGATTTTTAATTTGTCTGTCTGTGGTGTCTTGTTTATACCTTTTAAGTCGTAGTTGGGTTTTAGTTTTTATTACTTGATTTTTTTTGTAGGTAGACTATTTCGGAAGAAAGTTTTCTATCCTTACTGTCAAAATCACACTGACAACCGATAAATCCTATGACAAAACAAAGAATTCTGAGTCGAATTATAAATAAGAGTGAATTTCGTAAAAAGTGCAGTTGACTCTTTGTACTTTGCTGCCGACTCGTACTATCTACAGGAAACGTCATTTTTGTCTACTCTTCCGTGGACAAAACGGTGCTCATGCTACGCCTGCAGATAAGAGTCTCAACTGACGGCGCCCGTTCACGAAAATGACACGTGGATCGGCACCATCCAGCTCAACTATTTTGTAGGGAACCGAATGATCCAACACACGCGCCGCCATCAGTGAGACATTTAAGTGAGTATGACAATACTCTATCGCCAAGTGCACAGAGTTTATGGTGTGATATGGAAATTCGTCCCAAAAAACTCGTTGAATGCATAACCTCTTCCTTTTTCTGAAGTCGGAAATAAATTCAATTCAATTCAATTTATTTATTGCATCAAATATGGTAGGTACATGAAGTTCTTATTACATAAAATATTTGGTAACACACATTTGGCCAACATATTAGCATGCAATAGTATACAAGTTTTAACACTTATGATACAGTCAAATATGTCTGTGCTTTAAAGTATAAAATTTACAGGGATACTTTTGAAAAAAATCATCTACTGAGTAAAAACACTCTTGCAACAACCACTTCCGCAACGCAACACAAAACTTATTAAAGGGTAGTTCAGCCGTGTTTTTTGCAAATTGGCCGTGTCGTGCAAAATCGCGGGCTATAACTAGTTATTCTTCATGTTATCACTTTGTGTCTGTCCGGCACACAGTTATCAGTAAATTTTGGTTTTCCCCAACAAAGATTATATTATTATTATGATCTGTTTTATACCAACCCCGGTCACTAAAGTAAATATGTTTGAACATGTTTGTACTTAATTGTTTTTGCAACTGCAAATGTAAGTTAAAAGGTCTCTGACCTAAGCCACGGACAGACAGACAACAAGACAGACGGACTTGGCGAAACTTAGCGGTTCATTGTTGACTACGAAACCAACTGATTACTATTATTTTTATTTTGTAAATAAAACTATTATTTTGTTAATCAGTTGGTTTAAACTTTTTTTGGTTTGTGGTCAAAGGGTTTTGAGATAATAAATACCCAGAAATTAAAGTGGTTAAAATACTCTTGTAAACAAGTTTTTATCTATGTAAGTAGTTTAATTAATTATCTCGCCTAAAATGCCTGAAACGGAAGACAGAAAGAACTGTTTGTGATTCTCAACCTAATTTATATAAATCATTCTGCCCGCCTTTTCCCAAATGTTGATGTCGGCTTCCAGTCTAACCGGATGCATACCTACCAGTATTTTACATGGAGCGACAGCCTATCTGACCTCCACAACCCAGTAACTGAGCTATTGATACCCCTTGGTAAGACTGGTTGTCAGACTTCTGACGACCCGTAACGGCTTAACCCGTAACGGCGTAAACGGCAACGGCTTAACGTGCTTTCCTAATTTGAATAAATGACTTTTGATTTTGATGTCAGTGAATCTTGCCTTTAGAATCGGTGACAAACCTCTACGTACTATGGACGCCACCCATTTCTTAGAATCTAGGAAGCCATAGTGATTGCATAAGAAATCAAGTATCTATAGGTCAGTACTGAACCCACAAGATCCGTAATTACACAACTACTTAGTATGGATAAACCCAGTGGCTGTAACTTCACAGATTCTGTATCTTTCGCTAATATTTAAAGCCCAACCCTACCTCAAATTGCTTAGCATGATCCTCCGTTGAGCCGAAAATACTGCAGCATTAATTTTGAAAAAAATATTATGTTAAAGTTGAGGATTGATGCTATGTCCTATGTTTGACGAGAACACGGTTAATTAAGTACATAAAATTTTCTCTATAGAAAAAAAATCCAAACTTACCTCTAAACCCAACTATAAACCGCTGGTATTCCAAAAATACTTCAAATTAGATCATGAAACTTTGCATAATAACTGAGCCAACTATAAAGCAGGTCTGACCGTAAAAAGCAATTACCTAAACTATTCGAGGCTTGAGAGCCGCCAGCACCCCACTCCGTCTCGCTCCGGCCGCGAGTAGTATGGTCTGAACTCAGACCAACAAAAAAGGAAAGACAGATCACGCCGTACATCCAAAGTGAAGCCACAAAACCAAGCTCCTGCAAGTAAACACACAGGCTCACGCACACACCTACACTAAAACCAAGCTCATCGCTCCTAGTACGTCACGAGTCGTCGTCTAGCTAACATCACCAAAACAAATATAAATTATGCCTTCCTGTGTAGTGAAAACGTGTAAAAACAATACTAAATCACAGAAAAAGTCTCACGGAATCACTTTTCACTTGTAAGTACTTAAAATAACATCGTTTTTTAATTTAGATAACTATGAATTTTAGGTTATTTGGAACAAAAAACCTGAACGAATGAACGAACGAAAACAGTGACATTTAAAGAGCGAGGGTTGCCATAATATGATTTCAAATTTCCCCATTCGATATTTTTTACTTCGAGTAATTATATGTCTGTTTTTTTATGCATTTAATATTTTAGATTTCCATGTAATACTGAAAATAAAAATAAATGGATAGTAGCTAATTTACTAACCTATTTATACACATATATATATATTTTTTTAACACTCAATTGAAAATTAATGGATAATTCTAAGTGAAAGAGCGGAGTCTCCTAACACAAGCAATTCTTGCATAAAAGGTGATCTCATAAATGCACTTTGTACTTAATTTGTGTTTTATTTAATTTGCATTGTAAAAAAAAATGTTTTTGTTTCGGAATTCTTCCTAAAAATTGAGGTACAATACCATACTCAACAATATCTTACTCGTACAATATTAGCCTACCCAAAATATTATTCCCCAAGTTATAGGGAAAAACTTTAACAACTGACAACCCTTTTTACACACACATAGATAAAAAGGTGGCTTCACTTTTGACGTACGGCGTGATCTGTCTTTCCTTTTTTGTTGGTCTGAGGGTCTGAAGTAGGGTACGGCCTTAACACATTTACCAAACTGGGAAATATTCATTGAGAAAGGCCAAATTATAAGAGCCGCACCGGTCAACGATACGCTTACCGCGGTCGGTGCGTGGATGGGTGACCATCCATTACATATCGCCATCCCTCCGTGTTTCGCAAAACACGTTAATACCGGCTGTCATTCGTAGATCTTTGACAGTCGTTACAAGTCTGAAGCCCAAAAGAATAACAACTATCAACCAAGGGTTATTACCCAGTAACTGGGTTACATGTTACATAAGTACTGGTATTTAGCTGCATCCGGTTAGACTGGAAGCCGACCCCAACATCGTCGTTTGGAAAAGGCAGTCAGATTGATATGCGTCACGCCATTTTTTTGTTGTGTTTGTTCATAATAAATCGACAAAGCAATTAAAAAACAATTTGTAGTTAATTATGAATCCGAAGTCATTAATAGCGTAGTTTGGATCTCATTTAGGTTCCTATAGTAACGATACACACATGCTTTTGTTTAGTGGCTGCACGCTAACTGCTGAGCATGAAGTCATGGGTTCGATTCCCGGGTCGGGCAAAGTGTTGTTGGATTTTCCCACTCTGTAGCAGCCCGGAGTCTGGATTTGTGCCCGGTTGATGGTAGTAAGCTCGCAAAATAAAATGGGTCTAAGTCTACTAATTTACAAACGTGTCAGTCTCACAATGATCAGTTCTTGACAGACATTTTGTATGACATATCTGTCAAAAACTGATCATTGTGAGACCACTGACACGTTTGTAAATTAGTAGACTTGGCCCCCTGGCGAAATGTGGGTGTACTATAAGTACACGTCTGCCTGACCCTTCGGAGTAACAGCCGTGAAGATAAAAATCTTCGTGTTAGTAGCAAACGTTGTTGATATTACGTATATAGCTGGGAAAAACGATGTTTTTTTTCTTGGGAAATATCAATGAAACCGGTATTACAAGTACTCTTAATAGATTACTTTCTATTTGTAAGTACGTCTTTTAGATGACGGAAAGGGTTTCTTACTTATGGTAGGTTAATAATGGGGTTACTCCCGTCTGGCAACGCCCCCGTTTGGCAACGCTACTTAAACTTACCTATAGCGAAGTATCGCGTGAACCAGGGCCAGTCAGTACACATACATAACATAACATAATCAGCCTATAATGTTCCCACTGCTGGGACACAGGCCTCCTCTCTTCGAGAGGGAGTGGGCCGTAATCCACCACGCGGGCCCAGTGCGAGTTGGTAGATGTCACATGTCTTCGAATTTTTGGTTCTAAGACATGCCGGTTTCCTCACGATGTTTTCCTTCACCGTTTTGAGAGTCAGTACACGTTAAGTCAAATTTTTAAGGAAATTAAATATGTTTGAAATGAAAGACCGACCAAGTGCGAGTCGGACTCCCGCACGAAGGGTTCTGTACTATTATCTATAAAAAACGACAAAAAAATCACGTTTGTTGTATGGGAGCCCCCTAAAATATTTATTTTATTCTGTTTTTTGCGGCAACAGAAATGCATCATCTGTGAAAATTTCAACTGTCGAACTATGACGGTTCATGAGATACAGCCTGGTGACAGCCGGACAGACGCACGGACAGCGGAGTCTTAGTAATAGGGTCCCGTTTTACCCTTTGGATACGGAACCCTAAAAAGATTAGTATCTCCTGATTTTGATTATGTAAATAAAAACTTTTTCCCACAATAACAACTTAATGATCTCACAAAACAGGGCTTCCTCTCTTCTACCCTTTTGCTGTGCCCTACAGGGTCCATAATGATCTAAATTATATAGTTACCACCTAAGTACACATTATGGTAAAGCAATAAAGATATTGGTGCCGATTCTCTTGTACACCGAACTAAACTAACTAAACTATCACTAAAATTCCTTACTTTTTACTATGAGAATCTTAGAGCTATTCTGCCAACAAAAATCTCTAAATTTAAAAATTATTTTGACAGAACTAAAATCGAATTTGACAATCGCGACTGCACTTGGTACCTACTTGTTTGCCTACCACGTGATTTTTTTTGAGCCGGAGAGGCGCGCAATGTGGCCGTCTCGACGTATTTTTATATGGAATTTTTCACTTTTTGGAAGAAAACAAAAAAATTAAATTACCAACATGTTAAGTATTACGGGTTTGCGGGTTGCACAGGGGGGTCAAAATTTTCATTATTTTTGCGATAGGACACACCGTTTTCGAGATATAAGCAAAAGAAAATAAAAAAAAGATACAGTACCGTTTTGCAACTGAATTCGAGGTGTTGGTTTGAATTTTAGTTCATGACATCTAATTTTATTCCACACATTTTTAATCGTGATTAAAAATAGTCAGAGTTAGTTAGAGGATTTTAGATATAGAACAAAAATTTTGGTTAAAACGTCAAATTCAGAATAGCATTTTCACTAAATTAAAACTCAGTACCATCTTAATGCTGTCAAACTAAATTATAGTTAAGTTGTGTCACTTTAGTCTATTTTCAGAATAAGAAATCGTCGTTTGACAGGAATAAACTAAATTTTAGTGATTTTTAGTTTAGTTTAGAGAATTTGTGACAAGAGAATCGGCACCATTGAGTATTGAGTATTGTTTTTTGTAGTGTCATATTTTTTGTGTGTTTACAAACGTATGTCTATGTATAGGTATATACTACTGTAGTATATAGACGTGTGGTAGTCTTGACTTTTTAACCGACTTGTCAAAGGAAGAGGTTATCAATTCAGATGTTTATATTTTTCCAAAAAAAACACTGCAAAGTGAAAAATAACTTTTATTTCGGAAGTCCGTGGCAAAAAAAGAAAATTCAAAACCAAAGATACCGAATAGTTTAAAGTTATTTTTCTGTTGCAGCGTTTTTTGGAAGTCGGTTGTTTTTATTCGTAAAAAAGTTTTTATTAGAAACTCATATTTCAAGTAGGTATCTAAACTAAAAAGTCGTTCACCCCAAAAAAAAATCAACACGTCTTTTTTAGGGTTCCGTACCCGAAGGGTGCACAAACGAAACCCTATTCCTCCCTCCGCAGTCTGTCTGTACATCTGTCTGTCAGCGTCATCTCACGAACCAAAATAGGTAGGTAGATAGTTATTATGGGTTTTTCCAGACGCAATTTCTAAGAGAAGCACTTTTTTTTTTTGGGGCTTTGCACTGGGCGGAGCGGGAGGGCGTGTCAGACTTTTACTGACTAAAACCCACCCGTGTTCCTTCAGTTGCCTATTGCCAAGGGCCCCGGTATCCCTTTCGGACTTTCCCGCAACCCTGGCAGGCATCGGTCCTAACGGACCCCGTCAAATGTGCTGACATCTCTTTGAGGCTTCTAAGAGCTACCTGGAGTCTGGATTTGTGCCCGTTTGAGGGCAAAAGGCTCGCCCCCTATTACATGGGCGAAATGTGGGCGTACATGCTAAGGTACATCTCTGCCTAATCCTTCGGTAAAACAAGGCGTAATGTCATGTTAAGGCTCGTGCAAACTGGCGCGATATCGCGGGCACGACAGGCACCGCTACCCTTGTCGCGCCCGCGATATCGACTCCCTAAGGTTGACTGGTAGAAAATGCCTCATGCATTAAGTCCGTCTTTGTACAGTATTTTTTTTTACTTGTGCATAAAGATTTAATAAATAAATATCGCGCCTGCTTGTGGGAGCCTTTATTCGTGCAGATGATTATATCAAAACTCCGCGGTTACTTTATCTTCCTATCGATGAGTAATATAAACAGCACCGGCCATGTGTTGCGAGTTCTGCGAACTTATTTACCTACTGAGTACTGTCTACCATAGAATAATAATGAAACGTTGTAGAAGCGAATCTTATGTACAATAATTGTACATGGATCTATTAGCGCGTGGCAAAAATCGGAACTAACGCCGCCATCTTGTTTTTAACCGACTTCTTCAAAAAGGAGGAGGTTCTATGTTCGTCTGTATGTATTTTTTTTTTGTATATGTTCATCGATATTTTTGCCAATTGTGAACGATTTAAAAAAATATTTTTAGTTCGATAGGGGTGGTCCCGAGGTGATCCCATATAAATTTTATTAACTTTGCTTGCGTAGTTTTTGAGTTAGCTTCAATAATTACGTAGTTTTCCCACTTAGTCTATTTAGTCACTGTTATTTACATAGCAGGTAGTGGTATTGGAATTTGTGTGGGGTAGGTAGGTACCACAACTAAAAAGTGAAAAATAAAAACTTTTTACAAAAAAAAACAGACATCCAAAAAAAACACTATAAAAGTGAAAAATAGCTTTAACTTCGGAAGTCGGTGTCTTTGCTTCTCAATTTTCGTTTTTTTAGTGTTTTTTTGGAAGTCGGTTGTTTTTTTTTGTAAAGGTTTCTTCTTCAACTCTCCCTTGACCCTTCTCACTAATATAATTCCTCACACAATCCATCCATCTTTCCTTTAGCTGGATTGTGTTTAAAAATACGCAATTAATTTCTGTCTGCACTTTTATCCCGACTTGCTAAAAACGCTTGAGTGGGTATAACATCGACCAATCAAGATGCAGGAATGTGGCGTGCCTCCTGACTCACTTTTCATTGTAAACAATTTAATTTTAGCATTCTTTGTACGCCATCTTTTATCTAGTCACTATGTAGCCTAGATTTAAGATGCTTGCGAAATATGATTATCTAGATCAGTCGATGAGATGAAAGTAGGATTTTGCTTGGCCCCTACAAGCACCGTCCGTTACGATTCCGCCCTTTTACGACTTAGGCTGTCTGTCACAGCCAATTTGCTCCGAATCCAATGGACTGATTAAGTTATAAAAAAATCCGGAGTCACACGTAATCTGTTCGATTTATGCCCTAACACGTGTGACTCCGGATTTTTAATTTGTCTGTCTGTGGTGTCTTGTTTATACCTTTTAAGTCGTAGTTGGGTTTTAGTTTTTATTACTTGATTTTTGTTTAAATTCTTTTGGTGTTATAATATATATATATTTGAAATGTGCTCATTAAGCCCTTTCATTTGATACCCAACATGGTACGATTAAACCATTTTTTTTTAAGTTCCTCACTTTATGTCCTCTAGAGGGCGCCATTTTTAATTTAATGTGACTTCACAGCCTATAACCAGCGGACAATCACGACGCTTCTAACGATACCTCATTTGTCAAATTGTGATAAGTGGTTTGGAAGATAGGAGGGAACAGATGAACATACATACATACATACATACCGGTCAAAATCATAACCCTCCTTTTTTCTTCGCCGTAGTCGGGTAAAAAGGTAAACATATGTATTTCTGTGCCCCAAACACGGACGTGTAACGTAAATAAATGAATTTTGAATATGGCGGTCATTTCTGGGGGGCAAATTAGAAAATTAAAAAAAAAAGTTTTACAAACTACCCCGTGTGACGTATCAAATAAAAGCGCTTGTTGCGAGGATCTCAAATATATATTTTTTTAATGTTTGTATAAATTCTTAAATACTTTAAAAATAAATACTTTTTAAAGTATAAGAAAATATATGAAAGTTGACCATTCCCGCCCTTTATCTCCGAAACGACAGAGCCAAAAAATTACATAGAATGGTTCTTCTTTACTCATAGCTTACAGTAAAACTTATAAGAAGTCTATGGTCTTAAAATAACACGTAAATCTCTCAATATTGTCCGTACAAACTTACATTTGCAGTTGGAATGTATGGGAGAACATGTTTTTAAATTACAATGTTGTGACTTGGCCTTGGGATAAACATCCCAACTACGGAACCCCTAATTATGCATGAAAAAGGCCTAGGAACTAACGAGTTTACAATACTATTGATTATTTCCCAAAAACTCTCCAAATAACACGATAAATCGTAAGTCTATAACCAACCTTAGCGACTCGCTCGACGACAAAATGTAGCAATCCCAATAAAATAATTGAGAAATACACTTTTAGCTGCCACGAACCTTAAAACTAACACTAAAAAAGTTCACTAAAACACTTATTTAATCATTTTATAACACATCACATATTTCTCAGTGAATTAAACGTAAAAAGTTTGTTTTTATTATTTAGATGCAGGTCGACACACCACAAGTGACGACGACGCCAACTTACGTCACAGACTAACAATAATTTCGTTGTGTTCGGTGTTGCCGTTATAAAATTGAAATTTACACGTAGCACAGGTTTTAAATAGTGGTAATTACGGTTGCGCCAAAAACAGTTTCATTTTTTTTTTTTTAAGAACAAAGAAAATAAATTTATTTGAACCAAGTTACGGCACACAAAAACAAACAAAAAAAAACAGAAAAACTTAGTTATAAGAACAGTATTAGGCCCACCCAGTTCAGCATAAAAATGTGAATGCCCGACAATTAATTAGATATAAATCAAAATGAACATATGAAATAAATGGATGTTTTGGAGTTCATATAAAGTAATTTTTCTACCCAGTTGCGCAATAGTTTAGGCTAGCTCTAATAATAAAAAAAACATAAGCAGTTTTCACTTCTATCGGCAGTCCCCATGACTGCCGATAGAAGTGAAAACTTAAAACTATGAAAAAAAAGTGGTTGTTCGCAACCCCATATTCTCATAGCTACAGATATAACTACTGTTAACATTAGCATGCTGGTGACGCGCAACTATAAAAAAAATCCCCTACCTAATCACTCAACGCGCCTAAATAAGTTTTCACTTCAATTCAATCGTTATTTGGTAACACTTTCCACCAGTGGAATATAGCTAGCAGCGAAATGTCAGTGATAATTCATATTAATTTTAATTATTGGGGTAAATATTTGAAAAAAATAAACTAAAATTTTGATTGAAAAATCATAGAAATCCAGGGTAGCCGTGCTCCCAGGCGGATTCCCGGCCACCCCAGGCGGATTCGGGCGCGGGCTTGCGGACGGCGAGCAATGGGTAGCTCGCCGTCGGATAAGGATCAGGCGCAGGTCGACGGCGCGTCGTGTTCCACGCGCCTCAACGAGATGTCAGCACAATTGGCGGGGTCCACTAGGACCGACGCCTGCAAGGGCTGCGGGAAAATCGGAAAGGGATACCGAGGCCCTTGGCAACAGGCAACTGAGGGAACACGGGTGTGTTTTAGTCAGTAAAAGTCTGACACGCCCTCCCGCTCTCCCCAGAGCGGGAGAAGTCATTTGATAAATTCCAAATCCTAAAAAAAAAAATGTGTGCCCGTGCTGAGAACATTTATATCGCGACGAACAAAGTTTTTTACATAATAAAATACCAAGAATAATATTTTGGCAAAAATCTGAATTTTGCCCAAACTTTCAACTGAATTCCCAAAAAACAGGCACAATGTTATTATCCTGGCAACACTAGCTTTTATTCAAGCAAATTGATACGGATGTAACACAACCATGTTACTGTTACTTAAAGAGGAGCCTCTATTCCCAGGTACTAAAGACTATTCTCCTTTAGGTCTTCACTTCAATAAATTTGTCACTAGCGTAACTGGAATGATTTTACCAAATCAATTTGCAGTTGTTATGATCCTTAGTTCTTTAAAATAAAGTATAGATTCGTATGAATGGTAAGTAGAAATTGCAATGTCGTGTAAATAAGTGTATGCAAGACGGGTTCCTAGTATAGTATTAGTATTGAGGTCTTTCTTACTACGTTGACTTCGTCCTTGTGTATTGGCTTGCAAAATCATAAACTAAAATCCATATTGGTCAGCCATCTTGAATATTTAACACGTAAAAACCATCTCAGTGTTTACAAACTGGAAAAATCTATTGGGGCATAATTTTTTCCAAGATTTGGTTATTTTTTGTTGTTAACCTTTTCTTAATTTACCTTGAGTATGTAAATACCTAACGACTTGACTGGGTTTTTATCTGACCTCCACAACAGAATTACTGGGCAATACCGATATGTACGGCCATGTTTGTGTCCGGCACATAACTTTACCATCAAACGTACATAGGTTACATATCCGACGAATAAATGTCTTTGTCATTGAAACGGTACACACGGCTACACATCAAGCTGTAGGTACATTTCCAGTTTATGCTGATCTGGCATTGTATAAGATTTCCGTACGATGCGAGGTCAGCTCAGACTCGCCACTGTACGTACACACGGCTACACATCAAGCTATACATTTCCAGTTTAAGCTGACCTCTCATTGTACAGAAATCCTATGCAATGCGAGATCAGCATAAACTGGAAATGTATAGCTTGATGTGTAGCCGTGTGTACCTGTACTCTCCACTCGCCACTGTACTTTTTTTTTTGAGGGTGTGAAATCATCCAATATTTCTCCCAGCTCTTCATGTCAGACTTTTACTGACTAAAACCCACCCGTGTTCCTTCAGTTGCCTGTTGCCAAGGTCCCGGATCCCTTTCGGACTTTCCCGCAACCTGCGGGCTTTATGAACGAATCGAACTTTCAACTACAATTTAAAATACATACACGCCGTCACGGCCGGTAACCGTAACAGCTTTTGGTGTCATATTATAATTTTATAAACATTTAGAGCAAATTACAGCTATAAGTATGTTGACATAGCAG
Organism: Lithophane socia; assembly: GCA_947522985.1. NCBI lineage: Eukaryota > Metazoa > Arthropoda > Insecta > Lepidoptera > Noctuidae > Lithophane > Lithophane socia. The sequence continues at coordinate 549,668 of OX383281.1, read as the reverse complement.
TTATTTGTATGCATTACTCGTAACAATATTTATTCACAGAGCAGGTTGACTCGTTTTAACACCCACAGACGCCGTGCGCTAGGCGTGGCAACACGTCGTGTTCGGATTCGCGACTGGTCAATCGTCATCCTAAGGATGCCTCGTTGAGAGGTGAAACACGTGTCGATTTCTTACAGGGTTTTTTATGACTCTTGAGGAATAGTTAAGCGGAATAGGTTACTAAATATATCTAGGTCTATTGTATGTTATAATGGACCCCCAGACATCATCATCTGCCAGCTTTTTGCCAACTATGTTAGGGTCGGCTTCCAGTCTGACCAGATGCAGTTTAATACCGTACTTTACATGGACTGGGACAGGATTCGACTGTATATCTGACCTCCACAACCCAGTTACTGTGTAACACGATACCTACCTTGGTAAGACAGTGGGTAAGACTGCTGTTTGTCACTACAGAATTACTTAAATTCACAAATCTCAGACAGAACCGAAAACAAAATCTCGTTTTAATCTATATAGATAGAATAATGCTGTTACTCTCATATAGAACTCCTTTCTAATGATTAGTATGCGTATGCGCACGGGATGTGTATCGTGTCGCGAACAATAGCATAATGATTGATCACAACACTGTATGTAGGTGTAACAGAGAGACAGTACAAAAGGATTGGTTTTTAACCGACTTCCAAAAAGGAGGAGGTTCTATGTTCATCTGTATGTATTCTTTTTTTAGGTTTAGTGTAAGTACCACAACTAAAAAGAGAAAAATAAAAACTTTTTATAATAAAAAAAACAACCGACTTCCAAAAAAAAAACATAGAAGTCGGTTGTTTTTTTTATTGTAAAAAGTTTTTATTGCATTCCCGGAGGACGTAGGCAGATTACAGTTTAGCTGTACAATGAGAGACAACGGTTTTTTGGGTTCCGTAGTTTCAGACATAAGGGGATGGCCAATTTTTACTACTATTTGTACTTTTTTATAATTTTAAAATAATTACTAACACCAACAATTTATAGTTAAATAATAAACAGTTAAGGATTGTATCACTTAATTTACTTAACTATGACATTACCAGACATTAGTACCGCTCCGATGCGCGTGAGTTGATTTTAAACTCACAACACGAACATAACTCTACGTGAGACAGAGATAGAGGATGCTATTGTACGTAAGTTAGAGCGAGATGGGTATAGTTTTGTTGGTGTGTCGTTGCGTGTTGGCATTTATATTATTTGGTCATTGGACTGTTATTTTTTTTAGGTGTTTACGATTTTAAAGAATATTTTTAACAAACTCATTTCAATTATGTTTTCTGTGGTTTTTTTTTTGTTTAATGATTTTTTAAATTGTTATTGACTTGTAATTGTTGTTATTATTAAAAAAAATGTCTTTTACATAACTCGGGATACTGGGGTCGATCTTTCATGCTAAAACGGCTGAACGGATTTGGATGAAATTTGGCGCATGGGTAGACCATGACCTGGAAAAGACATAGAAAGAAAGACAGAAAAAAAAATATTTTATTTGGGACACGAACAGGAAAATCAAGCAGTAATATAAAGTAAGTACTAAATTCAAATAAAAGAACAATTAAAACTAACAAAATACTTAGGCGACCTGTGCGAGGCCAAAAAGGCTCCTACCTCAGCATAATGCTGCGATATTAAAAAAAAAAATACCGCAACGCTGGCATACCATACAGCATACTTTTTATCGAAAGTATAGCTAAAAAATATGTGATTTTAATGGAGTTATTGAACATAATTAAACTATTAAAAAAATGGTTGAGGTTTCCCGTTGACGAAATTGGTATTTTCGATCGATTCAATTCCTAGAAGCCAATTAGATAAAAACTTATTTTTATTTCTTTACTAGCTGCGCCCCGCGGTTTCACCTGCGTAAGTCTCGATCCCGCGGGAATATCGGGATAAAAAGTATCGTATGTCCTATTCCAGGTCATGGTCTACCTCTGTGCCAAATTTCATCCTAATCCGTTCAGCCGTTTTAGCTTGAAAGCGTAACAAACAAACAAACTCACTTTCGCATTTATAATACTCGTATTAGTTAGGATTAGGATTTTAGACCAAAATTAATATGAATCTGGTTTTTGCTAAGTATAACTTTTATATAACATATACAACATTAGTTTTTGTTTATCCTAAACCCGAAAAGGGGTCATTGTACTCATCATTTTGAACAACTTTTTCTATGGGAACGACCTTGAAATCGCGAAAAAAAAATCAGCTGTTCCATACATTTTTGTTCACTTAAATCGACAAAATGTATGGAACAGCTGATTTTTTTTTTGTCCGATGTCACTTCGTGTCGTCGCAACACGTTTTCTTCTTCCACTCTCCCTGTCCACCGTCACGCTATCATTCACTCTCTCCTCTTTCATGTCATTCCTCACACAATCCATCCATCATTTCTTCGGCCTTCCTCTCCGTCTCCATCCATCAACATGTATATTCATATCACTCTCAGTCACATGCGTTTCGTCCCTCCTCATCACATGCCCATACCAGGCCAAACGATTCCCTTTCAACTTTTCTGTCACTGGCGCCGCTTTCAAACTTCCCTTAAATGTATAAATTGTTTAAAAAAAACCGGCCAAGTGCGAGACGGATTCGCGCACGAAGGGTTCCGTACCATTATCTATATCATATCTATCATGTATGTTGTATGGGAGCCCCCTTAAATATTTATTTTATTCTGTTTTTTAGTATTTGTTGTTATAGCGGCAACAGAAATACATCATCTGTGAAAATTTAAACTGTCTAACTATTACGGTTCATGAGATACAGCCTGGTGACAGACGGACAGACAGCGGAGTCTTAGTAATAAGGTGGCGTTTTACCCTTTGGGTACGGAACTTTAAAAACAGTTTAGAACAGTAAGTATTAAACTTTAGTATGGAAAAGCCGATTTCATTCACAAGTAATTTTTTTAACACCTTTTATGCTTACATTTATTTATTTATATATTTATCCATTTTCGCCACTCCACACATCGATCTCAACATTCGAATCAATTAACAGATCATAAATGCTATTAGGAAACAAAAGTGATGTGGTATTTTCCGCAAGTCTATCATAACATTTATTATAAGTAATCTTCAATCAATATGCAACGTTGACTTAGCGCCGTGACGCCAATTATTTAGAAACTATATTTAATAACACAAATAAATAGGTTACAGAAGGTCGACGACCATACAATGACGCGTACGCACACATAGACAGACCCGTTTCACGTACAGTGAGTGCAAATGCACTCGCGTCTGGCATTTGTTATGATCGCCGTATGTATTGTCGTTCCAAATGTATCTGATAAAAATGTATACAAATTAATCAGAAAACTTACCTTAGCTTACCAATTTGTAGTGCACTTACAAATTGACTGTTCTGATTTGATTATTTGAATACAAACTTGAAATTCTAATTTAAAATCACCCCAAAGATGTTTTTAAATTAACAATTGAGGTTAATTTTATAACCTCAATCATTTTCGACTACGGAATTTCAATAAAAAAATGTTGTTTGTTGTTAACAATAATGTTATTCAACCAATAAGCCAAATTCTTGGCCAAGACTATTTAGATTTCGATGAATCAATAATTGTTGGAAAGGTGAGCCGTAAGTTAAGATTAAGACCTTCTAAATACAAGTCAATGTGTTATTTAATTCCCTACAGTGAGTGAGTGTGTAAGAATTTAACCTGAACAGGATTTGCTTCTCGTGGGTAAATAATAACATACCGGAAACTTACCTCCTTGCCATGGAAAGCATGTTTAACCGTTGGTCATTTGTACATTTGACAGTCCTTACGGGCAGTCTGAACCCCGACAATCTAACAACCAGTCTTACCAAGAAGTATCGTGTTACCCAGTTACTGGGTTGTGGAGGTCAGATAGGCGGTCGCTCCATGTAAAATACTGATACTCAGCTGCATCCAGTTAGACTGAAGTCGACTCCGACAAAGTTGGGAAAAGGCTAGCCAGGTGAGATGAGGGCTGCGGGAAAGTCCAAAAGGGATACCGGGACCTAAGCAATAGGCAACTGAAGGAACACGGGTGGGTTTTAGTCAGTAAAATTCCCTTCACGCCCTTCCGCTCCGACCAGAGCGGGAGAAGTCATTTGATGATTTCCCACCCACGAAAAAAAAAAAAGGTGAGATGAGGGCTTGTTTACACTTTCATCAGATTCTTTTCGAACAGACTATACGCGTCTTAGTGCGCGTGCGCCTGTTCTCGCTCATTGTATGGAGCCGGCCTTCTGCTATCTTGTGCTCATTATGACGCTAACCAGTTATGCAAAGATACAGGCTTTGTATGGAGTTATTATTATTCCTTCTAAGAAGATTGCTACATTAATTATGTCTGCCGTTTGCGGTTAAGAAACCTAATTATAGCAGTTCTGATATTACATATACAAAATGTTTTTTTTCAAGAAAATATTTCCATAACATAATATCACACCTGTTTCAGGGAATAGGTACGCAAAATCTAATTTTAGGGTTCCGTAGTCAACACGGACAATACAGACGGACATGGCGAAACTATAAGGCGTCTGTTTGTCTGTCCGCGGCTTAGCTCAGAGACTCTTAGTCCTAGAAAGCTGCCATTTGGTATGGGTATCTAACTAATATTATAAACGCGAAAGTTTGTAAGTATGGATGGATGGACGGATGGATGGATGGATGTTTGTTACTCTTTCACGTAAAAACGACTGAATGGATTTGGATACAATTTGGCAAACAGATAGTTTATAACCTGAATTAACACATAGGATACTTTTTATCTCGATATTCCCACGGGATCGAGACTTACGCGGGTGAAACCGCGGGGCGCAGCTAGTACATTTATAATTTTATAAATCACGCCCATCACGCCGATAAAGGGGTAAAAATTTTTTTTTTTAGGTTACCTCCCCTGTACGTAAAGTGGGAACAGACAGACGGACATGGTGAAATGAGGGTTCCATGTTGACTATGGAACCCTAAAAATAGGCATTGGTATTGTGACCCCGAAATTATCATCATCGTCAGCAGAAGCGTAGCGAACGATTGTGGATAGCTATACTGCTTACTTATTCTATGTAGACTACTTTCGCATTAGATCCCTCAGAGGGACTCAAAACATAGCTTCTGAAAACAAAAACAAAATATATTCTACCCCTTTTTCTACGAAAATAATATAACTACCCTCACTTACACCCCCTAAAACAAAGGGAAACAACCCCTTCCATTATATTCCTATAAATATTTTAACAGGGGATGAAAGGCGTGGTCTTAAGTTCTTAACACACCCCTTAAATGGCCGGGGTCTAACTAAACCACGCCCAATATTCCCATCCCTTACGGCAGTATCATTTCGTCTGCCTTGAAGATCGTATCTCTAAGGTATTTTCCTGATGCGCGATTTTGCGTTTTTGCGATTAATCTTGCGTTGTGTGTGATAACTTGATAAGTGTGTGCATTGAAACTAAGCATGGTGGTTTTTTTAAATACTATCAGTACATAGGTAATCTATAAGTGAATATAGCTCTCTTAATAACAAAATAAGTATGTGCTATTTTGCGAAAAATCTAAATGTATTATTTCATTTTCATTAAGATAAGCATCTGCACTTTTTGAGGAGCTCGTGGCTAAGTAATAACAGCCGCTCGGGGCATTCCATCAGGTTAAGCTTCGCTTGCCGGGGTTGGTCCGTGGATGAGTGACCATCTTTATATACCGGGACTCCTTCTTGTCTCGGAAAGCACGTTAAGCCGTTGGTCCCGGCTGTCATTTATACATCTTTGCCAGTCGTTACGGGTCGTCAGAAACCCGAAACTCTGACAACCAAGACTGGTTCGTATTAGGTATACCCAGTTACTGGGTTGTGTAGGTCAGATAATTACGGGTCGTCAGAAACCCGAAACTCTGACAACCAAGACTGGTTCGTATTAGGTATACCCAGTTACTGGGTTGTGTAGGTCAGATAATTACGGGTCGTCAGAAACCCGATACTCTGACAACCAAGACTGGTTCGTATTAGGTATACCCAGTTACTGGGTTGTGTAGGTCAGATAAAAATACTGGTATTCAGCTGCCTCCGGTTAGACTGGTATAGTATAGTATAGTATAGTATAGTTCTTTATTTGCACAGAAAGTAGGTACAAGTTACAGATGTTAAGTTTAATTTTGATCCTTATACTAACTACCTTAACTAAGGCATGCAAACAGTTTTAAGCTATAGTAATAAAGACTCATTTCATATATTATTATTAACACATTAAATCAGATCAATACAAGTTTACCATGTCATGAAACTTAGTAAGTAATTTGAAATACAAAATAGAATACAAAATGTCAAGTTTAATAAAATGGGATTATAATTATGTAAATTCGTCAAGTTCAAGGTCAATACAGTTAAAAATAAATGAGTCAAAAAAACAGAGATGTCATATTATCAATTTAAACTCTTATCGGTCAGAAATTCGTCAATTGAGTAATAACATTTATTATATAATAGATCTGTCATTTTCTTTTTGAAAAGTGGTAATGTCTCATTTTTTATTACATCGGGTATTTTGTTAAATATGATCGGACCCATACATATAATACTTTTCTTTAATAAGGCGGTATCGGAACCACTTACAATTAGCAAATTTTTATACTGTCTCCTAATTGGCCGGTGTCTGTTTTCGGACACTTTATTAAAGAGATGCATATTTGATTTAACAAAAACAGCCACTTCGAAAATATAAAGTGATGGTAATGTTAATAATTTTAGGGACTTAAATGCAGGTACGCAGCTATCTGTTACTATTAAATTGCACATAGCCCTTATACAGCGTTTTTGAGCCTTGAACACTTGTTCTCTCAGACTACAATTTCCCCAAAATATTATACCGAATCTCAAAATCGAAGCAACTAACCCGTGGTATGCAATTAACCTTGTGGCCATATTGACTTTTTTTGACAAGTTATAGAGAACATACGCAGCTGCACTAAGTTTTTTGCATACTTCTTCTGCTTGTGGCTTCCAAGTTAATTGGCTATCTATCATAATACCAAGGAATTTTGCAACTAGTACTTGGTCTACCTTTTGTCCATTATAGTGTAAATGTAAGACTTCTGGTAGAATCCGTTGATAAAAATGCATTACATTAGTCTTTGTTATATTAATCACTAAATTATTTTGGTCAAGCCAGCGTATAATGTTTATTAAGGTATCATTTATGTCATGTTCATATGTTTTTTTTCCAATACATTTAATCAAGGCAGTACTATCGTCAGCGAATAAGACCATAGGATGTTCAATGTGGCGAGGCAAATCATTTATATACAGCAAAAATAATAAAGGGCCTAGCACACTACCCTGTGGTACGCCATACCTAATAATTCGAGCCTTAGACAAATATTTTTCTTCGCGCTTAGTTTTTAGACATATTCTAGATATTTCTGTGTGCTGCTTGCGATTGTTAAGGTATGATTTTAAGAGATTAAGTACATTTCCTCTGATGCCTATTATGTCTAGCTTTTTTATAAGAACTTCGTAATCAACACAATCAAACGCCCTCGTCATGTCCGTAAAAATTGCGCAGACTGGTACTTTTTTATCCACATTTCGCAAGATGACATTTAATAAATCGTAAACGGCCGTATTTATACCCTTATTTTTTCTGAAACCCTTTTGTTCCGGACTCAAAATATTATATTTGGATAAGAAGTTATTAACTGAGTCATAAATTATTTTTTCTATAACCTTAGAAAAAATTGGTATTAAAGCAATTGGTCTATAATTTCCTAGATCTTCTTTGTTGTTTTTTTTAAAAAGTGGCTTCACTATTACTGTTTTTAAACTATACGGAAATACTCCGGCACTGATACATAAGTTAAGTATATGACACAAATGCAAGGCGATGTCTCCTGATACGAATTTTACAACCTTTGTTGATATACCATCATAACCAGTGCTAGCTTTATTTTTTAATGATTGTATCGCTCTCATAATATCTTGCGGTACTACTGGATGCATAAACATCGAGTTGGGGTTACTTGACAAGTTCGTAGTGTCCGGTGGTTTCGTCATGTTATTTTGTGTCTGGTCAATAAAATGGTTGTTAAAAGCATTGGCAATGTCTGTCGGATTAGTAATGGTAGTATTTTGAACTTTAATTTGAGAAAGAGGCTCTGTAATTCGGGTTTTGTTATCTATAACCTGCCATGATGCTTTCGATTTATTGCTTGAGGTGTTAATGAAATAATTATTCTGTGCTCTTTGCGTTAATTTAATAATTTTCCGAAACCTGCGCGAGTAATTCCTGAATTTATTTTTATTACACGTTGATGGTTCGCATCTGTATTTCCATAGTAAATGTCTTTGTTTTCTACTACACACTCGGATACCGTTTGAAACCCATTTAATATTCTTATTAGACTTAACTGTTATTAATTTGTAAGGAAAACAAAGATCGTACAGCATGCGAAAATGCTCCAGAAAATAATCGTATGCTTCATTAGCATTTTCGGTTTGGTAGATTTCAGAGAAAGAAAGACATTTTAGATAGTTTTTAAATCTAGTCATATTTTCGCTAGATAGGTCGCGTTTTTTAATGCGCCATGAATTTATTCTATATGATTTCATAACCTTAATTTCTAATAGCTGAGCCGCGTGATCAGACAATGCAAAGTCCAAGACTTCGGATTTACATTTTAATTTAGAGTTGCAAGCAAAATTATCCAAACAAGTATTACTGGCCAGTCTGGTGGGCTGTCGTAGTTCCAATTTAAGATTGTAGCCCAAAAGAAAGTATTCAAATCCAGTGTCAGATTGTTTCTTTTAAGCGTATCTATATTGAAATCGCCACACATGACTATTTTCTTATCAGATTTGGTACATAGCTTCTTCAAAATAATCTCTAGCTTTTCATAAAAAACATTTAAGTTGTTCAACTTTGGTGGCCTATAAATACAAATAATAATTACACTTTGGTTCGTGAGTTCTATGCCGCAACATTCAATAACATTAGGTATGGAATGACGAGAGACATCCAAAAGCTCTCTGTATTCCATACAACTTTTAACTAAAATACATGCTCCTCCTCGTTTCTGAGATGGTCTTGAATAAATTGCTGCTAACTTGTAGTTCGTTATATTTAATAATTTCTCATGTCCGGCTATTACGAAGTGTTCTGTGACACAAATTATATCTATGTCTCTTTTCTGCTGAGATAATTCTTGCAGGTGGACAGTAAGTATGTCAGATTTATTTAATAGCCCAGCGATGTTCTGATGAAGAATCTTTAATCTATTGTAGACGAAAAAAGTCACTATTGTCTGACGTGTCAATATGAGCAGTGGCTGAAGTGTTAGACGTGTCAATATGAGCAGTGGTTGAACTGTTATCTTGATCGTAGTCAATTAATATGTTGGACCTAATCTGGTTGAAGATGTCTCTCCATCCGTATTTGTTTATTTTTCCTGTATTGCAGGAAAACATGTCAAGAGTCAGGGTGCGATTACTGTCAAAAAAGTATGCGTATTCGTGGTTTTTTATGTCCAAACTGAGGAGGTTGTTAAATATCTCGACTTTATAATTATGAATTAGTGCGCCTCTTATATAAGTCGGAGCGCATATAACAATATTTGTGTGTTTAATGTTTTTCAACGAGTTTTTCAAGTTTTCGAGGATAACTAGATAATCACTACTTTTTACATCATTTTCTCCAATGAAAATCAGGCAGTAGTCTTGTATCGTGAAGTATTTTAAGTTGTCTTCGATGGGGCGTAACAACTCTTCTGTGGTGGCGTTAGGTAGCAAATAATGACAGTAGTCAAATTGATTACAGAAGGCTTCTTCGATTAACGGCAGTATTCCTGTAGTACACCTACTACTCATTATAGCAAGTCTATTTTTATGTTTTGGTCGAGATACGCCTACTGATTTTTTTGGAGCAACATTACCCTGGTGTGAAGATGTTGTCAGATTTTTGGTTTGCGTCAATGTGTTATGATTATGAGTCATCTCGGAAGTTTGAGTTTCTTTGTTGAGAGTGTTGACTTTTATTTCCCTACAATAATCGATCGAAGTTTTGGGGTCACCATTTGAAGCAATTGGTCGAATCTTGTTATGCTTGGATTTTTGTTCACTCGATGATGATGGTGCACTACTTTTTCTGCCAGGCGTTAAGCAGATCTTTTTACATGTCTCGACAGTCTTAAGGGCTTTTTGTAGATCAGATTTTAATCTGAAGTTTTCGCTGTTGAGGTCGTCTATTTCCTGGTGGGCACTCATAAGTTGCATTTTAAGTGTATTTATTTGTTTATTCAAGTCGTTAACAATGTCGTCATTATAATTGTCGTGCAGGCTGTCCGGTATGCTCATCATTGTGGTGTCAAATATTGCTTTCTCATCGTCATTTGTCAGGATAGATAAGTTAGTCAAAGAACCAGTGTTCTGCTTACGAAGTGTGATGTTATCTGTGTCCATGTTTTTAGATTTCCTATCAATGGTTATGTGACGTTGCTTATGTTACTGAGGCGCCCTCTGTTGCATTAGCACGTTCTCAACTTTTAATAACTGCTGTTCTAAGTGATTTATGATGAAATTAAACCTCGCAAAAAGTCATCGATTGCGTGCCCCGGATTTGAACTTGAAGCGTGTGAGCGATCGTCCGTCACATGTAGCTGAGTAGTCGTCTGAGCCACAAGGTAATTAAGTAGATACGTTGAAATTAAGTAGCGTATGTTAGGTCGAAAAATTTGAATTTTGCAAAGCGGTTGGTATGACTAATGTGTCCGGATTTTTTTCAACTTGATGTAGGTACACCTTGTTTTGAGAAACTAATATGAACACTTTTTAGGGTTATTATGTTCACTTTGAATACAGTTTGGTTGATTGTTTGTATTAATTCGGATGATATCACTGTTATTGTCTGTTTCTTTTAATTGTCACTTCTGTGGTTTATTACGAAAAGTCACGGTTGCTATTTTAACAGCACCTATTTATTCCAGTCACTGTTGAAATAATCACTTTGAAAACGTTTACACTGGTAAATTAGACATGTATCTAAGTAATTTAATGAGTTTTAACACAAAAATACGATTTTAAATATTTTAAAATGAAATGTAAACACTGAGCTTATTTATCAAGGTGTCAAGCGAGACAGCGCCATCTACTGGAAGCCGACCCCAGCATAGTTGGGAAAAGTTTAGGGATTGATTATATTGTTCAGCACTTTTTGAACGTCAAATTACATTACAAAGTCCCCCGACACACACGCCGTACACCACTTCCTAGTAGACTAGCTTCCGCCCGCGGCTTCGCCCGCGTGGTATGTCGATAAAAAGTAGCCTATGTCCTTCCCCGGGATGCCCTATCTCCATGCAAAATTTTATCGAAATCCGTTCAGTGGTTTAGGCGCGAAAAGGTAACATACAGACCGACAGACAGACAGACAGATAGAGTTACTTTCGCATTTATAATATAAGTAAGGATAAGTAACAAGATACCACGCGGTATGGCTGGTTGTCAGACTTTCGGCCTTCTGACATGTGAGAACTGTCTGATTTACGAATGACAGCTACAGCAACTACCCTCTATACTAGATAGACAGACCCCGACATAGTTGCGACAACCCTGGCAGATGATTTATGAACTGCACCTATACTACGACGTATTAATGCCACCATTTTGCCAGTGTTAGTGAGAGACGGAGCTAGCACCATCTTTTTTTCACACTGGAATAATGATGGCATTAATACGTCATATACAAGGCCGCTAGCACCATCCTTTTTTCACACTGGAATAATGATGGCATTAATACGTCATATACAAGGCCGCTAGCACCATCCTTTTTTCACACTGGAATAATGATGGCATTAATACGTTATAGTCAGCCCCGTGAGCCGCTAACCCTACTACTTAGAACCGTATTCGCTTGGGTGGTCCGCGAAATTCAATTTTTCTTACGTTTTTTGCAATTTGCAGGTCAGTATCGGGTTGTAAGTTGATCTAAATATTATTAGCGCTCGTAACAAATATGGATTTACAGAATTATAAACATTAGATTCAGCAATACAACTCTCTAAGTTCATGAAAGTGCCAAATGTCATGATTTCATGAAATAGTCATTCAATGCACTTACATGAGCTGATGATACTGACCTGCAAATTGCAAAAAACGTAAGAAAATTTGAATTTCGCGGGCCACCCTAGCGCATTCCCCTTAATTCGCAAGATTGCACTAATTCAGAATTTAAATAGTTTTGTGAAGTGAAGTGATTGTTGTGATTTAGGAGCCGGTATAGTGCGCCTGGATATCAAGTATTATTTAATTTCCTTGGTAAGTAAATAATACACATTACTTAAGTTCTTTCATTGTGTTAGACTGTTCCAAGAGTATCTAATGGAAGTGTAAACAAATGGTTCAAAAAATGTCAAATAAATGACTTTAAAGATTTTTCATTAAAGTCCGTGACTGTACACACGGCTACACATCAAGCTATACATTTCCAGTTGATGCTGATCTCGCATTATACAGGATTTCCGTACAATGCGAGGTCAGCTTATACTGGAAATGTATAGCTTGATGTGTAGCCGTGTGTACAAACCCCTACACCCAATGTTTTGCCAGTTCAAAAAAGGTATTTATTAGGGTGTAGGGTCACTCCAAAGTTTCGAACTACTTTCGAACGGACCCGTATAGATACGGGTCCGTTCGAAAGTAGTTCGAAATCTAGTATCTTCGTAGATCTACGTTGACGGACTTAGAAAGTAGGTACTACCTACTTTGATAGGTTCAGAAAACGTCAATTAAATATGTATAAAGATTTTTCATTTAACATATTTGAGATTAAAACCTCAATTTTCGGCGATGAATTTTCAATTACAATTTAATAATAGAATAGAATACAGGGTGTTAGGGTAAACACCGTTATCCTTGCAACCAGTGGTTTGATTTCATTTATAGAACGTAAAATCAATGGAAAATTACAACATTTTTTTATTTTTTTTTAAATCTGCATTTTACCACCAGTGACGTAAGTTAGTTGCCCTATACGCTAGGGCAACGAACTTGCGTCTCAACACGGGCGGGGGGTGCGGGATGAGACCTGACCGGCCCCGAGCGCGACCCCTCCCTCAGTCAGTCAGCTATTTCGCTAGCGAGCACGGTGTCGGATAGAAACTTTTTAAAATCTTGTAATGAAAATAACGTTTTTTTTTTGTTGTGTTCGGTCATTTATTTTTATATTTAAGTCAACTACCCATGATTTGAATGACAAGAGTGTTTACCCTTACATCCAGTATATTCGTAATACTCTATAGTAAGTACGCCATACATGACTGCCCCGTTGGTCTCGTGGTCGCAAGCGCGACTGCAGAGCGTGGGGTTCGATTCCCGGGTCGGGCAAAGTGTTATTGGATTTTTCCATTAGGAATTTCGTAGTAACAGCCCGGAGTTTTGAAGTTGGCGGTTTGATACCCCCGTGCCTCGGAAAGCACGTTAAGCCGTTGGTCCTACGCCTGATCTCTCTCCGGTTGTGTCGGATTGCCGTCCCATCGGACTATGAGAGTGAGGGAAGAGAGAGTGCACTTGTGTCTGCGCAAACACTTGTGCACTATAATATCTCCCGCGCCGAAGGCTAGTCTCCGTTGAGATTGGCCGCCGTGGCCGAAAATACGGTCTGGAGGACTATTATTACACCATACGAATCACAGGTTTATACCTGCTTTCGCGGGCCTACACTGTCCTCCCATACCTATTCACATCGGAAATATTGTAAATGCCAACCCCTAACCCCTAAGATCACCCACTGACCTATCTCGTTGGAGTGAAGAGAAGGGTTAATTTTGTTAACCCGATCATTTATTTTTATGAATTTAAAACTCATTCATCATGTAAAACTGCCTCGTTGGTCTAGTGGTCGCTAGCTTGCTACTGCCGAGCATGAGTTCCAGAGTTCGATTCCCAGGTCGTTCAAAGGGTTATTGAATTTTTCCATCAGTAATTTCTCCGTAGCATCCCACAGTTTGGGTTTGTGTCCGTTTGAAGGCAATAGACTACCTCTTACCGAGAGGGGCCTGTGTCCCAGCAATGGGATAGGCTGATTATGATGATGCCAATGGGTTCGCCCCTATTACATGACTTCAACATAACTGGTGGAATGTTGGTGTACTATAGGAACACGTCTGCCTATCCCTTCGGGGATTACAGGCGTGATGTTACGTGTCCCATAAATTCATTACTAATTTGGGCAACCGTTATTGATTTTTCGTAACCATAGCAACTGAAAATTGACCGGTCATTGATCTATTATTTCTTCAATGGAAGCAAATAAGCATGAAGTGTAGTAAAAGCAAAGTAAAAGGCTGCCATAAACAGGCGCGATATCGCGGGCGCGACAAGGGTAGCGCTGCCTGTCACGCCCGCGATATCGCGCCAATTTGCACGAGCCTTTTAATAAGTGCCGTCTGCAGGGTTATATGAAATTAGCTAGCAAAACTCCCCAGACTTGATGGATATGACCGCCATAGCGGCCAGTCTCAGCGGAGACTAGCCACACTCTATCTACGCGGGAGATACTATAATGCACATTGCACATGTGTGTGCGCAGACACAGGAGCATTCTCTCTTGCCACACCCTCGCAGTCCAATGAGTCACGCACACCGCCAATTTTCAAACTACGGGCTTTTAACACAGCTGTTACTACTAATCTGTTCTGTTTCTGAGAAATTATTAATGAAAAACTCAATAACACTTTCGCCCGACCAGCAGGCGTAGCATGGCGCTTTTTCTATACAAAGTGACAGTTCGTTTCTTCATTTTTGACATCGCACCGTAGAAATCCTTCTACAATCTGTCATTTTGTCTTTCATTTCTAACGATCTTTGTCTAGGTCTTTTTGTAGGTAGACTATTTCGGAAGAAAGTTTTCTATCCTAACTGTCAAAATCACACTGACAACCGATAAATCCTGTGGCAAAACAAAGAATTCTGAGTCGAATTATGTAAAACAGTGAATTTCGTAAAAAGTGCAGTTGACTCTTTCTACTTTGCTGCCGTCTCGTACTGTCTACAGGAAACGTCATTTTTGTCTACTTTTCCGTCGACAAAACGGTGCTCATGCTACGCCTGCTGGGAATCGAACCAAGGACCCTCTCTGCAGTCACGTTTGCGACATTTTTGATACTACTGTCATATTATGAACCTCTCAGTCACACAGCAGGGTGCCTGCCTATCCCCTAATCGGATATAACCGCGAAGACTCCCAAAATTATTTCCTTTCATATTTATAATCAGTTCAAAATTATTGACAGCCCTATCTCAAACTACCACACCTATTTACTATCGTCAAATAAATTTTCGAAAACTTATGACTCTAATTCTCCGTCCCATAAAGTCCATAATCGCAATCTAGTTGATTTTCTGAATAACAAATGTAAAGTTGTCAATTTTATTTGCAGTTGATAAAAAGTTTATTTAAAATTGTAGGTTGTATTTATATGAGGTTAAGAAATAAAATTGTAAGGTTATGAGTTTGGTAAGTGTATAAGTAAGTTGGTTTATAATTTAGAAGTAACTTATTTTTGATTCACTGCGGGATGCCACCTTTGGATAGGGTGACTATGATTTGGCAGAACAACTTTTTTTTTAAATTATAATTTCTTTTTTTTGTGCTTCGTGGTGGAGGTTTCGAGAGCAGTGGTGGCTCAGTGGTAACGACCGGTCTTACGAGTCGTGGGTTCGAACCCAAGCAGGCACTTTGTGTAAATTATTTCATCACCACTGCTCTCAAAACTGTGAAGGAAAACGTCATGAGGAAACCGGCATGTCCTAGAACCGAATATTCGAAGACATTTGACATCCAACAACCCGCACTGGGCCTGCCCACGTGTTGTGAATTATGGTCCGTTTCCTCTCACAGAAAGAGGCCTGTGTCCCATCAGTGGGAACATTGTACGTGTTGATCTGGTTATGGGGCTATTACTATGCTGTGTGTGGAGTCATAATTTAGATCAACATACAACCTGATACTGACCTGCAAATAGCAAAAAACGTAAGAAAATTTGAATTTCGGTCCATCTAGGGGGACGTCCCACGGTCTCTACTCCAGAGGGCCTAGACAAGTGACAATCGCTTCGAAAGTATTTCGTATTTCTACAACGACTTTCAACAGAATTGACATGAGTTTTTCGATAGCATAATTATGTCAGTCCTATACATTTTTTCCTTTTCCATCATCGTTATCGGCTGATAGAATGTCACTTTGTCTAGGGCTTCAGGACTCGTCTGCTCCATCAGTCCTTCGACCAACATGGCCAGCCCACTGCCACTTCAGCTTGCTTACTCTGCAAGATATGTCGGTAACTCCGGTTCTTTTCCGGTTACTTATATGTATTTCATATCAGATTTTATTCTTCAATCTCCGAGCATAGTCCGCTGTATAACGTGCTGAGCGACCCTGACTGTACACCCCGAAAATATCCACTATCTTCCTCAAACACGGTCACCCCACACCTGCTCTTGACATTCGAGAGACGTTTGATCACTGACTTTTCCCTGTGACGTCACAACAACCCCCTCCCCTGGTACCACGCACACCCCCCGCGACGCCCCGCTGTGACAATTATAAAGCAATATTGTTGATGTTTTATCAAATATTAGGGGGAGATAGTGACTTGTGATTTGAAAGAATATGATCGGTTATCGACGTTAATACAGGCAGTTTTTAGGGTTCCGTAGTTAACAAGGAACCGTCATAGTTCCGCCGTGTCCGTCTGTCTTTCAAAATCAAAAATCAAAATCAAAATATTTTATTTCACATAAACCTACATGGGCACTTATGAAACGTCAGAAGCTAGGTGCACGGTTCCAATTGGTCATTTCCTATGGAGAAGAACCGGCAAGAAACTCCACGGTTACTCTTTTAAAAGTAATTGGCTGTTACAATATTTTATAATTAGTTTTATTAGGTATGGGAGGGCAGTGTAGGCCTTTCCACAAGTACCAGGTAAGTACTTAACAAGATAGAAAATGTTCAAAAAACTACTACAGTCCACTAAGCCTACATCGTTCTCACATTCACATAAAAACATTTTACAAAAAAAAAAACAACCGACTTCACAAAAAAACACAAAAAAAGTGAAAATTAACTTTAATTTTGGAAGTCGGTATCTTTGCTTTTCAATTTTCGTTTTTTGCCATCGACTTCCGAAATTAAAGTAATTTTTCATTTTTTTAGTGTTTTTTTGTGAAGTCGGTAGTTTTTTTTTGTAAAATGTTTTTATTTTTCCCTTTTTATTTGTGGTACCTATCCCACACAAATTCGTATACCGTTATCAGCTATATAAAAAAGAATTTAAAAAAATATAGTAATAAAAACTAAAACCCAACTACGACTTAAAAGGTATAAACAAGACACCACAGACAGACAAATTAAAAATCCGGAGTCACACGTGTTAGGGCATAAATCGAACAGATTACAAATGAGGTATCGTTAGAAGCGTCGTGATTGTCCGCTGGTCATAGGCTATGTGAAGTCACATTAAATTAAAAATGGCGCCCTCTAGAGGAAATAAAGTGAGGAACTTAAAAAAAAATGGTCAAATTGTGATAAGTGGTTTGGAAGATAGGAGGGAACAGATGAACATACATACATACATACATACCGGTCAAAATCATAACCCTCCTTTTTTCTTCGCCGTAGTCGGGTAATAAAGACTAAGATATCGTCTACATACGCAAAGTGGGAAAAATACGTAATTATTGAAGCTAACTCAAAAACTACGCAAGCAAAATTAATAAAATTTATATGGGACCACCTCTGAAGCATGACCTACCAAACAAAAAAAGAATCATCAAAATCGATTTATAATTGACAGAGTAATCGCGTAACATACATATTAAAAATAAAAAAAATACATACAGACGAATTGAGAACCTCCTCCTTTTTGAAGAAGTCGGTTAAAAACCTATTCAAACCAAATGACATGATTGCCATTACAACTGTAACAAATCTAAACAATTATCATGTCCACAAAGAATAAAATAATTATGTCAAGGTGAATGTAAAAATAAGATAAAATAAACATGGTAATTTGGGCGAAGTTAATAGACTCTTATATAATTATGCCGTTAATGAGGTACCAGGGAAGCGACATGTGCAGAAGGAATTATTGCCAAACTTCCTTGTCTTCAAAGTTTCCGCGGCTTACCTCCTAGGGCGTCCCCTGACCGGCACACTGCCTTGTAAATAGCAACGGAGATAGTACGTATTAAGCTTTGAAATTGAGTCGAGTTTTTAATTTAAATAATTGCCACTCAATTACCTACCACTAAACAACTTAACCCTTCTTTACTCGCGTGGGGGGTCAAACTCAAAAGTACCCTTAACACTTATGATAAGTGTCAAACTCCAAAACTATCTATTGCCACTTGCCACCTGTGGAGCGTCCCTTAACCCTATCACGGTATTAAGAGCACCCTAATTTAACTGACCGAAGGGACACTTATTATAATGTCATTTTTTGTGGAGTGTCAGTTTCGTTCAGTTAGGGACTTAGGGTGTTAAATTCTGTTTTAAAGGGGTGTACCGTTTATTCGTGTCCAGTGATGTTTATAGATGGCGAATTTTTTTGTCAAAAACCAAAGTTATCTATTCAAACTAGGCTGAGAATCAGCACAATAGTCAGTCCTCCAAAACGTCCAGCCTTCACCACTTCCTAGTGGGAAGAAGCTGGGAAGAAAAAGTGGCGCAACAAACTGTCCAGCAGCACAGCTGTCTGTTCAGTTAGAAGAACTTGATTTTATACAATAACTAGCCGCGCCTGCGGTCTCGGTCCCGTTGGAATATCGGGATAAAAAGTATCCTGTATCCTATTCCAGGTCGAGGTCTACCTATGTGCCAAGTATCATCCAAATCCGTTCAACCGTTTTAGCGTGAAAGCGTAGCAAACAAACAAACAAACTCACTTTCGCATTTATAATACTTAGTTAGGATATTTAAGATTTCATTATGCAACACCCTGTGACAAAAGAATCAGTATCAAATTACTACTAATTATCCACTTGTAGCTTAACCCCTTCACTGCGACACTAATCAAATAGTGACCACTCAACGTAATTACCCCGCGGGGGCCCAGGGGCCCGGGGGCGAAGTTGACAATGTGTTGACACTATGAATTTTTGTACACCCTTGTTTGCGGTGCTGATGGGGCGTTATGGCGAATTTTGTAGAGATAACGGGTGTAAAAAGGAAGTCTGAAAGTTGAGCAGGTGACTGAGAAGTTGTGTGGAAATCGGTTGTCATGGTAGGGCATGTGATGCGGAGGGGTGAAGACAATGTCGTGAGGAAAGTTTTGAGTACGAATGTGGATGGCTATACGAATAGGGAAAGACCAAAGAAGCGATGGATGGACTGTGTGAAAGATGTTATGGCTAGAAAAGGGGTAAACGAGGTGACAACTGACCGTTCTTCTCCATTTCCTACTACGCTTTGGAATGGGCAACTAGCTTCATCTTTTTGACTGATCGACCCCTTGACAATTCAAAAGTACCTGTAGTTTGGTTTCCATTATAAACTCAAAAGTAACTCTGTATGTGTATGTTACCTTTTCACGCCTAAACCACTGAATGGATTTCGATAAAATTTGGCAAGGAGATAGATGGAATCCCGGGGAAGGACATAGGCTACTTTTTACCGACATACCACGCTGGCAAAGCCGCGGGCGGAAGCTGTTCGAAATAAATGCGAGTGTGAGTTTGAGTTTGAATAGAGAAGTGTAGAAGAAAAAGAAATAACGCGCCGATCCGAAAGAAAAAAAAAACGAGGGAGGCTTACAGTAGTCGCATAATAATGATGTGTAACATCTGTCAGACAGTACCAACCTACCAACCTCTCTGAAAATAGGTTGGTACCATTTGACGGCCAACTCTACAACCGCGCGCGTTCATTGGTCAAATCAAATAGCGCGCACTTCCCGGCGTTTTCACAAAATCAATCTACTGTTACACATTAAAAAAAAAATTGTACAACAATGACACATAATTTTTACAACACAATAGTTGCCAAAAGTCGGGGTTAGCGCGCGTTATATGTACAGTTATTGTAAGGATTATCTAACCAGGGTGTTAGGGTAAACACCGTTATCCTTGCAACCAGTAGTTTGGTTTCATTTATAGAACGTAAAATCAATGGAAAATTACAACTTTTTTTCTTCTTTTTTTTAAATCTACATTTTACCACAAGAGACGCAAGTTCGTTGTCCTATGCGCTAGGGCAACGAACTTGCGTCTCAACACGGGCGGGGGTACGGGATGTGACCTGACCGGCTGCGAGCGCGACCCCTCCCTCAGTCAGTCAGCTGTTTCGCTTGAGAGCACGGTGTCGTATAGAAACTTTTTAAAATCTTTTAATGAAAATGACATTTTTTTTTTGTTGTGTTCGGTCATTTATTTTTATATTTAAGTCAACTACCCATGGTTTGAATGACAAGACTGTTTACCCTTACAGCCTGTATAGGTGGACTTGGCGCTTGAATTTTTGTGAAGTGCAACAAATATCAATCCCTTCATCACAAGATCACAACTATGTAAAAGTCAAATACAACAGGCTGTCAGTTACTGAAGCTATTAATAAAATAGACGATTAGGTAGGTACAGAATACCGTAAGGGATGAAGGGATTACAGCCAGTAGCCGGCGCTGAACAGAAGAGTAGAGAAAACAAATAATTAATGTGATGCCGCCATGATATTAGTTGTGTGGGGCTTTAGAAAAAGCGGATTGAGTTTGTGATTCAAATCCGCGTATGTATGAGGATTCGGTAACATTATTTACCACCATTACCACCATACATACCATTTATGTAATAACAGCCCCACGGGTCGATCCATCAGGTTAAGCTACCCTTACCGGGGTTGGTCTGTGGATGGGTGACCATCTTTACATACCGAGATGAGATTCCTCCGTGTCTTGGAAAGCACGTTAAGCCGTAGGTCCCGGCTGTCATTCGTGGATCTTTGACCGTCGTTTCGGGTCGTCAAAAGCCCGAAAGTCTGACAACCAGTCTTACCAAGGGGTCATAAGGGGTTATCGTATTACCTAGTTACTGGGTTGTGGAGGTCAGATAGGCAGTCGCTCCATGTAATCAATTCGGATGTTTACATTTTTCCAAAAAAACACTGCAAAGTGAAAAATAAATTTAATTTCGGAAGTCGGTGGCAAAAACGAAAATTCAAATCCAAAGACACCGACTTCCGAATAGTTTATAGTTATTTTTCTGTTGCAGTTTTTTTGGAAGTCGGTTGTTTTTTTTCGTAAAAAAGTTTTTATTAGAAACTCATACTTCAAGTAGGTAAATATGGTAACAAAAGACGTTCACCCCAAAACAAAATCCCCGCTGTTTGAATGGCCCCACACGAATGTAAAGCTCTTAATGAAAAGAGCAAGCTATTTAACCCTCTGTTTGCCGACGGAAAGCGTCCTGGGCCCACCGGCAACAGGGAGCGACCGGGGCCCGGGGGCCCGCGGCGATAATGTTATGAATTTTATTGTTTGTTTTACGTCAATTTTGATTTGGGGCCTGTCAATAAAGTTTTTTTAAACTGTTCTATTGCTTAACGCTTGCAGTCTCAGTTCTCATATAGTACATAAAGGGTGTCTGGTTATTAATGGATTACCTTAAAATATACATAAAAACGGAATGGCGGTTGGAAAAATGAAAAATAATACTAAGTGTGTGTAAGTCAAGCAGCCTATCCCTCAGTGACAGTTGTTCCATGTAAAAAACTGTTATTCTGCACCCGCTTAGACTGGACCCTGACCACAACATAGTTGGGAGATTGCACATTGATTGATAGTACCTACTTTTAACGTAACATAGGTATATTTAATATAACAACAACAAACCGATAGAAATTCGTTCATTTTTTAATTCACCCCTTTCTATTCTCCAAGTTAAAACTAAACAATTAATATTCTCTAATCCTAAAGAACACACAAATTATTTAAACCACTTAAAAATGCATAAAAAAATCGCGCTAAATACAGTCAACCCTTCATTACTAAGCCCTTGTGATGTACAAGTCACACACCGTGTAATAGCCGGTGTAAATAATGTAGACTAGACAATGAGCTGTTTCGGCCATTAAATAATTTTGGGGGCCTTCTGAACGGCCCGCGGCAGTGAAAGGGTTTTGTTTATCCGATCGTTTATTTTTATGAATTTTGATGAGTGTCTATCTATATAAATGTGGTTAATGGGAAATATGAAAAATTCAAGTACTACGTACAGATCTTTGGGGTGGAGATGTGTACGTGCGGACATCAGCGGGGCAATTCCCTTATATTTAAGAACGTTCATTCGCAATCTGTCAAAAAAACATCACTCTACCAACATTTTTGACAATTTTGACAGATTGCGACTCGAATATGAACGTTTTTGTAGGTAAGAGAATTTGCCCTCTGAGCTGCTATCTAATCTGCGTTTTGACGATCAAAAGTGCCTTTTATGTGCATAATTTAATTAAATGATTTGAATTTGACGTAACTTATTTTCGTAAACGATTAAGGGCGAATTTCACCAAACTTTTATACCGAGTATAAGTCTTATCCTGCGAATAAATTTTGAATTTTTGACAGTTTTTCTATACAAAAACTGTCAGACGCCATTTTTATTCCACGGATAAACGACTTTGGTAAAATCAGCCCTTAGTAGTAAATAATCTGTTTCATTTTGACATGATGATTTATAAGATTATAATTCTATAAATAAATGTTTTTTACGGTCGCGAATCATATTTTAATCAACATACAACCTGACACTGACCTGCAAGAATGTCGCGGGGTGCCTTAGCGCAGCCCCCAAACAAATAGTCATCATCATCATCTGCCTAACCTCTTCCCAACTATGTTGGGGTCGGCTTCCAGTCTAACCGGATGCAGCTGAATACCAGTATTTTACATGGAGCGACTGCCTATCTGACCTCCACAACCCAGTAACTAGGTAATACGATACCACTTGGTAAGACTGGTTGTCAGTTTGTCAGACTTTCGGGCTTCTGCCGACCCGTAACGACTGTCAAAGATCCACAAATGACAGCCGGCATTCTGAGGCACGGAGGAGTCTCGGTATGTAAAGATGGTCACCCATCCACAGACCAACCCCGGCAAGCGTAGCGGCTGTTATTACGTAGCCACGAACTTGCTCAAACAAATAGTATGAGAAAGAAAATGACAAGCACAGGTGTGTTGACTGTGTTATGTATTTGTGTACTCTGTGTATTGTGTACTCTGACGTCACAGCACACAATTAGCTAATGAATTGGGGTCGAAACATAATAGACTATGTTCCCATTGTGTTCGGAGTCAAAGTTAGCACAATGGACAGAGGAATAGGGCGTCGGTTTTAAAAGAAATACGTGTTCTATCTGTCACCTATCGTTCAAAAGTATTGTGTCCACGTGGATCGAGAAGCCATGGCTCAATATATAAATGCGGATAATACTAATATTTACTACTAGCTTCTGCCCGCGGTTCTGCCCGCGTGGTATGCCTATAAAAAGTAGCATATATCCTTCCCCGGGATGCCATCTATATCCTTGCCAAATTTTATCGAAGTTCGTTCAGTGGTTTAGGCGTGAAAAGACAGAGTTACTTTCGAATTTATAATATTAGTATGGATAGCCCGACCGCTTCACTGCAACGGTTCCTGAGGTGCGGTGCGGGAGGGGTGAGGTGTCGTGATGCGAAAGCTCAGTGCGTCAACTCGTGGCAACTGTCACCCCTCCCGCACCGCGCAGCTACCTCAGGAACGGTCAAGCGGTCGGCCTATAGTAAATTAGCCGATTTTGTAGGCATGATCCTGCGGAATTTGTAGTAAAACCCTTAAAAAGTTCTAGCAAAAGTCTGAATTGAGATATTTTTGAAAATATTGAGTGTTCCTGTACAAAAAGAACATGCGGAGCAGTCTTTGGGGACTGCCGATAGAAGTGAAAACTAAGCAACAATGCGTAACCTCAACGTAATTCAAACGGTAGACGGTAGATGGCGCAAAAAAAAACAAATCACTTCAAGCGTGACGATGACGCGAGTTCCATGATTTTTGTTCGCCCAAAAAGTGCTCAAGGCGCAAGAAGTATTCACTTCAAAATGGGTTTTGTACTGCTGAATTTATGATAGCTACAATACTTTAATTTTTCATAAAATTCATACATTTTAGCGCGCTGTTTCTGGAAGGTAATACAGACGGTCAATTTGAACCCGAAACACTGCCCTATTATTAAAACGAGTGTACATCTACAATGTTAACTGCACCGTGATCTAAGTACCGTACACAATGTGGTCCCCCGAGGTTACACTCGAGACCCCCGGGGGAACACACAGAGCTTTAGCTGTAGTTAAATATTAACGGGTAAGTTAGCTGCCGATACTGGGGTATGTTTGTTACTGTATTTATGTATTATGTAGACAATATTGGGTAATGCTAGTCGTTACGGGTAGTCAGTCAACATTCCTACCCCTTCACGGAATACAGGCATGATGCTACCAGCATGTAAAAACATATAGTAAAAAAGTTTTTAGAAAAAACAACAACCGACTTCCAAAAAACACTAAAAAGTGAAAAATATCTTAAATTTTCGGAAGTCGGTTTTTTTTTTGTAAAAAGTTTTTATTATTTTTCACTTTAGTTGTGGTAAATAAAAAGTTTATGGGACCACTTCTGAAGCATGACCTACCAAACAAAAAAGAATCATCAAAATCAATTCGTAATTGGCGGAGTTAACAAAACAGAAACATACAAAAAAAATTCAGTTGATTAAAGAACTTTTAGAAGTCGGTTAAAAACACAAAACGATTGCTTTATAAGCCCCATCTTTTACCGACACTATCCATTGCCCCGTACTACCCCACGTGTCCGTAACACCCCACGTGTCCGTAACACCCCACACAAGTGACGATGACGGAGCTCATTAACGATATTGAGCTATTTGTTTAGAACCCCCGGGGACCGGTAACCAAATAAAATATTGTGGACTGTCGATTTCGTAGGCGTGTATTTTTTAACTGACTTCTTCAAAAAGGAGGAGGTTCTCAATTCGTCTGTATGTTTTTTTTTTTTTTGTATTTATCTTACGCGATTACTCCGCCAATTATGAATCGATTTTGATGAATCTTTTTTGTTTGGTAAGTCACCTTCAGAGGTACAACTTTATTATAAATTTTATTAATTTAGCTTGCGTAGTTTTTGAGTTAGCTTCAAAAATTACGTATTTTTTCCACTTTGCGTATGTAGACGATATCTTAGTCTTCATTTACATAGCAGATAACGGTATACGAATTTGTGTGGGGTAGGTACCACAACTAAAAAGTGAAAAATAAAAACTGAACTTCAATAAAACAAATCGAATCACAATCTATACTACGTCATATCCCGTCTGTTCTCAATTTGAAACATACAGAGTACGTCGGGGGCGCTTCGACTTCCGGCCCCGCCCACCGCCCGCCTACGCCACGCAGATACAGTTGTAGGACAAATATCTACTGTTTGTTTTTTATTTCTCCTGCTATAAATATGTATAAATTCGTGGCTAAATAATTACATCCGCACAAGGGGCCAAGGCTACTAATTTACAAACGTGTCAGTGGTCTCACAATGATCAGTTTTTGACAGATATGCCATACAAAATCTGTCAAAAACTCATCATTGCGAGACCATTGACACGTCTGTTATTTAGTAGACTTGGCCCCCAGGTCGATCGATGTTTCAACTAAGCTTGCCGCGGTCGCACATGGATGGGTGACCATCCATTATATATTGAGATCCCTCTGTGCCTCGGAAAGCTCGCTCAGCCGTGACAGTCGCTAGTCAAAGTCAAAGTCAAATAATTTATTTAATGAGGCACATAAAAGGCACTTTTGAACGTCAAAAACAAAGAAATAGAACTGTTTCTAGTTGCCCCTTCCAAAAGGTAGTTTTCGTATGGAGAAGAATCGTCGTCACGGGTAGTCAGAGGCCTGGAAGTCTGATAACCAGTTTTACCGCGAGGTATCGTGTTACCCAGTAACTGGTAGTGGAGGTCAGATACCCAGTCGCTCCACGTAAAATACTCGTATTCAGCTGCATCCGGTTAGACTGAAAGCCGACTCCAACATAGTTGGGAAATGGCTTGGCAGATTGATTTTAGGCAGGAAATAATATTTTGAAAAGGTATCAACTGATTTTGATTCTGACAGTCGATTTGTCGCTAGCGATGTCAAAATCTCTGTGGGCATGAGATTTTAAAATCTCACAAAAGTAACATGCTTTCCGAGTCACGGAGGGGACTCGATATGTTGGATGGTCACCCATCCATGAACCGACCGCGGCAAGTTACCTAACCTTCAAACTCAAACTCAAAGCATTTATTTCAATTAAACCATTTACAAGCACTTTTGAACTGTCAAAGAGTCGGTCAGTTAGTCAAACAGTTGAAGCTATGTAGTTGCCCATTCCAAATCGTAGATCTCTATGGAGAAGAACGGGCAAGAAACTCCAAGGACACTCTTTTAAAAATGGGTATAGATATTACAAAATCCTGGGTACAGTATTCTTGGTGCTTCTATATGTGAGAACAATGTTAAACGAATAATAATCAAAAATAATTCAAAATTTAAGATTAAAATCGATCGATTCGTGCGGCTGTGATCATTTAGCCACGTACCCCTCAAAATATTGCCTGCCTACCAATCAAAATTGCTACACACAAGCCAACTGATTGATACCACAAAGCTCCATTTTTTCGCACCTATCCATTGTCATTATAATTTGAAAACCTGATCTGAATATATTTTAATATTCGATAAAAATATCTTCCTTATACCCCTGAGTAACCTAAGGGTGGGATTTTATTAAATCTTTCCATCAATTCTTTGACATAATATTCGGTAGTGTGCCGTTATTAGAATATTGTGTGCAAATTAAAGATAAATAGGATTATTTTGAGTGAATCTGATCGAAGATTATGGACTTTCTAGCTGCGCCCCGCGGTTTCACCCGCGTAAGTCTCGATCCCGTGGGAATATTGGGATAAAAAGTATCCTATGTGTTAATCCAGGTTATAAACTATCTGTTTGCCAAATTTCATCCAAATCCATTCAGTAGTTTTTACTGAAAGAGTAACATCCATCCATCCATACTTATAAACTTTCGCTTTTATAATATTAGTAGGATAATCGTGAAAAATGGTAAGTAATCAGCGCCACCTGTGGACATGTGCAATACCAGAGACATCGCACACAAACTAAAAGCTTTTGATTCAAGTAAACCATTTACAGGCACTTTTGAACTGTCAAGGAGTCGGTCAGTCAGAAATATGAAGCTAGTTGCCCATTCCAAAGCGTAGTAGGTTCCTATGGGGAAGAACGGGCAAGAATCTCCACGAGGGTCCGTTGAGTTTTTAAATCAAAATACTGCTTACATTATTTAAGTTGAAATTAGGGTTCTGCGGAGTTTATGTAACCAATTTAAAATAACCTTGGATAGTGTGGCAGTACTGCCCCGCACGAGACCCTTCACAAATAACTCTACAGGGCTATGCTTTTAACTTGGCTCAATCATCATGTCATCTGTAAAACGGTCAAATTTCCTCCCTCTCACCGAGAGTAGGCCTGTGTCCCAGCAGTGGGAACATTCAAAATCAACCAAAATAAACCACATAAACCTACATGGGCACTTATGAAACGTCAGAAGCTAGGTGCACGGTTCCAATTGGTCGTTTCCTATGGAGAAGAGCCGGCAAGAAACTCCATGGTTACTCTTTTAAAAATAATTGGCTTTTACAATATTTTCGAATTACAGTGTTGGTAGGTAACAGTCACTATCACTACAGGCTGATTATGCTTATGCTACCGCCGGCCGTGACCCGATTCAATGTTACAAATTTACAAATCTACAAAATATTCCTCCACAAACTAGTTACCAATCAAATTCAATTTACATTGGAAAGTATTTAAGCCCCGATCTCGGGATTCACGCCGGGATTCGCTCCGGGACGTCGCCCCGGGAAATGAGCGCGGGATTTACTTCCGCCCTGCGATTAGATTTCGAACAATCTCGGATTATGAACGCGGGATCGATTTTTAAGACGTTTATTTTTGTAGGAAAGTGTCTTCACTGAAGTATTTCTATTAAGTAATAGACAGGTATGCTAGAATATATCTGTAGGCAATAATTATAGTGTTTCATAGAAGAGAAGGTAGGCGCTTTACTTTGTGTTAATTATTTCATCGCCACTGCTCTCAAAATGGTGAAGGCAAACATCGTGAGGAAACCGGCATGTCATAAAACCCAATTCGAAGACATGTGACATCCACCATCCTTAACTGGGCCCGCGTGGTGGGGCCCACTCCCTCTCACAGAGAGGAGGCCTGTGTCTATAATGCTAGTTATCGTACTTAATGCAAACTTTTTGAACATTACAAGCCGGACTGGCTTGTAATGTACCGCGGGGTATCGTGTTACCCAGTAACTGGGTTGTAGAGGTCTTTATTCTCTTAAAAAAATGTCAATTCAATACATCCATACTAATATTATAAATTCGAAAGTAACTCTGTCTCTCTGTCTGTTTGTCTGTCAGTATGGTACAAACAGACAACAAGACACCACAGACAGACAAATTAAAAATCCGGAGTCACACGTAATCTGTTCGATTTATGCCCTAACACGTGTGACTCCGGATTTTTAATTTGTCTGTCTGTGGTGTCTTGTTTATACCTTTTAAGTCGTAGTTGGGTTTTAGTTTTTATTACTAGATTTTTTTTTATCGATATACCACGCGGGCGACGCCCCGGGCGGAAGCTAGTTCACAATATTGTTTAAAAGCAGTTCCAAGCTGGCTAGCTACCAGCCGCCATTCTGTAATAAATTCACCGTAGAAGTTAGGTGTAGTGAGCTTGCAGTGAGCTGTCATTCCATTAGGGATTGACACTATTGAGATTGACAGTTCTCAGTTCACTTCACGTATTTTTTTACTGTCAAATCTTGCATTACTGTTTATCAGATAGTTTGTTCGACTGAACCCAGCATTTGTCAGGCTCGGTACTGCGGCGAACATAGTCATTGCTATTCACGTCGCACCTCCCGGCTCCGCCTGACGTTTGGCGTGTATCAGTAATCAAATTGTCGAGCTGTCAGTCAATCATGGAGTATTATATCTGGAGGAGTCAGTGACATACTACGCTGGTTTTTGTCAACCTGAGACGATACCTACCTACTTTATCGTTCTCTTGTCCTCCTCAGACCAAATAAAAAACCAAGACAGCAGAGCGCTGTCAACAGTGATGTGAGGCTGGTTTCTTAAACATGTGTGCACTTAGTGAGGTGTAGTTTGATTGTAAATGTGTGCGTGTGAGCGTGAATGCTCAGAGGTGTAGTATTAGCATGCTTCACTGTATTGTTCGAAGCGCTCTGTCTTGGTTTTTTATTTGGTCTGAGTTGAACTAATAGTGGTCGGCTCAACATGTCTTCTTCCACACTTCTCTATTAGCCGTCATCTCAGTAGTCACCCCTTGCGGGAAAGTCCGAAAGCAAAACCGGGACCCTTGGCAACAGGCAACGGAAGGAACACGTGTGGGTTTTAGTCAGTAATCTCCTTCCCGTTCCGCCCAGTGCGGGAGAAGTCATTTGATGATTTAACCAAGTAGTCACCCCGTCTACCTGTATCATCCCTCACACAGCCCATCCATCGTTTCTTTAGTCTTCCCCTACTCTTATAGTCATACACATTCATACTCAAAACTTTCCTCACGATATTTTCCTCACTCCTCCGCTTCACATACCGCACAACTTTTCATAAAAGACTAGCTGCGCCCCGCGGTTTCACCCGCGTAAGTCTCGATCTCGTGGGAATATCGGGATAAAAAGTATCCTATGTGTTAATCCAGGCTATAAACTATCTGTTTGCCAAATTTCATCCAAATCCATTCAGTCGTTTTTACGTGAAAGAGTAACAAACATCCATCCATCCATACTTACAAACTTTCGCGTTTATAATATTAGTGGGATAGTAGGATGGTTAGAGTTTATAATATTAAGTTAGACTAGAACTGCAATGGTTAGAACGTATCGAGATTTCTATGCTGTATGTATTTAAGTTAAATATTAATTTACTACACTCATAAACCTTCCGATTATTATTATAGATATTATAAGTCTTTGTTTGTATTATAGTTCTTAAAATTCTAATAATTAAATAAATCTCCAGTATGCACTAACAAAGAAAAAAAAAAAAAAAAAAAATTAATGTGTTTTAATAAATGTGTGAATTTTCAATACAAATATTTTATAAAAAAAAAAAAAAATAAACCTTCCGGAATAAACCCTCTAACTAAATGATGGGGAGAACCTCATCAAAACCCATTGTGAGGTTTGCAGGAACTAAGCGGTCACAGACTAGGTATCATTTTTTCAAAATGTCTCGGTATTTTTATAAGTATGCCAAGTTTCAGCTCGATCGGATGCCAGGAAGTGCTTGAAAAATGAATGACAATTGGAGTAACCGGAAACACATACGAACAGAGCAAGCTATATAAAGCTTGTAAAAACGTCTTTAATTTATAACGTGTACTAGCTTCCGCCCGCGGCAACGCCCGCGTGGTATGTCGATAAAAAGGGTGTCATCTATCTCCTTGCCATCCGTTGAGTGGTTTAGGCGTGAAAAGGTAAATAAACAAACTCACTTTCGCATTTATAATTATTAGTTTTAGATTCTCCGAAAATCTTACAAAAAACATTGTATCAAATCAATTGATTTTTAATTCTCCCCGTCACCCCAGTATTTGAAGTAAGTCGAAAGTTACTTATACATGCTGGTCCCGTCTCGAATCTGATTGATTTCTACAGTCAACTGCACGCACAAGGGTACAATTTGAAATTGACAGAGCCGATATTTCGTAGCACGAAGGCTGTTTTTCGTAGTTCAAGTCTTACCTATGAAGGTGGTTGACTGTACAGTCATTTCCGTGAGGGGAGTACCATTCAACACGGGTTTGGTTGTGGTTTTGTTAAGTTACGCTTACACGGGCAATTTAAATTGCTCAATTAGGCAATTTTAGTCAAATATGCTCATGGAAATACTTATGTTTTTTGCAATTTACTGACAAACCCACCATGGGGTATCGTTTTACCCAGTAATGGGTTGTGGAGTATGTGGAGGTCACACGGGTAGTCGCTCCATGTATAGTATTGTTGGGAAAAGGCGGGCGGATTGATTTAACTTATTATTTCGATAGTCACCAAAGATAAATATAATATCATTGATAGTCACCATAGGAATTTCTCGCTTTTAAAGAAAAATTAAGTTCCATTTACACTAGATAGACTTCTTAATGTTGTTACGAATCTTCCTCTGGCATTGACTCTACAAAAATAGGAATAAAAATGCAATAAAAACTTCTATCGGAAAAAAGTTTTTATTTTAAACTTTTTATTTGTGGTACCTACCCCACAAAAATTCGAATAACCACTACCTGATATGTAAATAACAGTGACGCGGAGTCACTTAAGAGACATCGTCTTTATTATATACAACGTGCCGCTACCATGACGACATTAATTTAACACACGTATCCGATTTCGCGTATTCGTTTTAGGAAAATATTTTAATTTCATGAAATGTTATTATTTATTGATTTATTTACAATTTTCTAAATTACCATCCTGGAGCAACCTGTACTGTAGCGAAGAGTTCATTTGCCGGGGTCACGGATCATATGTAGGCGAATAAAAGGAAAGCCGCGCAATTTCCTAGAAATTATGCCGACAAAGGATCTTGACCGATGGAACGTAAGCCAGCTGGTAGGTGAATGAATCTTTTACACATGAATGAATCTTTTACAAAGAGTGATCTCAATTTTGGTTATGTTTTTATTATTTAGTTTGTTTGAAAAAATTTTTTTTTTCAATTTACGAATTATTTTATTTTGTTATAATTTTTATGGTTACAGCCCTACCCGTGTGTTAAATTAATGTCGCCATTGTAGCGGCACGTTGTATACTAAGGGCTGATTTTACCAAAGTCAGATAACTTTTATCCGTGGAATGAAAATGGCGTCTGACAGTTTTATTATAGAAAAACTGTCAAAAATTGAAAATTAATTCGCAGGATAAGACTTATACTCGGTATAAAAGTTTGGTGAAATTCGCCCTAAGTGGGAAAAAATGCGTAATATTGAAGCTAACTCAAAAACTGCGCAAGCAAAGTTAATATTTATATGGGCTGAAGCATGACTTACCAAACAAAAAAAGAATCGTCAAAATCAATTTATAATTGACGCGTAACAAACATACAAAACAAAATTCAGTCGAATGAGAACCTCCTGCTTTTTGAAGTCGGTTAAAAACCGCTGACTTCGTAGACTAGTAACGACATTTCCTGTTTATAGTAGCAGCGATATTATTAAAGTAGAGCTGAGACAAATTAGAAATGGAGCTCTATCGGATTGTAACTAGATTTTTCTACAATATTGCTATTTCTTGCAAGCTTAAGCTGTGCTTATACGGGCAATTTTGCACGCTATTTGATCTCCTCAACCCAGTTACTGTGTAACACGATAAGAGAGACTTACCCCTTGGTAAGATTGGTTGTCAGACTTTCGAGCTTCTGACGACCCGCAACGACTGTCGAAGATCCACGAATGACAGCCGGGACCAACGGCTTTTCGTGCTTTCCGAGACACGGAGGAGTCTTGGTATGTTATCAATGGTCACCCATCCACGGAACGATCTCGACAAGAGTAGCTTTTAACCTTCGATGGACGTAGGTATTGACGAGAGACAGTTTACAAAAAAAATAAAATTGAGAATATGTGTTCGCCAGCAGTCAGTACCAACATATTGGTAACAGTTAGGAGATGCACATGACCCTGATGATATGCTTATCTGCAGGTCCTCGCGATGATCACCCCGGAGAAGGCAGCTCTTGAGGAGTGGTGATATGGCGCAGCAGGGGCAGCCGTACCCCATACCCTGGGGCCTTCACTACCAGCACAGGTAAAGTACAGTTCCTAGAAGTGCGGTGGCCGCACAAAGATTTAGATCACTAGATTTGCCCTCACCGTGCTTAGTCAGGCGAAAAAGTGTCCGTAGTGAGAAGAGTAAGCTCACACATTATTAAATAGCGTTTCCATGGCAATCAAGTGACTGCGTCATTGTGTGTCAGCAGAGGTGTCAAAACGAAAATCTTTTGACGCGGTAGCGCAAATCTAACGATTTAAATTTTTGCCACTGCCATCATTGTCATGACAGCCGTCACTGTGGCCGTTATGTGGCGGCAACCGCTCTTCTAGGTAACCGTAACTCTTGAATTTACTTATTGGCTAGCATTTTCACCACGGCATGAGCTTATAAGCTATCAACCGGCACCGTGTCCGCGTGGTGGATTACGGCCCACTCTCTCTCACAGTGAGTCCCAGCAGTGATGACTAGACTCGCGACAATCTAAGAAGTCCCTTTTGACAGCTATAAAAATGCTTTGTGTAGCGATGAAAAAAAAATGGTTTCTTATAAACTCCTTCTCGCGACATATCGATTGAACATACTTAGAGAGTTTGTGATCGACGACTTATCTTTGCTTACAACTGATTCTCAAGGCATAACGTTTTATCACATGCACGAGAACGAAACGTCAAAACGGACATCTTAAATTGTCATGAGTGTAATTATGCTATGAGGTATTCATAATATGCCTAACCATAGTCGACCGGATAGGTTGTGCATGGGAGAGAGTTGCCACGTTAGCTGCGCGGGCATTTGTTTGCCAGCGACGCATGCCTGGCCGTGGGCCCCAGTGGACGATTCCGCTTACATTTTTATACAAAGCGAAGCTAAGTACAGTAGGCTAGGTGCTTAGGAGCGCTGCCTTATAACTGTTACAACATACGTGGCTTGTGCCGTTGTGTTGCCACAGGATCTTTTTCTTTCCAGAGACTCTGCCACCCCAACATCGACGGGGCGCCCCTACGAGCACCCCCACACACACACACACACCCAGCTGTACGCGAGACATGCACACACGAATGCGCACACGTTGATAGACCAGCATGAACCGTAAGTAACCAACGTTTATCTAAATTAAAGTTATTCTGTGGCCAGGGTTACTAAGGGATATGGAGTAACTCAGTAACTGTATTGTGGAGGCCAGATACACAGTGGGTAGTCGACCACAACATGTTGTATATGAAATAATACATTACCTGTCGCGGCCAGCAATGAGGGGATAAATGGACGATCGTAAAAATGTGGGCTGAGCCGATTTCACTTTGGTCTCATACTGAAAGTTGTTCATAATGATGAGTACAATGAACCCTTAAGAGGATGCCCGTGAGGGCCATGAATTCAATTTCACCCAGTATACATATTCAAATTGTGCCATAATAAGTATACCTACTTAACTATTTGTTGCCAACAGATGCAAAGGGGAAGGAGAGGAAACGAGACCAGAATATAGGGACTACACGGAGCAGCTGCACAGGTATGATATAAAAAAAGAAAGAAAGAAAAGAAAGAAAGAAAGTAAAGAAAGAAAGAAAGGAAAGAAAGAAAGGAAAGAAAGAAAGGAAAGAAAGAAAGAAAGAAAGTAAAGAAAGAAAGAAAAGAAAGGAAAGAAAAGAAAGAAAGAAAAGAAAGAAAAGAAAGAAAAGAAAAGAAAGAAAAGAAAGAAAAGAAAGAAAAGAAAGAAAAGAAAGAAAAGAAAGAAAAGAAAGAAAAGAAAGAAAAGAAAGAAAAGAAAGAAAAGAAAGAAAAGAAAGAAAAGAAAGAAAAGAAAGAAAAGAAAGAAAAGAAAGAAAAGAAAGAAAAGAAAGAAAAGAAAGAAAAGAAAGAAAAGAAAGAAAAGAAATAAAATAAAATAAAATAAAGAAAAGAAAGAAAGAATGAAAGAAAATACATTTATAACACAGACTATAGAATTATAACCCCCAGCCTATCTGGCCCAGTGATCCCGCCCCGACCCTTGTTCGAGCGAGCCAGCCCGCCCCGCCGAGCCTGTAGCTTTAAATTCGTCCCTCTTCTTCCTGCACTCGCTTCTTCTTGCTTCAACAGGCTGGATCTTGATCCGAACTGGTCCCTTGCTGCCCTCCCACAGCGACGCCCTAAGCTGATGTGCGTACCCCACAGGGGGTGCCCTTAGCTTATTGGAACCGTGCAACTAGCTTCTGACGTTACATAAGTGCCCATGTAGGTGTATGTAAAATAAAATATTTTGATTTGATTTCAACAAAACTGCATGTCCTTCTATTCAGGTGCAGTTCCTACGGGAAATGTGTGGAAGAAGTGCCGGAGGAGGCTCGCGAGAGAGACGAGGTCGTTACCAGCACCGAGCACCATCAGCACTGGGACGAGAAGATAGGTAGGTTATACCGAAATCCCATGATCCGCGATTTTGCGGACGGACACTGACGAGCCCGAACGACGGACCGTGGGAAAGTGTACGTGCGGGGTATCGCAGACATCGGAAGTTCCTCGGTGCGCGGTGCGTGGCGGTCTGTGGTCGTCTGAAGTGCGTGTCCGTCTGCAATATTGCCGATCGTCGGATTCCACCATACGACATGCAAGTCGCAAATATCCTTGTCACAAAACGGAGCAGTCTTTGGGGACTGCCGATAGAAGTGAAAACTAAGCAACAATGCGTAACCTCAACGTAATTCAAACGGTAGACGGTAGATGGCGCTAAAAAAAACAAATCACTTCAAGCGTGACGATGACGCGAGTTCCATGATTTTTTTTCACCCAAAAATGCTCAACGCGCCTAAAGAAGTTTTCACTTCAAAAACGAACGGTTGTCTGACTGCACCAGAAGGAAGGTAAAACATATGCCATGGTATTGATAGCAAATTTTTACTAATTTTTCGATTATTCAGTCGAGCAAATATTTAAGGTAGGTGTACATGCATAATACAGTACTGCCGAGTCATAGGTCTCGAGTGCGAACCCAAGACACGCACCTTTGACTTTTCGGATGCGTATGCGTATTGTATAATTATCACTTGCTTCAAAAAAGGAAAACATCGTGAGGAAACAGGCGTGCCTGAGAGATATTTCTCGACGGCATGTGAAGCCAAGTCAGAGGCCCATGGGCAGCTTTAACTCTGACACCAGAGGGCCTAGACAAGTGACAATCGCTTCGAAAGCGTTTCGTATTCCTACAACGACTTTCAACAGGACTGACATAAACTTTTCGATAGCTTATGTCAGTCCTATACATTTTTGCCTTTTCCACCATCGTTATCGCTGATAGAATGTCACTTTATCTAGGGCCTGTTAGTCACCAACCACAGGAAAAGATGAAGAAGATCGTAAGAACTTTTCCTCAAAATAGAAAACTGGTTTTATTTAAATTCTACACTAGGCATTCATACATTGTTCCTTTCATCCGCAGTAAGCAGTTCTCTCTGCTCTACGTCCGCGCCGACGCCGTCGACGCGGACGGACGCCGCCTCCCCGCACCAACACGTCACCACTACACACGCCGGTATGTCACTAGTTATTTTCACAATCTTAGATGTATTGCCTCTTAATGATCTACTAAATACTTAATGATTTACTGTGGCCTCTGTAGCTCACGATACAGTGAGCTATGCCAAAACTACACCTCCGCTCTGTGCATACACGCTCACACGCACACATTTACAACCAGACTACAATGAAACTACACCCCACTAAGTGCACATTTGTTAGCGAAACCGGCCTTACGTGGCCAGCGCTCTGTCTTGGTTTTGTTATTTGGTCTGAGACTGTAGCGTTATGTAGACTAAGCTGATTTTTGAGTGACCGTTTTTACGAAAAGGTCCTATAAGACGATGCGCAGTGGTATATATTGACATACCCTAACCAAAACGATCATGTAAAAAAATCAAGTAACAAAAACTAAAACCCAACTACGACTTAAAAGGTATAAAAAAAAATCAAGTCATAAAAAAAAACAAGTAATAAAAACTAAAACCCAACTACGACTTAAAAGGTTAAAACAAGACACCACAGCCAGACAAATTAAAAATCCGGAGTCACACGTGTTAGGGCATAAATCGAACAGATTACGTGTGACTCCGGATTTTTAATTTGTCTGGCTGTGGTGTCTTGTTTATACCTTTTAAGTCGTAGTTGGGTTTTAGTTTTTATGACTTGATTTTTTTTTAAATTCTTTTGGGGTTATAATATATATATTTTTGAAATGTGCTCATTAAGGCCTTTCATTTGATACCCAACATGGTACGATTAAACCATTTTTTTTTTTAAGTTCCTCACTTTATGTCCTCTAGAGGGCGCCATTTTTAATTTAATGTGACTTCGCATAGCCTAAAACCAGCGGACAATCACGACGCTTCTAACGATACCTCATTTGTCAAATTGTGATAAGTGGTTTGGAAGATAGGAGGGAACAGATGAACATACATACATACATACATACATACATACCGGTCAAAATCATAACCCTCCTTTTTTCTTCGCCGTAGTCGGGTAACAAGACACCACAGACAGACAAATTAAAAATCCGGAGTCACACGTGTTAGGGCATAAATTGAACAGATTACGTGTGACTCCGGATTTTTAATTTGTCTGTCTGTGGTGTCTTGTTTATACCTTTTAAGTCGTAGTTGCGTTTTAGTTTTTGTTACTTGATTTTTTTTTAATTCTTTTGGGGTTATAATATATATATTTTTGAAATGTGCTCATTAAGCCCTTTCATTTGATACCCAACATGGTACGATTAAACCATATTTTTTTTTAAGTTCCTCACTTTATTTTCACTAGAGGGCGCCATTTTTAATGTAATGTGACTTCACATAGCCTATAACCAGCGGACAATCACGACGCTTCTAACGATACCTCATTTGTCAAATTGTGATTAGTGGTTTGGAAGATAGGAGGGAACAGATGAACATACATACATACATACATACATACCAGTCAAAATCATAACCCTCCTTTTTTCTTCGCCGTAGTCGGGTAAAAACAGGTACACATTTGACCTAGCTATAGGCCATACACGCTAGTGCAGGTGCGCCTGCGCAGGTCGACCCACGAAAGATTCTACAGCATTTAGTTGGACATTTGCAGGTGGCGGTCGACGAGGGGCGCTGCAACTGTGGCAGTTCCTCGTCTCGCTGCTGGCGGAGGGAGCGCGCTGCGTCGCCTGGACCGGCAGGGGGCTGGAGTTCAAGCTGCATGAGCCTGAGGAGGTGAGAGGCAACCAAGGTGGTGTTAAGCTAAACGCACATTACAACTGTGACGGGCTTCTGTCAGTCCCAGACATTGTTGTATTTTCGATCATCATTAAGAGCGTTTACGCTGAAAGTTGGCAACATCGCAAATAACTGTCAAATATTCACCATAATAAGTTTTAAAACAGCGAAATATTTGACATCTATTTGCGAAGTTGCCCACTTAGCTTAAACGCTCTTAACGCTGATAAAATGTCATATTGGCTTGGGTAACTAAAATGGAGGAACCAGACATGGTTTCCGGACGTATTTTTCGGGTGCCCACTGAAAATCAGTGCTGTGCTGTGGATTCCTCATAGCACAGCATCATGCTGAGTGGAAGCCTTCTTGACACAGTCATGACGTGCAGCTGCCGACTATTTATGTTTATACTCGTGTTCTCATATTTGGTATTTAATGTTTAATTTTGCTGATTACCTACTGTTATTTTTCTGTGTTTCTGTGACAAATAAACCAATTTTCTTTTTAACCTGTGATGTACTGTACTATAGTCCTGCACTGCAGAAATCAGAAATCAATAAAAAAATAAAATTTTATTTGTGATACACTGTACCTATGTATCACAAATAAAATATTTAACCACCTGCCACCGTGCTAACTGGATATATTTTTATCGAGGCCTGACTTTACCAGACAAACATTGGCAGTCCCCATGTTCTTTCTCGTAAAGCCCAGAAGAAAGTTTAAACTATGAAATAACAGAGGTTTTTTGAAGAGGTCTCCGTTTTCAGTTTGGACACTTTTTCTCGACAACCGTGAGGGCAAATCTAACAATTTAAATCTTTGGAATGAAGCCCTCCTTCCTCTCTTCAATAAGGGATCTCAACTAATCGCCTATTTCCAGGTGGCTCGTCGTTGGGGAGCTCAGAAGAACCGACCCGCGATGAATTACGACAAATTATCGAGGTCGCTTCGATACTACTACGAAAAGGGAATCATGCAGAAAGTCGCAGGTACTCGTCATGTTACATCATCACCTGCCTTTTATTTTCTCCTGAACAGACTATGTCCAACCTACACTAGAGTGGCCCAAATGTCCTTTGACGATCCTAACAACGCCTCTGACGCCTCGTGGTAAGCGTGGCCACCTACTTGGCCCAAACAGTATCCTACTTCCTACTAATATTAAAAACGCGAAAGTTTGTAAGTGTGGATGGATGGATGGATGGATGTTTGTTACGTAAAAACTACTGAATGGATTTGGATGGAATTTGGCAAACAGATAGTTTATAACCTGGATTAACACATAGGATACTTTTTATCCCGATGTTCCCACGGGATCGAGACTTACGCGGGTGAAACCACGGGGCGCAGCTAGAAAGCAATATAAATGTATCTGCGAAACGAAAAGAAGTACTACCTTTTCCCAACCATGTTGGGGTCGGGTTCCAGTCCAACCGGATGCAGCTAAATACCAGTATTTTACACGGTGCATGAGCACATCATCTTCTCTATACTCAGCCTGTAACGTTCCCACTGCTGGGACTCAGGCCTCCTGGGCTGTAATCCCACCACGCGGACACAGTGCGGGTTGGTGGATTCACCTCATTTTAACCCCCGACGGAAAAACAGGGGTGTTATAAGTTTAACGTGTGTATCTGTTGTCTGTCTGCGCCATCGTAGCTGCCAAACGGCTGAACCGATTTTTTTTTTTGGTAGTTTGAAACGTGACTTCATCGAGTGTTCGTAGATATAACAAAAAAATCGTTTATTAGATACTTTGTTTTTGTCGGGGGTTTTTAAATTTAATTTAACTTGTAATAAATGACTTTCGATTTGATTTATTAACTAAATATAATTTCACCATGATCTCCAGGTGAGCGCTACGTCTACAAATTCGTGTGCGACCCGGAAGCCCTGTTCAGCATGGCGGCGCCGTCGCGCGCTCGCTCCCCGCCCGCGCCCCCCCCGCCCCCCTACGACGTGCTGACGTCACTGTACGGCGGCGTGTACCCGCAGTACCTGCAGGCGCCGCAGGGCGACTACCAGCGGAGATACTACCATCACATCAACCATACTGGTCACTATGATACGTAGATCAAGAGAGGAGGGTTTTTGTCATGTTTTTTATTTGGAGTTTTTACCCCGTGACCACGAGCTACGTGGTGCCATGCGACAGTGACTGCTAAGATGTCTCCTTATCTTACGTCTCTACTGTGTGGCCCGCGCCTTAGGAACCTGTGGCGGTATCTACATCGCCACATGCGAACTACGCATCATAGACCTGACGTCACACAAAAATCCTGACGTCACATAAATCCTGCATCGCGCAATTAAAGTTTACCGTGCAATGGACATTTAAACTAGAACCTGACATCAATCGTTGGGCAGTTGCCCGCAAGACACGACACCCGTCTGGTCGGAGGAGCCTCCCTTTTCTATGGTGGATGAGTGAACTTTACATCCTGTTCCTCATATACCTAAAGCTTTACCCACGTTAGTATTTGCGTTTTGTTAAGTACACGCGTAAAATGTCTCATTTGGATAAGGAGTTACTAACTCTTGTAGAAAACTAGAAAATATTGATTTCTGATGTGTAATATCTTACCTCTCGCGTTCCTGCAATCTGTGGGAGTGATTTCGTGAAAAGGGACGGAAGTGTGTAACAAGAAGCTTGGAAGCGCGCGCTATTTGATTTGACCAATGAGCGCGCGCGGTGCTAGAGTTGGTCGTCAGATGGTACCCACCCAATTTCCGAGAGGTTGTTACACATCATATGCAACTACTGTAAGACTGCTCGTTTATTTTATGCTGTCATCCATGGATCATTTTTTATTTAATTATTTTTCCAACATTTGAAGGTCCTATCCCATTTCTTACACATTATATTTTGTGGTCAGTTTTTAAACTGGGAGTAGTAATTAATTTATTATAATGTACAGTAAAATAAAAATAAATAAATAAATTAGACTATGCACTGTTTCTCACAATTAATATAAATAAATAAATAATACTCAAAAACCATCTAGTCCTAGTTCGTTCATACCTACATGATAATATACCTACTGCCTATAATAATAGTAGAATTATGTAAATGGCGCTGAAATACTACTTACTTATTTACTTTAATATAAAACGGTTTAAACCCAATTACAATAATTAAGGCATACAAATAAAAATTGTTGCAATATTCCACGCAAAGTTCGGACCGGCCATATTTCATCCGCCGTATTGTACATTTGTGTTTGCTAATGAATCTACGATTACAAAAAGTTTAATTTTTTTCAAAGTTTAAATCGCTAGGTATTTTCAGCGCCATTGAATATTCCGAAAATGATTCTTTACT
The DNA here is from genome assembly GCA_947522985.1 of Lithophane socia. Taxonomy (NCBI): domain Eukaryota; kingdom Metazoa; phylum Arthropoda; class Insecta; order Lepidoptera; family Noctuidae; genus Lithophane; species Lithophane socia. The sequence continues at coordinate 508,137 of OX383281.1, read as the reverse complement.
TAGTCAAAATTGAACCAAAAAGATGCATTTTAGTGTTATTTCATAAGTAAATAATAAGAATTTCTAGTCATTAATTGTTATTAATAAGTTAAAATTGTGCAATATTAATATTAGTGCTATAGCTACGGATATATTAATAATAATTATGAAATTATAAGCAATCTTGTGAATATAAGTATCTATTAAGATTAAAAGGCATTTCATTTCAAAATCTTGACTCCTTTACTGTAGCCCCATGTGGTCTTCCAAAGTTTGGTGGAATTCGTTTTTGAGTTTATCGCGAACAGGACGATAGACAGACGCGGCGGAGGACTTTGTTTTATAACCTTTTCTCAACCATGTCGGGGTCAGCTTCAAGTCTAACTGAATGCAGCTGTATACTAGTATTTTACATGGAGCGACTGCCTATCTGACCTCCACAACTCAGTAACTGGGTAATACGATACCAGTCTTACCTTGGTAAGACTTGTCAGGCTTTCGGACTTCTGCCGACCCGTAACGACTGTCAAAGATCCACGAATGACAGCCGGGACCAACGGCTTAGGTAAGTGTTTTCCGAGACACGGAGAGGTCTCGGTACGTAAAGATGGTCACCCATCCACGGCCCGACCTAGGCAAGCGTTGCTTAACCTTCGATCGTTCCGAACAAAAAAACATAATTATTTATATAATAAACATTTATTTGAGTCTATACGAGTCACAAGAACATTGAACATTTGCGGCATAAGAAACTATACTAAAATTCAGAATCTTAGATCAATTACTTTTACTCAACTATCTACTTTAGTGTCCTATACTCTAAGTTGATTTTTGAGTGACCATCAACACCTTTTCCCAACTATGCTGGGGTCGGCTACCAGTCTGAGAGACCTTATGAAACAAAAAGATTATGAATGGCAGCAATGGAATTTGAACTTTGTCATATATGACATTGAGTTTATTGTTGCAAAACTTGATAATTATCTAAAATTCTGAATTCAAGCTTACATATTCGCGATACAAGCGTGACTTACAACTGAGAGAGACTATTGTTTGCTACAGTATAAATAACTATTATTATTACCAAGTATTATAATATATTATTATTCTTTATCTCATTTTTCATACATATAAATTATATTTTTAAATATTAGAATAAAAAATTATATAAAACATTTAAAAATATAAAAAATAGTAGCCCACCGGTATCGGGAACAGGGTCCAAGCTACCGGCGGTCAGGGCTCCAGAGAGAGGAACCTCCTAACAATGCGAGCCGTGTCCAGGAGTACAGCTCTCTGAATCAAGCCCTTAATCCAGATGCCCAACGAGAGCCTCCTTAGGTGTTGGTCGAGGCTCTTGGCAATTAAGCCAAATAACTATTATTATTACCAAGCATTATAATATATTATTATTCTTTATTTCATTTTTCATACATATAAATTATATTTTTAAATATTAGAATAAAAAAAATATATAAAACATTTAAAAATATTATTATTATACTATGGAAGAACTTTGATATTCAGTTAAGATCTAGAGTTTTTAAAGTCTGATTTAGTCTCTAATTTCATGTGAACTGTTGTGATTGGTTGAACGAAATGACAACATAACATTACGCCTGTAATCCCCGAGGGGTTAGGCAGAGGTGCACCTATAGCACAACCACATTTCGCTAGATATGTTTAAGTCCCATGTAATAATGTCCTTTCTTTGGTATTGTTCGTCGAGTCGTTGAGCTCCTTAAGTTCTGAGTTGAGCTCCACTATTACTGACAAATGCTTGCACTGACTGGACAGGTCCACTCAATCTGTGTGGTTCTTTCCTCAAAAGACCATTTCAGACACCAATCTACATGGTCTTCGCATAATCTGACCAAGATTTTGTCTGGACTTTAAAAGAGACTGTGACCTCTGAGTTTGTTTCGGCCTTTCGTCTCAGAGTAGTCAGATAGGAAACGCCGACCTCATCTAGTTTAAAAAATATGATTGACGTGTAAAAGTGTTTGTACAGACCTACTTACAGAAATAAATCATTTATCATTTATCAATAGGGAGCGAGCCTATTACCGTCAACCGGGCACAAATCCAGACTCCGGGCTGCTACTGAGAAACCCTCAATAACACTTTGGGCGACCCAGGAATCGTATCCAGAAGCTCACGCTCAGTTGTAGCACTTCCAACAAATAGACCAACGACATGAACGAGAATGTTGTCATTAAAAATATATGTATTTACTTTAACAAAGCAATTGAAAGTCTCAGTTGTTTCTGTTATTATTTTTAATAATCTCGGAGTTAAGTTATACCAGTATTAACGTCGGTTTAAACAACATTTTTTGAGTTTCGAATTTGGAATAACTTCATTCCGAGATTATTATGGTTAAGAGCGTGTATTTTGAAAGTTGGCAACGTCGCAAATAACTGTCAAATATTTACCTGTTTTGATTATTTTGGCAATATTACTGTATGGAAATATGAAATAACGCTAACTGACTTTTAAGTTATAACACTGAATTTTAAGTTGTAACCGGTTTTAGGTGTAAAAAAGGCATTTGGAAAGTTTCTAAATCCTTTTTTTACAACTAAAACTAAATATTCGTTGTTACGATATTATTTATTGCATTTCATAAACAATATTTTAGACAACTAGTTAGCCGTATTTCATATTTCCATACAGTAATATTGCCAAAATAATCAAAACGGCGAAATATTTGACATCTATTTGCGACGTTGCCCACTTTCAACATAAACGCTCATAAGCTCCGGTTCACTAGGAGAGCGGTGGGCGCCACACACCGGCCGCAGTGACGGCTGTCATGAACATGATGGCGGCGGGGTTTGACTCTACGGTGACAAACAACGCTCTCTAGAAACACAGACCAACTTATTGTTATAAATAACGTTTCAGTGACGGTCGGTAAATTGCAGACGCTATGTGACGGCCACCGCTCTTCTAGGAAACTATAGCTTTAGAGCCGCTACACACCTGAGGATCGTCGCGTAACACCAGTATTCCATACAAACTTCTTCCAGCATACATATTTGACTAATGCAAGTTATAAATAGGAAATATTTTACTGATCTTCTAAAAACTTATTGAACTTATAATGATGCTCACGTTTTGTCTTAATTGAGCGCCTTTTTAATTTTCTGACCTTTTCGCAGATTCCCCTAGACCTCAGACACCCAGACCTCAAATGGGTTAGGTTAGAACTGTGATCAAGCGCGCGCCGCCCGACCGAGCGAAGCGCGCGGCCCGAGCGAGCGAAGCGAGCGGTGCCCCGGCAGAGGCGTGCGAGCGCTACATCCGAGTTGCTCGCAGTTACTTGGCCATTTAGGATCACAAAATAGTAATTATTTGAGGCTCACAAAAAGAGACGCTGTCATTATATTACAGTGCTCTATAATGTTTTTAGAAGCGCAAAATGGGAATTAGAGGTTCGATTAATACATGCCGTCATAAATTATGCGACAGAAAATCAGTGACTCACATTCCGCTAGATGTGTTGCGACCCCTAATTACAATACAAACTATACAGATAATACTTTTACTTAAAAAATAGAAATAAAAATATCTATTTTACAAAATAAAAAGAAAAGCTTGAGTCGCACTCTTGTAAAGGGTTCCGCATAATATAGAAGGACTAGATAATACAAGATTAGGGTTCCATACAATTTACAAGTGCCATTCTGAGCGTTATTGCACGATTTGTTTAAAAAAATGCCCAAAATTATAATATAATACCAAAAATTTAATATTTCTCGTAAAATCTTACTAAATAATCTCGTAAAATAACAATGATTACCTAAAAATAGTTGAAATAACGAAACGTTAATTTCTTAACAAATTTTTTTCATGATTTTTTTTATTTGATATAAACTTTATTAATATTTGATTTAAAAACGTGAGATACTATGGTGCATTTTTCAATACATAACTAATATATTATTACATTATATTATTAAATTTATAATCGAAAAATGAGTGAATAAATAAAAAAAAGATAAAACCTAAAATTATTTCATGTGTTACTCTAAGTTGCCAATATCACTACATAATAATAAAACAAAGTCCTCCGCCGCGTCTGTTTGTCTGTCTGTCTGTTCGCGATAAACTCACTACTGCACCGATTTTCATGCTGTTTTCACCAGTGGAGAGAGTCGTTCTCGAGGAAGGTTTTAGTATATAATAACTGACATCCACGCGGGCGAAGCCGCGGGCATCATCTAGTTTTTTAATAAAATAATTAGAGGTTGAAACCAATTTAATCACATCACTTTATATATTATATACTACAGTACTATTTTCTTAATGTAACTCGGCAAAAAAACTATAAACATTACAAACGGAACGGCTGAACGGATTTGGATGAAATTTAGCACATAATGTAGACCACGAACTTGGAATACGGTTACGACATATCGGATACTTTTCATTCTGGTAGCACGTTTGTTATAGTTAAAGCCAAGAGAGATTAGGAAAATAGTTTCTACTGTACGTGTGTGTCGTCACAACACGTTTCCTTCTTCCACTCTCCCCTGTCCACTGTCACGCTATCAGTCACTCTCTCCTCTTTCATGTCATTCCTCACACAATTCATCCATCATTTCTTCAGCCTTCCTGTCCGTCTCCATCCATCAACATGTATATTCATCACTCTTGTCACATGCGTTTCGTCCCTCCTCATCACCTGCCCAAACGATTTCCTTTCAAGTTTTCTGTCTCTGGCGCCATTTTCAAACTTCGCTTTCCTTGTAGTATGTAATCATGTAAATGAGTTAATATTGGCAACATAGAGTAACATATAATACAGTATGTTATCTAACGAAGGGCGTTCCCGTTAACCTGCAATAATATATGCAAAAAAAAATATTACCATGAAATAAAAAAGTTTTTTTTTTATAAGTAGTAAAATATTCACAGAAAATATTAAATTGATACGGAAAAAAAACACTCTGTACACGCACACTTGTATTTCAACTTAGAAAGACAAGTGTGCGTGTACAGAGTGTTTCTTTTATATTCGATTCTATTTTTTTATAAAAATAAAAAAAAAATTGATTGTTAATATTTTATTGTATGTATGGACGCTATACTATTGCGAGTTAACGGAAACGCCCATTCTTAGTTAGTATACTGTATATTAGATCGGTTTTAAAATAACATTACAAACATAACAATTGTATATACAATATAGACTAGTAATAGTCCGTCTCATTACAAAACGAATCTTAAGCCAATACCGAGCAAAAACCTTGGTTAAGACTCGGGTTTTATAAAAATGTTATTACAATATGACTTTTGAAAAGGTAAGTTTCTAGAGATGTAAACAAAAATGCATTTTTGAAAAAATCACTTAATTTACACTGTAATAAAGTTCACTTTGCAATTTTATTGAAATTGTAATTGTGAAATACAGGGTTTCGAAAAATTTCGTAGTAAGAATTGTGGAGAGGTATCTGTCGCCGGAACTACGGATCTCTCTTCACCTAGGAATTCAGAATTGCGAAGCACTAAAGAGTCTGATACCAATTGAATCAAATATGTGACTTGACACGAGAAAATAAAGCGAAATCTAAACAAAATCAAATGGAATATCCATATTGTCGCCACAGCCGCCAATTATAAAATCGAAGAACAAATTCAGAGAATTCAGAATTCTGGAGAGGTATCTGTCACCGGAACTACGGATCTCTTCACCTGACACCACCGTGTGACAAACATGTGAATCTTAAATTAAATGGAATTATATCCATATTGTAGGCACAGCCGCCAACTATAAAATTGAAGAAGATATTCAAGTATCTGTCGCCAGCTACGGATCTCTTCACCTGACACCACCGCGTGAAAAACATGTGAATCAAATGGAATTGTATCCACATTGTCGGCACAGCCGCCAACTATAAAATCGAAAAACAAATTCTGGGAATCCAGAATTCTGGAGAGGTATCTGTCGCCGGAACTACGGATCTCTTCACCTATAGCGAAAAACATGTGAAACCTAAACAAAATTAAATGGAATTATGTGCATATTGTAGGCACGGCCATCAATTACAAAATTGAGAAACAAATTCAGGGAATTCACAATTCTGGATAGGTATCTGTCACCGGAACTACGGATCTCTTCACCTATCGCGAAAAACATGTGAAACCTAAATAAAATCAAATGAAATATCCATATAGTATGCACAGCCGCCAATTATAAAATGGAAGAACAAATTCAGGGAATTCAAAATTATGGAGGTATCTGTCGCCGGAACTACGGATCTCTTCACCTATACTATAACCACCGCTCGAAAAACATGTGAAACTTAAACAAAATCAAATGGAATTATATCCATATTGGAGGCACAGCCGCTAATTATAAAATCGAAGAACAAATTCGGGGAATCCAAAATTCTGGAAAGGTATCTGTCTGACCTACGGAACTCTTCACCTATCGCGAAAAACATGTGAAACCTAAACAAAATCAAATGAAATATCCATATAGTATGCAGAGCCGCCAATTATAAAATGGAAGAACAAATTTAGGGAATTCAAAATTATGGAGGTATCTGTCGCCGGAACTACGGATCTCTTCACCTATACTAGAACCACCGCGTGAAAAACATGTGAAACCTAAATCAAATGGAATTATATCCATATCGTAGGCACAGCCGCCGACTATAAAATTTAAGAACAAATTCATGTATCTGTCGCCGAAACTACGGATTTCTTCACCTGACACTACCGCGTGAAAAACCTAAATCAAATGGAATTGTATCCATATTGTAGGCACAGCCGCCAACTATAAAATGTAAGAACAAATTCAGGTATCTGCCGCCGGAACTACGCATATCTTCACCTGACACCACCGCGTGAAAAACATGTGAAACCTAAATCAAATGGAATTGTATCCATATTGTAGGCACAGCCGCCAACTACAAAATTGAGAGACAAATTCAGAGAATTCATAATTCTGGAGAGGTATCTGTTGCCGGAACTACGGTTCTCTTCACCTATGGCGAAAAACATGTGAAAACTAAACGAAATTAAATGGAATTATTTCCATATTGTAGGCACGGCCACCAACTACAAAAGTGACAAACAAATTCAGGGAATTCAGGATTGCGAAGCACTAAAGAGTCTGATACCAATTAAATCAAATAAATTACTTTGACCTATACTCCATTTGAAATAAGATTAAACATTTAAATAAACCTTTTTTACAGTCCATTCAACCGATATTGACTTCTATTGCGTCGGTGGCATGACAAATGGCAGCTGCAGTAGACAGTTGGTATTGTGTAACCTTTTTTGCTTTTAATGCCATCCTTATACCTACGGTATAGAAGTCAAAATCGGTTGAACGGACTGTAAAAAGGTTTGTTTAAATGTCTAATCTTATTTCAAATGGAGTAAAGATCATCATCATCTGCCTGCCTTTGGCTTAGGCAAATGTTAGAACTCTTTTGTAATGAGACGGAGTTGTTTCACTGCCTTACATGTAGACAGTGGTTCTCAAAAAACGCTTCCCTTACGTACATTTTGAAGTAAACGTTTATTATTTATTTTCCCAGAAACAATAACATAACATCACGCTAGTTCTCTTAAAGGGTTAAGCAGAGGTGTACCTATAATCAACAGAACTTCAGACTACAAATCTTAACATCACCGCCTCGCTGAATCAAAGTCTGTTCAATGAGTTGATGCCTGTTGCCCCGTCAATGGTTTCTGCACTAAACCCCTCTAACACTATAGATTTGACAGGTGATGACGATTCAAAGTCATGTAATTCAGTGAGGGTAGTCACTAGTAAAAACAAACTTAAAAAATACATTAAAATTAATAAATACATTGTTAAAACACAAAAGATGGTAAAAAGACAAAAGTTTTTTATTAAAAATGTTAAACTTAATAGAGAAAGGCTAAATTTACTTAAACAATTAGATATGTATTCTTTTAACTTGGAACAAAGTACCAGGAAACACAACATTGACACAGGGTACTTGCAATCTGAACTTGACCATTTACAGGAGAAACTTAGTTCAATGACTAATAAATATAATACCTCTGAACATCTAATGAGGGAATATGTGTTGGCAATGAATGAGCTGGTGAAATCACAAACAAACAACTGTGAGCAGTGCCGAACACCATCCCAAGTACTTACACCAGACCATTCATTGACATCATGCAATACCAGCTTACCGCAACCCTGTGTTGATCTGACTTTTCCTGCTATCAATAGTTCAAGTAAACAATGTAAACAAAGTGTAAACAATGATATAGTATTATTTTGTGATGAGATTGGAAAGGACTTAGGCCACTTGTTGACAGATGAATATCCGGGACACTCCATAATAAATTACTGCATGCCTGGTTGTTCTTTGTTTGATATTATGAAAGAAATTATTAAATGTAACTTTAACCAGGACACTACATTATTAATATTTATGGGTAATAGGGGAAATGTGAACAAAGGAGAATTGCTCCAATATTATAGAACATTATGTAATCTTAGTTTAAGAAAAATTGTCTTGTTTACATTCCCTTACAGTGAGAGTTTGCCACAGGAAGAAAATAACCTACGATTTGAATTAAATATGACATTACATAATTGGACATTCAATAATAATCTGTTTCATCTAGTTGATACTAACAATTATGTTGGTAATAATTTACATTTGACAAGAGATAGATATAATATTCTTATGTACTATCTTTCTACCTACTTTAAAAGACAGATAGCTGTGTCGCTATCATATTTTTTTTCTATTTCAGCCAAAAATTTGGCTAAACAACTTGCTTCTTTTGAGCAATGCAATGTAATTTTAAATAATTCTGCCAATAATTTGGCAACAATTAATGACATTGATTATAATTTAAATTAAAAATTAGGACAATAGAGGAAACCTCTTGCTTAATAAATACTGGTTTAAATCATCAAAATGTTACAAAACGTTCTTCTTTAATATCCTCTCACCCATCAAATTGTAGTAATTTAATAAATAATAATTGTCTAAAAATAGTCCATCAGAATATACAGGGTGTGATAGGTAAGGAATTAGAATTGGAGCTGTTCATGAACTGTAGTTTTATTGATATCTTATGTGTAACTGAACATTGGTTAAAAGTCCACCAGTTCATGTTCAGCTTTAACAACCACCAGGTTGCCAGCTCATTCAGCAGAGTTAATATGATACGCGGTGGGTCTCTAATAATTGTTCGTAACAATATGAAATTTAAAGAACGTAAGGATATTGTGAGCCTCTCTGTTGAGCGAGTTATTGAAATAGCTTGCATTGAGCTTGAGCAGTTCATTGTAATAAGCGTGTACAGGCCCCCATGTGCTTCATATGATATTTTTGAGAGATCTATGGAAGAAGTATTATTAAAGACCTGTAGCAGTAATAAAACAGTTGTTGTCTGTGGAGACTTCAACATCAATATATTAGAAAAATCAGCCACAGTAAATAAATTTATAAGTCTATTAAAGTCGTATAACTTGTACAATACATTCTCTGAGCCGACTAGAATAACTGCCACTAGTGCTACCTGTATTGACAATATTTTTACAAACTTAAGACCTTCTAGCCATTTAATTATAAATGAGTTGGACTCTGATCACTGTGGCCAGTTAGTCACTTTCCCTCTGAAAATAGTCAGAGCTCAAAGAAAACTTGTGAGTTTTGTTCCTGTAAATAAAAGTCGCTTAGAACAATTTAAAAATAATTTAATGGAAAAACTACCCGGTTTGCCTTATCACAACGACCCGGATCAAGATTATACCGCACTATTTAACCTCATCAATTGTGAGTTTGGGAAGGTTTTCACCACAAAAACATTGCCTGTTTGTAACCGCTTTATATTTAGTGATTGGGCAACACCAGGAATTTACAAAAGTAGGCAAAGGTTATTTGAATTATATCATGAAAAAACATATAACCATGATGAAACTTTTAAAGAATTTGTTAAGACATATTCTAAAACTTTTAAAAGAGCCTGTTCCTCAGCAAAAGCCATACACATTAAAAATAAAATAAAATCTTCTGGAAATAAAATTAAAACAACCTGGAATATTATTAATTCTGAAACGGGAAGAACGACAGTACGGAATCGTGACTTCCATCTAAAAATCAATGATGTAGATATTAAGGCAGACGTGGAGGTGGCAACTGAGTTTGAAAATTTCTTCACTAATATTCCAATTTTTAACAACCAAAACTCTGTCATCGTCATCCTCGACTTCTGCTTATTCAATAATAAAAGAATGTGTACCAGAATGTGACAAACTTTTTGAATTCACAATTGCTACTGCTAAAGACATTATAGAATCTTTTAAAGAACTCAATGTAAAAAAAACTGCTGACCTTTGGGGATTATCAGTACATACCATGTCTTCAATAATTGATGTTATTTCACCCTTTTTGGCAATTGTTTTTAACTCTTGTATTGCATCTGGTGTATTTCCTGATCTGATGAAACTTAGCAAAGTGATTCCACTGTTCAAGTCTGGCAGCACAACTGATCCCTCGAATTTTCGGCCTATTTCGATTTTACCTACGTTGAGCAAAATCTTTGAAAAATTAATTTTTAAACAGATGTTAGGACATTTTAATGCACATAATTTACTCCATCTAAAACAGTTTGGTTTTACAAAGGGTCGTTCAACTACAGATGCGGGCGTGGAATTACTGAAAAGCATTTTCGAGGCCTGGGAGGAGTCGCAGGATGCTCTTGGCATTTTCTGCGACTTATCCAAGGCTTTCGATTGCGTACATCATGATACTCTCATCAGGAAACTGTACCACTATGGTATGAGGGACAAGGCTCTCGACCTTCTGACTTCTTATCTGAACAACAGAATTCAGAGGGTCGATGTTAATGGCAAGAGATCTGCAGGATCTTCGGTCACCATGGGCGTTCCGCAGGGTTCAATTCTAGGTCCTTTCTTATTTCTCATTTATATTAATGACTTGCCTTACCACATAAGGGATAATCATAAGATCGTTTTATTTGCAGATGACACATCCCTCATTTTTAAAATCAAACGTCAGTTAGTCAACTTTGAACAAGTTAACGATGCACTCTCTAAAGTTGTGCATTGGTTTAATGTAAATAATCTTCTCTTGAATGAAAAAAAGACTAAACTCATTAAATTTTCAACGCCAAATGTCAGGCAGCTATCTAACAATGTTAAAGTTAATGGAATAGAGTTGGACCCCGTTGAATCGACAGTTTTTCTTGGAATAACCATTGACGGTAAATTACAATGGGGCCCACACATAGAAAAATTGTCAGGTAGGCTTAGTTCGGCCGCCTATGCCGTTAAAAAAATTAGACTGATAACTGACGTAGATACAGCCAGAATTGTTTATTTTAGTTATTTTCATAGTCTTCTGTCTTATGGGATTCTTCTCTGGGGAGCCTGTGCGGACATTAATGCTATCTTTGTTTTACAGAAAAGGGCTGTTCGAGCCATTTACAACCTAGGTCCAAGAGATTCCCTTCGAGAAAAATTCAGAGAAATAGATATTCTGACTGTAGCCTCACAATATATATTTGAAAACCTATTGTACGTACACAAAAACATATCAAAGTTTAAGAAAATGTCCGATGTTCATAGTTTAAATACCAGGAATAAACACAATCTTGCTGTACATCGCACTCGTCTCCACAGAGTAGGCAACTCGTTCATGGGTCAATGTATACGCTTTTACAACAAACTTCCCATTGACATTCGAAACTTACCCATTAAACGATTTAAAAGCTGTATTAAAACCAAACTTTGTAAAAAAGGGTACTATAAAATCTCAGATTATTTAGAAGACAAAAATGCATGGGATTGAGCTGCTCGCTCTGCTAAGCATTGTGACATTTTGAATATTATGGAAAACCATAAAAATATACCTACCAGTTTTATATACAAATTGACATTATTGAATATTATATAAAAAATGACATGATGATTACTTGTAAAGTATTGTTTTATTGTGAATGTGAGGACTATGTGGATATTTATTTTTCGTTCTGTTAGTTTTAGCGAAGGTCTGGCAATTTGAGAACTTTATGCGACCTACCCAAATGTCCTTTCTTCGGTATTGTTCGTCGAGTCGTTGAGCTCCTTAAGTTCTGAGTTGAGCTCCACTATTACTGACAAATGCTTGCACTGACTGGACAGGTCCACTCAAATCTGTGTGGTTCTTTCCTCAAAAGACCATTTCAGACTCTAATCTACATGGTCCTCATATGGCCTGACCAAGATTATGTCTGGACTTTAAAGGAGACGGTGACCTCTGAGTTTGTTTCGGCCTTTCTTCTCAGAGTAGTCAGATAGGAAACGCCGACCTCATCTAGCTTATTTTTACAACTTTTTAATATGACGTGTAAAAGTGATTCCAATATCCTATTTACAGAATAAACAATTTCATTTAATAGTACACCTACATTTCACCAATGTTTAAGTCCCATGTAATAGGGGGCGAGCCTATTACCGTCAACCGGGCACAAATCCAGACTCCGGGCTGCTAATGAGAAATTCCTATTGAAAACACCTAATAACACTTTGCCCAACCTGGGAATTGAACCCTGAACCATTAGACCAACGAGGCAGTCAAAAAGAAACAATAAGTACTTATCAAGAAGAAAAAAAAAATTAAGGGATCCCTTACAGGACTTACTAGATTCAAATGTATCCATCTAGATTCAGATTTGATTGGTCGATCGAATCGTAGTCGCTCGCCATCAAAATGAAAAACTTTGCGAGTAAAAATTTGTAAAAAAAAAATGATTTTGAAATAAACAAATTAAAAAAAGGGAGGCACTTTAAAATTCAATTCTCTGAAGTAAATTAAGTAAGAAAAATAATCATTTGAATAATTAATTTAATTAATCTTACGAAACTACGCTACGATTTTACGCTTTCAATAATAACTAGCGCCTCAAGAAGTTGAAATACAAGAAAAGAGGGAAAAATATTAAAGAAAATTATGCTTAAAAACTAAAATGATCAACTTCAATACATTAGGACTTAGAAATATAATTAAAAAACATTTTTTACAAAATAAAACAACCGACCTCCAGAAAAAAACACTAAAAAGTGAAATGAAATGAAATAACTTTAATTTTGGAAGTCGGTGTCTTTGGTTTTAAATGTTCGTTTTTTGCCACCGACTTCCGAAATTAAAAGTTATTTTTCATTTATTTTTTGTATTTTTTTTTGGAAGTCTGTAGTTTTCACTTTTCAGTTGTGGTACCTACCCCACACAAATTCGAATACCACTACCTGCTGCTATGCAAATAACAGCCAACGTATGATGATAGCGAGGGTGCGCCCCACGTATGTACATCTATTTTAGTAAGCTATTTTATGAGAACCACTGTCTATTAGCAAGATAAAATCTATAAATTATAATAATAATATCTATGTGTGCGTAAAAATACTCAAAACGGTGATTTCACAGTGTGCTGGCGAAAACGCAGCGGTGCGTTGCGGCCCGCAACGATAAAGTATGCGTTAATGCGGGCCATAGACGTTCAAGTAATTTGATCAAACAGGCTGGGTCAAACAGTTTTATCAAATAGAAATACGATAATTCATATGTCTTCATGCCGCTTGACAACTAATTTCGAATAAATTTTCCCACACACATTCATGCCAATTTGATCAAACTGTTTGAACCAGCCTGTTTGATCAAATTAAGTACTTGATCGTCTATGGCCCGCATAAAGTGACGCATTTTATTTTTGGTACAACGTTAGCTAAATAAAATATTTTTTCCGAGAAAGTTGCGTTGCGGGCCGCAGCGAATACAACCCGCAACTATTTCGTTGCGTTGTTTATGTGTATAAGTATTAAACTTTCGCCCAATGTGTGTGTGATCTTTAACACTAAATTTTAGTCTGCAGATAGTAATTAAGTAACTTCATTATTTGCGAGCGATTGCCAACTGAAATCTACAATATTAACATCAGACCATGACTTTTCTGACGTCTAACTATCTATCGTCTTATCACAGTAAAAAGTCTGAACTAGTTTTTCTAATATCAAATAATTAGACGTGTTGTCAGACTTTTCAAAACTTTCAGACATCTGACGGACTATCTGCAGACTAAAATGGTCGATATCTCTATAATATCATTTTCATAGTATATTATTGTCAAAGTTCAGTCACTTTTATAACAATGAAAGCGTAGTATGAAAAAAATTGAGTAAACATTACACTTGTATGCCTCTCGGGGGGAGGCAGACATGTGTATAGTACTTCCATATTTCGGCGGATATATATAAGTTCGAGAATATCGTTAACATCTATATACTAACAGTCTATATTACAAACACCATTATTTTGTTCCTTCTTTTGACAGCTCGCGTGACATTATAAAGGGTGTGCGACAAAATTTAAATGTCAACTTAATACACAATTGCAATAGCTTTCGTTTCAGCAAATTAAGATAAATATAATATTCCCATCATCCTATTTATCTTTATTTACATTTATTTTGTAAAAAAAAACATGCGGAGCTGTCTTTGGGGACTGCCGATCGAAGTGAAAACTAAGCAACAATGCGTAACCTCAACGTAATTCAAACGGTAGACGGTAGATGGCGCTAAAAAACAAATCACTTCAAGCGTGACGATGACGCAAGTTCCATGACTTTTGTTCACCCAAAAAGTGGTCAACGCGCCTAAAGAAGTTTTCACTTTAAAAAACAACCTGTATAAACAAAATTGCCTTCAACTGTCAAAATGAAAGCGATTGCGATTGTCACTGTCAAAGCCATCCACCTTAAAGTATAGACTAGCTGTTAAAGTGTACCGCGATGTCTCTGAGCGTGCTCTTGATATGGTCGTAGGTCGCGAACGAGATGCCCACCGCGATGGGCCCCTTCACCCAGTTCATGCTGAGACCCTTGTAGAAACCACGCCAGCCTTCTGATCTGAAAAAACATATAAATAATCAGAGGGGCTCGTGGCTAAGTAACAGTCGCACTGGGGGCCAAGTCTACTAATTTACAAACGTGTCAGTGGTCTCGCAATGATGAGTTTCTGACAGATTTTGTATGGCATATCTGTCAAAAACTGATTATTGTGAGACCACTGAGACATTTGTTAATTAGTGATTTGGCCCCCTGATCGCTAGATCAAGGTTAAGTTACACTTGCCAAGGTGGATCACCTTGGTGATGGATGGTGGTGGTCATAGATGGGTGACCATCAATAAAGATAAATAATCAGAGGGGCTCGTGGCTAAGTAACAACCGCACTGGTCGCTCCATCAAGGTAAAGTTACGCTTGGCAAGGTCGGTTTGTAGATGGGTGACCATCAATAAAGATAAATAATCAGAGGGGCTCGTGGCTAAGTAACAACCGCACTGGTCGCTCCATCAAGGTAAAGTTACGCTTGGCAAGGTCGGTTTGTAGATGGGTGACCATCAATAAAGATAAATAATCAGAGGGGCTCGTGGCTAAGTAACAACCGCACTGGTCGCTCCATCAAGGTAAAGTTACACTTGGCAAGGTCGGTTTGTTGATGGGTGAGCATCAATAAAGATAAATAATCAGAGGGGCTCATGGTTAATTAACAGCCACACGGGTCGTTATGATAATATAGATCAAGGTTAATTGCCAAGGTCGGTTCGTAGATGGGTGACCACATACCAAACCCTTCCGTGCTTCGAAAACCACGTTAAGCCATTGGGTCCTGGCTGTCATTCGTAGATCTTTGGCAGTCGTTACGGTCTTACCTATAGGTATCGTGTTACCCAGTAACTAGGTTGTGAAGGTCAGATAGCATTATATACTGGTTGTCAGTCTTACTAAGGGGTATCGTGTTACTCAGTAACTGGTAACTGGTTTTTGGAGGGCAGATAGGCAGTCGCTCCATGTAAAATATTAAGCTGCATCCGGTTGGACTGGAAGCCAACTCCAACATAGTTAGTGTGGCGTATCATCGCCACATGCAAACTTCGCATCAAAGACCTGACGTCACACAAAAATCCTGACGTCACATAAATCCTGCATCGCGCAATTAAAGTTTACCGTGCGATGGACATATATACAAAAACCCGACATCATTCGTTGAGCAGTTGCCCGCAAGACACAACACCCGTCTGGTCGGAGGATCCTCCCTTTTCTATGGTGGATGAGTGAACTTTACACCCTGTTCCTCATACCCCTAAATTAGGAAAGGGCTAGACAGATGACGGCTTTTCCTAATATACTCACTTATAGACTAGAGCCAGGGTGTCGGCGATGCTGGCGTACGGGTAGGTCCCGTCGGCGCGGCGGCGCGCGGTCTGCATGCGGCGCCGCACGATGTCCAGCGGGTACGACGCCGTCTGCGCGATGGCGCCCGCCATGCCGCCCAGCACTACGTTCACTAAGGTGCCCTGGGGCTTGCCGAAATATTCTGGAAGAGGAAATTTATGTTTTTACTAGCTTTTGCCCGCGACTTCGTTCGCGTGGAATAGTGACTTCCGAGCTTCCGACAGGTTTTTGGTTTTACCCGCATGGCGCATAGTTCCCGATCACGCGGGATCTCTTCAAACATGAACGGAACCAATTTTAAATTTACGAAACGATCAATCCTCAATTCTACGACAGTACCGAAGCGCTCGGCCGATACCCAACCAAATGCGTGTAACGAAACCATAGCGCGATCAATTTCGATCCCAACGCCATCTATCGAGCATAGTGACAACTCGGATTATTTATCTATACTCCGTTCGGGCATTTTCTTTGTACTAAAAGTTTTATTATATTGATATTATTTTTTTCATACCTTTTTACTATTTATTTACTTTTTTCCGTGAATTAAAACAATAACATGAACCGAACTCGTGTAACGATCGACACCATTGCGCGATCACCAACTCGACATATAGTACTAATAGAATTATCTATACTCCGTTAGAGCATTTTCTATGTACTAAAAGTTGTATTATATTATATTTTTCATACCTTTTTACTATTTATTTACATTTTTCCGATGAATTTTCAGTACTGAATTGATGCCGACTCTTGACCAATAGATGGCGCTGTATGTCCGGAATAAATTTTATTTTTTATTTTATTTTTTGTAATAAAAACTATCCTATGTCCTTTCTCAAGTTCCAAACTATGACTGTACCAAATTTCACACAAATCGGTTCAGTAGTTTAGGCGTGAAGCAAAGACAGACAGACAGACAGACAGAAAGACAGACAGACAGACAGAGTTACTTTCGCATTTATAATATTAGTTTGGATTATGAAATAGCAAGGCTGTGGCTAAGTAATAACAGCCACACGCGTCGATCCCCCGGCTCCCTGTTACACACTTCCGTCCCTTTTCACGAAATCACTCCCACAGATTGCGGGAAAGCGAGAGGAAAATTAAAGTTCCACTCACCTAAGTACTTGTGTTTGAGCGTGTCATAAGTGAAGAAGGAGACGCCAGCGTACGGGATGACGCCAAGTACTGTCGCGGTGTAGCCCCTGTAACACAGATAATCAACTTATTTTTTTTTTTTCTGTCCCACTCCTAGGCAAAGGCCCACTCCTTCCATCTTTCGCGAGCTCGCGCGTCCTCCTTGCAGTTTTGACGGAACCTATCCAGCTCGTCCCGCCATCTCCTACGTGGTCTGCCGCGACCCCGTCTCACTGTCTCAGGGCACCAGTACTGTGCTATTTGGGCTCACAGTTTGTCCGGCATGCGGCAGACGTGTCCTGCCCAGTCCCATTTATGTTTGGCAGCCTTTTGAGCCACGTCAGCTATCTTTGTTTTCGCAGTATTGTGTTTCGAACACGATCAGTTAATTAAACGCCTAGTATGCGCTCCATTGCTCGTTGGCAGGCCTTGAGTTTGGACTTCGGGTTAGTCAAAGACCAGGTCTGTGCACCATAGGCTAAGACTTGTGGCGGTATCTACATCGCCACATGCGAACTACGCATCAAAGCCCTGAAGTTTACCGTGCAGTGGACATATATACAAGAACCCAACATCAATCGTTGGGCAGTTGCCCGCCAGACACAACACCCGTCTGGTCGGAGGATCCTCCCTTTTCTATGGTGTATGAGTGAACTTTACACCCTGTTCCTCTTACCCCTAAAGACTACTTCATAAAATCTTACATTCATTCTTTCATTCATTCATTCATGCAATCACTGACAGAGAACGCACAGCCCAAACGGCTGGATGCATGGAAGCACAAGAGTTTATTTCATATACAGGGTTGCCAAACTTAAGTGGATTCTCCGATCCGCTGAACGCGAGAAGCACAGAACCGGTCGTAGTGGCGGTGCTTGGGGAGGCCTATGTCCAACAGTGGACGTCTTTCGGCTAGATAGATTCCGTACATGATTGCCCCGATGAACCAAATTTCAAGGTACGTGCATTGAAATTCCTCAACGATTTAAAAAAAACGTACTCAAAATAGGTACGAAGGCGGACTTAATGCCTTAGGCATTCTCTACCAGTCAACCAAGGGTGGTGAAGAGATGAGATGGCAGGTGCTCTGTTTGAGAGGAACAAAGAGAAAATCACCTGTCCTTACCTACTCGACAAAATCTAGGGATTAGCTGATCTTTTTCGCGATTTCAGGGTTGGTCCCATAGTGAAAGTTGTTCATAATGATGAGTACAATGACCCCTTATGAGGATTTAAGCGACTAAAATTTCACCCTGTATAACATAATGCAATAAGATATGATACAAGTTAGTTTAAATTTAAAATTTAAAAACCCCCGACAGACTTTTTTTTATAGCTAAGAACTCCCTCGAGCAAGTCTCCTTTAAAAAAAAAACAAAAAAATCAAAATCGATTCATCCGTTTCGCAGCTACGATGGCGCAGACAGACACACAAATACACACGTTAAAGCACACCCCACTTTTTCCGTCGGGGTTTAAAAATAGGTAAAAATATAGTAAAAATTCGCTGTTCCATACATTTTGCCCGCGTAGGTATTGCTTTTCTATGAAGCAGCTATTATACCAATAAATGCATTCTTCTTTAATTTCTTCCTACCTGTACAACGTGAGGAGCCCCTCGTCTCTGGCCACCGTCACGAACACGGCGCGCAGCGTGCTGTACTCGGTGGCGTTGGTGACGGCCATGCGCGCGCGCGCCACGTCCAGCGGGTACGTGGCCGACTGTGACGTCACTCCCGCTAGAGAGCCGGCTATTAAGTGGAGGACAGGGCTGGCTCTGGAACAAGGAGCGTAGTCTTTTAATATAGTTCCTTGCTGAATTGACTCAGATCCCGAAAGACTCGGGTCCCGAAAGGCTCTTATCCTGAAAGACTCGGGTCCCGAAAGGTTCTTATCCCGGAAGACTCTCATCCCGAAGGGCTCTAATCCCGAAGGGCTCTAATCCCGAAAGTCTCGAATCCCTGAAGGTACCGAGCACATACCTTCATGTATGTGCAGGTCGCGCTGTAGCCGTGCCACAATGCCTACAATCTCTGGACTATGTTACTGTGACTCACTTGGCACTCTGCGGCGTGTCAACTCCTAGTGCCTTCTTCCACTGCTCGTGCGCCGTGAACTGTATAGCGGCGTACGGCACTATGCGGGCCATGGTCGCGCTGTTGCCGCGCCACAGTGCGACCAGGCCCTCGGTACGAGCGCTGTGGAGCAGAAAGTTGATGGCGGCTCGCCAGGAGTAGGGGGTTTGGCTGTGGAGGAACAGAGGTAGAAGTTATAACTTTTTCTCAAACCTGCTTGGAAATTCGAGCATTATTTTGACAACCTTCTTCGAGATAAATCGAAATTGCTGTACTGGGCAAAAGCAAGTGACGATGCGGCCGGCAAAGTTACTATGACAATCCATATCTGTCGTGTTTAGCGGCGGATGTTAATTAGAGGGAGACAGCATCCATTCCTTGATATTATTGTTCGTCGAATCGTTGAGCTCCTTAAGCTCTGAGTTGAGCTACACGATTGGTATACTCACGAGATCTGAAAGTTAATCTTAGTCCTATCAAGCGGCGCGATGGCCGTCTTGGCGAGGGCGCCGGCTGTGGCGCCGGCGATTAGAGACGTGATGACTGTGGTGCCGCCGCCCAGTCCGGAGTGGTCCAGGGGCGCCTTGTGCTTGGGAGTGGGGGGCTCTGGGGTAGAAAAATAGATCTTAAATAGGTGCTTTATGGATTTAGTGACTTTATTCTAGAAGATGGGCTAGGAGAACCTCGTGGCTACGTTATAACAGCCGCACGGGTCGATCCATCAGGTAAAGCTACGCTTCCCAGAATTGGTCCGTGGATGGGTGACCATCTTTATGTACATACCGAGACTCTTCCGTGCCTCGGAAACAACGTTAAGGTCCTGGCTGTAATTCGTGGATCTTTGACAGTCGTTACAGGTCGTCAGAAGCCCGAAAGTCTGACAACCAGTCTAACCAAGGGGTATCGTATTTACCCAGTTACTGGGTTGTGGAGGTCAGATAGGTAGTCGCCCCATGTAAAATACTGGTATTCAGCTGCATCCGATTAGACTGGAAGCCGATCCCAACATATGGAATAAGGCTAGGCAGATTGATTCTGGAAGGCTTAGATTATTTAAAGTGTGCTGAGGGCTGAGTTTTTGAGAGTGTGTGCGTGACTGCTGAGCATGAGGTCCTGGGTTCGATTCCCGAGTCGGGCAAACTGTTATTAAGTTTTTCCGTCTGGAATTTCTCAGTAGCAGCCCGGAATTTGATTTTCTGCCCCGGTTGATGGCAATAAGCTCGCCCCCTATCACATGGGACTGAAACATAACAGGGGGCCAAGTCTACTAATTTACAAACGTGTCAGTGGTCTCACAATGATCAGTTTTTGACAGATATGCCATACAAAATCTGTCAAAAACTGATCATTGTGAGTCCACTGACACGTTTGTAAATTATTATTAATAGACTTGACCCCCTGGTGAAATGTGTGTGTACTATAGGAACACCTCTGCCTAACCGTTCGAGGAAACAAGGCGTGATGTTATGTTAATTTCACTCTCATAAACACAATCATTTGAGAAGAATCTCCCACGTACTACTGTGGTATAGTACCGATTGATATCACTGATAACAAGTACTTGTTATTTATCAATTTACTCTTATCAGTGACGGCCAGAAATGCGTATAGTGATGCGATTGAGGTATATTTTATCGGATTAGTGCGGATATGGGAGCTTTCAATTATGTCAAATTAAAAATACGCGGCCAAGTGCAAGTCGGACTCGCACACGAAGGGTTCCGCACCACCGTGAGATACACTACATTTTTTTCCCTTATTGGCACAGCTCCGCTCCGCTCCTCTCCGCTCTAGTGCACAGTCAGCATTAGTATCGAATCTAATTTAAAAAATCCGCACTTTTCCCATCACTACACTATTATCAATGAACAGTACAAACATCATTATTATTTCATATCGCACTTACAATAACACATTACTATTTCCGTTATCAGCTGCTATTCACCGTCAGTTATCAGTTACAGATATCATTATGTTGAATATCTAATTTTATATCACTGGGTGATAGATTTTATCTCATTTTGGTGATACTCTTATTCGGGCGAATTTCACCAATAAAACTAAACGCGATTAGCACATAAACCACGTTAAAAAGCTGTCAGTGTCATTATTTTCTTTGGAATACTGACAGTGACAGCTCTTGAAAACTGAGGCTCTGTGTCGCATAAGGTCGCAGCATTAGCGTCAGCGTACACCAAGACCAGAGGGCCTAGACAAGTGACAATCGCTTCGAAAGCGTTTCGTATTTCTACAACGACTTTCAACAGGATTGACATAAGCTTTTCGATAGCTTATGTCAGTCCTATACATTTTTGGCTTTTCCATCATCGTTATCGCTGATAGAATGTCACTTTGTCTAGAGCCTCAGAGCATTTTCTGGGACTACTGAAAAATGAATCCTATGACAATTCCAATTCCATACATTGCAAAATTAAATACACGTGCAACTTGATGCTCCATCATACTCGAGCTTGCAATTTTGCAATGTATGGAATTGTCATAAGATTCATTTTTCAGTAGTCTCAGAAAATGCTCTGCTCGTGGCGTGGGCATCATTGCCCCAAAGATTTAAATCACTAGGTAGCAGGCGGCGTTATGTATTATGTATTATTATATAAATAAATAAATAAATAAATATGCGTGAGTATATTATATGTATTTCTAAGAATCGAATTGAATTTAACGAATTTTAAATTCTGTCCAAATGTTTTTTTTTATGTCTGAATGACGATGCTATACTGGATAACTGACCTGTCTTAGCGTGATGCGCAGGCGCCGGCCGGTCGCCGTGCAGCAGAGGAACTCGCGCCTCGCCCACCGCCATCTTGCGACGTCACGTACTCACATCACTCTCAAGATCTGGAAAGAACAATAATTATAATTATTTTTTCCCACGAAAACTAAAACCTCACACAACTTGAAGTGTGTCAAATGAACAGCTTAATTAGAACATTACAAATATATATTATAGTTATATTAAAACTAAAACCCAGCTACGACAAAAAGTCAACTGAAAAGGTATAAACAAGAGACCACAGACAGACAAATTAAAAATCCGGAGTCACACGTAATCTGTTCGATTTATTTTTGCCCTAACACGTGTGACTCCGGATTTTTAATTTGTCTGTCTGTGTTGTCTTGTTTATACCTTTTCAATTGACTTTTTTGTCGTAGTTGGGTTTTATAACTTTTAGTGATCCCACCACCGAAACTAATTACTAATGTATCCTCATTTCTCTTTCCTACTCCATTTAATACGGTACGAACCCTCCGTGTGCGAGTTCGACTCACACTTGGCCGATAACAAAAGCGCTAAGTACCTACATTCAATGCAGCCGTCTTATATTATAAAATGTCGCAGCCGTCTATCGTCCCTTTCATTCGAAATTCGTTCAATTAATTAGCTACGTTTCAATTGAAATTGAATCGACCTTAATGGCGCATAACTGGGTATTCAGAGCATGTGTCTAAATCCTAACTTTAATATGTACCTATGTATTATAAATGCGACATTGAATGTTTGTTTGGTACACACGGCTACATCAAGCTATATACATTTTCAGTATAAGCTATGTATAGTTTGATGTGTAGCCGTGTGTACGCTTTCACGCTAAAACGGCTAAACGGATTTGGATGTTATTTGGCACAATAGGATACTTTTATCCCGATATTCCCACGGGATCGAGACTTACGCAGGTGAAACAGAGGGGCGCAGCTAGTTAATTATAAATTCCAGAATCAATGACGAACAACGATTATTTCCATGCGCCAATAATGTTAATTTGTTTTTTCTTTACTTTTTAAACAGCTCTATTTGCAAGCCAAATCGAAATTAAAAAAAAAAAATTGATAAGTTACCTCCTTGGTTGCGTGCGTGTGCATGTGTTGATGTAAAAAATCGTTCCATTTTTAAATCAGATACGACAAATATGGATTTTCATACAACAATTGCCGGTTGGGCGCTCGCATGTATTCGACCAGTACCACAATTTCGATTTATCACAAAGAAGGTTGTCCAAATTGGAGGTACTTATCTAAAAATTTTCGTGCTTTTTCTCAAACATGCTTGGATATTCGAATATATTTTTTTTTCTAAAGATTGCACATAATTACGTTTGTTTCTGCGCTTTTCTTCTTGCCTGTATTTATGTATATGTGTGCATGAATGGTTAAATAAATAAATAATTTGTGCCCCCAGACACCTTCAGAATTACGAACGTCATTGTCAAATGTCAAGTCAAATAAAAATGATAAACAATGTTTTATTATTGCAACGATAAGAGGCTTAGAGATAATTATGTCCGTTAAACTGGTTGTAAAGAGACGTGTCAGTCACTTTGGTACCGTTATCTAATGACCTACACTGATACAAGGATCCTCAGGCGCTCTGATGACCAACCTACTTATTTAGGCACCATTTGCATTGTTACTACCACCAAAATAGTAACAAAATTATGGACCTTAAAGTTTGAAATAAAGTTTTAAGATTTAAGCTTTGTTTTGTTTTAGTTTTGTTTTAGGTAAGTAGTTCTGTTTTAGTTTTGTTGCCCGCAACTTCGTCTGCGATCCAGAATGGAAAGTAGTTTATGTCCTTTCTGGGTTATGGTCTACCCATGTGCCGAATTTTATCCAAATCCGTTAAGCCGTTTTAGCGTGAAAGCGCAACAAACATACAAACCAACTCACTTTTACATCCTAACTAATAATAATAAATGCGAAAGCGAGTTTGTTTGTTTGTTTGTTACGCTTTCACGCTAACAAACTCACTTTCTCATTTTCGTTATTAGTTAGGGATAGGATAGTTAGGACTAGTTAAGATAGTATCATCGAAATATACATAGACAAGTCCAGGGGGCCTACTACCACCGTTTACAGCAGTATTATTTTAATATTACCTCAGTGTAGGAAAGAGATGAAGCTCTACAGGACGTATAGCTCCATCTCTTTCCCCCACTGAAGTAATATTAAAATAATACTGCTGTAAACGGTGGTGGTAGGCCCCCTGGTTCCCTCACGATGATGTCCAGTCTATCCTTCACCGATGTTAGTAGTGGCCAAGAAAAAACTCAGAAAGTATAATCTATATCTATACTAATATTATAAAGAGGAAAGATTTGATTGTTTGCATTGAATAGGCTCCGAAACTACTGAACCGATTTGAAAAATTCTTTCACCATTAGAAAGCTACATTCACCCTGAGTAACATAGGCTATAATTTATAAAGATTACACGCGGGCGAAGCCGCTGGCGGCAGCTAGTTAATTATATGTATACTTACCGCCTTACTAATAAACGTTGTATAGCGCCTGTATAGTTACACAACGCTTTGTCTTCTTCTTTCAAAAGTCAAATTATTTTTGAAAGAAGAAGGCAAAGCGTTGTGTAACTATACAGGCGATATACAAAGTTAATTAGTAAGGCGGTTAGTAGTTTATCTCTTTACTAAAGAAATAATAATAATACGAATTCTCGATTAAAACGACGCCTCTAGTTATTTTTATCAAAGTAGCGACAACAACAGCCCACGCTAGCAGCGCGATGCTTAAAACAGTGTTTGAACTGCTTGGAACTATTTGAGTGCGTTCATCGTTTATTTACATACCATTACTCTATTTTCTTTGCCTTTGTTGATTTATCTATGTTGTGGTCGGCTTCGAAATTGAACCATCACATGCCCACACCATGACAACCGATTTCCACAACAATTTTCAAGTCACATGGTTAATTTTTTTTCTTCAAAAAAAAAAAAGTGTAGTATAACTTTAATTTCGGAAGTCGTTGTCTTTGGTTTCGTCGGTGTCATCGTCCATGTAGATTAAGCTAGTCTAAGTGGGAAAAATACGTAATATTGAAGCTAACTCAAAAACTACGCAAGCAAAGTTAATAAAATTTATATGGGGATCACCTCTAAAATATGACCTACCAAACAAAGAAAAAAATAACAAAAAAAAATACAGACGAATTGATAACCTCCTCCATTTTTTGACGTCGGTTAAAAAAGAATCATCAAAATCAATTCATAATGCGGAGTAATCGCGCAACGAAAATACAAAAAAAGACATACAGAGGAATCGAGAACCTCCTCCTTTTTGAAGAAAATATGTCAACTACAAATCCAACTACATACATCTAATTATACGTGTTATCATTATCATATAACGTTATCACGCTATCACATTGTTGGCAGGTAGGAGGGCTCTACGCTATAATTGGCAATCAGTCCAGCTTTATAGCATTTAGATTGATGACCTTTTGTGTGGAAATATAATTAAATTGAAGACTAAACACGAAACACTTTGCTTACATCTCCTCCTTTCACTACCGGACCACTAGACGCGCTGCAGGGTGCCATCCGCACTTGGTTGATATACCGATATACCACATTTATTATGCGCACGGTACACGGGAACTCTCTGCCAGCGTCTGTGTTCCCCTCCACCTCAGAACAAATAATAAACCGGCCAAGTGCAAGTCGGACTCGCGCACGAAGGGTTCCATTATCTATAAAAACCGGCCAAGTACGAGTCAGACTCGCGCACAAAGGGTTCCGTACCATTATCTATAAAAACGGCAAAAAAATCACGTTTGTTGTATTAAATTAAAATAAAACAAATATTTAAGGGGGGCTCCCCCTTAAATATTTGTTTTATTTTAATTTAATTATTTATTTTTAAATTGAATATGTAACTAAATATTCTGTGAATATTTCAAGCGTAGACGCTGTTGTGGTTTTCAATATCGAGGAAAAAGGAGCAAAAAAAATCACGTTTGTTGTATGGGAGCCCCCTTAAATATTTATTTTATTCTGTTTTTTAGTATTTGTTGATAGAGCGGCAACAGAAATATAATCTGTGAAAATTTTTACTGTCTAACTATCACGGTTACACACAGCCTGGTGGCAGACGGACGGACAGCGGAGTCTTAGTAATAGGGTTCCGTTTTACCCTTTGGGTACGGAACCCTAACAACTAAGAAAGAGCAATACAGCGAAGCATGCCAAAACTTTAGCCGCTAAAACTCGACAGATATGGATTTTCATACAAACATTGACGGCCGGGCGCCCGCATGTAGGTATTAGACCAGTACCGCAATTTCGATTTGTCTCGAAGAAAGTTGTCATAATAATGTTCGAATTTGCAAACATGTTTCAGAAAAATAAGTATTCTGATAACCCCTACGATTATCTATTACAAGATATTAGTGCGTTATAATATTTTATAAGCCATAATCCATTTACAAACAGATTAAATTATATGATGATATAGGACAATAAACAACAGTAAGCACCCAATAATAATTTTACTATCGGGTCAACCACCAATCACTCAGCAGTTTTCAATGAAAGAAAGTACGTCAGCATACGCTCTGTATAAACTGGCATCAGTAATTAGTGTAGATGCTTTGCTCACCGCATACTACGGCTTGGTGGAGTGCATTTTAAGATATGGTGTTATCTTTTGGGGTAACTCGACTGACCGGGAACTAATATTTAAAACACAAAAGCGTTGCATTAGGTCAATGTTCAATCTGGCAACCAGTCAGAGTTGCAAGCCTTATTTTCAAAAATACAAAGTCTTGACATTGCCTTCATTATACATAATAGAAAATGCATTGTTCTTAAGGTCCAACCCTCATCTGTTTTCTCGCATGGCAGATCGATTTCCACGTAATAGACGTGACAATAGTCAAATTTGCCTACATCAGTATCGAACGTCACTTATGCGGAAAAGTGTCTTTTGCATGGCTCCAAAAATTTATAATAAACTACCTAAAAGCTGGAAGCAGTTAACTGACGTAGTGTTTAAAAAGAAAGTTATAAATTTTCTAGCAGATAAAGCATATTATAATTTAAATGAGTTTTTAGATGAGAGATTTTGACCATGTATTTACTAATTTATTATTTTTAATTTTCTAATATTATCATGACATTTTAAAATAATTAGACTGATTGACATTATAACTTATTTTATTAATATTTGCATGCCATTGTTTAAGGCAAACATGATGATCTGTTTTTATCTTTCCTTTTAACATCTCTTGCATGCTGACAATTTGTGTTGTAAGTATGTATTTTACTCATGTTTGAGCAAATAAATGATTTTATTTATTTATTTTATTAAAGAAAGAAAGAAAGAAATTTTATTTGCTCAAACATGTGTATACATACATAATTAAAATAACACATATATTCAAGATCTTAAATAAGGGGTGGCTCACGACATGTCTGCCATTTCTCATGGCGTGCAAATATCTTAGGTAGATACAATTATTATTATAGAACTTTTTTACTTTTATACACAGTTTGTCAAACTTATATTCAATCATTTCCAATATCCAATTATTTATTATTTATTTACTTTGAAATCCAATATTACAAATTACATTATTATCAATAACAATTTACACCACTTATAATATGCATTAAAATACTTATAATATATGCATATTTAAGGTCTCCACTACTACATGACCTTATTTACTGCAATGTTAGTTATATGTATTTATTTATAATAATCAATATTGGGCTAATACTTGTCAGTAGTTTATCTATCTAGTAACCCTACTGGTTATATCCATGGATGGACCGCCTCGTTGGTCTATTTGAGCAAAGGCCTCCCCCAAATCCTTTCAAGCATCATTTTCTAGGGCCACCATAATCCAACCCTTGCGGTATGCGTCTAGGTCGTCTCGCCACGGCTTCCTGGGCCAGCCTCGGCGGCGCCGTCCATCCTCAGTCACCCACCATGAGGAGACTGTTGCCCAGCGGTTACTATGCATGCAGCTGGCATACAGCACAAAGGAAGGAATTTTGAAAATTCATACCCTAGGGCGGGGAAAGTTTGTATGGAAGTGTTTCATTTTCGCCGATGCCGCGATGGGAAATGCTATTTTATAATTTTAAATTTTGTATTAGCCAGTCACGATTTATTCATAGATACACGTGTGTGTAGTTAATTTATTTTTAGCAGCAGTACGTGAGGTACGTTCAGACGAATGCTATTATGATGTAACAATTAATTGACAAAGCGACGTATAGTTATCAGACGACTTTGAACTACAAGTACACTTAAATTAAAATTTAAAAAACCCCCGACACAAAAAAAGCATCTCATAAACGGTTTCTTTTTTAACCGACTTTTTCAAAAAGGAGGAGGTTCTCAATTCGTCTGTTTTTTTTTTTGTATGTATGTTACGCGATTACTCCGCCAATTATGAATCGATTTTGATGATTCTTTTTTTGTTTGGTAGGTCATGCTTCAGAGGTGGTCCCATATAAATTTTATTTTTTGCTTGCGTAGTTTTTGAGTTAGCTTCAATAATTACGTATTTTTCCCACTTTGCGTATGTAGACGATATCTTAATCATCATTTACATAGCAGATAACGGTATACGAATTTGTGTGGGGTAGGTACCACAACTAAAAAGTGAAAAATAAAAGTTTTTATTATAGCTAAGAATACTCTCGTTCAAGTCACCTTAAAAAAAAAAACAAAAAAAACAAAATCGGTTCAGCCATTTGGCAGCTACGATGGCGCAGACAGACACACAAATACACACGTTAAACCCCTCTTTTCCGTCGGGGGTTAAAAACATGTTCAAACGTTGACTCTATAACATCACGCCTGTATTCCCCGAAGGGTTCAGCAGAGGTGCGTCTATAGTACAGACGCCAGCACATCAAGCTACTACAATCTGTCAAATTTCTTTAATAGATTTTCAACTTTATCGCTAAAGCATTAAGGTTCAAGGTTGATTGGGAAAATCTGACAGTTTCGGGTAGCTTGACCTGCAGGCGTCTGTACATCCACATTTCGCCAGTAATGTTTATGTCTCATGTAATAGTTCATTGCCATCTACCGGGCTCAAAGCCAAACTCCGGACTGAGAAATTCCTGGTAGAAAAACTTAATAAAGCTTTATCTGACATGCACGCGTAGCATGACCACCGCACCGTACCGTGGTTGCGTTTGCACTGGTGAAACATTTACAACAAGACATGTTGAAATCTCTAGTTCCTGTCAAAAACTGTATGGAACATTGACAAAAAATAGAGATTTCAACATGTTTTGTCGTAAATGTTTCGCTAGTGCAAACGCACGGTCAGAAACGGGTTTTGTCGAAGGAAGAATAGACAAAAATGACAGATAAACAGTCACAATCTATCATTTTGTTTATTCTTCCGTCGACAAAACCCGTTTCTACGTGATCATGCTAAGCGTGGGGAATTGAACCCAGGACATCAAGTACAGCAGTAGCACTTGGGACCACGAGACCAACGAGGCAGTCTTATCTCTAGATAACATTTGGTAATATTATCTTCCACACAGTTTCTTTGGTCTTCCCCTACTCTTAATAGTTATATATTTACCGCCTTACTAATAAACGTTGTATAATAGCTCCTGTATAGTTACACAATGCTTTGTCTTCTTCTTTCAAAAGTCAAATTTCTTTTGAAAGAAGAAGACAAAACGTTGTGTAACTATACAGGCACTATACAACGTTTATTAGTAAGGCGGTTATACTAAAAACTTTACATAAATACGTAGTATTATAATATCTGTGCATAAGGCTTTTTAATTTTAGAAGTAAACCATTCATATAAATAACTAGCTGCTCCCCGCGGTTTCAGCTGCATACGTCTCGAATCCTAGGGAATATCGGGATAAAAAGTATCCTATGTCCCAATTGAGGTCATGGTCTACCCATGTGCAAAATTTCATCCAAATCTGTTCAGCCATTTCAGCATGAAAGCGTAATGTTTGGGATTGGAATAGGAGTAGGGCATAGGATACTTTTTATCCCGATATTCCCACGGGATCGAGACTTACGCGGATGAAACCACGGGGCGCAGCTAGTTACAAATATTAGTTAGGATAAAAAAAAACAAGTAATAAAAACTAAAACCCAACTACGACTTAAAAGGTACAAACAAGACACCACAGACAGACAAATTAAAAATCCAGAGTCACACGTGTTAGAGCATAAATCGAACAGATTACGTGTGACTCCGGATTTTTTATTAAAAAAAATTTTTGATAAATGAGCATAAGTATTAAGTAATTACTAATTATTAATCATGCTATACTTCAAGTATTTATTCCATACCTTACATAGTATTACTAGATACGTAAATCTTAGTATGTGGTTTTGCAGTTTACTTAAATCTAAGATTTTGGGTTACAGTTATGGACCCCGTCACGGGTGACGGTCTCCTCGTGCATTTATATGCAAAATGTCTATGACATTATGAGATAGCAATCTAAACCATTAATAAAATATGTGGAATTGTTTACATTACTTTTGTAATTCATGTATTTATGTATTCATATTTATATTCAAGAATGAATCGACATCACTCACTGTGAAAGTCACTCATTGTTTTATAATGAACTCAAGGGGTCACTGCTCCAACCGTGGTTCACATTTATTCCTAAATCCGGCCAAGAGCGAGTCGGACTCGCGCACGAAGGGTTCCCTACCATTATCTATAAAAACGGCAAAAAAAATCACGTTTGTTGTATGGGAGCCCCCCCTTAAATATTTGTTTTATTTTAATTTAATTATTTATTTTTAAAGTGAATATGTAACTAAACATTCTGTGAATATTTCAAGCATCTACCTATTGTCGTTTTCAATATCGAGCAAAAACGAGCAAAGAAAAAAAAAATACACATTTGTTGTATGGAAGCCCCCATAAATATTTATTTTATTCTGGTTTTTAGTTGTTGTCATAGCGCAACAGATATACATCATCTGTGAAAATGTCAAATGTCTAGCTATCACGGTTCATGAGATACAGCCTGGTGACAGACTGACGGACAGACAGCGGAGCCTTAGTAATAGGGTCCCGTTTTACCCTATGGGTACGGAACCCTAAAAAAACCAACAATCAGAGTCTTGTTTCGATAACCTTCACACTTTAGATTAGAGAGCAGATAGTGACAAAAAAATGTTTTTATTTTTACCCGACTACGGCGAAGAAAAAAGGAGGGTTATGATTTTGACCGGTATGTATGTATGTATGTATGTATGTATGTATGTATGTATGTATGTTCATCTGTTCCCTCCTATCTTCCAAACCACTTATCACAATTTGACAAATGAGGTATCGTTAGAAGCGTCGTGATTGTCCGCTGGTTATAGGCTATGTGAAGTCACATTAAATTAAAAATGGCGCCCTCTAGAGGACACAAAGTGAGGAACTTAAAAAAAAATATGGTTTAATCGTACCATGTTGGGTATCAAATGAAAGGGCTTAATGAGCACATTTCATAAATATATATATTATAACCCCAAAAGAATAAAAAAAAAAAACAAGTAATATAAAAACTAAAACCCAACTACGACTTAAAAGGTATAAACAAGACACCACAGACAGACAAATTAAAAATCCGGAGTCACACGTAATCTGTTCAATTTATGCCCTAACACGTGTGACTCCGGATTTTTACCCGACTACGGCGAAGAAAAAAGGAGGGTTATGATTTTGACCGGTATGTATGTATGTATGTATGTATGTATGTATGTATGTATGTTCATCTGTTCCCTCCTATCTTCCAAACCACTTATCACAATTTGACAAATGAGGTATCGTTAGAAGCGTCGTGATTGTCCGCTGGTTATAGGCTATGTGAAGTCACATTAAATTAAAAATGGCGCCCTCTAGAGGACATAAAGTGAGGAACTTAAAAAAAAAAATGGTTTAATCGTACCATGTTTGGTATCAAATGAAAGGGCTTAATGAGCACATTTCATAAATATATATATTATAACCCCAAAAGAATTAAAAAAAAATCAAGTAAGTAATAAAAACTAAAACCCAACTACGACTTAAAGGTATAACAAGTAATATAAAAACTAAAACCCAACTACGACTTAAAAGGTATAAACAAGACACCACAGACATACAAATTAAAAATCCGGAGTCACACGTAATCTGTTCGATTTATGCCCTAACACGTGTGACTCTGGATCAAACTCAAACTCAAACTCAAAGCATTTATTTCAATTAAACCATTTGCAGGCACTTTTGAATTGTCAAAGAATCGGTCAGTTAGTCAAAAAGTTGAAGCTAGATGGATGTTTAATTTGTCTGTCTGTGGTGTCTTGTTTATACCTTTTAAGTCGTAGTTGGGTTTTAGTTTTTATTACTTACTTGATTTTTTTTAATTTGTCTGTCTGTGGTGTCTTGTTTATACCTTTTAAGTCGTAGTTGGGTTTTAGTTTTTATATTACTTGTTTTTTTTAGTAATAACGAATTGCGCCCTACAGTTTCACCCGCTTAAGTCTCGATCCCATGGAAATATCGGATTAAAAAGTATCCTATGTCCTAACCCAGGTCATGGTCTACCCATGTGCCAAATTTCATTCAAATCCATTCAGCATATAAGCGTAACAAACAAACATAGAAAAAATCAAATCTTTTGTCTTTTTTATTATTGTTAGGTAGTTAGATAGGTAACGAAGCTAAGAATAACAGATAAGTCTGTCAAACATGATAATTTTTGAGTTGTTATCATAGAACTAAGTTCCAATTGACCGTGATACAGCTAAAAATACTATTGTTACGTTTATCATGACATTAAACAATCATCAAATAAAGTTATATCATTTTATGTATTACACAACTAACAACCCGCCTCTACTTCGCGCGGTTTTTACGACATTACATGACATAACATCAAGATTTTTTACTTATTATAATATGTAAGTTTAATATTTGTGTATTATTCACATAAACTTCTGAAATAAATTCTCTAAATGAGGGTGAAAAGCAGTAGTTTAGAAGAACAACGCGGTCCCACAGACGCGACAAGCCACTTTTATTTAAAATATACTCTATGTTTATAATCTTGTATAGATTTGAAGAATTGCGCAATTTTAAATTACGAACACATCGCGATATTACGTCACAAGAACCAGTTTTTAATGTTTACAAACTTGAAATCGGGCAAGGGTAACTTAAACAATTGGACTTATTATGTTTTGAATGTTTGAATAACATCACTCTCAATAGTTCAAAGTCTACGATGTAACCTTGAGATGATTATTTTAGGGCTAACGAGCGATAAACGAGGTCTATGATCTAAAAATAGATGCATAGGGAATGTTCATAGCAACGATACACACAAAACTTACCCAGAAAAATGATTTCAACACGCCACCGAGATTTCCGCAAAAAATTAACTTTTTCTAAAACTATCACAATAAGGTACACTGTGAAGAGGTGGTTTTCCAAGTTAAGGATATGATTTGAACAGTTTCGACACTAGGACAGTTCGTTGTTAAGTCAATAATATTATTTTACAAAGAAAATTGTGAAAAACACTGCACGTAATAATCGGCACTTCACAACTCGCTCAGTCAGCTGTCAAAAGTAAAATGACAATTGATTGACACTTATGACCATTGACTTTACTTATGACAAACAGCTGACAAGCTGAGCAATGACAGGGGCGCGTGGGGATCACGCACTGGATTCAAAATTCTACTATTTTTTACCCGACTAGGAAGAAAAAAGGAGGGTTATGATTTTGACCGGTATGTATGTATGTATGTTCATCTGTTCCCTCCTATCTTCCAAACCACTTATCACAATTTGACAAATGAGGTATCGTTAGAAGCGTCGTGATTGTCCGCTGGTTATAGGCTATGTGAAGTCACATTAAATTAAAAATGGCGCCCTCTAGAGGACATAAAGTTAGGAACTAAAAAAAAAATATGCTTTAATCGTACCATGTTGGGTATCAAATGAAAGAGCTTAATGAGCACATTTCTAAAATATATATATTATAATCCCAAAAGAATAAAAAAAAAATATCAAAATCAAATTAAAAATCCGGAGTCACACGTATTATAATAAATCGAACAGATTACGTGTGACTCCGGATTTTTAATTTGTCTATCTGTGGTGTCTTGTTTATACCTTTTAAGTTGTAGTTGGGTTTTAGTTTTTATTACTTGATTTTTTTTTATTTATATCAGCAGCTTTTTTATTTTTGAAATTTGAATGCGCTTATCTCTGGAACTACTTGGATTCGATATAGCCCACTTAGGGAAGTCTATAGGCTATTTAGTATCATGCTAGGACACTTAGTAGCCGAGCAAAAACAAAAAATAAAAGTCAGAAAGCACGCTCAGATAAAACGAAGTAATGGCATGGGCAGGGGATAAGATGCGACTTGGGGGGGATGCGGGTTGGGGGAACAGGAAATTTCACGCGGTTACGAGCGGAACCCAGTTTGAAATAAATGCTTTGAATTTGAGTTTGGTTATGTTTGCTTTATTATTATAAAATAGCTTCCACTCGCGGCTTCGCCCACGTGGTATGTCGATAAAAGTAGCCTATGTCCTTTCTCAGGTTCTAGACTATCTGTGTACCAAATTTCATTTATATCAGTTCAGTAGTTTGGGCGTGAAAGCGCGACAGACAGTTACTTTCGCATTTATAATATTAGTAAGGATAAGGATAACACGTATACTCAGAGTATGCAGGTTCTTCAGCGAAGGCGTAAACATTATTCCACTAAAATCTTACCAGACTGATCTCACGCATGTAAGAACATGTTCTTGTTACCTAGAAATTGGTATAAAGTGCTACAAGGGTTTTTTGGGGCTCGAATGACATTGAAAAGATGGCAGCGTTAGCTCAGATTTTGGCCACGCACTAAAAGAACCTTGTTTAACTTTACTTCCAAACTGTTGAGGGAATGTTAGAGTCCGCAGAGTTTAATGATAAACGTTAGTTGAACAAACTAAGAAAAGAAAACAACCACATTGTTAAAAAGGTGTTTATTCAAAATATAATAATAATATGCGTTATAATAATACATTTAATTTAATTCACACGCAAAATATTATAACCCAAACAACTAGCGAAAACTACCTGATTACCACAACGGTAACTGGCAACACTACACACGAGTGCTCAAACAAAAACCAACTTTAACTTGTACGCCATAAAGTCTACAATCATTTAGCACCATGCACACATACATTGTAAATTTTTAGGATAGGCGAGTAATATTTTTATTTTTACATATAATGGTACCTATTCTCCTAAACTACTGTACTATACTTATAATATTTCTATGGCTTCTCAGGGCATAATTTCAAGTATTTATTGTTAGCAAGCAAGGTCAGATATTTATGGAATGATTTTTATTGAGAAAAGTATTCTTTTAAGTTGTTTTGTGCAATAATTTCTACTATTCTAAAGTGGGTGACAGACATGCGTACTTAAAGTACGCGGTCTTTAAATTCGCGACCTTACTCGGCTCGCCGTCGGTGACACACGGGAAGCTTGCTCATAATTTCATTATCAAATTGGCTCGCGACTCGCGGCTCGCGGCGATGACAGGCGGGCGAGTAAGCTCGCCGAGCCTTATGTACGCGAACTTGCTCACAATGTCTATCACCCCTTTTAGTTTGTTAACAAACAAAACCTTATTGCAAAAATTTAATTCAGCGACAATGGTGCCGATTCTCTTGTACACCGAACTAAACTAACTAAACTATCACTAAAATTCCTTACTTTTTACTATGAGAATCTTAGAGCTATTCTGCCAACAAAAATCTCTAAATTTAAAAATTATTTTGACAGAACTAAAATCGAATTTGACAATCGCGACTGCACTTGGTACCTACTTGTTTGCCTACCACGTGATTTTTTTTGAGCCGGAGAGGCGCGCAATGTGGCCGTCTCGACGTATTTTTATATGGAATTTTTCACTTTTTGGCAGAAAACAAAAAAATTAAATTACCAACATGTTAAGTATTACGGCTTTGCGGGTTGCAAAGGGGGTCAAAATTTTCAAAGTTAGAGGATTTTAGATATAGAACAAAAATTTTGGTTAAAACGTCAAATTCAGAATAGCATTTTCACTAAATTAAAACTCAGTGCCATCTTAGTGCTGTCAAACTAAATTATAGTTAAGTTGTGTCACTTTAGTCTATTTTCAGAATAGGAAATCGTCGTTTGACAGGAATAAACAAAATTTTAGTGATTTTTAGTTTAGTTTAGAGAATTTGTGACAAGAGAATCGGCACCAATAGAGACTAATTTAATAGAGCGGTCTCAGAGACGTCACTTATCGTCTGTTTTTTAATCTCGTAGACTACACTCGCGACAATCTAAGAAGTCCGTTTTGACGTTTCGTTCTCGTACTTGTAATAAAACGTTATGCCTTGAGAATCAGTTTTAAGCAATGTAGATAAGTCGTCGATTACAAACTCTCTAAGTATGTTTAATCGATATGTCTCGAGAATCAGTATATAAGAAACTTTTTTTTTTTTTCATCGCTACACAAAGGATTTTTATAGCTATCAAAACGGACTTCTTAGATTGTCGCGAGTCTAATTTGACAGATGCAAATGTCAAACTCCAAATTTAAAAAACAAACGTAATCACTTGAAATATCAAATTAGTCTGCGAGATTAAAGAACATACTAAGAAATTTCATCATATCAGCGTCTACTTGCACATTAAAGTTAATGATTTTTACGGACCGCGTGGATTGTTGCCCAGTAACTGTTGTGGATGTCAGATAGGCAGGTCTCGATATAATATACTGGTATTCATCTGCATCCGGATAGACTGGAAGCCAACCTCAACATAGTTGGGAAAAGGCAAGCAGATTGATATATTGATATTTCTAAGTAACGTCTCAAATAATTTAGTATTAAACCGTGATGGGACCGTATTATGAAGTGTTAAGAGCGTTTATTCTGAAAGTTGGCAACGTCGCAAATAACTGTCAAATATTTACCTGTTTTGATTATTTTGGCAATATTACTGTATGGAACTATGAAATATGGCTAGAAAACTGTCTAAAATATTGATTATGAATTATTGCAATAAATAATATCAATAAATAATATGTAAGTTGGAAATAAATAAGTAAATAAAATAATATCGTAACACCGAATATTTAGTTTTAGTTGTAAAAAAGGGATTTGGAAACTTTCCAAATGCCTTTTTTACACCTAAAACCGGGTACGACTTAAATTCAATGTTATAATTGCAATTCATGATCAGTATTTTAGCAGTTTTCTAGCCATATTTCATATTTCCATACAGTAATATTGCCAAATTAATCAACACAGCGAAATATTTGACATCTATTTGCGACGTTGCCCATTTTCAGAATAAACGCTCTTAAAGCCATCCCTGTTCTATGAAAAAGAGATGGTGCTATCCGTCCTGTATAGCTCCATCTCAACAATCATGGTTCCAAAACGTTATAACACGGCCTAGTAGTATTTAATCGCTGAGTTCCAGATCCGAGTCTGAGTCGGGTCGGCCACGGATGGTCTTCTTGCTCTGAATCTGAAGCATGCGGGCTTTGCGCGCGTCTTCGGGCGGGACCAGCAGGTCGCCGTTATATTCGATCACTTCGGACCTGGAAGGAGATAGGAATTACCTTAGATTGTATGGCCTAGAAATAAAACCGGCCAAGTGCGTGTAGGACTCGCGCACGAAGGGTTCCGTACTATCTATCTATATTTATACAAATTAATCCCTATTTCCCTTGGTCACGCCAACACGCATGAACGGCTGAACGGATTTGGATGAAATTTGGCACAGGGGATGACCTGGAATAGGACATAGGATACTTTCTATCCCGATATTCCCACGGGATCGAGACTTACGCGGGTGAAACCACGGGCAGCAGCTAGTTATCTATAAAAATGGCAAAAAAATCATGTCTGTTGTATGGGAGCCCCCTTAAATATTTAATTTAACTGTCTAACTATCACGGTTCATGAGATACAGTCTGGTGACAGACGGACAGACAAACAGACAGACGGACGGACAGCGGAGTCTTAGTAATAGGGTCCCGTTTTACCCTTTGGGTACGGAACCCTAAAAAACCAACGTTTATAAGGAAAATAAAACCTGTGCGAGGCTGCTATCTTAGCATAATGCTACGATACTTGAGAAAAAATAAATAAACTAGCTGCGCCCCGCGGTTTCACCCGCGTAAATCTCGATCCCGTGGAAATATCGGGATAAAAGTATCCTATTTGTTAATCCAGGTTATAAACTATCTGTTTGCTAAATTTCACCCAAATCCATTCAGCCATTTTTACGTGAAAGAGTAACAAACATCCATCCATCCATACTTACAAACTTTCGCGTTTATAATATTAGTTACATTAGATACAGCAGCACTTTTTACATACCTAGCTATCCGCCACTCCAGCATCTCGGTGGAGAAGTCGTCGCGGTTGCCGACGTCGGTGAAGCCCACGACGAAGTCCTTCGTCTTGTTCTCCTTCACGAGCCCTATGGTGGGGATCACGCGGATCTTCAGGCGACCTGAAACACACATACGTTACAACAATCTAGCTAAATTTTCCCAACTATGTTGATATCAGCTTCCAGTCTAACCGGCTGCAGCTGAATACCAGTATTTTACAGCTTATCTGACCTCCACAACCCAGTTACTGTTATCAGTATCATGTTACCCAGTAACTGGGTTGTAAAACTTTGACAAGCAGTCTTACCAATGAGTAAGACTGCTAATGAATAAGTCTGACAAGCAGTCTTACCAATGAGTAAGATTGCTTGACTATTCTTCAAGAGTCATAAACACCCTGTAAGAAATCGATACATCTTCAGGATGACGATTGACCAATTGCAAACCAGAACGCGACGAGAGCTGGACGCAAACCAATAGCAAGCAGGTTACTAAATATATCTGCGTCTATTGTATTTTATAATGGACTAGCTGCGCCCCGTGGTTTCACCCGCGTAAGTCTCGATCTCGTGGGAATATCGGGATAAAAAGTATCCTATGTGTTAATCCAGGTTATAAACTATCTGTTTGCCAAACATCCGAATCCATTCAGTAGTTTTTACGTGAAAGAGTAACAAACATCCATCCATACTTACAAACTTTCGCGTTTATAATATTAGTAGGATAGTAGGACTAACCGGTGAGAAACGGAGCCCTCTCAACGTCCAGTTTCACGAACCGGGTCTCCACATGCTTCTTGGCCAGCAGTTTGAGATGCATGTCCACGATCTTGCAGCGAGGAGTGTCGTTCTTGTAGAAGTGACAGACCACGTTGTCACTCTTGTTGCAGATGGCGAAGAACTCCTTCTCACCGTCTATCTCTGTGTAATCACCGTGACCCTGGAATGACATAAAATATAGTTATCTACACTAATATTATAAAGAGGAAAGATTTGTATTTTTGTGTGTATGTTTCTAATGAATGAACTCAAAAACTACTGCGCAGATTTCAAAAATTCTTTCACCATTATAAAGCTACATTCACCCTGAGTAACATAGGCTCTATTTTATAAAGATAACACGCGGGCGAAGCCGCTGGCGGCAGCTAGTCCTTACATATAATAAAAAAAGTCCTCCGCCGCGTCTGTCTGTCGTCCTATTCGCGATAAACTCAAAAACTACTGCACCGATTTTCATTATTAACGTAAAAGTTTGTGACGATACAAGCAATACAACTGCTTATGTTCATATGCCAAATGTCATGGTTTCATGAAATAGTCATTCAATACACTTACATGAACTTAGAGAGTTGTTTTGCTGATTCTAATGTTTATAATTCTGTAAATCCATATTTGTTACGGTCGCAAATCCTATTTAGATCAACATACAACCTGATACTGACCGGCAAATTGCAAAAAAACGTAAGAATATTTGAATTTCGCGGGCTACTCTGAAACTTTCGCCTTAAATACTGCTAAAATCTAACTAATATTATAAACGCGAAAGTTTGTAAGTATGGATGGATGGATAGATGTTTCTTACTCTTTCACGTAAAAACTACTGCAAAACCGCGGGGCGCAGCTAGTAATATTTATAACTAGCTGCGCCCCGCGGTTTCACCCGCGTAAGTCTCGATCCCGTGGGAATATACGGATAAAAAGTATCCTATGTGTTAATCCAGGTTATAAACTATCTGTTTGCCAAATTTCATCCAAATCCATTCAGTAGTTTTTACATGAAAGAGTAACAAACATCCATCCATCCATCCATCCATACTTACAAACTTTCGCGTTTATAATATTAGTTAGAAGTAAGATAGTACTCACATTAGCCAACCACTCCTGCTTAGACTTGGCTCTCTTCTTCATCTCAGCGATGCGCTGTTGTCTGATCGCTTCCAGGTCACTTGTGTCCATGGTCTCTAATCTGTTGGAAAGTAATTTTTAACCGACTTCTTCAAAAAGGAGGAGGTTCTCAATTCATCTGTTTTTTTTTTGTGTATGTTACGCGATTACTTCGCCAATTATGAATCGATTTTGATGATTCTTTTTTTGTTTGGTAGGTCTTACTTCAGAGGTCAGGTTACATAGCAGATAACGGTATACGAATTTGTGTGGGGTAGGTATCACAACTAAAAAGTGAAAAATAAAAACTTTTTGCAAAAACAAAAACAACCGATTTCCAAAAAAACACTGCAAAGTGAATAACCCTCCTTTTTCTTCGCCGTAGTCGGGTAAAAATAACTTTAATTTCGGAAGTTGGTGGCAAAAAAAAAAATCTAAAGCAAAGGCACTGACTTCCGAAATTAAAGTTCTTTTTGGTAGGACTTTACTTTAACATCCATCGATTTAAGGGGTGGGAGTGGGGGGGGAGGGAGGGGGGGGGTGTACAACACCCCCTGTGAAGGAAAAGTTGCGGAGCCCCCCCCTTTTTGAGATATGATTTTTTTAATATTCTAACCTAACTTTCGAATTTTCTTGTATTGACATCGATTTAAAGGTCGGAATAGGTACGAGGTGACTAATAAAATGAAAGGGGAAGTAGCAGCCCCTCCCCCAGCCCCCTCCCCCTCCCTTGAATACGATTTAAAGAATTTTCAAGATTTAAATAAAAATAACAACCTAAACTTACCATGTCGGATTCACCCCAAAAGGAGTTTCAAGGGAAGCACTGTACTATGTGGCGTAGTCGACGGAGCCCCGCTTCGCGGGGCTCCTACTTCTGGGTGGTTTATAAAAAAAATAACCACGAAGAGGATGGCGGGGTCTTTCAGACCCCGCCATCCTC
Organism: Lithophane socia; assembly: GCA_947522985.1. NCBI lineage: Eukaryota > Metazoa > Arthropoda > Insecta > Lepidoptera > Noctuidae > Lithophane > Lithophane socia. Next base: position 466,665 of record OX383281.1, on the reverse strand, counting down.
TTCTAACCTAACCTGTCCGAGTCGGGGTGCCCCAAGTCCCGAGCTCGCTTCGCTCGCTCTTGCATCATAAGTTCTTATTGCCTTTTTAAATAAGTCGAGGTGTGTCGAGACTTGGGGCACCCCGACTCGGACAGGTTAGGTTCGATGGGGATGGCGGGGTCTGTTCGCTCGCTTCGCTCGCTCACTAGACCCCGCCATCCCCATCTAGAACCTAACCTGTCCGAGCCGGGGTGCCCCAAGTCCAACTACAAAAAAACTGTCAAAGAATAGCCTTCTAACCTAACCTACTATATCAGATCCACCCTAGAAGGATAAAGGATAATATATTTATATTATACCCAATCATACAATTTTGAAGAAGTCTTATGTAACAACTGAAGCCTGGGCGCCTGCGCCTGAGCAGTATTAATGTTCTGTGCGCCTGAGTGGCTATGTGAAGTGACAATACCTGACTTTACTGACAATGACAACACAAAATGGTTTCGTTTTACGTTTGGTTTCACATATCGCCAATAGTCGGTAAATTAGTATAAGTGTTAATTTAATAGCACTAATCTAAATCAGTGAAATAAATATCATATAATGAAATATGCATCAAAAGTATCTAAATCACTAATTATACGTATTTATTTCATAATTAATATGAAGTAAAACATTTTAATGCGTTGACCTTCCTTAAAACGAAACGTTCAAGGCGAGACAAAATGTCAAAAGTGTCAAAATATTGCTCTAATTTTACGATTTTGTTTTATTTTTTTCTCGTAAACTATTTATCTCCGCAACTTAAAACTTTACGTGGAGGCTTCTAATAACATGATCTTTCTGTAAAAAAAATATGGACTCCCAACTCGATGGATGTTAAAGTAAAGCTTAGCCTTCTTTTTTACTTTTTTAGTGTATTTTTTGGAAGTGGGTGTTTTTTTTTTTTGTAAAAAGTTTTTATTTATTTTATTAATGCAATGCAATTAAATAAAAGATCTGTCTGACTGACAATTATTCAAAAGTGCCAGTAAATGGTTCATTTGAAATAGATGCTTTGAGTTTGAGAAGAAACATTATAGAGTTTAAAAATTTGGCTGTCATAGAAATCTGTACCTTTCAATCTCGCTGTCCAGCTGCTTCTCCATATTGGAGGCCACTTGATGGAGTAACTGATCCATGGTTGAAAGCTTTTTTCTGAAAATATAATGATAGAACTTGTGACTTGTGTTTATTTTTTTTCTGTTTTTACTATTTTAATGAGTACAACAAAACATAATTATACTAGAATAGGAATAATAATCATCTCTGGAATTCGTTAAGTTTTCCAGTTTTCCGACCAAAATTTTTTTTAAAGGCAACAAATCTACATATTTTTTCTCTATTTCTCCATGTTTACGTACTTACTGTAAATAAAGTGTTGACAAATACAACAAAATTACTTCAAACTCATATGAATCACTTGCAATAACTGGAAAAGTAGTAAATACTTCCTCGAATTTAGGCCAAGCGGAGGCGAAGGGAATTCTATATTTGGTCACAAAACTACAAAACTCGTTTGTTTCTCGGGTTTTATTCAATAACTCCCACCAAAACTATCCCACAAAGGAGTTTATTCATACCCGTTATCCTTTATAAACAGCCAATACGTCTCGTAAAGATGTCAGATGTAAACTAATTTTGTATACGATGACCTCACGGCGCAAAACACATGTTGATCGATCTAACAATATCACAAAAACTTACCTATTTCCGCCTTAAAAGAAACTTGGACTATGTAATGACAATGTTAAATTTTGTATCAAAACAGTTTTGAATAGGATATATCGTCAATAAACCAATAAAAAACGATTTTTTCTGAACTTAGCACAGGCACCGCTATTTTGTTCACAAAAAAATTGACAATGACAAGTACTGATCAGAGTTGCCAATGCCTATTTTCCAGATTCCTCAAAATCATTGGTGAAAATCCCCGAATTCGGGAAGAGCAAAATCTGCACAAAATTATTTCATAATATAAACTCATGTCTATAGTAAAATATCAACAATATTTCTTAGTAACAACCTAGAACAAAACACAATGCCCTACAGGGCCCTACAGGGTCCATAATGATCTAAATTATATAGTTACCACCTAAGTACACATTATGGTAAAGCAATAAAGATATTGAGTATTGAATATTCGAATATAATATCACGCAGCTACATTATGGCAGGGGTTTCCCCCGAAGATTTATTGAGATTGATGTAAAGTTGCCATAAAAAATATAAATTTAGACTGGAATTTACCGGATGACATCATTTGAGTATGTAGTAGAATGAAGTTTGTAATTGATAATATTGGTTTGGATTGGTATTTTAAAATTCCCACATAATCCCCGCATAGTGCTTCTCCCCACAAAACCCGCAATCGTTTTGAGATTCCCCGCAGTTTGGGGAAATCCCCACAAATTGGCAACCCTGGTACTGACAACTGTTTTGACAGATGTTCAATGTTGCCTACATATTGATAGTGCTGCCTAGAATTGGCTCAAAAATAAGAAACAAACAGGGAAGAAACAGGTCGATTTTGGTTTGTTGTAACTGACACTTCATAGTCATTGATATCAGGACGTGCTCGCTCTTAATTTACCGTAATCAAAGAGGCTTGGTTACTACCAACCATCGCGCAATAGCGCTTGACAAAAGTCCACGTCGACTTGCTGTTTATTTTTACTGAAAAAATAATTCAGCAAATTCAGCTGCCAATGTTACTAAACTTACCAGTAGATTTACCTGACATAGCGCTCGCTGGCTTCTGGCAAAAGCATGAGGTTGGTGAGATAGCCCGCGAAATTTAAATTTTCTTGTGTTTTTGCAATTTGTAGCTATAATGGTGCTGCAATTCGTTGCCGACGTGGGCATCGCGCCGTGTGAATACAGGGACATAGTGCCATCGCACCGGAAGACGTAGCGTAGCGATGACTTGGGGCCAAGTCTACTAATTTACAAACGTGTCAGTGGTCTCGCAATGATGAGTTTTTGACAGATTTTGTATGGCATATCTAGACTTGACCCCCTGGTGAAGGCCACAGGAATCCGCTGGATGCCAGAAGCACAGAACAGGACGCAGTGGCGATGCTTAGGAGATAGCCCAGATGCAGCAATGGACGTCTTTCGGCTGAAATTATGTCCAACTCCTGTGATATCGGGGCAGATGACATTTTATTTGAAGATTTTTAATCAGCCGACCCCGAACAATCTGTTTCCTTTTGACAGTTCAATAACATTACCTTTGAGTAGCTAAATTTTTTGAACAAATGATGTAATGGATTAGTAATATCCTTCAAAATGATTCAGATTATGATTGATCGTGGGTTACGCAATTAAGACGAACTTCGGTTGACAAAAAAAAAACAGAAATATCACAAAAATCATCATTTATTTGTTACATCATAGATTTTAATTACAGTCGTTTAAACTATAGCTTATTGTTTATGTTACATTACTTCAGTCATATTTCAACTCTTGCACATTGAGCGATACATTTACATAGTGCCCATGCGTATCATGCTCATGCATAATTTACACGGAGTTAGCAACGATTACTTACTACTTGCCTCTTACATTACGTGCTGAATCAGTAAAAAAGTGACGTCTGATATCTTCTTTAGGGCCTGTTTCACAATGTTTGCAAAACCACTTGTCATAGAATAAATTCAAGAATTGAACACAATTTGTATGACATAGGTGCCGATTCTGTTGTTCACAAACTAAACTAAATTTAACTTCTGTGCATCTTTTTCTTTCTATTTCATTAAGAAAAGGACAGAAGATAAATTTTAGTTTAGTCCTGTCAAATTAATCAGCGCCTGTCACTACTCCATACAAGTCTATAAGTGATTACAAACTTGCCTATTAAAATTATTTCAATTTACGTCAGGCGTTGATTTAATTTGACAGGACTAAACTAAAATGTATCTTCTGTCCTTTTCTTAATGAAATAGAAAGAAAAAGAAGGATTGAACAATTTAGTTTGTGAACAATAGAATCGGCACCATTATCTGCCAAGTAGTTCACTTAGCGTCAGCGCACATCAAGAGCAGAGCATTTTCTGAGACCACTGAAAAAATAATCTTATGAGAATTCCATACATTGCAAAATTAAATACACGGCGGTCACTAGCCACAACACTAATCCTACTGACGTATAGAAACTCACGGCTTTGAATGGCAGTCCGTGACAGAAGTCGTGCGTTCAACGCACCTCTACCGTCTATAATACTTAAACAAAACACAGATTCAGACTGAAGAGAGGAAGCTTTGAGGCTGCGGGCACGAAACCAGCCGCGAGGAGTGGTAGCAGGCGCAGTCGCAGCCCTAGATTTTGGGAAGAGGAGGAGGTCATCATTGGTGCCGAGGAATATTTTTAGGGAAATGGTTTGTTGAATAAGTACTGTAAAAACTTTTTCACCTTCTAATGATGCAGACTTTTTTGAATAACTGAACCTCTTTTAAACATTTCTCACAGTTGGTCGAAGTAAATGTGGTAAATGTTTTTGTATATGCCCATCGGGGTAACTGTGGTTCAAGTACCTACAGTTTGGTTAATAAAGTACGTAAATTATTCAGTCACTCGACAGCTTGAATGATTTTGGGGGGTCATGACCAGGACCGCGCCTGAGTGGTGGCCTAGCGAAGCGGTGGCGATGGAACAATTTTGTACCGTCGCAACCGCCCCACACATAATACCAGAACGTGGACGGACCATGCTTCTTCAGAGGCTCAAAAGACATCAGTGTGTACACATGAACTTGTTCACACACGTCCGTGTTCACACCAACGACGGAGCGTCAGTGCCCGCCCTGTGTGTGCCACGGCGCTGTCAAGTTCCGGGCACGGCCTTGATGTGTGGATAAACCTTCACAAAGCCCAACTTTCGATTTACCATATTAACGACCGCGTATGGTAGGTAACTTACGAGATGATAATGAAAAGTACCTGCTACACGGTCGCCAATCGCGTCCCGACAGCGGTGACCTTGGTGGTTTACAACCGTGTAGATGATGGTTTACTACCAAATTTGAAACAGATAATATCTACGGTATCGCACAAAAAGCGCACTTATTAAATAAGCTAAAATCTAATATCGCTTGGCAGATCAATTTTATATAAAACTAGATTATAACTAATACGCGGCGTACAATATTAATTACAGTTACATCTTTTAGGCTGAATGGCTGACAAAATGCCGTAGAATGATCTCTAAGACCACAATCAAAAAAAAAGTTTACATTACAATTTAAAAAAAGTATAAAATTAAGCTCTGGCCGTACCAACCCCGCGTCCTAACCAAAAACGACTATCGCGCGAGAACGCGATCGTTTGTACGCATTTTGAGAGACCAACGCGGCTTGGTTGTTGTTTGGACTATATCATAATTATAGAAAAGAGCGCGAAGGTCGCTTTTAGTTAGGACGCGGCCTGAGGCGAATCCCACATAGGACGCCACCGCGCGCTTCGATTGCTTTAATGATTAAGAGACCACGCGACTATTCATGCCAGATTGAACACCTCCATACAAGCCAATTGACACAATCGGCGCGTGCGGATTTCAGCCTACATCCCTCAGATTCGCCTGTTTGGTTTAGGACCTTACATTACAACTCAAATTTCCTCCGATCCCTTTCAAGTACAAAATTTAAGGCAGTTCGTTACACATTACACAATTCAACCACTAGTTTGCACTGCTTTATAAATCCTTAACCTAGACTCCGATAGAGCTGCTAAAACACTATTCCCATTTATTTGCACGGAACACACGTCTAAAGCAGGCTCGGCAGCCGGTAGTGACATTGTCCTGGAACCGTCTAACCCGTGAAGGTACAGTGTCGCATCACTTTCAGAATGGGCGGCCACCCAAGAAGCACCCGGGGTCCTACAGAACGTCGCTTTCGACATTACTGAAGTACGCGCCGATCCGTTAATCACATAATCTACGACAATTTCCGCTCCTCCCCTCACTGTCGGTATCAACGAACAGACAGTTAACTTCGAACGCTCTGAACCCTTTGGCCGCATGGAAATTAAAGCTTTCTGAGATTCGGTGTCGTAGCACATAGACAAGAACGCGCCGTTAACAGGGAATGCTTTAGGAACCCACTGGCCAGTTTTAGTTTCCCATAACCAGCAGGAATTTAGCTGGCAAGATAGGAGACCATATTCCGTTGAGCAGACAGACACGACGGGTGACATGTCCCCCGTGCCTGATAAGGTGCGTAGACTTGTCGATGGGTTCCTAAAGTCGTATTGGTGTATCATACCACCAACTCCACCAGTGTAAAACTCATTGGTCCTGTGGTGATCCCAAGCACATGACCATAAAGGGAATCCTGCGTTTACAGTCACATTTGGAATGCCTCTCTCCACGATTCTGGCAGTGCTGTCTAAACCTACACTTAGAAGCAAGTCACTGGGCTGAGAGTAAGTAATATCCCTGATTGGTTTAGGATGTAGATGCACAAATTGTCCTAAAGTGTAGTCTACACAACTGACTTTCCTGATACCGTAACCAGGAAACAAGTAGTTGGCACTTTTCTGCGAGACATAAAGTTCATAAGTCCTGCAGTTATAAGTAAGCACTCTACAACCTCCATCTTTGCAAATTTCCAAGTTTTTTTCGAGAGCGAAACGCCAGGACTTTCTTTCTACCTGTTGCTTAGTCGCTTGGGACTTTGATATTGTTTTTTTTAAGTCTTCTAGTTCCGCAGCTAAAGCGCGTTGAGTAATTTTAGCTGACTGTAAATTTAATTCTGTTCGGCTCTTTTCGGCGTGTAATACATCTACTAGTTTCTGTAGTCTCGTCATCTCGGACGTGTCTGCTGCTATTAACCGTCTTGCGTAAATGAACCTTAAGTCTTTGAGTGAAGCTTTACTTTTGCATGTAGGACACGATCTGTCTTTGGCTGCTTGCGCCTTCAACCATCGTTCAACGCACTCAGATCCGAATAGATGGCCGCATTTAAGAGCTACTAATCTATGGTTACCGGAGTTACCCCAAATATCGAGGCAGATGGGACAAGTCTCACCGTCTAAATCTTCATTTCTCTCTGGGGAGTTGATTTTCCTGACTTTAGCGGGAGGTTCTTCGACTATTTCGGTGTCAACCTGTACGTGGCTTTCCGGTAACGATTGGTTAGACTCCTCACTCGCTGAAGAAACCGTATTGCTAGTACTGTCCTCATTTTGGACGACAGGTTCACGTTCTACAACATCTCTGATTCTATTCTCTGCTGTCTCTACTATCCTCTCAATACGCAGATAAGTGTTATCAATGGCAATGGTTAGCCTCTCGCGAGCTTCGCGCAGGCGGTCGATATCGCTGTAACGTATTTGAGGAGTTCGGTACGTACCAATATCGTCGTCACTTTGTGTGTACGTGTCGGAGGATTGGCTGGAACTGGGTTCATTCAACTGCTGATGCGTAGGTTCAGGGATCTCAATGTTTCTGTCAGCCAGAGGCACGGTTACCAGAATGCTGGGGCTGCTCCGATCAAGGCTGGCACGGTCAGTGGGGCTGCTCCGGTCAGGGCTGCCCCGATCAGTGGGGCTGCTCCTGTCAGAGCTGCCCCGGTCAGTGGAACTGCTCCAGTCAGTTGAAGAGCTACTCATCGTAACTCATCTGGGAACTGCAAGGAAAACCTGTGATGAATCCAAGGGTTAGGCAGAGGTGTAATAGTACACCCACATTTCGTCATTAAATTAAATCCCATGTAATCATGCATTACATGATGCGAGCATATTGCTGAGAAATTCCTGGTGGAAAAACTCAATAAAGTGCCTGCTGCACGGTCGCCAACCGCGACCCGACTGTGGTGACCTTGGTGGTTTATAACCGTGTAGATGATGGTTTTCTACCTGAAACAACTCTGCTGGTCACCATCCTAGGTCACCTCTGTCGGGGTGCGGCTGGCAACCGTGTAGCAGGTACTTAACACTTTGCCCGACCTGAGAATCGAACCCAGAGCCACATGCTCAGCAGTAGCGCTTATACCCAAAAGTGAATAATACACTTTATACCCAAGTCCGCACAGACTTATAATAAGGCGTTTTTTACCGTATAATAAAAAACCGGCCAAGTGCATGTTGAACCACGCACAATGAAGGTAGGTAGTTGGGATGAATTTATCCGACAAACTTAACATTGTAGTTGAAAAACTTATTTTTGCAACTGTAAATTTAAGTTGGTTGATTATTACTAGGTAACTTGTGGAGGTAGTTTTCCTTTTAATTTCGTTACATACACTACTGCCGCTAATTTTTTCACATATCCAAAACCAACCATGTAGCTCGACTCTAACTCTAAAAAAATTTCGCAAATCTAATTTCGCAAACAGATCCCTGAATTCAAAAATGGTTTTCGCAAACTCACTTTTAAACAACCTTTCCAACGATACACTGCTCTTCTACGAAATTGTAGCTTTAGCTCACATTTGCACAGGCTCTTTTAACGTTAGACCCTTGCAAGGAACGGAAAGACAACATGGTAATAATATTAGAACTTTTCATGATATCTTATACATATGCTCTTTCAGTATTCAGGGATTTTAGAAGCTATTAGTACGGAACTTACCAAACACATAATCACAAGTGTGAATAATAAAAAATAATAATAACAGATGCTTAATGTTATTAAAACATCTAACTGACGTCTGCGAGTTGGCTTCAAGATTCAAGTCCATACATATTCGGTTTGATAAGTATTATTTTTACATTGTCCGTTTTACTAAGACTAATAACTTTTTATGCTATAGTAGAAACAATGACTAGTTTAAATAATAATATAATGACTGGAATAAACTACTGCTTCTATCTGAACCTACCTTTATATTTTTGTTGAGCATAATTTGGGCAAAAATTTGAGAAATTATAACTTAAGGAAACATAAGATTTCATTTGAACAAATTCCAAGTGAAATTCATGAGGTTTCCGATAAATAATTAATGAAAAATACGTTTATTTGAGTAAATATAGTTATCAGCTGATAAAAGTGGGTACAACCTACGCGCGCTTAGTACTTGTACAGAAGGAATCTGACCATGTGAAATTTCTATAACCTATTTTAACTGCCTAATAAACGAAACAATAAATTAATTCAACGATTACAAACATAATGTTACTTACCTAAACAAGTGCAAAAAGCTTCTGAAGTAGAATACACCGCCATGCGATTCCGTTCTGTTTTTTATCAAAACTGTCAAATTCAAACACATAAATGCTAAATCATTAAATTTCTAAATAAACCTAGCCTTGATTTAAGATTAAACAACTAAGTTTAACGATTTGCACAAGAGAAATGTTGAAAACATCGATCGGTCACAATCGGTCGAGAAATTCAATCAAGAACAAAACACAAGAAAACAAGCCATCGCCAAGCTTCTGTCATTGGTTCTGTGCATAGACTACTTGGTTCTGTCAATGACTAATAAAATGATTTATAAGTCAATGGGTTCTGTGCAGTATCTGTGGTTTCTACTTTCTACTGATTCTGTCAGTTCTTTTTTTAATAATCGGATACACATCACTTCTGAAGATATAAACGAAGATAAAATTGCCACTTGCTCACTTCAGATGTCGCTACTAACCAGCGTCTAAGAATTTGACAGCTAGGTGTCACTATCCATTTGTCATTACAAAATGTATGGACATTTTGTAAAATTAGCAGCAGTAACTGCAAAATACGGGGACACATGTCATGTATTTTGCCAAAGATGTTTAAAAGACGAAAACTGTGGAAGAAAGCTGTCCGAAAAAACATTGGAAACTCGTTATTTCGTCGAGACTATGTGCTATTCTTTTGAAAAAGAATAGAATAGATAGAAAAACTTATAAAATGTTCATAATTTATTGACTTTTCCACTAAAGCTACTTTTTTACCAGTGTATTACACAAACAGCAGAGCTCTCGTACCGAAAACACCAGCCGAGAGAGATAATGTATACCAAGGTCGTTTATCTCTTTCTAGCATTAGAGATAGCAGTACTTTACTTTAGCGGTTAAAATAAATCTAAAAGCTAAAAATATTTATGTTACTATTTTACTTGTATTTGGTGAAATATTATGTACTCATGTTCATTTTTATCTTTTGGCAATTGTTAAAATGGGACAAACGCCTCGGTTTGTCTATTACTCTTGGCCCATTTTGCCTCGGCTAAGATAGCTCAAAAGTAAACCTAGTCGAACACTTTTCATTTTTATTATACGATTTTTGGAGAGCTCTGTCCTGTTTGTATAATAAGTCCATGCCTTAGCTCGCCTTTTAAAAGAACTTTGTTTCAAAAATACTATAAAAGTAAACCCGTTTCAACGGAAGAATAGACAAAATGATAGATAAATAAATAAAAACAATCACAATCTGTCATTTTGTCTATACTTCTGTCGAAAAAACCCATAACCCGGTTATTCGGTGGCTAATTAGTCTGTGTTCGGTGGCCATGCTACGCGTGGGCCTTTTCCTATTTCTCTAACTATTTTTGTACATACTTTTCAGCTCATAAAACTTGTTCAAGTAATCGTATCCGAACGCAAAAGTGTAACTTTCGAAACTCATTACATTATCATCTGTGAAAGAAAGGGGGTTTGCATAAGCCCTGCTGATTGGTTAAATGGTTAAATATGTCAAATATTAGACCAATCATATTCGTATAAAATGTTTTAACCAATAGGGTTGCGTAAAGTACAGTTGGTAATGTGATGTATTTATTTATGCTCCTGTCAGTTGGTAACAGTGACAAAATTGCAGTGGAACGGGGTGGCGTAGCGGATTGCGCCCGATCCCGTTTTTAACATTTTTCACATACGACGAGCTTGATCCGTGACTTATTTGTGTAAAATAATTATAAGTCGATAGTGATAAGTATTTCGAGTGCGCGATACAACACAATGGACGCCGCATGAGCTGTGTAATAGTGTCTAACAAGTTGGTCGTCGATGTTGATAATGGCGTCCAGGACCGAATAAAATCAAAATGTTTGTGTGAAAACGTGAAATAATCGGAGGAAGCTGCTGTGATGTGTTTAATTGTTGGTCAGTACATTGTGCATACATTTTAAATTCCGTATTTCTTGCGGAAATCTATCGATTATTGTGTTTTTGGACGAACACAAAGTTAGGTCCTGAAAGTAAAAAAAAATAGGTCATGAATATGTTTTTGACTTTGATTGCGGAGTTGTAAAGGCAGTATGTAGGTCGTAGAGCGCGCGTGTTAGTCAATTTCTGCGGTATTTCGCTCTGGGCGAGCTATGTTGACATTTTACAGAATCATGTCGCAAGGCAAGTCAGTATCTGGGTCAGGCAGTTTGGGGTCAAATGCGCGCGCAGTGAGCCAGTGACGTCAGGCCTCCCCTTGCCACCCCCAAGCACATTTCACTTTCTGTGTACACGAAAATGTAAAATATGTGGAAGCTAGGTCATGCAAGAAAAGAGGCTGCATAGGAACCCTGTGTCAGGTATTTTTAGTCTCTATTTGTTTATGGTCGATATTTTTAGTGCAATGGGTCATTGGCCCCGTTTTTTTACATCATTTGGGTATGTGCATAGTTTATTTATTTTATTATCTTTCTAATAATGATTAATGTTCTAATCTTTCTTTGCTCTCAGACTGCTATAAGCAAAATGAATGGTTAACCATAACTATCAGTTATTTAAATATTATCAGACATTTCTAGTTACACAAATATAACAAAGTTCACTAGAATATCTACAGTCAAAGAAAATAAAGACAATACAATAGGTACTAACAGATTTAGATGAACAGAATAATTAAAATTTCAGTATTCCAACAAAAAGGAGACAAATTAAATAAATATTATGGAATTATGGTAGTTAATTTTTTTTCAATTGGATCAACCAGCCAGCACTTTCTAATAGGAATATCTGGTCATAGATATTATATTAATTTGATTTAAAAAAAAAGACTGCCCCTAAGATGACCCACTGACCAAGAATTCACTGGGCTGGTGAATATGAACAAGGATATTTAAACATTATTTAAAAAGTTGTTGTGTGTAAAATTAGAGTTATCTAAAGAATGGATGGATGGAATGTATGAAAGATGTTGAATGAAGAAGACATACTGCGACTATTAATAAATTAGATTATGAGCAGGAGGGCTAATCATTCTTGCCCATTCTTCTCCATACGAAACCTACCTTTTGGAAGAGGCAACTAGTAGTAGTAGTTAATCAGGTCTATTTCTGTGTTTTTGACATTCAAAATTGCCTTTCATGTGCCTAATAGAAATAAATAATTTGACTTTGAATACAAATCAAATCAAATGTTTATTTCCTAGAAATCTATTGTTTTGGTACAGGTAACATCTTCTAAGTGTCATTGTATTCTGCCTGCAAGCAAGCATGCAAATATACAAATTATGTATAAATATTATACAAATTTTCAATTTTTATGTTCCCTAATTTCCTTAATACTATAGAAACAACACATGAAGCTATTTTGTCAATTTTGTCATAGACACATTATCCTCTAACAATTTTAATTTGTTTGGTAAGTTATTATCTAAACTATCTACACTAATATTTTAAAGAGGAAACATTTGTATTTTTGTTGTGTATGTTTGTAATGAATAAACTAAAAAACTACTGAGCCAATTTCAAAAATTCTTTCACCATTAGAAAGCTACATTCACCCTGAGTAACACAGGCTATAATTTATAAAGATTACACGCGGGCGAAGCTGCTGGCGGCAGCTAGTAATTTATTAAACTCACAATAAACACATTTTTCTTTCTTCTATATCTTTATGACAGGGTGGTTGATACAGTAGGAGCCGAGTAAAAGAAAAAACTCAGAAAGAACGGTAAACGAGAACGAAGTTAAACCGCATGCGGGGATGCGATGCGTCACGTAATTGCACGCGGAGGAAGTCCCTGACAGAAAATAGTATTTCAATAAAAATGGTGTATTTTCCAAGCAGTGTTTACAAGGTGGGACTATAAACAGAATTTGGAAAAAAATCAAGTAACAAAAACTAAAACCCAACTACGACTTAAAAGGTATAAACAAGACACCACAGACAGACAAATTAAAAATCCGGAGTCACACGTGTTAGGGCATAAATTGAACAGATTACGTGTGACTCCGGATTTTTATTTGTCTGTCTGTGGTGTCTTGTTTATACCTTTTAAGTCGTAGTTGGGTTTTAGTTTTTGTTACTTGATTTTTTTTTTAGTTCTTTTGGGGTCATAATATATATATATTTGAAATGTGCTTATTAAGCCCTTTCATTTGATACCCAACATGGTACGATTAAACCATTTTTTTTTTTTAGTTCCTCACTTTATGTCCTCTAGAGGGCGCCATTTTTAATTTAATGTGACTTCACATAGCCTATAACCAGCGGACAATCACGACGCTTATAACGATACCTCATTTGTCAAATTGTGATAAGTGGTTTGGAAGATAGGAGGGAACAGATGAACATACATACATACATACATACATACATACATACATACATACATACATACCGGTCAAAATCATAACCCTCCTTTTTTCTTCGCCGTAGTCGGGTAAAAATACACTAGTTTTGAATTTTCCCATTTGTAAGAAAAAGTTTTCTCATAATATTTACTTAAGTACACTTCATATCAATGATAAAAGATAAGGCCAGTGTTAAAAATCTGTGTTATTACTGATAATGTTAAAAGTAGCGCTCTGTTGAATCCTGTGTTTTATGTGTTTAGCTGACATTTTTGTAAAAAAAACTCAACCATACATAGTACTATCGCGAAAACCCATAACTAACCACTTTCAAAACAAAATCCCGCACACAAGATGACCACATAGGTTACCGCCCGGATTCTATAGCGGTCAAGTGCTGCTAGCAGGAATGGTCCTTATGGTGGTTAGTTATGGCTTTCCACGATAGTAACTTATGTGTGAAAGTGTCCATACAAAATGTATGGTGAGTGATATTGATAATGTATCGTCACACTGTTTTCCCTGAAGAACCCTTCAGGGAAAACAGTGTAGCCATAAGGTGTACAATTGTACATATAGTACACTCACCCACTCAGGAGTGACTTTGCAGAAATCCATTATAAAATACAATAGAAGTAGATATATTTGGTAACCTATTCTGCTTAACTATTCCTCAAGAGTCATAAAAAACCCTGTAAGAAATCGACACGTGTTTCACCTCTCAACGAGGCTATAGGGCGATGTTTGTTACTCTTTCACGTAAATACTACTGAATGGATTTGGATGAAATTTGGCAAACAGATAGTTTATAACCTGGATTAACACATAGGATACTTTTTATCCCGATATTCTGACGGGATCGAAACTTACGCGGGTGAAACCGCGGGGCGCAGCTAGTTGTAGATATTTCGTTAGCAATTTGGAATATCAACATTTTATTTTAGGGTTCTAAGTTCTAAATGTCAAGCACTTACACAATGTACACAAGGCTACACATCAAGCTATACATTTCCAGTTTAAGCTGACCTCGAATTGAACGGAAATCCTATACAATGCGAGATCAGCATAAACTGGATATGTATAGCTTGACTAGCTTCCGCTCGCGGCTTTGCCCGCGTGGTATGTCGATAAAGAGTAGCCTATGTCCTTCCGCGGGATGCCATCTATCTCGATGCCAAACTTTATCGAAATCGTTCAGTGGTTTATGCGTGAAAAGGTAACATACAGACAGACAGAGTTACTTTCGAATTTATAATATTAGTATGGATGTGTAGCCGTGTGTACTACCAAAGTATTATCAGTACAAATATTGAATTTCTTTGACATATTTTTCGTCCTTCCTAATAATTTGCCCCAGATTTTCGAGGCAATGCACATTATCACCAAACTCAGATCACAGATATTATAATACTACGCTCAGATTATAGATAAACAATCTAATAAAAATCATAAACCTCCTTTTTGCTTCGCCGTAGTCGGTTAACAAGTAAATATTTTCATGACGTCAATCAACTCCTTTTTAACCGACTTCTTCAAAAAGGAGGAGCTTCTCAATTCGTCTGTTTTTAACAAAATGTATGTTACGCGTTTACTCCGCCAATTAGGAATCGATTTTGATGATTCTTTTTTTGTTTGGTAGGTCATGCTTCAGAGGTGGTCTCATATAAATTGTATTAATTTTGCTTGCGTAGTTTTTGAGTTAGCTTCAATAATTAAATTACGTATTTTTCCACTTTGCGTATGTAGACGATATCTTAGTCTTCATTTACATAGCAGACAACGGTATACGAATTTGTGTGGGTTAGATACCACAACTAAAAAGTGAAAAAATGTAGTAATAAAAACTAAAACCCAACTACGACTTAAAAGGTATAAACAAGACACCACAGACAGACAAATTAAAAATCCGGAGTCACACGTGTTAGGGCATAAATCGAACAGAGTACGTGTGACTCCGGATTGTTAATTTGTCTGTCTGTGGTGTCTTGTTTATACCTTTTAAGTCGTAGTTGGGTTTTAGTTTTTACCCGACTACGGCGAAGAAAAAGGAGGGTTATGATTTTGACCGGTATGTATGTATGTATGTATGTATGTATATATGTATGTATGTATGTATGTTCATCTGTTCCCTCCTATCATCCAAACCACTTATCACAATTTGACAAATGAGGTATCGTTAGAAGCGTCGTGATTGTCCTCTGGTTATAGGCTATGTGAAGTCACATTAAATTAAAAATGGCGCCCTCTAGAGGACATAAAGTGAGGAACTTAAAAAAAAATATGGTTTAATCGTACCATGTTAGGTATCAAATGAAAGGGCTTAATGAGCACATTTCAAAAATATATATATTATAACCCCAAAAGAATTTTAAAAAAATCAAGTAATAAAAACTAAAACCCCACTACGACTTAAAAGGTTTAAACAAGACACCACAGACCGACAAATTAAAAATCCGGAGTCACACGTAATCTGTTCGATTTATGCCCTAACACGTGTGACTCCGGATTTTTAATTTGTCTGTCTGTGGTGTCTTGTTTAAACCTTTTAAGTCGTAGTGGGGTTTTAGTTTTTATTACTTGATTTTTTTTATTACTACATTTTTTTAAATTCTTTTGGGGTTATAATATATATATTTTTGAAATGTGCTCATTAAGGCCTTTCATTTGATACCCAACATGGTACGATTAAACCATTTTTTTTTTTAAGTTCCTCACTTTATGTCCTCTAGAGGGCGCCATTTTTAATTTAATGTGACTTCACATAGCCTATAACCAGCGGACAATCACGACGCTTCTAACGATACTTCATTTGTCAAATTATGATAAGTGGTTTGGAAGATAGGAGGGAACAGATGAACATACATACATACATACATACATACATACATACATACCGGTCAAAATCATAACCCTCCTTTTTTCTTCGCCGTAGTCGGGTAAAAATAAAAACTTTTTACCAAAAAAAAAACAACCGACCTCACAAAATAAGTCGGTTGTGTTTTTTTTTTGGTAAAAAGATTTTCCTTCCCTAATGTACTAGGGAAAGTAGGGGTCTACGATCTATCTATGCTATAGAAAGATTGGTATTGGTGCCGATTCCCTTTTTCACAAACTAAACTAAATTTAAGTTCAGTGCATCTTTTTACCCGACTACGGCGAAGAAAAAAGGAGGGTTATGATTTTGACCGGTATGTATGTATGTATGTATGTATGTATGTATGTATGTATGTATGTATGTTCATCTGTTCCCTCCTATCTTCCAAACCACTTATCACAATTTGACAAATGAGGTATCGTTAGAAGCGTCGTGACTGTCCGCTGGTTATAGGCTATGTGAAGTCACATTAAATTAAAAATGGCGCCCTCAAGAGGACATAAAGTGGGGAACTTAAAAAAAAAAATGGTTTAATCGTACCATGTTGGGTATCAAATGAAAGGGCTTAATGAGCACATTTCAAAAATATATATATTATAACCCCAAAAGAATTTAAAAAAAAATCAAGTAATAAAACTAAAACCCAACTACGACTTAAAAGGTTTAAACAAGACACCACAGACAGACAAATTAAAAATCCGGAGTCACACGTAATCTGTTCGATTTATGCCCTAACACGTGTGACTCCGGATTTTTAATTTGTCTGTCTGTGGTGTCTTGTTTAAACCTTTTAAGTCGTAGTTGGGTTTTAGTTTTATTACTTGATTTTTTTTCTTTCTATTTCATTAAGAAAAGGACAGAAGATAAATTTTAGTTTAGTCCTGTCAAATCTGTCACTACTCCCTATAATTTTAGACGTGATTAAAAACTTGCCTACTAAAATTACGTCAATTTACGTCAGGTGCAGATTAATTTGACAGGACTAAATTAAAATTTGTCTTCTCTCCTTTTCTTAATGAAATAGAAAGAAAAAGATGCACTGAACTTAAATTTAGTTTAGTTTGTGAACAACAGAATCGGCACCATTGTGACACGTCGCGCCTGTGCGGGCCATGAATATCGTGTTGTTTGCACTTGATGTTGATGTGTTGTTTACCTCTAGATGTTTTAAATATTCGATGTTTTCCTTAAATCTTCATTTAATTTTAGGAATACCTATGTAAGACAGTTATATAACTAAATGTTAGCAGGAAAACACCTCAACGTCTAGGTATTAATTTAGTACAATGTCAAACGGCCGCCGCACCGGGCCCGGCGCAAACCAGAGGGGCAGTTCCCGTATTTTTTAACCTCCTTCAAATAGGAGGAGGTACTCAATTCGTCTGAAAGTTTTTTTTACCCGACTACGGCGAAGCAAAAAGGAGGGTTATGATTTTGACCGGTATGTATGTATGTATGTATGTATGTATGTATGTATGTATGTATGTATGTTCATCTGTTCCCTCCTATCTTCCAAACCACTTATCACAATTTGACAAATGAGGTATCGTTAGAAGCGTCGTGATTGTCCGCTGGTTATAGGCTATGTGAAGTCACACTAAATTAAAAATGGCGCCCTCTAGAGGACATAAAGTGAGGAACTTAAAAAAAAAAATGGTTTAATCGTACCATGTTGGGTATCAAATGAAAGGGCTTAATGAGCACATTTCAAAAATATATATATTATAACCCCAAAAGAATTTTAAAAAAAATCAAGTAACAAAAACTAAAACCCAACTACGACTTAAAAGGTATAAACAAGACACCACAGACAGACAAATTAAAAATCCGGAGTCACACGTTATCTGTTCGATTTATGCCCTAACACGTGTGACTCCGGATTTTTAATTTGTCTGTCTGTGGTGTCTTGTTTATACCTTTTAAGTCGTAGTTGGGTTTTAGTTTTTGTTACTTGATTTTTTTTACTTTTACGATTATTCCGCCAATTATGAATTGATTTTGATGTTTTATTTTTTTGGTAGATCATGCTGCAGAGGTGGTTCCATATAAATCTTTGCTTGCGTAGTTTCTGAGTTAGCTTCAATATTACGAAGCGGTGTTCCAGGAACCGCAGTAATACTCATGTCTTCTTCCCATGGGGGTAGGCAGAAATTACCGAACGCGACCCTCTAAAATCCTTACATACTCCTTTTGTTCGTTTACGTTCATACATCTGGCCATACAAGCACGCCGGTTGCGAGTACTACGCACCTGACTTGTCTGAATGCTACGGCTACACTTCGCGTTATCGCGAACTTTTCTTCGTGCGCTCTCTCTCGCACACCCCTCGATGTCTCGCTAAGCAACAGAGAGCCCACGAAGAAAAGTTCGCGATAACGCGAAGTCTAGTCTAAGTTCAAGTAAACGGCGTAAACTCATTGGGGTCTGAAATGGCAATGGGCGTTCCTCAAGGCTCGATATTAGGTCCATTCCTCTTTTTAGTTTATATTAATGATTTACCCCAATTACTTCTAAATCAACCGAAGATGGTGTTATTTGCAGATGACACATAATTGATTTTTAAAATAAATCGACGTTCACAAAATTTTGACGACGTGAATAGCTCTATTCTTCAGGTACAAGATTGGTTTACGGTAAATAATTTGGTACTAAATGAAAAAAAAACCAAATGCATTCGATTTAAATTACCTAATGTTAGAAGTAGCGAATGTGACATCATATTGAATGGAGAAAAACTGGAGTTTATTAATCAAACAGTTTTCTTGGGAATCACGCTAGACGAGAAATTACAATGGGGACCTCATATAAAATCTCTTGCGGGGCGGTTAAGCTCGGCCGCTTATGCTGTTAGAAAGATAAGACAGTTAACAGATGTAGAAACCGCGCGTTTGGTCTATTTCAGTTACTTCCACAGCATTATGTCGTATGGCATTTTACTGTGGGGTCGGGCTGCTGATATTGAATCCATTTTTATTTTGCAAAAAAGAGCTGTCAGAGCCATTTATAATCTATGTCACCGCGAATCTCTCAAGGAACTATTTAAAAAGATTAATATCATGACGGTACCTTGCCAATTCATTTATGAGAATATTATGTATGTAAGAAAAAATTTAAATCTTTTTAATAAAATAAGTGATAGACATAATTTTAATACTAGAAATAAAGATAAAATAGATCAACCATTTTTCAGATTAGCTAAAGTACAAACATCTTTTATGGGGTACTGCGTTAAATGCTATAACAAAATACCTTGTGATATATTGCAATTAAATGAAAGAAAATTTAAAACTCATATAAAAAGTACACTTTGTAAACAAGCTTATTACAAATTAGAGGATTATATCCAAGATAAGAATGCTTGGAAACATGCTGGTCTTGCTCCATAGGACGATTTAGTGTCTGGACAAAATCAAACTGATAGCTAATTTAGTTTTTTTTATTTATTATTTGTATGTACTACTTGTAACAATGTTAGGACTATTGTAATATCGTATACTTTTACAATCTTTGTAAATATGTGAGCACCATGTATCTGGTAATTAATTTATTCATTATTGCTCCATTTATAATTCTTTTTACCTTTTGTGCTACAGTTATCTTATTATAGGTGCATCGTCTTCACATATAATTATATAATTAATGTATACAAAATATTGTAAAACATTTTTAAAAGAGTAACGGTGGAGTTTCTTGCCCATTCTTCTCCATACGAAAACTACCTTTTGGAAGGGGCAACTAGAATCAATTCTATTTCTTTGTTTGACGTTCAAAAGTGCCATATTATGTGCCTATTTGAAATAAATTATTTGACTTTGACTTTGACTTTGACTCTAGCCCCAGCAGAAGAACATCAGCAATAAGGTCACTAATACCTACTAGGGCGTCCCTCCCCGGCGTAATCTTGACTCCTGTGAAAATCAAGCGCTAAACGATCAGAACTTCAGAAGACACGAGTTTGTAATGTATGTTGTGTTGTATTACAGACGGTGCGGGCGCTTGCATAGCGCGGTGATGGCGGTGGCGGGCGCCCCATGAGCCGGCTGCTGTGCTGTCTGTGTGAGCGCCGAGCCGACATGGGCGCCGCGCTCTCGCATCCTCAGGTAAGCAGGTTCATCCGCAAGTCAGCAGTTTGTCCTGACTGCTACGAAATAAAGGAACTAAGTGCTTGACCAGCCGGGCAGAGCGGTTTAGGGAGAGGCGCGGGTGCGGGAACGCGCGCCATGTGCCTGTCCTCAGTCGAGGGCGGCTTCGTTCTGCAATCAGCTCGAACTAATTTGAGATCCCCTGCTCCCGCGCGGATTCTTTTTCGTCCGCGCACTCACTGTGGCCACTTGTATGAACGAGATATAGCGTGAGTTGCCCGCGCTACGCCACTCGCCGCGCCCGCCTGCCTACTATGGACACTCAAATGAAGTTCATAATGTTTGAGAATAGGCTGGCCAAGCACTCATAGTCAAACTGTTACCTGTTATCATGTGCTTGCGGTCTTACATTTGAATATCGCCACTCATGGGGACCCAGGGAAGATAGGCCTCCTACAATGTGTTCCTAAGACCTGGTGGAGGTCGCGGGAATCCGCTGAATGCGGCAAGCCTCGACAGGTCCCAAGACTGGTTTATGTGGCGATAGTTGGGAGGCAGTCCAGCAGTCGACGTCTTTCGGCTGTATGATTAGGAAGATTCCTGGAGCCTCTTCATTATCATCATCATTTCAGCCGAAAGACGTCCATTGCTGGACATAGGCCTCCCCCAAGGCATTTAATGCACCCCAAATGCTGTATTTTTAGTTGTGTGACATACTGGAAAAAGTATGTTCTTAAGTTGTTCTGAGGGCCTACACAAGTGACAATCGCTTTCAAAGCATTTCGTGTTTCTACAACGACTTTCAACAAGATTGACATAAGCTTTTCGATGGCTTATGTCAGTCCGATACATTTTTCCATCATCGTTATCGCTGATAGAATGTCTAGTCACTTTGTCTAGGGCCTCAGTGGTATCTGTAAATCTTGAATTTGCATATTTTGTTACCAGGAGGGCGAGGCGTGCGACGGCGCCGGCGTGGCGGCCGCGCCTCCCACCATGGCAGATGTCATACGGTGAGTTACCACACCTGGGCCCTACCACCACCGCTTACAGCAGTATTATTTTACTTCAGTGTAGGAAAGAGATGAAGCTCTACAGGACGTATAGCTCCATCTCTTTCCCCCACGAAGTAAGATTAAAATAATACTGCTGTAAACGGTGTTGGTAGGCCCCCTGAACCTCTTGTCAGATGAATGAAACTGGCTTCTGAACGCTACTTCGTCTGAGCGAAGTTTCTTGTTTTAAGGCCCTACCTTCCCTCAAATTGCTTAGCATGATTCTCCGTTTGCCGAAAATACTGCAGCATTAATTTTGAAATAAATATATGTTAAAGTTGAGCATTGATGCTAGGTCCTATGTTTGGCCTTACCTAATAACACTGTAATTCGAAAATATTGTAAAAGCCAATTATTTTTAAAAGAGTAACCATGGAGTTTCTTGCCGGCTCTTCTCCATAGGAAACGACCAATTGGAACCGTGCACCTAGCTTCTGACGTTTCATAAGTGCCCATGTAGGTTTATGTGAAATAAAATGTTTTGATTTTGGCGAGAACACGATTACATAAAATTTTCTCTATAGAAAAAAAAACTAAAGTAACCTCTAAACCAAACTATAAACAGCTGGTATTAAAAAATACTTCAAATTAGATCATGAAACTTTGCATACTAACTGAACTAACTATAAAGCAGGCCATACATTCTTTTTTTTTTTTTAATTATCATTGTTTTGACCGTCAAAAGAAATTACATAAACTATTCGAGGCTAGAGAGCCGCTAGCACCTCTAGTCAGTCTCGATCACACTCAGGCCTCGAGTAGTATGGTGCGAGCGAGATACAATTTGGGGTAAGACAGGGCCTTAAGGGAACAGGATTATTATTATCGAGTGCTAAATTCTATCTCCCTCTATTGCAGAGAAAGGAAGAAGAAGGCGGCGGGCTCCGGTCTTGGTACGCTGCGGCGGCGCATCGCGCTCGTGCGGCGCCCGCGCGACAACCGGCCCGACAGAGGTACGAACTCTACGACAAAGATTAGCCTAAACACGTTTTAAACATGACATTTTTTATGGAGTTTGACATTAAACCTGACATTAAACACGCGTTAAACAAGTGTCTAAGTTTTTGTGGTAAGACCCTGAGTATCTACTTTAGGGGTATGAGGAACAGGGTGTAAAGTTCACTCATCCACCAGGATCGGACCGGAGGATCCTCCGACCAGAAGGGTGTTGTGTCGGGCGGGCAACTGCCCAACGATTGATGTCGGGTTCTTGTATACATGTCCATTGCACGGTAAACTTTAATTGCGCGATGCAGGATTTGTGTTACATCAGTGCCCTGTTTATCAAAACTTACAAGCCTTGTTTTACCAAATTTCATTATTTAGTTCACAAGTACTTACATTTTGACACTTTTATTCGTGATTTTGTTTAGCAAAAAAATATTTGTAAGTTACTACTTGTAGAAAATCATAACAAATCCTGAGAGTGTCCGGCGACTCTCTGTTCCGTCTTACAAGTTTACAAGTACCGCAATAAATATTTAAATTCGATTTTCATTTTTTTTTTAAATGTGTTCAAAAGAGAGATGACCTGATGCCTGTGTCAGCAGTGCGGCAGTGGGATCATTAAGGCTGATTAAATATGGAGATGAGCTATGAATTTAACGAAAATTAACATTCTAGGTAACTTGTGAACGTGTAGACTTGTAACTTTTGATAAACAGGGCACAGGTCTTTGATGCGTCTGCCAGGGTTGCGGAATAGTCCGAAAGGGATACCGGGACCCTGGCAACAGGCAAGTGAAGGAACACGGGTGGGTTTTAGTCAGTAAGAGTCTGACACGCCCTTCCGCTCCGCCCAGAGCGGGGGAAGTCATTTGATGATTTCCCACACAAAAAAAAAAAAAGGTCTTTGATGCGTAGGTCGCATGTAGCGATGTAGATACCGCCACACTACCTCTACTTTAGTTCTAAGTTAAAACAGTAGTAACATTTTAAAAGGAAACGATCATTATGGATTACTCCAGCACCGTAATTGCGTAACACACGATCAATCATAATCTGAATCGTTTTGAAACAGATTGATAGTCCATTGCTTCATAAGTTCGATAAAAAATCTTGTCATCAACGTAAATAACGCAATTAATGTTGTTGAACTGTCAAAATGAAACAGATTAGTCTTAATCGGTTACGAAAATGTGTTACGCAATTAAATAGCAGGTGTTTTTCCAAATCAATTAACTAATGTCTTCTTATCATATCGATGGCAAATAAGGTAAGTATTGAAAATTCAAATATTATGTTTAGTCCAAAATTTAGTAATGCGATCTCCGTTCGCGATATGATCCTCAAGTGCAGTCGCGGAATGCCTCGTGGCATTCAGCGCATGATGGAAGGTGGCCCATTGTCTGACGCCGCATTTACACTTGAGGTCCGAGTCGCCCATAAACCTCCATCTGCACGCGTAGCATGGCCACAATAGAAACGGGTTTTGTCGACGGAAGAATAGACAAAATGATAAACAGTCACAATCTGTCATTTTGTCTATTCTTCTGTCGACAAAATCCGTAGACAACTCGTTTAGCTATGGTTGTTATGCTACGCGTGCTGTGGCGATTCTCTTTGCTATGGGCCACTCGGTTGATTTGATTTGACCAGTCCTATCAATTTATCATGCAGCTCAATCCTATAATGACCTCTCAACAACTTGCCAAATCAATCTGCCTAGCCTTTGCCCAACTAAATTGGGGTCGGCTTCCAGTCTAACCGGATGCAGCTAAATACCAGTATGTTACACGGAGCGACTGCCCATCTGACCTCCACATCCCAGTAACAGGGTAATACGAAACCCCTTGGTGAGACTGGTTGACAGACCTTCGGGCTTCTAACGACCTGTAACTACTGTCAAAGATCCACGAATGACAGCCGGGACCAACGGCTTAACGTGCTTTCCGAGGTACGGAGGACTCT
Source organism: Lithophane socia (assembly GCA_947522985.1). Lineage (NCBI taxonomy): Eukaryota > Metazoa > Arthropoda > Insecta > Lepidoptera > Noctuidae > Lithophane > Lithophane socia. Next base: position 442,291 of record OX383281.1, on the reverse strand, counting down.
CGGTATGTAAAGATGGTCACCCATCCACGTATCAACCCCGGCAAGCGTAGCTTAACCTGATGGATTGACCCGTGCGGCTGTTATTACTTGGCCACGAGCTCATATTACCAACTGTTCACCCCCAGGTTGCGAGCATGCCCGCTTCATCCGCTCGGTGGTGAGCTCATGGCGTCTCGCGGAAGTATTCCTGCTGTGCGAGGAGTTGGAGGCCGGAGCCGCTCTCCGCGACCTGGTGACGCAGGCAGAGCTGGCGCGGGAGCCCGCAGGCGCCCTGCACGCGGACCTGGCGCAGGCGTACAAAGACAGGTGAGGGTACCATGACAGGCCTGGCTGTTCCTGTACACTGGTTATTAGCTGTAGAGTTTGTGACGGCGCTTGTCCAGGGAAATACTACTACCATACATGACCACCGCTCAGGATTGCTTTGTTCTGGTACAAAATATCATTATTATCCATACTATATATCCATACTAATCCATACTAATCCATACTAATATTATAAATTCGAAAGTAAAACTTCTGTCTGTCTGTCTGTATATATGTTACTTTTTCACGCTTAAACCACTGAACGGATTTCGATAAAATTTGGCATGGAGATAGATGACACCCCGGGGAAGGACATGGCTACTTTTTATCGACATACCACGCGGGCGAAGCCGCGGGCGGCAGCTAGTCATCAAATATAATGAGTCATTTTTAGGGCTCCGTACTCAAAGGCTGCGAAACGGAACCCCATTACTAAGCCTTCGCTGTCCGCCAGTCCGTCTGTCTGGCATGAAATGAAATGAAATGAAATTGTTTATTCTGTAAATAGGATATTGGAATCACTTTTACACGTCATATTAAAAAGTTGTAAAAATAAGCTAGATGAGGTCGGCGTTTCCTATCTGACTACTCTGAGAAGAAAGGCCGAAACAAACTCAGAGGTCACCGTCTCCTGCCAGGGTTGCGGGTTAGTCCGAAAGGGATACCGGGACCTTGGCAACAGGCAACTGAAGGAACACGGGTGGGTTTTAGTCAGTAAAAGTCTGACACGCCCTTCCGCTCCACCCAGAGCGGGAGAAGTCATTGGATGATTTCCCACCCTCAAAAAAAAAAAAAAAAAAAAAGAGGTCACCGTCTCCTTTAAAGTCCAGACATAATCTTGGTCAGGCCATATGAGGACCATGTAGATAAGAGTCTGAAATGGTCTTTTGAGGAAAGAACCACACAGATTTGAGTGGACCTGTTCAGTCAGTGCAAGCATTTGTCAGTAATAGTGGAGCTCAACTCAGAACTTGAGGAGCTCAGCGACTCGACGAACAATACCAAAGAAAGGACATTTGGGTAGGTCGCATAAAGTTCTCAAATTGCCAGACCTTCGCTAAAACTAACAGAACGAAAAATAAATATCCACATAGTCCTCACATTCACAATAAAACAATACTTTACAAGTAATCATCATGTCATTTTTACCCGACTACGGCGAAGAAAAAAGGAGGGTTATGATTTTGACCGGTATGTATGTATGTATGTATGTATGTTCATCTGTTCCCTCCTATCTTCCAAACCACTTATCACAATTTGACAAATGAGGTATCGTTAGAAGCGTCGTGATTGTCCGCTGGTTATAGGCTATGTGAAGTCACATTAAATTAAAAATGGCGCCCTCTAGAGGACATAAAGTGAGGAACTTAAAAAAAAAAATAGTTTAATCGTACCATGTTGGGTATCAAATGAAAGGGCTTAATGAGCAGATTTCAAAAATATATATATTATAACCACAAAAGAATTAAAAAAAAAATTAAGTAATAAAAACTAAAACCCAACTACGACTTAAAAGGTATAAACAAGACACCACAGACAGACAAATTAAAAATCCGGAGTCACACGTAATCTGTTCGATTTATGCCCTAACACGTGTGACTCCGGATTTTTAATTTGTCTGTCTGTGGTGTCTTGTTTATACCTTTTAAGTCGTAGTTGGGTTTTAGTTTTTATTACTTAATTTTTTTTATTACTTGATTTTTTTGTATATAATATTCAATAATGTCAATTTGTATATAAAACTGGTAGGTATATTTTTATGGCTTTCCATAATATTCAAAATGTCACAATGCTTAGCAGAGCGAGCAGCTCAATCCCATGCATTTTGTCTTCTAAATAATCTGTGATTTTATAGTACCCTTTTATAGTATTATATTTATATTATATATTATAGTAGGCAGCGGGCTTGCTTCTGACGTTTCATAAGTGCCCATGTACGTTTATGACATACTAGCTGTGCCCCGTGGTTTCACCCGCGTAAGTCTCGATCCCGTGGGATTATCGAGATAAAAGTATCCTATGTCCCACTCCAGGTCATAGTCTACCCATGAGCAAAATTTCATACAAATCCGTTCAGCCGTTTTAGCGTGAAAGCATAACAAACAAACTCACTTTGGCATTTATAATATTAGTTAGGATTTTGAATTTTTGTATTGCATTTACTGGCTGTATAATTCGTCTGTTCCTCGTACTAAAGCTAACCTTACTTCCAGATGGTGGTGCGACGTGGAGCTGGTGGGCAGCGGCTGGTCTCTGGCCGCGCACCGCGCCATCCTGTGCGCGCGCTGCAGCTACTTCCGCGACCTGCTACAGCGGTACCCGCCGTGAGTCTCCTTCTACATCTCCTACTGTTCATCGCGTCTGTGATGTCATCATCTGCCCGCCTTTTCCCAACTATGTTGGGGTCAGTTTCCAGTCTAACCGGCTGCAGCTGAATACCAGTATTTTATACGGAGCGACTGCCTATCGGACCTCCACAACCTAGTTACTGGGTAATACAATACCCCTTGGTAAGACTGGTTGTCAGACTTTCGGGCTTCTGACGACCCGTAACGACTGTCAAAGATCTATAAATGACAGTTGGGACGATCGACTTAACGTGCTTTCCGAGTCACGGAGGGGTCTTGGTATGTAAAGATGATCACCCATACACGGACCAACCCCGGACACCACCAACCAATGCAGGACATGATATTAGTTATTTATGCAACTGTTATAATAAAGGGTATTAAAACACGAATGTGGGTTTATCACATGAGTGTTTTAATACCTAATTATAAATAGTTGCATACAAGACTGTATCTACACCCATGATATGAATCTTCCATAAAAGTTTCTTTGCAATACCAATATCTAACAAAAATGGCGCGGTACGACGTGAATTAGATTTTTACCGACTTCAAAAAAGGAGGAGGTACTACGTTCGGATGATTGTTTTTTTTTTTTTTTTTTTTTTTATGTATGTTCACCGATTACTCCGCTGTTTGCGAACCGATTTTAAAAATTATTTTTTACTTCGAAAGGGTATACTCCCGAGATGGTCCCATATAAATTTTATTAAGTTTGCTTGCGTAGTTCTTGCGCTAGCTTCAATATTACGTATTTTTCCCACAGTCTATGTAGACGATATCATTATTAGACTCCTTCACTGTTATTTACATAGCAGGTAGTAACTTGTATGGGGTAGGTACCACCACTAAAAAGTGAAAAATAAAAACTTTTTCCAAAAAAAACAACCGACTTCAAAAAAAAACACTAAAAAAGTGAAAAATAACTTTAATTTCGGAAGTCGGTGGCAAAAAACGAAAATTAAAAAGCAAAGACACCGACTTCCGAAATTAAAGTTATTTTTCACTTTTTTAGTGTTTTTTTTTGAAGTCGGTTGTTTTTTTTGGAAAAAGTTTTTATTTCGAATTCGAATGTGTTTTGTTTTTAAATTACGGTGCTTTGTTAGTGAAACGCTCGTGAATGACAATGTTCTTTTTTTTAAATGAGTTGCATTATGAAATTCAGTACAACATTATAACACCCGTTCTGATGATATAATGGTTACTATGACACTGGATGTTTTAATGTTGGCTATAAGCTAACTGTTTCAGATACTTTTATAGAGGATTTATACCATGGGTGTAGATAAAATATAATATCTACGTCTATTGTATTTTCTTAACATCATATTTATCTGTTAAACCCCGTCGTGAGTTGCGCCGCCCACTGTGCTGACTCGTAACGCGCCACGTTGTCAGGTCGTGCTGCCGCGTGCCGCTGGAGGGCGCGGGCGCGTCGCTGTCGCGCGACGAGCTGGAGGCGTGCGTGCTGGCGCTGTACGCGGGCACGTCCGTGTGCTCGCTCGGCACGCTCTGCGCCGTGTGCGCCAGTAAGTACTACATAATACATAATCTTAACTTAATCCATACTTAATATTATAAACTCGAAAGTAACTCCGTCTGTCTGTATGTGTTACCTTTTCACGCCTAAACCACTGAACGGATTTCGACAAAATTTGGCAAGGAGATAGATGGTATCCTGGGGAAGGACAAAGGCTACTTTTTGTTTAAAAAATAATCCCAGAAACCCAGCATTTCTAAAGTATCCCGGTAGTACGTTCCCGTGAGACGATATCCGGATATCCACGCGGGAAACAGCTAGTAATATTATAAATGCGCAAGTGAGTTTGTATTTTACGCTTTCACGCTAAATCGGCTGAACGGATTTGGATGAAATTTGGCACATAGACAGACCATGCCCTGGAGAAGGACAAAGGATACCTGTTATCCCGATATTCTCAAGGGATCGAGACTTGTGAGGGTGAAACCGCGTGGCGTAGCTAGTCAGCCTTTAATGTTGCCGCTGCAGGGACTCAGGCCTCCTTTCGGCCTTAGATTTTTTGGTTGTAGGACTTGGCTGCTTCATCACGACGATTTCCTTCAATTCGATATGTAGGGTAGTATTTACAATCCCGTTTATATCGTTTCAGAGTGGGACCGCGGCGTGAACGCAGACGGTGACTTGGACATCATCAACGTGGACAATAATGGCAGTGAGTCTATTTATCTACTCATATTTTTATAATTCAATCACGTGATTCTTCACGTGGCAGGGGGCTGGCCTATTTTTACCCGGCGAAGCAAAAGGGAGGGTTATGATTTTGACCGGTATTTATATATGTTGTATTGAACCACATAATGTGAATGTTCAATGGAGCATCATAAAAAAAATCTCACACGACGACCCCATCTGATTATGACTGCATCACAAAAAAAATCTCTCACGACGACCCCATCTGATTATGACTGCATCACAAAAAAAATCTCTCACGACGAACCCATCTGATTATGACTGCATCACAAAAAAAATCTCTCACGACGACCCCATCTGATTATGACTGCATCACAAAAAAAAATCTCTCACGACGACCCCATCTGATTATGACTGCATCACAAAAAATCTCTCACGACGACCCCATCTGATTATGACTGCATCACAAAAAAATCTCTCACGACGACCCCATCTGATTATCACTGCATCACAAAAAAAATCTCTCACGACGACCCCATCTGATTATGACTGCATCACAAAAAAAATCTCTCACGACGACCCCATCTGATTATGACTGCATCACAAAAAAAAATCTCTCACGACGACCCCATCTGATTATGACTGCATCACAAAAAAAATCTCTCACGACGACCCCATCTGATTATGACTGCATCACAAAAAATCTCTCACGACGACCCCATCTGATTATGACTGCATCACAAAAAAAATCTCTCACGACGACCCCATCTGATTATGACTGCATCACAAAAAATCTCTCACGACGACCCCATCTGATTATGACTGCATCACAAAAAAAATCTCTCACGACGACCCCATCTGATTATGACTGCATCACAAAAAAAATCTCTCACGACGACCCCATCTCATTATGACTGCATCACAAAAAAAATCTCTCAAGTCGGTGGCAAAAAACGAAAATTAAAAAGCAAAGACACCGACTTCCGAAATTAAAGTTATTTTTCACTTTTTACCGACTTTATTTAGTGTTTTTTTTTAAGTCGGTTGTTTTTTTTTTGTAAAAAGTTTTTATTTAGTTGACTTTTTTGTGGTAGTTGGGCTTCAGTTTTATAACCTTTTATTTTTGAGGACAAAGAGTCACTATTGGCAGTCCATACAAAACATGCGGGCCAGTTTTTGGGGACTGCCGATAGAAGTGAAAACTAAGCAACAATGCGTAACCTCAACGTATTTCAAACGGTAGACGATACGGCGCTAAAAAATAACAAATCACTTCAAGCGTGACGATGACGCGAGTTCCAAGATCTTTGGACACCCAAAAAGTTCTCAACGCGCCTGAAGAAGTTTTGACTTCAAAAATGATCACAATAACAGGGTGTACGGGTGTGCAAGTGACTCTCGGTTTCGTGCATGTATTTACACCCGATATGGTTGTTGCAGCGTGTCGTAGCAGCTCAGTGTGCGGTTGCGGGCGCTCGCGGGTGGACGCGGCCACGCTGCGCCGGCTCGGCGCGCTGCTCGGCTTCTCGCTCGACTCGCTGCACCACGACATGCGCTACCTGCTGGACTCAGGTGAGATACCCGTAGCGGCACGACACGGATACCTTTTGACCATTTTTGTCACTAAGCCGCCATTTTGATTATGACCCCGTGTTCAATCAATCTGCCGCCTTGTCCCAACTATGTTGGGGTCGTCTTACCAGATGCAGCTGAATACTAGTATTTTATATGTAGCGACTGCCTATCTAACCTCCACATCCCAGTAACAGGGTAATACGATACCCCTTGGTAAGACTGGTGCGCAGACTTTCGGACTTCTGACGACCTCGCACGACTGTCAAAGATCCACGAATGACAGCCGGGACCAACGGCTTCACGTGGAGTATCGGTATGTAAAGGTGGTCACCCATCCACGGACCAACCTCGGCAAGCGTAGCTTAACCTGATGGATCGACCCGTGCGGCTGTTATTACTTAGCCACGAGCTCCTCTCACTCATTGTGCGATTATGACCTATTCTGCGTTCGCAATTTATTTGCCAAACATGTAAACAAACACGAGTTTTAGGAAAAACAACTGTAATGCCTACACATAAGGTTCAGTTTGCGCTACAACTTCGTATATTTTTATGACATTTTCAACGGTACTAATCAGTCTACAATCAACTTTATTTACACTTGCATAAAGTTGATGTTTGTTTAAGTGGAAATAACATCAATATTGGAAACAAGTATTTAAATAGAACTTAGGTTATGTAGTGGTTTTAGTCTTTTAGATAGATTATTTTCTATTTTGTGAATGTGAGAACGTTGTAGGCTTATTGGACTGTAGATTTATTGAACATCTTCTATTTTGTTAAGTACCTGGTACTTACTTGTTGAAAGGCCTACATTGTCCTCCCATGCCTACCAACACTGTAATTTGAAAGTATTGTAAAAGCTAATTATTTTTAAAAGAGTAACCGTGGAGTTTCTTGCCGGCTCTTCTCCATAGGAAACGACCAATTGGTACCGTGCACCTAGCTTCTGACGTTTCATAAGTGCCCATGTAGGTTTATGTGAAATAAAATATTTTGATTTTGATATTTGAATCTAAACATGTATCTGCCTTGTCCCAGGCGAGATGGCGGATGCAAGGCTGGTTTTCCGGCTGGAAGGCGGCTGCGGGCTCGCATATGGGTTCCGCACGGCGCTGGAGCTGCCGTGTCACCGCCTCGTGCTCGCCGCGCGCTCCCGGTTTTTCAGGTGAGAACAAACATTACAGTTTTACAAAAGTTGACAAGTCTTGTTACATGCGTCGTCCAACATCGGCGTTTCATTTCACAAAAAGGGCCCAGTTGAGATACTGGTCATTGTTATACTGTGACCAACACAAAAAAACGTGTGCGGTCGGGCGACGCCCGTCAGGAACGAAGTTCCTACTCACGTATGATATAAAACAAAAACGAAATTTTCGCAGCCACCATCTTGGATTTTCATTTTGACTTCTCTATCGGCTTTAGCGCCCTCGAAAACTATGAACACGACACCCATGAAAAAAAAAAAAATTGTCGCTGCCACCTTTTGGATTTTAATTTGGACAAAATTCACACTTTCTCTCTCAGCAGCAGTGCAGTGAGTGCTTGCGTCGATATGTACAATTTTATTTTATTTATTTAAAGACTTTGGAAGACCAACAGCTAAATACAATGAATGTCCTCACGTCTAGAGCTTGTCTGGTATAAAAGTACTGTGGAACAAAATATACACACCAAACACATGCCAAATATTGCAAAAAACAAAACAAAAATAGATTTATAAGATACAATTTGTAGATAGATCATCATCTACACTAGGTCAAGAGTAATATAATTGTGACTACTCTCTCTCGCCGATAGTGAGGGCAACATAAAAATCCAAGATGGCGGCTGCGAAAATTTTCAAATTTTTCCTCATTGTTGTCGTTTTCATAGTTTTCGAGGGTGCTAAAGCCGATAGTTGGGTCAAAATGTAAATCCAAGATGGCGGCTGCGAAAATGTTGTTATTGTTTTGAATCATACGTGAGGTACCCCAACCGCAAAACGTTTTTTTTTCTTAATATCTTACTAATATTGTCTCTCTCTTTACAGGAGCGTGATGTCGCGCCGCTCGCCCTCCCCGGGCGGCTCGAACGCGGCGGGCGCGTGGTGCGTCGACGAGAAGGTGCTGCCGCGGCGGTTCGCGCGGGCGCTGCTGCATGCTGCCTACACTGACATCGTGAGTCTCTCTCTACAGACGAGTGATGTCTCACTCTCGCTTCAATATTATCAGGATTGTGCCGTTTTACGACGGCGACTCACTCTCGCCATCGCCACACTACCATCGATGCGTCGCTCTACAAGAGTGACAGTCACCAGCCAGTGTCACTCTTATCCAGCCTTTGGCTGGGTCCTGAGTGACGGCGCACCGCGCAGGCGGATTGCGGAGCGGATTTATCAGACTGATGTCTAGTGGGCGTCCTGAGTGACGGCGCACCGCGCAGGCGGATTGCGGAGCGGATTTATCAGACTGATGTCTAGTGGGCGTCCTGAGTGACGGCGCACCGCGCAGGCGGATTGCGGAGCGGATTTATCAGACTGATGTCTAGTGGGCGTCCTGAGTGACGGCGCACCGCGCAGGCGGATTGCGGAGCGGATTTATCAGACTGATGTCTAGTGGGCGTCCTGAGTGACGGCGCACCGCCGCTGTTTGTTGCTATGGCACTACCGTTGCCATAGCAACGAATCCAAGGACATGTAATACCGTCCTGTCAGAATATTAATCAACGATTAATTCGTGTTTTTGAGCGCATTTTTCCAATATAAAGTGAAACTGGATGCTTTCGAGTGATACTCATTGTTATAGTGTATGGATAACATAGTAATAGGGAATATGCATGTGATTCAAATATGGGTCAAATATTTTTTTTTATAAACTATATTACTTCAGAATTATGCCTCCATCAATATTTTTGAATAAAATTTGTTTTTGAGCGAAAAATTATTTTTTTAAACGTCCCAAAAAACTGTGGGTAATTCAAATACTTGAAAAGCTAAGAGCGGATGTGACGTAACAATCCGGGAAAACAATCAAAATGTCAATGTCAAGTCAATCAACAAGTGTCAAGTCAATGTCAAACCCTCCTACAAAAAGGAGTGTTTGACGTTGACTTGACAGTTGCTTGTTTGTTTTCACGGTCTGTGACGTCACCACACGCGCCAAATGGAGGGCGTTTAAATAGCCCGGATCGGTTGGATGTTTTTTAACTTTTTTTTAAGTACTTTAAATTGCTTTTTTGCCGTCGAATTATTTGACAATGTAAACTATCGAATAAAAATATTAAAAAAATACATGCATATTCCCTATTAATGAAGATTATGAATTTGATTTTTCGATCTCTTACGTATACGTTCATACAAAGTTATCGCGGCATGTATAATGAGAAACGTCATGCGCCGTGAAATGCGCGCCCCCGCTCGCACTCCGGACAAGTTCGAAGATCTCGAACATTTTATTTATCGCTCATTCCGCCTGCGCGGTGCGCCGTCACTCAGGATTCAGCCTTTTCGGTGATCCCAGTAACTTCGTAACCAAACTAGATGGCGCCACTTGCTGCGCCGTCAAATAAATAGCAGTGAACTAACATAACATGTTTGTGTGATTCAGGTGGACCTGAGTCTGATCGGTCGCAACTCTACGTCGCCCTCGTCTACCAACAGCACTGGGAGTGGGACCAATGTAAGTGTATTTTTACTTCAACTTGGGGAACAGTTTCATCAAAATCGGTTCAGTAATTTTCAAGATATGGAAGTCGGTTGTTTTTTTTTAACCCCCGACGGAAAAGAGGGGTGTTATAAGTTTAACGTGTGTATCTGTGTGTCTGTCTGCGCCATCGTAGCTGCCGAACGGCTGAACCGATTTTGATTTTTTTGTTTTTTTTTTAAAGGCGACTTGATCGAGTGTTTTTAACTTAAAAAAAAATCGTTTATTAGATGCTTTGTTTTTGTCGGGGATTTTTTTTAAATTTTAAATTTAATTTAACTAGTTTTGTTTTTTTTTTCTATTGCATTTTTGTGTGAACTTTTAGACCTATTACCTATTATTTAATATTTATTAATGTATTTATTCCGCAGTCGTGGGCGGGTGTGACGCGCAGCGGTACTCGACCCGTCACCGCCGCCATGTTGGATGACGCCTTCCAGCTCTACGAGATAGCCAGGTAATTACTACATTCTCATATTTCGTGTTTGTGACTTAGTTTCCCTACTAATGTTACATTCATACATAAACTCACGCCTTCTTCCCATGAGGGTTTAGAACCTGGATTCAAAATCAAAATCAAAATATTTTATTTCACATAAACCTACATGGGCACTTATGAAATGTCAGAAGCTAGGTGCACGGTTCCAATTGGTCGTTTCCTATGGAGAAGAGCCGGCAAGAAACTCCACGGTTACTCTTTTAAAAATAATTAGCTTTTACAATACTTTCAAATTACAGTGTTCGTAGGCATGGGAGGACAATGTAGGCCTTTCAACAAGTAAGTACCAGGTACTTAACAAAATAGAAGATGTTCAATAAATCTACAGTCCAATAAGCCTACAACGTTCTCAAATTCACAAAATAGAAAATAATCTATCTAAAAGACTAATGATAATAAAATTAGAATTCAAATAAAAATAAAAAGGTAAGGCAAGGCAGAAACTATAGAACGTCACCTGCTACGATCCTTACATACTCCTTTTACTTCGTTTACGTTCATACATCTGGTCACACACGCGCCGGTCGCGAGTACTACGCACCTGACCTTTCTGAAGAACATCACCAATAAGGTCACTATATGAAAATATAAAAAAATAGGTTGTCTGTAAAGTCGGTTTACGGACGATAGTTTAACGTGACAACGTCATAACAAGCACCTTTCGCTCGCTCGTGTAGCGCTCTCGCTCCGATCGTAACGGGACAATGAGCGTAACGGGACAATGAGTCATCCTTTTTCGTGAGTGCAGCCGGCGTTCATCGATTTATTAAAGGTTGTCACGTCAAAAAAACTTCAATAGGTATACGATAGATTCAAGCACGTTGTGGTGTAAGACAATTTGATACTTCAAACGTTTATTTAAATTTAATAACTGCAACATTTCTAAGTATGTACCAGAATTTGTGAAATAATCAAAAAAATCTTTGTTTCTGTCAACCATTTGTAGATGACAGAGACAGAATGATATATGTGTTAAATCTGTGGACGCGGATCTGAACTCTACTCCATTTGAAATAAGATTAGACATTTAAATAAACCTATTTTACAGTCCGTTCAAACGATTTTGACTTTCGAACGATTCTGACCCAGGTTTCTAGAGATGCCGATAGTGGTGCAGGGCTGCGAAGACGCCATCGTGGAGGCGCTGTGTCCCGACAGCTTGCCGCACGTGCTGCGCTGGGCTGCGCAGGCGCACGCCAGCCAATGGGTGCAGAGGTATTCCATCATAATTAGAGGGGCCAATATTAGCACTTTTTCAGTTACACCGTAATAATGAGCGAGGTACGTCTAAAAACAAAATCACAGTATGAGCTACACCGTAGCGCAGTGTGAGCTACGACTTACCGTTTTATGAACTACGCTTTAGCGCAGTGTGTGCTACGCTGTAGCGCAGTACGTGTTACGCTGTAGCGCAGTATGACTACGCCATAGTCCTGTATGAGCTACGCCTTAGCCCTTTATGAACTACTCCATAGAGCGGCAGCGATGTATGAGCTAGGCCGCAGCGCTGTAGAAGCTACGCCGTAGCACAGCTAGCTACGTCGTAGTACACTGATCTACACTGTGGCCCTGTATGAACATAATGAATAGCGAGCGTGCCATAGCGAGCTACGCCGTAGCAAGGCGAGCTATGCTGTATCATACTGATCTACGCCGTAGCACAATGATCTACAAACGTAGTATGGTTATTTATGCAACTGTTGTATAATAAGGGGTATTAAAACACGAATGTGGGTTGATAATAGTATGACATGAGTGTTTTAATACCTAATTATTTACAGTTGCATACAAGACTTTATCTACATCCATGATATGAAACCTATAAAAAAGGTTTGCAATATTAATATCGAACAAAAAAATGGAGGGATACGATACACGTGAATTCGAATTTTTCGAATTCGAATATCCTACAAGTTTTTTTGCTGCATGCATGACAGCGTTGTTTTTTTTAAATGAGTTGCATTATGAAATTCAGTACAACATTATAACACTCGTTTGGATGATATAATGGTTACTATGACACTGGTTGTTTTAATGTTGGCAATAAGCTAACTGTTTCAGAAACTTTTATGGAGGATTTATAGCATGGGTGTCGATAAAAATGTTTAGAACTCAATTATTCCTCATCAAACATTGTTCTGTTCCCCTCAGACAAGCGATGCGTTACCTGCGCGACGAGTTCCCCACGATAATGTCGTCCAACAGCTGCGGGCGCATCCCGTCGCACGCGTTGTCGGAGGCGCTGTCGTCGCCCTTCCTGCAAGCGAGCGAGCCGCAGGCCCTGCGCGCTCTGCTGCGCTGGGCCGCTGCGGCCCGCGCCGACCAGCCGCAGCGCGGTAAACTATACTTTATAATCACTGTCATACAGTTCAATTTCCTACGCTCTAAGGTTATCAGCGCCATTCCTACAAGCTAGCGAGTAGCAACCACTGCGCTTATATGTATATGAACATTATTTGCCAAATTAAAAGGTTCATATTCGTATGAAATACAACTTAGCAAAATAAAATAAAATCTTTATTTTACACTAGCGTTTGCCCGCGGCTTCGCCCGCGTGCTTGTAGGAAAATATCTTGTTATAAGAGATTTATATTGATTAAAATTAAAATTACCATATGTGTTCATTCAGGTTATAGACTATCTGTTTGCCAAATTTCATCTAAATCCGTTCAGCTGTTTTTGCGGCAATCCGGAACATGAATCGAGACAAAATTAAAAAAAAAATATATTTCACTCTCACACACGTTTCCACACCTCGTTGCAAACACTATGGTACGACTGGTATAATGTTAGTGTAATACTATTATCTTCCATCTCCTTCCAGAATCCAACATCGTGTGGTCGCGCGCCCAGTCCGTGGGGCGGCGCGGCTGTCGGCGGCGCGACGCCGGCGACGCAGCGTTGCGCGACGCGCTCGCGCCACTCGCGCCGCTCCTCAGGCTCGAGCATCTGCCGCCCGACCACGATCTGTTGACGCAGGTGAGCTGCTTCGCGAGCATTTGCTGTGTGTGATAGGGTACTCGCTGCGAGTAGTCATTCCGCTCAGCGCGCGCCTCCGCCTACACGCCCGTACTACAGGTCGTTTCGTCATAGATTTATTTATTAATTAATTTATTAGGGACAAAAAACAGTTACATGCTACAAAATACAGAGAAATAATTAAACTAAGATTTAACAAACATGTAACCCACACCATTGTCCACGTTTTAACTAAAAATTAAAAGAAGTGCTGAAGACAAGTGATAAAATATTTAAAAAAAAACAACAAGAAGTGATCGCCAATAGTGCTAGATAAAAGAAAAATAGTGCTAGAGATAAAAGAAAGAAAATACATTTATTCAACACAGACTAAAAAGGACACAATGTACATAATATACAGCAGATAACAAAATAAAACAACAAAATAAAATAAAAGGAACAAATAAAAAGTGTAATAGTGTAGGACATTATCAGTGAAGCCACGACCCTGAATGAGCCGACCCTGATGTCCCTGTGCGTGGAGATGACGCGTGACGTGTGTGTATATACAAAGAGTCAACCGAAAAAAAAATTCAGCTTGGGGATATTTCTATATAATTCGTTTCTTGGGTGTGTATAGAAAATATGAGGAACCGTGGGACACAAATAAAAAAAAGCAAGTGAAAACAACTTCATAAACGAAATTTTTCTATTTGGAGCACCAACAGACTGCCGAAATTGGCGTGTAGAAATCGCTGAGTGGCGGTATCTACATCGCCACATGCGAACTACGCATCAAAGACCTGACGTCACGTAAATCCTGCATCGCGCAATTAAAGTTTACCGTGCAGTGGACATATATACAAGAACACACTCAGACGTTGGGCAGTGTCCCGCCAGACACAACACCCGTCTGGTCCGACCAGACGGGTGTTGGATCCTCCTTTTTCTATGGTGGATGAGTGAACTTTACACCCTGTTCCTCATAATCTTATAGCTGTGTGACAGGCAGGGAGTGAATACTCGCTGCGAGTATTCGCTGTGTAACCCAGGCTTTAGGCCTTAGAAGGCCGTAGGCGTGTTCAATACGTATCCCACGTTCGTGGACTCAGTTCGTCGTGTCGCATGTGCAGGTGGTCCGGCGCGGCATCGTGCCGGGCCCGGGCGGCGAGGGCGCGGGTGCGGCGCACGCGTGGCTCGGGCGCGGCTCCTACCGCCCGCCGCGCTGCTTCCTGCCCTACCTCGACGAGATCAAGGTACACTCATTATACAGGGCTACATTAAATATGTCCCAGAAAAAACGTTTTTGTCTAACTGTGCTTTGTTAGTGAAACGCTCCTGCATGTTGAGAGCGTTCGCGAATTTTTCGAATTCGAATGTGTTTTGTTTTTAAATTACGGTGCTTGTTAGTGAAACGCTCGAGAATGAAAATGTTCTTTTTTTGAAATGAGTTGCATTATGAAATTTAGTACAACATTATAACACCCGTTTGGATGACATAATGGTTACTATGACACTGGTTGTTTTAATGTTGGCAATAAGCTAACTGTTTCAGAAACTTTTAGACAGGATTTATAGCATGGGTGTAGATAACATAAATAAATTAATTTTGAATATGGGGGTCACTTTTGGGGGGTAAATAAGAAAATTAAAAAAAAAATGCCGTCTGTACCGTGTGATACATCAAATGAAAGGACTTGTTGTGAGGACCTCAATTTTTAAATAATTTAAAAATAAATACTTTTCAAGATAATAATTTAGATGAAAATTGACTATTCCCCCAGACCCCCCTAATCTCCTAAACTACGGAGTCTAAATTTTGAAAAAATACAGAAAATGTTTCTTTACTCATAGATTACAGGAAAACCTATAAGAAGTCTACAGTCTTTAAATAACAGTAAATCTCACAATATTGTGCGAACCAACTACCATTTGCAGTTGAAATGTATGGGAGACCATGTTTTTTAACTACAATGTTAAGTTTATTCTTGGGATATATTCATCCCAACGGAACCCTTCATTGTGCGTAGTCCGACACGCACTGGGCCGGTTTTTACGAACGATATTCGCCATAAACACATTAGAAACGCTAAGCCTGGCATCAGACGGACTGCATTTCAACTGCAAATTTGCAGTTTGAATGCAGTTACAGTACATTACTTGCAGTCGTACTAACTGCATTCAAACAGCAAGAAGTGCAGTTGAAATGCAGTCCAACTGAGCCTAAGAAGTATTGACGATAACACATGGTGTTGTTTACAGGCGCTTTTAGAAGACCAGGCGGTGCCCGAAGCGGAGCTGGCGCGCGCGAGACGAGAGAGATATCTGCACAGAATACCGGACACGCTGTATATGGTGAGCGACACAAATTATACGTTCAACACACACCTAGGTACAGTACAACTATTTGCTTAATGTCCCTCGGGAATCATCGCTTTTCCGAATACAAACGAATGCTAATTTCCATGTCCAACAATTATTAGATTTATCGTGTACTAGCGACTCGCCCCGGCTTCGCACGGGTGCAATGCTGATACTAAATACTAAAGGATGTTAATAAAAACTACGCAACGGATTTTGATGCGGTTTTTTTTTAATAGATAGAGTGATTGAAGAGGAAGATTTATATGTTTATACCATGCCCCCTCTAAAAAGCTTATTTTATTCACTGAAAACAGTGAATAAAAAGCACTTTTAATCACTGTTTTGGTGTTTGAATTTAGAACACCAATTTGTACGAACTTCATCTCAATGATATACAAACTCCTATTTGATTTGATTTTCGAACAGGAGTTTAGCATTAGAATTAAAACTATTTTGTGTTCTTTGCTGTCATTAGTAAATTGGCGATATTTTAAATATTGCAAGTTGTACGAACAAAAAGTTTAGTTTTACTTAATAAATCGATTGAAAATGTATTCAAGTGATGAAGAGGTGAGTTTATGAAAGAGAGGGCGGCCGATATAGTAGAAAGCTTGCTACCCAACAAATCACGGCTGGTTTACATCAAAGCCTACGATGAGTTTGAGTGTGAGTTTGTTTGTTTGAGCAAATGGAAAAATGAAAATCAAGCTAAGCACATTTTCAGAGTCTGTTTTCCTAACTTATTTTAATGAGTTGTCGAAGAAAAAGAAGTCATCGACCTTATGGAGTATTTATTCTATGCTACGGTGTAGGTACTATAAAAACAAGGCATAAAATTGACATAACAACATACTCGAAGTTGCAAGTTCTTTTTCTCGTAGTCATGGTATAAAGTATAGTATGCAACTCTTGAATAAAACGGATTTATATCGAGGGCCTTGAATCGCTCGCGTCGTTCAGGATTCTAACACTTGAATCACTCCCTACGGTCGTGATTCAGTCGTTAGAATCCTTCACTTGCTCGTGATTCACCTATGGCCCTCGCTTTAAATCCGTCTTTTATTCACTAATTGCATAATATACTATTTATTTTGTATTCCGTGTGAACTATTTCCTTCCATTTTTAAAATAAATTACATTCAGTTGGAAGAGTATTAGCAACTCTGTATACTTCCCAGTCCATTGAGAGCGTCTGGTCTGCAACAAGTGCAAAGGGCACCTGATAGAAATCCGACGACTGACGAAAAAAGTTGTACTGTACTATCGCAGTCTAAAAATGATTATCAGTTTTCAAACTAGATTCTTTACCACACTGTGTGCAGTATAGTCTAAAATGCTATATCTTATTTTAAAGTTGACACGTTACCATAATGACATATAACAAAGAAAATAGGTTTGAATTTTGAATCATCGATCTTGTGAAATAGCTGTGTGCATGCAATTATAAACCTTAAGGTGGTAAACATTCTGAGACTGCGACCGTACGTCTTAACATAATATAAATATCGCACATTACGGGTGGGCCGAACCGGGGACGCCCCGGGTCCCAGCGCAACGCACTGGCGAATCACTCGCATTTTGTATCATGCGCGCTTAGCTCAACTGTCCCCCCAGGTGGCCGCGGCCCGCGCGGGCGCTCGCTCGCCGCGTTCAGTGTCGCCCACGTGCTCGGCGGCGGGAGCGGCGCGCGCGTGCGTGTCGCCGCGCGTGCTGGGCGGGCTGCGTGCGCGCGCGCGACACCTGCGCCAGGCGCCGCCCGCGCGCCGGGCGGCCGCTCTGCACGACAGTGACACTGCTACTGTGTACAAGCAGGTATGTGTGCGCAGCTAACTATACCGCTCACCTTCGTCGTGTCGATGGCACGACAGTGTATAAGCCCTCGGCGAACGAAAAATATTTTTGCGTTGACGTTGTATTTTGTTGTAACGGCCTTTTGCGCACGCAAATCACGCTAAAAGGCCCAATATACGTTGGCCGAGCGATGGGCTGGGACTTGAAACGTCATTTCAAATTACTACGATTTACACCCGAAATCACATCAAGAAGTAGTCCGTAACTTTTCAAGCGAGTATAAACGTATCTCATGAGTGTCACAATCCATACTAATATTATAAATTTGAAAGTAATTCTGTCCATCTGTCTGTATGTTACCTTTTCACGCCTAAACCACTGAACGGATTTCGATAAAATTTGGCAAGGAGATAGATGGCATCATGGGGAAGGACATAGGCTACTTTTATCGACATACAACGCGGGCGAAGCCGCGGCCGGAAGCTAGTAAAAAATAATAATTGTTGTTTACAGATTGCGTTGCGGGCAGTCCGCGAGATGTCGCTACCGGATGCGTGTGCAGAGTTACTGATCGCCGAGTTAGATAACGACAGGTGAGTTCATGACACTTTTATATTTACTACTAACTTCCCTCGATAGATGTTATCCTGTCCCAATTTGTATGTTTATGAACATTTCACCTTAATAGTGAAATCACATAAGGTTCAAAATCGTTTGAAACTTCAGTAACTGCCAAACATCTAATCTAACTAAATAACATTATAAACCCGAAAGTTTGTAAGTATTGGAGGGATGGATGGATGGATGTTTGTTACTCTTTCACGTAAAAACTTCTGAATGGATTTGGATGAAATTTGGCAAACAGATAGTTTATAACCTGGATTAACACATAGGAAAACTTTTATCCCGATATTCCCACGGGATCGAGACTTACGCGGGTGAAACCGCGGGGCGCAACTAGTTTTATCATATTTTTATGATTTGTTTCCACAGAGAGCGAGACGCAGAACACTGGGACTGTGCGACAGACAGACAGGCAGACAATGTGCGCGTGTGGTGCGTGGACGAACAGCCGGCGCACGAGTGCTGCAGGTATGGTTCGGTGAAAGTTCAGCATGCGAAGTTAGGAGTGGAGGATTCTCAGATAGTTTATTGAAGGCGTGACTTTACAAAAATCCATTATAATATACAATAGACGTAGATATATCCCCGTGACTGACGACGTAGAAGTGTATGTAGGTGTAGATATATGTGGATATCTCTCTGTCTCTGTGTCTCTGCGTCTGGCGTCCACCGTCATCCTGAGGATGCCTCGTTGAGAGGTGAAACACGTGTCGATTTCTTACAGGGTTTTTTTTTACCTCTTTTGTGATGCTTGCCAGACCAGTGCAAGGTTCCAGAGACTTAGGAACTAGTGGAAGATAACTCGAAAATTAGCAAACATGAGTTAAAATGTGACAAGACACAAATATTTCAATCTTTTTTTTTTGTATTTTTGTTCAGGACGCTGAGCGGCAGTGGGTCGCTGCGCTGCGCGTCGACCGGCAGCTTGCGCGCGCAGCCCGCGCTGCACCTGCCCATGGGTCAGTTACTCATTGCTTTATTTTATGTTGGTGTAATCGAGTTGAGCGTGCTAACACCTGTTCCGAATTAGCGTGAGCGAGATAACGATGTCCCATGAATCGTCATGATATGCGCCATCTTGTAATAACGCTGGCCATGCCCTAAATTAATATCACCGTGAGCGCTGTCAAAAATTACAGTTGTGTTGTTTTGAGTCGCAGCGTATCTTTAAACTAAGGTCCCTAGCACATGGCGTATTCTAAACGCGCAGACGACGCGCGTTTCAAGAAGTTGACTACTATAAGACTCGCCCGTTTTTACAGTTTAAAAAAGAAATGGCCTGATATAAAATTGAGATACTATAAATTCTGAGCTGTAAAGAAATAATTTTCGTTGCTACTCCCATTGGAGGAAAGCGTGACATTATGTATGAATATTGTAATGTTAAAATATCATTCAATCTGCCGCCTTTTCCCAACTATGTGGGGTCGGCTTCTAGTCTAACCGGATGCAGCTGAATACCAGTATTTTACATGGAGCGACTGCCTATCTGACCTCCACAACCCAGTAACTGGGTAATACGATACCCCTTGGTAAGACTGGTTGTCAGACTTTCGGGCTTCTGATGACCCGTAACGACTGTCAAAGATCCACGAATGGCAGCCGGGACCAACGGCTTAACGTGCTTTCCGAGGCACGGAGGAGTCTCGATATGTAAGGATTGTCACCCATCCACAGACCAACCCCGGCAAGCGTAGCTTAACCTGATGGATCGACCCGTGCGGCTGTTATTAGTTACTTAGCCACGAGCTCCTGTAAATAATGTTATGTTAAAATATAAACAAATTAAATGTATCGTTTCAGACAACTCTCGTCCGGGCACGTGTAGGAGAGAGGGCGGCTCGCGGTCAGCTGACGGGGCGCAACACAGGTCATTATACTATTAAAACATTCATATTAGGTCCCCACCTATGAAATCAGCGTTTTGTATGGGGAATTTTAAAGAAGTTGCATTTTTCAGACTAACATTTTCTTAATTTATATGTATAACAACCATGAACACTTATGTGTTAAAAATTTAATGCACTAATGTTTAAAAACGAAGATAACGTATGCCACTTAGAATAAGCGACAAAAAAAACTTTCGGCTAAGTTAAAAAAAAATTGTGGTCATTTCTGCTAACAAAATGAAGATGAAACGTGTTTCACCTCTCAACGAGGCATCCTCTGGATGACGATTGACCAGTCGCGAACCCGAACACGACATGTCGTGACACGCCACGTCGAGCGTGCCGATTGTGACGATTCTTTCTTAACATGGTTCCTTCCCCCACAGACAGTCCTTGTCGTGCCCGCTGCGCGCGCCGGCCCCGGGCGCGGGCCCCGCGCGCCTGTCGGCGGCCGTGCCCGACGTGGCCATGGCGCCCAACGCCAACACGCACCTGCTCACGGCCCGGGACTACTTCCGACACGCTCCGCACAGAGGTAACAACATCTGTCTAGCATTATCAACCTGTAACCTTCCCACTGCTGGGACTCTGGCCTTGGTGAGATGGAGCTGACTGTACTCGCACCAGGCGGACACAGTTCGCACTGTGTCTGTGTGTGTGTGTGTTGATGGAACTCACATATCTCTAATCTACATGGTCCTGACTAAGATTATGTCTGGACTTAGCGACTGTGACCTCTGAGTTTGTTTCGGCCTTTCTTCTCAGAGTAGTCAGATAGGAAACGCCGACCTCATCTAGCTTATTTATATAAAAAAATAATATGACTTGTAAAAGTGATTCCAGAATAAAAAATTTCATTTGTCTTAGATTTTTTTTGGTTTAAGGAAAAACCTAGCTAAACTTATGTCTAAGGGCCGGCTCGGCACGGCAACGGATTTTTATGCGACAAATAGAAATGTAACAATAAAATTGAAATTTCAACGGCAACGATATAGGCATGGCGCGACGGCATCCTCAGGATGACGATTGACCAGTCGCGAACCCGAACATGATGTGTTGCCAGGCCGAGCGCTAGACGCAGAGTCTGCGTCCGGTGAAACACGTGTCTATAAGTTCTGTCGGACTGTAATTTATGTGATTCCTGCGTTTCTCTGACACCCGTTCCCCGGCTATAGTGAGTCTGAGAATGTTTTGTTGTATGTTTCAGAGTACAGCGGCGGAGGTGTGTTGCAGTTAGACCTGGGTGACGGCGCCACGCACACACCGCGACCGGGTCAGTACAATATTAATAATTTCAGTAAAAAAATGCGGAGCAGTCTTTGGGGACGGCCGATAGAAGTGAAATCTAAGTAACATTCATTCATTTCTTCAAGCTTTCGGTGACGATGACGCGAGTTCCATGATTTTTGTTCACCCAACAAGCGTTCGGTGACGATGACGCGAGTTCCATGATTTTCGTCCACTCAACAAGCGTTCGGTGACGATGACGCGAGTTCCATGATTTTCGTCCACCCAACAAGCGTTCGGTGACGATGACGCGCGTTCCTTGATTTTTGTTCACCCAACAAGCGTTAGGTGACGAATACGCGAGTTCCATGGTTTTTGTCCACTTGAGTGTCGTGACGCTGGTGGTAAGTCGAGAGTAGCAAATCTTGGCGGTTAAAGGGTTAAAATACAAGCATTGAATACCTATATTTGTTTGTATTTCAATAAAATATCACGGTAATGTTCCAGGGTCGCGCGCGCAGCGAGCGGGCGGGGCACAGAGCAGTCGACACCACAGGGAGCACACGCCAGTGAGTTACTTATTAACATATTAATGCCGCTATGACACCCATGCGCCTGCGCACATTGGGTTTTTCTATTAAGAATTGCTCAGTAGCAGCCTGGAGTTTGTAATAAGGCAATGTGATAGCGTCTCGTGGCACGCCCCACGCCTTTCCCCTGTCGTGGGCCGGCTGTGACCGGACAGACTGCACCTGCGTGTGCGCACACGCCTGCACTATAGTATCTCCCGCGCCGATGAATGCTTTCCGTTTGGCCGCCATGGCCGAAATTCATTATGTTTTGTGTACGTAAAGTTGATGGCGCATATATATTGGTGTTGCAGGCCATGTCATGTCTGCGGAGCCGCGCGGACGAGGACGAGCTCCGAGCGGCCATCGAGCTGTCTGTTATCAGAGGTAAGACTCTGTTATGATTGAATTTTATAACACAACTAGCTGTCCGTCCAGGCTTCGCACGGGTAGCACTAAGTACCTACCCTACCTATCACTTAGGGGTATGAAAAATAGATAGCGACTGATTCTCAGATCTACCGAATCTATATTTATAAAAATGAATCCCTATTTCCCTTGGTCACGCCATCACGCGTGAACGGCTGAACGGATTTGGATGAAATTTGGCACAAAGGTAGACCATGAACTGGAGAAGGACATAGGATATACTTTTATCTCGATATTCCCACGGGATCGAGACTTACGCGAGTGAAGCCGCGGGGCGCAGCTAGTATTCATATAAAATTTCATAAAAATCGGTCAAGCCGTTTCGGAGGAGTACGGCAACTAACACTGTGACATGAGAATTTTATATATTAGAAGATAGTACAGTCAGTGACCTGCATAACCTGACCCCTCTTCCGCACTTCTTCTATGTAAACGGGCTTTTTTTTTTTTTTTTTTTGGGTGGGAAATCATCAAATGACTTCTCCCGCTCTGGGTGGAGCGGAAGGGCGTGTCAGACTCTTACTGACTAAAACCCACCCGTGTTCCTTCAGTTGCGTGTTGCCAAGGTCCCGGTATTCCTTTCGGACTATTCCGCAACCCTGGCAGGCATCGGTCCTAACGGACCCCGTCAGTCTATGTAAGAGGGCTGACCCCTCTCGTAATGCTGGTAGCGGCGAATGTAACTCATGGTAGTAATAGGAACAGTGGGGTTTTAGTCGGTAGGCGTCCGACATAACCCCAAGACGGAGGGTATCCATGAGGTCTTCCATACGGAAAAATAAAGCTAATGCAGGCGCTTCTTTAGATTCTCACCAACGAAAAAGTCTGCCTATAGTCATAAATATAACACAACACACTACACGTTCCATTCGCAGCTTACTCGTCTTCTCGGCCCCCGGCGAGCGCGGCCCCGCGCGTGGCGCCGCCGGCCCCCCTGGTGGCGCCCTCGGCCCCCGGGGCGCCTGGGGCCCCGCGCGCGCCCGCCACCCTGCCGCACGCGGCGCGGCCGGAGCGCGCGCACCACTCGCTGGCGGGCCACAGTCAGCATGCGCCCACGCACCAGCCTAATAGTGAGTACTACTCACTGATCCTTACTAACTGTATTACTCAATATAATGCTATTTTCAGGTCTTGCGAACTCCTAATAATTCCCATTTTGATGTACTAAAAATATTAATGTACACTTTATTACAATATTTGCGCCTTTTTTTTTGTGAACGTCAATTTTAATCACTTTTGATCAACTGTTTAGGGGGGATGCGATAAGCTTGCTCGCGAAATTCAAATATTCTTACGTTTTTTGCAATTTGCAGGTCAATTAAAGGTTGTATGTTGATCTAAATATGATTCGCGGCCGTAACAAACATGGATTTACAGAATTATAAACATTAGAATCAGCAATACAACTCTCTAAGTTCATGAAAGTGCATTGAATGACGATTACATGAAATACTCATTCAATGCACTTACATGAACTTCGACGCCTATAACCAGCGGACGATCAAGACGCTTTCAACGATACCGCATTTGTAAAATTGTGATTAGTAGTTTAGAAGGTACGAGGGCACATACAAACTATACCGGTCAAAATCATAACCCTCCTTTTTGTTTCGCCGTAGTTGGTTAATACACTGCGTGTTTCATTGACACGTGAACTTGACGTGTTCGCAGGCAGTAGGAGTCGAGCGAGCGCGTCTCCGCAGCGCCTGACTGAGCTGCACACTCCCACTCCACAGCATCTGGCGCGTAAGTAACGTAACATCACAGATTAAGCCACAGGTGTTTATTTACATTATACAGGGTGTTAGGGTAAACACCGTTATCCTTGAAACCAGTGGTTTGGTTATAGAACGTAAAATCAATGGAAAATGACAATTTTTTATTTTTTAAGAATGTCTACATTTTCCACAAGAGTAATCCACCATACGCGCTATAGGGCAACGAACTTACATCTAAACACGGGCGGGGGGTGCGGGACGTGACCTGAACGGCCGCGAGCGCGACCCCTATTGTGTATTAATTCATGTGTTGTGTAGGTAGGTAGGAGGGGTGGCGACCTCGGGCGCATATCCATGAATTTGCGGACGGTGTCGGATAGAAACTTTAAAAATCTTGAAAATCATGTTTTTTTTTTTGTGACTCGTTCACTTATTGTACACCCATACTTCGCTAGTTATGTTTGAAGTCCCATGTACAGTTCGATTCAAACATAATGGCGGCTCGTAACATGAGGCGATTCGTTGCGTAGTAATAATTTCATGGGTCAGCGGGGGTGAGGGGTGCGGTACTGCGCAGCGAGTGGCTAACTTCTGAGCCAGTTCAAACCGCGATGCGACGCTACGCGGACTTTTGAACAAATATCGAATTTATTTTCTTCACGATAAGGTATAAATTTAGTGCGAGCGTGAACGCGTGTCGAAGTACGCTGAGATGCGCGGTGCTGCGCAGCGCGTTTACCTTATTGTGTAGTAAATAAATTCGATATTGTATCGGATCGTAAAAAGTGCGCGTCGCGTCGTGTCTCTGTGAACTGATCCATAATATACAGTACAGAAAGAGACAGATGATCGAGGTCTAGACGTCCAGCAGGCGTAGCATGGCGCTTTCTATCTCTACGAAGAATAGACATAGTTTTTTCTATACAAAGTGACAGTTCGCTTCTTCATTTTTGACATCCACCGTAGAAATCTTTCTACAATCTGTCATTTTGTCTTTCATTTCTAACGATCTTTGTCTAGGTCTTTTTATAGGTAGACTATTTCGGAAGAAAGTTTTCGATCCTTACTGTCAAAATCACACTGACAACCGATAAATCCTATGATAAAACAAAGAATTCTGAGTCGAATTATGTAAAAGAGTGAATTTCGTAAAAAGTGCAGTTGACTCTTTCTACTTTGCTGCCGTCTCGTTCTGTCTACTGTCTACAGGAAACGTCATTTTTGTCTACTCTTCCGTCGACAAAACGGTGCTCATGCTACGCCTGCTGTAGTGTCGACTGCGTACTGCAGTTAGAGCCGTTAATGTTTTTCAAAAAACAACTTTAACACCTACCCATTAAGTCTAGTTTACGCCCATTTTAATGACATTTTGATAGTCACTCTAAAATCAACTTAACAAACATTTACATAAAGCTGTTTTTCGTGTGGAAATGGATTTGAATAACTTGTAAGGAAGAAAAGTGTCTTCCAAACAGTTGGTATACTCGATAAGGTAGTCCCAGAAACTGGGGGCCTAAACCGGCCACATTAGCAATTCCTCTAAAAGCAGTTCATTTCCTGAATCCCAGCTGCCATTAGCAATCCCTCTTATTTGACATTAAAGCAATTCATCATTCGTGGACCATTTTACGAATCTCCATAAAAAACTGTCAAACAGATGAATTATTTCGTAATATGAATAACACGCAGATCATATTATGATTTTTCAGTTTGTGTCATTTTACGATGATTCATATTTACTTATTATGATTCTGCTAAACTGACCGTTTTAAGCCCCTTGGTCGTACGTTTACGTATTATGTTATTTTGGTGATATCAAATCAACAGAGAACAATTAACTTGTGTTCCAGTGAGCCGCCTGGGCAGTGGATCTGCGGGCGGCGCGGGCCCGTCCCGCAGCCCGAGCCCCGCCAGCCCCGCCAGCCCGCACCCGCACGACCTCGTGTACAGGCACCAGCAGCTCAACCACCCGCACTACAGGTACACACTACCCTTTGAGCCACACTAAAGGACATCGCTCTATAACAGCACCGCTCTCCGACACGGTAAATAACTTTTCATTCAACTTAGGATTTTAAATCAAATGATTTAAAGTCTGTTTTACGATGGCTCTACAGAATAGTGGACGGCTCGACGGCCGTTCACTGCCCGCGAGCCGTCACACGTAGAATAGACTTTAAAGCATTTGATTTAAAGTCCTAACTTGAATGACAAGTTATTTGACGTGTCGGAGCGGTGCTGTTATAATGAGCGATGTCCATGACTTCTACTGCACTCCATAAGGCTAGAAGCTGTGTTAACGTAAGACTCGTAAACACACTCAAGGAAATTAATTGTTTATCAAATTGACACCCTACGTCAATCCGCCGTTTTATAGCCAAGTCATGCAACTTCCAAAGAATGACAGGTGCGGTTTGAATGTACGAAAAAAATTGATTGGTAGTCAATTTGCTTCACAATTAATTTCCCTAACTTTACTTTTTACTGCTCTGACCTTATGAGCCATAAACCACATTAGCTCTGTTTGTCCTGTGAGCCATCCGAGACCTGGTATCCAGGCTCCTGCCCTGAATATCTCATAATATTTATAATAATGCGTGTTGCAGGCTGGAGCCGTCGTACTCGGGGTCCAGTGCCGGCAGCAGACACACGTACGCGTGAGGCCCAGCCAAGCCGCAGGTAATCATATTATTATAACATGAGTAATTGAGTACTAAACGGATTTATATCGAGGGCCATGAATCACTCGCGCCACTCAGGATTCTAACACTTGAATCTTTCCCGAAGGTTAATATCATCCAAACGGTGTTATAATGGTGTACTGCATTTCATAATGCAACTCATTTCAAAAAAAGAACATTGTCATTCACGAGCGTTTCAAACAAAGCATCGTAATTTAAAAACAAAACACATTCGAATTCGAAAAATTCGAATTCACGTCGTACCGCGCCATTTTTGTTCGATATTGGTATTGCAAAGAAACTTTTGTAGAAGATTCATATCATGGGTGTAGATACAGTCTTGTATGCAACTGTAAATAATTACCCTTTATATAACAGTTGCATAAATAACTATTGATGTACAGAAAGCGTAGTTGACGACTATGAGTGCGTTCCTTATTACGCTGTAATCGATTTGGGCGCGATAAAACCCGTACCGTATTGGTCTGAGCACGATAACGATATCCCGTGAATCGTCATAGATGATGTCATGACATGCGCCATCTTGCGATAACGCCGACCATGCTTAGATTATTATCACCGTGAGCGCTGTCAATGTGGCTGTCAAACTGACAGTTGTACTTTGTTGTTGTAAATCATAAAACAGTTTTTTTTTTTAATTATTGATGATTAAACTCATGAATTTGTTTTTTTTTTCAATTTGATGTGTTTAACACAGAAGCACTTTATAATATGAATATCAACAATAATAACAATGCAAGGATTGAGGTTATGTTTAGGTTACGAGGACTGTGAGCGCGTTCACGAGTGTTCCGAATTGTTGACAGCCCTCAGCTGTCATAATTGTGATATCTAATTCGGTACGCAAGTAATCGCTGTGAGCGTTGTGAGCGATTATTTTCTAATTCGGAAAGCGGCCTATGTGATGGGTCTTTTTTACACCCTTTTTTTTTCTTTTTGAACGTCATCCAATGACTTCTCCCGCTCTGGGCTGAGCGGAAGGGCGTGTCAGACTCTTACTGACTAAAACCCACCCGTGTTCCTTCAGTTGCCTGTTGCCAAGGTCCCGGTATCCCTTTCGGACTAACCCGCAACCCTGGCAGGGTCTTGTTACACCCTGTATATGAATGATTTTGTTTCCGTTCCAGTCGGAGCACGACTCGCGCTACGACTGCTAGCGACTTGCACCAGTCGCGCCACAGTCGCCGGCAACAGTCGCCGCTGCAGTGCTCATAAAGACTATTCGTTGATTAATTAATAAATAATAACTAACGTTCCACGTTCACGCGAGTGCGCGGCTGTCCACACCTCGTCCCCTCTCTCGAACACTTCAATATGTTGAAGAAATGTCAAGAGCGTTTACGCTGAGCTGAAAGTTGGCAACGTCGCAAATAACTGTCAAATATTTACCTGTTCTGATTAATTTGGCAATACTACTGTATGGAAATATGAAATATGGCTAGACAACTGTCTATAATATAGATTATGAATTGCAATTATAAAATTGAATTTAAGTTGTAACCGGTTTTAGGTGTAAAAAAGGCATTTGGAAAGTTTCCAAATATTTTTTTTACAACTAAAACGAAATATTCGGTGTTACGATATTATTTATTGCATTTTATAATCAATATTTTATGGCTACTGTGCGGCTGTTATTATTTAGGTAGGAGCCCCGATGAAATAAAACAAAACAAAAATACGAAAATCGGACTAGTAGTTTTCGAGTTACAAGCGGAAGGAACGGACAGACAGGCAGACAGACGCTTTGAATAAAGTTAGTACGATCTCAAAGAGAGACCCATTCTTATTTTCATGGCATTGTAAGCGGAAAGTCTGACAAGCAGTCTTACTAGGTATCGTGTTACCCAGTTACTGGGTTGTGGAGGTCAGATAGGCAGTCGCTCCATGTAACATACTGGCATTCAGCTGCATCCAGTCAGACTGGAAGCCGACCACAACATAGTTGGAATGAGAAAAAGTTATACTGCAACTACATACAGGCTGTAAGGGTAAACAGTCTTGTCATTCAAACCATAGTTGACTTAAATATAAAAATAAATGACCGAACACAACAAAAAAAAAACGTAATTCTCATTAATAGATTTTTAAAAGTTTCTATTCGACACCGTGCTCTCTAGTGAAACCGCTGACTGACTGAGGGAGGGGTCGCGCTCGCGGCCGGTCAGGTCACATCCCGTACCCCCCGCCCGTGTTGAGACGCAAGTTCGTTGCCCTAGCGCATAGGACAACGAACTTGCGTCTCTTGTGGTAAAATGTAGAATTAAAAAAAAGAAAAAAGTAGTTGTTATTTTCCATTGATTTTACGTTCTATAAATGAAACCAAACCACTGGTTGCAAGGATAACGGTGTTTACCCTAACACCCTGTATATCTGATGTGTTGAAGTTCTCAGAGAGAGTATCCCCTCCCCCATCCCCCCCCATCCCATCCAGTCCTATGATCTCAACATTTAACTATATATAAATACTGTATAATATATAGAACATAGCAACACTGTCAGTGAATAAGTTTTA
Organism: Lithophane socia; assembly: GCA_947522985.1. Lineage (NCBI taxonomy): Eukaryota > Metazoa > Arthropoda > Insecta > Lepidoptera > Noctuidae > Lithophane > Lithophane socia. The sequence goes on along the minus strand of OX383281.1, from coordinate 412,927 downwards.
TTATAAATATTATGTTGATATAAACCCCGGTTTTAATGTCTTCTGTCAAATCGCTTATCAAATAAAATTTATTTCGGCTATAAGAGTAGGGGAAGACCAAAGAAACGATGGATGGACTGTGTGAGGGATGATATGAGTAGACAGGGGGTGACTTCTGAGATGACGACTGATAGAGAAGAAGCTTGCAGAAAAAATATCGATATATCGATATGTTTTGTTCGATATATCGATATTTTTTATTTCGATATAGCGATGTATCGATATAAAATATCAAGTATCGAAAATGTATCAAATACGATATGTTTCCAATAGCAACACCGATGTCGCCGCCACTGACTAAAACCGCTGGAATTCAGAGCTGTAAAAAGTAGGCTTTTTTTTTTCCTTATTTGGTATTTATAATATGAATGAAAAACAAATACAATTGAACTACACATCGATATATCGAAATCGATATTGTTTTTTTTTTATATCGATACTTTTTGGCACTTCTTGCATCCCTATATAGAAGTATGGAAGAAAAAGACATGTTGCGCCGACCATTAGAGTCCAAACGAAAGTTGATCCTGAAAACGCGCGAAATTTAAAAAGACAAGACTATAATAAAATAAAATATAAGTAAAATCTTTTTAAAAACAAGCTTTTATTGAACTATAAAGGGTTTTCCCAGGGCCACCTTCCGGCTCCATCATCAGACCCTGAACACAGTGTCAAAGCACTTGTTAAAACATAGCTAATAGGTTCAAACACGATGGTGCTATCTTGTTTGATTGAGGAGTTCCTATAGCCAACTTCCAGCACCATCATCAGATCAGCTCCATGGTATCATTTTTTCAAAATGTCTCGGTAGTTTAAATATTCCAAGTTTCAGCTCAATGGGATGCCAGGAAGTGCTTGAAAAATGTATGACAATTGGAGTAACTGGAAACATACGAACAGAGCAAGCTAATATAAAGCTTGTAATAATAAAATTTCAAGTATCTAAACGTGTTATCGCACTATAAACAGGGATAAACAGTCTTGTTTTAATTTTACGCGTGTTTTGAGGATCAACTTTCGTTGGCCAAACTCTAGTACATTGGGATACGGGTAGGAGGATCATCATTAGCAAGTGGTTTGACAGCAGATTTTCCGGTCAATTTGACCGGATGTAAACTGTGGGTAAATGTATAAATATAGGTTGTAAGGCTGTATGAAAAGTTGCATTGTATTTGTATTTTGTTAAAAAAATGTTTGTGTTGTGTTACTGTTATTTATGGTCTGTACAGTTCGATTCAAACTGAATGGCGGCTCGGAACATGAGGCGATTCGCTGCGCAGTAACAATTTCATGTGACAGCGGGGGTGAGGGGTGCGGTACTGCGCAGCGAGTAGCTAACTTCCGAACCGCCATTAAGTTTGAATCGAGCTGTACAGATGGAGGCGTCTCTATGCAGTGAATAGTTATGCTCATATATTGAAATTGTGAAGCAAAAAGAAAAAAATTGTAATGTTGTTCAACTGTCAAAATGAAAGCCATTGGTGCCGATCATATTGTTCACAAACTAAACTAAATTTAACTTCTGTGCATCTTTTTCTTTCTATTTCATTAAGAAAAGGACAGAAGATAAATTTTAGTTTAGTCCTGTCAAATTAATCAGCGCCTGACGTAAATTGACGTAATTTTAGTAGGCAAGTTTTTAATCACGTCTAAACTTGTATGGAGTAGTGACAGGCGCTGATTAATTTGACAGGACTAAACTAAAATTTATCTTCTGTCCATTTCTTAATGAAATAGAAAGAAAAAGATGCACTGAACTTAAATTTAGTTTAGTTTGTGAACAACATAATCGGCACCATTGCTACTGTATGTGTGTTACGTAATTACCCCGCAGATTCCTGACTGCTCATATATGCTGCATAGCGTTTTGCCCGACCCGGGGATCGAACATCGAAAGACCTGAGGCTATAGACAAAATCCCTTTTCTGTAAGCGTTAACGCCAACGGAAAGATCAAATTGTATGGAGTTGACATTAGCTTTAGAGATGTCACGTGACTGCTGCTGTCAACTGCATACAATTTGATCTTTCCGTTGGCGTTAACGCTTACAGAAAAGGGATTTTGTCTAGGCCCCCTGGAAGCATAGATGATAAAATACCTCTGATGATACAGTAACACAATACATTCAAACACAATAAATATATATAACTAGTAATAATCTGTACATAATAATATACTGACATATATAATAACGATGTCTGTGTGACTGTTTGACTCTATGTCACAAGATTTTGACTAAAATTCATTCCGTTTTTAAGACTTGAACGTTAAATAATCACTGTTTATATAACTAGTAAAAAAATACGCATTTATTCTAACTAGGCTGAGAATGAGCACTTTTTGAACGTCAAAATGACATAAGACAGTCCCCCGACACGCCCTTCACCACTTCCTAGTGCTGGGGGGGAAGTCGCGCAACATACCGTCGTATGTCGTGTAAACGAGGCAAAAGGAGTATGTAAGGATCGTAGCAGGTGGCGTTCTATAGTTTCCGCCTACTCCCGTGGGAACGGGGGTGAGTTTATGTATGTAACAGGGGGCGAGCCTGTTGCTAGTTGCATAAACAGTGACATAGAACAGTTATATTATTGGTTACAAAAATACTATGTTTAATGGAGTTTGTTATATCATTCTGTTATTGTGTTGTAAACGTTTTATTTTATAAATAAAGTACTCGTTTGATGTGACTGTAGCTGTCTACAACTATACACGGCTTCATGTCTCGTATCGACGCGAACTAACGGTTGTAAAAATATTCTTAACTAGCTTCCGCCCGCGGCTTCGCCCGCGTGGTATGTCGATAAAAAAAGAAAGTAATAAAAACTAAAACCGAACTACGACTAAAAAGGTATAAACAAGACACCACAGACAGACAAATTAAAAATCCGGAGTCACACGTAATCTGTTCGATTTATGCCCTAACACGTGTGACTCCGGATTTTTAATTTGTCTGTCTGTGGTGTCTTGTTAATGCCTTTTTTTTGTTAATACCTGTAGATCCGTAAGTTGTGGACGGCTGTTCATGTTGTCGAAAGTCTGTTTTTTTATAATCTCTTAGACTAATTTGACATTTCAAGTAATTGTTGTTTTGTTACTCAATTTGGAGTTTGACATTTGCAGCTGTCAAATTAGTCTACGAGTAAAGAACAGACTTAACAAGCTCTGCACTGCCATTTATGTTAAGTTTGTTTCGAGATATGTTCAATTGGTTAGTGTGGGAGTGTGCTCCAGAAGACGGTCCATGAGGCGCCAGTTTCTGTTGCCACGATGTTATGTCAACTTTAAAATGTCATGTGTTCAATAGAACCTCTAACAATCCCATTTTTCAGTCCTAAAAATATTATTTGTCACTCTAATACAATGATTCCACCTCGTTTTTTGAACCTCTAGTAATTTTGGAGTCCTGAAAACACTAAATAGCCAAGTAACTGCGTCTAAGGTCGATGTAGCGCTCGCTCGGCTCGCGCGCGGTTGGTCGCAGGTCTGAGCTAACCCATTTGGTCGGGCTGCCAACAAGCAAGGGGGGAACACAAGCATTTCTCTACAGGGTCTAATTTAATTAGTTAGCGAAACTGTGAAGACGGTGACGGGTATACAACCGGGGTTAATACTTACGATAAAACAAAAATGAATTTATGAATTTTTTTGGTTCCATCCCGTCACCCGTCTACGGAGTTTCGTTAACTTATACTGGGTGAAATTGAATTTACGGGCATGTTCGTAAGGGGTCATTGTAAATCGCGAAAAAAAATCAGCTATTCCCTAAATTTTGACGAGTTAGGGTCAGTTCACACCGAGACGCGAAGCGACGCACTTTTTTATGATTCGATACAATATCGGATTTATTTACTACACAATAAGGTACACGCGCTGCGCAGTACCGCGCATCTCAGCGTACTTTGACACGTGTCAACACTCGCACTGAATTTATACCTTTTCGTGAAGAAAATAAGTTCGATAATTGTTAAAAAATGAATGTAGGGAACAGCTGATTTTTTTTTCGCGATTTCAGGTTTGTTCCCTTAGTGAAAGTTGTTCATAAAGAAGAGTACAATGACCCCTTTTCACCCTGTATATTATCTTAACAAAATTGTGAGATACAGAATGAACTCTAGTTGACGTCTCTGAGTGCGAAGGTTAATAACGACGCGATTTCAAAGTTTTATATTTGTTGTTTGACAGTTACAATGCAGTGTATAATATTAATGTATAATACGTGTGCGATGACTCGTATAAAGGTTCTATTGTAATGTATAATAATGTTGTATAAAGTTATACTTGTAGATAAAAACAGTTGAGTGTTTTTATAAAACGTATAGAACATTGAGCCGTTTGTATGTGAGCTGTGTGTGGGCGCGTGTCCTAACATTGAGCGGTTTATGTGTGAGCTGTGTGTGTGGGCTCGTGTCCCTGCTGTTGTTACGACAGATCATTATTATTATGTATAAATTAAATATTTATTCACAACTTTTTGACTTTTTATTTTTCTAAGGGCGGACGCGCCTGGTGACCTGTATTGGCATACCCACCCTAAACGATCATGTACAATAGTTACCTGGATTTTAAATTAATTCCCAGTTTTTAATTTAACACGTTCAGTGCCGAGAACCCTCTTAGAGCTCCTAGGGCTCTCTTAGTCGTATATGGGATGACGGAAGCCCTCGCGGAGGGCCTTTTTTAACCGACTTCTGCAAAAAGGAGGAGGTTCTCAATTCGTCTGTTGTATGTTACTCGATTTCTCCGCCAATAATTATGAATCGATTTTGATGATTCTTTTTAGTTTGGTAGGTCATGCTTCAGAGGTGGTCCCATATAAATTTTATTAACTTTGCTTGCGTAGTTTTTGAGTTAGCTTCAATAATTACGAATTTTTGCCACTGCGTATGTAGACGACATCTTAGTTTTCTCAGTCACTGTTATTTACATTGCCGGTCTAATTTCGGAAGTCGGTGGCAAAAAACGAAAATTGAAAAGCAAAGACACCGACTTCCGAAATTAGTTCTTTTTCACATTTTTTTTTGTTTTTTTTGGAAGTCAGTTGTTTTCTTTTTTTTTTTTTGGAAAAAGTTTTTATAAATGTAGGTTTTTCTTAGCGAATGCAGCATTATAAACTGTGAAAATAAAATCTGTTGCATATTAACAAGATTTATTAGATCAAACTTTGAAGGTTTTACACCAGTGTGCATTAGAATGTGACTTTATAAAAGACTTGAATTGGCTAAAACTACATTCACATACATTGGAAAAGTATGTCACCAGTGTGTATACGAATATGGTTTATTAAATTACTCTTGTAACCAAAACTACGCTGACATACATCACACTTATGAGGTTTTTTCCCAGTGTGTATACGAACATGGTTTGTTAAATTTCTCCTGTAACTAAAACTACGTTGACACACATCACACTTATAAGGTTTTTCCCCGGAGTGTATTCGAATATGGTTTGTTAAAACACCCATGTCTCCAAAAGTACGGTGACATACATCACACTTATAAGGTTTTTTACAAGTGTGTATACGAATATGTTTTGTTAAATAACCCTTTTGGCTAAAACTACGTTGACATACGTCACACTTATAAGGGTTTTCACCACTGTGTTTACGGATATTGTGTCTACGGATATGTTTAGTTAAATAACCCTTTAAACTAAACCTACGCTGACATAAGGCACACTGAAAAGGTTTTTCATCAGTGTGTATTTGAATATGTTCTGTTAAATTTCGCTTGTGACTAAAACTTTGTTGACATACATCACAGCTAAAAGATTTTTCACCATTGTGTATAAGAATATGTTGTGTTAAATTACCTCTTTGACTAAAACTACGTTGACATATATCACAGCTAAAAGATTTTTCACCAGTGTGTATAAGAAAATGTGTTGTTAAAGTACTCTTGGATCTAAAACTACGTTGACATACATTACACTTATAAGGTTTTTCACCAGTGTGTATACGAATATGTTTGGTTAAAATACCTTTTCGAGTAAAGCTACGTTGACATACATCACACTTATAAGGTTTTACACCAGTGTGTATTCGAATATGTTGTGTTAAATTACACTTAAAATTAAAACTACGCCGACATAAATCACACTTGTAAGGTTTGTCACCAATTTCTTTACGAGTATGTTGTAACTTTTTTTTTACTCGATTAAAACTGCGCTGTTCATATTTGTTAGGCTCTTTGACTGAAGTGCCACGTTTGGACGTACGTTTTAGAGTTGTCCGAATAACTTTCGAGTCAGATTTTTCCTTGTTCGTCTTCTCGGCTGTTATTGCATCTTCTAGTTTTGTTCTTCGAGTGTCTAGTTTTGGTTTCTTCGCAACGGTCGCCCCTGTGATTATAAATCTGGTAAGTACAATGTTGGAAGGAGATTGACATGCACACGAATAACTAAAACCCAACTACGACAAAAAGTCAACTAAAAAGATGTAAACAAGACATCACAGACAGACAAATTAACAAGTTAGGTAAATTAAATTTAAAATTTAAAAACCCCCGATAAAAACAGCATCTTATAAACGTATTTTTTTTTTAGGTAAGAACACTCGATCAAGTTGCCTTACAAAGAAAACCAAAAATATCAATATTGGTTAAGCCGTTTGGCAGCTACGATGGCGCAGACAGACACACAGATACACACCGTGTGTACCGTGTGCACCGTGCGTACACATCTGTGTGTAAAAAGAGGGGTCTCTAAGTTTAAAACTTATAAGACCCCTCTTTTTCCGTCGGGGGTTAAAAATCCGGAGTCACACGTGTTAGGGCATAAATCAAACAGATTACGTGTGACTCCGGATATTTAATTCAGTCAGCAGCAAGCTCGTCATGCGCCCTAGTGGTCACTGCTTGCGGTAGCGCCGGAGCACAAAACAGCGAGATGGTAATCGTGAATGAGTGCCGCTTGTGACTGGTCGTCTTGCTGGCCATGGTTTTGTTAGTTATCAGAAATTTACAGTTCATTGATGGTTCTAGTTTATCATTTGTGACTTCTACAATCCTATGGACAGCATTCAACATTACACATGTCAGCGGGTACACTCTTTAGGTACCGCTGACCGCTTCCTATCAGGCGAACGCGAACCATTGGCCTGTTTGCTGACCTATACATTAACTAACACTTACTTCTCGTCTCGCTGGCTCGTCGTTTCTTCTTAGATACTTCTTCTTCTTCTTCGACTTCAATTTTTAACTTCATTAAAGGTTCATCATCTTCTAAATCCGACTCACAGTTGTGTGCTGGTACATCTGCTACATATAGACAGCTATTGTCTAAATTGTCCGGTTCTATCTCTGTAAGTAAACAGAAACAGTCACGAGTGTTACTCTTCACTACATATTATTAAAAAACATTACCCTCCTTCTGGGGCAGTCGGGTAAAAAAACCGGCCAAATGCGTGTCGAGTCACGCACAGTGGTTCCGTAGTTGGGATGAATTTATTCGACAAACCTAACATTGTAGTTGAAAAACTTGTTGAAGAACATGTTTTTGCAACTGCTATAATCTTGGTCGATTATTACTCGGTAACTTGTGGAGCCTACTTAGCTGTGATAGTTTTCCTTTTAATTTCGTTCTTTATACTACTGCCGTGAATTTGTTCACATACCCGAAAACAAAGACTTAACTCTAACAAAAATTAGCACTATAAAGCTTAATATTTTTTTTTTTTTAAATACGTTGCCCCTCGCTAAGAATTTCTTCCTGTATCGTGGGTGCGTTTACAAACATAGAAACTCACATACACTAACACCCAGACCCGGAACCACTACTTGCAGATCATACAAATATTTGTTCCGTGCGGGGATCGAACCCGCGACATGTTGCGCAGCAGTCCATCGCTCAGCCACTGCGCCAACCGTGTCGTTTTTCGCAACCGGATCCCTGAATCCAAAAATGGTTTCCATTAACTCCCATTATTTTTAAACGACCTTCCCAACGATACCCCATACCATGGGATTTACGAGAAACAAAACCCATCCCCACACTAAAACTTTTTTTCCCGATTTTATTTTACCACTTTGTCGGCGTGATTTATGAAGCGCGAGTAGATGACTTTCATGCCATCATGCGCAAACGGTGTGCTTCGATGTTGCGGCGATTCAGGGGTAGCCCTAACAGTGGCGGACAAGGTCTATGGACCATTTATCAGGCTCTGGGCTGGCAGACATGTGCGTGCACATGTTCATGTAGCCAACTAGTTTATAAGTTACATATATCATACCTTTAAGTTATTATGTTGTACTAACATAGCATATATATATAAATATATATATATATATATATCTATTATAGTATATTGTATCTATTGGTAAGTTTAAGTACCTACTTATTATTTTGCACCAATGACAACCCCATTTTTTATGTCCACGCAATCACTGTCCATTCTAAGGTTGCCTGGAAGAGATCACAGAAAGCGATAAGGCCGCCCGTTGTATGTTTTATAGTGTTAAATTTATTTATTTTCGCAATGTATTTTCTGGTGTACAATAAAGTATATATAAATAAATAACATAGGCTAAGTTCATACTAACACTATATGGATCTCTTGGTCTGAAATAAAGATTTGAATTCGAATTATGTGTGTACCCATACCAAACCATACCAAATTACAGCTTTCTAGCACTAACAGTCTCTGAGCCACGGACAGACGAACATGGCGAAACTACAAGGGTTCCTTGTTGACTACGGAACCCCAAAAACAGAATAAAATAAATAGGTATTTAAGGGGCAAACATGATTTTTTTGCCTTTTTTATAGATAATAGTACGGAACCCTTCGTGCGTGAGTCCGACTCCCACTTGGCCGGTTTTGTTGTTATTTCTGTTCTTAGAAACATACCTTCAATTTGATGTTCCTTCTTTGGCTCAATAATAATATCATCTAGTGCCTCACAAACAGCTGGTAATTCTTCTTTGATAGCAGTGCTTTCTGTTTGACATTCGTCATCTATACTTATGTGCATTATTGGAGATTTAATAAACCAACTGAACTGGTTCTGGTTTACTAACGAACTGGGCTGTAAAAAGACCACTATAGTATTAGGAATATAAGCTGGTGATCACAGTCCCACGAGCACCAACCTTCTCTCATGATACTAAAGTCACTCAAAGAGCCTCCACAAGTGAGGATACTTAAGTAGGTCCAATGTAACCTCACTGACCACTGCACAAGCTATTGTTGCATAGCTTGCGCTGACACGAGAGAGGACCGCTATAAAACTGCCACATACAAGTGTCATACAGAAGTTGTAGCAGTATTTTGTGGTGTATTTAGACTACGACTATGAGACTAGTCTTAAAGAAGTAATAATTACATTTGACAAAAGCGTACATAACCTCATTCATCAGCTGAGTGAACAGCTGTTCAGCTTCCAGACATTTTCTCCGAAATTGGTAGCATTGCTTGAGTTTAGCGCAGCAGAAGGAACAAGCATGAATCGGTCTACTGTCTTCAGTTACAAACTGCAACAAAATTAGTTTTACACTATTTTGTTTTTATGAAGAAAATACTTCTAATATATACTAATGCAGTCCAAGCCAACAGTTGATGGTCCTTAATGCTATCTGTGAGCATCTAACAGAGAAGGCATGAACATTGATTGGTCAGTGGGTCGTCTTAGGGGCAGAGATCACCACTCTTGCTCCAGGTAGATTGGCGACTTTCAAAGTCATCCTTAATATTATGCATGCAAAAATAACTCTGTCTGTCTGTTGCGCTTTCACACCATAACTACTGAACCGATTCAAATGAAATTTGGTACACAGATAGTCTAGAGCTTGAGAAAGGACATAGGCTACTTTTTATGGACAACCACGCGGGCGGAGCCGCGGGTGGAAGTATTATAAGTCCAGGTTTCCTCATGCTGTTTTCTTTCACCAATGTCAGTAATTACCATCTTTCCCTAAGACTATCTCTGACCGAAAGTTCATGTAGGAAGTAGGAATCTTCGCATAGGATAAGCATTTAAAAACCAACGCAAACCATAAGTACTTATAGGTAACTTACATAATTCTTATTAAAAATATCAACTTACTGGAATATCAGTCAGCTTCTCATACAGTTCATGTAAGTTCCTGTTGACCACTACATACATGCGAAGATTTCCTGCTAAGCATATCCTACACATTGGCAGTTTTTCCATCTTGTAACTAGTTGCAACTCAAAAATTATAATTTATGTTATTTAGTTAAATTTTACATTTTATAGAGAAAGTAACGAGGGAGGCTTGTCCGTCTTGTTTATTACCCGTCTGCCCTAGAAGGAGGGTAATGTTTTTATTATATTTTTATTATAATGACTCTAGAGTAATCTACTAAGATTTTGAGAATAAAAGTTAGTAAATTTAAGTCTCTCTTGGTAGTCCAGACAGTCCAGGTAATTGATAGGAGCCAGTTTATTTGTTTATTAGTCCCATAACACCATCTAATAAATAGATACCGGTAATTGAAATCTATTTCGATAATAATTCACAGTTTACACCAAACAAAAGCACGAAGCGCGTCACTTATTGACAATGACAATTGATACCAGGGTTGCCAATGCCTATTTACCAGATTCCCCAAAATCATTGGTGAAAATCCCCGAATTTGGGGAAAGAAAAATCATGAGTCCCCACAAAATTATTTAATAAAATAAACTAAAACTCATTTCTATAAAAAATCAACAATATTTATTAAGAGGGATGCGCTAAGTTGGCCCGCGAAATTCAAATTTTCTTAATACTTTTGCAATTTGCAGGTCAGTAGTAGGTTGTATGTTGATCTAAATATTATTTGCGATCGTAACAAATCTAGACACGCGGCCGCGTGTCAAGCCAAGTTCAAGAAAAGAACTGGCGACGCAGCAGCTGTGTGTTATATTACACGAACCATTTGGAGCTACTTTTCACCCCTTAATAACTCAAAATCTATTTAACATACACAAATGAAATTTGGTTTATTTGTTAATTAGCTAGAAACCCAAATTTTATAAATACAGCTCAAACGGTTGTTGAGATATCAACGTCCAAAAATCGTCATTTTTATCACTGACTGACATACCTATAGATCAAAAACCTATCCCACTTCCAGATGACCTAGAAAGTTGAAATTTGGTGTCCAGCTTGGTAATTGTGTCAATACAAAGGAAAAACTCAGAAAACAGTATTTTTTTGCGATTTAAAAAAAAATTAAAGTAATCGATTTTTAACACCTTTCGAAATTATAATAGCAAAATATTTTCTTTTGTAGGAGAATTGGTTCCATTATGAAATCAAATCAAATCAAATCATTTATTGTGGATCATAGGTTCATAAGATGTTGTGTTAGTAACAGGTAAGTCTGCTATGTCCCGCCATTGAGGCATACAAAATTCATAATTAAAGTTCGGAACATGGTTAAAATACAGTAGGTACATCAAATTATCATGCAATACATTATGGTTAAGTTAAGTTAGTATAATATTTATGTCAAGTTACAAACTAGTCATGTTACAAAATAATTTACAAAACAATTGCACAGTGCTTACTTAAGTATCTAGTTTTTACATTTATGATTGTGTACCACTTGGTTTGTTGTAATCAACCTGCTGATTCAATGTATTGTCATTTAGAAATTCTCCTATAGAGTAATAACATTTACTTATCAATAATTTGTGTAGTATTTTCTTTAAGGTATGTATATCGCTCATTATTAAAGATACGTGGGCCCATACAAAAGATGCTTTGGTGCAAAAGCTTTGTTTTACTGGCTACGGTGCGCAGCTTGTCTTTGTGTCTGGCCCTGGTGCAAAATTCAAATAAGTTTGGATTTGATTTTATAAACATTACAGTTTCATATATGTATACACTAGGGAGAGTTAATATTTTTAAATTTGTAAAATGTGGTCTGCATGAATCTTCTTGGTGTAAATTGCACATCGATCTAATACACCGTTTTTGAGCTCTAAAAGCCCGCTCTTTTTCTACAGAATTTCCCCAGAAAATGATACCGTAGCGTATGATTGAGGCAACATATCCATGATAAGCCGTTAGTAATGCAGACTGATTGACAGTGCTCCTTAATCTGTAAAGGGCATATGAGCTCTGACTAAGTCTTTTGCAGACTTGCTCTATATGTGACTTCCAATTTACTTTGCTATCAATACAAAGACCCAGAAATTTGATTACATCAATTTCTTTTATGCTTGTTTGAGAGTAGCATACATTTAGATTGGTATCTGGTTTTACTCGTTGTTTAAAATTCATGATTTTTGTTTTTTCTAGGTTTACTTTTAGGTCATTTTCATCAAGCCATTTTATAATCGTTTTCAGAGTGCTATTTAAGTCAACTTTTAAATCCGTTCTGTCATTACCGGTAAACAATATAGTACTATCGTCAGCAAATAAGGTCATATGGTGCATTGTAACTGTCGGCATGTCATTTATATAAATCAAAAAGAATGGTGGGCCTAGTATGCTACCCTGAGGGACACCGGAAAGGATATTTCTCACTTCAGAAACAACCGTTTCTTCTGTTCTGGTAGTTAAGGAGACTTTCTTTAATTCTACCATCTGTTTTCTGTCACTGAGATACGATTCAATTAATTCGCAAAAAGAAAAATAAAGAAAAAGAAAAAGAAAAATAAAATAAGTAAATGAAAGGTCGCTTTTATCGTTTTGTATATAGGTACCAGATTATTTTATATAACTTAGACAACCAATAATTAATAATAATTAATAATCATTGGCTGTTTAAGTTTTCCGCGAGGCGGGCAACAGGAGTGCGGCGGGGTCACGGGGATTTAAAGGTTTCGAAATATAGTCATAGTCCGTATCTTAAGGTGACATTTAGGCTTCCTGTACATGATGTCGGAGCCGCACCAGAGCCTGACCACAAGACGAAAAAAATCGCAGTGCGGTGCCGCCCGCACCGGTGAGGTTCCGGTGCATATTGCCCTTGCGCCATGAGGGCGATATTCATTCGTATATATGTTACCGGTAATCTGTATAATTCAGGTATTTATTTATTTATTTATTTATTAAAACTTTTCACACTAAAAAAGGTACAAAGGCGGACTTAATGCCTGAGGCATTCTCTACCAGTCAACCAAGGGTGGTGAAGAGATTAGATGGCAGGTGCTCTAATTGAGAGGAACAAAGAGAAAAAATAATAATAATAATATATCATATTGCATTATAGATAAAGCAGAACAGTACATAAATAAGCTATAAACTTATGATACATATACTTACACATATATTTACTATAATATATATATAACATACAAATTCAAGGGTGAGCGGTGATGACATGACTCTACTCTATTCTATGCAATACCTAGGCAATGTATGGTATACATTTTCCGCAGTAGCTAGAAGCCCATAAATAAAAAAATAATTTAAAAATTCGTACTTATACCGATACGTTACGTGTGTTTTTGAGTGTGTCAAAGCGGATCGTGAGGTCAAAATGTAAATGCAAAATAGTGGCTGCGAAAATTAATTCATTAAAGCATACGTGGGGAAGGAACAGACAGGGTCCATGTGAACTTTGTAACTATCATTTTAAGAGTTTGTACGGCTTGCTGATAAAAACTAGCCAAGTAAAATTTTCAGCTTGAATTCATCCTAAGTGCTTTGTGTAAATAATTCGACTATTCAATGAAGTTATATTTTTAAATAGCAAACATTGTTATAACAGAAAAAACAAGAAATTTTGTTTTAAATTTATTTTAGAATGTTGTATGTTCTTTATAAATTTCAGGATTATCTAGAGAACTTGGCACCCATTTAGATCTCAATTCTTTTGTCGGCGAAGTCGATAACCACACTTTGAATTTGGCTCCCATTTCACATTTATGTTTTTGATTGGATATAGATTTATAGGATTTTGCTCTCGGGGATTTTCACACATAATTTTGAGGAATCTGGAAAATAGGCATTGGCAATCCTGCTAGACTGCTGTCAATGTCAAGTACTGTCAGTCAACGTCAACTACAAGAAATTTATGAAGCGAAGCTTTTGTACTACCAAATTACCAATATTATTAATATTGGTCTGTGTTTTGTACCGTTGGTCTATGTTAACGTTGTGTTGTGTATAATACCATCCGATGCGAGTGTATTTTGTTAGGTTGTCCTGGGTTGTATTTGTACATGTGCACTAGGTACTTGCTAGCACTAGGTGTTTCAATTCAATTCAAATTCTTTATTTCAGACATGAGTCCATAGTGTTAGTATCAACAAAATAACTTAATAAATAGTGAATAGTGTAATAGTGAGTGTTTCGTTATGAAGTCATAACGAAATAAACGTGAATGGTCTAAATTTAAGTAGATGGGGTGTAAAGAGACTAATTAATTAACAAATTCCTATGAATTACCTGGATTGTCTGCTTGACTACCAAAAGAGACATTTATAAAAACATACTAATTTTACTAGGACTTGTATTTATACAAGCCTCATCGTTATTTGTATGCAATGCAGCAGTATTTCTCTTATATAAATGCAAATTTGAACTAAATAACTTACTTAAGTGACACTTTTGAGTTACAAGATGGAAAAATTGCTAATGTGTAGGATATGTTTAGCGGAGAATGTCCGTATGTATGTAGTGGTCAACAGGCACTTACATGAACTGTATGAGACGCTGACTGATATTCCAGTAAGTTATATTTTGTAATGAATTAAATGAATTACCTATTAGGTTTTTTTATGCCTCGTCTATGCGAAGATTCCTAGATTCACACTCTACGTACATGAACTTTCGGTCAGAGAGTCGTCTTAGGGGAAAATGGAAATCATAGACATCGGTGAAAGAAATGGCATAAGGAAACCAGAACTTATAATAGGTAATACGGGCTGGTATCCGCAACTCCACGACAAAGCGCGTATTTTGCGTACGGGTGGGAAATCGCTTATTCGATCCACTCCAGCTCCTCCAAGAAGGCCAGCAACGCCTTGGTGTTACTGACAATCTCACGTAGGGTACCTGGGTTACCGAAGTACTTTCCCCTGTATGTGCAGGTAGTGTAGTAGCACATGAGCTGCTGTCTCGTCGTCCTCCATGCAGGCCCTGCACCAGAACTTATAATAAATATGTATATTAAGTCTCCAATCTGCCTTGAGCAACCATGGTGCTCATGACTTCTCTGTAAGATGCACACAGAGAGTATTAAAGGTTATTTAAGTATTTCTTCATATAAACAAGATAATGCAAGACAAATTTTGTTGCAGTTTGTAACTAAAGAAAGTAGACCGATGCTCGCCTGTTTCTTCTGCTGCGCTAAACTAAAGCAATGCTACCGATTACTGAGACAATGTCTGCAAGCCGAAGAGCTGTTCACTCAGATGATGAATGAAGATTATGAGGTGAGGTATTCTTCAACAGACATTTATTGTAATAATTTCTAATTTCTGTACAATGTGCAAGTGATTCCTCGCTCGTACCTATTGTGTCTGGATTTTACTAAAATTTTATCACTGAGTGTTGAATGTTGATATGTACACATGGCATGGCATGGTTTAGCCATGAGTATGCTTTTGTAAAATATAGGTGTTTACAATTATTTCATGTTAAATACTCCACATAATACTGCTACAACTTCTGTATGCGGCGGATTGATAGCGGTCCCCCGTCATGTCAGCACAAGCTATGTGACAATAGTTTGTGCAGTGGTCAATCAAGTTGGCCGGCTCTCTACGGTGGGTCTACCCTTTATAGCAGAACTTTTTATGTCATAATATTATTTTGCATAACAGCGCATAGCATAAACTTCATTTCGCAGAAAATCGTTTGGCATACACTCATTTAAAATACATTAAAAACGCATAATTTTGTAATTCAGAATCATCTTTAGGCATAAATTTCATATCCATAATAATTAAAAAGTAGAACCATCATATTGCAGAAAGTTCGCTGTCAGAATCGTCTTTTGGCATACATTTCATATTGATAATCATTAAAAGGTAGAACTATCATATCTCAGAAAGTTTACAGTTAGAATCATCTTTTGGCATACTTTTCATATCATTTCTGCGAGCAACTTGAAAGTAGCGCTCGCCGGCCGCTGCCGCGGCACCGCTCGCTACGCTCGCTCGGCTCGCGCGCGGTTGGTCACAGTTTTAACCTAACCTATTTCACTCAGTTCAAAATGAGTGGAGTCGGTTTTGCAGCGATAAGTTTCTCTCACGCCAGAAGCCAGGAGCCAGAAGGATGTCCAATTATGTACTTATCAGATTGGCATTGTAAGTGTATCATATCTCAGAAAGTTTACAGTTAGAATCATCTTTTGGCATACTTTTCATATCATTTCTGCGAGCAACTTGAAAGTAGCGCTCGCCGGCCGCTGCCGCGGCACCGCTCGCTACGCTCGCTCGG
This sequence comes from Lithophane socia, assembly GCA_947522985.1. Taxonomy (NCBI): domain Eukaryota; kingdom Metazoa; phylum Arthropoda; class Insecta; order Lepidoptera; family Noctuidae; genus Lithophane; species Lithophane socia. The sequence continues at coordinate 396,549 of OX383281.1, read as the reverse complement.
CTCGCGCGCGGTTGGTCACAGTTTTAACCTAACCTAACCTATTTCCAAAAATTATTCCAAATGAAATTCTGCCATCTTCTTAATATGCCAAGTGAAATTATTCCAAATAATCGTCGCTCTAAATAAACGTTATGTGAAACGAAATTATGCGAAATAATTAATTACATATAAACATTCGGCCAAACAATAATTATATTAAATGATTTTTATGCCATATATATATTCGTTTAAAGAAGATTATGCCAAGTGTGTTATGCCAAATAAATTTCGGAGCATCAAAATTCTGCCAGATAGAGGGAACCCCTCTACGGTACATTGGACCTACTTAAGTATCCTCACTTGTGGGGGCTCTTTTGAGTGACTTTAGTATGATAAAATATTAGTTATTTATGCAACTGTTATATAATAAGGGGTATTAAAACACGAATGTGGGTTACGGAACGGGTTTTAGCACGCCCTAATCGATTACAGCGTAACTCGGAACGCACTCTTAGTGTAAAGCTCGTGAATGACAGTGTTCTTTTTTTTAAATGAGATGCATAATGAAATTCACTACAACATTATAACACCCGTTTGGATGATATTATGGTTACTATGTCACTGGATGTTTTAATGTTGGCTATAAGCTAACTGTTTCAGATACTTTTATAGAGGATTTATAGCATGGGTATAGATAAAGTATGTCTTGTATTGTTTGTGCTCGTAGGACTATGATCACCAGCATATTTTCCTAACACTTTAATCATCTTTTTCAGCCGAGTTCTTTAATAAACAAAAATCACTTTGAGTTTGTCAGTGGGTTTATTAAATCTCCAATAGAGCACATAAGTATAGGTGATGAATGTCAAACAGAAAGCATTGCTATCAAAGAAGAATTACCAGCTGTTTGTGAGGCACTAGATGATATTATTATTGAGCCAAAGGAGGAATATGAAATTGAAGGTATGTTTAAAAAAAAAAAAAAATAAGTAATAAAAAAATTCTTTTGGGGTTATAATATACTATATGTATATGTCGGAGATTATGAAAGTTGAGCGATAATAGTCTCTCAATTGATTATTGTAGTACTAAGGAGAGGGTAAACGCCGTGACGCGCTCGCTAGAGTGGGGCGTCACGTGGACAGAGTCGTGGTAAGGGAAGTGGCGAAGCGACGAGTCAGTCTTGTGAGGGCAACGAACGGATGCAGACCTCCACTTCTCCTATGCGAAACTGTCGAACGTTTGCCCGAACGTGTAAAGTAGTGCGTGAACATTATTAGTAATGTACCTACTGTGATGATTGTTCTGAAAGTGAAATACTAACTGAGTTGCTGTATCATCGTGTTTTATTGTAAACCTGCACTATGGAGTCCATACCACCGAATCGAGATGATGACGGCAACTATCGCTCAGCCATCGCTAACGCCGACATATATATTTTTGAAATGTGCTCATTAAGCCCTTTCATTTGATACCCAACATGGTACGATTAAACCATATTTTTTTTAAGTTCCCCAATTTACGTCCTCTAGAGGGCGCCATTTTTAATGTGACTTCACATAGCCTACAACCAGCGGACGATCAAGACGCTTCCAACGATATCTAATTTGTCAAATTGTGATGAGTGATTTAGAAGATAGGAGGGAACAGATGAACATCCATACATACCTACATACCGGTCAAAATCATTACCTACCTTTTTCTTCGCCTTAGTCGGGTAAAAACTGGGTGGCATTTTATAATTACCCGACTACGGCGAAGAAAAAGGAGGGTTATGATTTTGACCGGTATGTATGTATGTATGTTCATCTGTTCCCTCCTATCTTCCAAACCACTTATCACAATTTGACAAATGAGGTATCGTTAGAAGCGTCGTGATTGTCCGCTGGTTATAGGCTATGTGAAGTCACATTAAATTAAAAATGGCGCCCTCTAGAGGACATAAAGAGAGGAACTTACAAAAAAAAATGGTTTAATCGTACCATGTTGGGTATCAAATGAAAGGGCTTAATGAGCACATTTCAAAAATATATATATTATAACCCAAAAAGAATTAAAAAAAAATCAAGAATTAAAAACTAAAACCCAACTACGACTTAAAAGGTATAAACAAGACACCACAGACAGACAAATTAAAAATCCGGATTCACACGTAATCTGTTCGATTTATGCCTTAGCACGTGTGACTCCGGATTTTTAATTTGTCTGTCTGTGGTGTCTTGTTTATACCTTTTAAGTCGTAGTTGGGTTTTAGTTTTTAATTCTTGATTTTTTTATTACTAAATTTTCTTTTCTGTTCTTGTTTACTTGCAGAGCTAGAACCGGAAAATTTAGACAATAGCTGTCTATATGTAGCAGATGTACCAGCACACAACTGTGAGTCAGATTTAGGAGCTGATGAACCTTTATTGAAGTTAAAAATTGAAGTGGAAGAAGAACAAGAAGTATCTAAGAAGAAACGACGAGCCAGCGAGACGAGAAGTAAGTGTTAGTTAATGTATAGGTCAGCAAACAGGCCAATGGTTCGCGTGATAGGAAGCGGTCAGCGGTACCTAAAGAGTGTACCCGCTGACATGTGTATTGTTGAATGCTGTCTATAGGATTGTAGAAGTCACAAATGATAAACTAGAACCATCAATGAACTGTAAATTTCTGATAACTAACAAAACCATGGCCACCAAGACGACCAGTCACAAGCGGCACTCATTCACGAACATAACGCTAAGATCAGCCATTACCCCCCTCGCTGTTTTGTGCTCCGACGCTACCGCAAGCAGTGACCACTAGGGCGCATGACGAGCTTGCTACCAGTTGCTCAGCCAAGAATCCTTACATATTATAAAACAAACACCTCCGCCGCGTCTCTCTGTCGTCCTGTTCGCGATAAACTCAAAAACTACTGCACCGATTTTCATGCTGTTTTCACCAATGTATAGAGTAGTTCTCGAGGAACGATTATTTGAATTTAATTTAGCGTTATTATTTATAGATTAATTTACTTAAAAAAAAAATCTTGGAGCAACCTGTACTTGGAGAACTGTAGCGAACAGGTCATTTGCCGGGGTCACGGATCATAAGTAGGCGAATAGAGGAAAGCCGCGCAATTTTTTAGAAATGATGCCGACAAAGCGATGGCCCCACCGAATAAACGTGTAAGAGAAAAAAAAATCAAGTAATAAAAACTAAAACCCAACTACGACTTAAAAAGTATAAACAAGACACCACAGACAGACAAATAAAAATCCGGAGTCACACGTGTTAGGGCATAAATCGAACAGATTACTTGTGACTACGGATTTTTAATTTGTCTGTCTGTGGTGTCTTGTTTATACCTTTTAAGTCGTAGTTGGGTTTTAGTTTTTACCCGACTACGGCGAAGAAAAAGGAGGGTTATGATTTTGACCGGTATGTATGTATGTATGTATGTATGTATGTATGTATGTATGTTCATCTGTTCCCTCCTATCTTCCAAAGCACTTATCACAATTTGACAAATGAGGTATCGTTAGAAGCGTCGTGATTGTCCGCTGGTTATAGGCTATGTGAAGTCACATTAAATTAAAAATGGCGCCCTCTAGAGGACATAAAGGGAGGAACTTAAAAAAAAAAATGGTTTAATCGTACCATGTTGGGTATCAAATGAAAGGGCTTAATGAGCACATTTCAAAAATATATATATTATAACCACAAAAGTATTTAAAAAAAAATCAAGTAACAAAAACTAAAACCCAACTACGACTTAAAAGATATAAACAAGGCACCACAGACAGAGGTATCGTTGGAAGCGTCTTGATTGTCCGCTGGTTATAGGCTATGTGAAATCACATTAATTTGAATATGGCGCCCTCTAGCGGTCATAAAGTCATGACATTAAAAAAAAACATACTTAAATTATGCCGTGTTGGGTATCAAATGAAAGGGCTTGACAAGCACATTACAAATATGTATATATATATATCGTGTTGTCTAGGTACATAAATATGTTTAAATTGTTTATTAAAGCAAAAGTGAGGCTGCGCTACGTATGGCGCGGCTGTAAAATTAATACCTAATAAACAATAATGATTATAAAATGATAACAACACGCAGTTCATCAAATCTTAATAATAAATAAATAGCAGGAATTGGATTTTTCCTGTGTAGGTACTTGCTATTAGCACTAGGTATTGCGTGAAACAGCGCCAACTATTGAGATGGCGCTGTTTTAATGGATATTTTAGTGCAGTAACCAGTAACCGTCCTCTATTATAAGCACTCCCTAGACTATAAGGGTCAGTTCACACCGAGACGCGACGCGACGCGACGATGCTTGAAGAGGCCAGTGGTTTCGAACTGCACAGCGCAGCGCAGCGAAACGCCGCGCGGTGCCGCGGAGCGTGTCTACCAGTGTTTCCACTTTTAGGAATTTCTCCCTTTTTTAAGGTAAACTCGTAATTAATGTAATACTTCTAATTTTAGTTTACCATGTTAATATTGTGCTATTACCGTGGCTAAAGACGAAATTGGAACTAAGTCGCACATAAAAATAAAAAAACGGGTACTCTTTGCTCCGTTGAATTGAGACGGGTCGGGCGGGGGTCAGTCGAGCTTATACCGCAGTAGCAGTAGACTTTATTACCCTAAAATACCCTAAAAATTAGTACCCCAAAACTTACCCTGCTGTAATATTTTTACTCTAAATCTATAGTAAATTAGGTAGTAGGTACCCTATGTTGGCATCACTGAGTAGAGACCAGTCACCACAGAGCGGCTTCAGGCTGCGCCTCGCGGCGCAGCGCGGCGCAGTTCGGCATGGCGCGACGCAGCGAGGCATTTTCGAATTATCTGAATTAAATGTGTATCTTTTTGTGTAGTAAATAAAGTTATATTTTGTATAATAAGTATTAATAATAATATCTTAAAAAGCGCGTGCAGCGTCGCGTCGCGTCTCGTCTCGGTATGAACTGATCCTAATGCGGCATGTAATGCGTTACATGCTACTAAACGGTCATATATGTATGACCGTTTATTAGCAATTTATTATGATCCAAGGAACAAATAAATAATCCATCTAGAGACCTGAGTCTGCTGAGGGCCACATAGGCCTGTCCCTTAGCGAATAGTGACTTTCCTAAGTCAACTACTGCTTTGTCTAGGGTGCACCCTTGTAACTTGTGGACAGTAACTGCCCAAGTAAGGATTAATGGTAACATTTTGCGTTGAATTTTTCCCGATCCTCTTAATCCGTCAAATTCAGTCAGACAAGGTTCGATTCTAACAAGCCCATCTTCATCTGCATTTATAGTGGAATCATCAAATTGTATGAGAACTGCGCTTGGCTGTTCTCCGTGCTCCAGCTGATCCCGACGAAGAGCAGGCCATACCAGGTTTCTCACCAGTCCCATCGCACCACTCACTAACCTCGATTAATGTTTAAATTCCTGCGTAGCATGACACAGGAGCCAATACCGATATCGATACTACTTATACGTATTATACCTCCAGTTCGGTTGGGATCGCTAGGTATATGTTCCGAAGATAAGGCTGTTTTAGCTCTAGAGGCCTCAAGCCTATCATTGCTCTCATCATGCACTAGTTTAGTGCATTATGTTTTACGCAAATGTTTTGATGCTCTTCGTAGTAAATGTTGCAAAGCTTTTGTAATTTAAATACTCTCTGTGTATACAATTACTTGACAGTGTCCAGTGCTTCCCATAATCTAGGATGTTGTTCAAAAAGTCTTCAACCACATCACAAACTCATTAAAACAACATGTCGATTTTGCTTAATTGAGGTCCTCGTTAAAGACGTTTATAAGAAACAACTAAGATTAGATTAGAGGGGTTGGTTTTGTGGACGAAAAAACTATAAGAGAGAACTATAAGTAAGCTCGGTATTACCTAGGTACCTACATGAGAAACAATAACCTAAACAAAATAATGTAAACCGGGTCTGCAATTACACTCTATCACGAAATTTTAACCCCAAAATGATTTAAATAAAAAAAGTTAAAAAACTAAAAGCCGACTACTTAAAAACCACGTTCTAATAAAAAGTATGAAACAAGAAAATATTTCAGACAGAAATCAAGACAGTGACAATGGTCAAGGTCAAGCCGTGGTCGCATGCCTGTACACCTACAAAACTATAATGGCATGCGACGACGGCTTGTCCTTGACCATTGTCACTGTCTTGATTTCTGTCTGAAATATTTTCTTGTTTCATACTTTTTATTAGAACGTGGTTTTTAAGTAGTCGGCTTTTAGTTTTTTAACTTTTTTTATTGTTACTTGATTTTTATTACTTGATTTTTTTTTAAATTCTATTGGGGTTATAATATATATATTTTTGAAATGTGCTCATTAAGCCCTTTCATTTGATACCCAACATGGTACGATTAAACGATATTTTTTTGTTAGTTCCTTACTTTATTTCCTCTAGAGGGCGCCATTTTTAATGTGACGTCACATAGCCTATAACCAGCGGACGATCAAGACGCTTCCAACGATATCTCATTTGTCAAATTGTGATGAGTGATTTAGAAGATAGGAGGGAACAGATGAACATCCATACATACATACATACATACCGGTCAAAATCATAACCCTCCTTTTCTTCGCCGTAGTCGGGTAAAAACTGGGTGGCATTTTATAATTTTCTATTCCTGTTTCCTTACAGAGCTAGAACCGGAAAATTTAGACAATAGCTGTCTATATGTAGCAGATGTACCAGCACACAACTGTGAGTCAGATTTAGAAGCTGATGAACCTTTATTGAAGTTAAAAATTGAAGTGGAAGAAGAACAAGAAGTATCTAAGAAGAAACGACGAGCCAGCGAGACGAGAAGTAAGTGTTAGTTAATGTATAGGTCAGCAAACAGGCCAATGGTTCGCGTGATAGGAAGCGGTCAGCGGTACCTAAAGAGTGTACCCGCTGACATGTGTATTGTTGAATGCTGTCTATAGGATTGTAGAAGTCACAAATGATAAACTAGAACCATCAATGAACTGTAAATTTCTGATAACTAACAAAACCATGGCCAGCAAGACGACCAGTCACAAGCGGCACACATTCACGGATATAACGCTTAGATCAGCCATTACCCCCCTCGCTGTTTTGTGCTCCGACGCTACCGCAAGCAGTGACCACTAGGGCGTATGACGAGCTTGCTACCAGTTGCTCAGCCAAGAATCCTTACATATTATAAAACAAACACCTCCGCCGCGTCTCTCTGTCGTCCTGTTCGCGATAAACTCAAAAACTCCTGCACCGATTTTCATGCTGTTTTCACCAATGTATAGAGTGGTTCTCGAGGAACGATTATTTGAATTTAATTTAGCGTTATTATTTATAGATTAATTTACTTTAAAAAAAATCTTGGAGCAACCTGTACTTGGAGAACTGTAGCGAAGAGGTCATTTGCCGGAGTCACGGATCATAAGTAGGTGAATAGAGGAAAGCCGCGCAATTTTTCAGAAATTATACCGACAAAGCGATGGCCCCACCGAATAAACGTGTAAGAGAAAAAAATAAGTAATAAAAAAATCAAGTAACAAAAACTAAAACCCAACTACGACTTAAAAGGTATAAACAAGACACCACAGACAGACAAATTAAAAATCCGGAGTCACACGTGTTAGGGCATAAATCGAACAGATTACGTGTGACTCCGGATTTTTAATTTGTCTGTCTGTGGTGTCTTGTTTATACCTTTTAAGTCGTAGTTGGGTTTTAGTTTTTGTTACTTGATTTTTTTTTAAATTCTTTTGGGGTTATAATGTATATATTTTTGAAATGTGCTCATTAAGCCCTTTCATTTGATACCCAACATGGTACGATTAAACCATTTTTTTTTTGAGTTCCTCACTTTATGTCCTCTAGAGGGCGCCATTTTTAATTTAATGTGACTTCACATAGCCTATAACCAGCAGACAATCACGACGCTTCTAACGATACCTACCTTATTTGTCAAATTGTGATAAGTGGTTTGGAAGATAGGAGGGAACAGATGAACATACATACATACATACATACATAAATACATACTGGTCAAAATCATAACCCTCCTTTTTTCTTCGCCGTAGTCGGGAAAAAAAATCAAGTAATAAAAACTAAAACCCAACTACGACTTAAAAGGTATAAACAAGACACCACAGACAGACAAATTAAAAATCCGGAGTCACACGTAATCTGTTCGATTTATGCCCTAACACGTGTGACTCCGGATTTTTAATTTGTCTGTCTGTGGTGTCTTGTTTATACCTTTTAAGTCGTAGTTGGGTTTTAGTTTTTATTTTTTGTTTTTTTTTAAATTCTTTTGGGGTTATAATATATATTTTTTTGAAATGTGCTCATTAAGCCCTTACATTTGATACCCAACATGGTACGATGAAACCATTTTTTTTTTAAGTTCCTCACTTTATGTCCTCAACAGGGCGCCATTTTTAATTTAATGTGACTTCACATAGCCTATAACATATTATAACCCCAAAAGAATTAAAACTACGACTTAAAAGGTATAAACAAGACACCACAGACAGACAAATTAAAAATCCGGAGTCACACGTAATCTGTTCGATTTATGCCCTAACACGTGTGACTCCGGATTTTTAATTTGTCTGTCGGTGGTGTCTTGTTTATACCTTTTAAGTCGTAGTTGGGTTTTAGTTTTTATTACTTGATTTCTTTTTTATTACTTAATTTTTTTTCACTTTTTTGGTAGTCGTTTTTTTTTGTAAAAAGCTTTTATTATTCACTTTTTAGTTGTGGTACCCCACACAAATTCGAATACCACTATCTGATATGTAAATAACAGTGAAAGAGTCACTTAAAAATATGTCGTCGAGATAAATTAAGTGGGACAAATACGTAATATTGAAGCTAACTCAATAACTACGCAAGTAAAGTTAGTAAAATTTCTATGGGACCACCTCGGAAGCATGTCCTAACAAACAAAAAAGAATCAATATAAAATCGATTCATATTTGGCGGAGTAATCGCGTAACATACACAAAAAAAATACATACGAATTGAGCACCTCCTCCTTTCTTAAGAAGTCGGTTAAAGAATGAAAAACTTTTTTACATAAAATTAAACCGGTGAAAAGAGTCAACTGAAAATTTTTTTTACAAAAAAAAAAACAACCGACTTCCAAAAAAGAACACTGAAAAGTGAAAAATTACTTTTCCGGAAGTCGGTGTTGTTTTAGTTTTTATTATTGTTCGTGTTTTTAAGTATGTCAATCTTTTTCAAACTACTTACAAGCTTTTTATTTACAGGGGCGACCGTTGCGAAATATCCAAAACTAAACATACGAAGAACAAAACAAGCCGCCGAGCAAACTAAGAAGGACAAATCAGACTCAAAAGTTACCCCGAAAACTGAAAAACGTACGGCCAAACGCGGCACTTCATACAAACAGCCTTACAAATTTGGACAATGCACACGAACAACAAAACAAGAAGATGCAATAACAGCCAAGCAAACTAAGAAGGACAAATCACACTCGAAAGTTATCCCGACAACTGAAAAATGTACGGCCAAACGTGGCACTTCAGTCAAAGAGCCTAACAAATATGAACAGCGCAGTGATCGTAAACAAATTGGTGAAAAACCTTTTAAGTGTGATGTATGTCAACGTAGTTTTGCTCAAAAAGGTAATTTAACCAAACATATTCGAACACACACTGGTGAAAAACCTTATAAGTGTGATATATGTCAACGTAGCTTTACTCTAAAATGTATTTTAACACAACATATTCGAATACACACTGGTCTAAAACCTTATAAGTGTGATGTATGTCAACGTAGTTTTACTCGAAAAGATAATTTAACACAACATATTGGAATACACACTGGTGTAAAACCTTTTAAGTGCGATGTATGTCAACGTAGTTATATTCAAAAAGGTACTTTAACCAAACATATTCGAATACACACTGGTGAAAAACCTTATAAGTGTGATATATGTCAACGTAGCTTTACTCTAAAATGTATTTTAACACAACATATTCGAATACACACTGGTGAAAAACCTCATAAGTGTTTTGTATGTCAACGTAGTTTTTCTCGAAAAGCTATTTTAAGAAAACATTTTTGGAATACACACTGGTGAAAAACCTTAGAGTCAACGTAGTTTTTATAATGAATACGAGGCTTTTGGCTTAGAACTTAGAATATAATTTATTCTTTTTTTTTGTAATGTGCCCAATGTGCGTTTAGTTTGTGCAGAACAAACAATTTTTCTTTCTTTCTTTTCTAGTTTTATTCGAAATTATGATTAAACATAACATAAGCTACTTTACACTGGTGAAAAACTGGGGTTATAATATATATTTTTTTTTTTTTCAAATGTGCTCATTAAGCCCTTTTATTTGATACCCAACATGGTACCATTAAACGATTTTTTTTTTAGTTCCTTACTTTATGTCCTCTAGAGGGAGCCTTTTTTAATTTAATGTGACGTCACATTGCCTATTACCAGCGGACAATCAAGAAAGACGCTTCCAACGATATCTCATTTGTCAAATTGTGATAAGTGGTTTGGAAGATAGGAGGGAACAGATGAACATACATACATACCGGTTAAAATCATAACCCTCCTTTTTTCTTCGCCGTAGTCGGGTAAAAACTAAAACCCAACTACGACTGAAAAGGTATAAACAATCGAGAGGAGCAATCGTGTAAGTTTATCTCCTTTAATTGTAAATCGTTGAAGCGATCTATGGATGGTGTAAGAAATCTGTGTAAGGTCGGTGATATCGTAGCACTACAAGAGACGTGGTTGTTACCGCATGATTTACCATTATTGAATGCGATACATGATGAATTTGGAGGAATAGGGACGTCGGCGATGGACACTTCTTCGGGTTTGTTGCAGGGTAGGCCCTACGGAGGGGTTGCCATATTATGGAGAAAAAGTGTGTTTCAGTCTGTAAAAGTGATACATTGTGATGACGTGCGTATAGCCGCAGTGAAAGTTCGGGTATGTAACAAAACTATAATAATATTTTGCATCTATATGCCCACTGACTGTGTAGGCAACTTACCTGAATTTACGCAGCGTCTTAGTAACATTAATTCAATAGTTGAAGACAATTGTGATACGGAGGCTATTTACATTTTAGGTGACTATAATGCGCATCCAAAGGAACTGTTTTAGAACGAATTGTTTGATTTTTGTAATGATCGGGATTGGACATGTGTGGATGTAAATATTCTAGGTGATAACTCTAATACATTTACTTTTGTCAGTGAGGCGCATGGGTGTGCGAGATGGTTGGACCACTGTGTCCTAACAAAGGCTGCTTTACCGTCTATTAACCGTGTCTGGGTAGATTACAATGTGCAGTGGTCTGACCATTTCCCACTTTTTGTTGAATGTAATTTAGGTAGGCTAATTTGTGATAGGGAGGCTGTCCTTACGTCGACTAACAAGATTATATGGGGGGAAAGAACGGCAGATCAAATTAGGTTATATCATCGTCTGTGTCACTCTCAGCTTCGTGAAATCGGTTTTCCAGAAGAATTTTCACGATGCTGCGACGGTCTCTGTTACGATGCGGCCCATAGGACCTTGTTAAAAGATATGTATCCTGGTATCTATTATGTCGGATGCCGCCACTGCTTCTTATGAGCGCAGGGGAGCGCAGAGGAGAGGTGGATATATAGCGGGATGGGATAGACACGTGCCTGGATACCACAGGGAAGCCAGACTGAAATTTTTGTTATGGGTTCAAGCAGGTAAGCCGAATAGGGGTCAAGTGTACTACGATATGTGAGAGCAGAACAGTATTTAAAAAACATCTAAAGTGGTGCCAGGATAGACAGGATCAGATAAAAATGGACATCCTGGCCTCTCGTCATACTAACAATGATTTTAAGTTGTTTTGGAAGCAAACCGGGAAAATGAACGTTAGGCCTGGCTTACCTGTGAGCGTTGATGGGGTCAGTGATCACGAAGTGATCGCTGATCTCTTTATAGACCATTTTAAAATAGCGCCACATTGTGATTCTACGGAACAGAGGCGTCCCTCAACTCTTGGGTGTAACGGTGCTGAGACTGTTACTATGAAGCGAGTTGTCAGATTTACAGCAAAACATGTGCAAAAAGTTATACACAGCATGCATGCGAGGTAAGTCTCCTGGCTGTGACAGTCTCAGCATTGAGCATCTAAGAGATGCAGGAGTTCACTTGCCGCGTGTACTCTCCATGTTTTACAATCTCTGTTTGTGTCATGGTTATTTGCCGGATGAACTTACCAGAACGATCGTTGTTCCGGTTGTAAAGAACAAGACCGGGGATCTATCTGATAGGAGCAACTATCGACCTATATCGCTGGCTACGGTAATGGCCAAGGTATTTGACAGCTTGCTTAATGACACCCTTAAAACTTACGTCGATTTAAATGCCCAATTCGGCTTTAGAGGTGGACTTTCTACGGAAAGTGCTATCTTGTGTGTAAAGCGGGCTGTCGGGTACTACACTGAGAGGAGTACGCCGGTATACGCGTGCTTTCTGGATTTATCCAGAGCCTTCGATACTGTTTTGTACGATAGACTGTGGTTGAAGCTGGAGAGCGCTGGTGTGCCGGCATGTTGTATATTATGTAACTATGTGTGTAGCGATGCGCGTCAACAAGGCCTGCCTGCGCAGACGACGCCGCGCAGCGCCTCGCACCCCGCACCCCCGCCGCGGGCCCGCGCACGCGTTTCTTTTAAATAAAGCGTCAGTGCGTTCACAGCTCGCCCGAGTTTTACTTGTGTCCTGTTCCCGTACTTCCCGTATCTAACAGTGGCGACGAGGATGGGATTTCATTCTTAAAAAATTCGCACTTTTCTTTTTGCAAGATGCAGGTCTAACCTTGCAAAAAGAAAAGTGCGAATTTTTTAAGAATGAAATCAATTACTTAGGTTATGTTATTAACAAAGACGGGTTAAAAAAATCATCGGATAAAGTAATAGCAATTGAGAAATCCCCAGTGCCCACAGATATAGGCAAACTTCAATCATTTTTAGGATTAGTAAATTATTACCGTAATTTCGTACCTAAGGCGTCCGAAATCTTAAGTCCCTTGTACGGATGTTAAATGGCATTGGGCCGCCGGCCGGCGAACATCAAAGAGCGTTCGTGGAAATAAAAAAACATTTAATGTCGGATCAGGTGTTAACGCATTTCGACCCAAATGCAACGTTAATCCTCACGGTGGACGCTTCAACTAACGGGTTAGGTGCAATATTATCTCAAAGCGATAAGGATGGATGCGAGCGTCCTATTTCGTTTGCGTCCCGGCCGCACTCTAAACACAGCTGAAAAGCGTTATTCTCAAATTCAGAAAGAGGCAACGGCTATTATTTTTGCAGTTCGAAGATTCCATCAGTACTTGTATGGTAAGTCGGACCCATTCATTCTTCGCACCGATCACAAGCCTTTAATATCAATTTTTGGGCCGCATAAGGGTATTCCGGAGGTTTCAGCAAACCGATTACAAAGATACGCGTTATTCCTCAGCGCATATAATTATAAAATCGAATACGTTCGTAGCGAGAATAACAGCGCGGATTATTTGTCCCGCGCAAGTCTTCCTGACGACGATAAGCGATCGCAGTCAATGACCGCGGACAGTGAACGCGGGGATAGCGCTCAGCACGCTGCCGCCGCGGCCGCCCCGATTGACCGCGCGTCGTATGTTCACTTCGTAATAGACGGAAACATGCCAGTGATGCGGGACGAATTACGCAAGGAAACTAGCCGAGATGTTAATTTAACGAAGGTGATTGATTTTATTTTTAAAGGGTGGCCTAGAAGCGTGGGTGATGTGAATTTAAAACCGTTCCACGCATGCAGGAATCAATTATCTTATGAAGACGGCTGTGTTATGAGAGGGCATAAATTGATTTTACCAGAAAGTTTAAAAATTAAAATACTTAACGAACTTCATTCTTCCCACCTGGGAGTTGTAAAAACCAAGGCCGAAGCTCGTTCCCGTTTCTGGTTTCCGGGTATTGATAACGAAATAGAAACAATGATAAACTCGTGTAGTGTTTGCATACATTTAAGACCAACCCCTCCGCGCGCCCCGCTTGCCCCCTGGAAATACCCACCCCAACCATTTTACAGGTTACACATAGATTTCTTGGGTCCGTTAGATAATAGATATTATTTAATTGTAGTAGATGCATATACAAAATGGGTGGAACTGTACGAGATGTGTGGTTCAACGATCTCATCTGCTACAATAGAAAAATTATACGAGTTTGTTTCAAGGTTCGGGTTACCAAAAACAATTGTAAGCGATAACGGCACGGCTTTCAAGTCACAGGATTTTAAACAGTTTTGTTTGATTAACGGGATTGAACACGTGACGTCACCGGCTTACAATCCTGCGAGCAATGGCCAGGCCGAAAGTTACGTAAAGATCGCAAAAAAGGGTATAAAATCGTGTATTTTATCTAGCAACAGCCAAAAAGATACTAGGGTCAAACTGTTAAAATATCTTTTTGATTATCGGAATTCGGTACATTCAGTGACAGGGTTCTCTCCGGCTCAATTAGTTTTTGGACACAAGCTAAGATCAAGGTTGGATCTATTGTCGCCAAAACCGCCGTCGTCACCCTCAAACGCGTCGCTGGACAGCTCAGTAAAATCAAAACTGTTTGCAGTGTAAATTCTATGGCGGCAAAAATATACGAATTTTTAAAAACGGGGACGACGTTTTCTACAAAAAATTTCACAATAAAGACAAGTTTACATGGTGCAGAGGGACGATATTGAATAGGATTGGTAAAGTTGTGTATCAACGATCATTTAACAGGAAATGTTATAAAAAAACATAAAAACCAGATTATATTATATAAAGGCAATGTACAACAAAGTTGGGCTGGCGAAATTGATGATGATGGTGACGAGGATACATCTTCAGCGATACCACCGAGCCCCCAACCCGCGTCTCAAGCTGACGCCGCGGGGGAGGGGGGGGAAGGTGCAAGCACACCGCCTGCGCCTGTGCCGCCCGCCCGTTCCGGTAGGGTGTTGCGCCAGCTCCCAAGGGTTGATTATAGAAGCCTTGCGCTAGGCACTACGTTTAAGTAATTTCGTATTATTATGTACCTTTTTGTTATTATGCTATTTTCGTATTATTATGTTATTGTATCTTTCGAAATAAGGTGGGGAGATGTTGTATATTATGTAACTATGTGTGTAGCGATGCGCGTCAACAAGGCCTGCCTGCGCAGACGACGCCGCGCAGCGCCCCGCACCCCGCACCCCCGCCGCGGGCCCGCGCACGCGTTTCTTTTAAATAAAGCTGTTAAAATATTTTGTCTGTGGTAAACTTCGCGCCTTTGTCATAGGTTATCTGTGGTTTTTTCTCTTCTCTGTGAACATCACGAACTGTTGTTTTGTACTCCGTAATTATTTTATTAAATATAAAAGTAATCCTACTGCTTCTCGGTAAGGATAGTTTTTCTTTAGTGCATCATAGACATGGGCGTTTTCGTATTTAGTTGCTAACGGATATGTAACCGATATTCAGTTTTCATATCGATATCGAAAACCGTTTTCAGATATCGATATCAGTAGTACGATTTGCACAAGTAACTGAAACGAACGAAACGCAAACTCAAACTTTTACCGTTAATACATTGATATAGCTAACTTATGGAATATTTGTTGTAAACTAGACCTTATTGCTAGCGCGTTAGGATATAGATATTACGCACGCACTATTATTAACCAAATAACCAATCACTAGCCGAAGTTACGTAATATTCGCTTCATCACTTTTACGCCAGTAAAACATTGAATGGTAAGACAGAGACAAAGCGAATAAAAACCGTCGATGTCATATCGCTCGCGATGTGAAGTTTGCGTTTTGTTCGTTATTACTTATTCGACATTATTCGTAGTTCGTTCTCGTTGTTGCGCTTTGGATAAGCCATAGCTCGATGAAGTTTTTGTGAAAACGGTTATGTATATTTAGATATCGATATGGTATGATAATAAACACATATCCGATATAAGTTACGTTTTGATATATCGAACCCATGCCTAGTGCATCATCAGCCTTCTGCAACTTCACATTTGGATCAGCAGGAACACAGTTGGGGTTAGCATCCTGCATATTAAATTTCCTCAGCAACTGATCTATGTATTTGGTCTGATGTATGAAAATACAGTTTTCATACTTTTCAATTTGCATACCAACATAATTAGTTAATACAGGAAATACTTTTAGATCAAAGTTTGCTTGCAGATCATTAATTACTTCCATCATGGTGGATTTATCTTTGCAAAGCAAAAGACCGTCATCAACATAGAAGCACAGATAACATTTGAAACCATTTACTAATCCAATATAAACACACTGATCTGCTTTACTTTTCTCAAAGCCAAATTTATTAAGGACAGAACTAAATTTGGTGTTCCAACACCTGGGTGCCTGTTTTAGTCCATACAATGATTTAACAAGTTTACATACCATGTTAGGCTTGCAGTCTAGTCCTTCAGGTGCTGTCATCAATATGTTTTCCTTTAATTCACCATACAGAAAAGCAGTGGTTACATCAAATTGAATTATTTCCAAATTTTCTTGTGCTGAAATGGACAATAAAACGCGAATAGAGTCGTACCTTACTGTTGGTGAGAATGTCTCATCATAGTCAATTCCTTCTTTTTGTGCATAACCTTTTGCACACAGTCGGGCTTTGTAACGAGGACCTGTTGGTTCGTCTTTGATCCGGAAAACCCATTTGCTTCCAATTGGCTTTGCATTCTGAGGTTTTTCTACCAATATCCAAGTTCCATTTTTATGATGAGATTCCAGTTCTTTCTCTATTGATATTTTCCATTTTTCAGAGTCAGCTGATGAGATTGCCTCATTGTAATTCAATGGTACAGGAGTATCTTCACTGCAGCACAGGTAACCTTTTCCTTGATTAACTTTTGACTTTGAAAACTTGTCTTTATTTCTAGGTCTCAGAGTTATGTTTGAGGGAGATGGCATTATAATGTTTTCACTTGGTAAGTATTCACTGTCTGTACTGTTATCTGGTTCAGAGTAATCATCAGTGTTTGTGGATTGTAACGTGTCATTAGCATCAGAGCTGTCAGATGTATGCTTTTCAATTGGTTCAGATGATGAGTCACACATTGAGCTTTCTTGTATCAAGTCCACCGGAACATAATTTCTTTTAACTGTAGATTCAAGGAAGACTGCATCCCTACTCTTTATTACTGTTCTGGAACCAGAAATAACAAATCTGAATCCTTTTGTATGATCACAATAGCCAACAAATATTGCTTTCTGTGCTTTTGCATCCCATTTTCTTCTCTTTTCTTTGGGAAGATGAATCATTGCTTCACACCCAAATACTCTTAAGTGATTGACATTTGGTTTCCGCCCGGACCACATCTCTTCTGGTGTCTTGTATTTCAGTGATCGAGTTGGAGTTCTGTTGATAAGATAAGCAGCAGTGTGTACAGATTCAGCCCAGTATTGTTTAGGTAAGTTGGCGTTAATTAACAGACACTTTGCTTTTTCTACCAATGTTCTGTTCATTCGCTCGGCGACTCCATTTTGTTCAGGAGTGTATGGAGTGGTGGTTTGATGAACTATTCCAGCAGCTTTTAATAACTCAGAAAAATTGGAGTTAACATACTCAAGGCCATTGTCAGAGCGAAGAGACTTTATGTTGCATTCTAGTTGTTTCTCCACTTGGCTTTTGTATTCTTTGAATTTTTCTAGAGCATCAGATTTCTTCTGTAAAAAGTAAACAAAAACTTTCTTTGAGTAGTCATCAATCAGAGTCATAAAGTATTTTGCACCACCCAGCGAACTTGTCTCCATTGGACCACAGATATCAGAATGCACCAGTTCAAGTAGTTTAGAAGACTGAGTTACACTTTGTTTCAGAGGTAAGCGTGTTTGTTTGCCTTGTAAGCACGTTATACAAGTTAATTTATCATTTTTCATAGATAATTTTACACCTTCAGTGTTGTCTGCTAATTTTCCAAGATCCTGAAAATTCATATGGCCCATGCGTTGATGCCAGAGGTAAACATCTTGCTTGTCAACATCAGTTATGTATGCATGTTCGCTTTTTACATTCAGCCTGTACATGTTGTTGATCAAGCTTGCCGTTGCAACAACCACATTATTTTTATTTAATATCAAACAGCCTTTACTGTTGAATTTTACCTGGCCTCCGTTTTTTATGATCTGACTGACAGACAACAGATTGGTTGCCAGCTCTGGTACATAGAGTACATTTTGGAACAGAATTTTACTGTACTGACCTTTATCATTGCACACTTCTAAACTTAACTGTCCAGTGCTATGAACAGATAGCGACTTGTCATTCGCTACTTTTACTGTCTTAATAAGTGGAACTTTCTCATTTTGTAACAAACTCTTATGTTTGGTCATGTGCACTGAAGCACCTGAGTCAATGTACCACGGATCTTCACAAGGAGTCATTGTAGAGGCTATGAAAGCAGCCGCATAGCTCGAGCTCTCCTGACTTTTCTTTTTAAGGTGTGACTTGCACTCTACAGCAACATGGCCATATTTATTACAATTATAGCAGCGAGGTCCCTTTTTTTGTTTCTTGGAACCTGTGTTCCCTTTTTTATAGTTTGCAGCAAAAGCAGATGTGTCTACTGAAGCACTTTCACACATTTTGACATCTTGTAGGATTTTCGATTTGACAGAGTCAGCAGTTATCTTCATGCCTGAACTTTCTATTGCCATGATCATTGGCTTATATACTTCTGGTAGACCAGAGAGGAGCAGAGTCCCAAGCCACTCATCATCTACTTTGAAGCCGATATTGCGAAGTTTGTGTGCCGTGGTCATGATCTTACTCACATATTCTTCGACATTAGAACATCCAGCGAGATTTGTTGTACATAAGTCTCGAAGCAAACCCACACGGCGTGTAAGCCCCGAGTCGTCAAAAGCATTTGCCAAGCACTCCCATACCTCCTTTGCAGACGTTGCATCCTGTATGTGGACATAGTTTACAGAGTCCACAAGCAAAATAATTTTCGATTTTGCTTTAATGTCACGTTTGGAGTCGACAGCTACGCCGGGCACAGGCTCAACACAGTCCCACAGTTCCTCATGTTGGAGATATGTTTTGAGAGCGAATCTCCATGTGGAATAGTTTTCCCGACCAGTTAACTTTTCGATCATGACTAGAGGATTGCTTGACGACATTTTAAAGCTATAATTTGACGAACAGGATGATAAATTCACAGTCTGTAAAACCGATGCTCACTTGTTTTTTTTTTACCGGCATGTAATGTTTTACATATTACACTGTTTTTACACTGTGTCCACATTTAACAGGCTTTCTGGGCCCATAACCTATTACACTAATGCAATGAAAAGCAGATTGCTTGAGATTACTTTTATATTTAATAAAATTAATCTCAAGCAATCTGCTTTTCATTGCATTAGTGTAATAAAAGCGTCAGTGCGTTCACAGCTCGCCCGAGTTTTACTTGTGTCCTGTACTTCCCGTATCTAACACGGCAGAAATTGTCTCAGTGTTAAGGCATTGGTATCGGTGCCAGTGAAACCAAGTACGATGGGCTGGGGCTCTCTCCCAGGAATATGGCATGGAGTGTGGCGTGAGGCAGGGGGGCATTACCTCTCCTTTGTTGTTCAACCTGTATATTAATGACCTCATCTGTGAGCTCAGCAGTACTCATGTGGGTTGTTTTGTGGATGGAGTTAGCGTCAATAACATCAGCTATGCAGATGACATGGTACTGCTGGGCCCATCGGTGGGCGCAGTTCATAAACTTGTGGCGATCTGTGAGGCGTATGCGGCGGAACATGGACTAAAATATAACTGTAATAAAAACTAAAATCAAGTAACAAAAACTAAAACCCAACTACGACTTAAAAGGTATAAACAAGACACCACAGACAGACAAATTAAAAATCCGGAGTCACACGTAATCTGTTCGATTTATGCCCTAAAACGTGTGACTCCGGATTTTTAATTTGTCTGTCTGTGGTGTCTTGTTTATACCTTTTAAGTCGTAGTTGGGTTTTAGTTTTTATTACTTGATTTTTTTTTATTACTTGATTTTTTTTATTACTTGATTTTTTTTGTTACTTTTTTTTTTTTTTTAATCCATGGTTTAATGTTCTGAGCATCAGCCACCCCATTATACGATCTATTACTTCTTTCACTGCCCGTATCTATCTATATTCAGGCATTTCGTTAATTTGTTTGTTTTGTCATTTTTAGAATTCTTTTTGTGAAAACATGAAGTTTCCGAGTGGCCTTACCGCAAAATTCACATTTTACCGTACATTGAAATCGTTTGTGATTCCCGCCGCAATTATAACACTCTATGGGTGGTGTTCTTGAGCCGCTACTGCTAGAACTCGTACTGCTTCTCTTAGATGATTTACGAGCGCGCTTCGCCCTATGTTTACGCTTACTTACGCGTCTTTTTCCCATTATTTAGTTTTTTTAAATCTTTACTTTACTTTTGGGGCGCGAGATGAATTATGCAAACTTCTGATATTAACTATTTCTATGTGGAGGTTTAAAACACGTATTAGCAATTTATAGAAACTTATTAATCATAAATAAATCACAAAATCAAACGCGTTTCGCGGCTTGAGAAAAGTAATGGCGGGAACTCGGGAAGTTCCAAATTCAAAAAACTTCATCGCCGACGCTCCAAGTAGCTTCACTCGGAGTTGCCAACATAATCTACTAAGATTTTGAGAATAAAAGTTAGTAAATTTAAGTCTCTCTTGGTAGTCCAGACAGTCCAGGTAATTGATAGGAGCTAGTTTATTTGTTTATTAGTCCCATAACACCATCTAATAAATAGATACCGGTAATTGAAATCTATTTCGATAATAATTCACACTTCACAGTTTACACCAAACAAAAGCACGAAGCACGTCACTTATTGACAACAGACAATTGATACCAGGGTTGCCAATGCCTATTTACCAGATTCCCCAAAATCATTGGTGAAAATCCCCGTATTTGGGGAAAGAAAAATCATGAGTCCCCACAAAATTATTTAATAAAATAAACTCATTTCTTTAAAACATCAACAATATTTATTAAGAGGGATGCGCTAAGTTGGCCTGCGAAATTCAAATTTTCTTAATACTTTTGCAATTTGCAGATCAGTAGTAGGTTGTATGTTGATCTAAATATTATTTGCGACCGGAACAAATATGGATTTACAGGATTTTGCTCTCGGGGATTTTCCCCAATAATTTTAAGAAATCTGGAAAACAGGCATTGGCAACCCTGTTAGACTGCTGTCAAGTACTGTCAGTCAACGTCAATTACAAGAAATTTATGAAGCCTGAAGCTTTTGTACTACCAATATTTAATATTATTTATTGGTCTGTGTTTTGTACCGTTGGTCTATGTTAACGTTGTGTAGTGTATAAATACCGTGCGATGCGAGTGTATTTTGTTTTCATTCCGACCTCGCCGTTGAGGTCCAGTACGACCAACGCGATCCCGATTAAATCCGTCTCCCCGTCCCTTGTCCGATGATATGCCAGACCGCGCCGCAGCTGAGCATGTAGTTTTAAATTCCCCGAATAATAATAATGATCCGACCTTGATCCAGCCTGTCCCATCTTGCTGTCCTCCCGTCAGTGACGCCCTAAGCCGAGGTTCGTACCCCACAGGGGGTGCCCTTAGCGAGCGTTCACTTAGTTTTAATTTAGAATAGTTATATGCCCCTGGCTGGAGGCCCTGAGTGTAGAAGCTTAAGGCAGCCACAGGAAAGTCCGGTTAAGCAGTACGATCTTCTCTAAGATCAACTGCGAAAATCCCTAGACAAAAAAAAAAAAAGTGTATTTTGTCAGGTTGTCCTGGGTTGTACTTGTACATGTGCACTACTTGCTAGCGCTAGGTG
Organism: Lithophane socia; assembly: GCA_947522985.1. Taxonomy (NCBI): domain Eukaryota; kingdom Metazoa; phylum Arthropoda; class Insecta; order Lepidoptera; family Noctuidae; genus Lithophane; species Lithophane socia. The sequence goes on along the minus strand of OX383281.1, from coordinate 374,675 downwards.
TTTCAATTCATTTCAAATTCTTTATTTCAGACATGAGTCCATAGTGTTAGTATCAACAAAATAACTTAATAAATAGTGAATAGTGTAATAGTGAGTATTTTGTTATGAAGTCATAACGAAATAAACGTGAACGGTCTAAATTTAAGTAGATGGGGTGTAAAGAGACTAATTAATTAACAAATTCCTATGAATTACCTGGATTGTCTGCTTGACTACCAAAAGAGACATTTATAAAAACATACTAATTTTACTAGGACTTGTATTTATACAAGCCTCATCGTTATTTGTATGCAACGCAGCAGTATTTCTCTTATATAAATGCAAATTTGAACTAAATAACTTACTTAAAGTGACACTTTTGAGTTACAAGATGGAAAAATTGCTAATGTGTAGGATATGTTTAGCGGAGAATGTCCGTATGTATGTAGTGGTCAACAGGCACTTACATGAACTGTATGAGAAGCTGACTGATATTCCAGTAAGTTATATTTTGTAATTAATTAAGTGAATTACCTATTAGGTTTTTTTATGCCTCGTCTATGCGAAGATTCCTAGATTCACACTCTACGTACATGAACTTTCGGTCAGAGAGTCGTCTTAGGGGAAAATGGAAATCATAGACATTGGTGAAAGAAATGGCATAAGGAAACCAGAACTTATAATAGGTAATACGGGCTGGTATCCGCAACTCCACGACAAAGCGCGTATTTTGCGTACGGGTGGGAAATCGCTTATTCGATCCACTCCAGCTCCTCCAAGAAGGCCAGCAACGCCTTGGTGTTACTGACAATCTCACGTAGGGTACCTGGGTTACCGAAGTACTTTGCCCTGTATGTGCAGGTAGTGTAGTAGCACATGAGCTGCTGTCTCGTCGTCCTCCATGCTGGCCCTGCACCAGAACTTATAATAAATATGTATATTAAGTCTCCAATCTGCCTTGAGCAACCATGGTGCTCATGACTTCTCTGTAAGATGCACACAGAGAGTATTAAAGGTTATTTAAGTATTTCTTCATATAAACAAGATAATGCAAGACAAATTTTGTTGCAGTTTGTAACTAAAGACAGTAGATCGATGCTCGCCTGTTTCTTCTGCTGCGCTAAACTAAAGCAATGCTACCGATTACTGAGACAATGTCTGCAAGCCGAAGAGCTGTTCGCTCAGATGATGAATGAAGATTATGAGGTGAGGTATTCTTCAACAGACATTTATTGTCATAATTTCTAATTTCTGTATAATGTGCAAGTGATTCCTCGCTCGTACCTATTGTGTCTGGATTTTACTACAATTTTATCACTGAGTGTTGAATGTTATGTACACATGGCATGGCATGGTTTAGCCATGAGTATGCTTTTGTAAAATATAGGTGTTTACAATTATTTCATGTTAAATACTCCACATAATACTGCTACAACTTCTGTATGCGGCGGATTGATAGCGGTCCCCCGTCATGTCAGCACAAGCTATGTGACAATAGTTTGTGCAGTGGTCAATCAAGTTGGCCGGCTCTCTACGGTACATTGGACCTACTTAAGTATCCTCACTTGTGGGGGCTCTTTTGAGTGACTTTAGTATGATAAAATATTAGTTATTTATGCAACTGTTATATAATAAGGGGTATTAAAACACGAATGTGGGTTACGGAACGGGTTTTAGCACGCCCTAATCGATTACAGCGTAACTCGGAACGCACTCTTAGTGTAAAGCTCGTGAATGACAATGTTCTTTTTTTTTCATAATGAAATTCGGTACAACATTATAACGCCCGTTTGGATGATATTATGGTTACTATGACACTGGATGTTTTAATGTTGGCTATAAGCTAACTGTTTCAGATACTTTTATAGAGGATTTATAGCATGGGTATAGATAAAGTATGTCTTGTATTGTTTGTGCTCGTAGGACTATGATCAACAGCATATTTTCCTAACACTTTAATCATCTTTTTCAGCCGAGTTCTTTAATAAACATTGAGTTTGTCAGTGGGTTTATTAAATCTCCAATAGAGCACATAAGTATAGATGATGAATGTCAAACAGATAGCATTGTTATCAAAGAAGAATTACCAGCTGTTTGTGAGGGACTAGATGATATTATTATTGAGCCAAAGGAGGAAAATGAAATTGAAGGTATGTTTAAAAAAATAAAAAAATTAAGTAATAAAAAAATCAAGTAACAATAACTAAAACCCAACTACGACTTAAAAGGTATAAACAAGACAATTTTTAAATTCTTTTGGGGTTATAATATATATATTTTTGAAATGTGCTCAGCCCTTTCACGTCACATTAAATTAAAAATGGCGCCCTCTAGAGGACATAAAGAGAGGAACTTAAAAAAAAAAATGGTTTAATCGTACCATGTTGGGTATCAAATGAAAGGGGTTAATGAGCACATTTCAAAAATATATATATTATAACCCCAAAAGAATTAAAAAAGTAGCCTATGCCCTCCCCGGGATGCCATCTATCTCCTTAAAAAATACAATAGACGCAGATATATTTATTACCCTATTCCGCTTGACTATTCTTCAAGAGTCATAAAAACCCTGTAAGAAATCGACACGTGTTTCACCTCTCAACGAGGCATCTTCAGGATGACGATTGATCAATTGCAAACCAGAACGCGACGTGTTACCACACCGAGCGCTGGACGCAGAGTGAATCAAATCGAAACACGAAACACGTGTCGATTTCTTACAGGGTTTTTATGACTCTTGAAGAATAGTCAAGCGGAATAGGTTGCTAAATATATCAGCGTCTATTGTATTTTATAATGGATTTCCGCAAAGTCACGCCTGAATCAATTAACTATCTATCTCCTTGCCAAATTTTATCGAAATCCGTTCAGTGGTTTAGGCGTGACAGGTAACATACAGCTTTTCGCGTCTGTCTGTACGACTGCGTAGTTCTTCACCATCATTTAAATAATTTATTCTGCAATGTGTATGTGTATAATACATTTATATTAAACTTACATGTAATAAGAGCAGTAGCATGGCAGTTTATAATTTTCTGTTCTTGTTTACTTACAGAGCTAGAACCGGACAATTTAGACAACTGTCTATATGTAGCAGATGTCCGACCACACAACTGTGAGTCAGATTTAGAAGCTGATGAACCTTTATTGAAGTTAAAAATTGAAGTGGAAGAAGAACAAGAAGTATCTAAGAAGAAACGACGAGCCAGCGAGACGAGAAGTAAGTGTTAGTTAATGTATAGGTCAGCAAACAGGCCAATGGTTCCCTGATAGGAAGCGGTCAGCGGTACCTAAAGACATGCCCGCTGACATGTGTAATGTTGAATGCTCTCCATAGGATTGTAGAAGTCACAAATGATAAACTAGAACCATCAATGAACTGTAAATTTCTGGTAACTAACAAAACCATGGCCAGCAAGACGACCAGTCACAAGCGGCACTCATTCACGAACATAACGCTAAGATCAGCCATTACCCCCCTCGCTGTTTTGTGCTCCGGCGCTACCGCAAGCAGTGACCACTAGGGCGCATGACGAGCTTGCTACCAGTTGCTCAGCCAAGAATCCTTACATATTATAAAACAAACTCCTCCGCCGCGTCTCTGTGTCGTCCTGTTCGCGATAAACTAAAAACGACTGCACCGATTTTCATGCTGTGTTCACCAATGGATAGAGTGGTTCTCGAGGAACGATTATTTTAATTTAATTTAGCGTTATTATTTATATACTTATTTACAATTTTCTAAATTACCATCTTGGAGCAACCTGTACTTGGAGAACTGTAGCGAAGAGGTCATTTGCCGGGGTCACGGATCATAAGTAGGCGAATAGAGGAAAGCCGCGCAATTTTGTATAAATTATGCCGACAAAGGATCTTACCGATAGAACGTAAGCCAGCTGGTAGGTAGCTTCACGAATGAATCTTTTACACTGAGTGATCTCAGTTTTGGTTATGTTTTTACCCGACTGCCCCAGAAGGAGGGTAATGTTTTTCGAGAGTATGTATACATGTATGTTTGTATGTATGTATGTCTATTTCTTTGGCACGCTCTGTAGCCTTAACGGCTTGATTGATTTTAACATTTGAGGTGTCGTTAGATTCGTCTTAATTGTGGGAGTGACATAGGCTATAATTTTTTTATATACTTCATCGCAAACAAAAAAAAAAGGAAGGTATCAAATAAAAGCTAGTAGTTTCACCCGCGTAGGTCTCGATCCCGTGGGAATATAGGGATAAAACTTATCATATGTCCTATTCCAGGTCATGATCTACCCGTGTGCCCATCCTCTCCTCTCTAGAGTAGGGAACGTCGCGGTGGCGTGGCGCCGGCGTCGAACGGTTCGCGTATTGCATTTTCATACGCGTGATAACTTCGAAATTAAATGTCCGATTCGAATGAATTCAAAAGTATTTTACTGCTACTAGATACCCTTGATGTTAAAATTATTTATTTGAATAAAAATTAATTTTATATTGATAAAACTCCTTCGCAAATAATGCATTAATTTAGAACAAATTTGATTACCATAAAAAAAGTTATAGTGAGTCAATCTTAAAAGATAGACATAATATGCTGTCGCGGACTTTTTTTTAGAACTTTTAAAGAGGAACAATTCCATTATACATGATATTTACGTAACATAAACCGTTTACGCAGCGCACGCAGCGAAAGCTCTCAAAAAGGAATATTTTTTCCCGTTTTTGCAACACATTTCATTTATGCTCCGCTCCTATTGGTCGTAGCGTGATAAAACAAAATTTAAAAAATAAAAAAGCTTCAAATTTTGGTATTACAGGCGGGGAACAAACCAATAACCTAAAATATGGTGTAACTTTTGTTTGTTCCCCGCCTGTAATACCAAAATTCTACAGATTATAATGCTTGTTTTTCTCTTTTAAGTTATGCGTTTTTGCATGCGGGTTTTTTTAATTACAGAATTATAAACATTAGAATCAGCAATCTCTAAGTTCATGAAAGTGCCAAATGTCATGATTTCATGAAATAGTCATTCAATACACTTTCATGAGCTTAGAGAGTTGTATTGCTGATTTTAATGTTTATAATTCAGTAAATCCATATTTGTTACGAGCGCTAATAATATTTAGATCAACATACAAACTGACCTGCAAATTGCAAAAAACGTAAGAAAATTTGAATTTCGCGGGCCACCCAAGCGCATCCCCCTGCCCTTTCATTTGATACCCAACATGGTACGATTAAACGATTTTTGTTTTAGTTCCTTACTTTATGTCCTCTAGAGGGCGCCATTATTAATTTATGTGACGTCACATAGCCTATAACCAGCGGACGATCAAGAAAAACGCTTCCAAAGATATCTCATTTGTCAAATTGTGACGAGTGATTTAGAAGTCAAAGTCAAATAATTTATTTCAAGTAGGCACTTTTGAACGTCAAATACATAGAAATAGAACTGATTCTAGTTGCCCCTTCTAAAAGGTAGTTTTCGTATGGTGAAGAATGGGCAAGAAACTCCACCGGTTACTCTTTAAAAAAAAATGTTTTACAATATTTGGTATACATCAATTATATAATTACATGTGAAGACGATGCACCGAGAATACAATTACAATAAGTAAAAAGAATTAAAAATTAAAAATGGAGCAATGACACATAAATTAATTAAGTATGTGATAGATACATGGTGCTCACATATTTACAAACATTAAAGTATACGATATCACAATATTCCTACAAACTTGCAAGTAATACTAATAGGACAATGTGTGAGTTTAATTATCATAAAATGTAAAACAAATCGATGATAAACAAATAATAAATTTTACAAGTAGATTAGCAACCAATTTTATTTTGTCCAGCCTCAAATTTGTCCTATGGAGCAAGACCAGCATGTTTCCAAGCATTCTTATCTTGGATATAATCCTCTAATTTGTAATATGCTTGTTTACAAAGTGTACTTTTAATATGAGTTTTAAATTTTCTTTCATTTAATTGCAATATATCACTAGGTATTTTGTTATAGCATTTAACGCAGTACCCCATAAAAGATGTTTTTACTTTAGCTAATCTGAAAAATGGTTGATCTATTTACCCGACTACGGCGAAGAAAAAAGGAGGGTTATGATTTTGACCGGTATGTATGTATGTATGTATGTATGTATGTATGTATGTATGTATGTTCATCTGTTCCCTCCTATCTTCCAAACCACTTATCACAATTTGACAAATGAGGTATCGTTAGAAGCGTCGTGATTGTCCGCTGGTTATAGGCTAGGTGAAGTCACATTAAATTAAAAATGGCGCCCTCTAGAGGACATAAAGTGAGGAACTTAAAAAAAAATATGGTTTAATCGTACCATGTTGGGTATCAAATGAAAAGGCTTAATGAGCACATTTCAAAAATATATATATTATAAACCAAAAAGAATTAAAAAAAAAATCAAGTTATAAAAACTAAAACCCAACTACGACTTAAAAGGTATAAACAAGACACCATAGACAGACAAATTAAAAATCCGGAGTCACACGTAATCTGTTCGATTTATGCCTGAACACGTGTGACTCCGGATTTTTAATTTGTCTGTTTATGGTGTCTTGTTTATACCTTTTAAGTCGTAGTTGGGTTTTAGTTTTTATTACTTGATTTTTTTTTAAATTCTTTTGGGGTTATAATATATATATTTTTGAAATGTGCTCATTAAGCCCTTTCATTTGATACCCAACATGGTACGATTAAACCATATTTTTTTTTAAGTTCCTCACTTTATGTCCTCTAGAGGGCGCCATTTTTTTAATCTTTATTTCTAGTGTTAAAATTATGTCTATCACTTATTTTATTAAAAAGATTTAGATTTTTTCTTACATACATAATATTCTCATAAATGAATTGGCAAGGTACCGTCATAATATTAATCTTTTTAAATATTTCCCTGAGAGATTCGCGGCGACATAAATTATAAATGGCTCTGACGGCTCTCTTTTGCAAAACAAAGATGGATTCAATATCAGCAGCCCGACCCCACAGTAAAATGCCATACGACATAATGCTGTGGAAGTAGGTAACTGAAATAGACCAAACGCGCGGTTTCTACATCTGTTAACTGTCTTATCTTTCTAACAGCATAAGCGGCCGAGCTTAGCCGCCCCGCAAGAGATGTTATATGGGGTCCCCATTGTAATTTCTCGTCTAGCGTGATTCCCAGGAAAACTGTTTGATTAATCAATTCCAGTTTTTCTCCATTCAATATGATGTCACATTCGCTACTTCTAACATTAGGTAATTTAAATCGAATGCATTTAGTTTTTTTTTATTTAGTACCAAATTATTTACCGTAAACCAATCTTGGACCTGAAGAATAGCGCTATTCACGTCGTCAAGATTTTGCGACCGTCGGTTTATTTTAAAAATCAATGATGTGTCATCTGCAAATAACACGATCTTCGGATGATTTAGTAATAATTGGGTTAAATCATTAATGTAAAAAAAAATCAAGTAATAAAAACTAAAACCCAACTACGACTTAAAAGGTATAAACAAGACACCACAGACAGACAAATTAAAAATCCGGAGTCACACGTAATCTGTTCGATTTATGCCCTAACACGTGTGACTCCGGATTTTTAATTTGTCTGTCTGTGGTGTCTTGTTTATACCTTTTAAGTCGTAGTTGGGTTTTAGTTTTTATTACTATATTTTTTTATTACTTGATTTTTTTTATTACTTGTTATTACTTAATTTTTTTTGTTACTTGAATTTTTTTTTAAGAAGTCGGTTAAAGAATGAAAAACTTTTTTACATAAAATTAAACCGGTGAAAAAAGTCAACTGAAAAAACTTTTTACAAAAAAAAAAACAACCGACTTCCAAAAAAAAACACTGAAAACTGAAAAATTTCGTGTTTTTAAGTATGCCAATCTTTTTCAAACTACTTACAAGTTTTTTATTTACAGGGGCGACCGTTGCGAAATATCCAAAACTAAACATACGAAGAACAAGACAAGCCGCCGAGCAAACTAAGAAGGACAAATCAGACTTAAAAGTTATCCCGAAAACTGAAAAATGTACGTCCAAACGTGACACTTCATACAAACAGCCTTACAAATTTGGACAATACAGTTATCGTGAACAAATTGTTGTAAAAACATATAAGTGTGATTTATGTCTGCGTAGTTTTAATTTTAAGTGTAATTTAACAAAACATATTCGAATACACACGGGTGTAAAACCTTATAAGTGTGATGTATGTCAACGTAGTTTTACTCGAAAAGATAATTTAACACAACATATTCGAATACACACTCGTGTAAAACCTTAGAAGTGTGATGTATGTCAACGTAGTTTTACTCGAAAAGATAATTTAACACAACATATTGGAATACACACTGGTGTAAAACCTTTTACACCAGTGACGTAGACGTAGATCTGAAAAAACTAAAAAAACAACATTTTATCATGATCGAGGAAATCCAATTACGCACAATCATAGTGATCGCAGCTAATCTTTTATTGAGTATAATCTTTTATTTATTTTTAATATCGTTTTCAAACACTACACACAATCATATTCATTTAATTTATACTCCTTTATATATGCCTATTAATATTACATACACACCTAAATATAAAAACAAAGCACAAAAACAAATCAAATGTAAATAACTCACCAAATTTATCTTGCAAAACCACTATTCACTTTTTCACTTTTTATCTTCTCACATTTCCATTGTTCTGCACCTGCTTGGCGTCCGTATGCCGCCGCAGGGATCCAGCAGAATACCAGCGTCAGGTATACCTAATGCCTGGCATATGCTGAGCTGGACTCCCATTCGGTGCAACTGGGAGACACGCACCACACAAGGGTTTTTGCCTAACTAAAATATTTTAAGGATGTAGGTAGTTTTAAGATTGCCACAGACAATACTTTCTTTGCGTTTTTTGTTTGTATGTTCTTTTTACCCAACTCGCAAGGAAGGGTTTATGTTTTTAATGTTCGTATTTACTTGTTTTCTTATTTTTTTTTTGGTTTGTCTTAAAACTTGAATTTATGTAACTATGCTTTTGTGTTGTGTCTTCTATGTTTGTACCGAATAAATGTTTTATCTATCTATCTATCTATCTTTTTACCCGACTACGGCGAAGAAAAAGGAGGGTTATGATTTTGACCGGTATGTATGTATGTTCATCTGTTCCCTCCTATCTTCCAAACCACTTATCACAATTTGACAAATGAGGTATCGTTAGAAGCGTCGTGATTGTCCGCTGGTTATAGGCTATGTGAAGTCACATTAAATTAAAAATGGCGCCCTCTAGAGGACATAAAGTTAGGAACTTAAAAAAAAATATGCTTTAATCGTACCATGTTGGGTATCAAATGAAAGAGCTTAATGAGCACATTTCTAAAATATATATATTATAATCCCAAAAGAATAAAAAAAAAAATCAAAATCAAATTAAAAATCCGGAGTCACACGTATTATAATAAATCGAACAGATTACGTGTGACTCCGGATTTTTAATTTGTCTGTCTGTGGTGTAAAAACAAAAACTAAAACCCAAAATCATAACCCTCCTTTTTTCTTCGCCGTAGTCGGGTAAAAACTAAAACCCAACTACGACTTAAAAGGTAGAAACAAGACACCACAGACAGACAAATCAAAAATCCGGAGTCACACGTAATCTGTTCGATGTATGCCCTAACACGTATGACTCCGGATTTTTAATAAGTCGTAGTTGGGTTTTAGTTTTTATTACTTGATTTTTTTTTTAAATTCTTTTGGGGTTATAATATATATATTTTTGAAATGTGCTCATTAAGCCCTTTCAATTGATACCCAACATGGTACGACTAAACCATATTTTTTTTTAAGTTCCTCACTTTATGTCCTCTAGAGGGCGCCATTTTTAATGTAATGTGATTTCACATAGCCTATAACCAGCGGACAATCACGACGCTTCTAACGATACCTCATTTGTCAAATTGTGATAAGTGGTTTGGAAGATAGGAGGGAACAGATGAACATACATACATACATACATACCGGTCAAAATCATAACCCTCCTTTTTTCTTCGCCGTAGTCGGGTAAAAATGGGAGCCAACTTCAAAAGTATTAAGAATAAGCGTGGTTGTCGACTTCGCCGACAAAAGAATTGAGATCTAAATGGGTGTCAAGTTCTATAGATAATCCTGAATTCTTGTTTTTCTGCTATAACAATGTTTGCTTTTTAAAAATATAACTTCATTAGTAAATATTTATGTTGTATGGGTTTTAGTTTTTGTTACTTGATTGTTGTATGTATGGGTTTTAGTTTTTGTTACTTGATTTTTTTTTAATAAAACAAAAAAAAATCAAGTAATAAAAACTAAAACCCAACTACGACTTAAAAGGTATAAACAAGACGCCACAGACAGACAAATTATAAATCCGGAGTCACACGTGTTAGGGCATAAATCGAACAGATTACGTGTTACTCCGGATTTTTAATTTGTCTGTCTGTGGCGTCTTGTTTATACCTTTTAAGTCGTAGTTGGGTTTTAGTTTTTACCCGACTACGGCGAAGAAAAAAGGAGGGTTATGATTTTGACCGGTATGTATGTATGTATGTATGTATGTATGTATGTATGTATGTATGTATGTATGTATGTTCATCTGTTCCCTCCTATCTTCCAAACCACTTATCACAATTTGACAAATGAGGTATCGTTAGAAGCGTCGTGATTGTCCGCTGGTTATAGGCTATGTGAAGTGACATTAAATTAAAAATGGCGCCCTCTAGAGGACATAAAGTGAGGAACTTAAAAAAAAATATGGTTTAATCGTACCATGTTGGGTATCAAATGAAAGGGCTTAATGAGCACATTTCAAAAATATATATATTATAACCCCAAAAGAATTTTAAAAAAAAATCAAGTAGTAAAAACTAAAACCCAACTACGACTTAAAAGGTATAAACAAGACACCACAGACAGACAAATTAAAATTCCGGAGTCACACGTAAACTGTTCGATTTATGCCCTAACACGTGTGACTCCGGAATTTTAATTTGTCTGTCTGTGGTGTCTTGTTTATACCTTTTAAGTCGTAGTTGGGTTTTAGTTTTTACTACTTGATTTTTTTTTAAAATTCTTTTGGGGTTATAATATATATATTTTTGAAATGTGCTCATTAAGCCCTTTCATTTGATACCCAACATGGTACGATTAAACCATATTTTTTTTATTACTTGATTTTTTTTTAAATTCTTTTGGGGTTATAATATATATATTTTTGAAAAGTGCTCATTAAGCCCTTTCATTTGATACCCGACATGGTACGATTAAACCATATTTTTTTTTAAGTTCCTCACTTTATGTCCTCTAGAGGGCGCCATTTTTAATTTAATGTGACTTCACATAGCCTATAACCAGCGGACAATCACGACGCTTCTAACGATACCTCATTTGTCAAATTGTGATAAGTGGTTTGGAAGATAGGAGGGAACAGATGAACATACATACATACATACATACATACATACATACATACCGGTCAAAATCATAACCCTCCTTTTTTCTTCGCCGTAGTCGGGTAATTACAACTAAACACTATGCGAGGCGCGAGCGATTCAATAATCCTGCCTGCTTGATACGAAGTTTAGCGCGGACTGCCGAGGGCGACCGAGGGGCGCATCAAGAGCGCGGGGAGGAGGCGGCGCGTCGAGCCGCTTCCCGCGCGGTTCGGCAAACCTCGGTTTTGTTCGGAGATCTTATATTGGCAGAGCGGACGATCTGTAGGTATACGGTAGGTATAGCTAAGCTATAGCCTACAAGTACAATAACGATGGTGCTATCTTGTTTGATTGAGGAGTTCCCATGCCCAACTTCCGACTCCATCATCAGACCAGCTCTATGGTATAATTTTTTCAAAATGTCTCGGTAGTTGTATACGTATGCCAAGTTTCAGCTCAATCGGATGCCTGGACGTGCTTGAAAAATTGATGACAAAAGGAGTAACCGGAACGACATACGAACAGAGCAAGCTAATATAAAGCTTGTAAAAACTAAAACCCAACTACGACTTAAAAGGTATAAACAAGACACCACAGACAGCCAAATTAAAAATCCGGAGTCACACGTAATCTGTTAGATTTATGCCCCTAACGCGTGTGACTCCGGATTTTTAATTTGTCTGTCTGTGGTGTCTTGTTTGCCTATAACCTAGCCTATAACAGCGGACAATCATGACGCTTCTAACGATACCTCATTTGTCAAATTGTGATAAGTGGTTTGGAAGATAGGAGGGAACAGATGAGCATACATACATACATACATACATACCGGTCAAAATCATAACACTCCTTTCGATTCATGGCCCTCGATAAAACGGATTTATATCGAGGGCCATGAATCGCTCGTGTCGTTCAGGATTCTAACACTTGAATCATTCCCTACGGTCGTGATTCAATCATCATGAATCACTCCCTACGGTCGTGATTCAGTCGTTAGAATCCTTCACTTGCTCGTGATTCACCTATGGCCCTCGCTTTAAATCCGTCTTTTATTCACTAATTGCATAATATACTATTTTGTATTTTTTTTTCGTAATCCAGTCATTTTTTTTGTATAGGCGGTTTTGCCAGTGCCTTTATTTACACCTATGGAAAAACAAAACCAGCCGGCGGCCAGCGCGCCGTTTTCCATAAATATTTACTATCGTTTTCGTTGTGTGGTTTATTACCTATCAAAAATATAAAATTTAAAGTATTGCCACCAACCGACATAGAAGTTTTTAAAAGAAACTCCGGATATTCAGTACCTGCTAACAAAGGTCAGTTTAACTTTATAAATCTATCATCTCTATAGTTAGGTACTTTATTGTAGCATAAGTTCTTACAACAAGTCTGTTTTTTTCCTCGCAAGTGTGTTGCAAAACGTCGTATGAAACGCGTGTACATTGATTATTACACTCCCGGCTACCTTATCGCACAATACCGCCTCGACTATAATATCCAATAGAGCACACTCGTATCACAATGTACTATTATGGTAATCAAATTTGTTCGAAATTAATGTATTATTTGCGAAGGGGTTTTATTCAACACTGGCTGTGCCCCGCGGTTTCACCCGCGTAGGTCTGATAGAGACCTACGCGGGTGAAACCGCGTAGGTCTCTATCAGACCGACCGTTCGACGCCGGCGCCGCGCCGCCCCGCTACGGTCCCTACTCTAAAGAGGAGAGGATGGGCACACGGGTAGACCATGTCCTGGAATAGGACATAGGATACGTTTATCCCTATATTCCCACGGGATTGAGACCTACGCGGGTGAAACCGCGGGGCACAGCTAGTATTAATAATAAGTATCGACGTACGTCGAAACTATTCACTGTCGTTTATCGTCGTGCATCTTTCGCGACATTGGCGGGACGTACAGCCAGATGGACGTGAATACGGCGCTTCAAACTGCTTGTCAGACATTAGAGCTTCTGACTTCCCTTAACTACAGTGAAAAGTAGTTCAGTTAAATAAAACCACTAAATATTCCGTAGTTATATTTATTTCAATCGTTAATTAATTATCGTAGTATATTCTAGCACCATCCCGCCCCCCGCAGGCCCGCACCACTGTACATACATACATTTATACACTTCCATACATTAACAATACATATCATACTTATTATTAACAAAACATTTGATATCTCACGGAATCTATAGTATTAAAGTCTTTTAATTCATGCAACAATATTATATAGCTTCTTATAATAGAATAGAATATGTTTGAGATTGAAATCCTGTTTTATTGTGGAGAGTCTTATCATTCATTTTAAGTCATCCGGGAATCCATCTTTGATTCATCGTGAAGTAAGATTAGAAGCTGCTATGCTTTTGAGAGCAAAATTTTTACAGAAAAGAATGCTTTGTACATTAAAATAGTAAATTATTACATAGATTTGTATATAATCAGTAGGTTCCATGGTTGTAATTAATTTTCTATCGATATAGTCAGAAGTCCAGGGAACAAAACAATCGCTAATGCCATGGAACCACGGGTAATGAGAATTTACCCGTGGACCCGGTAATGGGTCGACCCACCACCGGCACCACGAGTGATTACAGGCAACTATAAAGTGACTCAAACACGTATTGCAACCATCAAGATAGATGTTAGTACATGCTTAATAATTAACATCTTTGCAGTTTGTACAATATTGACACATTTTGTTCACAATATTTTCTTCAAGAATGTAACGATTTCTACGTTTAAGCGGGCGTCCTGTACAATGAATACAATATAAATGAAATGCGTCCGTCTGTCTACAACTAGCGCCAGTGCGGGCGGGGGCTCGACCTGAAGCGAACTATCTTACATTATACATTTATTTATAACTATAGGGAGACAGTCACATGGCTGTCTTTAGATTGCAATCTTACAATAAATGCGATTTTGATTTTTGTTATTTTCACAAAACACGAAATCTGTCGATATTTGGCGATTATTATTTAGGAGAACCATGACCATGCGTAGAAATGTTGTTGTGAGAATATGACACAGTTCCTGCGTTGAGAACATGTCAAAGTATACTTAAGGGGCCACCGTATGATGCTCTCAACTACAGTTTGGAGTTCGTGCAAACTTCGTTCGGTGCGCCGCCGTGTATGTGTGCGTGGTGTGATAAGAGATAAGTAGATATTATTATTTGCCATTCATTCTTATCAAGTCGTTCAATCGGCTTTTATATTTATTATTAATAATTAGGTATGTTCATTATTTGCTATATTTTTGTTGACTAATTTGGGGAATCGTTATTGAATGTATAGACTAGTAATGCGTTTTTTGGAAATTTCTTTACCATGTCAATATCTCAAGATATTAGATTACTATCTGCGCCCTTCGATTTCACCCGCGTAAGTCTTGATTCCGTAAGAATATCGGGATATAAGTGCTAAATTTCATCTAAATCCGTTCAGCCGTTATAGCGTGAAAGAGTAACAAACAAATAAATAAACAAACAACCTCACTTTCGAATAGTTTAGAATTTATAATATTACTAGCTGCCCGCTCCGGCTTCGCACGGGTAGCACTAAGTACCTGCCTACCCTACCTACCTAGCCTACCTACCACTTAGGGGTACGAAAAATAGATTACGACCGATTCTTAGACCCACCGAATATACGTATAAAATTTCATAACAATCGGTCAAGCCGTTTCGGAGGAGTATGGCAACTAACACTGTGACACGAGTTTTATATATCTACTAGCTGCGCCCCGCGGTTTCACCCGCGTAAGTCTCGATCCCGTGGGAATATCGGGATAAAAACTATCCTATGTGTTAATCCAGGTTATAAACTATCTGTTTGCCTTTCATCCAAATCCATTCAGCCGTTTTTACGTGATTGAGTAACAAACACACAAACTTTCACATTTATAATATTAGTAGGATTAGTGATATTATGTATATATATACATATCACTAATCCTACTAATATTATAAATGTTTATACTAGCATCCGCCCGCGGCGTCACCCGCGTGATAAAAAGTAACCTATGTCCTTCCCCGGGCGGCCATCTATCTCCTTGCCAAATTTTATCGTAATCCGTTCAGTGGTTTGGGCGCGAAAAGGTAACATACAGACAGACAGACAGAGTTACTTTCAAGTTTATAATATTATAGTATGGATATAAAGTTAGGATCTCAAGATCTACGCCTCGTAGAGAAAATCTAGTAAGTAGATAGGTACTTACTTCATTCAAATAAGGTACCTACCTAGTACACACGGCTACACATCAAGCTATACATTTCCAGTTTATGCTGATCTCGCATTGTATAGGATTTCCGTACAATGCGAGGTCAGCTTATACTGGAAATGTATAGCTTGATGTGTAGCCATATGTACCTATGCATCGTTATCGAGAGTGGCCTTGGAAATCGACAGACGAACGGGCGGCGCTAAAGTTGACCACCCACGGCGCGTAATTATAAATTATTAGGATTAGGATATATTTATTATTATTGTCTTTATTTAAAGCCTGTACAAGTTTATTTATTTTCTTTAGGGTGGGTGGCCTCAACTTTAAAAAACTAAGGCTTTTCTTTGTTATTTCAGTAAGTAGGTACTTACTTATTTCTTTTACCTACTAAACTTTAAATATTGTGATTAGGAAAAACTGAATACAAGTCAAATAATAAAAGTGTACATTAGCAAAGTACCTATTAGTAAAAGACAAAACTTTTGTTTAGGTTCTTACTTCAGAGATAATGATAATCCATAATTTAAAAAATATAAGTCGAATCGTGATGAAGTTGTGTAGGGTTAATTATCGACTGAACGAATTATTTACAAAAAATACAATTATCAGAATACATAATGTAGTCTCAAAGATCCACACAAAACACGCAGATTTATAGGATTTGGCTTGTTACCTTATGTTCTACCTGCGAGCCGGGTGCTTTGCACTAAAAGTGTATATAAACTTCAACGACTTTGAACTTTTCATTTTAGTTTTATCAATGTAATGTATGTATACTATGTAATAGGAATTTCACAAAAAAGTTCGATCAAAAACCGTACCGAGGCCGAGGCCATAAAGCCGCACTTGTCCAAACAAATCACCCTACCCCGGGTACGCTGGACAAACATCACTTTCAAGTGTTGAGTTCTTGATATAATTATGCCGTGCGGCGGTGGCGCACTGCCGCCGCACCGTCGCCGCGCCGCTGCCGGTAGCTTGCACTTTTGCAAGCAGCCGGCGATCAAGTGGAATGGTGCGGCGCGGTCGCGGCGTGGCTGTGGTGCCGTGTCAACAGTTTAGAGGCGCGGCGGCGGTGCTGTCGTGGCGTCGTGTGGACGGGCACTGGCGGTGACGATGACGCGAGTTCCATGATTTTTGTTCACCCAAAAAGTGCTCAACGCGCCTAAAGAAGTTTTCACTTCAAAAATGTCTTTATTTTCTTAGGCTGAGTTTATAAGTAAACAATTAGTAGCTAAAGAAGTACCTATAACGTTATAATAGGTACCTATATCATTGGGTAATACTTACTGTGAGATAAGTAAGTACATCCCAAATCCCAACGTCCGGAGTCCATGTCTTCAACCAAATCAAAATCGTAAGAAATATTCCAAGTCCGTAAACAAAACAAAACTTCACTGATAAGATAACAAACACCCCGAAAGAATCCCACACAAACCCCGCGTGTAGTAGAGGCACGTTACGCTAATGTGCCTGTCGGAGCGATACAGACAGCTACCACAACCACGCACACATTGACACGCGTAAAGCGAATAAAATTCTATTGAATTTTTATGAGAAATTTGGATGTGGTCCGTAATACCAAAAATGATTAATGAAAACCTAATTTTTTTCCAATTCTTTATCGATAATTTGTAACTTGATAATATAGGCTGTGCTGCTGCTGAAACAATATTACAAATATTGTTGTTTATAATACAGAGAAAACAGTATGAAAACATGTCATTTACGCTGTAAAAATGTTCGAAATTCAATTCGCTATAACTTTACTTTAGGTAGGTTTTTGAAAAAAAAAAGGATTTAGAAGCCTATATAAATACTGTTTCAATCCGAATAACAACACAATATGGTGGAAATATTCTCAAATTGCAAATGATTTTGGTATTAAGTTTGTATGGAGAATTCATCGATCACCGTGTTCTTAAGGTGATAGCGTAGCAGAAGCACATGATTAAAAAAAAAAAATCCTACGTATTTTGCAAAGAAATGAATTCGAAGGTTTTCACCTTAAGAACTGCTAAAATTGAGTTAGACAAGTTCTCAACTTGACATTTTCAATTCATATCATATTTATGACTGGAGATATATTTCAAGGGGTGAGTACGCAATATTTTAAGTACAGAATATCGATTGCAAGAATTTAATGTGAAATGCAATGCATAAATGCCTGCCTCACTGCTATTAGTACCTAGTAAAATTGAGACATCGCCAAGGCATCGTTATCAACCGTCACTATGTATTTAATACACATTTCGTTTTTGACATAAATATATTTGCAGGCAATATTGCTTATTTGTAATAGTTACTAGAGTTTCAACCATACCACTGTCTCCCCATCACAATATTTTATATCAACAACAAAATGGTTCTGTCGCTGAGTAGATGACATGTCAATAGTTTGTGACTCGCGGCAATGGGAGGGAGGCTTTACAGCAGGACCGGCGCACTGACATTATAGGAGAGAGATTTATGATGTACTAAACCATGTGTCCGGTGGGATTTGCCATTGGCAAAAATGAAGAACTTTTATCCCCTATGTACCACCTTTTGGGGGTGAATAGGGGCAAAAAATCTGCTCAACAACGTACACAGGGTCACAGGGTGTTAGGGTAAACACTGTTATCCTTGAAACCAGTGGTTTGGTTTCATTTATAGAACGGAAAATCAATGGAAAATTACAACTTCTTTTTACCCGACTACGGCGAAGAAAAAGGAGGGTTATGATTTTGACCGGTATGTATGTATGTATGTATGTATGTTCATCTGTTCCCTCCTATCTTCCAAACCACTTATCACAATTTGACAAATGAGGTATCGTTAGAAGCGTCGTGATTGTCCGCTGGTTATAGGCTATGTGAAGTCACATTAAATTAAAAATGGCGCCCTGTAGAGGACATAAAGGGAGGATCTTAAAAAAAAATATGGTTTAATCGTACCATGTTGGGTATCAAATGAAAGGGCTTAATGAGCACATTTCAAAAATATATATATTATAACCCCAAAAGTATTTTTAAAAAAATCAAGTAACAAAAACTAAAACCCAACTACGACTTAAAAGATATAAACAAGGCACCACAGACAGACAAATTAAAAATCCGGAGTCACACGTAATCTGTTCGATTTATGCCCTAACACGTGTGACTCCGGATTTTTTATTTGTCTGTCTGTGGTGCCTTGTTTATATCTTTTAAGTCGTAGTTGGGTTTTAGTTTTTGTTACTTGATTTTTTTTAAAGAAAAAAATTACGTTATACCACTAGAGTATTTCACCATACGCGCTAGGGCAACGAACTTACGTCTCAACACGGGCGGGGGGCGCGGGACGTGACCTGACCGGCCGCGAGCGCGACCCATATTGTGTATTTATTCATGTGTTGTGTAGGTAGGTAGGAAAAGCGGCGACCTCGGGCGCATATCCATGAATTTGCGGACGATGTCGGATATAAACTTTTTAAAATCTTTTAATGACAATAATGTTTTTTTTTGTTGTAACTCGGTCACCTATTTTTATATTTAAGTCAACTACCCATGGTTTGAGTGACAATGGTGTTTACCCTTAGACCCTGTACAACACAATGAATGTTGTTTGACTGTCAAAATGAAATAGATTAGTCTTAATCGTTTACGAATGTTACGCAATTCGTTAGCTGGTTTATATCCGCGATCTTGGCCCGATCCTGCTGCAAACACCTCCTCAGTGAAGTGATATCTATGTGATAGTGTTAGTCACAAGCGCGATGACGATCATACAACAATTGTCTCACAGACAACTACGCTAACGTGTAACACAGAAGTTTTACTTTTGTACTATTTTATCTAATGGAGAGGGCCGAGAGCTATCAACGTTACTAACCACGTCAATAGGCTTTGATATATTTAGTTACAGGGGGCTCAAAACAGTCACTTTGGAAGATTACAAAAAAAAGGAAAATATTATGAATCATCGTAAAATGTCACAAACAGACAATTCAAAATATGATCTGCGTGCGATTCTTACGAAATAATTCATCTGTTTGACAGTTTTCTATGGAGATTCGTAAAAAAATGGTCCTTAAATTATGAATTGCTTTTGTGTCAAATTAGAGGAATTGCTAATAACAGCTGGAAATTCAGGAAATGATTTGCTTTTACAGGAATTGGTAATGTGGCCGTTTTAGGCCCGCAGGACATATAGTGACCTTATTGGTGATGTTCTTCAGAAAGGTCAGGCGCGTAGTACTCGCGACCGGCGCGTGTGTGACCAGATGTATGAACGTAAACGAAGTAAAAGGAGTTTGTAAGGATCGTAGCAGGTGACGTTCTGTAGTTCCTGCCTACCCTCATGGGAAGAAGGCGTCAGTATATGTATGTATGTAGTGACAGGAATAACGCTTTGCCAAAGTACGCGTGAAGTAACGTTTATAGATCTCGGACTTGGGCTGTGGCCTGAGACGTGACGGTGGCGGACTGGACCCGACCAGCTAGCTCGTTATGAAACAACTTACTTTTTTTTTTTTCTGTCGTTCGTGTCGTCATCCGCAAATGTCAGACGGATTTTAACTCGCGCTCGCTCCCGCTATGTGACTGGCCACAGCTTTAAAGTCAAGGCATATTCGGACAGACTGCAAACGATACGCATACAGCAGTTTTTAAATCATTTGAGAGCAGAAAATGTGAAGTTGATGCCGGTCCTGCGCAAGTATGCCTTGATGTTAGGGGACATCGTCATATACGGGTCATTTACAACATTCATTTGACATGAATTAGATAATTCACAGTTTTATAATAACACATGATATTCAACTGCATCCGGTTAGACCGGAAGCTGACACAACATGCTTGGGAGATGGCTAGTATTAGTACGATGGGGGGTATGTACAGTGAGCTCAGTTTAAAGTTTAGTTAAGAAGTTAGTATCAACAGTAACTTAATATGTAGGTTTATCTCAACGAAACGACATATTTTTCTTTCATAAATACTTAGTATAATCGAGCTCGTAATTGCGTTACCATTCTAAGGTTAAACATAACTTAGACCCGATGTACACACACGTTTTTTTTTTCCGTGAAAAACTACAGTTGATCCGCCGTGTGTAGGCACGGTTCTGTGTCGTATGGATTAGCTTAGTGATGACAGGCCACTAAGGCACGGCGCCGTCGCCGTGTCCCATACACCCGGTGATGTGTCGCGTGTCATATACAAGCTCACACGGTTATTCTGCGGTGCGGCGAGCGCGCCGTACCGTAAAGAATCAATGTATAAGTAATTAAGTGGTTGACTGTACCGTTTTCAAAATAGTTCGCACGCGAAAGGCGGGCAGACTTTAATCGATAATTAGTAATCACGTTCCATCGAATACAAATGAACTCATGCGCAAACTGTAACATACAATATGTTTGAAATGTCTCGTTAAGAATTACGTAGCCTCTTGTAAGTTAAAAACATACAATTTAAAAATAACGAATCGACCCAATCTGTTTACATAAGTCAACAATATCAAGATATAAAACCTCAAGAAAAGTATGCGCTTCAGGAATCATCGCTTACTATACTTCATTTGAAATAAGATTGCAACTGTGGGAGGTTACTCTGCGGCGCGACATGCGTGCTAATTTCAAAACACAAAGATGACTGAAGCGCATACATTTACTAGTTTTACTGTAAAAACTATTTTTTTTTTTTTGAGAAAATGGCTGTTTATCATTTGAATAATTTCCATTAATTAATAAAATAAAGATTCACAAGATTTTTAACAAAAAAGGAAGCTTTATTTAACAACCAAATTAATTATAATCATCGAGATATAAGTACTAACGTACTAGAGAAGACACCGTAAATTCCTACTTTGTCTCGTTCAACTGCGGCGATCGCGCCGCAGTTTGTCGAAGAAAACGCGTAAGTGCCGTGATTTACATGGCGCTTAAGATCTTTTTGCCGAGAATAAATACACTTCCGCAGCAAATCTAGCACTGTGGTAAATTAGGTACGGTTTAGACGAATTGTTATTATTTTAGCGCTGCAGCGAACTAAAGATTCAATACGAAGAATAGGACAATTCAGTTATTTGACGTAGCTTCTCTAGTACGTTAGTACTTATATCTCGATGATTATAATACATAATATTCGAGTTAAACTGACGAAGATGTTAGTAACACTGAGATTAGAATGCGAATGTTCTTATAAATCGGGTGATCGTCCGTCTGGTGTCAGTTAGTGACGATAGAACGACGACGAGTCACAATCCTACAGTTAATGACACATTAACTAATACTAGAGTACTTGTCTATTATGGCTTGTTTGAGACGATCGATGATCGCGAGTGGTACAGTCAGCAACGACAGTTGATTAACACTTTAGTGCTCCAAATCTTAATAGGGAATATGCATGTGATTCAAATATGGGTCAAACATTTTTTTCTATAAACTATGTTACTTCAGAATTATGCCTCCATCAATATTTTTGAATAAAATTTCTTTTTGAGCGAGAAATTAATTTTTAAAAAGTCCCAAAAAACTGTGGGTAATTCAAATACTTGAAAAGGCTAAGAGCGGATGTGACGTAACAATCCGGAATAACAATCAAAATGTCAATGTCAAGTCAATCAACAAGTGTCAAGTCAATGTCAAACGCTCATAGAAAAAGGAGTTTTTGACGTTGACTTGACAGTTGCTTGTCTGTTTTCACATACTGTGACGTCACCACACCAAGCGCGCCAAATGGAGGGCGTTTAAATAGCCCGGATCGGTTGGATATTTTTAAACATTTTTTTAACTACTTTAAATTGCTTTTTTGCCGTCGAATTTTTTTTTACTATTATTTGACGATGTAAACTATCGAATAAAAATATTAAAAAAATACATGCATATTCCCTATTATTGAACAAAATATTTAATTAAAATCACGAACTGAAGTTAAATTTAAGGAATTATGTTAAGCTAGCTGATGCCCGCAACTCCGTCTCCCATCCAGGATATGAAGTATCCTATGTCCTTCTCCAGGTCATGGTCCACCCATAAGCCAAATTTCACCCAAGTGTGAAAGCGTAACAAACAAACAAACTCACTTTCGTATTTATATTATTAGTTAGGATTAGTCAGTATCATACTAATATTATAAACTAGCTGCGCCCCGCGGTTTCACCCGCGTAAGTCTCGATCCCGTGTAAATATCGGGATAAAAAGTATCCTATGTGTTAATCCAGGTTATAAACTATCTGTTTGCCAAATTTCATCCAAATCCATTCAGCCGTTTTTACGTGAAAGAGCAACAAACATCCATCCATCCATCCGTACTTTCCAACTTTCGCGTTTTTAATATTATTTTAGATTCGAAAGTAACTCTGTCTGTATGTTACCTTTTCACGCCTCAACCACTGAACGGATTTCGATACCAAATTTTATCGAAATCCGTTCAAGGAGATAGATAGCATCCCGGGGAAGTACATCGGCTACTTTTTGTCGACATGTCACGCGGGTGAAGCCGCGGGCGGAAGATAGTCTGCTATGAAGCAGATTATCGAATGATTTAGATGATGTGGAAAAGTGTGCAATATTAATCGACTGTTGATGCTGACCGTACAGCAGCGCCATCTACGTTCATTTCTATCTCTGGGGGCTGATTATGAAGCATTAATACCATCATTATTCCACTGCGAACAAAGGATGGTGCTAGTGGCCTTGTATAGCTCCGTCTCTCACTAACACTGGAAAAATGGTGGCATTAATACGTTGTAGTACAGGTGCTGTTGTCTCCACACACGTAGCTCAGTCTCTATGCAGATCTTGCATTTCATCAAACATGCGGCTATTATTCTAAATACAACTTTCCAAAGAAATGTATGCGCTTCGGTAATGTTCGTTTTTCCGAATTAGCACGAACGTCGCGCCGCAGAGTAATCTGCCACAGAGTCATAAGCTGTTAAGTTTAGTACTGCCGCGCTTTGTACTCGTGCACAAAACATTGCGTGTTTGTATGAAGTTTTCTTTCTGTCGGGCTACCTACTCCGGTCTCAGATCGTCATTTGTCTCTCAAACGTATTTGGAAGTACATAGAGTTGTTAATCTACAATTTTGTGAACATGGTAATACAAAATAGTTAGTTACTTCCATGGTTGTAACAGCTCTATATTAGATCTCATCATTAGGCGTTCGTATTTCCGAAAATAGCCGATGATTCCCGAAGAGCATACTTTTCTTTGGAAAGCTGTATCTAATTGCAATGATATTAGAGTCGCATAACCCACGCTCATGGATTACATGATCTGTATCACGTGATGTGACGTCACGTCGCTCAGCGGATGTTCACAGGTCAGTCTCGGAGGCGCGCGTGTCGAGCCAGTGGCGCGGCCGCGTGCGCCGGCGCCGGCTGGAGCCGCTCTGGAACAGAGAATGTTTCAAATAGAATATCTTTATTTTGCATAAAAGTTTTATTACCATGAATCATCATCATTTTCATTTCTATTTCTTTGTGATTGATTTAAAATAGTGTCCTTAGAGTTTCTTGCCCGTTCTTCTCCATAGGAACCTACTACGCTTTGGAATGGGCAACTAGCTTCATATTTCTGACTGACCGACTCCTTGTCAGTTCAAAAGTGCCTATAAATGGTTTAACTGAAATAAATGATTTGAGTTAGAGTTTAACTCCGCGATGCGACTAGTACTGCAGATGTGTAGCGAGCACTTACTATCAGGTGAAGGCTCTGTTTTCCATCCAATAACAATGTAAGTGTAGTTGTTGTACCTTGTGTTCGTTGTTGTTGTTGTTGTTGAGCGAGGCGTGCGCGAGCGCGTCCTGCACGGCCACTGCGGCCTCCATCTCGGCCGCGCTACAGCCGCTGCCGGCCGCGCCCAGCTCCGACTCGTCGATATCTGTAATACAATGATAATACATTATTATAACTCAATCAAAACAGAGACAGATATTATAAAGAAGTTCGGCTCCATACAACGAGTGCCATGCGCACGCGCATAGCACGTACGTATGACGATCTCAAACGAATGCCTCACATTTAGCGCTAACGCGACTATTCCATATTTGAATAGGAATAGTCGCACGTGTGCGGTGCGCTGTTTCCAAATTGATGTTATTTGCACTTACAGAAACATCAACTTTATCTGAGTGTAAATTAAGCTCATTATAGAATGACTAGCTGTTCTATTGAAAAAAAAGAGTGTCCGTGGAGTTTCTCGCCCGTTCTTCTCCATAGGTACCTACTACGCTTTGGAATGGGCAACTAGCTTCATATTTCTGACTGACCGACTCCTTGACAATTCAAAAGTGCCTGTAAATGGTTTAATTATTATTTAATTAAAAGCTTTGAGTTTGAACGTGGTATATACTGACCGTGGTAGGAGAACAGCTTGGGCGCGGGCTGCGTGTCGCGCAGCGCCACAGTGTCGGCCTTGAGCCGCGCGGCGTGCGCGCGCAGGCGCGACTCGCACTCCGCGGACCAGCGCTCGCACGGCGACCTGCGCCAGCACATACATAGCTATAATATTCGCTATAATACTACCACATACATAGCTATAGTACGCGGATCACTTGTAGAAGTTGTAGTAAGATAAATAAAATAATGACGTGTGGGCGTGATGCTGCAGCCAGGGTCCGGGAGACAGGAGCGGCTGTCCGATGGCTGCGGACGTGTGCTCGGCGTCCAGGCGAGCGAGCAGCTGGCTGGCCACCTGCTCCGTCGAAACACGCTGGAACATACAACATAGCTAAATCAGCCTATAATGTTCCGACTGCTGGGACTGCGGCCTCCTCTCTGTGAGAGGGAGTGGGCCGTAATCCAGCACGCGGGCCCAGTGCGGGTTGGTGAATGTTACATACAACACAACAACAATATCTATATACACAAACTACTGCACCGATTTTCATGCTGTTTTCACCTATTGGATAGAGTGGTTCTCGAGGAAGTTTTAAGTATAATCCCGAACCCGAAAACCGACATCGACGCGGGCATCAGCTAGTACAACATATTCGATCGTAGTAGGTTTGTAAGTAATATATCAAGTCGTTGATACGAGTATGGTACATAGCAGTTAGTGTAGCTAAGCTAGAGAGCGTGTTTCCCGCCAGAGTTGCGGGAAAGTCCGAAAGGGATACCGGGACCTTGGCAACAGGCAACTGAAGGAACACGGGTGGGTTTAGTTAGTAAAAGTCTGACACGCCCTCCCGCTCCGCTCAGAGCGGGAGAAGTCATTTGATGATTTCCCATCATCAAAAAAAAAAAAAAGAAAGAGCGTTTTCTGTCAGTTATACCTGTGTAACAGTCTCTTGTAATATTCAAATCCTTGTATGCAATTGATGTTATTTTCACATAAACCAATATCAACTTACTACTTACAATAGACGTAGATATAGTTAGTAACCTATTCCGCTTATATAATCCTCAAGAGTCAGAAAAAACCGCGCTGGAGTTCTGCGCTGGGCGGTGTTCGGGTTCGCGACTGGTCAATCGTTAACCTGTGGATGCCTCGTTGAGAGGTGAAACACGTGTCTATTTCTTACAGGGTTTTTTATGACTCTTCGCGAGCCGCAGTGACCACCTTAAATAATGCTAAAGTGTACTGTAACAGACTTAAAAAAAAACCTAAAATATAATGGGTATTTTTACACCCTTTTTTTTTTTTTGAGGGTGGGAAATCATCCAATGATTTCTCCCGCTCTGGGCGGAGCGGAAGGGCGTGTCAGACTTTTACTGACTAAAACCCACCCGTGTTCCTTCAGTTGCCTGTTGCCAAGGTTCCGGTATCCGTTTCGGACTAACCCGCAACCCTGGCAGTCCCGCAACCCTGGCAGGGGTATTTTTACACCCTGTATCTAGTGACGTGTATTCCCCTCTGCCTGCCCACGTACCTCTTCAGTATGCTGCAGCGCGGTCTCGGCGAGCGCCAACAACACGTCGTAGGTCTCGAGCGCGCGGTCGGCGGCGCGCAGGGCACAGCACAGGGACACTGATGTTGATTCCTGTACCGCACATGCGCAGTACAATCTGTAACACATTCAATACTCTGTTCTAGCTAATGTGTTTAGTTAATTTGTACCTGTGCAGGAGGGCCTCGTGGCTTATTCGCACGGTTCGATCTATCAGGATAAGCAATTCCTGTCGGGGTTGGGTCGTGGATGGGTGACTATCTTTACCCACCGAGACTCCTCTGAGCCGCAGAAAGCACGTTACGCCGTTGGTCCCGGCTGTCATTCGTGGACCTTTGACAGTCGTTACGGGTCGTCAGAAGCCCGAAAGTCTGACAACCAGTCTTACCAAGTGGTATCGTATTACCTAGTTACTGGGTTGTGGAAGTCAGATAGCTAGGCGACCTTTGACAGTCGTTACGGGTCGTCAGAAGTCCGAAAGTCTGACAACCAGTCTTACCAAGTGGTATCGTATTACCTAGTTACTGGGTTGTGGAAGTCAGATAGCTAGGCGACCTTTGACAGTCGTTACGGGTCGTCAGAAGCCCGAAAGTCTGACAACCAGTCTTACCAAGTGGTATCGTATTACCTAGTTACTGGGTTGTGGAAGTCAGATAGCTAGGCGACCTTTGACAGTCGTTACGGGTCGTCAGAAGTCCGAAGTCGTGACAACCAAGTGTTACCAAGTGGTATCGTATTACTCAGTTACTGAATTGTGGAGGTCAGATAGGCAGTCGCTCCATGTAAATACTGGTAGCTGCATCCGGTTAGACTATAAGCTGACCCCAACATAGTTGGGAAAAGGCGGGCAGATTTTATATACCTGTGTAAACTATCGTATAGAAATCTATATTATGGATAGGACCTAACTAATATTATAAACGCAAAAGTTTGTAAGTATGGATGGATGGATGGATGTTTGTTACTCTTTCACGTAAAAACGGCTGAATGGATTTGAATGAAATTTGGCAAACAGATAGTTTATAACCTGGATTAACACATATACTTTTTATCCCGATATTCCCACGGACTTACGCGGGTGAAACCGCGGGGCGCAGCTAGTAAGAAATAAATAAGAGGCACCAGTGACTGTGTGGGCGCATGTGATGTGGAGGAGTTACGAAAATGCCGTGAAAATAGTTTTGAGTATGAATGAGGCTGGCTATACGAGGGGAAGACCAAAGAAATGATGGATGTACTGTGTGAGGGATGATATGACTGGACAGGGGGTTACTACTGAGATGATGACTGATAGAGAAATGTGGAACAAAAAGATGTGCTATGCGAAATTGGGCCAAGGGCAGGAGAATCATGATGTACATACCTGTGCGCAGTGTCAGCAGCGCGCGCCAGCGCACACTGCAGCACGCGGCGCTCGGCGCGCAGGCGCGCGCACCGCGCCGCCCACGTGCAGCCACCTGCGCACACACACGACCACTCACACCATTTATTTCAATGAAGCCGTGTACAGACACATTAGGAGTATCAAAGAGTCGTTGAGTTCAAACTTCAGACCGCACCTTCAAACCAGTTATTGTGTTTTGAACCTTATTCCGACGGACGTAAAGTTCTTAATGCAAAAACCTAATAACTGTGCAAACACTGACTTTAAACCG
Source organism: Lithophane socia (assembly GCA_947522985.1). Classification (NCBI taxonomy): domain Eukaryota; kingdom Metazoa; phylum Arthropoda; class Insecta; order Lepidoptera; family Noctuidae; genus Lithophane; species Lithophane socia. The sequence goes on along the minus strand of OX383281.1, from coordinate 346,481 downwards.
AGGCAAAATATGGCTAAAATGTGATTAAGAACTTTATGTTCGTACGAATAAAGTTAAAAATACAATAACTGGGTTTGGACAAAGAGCCGTCGGTCTCCGTCCCGGCTGTCATTCGTAGATCTTTGACAGCACTTAAACTGGTATTAGCGCCATCTATTCTATAGTACAGCACTACGGCGCGAGCATGTCGGTGACGCGAACCCAAAACTTTATCCCCTACCAAAAATCTCTCAAAAACCTAAAGAAGTTTTCACTTCAAAATAAATATTTATTTCAATTAACATGGGGGCGTTTCTTCATGCGTTCTCTATGGTCAATAGATGGAGAGGTTCCATGGCCACTTATAGGTCTTCGTAACACATGATCAGCTCGTGCTTACCGTCTTGCTGCGCGGCCAGTAGCGCCTCGCGCAGGTCTGCGTGCGCGCACACGTCCAGCGACAGCCGCTCCGCACTCCACCACTGTGCAGTAGAATGAAATTGTGTTACTTATTGCTATTACTTCAATTATTAAACAGAAATTGTGTATAGATAACTATTAACTATTAGTTCATGACAACAATAGAAGCGGGTTTTGTCGACAGAAGAATAGACAAAATGTTAGATTCACAATCACAGTCTGTCACTGTGTCTATTCTTCCGCCGATAAAACCCGTTTCTATCATATGGTGGTCATACTATACGCGACCTGAGCCCCTAGACAAAGTGACATTCTATCAGCGATAACGATGATGGAAACGACAAAAATGTATAGGACTGACAAAAGCTACGTATGTCAATCCTGTTGAAAGTCGTTGTAGAAATACGAAACGCTTTCGAAGCGATTGTCACTTGTCTAGGCCCTCAGGAGCGCTTAATTTAGTTCTTAGCTCCATAGCGAACTAGGTCGTTCGTTCACCAGCTCTCGTCTCGAACCAGAGGAAGGCAGATTAGAAATGAGTGAATGATGTGAACGAAGACATACGTCGTCGTTGTGCTGGTTGCTGGAGTCCGACTCCTCCGTCCTGCGCAGCTTGACGCGCTCGGCGAGCTTGGCCTGGCGCGCCGAGCAGCGACCTGCGACACACACACGGACAGGGTCTCATTAAAATAGCTAGCTAAACTCCGCAGACTACCTAAACATGATATCACAAAAAAAAAAATTGGTTGTCTGTAAAGTCGGTTTACGGACGATAGTTTAACGTGACACCGTCATAACAAGCACCTTTCGCTCGCTCGTGTGGCGCTCTCGCTCCGATCGTAGTCGTTACAATGAGCGTAACGGGGCAATGAGCGTAACGGGACAATGGGCGTAACGGGACAATGAGCGTAACGGGACAATGAGTCATCCTTTTTCGTGCGTGCAGCCGGCGTTCATAGATTTATTAGACGTTGTCACGTCAAAAAAAGTTTTATAAATAAAATGAAAACAAAGAAGATCACTTCATCTAAGGGTCAACTGACCCTGCGCGCACTTTTTAACAATTATCGAACTTATTTTCTTCACGAAAAGGTACAATTTCAGTGCGAGGGTTGACACGTGTCAAAGTACGCTGAGATGCGCGGTGCTGCGCAGCGTGTACCTTATTGTGTAGTAAATAAATTCGATATTGTATCGAATCATAAAAAGTGCGCGTCGCTTCGCGTCTGAACGTGAATGGACCCTAAGTTTTGAACTTAAGAACTTAGAGAGAGAGAGAGAAAGAGAATACATTGCATGTAAATTTCAGCCGTGCGAAGTCAGGGCGGGTCACTAGTGCAAAATTAAATGGTCATAGTTACCGGTACAAGTGGTGTATAACCTGGGCTCGTCGGGCGAGCCCCTCTCGCGCTCGCAGCTTCCGCCCGCGCCCTCGCTGGCCCCGCCCGGTCCTGAGCAGCAGCTGTTGAGGGATAGCAACCTACGAACGAACATAGGGTTCTATTTTGAATATAATGTCATCTCATTATAAGTCATAAAAAACGAGCGTGAGAATATCAACCTTAATACTGGTACATAGAGCTTAATTTAGAATCAAATAATATTTCTCAGGACTACAGACTTGTCAACAGAATAAGAAGCTTAAAACAAACACATATTGATCTGAGAATACATGTATGGAATTATCGACCTTCTCACCAGCACATAGAGTTCAGTTTATGCACCGCAGTTCCTATACCACGCAGTACTGAGGCACACTTCGGAGTGTCACTCCGACAGGTTGAGGGTTGATGTCGCACTGTAAACTTTAACACCAGCGCATAGAGTTCAGTTTTGTGTACATACCGCGCAGTACTGAGGCACACTTCGGAGTCCCTCTCCGACAGGTTGAGGCTGGTGTCGCACTGCTCTGCGACGGACGGCGTCGTCACCTCCACGCGCGGACCCTCCACCCTGGACAGATCAATACGTCATAATTCTTATCAGCATTCAGTCGAAACACATCCAGTGCTGGACAAAGACCTCCCCGAAGTCTACGACCGGCACCCAGTGGCAGTGGGCAGGGAACATTGCTCGCAAAACAGTTGGCCGATGGTTGGATTCCATCTGCGACATAATCATGCTAGTAGCGCGGTAAACTCTGCTTGCGCGATGCACGATTTTGCGTAGTTTTATTTGTTAGGCTTTCACGCTAAAACGGCTGAACGGATTTGGATGAAATTTGGCACATGGATAGACCATGACCTGGAATAGGACATAGGATACTTTTTATCCCGATATTCTTATGGAATCGAGACTTACGCGGGTAAAACCGCGGGGCGCAGCTAGTTGAAAAATAAACTTAATTGTAAATTACCTGAGGTCCTGCACGCTGGTGTCGGTGTCGGTGGGTAACTCCTCGAAGGTGGACGGCGGCATGGTGTTCTCCACCTTCGACTCCTGAGGAGTCGGCAGCTCCGGGCTCAGCGCTGAGGAGGTGTCGTTCTGGAAGTAGTAGAATTATACAGTTAGCGTACAGTCTAGCCGCCATTAAGCTTGAATCGATCTCTGTATCATACGCTTCGAATATAATTATAACGGCACGATTTTGAAAACTGTAGGGTTATGTGCGTTTCTGGGGGCTTCTCTCCAAGTCCGTCAAAGAAAACACGGACCCATCCGAAAATAGTTGATCCGTCCAAACACAAGTGACAATTTTTTTTTTCAGACTGGCAGATACATATTGGGACTTCGGGAGTAGGGACAATTGTCAAATCGTATTGTCATTCATTCTTAATTCGGGCCTCGTTATGTCCGTAACTGATACAGAGTAAGAAACGCAAGTGGTTGCTTGTAATTCAATATTTAACTAAAAGTTTCGTATGTCATTAATGTTGTGTTCAAAACGTAAGTGTTACCTGTTCAGTTCGCGAGTGATCCGCGTCGTTGTCGAGCTCTCCGGCCGGCTGCGTGGTGGACTCGCACTCGTCTGAAATACAACGACAAACTTACTTCATAAAAATCTTAAATTCATTCGATGACAGACAACGCACCACCTAACCCGCTGGGTCTAGAAGATTGTCATTTTAGCTACGAAAGGATTGATTTGTGTGCCAATCTAATTAGTGGGATAATACTAAAATGATTGTAATACTATCTTGAATTTATGCAAGCCTAGTACTTTTTGTTAGGTTACTCCCATTTATGAAATATTATCAACTGTTCAGCAATTCCGTTTTTTCATGAAAACGCGATCACGACGCCGTCTACCGGGTCCAATTGTCTTTACAAATCATCCAGCCACTCAAATATGCACACAAAATGTGACAAAAGGTGACAAACACGAACAGCTGATTTTTTTTTCGCGATTTCCGGTTTGATCCCAAAGTGAAAGTTGGCATAATAATGAGTACAATGACCCCTTCAGAGATTTTGTGTATGAAAAGATACAGATATACATCTAGTACATACACGCACGCCGCCGCCGGCTGCGCGTACCACGCACCTGACCCTTGTTCTTAACAACTCCAAAATATTTACCTGACACCTCCTCCTCCGGTATGGCCCGGGCGTGCTTGTCATGCGCCCTCCTCCGCACCAGCTCGGCGATCACGCCGTGTAGCTCTGCCAGCCGCGCATCATGCGCCCTGGCAGCGGTGGCTGCGCGCTGTCGTTCACTTGCTAGCGCTCGAGCGAGCGCGTCGCGTTCGGCGCGTAGCGACGTCACGTCCTCGCGACCTGAACTGTGGGTAGGTACCTGGAAAAGAGGGAGATAAAGTGCGTTAGGAAGGAAAGATGATGTATTGTGTAACGTGTCCGCATCGTCCAAACGCGTCATGTGCGTACGATTGGAAGTGCCTTACACGCTACTAAGCAAGACATTGAGAACTGATAAATGAGGCGGATTCTATACTTTCTTCCGCACAAAGTGTGCTATATCACCTAAAATCACGTTTTAGTGAAAATTTGAAAAAACTGGTTTACAATTTTTAAACAATAAATAACATAATCGTCTTGTTTGTCTGTCCGTCGGCGAAACAGAAGCTGAGTTTTATCTTCGAGTAACATATACACTGAGGGCAGTCCTCTACAGATATCTATCTTCCCAACTAAATAGCATCGTTTTAATCAGGCCTTAATACCTTTAACAAAGTCCTCCACCAAACAGAACGCAGTTTTTTCCCCCCACCACCTGAACCCAACAAGACCTACCATCATAGTGACTCCATTATGGCCGGGCACGGGCGGCGCCGTCACCGGCCTGAGGCTGGAGTACCTCCAGGAAGATTCCCGCGAGATCTCCTCATCAGCCACGTTAGGGCAGCACAGGTACCAGCTCCTACTCCTGCGCACCCCTGAGGTAGAATCCAACTGAGTCAGCGGTAACCGTCCCACTACTTCCAACTCAGCTAACAACGGCTCTTTCTCCTTAGGCTCAGGCATCGGGAATGTCCCAGCAGTGGAATAAGTTTCTTCGATTTTTCTAGAATTTTCTGGAGTATTGTATTCTGGGAGGCTCCACTGGCGCCCCCTGTCGCGCAGAGGCGGTACTTCTCTAACAGCGCCATCATTGACCACCTCATTCGTTTCTACGTACTCGCTCAGCTCGTCCGGGTTCTGTATCTCCTGGGTTGGCTCATGCCCGTTCTTCCGCTTGAGCCTCTCGAGGTCTGCGTAGTAGTACGCGGTGGAGCGCGGCGGCTCCCCGCTGAGGGTGCGCGTGCCCGCCAGCGTTTGGATTTTCATAGCATGCTTCTGGACGGCTCTGGGACTTTCTCGAATGTTCTCGAAGGTTCTGGAGATTCTTTATGTCATGGCGTTCGTGATCCGGCCTGTGTGGAGAATGTTTGGTATTTAGAGAGATGGAATCATGGTTGATGTGGTTACTACTTTTGCGTTTATTGGCGTTCGGCGTTGGAATATGTTTGGCGATGAGGTTTCTAATTTAGTAGCTGAATATTCATATAGTAGGGGCAATATATTGGTGCATATTCATAATCCTTCCTTAGGGCCGGCGCACACCCGGTAAGGCGCAGCGCGGCGCGGTTGTCACTGTTAAACAAATATCAACGTTGCGTGCCTAAAAATAAAGTTGAAAATAGATAACCTGAGACGCGCGCCTCTTGCCACTTACGGCGCGCTCTCGAACTGATGGAAGTTATTTCTTATCAACTTTATTTCAATTGATACAAGGTAGATATTTGTTTGGCAGTGACGAATGCGCTGCGCTGCGCCTTGCCAAATGTGCGCCGGCCCTTATATTATTATAAAACAAAGTCCTCCGCCGCGTCTGTATGTTCGCGATAAACTCAAAAACTACTGCACCGATTTTCATGCTGTTTTCACCAATGGATCGAGTGGTTCTCGAGGTAGGTTTTAGTATATAACCGACATCCACCCGGGCGAAGCCGCGGGCATCAGCTAGTTATAACTAAGTAAAGCACAATGTTAATGGCGCATCAGTACTTCGTTTAGTACAAGATGTTGGGGGTGGATCCGTCTAATAGTCGCGGGGGGATGCGTCGGTCAATCAGCGACAAATAGCCATAATTAGCTATCTACGACGGTGTAGCCGTCACCATAACACTGTAGGGTACGCACTACGTAGTCGCACTGAACTAATGACCCACAGCAGAACAGAGATCGTTTTTGTGCCCATAATCAGTCTACAACGTTCCCACTGCTGGGACACAGGCCTCCTTTCTGTGAAAGTGGGTCGTATAATCCACGCGGTCTCAGTAAGGGTTAGTGGATGTCAGTGTCACATGTCTTCGATTTTTTTGTTCTAGGACATGCCGGTTACCTCACGATGTTTTCCTTCACCGTTTTGAGAAAAGTGGTGATGAAATAAATTACGCAAAGTAAAGTAATAACTCAGGGCCGTTACCGCGACGCCAACACTGCTCAAAAGTCGTGCTCGTTTGATGGCAATAGGCTCACCCCCTATTAGTCCTATTACAGGGGACCTCAGACCAAATAAAAAACTAAGACAGCGCTGTCAACAGTGACGTGAGGCCGGTTTCGTCAACATGTCTAGTGAGGTGTAGTTTGATTGTAAGTGGTTGTAAATGTGTGCGTGTGAGCGTGTATGCCTTCTTTCTTACATTACATGGTGTATCCACAGGGCGGTAGTTTTGTCATGCTTCACTGTACTGTTCGCAGTGCTCTGACTTGGTTCTTTATTTGGTTTGAGCACATAACTGGCGAAATGTGGATGCAGTATACACCTCTACCTAACCTTTCGGGGAATGCAGGCGTGATGTTATGTTATCCAAATATCAGCACAAACCCTCTTCGTATATTTATTACAAGCTTTATATTAGCTTGCTCTGTTCGTATGTGTTTCCGGTTACTCCTTTTGTCATCAATTTTTCAAGCACTTCCTGGTATCCGATTGAGCTGAAACTTGGCATACTCATACAACTACCGAGACATTTTGAAAAAATGATACCATGGAGCTGGTCTGACGATGGAGCCGGAAGTTAGGCATAGGAACTCCTCAATCAAACAAGATAGCACCATCGTGTTTGGACTCATTGGTTATATATTCAAGTGCTTTGACACTAGGTGGCGTTCAAGGTCTGATGATGGAGCCGGAAGGTGGCCCTGGGAAAACCCTTTTTACTTCATTAAAAGCTTGTTTTTAAAAAGGTTTTTACTCATATTTTATAACCTTGGTCCTACATTACCGCCAATCTATATCTATCATCATTTCCCTCGATCTTCAATCAATCGATCAAGAGACGACGAAAACAAAAGAAAGTTTTAAACAATTTTATTGATATTGTGTTGTTTTGGGCTCAGAGAATATTGTCGATTAGGTATTTTAAGACATGGCGCTCACTATGCGACATGCGACTACGACAGTTCGGCGACTTGACGCAACGATAGGCTGCGGCCGACACATTTCATTTTTTTTTTAAAGCCCCGTACAGTCTGTTGACCTCGAGTTGCAGAGTCGCAGTGACAGGCTAGGGGAGTCGCAAGCTCTCGCTACTTATTGCAGCGACTAGACGCAAGGTGCACGCGCACACTTGACGACATTCGGATGCGCTTCGCCTTCGTATGATAAGCACCAAAGCAAGTGCAACAAGAGGCTCCATATTCACTCTCAGAACGAACAACACGACCGTCTCCGTAACGACTAGTCGCAGACGCTAACAATAGCTCTGCGTCTTGTTGCAGCGACTAGACGCACAGTTTGCGCTGACATGAAATTCTTCAGTAAATTGATTGATATCTGAAACTGTTATAAGTGATCGTGTTACAGTGAAGTTTACAAATTCAAACAAATTCGTCACCGGAGATGTGTAATTTCGAAATTATACTTATTTTGCTTGAGTTGTTAAAAGCTTGTCAAATCAAATCAAATCAAATCATTTATTCCTTTGCAAACATGGGTAAATTTGTACATAGGTGTTTTCATAGGTCATGTCACTGTCATACAAGCTGACCAAGTTAATAAAACGACTGTAGGTATATTCCGCGTTTAATAAAACGTACCGGCGACTGAGCTCTGTTCTGGTGGTCAAAGTTCATACTAATTTCATGTATACTTCATACTAATGCCATGCTACTATCTGCCATGTCATTATTCTAAGGTACCGAGCGAGCGAAGCGTCTCTACTTCAAGTCTGGCAACATTTGCTTTCCTGTCAGTTTGTTGGTACTCCCTACCAGTTGTATTTCACAACCGATCTGAACGAAACTTGGTATACAGGTTTTGCGACTTAATATAATGTTTTTGCCGTCAGATTTTTGATTGGAGAGGTACTTCCTCCATAAAGGGGGCTCCCTACTGCATATCTCCGTCATATGAGATCCGATTTCGATGGTTCTTTTTTGCTGTTTGAAAGGTAGTAACTTTAAGTTGGTCTCATAAAAATTTGGTTGAGTAAAATAGTTTCTCAAAATGCATAAAATTGCTTTCTTTTAGATTTCTACCACTGGAATCGGCCCTGTAACCAGTCGGCGAAGTCTACTGTTCACAGAACTACTAGTTTTATTCATAGCATGATATCGCATTTTCGCTGAACTGTTCCGAACAATTTGTTCTAACCAAAATGTAAAATATTCAAAGTTATCTAAGCCTCAAATACTTGTCTTTATCCTATATTTTGAACTTCAATATTATTCCCTGAAGAGTTTTAATCTTCAGCCTGAAAAAGCGACCAGACTTATAAGACCTCTGAGAGTCACTCAGTTATACGCTTGATAAAGACCAAGTTACATTAGACATTCTTCAACTAAATAAAACCAATGTTAGAAGAATACTGAAATCTACTTAGTATTATGGAAGTTACAGACCAAATTACATTGGACGAACGCTCTGTTTAACACCAAATTCTGCGCTAGATAGTGTCGTATGACGTGTGTATACTATAAAGCCGTGTACTGACCGACGTTACGGGGCGTAATGTACCATTCGCAGCGAGCATGTTACGTAACGCCGTGTCTCCGTGTAACATGCGGTCGTTGCTCGCATGTTCGTACTCGTTTCCACGTACCTACTGACTGCACGAATGCTCGCTTTGTAACATGTTACACGACGCCCCCTAACACCAGTACCCACAGTTACGCGTTACAAAAACTCGATATAATATTACAAACAAATGTTACAAGTCAGTCTCTGCTTGGTTTCCTAGAAGAGCAGTTCCGTCATATCATGAAAATCTGTCATTTCGACCCGTCATGAAATTTTCACCAGTATTTGACACTACGCTCTATATTCGGACAGCCGTCATTGTGTGACCGTTCACCGCTTTAAATTGTAAATCCATATTTGTTACGAGCGCTAATAATATTTAGATCAACATACAACTTGATAGTGACCTGCAAATTTCGCGGGCCACCTTAGCGCATCAACCTTAAATGTTGATGCGCTATGTTCTTTTAATGAGAATACTCTGATTAGATTGTCGTGGCTTAATACGCTTACCTCATTCGGTTCGTGGATGGGTGATCATCCATTACATATCGAGACCTAGGAAAGCATCGTCGCATTGGTTCCGGCTGTCATTCGTAGAGCTTTGACAGTCGTTACGGGTAATCAGAAGCCCGAAAGTTTGACAACCAGTCTTACCAAGACCTGATACCAACATATAGTTGGGAAAAGGCTAGGTAGCTTAGATAGAGGACCTGGTATTGGGCCTGTCCGATGGTTGTTGGCAGGTTCGCGCGGAAATACTGATGTCGCGATGTTGGATAGGTACTTCAGTTGCAATACAATGCAATGGGATGGTTTTTTTTCTCGTCTATCCCATGGTGTAGGGTACCGATGGAAGGTCGTTTAAAAATATTATCAGATTCTGAAAACCATTTTGGTGTCCCCCCCTGCCAGATAAATGGTTGGTTTTGGATATGTGAAAAAAATCATGGCAGTAGTATATATAACGAAATTAGAATGAAAACTATCACCGCTACGTAGGCTCTACAAGTTACCGAGTAATAATCGACCAGCTTTTTGCTGTTGCAATAACAAGTTTTTGAACTACGATATTAAGTTTGTAGGATAAATTCATCCCATCTACGGAACCCTTCACTGTGCATGATTCGATATGCTCTTGGCCGGTTTTAATTTGATGTCTAGGTTAGTTAGGTTAAAATTGTCTTCATACAAGCATTCTGCTCAGCCTCCAGATCGCTATACTTGGAAGTAAATCTCAATAATTCGTTGTCGGCACAGTTCCGGTCGAAGCCCCCACTTATAGAAATAGAACTGAAACAATTGCCCAGTAAAAATAACTTCCAATTAAACTGTTCGCGTTCTGAGAACTCACAGTTATAGAGCACTTCCTGCAACCCAGAGCTGAGACAAAAAATAGGCATTTCAATAAACTGCCGAGTCGTTTCATCAGTATGGCTAAGTTTGGAGCCACTGACACTCTTTAATGATTGCTCAACCAAACGCATGATAAAAGAAAACTTGTTGTATGAGATACACATAAACATAACCCCTGCAATCCCCGAAGGCTTAGCCAGAGGTGTACTTATAGTACGTACCTACACCCAAATTTCGCCAGTTATGTTTAAATCACATGCAATAAGGAGCGAGGCTGTTGTCATCAACCGGGCACAAATCCAGACTCCAGGCTGCTACTGAGAAATTCCTGAAGGAAAAACCCAATAACACTTTGTCCGACCTAAGAATCGAATCCAGGACCTCATGCTCAGCGGAATACCACCACTAGACCAACGGTTGACGGTTTATAATTGGGTGACCAATACTTAAACTCGTGAATTTACTCATCATTATGAACAACTCACTAAGGAACCAAACCTGAAATCGCAAAAAAAAGTGTTCCCTACATTTTGAAGAGTTGTGCGAAAGTAAATGTAGGGAACGGCAGATTTTGTATTCGCGATTTCAGGGTTGGTCCCATAGTGAAAAACACGTGGTCGCTAATGACCAGTCACCCTATATGTATACATAGTTAAACTCCCGCCAGGACATAGTTTTCAAGGTCTCTACGTAACATCCGCGTGCTTTAGTGGCAGGCACGTTAAATCACAGTGTTGGTTCGAGTGTCGCATAGTGCATCGTTCACAGACCCCGGCCTGGCGCGCTGCCAGCAGACGGCGCGCGCCTCTCCATCAGGCTACAGGCATCTCTGTAGCGTGGCATTTGGAGAGATGTGGTCTAACCTTGGTTTTAGTAGCCATGTCCAAGATGTGAAGTGGGCCCTTACGATGTTATGGTTACGGTTATAGTTTCATGCCCGTTTTCGCTAACAGTAAACGATACCCAAATGACTGTTAATTTATGCAAGTCTTACTTATGCAACTTCAAATTATACAACTCCAAATTCAAATCCAATTTATGCAACTCAAAATTATGCAAATCCTACTAATATTATAAACACAAAAGTTTGTGAGGATGGATTGATGTATGGATGGATGTTTGTTACTCTTTCACGCAAAAACTACTTAACGGATTTGGATGAAATTTGGCACACAGATAGTTTATAACCTGGATTAACTCATAGAATACTTTTTATCCTGATATTCCCACGGGATCGGGACTTATGCGGATGAAACCGCGGGCCGCTGCTAGTCCGAAATAAAAGCACGCTGTTGGATTTTTAACACAGCACCGAAATGTGAAAATTAGCTCTCATATACATGGGGGAAGTAGGTACTTTTACTCCGAAAGATAATAAAAGCCATTTGAAAAGAGCAGATTCGGAAGACTGGCTTCAGTTGCGAGAACCCTATTATGTCTCAACATTCCGCGCTAAACATAGTTTCAACAGCGTACGTGCGCTTAGCACTTATTAGAACTATTCTAGGCTTCATGTTAATTATGTAGACATAGTTCCACAGATCCCTACAGGGATAGAGTGTACCGTAGCGCCAGGGCAAATTGTGCGTCTAGTCGCTAAAACAAGACTCGGAGTTGGTTTGCATCTTCGTCATCCAATTGTCGTATAGTACACGTAGTCACTAGGACAAATTGGGAGAACGAGATACTCTCCTAGCTTATCGTTACGACTCTGAGGACCAGTATTATATAGTGCTCTGTGCTGAGGGCCTAGACAAGGGACAATCGCTTCCATAGCGATTCGTATTACTACAACGACTTTCAACAGGATTGAAATTTTCGATAGCAATAATGCTATCGAAAATTTCAATCCTGTTGAAAGTCGTTGTAGTAATACGAATCGCTTTGGAAGCGATTGACATAATGTCAGTCCTATACATTTTTGCCTTTTATATCATCGTTATCGCTGACAGAATATGACTTTGTCTCGCTCTTTGATACTCGACGCCAACTGTGTGGAGCTTTGAACAAAGTAGTATATGGAAACTATCGGCCGCAATGACAGCGGGGCAAGCACGGCCTTGTAACATGGCCATGTTGCGTCTAGTCGCCGAGCTATCGCACAGTCGCCTGTCGCATAGTGTGCGGCATGTCTTAGTGTATGCTTTTAGCCCCGATGTCATAGGGACGACCTTCGTGTAACGTGAGCAAGTCGCCACTTTCATAAAATGATATGAAAGGAATCATTTCAGACGAGAAATGAAATTGTGATGTTATTGTTGGCAAACAATTTGAATCTTGCGTGATTTTTAACCGACTTCAAAAAGAAGGAGGTTCTCTATTTACCAAGACTAGTTATTTGTCAAACTGTCTCTCGTAATAACTACGAAGACACTCGGATGAAGAAGTTCCCAAAGACAACAAACACGCTATCTTAACTTCCATCGTGGAACAGTCTCATTCAGGCGCCGCCGTCTCGGCTAATTGGTGAATGAGTCAATTCGCTGGGGCATCCTGTAATACTGCCCTTACCCTACCCTCATGCCACTGGGTACGAAAGTGCAGAAGGCTTCCGCGGTTGGCTCTGTTTGAGCGTCAATGCGAATAACACTTTGTTATTACCCGACTACGGCGAAGCAAAAAGGAGGGTTATGATTTTGACCGGTATGTATGTATGTATGTATGTTCATCTGTTCCCTCATATATTCTAAACGACTCATTATTCAACAAATGAGGTATCGTTGGAAGCGTCTTGATCGTCCGCTGGTTATAGGCTATATAACGTCAAATTAAAAATGGCGCCCTCTAGAGGACATAAAGTATTGAACTAATAAAAAAAAAATACTACTTTTTCAATATTTTTTTTGGTGGCCGCCACATAGCGCCTGCCATTTATCAAATGAAATATATATGATATATAATAATATATATGAAAGACGTCACTGAAACGTTATTTATGAAAGTAAGTTGGTGTATTTTCCTAGAGAGCACTTTCCAAACACCGCCGCCATTATTTCCATGACAACCGTCACTGCGGCCGTTGTGTGGCGGCCACCGCTCTTTTAGAAACCGTAGCTTTAGTCCTATAGTCCTATAAAGTTCGACCACACGACTCACGACCTATTTCTAAATTCAGTTTGGAATAACGAGCTGCGAAACCGCACCGAACAGAGTTCTTGTAGTTAAGACGCTTTACGTTAGATAAGCCCCTATATCGAACGGTTAAGTCTATACAGCTCTGCAGAAGTGCACATACAAGCGACATGTTTGTTTCGTAAAGCAAGTAGGTGCAGCAGAACTTCTGTTCCTATGTATCTTGTGCCCGCGCTGCTCGTGCCTCGGGGGGAAGCTAATACAATCTGCACACTTTGCCACAACACTTCCCCCTGCAGGAGTGCGGCCGCACTACATAAGCGATAGCGAGTTACCGCAAGTGTCTAATTATTAACAGCCACACGAGTCGATTTTCAAGGTTAAGCAACGCTTGCCGAGCTCGGTCCGTGGATGGGTGGCCATCTTCTACATACCCAGACCCTTCTGTGCCCCCGCACGTTAAGCCATTGGTCCCGGCAGTCATTTATAAATTATTAACAGTCGTTACGGGTTGTCAGAAGTTCAAGTCTGATAACCAGTCTTGCCAAGGGGTACCGTATTACCCAGTATCTGGGTACCCGGTTAGACCGGAATTGGGCAGATGAGATAATGAGCGAGATTGCTTTTTTCTTACGGAAAAGTCTTGCTTTTCTACTTCACTATAAAGGCTGACGGACATCTGGGCGACCCCAGGACCCCATGCCATTGTAAAAATCCACCTACATAACTTTCGTACATTTTCTATGATCCATCGCACTCTAAAGGCAGGCCGCACCGCACTATTTTGAATGAAAATGCGTTGCGCTGCGGCCCGATGCGGCTGTAATGCATGCTTTGCTTCACTTTGTTCATAGGGCTAATTGTAGCCTGTATTATTGCCACAATTTGGAATAGACCAAGTGACAGTGGACTAGGATACGCTAATCCTCATTATCTTGCCCATATCCCAAGTTATGAGGTGGGCGTAGCAGGTCATCTTCTTACATACTCCTCGCGCATGATTGAAAACAAAAACAAAACTTTCGCAGGCGCCATCTTAATGTCACTATCGGCTTTAGCACCCTCGAAAACTACGCAAATGACACACATGACGAAAAATTTGAACATTTTCGCAGCCGCCATCTTGGATCACTTTCCTCTTTTCTTTTGTTTTTTTCTGCCGGCGTTCTCTCTTTCTTTTCTTTAAATTAGAGGAAGACAGTCGCAAGTATTAACACTTTCAGCGTTACATTTTCTGCCAGTTTACACGCCGCGTGAAAGAAGTTCGTTCTAATAGTCATCTCAGTAGTCAGCCCCTTTCTAGCTAAATCATCTTTCACACAGTCCAGGATAAGGACAGGGGGCTTAAAACAGTCACTTTGGCAGTATCATAATAGGTAAATATTATGAATCATCGTAAAATGTCACAAGCTGACAATTCATAATAATTATGATCTACGTGCGATTCATATTAAGATATAATTCATCTGTTTGACAGTTTTCTATGAAGTTTCGTAAAATGGTCCACACATTATGAATTGCTTTTGTGTCAAATTAGAGGAATTGGAAATGACAGCTGGAAATTCAGAAAATGAATTGCTAGTGTGGCCGTTTTAGGCCCGCAGGATTAGGATAGGTTAATGTTTGGGTAACGAAACTGAGCAAAAATTCAATAAGTCGCCCCAAAGACGTCCTCGGGTCAGCTTAGACAGATGTACGTGGGCCGATAATAACCACGATAATAAGTCAGTCGTTTAGTTCCATTTCGGAAACAGATTGGATACTCGATAATGTATAGAAAGCGCGCCAACACAAACAGATTAAGATCTCATTTGTCTAAATCGGTCCAATGACAGCACAGCAATTATAGATCATGCCAAAGCAAACAAGACATTCTTACATCTTCTCACCTCCATCTTGTTAAAATGGATGACACTGGACAATAATAACATATTTACAAGTGAACAGAATAAGTTCAGAGAACGCTTGAGTGGTTTTTTTGTTAAGTGTAATAATGGCGTGGTTACAATCAAGAGACAATGGTTTTCAAAAGAGTCGTCAAATATAGCTTTTGAGCTATTGTTGTTAAAATTGTCGTATTTCAGTACTGGGTATTTACAGAGGAGTTTAACTAATTTGTATGTAAAACGTTTATTTTGTTATTCATCTGCTCCATTTCTGTGTGGTCGAAACTCTTGAATGGCGTTTTTATTTGCTATACATTCTAATGCGTATTCTGATTATTTTAAATGAACCCTCACAAATTAAAGTTAAATACTAATCAGAAGATTCAGAAGATCTAAGATACTAGCTGCAGTAGGTATCAGTGATTTGAGGCCTTAGAGGTAAATTGCTTCTCAAGGATCCATAAACATGTTTCTTCTCTCTGTCACTGCGACCGTACCCAGTGTCAACTTCGAGAGCCCTCTCTGGAGCACGTCGAACGCGAGGGGTGCGAGGGTGGCGGGAGGCGTGACCTTGACCGAGTCAGCTGATGTGCACTTAGTGTTAGTCTTTGCAAAGCTTGCTTATGTTATAAGTTGGTATCACATCTAGAAAACTTAACGAGGATATGAAGTGATTACCGCCACCAATAGACACAGAGACATTATCCGCTGCTTTTGCCTTGTAAATAGCTGTCACCACACTCACCACTGTCTAGTGTCTATGGACAGTTAGCAATACCAAGCTGTTTAAATCTAGCGCTTCTAACTTAGTGGCCCAGTAGTAATAGCCCGGACGACGACGAGTGTAGGGTTCAAACTCAGACAGGCGCTTTGTGTAAATTATTTCATCACCAATGCTCTCAAAACGGTGAAGGAAAAATCGTGAGCAATGTCCTAAAATCAAAAATTCCAAGCCATGTGACATTCATTATCTGTGACTGAGTGCACACACATTGCGCTCGCCTTTCACAGAGAGGAAGCCTGAGTCCAAGCAGTGGGAGCGTTTTAGGCTGATATGCAATGATTATGCTTCTAAGTTGCAGGAAAAGTTCAATATAAATGTAATGTCTCTGTGTCCATATGCGATCTAAGCTTCAAACCACAGGAATGCTGCAACACAATGCCGCTTAGCAGGAAAATCCAAAGTTTTATTAGCACGAGGCTTCTTCCCTCAACTACTGCGACCACAACGCGTCTCCTTCGCGACTAGTCCCCAAAGCGCGCGGGTCGCGATAGTGGAGGAACGGAGGGGAGGGGGAGGCGTGACCTTGACCGAGTCAGCAGGTATGCATGCGTTGTGTTCTACAGCAACTGAACTAGTGTACGTATGTTTATTCTAATGAGGAACTGTTGGTTGCAAGGATTTGTGATAAACTTGGCGGCTGCGAAAATGTTGTTTTTGTTTTAAATAATACTTATGAAAGAACTTCGTTCCTGACGGGTGTCCCTCGACCGCACACGTATGTTTTGCTTCAATTCTATTCAATGGTACAGGCTAGAAACTTGCATCGTATAAATGGGGCTAAATTGTCTCTTTAAAAATCTTGCAATGCCAACTTTTGCACTACAATTATGCAGTCCCACTTGAATACATCATTCTCCCGTTCCTCGCGTTCCCAGGTATTGTGGACCCACTCAAGTCCCGGCTATATCTCAACGTGTCCCCGGCTGGTATTCAGCTCGTCTCCTCCGGCTACACGAAACAATACACAACGAACTACTCAAGGAAATGAAGGCGAGTAATTTCCGACGCGTGACAGACATGACACGGGGTGGAAACAAGGCATACACTGGGATGTTTTTATTCTCTTGGTGTTTGTAAACACACTTATATCGTAATAGATTGCCCTGTACTTCAAATACATGTAATCTACAGACGCTAGCTATTCTCTCAAAAATGTTTGTTTGAATTCAGAACGCTTTACAGTACACGCAAAATTGCAAACTGATCGAGATCGACATAGAGAGGGAAAGAAACCCGAATGATACGTTACTCATAAGTAAAATAATGTAAATTCAGTTTGGTTTAGTTGCGCCCAAAAGAATCGTGGCTATCTCTAATAAATTACACGATTAAACATTATTAGAGACTTCAGACACAGAAAGGGACGAAATAACTGCTTATAAATCATCAACATTACTCACAAGTATTCAATTTATCACACAATTTGTCCATATCAAGTTGTCTTGAATTAATTTATTTAAGTTTAAGACCCCCAAACTGAGTGTACAGGATATGGCAGAACAAAGAATTGGTGCACAATGCTGATCATATCATCAAAGTATATGACTGTATAATTTGAAGGACAGACTACTGAATACTGATATATTCGTCAAATGCGTCATGCGCATTAGGTATTGTGTGAGTACTGACATGATTAAAACGTGGGAGGAGTGACCTGAGGCTCCGAGACCCTGAAGATGAGGATAAATTAAGCTAATTGTGTGTGATAAAAGGCAACACTTGAATCAAGATAATCTTGGCTAAGATATTCCGAAAGCAACGTTGTACTAAAACCACATGAATGGAAAAATGTCTTGAAGGAAAGGAAATAGTCCGATGCTAACTAGAAACTACAGTTAAAAGGCAGTCTATTATGTTCTTAATGTATATTCAAGTTACAGTAAGACTTTTTTTTTGAGGAAGGGAAATCATCAATTGACTTCTCCCGCTCTGGGCGGAGCGGGAGGGAGATGTCAGACTTTTACTGACTAAAACCCACCCGTGTTCCTTCAGTTTCCTGTTGCAAAGGGCCCCGGTATCCCTTTCGGACTTCCCGCAGCCTCGGCAGAAGTTACAGTAAGACTGGTTGTCAACTTTCGGGCTTCTAACTACCCGTAATGCCTGTCAAAAATCTATAAATGACAGCCGGGACCAACGGTTTAACATGCTTTCCGTGGCACGCAGGGGTGGCTCTGTATGCAATGGATGGTCACCCATCCACGGACCGACCTCGGCAAGCGCAGCTTAGCCCTAGATCGAACCGTGGGGCTGTTATTATTTAGCCACGGAACCCCCTAAAACGACATTACAGACTAGACCGGTAATGAACACTGAATACTAAAGGAATACCCTCTTCAAAGCTATATGGGTAACATAAATGTTTCATCAATGCCGACCTTTTAACAAACAAGCATAAAGTTTGATAGTTCCCGAGACGGCGGCAGGCTATAACTTACAGTACTCGAGTCGTAGAACACGCGGCGGTAGAGTGTATGTCCTCAATACAGTACTATCGACCCTAAAGACAAGGCGGACAGACAAAAGGTTTAATAATAACGGTGTAAGAAACGCCCACGTAAAACGTAGAGACGAGGAATTCACGCTAAAACGGCTAAATGGATTTGAATGAAATTTGGCACATGGGTAGACCATGACCTTGAGAAGGACATAGGCTACTTTTCCTTCTGGATCGCAGAAGTCGCGGACAACAGCTAGTAATATTATAAATGAGAAAATTTTTATACTTGGATGTTTGTTCCTGAATCACGCAAAAGCGGCTGAACGGATTTGGATGAAATTCGGCACACATATAGTTTATAATTTGGATTAACACATAAGATTTTTATCTCGGTTGTACGTTCCTGACGGTTTCTTAGTATTACGGACATCTATTGCATCTTGTCTTGAGTGATTCTGGCAGATATCGTCAACAGTGGTTACTCGTTTTGATGTTTCTTTCAGCTCGTTATTTAGTCTTGTTAGTGCAGTAAATCATTTGTTTGCTCTCAAATCATGCATTGCGCTTGGTGGCCGTCCGTATCCTTCACACTCAAGCATCCGAGATCTCCAGCGAAGCGCACCGTTAATTACACGTAGATAGCTAACGCATATAGGTCACAGCTGAATCGATATCTCCACCGCGACATAATCTCAGTGCAGTTCTATAAGTATGTCTAATAGGGAAGGATTGTAGGCCCAGATAGGCGGCGCCGGTGACCTGACGGCGCTTGAATAGATAGCCGGGTAAGTTAAAGTACGTGCGAAATGATGACCACTACATTCATGCCAGTTCTCACAAACACTATACGAATCGTAAATGAAAGTCGATCGGAATAAAACTGTGTTGTTGGATTTTCAATGGTCCACTTAGAGCTGAAAGTTGAAATTCCAACAGCGCGCTTTAATTTAGGCATTAATTTGGCAGTTTAGATGGTGAACGGTCACACAATAACGGCTGTCCAAATAAAGAGCGTTTTTTGACACTGGTCAAATTCTGAAAAAGACATTTAATGACGTCTGAGTGCCTAGACAAGTGACAATCACTTCGAAAGCGTTTCGTATTCCTACAACGACTTTCATTATGTTTGACATACGCTTTTCGATAGTTTATGTCAGTCCTATACATTTTTGCCTTTTCCATCATAGTTATCGCTGATAGAATGTCACTTTATAGTTTATCTAGGGCCTCCGTTGTTATATGTTGGAACCGCTTTCCCACGAATCCAAAGCTAGTACAGTCGCCAACCCGACACTAGCTACCCGGAAGCCTGAGCGCACAAAGCGGCGGACTGGGAAGTAAAAGACACGTGATGCGTCACTGCGTCTGCAGTAATTTGTGACAAGTCTGCGTTCTAATTGCGTCTCCAATTAATTTAAATGTCTCTAATTGGCGTGACCAGTCCAATGACTGTTTGATTTTCACTATTACAAAGTCTGAGATGGCTTTGTGAGTACCAGACCTTCTGACAATCTACTTAGATAATGTTCCCACGTTCCTAATTCACGGTCAAGTTCCTGAATACTTAAACACGAGTTCATGGAAATGTGGGCTTTGTAGATATAAGGCAAAGGTTCAAAATAATTAGTTTTACTAGTTCTATACCTACAAATCGATTAGGAAAGTGTGACGTCTGCAGGGAGTCTTTAGAACACGTGCATGTAAATGTGATTTTGAACTTTGTGTTTAAGGAAATAGGGTAGGAAATGTTTAAAAGGTGTTCAGGAAGGATCTACGCTTATTCTTTCCGTTCTATTGTTGAAGGGAGTCCCTTTTTTTAGGGTTCCGTAGTCAACAAGGAACTCTTACAGTTTCGCCATGTCCGTCAGACTGTCTGTCTTTTAGTCCGCGGCTTAGCTCAGACTCTTAGTACTAGAAATTACAGCTTTCTAGTACTAGGAGTCCTAAAACAATGAAAAGCATTTTTTTTTAGGTAACCTCCCTTAATGCGTATCTTATTTTCTTAACCGATTAAGACTAATCTGTTTCATTTTGACAACATTAATTGCGTTATTTACGTTGTTGAGCAGATTTTTTTTACGAACTTATGAAGCAATGATTAGCAATTTGTTTCAAACCGATTCCAATTCTGATTGATCTTGTGTTACGCAATTAGAGTGCAGTAGTGAATAGATAGCTTCATGAATTTGTTAACAAAATCAGAGAAAGACTCCATCTATATTGTGGTCGATAAGTCGTCAACTGTATACCTTCTCAGTCCAAGTTTCACAAGTTTCAGTAATATAAGCAGCTGCTGCCTTCTGTCTGACTTGAGATACGTCTATAATTGAAAAACTTTGGTGGAGGCGCGAGTCCGAGATACAATGGATTTGATAGTATAATACGCGAACACAAACTTATATCAATTTATTCATTCGTAACTCAGACCAAATAAAAAACCAAGCCAGAGGGCTGCGAACAATACAGTGAAGCATGACAAAACTACACCTCCGCTTTGTGCATTCACGCTCACACGCACACATTTACAATCAAACTACACCACACTAAGTGCACACATGTTGACGAAACCGGTCTCTGTCACTGTTGACAGCGCTCTGTCTTGGTTTTTTATTAGGTTTGAGGTTCGTAAGTGAATATTTCTATTTCGTTTACGGTAAACTGCGTAATACTTACACGGTCAGTTATGTGAGCCGTTTTGAAACAGATTGGTATTCCATTGCTTCATAAGTTCGAAAAAATGTTCTGCTCAGCAACGGAAATAACGCAATGAATGTTGTTGAACTGTCAAATTAAGCAGATTAGTCTTCATCGTTTACGAGACAATTAGATTAGTTGGTTTGAACTGCTTCGTTCGACTAGTGGTCACTAGCGTGTGCGAGCGCTGGAGGTTCTGCGTTTTATTCCCAAATCTGACTTTTTTTTTTTTTTTGAGGTTGGGAACTCATCAAATGTCTTCTCCCGTTCTGGGCGCAGCGGGAGGGCGTATCAGACTTTTACTGACTAAAACCCACCCGTGTTCCTTCAGTTGCCTGTTGCCAAGGTCCCGGTATCTCTTTCGGGGACTTTCCCACAACCCTGGCAGGCATCGTTCCTAGCGGACCCCGTTCCCAAATCGGCCTAAAATGCCATTGGAATTTTCATTGGGAATTTCTCAGCGTAGTGTGGGACGCCCCCAGCTAGATGGATCGACGACTTTACAAAACATGGTTGGGACAGACTGCATGCGGAAGGCGGAGAACAGAGTGTTGTGGCGCAGCCTATGTCCAACCGTGGACTGTGATAGTCTGGATTTGTTCCCGGTTACAGGCTCAATAGGCTCGCTCCCTATACCGTGAGAATTACATATAACTGGCGAAATGTAGAAAGCCGGGAAATACAAGCGTGATATTATATGTTGTTTTTGGTTTGGCCGCTGTTAACTGGGGTACTTTTGTATACTAGTATCATCCCGGAACTTCCACTCCGGAAAATTAAAAACTTCACGCAGGCAGTTCCGGTCCACACTGCTATTGAAATATAACGAAGTCTTTATATTTAATGTTTTTCCCGTCTCGCTTGTATGGACCGACTGCTCATTATCGCGGCCGTGGGAATATGCTGTCATCTTCCGATATTATCATAATTATCACAAAACACCGCAAGACTATTATTCTTAGATGAAAATATATTCATAGAAATTGATGTGAATAATTGGTCCATTAGATTCGGAGAAAATTAACTGTGACAGACGGACAGACAGACACACGAGTGATCCTAAATGGTTCCGTGTTTTCATTCGGACATACGGAACCCTAACTTTATTCATAGATTACAGGAAAACCTATAAGAAGTTTATGGTCTTAAAAAAATTAAAGTAATAAAAACTAAAACCCAACTACGACAAGAAAGTCAATCAACTAAAATGGTATAAACAAGACACCACAGACAGACAAATTAAAAATCCGGAGTCACATGTGTTAGAGCATAAATGAAACAGATTACGTGTGACTCCGGATTTTTAATTTGTCTGTCTGTGGTGTCTTGTTTTATACCATTTTAGTTGATTGACTTTCTTGTCGTAGTTGGGTTTTAGTTTTTATTACTTTAATTTTTTTTTTAATTTTTTTGGGGTTGTAATATATATATATTTGAAATGTGCTAATTAAGCCCTTTAATTTGATACCTAACATGGTATGATTAAAAAATATTTGTTTTTTAATTCATGACTTTATGTCCTCTAGAGGGCGCCATTTTTAATTTAATATGACGTCACATAGCCTATAACCAGCGGACGATCAAGACGCTTCCAACGATACCTCATTTGTCAAATTGTAATGAGTTGTTTAGAAGATATGAGGGAACAGATGAACATTCATACATACATACATACATACATACCGGTCAAAATCATAACCCTCCTTTTTTCTTCGCCGTAGTCGGGTAATAACATGGTAAATCTTTACGGAACCCTTCATTGTGCGTGGTCCGACACGCACTTGGCCGGTTTTTTTTTTTAATGATTACTATTTGAACCACTGACCCATTGATTAAAGAACATAATGATGCAAAAATCGGGCATATTCCGTGGGAAAGTGAAACTGTTATCTTAGTATGTGCGCAGTACCTGAGCATGAGCCGGGCTACGTTATCAGCGCCAATGTGAGTCAATATTGATGTTACGCTTTACTTCATCTGGACTCTGTAAACTAGGCGCGGAATATCGCGTTTATAGTGATTAATGTAGTTAAACCCGAAAGTCTGACAACCAGTCTTGCCAAGGGGTTTTTTTACCCTGTTACTGTGTTGTGGAGGTCAGATAAGCAGTCACTCCATGTAAAATACTGGTATTCAGCTGCATCCGGTTGGACTGGAAGCCGACCCCAACATAGGTGGGAAAAGGCTAGACAGATGATGAGTGATTAATGTAGTAATGTGTGTGTGTGTGCATTGCTCGTGGCTAAATAATAAGCCGCACGGGTCGATCGAAGGTAAAGCTACGATTGCCGCAGTCGGTTCGCGGATGGGTGAGCATCCATTTACATCTCGAGATTTTGGAGAGCCCAACGTGCAAGCTTGGCATTACAAACAAGTTCTTTCTCCTAACCAAAATCTCGTGACTTGTGCGACAGTTACAAATGCGCGCCAAAGATAGCAACTAGTTAGAATCACTCGCTTTCCATACAATAGGAGCTGTCATCTATCAAGAGGGCAGCACCGCCGGTATCTTCTTTCCTGAATACAACGACCATGGTCGATGGCTGAATAAGCAGTAAACACCGGTCTGTCTATCGCGTGGTGATTACAATCGAATAGGGAATCTATTCGATTGCTGCTGGGGAGTTTGTTGCGCCTGTTCTTCTTCCCAGCTAAAGCACTAGGAAGTGGTGAAGGGCGGGCTTTTATGTAATTTTGACGTTCAGGTGCTAATTCTCATCTCAATGAAAAACGTCTGCTAGATACCCAATAAGGTGTGGACCAAAATAACCAATATATGTATAAGACCTAAGATAGACAGACAGACAAACGATCAGTGGTCCGAGTGGAGAGGCATTTGTCCAGCAGTGGGAGGACACAGTAACAGTATTACAAGGCAGTGTTGTTACTAGTGTAAAGCTCGCTTAATTTGAATAAATGAAAAACGTCTGCTAGATACCCAATAAGGTGTGGACCAAAATAACCAATATAATGTATAAGACCTAAGATAGACAGACAGACAAACGATCAGTGGTCCGAGTAGAGAGGCATTTGTCCAGCAGTGGGAGGACACAGTAACAGTATTACAAGGCAGTGTTGTTACTAGTGTAAAGCTCGCACCAAAGTTTATCCGCGATGTGGTAACACGCCGCCGCGCTGGCCTAATTACCACTGACATCTGTCCAAACAGATTACAACATATTACTCTAACCGTCTAACGCATAATCAAGTTACTGAGTCGGGCCGTTGATTACGTTGTTTTTAATAAAGATCGGCGTAAGGTTCGCCCTACATCAATCAAGCAGGATGTCAAAATCAAAATCAAGTAATCTATTCAAACTTGGCTGAGAATCAGCACTTTTCGAACTTCTAATGGTTACTATGACGCTGGTTGTTTTAATGTTGGCAATAAGCTAGCATGGGTGTAGATAAATTACATAAGACAGACAGTCCCCCGGATGCCCGCCCTTCACCACTTCCTAGTGCTTTAGCTGGTAAGGAGAAGTGGCGCAACAAACTGTCCAGCTGTGTGTGTGTGCAGTGATGTCGTACGACGTCATTGCAAAGCTTTTGGTTTTAAACGTCCCCGTCAACTTGCGATGCGGCATGATCGAGTTATTTTTACCATATTTTGATATTGTATTATCACATTTTAGGACAGCAAGGGCTTTCCCTTCTCATACGCAGAAGAAACGAACATTGATCACTATGCTTACCACTTCGTGTTGGTTTCCTCATGTAGTTATTCTTTGATTAGCTTAAAAGTAGGTGCTCAGACTTTCAGACCAATACTCTTGTATCTTGAGAAATTAATTGTAAGCTCTCGGCCCACCGCTTTAGATTATAAGAACATGTAAATGACAGGGGTTACAGTCAAGACAGATATTAATGTTACGCGACAAATAAATTTACATCGATTTGAACAAAGTCCGAGTTCTTTTTAATATCCGATCACTTCCAAAATAGTCGGATTGTCTATCTTGACGACATGCTCATCGGGTGGATTAAGTTAATTTGGAACCGGAAAGAGAGGCTTGATAAAAGACGGGCTAAATATCATTCTATGGACTATAGTAGACACTTGTAGACTTGTAAGTGGTCAGTACGAGAAAAAGTATTTCCGTACTTTTAAGTTGGTTTAGTCCACACTTTCAATATTCTATAGAACTTCAATGTAAGGGACGGCGTTTGACACTAACAAAAAAATCAAGTAACAAAAACTAAAACCCAACTACGACTTAAAAGGTATAAACAAGACACCACAGACAGACAAATTAAAAATCCGGAGTCACACGTGTTAGGGCATAAATCGAACAGATTACGTGTGACTCCGGATTTTTAATTTGTCTGTCTGTGGTGTCTTGTTTATACCTTTTAAGTCGTAGTTGGGTTTTAGTTTTTGTTACTTGATTTTTTTTTAAATTCTTTTGGGGTTATAATATATATATTTTTGAAATTTGCTCATTAAGCCCTTTCATTTGATACCCAACATGGTACGATTAAACCATATTTTTTTTTAAGTTCCTCGCTTTTTGTCCTCTAGAGGGCGCCATTTTTAATTTAATGTGACTTCACATAGCCTATAACCAGCGGACAATCACGACGCTTCTAACGATACCTCGTTTGTCAAATTGTGATAAGTGGTTTGGAAGATAGGAGGGAACAGATGAACATACATACATACATACATACATACATACATACATACATACATACATACATACATACCGGTCAAAATCATAACCCTCCTTTTTTCTTCGCCGTAGTCGGGTAAAAACTCAACCATGTAGAATTTAATTTTGGCCTCCAAAGTATTTTTAGCTGTTCGTTAATTAACGAGGCATAAACAAGAGTTTATTACCCGACTACGGCGAAGAAAAAAGGAGGGTTATGATTTTGACCGGTATGTATGTATGTATGTATGTATGTATGTATGTATGTATGTATGTATGTTCATCTGTTCCCTCCTATCTTCCAAACCACTTATCACAATTTGACAAATGAGGTATCGTTAGAAGTGTCGTGATTGTCCGCTGGTTATAGGCTATGTGAAGTCACATTAAATTAAAAATGGCGCCCTCTAGAGGACATAAAGTGAGGAACTTAAAAAAAAAATGGTTTAATCGTACCATGTTGGGTATCAAATGAAAGGGCTTAATGAGCACATTTCAAAAATATATATATTATAACCACAAAAGAATTAAAAAAAAAATTAAGTAATAAAAACTAAAACCCAACTACGACTTAAAAGGTATAAACAAGACACCACAGACAGACAAATTAAAAATCCGGAGTCACACGTAATCTGTTCAATTTATGCCCCTAACACGTGTGACTCCGGATTTTTAATTTGTCTGTCTGTGGTGTCTTGTTTATACCTTTTAAGTCGTAGTTGGGTTTTAGTTTTTATTACTTAATTTTTTTTCATGTAAAGTTCATAGTTCACATCCCTTTATAAGAACTTCTTTTAGAAATAACGTAAAGAAGTGACTGCATCTTTATTCTATTGGTCGCATGAGCTACTCCCGAGTATGGTATGAGGTCCTGGGTACGATTCCCAGGTCGAGCAAAGTTTTATTGGGTGATTCCATCTGGAATTTCTCAGTAGAAGCCCGGAGTTTGGATTAGTGCCCGGTTGATGGCAATAGGCTCGCTCCCTATTAAATGTCACTTAAAAATAACTGGCGAAATTTTGGTGTACATCTACCATTAGTATAATATAACAGGCGTGATGTTTAAGTTATGTAAAGAAGTCTCTGGACATGACAGGGCGAAGATAAATAAGATTCATATCAGTTAGCGCGGCCTATATAAAAATGAGAGTTTTGATTTCAGCGTCGGTCGGTGTTGCAACAGATCAAACGATTCTACGATGCATTCCGTCTTGTTGTTGAAAAAAAAAGCCAGCCCAGTGCTTGTCGGACCACGTACAATGAAGGGGGAATTAAACTTAACACTGTAGTTGAAAAACATGTTCTCTCATACATTCCAACTACAAATGTAGATAGTAAGTACTACAACTATATATATAAATAGTGAGTTCTACCATGGCTGCATGGAATTAGTAAGCACTATCGTGGCAGCATGGAATTAATATGTACTATACAACTTCAAATTTAAATGAACTATGATCCAATTTCGACCACTGGGCGACCACTAGTTATGTTTATGTAGTCTATGTTCCAGAACTATGAATTCTTTTTATTATTCAAAGCCAGTTACAACAGCTATAAGTTAAGTAAGATTGATGTCAGTCAGCGGCCTGCATGTAAAACGTAAACTCTTTTATTAGCAGCGAGTGTGGTGCAACGCGCACATCAAACAAAACGGTGCAGCCGCCATCTTGTTTTATATATTTCATAACTGCGGGTACTTCCACGTGTCACGCAGTGGGATCAGCCAATGATTAACGAGATAGGAGATTAAAAGGGTTTTATTTTAATAGTTATCGAGCAATATAATAAATTAAAGCTTTTGTTCGTTGTAATAAAATATTTTATGTTGAATATTAATAAGAGTGTCATCAAAGCATTTCTGGCCATTAATTGTTTTACGTATTTCGTCATAATAATTTTACTTTTATCCCAATTTATTTGTGCTGGTGATAGAAGACATCCTACGATGTCTTCTTCTACGACATTTCTCATCTCATTTCTGCTGTAATGTGTCTGAAAATAGATATTGGTACGTCTTTTATAGCTGCGCGAAGCAACTGCCTTTTTAGTACTTTACCACCCACCACTACCACCACTTTTTAGTACTCGCAACCGGCGTGCCTGTATGACTAAATGTGTGAACGTAAACAAAGCGATCAGGGGGCCAAGTCTACTAATTTACAAACGTGTCAGTGGTCTCGCAATGATGAGTTTTTGACAGATTTTGTATGGCATATCTGTCAAAAACTGATCATTGCGAGCAGGGACCGGACAACCCCGCTTAAGAGTTAAGCCATTGGACAGGGTAACCCGTACATGGGGTAACTCATATGTGTGTTACCTTTTGTTCGAGTGACATCCTCGAAACCCAGCGAAATGGTTAACACCTTTATTAAGGTAACCACGTCAAGGGGTTAACCCCTTCAATGACTTAAGCCTTTGAAGAGGTTACCTTCTCGAAAAGCTTTTTTTCGTGTTACCCTGTATAACCTAATAAACTTGAGCTGCATTTAGGTGGGGCGATTTACAAGTCGCTCGGCAAGTCGGTACACGAAAGATTGGCGGACCGCCGAGCGCGGTAAGATGTCACGTGCGTACGTGGTTATGCAATTTTCAAACTAATATCGATTGTAAACAGTGCATATTACAATGTCTTGAGAGAGCCGTAGCATACATAACTTAAGAGTATTTGAGGAAACTTGATGCCTGTGTTGTTACATTTCTTTGCATTGACGTAGAATCGTCTACTGCTGTATAGAATCAAGTTCTTTTAACTTAACAGACAGTTGTGCTGCTAGGGAGTTTGTTGCGCCAATTCTTTCCAGCTAAAGGACTAGTTTCAATAAATGACTATTGATATTGATTGATTGTAATAATTAAGCGCCTTACATGGTATAGGTACACAGGATTGACCCCATGTTCATCCCCATCAGGGTGGGTTGTAGCAGCTGGATCAGAGAAGCTGATGATTGAGTTAAATGGCGTGCGGTTGGAGCAACCTATGTCCACCAGTGGACTGTTATACTGCTATACGCAGAAGATGACCATGATGTCCCATCGAATTGATAAGAAGGTCACCATAAATAGAATAGTAAACGTTTATTTGCTGAGAATGTCGGTATACGGCCTCGTTAGTCTAGTGGTTCCAAGCGCTACTGCTGTTCTTTGCTGCTGAGCATGGTCCTGGGTTCGATTCCCGGGTCGGACAAAGTATTAGTGCATTTTCCATCTGGAATTTCTCAGTAGCAGCCCTGAGTCCGGAGTCTGGATTTATGCCCGTCGAAGCCAATAGGCTCGTCCCCAGCAAGTTTAGAAAATAATATAAACAGGGGTGTATATTGTGTGGGCGTGTGACGTCGGATATAAATAGCTTTGAGCCGTGACAGATCGATCGATTCCTATTTGTATTTCCTTCAGACATATATCAATCACGTCCGCAGTACTAGGATTGTTAAGTTACTTAGCTGTAACTATAACAAACATCATTTCGACCTACAGATCACCAAATATAGAATCAAACCAATGTAGGTAGTCTAGGAAGGCCTATATTTGAAAGTTCCATCACAGAGCCGATTGTCAATTATTTATAGATGAATTTGATGGAGGTTGTATTCCATGAAAGTGTTTTAAGATTCGAGTAAAACCGTTTAGATTCTGTCTCTACAAACCTCGCCGTATGGTACCGTAGGTGAGTATATATGTTCCTTGCTACAAACTGTTTCGTCAAGGAGAAAAAGTCATTGTGTATTCATGTATTGTGGTGTTAATAATGTGTTCCATCAAAATAGCCTCTTAATTACAATAGCATTATTAACGAGGTTCCATCAGTTCCTAAATTGGTCCAACGCTAGACATTGGATACTTTGTACCTGTCTTTCCGTCTGTCGCCACGTCGTAAATACAGGCTGGGGGCAGCTGACGTCACTTCGTTTATCGCCTTTCTCGGAAAGAGGTGGAAAGTGTTTGAATAGTGTCCATTGCGTACTTAGATGATAGAGAGATAAACTTGAAGGATAATAAAATGTAAAGCATTTGGTAAATTGTACAGTTGATAGTTATCGTACCTCGTATTGATATTAGAAACATTGTACAACAATTTTGTGTTGCGTAATGTAAATGATTTTGCATACTATTCTATAGAATCATTTTTTTTCTAACTGAACTGGCAGCTGTGATGGTGGGGAGTTTCTTGCGCCACTTCTTCTTCCCAGCTAAAGCACAAGGAAGTAGTTAAGGGTGGGCATTTTTGGGGACTGTCTTATGTAATTTTGACGTCCGACTTTTGATTTTCATTTTTTCGACACCAAAGTCGTTTAAAACCTAAGTAAGTAATGGGAATTCGTAATTGCTTTTAGGTATAATACTGCGATTCTTAAAAGCCAAATAACGAAATCCTCGCTTCTAGATCCAAATGTTTCTGCTAGGTTTACTGATGCTCAAAGACGGAAGCATCTATAACAAAGACAGTACAGATTAAGAACATCATTGAAACAGAAATGAAATATTATTTTGGCCTCGATTAAATTACAGCGGTGTCATTTTAAGCAATAAATCATTGCTTTTCTATCCAAAACTCCAGACAGCTCCCTGTCAATCGCCAATCACAACTTTGAATTCAGATCCACAACCAAGCGAGCTATCAGTAAAGCAATTAATTGGTTGCAGTCCCCTGGTATACATTAATTAGTTTACTGCTTCACTTCACAGCGGGTTGTAATTTGTAATTCTATGTAGCGTCGAGAGAACTCAATACTAGTAACAATATTACTAAATATAGCTCCGAGAAATCGAAACCACGAACTCGACTAAATGGAAACGGATACAAACTTAATTTCCATAACATCACGACTGTAACCACCGAAGAGTACTCTCACATTTCGCCATCGGGGGCGAGACTATTGCCATCAACTGGGTACAAATCCAGACTCCAGGCTGAGATATTCCAGATGGAAAAACCCAATAACACTTTACCCTACCCGGGAATCGAACCCAAGACCTCGTGCTCACTAGTAGCGCTTGCGACTGCAAGACAAAAGAGACAAAGCACACAATTTTTGGAGTTAAATAGATCTGACACAAAATGCTTCCGTCAATCATCGGCAATACTAACGCAGATGCATCACCAGAGACATCAAGCTGAAAAACCTGGATCACAGCAACGCTGTTTGGAGGCAGAGATAGGTCGCCATCATCCGCCTGCCCTTATCACAATTCATTAGTGGGCGGCACAACACATTTTTCTTCAATACTTCTCTATCAGTCGTCATCGGGGAAGTTACCCTCTTCAAAAAATTAAAATATTTTATATCACATAAGCCTACATGGGCACTTATGAAACGTCAGAAGCTAGGTGCACGGTTCCAATTGGTCGTTTCCTATGGAGAAGAGCCGGCAAGAAACTCCACGGTTACTCTTTTAAAAGATAATTGGCTTTTACAATATTTTCGAATTACAGTGTTAATAGTTATGGGAGTGTCCTCCCATAACTATTACAACATGTTCAAAAAAAAGTCTACAGTCCACTAGCCTACAACTTTATTCAGTCTTTCTAGCCATATCATCTTTCACACAGGCCATCCATCGTTTCTTTGGTCTTCCCCTGCTCTTATAGCCATCCACATTTATACTCGAACTTTGGATATGCCGATGCTGAGGAACAAGAAAAATGTCGTATGTCGTAATGTTGTAGTCGAGCTCCTTCATAAAAAGCTCATCGACTAAGTTACAAGGTGACTTTGAGTTACGGAATGTCTAAACGCTAACCTCTGTAATTTCGGTAATACAAGAACTTAGTACCTGTCTACCCTTTGTCGCCATGAGGTAGTTGGTTTGGCAGTAACGGGGGAGCGGTGAATGTAGGGGGAGAGCTGTGACGTCACTAGGAGAGCTTTATTGCGCACTACTTGTGTCGCACAAAAGAGTGTATTGGAATAGCTTTCTAGTTTAGTATTTTATTTTATTCGATCGGTTGACATTTGGCTTACAAGCTTAAACTCTTCCTGATAAAAAAATGCTTAGGTGGTGGTAGGAAACCACCATCTGTAGACAGCCGTAACTGGAAAATTAATCATTCAGTTATTCATGCAAAGGTATTGCCGATGCATTGCCAAAATTATCGACAATGTTTAATCCTTATATCGGGATGAAAAGTATCCTATGTCCAGGTCATGATCTACCCATGTGCCAAATCCAAATCTGTTCAGCCGTTTTAGCGTGAAAGCGTAACAAACAAACTCACTTTCGGATTTATAATATAAGTTAGGAAGTTAGGATTTGTGAATAAGCAGGAGCGGGTTTTTACGACTTGACAATACATCGAGATTTCTTAGTTTCGAGTATATACACATGGAATAAATTCTCTAAACGATGGTGAAAGCCTCATCAAAACCTGTTACGCGGTTTAGAAGAACAATGCAGACATACAAAGAAACACGAAAACCGACTTTAATTTATAATTGTATAGATATAGATAGTAGGATTCAAGACTTGAGGATTAAGAGATTTGTTTTGCAAATAGAAAGCACTTGAGAGAACAATACAAGTCGTAAACAGGTTATTGCAATAATGCATCACAAGCAGTTGTGTTGTACCTTCACCTTTAAACCTCCGTGTGTAATGTATTCCGGGTCAGTCTCGTGTGACTAACGCGTATTGTTATTCAATAGTATTGAGTACTAGCTTCATCCCACATCTCCGTGTGCGTGGATTTTTTTTTGTTTTAATATGAAATATATCCTGTGAAACTCATTAAAATACTGTAGGTTCTCATTAGTGAAATAATTTTTCGAATTGCTTTTACCGAACTATTTGTCTATGCTACCATCTTTGAAAATCACAATCACGTGGCTTGACTTCCTGAGTCTATCCAATAGTGTTTATCTATACTAGCCTCTTTTCAATCTATACTTTCCTATAATATTAAATGAGTAATATTTGTACATATTTGTAATCACGTTCGCGAAAACGGCTCTAACGATTTCGATGAAAGTTGCAAAATAGGGGTTAACAGGGTGAAAAATCGATCTAGCTAGGTCTCATTGCTGGGAACATTCGTTCTCACTATTTTCATCCGAGCACCGCCCGGTCGTTTTATATAACTCATTAGCTACTAGGCTATATAGTAATGTGAATACTAGAGGTTTGAATAAAAATATTGGTCGGTCGTGATGGTCTTCCGATTCCAGAATAACATCCGACGATCGGAAACATGGCCCCGAATACAAAGTGAAGGCGCTAACAGATATGAAAGATGATTTTAATAGCCAAAGGATTGTGTATTTAGGCCGTCAAAGACGATGAGAATGCCTCAAGAGAGGCGATTTTATCTTTCCTTACAATACTAGCTCCGGGACTACGTGCGCATGAAACTCCTTGTTTTCAAATAAAATATGTTATAGCCTCGGGAATGAAAAATGAAAGAATTTTCGGAATCATAGTACCGAAGATTAGTTCCTACACAAAAACTCAAAATTTTTACCTCTTTATAGTACAGATTGTTACTTAAGCTACAACAAAATGCTATACATTTCCGGGGTGTCCTCTACGTACATGTAAGTAACTTTTACTTTCATCCGACAACTTTTGTACCGTACTTACATGTAAAGTAAACACCCCGAGTGGAGTTAGCACCCAATTTAAGAAATAAAGGGGTTAGTGTCGATCTGGATTAAAAACTCACAAACGACAGTCTTTGAAGAATTAAGACCAGTTGATAAATACTAGGATTAATCGCGCCAGAAGAAGCCGAGAGATTTAACAAAAAATTAACTACTTACTCTTAGAACGAAATAACGATATTTCAGTTAAGTCTTGAGGTTACTATAGTACCTTTAAACTACTTACGAATTTCTAATATCAAATCATGTCCAGCCTTTGCTCAACTGTGTTGGGGTCGCCTTCGAGTCTAACTGGATGTAGCTGAATACCAGTATTTTACACGGAGCGACTGCCTATCTGACCTCCACCACAACCCAGTTACTGGGTAACACGATATCTCTTGGTAAGACTGGTTGTCAGTTGTCACTTTTGAGCTTCTAACTACCCATAACGCCGTCGAATAAACGAACGTCAAAGATCTACGAATCAGCCGGGACCAACTGCTAATTTGCTTTCCGACCCTAGTTTCCTGACGGACAGTCAATTGTTCATCAATAAAGAACAGTTGACTGTTACTTTTGATGAAGAAACTGGCCGCGAGCCACATAGGGGTCTCGAATAGTCTCATGTCATGAATGGTCACCAATCCACGAAACGACCACGGTAAACTTACCTTAACCTTTGGTCAACCCGTGCGGCTGATATTAGCAACGAGCCCCTCTATTTCTAACATCATTCCGCAGATTTATGAACGAAACGTAACGTGTGAATAAAACATTACATTTTGAGGTCAGACGTACTAACAATATCTATCTGAGGTCACGCACTGACCTCTGTTAGATTAATGCAGCACGACGCGTAACTTATAATTGTTACACCCACATCCAGAAGCAATGTTAGTAGAAGCAAACAGTCAGGTGGACGACAATACATACAGTATTAAATTATGGAACTGTGTTTAATAAATATACGGTTTCTACGAAGTAGGTGTGCAGTAATTGATCGATATCCAGTGACCTATATTTGTCACTCTTTGAAATTAATTTTATTTATCAAGAAGATATTCTTAGAATTTTCTTCACATCGATATTAACAACGATTCCTGTAAAGTTATGTTTATTATTTATGCGAAGGTACGCTACCTTTACTACAGAACTTAAAAGCGGGGTACAATAAAGGCCAAAACATTTACGTTATATTATTATATTATGAAGAATATCGCCAATATACCGTATTCAAAAATAATTCGCGTTAAAAACTGCTCGATAACATGTATCAGGTCGCGAACAGACCCGCATCTGCGACACTGTGACAATGCGACGACTCTCAGGTCAAGGTCAAGATATGGATTACATCGGAGCACGGAGCAGTTGCCAAGTTCCGCACATTGCACACTGGATCTAGTGCAGGCGTATTACCAGATCACTATCATATCGATGCGGTAAACGGGGACGGTTAAGTAGGGTAGATGACGCGATATGCTGACAATGCGCTGTGGTTAAACTTGTTGCCGCTTTATTTTACGTTTTATAACTTTATAGCACAATCTTTCGTTATATTTTGCTGTGGCAGAATACTGGTTTAATAAGCTGATACACAAATTAAAATGTTACTAATAAACTAACGTTACCTTAATACATAGGCCATATGCTAGCAGATCCTGTTGTGGCTGTCGGAAAGAGAGTTTAAAATACTCTTAAAACTCAACAGACTTGTGTAAGAATGTAGGTTAAAGTTTTGTAAGGCTGCGGCATAATAATTAATGACAAATATTGCATGCAGTTAGCCTTCCTTAAAAATGTTTTGACGACCCAAGCTTTGCAAACACACCTGTTGTGACCGCAGTTTATTGTTATTAGCGCAAAGAATATAGCACCGCCTAACCTCCTAAAACGTATCTCAGTCCTTTTACGGCTTCTTACCAACAGGTGCTGTTGTTTCCTTTACCGTGAAGCAGTCAACGATGAAATATGATAAGATAGAATAATCCAGTTCAAAGGATAGCTAATATTATTTTTAGCGCTAGTGGCGAGAAGGGTGGGGGCACCTCGGGGCTGGCGGGGGAGGAGGGGGGATACTAGGAGGACATAGCCGACCTAATTGGCGATGTCCTTCCTAAAGGTCAGGTGCGTAGTACGCAGTACTTGCGCGGAGGAGTTAAACATGTATGAAGGGAGGAGGGATAGAGGTTCATTTTGAAAGGACCGCATTCATTGTTCTCCGGAACTGTTTATTTTGCCAAAGTTCTGAGGATCCTAAATAAAATACTAGTCAAAAACCTGTATGAGACAATAGGCTAAAGAAGCAGCATTTCCCTACTGTAGGGTGAAGGAGGCCTTAAGTACAGAGAAGGAACAATCATTAATTTATGATTATGATGCAACACTTGCTAATAACGTACATTCAAGCTTTGAAAGCACAGTTTTAGTGAAACCAGCAGTGGGGTAATTGCGTAACTTCAGCGTAACACACTTACAATGGCAATTTGCACAGGAGGGGGTTTCTCTGATGGTTCTGATCCTCAATGCAGACATTGAGGATCGGCGTCTCCCCGCAGACCATAGCCCATCTTTCATCTTACGCCGCATGCCATCACATGCACACTGAGGACTAAGGTCCTCAGTGTGCATGTGATGGCGTTGCTGAGTTCTGGGCCAATCAGGTTGCCCTCGACAAGCTAAAGAAGATGCCTTTCATCTTGACAGGTCAACAACATTCATTACGTTATTTACGTTGTTGAGCAGACGAATTTGTCAAAGATATGAAGCAATGGTTTAGAAATTTCCTTCAAAATCTTTCGTATTTGATACAAACTGTATTACGCAATTAGGGTGCAAATAAATTGCGGTACGGTAGTAGGAAAACGCGAATTACATCAACTCAA
This sequence comes from Lithophane socia, assembly GCA_947522985.1. Taxonomy (NCBI): domain Eukaryota; kingdom Metazoa; phylum Arthropoda; class Insecta; order Lepidoptera; family Noctuidae; genus Lithophane; species Lithophane socia. The sequence goes on along the minus strand of OX383281.1, from coordinate 310,335 downwards.
GTTTTCAAGAATTACAAATGTGTTCTGAAGATTTCAAAGCAGACGGTCCATATTAACGTACAATGTATTCCTTTGAAAGCAACGAAACACAGACAGCCATAGATCATAGATTACCTAACAGTCGTCTAAGTTTAGTTTGTATGACATCACTTTATATTCAGTGGAGTGTTTCATTTGAAGCAACTGTTCAAATAGTCCATGTTTTGATGAGATATTAGTTTTGTAAGTATGTACCTACAGTATACAAGCGCGAGTTCATTGGGTCGAGAATTGAGGAAAAATGGTGGAATATTATCATGACTGCCTCCTTGGTGAAGCCATCGCAAGCGCTACTGCTGAGCAAGACAACTGGGTTCAATTACCGGGTCATGCAAAGCGTTATTGGGTTTTTCCTTCTGGAATTTTCTTCTAAGTCTTAAGGCGATGTTACCCTGAAAAACGTCGTTTTCTATTGTGATTTATTCGTCGATAACACGGATTTAAATTTTGAAAAAAAACATATTACATAATTCATACTTCGATCTTTAGATCTCGGCTATGCGATACACGATTACTTGCACTTTACTGCATCCAATTAAATCGCAAAGACAAGTCTAAATTGCGGTCTAATTTATTATTTAATTTGAGTTTTATAAGGCTTTGAATAATAAAACTTATACCATAATAAAGGTCGTAAAAAATGTGATAAAAGTGTGCCGACATAATATGAAATATTAAAATATTTATACCACTAATTTCAAAACAAAGTGATTTCATCATTTCATGCGCGCGTCATGCGTCCTTTAGTCCCGAGCGGAACGTGTTGGAGGTCGGACGTGTGCCAATTTTTGCGAGCCCGCCACCCCCGCCGGTTGAGTTCTTGCCTCTATTACGTTATTTTTTTATTTCAAATATCACAGCGACTGTATTATTTTTGCAGAAAATACATTGCTTCTTAACTACTACCTAAATGTTTCGCTAAGGGACTGAACCAGCAATGTAAAACTCACAAAACGATACTTTACGTAAGCGTGAGCTCGCATAGTTCAGGACGCCCTGCGGCGGCGCACAGTGGTCTGAAAATGGAGCTCCGTACTCATAGAAACTTTAAGCCACGAAATTAAAAAAAAATTGTAATGTCTCTGGTACCATCCATATTTTAATATCACGTAAAGGGGGGTACTTTACGTGATATTAAAATATGGATGGTATTAGTAGATTCACGCGTGAGAAAAAAAGTTTTGTGTTTTTTTGTATGGGAGAAAACACTTAAAGTAGATTTTTTGAATAGAATAGAATGGAACTGAAGAGCTGGTAGAGTCTGGCAAACGAAAGTTGAACCTGAAAACACGCGCGAAATTTAAAAAAACAAGACTGTTTATCCCTGCACATAGTGCAAGAACACGTGTTCATAATTGAAACTTAATTCAATTTAAATAAATTAAAAATTCAAGTATCATCACGTCATATCGCACTATGTACAGGGATAAACAGTCTTGTTTTTTTAAATTTCGCGCGTGTTTTCAGGTTCAACTTTCGTTTGCCAGACTCTACTCACACGAGCTATTGCACCGTACACGGCGATCAGGATGACAGCCAATTCATGCGCAGTCAGTTGCCGATTTGTGCGTAGCAAATTTTTGAAATTTTGAATTTTCTGTATGTGATTTTTCAAATCTTTGATGTGATTAAATGAAGTTGCCAATCGATTTACTTATACTATCGTTAGTTTATAGCCTGCTAATTACTATTTAGATGAGAATAATTAAAAACGATATTGATTAAATACTTTTTTGTAGTAGTTTTTTGAGCTTGATTTTCAGACCACTGTGCGGCGCGCCGCTTGGGGTAAGGTAGTGATGTCCTGGTGAGACCTTCTAACGTAGGCTATCGATAATAATGTCGATTGTCGTATGAATTTATATGACTATGAAAGTTTATTCTGCAATTTGTCCACCGCGCTAAGATATGGATATCGGTAGGTAATCGTTACTTGTTATTACGGTTTTTTTTTTACATTTGATTAATATAAAATAATATTATTGGAGTTTAGTTTACTCAAGAATCGATTTTCATATGGCCCCCGGTATGGAAATTTTATGTGGAGTGAAATTTATAGAAGTGTAACACTTCTAAATAACACGGATAAATTTTTTGAAAAAACATAGTAGGTACGTACACTTCTATCTAGTTATTTCAGCCGTTACTATTATAATAGTCATAGATCTAGTTTTTTTAGAGTTTATACTTATGCATTTTATTTCAGTTTTATTAATAAATGACTTTTGAATTATATTTTACTTAAATTTGGTTTTAATGATGGCAAAATACGCCCCAAAAATATTTCACTTTTTTGCAGTCGGTTTTCATCATAGGTATCTAGTTTTCATCGATATTTTTATCGATCAAATATTTATAAATATATCAACCCCTCTTCCCTAGAGTTACACACATGCTCAAAACGGGCGGGCATTAGAAAGTATAGATACAGTGACTGAACACACACAAGTGTTCAGTCGCTGTACCTATACTTTCTAATGCCCGCCCCTTTTGAGCATGTGTGCATTACGTAGCATCAAATGTTTTTGTGGGCGCGGAAAATGCATCTAGTGTGCCGTATCTATGTTTAAGTGTGAGTATGTACGGCGCATGGTAAATGCACGCTGTGTTTGATGGGATTAGGTTTATTATTGATTGTGTAGTACGTTCTGATTTATGTGTTGCGATCTGACTCAGGATCGGTGCGCGTGTGCTAGACGCGCACATCGCCAGCGTTTTCGTAATATGTTACGATGGTTATGCATTTGGCGGGGACTGAGGTACTGCTTTCATACCTACGGAGCGTGAAAAAAGCTCGCCTTAAAGGTTCCGTGACGGAACCCTGAGACAACATAAATTATTTAGCTTGAGCACTCGATCGGATCGAACCCAGGTGGGGACCTGGAATCTTTATACATATTCGCGAATGGCGAACACTGCACAAACAAGGCAGTCGAGCGAGCCTACTAAATAAATGAAACAAATTCTTTTGTTCATTTATTTTCTTTAAATATTTGTTAAAAATACCTTTGTTAATTATTTGTCTTGGAACAACCTACCCTCTCACTAGAAGTCTGGTGTTGGTAGCTGCACCAGAGATTAAACTAATGCAGCATTTGTTTGTATGTATTTGTTTTTGTTCCCAATAAACAATTTAATTGAATAATACATCTGGTCATACATGCTGAGAATGACCTTTCTGAACAACTGCTTATAGTGACAGTCATGTCTAAATACCGCTCGAAAGTACGTTCCAATGTTTACGTAGCATTAGGAATCAATATCACTTGATACCTAATACAGAGATTATGCCATTAGAGTCATACCAAGCGCACATTGTGCTCAGAATAGTAAGCTAGGTAATATGATTGGATTATGGCCTGTGTACCTACATAGATGGATTACCGCAACACATGGCAGCAATGGATTTTAAAAGGTTAATCCTTTAGTAAAGTATGCTGGTGTTGACACTGGAGCCATTTTTATTTAAAACTGTGTGACCTCACCGTTATTGCGTACTTGATTTAATTCAAAACTTTTTCAGTTTTTTTACAATACAAGGCATATCTTCTGATCTAGTTAAGATGAAGCCATTTTTTTATTTCAAAATTTATTACAGTAAAATTCTTGTTATAAAACTTTCAAGAATCACAGTTCACAGTTACATGTCAAACAAAAATCTTTGTTTTGTAATAATAAGACTATTAGTATTTGATAATAATTTTATTATATCAATTTATGACCTGCACAAGTGCACAGACTTGTTTTCTTACTGGAGTTATGAGCTTGATTTTAGAGAAAACGAAAACTGCACTTTCATTTACACAAAAACCTGTGGTACCTACTCTTAGAAATATTAGCTGTGCAGTAGGTAAACCTGAATATAATCTGTAAATCTACTAAGTTTATACTTTAAAAGCGAACATTTTACTAGTCAAGGAAAGTAGCTCGTAATACCGGCAAATTACCGTACACCAACAAAACACTACATAAACATTAGGAGCTTTTCCCGGCCTGTCAAACCTATAAAACCTCATCGACAAACCGATAAAATCAAAGAAAAAATAAATAAATCCGCGCCAAAAGCATCCAATAATTCAAAAATCGAACGCCGAAAGCCACTGACGTCACGCTGCATTACCGTCACTTTAAATGTAGGTCATCTCCGTTGCACACAAGTTTACTGAGCTTATTTACTTGTCGGCCACCGGCTCACCGGCTGCTCGGGCCTGCTGCCCACCGCTGGTCCGCGGGCACCGTGGGCGACCGAGTACCGACACACTACACCGCACTGTTTAGGCAGCTCACAACTTCACAATAATACCACAAATCCGTAATGAAACACTTTTTTCCGTTGCGAAACACACTAGAGCCGTTTTAATCACTTCACTAAGCACTAACAACAATCACTGTGTTTTATTTAGTTAATGAACGTCGGTAAATGTTTTATTTTGTGTGTATTTTTTGTTGTAAATGATAACTTTAAGTTTATTTTGATGACGTAAAACGCGAGCGGCGAGCGGCCGCCGAGTGACGTAGAGCGCCGCGGAATGGCGCATTTAGGCAGGGGTTGCCATCACGTGAACACTATCTACCACTCATTGTTTGAAATAAAATTAAATGTTAATTTCAGTAAGTAGATCTTCTAAGACTTTTACAAGTTATTTGTTCAAAATTTTAAAACTAGATGACGCCGGTTTTTTTTAGCTGACTGATCCTTGAGTTAAATGCCGAAAAAAAACAGATTTTTCCTTTTAAACTCATGTAACGTAGGGCCATGTCTGGAAGGGCCTAAGACTTAGATTAAGCAGAAACACCCAGATTTCACTAGGACGACCCTAATGCGTAAAAGTGTATACTGTATGGCTCCAGTCATTTATAATAAAGTACCGAAAAGTTGGAGAGAACTACCTCAATCTATGTTTAAAAATAAACTGTTTTTACCGCCAAAGCATATTATAGCGTTACTGAGTTCCTGAATGAAAATTAATTGACATAAGTAATTAGATTAATTTGGAGCTACTTATATAATAATGTTGAATTATTCAATAATTTTAAGAACGCACTTGTTGAATGACTATAATTTTAATAACCCATTAATGTATGACAACTTCTATTTTGTAATTCTTTTTATTTTATTTTTTTGTATAATTTTAAATTGTATGAATCTATTATTCTGCACGTCACGTAGTGGCAAACATGTTTGCACTTAATTTAATTTATCATCTTGTATGCACTTTATAGGTATGTTACACACACATGTTTATGAAAATAAATAATATTATCTTATCTTATCTTCACCAGTTATTTGTCCCATGTAATAGGGGGCGAGCCTATTGCCATCAACCGGACACAAAACACAAAAATGCACACAACAAACACAATAACATTACTTATTATTTTTCAAAATGAATAACTAAGCTGCTAGAAACGAGGTAATGAAATACCTTTTCCCCAAAAAGAAGGCAAATGTCGAGTCGTTGGCAACATTATAATAAATGTCATTGGGTTTTGCGGTGCTACTACGGATCACAAAGTCGATCGTGTGTCGTAACACTTTCCGGCGGTGAAAAAAGCTCACTAGAATCACGGTTCCAAAATTAAACTTAACTTAAATCATAAAAACGTAAAGTAGTCATAAAAACGAGAACGGAGAGGGTCATCATTACTTAGAGCTAAATAATTGTTATCACAACTCTGTTTCTGTTTACTAACTAACCATGGTAATTATTACTTACAAATTAAACTCCGAGGTGGTTATACTCTCCCTGTTGTTTTGGTCTTGTTGGGCCCTTGTCCCAAGCGTCCGTGATCATTTAGCCGTTTGGGGACCTAAAAACATTCGAATACTAAAGTACTCAAAGCATTTCTTTCAATTAAACCGCTTACAGGCACTTTTGAATTGTCAAGGAGTCGGTCAGTCAGAAAAATGAAGTTAGTTGCCCATTCCAAAGCGTAGTAGGTTCCTATGGAGAAGAACGGGCAATAAACTCCACGGACGGACACTCTTTTCATCAAAATTTTGTTACAGAATCTAATTAGCGAATTTATTTTTAAAGTTGACCATAAAGTGAGAGAGAATGGACCACGGTAGAAAGCGCAGGGACGTCACACGCGCCTCGCGAGCTTCGTGCGCTGAATTATTTAAGTAAATAGATAGAGTTTGTACCGATAGCGACAGCCATGTTGTTTGTTTTACAAAGTTACTTGCAGTCGCCAAATTGTAAGTAGATAATTAAGTACAGTCATAAATCCGCCGAACCTTTTCCCAACTATGTTGGGGTCGGCTTCCAGTCTAACCGGATGCAGCTGAATACCAGTATTTCACATGAAGCGCTTGCCTACCTAACTCCCACAACCCAGTTACTGGGTAACGCGATACCCCTATCAACTTATCAGCGGAAATGAGATTCACTTTCGTATTCATAAATAATAAGGATACATTCATAATGAATGAATTCCTCACACTTATTGATCAAAGACTCGCTCACTTTCACCTGCAGACGAGTAAGACTGGTTCACATTCATTTGCCGAAATGCCGACAGTTGGCCGACAGACACTTGTCTCGAGCGAGACGCGATTAATTACTTACCCGTGCAATTACCACAGTACTCATCTTTCTACTTAAATAAATCTTAAATTCACTGACGCGACGGGCTCGTAATCCGCACAGGTCCGTAGGGTTAAGCTACGCTTACCGCGGTCAGTCCGTGGATGGGTGAAAAACCATTACCTATTGACACTGCTGTCATTCGTAGATCTTTGACAGTTTTTACGGGTCGTCAAAAGCCTGACAAACAGAATTACTAAGTGATATCGTGTTATCCAGTAACTGGGTTGTGGAAGTTGTGGACATGTGGTGGAGGACAGATAGGCAGTCGCTCCGTGTAAAATACTGGTGTTCAGCTACATCCCGTTAGACTGGAAGCCGAACCCAACATAGTTGAGCAAAGGCTCGACAGATAAGCATCGGTTCGACACAAATGTCTCAAGTAAACCATTGCTTCATAACTTCGAAAAAATATCTGCTCAACAACGTAAATACGCAATGAATGTTGTTGAACTGTCAAAATGAAACAAATTAGTCTTAATCGGTTACGAAAATAAGTTACGCAATTAGATAGAATCCTATACATACAATACGAAGACGCGCGATGTTCGCTTTTAAATAAGATGCGGGGTATAGGTGCGCGAGTCATAGCGTGGTGTGGTGGCACGGAGAACGAAAAATCTTCATTCAAAAATAAACCATTAATTAGTCCATCATTAATTGGCTTGTGACACCCCTGCCAGTGGCACTGCCGGGCAAAGGAAACGCCGCGTTCAGCCACAAATAGCGAGAGTGCGTCCACTAATGGCGATAAAAAATAACTTCCTGTCTGCAAGGGGACACACAACTGCACTCTGCGGCGAGACACTGGCTTTAAGACATGGTTTTAAATAGGTCAACATATTTGGAGACTTTGTAGAATATAATTATAGTAAGTACTTATATAGAGTGCGCGCAACAAACTATGAACAGTAGACACGGGTTTGAACAACACCACGTTCCTCACCACACGCACTCACTTGTCAGTTCGGGATTCATTCATTTGTATGTCACAGTACTCACAGTGAAGCGGTACAAAATGTTAATTTGAGGTGTTGGGACATTCAAGCATTTTGTATGGGACATTTGAAGGGCCCCTTGTATGTCCTACCCAACACTTATCTATAGCTCACTTGTCTACAATGCGCACTAATGCTACGGCTACACTTCGCGTTATCGCGAACTTTTCTTCGTGCGCTCTCTCTCGCACACCCCTCGATGTCTCGCTGAGGAACAGAGAGCCCACGAAGAAAAGTTCGCGATAACGCGAAGTGTAGCCGTAGCATAAGCTATTTGTGCAATACCCGCACTCTATGTAATATTATATCTCTATGGTAGACTGCCTCGTTTGTTTACAATGTCGACTCGACATTGGGCGTTCTCCACACAGGCGCCCAAGCTTCAGTTGTTACCTAAGACTTCTCCAAAATTGTATGTTTGGGGCAACCCTGGTTGCTCCAACGCAAAACTCGGGCACTTCATCATCTGCCTAGCCTTTTCCCAACATATGTTGGGGTCGGCTTCCAGTCTAACCGGATGCAGCTGAATACCAGTATTTTACATGGAGCGACTGCCTATCTGACCTCCACAACCCAGTAACTGGGTAATACGATACCCCTTGGTAAGACTGGTTGTCAGACTTTCGGGCTTCTGACGACCCGTAACGACTGTCAAAGATCCACAAATGACAGCTGGGACCAATGGCTTAACGTGCTGTCCGAGGCACTTGATTCCGTATAATTTCTAACGTGTCAATATTTATCGTGGACGTTCCTTCCCTACACAAGCTCGTCTACAAAACTCTAGTTCTTTGCCAGAATCTATCGTTACGATCTATCTTCGAGTCCCAATAAAGAACGGGCGGCGCTTAAAGTTACAAGTTCCACCGGCGAGCGCTCGTCGTAATTAGCGCGCGACTCCCTGCCACCGACTGCCTGCTATGCGGAAGCGGACATGTGGACGCGACACACATTTTTTATTGACTCAAGCAACGGTGCTCAACCCTGAAGGGAAATTTATGCAAGCCCAAAAACGTTTTACAAAAAAAAAACAACCGACTTCCAAAAAAAACACTAAAATAGTGAAAAATAACTTTAATTTCGGAAGCCGTTCAAACTGCAAATTTGCAGTTCTCATCTTCAGTTATCATGAAAAGTTTCATGATCTAATTTGAAGTATTTTTTGAATCAGCGGTTTATAGTTCTGTTTAGAGGTAACTTGGATTTTTTGGCTATCGAGAAAATTTTATGTAATCGTGTTTTCGCCAAACCTAGGACCTAGCAGCAATCCTCAACTTTAACATATATTTATTTCAAAATTAATGCTGCAGTATTTTCGGCTCAACGGAGGATCATGCTTAGCAATTTGAGGTAGGGTGCGGCCTTAACTTAAAAGATTGAGCACCCCTGTTCCAGTTTGAGAGATATTTTTATGAAGTGCTACAGACGCGATGCATCATTGCACTCCCGAATTAAACTATTTCTCATCTATTTGTGGAGCAACTATTGCATCTTCTAGTTTCATCATTTTGGGATCCATCATCTGAGGGTGAGGGTTTCATTGCCAGGTCGGACAAAGCGCTGAAGCCTGAAGCACAGAAAAGTACCTTTTTGTTTTTGTTGGTGAATCTTCAAATGACTTCTCCCGCTCTGTACGGAGGTCAGACTTTTACTGATTAAAACCCACCCGTGTTCCTTCAGTTGCCTGTTGCCAAGAGCCCCGGTATCCCTTTTGGATTTTCCCGCAACCCTGACAGGCATCGGTCCCAGCGGACCCCGCCAATTGTGCTGACATCTCTTTGAGGCGCGCGTGGAACACAACGCGCCATCGACCCGGGCCTGTTCCTTATCGGACGGCGAGCTACCCATTGCTCGCCGTCCACAAACGCGCGCCTAAGGTAGCCGGGAATCCGGCTGGCTACTGATAGTACCTGAGTCTGGATTCTGGATTCGTGCCGGTTGTGGTGTGGGCGTGAAATGAGGGTGTACTATACACCTCTGTATATCCCTTAGGCCTTAGGGAAATACAGGCGTGATGTTATAGTGCGTTATGTAACTATGTATCACGTCTCAATCAGATCACAAGTCATCAATCACGCTACGTTACGGGGGGTGCTCGGCGCGTCGGATGCGTCACGAGCGAGCGAACTTTTTGCAGCTCCGATAATTTGTCTTGGCAGTCGGCAGTCGGCTGGTCAGAGGACGAAGCAAAAAGGAGGGTTATGATTTTGACCGGTATGTATTTAAGTTCATGTGTTCCTTCATATCTTCTAAACCACTCATCACAATTTGACAAGGTATTGTTGGAAGCGTCTTGATCGTCCGCTGGAGGCTATGTGACGTCACAATAAATTAAATATGGCGCCCTCTAGAGGACATAAAGTTATACTTAGTTGACTTTTTTCTCGTAGTTGGGTTTTAGTTTTATAACTTTTTGTTTTATTAGGAGCTATGTAGAAGTATATTGAATGCAGCAGTACATACCTCTTCCACTTGGCTGAGCGAGGAGCGGCTGCCCCAGTCCTCCCACGGCTCCCTCTCGCCTGCAACAAGTTACACTGGTAAGACAAAGACAGATGCACTATCACTATCAAGGGCATGTTTACAAACCGGCCGAGTGCGTGTCGGACCACGCACAATCAAGGCTCCGTAGTTGGGATGAATCTATCCCAAGAACAAACTTAACTTATAGTTGAAAAACATGATCTCTCATACATTCCAAACTGCAAATGTAAGTTTGTATTGTACGCACAATATTGGTAGATTTACCGTGTTTTTCAGACCATAGCCTTCTTAATCACACAACCAAACAACAATTACATTCGGAGCAAATTGGCGGTGTGCGATAGATCGACAGACAGACAAACACACTAATGATCCTCTAAGGAGTCCGTTTTTTCATTCAAATACGGAACCCTAAAAATTCTGTTTCTATACGTGTGTCGTATGTTCCTTATATAATATAAACACTACCCTCCTTTTGGGAACTAATTTATTATGATTGTATATTATACTGTGCTCCAGGCTATCTAATCTGTCGAATTTCATAACAAGTGGTTCAGTGGTTAGGTAACATACAGACGGACAGAGTTACTTTCGCATTTAATATGAGTATGGATGGATGATTACTACGTACAGTAGCTGGCTTCGCTGCCCGCCTCCACGCTGCGCCGCCGCGCGCCCGCCGCCGTCGCCTGCATCACCCACGTCTGAGAGCGACACTCTGAAACATACAACTAATAATGAAGCGATTTAAATGAAATTTGGCATACAGATAGTCTAGAGCCTGAGAAAGGACATAGGCTAGTTTTTATCGACATACCACGCTGGCGACGCCGTGGGCGGAAGCTAGTTTCACATAAATCTATACAAGCACTTATGAAACGTCACAAAGCTAGGCGCACGATTCCAATTGGTCCAGTTTATTTTCTCTCTTTTTATTCATCAGCAAACAGCTTATCCGTAGCCATAATCAGATAATTTGGTGAAATTAAATAATTTTATGACCGGTTCACTTAATACTCTATCTTAGGCTGTTGGTCCCAGCTTTCTTTCGTAGATCCTTGACAGTTGTTACGAGTAGTCAGAAGCCTGAGAGTCTGGCAGCCTGTCTTACTGAGGTGTAATGTGTTACCCAGTAACTGGGTTGTGGTGGTCAGATAGACAGTCACTCCATGTGAAATACAGGTATTCAGCTGCATCTGGTAAGACTGTAAGCCGACCCCATCTTGGTTGGGAAAGGGCTAGGTTAGCTAGGTAGACTGATTGATTGACACTCCCAATCTTCAAAAGAGTATTTTCTAATCTGTCTGATCTATAGTTTTAATATTGGCTAGTGTTTCAGCCTTGTTTTATCCCCTTTATTGTAATACTAGCTTATGCCCAGGGCTTCGCCCGCTGATAAATTATATACTAAAACCTTCCTCGAAAACCACTCTATCCATTGGTGAAAACAGCATGAAAATTGGTACAGTAGTTTTTGAATTAATCGCGAACAGAAAGACAGACGGACGCGGCGGAGGACTTTGTTTTATAATATGTAAGGATTTTAATGATGCTTCCTGCTTGTGTTGACTTTTTTCATTTTATATTTTAAATCTAAAGTCAAAAATTTAAGTCTCTGGAAATAGCTGGTTATTACAGAGCACTAGCACTGGCAAACATGTGAGTGAACATTATTGTTTGACTATCTGCGCCTCGCGGTTTCACTCGCATAAGTCTCGATCCCGTGGGAATATCGGGAGAAAAGGTATCCTATGTCCTTCTCCAGTTCATGGTCTACCTATGTGCCAAATTTCATTCAAATCCGTTCAGCCGTTCACGCGTGATGGCGTGACCAAGGGAAATAGGGATTCATTTTTTATAAATATAGATTGTTTGATAATAGTCAATGCATACCCACTTATTGCTTATCGACTTTGTATACCTATACATAGAACAGAGAGGATAATTGACGACTATTTTTAGCAGCCGTCGCCAATTCTTTAGCATTTATTTACGTTCTTTCGGTCACATATAAATCTACTCCTTATAAGAATCTATTAGGAAAGTACTTACATTAAAACTATAACATTTTCATCACAAAAACTTCACTGTAACGCACTGAAACTACACGGAGGCACTGTGAATCACTTGAACATGAACTTGCGATAGTTTCACTACTTTTTGCTTCACTTTTAGTCCAGAAATAGACGAAATGCGGCTTCACACGCCCCGTCACACGCGCGCACAGACCTCACTCGTTATACCTCAAACATGGCGGGTCTTGGTACAGAATACTGCGGGGACACGGTATGACACAGTTTTAATTCACAATTACCGCATTATAATTAATGTTTGTGTTTAAAATGAAAGAGTTCATTGTACCCTGTGTTTACAATCTACTGTCAAAGTGTCAAATCGATCACTGCAGTCTACGTTCCGTTGTACGTGAGCTGCGTGTGGGATTTCGGTTCATGAATGGAATAATAATATGAACAGCTGTGACTCGCTACGATATTTGCAGGAATTAGAATCATTATATGAAAATCTACATATTTTATATATTATTTTTAAACTTATTTGGTTTATTTTATGAATATTTTATTTTGGAGTCGTTAGACAGGAACGTTCTTAAGGCGAAGTTTGTTTACGTTGAGAAATAGAAAGCAAGGAGTTTCATCATCTTACATTTGATCTCAAAATGTAAATAACTCATAAGAATTATTTTGGTTTTAATAATTCAGATATGTGTGTTATGAGAACGATAAAACATAAATAACGTGCGATTGATATATAGATTGATTATAATAAACAAACTTTTAGCAAACGAACGTAGAACTATTGATGCAATTATGCGGGCAAAATGGCAAATTAATGATAATCAACCGGTTATTATTATTTGAGGTCTGTAAGCTTTTAAAAATATGTAAATACAGGTCTATCTTGTGTCTATAAATAAAATGTTACCGCCGTTTATACTGTAATACCGTTCTTGTTGAAGTACTTCTCTCACAAAATGGGCAAATGATAGCTAAAGGTGACTACGAATTTTATTATATTATTTAGAAAGGTTTTGTGTATAAATGCTATTGAACAATAAATTGTGCATACCCTCCAACTAGAGCGATGTGTAATATCTGGATATATTATTAGGTATTAAAAAAATACATAAGCTTAGTCTAACCAAAAATATGCCAGAAACAAATAAATAGGACATCATTTAATTTTACTAAACAAAAATAAGGCACCACAATGTAATCAAGTAAATATTTATTTATTATTAAATGCATCAACAATCAGGATCAATCCTTGCTCTTCTTCGACGGAGACTCGTCGTCCCTGCCACTGCTCCGTCTCTTTCTATCGCTGCTTTCCGTCTCCTTCTCACTGTGTCGCCTCTTTCTGTCATTGTTCTCCTTTTCTTTCTCCTCCTTAGTCTCTGGCACGTATTTTTTGACGCGCGCTTGCTCGGGAGAGTACGCCCAGAGGAGCAATTCCAAGTGTTCTGCTGTGGGTTCGTCTTTTTCGTTGAAGAGTTTTGCGTCGGCATGCTGTAATTAACAAATTTTGTTAAAAATTGCTTCGGGAACTCACTGTGTGAAAGTGTCGCAGCCTAATGAACAACTATTCACCCGACTGCGTGTCAGCAAAGACAGGGTTTGAAAAACATTTTCACGTGTATATTTATGTATACCATTTTTATCTCACTAAGCGATGCGCGCTTTACTTTAAACATATAAGGTTAAAAATCCCCGCTCAAACAAAAGAGAACTCCCTTGTTCGTCATCATCATTATCATCATTCAGCCGAAAGACATCCACTGCTGGACATAGGGCTCCCCAAGTAACAGCACAACGATCGGTCCTTTGCGGAATGTACAGCCGGCGAAATTAATTGTTTATCAAATTGACACATTTAAGTCAATTATGTTTAAGTACCTTGTAATTAGAGGCGAGCCTATTGCCATCACCAGGCACAAATCCAGAATCCAGGCTGCTACTGAGAAATTCCTGATGGAAAAACTCAATAACTCTTTGCTCGACCTGGGAATCGAACCCAGGACCTCCTGTTCAGCAGTAGCGACCACAAGTAGTTCACGAGATTATAAAACGGACCATTTAAGTTGACAATCAATTGACATAACATACTTTCTCCTTTAGCTCCTTGAGCGCGTTGTTCCGCACGATGTCCCACGTCTTGCCCGTGTCCTGCGCCGCCACCGTGCGCAGGCGCTTGTACTCGCCGCGCACCGAGCTGTACGCCACGATGAACGCTTTCTGAGAAAACAAAACAAATCAAATACAAAGCTACAAGGTTATTGTGGCGCGTGCCTAAAATCGGAACTAACGCCGCCATCTTAGTTTGTCAATATTAATTCTGCATACTAATTTCATGTATTTCTGTGACACAATTTCATGGTTACCAACACATACTGTGATTAGGTGACCGGGCAATAGCTAGTGAAATCACTTGCTAGTGAGCTCACGTCAGGTTCACTTCACCTTAGTTTTCATGGTGGGTTTTTTACAGAATACTAGCTGATGCCTGCGGCTACGCCCGCGTGGATGTCGGTTATTATATACTAAATAGGTACTTCCTCTAGAACTACTCTATCCATTGGTGAAAACAGCATGAAAAGCGGTGTAGTAGTTTTTGAGTTTATCGCGACAGGACAGACAGACGCGGCGGAGTACTTTGTTTCTATAATATGTAGGGAAGGATTCCGGCTGCGGTTCTGTACCCCAATTGCGTAACAAACTTTTAATCACAAACCGAAGTATTTTGAAGGAAATCGCCTTCATGGAAATCCATTGCCTCATAAGTTTGAAAAATTCGTCAGCTCAACATCGTAAACGACGCAATGAATGTTTTGTGGAATTGTGAAAATTAAAGGCATTTCCATTGTAAATACCTACTAATTCGATACTCCTGATTTTAAAATACAGGGTGTTAGGGTAAACACCGTTATCCTTGCAACCAGTGGTTTGGTTTCATTTATAGAACGTAAAATCAATGGAAAATTAGAACTTTTTTTTTATTTTTTTTATATCTAAATTTTACCACAAGACACGCAAGTTCGTTGCCCTATGCGCTGGGGCAACGAACTTGCTTCTCAACACGGGCCGGGGGTACGGGATGTGACCTGACCGGCAGCGAGCGTGATTCCTCCCTTAGTCAGTCAGCTGTTTCGCTAGCAAGCACGGTGTCAGATAGAAACTTTTTAAAATCTTTTAATGAAAATAACGTTTTTTTTTTGTTGTGTTCGGTCATTTATTATTATATTTAAGTCAACTACCCATGGTTTGAATGACAAGAGTGTTTACCCTTACATCCTGTATAAAAGTGTGGACCGACCTTTTCGCGAACCTCACTGAACAGTATCTTACCTGTTGTTCGCTAACATCGTCTCCCGCGAGTTTCTGCGCGGTCCGGACGATGCCCAGACTGACGTACGGGTTGTTTTGTTTACTGAGGTGTAGCGAATCGAAGTCGTCGAGGAACTTCTCGAAGATCGACATCGCTTCTTTGATGTTCGAGATTTTTGTTTCGTCTCGGGTGCCTGGAATTTGTGATGCATAGGATTTATTATTTCTCCTGAAACCTAACGCGCTACTTGGAAACGGTAAGGGAACACCATTATCAGTACCAGCATTTTAGCTAAAGAATTATAAAATATCGCTGTTATTTAAAATCATTCTCTATGTCTCCTATGTACAGTTACCCCCACATCAGTGAACTATGAATGACTAACTTCTCTGGGACATAAAGGTGCTGTCAATTGTTACCATATTATGTAGCGGTGCAGTTGAGTGTAATGTCTACTAATTTCTCCACTCACTCAGCAAAGCTATTCACACCCATTCGATAGGAGGCTGTCGTGTGGAAAATGACACATTTTCGATTATGCGACTTGCCTAATGCTTGATGCCTTGCCACAGATGGTACATTATTGTCGGATGAATAGCGGTCGTATATTTGATTTAATCAGATATTTATTTCGGTTTTGTTTTTCAATTCAATTCTTTATTGCATTCCACAATGTATTTGCTTAGGTGGTAAACATTTGCGTATGAACAATTGTGGACCCTGTCGGGCACAGCAGGTTTTTATGAACAGCGTTAGGAATCCTTCGACAATATTAATTGATGTTCGATTCGGCACGGAAACGAATCGAATAGTTGTTACTAGCTATGCTGGTACCACGTTGAGATCGGTACAGAGTTATTGATATACTCACACGTAAGCACCCTCTTGGCCCTCCCTATGAGCCCCTTGACGGCCAGCTTCTGATAGTCGGGGTCCCTCCCCTGCAGCTCCTTGAGCGTGCCCTCGGCGGTGGAGGCGTCCTTGAAGCCCAGGCCGGGCACCGAGTCCGGCGGGAGCTCCTTCTTCTCCACCTTCTTGTCTTCCATCTCCACGTCCGAGGATGAAGAGCTCTGTAAGTAAGTAGTAAGTAAGTATTTATTTATAAAAGTGCAGCCCAATCCTAGCGTGTCTTCTGTGTGCGTTATTGTATACATTCTATTGCCGCGGGCTATTTGTCCATCGTCTCACAGCGGTGAACTGTCTAAATAAACGGGCATTACCTTGGTAAGTGTGTTACGAATAACCCCCTAACACAGCACCTCGTGCAACCGTCCCGCTTATGACCGCTGCACCAACGTGCCAGACAAGTCTTTTTTTTTTTTTTTTGTGGGTGGGAAATCATCCAATGACTTCTCCCGCTCTGGGTGGAGCGGAAGGGCGTGTCAGACTTTTACTGACTAAAACCCACCCGTGTTCCTTCAGTTGCCTGTTGCCAAGGTCCCGGTATCCCTTTCGGACTAACCCGCAACCCTGGCAGGTGCCAGACAAGTCTGGAGTGAATATTTATCAGTAGTTGAGTATCAACAATTAGCTAATTCTGCCTCTTTTAGGTGGTGAGACCCACTGCTGAGACACAGGCTGAGGGAATGGGTTGTAACCCACCACGCGGGCCCAGTGCGGGTTGGTAGATGTCACATGTCTTCGAATTTTTGGTTCTAGGACATTCCGGTTTCCTCACAATGTTTTCCTTCACCGTTTTGAGAGCAGTGGTGATGAAATTATGTTTACAAACTAAAGCGCCTGTCTGTGCTCGAACCCACGGCCTACCACTCGTAAGTCGCGGTGGTTACCACTGTGCCACCACTGCTCTGCTAAAGGTGGTTTCTTTTGACAATTTCAAGTACTATTAATTAAACCTAGAGCCAAAAAGTTGAAGATATGTGACATCGAGCAATACGCACTGGGCTGCAAGGAAAAATACAATACTTACGTCATCACTATCGCTCTTATTCTCTGCCTTCTTCTTCTCCTCTTTCTTGTCTTCTCTCTTCTCTTCCTTCTTGTCAGTCTTCTTGTTCTTCTCGTCGGCGAGGTCAGCGAGCCACTGCTCGAATACCTCCATCGCTTCCTTTATGTTCTTTATCTTATCTTCTGCTTTTGTCACTGCAAATGGAAGTACTCCAGTAAGTAAATTGACAACCGAACGTACGATTAGACTCAGACAGTGCACAGACCATGTGGAATAGTTTGGTTATGACGTATGAATGGTCTTTTAGCACCAGAAGGCATCATCATTATTTTAGCCGTAAGCCGGATATGGCTTCCCCCAAACAGCGCCATAACGACCTACCAGGTTGTTGGCCCTCCTTGTGGGGCTTACCAACTCTGGACCACGAAAATTACTAGACAGGTAAGGGTGTCGAGGTAATTACAAGCATAAGAGACGAGACATGGCCGAAGACTAGCAGCTTATCCACGATGACTCAGTATTGTAGATTATCATGTTTGCCATCTAACATTTAAAATCATCCCTGTCTTTGTTGTCGCGCAGTCGGTTGAAAAAGGTATAAACCGCGCGTACTCACTGGACAGCACCCTCTTGGCCCTGCCGAGCAGGCCCCTGACAGTGAGTCTTCGGTAGTTCATGTCGTGCTGCTCCAGCAGGCGCAACGTCTCCACCGCCTTCGCCTTGTCCTTGAAGCCGAAACCCGAGTCTTCCTTGTCGTCCTTGCCCATGGCTCTGCAATCAGATAGGTTCAAATATAAGTACACTGATATAAACATCTTCTGGCGCTCGAATGACGTTGATTGGGGAGCGCTGTTGGTACTCATATGTTTAAAAAACAATGAATTGAAAAAACAAGATGTCGGTATTAGTTCCCATTACGCTGTATACTCTTGTTTTACTCACAAAAGGTACAAATGAGGAATTTTGCATAAAGTATCTTATCAAGCGAATGATAGACTAAAGTGTGTCAATTCATAACGGATGACGGATAGTACCTTACATCCACAATTATGTGACCTTTTGTAATAATGCACCGGACGCTCACGGTATGACATTATGATAGGTAACAACGTTGCGTGGAAACACCCTTCATTAGCCCCACCCTTACTGTACACAATTAAGACAACGATAACATGCCCTCATTGTTAAATGTTTGAAAATGTTTCAAGACTGAAAAACGCCTACCTATTTAAACTGTAAGATTGCATTTCCATGTCAACGTTAACAGGTTTTGCCTATTATAAAACCAGTCCATATACCCTCTAGGTCAAGGTGGTGCATATCTAGTATAATTAACATAACATGTACACTAATTATATGAGCAACACCACAATACCTACTCAATAAATGTATAGGTAAGCCGGAAAAGCCGTATTTGAAAATGTAAATATTACGCTAATCTTCTCATTTATCATGTAAATTATTATCTAAAATTCTAAACTGTCCAATTATAAAGACGCGCGCCTCAACGTTTTTTATTTGGACATTACATCACGTTTCGATCATTCGAATAAAATTAACTTCGAATAGTATTGACCTTAACGTTACGTCATCGCCAAAAAAATGGCGCAAAATAAAAGTAGTGGGAATATGTCAAAATTCAAAATGGAAACGTAGCGAAGTTGTTGTGTTAAACGTAGAGCAGTGGTGGAACCCGATTTACATAAATTATGCAGTGCCGCGCCGTCGTCTGGCTTCAGATAGATTTTTCAGTAATTCTAGCTAACTTTAGTCGCTGAACTACATATTATAATGTCAACTCTCCAACTCGAGAACAGGGTAATACCAGTACACCAATACAAACTTAGCCATCATAAATTATGCGAATATTTGGGGTTAATTTTTGTTCTTCCTGGGATCCTTCGATGATGATTATCTATATCTATTCTATACATATAATAAATCTGTAGACGAGGCGTTTCTGTACAATGAAAAAAAAAAAAAAAAAAGTTGGTGGGTTGTCCAAGAATAACCAACAGATTCCATTTCTACCATTTTTGGAATTTTTGTCTGTTTGTCTGTTTGTATGTTCTTTAGTTTGATTGTTCCACTTTGACGTAAAAAGTACGAAATCAATATGGTTAACTTTTATACTCAAATATTGTGTGTAACTCGATGTTTCAATTAGTTTTTGTTTCATCGCAATCGCTTCAAAATATCAAAAGATATATGAATTTAAAGTGTTCAAGAAGGAATTTTCATTACGTAATGTACATACACGTAACGACATCTATTGACGCGAAATGATACTTACTTCTTAATTACTAGGTTTGTGAGATCGTGTGTTGTTATATGACCGTCATTTTCTTTGCGCGGAAACTTAACGCGATACATTGTGTATAGAATATAACTCTAAAGTTAGATTAATTAAAATTTTCCAGATGCGTTGTTTATTTATTAGTTTAGTATTAGTGCGATAGGTGGCGCTACCTATCTTTCAAATCTAGATAATCATGAAAGAATAGTGACAAATGTTAATTTCTTAAAAAATATAGGTATTTATTCTTTAATTTTTCACTTTTCTACATAGTTTATTTAGCTTACGGAGTGTTCGAACGTTTTCCCATATATTTTGACAGTATCATTTCGTGCTCGATAGATGGCGTTGTTCGTTTAATGTCATTTTCTGAATCGCGGTGTTAAGAGTTTCCGTCGAAGAATGACTTTCGCCCAGATATTCCAAATAATTTTTAGTGAAGGTATCTTTGTTTTTGCCTTCTTTAGTGTCGATAATAAATAATAATAATAATAAATAAATAATAAATTGTTGGTTGGGTTGTCATTCGTTGAAAGTATTGATCAGTGATCTGATTGGTTTTGATTTGTTATTTTGGTTGGTTTCGTTCATTAGGTTCAAATTAAGAAGTCAAGAAACGAGTCGTTACAGATCGTGGCGGCACGGAAGTTAGCTTTTAGCTGCGCAGTACCCCACCCCTCACCCCCGCTGTCACATGAAATTGTTACTGCGCAGCGACTCGCCTCATGGCCGATTTGTTCGTATGATTCGTGACCGCCGCTCATTCGATTCGATCGTTGTTGGCGTGTGTAAGGCCTCGGCCTCGAATCTTGCGGGCAGCGGGGCGGATGGCGGCTCGGAAGTTAACTTTTAGCTGCGCAGTACCCCACCCCTCACCCCCGCTGTCACATGAAATTGTTACTGCGCAGCGACTCGCCTCATGTTCCGAGCCGCCATTAAGTTTGAATCGAACTGTACTATACTTCGTAATTTGTTCGTATGATTCGTGACCACCGCTCATTCGATTCGATCGTTGTTGGCGTGTGTATGTGTAAGGCCTCGGCCTCGAATCTTGCGGGCAGCGGGGCGGCGGCGGCTGCGGCGCGGGAGCGGTGCGGGCATCAAAGACCCGTTCTCGAAACTAGCGGGCAGATCGCGCGTCACTATAGCCGCGTAGTGTTGTGTTCACGATTTTGTCGTCGAGATATTTGTTTTTATTCGCGAAAGAAATGTCTGAACAATGGCGGCAACATCTTTTTGATTCAAATTTATTCCTAACGCTCAATTTATTGTGGGCAACAACACTGCAATGCAG
The DNA here is from genome assembly GCA_947522985.1 of Lithophane socia. Taxonomy (NCBI): domain Eukaryota; kingdom Metazoa; phylum Arthropoda; class Insecta; order Lepidoptera; family Noctuidae; genus Lithophane; species Lithophane socia. Next base: position 289,382 of record OX383281.1, on the reverse strand, counting down.
ACGCGCGGGCGGTCACCGCTTGAATGGAGTGCACCGCTCGCTGCCCGCCGCCTCGCCGCTGCCGCGCCGCTGTTTTCGAGAACCGGTCCATTTGATTTTACGCATAAGATCCTGCCGCGCCCGCGCCGCCGCCGCCGCCGCCGCCGCCGCCGCCGCCGCCGCAGCCGCCCCGCTGCCCGCAAGATTCGAGGCAGAGGCCTTATGGTTGATTTGATTTGTTCGACTATCGGACAGCAATAAATACACAAATATTGGCACGTTTCTGGGGAAAGTCAACAATATACATCGATAAATACGGTTCCCGAAGAAGAAGATGCCACACACTATCCAGTAGAGTTCTTAGAATCCCTTAACACACCCGGTCTTTCAGCACACAAAATTTGTTTAAAAGTCGGAGTTTTTTTTTTTTTTTTTTTTTTTTGATTAATAAGAACAAATCTTCAAACGTTCTTAGTAATGGATTACAATCTAGCCTAATAGGCTAATAAGCAATTTAACTCTAACTTAATATTTTACGAGATAGATTATGTTATAACTAAGAATAGTGTCAATTTGCACTTTTACACAATTTCGTAGCACTTTCTTAGAGTCTGATAATTGATGAAAACACTTTGTTCATGTGTTACATGTATAGCACAGCATTGTTACTATTTTTTATACACTACACTAACTCAAATGGTTTAGTTCTTTTTAGCCTACGCACTATGTCCGTGTTATCTAGCAGCTGGATTGCCTCGACATTCACATGTCGGTGAAGTCTGTGTTCGTGGGCCTCAGCAAATTTTTGGATGATTGTGGGGACAAGTTCCATTTTAAGATCTCGATGGAGGTTGTCATTTCTAATATACCATGGTGCATTTACAGCATCCCTGAGTACTTTATTCTGGAAGTTTTGTATTATTTTAGCGTTGCTTAGTTTAGTACAGCCCCAAAGTTGGATACCGTACGTCCAAATTGGCATAAGAATATGCTTGTATAATATCATTTTATTATGTATTGATAAACAGGATTTCCTTCCGAGTAACCAATACATACTTTTGTAACGTATGTCTAGTTCCTGTCTTTTCTTTTTGACGTGACATTTCCATCGCAGCTTGGCATCAAGAGTTATGCCAAGGTACTTGGCTGTATTAGCATATGGCACTTGCATACCGTTTATATAGATTGGGTGGTAATCGCAGTGTTTGTTAGTAAAGTCAATGTGTATTGATTTTGACTCATTCAGCTTGATTTTCCACTTTTGTGTCCAGTCATAAACTTTGTTCACAGCTATTTGAACTTTTTCTACTGCTTCTTTGTGGCTTGATCCAGTAGCCATAATAGCAGTGTCATCTGCAAAGGTCGCAATGGTGTTGTTCTCCAGCTCTGGGATATCACATGTGTATAGCAAGTACAGGATTGGGCCTAACACACTTCCTTGAGGTACCCCAGCTTTTATAGTTTTTAGCTCGGAATATGCATCCTCTTGCCTTATTCTAAACATTCTGTTACTAATATATGACTCTAGAATATCTGCAAATTCTGAAGGTAGCATGCGTCTGAGTTTAGATATCAGACCCTCATGCCATACTTTATCAAAAGCTTGCGCGACATCTAGGAATACGGTGGCGCAGACTTCCTTGTTTTCTAGTGTTTTTTCAATAATGTTAGTTATTCTGTGTACCTGGTCTATTGTAGAGTGTTGTTCCCTGAAGCCAAATTGATGGTTTGGTATTAGTTAAAAGTCGGAGTGCCAATAATTCTTCTCAGAAATTTAAGTCCTCCCAAACTTTGCAACGGCACTCGGCTCATAGTCACCAATCACCAACAAAACGTCATCGAAGCCGAAATCTTAACAGGTTGCGGCGCCGGTGATGTTGTTTTTATTCCAAGAATTCCTCTCATTCCCAATAATTTCCCGTTTAGTTTTAAGCGTGTGCAATTCCCCGTCAGCCTGTGTTACGCCATGACCATTAACAAAGCTCAGGGCCAGACATTATCCGTTGCGGGGGTGGATCTTAGTATTGGTTGCTTTTCCCACGGCCAACTTTATGTAGCTTTTTCGCGTGTGAGCAACCCTAGCAACTTTTTTGTGTACGCTCCAGGTGGTTCCACCGCTAATATTTTATAAAGAGAAGCATTTTCTTAAATAAAAACACATGTTTTTTGGCAGTCTCGTACTAGGAAAAATCACCAGGCCTGGTCGAAAGATTCCCCCTTTTTAAATGAAGGTACAACTTTTCTAAGCGACATATTATTGTTTTCCGACATCCATGCGAACGAAGTCGCGGGCACAGCTAGTCTTATCATAACAAACCATCACGCCTGTATAGAAGTAGTGGTGTCGACAGTTATGTATCCTGCCTGCCTGCGACAGCTAAGTTCGATTTGATGGACTTACCGAGAATTTATAAATGGTAAAAACCCACTAACGTTTTTCGCGATCTGGGGCTGGAAGCCCCGCGCTCTCGACTGTTCAGCAGTCGCGTTTACGATCACTAGACCGACGAGATATATTGAAGTAGGTAGAGGTAATTTACGAAGTAAATACGTAGGTACCTATACGTAACACATCACGTTTTGCAAAAATCCTTCAGATACATCCGGAATAGATACTAACCCCCTTACTAATAAACGTTGTATAGCGCCTGTATAGTTACACAACGCTTTGTCTTCTTTTTTCAAAAGTCAAATTACTTTTGAAAGAAGAAGACAAAACGTTGTGTAAATAAAATACAGGCGCTATACAACGTTTATTAGTAAGGCGGTATATGTATAAGTGCCACAGATTTTTTATACAGCAAAAGTACATAGATACAAGAATTAGGTAGTATAAACATTTGTTCAGATAAATGCATGTTTTGCGCATAAACTCAAGGCCTTGGCATATCGGTCAGTCACACACTGCTCACTGAAAAACAAGTTTCAGTGAGCCTTCACGATTTTAAGTATTTGCATACATTTACTGTACCTAGAAGAATGTGACGTCATGCATGTTTTTACCCGACTGTGTTAGACCCACCAACAAATTCAAACTAATCATTACCCTCCTGGGGGGTACCCTAAGGGAGATGGTCAGTAACACCAAGGCGTTGCTGGCCTTCTTGGAGGAGCTGGGGTGGATCGAATAAGTGATTTCCCACCCGTACGCAAAATACGCGCTTTGACGTGGAGTTGCGGATACCAGCCCGTATTACCTATTACCTACCCTCCTGGGGTAAACAGGTAAAAATATATCTTGTCTTGTTTCGGAGTTCCAATGTAGAGTTGTCGTAGCATTAAGCTTGCGAATCCATGATAGACCATCTTACCATCCATCCTAACTAATATTATTAGTGCGAAAGTGAGTTTGTTTGTTTGTTACGCTTTCACGCTAAAACGGCTGAACGGATTTGGATCGAATTTGGCACACAGGTAGACCATGACCTGCGTTAAGACATAGGATAGGTACTTTTTATCCCGGTGGTACATACGGCTACACATCAAGCTATACATTTCCAGTTTATGCTGATCTCGCACTGTATAGAATTTCCGTACAATGCGAGGTCAGCTTATACTGGAAATGTATAGCTTGATGTGTAGCCGCGTGTACGTTCCCGTGGAATAATGTTCAATGTCCACGCCGCGGGCAAAAGCTAGTGGAACTGTGGAACTATAGCTTGTATAGAAAATCCGTGGTTTACCTTTGTGAATGCTAGTCGCTGCACCGAGTCGACCTCGCCAGTTGCCCCCAGTGTAAATACATACATTATTATCGACTGCGGCTCACCTTACATGGTGTTTATCGAGAGAGTCCTTCACAACTCAAGTCACGTTTGCAACTATTCTGCGTTCGCAATTTATTTGGCAAACATGTAAACAAACACGAGTTTTAGGAAAAGCAACTGTAATGCCTACACATGAAGTTTAGTTTGCGCTACATCTTCATATATTTTTATGACTTTTTGATAGGTGCTAGTCAGTCTAAAATCAACTTTATTTACACTACCATAAAGTTGATGTTTGTTTAAGTGGAAATAACATCAATATTGGAAACAAGGATTTAAATAGACCTTAGTGAGGTGGGCGCGGCGGCGGCGCGTCATCATTTGACGGTTTTATTCTTAGGACAAGATTCACAGACCGCACTTCAATTTTATTTTGATAAGTAAACGTTCCATAAGGATACGAACCCTATTCTAATGGCTGTAATGTTCATATTCGTATATGCGAATGTGAGCTAGCTTTTTGCGTTATGCGGAAGTGAGTTTGTTTGTTCGTTACGCTTTCACACTAAAACGGCTGAACGTATTTGGATGAAATTTGGCACATGGGAAGACCATGACCCCGAGAAGGACATAGGCTTCTTTTCATCTTAGTACACAGACGAAGTCGCGGACAACAGCTAGTTTAAACATGAACCTTGACACATTCGTATGAGACGCTAACTTCACTTAGCAAAGTTAAGCCAAACGCAGCCAAAGGGTGTTTGTGCACTACAAGGAATTTTACTTTCCGGCAGTAAAAATGTGAACGCAGCAGAATTACTTAAGTACGAAAACAGACCTTACTGATTGGAAATAAAGGTGTTATCAACATCGGACCGTAAAAAATCGGACTGCCGGACAGTAAAATTCCTTGTAGTGCACAAACGCCCAAACGGTTATGGACCATTCTCACTGACGGACGCCGCCGTCGGACCTCCGTGTGAACCTACGTGTGAGGTGAGTATATTATGTTCCTTGGAGGGTCCTTGGTACTGTGTAGTACGAGCCTTAAAAGCAAAAGGAGAAAAAAATTATAGGCATTTGTTTCACTATAATGTTTTTATTATAATCATTACAATGGCTCCTTGTTTTATTGTGATCTCCATGTTCGTTTGATATTACCCACCTCTGCTTAACCCTTCGGGGGAAACAAGCGTGAAGTTATGTAGGTACATCGAGATATAAGTACTAACGTACTAGAGAAGACACCGTAAATTCCTACTTTGTCTCGTTCAACTGCGGCGAACGCGCCGCAGTTTGTCGAAGAAAACGCGTAAGTGCCGTGATTTACATGGCGCTTAAGACCTTTTTGCCGAGAATAAATACACTTCCGCAGCAAATCTAGCACTGTGGTAAATTAGGTACGGTTTAGACGAATTGTTATTATTTTAGCGCTGCAGCGAACTAAAGATTCAATACGAAGAATAGGACAATTCAGTTATTTGACGTAGCTTCTCTAGTACGTTAGTACTTATATCTCGATGTGTAGGTATGTTTATATTTATATCAAAAGTTAATTTATCACCACGCCTGTATTCCCAGGAGGTGTAAGCAGAGGTGTTATACATAATAGCACACACGCCGATGGGGCCGAAAGGTTTTGGAGTGGCGACCGCGTACCGGAAGACATAGCGTTGGAAAGCCTCCCAACAAGGTGAACCGATGACCTGGTGAAGGCCGAAGGAATCCGCTGGATGCGGGAAGCCACATTTCGCCAGTTATGTTTAAGTAACAGGGGGCGAGCCTATTGCCATCAACCTCCGGGCAGCTACTGAGAAATACCCGGTGGAGAAACCTAATAACACTTGCCCGACCCGGAAACTGAACCCAGGACCTCATGCTCAGCATAAGCGATTGTCAACACTATACCGAGGCAGTCTTAAATTTAAAACTCATTAAAAATTATTGTTATGTTGTTTCTTGTTTAACGTTTAACCCAAGGATTTGTTCAGGCTCTATTTTAATGCCAAGTTCTAGTCTTGTGTCATCATCACAGCTGTTTGAATCTACCATCCCTGAAGACGGCCTGCATGTGTCTGGTGGCGGAGTGATATACAAATTGTTTCTCGATTCCGTTACTTCCATATCATCTGATGCTGGAGATCCTGTGTATTGAGAAGAGGTAGCGGACTCCCGGTCGAGTATTTCAAGCTCCATTTGAGATATGACTTGAAATACTCTTGCTTTTGCTAAGGCTTTGTCACGTGGTGGGAAGGATTGAACTGTAGAGGTGATGCTATCAAAGAATTGCTGGACGTCATCTTTCTTCATGGTTTTGTCCAATATGTATTTTATTAAAGTGTTTGAATGCGTCTCGTCGGGACAAGAGCGTCGGCTGACTTCGTGACTTCTAGACCGCTTTAGTAGCGCACGCTTTTTTTCAATAACCTCAGCAGTAGGTGGAATGACTGGATGATCCCTATCAGGAGAATTTTCTTCAACATTAATGTCATTGTTTATAGAAGAAAGGTATCGCTTTTTGAAATGTGGTGAAAGAAAAGACATGTCATCCTCGTACGTCCATTTCCTTGTGAGTGCATCTCTCCTGTAAGTTGGATCTCTTTCTAAAGCTATTTGTTTTTTCAGAAATCGTCGGTATCCTTCGCGTAATAAAATCCAAGACTTTTTACAATCGTTTTCTGAAAAGATACAGGAACTGGTTATTCTTAGAAAATAGAGACTCCTTTTCCGGTATCATACTTTCATGAGGTGTGTAATTGTTAAGTGTTTAGACATAAATGATTAACTATTATCGCAAGAATTAATTTATTTTGGCATTGTGTATTATTTAAGTAATGTAATGGGTTTTTTTATTTAATTTTAAACACGTCACTGACGTCTCATTTTCACATTTTTCTTTTCTTGTTCACACACAGTTGTGTACATGTTTTTTTAACCCCTGAAGGAAAAAGAGGGGTGTTATAAATTTAACGTGTGTATCTGTGTGTTTGCCTGGGCAATCGTTGCTGCCAAACTGCTGAACAGATCTTGATTTTTTTGGTTTCGTTTGAAAGGTGACGCGATTGAGAGTGTTCTTAGCTATACAAAAAATCGTTTATTAGATGCTTTGTTTTTGTCGAGGCTTTTTTAAATTTTTTGTGTAATTTAACTTGTTCATTTCTCCTTTCGCAGGAAGATTTTTTTTACAGAAATAAGCAGTCGCTTTTTACTCAAAAGTTATATGTTGTATCTCTATGTCTTTTACAGTGTGTACATAATATATTGAATGTTAAATGTTTGAATATTTACACTGTAAACCCCTGCATCAACATTTTTCTACCACACGATGCACGATGTAACAAAGTTGTGCCATAGTGTTTGTTGCCATGGTTACCGCTTTGTTGCGACAGGTTTGTTTGTTTGACACTACTGTCCAGAAGAATTTGTAAGTTCGAAAGTATGAGGGTAATGAGAGTATACAGGTTAGTGTAATTCTGTATCTATCCGAAACGTAACTCTTGTCATAATCAAACTATGAAAAGAAAAAGCCATCCCGTCACTTATCAAGCCATAAATAAACAATACATTTTTGCTTACCGTGCGTTTCAAGTTTCATCGCGATTTCCTTCCAGGCCTCATCCCTGCGTACATAATTACCGTAGTTGGAGTCGTTGGTATCATAAAGGGACTTATAATTTTTAACTAGTTCTATTAATTTTGTGTTAAAATCCATCGCGATAATAATAACGATACAAAAACAAAAAGTCTACAAAATAAGAAAAGAGAAAAAGTTAGGTTAGTTAGTTGTCACTGTCACTAGTGTCACTTTCATATCTCTAAGTAGTCTGTGGCTGGCCGGTTTTAGCTCATCATGAGCTAAAGTCAATGTGAAAAAAATCAAGTAACAAAAAACTAAAACCCAACTACGACTTAAAGGTATAAACAAGACACCACAGACAGACAAATTAAAAATCCGGAGTCACACGTGTTAGGGCATAAATCGAACAGATTGCGTGTGACTCCGGATTTTTAATTTGTCTGTCTGTGGTGTCTTGTTTATACCTTTTAAGTCGTAGTTGGGTTTTAGTTTTTGTTACTTACTTGATTTTTTTTTAAATTCTTTTGGGTTGGTAATATATATATGTATATTTGAAATGTGCTCATTAAGCCCTTTCATTTGATACCCAACATGGTACGATTAAACCATATTTTTTTTTAAGTTCCTCACTTTATGTCCTCTAGAGGGCGCCATTTTTAATTTAATGTGACTTCACATAGCCTATAACCAGCGGACAATCACGACGCTTCTAACGATACCTCATTTGTCAAATTGTGATAAGTGGTTTGGAAGATAGGAGGGAACAGATGAACATACATACATACATACATACCGGTCAAAATCATAACACTCCTTTTTTCTTCGCCGTAGTCGGTATATAAGTCAATCAATGGTTAAAGTAGATGACTTTGCTTCGCTTGAGTTCTCACGTACGGTACCCGCACTGTTAGTATGTCATTTAGGGATATTTATTACCCGACTACGGCGAAGCAAAAAGGAGGGTTATGATTTTGACCGGTATGTATGTATGTATGTATGTATGTATGTATGTATGTATGTATGTATGTTCATCTGTTCCCTCTTATCTTCCAAACCACTTATCACAATTTGACAAATGAGGTATCGTTAGAAGCGTCGTGATTGTCCGCTGGTTATAGGCTATGTGAAGTCACATTAAATTAAAAATGGCGCCCTCTAGAGGACATAAAGTGAGGAACTTAAAAAAAAATATGGTTTAATCGTACCATGTTGGGTATCAAATGAAAGAGCTTAATGAGCACATTTCAAAAATATATATATTATAACCCCAAAAGAATTAAAAAAAAATCAAGTAACAAAAACTAAAACCCAACTACGACTTAAAAGGTATAAACAAGACACCACAGACAGACAAATTAAAAATCCGGAGTCACACGTGTTAGGGCATAAATCGAACAGATTACGTGTGACTCCGGATTTTTAATTTGTCTGTCTGTGGTGTCTTGTTTATACCTTTTAAGTCGTAGTTGGGTTTTAGTTTTTGTTACTTGATTTTTTAACATTATATGGCTGTGTAGAGCTTCCTGTCTGAGGGCGAATTTCACCAATTAAACTGAACGCGATCAGCTTCATTGGTGACTGAAACTCATTAGTTACGAAAACGATAGACACTAACACCTTCTTGGTTTAGTGTATTAGTTTAATACCGTACCTACACTTCTAGCTTCTTGTAAATCATTTATATCTATGACCCAGTTGGCAACCATCACCTACTCACGTACTCACACACTTCATGCTATATCATTATTCGTAGGTTGTACATAGCAAAGATACATATAAATCAGCCGATATTATAGGCTGATTACTCATCAATGACTATAATGTATAAGATAGACCCACTTCGGAATAGAAATTCCGTAGTTCCGATAGCCACATACCATATAGTACGACAGCGGTGATGATTTTTGCACAGTGTGTAATTTAGACTTCAGTTTCGTTAATTTATCATTGCAGTAACAACAGTTTGGCTGCGTGCAGCGACGTTATGTGTAGGTAAATAGTGAGCTGTGACGTCACAATGAGATCGTGCGTGATTCGTGTGATTATTGCTGTGTTTGTACCTATATTGTCACACACTCAGCCAGGATACACACGGGCGATTTTTTAATGCGACGATGTTTTATCGCACACTGGATTTTAAACTCTCAGGCTTGAGCCGAGCATTGAGAATCCAACAGAGTGCATCCGCCGCGCCAAAAAAAAACTCTCCGTGATTTTCAACTCTCCGGGCGATAAGCGATTTTTTATCGCGCACTGGATTTTCAATGCAATATTGAAAATCCAGTGCGCGATAAAAAATCGCCCGTCGGTACGACGGCTCATTGCCAGTGCTGCACTCTACGTGATGAGGACATTACGATAGCTTCCGAAAGCGAAAGTCTTCCTGATACACGGTTTGATTTGAGGATTATCTTCAGAATCTGATTATGACAATAATGACACCTACACATATTAACTTTCATACCTCCACTAGAAGTCAACATTATGCCAGGTACAGATTGAAGAAACGTAACATTTAAATGTAATAATTCGCCTAGTTGCTACGTTAAAATACATACAACACAAAGACCATTTACGGGGACTATTTACTCTTATTGGACCATTTAGACGGGGCCAATGCCCAAGACAATCCACTAAGCCAATCCAAAACAGCATCGTGTAAATAGAGTCAGGTCACTGCATTGGATTGGACTAGATTTGATTTTGGACTGGCTTAATTTTGCATTGCATGAAATTAGGACGACTAATTTGTGTTAGGTACATTTGATTTTACGTTTCACTAATGTGCACCCGGCATTAGTTACACAACATGTGACGTTGTTTACGTTGTGGTACATAAATAATATCGTTCTACTTCTTGTACCTATGTCACGGTCGCTCGTAAATCGGTAACCTGTGCATACGGTGCTATTATACTGATGTGAGTGCGTTCCACTTCAATACGCAAGCTAAAGTTGAACAACACCCAAAGGTGGCCTATTTTCTTCTTGAAATCGTCCGGGTCAAAGGAAAGTGTTAAGGATAGCAGCGGTCTATGCTCTATTTACATTTTTGAAGTGAAAACTTCTTTAGGCGCGTTGGGTGAACAAAAATCATGGAACTCGAGTCATCGTCACGCTTGTTGGGTGAACAAAAATCATGGACCTCGCGTCATCGTCACGCTTGTTGGGTGAACAAAAATCATGGACCTCGAGTCATCGTCACGCTTGTTGGGCGAACAAAAATCATGGACCTCGAGTCATCGTCACGCTTGTTGGGTGAACAAAAATCATGGAACTCGAGTCATCGTCACGCTTGTTGGGTGAACAAAAATCATGGACCTCGCGTCATCGTCACGCTTGTTGGGTGAACAAAAATCATGGACCTCGCCCATGAATGAATGTTACTTAGTTTTTTTTGTTTCACTTCTAGCAGCAGTCCCTAAGACTACCCCGCATGTTTTTTAAAAGTGAAAACCCCCTACCAAAAACCGTGAACGATTTTTGGTAGGAGAATATCATAATGGGATCGCGTCACCGACATGCTTACAATACCTATATCGGTACATTATGACGTGTTGCGTTTTACCACAATAAAAGAAACACTGTTGTTTCATTTTGGAGAGAGAGGAGAATGATGACTTCTGTCGGCAGTCCCAATGACTGCCGATATTTTTTTCTTGTACCTATAGGTATCTACTCGAAACTGTTATCATCATGATGCGTTTGGCAAGTAATCATAAAATAGTGCTGATACCTACTACTAGGTATTTGCCGCTCAATGTACAAACCTTTACACCCCATGTGTTTTTGCCTGTTCAAATAAGTTAATTAATCGGGCGTAGGATCACTCCAAAGTTGCGAACTACTTTCGAACGGACCCGTATCCACGTTGACAGACTTAGAGAGCAGGCACTCCCTACTTTGATACCTTGATTCATAAATAAACTCTTGGGATCCGCACAGACCCCACGAGACTAACAGTGTGATTATTTTGGCGCGACTAGCTAAAGGTTGCAAAAAAGTTTGTGCTCGCGAGGTCTACTGTTCGCAGAACTACTAGTAATATAAGTAAAAATCTTTTTAAAAACAAGCTTTACTAAATGAAACTCGTAAACATAGAACTTTAATATTTTCTTGTTTGATTGGGGAGTTCCTATGCCCAACTTCCGGCTCCATCATTAGATCCGCTCCATGGTATCATTTTTTCAAAATGTCTCGATAGTTGTATAAGTATGCCAAGTTTCAGCTCAATCGGATACCAGGAAGTGCATGAAAAATTGATGACAAAAGGAGTAACCGGAATCACATACGAACAGGGCAAGCTAATATAAAGCTTGTAATAATGAACGACAGCTGCCGATCTAGTCTGTAAAAATTTCACAGTGAAAGCTTTGGTGACGTGAGCTGAGATTCCATTGATACTAGCGATTGACACTGTCGACAGCTCTCTTCGCGCTCACACTTCAACTAAGTTTTCACGGTACCTATATTTCTACGGAATGGATCGACTGTTGTTACAGGTAGTAAATCCGTCCTATTCTAATGTAAACACACGCTTTAGCTAGTCTCTGTAAATAATAACCTATTTAAATCCCACCCAAATACGTTTGTTATTTACTTAGCGCGGAAACTCGTGCGAATACCTACTCAGTAAATATCGTAGATCACATCATGCTATATAAATATAAGCACCTACAATAGTAATCTATGTTTAAATTATCTGTTAGATCATTTGAATAAACTATGTAAGTAGGTACTTAAATCATTTGTGTAAACTACTTATTTAGGTACAGCTGTTACTATGTAATTTTCTCATTTTTTTTAGAGATTTATGAAGTGTTCACAGCCCTGGCAGATAAATGATTTAAAACTACTACGTTCATAAATAAACCCTTAAATGTATAACGGCAGGTTGAGTTAACTACCTACAGCATTGCTATTCTGTAACCATCTCACCGTGAAAACTTATTTGAAGTGAGCGTGGAGTGAGCTGTCATTGTCATCGATACTTTCTGATGCTAAAGGCAGTGACAGTTCACTTCACCTAAGTTTTCACGGTGAGATTTTTACAGAATAGCACAACTGTATGTACTTACCTACTTTTAAAGTACCCTCATTTTGGGCTTCGCCGCAGTCGGGTAAAATAATAAGTTTCTGTCAATTTCAGGTAGTGAGCATTCGGCGACCTTGGAGCTTATTTTTTTAGGGTTCCGTAGCTCAAAAGGAAAAACGGAACCCTTTTATCACTAGGGTCACGTCTGTCACAGCTAATTTGCTCCGAATCTAATGAACCGATAAAGTTGAAATTTGGTACATATATCAATTTCTGTGACCCAAACACGGACGTGCAACAAAAATAAATGAATTTTGAATGTGGGGTCACTTTTCAGGGGCAAATTGAAAAATAAAAATAAAAAGTTTTGCAAACTGTACCGTGTGATATATAAATGAAAGTGTTTGTTGTGAGATTAACAAATATATTTTTTTATAATTTTAAAATAAATACTTTTAAAGATATATAAAATAGATGAAAATTTTCCATTCCCCCAGTAATCTGTTCGATTTATGCCGCCCTAACACGTGTGAGTCCGGATTTTTAATTTGTCTGTGGTGTCTTGTTTATACCTTTTCAGTCGTAGTTGGGTTTTAGTTTTTATTACTTAATTTTTTTTTTCATACAGAAAATAGTTCTATAATTATAAATTACAAGAAAATCTATATGAAGTCTATGGTCTTAAAATAACATGGTAAATCTTCTAATAATGTGCGTACTAATTTACATTTGTAGTTGGAGAACATGAAAGTTTATTACCCTATAAATCATAGTAAGTAATCTGTGGTTTATCCAATCTATATCATACTACAATGTTAAGTTTGTTCTTGGGATAAATTCATCCCCACTACGGAACCCTTCATTGTGCGTGATCCGACACGCACTTGGCCGGTTTTTTTTTGTTTGAAATGTAGCGAATATTTGCAAGTGATGTCATATTTATATACGAATCGTATAGCCGCTAAAATAGTACCCAATATCTTGGCTTAGGTACAATCTAATAATACTGAAATAGATGCGTAAACGCGGGAATAACATATAGATGTAAGTACTTACGATTTTTAAAAGTAAATATAAATTCCTTAGTTAAAGACTAGCCACACTTCACGTGTTGTTTCAATGTACAAAATATATTCACACAAGTAGCACGCACTGAGATTCAATGTTGACTAAATACAATTTCAAATAGCATTCTGCTTCAAGCGGGAACTTTTTGCTATAACCTCACCGAAGTAAATGGTACGTCTGTTTGTAAAACTTGTGTTTACAGGAGTGGTATTGAAATTGGTCGGATAATAGAGAAGCGACAAAATCGACCAAAATAAATTGATGACGCAACGAGTGTGTTGCTATTCCAAGGTTGTGTTTATAACTCGTCATGACATCATGTGCTCACCGTGCACCGGGGAGCCGCCGGTAACCTTCGTTTTATCGACTGCCCTACTAAATGCTAAGTTACTTCTTCTCGATTACTTGAGATAAGTTGGCAGTTGACTCTTATCTCTAAGATGATTGGGCTTAATTGTTCAACTATCGCCTACAGTATGCCAGAGCAAGGCAGTAAGAAGTATGACTTTTATAAATACGGTGCTTTTGCATAGTATCAACTAAAGTAAAAAAATAATTAAAAATATCTAAGCTGCAAAAATTCTGCGCTGGAATGAAGGCAAATAAACTGCATTGTTTGTGCTCGACGCAGTCACGCTCACGTTATATGTATGGAACACAAAAATATATCTCTGTGGATCAATCTTCACAATTTTGAAGACTCCAGTAAAAATATTGCGAAATTGAAAATACTGGTTTTCAATTGCTCCCGGTTAGCCTGGACGCCGACCCCAAAATAGTTGGGAAAAGGCGAAGGGTTGTGAGATGTGATGATTGTGGAAACACTGAAGAAAATACAGTAAAACGTTCGAATTTATTACTGGCACTTTAATTTTGTTCCTTTGCTTATTTTAACATGTGTGCTCACCATTGACTTATAAATCTATTAGTCTTTGATGCTCACACAGCTGGCTGTCAACCAAACGTCAAAGTCATTGTGTCATTCAGTAGGTATCTCTGTGGTGTCATTACTGTCACTCTGGGTGCGTTCCTTATTACGCTGTAATCGATTTTGGCGCGATAAAACCCGTACCGTATTAGTTTGACCGCGATAACGATATCCCTTGAATCGTCATAGATGACGTCATGACATGCGCCATTTTGCGATAACGCCGACCATGCCCTACATTATTATCACTGTGAGCGCTGTCAATGTGGCTGTCAAATAGTGTCATAGTGACAGACGTGACAGTTGGATTGTTTTATTTTGAGTTGTACCAATAGTTCCAAAATTGTGAAGAAGAAGAAATTTGATGTATATATTGTAATAACCACGAAAATTCAAATGAATATAGCCGACGAGAATCACGGGCGACTGTTTTCTGTTATGCTAACATCAGAGGAATACGAGAGGGCTCAGAGAGGTAAGTGCTGAATTTTAGCCCACTTACAGTTCTGCCCACTGCTTAAACGATTATGATGGAAATGTTTTACAGCCCACAACTGCTTAGCTGTCTGTTTGCAAAAGCTATCTTACAGTTTTTAAAGTGCATACAACCACTCTTTAGCTATTGTCTTCTGATCAATCATAAATGTTTACTTAACTGGTTCTTGCTGTTTACAGATACTGAATATGTACAGCAATTGGTGAATGACTGATGCAAATATGCCTAGCTAAGAAACAGAGTCACAGCAATTGGTGAATGACTTTGATGCCAATATGCCTAGCCGAGAAACAGAGTCACTGCTGAATGAACCAAAAAACAATACGGTAAGTATTTTATATTATTATCTGGTTATGTGCAGATACTTATTAGCTGAATGTGCCTGTTGTTTTTGCATAACATCATGTTGACAACTGTTTATGTGGTTACGCATACTCCAATAATTAATCTATAACAAAAGCAAGATAAAAGTGTTCTATGGTTTTGTGTTATTAGTATGTTGACAGTTAATTCTTAAGAACTTGCTCTCAGATTCTATCAATTTAAAGTTATAAAACTATTTTCTTTACTATATTAAAAATATCCTGTTTTATTCCAGGATATGATTATCTATGTGCCAAGTTTCATTCAAATCTATTAAGCTATTATTGAAGAATTCAGTAAAAAAAATCATCGCAAACAATATTATTGCAGTGTTAGTAGGAACGGAAGTACCTTCTTAATATTATTTTTTTATTTCAGTAGATCAAGAGTCACCACCTCTATTCATTTGGAACGAGTCATGCATTTTGTGCTACTCACATTATACAGTGAGCATAGAGAACATTAAAAAAAAATGCATCTTGAGATGGTGTATGACGTCATAGCAAGAACAATGTGCAACATACACTAAATATGTTACTGGTATCCAGTGCCAGTCAAAAATAAACAGCCATTATAAAAAGATAGTGGATCACAATGCAACATCTGGAAACGATAGGGCAACATGGCCTGATACTCTGATGTAAGACTTTACTGTGCTTTTTTTGGCTGTTAACACGGAACTGATTCATTTTGCAGTTGTTGTGTAACAAGACTAACAACAACAATTAAATTGAAGTTTTTTATAGATCTTTACATGTAAGTATAGATATGATCGGCACCTGTTTAATTATTAGTAGCCCTACTTGTGATTTTTTATTTGTTTTTAAGAGTTGATCAGTACCTGTTGACTTAGTAGTATACTGTGATTGTTGATCAGTAAGTACTTACCTGTTTTAATACGTACTTAGTATAGCTCTACTTGTAAGATTTGAACAGTACCCGTTTGAATAGAAATACCTGGTAAAATCTGTGAATTTTATTAATGTTTAAATTGCACTGTATGTTTGTGCTTTTACATAATATTTACTAAAATAGATAAGGAGTTAATAATATAAGTACATAAGAATTTTGTTACTGTTGTACTGTTTGATATTTTTCTTATATTAGCATAAATAATAATAAGGAGAAGATTGTGGCTTGGAGCGCGACCAGGGTACCTGAGGTTCAGTCTGATTATACTGTGATTCTAATTGATTGTTAATAAAAATGTTTTATTACTATTATTGTTGAACATTATTTACATACCCATCCCAATACATGGCGCAATGGTAACAAGTTCCCTTCTCAAATATTTTAAATACTTAAGTACATGAATAAGAAGTATTAAAAAAAAAGAAAATCTACTTGCCAAGAATGAATTTCACATTTACTTACCTATCAGTTGCATTAATGTACCTAAATATAAAACTTATTCAAATGATAAAGGATGTTCTAAGTAAAACTACAAAATAGATTATACATTACTTAATTAGATCATTTATTGAATGTTAAGAAGTTTATTAAAATTACCTACACTGTCCTATTGGACAATGTTTGTCGCTTGCGCATCCCTTCTCTCTTTATTGAATGTTAAGAAGTTTATTAAAATTACACTGTCCTATTGGACAAAGTTTATCGCTTGCGCATCCCTTCTTCTCTCTCGTTGATGCTGTCGTTAGTATGGCGACCAGAGTCGATAGAGTCAACCAACAAACTAATATTAGAACTTCCATTTTCAAAAAATATACAATCAGTCCTTGTTTGAGGTTATGTTTATGTTTTGAAATTGAGCGAGGACTGTGAGCGCGTTCACGAGCGTTCCGAATTGATGACAGCCGTCAGCTGTCATAATTGTGATATCTAAAACGGAACGCAAGATATCGATGTGAGCGCTGTCAGCGATTATTTCCTAATTCGGAAAGCAGCCTCTCATTCAGCAGTCAATGTCAAAAAAACGTGCGTGAGGCAAACAGTGCGCCGTGCTTTTCATCAATAATTAAAACATTTCTATATTCCCAATAATGTCGAGCGAAGCACCAGAACCGGTGTTCCGCGAGTTTGGCGGTGAGGAAGACGCGGAGCCCGAGGTGACCGAGATCGAGTCCCTCTGCATGAACTGCCACGCAAACGTACGTAAACATTGCCACCTTACGTGTGGCGAACGTGTTCATAACAACATGTTTTGGTCATAAAATGCCTTTAATTCCATACTGGTTACAGTGCTGGGCATATGTAAATGCACTCTTAAAAACTAAGCATCGCTTTTTATCCTCATTGTTTGATCACCAAATTATTAATATTCTTTCATCTCAATAATCTCGCATAGGTTTGAACAGAAGCCGGTTTTATTACTAGTTATGAACACATTTTAGTAGCTTGTATTCATATTTTACAGAGTAATTTAAAAAACTGCTTATTTTATGAATTTGGATTAATTTGATTGAGTTATATTGAGGCACCATGTTGAATGTAATGTTATGAGATAGTTTATATCCTAACTAATATTATAAATTCGAAAGTGACTTTGTTTGTTTGTTACACTTTAACGCTCAAATGGCGGAACAGAATTTGGATGAAAATTGGCACAGGATAGACCAGGACCGAGATGGGTCATAGGATAGGTAGGTAATACGGGCTGGTATCCGCAACTCCACCTCAAAGCGCGTATTTTGCGTGCGGTGGGTCATAGGATACTTTTTATCCCGATATGCCTACACGATCGAGACTTACGCAGGTGAAACCGCAGGGCGCAGCTAGTAGTTTATATGAATCTACACTGATATTACAAAACACATGATTGGTCTGCCTTTTGAAAAGTAAAGTTAAGGTAATGAGTGAACTATAAGACAGCAGAGTATGTTCATTAAATGAAACAACAGATGAGTGCGAGTTCTGCTGTAACAAGCTAGATGCCAACCATTATATCAGGTTCACAATTTCATTGCATGTACACGACCACTAATAGTAATCTATGACGACCAGAATAGTTGAAATCGAAGCATCTGTCATTACCGGGCCACTCATATTTCTGTTTGTTACTGTCACATAGGTACCTAAATTCTTCAGTTGATGCGGTGCCCAAATTATTTAGTTGTGTGCCACAGACGGCACGCGTGCCATTGGTTCGCCGTCCCTGATATAGTCTATTCTATAAATAGTCCAAAATAAAGTTGCTTTTCGTGTGTTTCTGTTTGAACGCTCAGTTCATCTAAACTTGGCAATGGTTTTCACGATAATTTAGAGAATTTATTCCGCAAGGTCTATTTGCATAATACATTAGTGTACTGATGTTGGCATGACTGCGGGTGTGATATTTGTACGGTAGTGGGTAGATTGATAACTTGTTCAATAAAGCCACTTCCCCACAGGCGCGTGTTTATCGCGCGATAATAACGCAAGCGTTATTACACACTGCTGCGATGTTAACGCCGCAGTAGGAGTAGGACGCGCTTTTCGCTCCGTCCTGCGATATTCCGTTAAGTGTTCTTAGAACATTTTGTATTAGGACGCATGCGATCTTACACACATCTGCGTTATTATCGTGCGATTAAAACGCACCTTTATTGTGGAGAACACGTTAGAGAAATATCACGCGATATAAATAAACGCAGCTATGTGCAAGGAATCGGGACGCATTATCGCAATTTAAACGCGCCTGTGGTGGAGAGTCTTAAACTTAATACATTAGCGTACCGATGTTACAGGGGTGATAGACGTGCGAGCAAGTACGCGTACTTATGGCTCGGCGAGCTTACTCGCCCGTGTGTCATGCTAAGTACGCGAACTTTAAAACCGCTGAGATTCAACAATGAATTTTTGAGCAAACTTCACGTGTGTTACCGACGGCGAGCCGAGTAAGGTCGCGAGCTTAAAAACTGCGTATTTTAAGTACGCACGTCTATCCCCCACTTTAGCATGACTGCGGGTATGATATTTGTATGATAGTGGGTAGATTGATAACTTGTTCAATAAATCAGTGTGTCGCGAACCCTCCTCTTTCATTTCATTGTCGCTGCGCTGTCGACGAGTACGGGATTACTAAATACTTTTTGTGACTTCATCAGGCGTGCAGTATCGTTATTTAACATGCCAATCGGGTAGTTAAAATAGTTCAATATCAGTTCAAAACAATGGCGTGCTCTTATAGTAAAGGTTGATCAGTATATTTTACTTAACGACCGCGACGTAAAAGATAAACTGAAAGTGCCGATGTTCGTTACAATCGTAGGCGAAGCCACCAGATGCCCTAGACTAAGTGACTTTCTATCAGCGATAACGAAGATGGAAAAAGCAAAAATGTATAGGACTGACAAAAACTATCGAAAAAGCTTATGTCAATCCTGTTGAAAGTCGTTGTAGAAATACGAAACGCTTTCGAAGCGATTGTCACTTGTCTAGGCCCTCAGATGGTTGATGTGTGATCTTCGATCATGATCATAGAGGTATTGGTGAAGCTAGTTACCAATCATTTGGAACCGCAGCGATCTGAGATCGCCGAGCGCCACGTGTTCCGGCTGCGGCGACAACGGACCAGCGACCCTTGATGGAATATTTATGTAAGTCCTTCAGGCATTTACTCCTTAAAAACTTGTAATTTTCGTAAATGTAAGAAGTGTTCTACTCTTAAGGAAAATCTCAGAGATCAGTTTGTTTCCGGTTTGACAAATGACTCCATGCGTTCAAGAATATTTGCCCAAAGGAAAATAGATTATAAGAAGGCCGTAGAGTTAGCATTTGCACTGGAGGCTGCAGAGAAGCACGCGGAGGTGAGCGGCAGCGCGGGGCCGACGACCTCAGGTGCCAGCGGCGAGACAGGTGAAGACCTGCACTACACAGGCGGTGGGTGAGGAAGCGCCCGCGGCTCGAGCACTTCGGCTGGCGTGGGCGGGGCGGCTGGTCCAATCGGCGCGGCAGTCGCGGCGAGCATATCGCTGAGCGGCGCGGCTGCTGCGCCAGCATGCTGGCGTTGCAGCAAGCTGCCTCACGCCGACCGTTGTCGTTGCGTGAATTTAATTGAGACGAATGTAAACAAAGTCGTCAAGGAAGACGTCGTTTACGAAGGCAAATCTCGTGGCAAACGAGCAGATAGTCGGCAAAATTATATGAGTGGTGAGGACGATTCAGACGATATGTTTATGATTGTTGTTGGAGGTAAGGATATTAAACCGTATTTATAAACTTCATCATAGATAACATGTGTGAAATCGACACCGGTAGTCGTATTTCAGCAATCAATTATGACATTGTGTATACACGTAAATTTTCAAATAGAACGAAAAAAATTACCTTAAATCTTTCTTTGTAGATAGGGTAGGTAGATAGGGTAGGGTAGGGTAGGTGCGTCGTAGATAAGTACTTAGTGCTACCCGTGCGAAGCGGGGGCGGGCACTCGGGCAGCTACTGTATAATAAAATGCAATAAGTGTCAAATACTGATGGATTATAATCAAAATGTTACAAGTTTTTAATATTGTGTTAATTGCAGGGCAGTACGCGCATCCTGCTCACGCGCATCCCGTACTACAAGAATGTAGTGGTGATGTCGTTCTCCTGCGAGGAGTGCGGGTACCAGAACAACGAGATCCAACCCGGCGGCGCCTACGCAGAGATGGGCGTCATGTGAGTACTCCAACTTTATAACTGAACTGACAGCTGTGCTGATGGACAGTTTGTCGCGCCAGTTCCCCCCAGCTAAAGCACTAGGAAGTGGTGAAGGGCGTGGGGGGACTGTCTTATGTCATTTTGACGTTCTAAAAGTGCTGATTCTTAGCCTAGTTTGAATAAATTACTTTTGATTTTGATGTTTTGATGGAACCCTTCGGTGTGCGTGGTCCGAAACGCACTTGGCCGGTTTTATTTTGTATACAGGTCCCATATTTACAACTAGCTTCCGCCCGCGGCTTCGCCCGCGTGGTATGTCGATAAAAAGTCCCAAATTTCATTTAAATCGGTTCAGTAGTTTTAGCGTAAAAGCGCGACAGACAGACCGACTTACTTTATAATATTAGTAAGGTAAGGATTAACTTTCTGAGTTTATCTTGGATGTTACTGATATCGGTGAAGGAGAACATCGTCAGGAAAACTGGGAGCCAAGTTTACTAATTTACAAACGTGTCAGTGGTCTTACAATGATCAGTTTTTGACATACAAAATCTAAAATACAATAGACGCTGATATATTTAGTAACCTATTCCGCTTGACTATTCTTCAAGAGTCATAAAAACCCTGTATGAAATCGACACGTGTTTCACCTCTCAACGAGGCATTTTCAGGATGACGATTGACCAATTGCAAACCAGAACGCGACGTGTTACCACACCGATCGCTGGACGCAGAGAGTGAATCAATTAACTATCATACAAAATCTGTCAAAAACTCATCATTGCCAGACCATTGACACGTTTGTAAATTAGTAGACTTGGCCCCCTAGACTTCTCTATAATACATACATGCAAATCGCCAAAGCCTTCTCTGTACGATAAGACGCCTCTGTCATGCAGTGGGAGAATATAATTTTATTTATACTGACAATGAGCCTGTGGTTCCAGCTGGACGCTGAAGGTAGAGTGCGCCGAGGACCTGAACCGGCAGGTGGTGAAGAGCGACCACACCAGCGTCAAGATACCTGAGCTGGAGTTCGAGATACCCGCACAGAGCCAGAAAGGAGGTACGATACCACGCCATTACACATGCTTGTTTAGGAGTATGAGGAACAGGGTGTAAATTTCACTCATCTACCATAGAAAAGGGAGGATCCTCCGACCAGACGGGTGTTGTGTCTGGCGGGCAACTCTTGTATATATGTAATGTACATCGCACGGTGAACAACTCAAACTCAAAGCATTTATTTCAATTAAACCATTTACAGGCAGTTTTGAATTGTCAAGGAGTCGGTCAGTCAGAAATATGAAGCTAGTTGTCTAATTGCGCGATGCCAGATTTTTGTGACGTCAGGTCATTGATGCGTAGTGCGCATGTGGCGATGTAGATACCGCCACAATTGTATAGAGGGGCTCGCAAGTAGTAGGAACTAGTAGAACAAGTAGTAGGACTGTACCCTGGAACAAATAATTTTGATCGATTAAGTTACTACCGCCCCTGCTTCGCATGGATACAATGTACCGACTCTGGTGACTTACCTGGTGTCAGTCATGCCATGTATGTTCCATCTTGTAAGTTTTCATTTTCACTGCTAACATTTTGACACGCAAATGCTAGTCTTATGAAACTTATGACTACCATGAATACGATGCTCTACAAAATACAATAAACGTAGATATATTTAGTAACCTATTCCGCTTAACTATTCTTCAAGAGTCATAAAAACCCTGTAAGAAATCGACCCCAGTTTCACCTCTCAATGAGGCATCCTCAGGATGACGATTGACCAGTCGCGAACCAGAACACGACCTGTTACCACACCAAGTAAAGTTGTTTTTGCGTGCAGCGCTCGGTTGACGCAAGCGATGCCTCGTTGAGAGGTGAAGCACGTGTCGATTTCTTACAGGGTTTTTTATGACTCTTGAGGAATAGTTAAGCGGAATAGGTTACTAAATATATCTACGTCTATTGTATTTTAATTATAAGTAATGGATTTTCGCAAAGTCACGCTTGAATCAATTAACTACGATGCTCTACGGCATTCCTTGCAGAGGTGACGACAGTCGAAGGCATCCTGTCGCGCGCCATCCGCGGCCTCTCGCAGGACCAGGTGTCGCGCCGCACGGAGCACCCGTCCGAGGCCTCGCAGATCCAGGAGTTCATCGAGAAGCTGACCGCGCTGCAGAGCGGACAGGTGCCCTGGACCCTGGAGCTGACAGACGTCACCGGTGAGCCAAAACCTTTTTACTCAACTTTAAAAAAAAACAAAAAAATAACGATTCACGTGTCATTCTTTTTTCATTTGGTAGCTCGTGGCCCCATATAAATTTTATTAACTGTCCTTGGGTAGCTTTATACTCATAAATTACAGGAAAACCTATATGAAGACAGAACATGGTAAATCTCCCAATATTGTGCGTACAAACTTACATGTTCAGTTGGAATGTATGGGGAAACGTGTTTTTCAACTACATATTAATTTTATTCTTGGGATAAATTCATTCCAGCTTCGGAACCCTTCATTGTGCGAGGTCCGCCATGCAGTTGGCAAGTTTTTTTTTTGCCTGTATTATAACTATAGTCCCTCCGACAGGCAACACTTTCCTAGAGAACCCCGAGGCGCCGAGCCGCGACCCGCGCGCCTCGCGCCTTCTGTTCGAGCGCTCCGAGATACAGGACCACGCGCTCGGCATCTACGACCGCTACGAGCAGGTACGTTACACGAGTACATACCCAGTTACAGTCATCAAAAAAACTTAAAAAAAAAAAGCAACCAACTGCCAAAAAACACTGCAAAGTGAATAAAACTAAAACCCAACTAAGACAAAAAGTCAAAAACATGTAAACAACACATGACTGACAAACAAATAAAAAATCTGGAGTCACACTTGTTAGGGTATAAATCAAACAGATTACGAGTGACTCCGGATGCCTATAACCAGCGGACGATCAAGACGCTTCCAAAGATACCTCATTTGTCAAATTATGATGAGTAGTTTGGAAGTTATGAGGGAACACATGAACATACAATACATACATACATTCTGGTCAAAATCATAACCCTCCTTTTTGCTTCGCCGTAGTCAGGTAAAAATTACTTTAATTTCGGAAGTCGGTGTCTTTGGATTTGAATTTTCGGTATTTTGCCACCGACTTCCGAATCCGATCCGAATTGAAAACTCCTCCTATTAGAAGTCGGTTAAAAAATTAAAAGTTTTTATCATTAAGATTAACGTTCACTATGGGATGAAACCTGAAACAGCTGATTTTTTTTTCGCGATTTCCGATTTTGTTCCATAATTAAAGTTGATCATAATGGTGCGTACAATGACCCCTCAAGAGGATGCCCGTAAATTCAATTTCACGCTGTAGATAAATAATGATGCGAGTACACAAACCTGTGCCTGTTCTGTGCAGGCAGGCGACGACTCCGCATCCATCGAGCCGAAGGTGAACGGCATGGTGTCGCCCGCGGGGCTGGCGCGCGCCCGGCAGACCGACCACCTGCTGGGCCCGGCCGACCCCGGCGCCATGCCCTACGACCAGCTGGCCGGCGACGAGGTCATGGTGTTCAGGACCAACTGCCCCGACTGCAACTCGCCCTGCGAAACTAACATGAAGATGACAAGTCAGTATAGAACCGAGAAGTTTACTTCACTATTAAGAGCGTTTACACTAAAAGTTGGCAACGTCGCAAATAACTATCAAATATTTACCTGTTTTTATTAATTTGGCAATATTACTGTATGGAAATATGAAATATGGCTAGACAACTTACTAAAATATTGATTATGAATTGCAATTATAAAACTGAATTTAAGTTAAGAAAAACAAGCATTATAATCTGTAGAATTTTGGTATTACAAGCGGGGAACAAACCATATGGTGTAACTTTTGTTTTAAGTTATGCGTTTTTGCAGGCGGGTTTTTTGTTTTTTAAATAATTTGTTTTTAATTTGTTGATTTAATATTTCATAATATATACAGTATGTTAACTAATAAAGGGCGTTCCCGTTAACCCGCAATAGTATAGCGTCCATAATTGCTAAAAAAAAACAACTCAATTTTTTATTAAAAATAAATGATTTATATTGTCAAATAATTCGTAAAACTATTAAATTGATACGTAAAAGAAACACTGTACACGCACACATACACGATAACATACTGTAGAGCGACATTTCATATTTCCGTACAGTTCTATTAACAAATTAACCAAAACAGCTGCAGCAATTATTCAAGTATTTGACAGCTATTTGCGACGTTGCCAACTTTCAAAAAGTGCAGCCTTCATTCGGGGAAATACAAACAAAAACATCTGTTCACAGTTGAAAACAACTCGTATCTGCGGTCGCGGTGTTTTACATGTAATAAGTCACTCATTTTCTTCTGCTTATGCGTTACATGAATAGCGACCGCTATCACGGGTGTAAAAAGACGCTTATCGAAGCCCGTCGTAGTGACATTGTTTTTTGTTCTGGATCACACCTGGGAACCTTCTGGTTACGGAGATATTGAAGGTCAAAGTTACAACTTTTTCAGACGTTTTTAAGTTTCAAACGATATAACTTAATTGTAAATACCCTCTCGAACCCTGACCCGTTGTATGCACCCATAAACACAATGTTTTGCGCGCGTCACGTTACGCACTAATACCGTAGAAAGCGATTTTTAACCGACTTCTTCAAAAAGGAAGAGGTTCTCAATTCGTCTGTATGGTTTTTTTTTTTTGTATGTATGTTTTTCGATTACTCCGCCAATTATTAATCGATTTCGATGATTCTTTTTTTGTTTGGTAGGTCATGCTTCAGAGGTGGTCCCATATAAATTGTATTAATTATGCTTGCGTAGTTTTTGAGTTAGCTTCAATAATTACGTATTTTTCCCACTTTGCTTTGTAGACGATATAATTATTTCACTCCGTCACTGTTATTTACATACAGATAACGGTATAAGAATTTGTGTGAGGTAGGTACCACAACTAAAAAGTGAAAAATAAAAACTTTTTACAAAAAAAAAACAACCGACTTCAAAAAACAAACACAAAAAAAGTGAAAAATAACTTTAATTTCGGAAGTCGGTGGCTAAAAACGAAAATTGAAAAGCAGACACCGACTTCCGAAATTAAAGTTATTTTTCACTTTTTTTGTGTTTGTTTTTTGAAGTCGGTTGTTTTTTTTTTGTAAATAGTTTTTATTCACACTAAAAATAAAAGTCGTTTCCCTGCAATTATTTTTTCGCAATATTTCTTAATTTGATGTACAGAATGCGTCGTTGACGGCTATGTGATGGGTCTTTTTACACCCTGTATATATTCCCCCATGCCTAGAGCGTTTTTAAGATTCAATACTAGTACAGGCAACCGCACATCTGTGAATACAATTTGACATAGACAGCGCGTTCATGTCTGTGGCGGCATCTACATCGCAACATGCGAACTACACATCACACTGACGTCATGCAAAATCCTGCATCGCGCAAGCAGAGTTTACAATTGTCGGGCAGTTGCCCGCCAGACACAACACCCGTCTGGTCGGAGGGTCCTCCCTTTTCTATGGGGGATGAGTGAACTTTACACCCTGTTCCTCATACCTCTATAAACAAAACAAGTTAGACAATGTGATAATTACTTGTTTATTTCCTCTTTATGTCGTAGTAGTAAGGATGATTTTCGTAGAGCAAGTGTTACCGCTGATGTGCGGTTGAATATTGTGTAAAGTTCGGAGAGCCGGTGTTCAGACCACAATACAAAAGTAATATTGGCATACAAAATAGCTTGTTGACTGTACAGATTAACTGGAAAAGGTATGCGCTTCGGTAATCTTCGTTTTTCCGAATTAGCACGAACGTTGCGCCGCAGAGTAACCTGTCACAGAGGCAAAGCTTTTATGTTTAGCACTGGTGCACTTTGTAGTCGTGCCTATCATTAATTGCGCGTTTGTA
This sequence comes from Lithophane socia, assembly GCA_947522985.1. NCBI lineage: Eukaryota > Metazoa > Arthropoda > Insecta > Lepidoptera > Noctuidae > Lithophane > Lithophane socia. The sequence goes on along the minus strand of OX383281.1, from coordinate 262,708 downwards.
TGAAGTTTTCTCTCTGTTGGGCTACCTACTCACGGTCTCAAATCGTCATCTGTCTCTCAAAAGTTTATGGAATTGCATAGAGTTGTTAATCTACAATTTTGTAATCATAATAATACAAAACAGGCAATTAATTCCATGGTTATAACAGCTCTATATTAGATCATTATCACGCGTTCGTATTTCCGAAGATAGACGATGATTCCCGACGAGCATACTTATCTTGGGGTATGTGTATATTCATGAATCGTAGTTAACAACCATACTGTTTACATAAGTTATAGAGTTCCGTTGCTGACGCGTACATATACAGGGTGTAAGGGACAGCCCTCCGCACATTAACAGGGCGCATTCAGATCCTTATTTTGAATCATATTCCATCGGAGATTTGCTCAGGAAAGTTTTCATTTGTTTATCGTTTTTTCAGTTACTATTCCTTTATATCAATGTAAAATTACATTCTCTGTACGCAGCCACGGTAACAATACATTGCGCGTGAGGTATTAATACAAATCAGGTTTATTTGATTCCCATAAAGTTCCTGAAATAATTTCATGTACCGATCGTGTTGGTATGATATGCTGAATTCATCCCATCAGTCTGCGGAGGGCTGTCCCTTACACCCTGTATACATAGCCATGCAGCTGCTGCGCTTGCACTAAATGGGCAGATTGTAGTATGGTGCGACGCGTACTGTACTGTGTGTGTTGTCTGCAGACATCCCGCACTTCAAGGAGGTCGTCATCATGAGCACCACGTGCGAGTTCTGCGGACACCGCACCAACGAGGTAACATAGCATTACGCAACACTACATTATTAGGATACTAGCTTCCGCCCGCGGCTTCGCCCGCGTGGTATGTCGATAAAAAGTAGCCTATGTCCTTCCCCGATGCCATTTATCTCCTTGACAAATTTTATCGAAATCCGTTCAGTGGTTTAGGCGTGAAAAGGTAACATATAGACAGACAGACAGACAGAGAGACAGATAGACCGAGAGACAGATAGACAGACAGACAGAGAGAAGGACAGACGGACAAACAGACAGAGAGACAGACAGCCAGAGATACAGACGGACAGAGAGACAGACAGACAGAGTGACAGAGAGACAGACAGACGGACAAACAGACAGACAGCCAGAGATACAGACGGACAGAGAGACATAGACAGAGAGACAGACAGACAGAGTGACAGAGAGACAGACAGCCAGAGATACAGACGGACAGAGAGACAGACAGACAGAGAGACATAGACAGAGAGACAGAGTGACAGAGAGACAGACAGAGAGGCAGATAGACAGATAGACAGACAGACTAGAGAGATAGACAGACAGACAGACAGAGAGACAGACAGCCAGAGATACAGACGGACAGAGAGACAGACAGACAGAGAGACATAGACAGAGAGACAGACAGACAGAGTGACAGAGAGACACACAGACGGACAAACAGACAGAGAGACAGACAGCCAGAGATACAGACGGACAGAGAGACAGACAGACAGAGAGACATAGACAGAGAGACAGACAGACAGAGTGACAGAGAGACAGACAGAGAGGTAGATAGACAGAAAGACAGACAGACTAGAGAGATAGACAGACAGACAGACAGAGAGACAGACAGACCGAGAGACAGACTGACAGAGACACAGACAGAGAGACAGACAGATAGACACACAGACAGAGACAGAGTTACTTTTGAATTTATAGTAATAGTATGGATAGTCTCTTCTAAAATTAGCTGATGGAAGTGTAAACAAACTGCGTTCAGGTTAAATTCTTCCGCGGTCACTCATGTAAAGGAAATGGGAAATAACCTTATCATCTATTGTGAAATTAAGAGGCTCTTTTATGGATCAAACGACTTTTATTCAACAAAACTGACAAAATACATTTTATAATCAACTGACAGATTCCAAACAACATTTAGTTTTCATAATAGGTATACAACCTCCATCATCATCCCCCGACTACGTGTGTGACATACGTTCAGAAGGGTTCCTCCAGTGTGTGATGTGCAGGTGAAGTCGGGCGGCGGCATCGAGGACAAGGGCGTGCGCTTCGAGCTGCGCATCGCCAGCAAAGACGACTTCTCACGAGACGTGCTCAAGGTATGTTGCACTCATGTTCCGTCAGTCTAGCTAACTAGCTCGCGAGACTCCGGAGACGTGGTGGGAGTCGATATCGAAACACGATACATCAAAAAAAATTAATATAAGTAAACATAAAAAAAAAAATGAAAGTACCAAACTCAGACCAACAAAAAAGGAAAGACAGATCACGCCGTACGTCAAAAGTGAAGCCACCTTTTTATCTATGTGTGTGTAAAAAGGGTTGTCAGTTGTTAAAGTTTTTCCCTATAACTTGGGGAATAATATTTTGGGTAGGCTAATATTGTACGAGTAAGATATTGTTGAGTATGGTATTGTACCTCAATTTTTAGGAAGAATTCTAATACAAAAACATTTTTTTTTACATTGCAATTTAATTAAAAAAACAAATTAAGTACAAAGTGCATTTATGAGATCACCTTTTATGCAAGAATTGCTTGTGTTAGGAGACTCCGCTCTTTCACTTAGAATTATCCATTAATTTTCAATTGAGTGTTAAAAAAATATATATATATGTGTATAAATAGGTTAGTAAATTAGCTACTATCCATTTATTTTTATTTTCAGTATTACATGGAAATCTAAAATATTAAATGCATAAAAAAACAGACATATAATTACTCGAAGTAAAAAATATCGAATGGGGAAATTTGAAATCATATTATGGCAACCCTCGCTCTTTAAATGTCACTGTTTTCGTTCGTTCATTCGTTCAGGTTTTTTGTTCCAAATAACCTAAAATTCATAGTTATCTAAATTAAAAAACGATGTTATTTTAAGTACTTACAAGTGAAAAGTGATTCCGTGAGACTTTTTCTGTGATTTAGTATTGTTTTTACACGTTTTCACTACACAGGAAGGCATAATTTATATTTGTTTTGGTGATGTTAGCTAGACGACGACTCGTGACGTACTAGGAGCGATGAGCTTGGTTTTAGTGTAGGTGTGTGCGTGAGCCTGTGTGTTTACTTGCAGGAGCTTGGTTTTGTGGCTTCACTTTGGATGTACGGCGTGATCTGTCTTTCCTTTTTTGTTGGTCTGAGGTACCAAATAAAACTTACGTAAACATAGAACTTTAATATTTTCATAAAATATCTCATCATGGGTATCGTTTTCATAGTTTTCGTGTAAGTACCTAATAACAAAACTATGTAACTGCTAGCGCCATCTATTTCACTCTGTAGACATTACGAGTATGTGACAATAAAAGTCAGTCTATTATAAAACTAGAAAATGTCTTTTATTAGGTTTTGGGCTCAGACACTATAATTATAAAATTTAATAGACGAAGCGAGCTAAAGCCGATAGTGAGGTCAAAATGTAAATTCAAGATGGCGCCTGCGAAATTTTTAAAAATATTTCCTCATGGGTATCGTTTTCATAGTTTTCGAGGGTGCTAAAGCCGATCGGGTGCTAAAGCCGGTCAAAATGTAAATCTAAGATGGTGGCGGCGATCATTTTAAAATTTTTCGTCCACACGTACAGTCTATCTAACTCGATAAGATGGAGGGAGCTTAGCTTACGAGATCGAGGGGAGTTGTGTGCAAGGTGTATAAATCAAGATGGCGGCACTAGTTCCCATTTTGACCACGGCCTAAAAGATCCTCGTACAACATTAGCTTTATGAACATAGAATCTAACCATAACCAACATTTCCAGTCAGAAACATGCAGCATGGAGATACCTGAGCTGGACCTGGAAGTGGGAGGCCGGGCTCTAGGGGGGCGCTTCACAACGGCCGAGGGTCTCATCAGCGCCACGGCGGCGCAACTACGCGACTGCCCCGGCGCCATCGGCGACGCGCCCGGCGTCAACCGGTACCGACTCGACAAGTAAGTAGGAGGCAGAGCTTAACGCGGGCGCTTCACGACGGCCGAGGGTCTCACCAGCGCTGAAATATAAAAGCTTCAAGTTTGAGTCATTTATGAATGGTCCCCGATTTTAGTCGTCCCATTCACAGAAATGATCAAATTCGCAAACGGTTCTACAATCACTCGCCGTCCGAGACCAAACCTTCGAGCCATATAAACTGACGTTAAGCGTTAAGCCCAAGGCTAAGTTGATTATTTTGTAAAACACTCAAATTCGAAAATTAAACATTATCTTATTCGGTTACGAAAATACGTTACGCAGTTAGATAGTCGGGCAGAACAGACCAATACGCAACTCGCCCACTCACAATGAATGCTCCCAGTCACCACTACACATTATAAAATACAATAGACGTAGATATATTTAGTAACCTATTCCGCTTAACTATTCCTCAAGAGTCATAAAAAATCCTGTAAGAAATCGACACGTGTTTCACCTCTTAACGAGGTATCCTCAGGATGACGATTGACTAGTCGCGAACCGGAACACGACTTGTTGCCACACCGAGCGCTGGATGCAGAGTTTCTCCGCGAGGAATACTTAAGCGGAATAGATTACTAAATATATCTACGCCTATTGTATTTTATAATGGACTAACTGATGCCCGCGGCTTCACCCACGTGGATGTCGGTTATTATATACTAAAACCTTCCTCGAGAACCACTCTATCCATTGGTGAAAACAGCATGAAAATCGGTGCAGTCGTTTTTGAGTTTATCGCGAACAGACAGACAGACAGACGCGGCGGAGGACTTTATCTATACTAATATTATAAAGCTGAAGAGTTTGTTTGTTTGTTTGAACACGCAAATCTCAGGCACTACTTGTTGGAACTGAAAAAATCTTTTTGTGTTGGATAGCCCATTTATCGAGGAAGGTTATAGGCTATATAACATCACGCTATGACCAATAGGAGCGGAGCATAAATGAAAAATGTTGCAAAAACGGGAAAATATATTCCTTTTTGAGAGCTTCCGTTGCGTGCCCTGCGTAAACGGTTTAAGTGACGCAAATATCATGTATGATGGAATTGTTAGTTCTAAAAAAAAGTCCGCGACAGCATATGTCTATCTTTTAAGATTGACTCACTATAACCATTTTTATGGTAATCAAAAAAAAATATAGTAATAAAAACTAAAACCCAACTACGACTTAAAAGGTATAAACAAGACACCACAGACAGACAAATTAAAAATCCGGAGTCACACGTGTTAGGGCGGGCATAAATCGAACAGAGTACGTGTGACTCCGGATTGTTAATTTGTCTGTCTGTGGTGTCTTGTTTATACCTTTTAAGTCGTAGTTGGGTTTTAGTTTTTATTACTATATTTTTTTTAAATTCTTTTGGGGTTATAATATATATATATTTGAAATGTGCTCATTAAGGCCTTTCATTTGATACCCAACATGGTACGATTAAACCATATTTTTTTTTAAGTTCCTCACTTTATGTCCTCTAGAGGGCGCCATTTTTAATTTAATGTGACTTCACATAGCCTATAACCAGCGGACAATCACGACGCTTCTAACGATACCTCATTTGTCAAATTGTGATAAGTGGTTTGGAAGATAGAAGGGAACAGATGAACATACATACATACATACATACATACATACATACATACATACATACATACATACATACTGGTCAAAATCATAACCCTCCTTTTTCTTCGCCGTAGTCGGGTAATTAGTTCGAAATTCATGCATTATTTGCGAAGGAGTTTTATCAACATAATATTAATTCTTATTCAAATAAATACATCAAGGGTATTTACGTAGCAGTAAAATACTTTTTAATTCATTCGAATCGGACATTTAATTTCGAAGTTATCACGAGTATAACAATGCAATACGCGAACTGTTCGACGCCGGCGCCGCGACGTTCCCTACTCTAGAGAGGAGAGGATGGGCACACGGGTAGAACTGGAATAGGAAATAGGATACGTTTTTATCCCTATATTCCCACGGGATCAAGACCAACGCGGGTGAAACCGCGGGGCACAGCTAGTTTTATAATATGTAGTGATGTCTGCAGGGTCATGCCTGAATCAATTAACTAATCATTCTATTCAGCAGTCGCACCTTGTACTTCTGTTTGTTGTCATTACTAGTCTGGTATGTGACACGTGTCAATATTCCAGCTTCGTGAGTCGCGTGGAGGAGGTGCTGCGCGGCGAGCGCGCCGTCACCGTGATCCTGGACGACCCCGCCGGGAACTCCTACGTGCAGAGCCTCGCTGACGATCCCAACGCGCCCGACGACGGTAACACTAATATGATTTCATTAATTTTAAAATCAATACCTTTAAAGATATTTAAGAAAATAGACGGAAAAATTCCCATTCCCCCCCCCAGCCTTATCTCCGAAACTACTGAGCCTACAATTTTGAATATTACTGAATGTTGCAGGTCTGAAGGTGACGCGCTACGAGCGCACGTTCGAGCAGAACGAAGAGTTGGGCATCAACGACATGAGGACGGAGAACTACCACCCCGCGTCTGACACTGCGCCCGCGTCTGACCCCGCTCCTCCGCAATCATAGTCTGACACACACACACACATAGTATAAGGATACAGATGTAGCTCGGATGCGATCTCAGATGTCGAAGAACATAATTTTGTAAAAAACTTTTTGATGTAAAAATTGTTAATTTTATTGGTATAACCTACAATAAATTGTACAGACCTATTTTGAAATCCGTTCTGAAATCAAAAGGCCTATCTAAAACGTTCCTGATGTTTGATCTTAAGCTACGGTTGCCTGGCAGAGCGGTGGGCGCCACATACCGGCCGCAGTGACGGCTGTCATGAACATGATGGCGGCGGGGTTTGTCTCTACGGTGACAAACAACGCTCTCTAGGTGCCACCAACTTACTGTTATAAATAACCTTTCAGTGACGTCATTCGCCGTTCAATTGCAGGCGCTATGTGGCGGCCACCGCTCTTCTAGCAAACCGTTATTTTAGTTACATTGATAAGTACAACGAGTTGTCACTGTGTTCAGTGTTCTGCGACTCGGCCACTGATGCGACATGCCATGTATATAATTGAACCTCCAATAATCATTTTGACCTCTTAACACTAATACTGCGATCACCAATTAGCATCATTGGGGCTCCGTTTAAGAAAATATATATAAACTAGCTGCGCCCCGCGGTTTCACCCGCGTAAGTCTCGATCCCGTGGGAATATCGGGATAAAAAGTATCCTATGTGTTAATCCAGGTTATAAATTATCCGTTTGCCAAATTTTATCAAAATCCATTCAGTAGTTTTTACGTGAAAGAGTAACAAACATCCATCATAATATTAGTAAGGATGTTGCGGACCGTTTGGTAGACGGAACCAAGTTTTAGTATTATTCCTGCGAAAAGTAGACCGCGCGAGCACAAAGTGTTTTGAAACAATTAATATAAGTACCAGTCAAGTTATTTAAAACGGGATTTTACCATGTATTATGTTTTTAAAAACATGGTAAATATCCCGTTTTAAATAACTTCAGTTGTGAAACTAACCATGTCAGTTTAAAATCCTATAATCAATAAAACTACCGAACTTAAAAAAAAAAACAATTGTGACTGTACGTTACTAAAAATCATAAGCAAAACGATAAAAATATTAAAGCCTATTCAGATATAAGCGATATCGCTGTCGCGCTCGGTAGCGATAAACTGACTAACCAGAAGGCGGACCCAGTATCGCTACCAAGTGCGACAGCTATATCGGTTACTAGCTGCCGCCAGCGGCTTCGCCCGCGTGTAATCTTTATAAATTATAGCCTATGTTACTCGGGGTGAATGTAGCTTTCTAATGGTGAAAGAATTTTTGAAATCGGCGCAGTAGTTTTTGAGTTTATTCATTACAAACATACACACAAAAATACAAATCTTTCCTCTTTATAATATTATTGTAGATATCTGAATAAGCCTAAACAGAAATAAACTAACCTACCTCGTTTAGTTTAACTAGCTTCTGCCCGCGGCTTCGCCCGCGTGGTTGTCGGAAATTATCCAAGGGAAATGTGCTACCGGGATAAAAGGTATCCTATGTCCTAACCTATAAACCCAGGCCCATCCATATACTTATCATCCAAATCCATACAGCCGTTAAAGCGCGAAAAGGCAACTGACAGATAATAAATGTAAATAATCTTCTTTTTAACCGAGTTCGTCAAAAAGGAAGAGGTTCTCAATTCGTCTGAATGTTTTTTGGAACAAAGTTCTTTAACGCTGCTCGCTCTTTAAAGAAAGAGAGTGATTGTGGGAGTACTGTGGTTGTCAACTTACAACAGGGATAAAACAGCTGCCGATTAGGGAATTCAAGTTTAGAACAAAATGGCCACCTTAGACTAATGACATGGCAGCATGGAATTAGTATGTTCTATACATGGAATTTGTATGAATTAAATTGATGGTGGCAGCTATTCGAATTGTTTTTGGAATTAAGATATTCTCTTTCTTTCTCTTTAAATTAGAAGAAGACAGCCGCAATTGAAAATCTAAAATTTCCAAGACGGCAGCTGCGAAAATTTTCATTTTTTTTTGTCGTGGGTGTCGTTTTCAGGCTTTTCGAGAGAGCTAAAGCCAGGCGCGGTCCGAGGGGAGGGTCCTAGGGGTCATGACCCCCCCCCAAAATCATTCAAGCTGTCGAGACACTGAATTATTTACATGCTTTACTAACTAAAAACTGTAGGTACTTGAGCCACAGCTTTTAACGTGCTTTCTACATTGTTCTCACATGTATAATTTCAACATAAATGATGTAACCAATATTTTGTAACAATATTTTGATTTAAAAGAGTGTCCGTGGAGTTTCTTGCCCGTTCTTCTCCATAGGAACCTACTACGCTTTGGAATGGGCAACTAGCTTCATATTTCTGACTGACCGACTCCTTGACAATTCAAAAGTGCCTGTAAATGGTTTAATTGAAATAAATGCTTTGAGTTTGAGTTGAGTTTGACAGTGACCCCGTAAAGCCAATAGTGAGGTCAAAATGTAAATCCAACACGCCATCTTGGCAGCGAAGACTTTTTTCATAAATGAGGAGTTTCTATGTTCGACTTTTTTAAAATTTTATGTCCATTCATCGATATTTTCGTCAATTGCGGGCCGCATTTGAAAATTCTTTTTTCGTTTGGTATAGGAAGCTTGCGCGGTGGTCCCGTATTTGTTAAGTTTTTGAGTGAGCTTAAATAATACGTATTTTCCCACTTGGTCTAAACGGATGATGTTCCTGTCACTTTTATTAACATCTAAAAACTTTTTATAAAGAAGTCGGTTGCTTTTTTTTCACTTTGTAGCGTTTTTTTTTTTTAATGGGTTCTTTTTTCTCTCTATGTAGTGTTTTCATTTTGTTAACAGTTTTTTTCGGGACTGGTGAAGGACAGTCCGTTTAAATCATCTCTCGTAACCCAACCATCCTGTGAGAAGTCCCTTCGAACGAAAGAGATGTAGATAGCGCATACCACCCCGCATTGACCAGAGGAAGTAATTCCGATGGTCCAGGGGTATGGTGAGCCTGGAGACCTTGGTCAAAACATCAGACTAAGGTGCGCGAACACATTAGTCGAGCTGTCTATATCCAGGATATTTTTATTTTTTGTAAAAAGTTTGTTTTTCACTTTGTAGCGTTTTTTTTTTTCTCTTTTTAGTGTTTCTTTTTTGTTTTATTTTATAAACAGTTTTTTAAGTTGGCGTTTTAGTTGTAGTTTGGTTTTAGTGTTTCTAACTTTTATTTTTATTATTTTAGGGTTATAATATTTAAATGTTACTTTTGAAATGTGCGTCTTCGGACCCCAAATCGAGCATATCGTAAGGCTGTTTTTTTTTGTAATTATTAGTTTTTTCACTTTGTAGCGTTTTTTTTTAGTAAGTTTTTTTCACTTCGTAGTGTTTCTTTTTTGTTTTCTTTTGTAAACAGTTTTTAAGTTGGTGTTTTTGTTGTAGTTTGGTTTTAGTGTTTCTAACTTTTATTTTTATAATGTTGTAGGGTTATAATATTTTTTTTATTTTTATTTGCTTCTCGGACCCCAAATCGAGCAGTTCGTTAGGCTGGGGCGTACGAGAGCTGTCGGTGTACCGGTGGTGGGGCCAGCCACTCTACCTGTATGGTCGAACCTTCGGCCTCCCACAGGAGCCGCAGGCGTCCCTGACAAACTCCGCGGCTGCTGCACAGTTTTTGTACCTAAGACGGAGACTCCTGCAGGTCCTGGGGAGTACCGGCCGATTTCTATCGCGTCGGTGCCCCTCAGGCACATGCACTCCGTTTTGGCGAAGAGGCTTGAAGCATGCTGCCCTCCCGATGCACGACAGCGCAGATTTATCTGCGCCGACGGCACACTCGAGAACTCGGCTGTGCTGGACGCTGTGCTGGGAGATTGCAGGAAGAAGCTGCGTGAATGCCATGTAGCGGTGCTGGATTTTGCCAAGGCGTTTAATACGGTGTCGTATGCGGCACTGGTCAATCTGCTGAGGAAAAGAGGCCTGTCTGAGGGGTTCTGCAGTTACGTTGCGAGGTTGTATGCCACTTCCGAGTGTCTTGGTCGTGAATGGAACCCGCAGCGATCCAGCAAGAGTCAGTCAGGGAGTTCGCCAGGGAGACCCATTGTCCCCGTTGCTTTTCAACATGGCAATGAACGTGATACTGGCAGCCCTACCATAGGAAGTCTGCTATAGGCTGGAGGGCGAGAGTGTTTCAGCTCCGGCCTATGCCGACGACCTAGTCCTGCTTGCAGGCTCGAAGGTAGGAATGCAGTCGTCCATTGACTGTCCTGTCACACGGGTAAGATGATGGGCCTTTTTGTTAGCCATGCGAAAAGCGCTGTGCTTTCGATGGTGCCCGATGGGAAGCGCAAGAAGTCACACTGCCTACCTGATCGTACCTTCAAGGTAGGATCACGTTGGCTGGGACAAGTGTCTTGCGTCGAACGTTGGCGCTATCTGGGACTGGACTATAAGGCATCTGGATACGTGATTACAGTATGGACAGTCATTAGAGCATGATGTAAAAGAAGCCTTGACTAACATCACAAAGGCTCCCCTTAAGCCGCAGCAGCTGCTCGAAATTGTAAGAGTACATCTGATCCCGAGGTTCCTGCATGGGTTCGTGTTAGGAATATCTCGGACGATCGCCTCAGAATGCTCGATGTCCAGATCCGGAGGGCAGTGCGGACCTGGCTTCGGTTACCAAAGGATGTACCTGTTGGGTACTTCCACGCAGCTACTACGGACGGTGGCTTAGCGATCCCGTCGCTGAGGACTTGTGTGCCGGATTTCATTCGTAAGAGATTTGCCCGCATAGACTCGTCGCGATGGCCAGTGGCTAAAGCCGCCGCCAGAACCGAAAGGATCCGAAGGAAGCTGCAGTGGACCGACTAGCAGCTCCGAAAATTCACCGCCGAAAACCCCAACTCAGGCGAGCGGACGACCGCAATGTACTGGCGTGAAGCCCTCCACACTACCGTGGACGGACTCGAGTTGCGGGAGAGACCACGGGTTCCTGCGTCCACAACGTAGATGCGGGAGCGCAGCGTACAGTATACTGCGCCGGTATACTGCAGTACACTATACTGCTGTATACCGGCGCAGGATTGGTGTGGAGTCGGAGTTGAACTGCCGTGCAGGTTGCAAAGTCAGGGAGACGACGGCACACCATCCAACAGTGTCACAGAATGCACAGCGGCCGTATTGAACGCCACAATTTCGTGTCAGTCGTTGTCAGCTCTGACATGACGGAAAAGGGGTGGACGGTTGTGAAGGAACCGAGGATCAGGACCGCGTTGGCCTCAGATAGCCCGACCTCATCGCCTCCAGTAATGGGGTGGGAGTAATTGTAGACGCGCAAGTAGTTTCGGGTCGGCGGCCGCTTGATGAGCTTCATCGTGAGAAGCGTAATAAATACGGTAATCAGTTAATCACGGTGAACTTGTTGAGAGGGTTGCGGACATACTGGGATTGCCTTGTAAAGAGAGCGTCCACTCGACCTCCTGCACCATTTCTTGGAGGGGTATGGAGCCTGGCTTCTTATAGGGAGCTGAAGAGGTTCGTCGGGCTCGATGAGGGAGTGCTGGCCGGTATCTCGTCTTTGGCCCTGAGAGGCTCGCATATGAACTGGACAAGGTTCAATAACATGACTACCCGAATCGACTGAGTCGGGGAGCGAGTGGCCGGATTCCTGTGGTCTTGGGCCGCCGCCGGGCCCAGGGCTCGAAGCTCCCACCAATGGTAACATGCCCATTAGTTATTCGACTATCTTCGGCCTCGCCCAACACCTCGCTGGCGAATTATCGACAGTTTGGTGACGGTAGGGGGATGTGGGAGTCCTGTCACAACATAACTGCACAACTACAACTGTACAAGCAGTGGAACTATTTAAGTTAAGGGTGCTACAATATCGTATTGGGTCTAGCCTGTAAGGATATTTGTATGTTTGGAGTGAATAAATAAATAAATAACTGTTGAGCTAAAATAGCCAAATGCCTTGTCATCTAATTAGTGCGCGCATGAATGGATTAACGAGATTCCATTGTCCCTACCCTATCTACACTTCGTCGTCGGCTTTCGTTGAGAGCGGGCGTGCGGACGTGTATTTTTCAATCTTTTTTGTTATTGGTCGGCTCAGTTTATCGGTCCCTTCCTGCTCTGGCCCGCGGTCATCTTGGATTTAGAGTGAGCGCGAGTAACGTTTTGGCGGAGCCCCTATCCAAGTGACAAGTGACAGTGACATTTACCCCCCCCCTGTCACAAGTGACTGTGGTGACATTTACCCCCCCATGTTTCTCCAGGTGTGCGCGATAGTGACGTTAGCGATAGCGTGTCCTGTTGTGCGACAGTGACGTTTATGGCCCCTGCCTGTCAAAGTGACAGTGAGGTTTATGCGCGATAGTCGCGTTAGTTTTTGTGACAGTGACACTTAGAGTGACAGATTGTTTGTGACGTTTGTCCTGGACCAATATTTTTTCGGGACTTAAAAAAAACTTTGTTGACGCGTCGCCGGTGTGCGCGTGCAGCTATCAGTGCCTGGGTACCGGTTGGTGGCATCGGTGGGGACTTTTTCGGTATTGATCAAACATTTTTGGGACTTAGAAAAAATAGTGTTGAATAGTGTTGTTTTTTTTTCATGTAATTTTGCGTTGTGTTGTTTGCCCTGCCTGTGCTAAATAAATGTATTTTCTTTCTTTTCTTTCTTTCTTTCTTTAACTGTTTGTGCATTAAACTTTAAGTAAAATTTCGACTATGACAACCGTGCGTGCTAATCTGCGAACGGAATGGCGGACGACGAAGAGGCCTCGCGCCTCTCGCTGAAGCTGGTGGAGGACGAAATCGCGCGCAAGTCTGAGGAGCTTTGGGTGCTGGCGGAGATGCGCCTGGAGAGCGGTTTCACCCCTAGGGCTACCCTGTCAGGTTTAGTACCCCGCCCACGGCCATGAAAGTAGTGAACCTGGCATCTCTACCAGCACGTGCAAGCGAGAAGCGCAACCTGACCTCTCCGGAGGAAGTACAGGAGGTGGCAAAGTGAGTGCAAAGGGGCGCTGACGTGCCGCCAATAGGTGGCCTATTGTTACCGTCGAGGCCGGCAAACACGCCCCCTCCCCCCCCAACCGGAGAAGGAGTAGGAGTTGGTGATGGAGGGGTCGGAGTCGGAGAAGGTGTACTGCGCCAGGGAGCTAGAGAGTGTTGACCCGCCGTCTACGGCACCTGTGGAGTCCATGGCGGGGCTAGCGACGGCGGCTACGCGTGGCATAATGGAGGTGGTGCGCTCCAAAACCAGCAAACTAAACAAGGACGAGATAGCGAGCATTTGGGTGCACACAGAGCGGCTATCGGCGGTGGTGGACCACCTCACCCTGCGCCTGGCAGCAGCGGAGAGTCGGGCGAGTGTGGCTGAGCGCGTATTGGCGGAAGGGCGTGGCGAGGCGCAGCATACTGTGGTGGCAGCACAAATGCCAAAGGCGTCGTACGCCTCGGTGCTGCGACTGCCGCGGCACTTGGAGCCTGTGGCCATAATGAATACACCGGGCCCAACCATGGTGTTTACCCGACGGTGGATAATGGGGCGATCAAGACGGCAGATGATACGAAGGCCGAGCTGAAGAAAGCCGTCGACCCGGCAAAGCTGGGTCCAGGTATCCAAGGTGCCCAAGTGGGTAACGCCGGAGTATTGGTGCAGACAACCACCGACGCGGACTTATCGACTTTCTTCCCGGACGTGGCGGCGCGGTTCAGGTCATACTGGATCGTGCCAGACCACCAGCTGTCCCAGATTCTCACAGGACATGGGTGTTTCAGGAAAAGACTGTGCGATATGAAGTTATGTGAGGTGAGTGTATGCTATTGCGGCATGGATGAGGAAGACCTGCACTATGTGCTGTAGGTCTGCCCCCTGTATGAGGAAGCAATGTGCACGTTGATGGATGGGATCAGCCGCGTGGAGGTCGATCCGATCTACTACGGCGATCTCGTGAGTTCACCGGGGAACTTTGACCGGCTCAAGGAGTTTGCGCACGCGTGGCATGCCGCTCGGAGACGGCTGGAGCGAGAGGAGGACTCTCCCAATTGGGAGAGTGAAGCAAGGACACACATGGCTATAACTTGTAAGGGTCAAGAAGCGCCTGCGGACTGCTAAGATCGCCAAGGGCGCTATGTCCGCAGCCGCCCCACGATTCGGCCCGTATAACGTTTACGTTGGTAGGGCCATGGGAAGGTTGGAGGGAGTGTCCCTTACACTGTCCCGATACTTCGTCGTCCAACAACCACCAACGGCCCAAGACACAAGAAAGTCGCTGCTCACTGCGGTGCACCCCGGGCAGCTGGGGCTACAAATAGCGGGCGTCCGTAAGGTGGGAAACGCGGGAGTCGTCGTCCAGACAACATCAGCTGCGGCAGCGGACGCCCGGAAGAGGGCAGTCCCAGCTACCATCAGGGCTGCGGAGCCAACGGAGCGCTAACCCCTGATCGCACTGATGGGGGTGGACAAGTCAATCACACTGGTGGACCTGCTCCAGGAAATGATGGAGCAGGAGGAGTGGTCGCTTGAGAGGCTGGCTAAGGAGCTGCGCCTATTATATAAAAGAAACCGGCACAACAATAGGATAAGAGGACTCACGGTGTCACAGTGGACAGTACAGAGTAGCCCCGATGGGGGTCTTCGGAAAATCTTCCAAATCGAGCAACTTGCAAGGCTGGGGCAGACGAGAGTTGTCGGTGCACCTGTTTTGAGGCTAGCCCCTCCTTCACAAAGGTTTATAGGGTCAATTCCTTTCGATAATACAGAGACGTATGGTCGAACCTCCGGCCTACCACAGGAGCCAGAGGCGTCTACCCTTAACTTAAACCTTTAAGTTCGGCCGCTCGATCCTCGCCTCAGTCGGGGCGGGGGGAATGTGAGTGGGCAAGTGAGCTGTCCTGGGTGTTGTAGGTCATTCCGCACCAAGACGGGGTTGGGCGTGCACAGGCGGCGCGCTCACCCGGTAACGGAAAACGCCGCAGGAAAAAAGTTTTTTTTCTCTTTGTAGTGTTTCTTTTTTGGTTTTCTTCTGTAAACAGTTTTTGTAACAGTTGGCGTTTTTGTTGTAGTTTGGTTTTAGTTTTTCTAACTTTTATTTTTATTATTTTAGGGTTATAATATTGAAATGTTACTTTTGAAATGTGCGTCTTCGGACCCCAAATCGAGCATATCGTAAGGCTGTTTTTTTTTTGTAAAAAGTTTTTTTTTCACTTTGTTGCGTTTTTTATTTAATAAGTAATTTTTCTCTTTGTAGTGTTTCTTTTTTGTTTTCTTTCGTAAACAGTTTTTTAAGTTGGCGTTTATGTTGTAGTTTGGTTTTAGTGTTTCTAACTTTTATTTTTCTTATTTTAGGGTTATAATATTTAAATGTTAATTTTTGAAATGTGCGTCTTCGGACCCCAAATCGAGCATATCGCAAGGCGGTTTTTTTTTGTAAAAAGTTTTTTTTCACTTTGTAGCGTTTTTTTATGGATAAGTTTTTTATCACTTCGTAGTGTTTTTTTTTTTTGTAAACAGGTTTACGCAATACACGGGGGCGCAGGACTGGTGTGGAGTCGGTGTTGGACTGCCGTGCAGGTTGCATGGTCATGGAAACGACCATGTCAGTGTCATCTTGGTTGACGTTGTCGGTGGCCCTGCCAGTGTCACTCTTGGGTGACAGCTGTCAGGTTCGATTGTCATTGTCACTCCGGGGTGGCACCTGTCATTGTCATCGGGTGGTGTCAGTGACAGCCGTCAGTGTCATTTTGGGTTTGACGTCTGCCACTGTCATCTGTCAGTGTCGGTCTGGTGACGGCGGCGTTAGTGTTGCCAGTAATATAGTAGAAAATTTTAGCATTTGTGGTAGAAACTTTTAAGCCCTACCGCAACTTAATTCTATTATTTAAATAGTAGTATCTCGGGTAGTAGTAGGATGTCGGAAGTCGATGATGGAGACGGGTTCCGGCACGCGATAGACGCGGAGCTGTCCAGACGTAAGGAGGAGTTGCGCTGCCTTGAGGAACTGCGGGAGGTGATCGGTTTCGTGCCTAGAAGGTCTCTAATGACCTTCCGCGCTTCTGCAGCGCTTCGCAGATGTTTGCGGAGGCCCGTGTTGACGATTTTCATGCCATAATGAGAAAGCGGGCGGCGTCAATAATGGGTAGGATGCGCGGAAGCTCCAACAACATCCTCAAAACATTGGGCGACAAGGTGGACAGCCCCTTTATTAGGCACTGGATGCAGAGGCACGTGCCAACATGTGTTGAGCCACGTAGTTATTAGTAGTCGGTTAGGTTAGTTTGTAAGTTTTTTCACTAACATAGTTTCTAAGTCTCTGTTACTAATACTATATGGATTGTATGTTTTTTATGTGTGATCCGCAATAAATGAATTATATATATATATATAATGAGGACCCCGCCGACCAGCTTTAGCGCGCCCGTGGAGGCCATTCCTACCATCAGGGAGGACTGTTGGCCGCCGGGCAATGTACTGTCAAAAAAGAGACCACTTACCTCCCCTCAGCAGTCACAGGGGCCGACAAGGAACAGGGAGGGTGCTAGGGTGGAGGCTGTGCCGCCCATCAGCGGCATTATGACTGCACCTTGCGGGCCGGTCAGCACTGACTCTCCACAGGTGGGCCATATATATAGGGAGCTGAAGAGGTTCGTCGGGCTCGATGAGGGAGTGCTGGCCGGTATCTCGTCTTTGGCCCTGAGAGGCTCGCATATGAACTGGACAAGGTTCAATAACATGACTACCCGAATCGACTGAGTCGGGGAGCGAGTGGCCGGATTCCTGTGGTCTTGGGCCGCCGCCGGGCCCAGGGCTCGAAGCTCCCACCAATGGTAACATGCCCATTAGTTATTCGACTATCTTCGGCCTCGCCCAACACCTCGCTGGCGAATTATCGACAGTTTGGTGACGGTAGGGGGATGTGGGAGTCCTGTCACAACATAACTGCACAACTACAACTGTACAAGCAGTGGAACTATTTAAGTTAAGGGTGCTACAATATCGTATTGGGTCTAGCCTGTAAGGATATTTGTATGTTTGGAGTGAATAAATAAATAAATAACTGTTGAGCTAAAATAGCCAAATGCCTTGTCATCTAATTAGTGCGCGCATGAATGGATTAACGAGATTCCATTGTCCCTACCCTATCTACACTTCGTCGTCGGCTTTCGTTGAGAGCGGGCGTGCGGACGTGTATTTTTCAATCTTTTTTGTTATTGGTCGGCTCAGTTTATCGGTCCCTTCCTGCTCTGGCCCGCGGTCATCTTGGATTTAGAGTGAGCGCGAGTAACGTTTTGGCGGAGCCCCTATCCAAGTGACAAGTGACAGTGACATTTACCCCCCCCCTGTCACAAGTGACTGTGGTGACATTTACCCCCCCATGTTTCTCCAGGTGTGCGCGATAGTGACGTTAGCGATAGCGTGTCCTGTTGTGCGACAGTGACGTTTATGGCCCCTGCCTGTCAAAGTGACAGTGAGGTTTATGCGCGATAGTCGCGTTAGTTTTTGTGACAGTGACACTTAGAGTGACAGATTGTTTGTGACGTTTGTCCTGGACCAATATTTTTTCGGGACTTAAAAAAAACTTTGTTGACGCGTCGCCGGTGTGCGCGTGCAGCTATCAGTGCCTGGGTACCGGTTGGTGGCATCGGTGGGGACTTTTTCGGTATTGATCAAACATTTTTGGGACTTAGAAAAAATAGTGTTGAATAGTGTTGTTTTTTTTTCATGTAATTTTGCGTTGTGTTGTTTGCCCTGCCTGTGCTAAATAAATGTATTTTCTTTCTTTTCTTTCTTTCTTTCTTTAACTGTTTGTGCATTAAACTTTAAGTAAAATTTCGACTATGACAACCGTGCGTGCTAATCTGCGAACGGAATGGCGGACGACGAAGAGGCCTCGCGCCTCTCGCTGAAGCTGGTGGAGGACGAAATCGCGCGCAAGTCTGAGGAGCTTTGGGTGCTGGCGGAGATGCGCCTGGAGAGCGGTTTCACCCCTAGGGCTACCCTGTCAGGTTTAGTACCCCGCCCACGGCCATGAAAGTAGTGAACCTGGCATCTCTACCAGCACGTGCAAGCGAGAAGCGCAACCTGACCTCTCCGGAGGAAGTACAGGAGGTGGCAAAGTGAGTGCAAAGGGGCGCTGACGTGCCGCCAATAGGTGGCCTATTGTTACCGTCGAGGCCGGCAAACACGCCCCCTCCCCCCCCAACCGGAGAAGGAGTAGGAGTTGGTGATGGAGGGGTCGGAGTCGGAGAAGGTGTACTGCGCCAGGGAGCTAGAGAGTGTTGACCCGCCGTCTACGGCACCTGTGGAGTCCATGGCGGGGCTAGCGACGGCGGCTACGCGTGGCATAATGGAGGTGGTGCGCTCCAAAACCAGCAAACTAAACAAGGACGAGATAGCGAGCATTTGGGTGCACACAGAGCGGCTATCGGCGGTGGTGGACCACCTCACCCTGCGCCTGGCAGCAGCGGAGAGTCGGGCGAGTGTGGCTGAGCGCGTATTGGCGGAAGGGCGTGGCGAGGCGCAGCATACTGTGGTGGCAGCACAAATGCCAAAGGCGTCGTACGCCTCGGTGCTGCGACTGCCGCGGCACTTGGAGCCTGTGGCCATAATGAATACACCGGGCCCAACCATGGTGTTTACCCGACGGTGGATAATGGGGCGATCAAGACGGCAGATGATACGAAGGCCGAGCTGAAGAAAGCCGTCGACCCGGCAAAGCTGGGTCCAGGTATCCAAGGTGCCCAAGTGGGTAACGCCGGAGTATTGGTGCAGACAACCACCGACGCGGACTTATCGACTTTCTTCCCGGACGTGGCGGCGCGGTTCAGGTCATACTGGATCGTGCCAGACCACCAGCTGTCCCAGATTCTCACAGGACATGGGTGTTTCAGGAAAAGACTGTGCGATATGAAGTTATGTGAGGTGAGTGTATGCTATTGCGGCATGGATGAGGAAGACCTGCACTATGTGCTGTAGGTCTGCCCCCTGTATGAGGAAGCAATGTGCACGTTGATGGATGGGATCAGCCGCGTGGAGGTCGATCCGATCTACTACGGCGATCTCGTGAGTTCACCGGGGAACTTTGACCGGCTCAAGGAGTTTGCGCACGCGTGGCATGCCGCTCGGAGACGGCTGGAGCGAGAGGAGGACTCTCCCAATTGGGAGAGTGAAGCAAGGACACACATGGCTATAACTTGTAAGGGTCAAGAAGCGCCTGCGGACTGCTAAGATCGCCAAGGGCGCTATGTCCGCAGCCGCCCCACGATTCGGCCCGTATAACGTTTACGTTGGTAGGGCCATGGGAAGGTTGGAGGGAGTGTCCCTTACACTGTCCCGATACTTCGTCGTCCAACAACCACCAACGGCCCAAGACACAAGAAAGTCGCTGCTCACTGCGGTGCACCCCGGGCAGCTGGGGCTACAAATAGCGGGCGTCCGTAAGGTGGGAAACGCGGGAGTCGTCGTCCAGACAACATCAGCTGCGGCAGCGGACGCCCGGAAGAGGGCAGTCCCAGCTACCATCAGGGCTGCGGAGCCAACGGAGCGCTAACCCCTGATCGCACTGATGGGGGTGGACAAGTCAATCACACTGGTGGACCTGCTCCAGGAAATGATGGAGCAGGAGGAGTGGTCGCTTGAGAGGCTGGCTAAGGAGCTGCGCCTATTATATAAAAGAAACCGGCACAACAATAGGATAAGAGGACTCACGGTGTCACAGTGGACAGTACAGAGTAGCCCCGATGGGGGTCTTCGGAAAATCTTCCAAATCGAGCAACTTGCAAGGCTGGGGCAGACGAGAGTTGTCGGTGCACCTGTTTTGAGGCTAGCCCCTCCTTCACAAAGGTTTATAGGGTCAATTCCTTTCGATAATACAGAGACGTATGGTCGAACCTCCGGCCTACCACAGGAGCCAGAGGCGTCTACCCTTAACTTAAACCTTTAAGTTCGGCCGCTCGATCCTCGCCTCAGTCGGGGCGGGGGGAATGTGAGTGGGCAAGTGAGCTGTCCTGGGTGTTGTAGGTCATTCCGCACCAAGACGGGGTTGGGCGTGCACAGGCGGCGCGCTCACCCGGTAACGGAAAACGCCGCAGGAAAAAAGTTTTTTTTCTCTTTGTAGTGTTTCTTTTTTGGTTTTCTTCTGTAAACAGTTTTTGTAACAGTTGGCGTTTTTGTTGTAGTTTGGTTTTAGTTTTTCTAACTTTTATTTTTATTATTTTAGGGTTATAATATTGAAATGTTACTTTTGAAATGTGCGTCTTCGGACCCCAAATCGAGCATATCGTAAGGCTGTTTTTTTTTTGTAAAAAGTTTTTTTTTCACTTTGTTGCGTTTTTTATTTAATAAGTAATTTTTCTCTTTGTAGTGTTTCTTTTTTGTTTTCTTTCGTAAACAGTTTTTTAAGTTGGCGTTTATGTTGTAGTTTGGTTTTAGTGTTTCTAACTTTTATTTTTCTTATTTTAGGGTTATAATATTTAAATGTTAATTTTTGAAATGTGCGTCTTCGGACCCCAAATCGAGCATATCGCAAGGCGGTTTTTTTTTGTAAAAAGTTTTTTTTCACTTTGTAGCGTTTTTTTATGGATAAGTTTTTTATCACTTCGTAGTGTTTTTTTTTTTTGTAAACAGGTTTACGCAATACACGGGGGCGCAGGACTGGTGTGGAGTCGGTGTTGGACTGCCGTGCAGGTTGCATGGTCATGGAAACGACCATGTCAGTGTCATCTTGGTTGACGTTGTCGGTGGCCCTGCCAGTGTCACTCTTGGGTGACAGCTGTCAGGTTCGATTGTCATTGTCACTCCGGGGTGGCACCTGTCATTGTCATCGGGTGGTGTCAGTGACAGCCGTCAGTGTCATTTTGGGTTTGACGTCTGCCACTGTCATCTGTCAGTGTCGGTCTGGTGACGGCGGCGTTAGTGTTGCCAGTAATATAGTAGAAAATTTTAGCATTTGTGGTAGAAACTTTTAAGCCCTACCGCAACTTAATTCTATTATTTAAATAGTAGTATCTCGGGTAGTAGTAGGATGTCGGAAGTCGATGATGGAGACGGGTTCCGGCACGCGATAGACGCGGAGCTGTCCAGACGTAAGGAGGAGTTGCGCTGCCTTGAGGAACTGCGGGAGGTGATCGGTTTCGTGCCTAGAAGGTCTCTAATGACCTTCCGCGCTTCTGCAGCGCTTCGCAGATGTTTGCGGAGGCCCGTGTTGACGATTTTCATGCCATAATGAGAAAGCGGGCGGCGTCAATAATGGGTAGGATGCGCGGAAGCTCCAACAACATCCTCAAAACATTGGGCGACAAGGTGGACAGCCCCTTTATTAGGCACTGGATGCAGAGGCACGTGCCAACATGTGTTGAGCCACGTAGTTATTAGTAGTCGGTTAGGTTAGTTTGTAAGTTTTTTCACTAACATAGTTTCTAAGTCTCTGTTACTAATACTATATGGATTGTATGTTTTTTATGTGTGATCCGCAATAAATGAATTATATATATATATATAATGAGGACCCCGCCGACCAGCTTTAGCGCGCCCGTGGAGGCCATTCCTACCATCAGGGAGGACTGTTGGCCGCCGGGCAATGTACTGTCAAAAAAGAGACCACTTACCTCCCCTCAGCAGTCACAGGGGCCGACAAGGAACAGGGAGGGTGCTAGGGTGGAGGCTGTGCCGCCCATCAGCGGCATTATGACTGCACCTTGCGGGCCGGTCAGCACTGACTCTCCACAGGTGGGCCATCCGCCAGAGGCCTCCAGCACCCCGGAGAAGCAGGGGTTGGCGGCAAGAACTACCACAGACATGATCGACCAAGTGTACACGGCGGTTAAGGGGATCAGCGGTGTGGCCAATGCCACCAACAAATTAAACATGACGGACAAGGGTCTGATATCCGGCTATAGCCAGTACATCCTGGCGGTGGTGGCAGCTGTAAATCTGCGTCTGGCAGAGGTGGAGCACCAAGTGACGGCAATGAAGCTCAAGGTGGCTTCGATCGAGCTGCGGCAGGCCAGCGCGGCCTCGGCAACGGCGACAGATGGGCCTGGTGTTATGGGACGCGCGCCGGTTGGACTGAAGGAGAGGACGGACTACGCATCCGTCCTCAAGCTGCCTAGTGGTAAGGCCAGCATGGCGGTGGAGCAGCGCGGGCCAGCCGTGCTGTTCTACCCGAACTCGGAGGCGAGAAAATCGTCCGACGCCACGCTAAAGGACCTCAGGGAGAAGGTCCAGCCAGGACAGAGCGGCATCCAAGTGCAGGGAAGTGGGAAATGCGGGCGTCGTTGTGCAGACGGCGTCGACAGCGGTAGCCCAGAAGCTGAAAGAGGCTGCACCTTCCACACTAAGGACTGTCGACCCCAAGTCCCGGAGACTACTTGTGGCCCTCCGGAATCTGAGTGGGAATCCGGTGGCAGAGGAGATTCTGGAAGACCTACACTGGGTCAACCTCGCGGAGGACGCGGAATGGCTGGTAAATAAGTTCCGGAAGGAGGTGAGCTTTGCCTTCACTACTACAATTGTCTACGAGGTATCGGCTGCACTACGCGAGAAACTCCTAGGATTGGGCAGGGTGTATGTGGGGTGGGATTCAGTAGACGTGTGTGATTACGTCCGCGTCACGTGCTGCGGAAAATGTCAACAATACGGGCATCCAGAGAAGCACTGTAGGGCACAGGCCATGACTTGCGGGAGATGTGGGGACAGTGGCCATAAGGCTGAAGAGTGCCAGTCGGACACAGAGTGCTGCGCAACGTGCAGGCGCTTTAAGAAGCCGGAGGCGAATTCGCATAAGACAGCATCAATCAACTGCCCAGCGCGTGTATATGCTGAGAGACAAGCAGTTAACATGACCAGCTATGTCTAGCCGGCCGATGATAAAAGTGGGGCAGCTCAACCTACAGGGCTCGGCTTGCGCTACGATGGAGCTGCCAGCCATAGCCAGGACGCTTCGTTTGGACCTGGCCCTCGTCCAGGAGCAGTATTATGATTCCAGGACCATCCAGTGCGGGCCAAAGTCAAAGGCGGGTATATTGGTGCTTAATGCTGATATCGCGATCACTTTCCTGGGACACCTGAGCAACGACCATTGCGCGGTGGCTCATCTACGCTGCACGACCTTGAAGGTGGACTTCTACGTAGTGTCCTGCTACTGCCAATACAGCACCGACATTTCCGTCCACCTACAGCATTTGACTAGGGTCTTGGACCAACTAACAGGGCATCACGTGCTGGTGGCTATGGATAGCAATGCTCACTCGCGACTTGGCACTGTGATCGGAGACAGTATGTGGGGAGGGGCCCGGATACTGAATATAGGAAGAGTCAGATGGAAGGCCTGATACTGGGGAGAGGACTCGTCGTCCACAATGTGGAGGGCCAACCGCCCACTTTCCACGGCCCAAATGGCCAATCAAACGTGGACCTCACGTTGACCGCAGGAGGACTAACAGTGTCAAAGTGGACAGTACATGAGGGAGTGAGCATCAGTGACCACCAGCTCATCACCTTTGAAGTTGATACGGGCACTGCGCGGACAGCGGGACAGGGTGAGGAATTGGCCACCATAACGGTATCCTTCCGCGAAAAGGGAGTGGATTACGAGCGTTTTCGCAGTGTGCTCCACGCCAGGATGGGTAGGCTTCAGACGTGGAAGCCGGCACAGATAATCTGCTCCCAGTACTCGGAGATCCTTACTGCCGCGGCCGATGATTCCCTCGGCAAGCGAGGACGGAAGGATGCTGGGGGGTACGAGTGGTGGTCCCCGGACCTAGATAGGAGCAGGAAGAAGGTTTATACCGCGCGGCGTGCCTGGCAGCATGCAAGGAAGATTAATTTGTCCCGATATTCCTACGGGATCAGGCGATACTGCGGGTGTAACCGCGGAGCGCAGCTAGTCATTAATAAATAAACTGCAACAACATGTCTGCCTATTTAAAGTAAACCTCGAATAACATGAAACAATTCAGTATACATTTTATATTATCTTTATTGACTAGGTCGACGAAGGCCCGCTTGGCGGTGCTCCTATTAGTGTTTAGTACTACCTGTTATGTAAATAACAGTGACGGAGTCAAATAAAATATCATCTATAGGTATAGACTAAGTGGGAAAAAAAAAGAATTCTCAAAATCGGTCCATCCAGTCGAAAGTCCTGAGGCAAAAAATATTAAAAAAAAAAAAATACAGGCGAATTGATAACGTCCTCCTTTTTTTGAAGTCGGTTCAAAATTTTTGCCAAGCTCGCTTCGCTCGCTTCTGCATTCTAGGTTATCTAATTAAAATATCTGCTGGCGCCCACGGTAAATATTTTAGCAACCAGCACCGGCCAACAAATCGGCGCCCGGCGCCGGTAGCAGAGCGCTCCTTAAATTTTGAGAAACTCAGTGGGGATTTCTGGACGTTATTTTTTTCAGATTGCAGTTTTTCCCCGTAAGGGGGATTATCAGGGGGGAACTCAAGATTTTTTTTTTTTAGAGTTCAGTTTTCCCCCTCAGTGACACTTTCAGGGGGGATCTGTGGAATAAGTATATTTTCGATTCCAGTTTTCCCCCCTAGGGGGGATTATCAGGGGGGAATTTCACACTTTTTTTTATAGATTCCACTTTTCCCCCTAAGGGGGATTTTCAGGGGGGATTTGTGGAATAAGCCGGATCGGTCTATTATTACTGACAGGACTATTGTTGCCAATAAACCTGATATCGTAGTGATAGACCGATTGGCGCGCCGCGCAATGATAGTCGATGTTACCATCCCACATGACGTGAACCTTGTGAAAGCTGAGAAAGAGAAACAAATAAAATATGTCGACTTAGCACACGAGGTTGTCGACATGTGGAATGTGAGTTCGGCTATCATTGTGCCGATTGTCGTAACGGCCAATGGCCTGATAGCCGAAAGCCTCGACCAACATCTCTCGAGGCTCTCGTTAGGCGGTTGGATCAAGGGCCTGATTCAGAAGGCAGTACTCCTTGATACGGCTCGCATTGTGAGGAGGTTCCTGTCTCTGCAGCCCTAACCACCGGTAGCTTGGACCCTGCTCAAGACACCGGCGGTCATCTATTTTTTACCCGACTACGGCGAAGAAAAAAGGAGGGTTATGATTTTGACCGGTATGTATGTATGTATGTATGTATGTATGTATGTATGTATGTATGTATGTATGTATGTTCATCTGTTCCCTCCTATCTTCCAAACCACTTATCACAATTTGACAAATGAGGTATCGTTAGAAGCGTCGTGATTGTCCGCTGGTTATAGGCTATGTGAAGTCACATTAAATTAAAAATGGCGCCCTCTAGAGGACATAAAGTGAGGAACTTAAAAAAAATATGGTTTAATCGTACCATGTTGGGTATCAAATGAAAGGGCTTAATGAGCACATTTCAAAAATATATATATTATAACCGCAAAAGAATTAAAAAAAAAATCAAGTAACAAAAACTAAAACCCAACTACGACTTAAAAGGTATAAACAAGACACCACAGACAGACAAATTACAAATCCGGAGTCACACGTAATCTGTTCGATTGATGCCCTAACACGTGTGACTCCGGATTTTTAATTTGTCTGTCTGTGGTGTCTTGTTTATACCTTTTAAGTCGTAGTTGGGTTTTAGTTTTTGTTACTTGATTTTTTTATATTTTTAAATGTTTTTTTTTTATATTTTATTTGAATTTAAGAAATATTTAAAAATGTAATTAGTTAAGAAAATAAATAAATAAACGAAAATAATAATGATAATAATTTAAATGTAATTCTATGAGTTTAACTGAATGTAATGTAATATTTATTTGTGTGCTAAATAATTTACTGTTTTAGGTCTGCTCGGGCGTGGAGTCATGTTTTGTTTTGTAGCGCGCCCCAGAATGAGGAGAGGCGACCGAGAGATGGGACGGTAATATCACACGTAGGGAACGGAGTTTAAAATAGCACACTCGGGTAGTAAGCTGCTTATGCGGTGATACAGGAGCCAGAGTGTGTCTCCAAATCGGTGTCCGTATGCCGCAAGGCGGGAAGGGCCGTGTGAGGAGGGAGGCGGGATTATTGTCCCTTACAGCTTCGACTTCGTGACTTCGTCGTCGGCTCTTGTAGAGTGCGGACGTGCGGACGGTTGTTTTCGTATCTTTTTTGTAATTGGTTTAGCCAATTTATCGGTCCCTCCTGCTCTATCTTGGGCAAGTCTCCATAAGTGCCCGCGGCTATCTTGGATTTAGAGCAAGTGCGAGCGAGTTGTGGGCGGAGTCGCTATCCCAGTGACAGTGACAGTGCCCCCCCGCAACAGGTGACAGTTACATTGGCGAGAGTGACGTTTTTTTTTTGTGCGATAGTGACGTTTGAGTGGGTGTGACGGGTAACTGTCAAAGTCAGTTTGACATTCGTGCGCGTGTGTGACAGTAACGCTTCTTTGTGCGATAGTGACGTTTGATTATATGGATTAGTGACAGTGACACTCGGTCATTTTGGTTTTTCGTGTTTTTCCGGATTTCCCGGATTTTCCGGATTTTCGGATTTCCCGGAGTTGCCCGACCGGCAGGACCACTACCACCCAGGTTTGAGGGAGTGACTTTTCAGATCTTCCTGGATTCCCGGATTCCCGGATTTGCCGGATCTCTCCAGGATTTCCCGGGCCCCAGGCGCGATTCTTGTGGTTTTCGGGAATAGTGTTTTTTTATTTTTTTATTTTAGACTTAGAAAATTTGTTGGCGCGCGGCCGGTGGGCGCGAGTATCTACAAGTGCCGGCGCAGTAATCGATACCATCGGTGGGGAAAAAGTTAGGTATTTGGTAAACCATTAAATTAGAAAAATTCGAGCCAAAAAGTACTGACTGTTTGTGTATTAAATTTTAATTTGACTTTTAAACTGTGATTGTCCGGGTGTGAAATGGCGGACGACGAGGAGGCTTCGCGCCTCTCGTTGATGCTGCTGGAGGGGGAAATGGCGCGCAAGGAGGAGGAACTCCGGGTGCTGGAAGAGATGCGGTTGGAGAGTGCGTTCTCCCCCCGGGCAACGTTGTCGTGCACCCCGCCGCAGGGGTTCAGCACTCCGACGGCGATGGAAGTGGTCAACGTGCCATCCCCACCGGTGCGAGCGACAGAGAAACGGAATCTTACCTCACCCGAGGAGGTGCAGGAGGTGGTGCGGCGTCGCCTGGCAACTGCGGCTAAGCGCGGTTTTCGGAGCGCCGAAGTGCCGCCAATAGGTGGCCTACTAGCGACGAGGCAGGCAAATGCGCCCCCTCCCCCCCAGCCGGAGAAGGAGAAGGAGAAGAAGGAGGCAGTCTTGGAAGAGTCCAGCGCGATTGAGAGTGTGGACCCGCTGTCCACAGCACCGGTAGAGTCCCTGGCGGGGCTAGCGACGGCGGCCACGCGTGGCATCATGGAGGCGGTGCGCTCCAAAACGAGCAAATTAAACAAGGACGAAATAGCGAGCATTGGGGCGCATACGGAGCGGCTGTCGGCGGTGGTGGTCCACCTCACCCTGCGCCTGGCAGCGGCGGAGAGCCGTGCAGGTGCAGCGGAGCGCATAATGGCGGAACGGGCGCGGCGCTGTGCAGCAAACTGCGCACGCTACACATGCACCAAAGGCGGTGTCTTACGCCTCGGCGCTGCCCATCAAAAACATGCCGGGCCCAACCATGGCGTTTTACCCGGCGGTGGATAATGGTGCTATAAAAACGGCGGACGATACGAAGGCAGAGTTGAAAAAGGCTGTGGACCCGGCGAAGTTGTGGGTCCAGGTATCAAAGGTGCGGAAGGTGGGGAACGCTGGAGTCATAGTACAGACGACCACGGACGCGGCGGCGTCCAGGCTTCGGGCGGCAGTACCGGCGACGCTTCGGGTGGCGGACCCTAGGATGCGGCAGCCACTAGTGTGCCTAAATAGGCTTGAAGGGGACCCGTCGTTCAAGGAAATACTGGAGTCACTGCACGAGCAGAATTATCGGGACGACCCTAACTGGCCGCTAGAGCGCCTGCAAAAGGAAGCAACAGGCGCATTTAAGAGGAACCGGTCACAGGGCGCGTTCAAATCAGTGGCAGCCGTGTTCTCGTGCTCGGCGGCCCTACGTGCATCTCTACTGGAAAAGGGGAGAGTTTACGTAGGCTGGGAAGCGATTGAGGTGACCGACCACATTGACATCACCTGCTGCAACAAGTGCCAGCAATACGGCCACCCGGAGCGTCTGTGTAGATCATCGGAGACCACGTGCGGCCGCTGTGGCGAAACGGGCCACCGCGGGCAGGAATGCAAGGCAGAGGAGACCAGCTGTGCTACTTGCAAGCGCCTTGGGAAAAAGGGGGCGGCGGGACACAGAACCGCCTCCAGGGACTGCCCGGCGAGGCTGCATGCGGAGCAGCGGAGTGTGGCCATGACCAACTATGGCCAGTAGAAGTGTGCTGACCATTGGGCAGCTGAACCTCGCCGGGTCGGCACTTGCGACGAGAGAACTCCCCGTGGTGTGTAGCCAGCTGAAAATCGACGTCGTGCTCCTCCAGGAGCAGAACGCGCAGGCCGACAACATCATACAGCAAGGACCTTCTTCCAAGGCCATGTTTTCCCGGGTTGTTCTGTGGCCAGAGTGGGCACTCTGGCCACTAGAGCGCTTGAGGAAGGAGGCGACTGGCGCCTTCAAGAAGAGTCGGTCACGGGGCGCAGCCAGGGCTATGTCGGCCATCTTTGAGTGCTCGGCAGCACTAAGGGAGTCTCTCCTGGAAAAAAGGTGGGTCTGCATAGGCTGGGAGATAGTAGAGGTGACGGATTACATTGACGTCACCTGCTGCACCATATGCCAGCAGTATGGTCACCCTGAGCGCTTATGTCGGGCAGCTGAGATCACGTGCGGACGCAGAAGAAGGGGGCGGTGGAGGACCGCCTCCAGGGACTGCCCGGCGAGACAGCATGCCGAACAGTGGAGCGTGGCCATGACTCAATATGGCCAGTGTCTACTGGCCAAATTCTATACTGTCGAGCGTCTGCTCGACGACATTTGGGCAGCTCAACCTCGCCGGGTCGGCGCTGGCGACCAAGGAACTCCCCGCGGTGTGCTGCCAACTAAAAATTGACGTCGTACTCCTCCAGGAGCAGTATGCGCAGGCCGACATCAACATCCTGCAGCATGGCCCGTCCGCTAAGGCGGGCATCTACCTACATCGACAAAGTACGGCCTGCGCGGTGCTACAGCACCTATGCCGCAGCCATGTCCGCAGCCGCCCCACGATTCGGCCCGTATAACGTTTACGTTGGTAGGGCCATGGGAAAGTTGGAGGGAGTGTCCCTATGTCCCTGGCTTCGTCGTCGGCGCTTGTGGAGTGCAGACGTGCGGACGGTGTTTTTTTTTGTTCTTTTTTGTGATCGGTCGACGCGAATAATCCCCTCTCGTACTATCTTTAGTCTCGGTCTATATATCGTCGCGGCCATATTGGATTTCGAGTGAGAGGCAAGCAGAGTGGGCGTGACTCGTAGGCGTAGCCCCTGCCTGTCATACAGTGTGTGACAGTGACGGTCCCCCCCTGCGAGTGAGTGACAGTGACATTAGCGACAGTGACGTTTTCGCGCGATAGTGACGTTTTTAATCGGTGACAGTGACACTAGCAGCAGTGGCGTTTTTTTGTATTAGTTGTGACAGTGACACGTGTGACAGTGACATCTGATTGTGTTTTTGGGACACTTAAAGTGTCAGTTAGTGGCTGGGACGTCTGCGCGGGAGTTTTCGGGTTTTTCCGGGTTTTCCCGGGCTGCGTACGTGCTTTCCCGTGTTCTTAATTTTTCCAGGACTTAGAAAAATTTGTTGGCGCGTGGTCGGTGGGCGCGGACAACTAACAGTGCCTGCGTGACGGTCGATACCATCGGTGGGGATATTTGTTAGGTATTTCCAAAACGTTTCTGGGACTAAGAAAAATCAGTGATTTTACCATAGACGGTTCGTATAAATAAGTTCGCGCAAGGGGCTAGTGATGGCAGACGAGGACAAGCGGAACGCCGCCAGCGCGCACTGCTGGAGGCCACCATGCGAGAAAAACAAGAAGAGATGGCGGCGTTGGACGAGATACTCTCGGATGGGTTTACGGCGCGCCAGTTTTTGGCACGAACTCCCCTCAGGGGTTCTCAAGCGCCCCCCCCACCCCATTTCCAGAGCTCGCCCAACCGATGTGACTGGACAGCCCGGCAGATGCTCCCCAGAAGAGGCTGCTATCATCCCCGGAAGACGTCCAGGATGCTGTGCGCCGACGCATCAATGCCAAAAGGTAGATACCCCCAATTGGGGGCATCCTAACCGCGGCACCATCGCAACAACCAGCAGCGGCAACTACCGGACGAGCAGGCGCCCATGTGGCGCCGACATTGGAAGCAGTAGACCCACTCGCGACGGCCCCGGTTGAGCAACTAGCCGGCCTAGCCACCTGAAATACAAGAGGGATAATGGAAGCGGTGAGGAGCAAGACTTCCAAACTAAACAAGGACGAGATTGCGGCGATTGGGGTGCACACAGAGCGGCTGAGCGCAGTCATCACTCACCTCACGCTGCGCCTGGCTGCCGCCGAGGTCAGGGCGGAGCGCGCTGCAGCGGCGCAACCAACATCTTCGGCACTGGCGGGAGCGGCACCACCCCCGAGGAGCTTCGCGCACGCGCCACGCCTGGGGAGAAACGCAGACCCGGTCCCCATCACCAGGCCCGCCGGACCCTCAGTGGTCATTTACCCGGCGGAGGACCAGAAGGAAAACATGAAAACGGCCGAGGATACCAGGAAGGCGCTGCTTACGGCGGTCCGCCCTGGGCAACTGGGGCTCCAAATCAATTGCTTTCGATAATACAGGAACGTATGGTCGAACCTCCGGCCTCCCACAGGAGCCGGAGGCGTCGATCCTTAAACATTTAAGTCCGGCCGCTCGATCTTCGCCTCAGTCGGGGCGGGGGGAATATGAGTGGGCCTGTCCGGTTTGTTGTAGGTCATTCTGGACCAAGACGGGGTTGGGCGTGCACAGGCGGCGCGCTCACCCAGAGATGGAAAACGCCGCAGCCGCCCGCAGGTAAAGCGGAGATGGCGCGATGAAGAGGGTGAGATTTTAGCCCAGGCGGAGGCGCGTCTGGTTAGGGCTGGATGCAGTGCCAGAAGCATCAACCAAGGTCTGATGTGGGAGTTGCCGAACTTGGGGCGCTCCCTGGAGGCGATTAAAGGGTACCGGAGGAAGGAGTCCCACAAAAGTCGGGCTACAAGCGTGCCTGGCCGATGTGACTCGGAGCCCTTCTCCCGATACCCCAGGGGAGGCAGAGTTGCCTGACCGGGGCACCCCTATCGCCGGCACTGTTGAAAGCTCGACACCAGAGCGGCCTTTCGTGAGGGTGGAGTCCCCCTCTGAAAACGTGCCCGTGCCCGCTAGCCAGCGAAGCCCGATCCTGCCAGTAACGCCAAACCACGTCAGAATTTTGGAGGAGCTCCTAGTGAGTGCCGAAGCGAGGATGGCGCGGAGTGCATGTGGCGGGAGACGGCGGGGGCGGCCTAGGCGCGGAGGTCAGTCTCCAGTGGAGACCCAGACTGTCAAGGCCTTACTATCGGCGCGAGAGCGGCGCAGAATTGAGTATGCGAGGGTGCAGGAGCTGTATAAGACCAGCAGAGCCCGCGCAGCAGCGGAAGTAATTGACGGACAAACTCGGGGTGTCAGACATAGCCTCGCTGAGCTAGACGCCTATTGGCGACCGGTGATGGAGGCGGTGTCAGACGCCCCGGGGCCCACACCGGAAGTTCTGGGCGCGTTAAAACGCTCGGAACAGCACGGGGGCAGTCGAGATTACTCTCAGCTGTGGACGCCTTTTACCGCTGAGGAGGTAAAGGCGTCCCGCGTGGACTGCAAGTCGGGTCCGGGTCCTGAAGGAATTCTCCCAGGGACCTGGAATACGTTGCCTTCTGCAACTCAGGCGGAAATATTCAACGCGTGGATGACGGCTGGCGAGGTCCCTGACAAACTCAGCGGCTGCCGCACGGTCTTTGTGCCTAAGACGGAGACTCCTGCGTGTCCCGGGGAGTACCGGCCGATTTCGATCGCGTCGGTGCCCGTCAGGCACATGCACTCTGTTTTGGCTAGGAGCAGCCCTACCAAAAGAAGTGGGTTATAGGCTGGAGGGCGAGGGTGTGTCTGCTCTGGCCTATGCCGAACCCGCAGCGATCCAGCAAGAGTCTGTCAGGGAGTTCGCCAGGGAGACCCATTGTCCCCGTTGCTTTTCAACATGGCAATGGACGTGATACTGACAACCCTACCATAGGAAGTGGGCTAAGGCTGGAGGGTGAGAGTGTTTCAGCTCTGGCATAGGCCAGAGCTGAAACACCTACGACGACCTAGTCCTGCTTGCAGGCTCAAAGGTAGGAATGCAGTCGTCCATGGACTGTGTCTGTCGCACGGGTAGGATGATGGGCCTATTTGTTAGCCACGCGAAAAGCGCTGTGCTCTCGATAGTGCCTGACGGGAAGCGTAAGAAGATACACTGCTTAACTGATCGCACCTTTAAGATGGGATCACGTTGGCTGAGGCAAGTGTCTTGCGTCGAACGTTGGCGCTATCTGGGAGTCGATTATAAGGCATCTGGATGCGTGACGTTAGAGCATGATGTTAAAGAAGCCTTAATTAACATCACGAAGGCTCCCCTTAAGCCGCAGCAGCGGCTCGAAATTGCAAGGGTTCATCTGATCCCGAGATTCCTGCATGGGTTCGTGCTGGGAAACATCTCGGATGATGGATTAGGACTTAGCTACCGGAGGTTGGAGGGAGTGTCCCTTACAGCTATCGAACTTTGACCGGCTCAGGGAATTTGCGCATGTGTGGCATGCCGCCCGGAGACGGCTTGAGCAAGGGGAGGTCGGAGTGTCAGGGACCGACATGGCTGGCGGGATGGCTGACGAGAGTTGATGACGGCGAGTGGTTGAGGAGCAGAAGTGTTATGTATATGTATATATGATATGATCAATATGACGGAAGATGGGAGTATTATATTTGTGTATACAGGATGTAAGGGTAACCACTCTTGTCATTCAAACCATGGGTAGTTGACTTAAATATATAAATAAATGACCGAACACAACAAAAAAAAAACGTTATTTTCATTAAAAGATTTTAAAAAGTTACTATCTGACATCGTGCTTGCTAGCAAAACAGCTGACTGACTAAGGGAGGGATCGCGCTCGCTGCCGGTCAGGTCACATCCCGTACCCCCCGCCCGTGTTGAGACGCAAGTTCGTTGCCCTAGCGCATAGGGCAACGAACTTGCGTCTCTTGTGGTAAAATTTTGATCTAAAATTTTTTTTTTTAAAGTTGTAATTTTCCATTGATTTTACGTTCTATAAATGAAACCAAACCACTGGTTTGAATGACAAGAGTGTTTACCCTAACACCCTGTATATGACGAGTTGGAGAGGGCGAGATGAGGAAGGCGATAGTGTTATGTATATGTATGTATAATAAAAATATAAAACTAATGAGGCGAAAAGACAGACGCCACACGGCCCAAAAAAAAAAGCAGTATCACCGGCGAAAAGAGCGACGCCGGTAACAAAAAGATCTATGGGACAAGCCGACCGTTGTTTCAGGTGCGCCGGCGACGGAGTTTCCGTTTGTGTGATGTCAAGCCCAGTCGGGAGAGTCAAGTAGGGAACAACATGGCTTTTGTAAGGGTCAAGAAGCGCCTGCGGACTGTAAAGACTGCTAAGGGCGCTATGTCCGCAGCCGCCCCACGATTCGGCCCGTATAACGTTTACGTTGGTAGGGCCATGGGAAGGTTGGAGGGAGTGTCCCTTACAGCTCGAAATTTGTTACAGGTCGGGCGACGAAGGCGTCATTGTGCCGTACGCCCGATAGAGGGGCTGACGCTAGTGCCGCCCCAGAATGGGGGGAAAGGCAAAGAGGGACAGTATGAGGATATGTAAAGGAGTTAAGCAGCGACTGCGGTGATAGCGTACCTATCTAGGCAGGCTATGTCCGCAGCCGTCTCCTTGAGTTTCGGCCATATGACTAGATGTCGGTGGGACCATGGGTGGTTGGCGGGATTGTCCCTTATTACTACTTCGTCGTCGACTCTCGTGGAGTTCAGACGTGCGGACGCGTGTTTCCCGATCTTTTTTGTGATTGGCTATTGCGGTTACTCGGTGCCTCCTGTTCTACCTTGAGTAAGTTTCCATATAGGACCGCGGCCATTTTGGATTATGAGCGAGCCCGAGTGATGTGTGGGCGGAGTATCCAACGGTGACAAGTGAGTGACATTTAACTCCCATCCTCCCCCGTGATTCTCCGGGAGTGTGCGACAGTGACGTTTTGCCGATAATGACGTTTGTTGCCGCTGAGCACCGCATGGAGTTCGTGTAAAATAGCCGTAGAGTGCCATAGAAGTTCGTGTATTAAATCCTCGACTTGAACTCCACTTGAAGAGTGAAATGGCGGACGAGTATGAGGCTGAACACCTTCAATTGATGCTCCTCGAGCACGAAGAACTGAAGGTGTTTGAGGGTGGTTTCACCCCCGGCAACCCTGTTGCGCACCCCGCCGCAGGGGTTTAGCACTCCACCCCAGGCGATGCACATAGTAAACCTGGCGTCCCCATCTGCGCCGGATTCGGGCGAATTGGGAGGGCTCACTGCGCTCGAACGGATCGAGAAAAGGACGCTGAACTACACGGAAGGGGTTCCGGAGATGGCGCGGCGTCGCTTCGCGAAGCCGGTGCAACGCCACAGAGCCACCAATAGACCGCAATTGCTAAAAAAATTATATAATATTATATATTCTAAGGCAAAAAGAATGGTGCCGTATGGGCGAAATGAAAAACGCAGGTGAAAAGACATACGCAAAAGACGAAAGGAACAACGCCAACAAAAAAGATCTGATCCAGACAACTTTAACCAAAGTTATTAGGTTTACGCTGACGGCGAAGTTGACGCTTCCGTCGTGTGCATGTCATGTCCATTCGGGACACACATGGTTATAACTTGTAAGGGATCAAGAAGCGCCTGCGGACCGTCAAAATAAGATTGCCAAGGGCGCTATCTCCGCAGCCTCCCCCACGATTAGGCCCGTATAACGTATGTTGGATGGGCCATTGGAAGGTTGGAGGGAGTGTTCCTATCTACTCCACCACCAGGACCATCCAGTGCGGGCCAGAGTTCAGATAAACCCTGGAATTGCTGTCACGTCGTATCAGCGCGAGCGTGCTCCTCAACAGGGCAGAATTCCGATCCACCCAGCGAGGCGACTCGACCGCATCATAAGAGAGCTGCCGAACACGGTCCCCGTTTTGGATGGCCTTACAGCCAAAATCATCAAGTGGGGCGGAGATGCTTCTTATGTAACAACGGGGGCGTGTTTCCGGACATCTGGAACATGGGCAGGTTGGTCGGCGTTGTAATTGATGACGCGGGCTCCTACGTCACGCATGCTCGCTTGGCCGGCCAACGGGCTGTGAACGCCTTCGGGAAGATGTTGAGGATCTCGGCGTCTTCCTGGGGCATTAAGTACAGAGCCCTAAAGGTTCTGTTTTCAGGGACCTATGTGGCGATTAACATGTGCCGTATAGTGGCGGATTACACAGAGATGATGTAGTGCTTCGCACGCAACGTCCAGCTCTATTTCTTCTTACCAAGGCCCCGTAACAACTGTCAAAGATCCACGAATGACAGCTGGGACCGACGTCTGTTAATTATTTTGTATTTTATTTTCAAACTGTTTTTAAATATTTTGTCTGTCTTTTTGTTCGGCTAATCTCCGAAACGGCGGGACCGATTTAGACGGGATTTTCACTGGCAGTTAGCGGATGTTATAGGACTAATTTACGCGGGGGAAGCCGCGAGCAGCAGCTAGTAGACAATATAATGGTAAAATTTTAAATTCCCTACATAATCCCCGCATGGTACCTCTGCCTCTCCCCACAAATCCCCAATCGTTTGGAGAGTCCCCTCTCAGTACGGGGAAATCCCCACAAATTGGCAACAATTCTTCATCATGCCTAATTATATTTATTGATATAGTTCCTTTTAGTTTTAGTTTTTTAGTTAATGTAGTAAATAATAAATAAGTTACCCAATGTAAATGTATATATTTTACCTAATAAAAATAATTAATTGTAACATTATTTTAGTTTTCTTTATTTTATTTTAATGTTATTCTAATTTTGTTTTCATTTTATTTTCGTTTAATTTTGTTTGCCTATTCTATTATGAGTCTATGTTACTCGAAATAAATTATTTGAATTTGAATAATATGTTTATTTGTTTGCCGCGTGTCTATTATAAGTCATGGCTGCAACCGGACATTGATCGACTTACGCATGTGTGCCTCGGCTCACATTTTCACGATCCTCCGTCAACGGCCCAGTTGCAGGCCGTATCAGTATTGTAATTTATCCTATTACTTTATGGTGTACAAATTAAAGAGTATTCTATCGAAGTTTATTTTTTGTTCTAGCCCATGTTGTCAGCCACTGCTAGGCATCTCTTCATTTTTTCCAGTTTTCCTGGTGTTGTGCCCATGGACTACCTACTATATTTAATGAGATATAGACTGGCAACTCAACGTCTGACAGATTGGGCTCAGCGCTACGTCAGCCATGGAACTAAAATATCTATAGGTATCATTGACTTATAAATCATAAGATGTATCTATCTATTGAATGATAGGTAGATGTATACGTAGATATGATATTGGCTCGCGGCGATGACAGACGGGCGAGTACATAGACTACTATAATTATATACTAGGGCGAGTAAGCTTGCCGAGCCATCAGTACGCGTACTTGCTCGCACGTCTATCACCCGTTTTATTTTGAATTTTTAAGTGGGTGATAAACGTGCGTACTAAAGTACGCGGTTTTTAAGTTCGCGACTTTACTCGGCTCGCCGTCGGTGACACACGTGAAGCTTGCTCAAAATTTCATTGTTGGATCGGCAACGAATTTAGTCCGCGTACTTAGCATGTCACACGGGCGAGTAAGCTCGCTGAGCCATAGTAAGCGTACTTGCTCGCACGTCTATCACCCCTTTTAGATTAGACAGCGCACTAGAGTGTGTTGCATCAAATACACAGAACATTAATACTCAAGCAAGAGGATCAAATAGTTCCTATCCCGCAATGTTTGCTCCACTGTTGGAGGACCAATAATAGGAATACGCGTGTCACTGACTCTGGCAGGGCCACCATCAGGGATTTTAATTTTGATTACACAAAAAAATTGTCGCTAATTTGTCAAAATTTGTCGCCAAATATCAGAATTTGTCGGTCACTGGATCAAAAGATTTTAAAAAATTCAATTTTCCCATACAGTGGTACAAGCAAGTACAAAATACTTTATGTAGTTTATAGACAGTATCTATGACGTCTTATGGAGGAATGTTTGTTTCGAATTAAATAAATATATACTTATTCTATAATTTCAACCACCAAAGGAAAGCTGTATTCATTACCTATAAACAAATCTACAATAAAAAAATATATGTAATTATTTAATTATATAACACAATGTGCATTTACCATTTAGTCGCTGGCAGATAGATCGCTGCGCTCCGTTTCATTTACGGTAAGTAAGAAAGAGTTAGATGCGCGTGTACAGAAGGACGAGCTACTTAGAACGAATTGCCCGTCACGTAAGTTAAAGTCAGCCAGTTTAATTAAAGTACGAATGATAGAATTTTCAAAAGCGGATCAGTTGTACTGGAGATTACCCCTAACATCCAAACTCACAAACTGTATCTTTTCATAATATAGATTAAGTAGGTATTTGTAACATTCTGTAAGTACAATAACTTTAAGGTAGTAAATTTTATATTATTTCGACAACAGAAGACATCACTCACAATAACCTCAAAATACACACAAATACAACACACAT
Organism: Lithophane socia; assembly: GCA_947522985.1. Classification (NCBI taxonomy): domain Eukaryota; kingdom Metazoa; phylum Arthropoda; class Insecta; order Lepidoptera; family Noctuidae; genus Lithophane; species Lithophane socia. The sequence goes on along the minus strand of OX383281.1, from coordinate 224,372 downwards.
CAAACGAACTTTTTGGAAATTTCTTTTTTATAAAATAGATTACAATAAATTGACAAACGTTATCAACGTTTAAGTATTTTTATAGTTTATTTTTTATTTTTAACGTTAATTAGAGCTTAACATTGTAAACTGGTAAAACAGTTGCATGCGACTGTACGGTCCGGTTCAAAACAGCATTAGCACGTTAAGACTCGTTGTCGATTGAACACACGATACAGTCTATACATCTGTACGTGTAAGTACACACACTGCCGTATCGTCACGTATTCCCGCGTGTCGTACTCATGCTAAACGAACGAAACAAAAATATACTTCCCACACTTTTGCTAGATCGGCCACACACACGCATCATGCGAGTGACCATGGCCAGTTTATCCCATTGCTTAATTCGAGTAAATCTAATATGTTCTGATAGCAGTGAGCGTCTTGCAATGGACTGTGAAGCAGATGGCTTAGGTTCTAATCTCGAATAGTGCAGCGCAAATTTTTGCAAATATTTTTATTTTTATTTGCAATTATAATAATATTCAGAATTGCTGCCTTTTTTATTAATGTTGTTATTGCAATAAAGGGTTTAGAATAAAAAAAAATGCGTGTTGATTGATAAGAAATATAAAAAATATTTATTCGTTCCAAGTAGGTATTTATTTTACATAAAGTTAACAAACCGTTACTAATAAGTATTGTTGTAAGATGTGAAATTTAAATAGATGTAAAAAAACTTAGAAGCAATTTTGTCAAAGATTTCAAATTTTTATCAATGCAATTTGTATTATTTTGACATAAAAAGGTTTTAAATTATTTACTTATTTTACCATAAACATTAAGCTTCGATCATAATCGATGAATTTAAGCAGTAAATAAGAATATTAGAATATATTCAAAATGTAAAACAACTACTTACTTACTAAATAAGTGATTTTAAGGTTAAGTATGGGCAGTTTGTTTACATTATGTATTTTACATTTTATTTGCTTTTAGTGAATAGGTATTGAGGTTATAGCTTAAGTATTCATTTTCTTTACGAAAAGAAGATTGAAACTAAACCTCAAATTTTAATCCCTAAATAATAAAAATAAATATTACCTACTTATTAAAATAATGTAAACATGTTTTATTTCGGTTAATTTTTGTAATAACTCCCATTATTCTCGATACAGTCAAGCAGACATTTAAATTGACCAATTGAAGTCTGGTGGTCTGGTGAAGTCTGGTTGGTCTTCGATGATGTAAGCCAGTTCAGTGTTGAGTGCACGATGAACGGTTAATAATGACGTGTTGAATAATTCAGCAAAATGTCTCGTTGATATGAAACCATTTGTTTCATATTCAATCACCATGTGACGTCACTGCGCCTCGTGAATTAGCACCGGCTTTATCTTCCTCATATATCTTGACCCACAGACTCACAGCATTTCTCTAAAACAAATAATGAAATACCTACTGTTAGACATGCCTAAAAAAAATAATAAAATAACATTATATTTATTACACATAATAATTATTTATCATTCACTAATCGAAATAAATAATCTTTCAAATTACCGTGTGACGTCACTGGTCCTTGTGAATTAGCCGGCCTTCCTCGTAAATATTGAGTTTGACCCACAAACTCACAGCATTTCTCTAGAATAAAATGTAATGCTACTGTTAGACATCTCTAAGCAAAATATTAAAACCGTTTACTTTACTATTCATAATTAAAAGAAAAAAAAAAACATAAATAAATAAAATTATTTTTATTAAACATAATAATTATTTATCATTCACGAATTAGGTAAATAATCTTCAAAATTATTTATATTTTTCTTTTCTTTGACCTCATATTGAATTTAAAACTTTATTTAATTATATATCTTCTGAGTAAAAGGATTAACAATGTCTTTGTTTTAGATTTATGTTCAGTAAAATATGAAATATTTAAAATGATAACACTTACACTCGGTCCGGTTTCATTAGATATTTGTTAATGCATCCAGTTTTACGCAGCGCAATAATATTTGCCCTCACTTCAATATTTATATTTGACTGCATTGTGAAAAGAATAACTACAACACCGCTAATCTACACTAATATTATAAAGAGGAAAACTTTGTTTGTTTGGTTGTAATGAATAGGCTCAAAAACTACTGGACCGATTTTAAAAATTCTTTCACCATTCGAAAGCTACATTATCCACGAGTAACATAGGCTATATTTTATTTTGGAAAAAAATAGGGTTCCGTAAGATATTTGGGTTTTTCGGACACAAGGTGTAAAAAATCAACCAGAAAAGTTACTTATTTTGCGTACGCTGCCTAAACTATAAAAGACAGAACCATAAAATGTTCTAATTAATTGTAGATCTTATAAATACCTTCTCTACACTAATATTATAAAGAGGAAAACTTTGTTTGTTTGGTTGTAATGAATAGGCTCAAAAACTACTGGACCGATTTTAAAAATTCTTTCACCATTCGAAAGCTACATTATCCACGAGTAACATAGGCTATATTTTATTTTGGAAAAAAATAGGGTTCCGTAAGATATTTGGGTTTTTCGGACACAAGGTGTAAAAAATCAACCAGAAAAGTTACTTATTTTGCGTACGCTGCCTAAACTATAAAAGACAGAACCATAAAATGTTCTAATTAATTGTAGATCTTATAAATACCTTCAAAAAAGTCCGCGACGCACTATACCTATCTATGTCGAGTGAGGCACAACAACTGTTTTTTATTTAAAAATCTTGAATTTTTTTTGGACTACATTTAAACGCGTTTATTTTACTCATGCTATTAATCCTTATCAAAATAAATTATTTCATCACTAAGTACAGTTTATGTAGATAATATTTGGTCTTTGAATGATTAAAATTGGACGTTTGGTTTTGAAGTTATGGCGAAATTAAAATATTACGATTTCTGCTGCACGGCCCGTTGCGAAGTGGGCGTCACCAAGGCGGGGGTGCGCGTGCGGGAGGGGAGTTTAGATCTATGAGTAAGGTATGCTCCCTACGCAGCGGTCGTGCGCGAAGTCTAATAATTTTCGTGCGATTTTTTTTAGATTTCGTTCTTAAAACTTCACCTACGCAAAAGTTCTTCTCAGAGCTAAACAACAGTTCTTTTCTCCCAGGGCCAAACATTCAAATTAGTAGGAATTGATTTACGAAAAGAATGTTTTACGCATGGGCAAATTTACGTTGCCCTATCACGGGTCCCGACCCGTGATAGGGCAACGTAAATTTGCTCCTGACCATCAGTATATTTTGTTACCTGAAAATAATTTAACGTCAAATGTTGTTTATAGAGAAGCTCTACAATAATCGCTTTAGTTATCTATCCTAAAACAACGGGTTGCGCTCCGGGACTGCCGGCAGATGTGAAAACTTAGTATTAATTACATTTAAATATTTTCATCATTAACAACTTTAACATACACAGAAAGACAATCTGTGCAGCCTGCGGATAATGACTGCGTCGTCGATGTTACTGTCGGTGTCTGTGAATTGACCTGGGAATCATTTTGCTGACCGTGTCTTTCCTGGGTAGGCTTTTTGCAGCGGTAACCGACATCCACGCGGGCGGAGCCGCGGGCGACCGCTAGTAGATATATATAACAGTCGTCACCCACAATAATCACGAACCAACAACAACGTTCTAAGCATAGGTGAATACTCGTAACGAAATGCATCTGTCTACCTCACAGAAATCGAAATATTTTACTTTTTTTTCTGAGTACCTACAAAACTTTAATTATTTATGTGAACCAAGTCGAACGAGACAAAACGCTAATGATATCGAAATACATCTAGTAATTTAAAAAAAAAAACAAATACTTACTATTTAATTATGGAAATACTGCTAGGTATTATAAAAAGCTAACAAAACAATAAATAGTAATTATAAAAATAAAAAAGTTAACCGCAGCGCAGGTGAGATTCGAATCTGGGTCGCCATAGTAGCACCTCTCAAGGCTCATTATTTAACCACTGAGCTAGTAAGCCAATACTATGTTGATAGAAATAATAAACTTCTATCAGTTGCAGACAAAATGAGTGTGTGTGCGTGTATATACATATAGTATTGAAACAACTTATAGAAGAAGGTCGTAAGTCAAGTCAACACGACATTCAATTGCTTTCCGAGATTAACAATCCACTTTTGAACTGTATAGTACATCGTGACACCAAATAGACCAAGAGCAAGGTTTAATGTTTTCAAAGTTATTACAAGAAGTAATTTAAAACATGAAAACATGTATTTAATTGAGAATTTATGTCGCTCGGACATTTCTAAGGACTTTAGACCGAAAAAAAATCAAGTAACAAAAACTAAAACCCAACTACGACTTAAAAGGTATACTTGATTTTTTTTTAAATTTCTTTTGGTGTTGTAATATATATATTTTTGAAATGTGCTCATTAAGCCCTTTCATTTGATACCCAACATGGTACGATTAAACCATATTTTTTTTTAGGTTCCTCACTTTATGTCCTCTAGAGGGCGCCATTTTTAATTTAATGTGACTTCACATAGCCTATAACCAGCGGACAATCACGGCGCTTCTAACGATACCTCATTTGTCAAATTATGATAAGTGGTTTGGAAGATAGGAGGGAACAGATGAACATACATACATACATACATACATACATACATACCGGTCAAAATCATAACCCTCCTTTTTCTTCGCCGTAGTCGGGTAAAACTAGAAGTATATTACACATATTAATAGAAATATTTTTTCTTGGCAATTTTTCGTGAACTCTTCGATCTAGCTCTTGGACTATACCTTACTAATTGAACTCATTATATCTCCTAAACTAAGATCCGACTGAATCTGTAACTTGGTGACAAATTGCGACAAATTAGCGATTAATTATGGGATAAAACAGATCTTCGCTAAGTGCCCTAGTTTTTGAGATATAAATGTGGCCCTGCTGGGGAGACTCTCTCCAGATCGGCCACCTATAACCCCTTATATCTTTTGAACCAGTGACCGACAAATTCTGATATTTCGCGACAAATTTCGACAAATTATGGGAGAAAACAGATCTTCACTAGGTGCCCTAGTTTTTGAGATATAAATGTGGCCCTGCTGGGGAGACTCTCTCCACATCGGCCACCTATAAACGCTTATATCTTTTGAACCAGTGACCGACAAAATTTGGCGACAAATTTCGACAAATTAGCGACTCATTTTTTGTGTAATAAAAATTAAAATCCCTGATGGTGGCCCTGCCAGAGTCAGTGACACGGAATACGCTACGCCACTACCTAAACTTGGTCATAGACATAAGTGCTTAAAGTACGGGGTTTTCAAATTCGCGACCTTACTCGGCTCGCCGTCGGTGACACACGTGAAGCTTGCTCAAAATGTCATCGTCTGACAGCTTAGAGCCAAGGCGGGCTACGAGCAAAAGGATATTGACCAATTTGGACCAAATGCACACCTCATTAGGTTATAATACAATGTACCTTTTATACCTGTAACATCTTTTTAACATGTATTATGCAAATAAATTATTTGAATTTTGAATGCTGCCCAGCCATGGGAGTGCTTCCAAATTACATAAATCCTTCCTTACATAAATTTATACATTTAAAAAAAATCGGTCCCAGGGTTAAAAAGTTATTGCCTTTATATGGAGCCGGCAGGTCTCCATAGGAACTTCTCAACCACACGAGACAGCATCATCGAGTTTGGACTCGTTGAATATGCATTGACAAGTGCTTTACACTAGGTAGTGTCCAGGGTCTGATGATGGCACCAGAAGGTGGCCATAGGAAGTCCTCAACCAAACAAGATAGCACCATCGTGTTTGGATTCGTTGGCTTTGTCTTGATAAGTACTTAGTATAGCCCAAGGTTGCATCCAGGGTCTGCTGATGGAGCCGGAAGGTGGCCATAGGAACTCCTCAACCAAACAGGATAGCACCATCGAGTTTGGACTCGTTGGTTTTGTCTTGACAAGTACTTAGTATAGCCCAAGGTAGTATACAGAGTCTGGTGATCGAGCCGGAAAGTACCCATAGGAACTCCTCAACCATAACAGGACAGCGCCATCGTGTTTGGACTCATTGAATATGCATTGACAAGTGCTTTACAGTACAATGTAAATGATATGCATACAAATGAAATAATAATGAATTATTTAACATAATTACTACCATTATTTAATAAAAATGCGCTATCGGTTGGTTGGTATTCATCAATAAAAAATACTCAACAAAAAATAGTTTTTGCCAAAACTCCTCGGATAGATTTTATTGAGCTTTGGTTTACAGACTAGTATAAACCCAAGGTACATAATACACTATGTGACCATTCTGGGCAGCACTTGGTCCAACTCCCATATGTGGATGGTCAATGTCCTTTCAAACCTGTTGGATCGCCGATGAAATTAGCATTACACACGGGCGAGTAAGCTCACCGAGCCATAAATACGAGTACTTGCTCGCACGTCTATCACCCCTTTTATAAAAGCTTCTTTTATCACAGCTGCAAAGAAAAGGAAAGAAAGTAGTAATGACATGGTGGTATGGAATTAGGAAGTACTATGTAGTAGAGCACGTATTTTGAGACAATGGTGCCCTCAGAGTATTATGAGTTGTGCCGCTTGTGCCGTACTAGGTAATTTTCGTACTGGATCCACCAAGTGCGAGTATCGAGAAATACTGTACACCGAGTAGTATGAAGTATTTACGTACTCAAATTCGGATAGCCTCTCGTATCGTGGGACGTATCGTATCTTATGGTCCTTCCCACCGTATATCGTGTACGAGGTATATAGTCTTATGCTTCAAATTATTTTGTGAAAACTATAGCTTTTAATGAATAATTATTAATTTTTGTACTACTCACAACTAAGATTGTGTGAATGAATCAACTTAGCAGGGCTTTTATAATGGATTTGTAAATTGAGACGCAAACTCACGAGGACTGAATCAATTAACTTACCTAGCAGGTTCAAGATCAGCTGTCAAGAAGCGTTCTTTGATTTAAAATTGAATTTTACGTGCATGAAACCCTGGAATATCTCCAGGCCCTGGAGTCCCCCGGAGACCTTTGGAAGGCGTGTAAGGGGCCGAAGCCAACTCGCAGAGGACCCTAAAATGGGTGATAGACGTGTGAGCAAGCACGCGTACTTATAGCTCGGCGAGCTTACTCGCCCATCTGTCATCGCCGCGAGCCGCGAGCAAATTTGACAATGAAATTCTGAGAAAGCTTTACTTGTGTCACCGACGCGACGGCGAGCCGAGTAAGGTCGCGAACTTAAAGACCGCGTACTTTAAGTACGCACGTCTATCATCTACTTTAAAAACCGCATACTATAGGTACGCACGTCTATCACCTACATTATACGTCTCAAAAATCAGTGTTGTCAACTTAGTAGGATTTCCATTAAACCTGGCGATATAAAATTTTGTAGTTCGTCTAAAACAATACAATCGACTACTAAAACTTACTAGGCGGCGCGGCGCCGAACACACATTCAACGAAGATTCATCAAGCTGCCCTTATACGCTATAATTATGTACCTACCTAATTAATTTGTTTGTTTGTTTGTTCGGCGCCAACTCAAAATTTGTAACTTAAATTATTTTATGAGCTAAGTTACACTAAAAGGTTTATTTTTCGCTTTTTTGTCAACTTTTTTCGTCGGTGTACTTTTTTTTTTAAAGTTTTTATGACATAAAACCTTAAAAAAAAAAAGTACACCGACGAACAGTAACATTCAAGACATTGTCTTGTTTCGCCAGTGCAAATGTATGGTACAAACATCCAATTATTTTGTAATAATAATGAGTTCTATGTTGTTAAAAAAATACTTTAATTATAATGAACGAACGCTGTTATAACCGTGCGTTTGCACTGGCGAAACATTCACATAAAAACATGTTGAAATCTCTGTTTTCTGTCAGTGTATCGCCTAGCGTTCGCATTGTCACGAAACTTGTTGCCGCGAAACATGTTTGACGTTTCATATCACTCGACATGTTTCGCCACATGTCTTTACAAACCAATTTCGTATCAAAATGTATCTGTATGAATCTAGTAACATGTTGTTAGATTTGTTTTGACACTTTGGTCGGTCATTATAGTCCACACATTTTGTATTCCTCAAACATGGAAAACCTTGCCAAAGTTCTATAAACTTCATCGTGTCTACTTTGGACCACTCTATGTTTCGATATAAACACGGGATGTTTACCACCATACTCGGATAACACTAAACATCAAGCAATAGACAAGTTGCGAGACATAATTTGACATAAACAAACAACAGTGCGAACGCAAACGTGACAAATCTTTATACAAAACATGTCTATTGTGTATGTTTCTAGACAGTGCGAACGCAGTTTACAACAAATCTTGAGATCTGTCTTATGACTTACTCATGTTTCGTCCAGTGCGAACGCAAGTTCGACAAAACAATTAATGAGATTTGTTTCATGTGACAAGTTTCGAAACATCTACATGTTAAATGTTTTCTGGTGCAAACGCATAGTTAGGAATACAAATAAAATTAAAAGGAACCGCCGCTAGTGGAATCCTGAAATAAAATTTGGCAACACTGGTCAAAATGAGGTGGTGTTTATTATCTATGCTATATCCATCTTTTCTATATACTCTATGGCTATGTCCTATCTATTTCCGTTTCCTTTACAATTTCATTCATCATATTAATTTCATAATTAATTTCCGTGTATCTCTAAGTAGTCTGCACAGACTACCTAGAGAACTAACGTTAACGGTAGTCTGTGATTTCCGTTCGCCCGTGACTCCCGTGAGGTGCACGTGCGATGCGAATATTGCGAATTGCGATCTCGGGCACCGAGACTAAAGTGAATCAAGAATATTCTTCAGCATCGTAGCGGTTTTGAAGATAATAGCATCATCACGTCAAGCGCTGTTGATTGTTTGCCTGGCTTCTCTGAAAATTTTAATTGGTTGGTAACGTAAGCTTTGCTTTAATGGTTGAATTTCACATAGGCGGCTTGGTTTTAGTGCGTGCGAATTTGCGAGTGGTGCTAACGACGTTTTCTTTTCTTTTTGCATTGTTTCACGATTTTGTGATCCACACGTTGTTGCTTCAATTTCTTGGATCCACCCGGCCATGCCACATGGCTGACACGGCGTCATTATTTGGCAGCACATAGGCGTTACTGGCATTTTAGTTGAGCACATGTTACATTTTGAGCTGTTCTAAAGCCATTAAACGCGTATTCTTGTGAAATAACAGGCAATCTTCATGCATTTGCTAACTTAGCCGCGTGCTTCGTGCATGTGGAATGCATGGTTTGGTAATTTTACTTACTTCTAACTTCTAGCAATAGCAACAAAATGCCTACTATCTAAAGCTTGCTTAATTATGCCGAATGTTTTCCAGCTTTGCTTCGTGCCCAGAACCCAGGAAACACGCCCCGCAGACCGACAGTTCCAAAACACCAGTAAACCCGTGGTCTTAGATCAACGTTGTACCACGCTACGGCGTCATGCAGCTGTCACGGAAACCCACTGTGCGGCGCTCGAGCCTCGGATCAATCGTAAGTACTTATTTAACTTAGCATTTGCATAGATTCTCAGACCGACAAAAAAAGGCCTTTTTTTGTTGGTCTGAGCATAGATTAAAGTCTGGTTGTCTTTGGACGGTCGACTTGGCCCCAACAGCCCTACACGACCATCTGGTTAGTGGGTTTCGCTCGTGGTAAATCAAAATATCATTATTCAAATATAGTCATGTCTTCATGCTTGAAGCTGAGTGCTTATGTACCTGAGCGGCAATACCCGTATTTTTAAGATTGTTTGCATTCACATCTCATTCAATTAAAGTAATTTAAACTAAAACCCAACTACAACTAAATAGGTATAAACAAGACACCACAGACAGACAAATTAAAAATCCAGAGTCACATGTGTTAGGGCATAAATTGAACAGTTTACGTGTGACTCTGGATTTTAGTTATTATTACTTTATTTTTTTTATTAGAATGCCTTTTAAATCATCAATTTTTCTAATTTAATTATTTATTTGCAGGGACTGAGGGCAGCTGTAATACAGAGCATTTGCATACAGTGCTAAAGAATGGCAGAACATATTAAGCTGAATGGAGGTGGAACACTCATTGTGGGGTCTATGAATGAATGCAGCTGACCGCACAATAGTTGTCACTCCCTGCCGGACCTACTTGAAAGTTGTAAGTACACTTCAAGTTATGTTTAGCTCTGCTAGTTGCTATTCAAAGTGTCTTCATCACGGTGTCTTAAGGTCAGCTGAGACCGCGACGTGAAGCAACACGAAGCTGTGCGCACTTTTAATCAAATATCGATCTTATTTTCTTCAAGAAAAGGTGTAATTTCAGTGCGAGGGTTGACACATGTCAAAATACGCTGAGATGCGCGGGGTTGCGCACTGCGTGTACCTTGGGCGGTTTCAATTTATGCGTTTCTTGATGGCCTGCTGTGGTGCCGAAGCGGTGCGTTAGTCGTACAGCGCACGGACGTTTTTTTTTTTTCACACAAAAGACGCAGTGCGGCAACAGTGCGGCGCCGGTACCGCGAACGCTCGACAACAGGACGGCAACGTCGCAAGCATCACGTGTTCATTTCTTCGTCACAGTCCATGGCTTGACTGATATCACATCACGGATAAAAACGCATGGCAGTAAAATACGCTTTGAAAGCGCCCTAATTTTTGTCCCCCCTGCTGCCAGCCAAATGGTTAGTTTTTAACCGAGTTTAAAAAGGAGCTGTTTATCAATTTGGATGTTTATGAATATTTTTTTCTTTTTTTTGGATTTGCTAAATTCTTTTTTGTTTGAATGTGTACTTCCAGAACGGTCCCATCATCATCATGTCAGGATAAATATGATGATGGGATGCTGGAGAAATCGAGGGAAATTTATATTCTTACTTTATACCTACCTATCCTGCCTACCTACTTATATACTTACCATACCTACCCTACATCATACCTACATATTTACCTACCTGCCTTACCTACCTACCTACATACATACCTACCTAACCGCCTTACCTTCCTAGACTACCTACATACGTACCTATCCTACCTACATACTTACCATACCTGCCCTACCTACCTTACCTCAATCCTACCTACCCGTCCCTACCTACCTACCTGCCCCTACCTACCTACAGACCTACCTCCTGCCTAGTTACATACCTACCCCCTACCTACCTACATAACGACCTGCCTTACTTACTTACCTTCATACATACCTACCTACCTACAGACCTACCTCCTACCAACTTACATACCTAGCCCTACTTACCTACATAATTACCCCCTACCTACCTACATAACTACCTGCCTTACCTACCTACCTACATAACTACCTACTACCTATCTACATACCTACCTCCTACCTACATAACTACCCCCTACCTACCTACAGACCTACCTCCTACCTACTTACATACCTAGCCCTACTTACCTACATAACTACCCCCTACCTACCTACATAACTACCTGCCTTACCTACCTACCTACATAACTACCTACTACCTATCTACATACCTACCTCCTACCTACATAACTACCCCTTACCTACCTACATAACCACCTGCCTTACCTTCCTACCTACATACATACCTACCTACTTAACTACTTCCTACCTATCTACATACCTACCACTACCTACCTACATACCTACCTACCTTACCTACCTACATAACTACTTCCTACCTATCTACATACCTACCACTACCTGCCTACATACCTACCTACATAACTACTTCCTACCTATCTACATACCTACCACTACCTGCCTACATACCTACCTACCTTACCTACCTACATAACTACTTCCTACCTACCTACATACCTACCTACCTTACCTACCTACATAACAACTTCCTACCTATCTACATACCTACCACTAACTACCTACATACCTACCTACATAACTACTTCCTACCTATCTACATACCTACCACTACCTACCTACATACCTACCTACCTTACCTACTTACATAACTACTTCCTACCTATCTACATACCTACCACTACCTACCTACATACCTAGCTACATAACAACTTCCTACCTATCTATTTATTTATTTAGGTTAACCAACAACTGTTTACACTACATACATTTCTGACTTAATGACTAGGGTAACATTAGCATCTACATACCTACCACTACCTATCTACACAAATGTCTATCTGCCTTACCTACCTACCTACATAACTACCTCCTACCTATCTACTTACCTGCCCCTACCTACCTACATAAATACCTATCTGCCTTACCTACCCACCTACAAGACCTACATACCTACTTACCCACCCCCCTACCTACCTATATACATACCTATCTGCCTTATCTACATACCTTGTGACGAAGTCTTTCTCATCCATACTCATCCTATCATTTATTACTGGCAATCCTTTATGGCTGGCCACATCATTCCATTTTCAATTGAATTCAGAACGCCACAAACTCCCGTGCAGTCTTTTTCCAGTCTGCTGGACACTTCATCTTTGGACTTGACCGAAGCGTTACTGTCTGTAATTTTTATAAAAACATCATTCTTCTAAGTACTGTGATAGTATTGATTAATTCCTTTAATCATGTTCTGTCGTATTTAATAAGTCACAAGTAATAAACCGTTCCTCCTATCTACGTCTACTTTGTTTACTTCATCCATCAACGTTGTCCGGTGACACCCTCACTAAGCGAGCTAGCGGAGGGCAGAGGGGGCTCCCGGTACAACCTACCCCCTAGCTACCCACATAACTACCTGCCTTACTTACCTACATACCTACATTCGTACCCCCTACCTACCGACCTACCTACCTCCTACCTACTTACCTACCCCCCCTACCTAGCCAAATACATACCTACGTGCCTTACCTACCTAGACTACCTACATACGTACCTTACCTAGCTACCTACCAATATTCTGCGCAATTTTCTTAATTTTGACCCACTTGCCCGCCCTGGCTTCGCACGGGTAGCACTAAGTGCTTATTATCTAAGACGCACCTACCTTTCTACCTACCCTACCTACTTAGCCTACCCATCTACCTACCCTACCTACTTAGCCTACCCATCTACCTACCCTACCTATCTACCTTACCTGCGTACCCTACATACATAGCTTCCTACCTACCTACCAACCTAGTCCACTTACATACCTACCTACCTACCAACACTCGTACCTACCTTCATAGCTACCTACCTATCTGCTTCCCTTACCTTCTTACATAGCTACCTACCTATCTACCTATCTACCTACCTACCAACCTAGTCCGAGAGGTTCTCAATTCGCCTGAATGGACAGGACCCTATTACTAAGGCTCCGCTGTCCGTCCGTCCGTCTGTCACCAGGCTGTATCTCATGAACCGTGGTAGTTAGAAAGTTAAAATTTTCACAGATGATGTATTTCTGTTGCCGCTATAAATACAATTAAAATAAAAACCGGCAAAATGCGAGTCGCGCGAAGGGTTCCGTATCAATAAAAACGGAAAAAAAATCACGTTTGTTATTTGGGAGCCCCCTTAAATATTTGTTTTATTTTAATTTAATTATTTATTTATTTTTAAAGTGAATGTAACTAAATATTCTGTGAATATTTCAAGAGTCTACCTGTTGCCGTTATCAATATCGAGTGATGTCTTGTTTATGATGTTTTGTTATTTGACGTTCAAAAGTGCCTTTAATGTGCCTACTTGACTTTTCCCTTTTTAGTTGTCTTTTTTGCCGTAGTTTGGTTTTATGACAGAAAGATAAATTATCATGTTCTTGTTTTTGTTGTAGGTAGTCTAGCGACATGCGAGTGAATGCCTCAAGAAATCAACGGAGATCCTTCAGTGCCGAGTGTCGGTCAGTACCACCGACTTCGTAGAACCAGCGCAGTCATCAGTAGCAGCATAGTGATGTTATCAATATCTGTAGCATTAACGTAGTGTTAGTCATAGTAGCGCCATCTATTGTAGAGCTGCTACAGTATAAGCTCGCGATAGCGGTTACTGACCTACCTAAACTAACAGCAACAACGTTAACAGATTGTGTCAATTATCTGATTTAATACATAATGATTCATAGCTTGGTTCCTTGCTCAGTGATATTGGGGAGACGAAAGGTAAAGACCGCTATCACCATCTTATATTGCAGCAACTATCCATTTCATCAAAGGCTTTAACAGTACACAGTGGACTATGTTGGCAATTGATTGATATAATTTGTATGCCTACTAAAACTTGCCCAGAAAAATCTCGGTATTACCAAAATTACGTAAATCTGATAAGTATGTGTGTAGCTCACTAACGAACAGACAACGCGATGAATTTGAATCGTAAGTAATATTGACACCAAATTGCCAGCAAGAGCCACCATGGAAAGGTAAGGAGACACAGCAAGTAGTAGTTTTGTAAGTAGTTCAGTTGTTGTAAACTGATCATTAACGTAATCTGCGTTGGCTATTTAGTTTCCAAACATGTAAACAAATACGAGTTTTAGGAAAAACAACTGTAATACCAACACATAAGATTCAGTTTCCACTACAACTTCATATTTTGTAATGTTTTTTTTTTAACAGTACTGGTCAGTCTAAAATCAAGTTAATGTACACTTTCATACAGTTGATGTTTGTTTAAGTGGAAATAACATCAATTGGAAACTACACACACATTTCTCAGAATGGAAGTGGCAGTTTGTTATCTACAAACTGAACCTTCATTGATAGTTTAAACTCATTACGGTGATACGGTCCCTTTTCTGAAGTTAAGTAAACGCAACTGAATTTGGTTATATTAACGTCGTACATAACGCATACGGTGCTCAGAGTACTGCTCAATGTTATAATTGAAGAACAATATTAAGTCATTCGTATTGTACATTACTGTCGCTGTCGCGGCCTGCAACCGGGACATTGATGTACGATGGTGAAAAACGTACGTGCGTCCATCAATGCCTGGTTACGGACTAGGCTTGTATAGTAATTTTCTCAAAGAATGCTCGAAAATTCAAACTGAGTAAATTCATATAAATTTCAGAATCAACGATAATTTTTTATAGAACTTGCCCCGTGCAGCTAGCGCCCGTGACTTAAAACACTGCTTTCCCATTAGTGAATAATCTACTATTAGGAGTGTCCACGGAGTTTGTTGGCCGGTTTTCTTCATAGGAAACTACTACGTTTTGTAGGCAGTCAGCTTCATGTTTTTGATCGATCGATTTCCGGACAGTTCAAGAATTCCTGTAACTATTGGTTTTATTGAAAAATGCGTTGAGTTTAAATCTTTAGTTAACCAATTTTTTACGAACGAGATTATTGGTATAGCAGGTGGGCAAGAATATTTATCTGTCCACAATATGACCAATGTTACAACCTCGAGCCGCTGCTGCGGCTTAAGGGTTGCCTTTGTGATGTTGTTCAAGGCTTCTTTTACATCATGCTCTAACGTCACGCATCCAGATACCCTGAAGTCCACTCGAAGATAGCGCCAACGTTCGACGCAAGAGACCTGCCGCAGCCAACGCGACCTCACCTTAAAGGTACGATCAGTCAGGCAGAGTATCTTCTTGCAACGCGGCCGACACCTCGAAAACTACAGTCGTGGTGCGTCCGCCCCGCCGACCTTTCTTGAACGCGAACGTAGCCGCTTTCCGTAGCTTGTCCAGAGGCCACTCTGCATCCTCCGCGAGGTTGACCCTGTGTAGGTCTTCCAGAATCTCCTCTGCCGGTGGCAGTTCCCACTCAGATTCCGGAGGGCCACAAGTGGTCTCCGGGACTTAAGGTCGACAGTCCTTAGCGTGGAAGGTGATGCCGCCTTCAGCTTCTGGGCTGCCGCTGTCGACGCCGTTTGTACGACGACGCCCGCGTTGCCCACTCTCCGCACCCCCTGCACCTGTATGCCGCTTTGTCCTTGCTGGACCTTCTCCCTGAGCTTCTTCAGAGTGGCATCGGACGATTTTATCGCCTCTGAGTTCGGGTAGAACAGCACGGCTGGCCCGCGCTGCTCCACCGCCATGCTGGCCTTACCACTAGGCAGCTTGAGGACGGATGCTTAGTCCGTCCTCTCCTTCAGTCCCATAGCCCCAGGCCTATCTGTCGCCGTTGCCGAGGCCGCGCTGGCCTGCTGCAGCTCGATCGAGGCCACCTTAAGCTTCATTGCAGTCACTTGGCGCTCCACCTCTGCCAGACGCAGATTCAGAGCTGCCACCACCGCTAGGATGTCCTGGCTGTAGCCGGATATCAGACCCTTGTCCGTCATATTTAATTTGTTGGTGGCATTGGCCACACCGCTGATTCCCTTAACCGCCGTATACACCTGGTCGATCATCTCCATTGTGGACCGCGCCGCCAGCCCCTTTTTCTCCTCCTTCTCCGGGGTGCTGGAGGCCTCTGGCGGAAGGCCCGCCTGAGGTGAGTCCACGCTTACTGGCCTACATGGAGCAGCCATGATCCCGCTGATGGGAGGCGCAGCCTTCACCCTAGCACCCTCCCTGTTTCTTGTCGGCCCCTGTGACTGCTGAGGGGAGGTCAGTGGTCTCTTCTTTGGCAGTACGTTGACCGGCGGCCTGCAGTTCTCCCTGATGGGAGGAATGGCCTCCACGGGCGCACTAAAGCTCGTCGGCGGGGTCCTCATTAAAGACCTCCTTGGCACAAATCCGATTCCCTCCCGCAGTTCTTCGAGGCAGCGCAACTCCTCACGCCTGGACAGTTCTGCGTCTATCGCATGACGGAACCCGTCCCCGTCATCGTCTTCCGACATCCTACTTCCGTCCGAGATACTATACAGTTCAATCCAAATAGTTAAGTTATGGTAGGACATTAAAAAAAAAAAAAATCTACCATAAATGCAGAAAATTTCCTACCCTAACGCCTCCGTCACCAAGCTGACACTGGCATATGACAGTGGCAGACGTCAAACCCAAAATGACACTGACAGCTGACACGGACACACAGTGACAGGTGCCACCCCGGAGTGACAATGACAATCGAACCTGACAGCTGTCACCCAAGAGTGACACTGGCAGGGCCCACCGACAACGTCAACCAAGATGACACTGACATGGTCGTTTCCATGACCATGCAACCTGCACGGCAGTCCAACTCCGACTCCACACCAGTCCTGCGCCCCCGTGTATTGCGTACTCGCGACGGGAGCGCGTTAATATGAGTGTGCACGAACAGCACGAAGTCTCGCCCGTGTACTGCAGACTGCGCTCTCGCATCCATTTTGTGGACGCCGGAACGCGTGGACACTCGCGCAACTCGAGTCCGTCCACTGAGATGTGCAGGGCTTCACGCCAGTATAATGCGGTCGTTCGCTCGGCCGACCTGGGGTTTTCAGCTGTGAATTTACGGAGCTGCTTGTCGGCCCACTGCAGCTTCTTTCGGATCCTATCGGATCTGGCGGCGGCTCTAGCCACTGACCATCGCGACGAGTCCAAGCGGCCGAATCTCTTTTTAATGAGATCCGGCACACAAGTTCTCAGCGACGGGATCGCTAAGCCACCGTCCGTAGTAGCCGCGTGGAAGTACCCAACAGGCACATCCTGTGGCAACCGAAGCCAGGTCCGCACTGCCCTCCGGATCTGGACATCGAGCATTCTTAGGCGATCATCCGAGATGTTTCCTAGCACGAACCCATGCAGGAATCTCGGGATCAGATGAACCCTTGCAATTTCGAGCCGCTGCTGCGGCTTAAGGGGAGCCTTCGTGATGTTATTCAAGGCTTCTTTAATATCATGCTCTAACGTCACGCATCCAGATGCCTTATAATCGACTCCCAGATAGCGCCAATGTTCGACGCAAGACACTTGCCTCAGCCAACGTGATCCTGCATGCTTCGAGCCTCTTAGCCAAAACACAGTGCATGTGCCTAAGGGGCACCGACGCGATCGAAATCGGCCGGTACTCCCCGGGACACGAAGGAGTCTCCGTCTTAGGCACAAAGACCGTGAGGCAGCCGCTGAGTTTGTCAGGGACCTCGCCAGCCGTCATCCACGCGTTGAATATTTCCGCCTGAGTTGCAGAAGGCAACGTATTCCAGTTCCAGGTCCCTGGAAGAATTCCGTCAGGACCCGGAGCCGACTTGCAATCCACGCGGGACGCCTTTACCTCCTCAGCGGTAAAAGGCGTCCACAGCTGAGAGTAATCTCGACTGCCCCCGTGCTGTTCCGAGCGTTTTAACGCGCCCAGAACTTCCGATGTGGGCCCCGGGGCGTCTGACACCGACTCCATCACCGGTCGCCAATAGGCGTCTAGCTCAGCGAGGCTATGTCTTACACCCCTGCGCGGGCTCTGCTGGTCTTATACAGCTCCTGCACCCTCGCGTACTCAATTCTGCGCCGCTCTCGCGCCGATAGTAAGGCCTTGACAGTCTGGGTCTGCACTGGAGACTGACCTTCGCGCCTAGGCCGCCCTCGCCGTCTCCCGCCCCACGCACTCCGCGCCATCCTCGCTTCGGCACTCACTAGGAGCTCCTCCACAATTCTGACGTGGTTTGGCGTTACTGGCAGGATCGGGCTTCGCTGGCTAGCGGGTGCGGGCACGTCTTCAGAGGGGGACTCCACCCTCACGAAAGGCCGCTTTGGCGTCGAGCTCTCAGCAGTGCCGGTGATAGGGGTGCCCCGGTCAGGCAACTCTGCCTCCCCTGGGGTACCGGGAGAAGGGCTCCGAGTCACATCGGCCAGGCACGCTTGTACCCGGCTCTTGTGGGACTCCTTCCTCCGGTACCCTTTAATCGCCTCCAGGGAGCGCCCCAAGTTCGGCAACTCCCGCATCAGTCCCTGGTTGATGCTTCTGGCACTGCATCCAGCCCTAACCAGACGCGCCTCCGCCTGGGCTAGAATCTCGCCCTCTTCATCGCGCCATCTCCGCTTTACCTGCGGTGGGGCGGCTGCGGCGTTTTCCATCTCTGGGTGAGCGCGCCGCCTGTGCACGCCCAACCCCGTCTTGGTCCGGAATGACCTACAACAAACCGGACAGGCCCACTCACATTCCCCCCGCCCCGACTGAGGCGAAGATCGAGCGGCCGGACTTAAAGGTTTAAGGGTCGACGCCTCCGGCTCCTGTGGGAGGCCGGAGGTTCGACCATACGTTTCTGTATTGTCGAGAGCAAGTGACCCTTTTAACAATCAATCAATCAATCAATCAATCAGTTTATTTGTGAAACATAGGTATTACATAGGTGTTACATAAATAGGTGGTGCGCTATGTTTTGTCATAATTAAGACATACAAATTTATAAGTGACCCATTAGGTGTCATTACACTACATCATTAAAAAAAAAAAAAGAATAATCAAATACAATAAAATTAACAAATAGTCATAGTACTTCTTATCAAAAGGTACAAAATGCATTATTTTAATAATTGGTCGTTCAAAAATTCGTCTACATTATAATAACATTTGTCAATTAATAATTTGATAAGAGCTTTTTTAAACTTATTTAATGTCATGTTTTTTATGTCATCAGGAATTTTATTAAACACTTTAGGTGCCATACCAAAAAAACTTTTCCGCATCAATGCGGTCTTACATTTTAGATGACATAGTTTATTTACGTATTGGGCACGCAATGGAGTTTTTTTAGAAAGAAGATATTTTTTCAAATAATTGCGTGTTTCTTTTCACAAACAACGCAGTTTCCAATATATATAATGCTGGAAGGGTAAGTATTTTTAAAGACTTAAAATAGGGTCTACAGCTATCCGTTGTTTTTAAATTACACATTGCTCTGACACATCTTTTTTGCATCTTAAATATAAGCACACGGTCAGTCGACTGCCCCCAAAAAATTACGCCATATCGCAAAACAGAAGCTACAAGTCCGTGGTATGCTACCAGTAACGTATCTTTATTCACCTTTTTTGATAATTGAAAGAGTGCATAAGCAGATTTACTCAGGCGTTTACAAAGTTCTTCTATCATGGGTTTCCAAGTAAGCTTACTGTCGATGGTAACACCTAAAAACTTAGCATTATCAACTTCTTCTATTTTGTGGTTATTATAATTTACATGAATATTTGGATGTGGTTGCCGCTGATGAAAGTGCATCACCTTAGTTTTATTTAAATTAATTACAAGATTATTAGTATTCATCCAACGGATAATATTGAGTAGGGATTCATTAATGTCATTTTGATAGGTTGTCACATTATTGCATTTAATAACAGCTGTGCTATCATCGGCAAATAGGATCATTTTGTGTCGTATTATTTTTGGCAGATCATTTATATATATCAGAAATAATAACGGCCCTAACACGCTTCCTTGGGGCACGCCATATCTTACGTGTCTTGGTTTTGATTTATATATGATCTGCATTTTAGTCTTATGACATATTCTAGATATTTCCGTGAATTGATATCTGTCACTAAGGTATGATTCAATAAGTTTCAGAACATTGCCCCTTATGCCATATCCATGTAATTTTTGCAGTAATATCTTGTGATCTACGTAATCAAATGCCTTAGTCATATCAGTAAAGATTGCACATACTGGATTATTTTTGTCAACTGATGTCATAATATGAGATAATAAATCGTACAGTGCCCTATTAATACTATGATTTTTACGAAATCCTTTTTGTTCCTTGCAGAATAGGTTAAACTTTTCAAAGTACATATAAATTGAATTGTAAATTACTTTTTCAAATATTTTTGAAAGTACTGGGAGTTTTGCTATCGGCCTATAGTTTTTTACATCTGTTTTGTCGTTTCTTTTAAATAGAGGTTTAATTATAGCTTTTTTTAGACCTTTCGGAAATATGCCATCAGTGATGCATAAATTAATTATGTGTGCGAGAGGTGGCGCTATAACATCTTTAACATATTTAATAACTCTAGTAGATACACCATCATAACCAATTGTATTTGTATTTTTTAGATTGTCAATTATTTTAATGATGTCGGTCGTCGAAATAGGTAACATAAATAGGGATTGCGCTGTCAAATTTCCAATATTATTTTCCTTAGTCAACTTCATGTCATTTTGTATATTTTTTTCAATTTCGTCAACAAAGTAGTTATTGAATTCATTAGATATGTCAATAGGATTCGTTACAGAGAGTTGATCTTTTTTTATAGCAGTTATTGTATCATGTGGCAAACTTGATTTAGATTTATTTATTATATTCCAAACTGCCTTCGATCTATTTTTAGAGTTCTTTATAAAATGGTTATTTTGCGACTTCTGGGTTAAACGTATTATTTTTTTAAATAATACAGTATATTTTTTTAAAGTTTGTTTATTGGTTATGTCGGGATTGCACCTATATTTCCAAAGTAGTTGTCTTTGTTTTCTACTGCAGATTTTTATCCCACGAGATATCCATTTAGCTTTCCTATTAGTCTTTATGGTGACTGTTTTTTCCGGAAAGCAAAGTCTATAGAGCATTAGGAAATCATCCATGAACCTATCGTAGGACTCATGGGCCTCTTTTGCATTACATACTTCCGAGAAAGATAAACATTCAAGGTGAGCTTTAAATGTCATTAGGTTGTCCGTCGAGATATCTTGCTTTTTTAATTTCCAATGGGTTAATTTACATGTTTTTTCAATAGGCACAGTAAGAATTTGAGACGTGTGATCAGAGAGACCAAAATCAGCAATTTTTGCATTGCATTCTTTTTGATAATTGTGAGCAAAGTTATCGATACAACTGTTACTACTCAGTCTAGTGGGGTTGTAAAGTGCTAGTTTAAGGCTGAACTGTAGAAGAAAATGTTCAAATTCTAAAGTAGTTTTATTTCTCTTAAGTACATCAATGTTAAAATCACCGGTTAATATATTTTTTTTATTTTGGTTTAGACTAAGTTTTCGTAGTATATTATCTAATTTTTCGTAAAAAATTGACAAGTTATGTTTGGGTATCCTATAAATGCAAATTATTATGATATTATACGATAATAGCTCCACAGCACAACATTCAAATATCCCCGAAACTGATTGTTTAGCTATGTCCGGTAATTCTTTATACTGTAGACCATTTCTGATAAAGATACACGTTCCTCCTCTTTTTGTATTTCGTGAGAAAATAGCCGCTCGGCTGAAGTTCGGTATGTGAACTAAATTTTCATAGCCAGCTTCTATAAAATGCTCTGTTATACAAATAATGTCTATTACGGTTCCTTGATGGAACAATTCATCTAATTTAACTAAAAGTGCATCTGATTTGTTAATTAATCCTGCTATATTTTGATAAAATATGTTAAGATTGTTAAAGAAAAAACTGAGAGTTTATTGGTTTTGTGTTTGCAGAGATTTTATTCTGATTTAGAATGGAGTAGTCGACTTCTGAGTGCGCAATATTTAGGTTGCTTATGTCAATAATTAGGTTTTGCAAATCCGACATAACAATTTTTAAGCCATGTTTGTTTAAGGTTTTATACCGTAAGTTATATGTATCGTAACTGTAGGGCAGATTGAAGTTGGAGTCTAAAATGTGTGCATAGCTGTGTGTAATTGTATCCATATACAGAAGATTATTAAAGGTTTCATTGCGGCTGTTAAACATAATGTTAGCGTTTTCCATATATTTGAAAGTTGGTAAACATATTATAAAGTTAGTGTGGGTTAGGTTTAGCAATTTTTCTCTTATGAATATCACTAATTCTATATAATTACGGGTTTTTAGAAAGTCTTCTTCACCTATATATATTATACAAAAATCAGAGTGGGTATAGCCTTAATTAACCTTTGTGAAGGGGGGGCTAGCCCCAACACAGGTGCACCGACGACTCTCGTACGCCCCAGCCATACGAGTGGCTCGATTTGGGGTCCGAAGACCCCCATCGGGGCTACTCTGGGAATCGCACCCAGAGCCAGTCCTGGATATACACAGCTCAACAAAATGTGTTCGCGCACCTTAGTCTGATGTTGTGACCAAGGTCTCCAGGCTCACCATACCCCTGGACCATCGAAATAAATTCCTTTGGTCAATGCGGGGTGGTCTTGCGCTATTTACATCTCTCGATCGTTCGAAGGGCTACTCACTGGATGATTGGGTGAAAGATGATTTAAACGGACAGTCCTTGCTAACCTGTCCGTTTGAACGTGAATACTGCCCAGTCAATCCAACTACACTGTAATCGAAGTTACAGTGCCTTGGACCGACTGAGCAGGGTAGCCCCCCCCCCCCCCCCCCCCACCTTGTTGTCTTAGCGGCGGCGCCACGTGCAGGCCAAGGAGTAGGAGTTGGTCCTAGGTACGGAGGTCTTTATCGTAGCACTAGGACCCTTGACGCATGTGGATTGCAACTCTCTCCCAATCAGCTGAAAGCGGCAGCTGAAGGGTACATATCCACATGCGTGAGGGTGTACTAAAACTCCTTGCAACCCCCCTTGCTGCAAGAGAGTCATAGTTACTCCCGCCTACTCTGCTTCCTTTTGCAGGCGCTCTAGCGGCCAGTTAGGGTCGTCCCGATAATTCTGCTCGTGCAGTGACTCCAGTATTTCCTTGAATGACGGGTCCCCTTCAAGCCTATTAAGGCACACTAGTGGCTGCCGCATCCTAGGATCCGCCACCCGAAGCGTCGCCGGTACTGCCGCCCGAAGCCTGGACGCCGCCGCGTCCGTGGTCGTCTGTACTATCACTCCAGCCTTACCCACCTTCCGCACCTTTGATACCTGGACCCACAACTTCGCCGGGTCCACAGCCTTTTTCAACTCGGCCTTCGTATCGTCCGCCGTTTTTATTGCTCCATTATCCACCGCCGGGTAAAACGCCATGGTTGGGCCCGGCATGTTCTTGATGGCCACAGGCTCCGCGTGCCGCGGCAGTCGCAGTGCCGAGGCGTAAGACACCGCCTTTGGTATATGTGTAGCGTGCGCAGTTTGCTGCGCAGCGCCGCGCCCTTCCGCCATTATGCGGTCTGCTGCACCTGCACCTGCACGACTCCGCCGCTGCCAGGCGCAGGGTGTGGTGGACCGTTGTGGTATGCCCCTCCGGTAACCTTATACTTTGTATGACATTCGCGGGGGGGCGCACTCTGCCCGACGCGGCCCTGTACGCCAACCCCCATGGATCGTCATTGCCTGATTCCGCGATACCTTTAAAGTGTGATAATTCGGCGTCCCGCATCGCTGTTTTATACTCGGCCCTCACCAGGTGAAGTGCATTCAGCATAGCCTCCACTCTGGGATCTTTCATCTTCCTTGCATGCTGCCAGGCACGCCGCGCGGTAAATTCAAATTCAAATTCATTTATTCACGTATAAATAGAGTAAATACAATCGGTGGTTTCCATGTTACATTATTTGGTCTTATAATTCTATTTAGCCTGTGGTATGGCATGTGAATCGTTTTCTTAAAAGTAAAAAGGAATAAAGAAATATAAATAATGGTTAGTCTTAGCCCGTGGTCTTAGCCAATACGTGTCTCCGAAATTCATAGTCTTATAATAATATAATGTCAATAAAACAATTATGTGCCTGGTAAAATACGTTGTCAAATGCCAATAAAACTCAGTCATTTCTACGTTGAATTAATAATACACAACACACATTATTTAAAATATTTATATATAGAATATTTTCCTTATTCCTGTAGCCATTCATTTACCGAGTAAATCATTTTTTTAAGCAGTAGCTCTTTAAGCTTTTTCTTAAATTTTGGTAGGGGGAGATTTTGAATGTCTGTTTGTAACCTATTATAAATTTTAACGCACATAGCTGAGCAATTTTTTTTGGTATAGACCTTCTTCCTGCACCTGTCTAGGTCCGGGGACCACCACTCATACCTCCCAGCATCCTTCCGTCCTCGCTTGCCGAGGGAATCTTCGGCCGCGGCAGTAAGGATCTCCGAGTACTGGGAGCAGATTGTCTGTGCCGGCTTCCACGTCTGAAGCCTACCCATCCTAGCGTGGAGCACACTGCGAAAACGCTCGTAATCCACTCCCTTTTCGCGGAAGGATACCGTTGTGGTGGCCACTTCCTCACCCTGTCCCGCTGTCCGCGCTGTGCCCGTACCAACTTCAAAGGTGATGAGCTGGTGGTCACTGATGCTCACTCCCTCATGTACTGTCCACTTTGACACTGTTAGTCCTCCTGCGGTCAACGTAAGGTCCACGTTTGATTGGCCATTTGGGCCGTGGAAAGTGGGTGGTTGGCCCTCCACATTGTGAACGACGAGTCCTCTTCCCAGTATTAGGCCTTCCATCTGACTCTTCCTATATTCAGTATCCGGGCCCCGCCCCACATACTGTCTCCGTTCACAGTGCCAAAGTGGCGAGTGAGCATTGCTGTCCATTGCCACCAGCACGTGATGCCCTGTTAATTGGTCCAAGACTCTAGTCAAGTGCTGTAGGTGGACGGAAATGTCGGTACTGTATTGGCAGTAACAGGACACCACGTAGAAGTCAATCTTCATGGTCGCGTTTCGTAGATGAGCCACCGCGCAATGGTCATTACTCAGGTGACTCAGGAAAGTGACCGCGACATCAGCATTAAGCACCAGTATACCCGCCTTTGACTCTGGTCCCCACTGGATGATGCTGGTGTCGCGGTACTGCTCCTGAACCACCGCCAAGTCAAGGCTCAGACTCCTAGCAATGACTGGTAGCTCCTTGGTGGCGGTTGCTGAACCCTGCAGGTTTAGCTGACCCACCCTTATCGCCGGTCGGTTAGGCATAGCTCGTCATACTTACTGCCTGTTTTTCAGCGCATTCACGTGCAGGGCAGTTGATGGCTGCAGTTTTGTGTGACTTTGCCTCCGGCCGCTTAAAGCGCCTGCAGGTCGCACAGCACACGGTCTCCGACTGACATTCATCCGCCTTGTGGCCGCTGTCCCCGCATCTCCCACAAGTCATAGCCTGCGCCCTGCAGTGCTTTTCTGGGTGCCCATATTGCTGGCATTTTGCGCAGCACGTGACGCGCAGGTAGTCGGTGACGTCTACTGAGTCCCACCCTACGTATACTCTGCCCAGTCCCAACAGCTTTTCGCGTAAAGCAGCTGTCACCTCAAATACCACAGTCGTGGTGCGTCCACCCCGCCAGCCTTTCTTAAACGCAAATGTTGCCTCCTTCCTGAATTTAGCCACTGGCCAGTCGGAGTCCTCCGCTAGGTTCACCCTGTGTAGGTCCTCTCCCTGTGTAGGTCCTCTCCTCATGGTAGGGACAATCCCGCCAACCACCCATGGCCCCACCGACATCTTGTCATATGGGCCGAAACTCAAGGAGACGGCTGCGGACATAGCCTGCCTAGATAGGCACGCTATCACCGCAGTCGCTGCTTGACTCCTTTACAATTCCTCGTCCTGTCCCTCTCTGCCTTTCCCCCCATTCTGGGGCGGCAATAGCGAAGGCCCCGCTGTTGGGCATACGGCACAATAATGGCTTCGTCGCCGGACCTGAAACAAAGTTTCATTAGCTTGACCTGTTGTTATTTTTTTTTTTTTTTTTTTTTTTTTTTTTTTAATGGATTGGCTGCTTAGGTGTCTTTTATGTTTGGCGCCGCTCTTTTCGCCGGTTAACTTTCTTTTTTTTTTTTTTCCTTTTTTTTTTCTTGGTTTAAACTGAATGATAATAATAAACTTCCGACATATACATATACATAATATCTCCCTCTCATGACCCGTCCTCAGCCTGCTCCAGCTGGTGCTCCAGCCCGCTCCTGATGGTATGCCAGCTGTGCGCGAAGTCTCTCAGCCGCCGGAAGTTGGCCTCCGAGGCAACGAGGTCGGTGTAGTAAACCGGTCCCTCGTCCGTGCGCATGATCCCGTCCATCATCTTGCGTCGCTGATCATCGTACATGGGGCACCGCCACAGAATGTGGTCCACATCTTCGTCTTCCTCCCCGCAGTAGCACACACTGACCTCACACAACTTCATCTCATGCAGTCTCTTCCTGAAGCATCCATGCCCAGTCAGGATCTGCGAGATTTGGTAGTCCGGCTCGACCCAGGCTGCCCTGAGTCTAGCCGCCACGTCCGGGAAGAATCGAAAAAGTTCCCTACCCCGTTCCTCCGCTACCCATCTCCGCTGCCAATTGGCTACGGCATCGATCCCGATGTCTCTTCTTCCCGTCCTGAAGGCGTCCCGTGCCGATGCGGTGCGGTGGGTATGGGCACCCTTCCGGCCAAACTTTTTGCAGGTTGCGCACGCTGGAACTGTGGCCTGGCATTCCGTACTCTTGTGGCCGTCTTCCCCGCAATTTCCACAGACCATTGTTTTCGCCCGACAATACTTTTCAGGGTGCCCATACAGCTGGCACCGGTTGCAGCAGGTGACCGCAACGTGGTCCGTCACCTCCACCACGTCCCACCCGACATATAACCGCCCCATGTCGATGAGTGTGCGCCGTAGGTCATGGGTGACTTGGCACACCCAGCGCGTTCTATTATTATGCCGATTGCGCTTGTATATTACGCGCAGCTCCTTTCCTAGACGCTCGAGTGGCCACTCCTCACGCTCGTGCAGGTTTTGTTCCTTCAGTTCTTGCAGAAGGTCCTCCAGTGTGGCTCCCTTGTCGACCCCCGTCAGAGCGATCACTGGTTGGCGTTCCATCGGCTCGGTGGCTCTGAGGGTGGCTGGGACCGCCCTCCTCAGGGTGGCCGCTGCAGCAGCCGAGGTGGTCTGGACCACGACGCCCGCGTTCCCCACTTTGCGGACACCCGCTATTTGCAGCCCTAGCTGCCCAGGGCGGACCGCCGTTAACAGCGCCTGCCTTGTGTCTTCGGCCGTTTTTAAGTTTTCTTTTTGGTCCTCTGCTGGGTATATGACCACAGAGGGTCCGGCGGGCTTGGTGATGGGGACCGGGTCAATATTCTTACCCAGGCGCAGGGCATGTGCGAAGCTCCGGGGTGCGGGCGCCGCTCCCAGCTGTGCTGCAGGTGTTGGTTGCGTTGCTGCTGCGCGCTCAGCCCTGGCGTCGGCGGCAGCCAGGCGCAACGTGAGCTGCGTGATGACCGCCGACAGCCGCTCGGTGTGCGCACCAATTGCCGCGATCTCGTCCTTATTCAGCTTCGAGGTCTTGCTGCGCACCGCGTCCATAATGCCTCTCGTGCTGGCTGTAGCGAGCCCGGCCAGTTGCTCCACCGGGGCCGCCGCCATTGGGTCAACTGAATCTGAGAGCAGTGTCGGCGCTGCTGAGGCGTTTGCTCGTCCGCTCGTAGCCGCTGCTGGTTGTTGGGGTGGCGCTGCTGTCAGGATGCCGCCAATTGGGGGTACCTGCCTCTTAGCCGTGATGCGTCGGCGCACCGCATCCTGTACGTCTTCCGGGGACGATAATAACCTCTTTTGAGTGTGGGAATCCGCCGGGCTGTCCTGCTGCATCACCTGAGCGAGCTCTGGAACTGGGGTGGGGGGGGGGCGCTTGCGAACCCCTGTGGGGGAGTTCGCGCCAACGACTGACGTGCCGTGAATCCCTCCGAGAGCATCTCATTTAGTGCCGCCAACTCTTGCTCCTTCTCAATCATGGAGGCCTCCAGCAAGGCGCGCTGGCGGCGCTCCGCCTCCTCCTCGTCTGCCATCACTAGCCCCTGGCGTGACCTTAAAGTTCCACCCCGAAATTCCAAGTTTCCGGGCAAGAAAATGTGTTAGAGTCAAAAAGTTAATACCTAAAAATTGTCCCCACCGATGGTATCGACCGGCACGCAGGCACTGTTGGTTGTACGCGCCCACCGACCACGCGCCAACAAATTTTTCAAAGTCCTGGGAAGAACTCACCACGCCGGGGAAAACCCGGGCGAAGCACGTCTGTCGCCCGGGAAAACCCGGAAAAATCGGAAAATCTCGTATCCTCACGCGCAGCCGTCCCAGACACAACCTGACACTTGTAACAACTAATATTAAGAGAACGTCACTTTCACTGGTGTCACTGTCACTGAGAAAAGAAACTGGGGTGGGGGGGGGCGCTTGCGAACCCCTGTGGGGGAGTTCGCGCCAACGACTGACGTGCCGTGAATCCCTCCGAGAGCATCTCATTTAGTGCCGCCAACTCTTGCTCCTTCTCAAACATGGAGGCCTCCAGCAAGGCGCGCTGGTGGCGCTCCGCCTCCTCCTCGTCTGCCATCACTAGCACTAGCCCCCTGGCGTGGCCTTGAAGTTACACCCCGAAATTCCGAGTTTCCGGGCAAAAAAATATTAAAAATATTATTTATTAAATATTAAATTTTTTATTAAATATTAAGTTCACGAACAGTTTCTGCTCGAATTTTGTTTTGTTTGTTTGTTTTTGCTCGAATTTTTTCTAAGTCTTTGTGTTTGGCAAATACCTAACTTTTGACCCGACCGATGGGATCGATGGCTGTCCCAGCACTTGTAATGCACGCGCCCGACGGCCACGCGCCAACAAATTTTTCAGAGTCCCGGAAAATTATGGAATATGGGGGAAAACACGGGGGAGCACGCACGCAGGCCGGGAAAACCCGGGAAAACCGGGAAAGTCCGGAAAATCCGGGAAATCCGGAAAAACGTAGTACGTGAACCTGGAAAAGTCCAGGACGAACGTCACCTACACAACTGTCACTGTCACATATAAAACCACACCTGTCACCTTGACAGGCAGAGGCCACAAACGTCACTGTCGCACACACGTCACTGTCGCACAAACGTCACTGTCGCACAAACGTCACTGTCGCACAAACGTCACTATCGCACAAAACGTCACTGTCACTACTCGTGGGGGGGGACCGTAACTGTCACACAATGTATGACAGGCCGGGGCAACGGCCACGAGATACACCCACTCTGTTC
Source organism: Lithophane socia (assembly GCA_947522985.1). NCBI lineage: Eukaryota > Metazoa > Arthropoda > Insecta > Lepidoptera > Noctuidae > Lithophane > Lithophane socia. The sequence continues at coordinate 194,713 of OX383281.1, read as the reverse complement.
GCCTCTCTCTCGGAATTCAATATGGCCGCGGCGATATATTGACCAAGACTAAAGATAGTAAGAGAGGTACCGATAAAACGCGTCGACCAATCACAAAAAAGACACGGGAGCAACCGTCCGCACGTCCGCACTCTACAAGAGCCGGCGACGAAGTCATGGTAGGGACACTCCCTCCAACCTTCCCATGGCCCTACCAACGTAAACGTTATACGGGCCGAATCGTGGGGCGGCTGCGGACATAGCGCCCTTGGCAATCTTTGCAGTCCGCAGGCGCTTCTTGATCCCTTACAAAAGCCATGTGTGTCCCTGCTTCACTCTCCCGACTGGGCTTGACAACACATAAACGCAACTCCGTCGCCGGCGCACCTGGAACAACAGTCGCTTGTCCAATGGATCTTTTTTACTCAGCGTAGCTCTTTTCGCCGTTGTATGATTTTTTGGGCCGTATGGCGTCATTCTTTTCGCCTAGGATTTTATAAGTTTTTTTATTATATATACATATATATAACACCATCTCCTTCCTCAACACGCCTTCCCCAACTCGTAATATATACATAAACATAATACTCCCATCTTCCGCCATATTGATAATATTATATATACATGAACATAATACCACCTCTGCTCCTCAACCATCCGACTCCTCCTCAGGCTCCCGTCTCTCGCTCTCAGCCTCCTCTCGCTCGAGCTGACTCCGGGCGGCATGCCACTCGTGCGCAAAATCCCGTAGCCGCTCAAAGTTCGCCGGTGAGCTCACGAGATCGCCGTAGTAGATCGGACCGACCTCCATACGGCTGATCCCATCCATCATCTTCCGCCGCGCTCCCTCATACAGGGGGCAAACCCACAGCACGTGGTGCAGGTCCTCCTCATCCATACCACAATAGCACACGCTCATCTCGCACAACTTCATGTCACTCAGTCTTTTCCTAAAACACCCATGTCCCGTGAGAATCTGGGACAGCTGGTGGTCTGGCACGATCCAGTGAGACCTGAACCGCGCCGCCACGTCCGGAAAGAAACGGAATAGCTCCCGGCCTTTCTCCTCACTCGTCCATCTCTTTTGCCACGCATCCATCGTCTCATCCCATATCTCACGCCTGCGTCGGGCCAGCACCTGTCTCCGCAAGACCAGCTCGACCTGTGCCTCAGCCGCGGTCTGGCGCTCCTCATCGAACCGCCCTGCACGGATTACCTCCAGGTCCGCCGGGAGAACGCCGGCCAACACCGCCAGCGAAGGCGTACTGGTAGACCTGTAGGCCTTCGTCAGCAGTATCAGACTCGTTCTCTGGCACCTGAGCAACGCGCTGCGAACAACGTGGAGTGTCGCTCTCTGGTACCAACAAGCAGCAGCATACGTGATCGTGGCGACGAAGGTGCCCCTGTAGAGGACGCGCAGTCCGGGATACCGAATGCCCCAGGAGGATGCCGACACTCTTGACATTTTCCCGAAGCATTTGGCCGCGCGCTCCCCTATCGATACCGCATGCTGCGCGAACGACTGGTTTACATCGAGCACCACGCCCAACACCATCGCCGAGGTGACACTCCTGACCGAGTCCCCGGCCAATTTGACTGTGGGGGCCCGCTGGAATTTTCCCCTGATCGTCATCATGGATGACTTTGCAGGGGAGAATCCCAGCCTGTTCCTGGCGCCCCAAGCCGCGACCAAGTCCAGCGTTATCTTGGCCGCCGCCTCAATCCCAGAGCGAGATTGGGACTCGATCAGGATGGTCACATCGTCCGCGTACGCGACCATGCGAACGCCGTCAGGCAGTGGCAGCCGAAGCAAGTCATCCAGGAGCAGGTTCCATAAGGCTGGACCCAGGACTGACCCCTGAGGGCAGCCCATGGTGGACACCTTCCCCTGAGGGCAGCCCATGGTGGACACCTTCCATGGTAGGGACAGTGGGAATCTCGTTTATCCATTCATGCGCAACATTTATTAGATGCCGAGGCATTTGGCTATTTTAGCTCCGCAGTTGTGCCTTCGGCCATTAGTGTGAGACTACCGTACCTAATCATTATGGATTAACGTTTACAGATTCCCACGTCCCTGTTGTGTTGAACCCCCACGTACCCCTACCGTCATCAAACTGTTAAGTTTGCGCCGGTGGAAAGTTCGGCGGGATCGAAGATGGTCGAAGGTATAACGAATCCGACTGCTTGCTTCCCGACTCAATTGATTCGGGTAGTCATGCTATTGAACCTTGTCCAGTTCATGTGTAAGCCTCTCAGGACCAACGACGTAATGCGGCCAGCACTCCTTGATTGAGCTGCTTATAGGTAGCCAGGCTCTATACTCCAGGAAATAGTGCAGGAAGTCGAGTGGAAGCTCTCTTTACAAGGCAGCCCCAATATGTCCGCGACCTTCTCAACAAGTTCATCGTGATTTCTGTACTTACTACGTTTCTCACGATGAAGCTCATCAAGGGGCCGCCGACCCGAAACTACCTGCGCTTCGTCAATTACTCCCACCCCATTCAGGCGATGATGGGCTTCCTGAGGACCTTTGGTTCCTTCACTACCGACCACGGCGGTAAATTATCGGAGCTGCTTGTCGGCCACTGCAGCTTTAGCTACTGGCCATCGCGATGAGTCTAAACGGCCAAATCTCTTTCGAATGAGATCCGGCACACAAGTCCTCACTGACGGGATCGCTAAGCTACCATCCGTTGCGATGTTGGTCAAGGCTTCTCTCACATCATGCTGTAATGTCACGCATCCAGATACCTTAAAGTCCACTCCAAGATAGCGACAACGATCGACGCAAGAGACCTGTCGCAGCCAAAGTGACCCCACCTTAAAGGTACGATCAGTCAGGCAGTGTATCTTGCGCTTCCCATCGGGCACCATCGAAAACACAGCGCTTTTCGCATGACTGACGAAATGGCCATCATCCTACCCGTGCGACATACACAGTCAATGGAGGACTGCATTGCCACTTTTGAGCCTGCAAGCAGGACTAGGTTATCAAATCAAATCTTTTTATTTCGGACACGAATATCCATATAGTGTTACTAACAAACAAAAAATAACTTATTGCCTAGGGTTAGTATTAATCAACCTCCGCACAAACTGCAGAACAATTGGCGAGCCTAAGCTCTCTGCTACAGTTTTCAGGATGCTGTTCCGACTGCCCCTCACTCTCCTCAGCAGCGACGCCGTTTTTTTGCATAGGCCAGAGCTGAAACTCTCGTCCTCCAGCCCTTGGTAGGGCTGCTAGTATCGCATCCATCCACTAATGATGACGATGAGATGACGGGGCTTTTGGCTATTTTAGCTCAACAGTTGTGCCTGCGTCCATTAGGAATGTAAGGGACTCCCACATACCCCTACTGTCACCAAACTGTCGATATTTCGCCGGCGAGGTGTTGGGCAAGGCCGAAGATTTTGGAATGACTATTGGCATGTAACCATTGGTGGGAGCTTCGACCCCTGAGCCCTGCGGCGGCCCGCGACCACAGGAATCCGGCCACTCGCTCTTCGACTCAACAAGTTCACCGTGATTACCGTATTTATTACTTTTCCCACGATGAAGCTCATCAAGTGGCCGCAGACTACCTGAGTGTCCACAATTACTCCCAAGCCATTCCTGGAGGCGATGACGTCGGGCCGTCTGAGGCCCAAGGCGGTCCTGATCTTCGGTTCCTTTACCCCGTCCACCCCTTGTCCGTCACGGCTAAGCTGACGACGTCTGATACGCAATTATGGCGATCAATACGGCCGCCGTGCGTTCTGTGACACTGTTAGATGGTGTGTGCCGTCGTCTCACTGACCATGCAACCTGCATGGCAGTTCAACTCCGACTCCACACCAGTCCTGCGCCCACGCGTATTACGTACTCTCGACGGGAGCGCATTTATGTGTGTGTGCACAAACTGCACGAAGTCCCGACCCGTGTACTGCACGCTGCGCTCCCGCATCCACTTTGTGGACGCAGGAATCGTGGACTCTCCCGCAACTCGATTCCGTCCACTGAAGCATGCAGGGCTTCACGCCAGTACATAGCGGTTGTCCGCTCGCCTGACTTGAGGTTTTCAGCGGTGAATTTACGGAGCTGCTTGTCGGCCCACTGCAGCTTTTTTTGGATCCTATCGGATCTAGCGGCGGCTCTAGCCACTGGCCATCGCGACGAGTCCAAGCGGTCGAATCTCTTTTTAATGAGATTCGACACACAAGTTCTCAGCGACGGGATCGCTAAGCCACCGTCCGTAGTAGCCGCGTGGAAGTACCCAACAGGCACATCCTTTGGTAACCGAAGCCAGGTCCGCACTGCCCTCCGGATCTGGACATTGAGCATTCTGAGGCGATCGTCCGAGATAGTTCCTAACATGAACCCATGCAGGAATCTCGGGATCAGATGCACCCTTACAATTTCGAGCCGCTGCTGCGGCTTAAGGGGAGCCTTCGTGATGTTGTTCAAGGCTTCTTTTACATCATGCTTTAATGTCACGCATCCAATGCCTTATAGTCGACTCCCAGATAGCGCCAACGTTCGACGCAAGACACCTGCCTCAGCCAACGTGATCCCATCTTAAAGGTGCGATCAGTTAGGCAGTGAATCTTCTTGTGCTTCCCATCGTGCACCATCGAGAGCACAGCGCTTTTCGCGTGACTAACAAACAGATCCATCATCCTACCCGTGCGACAGACACAGTCAATGGACGACTGCATTCCTACCTTTGAGCCTGCGAGCAGGACTAGGTCATCGGCATAGGCCAGAGCTGACACACACGCCCTCCAGCCTATAAGCCGCTTCCTTTGGTTGGGCTGCTAGTATCACGTCCATCACCATGTTGAACAGCAACGGAGATAATAGGTCTCCCTGGCGAACTCCCTGACCGACTCTTGCTGGACCGCTGCGGGCTCCATTCACAACCAAGACAGTCTCGGAAGTGGCATACAACCTCGCAACGTAACTGCAGAACCCCTCAGACAGGCCTTTTTTCCTCAGCAGATCGACTAGGGCCGTAGGCGACACCGTATCAAACGCCTTGGCAAAATCCAGCACCGCTACATGGCATTCACGCAGCTTCTTCCTGCAATCTCCCAGCATCTCGTCCAGCACAGCCGAGTTTTCGAGTGTGCCGTCGCCGCAGATAAATCCACGCTGTCGTGCATCGGGAGGGCAACTTGTACCCGGCTCATGTGGGACTCCTTCCTCCAGTACCCATTTATCGCCTCTATGGAGCGCTCCAAATTCGGCAACTCCCGCATCAGACCCTGATTGATGCTTCTGGCACTGCATCCAGCTCTAATCAGACGCGCCTCCGCCCGAGCTAAAATCTCACCCTCTTCATTGCGCCATCTCCCTTGCGGTGGGGATGCTGCGGTGTTTTCCGTTTCCGGGTGAGCGCGCCGCTTGGGCACGCCCAACCCAGTCTTGGTCCGGAATGACCTACAACACTTCGGACAGCCCACTTGCCCACTCACATTCCCCCCGCCCCGACTGAGGCGAGGATCGAGCGGCCGGACTTAAAGGTTTAAAGGTCGACGCTTCCGGCTCCTCTGGGAGGCCGGAGGTTCGACCATACGTTTCCCTATTGTCGTTAGTGGGACCCTGTAAACCTTTGTGAAGGGGGGGCTTGCCCCAACACAGGCGCACCAACAGTTCTCGTATGCCCCAGCCTTACGAACTGCTCGATTTGGGATCCGAAGACCCCCATCGGGGCTTCTCAGGGAACCACAAAGCCAGTACTGGATAACACAGCTCAACTAATGTATTCGCGAACCTTGGTCTGATGTTGTGACCAAGGTCTACAGGCTCACCATACCCCTGGACCATCGGAATTACTTATTTTGGTCAATGCGTCATTTAAAGGCACTTTTGAACTGTCAGTTAGTCGGAAAAGTTGATCGTAGTTGCCCATTACAAAACGTAGAACTCTGAACAAGAATGGGCAAGAAACTCGAAGGATACTCTTTTATTTAAATCATGATATTAAAAAATCCCGAGGTTAAGAGGGACCAGTTTCGACAGACTGCGTCCGTTCACGAACACGACACGTGTATCAGCATCATCCAGAATACAGTTTTTGAAGGGAACCGAATGAACCAACACCCGCCACCGTCAGCGAAGGATTTGAGTTAGCATGACATACTCCCAACTGCCATGATCTTACAAGTCAAATGTACATCATAATTACATAATCGGCTCAATGGTTGGTACTCACATTTCCAAAATTTGAAATTGTTTTAAAATTAAACAAAACTATAGTGTTAAACTTTTTGAGACATGAGTAATAAATATTAATACTAACAAAACGAAAGATTGAAGTGAAGAATTCATCTAAAACTTGTCTAATAAAAAATCTACATAATTAAATCTATATCTACATAATTTACTGTTGTACTTTATTAAATTAAGATTTTTGTATCCAAACCCCAATAAAATTATTTATTTTACATGTATGTTTGAATTCAAACCCTAATAAATCCTCTAGCTATATGTACTTTTATAATAATTACTCAGACTCGTTCCTTCTGTTTGCTGAGCCATCTGTGAGCAAAGGACCTCAGCCTCCGGAAACTCTGCACTGACCTCATTTCCCGACTACGGCGAAACAAATAGGAAGGTAATGATTTTGACCGGTATATATGTATGTTCACCTGTTCCCTCTTAACGTCTGAACTAGGTACTTATCATAATTAGACAAATGAGGTATCGTTAGAAGCGTCTTGCTGCTTGATAGTCCGCTATAATTATAGGGCCTCTACTGAATGTAGCGCCCTCTAAATCAAGAACATATTTTTTTTTATGCCATTTATTTTTTTGCATATCAAAGGGTTGCAAAAAAGTGTAAATAAAACATACGAGACAGACAAATTAAAAATCCGGAGTCACAAATAGTGACTTCACATCGCCGATAACCAGCGGACGATCAAGACCCTTCCAACGATACCTCATTTGCTAAAGTGTGATGAGAAGTTTAGAAGATATGAGGGAACAGATAAACATACATAACGGTCAAAATCATTACCCTCCATTTTGCATCGCCGTAGTCGGGTAAAAAACGAAACCCTTATAGGATCAGTTTCTTGTGTGTCTGTCTGCCTGTCACAGCCAATTTGCTCCGAATCAATTTGTTTTAATTTGAAAAATGTGGCACGCTTGTTTTTCTGTGACCTAAACACTCACTATTGGGACGCTAATAAGAAACTTTAAAGAAAAGTTTAGCAAGTGGCTGTCGAAACCAGGACTATGTGCAATAAACTCTAGAAGTAGATGTCTAAATATTTATTTCCATACAAATAAATATTTAGACACCTTTTTCTAGAGTGACATTGCGCCCTTGTTTCGACAGCCACTTGCTTAGCTAGCAGAAGCTATTACCAGACCCTCAGGATTCTGGGTTTCCCAGCCTGGGGTGAGTTACTCATTATTCTGGTGTTTATACCAGACCCTCTGCGCTGGGTAACATGTTAATATCACCATACATGTAGTATTTAATTTCGCGGGAGTCATGTCGGTATGTATTGCTATTGCATCGGGGAGTTGCAGAACCTCACTGTGTATAAGTGATATAGCGAGCCATCAGCTAAGCTCATTGTTTGACTTTCTTTGCTCGCGTGTCACATGTAAGCCGCTGCGATGTGTTAAGCTACCGCCTACCCTACTTCCCATACCGGTCCTTGTTTGCTGAAAGGGGTATGAAGCTGGATTGATACGCACCACATCTAACATAAGCTACATAACGCCCCTTCCAGGGTTCTACGTGCAGGACCTCGTACGCACTACACGCTACTGCAAAGGGCGCGCTGCGCGCGTACCTGCGGCCCTGTGAAGACTGCATCGGCCTCTTGTGCTTGCAAGCCCTGCTGTGACTCGTGGCACCATGTCGGTACCCTTCCTAATATAAAGTGCGAGTACCTACTCAGAACAGAATCAGAGAGTGACCTGACCCGCGACCTAGCCGTGTTACTATTACCTGTATCATATGTATGAACTATCTTGCTGGTTTCAATTATATCTCTAACATCCTGTCTCGTTAACGGCCTGCACAGCCTATCTGCAAAGCCCTAGCCGTTACGCGGGCGAAGCCGCTGGCGGCAGCTGATTTTTAATAAAATACCCGACCAAACTAAAAACTAACCGTTGCAAAAATTTAAAAAACGTTTCACAGAATTACTTGTAGACAATGATATTATATTAACAGATATGTTATACACTCACAAAACAACCGAAAAAAGTGTTCCGCGCAGCAGCGGCACAAATACCCACGTTTCATTCATTTTACATTTCACTACAAGTAAAAACGTTTTCAAGTCTTCGCGATTGCGCGCTTATAACATACCTATCTGTTACTACGTAGTATTATAATATCTGTGCTGTTACCTAATTTAATTTAATTTAATATCATTGCTTGTAGATAAATGTTGTTATTCTGTGCAGGATTTCTTAGATGATAATATTTTGTAATAACTTATCCTCTACTTTGTATTACATTTGCATGCTATATTTAGGCAGAATGTACATGGATCCTATTATACATTTTAACAACTTATTTTTATGTACCTACATTCTAAGCAAATAAAGACTTATTATATCTTCGCGTTACATGCTCGCTAAAAGGGCGATGGAGTTGGACACATCGCATGCGGCTTGCTGTTTTCGCACCGCAACTAACAAGCGCTCCCTAACGCCTTTCAGGGTTCTACGTCCAGGCTGCCGCTGAGGGCAGAACATCTACACGCAGCCCCGAACTGCACGCTGCCTATCACTGCACGCGTAGCTGAGCTGTGTGCTACAGGCATTCTCTCAGGACCGCTACCTGCGCCACTACGTAGGCCGGACCGGCCACTAGCTGAGCCTGTGCTGACAGGCCCTCCACGTCTGCCACGTGCTGCCAAGGACGATAGGTACCCTTCTTACTTTAAAGTGCGAAAGTGATCAGAACAGAGTGTAACTTTAGGCGCCATCCATACAGACGAGAAAATCGTGGCGATGGTCTCACCGTGCCATCAAATTCAATAGAATCTACATACGGAGATATTATCGCGGCGAAGGCACAGCGTGACTATTGCCGCGATTCTTACACACGTAACTGCTAGCATGACAAGCCTGCATGAACAATCATTAGTTATGTTTCAAAACAATATAAATAAAAAATAATTTGTCATATTAATATAAGTATCCTATATCCAGGTCATTGTTTACCCATGTGCTAAATTTTATCCAAATTGGTTCAGCCGTTTTAGCGTGAAAGCGTAACAAACAAACTCACTTTCGTATTTATTATGTTTCTGAATTCGATTATTTTATATTAAATGTTTCTGAAAGGAGTGGTCGTATTTATAAAATTAAAATAAAAGCAGGATGTCCTGTACGAGGCCAAAAAGCTCCTCTCAGCTTGATGCTGCGACATTTAAAAATAAATATCGGCGGTGTAACATAAAAAAAACGAGACGAATTGAGAAACTCCTCCTTTTTGAAATCAGTTAGAAATGAAAAACATGTCTCCAATACTGTTTGAGTTTCTTCTGAACCAAGCAGATCGTCTCTAAATGCTCATTAATTCTCCTTACAGCTATAGCAGTATCCTGGGCGCGGAAGGAGACGTACAACTGCAGATCATCGACGAAAAGATGGAACTTGGTGTTAATCAGGCAGTTGGCTATGTCAGTATTGTACAGGATCAAGAGAATTGGGTTAAGGATCCCTGTGGTACGCCTCTGTGCACGCGCTTCGGACCAGAAGACATGGTATCTCCGTTACTATCTCATGTCACCTGGACAAACTGATTGATTACTGAGGTAACTGTCAAACCATTTAACCGCTCGACATCCCACCTAGTCAGGCAGCTTGGAAAGAAAGAAAAATAGGTTTATTTGTCACAGAAACACGAGCATACAAAAAGATAACAGTATAGAGTAGATAGTATATAGTATTGGAGAATAGAAGTGAAGTATTAATAGAGTCGAAAGCACGCGAAAAATCTATTAGGACAAAGTAGGGTCCCGGATGCCCTGGTCTCTGGGAGAATGTTACCGACTACATCCAGGAGAGCTTTTGCTATGCTATGGCCCCTGCGGAAACCGGATTGAGCTAGTGGCAAAATACTGCTGCGCAAGATATGTCCTGTGCTGGTTGGTGACAAGTCTTTCTAAAATCTTGGACAGACATGGCAGTATAGGCTTATCCCACGGAGGCCTTCTCGCTAGTGGGGGGAGGCATTTTTGAGATTGGTCTAACTATTGCCATTTTCCACAGATCAGGGAAAGAAGAGGTGACTATGGATGTATGGCTCAGAGGTAGCCATTAGTGAGTTGACGAAAACAACAGACTTCACAATATTTTAGTTTATTCGTAAAAGTTACACGAAAGTCCAGTTGGATGCTAAGCCGCGGTTATACTGCTATTGGTCAACTAAATAATTATAATTATAAAAGTACTTAAATAAAGCGAGTAGCGAAAAAATCAAGTAGTAAAAAAATCAAGTAATAAAAACTAAAACCCAACTACGACTTAAAAGGTATAAACAAGACACCACAGACAGACAAATTAAAAATCCGGTGTCACACGTGTTAGGGCATAAATCGAACAGATTACGTGTGACTCCGGCTTTTTAATTTGTCTGTCTGTGGTGTCTTGTTTATACCTTTTAAGTCGTAGTTGGGTTTTAGTTTTTATTACTTGATTTTTTTTTAAATTCTTTTTGGGTTATAATATATATATTTTTGAAATGTGCTCATTAAGCCCTTTCATTTGATACCCAACATGGTACGATTGAACCATTTTTTTTTTAAGTTCCTCACTTTATGTCCTCTAGAGAGCGCCATTTTTAATTTAATGTGACTTCACATAGCCTATAACCAGCGGACAATCACGACGCTGCTAACGATGCCTCATTTGTCAAATTGTGATAAGTGGTTTGGAAGATAGGAGGGAACAGATGAACATACATACATACATACATACATACATACATACATACCGGTCAAAATCATAACCCTCCTTTTTTCTTCGCCGTAGTCGGGTAAGAAGTAGGTCGCGGAGTTAGCAATTTGTTGATGATAGCTGTGATAACTGCAAGGTGTTCGAGAGGGTTTAGTTTTTTCCTTTTGAGGTACGGAACCCTAAAAATGTGATAACTTCATAGGGTTCCGTGATCGATAGTTCGGGAAGCCTATGTTCAGACCAGCCATGATTCGTCGGCCGTATTGTAGGTAGTATCAATCAACCTGCCACAACTAATCCGTAATGCTGCATCTACATTAATCAGTATGAACCTTAAACAATGTCTTCTTAATTATAATCCAAACCAATCTCAATTCCAGAAACGCACATGAGCTGTTCAGTTCGGTGCTACATGTGAAGTGGGTTCTGCGGGCTGTCAGCATCGTTAGTGACGTCATGCCTGGTTGATGACGTCATCTCCTGCCGGCCCTGAGCGCGGTGCTGGTTGGAGACGTCAGCTGCTGCCGGCCCTGAGCGCGGTGCTGGTTGGAGACGTCAGCTGCTGCCGGCGCTGAGTGCGGTGCTGGTTGGAGACGTCAGCTGCTGCCGGCCCTGAGCGCGGTGCTGGTTGGAGACGTCAGCTGCTGCCGGCGCTGAGTGCGGTGCTGGTTGGAGACGTCAGCTGCTGCCGGCCCTGAGCGCGGTGCTGGTTGGAGACGTCAGCTGCTGCCGGCGCTGAGCGCGGTGCTGGTTAGAGCCGTCACCTGCTGTTGGCGACTCGGGTGCAGTGCTGGTTAGAGCCGTCACCTGCTGTTGGCAACTCGGGTGCAGTTCTGGTTGAAGACGTCACCTGCTGCTGGCGCCCCGGGTGCGGCGCTGCTTGAAGACGTCACCTGCTGCCGGCGCTGGGTGCGGTACTGGTCGAAGACGTCACCTGCTGCTGGCGCTGGGTGCGGTACTGGTCGAAGACGTCACCTGCTGCCGGCGCTGGGTGCGGTACTGGTCGAAGACGTCACCTGCTGCTGGCGCTGGGTGCGGTACTGGTCGAAGACGTCACCTGCTGCTGGCGCTGGGTGCGGTACTGGTCGAAGACGTCACCTGCTGCTGGCGCTGGGTGCGGTACTGGTCGAAGACGTCACCTGCTGCTGGCGCCTCGGGTGCGGCGCTGCTTGAAGACGTCACCTGCTGCCGGCGCTGGGTGCGGTACTGGTCGAAGACGTCACCTGCTGCTGGCGCTGGGTGCGGTACTGGTCGAAGACGTCACCTGCTGCTGGCGCCTCGGGTGCGGTGCTGGTTAGTGTCGTCACCTGCTACCGGCGCCGGGCGGAGTGTGCCAGTCGACTGAGGTAAGGTTGAACTTGACAGCTTTCATTAAGATACGGTTGCAAAAGAGATTTGAAAGGTTTAGACATAGATTGAATGACATGCGTTTTTAGTTCAGATAAATGAACAAATAACTGTTTGAGCTGTATTTATGAAAGGGGTTCTAGTCGTAAGGGGTTTTAATAAATAAACAAAACATGTGTTTTGTGTTGTTACATGGTTATTGAGAAGTGGCTTCATATGGTTCGTGTAATAAAACTCACGGCTGTTGCGTCGCCTGTACCTTTTTCTTGCCATGACACGCTGCCGCGTGCCTAGATGTGTACCAAATTTCAACTTAATCGGTCCATTGGAATCCGAGCAAATTGATTCGGTTTTTTATTCGAACATACGGAACCCTAATAATGTGACGATTTAAGAGTTTTTAGTCCAATGGTCCTGAGTGCGTTGTTATTGTTAAAACTAATATTATATTTGTTTGTATCCCGCAGTTTCACTCGCGTAAATATATAATATATAAGTATACTATTTGTTAATCCAGGTAATAAACTATCTGTTTTCCAAATTTCATTCAAATCCATTCAGCCGTTTTTGCGTGATTGAGTAACAAACATCCAAACCCAAAAACTTTCACCTTTTTTAACCGACTTCTTCAAAAAGGAGGAGGTTCTCAATTCGTCTGTATGTTTTTTTTTTTTGTGTATGTTACCCGATTACTCCGGCAATTATGAATCGATTTTGATGATTCTTTTTTTGTTTGGTAGGTCATGCTTCAGAGGTGGTCCCATATAAATTTTATTAGTTTTGCTTGCGTAGTTTTTGAGTTAGCTTCAATAATTACGTATTTTTCCCACTTTGCGTATGTTGATGACATGTTAATTGACTCAGTCACATAGCAGATAACGGTATACGAATTTGTGTGGGGTAGTTACCACAACTAAAAAGTGAAAAATAAAAACTTTTTACAAAAAAAAAAACAACCGACTTCCAAAAAAAACACTAAAAAAGTGAAAAATAACTTTATTTTCGGAAGTCGGTGGCCAAAAACGAAAATTGAAAAGCAAAGACACCGACTTCCGAAATTAAAGTTATTTTTCACTTTTTTAGTGTTTTTTTTGGAAGTCGGTTGTTTTTTTTTTGTAATATTATTAGTAGGATGTCATTCATAGTAGCCGAGCTATCACAATTTTTGTCTAGCAAGTCTGAATACTTCTTGACAGAATTATGCATGCGCTGCTTCAACAGTTGTGTATAAGTAGTTGGAAACAATGCATGGCAACCTGCTCCTCCTTAAATTGTTCTACGAGTCGTGTTTTTTTTTGTACTTATAAAGTTTTATCCGTTTCCGTTGGATAATTTCCGTCATCCACGCGGGCGAAGCAATCGACGACGTCGTTGTTATGTTATATTAATTTTCTATACATACAACTAGCTTCCGCCCGCGCCTTCGTCCGCGTGGTATGTTGTTAACAAGTAAAGAAAGAAAGAATAACTTTTATTTGTAAACAGTTCGTGAAACACAAAATACAAATAACAAAATAAAATAATGTTTTAACAATAATAGCACAGAATAAACAAGAATAAATAGTGTGCGCCTCACGGCTGCGCCAAAAAGGTTCATTTCGTTTCGGTTTCAAGTAGCCTATGTTCTTCCCCAGGGTGCCATGTCCTTGCCAAATTTTGACTAAATCTGTTCAGTAGTTTAGGCGTGAAAAGGTAACATACAGACAGACAGTTACTTTCGCATTTATAATATTTGTATGGTTTAATGAATATACAATATTTTTTTATTTATTTTTTTATTACAGAATTGTTCAGCTCGTTATCTCGCCCGAAGGAAAGCGATGGCTGAGGTCTATGATGAAATGATCGCAATCAATCTTCCTGCCTATGTTGGGGTCGGCTTCCAGTCTAACCGGATGCAGCTGAATACCAGGATACATGGAGCGTGTGCCTATCTGACCTCCACAACCAATATCTAGGTAATACCCCTTGGTAAGACTGGCATACATATCTATACAGGTGAAAAAAAAAACCACCGTACACATAGCCGTTAACTACGCAACGTCAACTACGTTTTTTCCGTAGTCGGGTTTTAGTATAACTTTTATTTTTAGGGATCCAAAGAGTAAAACACGACCCTATTACTAAGACTCCGCTGTCTGTCGGTCTGTCTGTCTGTCCGTCCGTCTGCCACCAGGCTGTATCTCATGAACTGTGATAGCTAGACAGTTGAAATGTTTACAGGGGAGGTACTTCTGTTGCCGCTATAACAACAAATACTTAAAAACAGAATAAAATAAGTATTTAAGGGGCTCCTATACAAAAAACGGGTTTTTTTTTTGCCGTTTTTATAGATAATGGTACGGAACTCTTCGTGCGCAGTCCGATTCGGTTTATGTATAAATAAAAATTATAGATCGTAAATATAAATTTTAGAAAACTATCTGTCGAAGGGAGTGTCGAAGTTTTTTTTTCAGGTGAGGAATGTACGAAAACGCGGATGAAGTCGCGGGCAAAGTGCTAGTTAGGTACTTAGACTATTTTAGTGAGCTATATAATTTCATAGAAGCGCCATGGGAATTGCGATGGCATGGCGGCCATTTGCAAAAGGCATGGCAATATTGGGAGATTTCCATGTTTTTTAAAAACCAGACTTATAAGTTTTCCTATCCTTACATAATTATAAAACAAAGTCGTCCTGTTCGCGATAAACTCAAAAACTGCTGCACCGATTTTCATGCTGTTTTCGCCAATGGATAGAGTGATTCTCGAGAAAGGTTTTAGTATTATAATACCCGACATCTAAGCGGGCGAAGCTGCGGGCTTCAGCTAGTAATCTATAAGTTTATTACTAAGTTCTGTATGTTTTTCAAAATTTTAGCCTCTTATCTGCTGGTTGCCTAGCTGGCAAGCGGCAAGCGGCTCTGAGAGTATATTTAAAAAATTGCTACCCAAATTGTTTATATTTGCTACATTTCTTCAATAATTGCTACATGCGATATATTCAGAGAAATATGAATATTTTTTTACTCTACAATTGTGAACGCCTGCACGATTTGAACAAGAAGCTGTAGTATAAAAAACTGTTGCTTTTCCAAATTATTAGGCGCTTCTTCGTAAAAAAATAAAAACTGTTTTTTTTTTCCTAATATACCTATGTACGATGCTCGTGTAAGTAGCAATTAGTAAGCAATTATTGATACAGAAAACTTTTAGAGATTCTGCGTCCTTCATGGTGAACACGAAGGCCACCATCCGACTTGACGTCAGAATGGCTGGTCAAAAAATATTCATATTTCTCTGAATGTATCGTATGTTGCAATTATTGAAGAAATGTAGCAAATATAAGCAATCAGGTAGCAATTTTTGAACTATCCATAGTATCCATACTAATAATATTAATTCGAAAGTAACTCTGTCTGTCTGTATGCTATCTTTTCACGCCTAAACCACTGAACGGATTTCGATAAAATTTGGCAAGGACACAGATATTATAATACTACGCAAGGAGATAGATGGCATCCCGGGGAAAGACATCGGCTACTTTTTATCGACATACCACGCGGTGGAAGCCGCGGGCGGAAGCTAGTATATACTATACTACTATGCTAGTATGTTACCATCTCCAAATTCTGTACACTTAGTTCGCAATAAAGAATTTGAATTTGATATACTTTCAAAGCCGCCATTCTGACGCTGACCACATTTCGCCAGTTATATTTAAAGTCCCACGTAATAGCGAGTCTGATCAACCGGGCATAAATTCAGACTCCGGGCTGCTACTGAGAGCTGTAATGCAATCCAGATGGAAAACCCAATAACAAATTGCCCGACGTGGGAATCGAACCCACGACCTCATGCTTTGCAGTAGCGCTTGTGACAATTAGACCAACGTGGCAGTCAGTCGGCTAGTTCTAGTTAAAATCATGTGGATTGTTGTATCTGCATGAAATAGCTTAAAAAATGCCTTTTTGTTTTCAGGAATTACTGGTTGAGGAAGGTTATTCCAGCTGTTCGTGGCGGCGTATTGGTGGCTCCCCCTTTATGCTGCGGTGCTGTGTCAACACACACCAACGTGTACAAAGGAGTTTAGTAGCTAAACGTGGTTAGTATTTGCAACTTATAAAAGAGAGGGTGAGGTTGTCTATTTATTGACTACTACAAATAGTAAACTAGCGATATGTAACTTTCTCTCTATAACCATTTTCAAAATATTATTTGAATTAAAAAAAAAATAGAAAATAACGTTAGTTTCGGAAGTCGGGGTCTTTAGTTTTCAATGTTCGTTTTTTTCCGTCGACTTCCGAAATAGTTATTTTCATTTTTTTTAACAAGGATTGCCAAGGTGCGTACGCAAAATATTGAGAGATAAGTCATAGTATTTTAAAACTATAGGCTAGTTTCAAGATTTTCTTGTAATATATGAGCGTATCATTATAGGTGATGATACGGTTAATTGGTCCATTATGTTTGGAGCAAATTGGGACAGACGGACAGGCAGACAGACAGCTAGATAGACAGACAGTCACATGATTTATGCTAAAAAGGTACCGTTTTTTCATTCGGATGTATGGAAATCCAAAAATAGACCTAAATGGTAGGTACGTGTTAAGGCGGGTCCACACATTACGTATTTAGAATGGTTTCGAACTACTTTGTACATCTGAGGTAGTATAGGTACACGGCATGCACGCGATGGTTTTAGTTACTGTTGTTTACCATTTGACTTGTAATATTATTTTTACTAGGGTAATTTGATGACTACTTTATTATTTTCTTACGAGTATCTCATGTTGTGCTCGGGAGTATGTTCGGTACAATATGCAAATGTATAGCTCAGCACTTTTGCCTGCTTGCATTTCTATACGTGTTCGACTACTAATTGCGTAAATCAAACCAAACCAGAACAAACTTCTTAGTGCTAATTTAGTTTTTGATTTATCGTTTTATAATTATAATTAGTATTCAATATAACCTTTGACCGTTCTATTTCGTATTTTAGATCTAGTGGATTAGTAGTTAGATCGTAAACCAACAACCAAACAGCGACCAGTCTAAATACCAAATAGCGACCAATTCAGAATTTAGTGCCAGACTAATCGGGCGCTTAATTCTACAGAATGGTTTCAGAATTTCTTGAATGTGAGTCATGTACTAATTGCTCGCGGACATGGCAGTCGCAATACGAATGCCCCCAGTTATCCCTATTAATCATTACCTCGGAGTTCTGAAAACCAACAAAATAGAACCGAGATCATATTCTATTATTCCATGCACGAAATATTCAAGCAGCATTTTGAGCCCGCTTTGAGCACTCTAATTTGTTCAAAGTAAAATTGTCGGCCCACCTCGACACTCATTGAAGAGCACCGCGATAGGATTTTGATATTGAACCGACGTTTGACCGACGGCTCACCGACGATATGCTCCGCAGACGTGTCAGTATCACCGCGGATGCGGTGCACCGACAGCGCGGCGCACAAATGCAACTACGAGCTTTTTAACCGCAACAATTTTAGTATACGCTATTGGAGCTGGAATTACCGCGGCTGCTGGCACCAGACTTGCCCTCCAATTGTTCCTCGTTAAAATATTTAAAGTGTACTCATTCCGATTACGAGGCCTCGTAAGAGTCCCGTATCGTTATTTTTCGTCACTACCTCCCCGTGCCGGGAGTGGGTAATTTGCGCGCCTGCTGCCTTCCTTGGATGTGGTAGCCGTTTCTCAGGCTCCCTCTCCGGAATCGAACCCTGATTCCCCGTTACCCGTGACAACCATGGTAGTCGCAGAAACTACCATCGAAAGTTGATAAGGCAGACATTTGAAAGATGCGTCGCCGGTACTGGACCATGCGATCGGCAAAAGTTATCCAGATTCATCAAAATTAACGACTTCAGACGCGGGGCCCTCCGTCGATTGGTTTTGATCTAATAAAAGCACTCATCCCATCACTGGTCAGAGTTCTGATTGCATGTATTAGCTCTAGAATTACCACAGTTATCCAAGTAACTGAGTAAGATCTAAGGAACCAAAACTGATATATTGAGCCATTCGCGGTATCGCCTTAATACGGCTTGCACTGAGACATGCATGGCTTAATCTTTGAGACAAGCATATAACTACTGGCAGGATCAACCAGGGAGCTTCGTTACAAGAGATCGCCGCGCGCCCGCACGCCGACACGTCGACGGCGAAGCGCGCTTCGAATCCTCATTCCCGAGCGTTCGCGTTAGACGCGAACGCAACGGGCGAGCTCTGAAATTTTTGTAATTTTTGGGTCGCACGCGCGCACCTCTGGTCGCATATATCTCAACGCGCCAGACGCGTCAGCGCGTGCTTAAGGGCGTTGACGTCCATGACTAGCATGAACAGAAAAGCCCCCATTCTGAACGTTCGTTCGAGACGAGTTCACGTGTGTAAAGTTGGTTAACACATTCGCGACATCATATACGATTCCGCCCGGAATCTATAGAGCGCCTCACATTGAAAATAAGAGCATAACTCATCAGACGTGACGAACACTAGACGCGTCCGAGCGCCGGTCGACGTCACGTCTATCAAATTATTTCATACAACGACCGTTACCTTGTAAACAGACACGCATAAAATACGATCCGTCGGTCCACACAGTTTATCCATCAGCAGCGTATGACACAGTGCGCGCAGTCCTGCAGAGACAGAGGTATGCAAACACACACCGTCGTGCGCCGCCACGAAGCAAGTCGCGTCGTCGTGACACACGCAAACGCCGCCCTGCAACAAACACACATATAAATATGTATTCACTACACGAGCAGCAGCGCGCATAACACAACAGACACCTTTTCTTCGTAAAACGGCACACTCTGACATCTACACAAACTAACAAACACTTATCAACACTGTACACCAAACTTCGTCTTCGCCCGCGCGCTCCGTCCTTACTCGAACGTCGCGTCGCATGACAGTAATGCGCGCGTTGGCATCGATAGGATCGGGCGTCTCGCCTTGTATGTACGTAGCACATGCGTATGCGCATGTCAGTAAGTAGGTACAGTTAGTGTCCTGTGGGTTCGATTGACCAAATTCATCCTAGGCAACCCACGACCCTAGAACAAGGGGTAGGTAATTAGCATCCCCCGCCCCCCACCCCTCTGCCCCCCTTTCGTTTTTTAAAAAAAGATTTTTGATGTAAGCGAATTTAAAAAAAAATTACGCCCCAATCGATGTAAACATTACACACCCCCCACCCTCCCCCTCTCACCCTTATATTTTTGATTTATGCAAATTTTAGTGAAATAAAAAAAAAATGAAGAATCAAACGATATGAACATAAGCAACCGCCCCCCACACTCCCCCCCACCCCCCAACCCCCAACCCCTAGACAAAAATAATGAAAACAAAAAAAATGTTTGGTTCTTGTATGTGTATACCCATAGTAGTACATTTTACACTAGAAAATATACGATATCACTTGACTTTATAAATTATAAATGTTATGTAGGTAC